>CM062810.1:449500013-452015130 GCA_031772625.1 Pinus tabuliformis
CTGAAAACTCGCTTCACTGCTATCCTGCTCCTTCCCTAGTTTTGACATAAACCTGCTCAATACTCCCACTGCATGTGAAATGTTTTGTCTATTACAGACCATTGCATACATAAGGCTACCAACTGCACTTGCATATGGAACACGAGACATGTCCTCTTCGTCTTCTTGTGTCTTGGGACACTTTTCAGCAGATAACCTCACACCTACAGTAATAGGAACCTTCACCGGTTTACTATCCTGCATATTAAACCTCTGCAATATTGTCTCGACATACTTCCTCTAGTTTAACTAGAGCTTCCTCTTTGTTTGATCTCTTTTAATTTCCATGCCCAAAATATAGTTTGCAGCACCAAGATCTTTCATGTCGAATTTGGAGGACAAACGGGTCTTCAAATCCTAGATAATTTCTTTGTCATTTCCAACCAGCAACATATCATCCACATACAAGACCAGATAAATAACACGGTCACCAATTAATTGAAAATACAAACAGTGATCTGCTTTGCTTCTGTTGAAGCCAAGTCCCTGTATAAATGTATCAAATTTATGATACCACATCTATGGTGACTGTTTTAACCCATACAAAGATTTCTTTAACTTGCATACCAATTCTTTCTTACCCTTCACCGCAAAGCCTTCAAGTTGATTCATGTAGATTTCCTCTTCCAAATCCCCGTGAAGAAATGTTGTCTTCACATCCATCTGTTCTACCTCAAAATCAAAAGCAGCAGCAACAGATAAAAGTAATCTAATAGAAGTTACCTTGGCAACAGGAGAAAAAATATCACCAAAATCAATTCCCGACACCTGGGAATAACCTTTTGCTACTAACCGAGCTTTGTATTTCTCCACCTTTTCTTCTGGATTCATCTTCTTCTTGAACACCCATTTGCTGCAAATGGGTTTCCTTCCAGCCGACAACTCCACTAGATCCCAAGCCTCATTTTTGTGCAAAGATGCCATTGCATCAACCATGGCCTCTTTCCAGAGTTTTCCATCCTCTGAATCTATTGCTTCCTTCACAGTTCTGGGATCATCATCAGTGATAGATAAAGAAAAATTTGAACAAAAAGCAAATGGAATATACCTTTCTGGTTGCCTTCTTTCTCGAATTGATCTTCTCACAGCCGAAGTTTGTGGCCCTTCATCTTCTGATTCCTCCTCTACTGTAGAGTTTGATTCTTCCTCCTTTAGCTCAAACTCTATCTTCTCAGGTTCCTTTGGTTGGACTTCATGTTTTATAACATCTTTCACCTCTCTGAACACCACATCTCGGCTATACACAACCTTCCTTGTAACTAGGTTCCAAAGCTTATAACCCTTTAAACCATCCTTATACCCAATAAAGATGCACTTTTCAGATTTACTATCCAACTTGGTTCGTTTCTCCTTTGGAACATGTACATATGCATCACATCCAAATGCCCTCAGATGTGAAAAAGAGGATTTTTTACCAGTCCATACCTCTTGTGGAGTCTTATCTTGCAACGCTGATGAAGGTGACCTGTTGACTAGGTAACATGTAGTATCCACTGCCTCTACCCAAAATTCATGTCCTAACCCAGCACCACTAAGCATGCTTCTTTCCCTTTCCATCAACGTCTTATTCATTCTTTCTGCAACTCCATTTTGTTGAGGTGTATATGGAGTAGTCTTCTGTCGTTCTATACCACACTTCTTACGGAATTCTTCAAATTCCTTGCTGCAAAACTCTCCACCATTATTTGTCCTCGGCACCTTTATCTTCTTCTCTGTCTGATTTTCCACGAGAGCCTTAAATTCTTTAAACCTGTCAAAGACTTCAGATTTCTTTTTAAGGAAATATATCCATGTATTCCTTGAGAAGTCATCTATAAATGATACATAGTACACAGACTTACCCAATGATGGAACCTTCACAAGTCCAAACACATCACTATGCACAAGTTCTAGTATCTATTTCGCCCTCTTACTACCAGAGGGGAAACTCACCCGATTCTGCACCCCATATACACAATTTTCACAGAAATAAAAATCCAAAGAGATATTACTCATACCTTCTACCATACCTTTACCATGAAGTATTCGAAGGCCCTTCTCTCCAATATGTCCAAGCTTTTGATGCCACAACATGGTCTTCTCTCCAGAGACCATTAGATTTTCTGCTCCACTTTCAAGAACCACAGAACTGTTGCACCCATCAATAACAGTGCTACCTTGTAACTTTTACAGAGTTCCAATTCGAACTCCCCGCATCAATACCAGTGCTCCCCAAACCATTTTGCAGTTATCCTTCTTGAACACTGTTTTTACACCTGCATCATCCAACTTGCTTACAGAGATCAGATTTCTGGCCAATGCAGGAATATGCAGAACACCCAGAATTGTTCTAACCCTTCCACCTTGCAACTTCAACTTTACTTTTCCACAACCAATGATTCTAGCCTTCCTATCATCCCTTAAGAATACATCACCCCCATCGTATTTCTCATACTCGGAGAACCACTGTCTATGGGGAGTGAAGTGAAAGGATGCACCTGAGTCAATCAATCATGCCTAATGATCTACATATGTACTTGAAGAAGCCAAGTACACATCCCCACCTTCATCTGAGGTGGTTTTTGCCTCTGCAAAAGGAGCATCATCAGATCCCTTTCCTTTATCAGGAGCTTTAGATTTACAGTCCCTTTTGTAGTGCCCTTCCTTTCTGCATTTCCAACACACCACCTTTACAGGTTTTCTTGGAGATTTAGATCTCCCTCTAGATTTAGATCTCCCACTCGATGACTTATTTTTGTTTCTGTTCTAAGACTGTCCTCATACAGACAAGGCATCACCATTATGGCTCTCCGTACTTTTCTGTCTCATCTCCTCCATCAGCAAGGCTGAGACTATTTCATCAAACTGCAAGGTAGTTGCATTGCTACCTATTGCAATAACCAGACTATCCCACGAATCTGGTAGAGAACACAACAAACTAATGCACTTATCTTCATCTAAAATTTTAATGTCAATAGATGCTAACTGACTTCCACAGTATTAAATGCGTTCAGATGCTTTGTCACCGAGTCTCCATCTTTCATCCTCAGGTTATACAACTATTTCCGTAGGAACAGTTCATTCACTAGAGACTTAGATTGGTACAAAGTCCCTAACTTGTCCCACAAAGCCTTCGTTGTAGCTTCCCTTGATACATTCAACAATATTGAATCTGAGACACACAATCATATTGTGCTCATTGCCTTCCAATCCAACTTCTTTCATTCTTCATCAGACACTTCCGTTGGTTTAGTACCCAGATCTACCGCAATCCACTGATCTTTATCCACCAAAAGATCCTCCATCTTGAGTTTCCACAACTCAAAACTCTGACCATTAAATTTCTCAATCTCTATCTTTCCACTGCTCGCCATCTTCTTTCAATAACAGAATCGATCTCACAGATCTCCCACTAAACAAGGTCTACCACAGGCCCGAGTGAAACCCATTAGCAACAAAGGCATCCCCTTGAAGCCAAAACAGCTCTGATACCAAATGTAGATTTTAACCCCATACAAAAATTACCAGCATATGAATTCTAAAACACAGAAAATAAACAATGTGAGAGCATAACACATTAAACACATATACACAGAGATTTCCCTTGGATCCCAAAACCAGGACTACCAGCTTGATTTTTCATTATGTTCCTTTCAATGTTATAATACATATTTATACATACTGAGACATCCAATACCATGGACCGAAAACCATCACGTCCAATACCATGGACTGAAAACCATCGTGTCCAAAAAAACATGTGTGAAAATCATGCACAAAACCATAGGTGGGTCCGCCCAACCTAACATAGGGTTCAAAACCAAAATTTTCCGGGGCGCTGCCCCGGACCCCATAAAGTGGGGTTATGGGTACACCTCAAACCCCCTATGACCCCCCGCTACACAATCGGCGCAACGAATGGGGGCTCCGTCCCCTCTCTAACCCCCCGATTAACTACATGGGCTAGTTGTGGAAAGAATATAACACAACCCAACATTACGCAATTGGAAGGAAGAGGTTTCTACCTTTGCACAGTTATGTTCTTTATACAAATGTCTATGATGTTCATCTGAACTAGCTCTCCTTCTCTGTTTTAAGAAGGCATTAGCCGATTACCCATTTTCAATTGTTACGGTTTTTTCGAATTTGTTTATATGTTTCATACATGTCATTTCATTATTTGTGTTTGCATGTAGTTTTGGGGCTTCTACTCGCATCCAACATGAACAATACTCATTAGTTTACTATAGATCTCTGATAATTTCGCTACAGAGTCTTGTTATGTTTTACCTGGATAACCTATTCTTGTCTGGGGTTAAAGTTCTGGGTTCAAAATTAAATTATTTTATGAATGGCATTTTTTAAAAAATGAGGCTTGTACATTTTACCTTATTGACAGTTCTGTTTTTCTCTTTTCCTTAGGGAAAATTCTTTTTGGTTTTGAGTTCAGAATAATTCAATAAGCTTGATTTTTCCTTAGATTTTAGTTTAATGTTCGTTGCTTTCATTTTCTTATCTAACGTAGTATTAAAAGAGTTGTAAGAAATATTATACATTTCTTTTCCCATAAACATAACCCTATTATTTGGAAAGTTTCAAAATAGTTTCGATGAATTCTGAGAGTACTTGCTTTCTGGTTTACTACTTTCTTAAATATTTATGTATTATATAGCCTTAGGGAGTGGAATCTCCTAAAGGAAAACTACTATTTTGAATTACATATCTTACTGTGTTTTCTTTAGAATTTCCTTGGCTAGACTAATTTCTATTAGATAGCTAGTATGTTGATTATATACTTCTAATGATAGTCATTAGGCCTTTACTAAATTAGCACATCTAATATTTTCCAAATTGAATACGTCTTTATTTCAACAATATGTTTAACTTTTCAGAAAGAACTAAATACTTATCTAATTTCTATAGTAAATAATCTTGACTGCTTAGACCCGGTTCGGCTATAAGTTTCCGAATTTCCTCCCAACCTTGAGACCTGCTTTCAAGCCTGAGTCTCCCCCCGAGCTGTTACTCACATGCAGGATGTTTCCTTTAAGACTAATGGTCTTAACATGTCACAACTATCTGGTCTTAACCAGTCTTAGCTTTATGAACCTGTTTGACATATCATCACAGTATCATTAGTTTCCTCTCTTTTTCTTGATCTCAAGTATGTATGCCATCTTGATCTCTTCCTCAAGAATAAATCTTCAAGAAAGTAGTTAGGGATAGGTAACCGCCTATCCTAACTACCTAACATGAGAGAATTACAGGATTGTCATCATCAAGATATTCACTTCATGCATAGCTTAGTCAAAGTAATAAATGTATAAACTTATAATAATAATATCCAGTTTGTTTAACTGCAGTAATTAAATATTTACAATTACTAGGGACATCACATCTTCCCCCCCTAATATTAAACATCGTCCCGATGTTTCTCTACTACAAATAGATTTGGAAAAGCCTCCCTCATAACATGTTCGTCCTCCCAGGTGGCCTCCTTTGGCCCAAAGTGCTGCCATTGCACTTTAACTTGGGTGATAACTCGTCTCCGCAACATTACTTCTCTCTGATCGAGTATACCCAGGGGTTCAACCAAGAACTCGCCTTCTAGTTCAACCTACACATAAAAAAAATATTCATCTCTTGCCCTTGGGAGTATGTGTTGGCAATTATTAATAATACACTATGTCCCTTATGAATAATCTAATTACCTGTATATCCTACCAATTGATTATATGGTTGGGATCATATATATATTTTTTAACACAGAAACATGAAAAACATTATGCACACATATGTGGCTGGGCAAAGCAAGTTGATAAGCCACAGGTCGAATTCAGCCCAGAATTTGGAAAGGACCGCAAAATTGGGGTGCTAATTTAGCACACCCACCCCAATGCAGAGTACTCTTCTTGTCTCGTACATGAACGTAAACATGATCTCCAACTTGAAACTCCTGAAAACCTCTCTTCTAGTTAGCAAAATTTTTCTGTCAATCTTGAGCACTCTTTAAATTTTAGCGCATTGTTGTAACCATATCTTCCATTTATTTTAACATGTGAGGATCCAACATCATTTTATCCTCTAGGCTGCCCCAACTCTAGAGTGTCCTACACTTGCGTCCGTATAATACTTCAAACAGACTCATTTGCAAGGATGTATGGTAACTGTTGTTGTAAGAAAACTCCACTAAATGTATATAATCCTCCCATTTATATGGTTGTTGCATTACATAAGTCTGCAACATATCTTCCACTATTTGATTCACTCGCTCAGTCTTCCCATCTATCTGAGGGTGATAGGCAGTGCTAAAATGCAGTTGTGTGCCTAAACCTCCAAATAAGGCTTTCCAAAAAGTCGATGTAAATTTTACATCACGGTCGGAAATTATAACCCTTGGTATTCTATGTAGTCTAAAAATATTTTGCATGAATATGTTAGCAATTTTAACGCCCTTAAAAGTAGATTGTACTGGTATAAAGTGAGTAGACTTGCTCAACTTATCTACTACCACCATTATTGAGTCATTCTACCTTTTAGACTTAGGTAGTCCTGTAATAAAATCAATGGAAATAGTTTCCCATTTCCATGGCAATGGATGGAGTAGTCCAGCTGGGTGCTGGTGTTCATCTTTCACTTGTTGACACTCCAAGCAACAAGCCAAATATTCAACCACCTCTTTCTTCATACTGGGCCATAAATATTCCTTTTTGAGTGCATTGATTAATTTTTGATATACGGGATGGCTTGCACAAGGAATTTTATGGTATTCATCTAAAATTAATTGTTTAATATTTTTCTGGTTTGGTACATACATTCTCCCTCTGCAAATCAACGTACTTTCTTGATTTACCTCATATCCCAGCTGTTGTTTGTTATTGCTCATATTTTTAGCTTGCTGCCATAAAAATTGATAATGATGATCCTGTATCAATGTTCCCTTAATCTGCTCTTTAAAATTGGTATGCATTTAACTAAAGAGACCTCATAAATACAATTTACTTTCCGACTTAAGGCATCCACAACTTAGTTTTCTTTTCCTTTTAAGTGTTTGATGTCAAAGTCAAATTCACTCAGGAAATTGACCCAGCAAGCTTGTCTAGAATTCATGGTAGGCTGCTTGAAATAGTTAGTTAAACTATGATGATCTGTCATTAGTAAAACTTCTTACCCAATAAGTAATGTCACCAAATTTTTAATGCCTGGATCACTGTCGTTAGCTCCAAATCGTAATCCGAATACTTTTTCTCATGCTCCTTAAGTTTCTAAGACTCATAAGCAATAACTCTTCTGCCTTGCATTTGCACACTACCAATACCTTCCTTACTGGAATATGTACAAACGATGTATTCTTTATTTGGGTCTGCAATACTTAAAATAGGTGTGGTAGTAAGCAAGTGCTTCAACTGGTCAAAACTTTTTTGACAATTCATGGTCCAAGTGAAGGTTTTCCCTTTCTTTTGCAAAGAGGTAATGGGGTATGCCACCCTGGAGAATCCTTCAACAAATATCCTATAGTATCTAGCCAGACCCATGAATGATCTTATATCAGCTACATTCTTTATTATTGGCCATTCCATTATGGTTTTTATTTTCTCTGGGTCCACAGCAATCCCATCCTTAGTAATTATGTGTCCCAAATATTGAATTTTTTCTTTAAAGAAATCACATTTGTTGTACTTGGCGTACAAATAATGCTCCCTCAAGGTTTTCAAGATAATTCATAGGTGCTCCTTATGTTCTTATATATTCCGGAAATAGATCAATATATCATTAATAAATATCAGTACAATTTTATCGAAATATTGATGAAAAATGTTGTTCTTTAGACACATGAAGGTCGCAGGAGCGTTAGTGTTATAGACATATTTGGGCACTACAACCCCAATCACATATGTCCATAAACCAAGGGCTTCTAGGTCCCTAAAAGTGTTGTTTCATACCCTAAAGGGGCAAGGTCAGTTGATTACATCATTTCCCAGAAGTTCTCCCTGAAAAACTACTCAGAACTGGTCAAAACAGGACCATACAAACTGCCCAGTGCTAAGGGTGCGATGCATCTCACCTGCCACATGCAAAAGGTGTGATGCATACTAGAAATCCCTTCTGTAGGGTGCGATGAGTGAGAGTAGAAAAATGGTAGAAGCAGTTTGCTAGGTGGAGACCCTGAGAATCTTCTAGAAGCTGCTCATTTGACACTTGCCTCTCTGAATTCGCCCAGGGATGAGTAAGAGATCATGAAATCTCCAAGTGGAACCAAGAACTATCAGAGAAATGACACTAATCAAAATCCCAAAAGCAGGATCTATTATCAGCAATAGGTGGGATTGACCTAGCAGATTCCAATCTTGTGGCCTTTAGTCATAAAGGATATGAACCTCAGTTACCAGCTCAACTTGCTTTCCTCATTCAAGTGAAGGCCCTTAACAAAATTGTTCATCGAACAATTATTGATGAGGGGGCATCTACATGTATTATGTCAATGAGTTGCTGGAAAACTTTAGGCTCACCACCCTTGTCGCAATTGTCAATAGCGTTAAAAGCATTCGATGGATGAACATACACTCCATACAGTATTCTGAATAACTTACAAGTTGAACTAGGGGGCAAAAAAGTAGAAATTGATGTTGAAGTTATCGATGGAAACCTGGATTATAACATCCTACTGGGAAGGCCTTAGATTTATGCTATGGCCGCTGTTGTTTCAACGTACTTCAGAAAGATTGCATTTCCTTTTCAAGGAAGAATTACAATTGTTGACCAGCAAACCTTTCTCCCCAACAGTTCACAAGTTATGGGAAGCATCCTGATGATCCATGGAAGCTCTCAGTTGCTTCAAAATATCGAAGTAGGCCTACTAAAAGACCCTACATTGATGGGTACTTTTGACCTACCGCCTCTAAGCAACCTGGTGGAAGTGGCCACAGTGGGAACCTGCAATATGGTATCTTCTATTCAGAAGATGTCCGAACACGATGTTAGCATGGATCATCACCAGGTATTGCCTCCAAGCCCAATAGAAATATTGTAGCAATCAATGTTCTCAGCATGGGAGGCAAACCCAAATCAACGCTCATCAAGTGTTTGGGTAGATAGGTCTAAGGAGTATGGTACCTCTTCAGATCCTTGGTCGCATGTACATTCTACAGACGAAGGAATTGTTCAGTCAATGATCATAGAGGGGGCACCATGGGAAGATTACCACCATCGTTCCCATCTTCCGAATTACAACGAAGATTGCTCCAGCAACCTTAATCATCCTTAAATTTTTTATTTTCTATCAAATACGGTGGATTCCGAATGAAATCTGTCTAATATTGAAGAAACTATCGCCATAAATATCTCAACCAAACCAGATGTTGTAGAGAATATTCATGTCGGAAAATCTTGTTCTTCTTCAGAACTGGAAGTATACTACGCTCTCTTTCACGAGTTCAGAGATGTCTTTGCATGGTCATATGAAGAAATTCCAGGCATTGACTCGAGCATAGTTGAACACGAAATTAAGATGTATCCAGATGTCAGACCAGTAAGGCAACGGCTTCGGCAGGTGCACCCAAAGAAAGTCGCTGCCATCAAGGTAGAAGTTGAAAAACTTCTCCAAGATGGTTTCATTTACCTGGTTCCTCTAACTAATTGGCTATCAAACATTGTTCCTATGATGAAAAAGCAAGGAACGATTAGAGTGTGCGTCAATTACAGGGATGTAAATCAAGCTTGTCCAAAAGACAACTACCCTACACCCTTCATCGACCAAATAATTTATGAATGCACCAGATGCGAAATATTTTCGTTTATGGATGGATTTTCCGGGTATAATCAAATAAATATCCACCCACGGGACCATTCAAAGACTGCATTTATCTATCCGTGGGGCACATTCGCGTACCGCAAGCTACCTTTTGGTTTAAAGAACGCAAGGGCAACCTTTCAGAGGGCAATGAGTTATGCCTTCCATGACATCAAGAACATCGTTCAACCATACCTCGATGATCTTCTAGCTCATTTGCGAAAGCGGACCGATCATCCGCAGCATTTGAGAGCAATATTTCTATGTTTCCGACACTACAAAATAAGACTCAATCCACACAAGTGTGTGTTTTGTGTCGATTCTGGTCATTTACTTGGCTTTGTAGTTTCAAAGGACGGGATTCGCCTCAACCCGTGCAAGGTTCAGGCAATCATCGATTTGCTTCCACCTTCAAATTTTCTTCAGATTCAAAAACTCCAAGGGAAAGCAAATTTTCTGAGGAGGTCCATTCCGAATTACACCGAACTTGCTAAAGGTTATACGCGTCTATTGAAAAAATAAGTACCCTTCAACTGGGATCAGGTTGCACAAGCTTCCTTTGATGCTCTAAAGGAATCCCTAATAAAAGCATCATTAATGTACGCTCCTGATTATCAAAGAGACTTTAACCTGTATCTGGCTGCAGCAGATACGACCATCGCAATGGTTTTAGTTCAAGAAGACAATGGAATCGAACATCCTGTCTATTATTTAAGTCGAAACTTAAATGATACAGAAAGAAAGTACTCCTATGTTGAAAAGTTGGCTCTCGCAGCTGTTCAAGCAATATAGAGATTTCGACACTATGTTCTCTTTCGAAAAACTACCATTTTGTCAGATTGCAACCCCATGACTTACATCTTGTCACGACAGTTGCTTGGGGGAAAATATTCGAAGTGGATAGCAATTTTGCAAGAGTTTGATCTGGAATTCGTAAAATCCAAATCAAAGAAAGCTCTGGTTTTCACAGAGTTACTATGTGATTTCCCATCGTCGTCCAATGATTCAACATCCAAAACAACAATCGTGGATGAATCTTTGTTTCTGATATCTTAAAGCAGTCCATGGTATGGAGATATAATCATCTATCTCCAAACCCAAACATATAGGTCTAATACCTCTCGCTCAGAACAACGACGTACTCGATACCAAGCAAAAGACTACATGATCGTTGGTGATACACTTTACCATCGTGGTATCGATATAGTTCTGCGAAGGTGCCTCACCCATGAGGAGGTCGAAAAAGTCCTTAATGATTGTCATTCAAGCGCATGTGAAGGGCATCAATATGGTTATGCTACGACACAAAAGATTTTACGAGCAGGATACTTCTGGCCAACAATGTTCAAGGATTTCATACTCGCAGTGAGAAGTTGCCATGCTTGTCAAATCTTCGACCGCAAAACCAGAATACCACCTGCACCTCTGCGGCCAGTAGTTGTTGTTGGGCCATTCGCCAAATGGGGCATAGATTTCATGACATGTAACCCCACCTCGGCTAGGGGGCATGCGTATATCATAGTCACAATTGACTATTTTAGGAAATGGGCCGAGGCGATGCCTACATTAAACAATAGCGGCTAAACGGCTACTCTTTTCTTTTTCAATCATGTAGTCTTCAGATTCGACGTTCCACAAGCTATAGTCACAGATCATGGATCGCATTTCCGCAATCACATGATGGTTGAATTGGCTTCCAAATTAGGACTCTCCCACGATAGCTCTACTCCGTATTATCCGCAAGCTAACGGACAAGTTTAGGCGATCAACAAAGTCTTGAAGCGCATGCTGCAAAGGATGATTGGAGTCCATAAACGGAGTTGGCACCTAATCCTGTACTCAGCCTTGTGGGCATACCAGACATTGGTAAGAAATGTGACCGGGTTTACACCCTTTCAGCTGGTGTATGGCCTGGAAGCGATCTTACCAGTTCAATGCGAAATTTCGTCTCTCAAGCTCGCAGTTGACCTCCTCCCCGGAACTTCAAAGGAAGAGGCTCGTTTCTTAAAATTAATCCAATTGGATGAAACCCGTCGTGATGCCGCCTTGGCTAACAAAGCACATAAGAAACGAGTCAAAGCACAATTTGACAAGAAAGTCAATCCCGATGTTTTCTCAAAAGGTGACCTGGTCTTACTTTACGATTAGGAATCCGATCAATTGGGAGCATGTAAGTTCCAGTCTTTATGGATGGTTCCCTATATTTTTAAGCGTGTATTAGCAAAAGGAGCCTACGAGCTAGTAGATTACAACGGGATTCCACTATCGCAACCCTAAAACGGGTTGTACCTTAAGCGTTACTATGCTTGACTCAGCGTAGTAACCTCTTCATATGCTTTTGTTACATTTTTATTTTCGTTAAGAGTGATCGTTTTGGTTAGGTAATCCACTTTTGCATTTTGTTGCAGATGTCGAACCTATTGGAATCATTTGTTGGATACGCTGATGGAGCAAGTCATAGTACGCGGAACCTATCTTCTGCAGCTTGGGCCATCTTTGATCCAAGCGGCGAGTTAGTGAGTTTCAGAGGGGTGTGTATTGGTCGATCGACAAACAACATCATTGAATACAGCGCGTTGATAGAACTCCTCTCTGATGCCATCGTGCATGGCATACGCCGACTTGTCGTCAGGCTAGACTCACAACTCGTCATTCTACAGCTTACCGACATCTATTCTGTTCGGAATCCAGCTATCTATCGTATGTTCCTAAGGGTCAAGATTTTGGAAAGGCAGTTTGATTCTATTCAATATCAACATATTTCCAAAAACTTAAACACATTAACTGATTCATTAGAAAATTATGTGTTAGATAGACATTTGCAACATTTGTAAAAGAAAAGCATTTCATCAATATTTGCATCAAGATCATATAACTTAACCAAAATAAAGCTCCGAAAATCAAAAATATATATAACTATTTATAGTTTGTACATAGTGTTCTGTGTCCAGGACAAAATTGGTCATATGACCCAAAAACTCAAAATGCAAGGGGGCACCCTAGTCTAATGGTGCTGGTGATAACAAGTCAGCACCTTTGAAATCATGCGTAAGAGCCTAGTCCATCGGCTCAACACGCCAGTGGTATGGCGTTGTAATCTCAGAGGCAGCTCATCGGTCCTCACATTCGGAATACCAAGGGTGATACCTTCGATCTGATCCTGCAACACTGCAAGAGTCTCAGCTTCATCAATATCATGAAGGAAAACCCTCCCTACAGCCTCTCCTGCTGGGATGGTAGCTGCTGCTCTCAAGCACACTGCTGGTCGCACCGGCCCGATATCTGCATGAGCACATGAGTTTTGATTAGTCTTGATAAACATTTAAAAAGCACAAGAACATTATAAAAACAATAAACAAGGATATGGTTAGAACATTTACCTATAACACCCCACTGCTCGCCAGCCGACAACACCAAATCTGGGTCACCCCGGAAATCCATCCCAGCATATGGATACTCAGCAAATACCATCTCTTGATGGTCGAACCACTCAAAGAAGGCATCAGAGAATGAAATCTGTGACTGACCAACATGTCTAGCCATAATATCGACCCATCACTGCATCCGTGGTTCCGTTGGTACTAATGGTCCAAGAGAAATGTATTGTGGCTACATCAGTGGGATCTTCTCCAAGGCGAAAGCGGTCAAAATGGAACCATAGCCAAAGTTCTTGGATATTTTGTTTTTCACCTTGGTAAGTTGTTCTTTTACCACTGGAAGTACTGCATCACACCAGTTGAATACCTTGGGTTCGAGGCATTCCAAGGCATACTGCATATGGGACCTGTTGGCCAAGTGAAGGGCCGCACTAGCAGCCAATCTAGCAAAGGTGAATAAAATAGTCCTCAAGGACCGGTCGGTGACATCTCGGATACTGATCTTGACGTCCCTGCTCGGCTGAGATCCTTCTCTACAGTATCGGCAAATATAATCCCTCACGGATTTGCCCCCACGAGCGGAAACTGATAGTGAGAGAGGCGCACCACGCCTCGATAAACCAGTTAAGAAGTAGATGTCCTCAACAGTCAAGGGGATGGATTTGCCTCTAATATGAAACACTTGGTTGGTAGGATCCCATGCATCGAGGAAACATTGCAACAAGTTGATTTGTTGCCTCATGCTAGATATGCAGAAGAACTTGAGCAAACCACGGTTCCGCAATGCAGTTACTGTACCCAGATCATGTAAGGCAACCATGTCCTCTTCTTCATGCTCACATTTGCGCCATGTAACGACCATTTTGCTCCGATGAATCTTTGAAAAACAAACAAGAGAAGAATTAGGATCCTTATTTGGCAAAAAACAGGCAAAATTTCGATGAAAAATCAGTGCAAAAGTTTTCCTCCTTGCGCCCATCGCACCCTAGCTGTGTACTGGATGTGATGCATACTGACTAGCCAGTGGCCAGCCTAGTATGCATTGCACCTTTCGATGTATACTAGGTGTGATGGGGGCAGAACGAAATATTCAAAACCCAGAGGCTCTGAAAATCAGGAAAACATGCTCAGAATTCAAAAAGGAAAGAATTCAATTGAAGAGCTCAGGTTTAGCTGCTACCTGGTCCAGACAACGCCGAAAATCATCCACAGAATCTCTAGGAATCAGCTGATGAAAATCAAGGGGGAAAACACCTCCATAGCTCCAACAATCCCAAATCCAAATGAAATGGTAAAATGAGGGGTAAAAAAATACTTTTAAGTTACTTTTCACGTAATTTAAGTAGGGTATTAGTTTTTTAACTCATTTTTCAAGAATTTATTCTCATGTATAATCAGTTTGATGGAGTAATTGAACAGGCAGTACGACCGTCAAAAGAACATAGTGTTAACGGTGAATCGAATATCAATGACCATTATCACGAGCAGTTTTACGTGAAGTTCAAGCTCGTTAAAAAATAAACCTAGCAATGAGCATATGTTCCACCAAAGTTTAAGCTCATTAAAAAATGAACCCACCTTCGGTAAATAACCATTGCAATCGCATTATTATCAGCTTTTGAGCCTTGGTCGTGTTCTTACCATCACCTCCACTCTTTTTTAGCCGATCATACACCTCCATTTGATTGTTTACCCCTTTTGAGGAACAGTTGCGACGAGTGATCCTATTAGCCACCTTATTTACACTGCCGTGATTGAAAAAGTTCCAAACATTACCTGGAACCAGCTGCTATCCGAAAACATCACTCATTCCTCAAAAAACGAGTCTCCTTTAAGCTCTTTTCATCTGACTCATAAAATATGAAAATATTGCTGAGAAATTGGCCTCTCCAGCTCGTTAAAGTGATTGGAAGTGCCATCCCTCCTCTATATTTTAATCTTTTTGGACCTGAGGGATTATTACACAAAAATATCAAGTGTTTGTCTTGTTCGGCTCACTAAAACTATCGAAAAGTCATCCCTTTCACATTGTTTTATACTTTTTCGAACTTAAGGGATTATATTACGAAAAAGGAGCATTGGAGTTTCCTTTCCGTCTCTTTTCAGACTCTCTAAAATTGAAAAGAACCGAGTTATCCTTATCATTAAACTCGTTAAAACAATAGCGACAAACTTGTCCATGCAGACAAGAGCGAGTCTCACTGTCGCTAGGCTTGTTAAAACATAGCAACGGTTTCGCCCGAAGGGAAAATTATAGAACAAGCATATGTTATCCTCCTCAAGCATGACAAAAATAAAGAGGTACTGGTTAGAAATGATTGGGGAAAATTGGGAAGAAAACTTGAAGAAACTTTATTGGTAGCAGGTTGCTCTTGAACATGACACTTTCACTCCATCACCATGATTGAGTCGGGTTGGGTTATTCCGTTCATCGGTCATATCACCATTGGTCCACCGTACCATCCACTTTTGGGGTTAACGCTACCAATGCATTTTAGTGTCGCCGATATGTTCAATCATATAAAATATAAAATATAATATATATATATATATATATATATATATATATATATATATATATAATTAATTAATTAATTAAAAATTCATTTTAATATTAATATTTCAACTTTTATATAACTCTAAACATCAAGAACAAAAACTATAATGAATTTAATTATAAAATAAACCAATAACAAACATAACATAATTATTCATAAATAAATTAATAAATAAAAATAAAAATAAAAACAAAAATAAATAATAGGTAATAAATATATATATATATATATATATATTAAACTACATTAAAAATAAATAAATAACTAATAATTAAAAATAAAAAATAAAAATAAAATAAATAAATAAATAAAAATAATAATAATAATAAATAAATAAATAAGTCTGGCAAAGTCAGCTTGTCCATATGCATCCCTCATCCCTATTTATTCAAATCCTAGGAGATCTGTCCTACACAATTACTAATCTATCCTAATGATGAGCCACGTGGAGGGCTCAAAACATCGATTCAATCAAATCATGGATGCGAGAACTCCGGAAGAAAACAACACATGTTCAAGAGAAGTTGCTCAGAGAATTCACCAACCTATATTGTGTCTCATCCGCTGCAATACCTTCACTCTTCATTCTTTCATGACCGCCACCCTGAACCTTGTATCATCAGATCGTTTTCACCTCCACAAAATCATTTGCTATGTTCCGTGTCGTAGATGTAGGATTCATTAAGGCCCTCCTACGACGGGTCACTTCTTGCCGACATCAGCTCATTATCCAAGAAGTCGGCCTAGGAACAACCCTTTCAATACTTTGAAGCTTGCATGCCTCAATGCCAAGTTTCTCACTTCTGGTGATAGGTTTACATTAATGGCCTTCGACCGAAAGATTTTGCGTGGTGTTCGACATCGACTCATGGATTCACACCACGTGAATTGTACTGCAGTACCTTGAGGGTCATCATTATCATCAGTGATTCCTCTCGCGCTTGTTAATAGCTTACATCATGGGCTAGTAATCAGGTGATGTCTTTCCATGTTCGACATCAGAACATATTTTCACATGGACCGACTTGTACTTCAAGCGAAGATTGAACGAGTTTTGAAGACCCCAGATCTAGTTTCATCCATCCAGGCTGCGATATATTCAAGAAAATAAAGACATCAAATGTACATCATTGCTGCACAGATAATCATCCAAACCAAAGGATGATGGCTCTACCAGAATCATCAGTCTGCCACACAGACAGTTGTCTGTCCTATGTACATGAAAATGAATTTATAAAGCTGAGCATGGGAATGCCCGCCTCAGCTAGATCATGAAAAATATTATGAAGATAATGTATTTTATTGTATCTTATTATAGGTCACCTTCTAGTTCGAAAAACCTTGGATCCTCATGATAAAGCATTTCACCCGACATCAAAAAGATTTACGACCTCATGCTTTAGGGGGCAACTGTTATAGAAATATTTGGGCACTGCAACCCCAATCACATATGTCCATAAACCAAGGGCTTCTAAGTCCCTAAAAGTGTTGTTTCATACCCTAAAGGAGCAAGGTTAGCTGATGACATCATCTCCCAGAAGTTCTCCCTGAAAAACTACTAAGAACGGGTCAAAACAGAACCATACAGACTGCCCAGTGCTAAGGGTGCAATGCATCTCACCTGCCACATGCAAAAAGTGCAATGCATACTGGAAAGCCCTTCTGTAGGGTACGATGAGCGAGAGCAGACAAATGGCAGAAGCAGTTTGATAGGTGGAGACCCTGAGAATCTTCTAGAAGTTGCTCATTTGACACTTGCCTCTCTGAATTCGCCCAGGGATGAGTAAGAGATCATGAAATCTCCAAGTGGAACCAAGAACTATCAGAGAAATGACACTAATCAAAATCCCAGAAGCTGACTCACCCCCCTACAAACATCTATATATGGATCCCTCATCCCAGAGATCCAGAGGCTGGAATTTTGTAATTTGCAAGGAAGTGCTGTTGGTTTCTCTTTGAAGACATTGTTAGTTGATCTTGCTTTGTATGAGGTGAAGAGGGCTTTCATGCTGGGAGGATGGCATTGGGTCAGACCAATGGGTTGTAATCCTCTCTTCTACTACTTCTATCAATAAAGCTATTTGAGTTTTCCTCCATATTCTTGTATATCTTTGAATCTTGTATTGATATATGCATTTGTATGGTTAATATACATCTGATCCTATATTTTTTATGGTTATAGATCTCTATGCTTTGATGGTATTATGCTGCTTTGACTCTACAGGTGCTCTTTGAAGCGGGACAAGTAAGGAAGGAGTGGCGAAATTCTGTCAAAGGGGAAAGGAAACAAGCAAGGAGCCAAGTGAAAGACTGAGGTTGGTACTCTCTGCTTCTTTCTCATCTATCTCTCATAAAGGAAAACACAAGTGACTTTAGTTTGTTTGTTTCTAAGATAGCTACCCGTCTTAGTGGGACTAGCAGCTCTGAATAGACACTAGTTTTCTCGATAACAGTGAGTTAGCCTGAATGATAACACAATGAACTTGTAATTCCCATAGCGATTTATAAAGGTTGTTTTGGCTATATCTTCTTCCTTTATCCTAATTTGATGGTACCCTGAGCAAAGATCAATCTTTGAAAATACAGTCGCTCCCTTTACTTGGTCAAACAATTCATCAATACGAGGCAAAGGGTATTTATTCTTAACTATTAACTTGTTTAGCTATCAGTAATCCATGCACATCCATAAGGTTTTGTCTTTCTTCTTGACGAAGAGTACAAGAGCTCCCCAAGGTGAGACACTTGGGCGTATATACTTTTTATCAAGCAGTTCTTGTAACTGCATTTTCAATTCAGTCAGTTTTGGTACGCTCATGCGATAAGGGGCTCGAGATATCGAGGTAGCTCTAGGGATCATGTCAATAGTAAAAGCTATATTCGTATTTGCAGGCAGTCCCAAAATCTCCTCGGGAAATGTGTATGGAAAATTCTGTACCACAGGTATATTTTCTAAAGTACCATATTTTTCCGTTGAATTGATATACCCCACCTATATGGCATAAATCTAACATCCCTTTCAAATACATTTCGCTAATTGAGAGGTTGTTACTAGTCTTATTTTCAGTGGTATTTGTATACCCTGAATTTCTTGTCTCATACCCTCTTCATCCATGTAATTAATAGTTTTGTCTTTACAATTAATGAGGGACCAACGTTTCTCTAGCCAGTCCATACCTATTAGGACATCATATGATCCTAAAGGTAAGACATTCAGATCTACCATAATAGGCTGACCTGCTAGCTTTAGAGGGAAATTTCTGACTTTAGCCAACACCCTTCTCTTTGCTCCTGTGGTAAGTTGTACTAGCCAAGGGTTTTTAAATTTAACAACTTGTCAATGACTTTTCTCAACAACTTTTGAACTTATATAACTCAAAGTATCTCCTGGGTCCATCAAAATAGATATAGTTTGGTCGATGATCTTACCTTCGAATTCCACCATTGTTGGTTGGTATTCCGCCTGATGATCTTCGAGGGCAATGTTGATTTTAGGAATACTCCTCGACACTTCTCCCACAGTTGATGCTTCTTGAATCTGGTCCACTTGATCTGTTCCTTTGTGGTATGGACATTTTTTAGCATAATGTGGTCTTCCTCATCCCTAGCACTGTACTGGGGTTCTAGTCGCTGTTTCCACTTTAGTTTTTCTAGATTATTCATTTTTCTTGGACTCACTTGGAAATTTGAATTTGGGTTGATTTCTATTCATATTTCTAATTGGTTGACCTTTATGGGGTCCTTTGTTGACAACAGTCTTATTTCCTTTGCTACTAGAGGAAAACTTAATTCCTTTTTTATCATACCATCTCTTTCCTCCATCACCCTTTGGTTTGTTTTGTTGATAGCATATACGAGCCTTTTGTATAACTTCATCCATGGTCTTCATATTGTCAAATTCGAGACATTCCTTCATGAATAGTAGAAAAATGCTAATAAATCTTTGCACCTTTTCTTTCTCTTCCCATATGTAGGGAACATATCACAACAAGGATGTGAATTTCATTATGAATTCGTCTATAGACAATTGACCCAGTCGAAGGTCATGAAACTCTTTCGCCTTCTCATCGTAAAATATTTTAGTTAAATATTTTTCCTTAAAATACTTTTGAAACTTTTCCCAAGTTACGTTCTACTCATTAACTCCACATACCGTCTTCACCTCCTCCCACCACAAGGTGGATTTTCCTTGTAGTTGATAGATGGCTAAGCGAGCCTTTAGATTGTGATCATATTCATACAACTGAAAATACTTATTCATATTGATAAGTCAGGATTCAGTAGCTTCCTCTTGTTCACCATCAAAAAGAGGAGGTTTGACCATTCAAAACTCTCCTTGCAACTCAATTTTCTGTTGTTTCTTATTTTTTTGATTTGATACATTATCAGATTCATCCTCTCCATTTTCTTCGCCCCCTTCAGTTTTTTAATTTTCATTTCTAAATTTTGGTTCTCCAGTCATGTTTCCATATTCGGGACTAGGAATCAATTGCCGCTGATTTTTTTCTGTCACATAAACTATTCACAATTTTCTTCTATTCTTGCATCAGCCTTTCGTTGTCTCCCCGCAACCTAGCCATTTCGTCCTTTAATTCTTATACATTTTCAAAAATGGTAGCATTGTTATTGCATGGTGTCTCCCCCAATTGTACCCATACCTCGAGATTTGCTTCTCGAAGGGATGTTGGTCTTGTTCCTGTCACGGATCTGTGTAGTGTAACTCCAATCCTCCTCATGCTGGTTTCTTTTCCCTCTTTCTCTGTGCACATTACAAGCGTTATTATTCATTCGTTCCAGAGGTCTTAGTTTTGCAACTCGAGTGCTCTGATACCACTTGTCACATCTCTAGATAATAACATTATATAAATCATCATTAAAAATAATAATTGATTTCATATATATTGTAATAAATAACCAAAGGAGTACACCTATCACCTATGGATTAAATGACTCGGTGAAAACCTTACGCAGGGTATAAATGCTTATTGTACATAGTAAATATTAGCTTTGATGTTTTGCATACTGGTTAATATACTCTAGTGATTTCCTTGTAACATTCAGTTATAATTTTTATGGATAAACCCAAGGTTATTACGCCTAAAATCTAATACATTGAACTTGATTTCCCCCTAGAGTTGGCGAGAGCATAATTTTGGGTTCTTCCGACTACCTCCCAGCTGTTGGGAAGCTTCTTGAGAAGTTATCCTCATCAACAGTCCTCCATAAGGTGACTCCATCTGATGGCAATGATTGGAACCTTAACTCCTTTGGAATTTGCTTCATTGAGTGATTTTGGCATTTCCCTTCCTATCCGGCAGAGCCTTCTAGTTCCAACCCATGGCTTCAGGGTTTCACACAAGTTTTTCTTATACCTCTCTGTAATGTTGATGAAGTTCTTCCTGCTCCGTCATAGCTCCGCCATGACTATATGCCTAGCTGTTAGGTCTGCAGAGACCATTCTGGCACTTACCACTTCAAAGGAATCATCCTATCACTATTGTCCAACCCAGGTAATCAGTTTATCTTTATACTTGGAATATCGCACTTCAATATATTCATTAATTCATTTTTTTTAATAAGTTGTTCATTTGTTTGCTAGGTTTTGCTGAAGAGTTTCATATTGGATGAGTATTCTTTCTCAGAAACGGAATCTTACCTCCTCGTACCTGTCTGAGAGTTGCAGACTTACTTCTCCATCCAGCCTCTGGGTAATGTGAAAGATTCTCCCGCGAAATCTTGGGTTGAAGAGATTTAGATTCAGAGTGGGTTATTGTATTATCATGCCATATTATTAAGTTGCTCTTAGATTGTTCTTATATTTATATCTTGTTAAGGCACATACGTTTCTAGACCCTGTGTAAAGATGCCCTACGGCTGCATTTTTCTTATGTTTTGAACATAGTGTCGTCATTTTCCAATTTATGGGTTCTGGGTATGTGGCTTGAAATGGGTTTTGAAATTTACCATTGTAAATTAATTCATATTTAAGATTATATCAATTGCAATATGGTAATTTCGTATCTGAAGTTTCATAGATAGATATAGAGCTATGTTATTATGAATTTATGTGCCTTTTATTATAAATTTATGTGCCTTGTATATTTGATAGTTACATGGTTTGCGCAATTGGAAGGAACAAGTTTCTATCTTTGCACAGTTTTGTTCTTTATACAAAGTGTATGATGTTCATCCGAACTGGCTCTCCTTCTCTCTTTTAAGAAGGCATTAGCAGGTAAACCATTTTCAATTATTACGGTTTTTTCGAATTTGTTTATATGTTTTATACATGCCATTTCAGTATTTGTTTCTACATGCAGTTTTGGGGTTTCTACACGTGTCCCAACATGAACAATACTCATTAGTTTACTATAAATCTCTGATAATTCCATAAGAGAGTCTTGCTATGTTTTACCCAGATAACCCATGCTTGTTTGGGGTTAAAGTTTTGGGTTCGAAATTCAATTATTTTTTGAATGGAATTTTTTTTAAATAAGACTTGTACATTTTACCTTATTGACAGTTCCGGTTTTCTCTTTTCCTTACAGGAAAATTATTTTCAGTTTTCAATTCATAATAATTCGATATGCTTGATTTTTCCTTAGAGATTAGTTTAATGTCCGTTTCTTTCATTTTCTTAGCTAACTAAGTATTAAAAGAGTTGTAATCTACATTTTTTATTCATGTATCAGGGTTGTCTATAAGAAGTATTATACATTTCTTTTCCCAGAAATGTAACCCTCTTCTTTGGAAAGTTTCTAAACAGTTCTGACGAATTCTAAGAGTACTTGCTTTCTGGTTTACTTCTTTCTTAAATATTTATGTATTATATAGCATTAGGCAGTGGAATCCACTAAAGGAAAACTGTCATTCTGAATTATAGATCTTACTGTATTTTCTTTAGAATTTCCTTGGATAGACTAATTTATGTTAGATATCTAGCATGTTGATTATATACTTCTAATGATAGTCATTAGGCCTTTACTGAATTAGCACATTTAACCTTTTCCAAGCAAAATACATGTCTTTATTTCAACAGTATGTTTAACTTTTATAAAGAAGTAAATACTTATCTAATTTCTATAGTAATTATCGTTGACAGCTTAGACCCAGTTCAACTAGTTGTCAAATTTCCTCCCAACCTTAAGACCATTTTCAAGCCTGAGTCTACCCTAAGTTGTTACTCACATGAAGGATTTTTCCTTTAAGACTAACGGTCTTAACATGTCACAGTTATCTGGTCTTAACCAGACTTAACTTTATGAACCCGTTTGACATGGTATCATCTGTTTCCTCTCTTTTTCTTGATCTCAGGTACGTATGCCCTCTTGATCTCTTCCTTGAGAATAAATTTCAAGGAAGTAGTTATGGATAGGTAACCTCCTATATTAACTACTCGACATGTGAGAATTACATGATTGTCATTATCAAGACATTCACTTCATGCATAGCTTAATCAAAGTAATAAATATATAAACTTATAATAATAATATCCAGTTTGTTTAACTATAGTAATTAAACATTTACTTTTTTTTTGCTAAGGCAAGAGTTGGACCTTCCCATTCATTAATCAAAAAATATAGTACATAGAGTTACAACACAACCCCCAAGGTCATTGACAAAGGAAAAGAACTAAAGAAAAACTTTTCCTTGCGCACTATCAACAAACTTAACCTTTCTAAAGAATAAAAATAAAAGAGTTTAGACTTGGAGTCGTAAAACACGAGGCGGTCGACCGGAAAAGGGGCTCCAATGCCCACGAACTCAAATTAAGAAGCGTCCTCACGGGTTAGATAGAACAATCCAAAAAAAGTACTAAAGCGCCGCCTGCCTGTACTCCCGGGACCACAAACCTGCATGGGAGATCTGGACCGTTGAAACCCCAAGATCCAGCCGACGGTGTAAATTAATATCGGACCGGCCAACAAGCATGGAAGATAACTTGCGATGAGGGCGGTTTTCCACCCGACCCCACTGCCACGTGGAGCTCAACGATTGTGATCGCTCCTGAATGGGGAAAACCACTTCACGCCTGTTGGGGCCGCGAAAACTGCTACTGCGCCACAAAACTGCTCGTACCATCCAGACCATCGGATGGCATAGAAAAAATGGACGATTGTGCTTGATGTCGCACAGCAAAAAGGCACCGAACTTTAAGGCACGAAGAGGGTGGTTTTCGGATCCGCCCCACCACCACGTGTCCCTCTCTATATGGAATCGCTGCCATACTCAGAAACCACTTTCTGATGGAAAGCGGTGAAATCTCCAGAATACCGCTCCTCCTGTTGAATATTCTCCCTACCATAGGAATTAGGATGCGGAAACCCCCCACTCCACTGCCGATGATTATTTACTAAAGGATTTTCCTAGATTGGGGAAAACTTATGCCAAACACTGATGATTGTCAAAGAAGAGATAAACCACCTGCCATTATCCACCAGTGCCATTCTTTTATTTGTTTGCCCCAAAAGAATGAAACTAGCCAAGCTCTTCAAGCGAATCCGGCAGGGAAAATTGAATCTGATACTGAATGAACAATTCTCCCACCATTTCCATTCTAACGAAGGACCCATAACTGGAGAATGTTTTGAAGAGGCGAAAAGGATTGTCTCAAACCCATCCGCGAGCCAATGGCGCCCATAGGGGAAAACCAAGAGGCCAAGGAAACATTGGCTGGGGACACTTTACCTCTGCTGCTTGGTTAGAGCAAAGCACCTGACTGTCCTCTGCTGCTTGGTTAGAGCAAAGCACCTTTAAACAATTCTGGGGTAGATTCTTCCACTTCTTCACCATCCTGCAATCTCCATTGTTCACCCCTTGGTTGGCTAGAATGTCCGCAAGCTTGTTAGCATTTCTGTGCACATGATTGAAACTTACAGATCCCAAACCTTGAAGGTGAGCTTGAATCCTTTTATAAACCTGGATTTTAGTCTCCAATGATTTGAGACTTTCTCCAGTTTGGATCCACAGCTGATTCTCTTTACAGAGTTGATGGTGATTTCTAAGTCTGCCTCTATAATAACATTTGAGCTACGATTTTTAATTAGAATCTATATGCCCTGCTCCATTGCCATTAGTTCTGCCATGTTATTGGTAGCTTTACCTAAATGGCTATGGAAGATTAATATGATTCTTCGCTCTTCATTCCTTAAAACTCCTCCAAACCCAGTTATTCCTGGATTACCTTTAGAGGCTCCATCAATATTGAATTTCAGGTAGTTTTTCGAAGGAGGCTGCCAGCAATCTTTCTTTGTGTTCATTGTCATTTTCTTTTTTCCAAGCCCTTGCGGGATGATCTTGTGCAATCCCAGCAGTCTGAGTGTTCGCAGCTCCATTGTTGAGGGTGGTCTCTCTGGGATATTGCGTACTGTGGTGCTGACTGTTTCCCTCATCTGCTTTATAATCAAATCATAAAGCTTCTGAGGGTTGGCCTTTTCGTGCTTAAAGATTCTCTTATTTCTTTCTTTCCAAACATTCCAGATAATGAATCCTGGTGTAAAATCCCATTCCCGATTACGCGCCTCATTCTCTGAAAAGCTCCTCCTCCAATTGTTTAGGGTATTTATGATGCTCTCTATGTCCTTGTCTGATTGTTGGAAAATGTTAGAAAAGGAATTCCACAACCACATGGTGTAAGAGCAGCAGTTGAGGATGTGCTCCATAGTCTCCTCTTGCTCTTCACAAAGCTGACATTTAGAAGGCCCCAAGATGCCCCTTTTTCTAATATTGTCCCAAGTCAAAATTTTCTTATGGTGTATCAGCCACATAAAGAGCTTGATTTTCATCCAACCTTGGTGAGACCAAAGTTGCCTCCAACATTTTTCTAGCACATAGGACTCCAGCCCCAGGAGAATATACTTTGTGTCTTTGAGATTGAAGGTACCTTTGTTTTTGTTACCCCATCTCAATTGATCTTGCCCCTCTGTGACCATGATCATCCTCTGTTTTAAAATGCTTCTCATTGCTTCTGCTTTTTTTGTTATGAGGTTGTTATTTCTACAATCAATGTTACTCCAGTTTCTCCACTTGTCCTGGCCCTGAGGGATGTTCCAGAAGTCTTTAACTTTGTTCAGTCCTTGGGAATCTATTTCTTGTTTGAGACTTATGAAGTCCTCCTTTAACAGCATCGGTTCTTGTTGCCATTTGTCCTCCCAAAAGAGTGCTTTCTCACCATCTCTAATTTCCCAGAAATTGTGTTGTTGCACTATATTTTTATTCTCCCAAGCCTTGTTCCAAATGAGATAGCCCTTGATATCTCCCGACATTCTGATGAGATTATTAGTGTGCCAAGAGCTGGCATATTTTTCTTTCCAGACCCTTGCCCAAAGGGCTCTTGGCGCTTGCACCCATCGCCACCAAAGCTTGGCTCCTAGAACTTTATTTAGAATCTCCTGATCATCTAAGCCTAGACCCCCATGGCTTTTGGGTTTGCATATTTTTTCCCAGGAAACCAGGGCCCATTTCTTCCTTGTTTCCTCCTTACCCCATAGAAAATATCTTTGAATATTTCTGATTTTTTCTAAGACTCCTTTGGGAGCTGGAAGGGCTGATAACATGAAAACCGAGATGGATTGAAGAACTGCCTTTGTCAGAACCAATCTGCCCGCCAAGTTCAAGGCTCTGAAGGTCCATTTTTTAACTTTATCCTGCAACTTAATTAGCACAGGTTCCCAAATGTTTTTAAGCATTGGTTTGTCTGTGAGAGGTACTCCCAAATATTTTGAGGGGAGGGAGTCCCTTTGGAAGCCAAGGATTCTTGAGATGTTCCTTTGAATAGCAATGTTAGTATTAAAGAAGAATATTTTTTATTTTGTGAGATTAACTTCCATACCTGAAGCCTTTGCAAAAGCATTGAGGATTTGCTTGTAGGTAGTCGCTTCTTTGACTGTGGGAATACCTTGCAACATGGTATCATCTACAAATTGTTGGTGAGTAAGAGTCTGTCCATTCTCTGAAACTTGAAGACCCTTTATTTTTCCCATGTTTTTAGCCTGCTTGATAGCCATACCCAGTCCTTCCATCATGAGGATGAAGAGAAAGGGAGAGAGTGGGTCTCCCTGTCTCAGGCCTCTAGAGGGAAAGAAGATATCTGAGGGAGAGTCGTTAACCAAGATAGAAAAGCTGGAAGTAGTTACCAGAGCCATTACCCATCTTATCTAGTTGTGATCAAACCCAAAGGTTGTGAGTATCTTCTTGATATACCCCCAATTGACCTTATCATACGCTTTAGTAATATCCAGTTGCATGATCATCCCCGCCTTCTTTTTTCTTTTGAGAGAGTGAACCACCTCATGAGCTTGAATAATGTTATCCAAAATTTGTCGACCCTCCACATAACCTGATTGCTCCTCATACACTAGTTTAGGGAGGAGGGGTTTGAGTATGTTAGCCACTACTTTGGATATAGTATTGTAAACAATATTGCATAAAGCTATGGGTCTATACTTATCCGCTATTTGAGCCGAGTCCTGTTTCGGAATCAGGGCGATAAAGGAGGTATTGAGGGCTTTCAGGATAGTTTTATTAACCCTGAAATCCTCCACAACATTTAAAATATCCAGTTTGACTATATCCCAACAAGCTTTGAAGAAATCCACATTAAAACCATCTGGGCCTGGTGCTTTTCCATTCTGCATATCTTTGAGTACTTTGCTAACCTTCTCTTCATAAATTGGTCTGTTTAGGTTGACATTGTCCTCTCTAGACACCAACTTAGGGATATATCTTGAAATTTCCTTTATGAAATCTTCCATGTCTGGATTGTTTTCTCGTGCAATGTCTTGAAAATGTTGAACAAGCACGTTCTCAATTTTCTTATGGGTGTTCTAAGTCTCTCCCTTTTTGTCCCTTATTGCTGAGATTCTGTTGAATGCCCTATTGGCCATCGTGGATCTATGAAAAATGCTCGTATTGCGCTCTCCTTCTTTGAGCCATTGTACTCTGGATTTTTGTCTCCGGAATATTTCTTCTTGTTTACATAGGTTTTCCCACTCATGGTGCAATTTTTCAAATTATTCATTTATGTCATAGTTAAAGCCTTCTTGGATCAGCTTCTGGTTGAGTTCCTAAATTTTACTTTCCACAGATTTCTTATTCACAAAAATGTTTCCAAAATCCTTTCTGTTCCAGTCTTTGAGTTTGCTCTTAATGTACTTTAGTCTTTTGTGAAGGAGAAACATTTTAGATCCTTGGATATGTAAGTCCTCACTCCACCAATCTTTGATATTACTCAAGAAGTCTGGGTGGGCGAGCCAAATGTTTTCGAATCTGAAGGGTCTGTTCCTTGGAGAATCCAAACCCTTAATTTCCAGTTGTATTGGCCAGTGATTCGAGCCACCAAAGGGAAGAATTCTTGTTGTAATTTCATTATTTATAAGTATAAGCTCTTCTGATGCCAAGAACTTGTCTAACTTGGAGGCCACCTGGGCTTCCCCTCCTCTCTTATTGTTCCAAGTAAATAGGCCATTCTCTGAGTCTGAGTCAACCAATTTCAAGTTCTCCGTGAATGCTTGAAAAGCTGATGAATCTTTGTTTAGCATTCCGGTTCCTCCTTTCTTTTCCGAAAGAGATTTTATCATATTAAATCCCCTCCCAAGATCCATGGGATGCCATTTTGTCTGATCCTGAGTTCAGTGAGGGAATCTAGCAATTTGAGTTTATCCTCTACTCTTTGAGGACCATAAACATTAGTGACTAGGAAGGTTTCAGCCACCCCTTCTTGTTGAATGACTACTGACAAGTAGTTTCTGGATGCCTCTACATCTATAACTCTAACTTTTTGAGGGTTCCATAGAGTGAGAATGCCCCCCGCTGTGTTATGTGCTTTAACTTCTAAAAACTCAAAACTTTGAAGCCATTTGCTATGGATTGCTTTTATTTTCTAAATGGAACTCTTCGTTTCCTGAATGACAATTATATCCGGCTTATCTTGTTTCATTCTAAAAATTAGCATTCTTTGCTTCCTTTTACTACCCAAACCTCTTATATTCCAAGATGTAAACTTCATAATTAAAGATTTGTGAAGGAGTAACTAGTGAGGTCTTTCATCTTACCTGAATCTATCATCAGCTTCCCACACTCCATTAAAAGCTCCTTCTGCTTCTTTCTTCCTCGTTTCTTACCTGTACTTCTGGTTGCTAAACCTGGATTAGCTTTCATCATTTTCACACCTCTGTATTCCTGCCCGTCATTGTTTCTTCCTCTAACTACCCCTTTTTCCTGGGTTTTCCACAGAAACAGCTGTTGTATTCTATTGCATTCATCAGGAGGTAATGAATCTATCCCCGCCTTGGTTCCCTGTTGTAGAAATCCTTCCAGATCTAGGTTTTCCTTATCTAGTATTTCCTGTAGTTCATGATCCTCCAGATCTGTTTCGCTCTGGACCATTTCCTGGTCCATTTCTAGCTCTGCTTCACTCATCATGTTTTCTTCCTCTTCATTGATTTTTTGTGCTGGAGTGTTGTTTTCTTCTTTCTCCTTCTCCGTAAGGTCTTTCTCCATGGTCTGGTTTTCATATGGCATGTCTTCCAACTGAACCAGCGCTTGGAATTTATTTTGACTGGCCTTTTGTCCTTCTTTTTGTTTGGTTCTTTTTTGCTTCCTTTTCCTCTGCTTGAAACTTTTTGAAAGTTTCCAGTGTCCTTCTTTGCTTTTAGTTTTCTTTTGTCTTCTTCTTTACTGAGAGGGCAGTCTCTGATCAAGCGTCTGTGTTTGTGGCATTTACAACATCTGAACAGAATATGCTCATAGTCCATTGTTTGCACCCATTCCTCAAAGACTTCCAAGATAAATTCGTCCGGAAGAGCTCCTGAAAGGTCCATCTCCACACAGATCCTTGCATAGGAAGTGTATTTACCCCTTCTGGTGGCTTCTGAGGCTTTGATAAAACGTCCTAGTTTGTTTCCTATAGCCACAAGTGATTCATTTTGCCAATAATCCAGGGGAAGCGAAAAAAGCCTTACCCAAACTAGAACTGAGGTGAAGGTCTCCCTTTTTGGAACAAAGTTCATCACCCAAGGCCACATATACAGGTCTGATGCTGCAAAAAAGTAGGGCCCTCCTTCGAATATTCTATCCTTGTCTTCGATGTTTGTAAACACCACTGTGAAGAAACCCTTTGACCCAAGGTGGAGATCGATGCTACCCTTAGACTTCTAGTGATATTCGATCCAAGTTTGCAAAGCTTTCTCAGTGGGCCATACTCCCATGAATTTTCATATGATGGCGTACGTTTCCATATGTTCCATGTGTTCCTGCAGAGCCGGATTATTTAAAACTACTCTTGGAGTGATGTTCGCTCTGGGTCTATACAGTCCCTTTTGATTGACTCCCTCGTTTTTGCCTCCCTGGTTTTTGTCTTCTTCCTCCTTGTCCTTAGTGTAGCTCTTCTCCTTTGCCTCTGCCCCATCTGTCTCCTTCTCCTTACTTCTGTTTTCTTCTTCCCCTGTACCTCTGACATTACTTAGATGAGTCTTGTCTCTACCGGCCACAGCGCTTTTGTAGGAGGGAGAGGTGCTCCCTCCTTTGCGGGCCGCCATCAGGGTCACAGACTGTTTGTTTCAGAGCCTGCGCGATTTTCCATCTCCCGCCTCTTCCTCGGTCGTATGGTTGCCTTATCACATCGCCGTTGTAACAACTCGTAATAATTAAATATTTACAATTAATGGAGACATCACATATATTTATAATTGAAAAAAAATAGATAGATTATAAATGAAAAAGAAACACATTGATGATAAATAAAAAGAGAAAATAAATGGTTATCAACGGGATTATCTTTTGGCCTCACTACTTTTCCACCATTTCCATAATATATTCCTTTCACACTAAATATTCATGTGCAATTTGAAAGAGAGTAAAAAATTAAGAAAAAAATAATGAATAAAAAAAAATTGTAAATAAACTATTGTTTAAGAAAAAATGATAATGAAGAAAAAATAATATTTAGTAAATAAATAAATAGCCTCAAGGTTTAGCCCAATCGGTCAAGATGGGGCCTCGCCAAATGGGAGGTCACAGGATCAATTCCCGAAAGCTCTTGGGGTCAGGTCTTGCAGTAGGCCGCGAGGCGTCAAGCCTAGATTTTTCGAGTGGACATAGCACCACCCGTTCACCGAAAGTGTCAGTGAACCACGCGCAAAAAAAAAAAAGAAAAAAAAAGTTGTAAATAAATTATTTCTTATAAAAATAATAATGATATTAATAATATATAATCAAATTAAAATTTACAAGTTGACAAAGAGTGAAAAATTAAGAGGAGAAAAATAATAAATAAATTTGAAAATAAACTATTACTTATAAAAATATTATTATTATTTTTTAATATATAATTAAATTTAAATTAATTAAATAATTCAAAAATATATACAAAATTATTAAATCTAAAAATATATAAAATAATAATTTTATATATGTGAAATGAAGGGATGTAGTGTATATAAACCAAGTGAATTTAGTGTTATTTTATGTAAAACCCCATAAAACAAAAAATCTACAAATAAGCATTAGTTAGATTTGACACTTACATATCTTTAGTGAATTTCCTTCAACTTTTGTGTGGAGTAATCTGCTTCAAATATTGTATTGGTTTATTAAAATTGATGATTATAGGTAAGATAATAAAATATGTATATTTATTTATAAAGTGTTTGGTGAGTGCATGATGTGTTGGTTGGGGTGGTTGGCTTTCCCCCCCCAACCACGTTCGATTCTTGGGGGATGTGCGTTGCTGCTGCAGCATTTCGATGTTCACGTATGTGTTTGATGATGACGTATTCTGCTCGATGATGACGTATGATGATGTATTCTGCTCGCTTCGGCGATAAATATTGTATGATGAATCTGCTCGCTTCGGCGATATATGATGTATTATGATTCTTCAGCGGGGATTCTCTCCCCCACTAAAAAAAATGAATTTTTTTATTCATAATTAATTTAAAACTTTGTAAGTGTTTCATTTATCTAAATATTAAATAAAAATGATTGTGATAATGTTCAAATCAATTCTTATTACATAACATATACTTTTGTATGGGAAAATTAAAATTTCATAATAATATAAATCAAATTAATTAATATAACAAATTTAATACTAATATTGAAATATTTTACTATAGAGCTTAACTTCTTTTAAATTTTTTTGTTTTGTTTAAAGGTATAAAATCAATGAAGGGTGGAAAATGGAAAATAAGAAAATATATATATATATATATATTATTTTGCAAATAAACACAATATTTTATTTAAAAAAAACCTAGTTAAAAGATGACATTTTATGTGGAGTTGCATGATACCTATGACTTGTACAAAATCTTATCATCATCTCTTATTGTTTTTAATTTCTCACTCTATGGATCAAATAAATTAAGATAGAATGGATCCCTTTCTCCTCTTACCAACTTGGTATTTAACATTTCCTATAGCCATATAAGAGTAAATTTTTTACATTTTCAAAGTTTATGGTTTTGAACCTTTCAAAATCTTCTTAAAATTCCACATCTAGCTATCCACATATGCATGAGTAATAGTGCTGACATGGCATCATTTCATACCATAGTGGTCAATAGGGTAAAAAAACATATAAGATGCATAAATTTTGCATACAAGCTCATATTGACAATTTTTACACTTCATTTCATAGAGGTCAACAACCTATGGAATCATATAAGATGCATATGTTTTGCATACAAGCTCATATTGACATAATTTTTACACCATTGGAAAGGTATATGAGTGTAGATTGGCATCAAGAAGTCTTTGCATGAGCAAGGAAAGTTTCGACCCTCAAAAAATACCATTTGATATCTCAAAATGGACATGATAGGTTTTAAAGGGCAACTTTCCAAATTGAAACTTATTATTATAATGATCCTCTAATTTTTCACTCTAAAAGCGCCAAAATAGATGAAAATAAGATAGTTGTGCGATCTATATCAATATTTCATTCTAAAATTATTAGAATACTGTAGAAAATATTTCATTCTAAAATTATTAGAATGTTGTAGAAATGGAAGAGTATGGAAATGTGATAGGTTTGTTGAGTTGTCTTCTTAGTTGTAAGGAAATTATCTAAATCTATGTGACTTACTAAGTGTTGTCCTAGAAGTAATTGTTTTCCAATGTAACTGAGTTGCAATTGAGTTAGAGTGTGTATCTTCCATGTTGTTATGTCCATCAAGTGGAGTGATCCCATAATTATATAATGGGAGACACTGTGATGTATTTGCAGTGAGAAAATGTAACAAGCTTAGGGTTGAATTAATAAAAAGGGTTTCACTGTGTTAAACTCTATGTTTTCTAATATAGTATCAAAGTCATAAGGGCTGAGCTCTGTTTGTGCTTCGTGGATGGAAGGTTGAATTGGTGTTTGTATTTCCAAGTGGATTTTTTTTGTTTATATGTGGCCAAGAATTGAAAGATTTGGTTGTTATCGTTATTGTGGGTTGAGCGAGTGATCCAAGTTGGGTGCGTGGATCTGGATCTGAGATCCTTTTACTCGGTACAAAGGATTTTTGAGGGAAGTTTGTGTTGCAAAAGAATTTTGTTTGTGACTCGTGCAGTGCTCGGACTTGCCCGTGACTCTTACAGATTTGGGTGTTGTTGTTCGCTGGTTGTAGAGAGGGGCATGTGGTTGCTGGCGTTGTGGTGTTTGAAAACCCATCAAGGGAGCCTATGTAACCCTTGGCAGAAGGTTCTTCTACACGCAGCGTTACAGATTTGGGTGTTGTTGTTTCTATCTAGATGTGATCACTGGTTGTAGAGAGGGGCATGTGGTTGCTGGCATTGTGGTGTTTGAAAACCCATCAAGGGAGCCTATGTAACAATTGGCGGAAGGTTCTTCTACACGCAGCGTGCAGTCTGATTGAGGAAAGTGCATTTGGTGTGTGTGCTACATGGAAAGGGTCACTATTATTGTTGTTGTGTTAAGCATTTTATTGTACCGAAGGACAGAGATATGAGTTGATAAAGTGACCTACATGTCACTAATCTATGTGTTGCCATTGATGAGGGTCGTAGATGTTGGTACTCTGGACACCACATATCTCCACAATGGTATGATATTGTCCACTTTGGGCCTAAGCCCTTATGGGTTTGTTTTTGGGCTTTACCCCAAAAGGCCTCATACCAATGGAGATATTTGTTCATCCTTATATACACATGATCCTTCCCACTTCTACCATTTCTAATCAATGTGGGACTTTGTTCGTATACCCAACAATCCTCCCCTCGAACAAAGGACCATCGAGCCTCCCCTCAAACCATCCGCAGGATTCTCCCCTCTCTACCAACCAGGATTCTCCGCTCCAATGCGTTGGAAGCACACGCCTTACATGGTAGCACCACCTGTCTCGAGAGCTTGCTCCATCCCAGGTCAACTCCTCTTCACCGTGTTGGTAGACAAGACACGTCCATGAAGAATCCGGAGCACACCGCCTGTTTAACCGAGCTCATCCACAGGCTTACGGGGGCTCACCATCTTTGTTCAGCATTCCGAGGATTCATCCACTTGGGTAACCTCGAACTTGGCTCCGATACCACTTGTTAGTACTCTGGACACCACATATCTCCACAATGGTATGATATTGTCCACTTTGGGCCTAAGCCCTTATGGGTTTGTTTTTGGGCTTTACCCCAAAAGGCCTCATACCAATGGAGATATATGTTCATCCTTATATACCCATGATCCTTCCCACTTCTACCATTTCTAATCAATGTGGGACTTTGTTCGTATACCCAACAATCCTCCCCTCGAACAAAGGACCATCGAGCCTCCCCTCAAACCATCCGCAGGATTCTCCCCTCTCTACCAACCAGGATTCTCCGCTCCAATGCGTTGGAAGCACACGCCTTACATGGTAGCACCACCTGTCTCGAGAGCTTGCTCCATCCCAGGTCAACTCCTCTTCACCGTGTTGGTAGACAAGACACGTCCATGAAGAATCCGGAGCACACCGCCTGTTTAACCGAGCTCATCCACAGGCTTACGGGGGCTCACCATCTTTGTTCGGCATTCCGAGGATTCATCCACTTGGGTAACCTCGAACTTGGCTCCGATACCACTTGTTGGTACTATGGACACCACATATCTCCACAATGGTATGATATTGTCCACTTTGGGCCTAAGCCCTTATGGGTTTGTTTTTGGGCTTTACCCCAAAAGGCCTCATACCAATGGAGATATTTGTTCATCCTTATATACCCATGATCCTTCTCACTTCTACCATTTCTAATCAATGTGGGACTTTGTTCGTATACCCAACAATCCTCCCCTCGAACAAAGGACCATCGAGCCTCCCCTCAAACCATCCGCAGGATTCTCCCCTCTCTACCAACCAGGATTCTCCGCTCCAATGTGTTGGAAGCACACGCCTTACATGGTAGCACCACCTGTCTCGAGAGCTTGCTCCATCCCAGGTCAACTCCTCTTCACCGTGTTGGTAGACAAGACACGTCCATGAAGAATCCGGAGCACACCGCCTGTTTAACCGAGCTCATCCACAGGCTTACGGGGGCTCACCATCTTTGTTCGGCATTCCGAGGATTCATCCACTTGGGTAACCTCGAACTTGGCTCTGATACCACTTGTTGGTACTCTGGACACCACATATCTCCACAATGGTATGATATTGTCCACTTTGGGCCTAAACCCTTATGGGTTTGTTTTTGGGCTTTACCCCAAAAGGCCTCATACCAATGGAGATATTTGTTCATCCTTATATACCCATGATCCTTCCCACTTCTACCATTTCTAATCAATGTGAGACTTTGTTCGTATACCCAACAGTAGATCTGAATTGGTATTTTGATCCGGAGTTGGTGAAGGAGCTAAATTCGGGTGTGAGCATATCATTGTAGTGATATTAATATTTTATTAGCTCAAATATTTGATTGGCATTCGAAAATATTGGTATTGTTGCTTGTGAAGTGTTGTTACATTCTTCGATCAGTGAGGCTTGCGTCATCTAAGTGTTGTGTGATAAGTATGAGCCGATGAGAGATTTTTGGAGAACGTAGAGCATCATCACGCTTGTGGAAATATGAATTGTGATGCCTGTGGAGATCTGAGTGAAATGCGAGGCATTTTTTACACACTTTGTTTGCAGGAGATTATTTCAGTCAAAGTCGAGTCGGTTTTGTTTTTTTTTAACTGGAATGTGGAGGAGACTTTTCTTCGTGTGAAACTACCAGTGCTTCCACTGCTTTGAATTGAGTGCCATTGCAGTGTTGTGAGTCAGATGTGCAATTTCATGTTGAAGTTCCGATATTAATAGCTTGTTTCCACCGAGAGGAACCTTGATATGAAGGGACAGTCAAAATTGAACAGACCACATCCGTACATTGGGAGCCACCGCTCTTATTTAGCATGTAAGTTGAATCTTTATAATAGGTATGCAGGAACTGCATGTTAATGAGCAGTGCAAAAGTCAGTGTGAATGTTGGTGCAAAAGTGCGAAAGTCAGTGTGAATGTTGGTGCAAAAGTGCAGATTTGTAGGAGTGTGCTATGGGGAGGAAATAATTGCTTGGTAAGCTGATTGTGATCGAATAAAAATTTGGTCAAATGAATTGAGAAAAATACAGGAGCAAGCACAACAGTGATGGGTTCAAAGCAATTGAAGTAAAAGAATCAAAGGGAAGAAGGTGAATCTTTAGTAGCAGATCTATAGTTAGGTGCAAAGATTGTAGAGGAAACATTATAGATGACTCAGTAGCAATCGCTGAATTTAAGAAAGAGGAATTTGCAATAAAATTTGATAATGGATATTTGTGTTATGAAAATAAATTGCAGGGTATCTTTGAAAATAAGTTGATTGATAAATTTTTGTTTGCTTTTGATAATCAAGTAGTTGATGAGACCTTTATTACAATAGAAAAAGCGAAAGAACAAGCAAGTTTGAAAATGTTGAAATTGATTATTATGCCCATATAAAGTTTATTGAAGAATGTTTTGAGAAAACTTTTGAAAAATTTGATGCAAGTCTCAAAGCAACAACTGGAATAGTGAAGGCTCTTGAAAATGAGCAAAATGGTGAATCAATAAATAATTTAGATGACATAGAAATTGAAACAATGGTGGATACATTTGAAGAATTTCATGGTATTTTGATGCATTGGAGCCTAGAGGAAATCAAATATTATTATGAACTGATGATGAAAAAGTCAAGTAAAGTGGAAATAATTGATAGTGAAAATGAACTTGTTGAAAAATGAGTTGAAATGCATTGGCATCCTCCTAGTTACAATAAGAAGCAATATCTTTTGTTCATGTTCTGGAGTAAGAAGAAGACTAAACAGGTTGAAAGCATCAGATATTGGAACAACAAGTCCAAGAAGACATTTCATCAATATGTTGAAGCAAAGAAAGTCAAGATGAAATATTTGATACATATTTGTAATCCTAGCTGAGACTTAGACCAACAACCATTGTTATGTTATAAAAAATCATTTTCTCCATTAAGTGGGGATGTTAGAATAATGTAGAAATGGAAGAATGTAGAAATGTGGTAAGTTTGTTGAGTTGTCGTCTTAGTTATTAGGAAATGATCTAGATCTATGTGAGTTACAAAGTGTTGTTCTAGAAGTAACTTTTTTCCAATGTAATTGAGTTGTAGCTGAGTTAGAGTGTGTATCTTCTATGTTTGTATGTCCATCGAGTCGAGTGATCCCATAGTTATATAATGGGACACATTGTGATGTATTTGCAGTGAGCAAGTGTAAGGAGGCTTAGGCCTAAATTAATAAAAAGGGTTTCGATGTGTTAAACTCTGTGCTTTCTAATAAAAATTCTACATGTTCCAAAATCACACAAGCGTATAAATAAAATATATAAGAAATGTAAATGAATATCTACTTTCTATAAATATATTTATATTTTATCAAATAATTAAAAAATATTATTATCTATTTAAATATTATTTTTATATTATTTAATTCTTTTTTAAATTTATTATAAATAAAATTATATATTTTATAACCTTTCAGGGTAACTTGATTGACATGCCTAGGTTAAAATTCCCTTATTTCCCCACACACATATTAATATAATTTTTTATTAATAAATATTTCTCATTGTTATTATTATTATTATTAATGAGTTTATTGAGTTTAATAACCAATATAATAAAAGATTTTTGAAACCCATAACTAGAAATATGAAGATGCATAACCAATAATAAAAAGAAGAATTAAAAAAGTTACAATTTAAAACAAGTTATCTCATAAAAGAAATAAGTAAAGGGAAAAATATTTGAACGTAAAGATAGATTGATTTATGTGGTAGGTTATATTGACCATAGAATTGGCATCCTTAGTAAATTTTTTAGATTTAAAGATTCAATATCTTTTATAAATAAAGAGCTCATTCCAATAAACCAAATTAAGTTAAAGAATGTGGTTCAAATGATGAAAAATGAAAAATGAAGAAAAATACTTAATAATTAGAAAGAGAAAAATTATTATTAGCTATAGACAAACTAGTGTCCTACTTATCAACGAGACACTTTATTAGTGTGCTTGCTAAAAATATGTACACATAATAAGAGTCACTCATGAGGTTGTGGAGACATCAAGGTGGGTGCATGCGCTAAATTCTGTACCCGTAGACAATATCCATACAAGCATAATATTTATATAATTAGTTTCCATGGTTGCCTCTTGTTTGTTGGAGCAATGACTGCTTGAAGGCCATCGACAATGGGGTAGGACGATTTTTGGACAGGGTAGAGCCAAAGGGTCAGCAGTTCACCTGCGCGAGGATCTGCGTCAAGGTAAACTTGGAGAAAGGTCTTCCCTCGAAATCAATTTGACCCAAGGTGATTGGAGCTTTTTCGAGTTCCTCAACTATGACCAATTTCCATTCAAGTGCAAAAGCTACAATGACTATGGTCATTTTTCTAAAGACTGCAAGAAGAATAAGGTTTAGAGTGGATATGGTCATGCCCCTAACCAAGAGGGTCAATGTCACACCCAGAGAAGAGGAGAAAACAAAGGTAAGGGAGCAGCAAGACCCTCAGTAGCATCTGCTTGAAACATAACTTCTTCCTCTACAAAACCCTTTGATGCTTTGGCTAGGGAGGTTCCTGAGCTCCTGGAAAATGAAGTTAAAGATGAAGAAGAGGACAAGGGTAACAAGAATGAAAGTTTTAAAGAAGAAGGGCCATAGGATAAGGTTCCAAATCAAACAAGTCTTGTTCTCTCTCCTAAATCTACCCTAGCTAAAAGGACAAAATCTCCCAACGTTTTCTCTCTCAACTTGAAAGAGAACAAGGAGGAGCCCTCTAAAGTTCAAATGAGAAGTGTGAAGAAGAATATTAAATGGTAAAGATATTCCACTAGTAGGGAAACAAAATACCGCAAGAAGAAAGGTTTCCAACAAAAAATGAGGTGAGGAAGTCAAAAACAGAGCAAAATATCAAGCTTGGGAATCAATCCTAGATAACAAAGGTATTGAAGAATGTTTCTAACAAAGAGTATAGTGGCACGAGAAATGGAGGAGGTAAGTCTTTTTCCTCCAAATCTTAATGAAAGTTATTTCGTGGAACATTAGAGGATTAGGAAACCCTGTCAAATCCCAAGAGATTAAATTTTTGATAAACCCAAAAAAATCTAGTGTTATCTTTCTCCAAGAGACAAAACTAGCTGAAGAAGACTTGTTAGAAAAATTACAAAATGTTATGGAGAAATAATGATAGTATTGGTCAAAGCTCCTGTGGTGCTTTTGTAGGGCTAAGCATTCACCAGGCCTCCTAGACATTAAGGTTAATAGATATTTTTAAAACAAAATTTTGGATCATTGTCAGTATTGAGCACTACCACTCTAAAGAGGTATTCTAATTGATTAATGTTTGCATTCCTGTTGATTATAGAGAAAAATCAAACTTTTTGGATTCATTTTAAAGTTTAAAAGAAGGTCCTTAGAACATAAAATGCATCATTGGTGGAGACTTTAATACCACCCTTCTCTCCTCTAAGAAGAGCGGGAACTCTATTGTCCATGACCCCTTTAGAGATAGAATGAAGCATCTCATATCAAAGTGGGACCTTATGGATGTCATTCCAAGGAAAGGAAAATTCACTTGTTCTAATAAAATGGTGGGCCCTACTTACATAGCAAAAAGGCTTGATAGCTTCCTCCTTCATAAAAAATATTTTTTAAAAGGGGTAGAGTTCTCCTCTTCCATTTTGGCAAGAAGGTACTCGGATCATCACCCAATAAATCTTGAAATTAACCACTAGAGGACTTGGGCCCCATTCCATTTTGTTTCAATCCAAGCTAGTTAAGGAGGGATGAGGTTTTGGACATAATAAAGAGGGCTTAGTCCTCTCTAGCTTTGGGTTCTCCTTCATTTTTTTGGGAAACCAAGTTGAAAATTGACAAAAGATCCATTTGTTCCTGGGCTCACCAGTCTTACAAACCACTAGGGTTCGAATATCCTAAAGCAACTGGAAAAGAATCAAGTCAACTTGGAGAGTGGTTAGATTATGGAAGACAACTTGCAAAAGGAGAAGCACTTAAGCTCTCAGCTTCTCTTCCTGATCAGTCATCAGGAGGAGGAGTAATGACATCTTAAATCAATGATTCTTTGGCTTAAAGTTGGGGATTGCAACACAAATTTCTTCCACAAGAAAGCTAGGGTGCGTGAAGTTTAGAAGTCTTTAAGAGGAGGAGTATCGACATCTTAAATCAAGGAGTCTTTGGCTTAAATATGGGGATTGCAACACAAATTTGTTCCACAAGCTAACCAGGGCGCGTGAAGTTTAGAAGTTGTGAGGAGGAGGAGTACCGACGTCTTAAATCAAGGAGTATTTGGCTTAAAGCTGGGGATTGTAACACAACTTTCTTCCACAAGCAAGCTAGGGTGCATGAAGTTTAGAATTAGGTTAAATAAATAATTATAAAAGGTAATAAAAAAAATCTCTTCCTTCTTTGAAATCAAATAAGAGGCCTTTTCGTTTTTTAGAAAAATATATACCAAAGTCATGGTTAATGATCCTAGAGAAGTCAATTCCTTTATCTCTTCTATTCCTGTCGTTGTTTCCGCTTCCAAGAATCCCCAGCTCTTGAGGCATATTGAGGAAGGTGAAGTTCTTGATGCCATTTGGAATTTAAATCCTAACAAAGCTCCTGGTCCTCACACATTTCCTATTGATTTTTATCGTTCATGACGGAATTTCATTAGAAAGGATTTCCTCCACATGGTCAATCCATCCAAAGAAAAAGGGAAGTTGGGTGGGAACACCATTTCATCCTTTTTAGCCTTTATTCCTAGAGAGCCTAATCGTCCCCCTTTTCTCGTTTCAGGACCATTTCCCTATGTAACACTATCCTACAAAATCTTGACCAAAGTCATTGTAAATAGGCTTAAAAATGTTATCCCATCTATCATTTCTGAAAATCAAGGAGGTTTCCTTAAAGACAGGCAAATTATGGATAACATCATTCTCGTCTAAGAAGCGATCCACTTGAGTAAACAATTAGGAGAGTCTATTATGGTTATCAAGCTTGGCATGGTGAATGTCCTTCATCGGGTTTGCCACTCCTTCATGTTCGAAATTATGGAGAAATATGGTTTTGACATGGATTTTATCAATTGGGTGAAACCCTGCAGTGGCAAACCATGGATAACCCCTCTTGTCAATGGTTGACCATGTCATTTCTTTTCAACATCTTGAGGGCTAAGGCAAGGATGTCCACTATCCCCTCTCTTGTATATCATGGTTGTGGATAGTCTCAACAGAAACCTTGAAGTTGCCCGAACTGAAAGGAAAATCAAAGGTCTTAGTATAGCCAAAACATAAAGGACATTAATCATTCTATGTTCGTTGATGGCACCTTGCTAATGGGAGGAGCCTAAAAACATATAGCCATAAGGTTCAAACTAATCCTAGATTGTTATTTCGAATTATCATGGGGTCTTAGAAATAAAGGTAAAATTCAATTGTTTGGATGGAATCATTCCCCTTTATCCTTGAAGGAAATTGAAAAAGTCTTGAAGTTTTCTCTGGTTGAAGAATGGTTCTTTTTCAAATACCTGTGGATTCCAATTTCATTGGGTCAATCCAATCTGAAGTGTTGGGAAGAAGTTATTTACAAATTCAAAAAGAAAATCAATGGTTGGGGTGCTCATTGGTTAACTTCGGCCATAAGGATCATCCTTGTTAAATAAGTTATGTCCCCCTTCCTCTGTATCTTTCCTCTGAATTTCTTTCTTCTAAATTAGTTATAATGCAAATTAGTTTTCTTATTAAAATATTTCTATGGTGGGGGGGTGGGGGGGGATTAACAAAAATAAATTCCACCTTGTCTAGTGGAACATTGTTCGATTACCAAAGTTAATGGTGGACTAGATATTAGAGATTTCTCTATATAAACCTAGAGCTAGGTGCTAAACAATTATGGATACTTATCTAAGACTCCATGGAATGGTGGAAAGCTTCCTTTATTAGAAAATACTTCAAAAAGAATTGCCTAATGAGGGTAGGAGATACAAAATTGGATGGTTTCAGATCCAAAATCTAGACTTTGAGAAAAGAAGTTACCCCAATCATTATTAAGAATCTCAATTGGTGCTTAGGGAATGGTGTGCACATCAAAATATGGAATGATAAATTATCTAGTTAGAGCCCTCTTCGAATGATGAACTCTCTCATGGATCTCTTCCAATGGATGCAGGACAATGGTTTTCAAAAACTAAACAACATTTCGAAATGCGATGAGAAAGGTTAGTGGTTGTGGTTGCACAAACCTGATCTCCCTCCTCATCTCGAAGGTAAATGAAAGAAGCTAAATCTCTTGCTGAAAGGTATGGCCCCTATCTTAGTTGATGCAATGGATCATTGTATTTAGAATTCCAATACCTAGAAGGTGTATCAAGTCAAGTTGGGATATTCTCTATCAACTAAGATCCTTCCCCATCCCCTCAGCAGCAAGCTGTGGACCAAAATATGGAGCCTGGATAACATCCCAAAATTCAACACCTTTTGTTGGTCTCTAGTTCAAGGAAATATTCTCACCTCTGAAAACCTCAAAAAGAGAAATATAGTTGATCCATCAAGATGTGTTATATGTTGTAAAAATGAAGAAACCATTCCTCACTTGTTTTGGCATTTCTTCTTTGCACTGGAGACTTGGAAACTTTCCTTTGGACTTGCTATAAAGTCCCTCTCTATCCCCTATTCTTGGGAGGATATTTTGGTGAATTGGAGGGCGAGATATCCCTGGCCTTGAAAATCCGGTTCGACGCAAATGAGATGTTGGATGAACTTACCAAAAATTATCTGTTGTTTGATTTGGATTGTCTGAAACATACTCACGTATAGGAATGAATCTCCTAAACCTCTGCAAATGGTAAGAAAAGCAAAGATAATTCTCTCCGAGGCCATCTCTGCATGCAGCTCCAAACATAGCAAGATATAAAATCTGAATTCAAAGGAGAAGGAGTGGATAAAATAAAATCTTATTTATCAGCCTCTTGCAAATAAGTTGTGTTGTCCCGATCCTTGTAGGACTCCCTAGATCTGTCTAAATGAAGAGGATTTCAAGATATGGAGGTAGGACAACACCAACTTCCAAATTTTTTTAGATGGCTCCTCCAAAAGAAACCCTGGGGAGGCTAGAGGGGGAGGGTTCATTATAGGCCCCAATGAAAAAATGGTTTTCCAGTATGCTTAGGGACTTGTAAAATCCACAAAAAATATTACCAAGTTTCTTTCCCACTGGAGAGTATTGGAGATCGCCTCAGATCGAGGACTCTAGCACATTACTGTCTTTGGGGACTCACTATTGGTTATAAGGAAATTCACTGAAGTAAAGATATCTATAAACTCCTCATATCCCCCTTTGATTCTCAAGATACAGGCCTCACTGACAATTTGACAAAGTTAAAATATACCACATATATAGAAATCTAAACTCAAGTGTTGATGAATTGGAAAAATGAGGGTTCGTATTTTCCCAAGGGATCCTTGAAATCAATGAAAAATCATTCTTATTCCTAGTTCCATAAATGAATCATAATCATTTTTTTCTAAGGATTGAGGGGAGGTGATCTATGATCACCACTTCCCAGGCTTTACATATTAATAAATCGGTAGAAGGTTCCCATTGGCATGGTCAGGCCCAAACATTTAATTGACCTAAGTCTAAGTGGAATTCGTTAGTGAACAAGTGGATCTCGATGCTCACTCTCTATTTTCATTTCATATTAAATCTCTTTGGATCTAAATTAATTTTCCCTCCTATGGCTGCGGTGAATCCTTTATTCCAGAGAAGGGTGGTTTCAATTTTAATTTTTGTCATGATCATAAGGTCATTTCACCTCTGTCCTTGTGACATTTTCACTATGTTGGAAGATATTTTTCCTCTAACAAGCTCATGTTTCAATTACATGTTTAATTATATATGGTTCTATGGAATTTTTAGCATTCCTATCTATACTCAGGCATGCATGGAAAGGGTCAAGAAAAAGGAGTTACAGGAGGTGGTGTTCTCGTTCTCTCTGCCCTCAGCCCTTCTTGGGTTGTCTGACATTTTATTTCCATCTCCACAGTGGGTATCATGGCAAGTATGGATAAAGAAGAGGGGCTCCATGAGACCATCAGGGCCTCAGAGCTAATAGATAAGTTTTTATACTCCATGCAAGCCTTGGTATCTACCATAAATAAACTGGAGAACTTAGTAGAGCATCAGTGGTGCTGTTTCTAATCCTTTAAGGAGGAAAACATTATGAAGCATCACACAACCATGGAGTCCACACTGACTAGGCTAAATTTTGAGGTCAAGAAGATCACTAAGCGGGTGACTCTTATGGAGATATCTAATGTGCAAAGGGATGCTGAGAAGGGTGGATTTTCTAGTGATTATGATGGGCATAGAAGGATTTTTCAAGCTTGCAACATGGAGTATATCGAACATGACCCATGGTGATGGTTTTTTCTGGTCTTAAAAATGGTTTTTTTGAAATCAATATCAATTGAAATTGGTATCAATTTTCTTTGTTATGTACCACCATTTATGATAGCTTGCAAGTTATGCTTTATGTTAGGCTATTTTTGTAGAATATATGGGGAACATATTTTTTGTTTAAGGAGCATGGTGTGTAATGGTGATAGTAAACACTTTTTTTACTCATTCAAAGATATCCCTTTTGTGGACAACTCGAGATGTAAGAGTTTTGATGTAACAATACTAACCCTAAAACCAAAATTTTATTAATATAGTATTTATGTCCCATTCTGTTTAATAATAAATAAATAAACTAATAATAGTTAGTAATAATTTGGAGCACTCTAGATCAATTTTTGGAATTGTCATGGCTTTCCATGTCATAAAGTCACATGTTAAGTTGGATCTTGAATGAAATTGATATTATTTTTCTAGTTCAAACATGAGAGCATGATGAGTCTAAGGTCCCTAAAATTGATAGATTCATCTTGTGATCAACAAGGAACAACAAATCCCATTATATAGGAATTAGAGAAATAACCTATTTTATTTTATAAAAAATCTCTTTTTTCCCCACATTCTAATTCATAAGATAAACTCTCTCAATCAGCACATATGGATAGAAAAATGTAAACTTAATTTTGTAAGGATTATATTACAATTTTTTATTTCACACTTAGTAATTCTACTTTTGATAAGAAAAACAATCTAGATAAAAAATGTCCTTATAATATCATAGAAAAATATATTCACAATTTGAAAAATGACAATAATATGCCCGTTTTGAATGCTAAAAATTGTAAGTAGCCAAGATATTCTTCTAAGAAAATACTCTAACCCTATATGGCTAGAAGAAGGCCTTGTTTTAGCTAGTAAATACATAAAAAACTCTAAAGGCCTAACCAAGAATTTGTTTAGTAGTAAGCTAGCCAAGCTTTGTACTTCTCAAATAAATTGCAATGGCAGAATTAAGTGACCAAAATCCAACTCAATGGGATTTATTCATGGGCTTGACAATAATGTAATGGATTATGTGATTTTTGATATCCTTATTTCCAACCAAATAGTAAATTTTGACCTCCTAAATAGTGATGAGCATGACTCCTATTATATACCTTTAACCATAACCATAAAGTCTGACATGCACAAAATCTCCATGCAAGAGAATGTTGAGAATGAAAGGCACATACTTCTTGACAAAAGTAAATTTGATGTCTTCTTAGAGGATTTATCTGGGTGTCATGCAAAAAGAACAATAAAACAACCAAACCTTGGTATTATAATGATTGTAAAATTGCTAAAAAAACAATTAGAAATGCTTCTAATTGCTAAACCAAAGAAAATAATGTGATTCCTTAAAAGAACTAAGAATTCCTATGTTAAAAATCTTTATGAATCTCCTAACATCATAGACACCATTTCCACGGGGACTTCACTGGGGGGAAATACCATACCACATGGGTTTATATTGGGGGATATATGTTGAGGAAAAAATGAAATAATATATTGAGCATATAATATGGGGTAAAGGTTTTTTATATTGGTAGGGTTAAAAAATGAAGCTCAAATTTAATGAAAAATATAAAAGGGTATAAAAAATGTCAATGAAAAAATGGATACTTACAATATCTAGTGATAGTAGGGCTTTTTAAATTGGGAAGGTGTATTGAGTTCATATTGGTAGGGGGTTAAATAATGTGGTTTTTTAAGGTATTTTCCAATACATAGCCAAATTAAGGGCATTGTTCAGAATGCCATGAATGCACGTGATATGTGAGAGGCTCATTGAGTGAAGTCCCCATGACCATTTCGAACATTCCTATAGAGTAGGAATTCTTTCTCTATAATCCATAGACTTTTAGGTTAATTGGCTCACAAATGGGAAGGCTAAGGAAACTGAAGGCTATCGAGGTCATATCCTCATCCATAGACAACAAAACTTGAAGAAATCAGAAAAATTACTCATTATGAACTCAACATTATAAACGCATGAATTGAACTAGATGAAAAGAATAACAATATTTCTCCCAAACTACCTAAACTAAATCTAATAGAAAGAGTATCTACATCTACATCTACATCTACATCTACATCTACATCTACATCTACATCTACATCTACATCTATATATATATATATATATATATATATATATATATATATATATATATATATATAATAAAACTTATGTTTATTAAATTGTTTTTGAAAATACATAAATTAGTTTGGATAATCTAAAGATTTAATTCTTTATTTTACTATTTATTTTAGTGAAATTTTTATTGATTTTTATATCGAAATCTATCATTTTATTATTAAAAATACAAGTTAATTTAAAATTATATATATGTATATGTATATGTATATGTATATATAGATATAGATATAAATATAGATATATTTCTATATTTCTATATGTAAAATTATATGATCTAAAATTATTATTAAAGATAACTTTTATCTCAATATTATTTTTACTATAAGTTCAAATTTCAAATTGCTCATAATCTTAAAAAACACACATATATAACATTCTTATAGTTATATAAAAAATTATAATTATAATTATAATTATATATATATTACTAATAAGTATATTAATTTGAAGTTAATTGGGTTTGTTTAAAGTGGGTACATTTTAATTCAATTCTTTCATAATGACATTATCAACTTTGATGTAATCACTTAGAGTCTCATTATTGAGAATGAATAGTCTCTCGAGGTATAGAACATATATATTCTTCATATAAAATATTCTATGGCATTTTATATATCAACATTATAGTTACACTTGTGGTAAATACATATTAATATTAATGTGAATATGTTAAATTGTTCTCATAAAGTAAATGTCTGTGTTTAAAAAATAAAAATTGATAAATAAATAACCTAAAGTTATAGTTTGACAATGCCTGTAAAATCAGCTTGTTAAAATTTGAAGGCATAATAATTTGAGTATATTGTTAAGGCACTTCTTGATAACCAAAACACAATATAGTGTCTTTAAAATCTAATAATATCCATGCAATGTTAAAATGTCCACATTATATTTATACCTACGATGAATACATATTTAAATTAATATTTATATATTAATTTTTCATTTATAAATTGAATATTATATTATATATATATATATATATATATATATATATATATATATATATATATATATAATTGAAAACCATGATAAATAAATAATCTAAAATTATAATTTAACAATGTTTATAAAATTAGCTTGTTAGATTTTGCAAGCACAATGATTTGGTTGCATGATTAAAACCTTTCTTGATAATAAGAAAACACAATATCTTTAAAATCTAATAATATTCATATAATAATATTTTCAATATCCACATTACACTCATACTTATGATACATATTATTAGTCTCTTTCTCACTAGGGATTATAGCAATCGCTATAGCAATCGCCTTGTGTTGACGCTGGTTAACTTTCAATACTTTTTTAGTTTATTGCAATTTTAAGTTTGGAGAAATGCTTTCAAAAATTTAAAAATATTTTTCTAATTTTCTCGTAATCTTATTTATAATTTTCGGTTGGTTGAGTGAGCTCTAATGGGACATAATTCTCGTGGTAGAGGGAATTTTATTTTTGGAATTTATCAGTGCCTAACAGTTCATTTTAAAATTAAAAAATAAAAAACCTAATTTGTGAATGGTCATTTTATTGGTCAGTGCTCTGACACTGTGTTGAAGCCCCGAAAATCGGGTCGACAACAAGGGGGATACCCGCCCGGTCTGGACCTTGGTTGGCAGCTCCTTATCCGTTTGGTATAGCGGGTCCGACTGGGGATAATGGGACCAGTTTCCCAATCTATGAGTGTGTGTGTGTAGAATTTGATGTTGCTGATCTAACAGTTCCTATTTAAGATATTCTAATTCAATCTTTAATCTAATTCTATGCTATTGTAATCTAATAAGCAGTAACATCTAAGTCTATACTAACCCGGGATGTAATTCTTCTATTATGTGATCTAAAGAGATTTCAAATAACAACTGGTAATAAAGATCATTCAGCGATTATAAGAAAGGAAATCAATCAAGATGAACCACTTCGCATAAAAAGTTATATGAAACAGTTGTGAAAAACATATCGCATAATGAGCTATTCATATATTAAGCATAAATAAATAGCTATCACCGTACAAAAGTGCCAAATGGTAACTCAGACATTCATGCAATAATACATAAACAACTAAAAATTGTATATCACTTTAACATATAAGCAGAAATGGTCAAGAGATAAAAGTACCATTTATGACTAGTCCTACTCATAAGCTTCAAGCAACAATGATTTATCTCTCCTTGCTCTAACATCCACTAAGAGTACAGAAGTGCACCATCAATAGCAGATATCAAATGCAAACATCAACAAATCTTGATCCATTCATTCACCAAAACCTCCTTTGAGGGTGCAAAAGTGCATGTTCTGAGGACAAGTTTTTGATAAATTTCTGGACCTTTCTCTAAATGCATGAGAAGGGTTTAAATACTACTAACTAAATAACTTAATTACACAGATTCAGGATACGGTTTAAATGACCACCCTTTTTCTAAGCAAAAATAAAAGAAAACTATTTCTAAAAATTAAATCTAATATCTAACTATTTTTGCGTTTGCTCCTTGATGTTACAAGCATTCAGTATTTTCCTGGGTAGATTCGGCTGACTGTCTTCCACTTTTGGTTGAACTAAGCAAACAGAAATGGTAAGAGCTGGCACCATCTTTTCAGCAAAATCGATGATATACTCGAGATTCATCCTCTGACTATGTGGATTTACTGCGTATGCCCAGTAATAATCCAAGTTCAACTTGGTTAAACCTTGAATTGCTTCTGCCTTTTTCTTTATCTTTCTGTTTCCAGTTTGTTCTTTACCATTGCTTTCTTGCATTTTTCGGGCTTTACAAATGACTGAGCAGTTAGAGGCTTTGCTTTTTGAGCAATTTTCTCAGCGATGCGCGATTAGCGCTAGGCGCTAATCGCGCATCGGAAACTGCCTCCGTTCTTTGATCCGGGCTTCTCTGATGCGTTTTTCACCTTTAGCGCCTTTTTCTTCACCGAGTATAAGCTTAAAAATTTGTAAAAATAATGCTTTCGTGAGCTCTTGACCTTGAGCGTTAAACTGCTTATTGATATCAGCATCGTTCAATACTCATTCAACCATGGATGTAAATGAAAGATCTGTAATGGATGGCTTAGCAGCATTCTATGAATCTGTGGCTCTGTTGCATGCAGGCGTATTTTCTCTGTCTTTGAACATTGGAGTTTTACCCTTTTTCCTCATAGCTTCCTGCACATTGCTTTGTGTATCTTTCGTTTTTCGTTCCTGCAGTTCACATGTGAGGAGAGAGTAATGATAATAAAAATGGACAGGAAAGCTTTAAATTCTACGGATATGCAAAAGCACGCCACCTAACGTGAACTGGCTCTTCGAAAAACACAAAACCATCTTTCATTAACAACTGGCGTATAATTCATTAATTATCATTAAAGCGCGTATCCAGTTCTTGGTTTATGGAAAACTTTTCTTGAATATTGAGCCAGGAAAATTTGTGATGGAATGTTTCTGCGATCTGCATCACAGTATCGCATTTCGCAGTATCGCATTATCGCAATTTCATCGTGTTATGTTATCACAAGGTTTCTTGATCGCGCTATCGCAAGATCGCGGATCGCAGTATCGCAATATCGCGGGTCGCAGTATCGTTATAATCATTAAATTGTTATGTGTTTTTCATGCAACTTTGCTATATGCGATATCGCATATCGGCGATTTTTTAAGGTTTTCCAATGTGACTGTTTATTAATGCATGCGATGCGATGGAGTTCGCGTCGCAATCTCACAGTTTATCATTTTTACTCATAAGGAAATGTCCTATCCTTCTTTGCGCGATGCGATGTTTCTTAAGGAGTAAAATACATGAGTCTTAATTGATTTTTTGAATTTTTTACTAAGGGTCCCCACTTACCTAGTGTTATTGCTAATACTAAATAAGGAGGGGGGTTGTTGGTGGCCACAACAATTGGCGATTCACTTGGAAGAACCAGTTATCTCTGTTTTTCTATTGAATTTTCTAAACTTCCAAAACAGAAAATTTTTCAGAAAATTAAACTTTATTATGGAAAGATAAAGTACATTATGCTCTAACCTATCAATGATATTTTGTTTCAACCATTTTCCACTTTGATTATTTGCTTCCTCAGGCTAGTCCTTGTATTTACACCAGTCATTACTTGGTCTTGTAAAGATAAAACAAAGTTTCCTCTGTAAACCAGTTTTAAATATGCTCATTTTTCGTAGGTAGAGCCTCTGCTACCAGCAGGCATTTATAGCCTCGACAGGGTTACCTGTTACCCAGCAATGATCATGTATCCTACTTAAGGCAGCCTACAATTTTCAAAGAAAAATCCATATCCACACTTGTTGCTTTGATTTTCTTTTTATTCTTAAAGAACAATGTCTTGGTTTGGTAGCCAAATTATGACACAATCATTCACTTGATTTATAACTTTGTTGAACAAGCTGGCTCGTGATGAGACCCCTTGTCTTTTGATTGCAACAATCTTGAGTCATTGCCTTGTTGTGGTATACAGTATTGGCAAAGTCAGCAAGTTATAATATCTGTGATAATGATAAGCCGACTCGTGATGAGACCTATTATTCTTCAAGATAAAGTGTATCCTTGGGTTGTTCCTCTGAAAGTTGTGATTTCCTTAGCAGGGAGGAAGTCATTGTTTCCTTAAGATAGCTCTTGACGACAATAATAGAGTTTTTGGAAACAGCTGTTCTATAGAGAATTTTTATTTTGTTATTGATACCTTTCATTGCACTGAGATAAAACAATTTCTTCACTAAAGGTTGTTTTCATCAAATTTTTTGAAGTTGAAACTAGTGTCATATCTAGGCTAGAGTTTTTAACTGTATATATCAATAATAAAGATCAGTTTTCCAAAAGATTTGCTATTTATACAGGCGAAAAGTTCAAAATCTGAAAGAGAATTGGTGTCTTTTTTGTAAATGCCTAATGTAACCACTCACAACTGGTTTTATTATGAAAAAGAAAAACAACTATTCTACAAAAAATAGAAGAACAATCTTCTATGGAAAATATTTCTTGAGAATTTTTCCATTAACAGGCAAAGGATCCCTCTTACCTGCTAAATCCTGTAACACAAATGTTGATGGACCTATGACTTCTACAATTTGAAAAGGACCAAGCCACATTCTTTGAAATTTTGTATGTTTGCCTTTCTCTTCATGAGCCTTGTCCCACTTTAAAACTAAATCTCCCATCTGAAAATCTTTTCTGGTTATTATGTTTGAATCAAAAGAGGATTTTACTAATGCTTGATGATGAGCATGCGTTTTCCTTGCCTGTTCTCGTTGTTCTTCTAATTTAATTATTTTAATTTGTCTCAACTGTAAGGAGGAAGTGGGTACTTCATCAATGTATTGAACTAAAGACAAAGAGGGAATTGCTAAGTGAGTCGGAAGAACCACTTCTTTCCCATAAACTAAATTAAAGGGAGAAGTGCCGATAGAAGCTTTGTGCGTTATTCGGTCTGCCCATAAAGCATATATCAAAGCCTTGTGCCAATTCTTATGATTTTGGTCAACTGTTCTTTTAATAATCCTGATTAGGTTTTTATTTGTTGACTCAGCTAACCCATTGCCTTGTGGGTAATAATTGGCCGAATATTTAAGTTTGAATCCTCTTTTAAGTGCGAATTCAGTCATTGCATTTCCAAAAAAGTATGATGCATTATCAAACATTAAAGCGGATGGAAATCCAAACCTAGTGATTATAAATTGATCTATGAACTCAATGATATTTTCAGAATTAGCCGTCTTGAGCGGAACTGCTTCTACCCACTTAGTAAAATAATTTGTTGCTATGAGGATGTATCTATGCTGCTTAGAAGAGTGAGGAACAATCTCACCTATTATGTCCAATCCCCACTGACTGAAAGGTTGCTGGATGTTTACCGGCTGTAGTGGCAAGGATGGCTTCTTTTGTCTTCCAGCGGTAGTTTGGCAGACTTGACATCTCCTCACATAACTGTGCGAGTCTTTAAATAACGTGGACCAGTAATATCCTGCGCGCAAGATTTTATGTGCAGTAGCATCTCCAGCATAGTATCCACCTGCCGGCCCATCGTTGAGTTCCTGCAAAACTTTTTCAGCTTCAGATTTCTCAAGACACCTAAGAAGGATAGAATCATAATTTTTCCTAAAAAGAATATCATTTATGAGTTGATATTATTTGGCTTTCAACCTTAGAGCTCTTTTTTTAGTATGATCGAGGTGTGAAGGTGCATACCCGTTCTTAAGATAATAAATGATATCAGCATATAATGACTCTGCATCGTTTAGGCTTACCTCGCACATTTGTACTTCTTCAGATGGAAATTCAGAAATTTGCGATGCTCCAGCTAGCATTTTGCAAAAGCCTTGACCTCTTACAATGTTTGTTGGTTTAATCTCAATGTCATATTCTTGTAAGGCAGTAACCCAATTGGCCATTTTCTCACCCACATCCTTCTGTACTAGAATATTCCTTACCGCTGGAAACGGTACTATGATTTTAGTATGAGTTTTAAGTAAGAAAGGTCTAAAGTATTTGACCGCTTTGAAAACAGCATAAGCATGTTTCTCCACGTCTGAATAATTTTAATTCGGCACCCTGTAAATTTGAACTAAAAAACACAATTGGGGCTTCCACTTTTTCTTGGTTTGCTTGAGTGAGAATCGCAGCATATGACTTATCTGAGGCAAATGTGTATAAAATAAAAGGCTCTGAAAAATTTGGAGTTGCTAAAGATGGAGCATTAATAATAGCTTGTTTGATTAGGTTGAATGCTTCATGTTGATCTTGGCCCCATTTAAAATTTGAGTTCTTTTTAATCATGGTTTCCAAAGGAGACATGATTCATGAAAAATCTGGAACAAATCTCTTTACAAAGTTGATCTGACCAAGGAAGGATTGCATGGCTTTTTTGTTATGAGGTAAGGATATTTCAGAAATTTCTTTGATTCTATCAGAATCGATGTGAATACCGGATTTTGACACTATGAATCCTAGAAGTTTCCCTTCACTTAGTGCGAAAAAATATTTCTTTGGGTTAAGTGAAATTCCATACCTTAAACACCGTTGAAATATTTGTTTCGGGTCTTTAAGATGGTCGCTTCGCTTCTTCGAATACACTATTATATCATCTAAATAAATTACTACAGATTTATTGACTAAACCTTTGAATGCGATGTCCATGGCTCTCTGAAATGTGGCACCAGCATTAATCAAACCAAATGGCATCTTTTGATATGCATATGTGCCCCATTTGGTTTTGAATGTGGTTTTCAATTGGTCATCAGGATGTACCAACACTTGATTGTATCCTGAAAATACATCCAAGAAAGACATTAATTCTGAGCCCGCCACTGCCTGCAGTATCTGTTCCATAGATGGTAAAGGAAAATTATCTTTTTGACAGACCTTGTTAAGATTTCGAAAGTCAATGCAAATCCTAATATTTTCGTTTTTCTTTCTAACAGGAACCATATTAGAGACCCATTTAGAATTTCTAACGGGAAAGATTATTCTGGCTTTCAATAACTTATTAAGCTCATTTTTTATCTGGTTTTCTAAATTGGGGTGGATCTTTCTCAGCTTTTGTTGGACAGGGTTTTCATTATCAATCATGGGAATAGTATGTTGGATGATGGAAGTGTCGTATGTTTTGAGCTCATCATAATTCCAAGCAAAAACATTTTTATATCATCTCAAAAGACGAATATACGCTAGTTTTTTCTTCAGAGGTTAGGCCGAGGCCTAGATTAATGTTTTGTGGTTTAGCATCACTTCCTAGGTTTACTAATTCGTAGTTCAAGGTTGAAATTTGGAGTTTTGAATTCTTAGACCTCTTAAATCGATATTTTAAATCGTACAAGTCTTCTAACTTAACCACCGACTTAGGTATAGCATTGTTAGTGCTATCTTGTTGCAATTGTCGATCATGTTGGTCTTCGTCAATTATTTGATTGGAGTAGGATCCTTCAGATGTGAGGAAATTTACAATATCAGGATTGTCATTGAATACTCTCCAATTCGTGATGTTATCAGGAATGGATGGTCTAAAGATTAATTCTATTGAGAATCTATCTGGACTAAAATCTTCGGAAGGAATGAGCTTAGAAGCTACATTAGCCAAAAGGTCTACACTTGCGTTTTGGAGTCTGGGGATTGAAGAAATATTAAACGCTATGAAATGCTCAGTCAGATCTTGAACCAAGGATTGATAATGTTTTAAATGACCTGATAAGCAATGTATAGTGTTACGTACCTGTTTAACCATAATATCAAAGCCTCCGAAAACTTGAAGATACTTGACGTCTAACCCGATTGCTTTGTACAAGCCTTGGACCAAAGCCTCATATTCTATTGTATTGTTGGTGCAATCGAATTCGAGTCTACATGTAAGCATGATTTTATCTCCTTCTGGACTAATCAAAACGCATCCTGCTCCTGCTCCTTCGTTAGATCTAGAACCATCAAAAAATAATTTCCAAAACAACGATTTATTTACAGGTTTATCTAAAAAATTAATACATTTCGAACTATCAGTTCGAGAAAAAATTTCAACTTGGGACAAAACAGAGTGTTCTAAATAGGGTGACGCATGAGAATTGAAATTGCCGAGGAAAGAACCTACCGAGTAATTTCCAATAATGTTGTTGTTATACGCTACTGGTTCATTTTCCCCCTCTAGCTCTGTTACTATGTACTTCTGATGTAGCTCTCGTTCAACTTTTATTTGATTCGTTTTACCGTTGTAGGGCAGCCACATGTGCAACCAGTCGGTTGCAAAATATCCATGAAGTTTTTCTGACCAATCCCTGCTAAGGATTAAGCCATAGAATTCAAGAATGTCAGCAACTAAAATGTCAATAACTTGACATACCTTTGGGTTGGATGACAACCTTATGGTTACTTGATTTAGTTCGCCAATCACTTCAACTTGAGATCGATCTAGCTTAACTATGCGCACAACGGATTTCTGTGGTTGAATGTTTAACTTGGCACATATGGATTTGGGTAAAATATTCGATGAAGCACCAGAATCTACCAAACAATTATGCACATTTTTATTGAAGATTTCATAAGTAAGGAGAAACGGGGGAGTGTGAGATCTTGATCTTCCTCCAATTAGAGCGATGTCATTTGAATCAATATTATTGATCGCGTTAGTTGGAGGTCTCCCCATGTTATGGGAAGCTTAAGAAAGTACAGCGGCAGGAAAAGGTGCAACTGGCACGGCATGTAATTCTTTCATCATTATCTTCTGTTGATGCTTTAACTTGCTCAGCTCGTAAAGGGTGATGTTGGCCCTAGTCTTTTTCATGTCTTCTGTAATATTGTACTCCATTTCATCCGACACTATCAGCGTTTTATATGGAATTGTTTCATCTGTTTGGACTGGGCTGGTTTGAGTCGCTTTAGATGTCGTTTTCTTTGATGCAACTTTATCCTTTATTGCAGACCTTGCTCTCTTCGGCTTAGGGGTAGTCTAGCGAGGATCAAGCTTATTTTTGCTTCGTGTGCTAACTGGGAATACTTCTTGATCTTCTTCTTGTGGGAGGATGAAATCCCACATTCCTTGTAATTCCACAACTTCTTCGTCATCAGTCTGCCCTTCAGTGGAAATTTTCTATTCCTCTTCCTCGGATTCAGCATTTGAAATGGCATTAGGTGGCTTTGAATCCATTGAAGGACCTCTCTTAAAAGCTCTATAGGGATTTTTGAAGAAGTTTCTGCTACTTTCTTTTTGATGTCGACCATTTCATTGGACATGGTCTTTAGAACTTTCTGCAATCCTTCCAAATCGAATGGATCTTTTGCTTGTTTCTTCTTGGAGTCTTCCTTGAAGGTGACTTTTTTGGATTTACGTTCCTCTATCATGGATTTCTTTTCCAGAGCTATTATTCATTTCTCTACTACTATTGCTTCTTTCATGTTATTGGCTAAGGTTGTTTTATTGGCCCTTTCCACGAAGATTGCTATGTTCGATGGTAGAGCGGTAATATACCATTCACATCGTACTTCTTCGCTAGGCTCGGAAGCAGTAGGAATTTTTTTGAAGATTTTGTTGAAACGTAAATTGAAATCCTTGATAGGCTCTCTAGATTCGGCTCTAAGGTTGGATAAGTCATTGATTAACATTGCCATAGACCTGTCATCACCAAACTTGGTCAGTAATTGCTCCTGGAAGATGTCCCAACTAGTGATGGATCCAGAGGATAATGAAAAATACCATGACCCTGCTGTTCCTTGCAGAGTATAAGGAAAAATCTGAACAATAGCATCTTCATTAGTAATGCCATTGAGATTAATGGATAGCATAAAGTTGTTTATGTGCTCTTCTGTTAGCATCCCTGCCTCGAGGTTAAACTTAGGCAGCCATTTCTCAGGATGGGCCGGTATTTGACTCAAGGGTGCAGGCATTAAGACTGCCCCGGGGTTATTCCATGGAGACTGGGCCATTGTTGAACTGCTAACAGAGGAAAGTGCAGAAGATGATCCCTGTGGCTGGGAGGATGAGGATACTACGATTGTAGATGATTGGAGAGGGGTTGTGGGGGTTCCATTGGACAGATGGACGATGATCTGGAGTGGTGGAGTGGATGGTTGACTTCGCGATGAAGAAGTTGAGATGGACGATGTTGACGAAAGAGTCTCACTGTCGAACTCTTTAGGTGATCTCCGTGCTCTTTTCCTGGTGGGAAGAGGTAATTCGGTCGGCTGAACACCAAACTTTTCACTCTTTAGCCTGGTCAGGGGATGAGCAGGGTTATACTACGAAGTCACGCTGCCTTGAGATTTATCATACCTTTGAGGAGAAATGGAAAATCGCTAAAGTTTGTGAATCAGAGATTCAACTTCAGGAAGTTCAACGGTAGATTGTTCTGAAATGTCAGGGTGTGTAGCAGCGGTTGATACTCGAGCGACTTCTAACTCTGGATTTAAGTGTAATGGAGAATTCGGGGGAGATGGTGAGGGCGATTTACTCTCAGAATGGTATTCAGATTTGGATTTACTTGCCATTCATAGTTCATGCCCTCCTTCTAGCGCCAAATATGTTGAAGCCCCGAAAATCGAGTCGACAACAAGGGGGATACCCTCCCGGTCTGGACCTTGGTTGGTAGCTCCTTATCCGTTTGGTATAGCGGGTCCGACTGGGGATAATGGGACCAGTTTCCCAATCTATGAGTGTGTGTGTGTAGAATTTGATGTTGCTGATCTAACAGTTCCTATTTAAGATATTATAATTCAATCTTTAATCTAATTCTATGATGTTTGTAATCTAATAAGCAGTAACATCTAAGTCTATACTAACTCGGGATGTAATTCTTCTATTATGCAATCTAAAGAGATTTCAAATAACAAGTGGTAATAAAGATCATTCAGCGATTATAAGAAAGGAAATCAATCAAGATGAACCACTTCGCATAAAAAGTTATATGAAACAGTTGTGAAAAACATATCGCATAATGAGCTATTCATACATTAAGCATAAATAAATAGCTATCACCGTACAAAAGTGCCAAACGATAACTCAGGCATTCATGCAATAATACATAAACAACTAAAAACTGTATATCACTTTAACATATAAGCAGAAATGGTCAAGAGATAAAAGTACCATTTATGACTAGTCCTACTCATAAGCTTCAAGCAACAATGATTTATCTCTCCTTGCTCTAACATCCACTAAGAGTACAGAAGTGCAACATCAGTAGCATATATCAAATGCAAACATCAACAAATCTTGATCCATTCATTCACCAAAACCTCCTCTGAGGGTGCAAAAGTGCATGTTCTGAGGACAAGTTTTTGATAAATTTCTGGACCTTTCTCTAAATGCATGAGAAGGGTTTAAATACTACTAACTAAATAACTTAATTACACAGATTCAGGATACGGTTTAAATGACTGCCCTTTTTCTAAGCAAAAATAAAACAAAACTATTTCTAAAAATTAAATCTAATATCTAACTATTTCTGCATTTGCTCCTTAATGTTGCAAGCATTCAGTATTTGCCTGGGTAGAGTCGAATGACTGTCTTACGCTTTTGGTTGAACTAAGCAAACAGAAATGGTAAGAGATGGCACCATATTTTCATCAAAATCGATGATATACTCGAGAGTCATCCTCTGACTATGTGGATTTACTGTGTATGCCTAGTAATAATCCAAGTTCAACTTGGTTAACCCTTGAATTGCTTCTACCTTTTTCTTTAGCTTTTTGTTTCCAGTTTGTTCTTTACCATTGCTTTCTTGCATTTTTCGGGCTTTACAAATGACTGAGCAGTTAGAGGCTTTACTTTTTGAGCAATTTTCTCAGCGATGCGCGATTAGTGCTAGGCACTAATCGCGCATCGGAAACTGCCTTCGTTCTTTGATCCGGGCTTCTCTGATGCGTTTTTCGCCTTTAGCGCCTTTTTCTTCACCGGGTATAAGCTTCAAAATTTGTAAAAATAACGCTTTCGTGAGCTCTTGACCTTGAGCGTTAAACTGCTTATTGATATCAGCATCGTTCAATACTCATTCAACCATGGATGTAAATGAAAGATCTGTAATGGATGGCTCAGCAGCGTTCTGTGAATCTGTGGCTCTGTTGCAAGTGGGCGTCTTTTCTCTGTCTTTGAACATTGGAGTCTTACCCTTTTTCCTCATTGCTTCCTGCACATTGCTTTGTGTATCTTTCGTTTTTCGTTCCTGCAGTTCACAAGTGAGGAGGGAGTAATGATAATAAAAATCGACAGGAAAGCTTTAAATGCTACAGATATGCAAAAGCACGCCACCTGACGTGAACTGGCTCTTCGAAAAACACAAAACCATCTTTCATTAACAACTGGTGTATAATTCATTAATTATCATTAAAGCGCGTATCCAGTTCTTGGTTTATGGAAAACTTTTCTTGAATATTGAGTCAGGAAAATTTGCGATGGAATGTTTCTGCGATCTGCATCGCAGTATCGCATTATCGCAATTTCATCATGTTATGTTATCGCAAGGTTTCTTGATCGTGCTATCGCAAGATCGCGGATCACAGTATCGCAATATCGCGGGTCGCAGTATCGTTATAATCGTTAAATTGTTATGTGTTTTCATGCAACTTTGCGATATGCGATATCGCATATCGGCGATTTTTTAAGGTTTTCCAATGTGAGTGTTTATTAATGCATGTGATGCAATGGAGTTCGCATCGCAATCTCGCAGTTTATCATTTTTACTCATAAGGAAATGTCCTATCCTTCTTTGCGCGATGCGATGTTTCTTAAGGAGTAAAATACATGAGCCTTAATTGATTTTTTGAATTTTTTACTAAGGGTACCCACTTACCTAGTGTTATTGCTAATACTAAATAGGAGGGGGGTTGTTGGTGGCCACAACACACTGACACTGTTATGCTACTGCTTTGTTCAATGATGGCAAAACTGACAAAGTTGCAAGTCCTTTATATAGGCAGCAGCGGGGCGGCGCCAAGGGGTTGGAAAAAAATGAAATTAATATTTGTTGTTCTCTTAAGTTTTAAATCACAATGTTTTACCAATTAAAATGTATTTAAAAACATTTACATATATTTTCAAATTCTTATGTGTTTCACTATTGTATACAATGGTTCATTATGGTACCTCTTTTGTGGAGATTTTCTTGTGCAAAGCTTTCCATTTGTGAAAAGATTCACACAAGAAAATCTCTGCACATCAGAAAACATCCACGAGGCTTCTCAATGAAACGTCAGAGTCTACTTCATCTTGTTCATCATTTTCCAAGGCCAACAAAACTCCCACCAGTAGTGATTTTCATAAAAAAAAGGTGTAATACTACTAATGGAAATTTTACAATGAGAACAAAGACATGAAAAAATAAATAACACATAAAATTTCAGAAATGCATACATATAAACCAGAAATTTCTACAAATCCCCAAATTGGCCAAATTTTTTTAATAATATATGCTTTGGTACAAATGAGTTGGAGAAAGTGAACCTGGGCTTGCACAAGGAAAGCTACAAGCACCAAGTGATGAGTACAAGAAAGCCCAATTGATTTTATAATCAACTCCTCCATAAAACTACATTGTTGCTCCAAAACTGCATTGTGGCCTAACTTTGCCCCCTAATTTTCCCACTCTAGAATGCCCAGAAAATTATATGAATTTTGGATTGTGATCCTTTCCCAAAACCAAACAAACCCAAAAAGGGTTTCCCTTGGTTCCAACCTTCAAAAATTGACCCTTCACAACTTGGCCCTGCAAAAAATCGAATTTTGTTATTGTAATTGATCTGTCAATGTTTGCACTCCCAACTCCAGCAATGCTCTTCAAATGGACTTCCAAATGATCTCCTATCTCTCCAAATCCAAAATCCCCAAGATAATGCTACCTAAACAAATCTCACTCCAATGAATGTGAAATCATGGAGGATATGATGCAGTCCCATGTGTGATGAAATGAGAGTTGTGTATGGGATGGCCCTCTTGTCTATAGTTGCCCTCTACACTCCTGAAAATGGTGAAAGGATGCTCCTTCTTCGAATAATTTCCATACAACCCTACTCTACAAATGACTAGTGAATTCTCCCTTTGTGCAGTGGTGGCATCTTGTCTGCGTGTTATGCTCCAAAAATACATATGACCTGCAATTGATGCTTCTTCTGGTCTCGGTGGTGAAGGAAAGCATTACTTGAGTGGCACTCAAAGTCCACCAAAGAAAGGTTGAGATTCTCTCCTTGGGAATCTCTTGTGCTAAACAACACAATGTTGGCTCAACTTAACATTTAAGGCAATTTTTATTTTCAAATAGACAAAAGACCCCTCTTTCTCCCTCATTCCTTCCTTTTATAAGTGTTGGCCATGTATTCCTTATGGGTCCCTCCACAATTTCAATTTTGGCTTAATGAATTCAAATTCCCTTCCTCCCAAGTGTGTATTTCGAGTGGTCCCTATATTCCACTAGCATGAAAATAAAGCATTCCTCCTATGTTCTCCACCATAATTTGCCTTGAGCTAGTATTAACCAAAATTGTCAAAATTAATTTTCTCAACATCAAGAAAATTTAGGAAGGAACATTACAAAAGGATTGAATTTACATATCTAATTTAAGTGGAGTTATTGTAATGATGTAGTATTATGATTAACAAGACTCCGACTGGCAGCGATTTTCATCACAAAGGACTAAATTTACATATCTAATTTAACATAAGTGAAGTTATGTGAATAATGGCGTATTACATTTGTTGTTAGTGATGTGGCGTTGGAATTTTGAAGGCAAATGATAAATGATTGAACGAATCAATCGTTAGCTTATGTGGCGCTAAGTTATTAATGTTTTTATTAGTAAATTATTTTTTTTAAGTTTTTATTAGTTTATTAAGTGCATAGGTTTCATTTTGTAGAGTGTGAAGTTTGCTTCTCACAATGAAACCTCTGCACACTGAAACCACAAATACTTGGTTGTCAGTGAACAAGATACCATCCCCAAATGAGATAACAAAATTGAGGACCTGACACCATAATCAAACACAAGATAGTGGAATTGATTACTTTATTCCACATAAAAGTCATGAATTAATGAAGAACTCAAAAAACAATCGCTTCGCACCATGATGAAATAAATTTTAGCGAGGGGATGAACCCCGTGTTTAGTAGTTTGGTTACACTGCCTGTTTAAAATCTACAATCAAGATTGAATCCTTCGATCTACAAGTGAAAAATGACCTCACAGTCTCCAATTCAAGTCCCACATAGTTGAGGCATTGTGCCCTCAAATATTAGTAATGCCACCCCTTCACATTTTTGATATCATCATCTGTCAGGAAACTTTGTTCTAATTCGTGGAATCATATAGTCATCATATGTGGTCATTGAAAGCAGCACGTGGTCATAGGACGACTATAAAAATATATCAATGATGATATTACAAGGATGGATTGATAGTACTGACGTAACAATGGATCCAATAACCCTTCTATTTGTTTGAAAATCAGAAAGGCAGAAATATTTTCTTATGTTGGTAATTGCTTGTGATATTATTGTGTTCTTATTAGCTTATTTATGTTCTTCCTTTATCTTCTTTTCATCAATAAATCATCAAAGAAAAAACATGAATATCATGGACACCAAATGTAGGCGCATAGCTAGGGAAAAACCTCTATATAGGGGAAATCTAGTCAAGAATTCTTCCTTCAATAATTCAAATGAGATAGACCAAGACCTTATACCAACAGACCTTCCTCCTCCACCAAGTGAGCCTTTCAATATGATTTAGTAGTCTCTTCTTATCCAACAACTTCAACCCAAAAAAAATCTAGAAATTTCAGCTTCCCAGCAACAAAAATTCAATCTAGCTTCAAGACTCCAGTTTCGATCTAATAATTTCAATAGCTTCAACCTAGCAACTTCACAGTTTCGACCTTTGATGCAACAATTTCACAAATTCAACCTTGATGCAGCATCTTCACAACTTTCATCCTTGATGGAGCAACTTAACAACTTCGACCTTGATACAGTTTCAGAATTCCGTTGCACATGAGAGAGAGAGAGACCTAAAAACTCGTATTCCAACTTCCTTCTTGAACTTCACACTCTTTTCTGTTTCCCAGCTACTGCAAGTCAAAATTGTGTAATATGTCCTCCAAATGAGTCAAGTTACTGCTTATATATAGTCATCTTATGTGATTGAGTTCTTATAATGAGGCTGACTTGTCCTTCCTTGAGGCTGACTTGGTGGAGAAGGCCTAATTGACCTAATTTGCATTAAAATATTTTTCTTTCTTGACAAATAATTCCCAAGAAAGGTTCCTTACATTGTGACATGGACAATGATCCGGATTTAAACAAGAATGCAACAAAATATAGAGATAACCATATACACAAAGATGTAGCAGAAATAATACTTCATTTCATTAATGGAAAATACTGAAATATGCTTACAACCAGAAATGGAAATAAACCAGCTAGGGTGATGGTAGCTTATCTCTAAGAAGAGATGTGGTGGCTACATGCCTCTGAACTGTGTTACAATGAGGCTCGAAGGCCTATTTATTGTTGAGAAACAATTGAAAACCCTTCACATCCCAAAACCTAACCCTAGAAGATGAAACACCAAATTGTGGGCCCTGTTTGGGTAAATTGGTACATCAATTTCCCAGGGTCGTAACTTTGGCATACGATCTCCGTTTGACGCGTATAATAACTCGTTAGAAATATCTATCCGAACACTACAACTTTGGGAAGGGCAAAATGGGTCCACCATGGACCCATGTTGCCCCCAGATTTCCCAAAAAAACGTCGTTTATGGCCTCAAAACGGCTCCGGAAGTTTAGGACCCAAAAAACTGCTAAAAATAGTAAATTGTGCTACAATTAAGGAAATTGAAAAGTTGAAAGAAACCATGGTGGGGGTCCAAGTGGACTTGGCGGGTGGCCACCAATATCCACCTGGATCAGACAAGGACACTTGACAGAAACCCTAAAAGTCTTCAATGAATACTTTGACCTAAAAACAATTGACCCAAGCATGAAACCCATGCTTTAATAAACCAATTTATTTAATAATACATTAATTTTTATTTCTTTTGGCAAATACATTTCAAATATAATTATGAAGAACAACACAAGTTACATTCTTGAACACTCCCTCTTAACTAGGGAGGTATTCATAAATACCTATATCCATAGAGGTACATGGAAGATATCTAAAATGAAATACAAAGAGTTTAGCACACTCAGTTCTATGGATTAAATTCCTGACCAGGGTAATCTATCTGAGTGGGACTAAGATGGACTAAAGCTTTCATCCATTATAGGTACCATAAATCTTACTAACTAACCATCAACCCAGGGATCTAGGTGTGTATCCAAGGTCAGAACTCCAATATCAACGCCAACCTCGCTCTTCAGGATCTAGACATCAAACACACATAGGTCATCCAGATTTCCTCCCAAGCATCTGTCATTAAATGCTTCCTCTCTCCCTAATAAACTAGATATATCCATTTGTCCCATCATGCTTCCCAAGTGTTCATCTTTTCTTTATGAAGATATTTACATGTTCAAGCAGAAACCCCAATCAACAATAAATGTTCAAATATACATGTACAAGTAAACACAAACCTTTGGGGTTCTCAATCATCTTGATGCAACTTATTTATTCATATCCAAATATTCAGAATATTTTCTTCTTTCATTTCTTTAGCAACACCAAGACATCCTCAATACATTGTAGTACATTCATTCATTCTTCGATTTCTTCTTCAAGGTATCCATCATGACTATCATAATATTATGTTCCTCTTACCTGGGGAGATGTACTCTTTTCTTCTAACCATGCTCCCTTTTAACTTAAGGAGATCAACAATTTTATTTTTCTATAACATTAGATAAGTTTCAACAACTTCATCAAGGTAATCTTGATCATCATCATCCTTATATATTCCTTCATCATGCTCATCATTAATTTTCAATTACGAATATCTCCAAAATCTTGAAGATTATGTACCTGCAAAACTTTAATAGCGAGTAAAACCAAATACGAACATACAAAGAATGAATTTAACTACATCAAGATCATGTCAATACAATAATGGAAGCATTAGAATTTAGACTTCAAACAACTAAACCTAGTTAGGTTCATGAGACACATCTAGACTTCGACTTCTTGTTAGGGTTATTGTCATAAACCCTAGATCACATCATAAAGACTTAAAGAAACTTAATCAAGATATCAAATTCATTATATATAGGCCCTCAATTACACAGATATATGACAAATTTTATTCTTGAAAATCCTAGATTCTACCTTCGAGACACAAAGCCTTAGATATCAGCAATTCAACCAAACAACAGTTCTACTATACATGTTAGATTCTACTAGGGTTTGTTGCAAACCCTATATTTTATCATCAAAACTAAGTCATATCAGAAGTAATATCATCATATCCTAGAATATCAGTCTTCTTATAGGTTTTCTATAATTCACAAACTATAAGCATAAACCATTAGATCAACATACGCAAATATACATATCTAGGACTTCATAATCATGCACTATCATATCACAACAATATCTACTAGGTAAACCCAAGACACAAATATCAATACATTAAAGTTAGACATAGAACAATTTTGACCAGGATAGGGTTTCAATCAGACAGAAGAACATACACCTAGGAATTCATTTATAGGATGTTACTTTCAAGGGTTTTGTTCACAAACCCTAATTCACCAAACCCTAAATATCTAGGGCTTTAATACATAGCATGGGCATTAACAAAAAACCCTAAAGGACTAGGGTTTCTATCATAACAATACCAGAACATCAATGGAATAGGAATTCTAGATTTCATCAACAACAATAAGTACATTATGGTTTCATAATATTAACATGCCCTTAGGTTATGGTTTTACAATGAACCTATTTTTTTGCTTCCACATGTATGTGTTGACGGTGCTGGACCCGCCAACATTCAAGGGATCACCCCGGTATGAAGTCCCAACTAGACCTCACACAGTTTGGTGTGGGAGTCCAATCTGGTATGATGGCCTGGTTGCCATTGTCTTAAGGATTTGCCTCAACTCTTGCTTGTCAACATAGGAGAGTGCTTTGCTTCGCCTTCGAGAAGTGAGATTTGTGTGCTTGGTGAATGCTAGTGTACTTGTGTCAATGATTCTTTCACTGTAAGGGGATAGGGTGAGAGTGAGTCCCAAGTTGTTTGGGATGAAGTCCCAACTCGTCTAGGAACATACAATACAACAGGACGTGCACAGCTTCCGGAGGAGAAGTCCACACGGATGCAACAGTCACAACACACAAGGTAAGCTAGCACGTGCAACACTCAATGGATGACTCTGAACGAGTGCAACAGTTGTTACAACAAGCTTTATGTGAAAGGTCTTTATAATGTCTGGGGACATAGCCACCACGGGTGAGACAGTGTTAACAACATATACAACACATTTACATTAACATATTAACAAGTGAAATAGTTCAAGTTGTCAACATAGATTAAAGAAACATGCATTTTGTTTAGAGTGAAGCTTAAAGAGAAGAGCCTTAAAACTACTACTGTTGAGGTCATCATGGAATGCTAACAGAAGTGTGTGGGAACCTGGTTTTGTCGGAGGAGAACGGAAATGTCAAGACAATGGTTGTAATATCTTCTTGATTCAATATATATGAAACTATCGATTGATTTCCTACATGATTTGTCATCTTACATGTTCATGGCTTAATGTTTCTTGACTTGTTAAGTAGGTTGAATTACATTTTGTCTATTATCATAGTTGTTGTTTACTTATTTCATGCATTTGAAGAAGGAAGCGAGAGATAGCTGGAGCGAGCAAGAAAGGACATCATCAAACAGGATAAGCGTACTAAGATGTAGGCCCTCTTAATTGGTTCTAACCTAAGAAAATCTTCCATAGAATGTATTAGTTGTGGCTAGACCCATTATTGGGCTAGAGGAATTTGTTTGTGTCCGCACTCATAATTTTACTTCACCACAAATTAGCAACCATACTGGGGATCTATCCTTCTATTTGCTTGATTAAATTTCATGGTTTTTTGTGAACTTTTCTCGTATCACCATTTCCCCTTAGTTATGTTTGCTTTGCTTTGTCTACTGCTCTGGGTTGGAAATTCGCAGTAGCAAGTCTCGTCTCAGCCTTTGAAGTTTTTTATTTTTTCCATGCATCCTCAGTCAACGCACTTATTTCGCTTATAGTCGTGCCGATCAGCGCGATATACTCAGAAACAGTTGCGCTGACCTTCCTCTGGCGCTTGTTGTTAGTTAGGCAGTCGCACCAATGCCTGTAGATGAAGATTAGGGTTCACCCTAGATCTCGACCAGTGTGTCTTGGTCTCTTGATTTTTGCCTTGTAGCTTGTTTAGACTATGTTCTCCTTGACTAAATAGCTTCATTTAGCTTGGTTTGTGTGCTTTCTTGGCTTAGCCCACCCTCTGATGTGTTAAGTCTGGCTCTGTGTGAAGTTCTTTTTTATTTTTTCTTTGAATCCCTCGATCGGCACTAGTTGCTAGTTAGGTAGTCGCGCCAATTAGGCCATCAGCGCTAGTTGTAGTACTAGTCAGTGCTAGTGCTAGTGCTAGTGTGTCTTGACCCTCGCACTCCCTTCTTCAGACTCACATCTTCATTGCTTCATTTTCAATTCAATGAGTGAAAGAGTCTCGTTTTTTCTCTTATTTCAAGTGTCTCTTTTCTATTTCCAATCATAGATTACATTGCATGTTTTGTCAATTGAAGCATTTATGTGTTTGGTTTGTTCAATTCAGGGAAGAAGTTGTTTTTAGTTTCATTTATCATGCTTTGGATTTGATTGATGCTTGTTTGTTCGGAATTGTGAAAATTTTCATTAAAAGTTCTTTATGTGAAAGATTCATTTTGAATTTTATGAAAAGAAGAACGGCACTCTAGTTTACTTAAGAAAAAATATTGCATTAGTAGCGTTATTGAGAAGCTAGAATTGCATCATCATAGGCATGGAAATGAAATGAAACTTATTTTGTTGTTAAGGGAAGATTAAGTGAACTTAGGACATGCATAAGTGAAAGTTTTCATTCTTTGATTGTTGCATTGATTGTGTGCTTTCTATCCCTCAATTAGTGTTAACTTTCATCGAACAAAGATCTCTTTTCTCATATAGCTGCATGTAGGAGTTTTGTCAGATGACAGTGGTATAACCTTGAAATTGAAACCTAATTCAAGATCAACCATTAAAATTTATCGAATTAACCTAAGGAAGCATTGAAACTTAATGCTCACATTTAGAGGTCTAGGCTAGAGATGTGTTCCGATGTCTTTAAATGTAGTAGCTGTCGCTCGCTTCGACATTAGACAGTGCTAGTATGGATTTGTGCTCCCCATACTGTCGTGTATATAAAGGGAGACCCCACTAGGTCTGCAATCCTTTATCCATAGGAAGCCGAGTCTGTTGCCTTGTAAATGTGATACACCGAACACAGCATTCGAGGAGATTTCCTGCCCATACTTCTCAGTTCACCGAGAGGTATTCTGCAATTCACGGTTACCTGGTAATCCTTTTGCCTAGAATACCCTGAGTAGTCATTTTTATCTTTACTGACTCTTTAAATTTGAAAAGATCATCGATCACTTTTCCTTTCAAGCTCGTTAATTCCGGAAGCGACTAGAGTCACCTTTCATCCTTTTCTCGACTCTTAAAATATGAAAAGGAAAAGTTTTGTTTCGTTGTCTTAAAATTAACTGCCCATGAAATATTCCTGGTTAAAGTTATCTTCCTTAGTGTTTCTTTAAAGTCGATTCCAATGGCAACATTCCCGGAGTCTACCAGTTAAGGGTTCCCCTCAGATGGGAATCCTGGTCCTTTTCCTTCTTTTGGAAATGCTGGTGCTCCTTATATGGCAACGTTGTCCCTCCCTAGGTTAACCATTAGTTTACCTGTCTGGTTATTTTCAACCTTAGTGGTCCCGAGTGTCCCAACTCCTGCCCTGCCATCTCCTTCATTCGAATCATGTCACAATGATTCTAAGGTTGACCCCTCTCCTTCTTCCCCCATTTATTCACCCTTCTCTTCTGCTTCGCCTGGTGAAAGTTTCAAATCTAGTAACCAAGAGGCTAAGAAGAAGAAGAAGAAGACAAATAAGAAGAAGTTAGATAAGCAAGAGGCCAATCATGCAGCTATTGCTCTAAATTCACCTCCTATAGACAAACCTTTCAATCCTCCATGGAAGGCCAGATTCCCTTGCAAGCTATATAAGGGTGACCATCTCCTTCAAGATTGTCCTAGTATTTCCAGAGTCTTAGAGGTATGGTCTCAAGATCTGGATCGACCATCCCCATCGACCTATAGAGTTCATGTCAATGATACACTCTCGGCTAATGATGGTAAGAAGAATGGAAAGATTAGATTCCCCTATAGGTTATGTGAAAGAGAGCATCTTCTTCACCTTTGTCCTCTTATGGATAAGGCTTCCAAAGTTTTGGAAAACCTTACAGCTCCTTAGGCCCAACACCCTGTTGGTTATTAGAGCTTTCTTCTAACCCTCTCCTAGTCAGGAAAGAGATTGACTTGGATTCATCTCTTTCCCATCCTGCTCTTCCTGAGCATGATTCTCTTGTGTCTGTTCCTGACCAACCATTGATCGAAAAGAGTGTCAACTTGGCTCCACCTCTAGTTGCTCACTCTGTTCCGAAAGAGGGTAGTGATCATACTGCTCATGTTCTTCTCATCTCCTCAGATTCTCATGAATCGAAAACTGACCCTCCCATTTGAGTTGTTCAGGAGAGTCCTTCTCATATTCCTGGAGGGCATGGGGGAAATCATATGATACCCCCACCAAGTAGTTTTGTTGTTTCATTTGATTGGAATCAATTGACTACTTTCTGCCTCCCATCTTATGTGTCTTTCTAGATCACAGTACAAGCCTATAATATGGTAGTACATGGAACTATATTAGATGAAGACGCATCTCTTAGCATCATGTCTTCTACTACTTGGCAAGCTTTGGGCTCCCCATAGCTTGTGCTTGTCACTCAAAATCTATTGGATTTCAACAGAGGAACCAGTTAACCCTTGGGGGTCCTTCCGAAGTTCCCTATTACTTTGTAAGGGAAGTTCGTCTATATAGACGTGATGGTAGTCCAAGTTCCTTCAGATTTCCATCTTCTCCTTGGACGTGACTATGTTTATGTCATGGGAGCTCTTGTTTCTTCACTATTCCGTGTGGTTTGTTTTCCGCATGAAGGGAGAATAGTGACCATTGATCAATTGTTGCTCAATGGTCACTAGGCGCCTCCTTTGCAACCATCATCCCCTATCGACTCTTGTTTGTAAGCAGTACCTTCCCCGCCATAGGTCAATTATGTGGCTACATGTTCTATCTCCACATCTGCTAATGATCACACAGATGGTATAGTACATTATGTATTGGGGGCATTGGAACCCAATCTATCTTTAGTACCAAATGACATGTATTCCTCCCAGAGTGTGATTCTTTCGTTTAGTGAAGACCTCTTGGGAGCCATGTTCTCTTATGGATCATGAAAGGAGTCACAAGGATAGTTATTTTTCTTGTGTAAACCTCGTTAAAAAATGAAACAACATCCGAGGATAGTTCCTGGTCTTGTGTCAACCTCGTTAAAAAATCAAACAAAGGGTGTGAGCATAGTTCTTTGTCTTGTGTTAAGCTCGTTAAGAAATGAAACAAGGGTCTCGAGCATGGTTCCTGGTCTTGTGTCAAGCTCCTTAAAAAATGAAACAAGGAGTTATGAGGATAGTTATTTTACTGTTAACCTCGTTAAAAAATTAAACAACTCCCGTTTCCAAATCGAGTCTTTGATTAAGATCTCGTAAAATCCCAGTCAAGTCTTTCCTAGACCTCGAAAGTGAACCTTCATTCCATATACCTATTTGAATGAAATGAAACTTGGGGGGCATGTACCTCAATTCGAGTCATTATGCTGGGGGCCATGCAAACTTATAGCAAGCATAGTTTTTCGTTTAAAGCTTGTGTAAACATGAAACCGAATCCAAGCAGAGTTCTCCATGGTTCAAGCTTGTGTAAAAATGAACACATGCCCGATTTACATCTTGTGATTGTTTTTTTAATCAGCTGATTTCTGCTAGATGATCCTTGGTTGTTTCATTCCATCGCCACCATCTCTTTGGCCGATCATATGCTTTCACTTGGTTGTTTTTTCCTTTCCCGAAGGACCGCAACGATGAGTGGTTTTATTAGCCAGCCTCTTGACCATTACATGTTTTGAGTAGTTCCACCATTGTCGGAACCAGTTGCTACCCTTCATACCACTCATTCCTCCAGGACAAGTTACCTTTAAGCTCTTTCCTGACTTGTAAAATATGAAAAGTTTGCCGAGTATTTTTCCCTTTTGACTCGTAAAAGAGAATAAAATGGGAGGTCTACTTTCAAGCTCTTTTCCGACCCTTTAAAAGTGAAAAGATAGTCGAGCCCTTTTTGTTTCGAACTCATTAATAGATGAGAAACTTCGTGCACCCAATATAAGTTTACCCCTTTTTCAGGCTGGGAGGCACTATTTACAAAAAAGGTACTCCTTGACTGAAATGGTCAAGTGGTTCCCTCAAGTATCATTTTCTACCTTTTCAGGCTCAAGAGACACAAATGTATGAAAAAGGACCATGTGGAATTTTCTTTTCAGTGTCTTTTTCAAAATTTCTAAACATGAAAAAGATATTGAGTTACATCTTTTTTGGACTCGTTAAAACATACGAAGACATCATATTCGTCACCATAATGAACATGAGCTTCTCCTTCCTAGGGCTCATTAAACTTACTAAGTCAGATTCATCTGAAGGATGAAGTTACAGTGCAAGCATATGCTATCCCCTTTAAGCTTGCGATTAAAAAATAATTGGGGTACCCACCAGAAATGGTAGGGGAAAATTTGGAAATTCAATCAGTTGTGTCGGAAGCTCACTCTTGGACATGACACTTTCTACTTCATGTCGGGTTGGGATATCTTCACTTCATCTTTAACCTTCATGGGTTGGATCGTTTATTTTTGCCTTCCATTTGATCTTTGCCACATCATCATAACCATCGATCCTATGGATCCAAAAGCTACCAAAATTACAGTTGTGTCACTGATATGTTCAAGAGTTGTCCTTTTGTAGTTACACTTACCCCTTATTCTCTATATCATCCCAAATCATTTTGCATCCCTTTGTCCCATGTCGATGATGTGGGATACATTATGGCCCTCCTTCGACACGGTCGATTCCTGTCGACTTCAACTCAATATCTGGGAAGTTGACCGAGAGACTCCATTCCTGTACCTTAGAGCTTGCATGCCTTAATGGAAAGTTCTTCGCACTCGACGGCAAGTTCACATCATTGGCTTTCGATCGAGTGATTTCATGGGTGTTCGACTTTAGTTCCTCTATTCACATTCCATGGATTGTGTTGATAGTACCTTGAGGACCATTGTCATTATTGGTGGTTTCTCTCACGCTTATTAACAGTTTACATCATTGAATTATAATTAAGCGAATTTCTAGCATGTTCGACATCAACACATCTATTCGCATGTTAGAATTTGTACTTTGATCGGCTCAAATCACGCAAAGTCCAAGTTGCAAAGTGGTGTGACATGGTTATGTTGATATACATGTCCCTTTCAGATGGATGGTTGCAACCATACCATCAGTTATCATCTGTGATCCTTCTCATTATTGGATGGTTGCGACCATACCTTGATTTCATTATTATCCTCTTTGACAGATGGTTGCGCCCATACCTAGATCCATTTACATGATCATTCTCTGGATGGTTGCCTCCATGCCACGATTCATGTATCATTTGACAGAGTCCTCAGTTATGTATATGTATCTATAATTTCTTGCAGGTTTTCCGACAGCAGACTACGGTTCCCTGCACTGATTCATAAAGCATTTCATACCTCAGTCTAGTTCGGCCTTCACGCTTTAGGGGGCATCTGTTACACAACATTTTTTCAATGTCCCTGTACTTCCCATTCCTTGATCCTGGAGGACCTCTATAGTGAACCCTACATGCTTACCCTTCATGAAGAAACTCCCATTGTGTCCCTCTTCATGAGTAGAGCAATTCCATTTTGCACTATTTCCCCAAAAACTTCTGTTTTTCCCAGTTTACAAGACCGGCGCTAATGGCCTTTATCCTACTTGCACTGATATGCAGGGATTAACACTATCCCTAGCGCCAACCGGAGCGACTGAGCTTTGTTCCAGTCGCATCGGTCCTCTTATGGAAATTTTTTTAAATAAAGAGTCGAAGCTTCCAGTGCTAGAAGCTTTGTAACAGAATTCTAGTAAATGGTTTGGTCGAATGGGGTTGAGGATGTCAGTTTGGGCTCCTTTCCCCTATAATGATGGAACCGCCTCAAGAGATAAGACCTTCTAACATGAGAAGAGGATCCATCTCTCATCCATTCATCCTATATAAACCTCCTTTTTTCCCAAGCACAAGCTAGTGTTAATGTTGGGGTGCTAGTGTTAATTAAGTTTGGAGTAAATAGTAATTTATTCATAGTTGTAGCTCTCTAGTTGTGTGAGGGAGAAGTGTGGATTTGGTTTAGTGTGAAAGCTAAAGGGAAGAGCCTTAAAACTTCTATTGTTGAGGCCATCATGGAATGCTAGCAGAAGTGTGTGGAAACCTGGTTTTGTCGAAGGAGAACAGAAACGTCAAGACAATGGTTGTAATCTCTTCTTGATTAAATATATATGAAACTATCGATTGATTTCCTACATGATTTGTCATCTTACATGTTCATGGCTTAATGTTTCTTGATTTGTTAAGTAGTTTGAATTACAATTTGTCTATTATCACGATTGTTGTTGTTTACTTGTTTCAGGCATTTGAAGAAGGAAGCGAGAGATAGATGGAGTGAGCAAGAAAGGACATCATCAAACGGGATAAGTGTACTAAGAGGTAGGCACTCTTAATTGGTTCTAACCTAAGGAAATCTTCCATAGAATGTATTAGTTGTGGCTAGACCCGTTATCGGGCTAGAGGAATTTGTTTGTGTCCGCACTCATGATTTTACTTCACCACAGTGCAAGAGACAAGCACGACACTCATGATTGATCGTTGACCGACCGTGATGATGCTTGTGTGATCCAGGAGGATCTCGAGACACTAAAGTATCGCGACCATTTTGTTGTAAACTTGACCATCGAGTATGTGTTATAAATTCGTGGCAAGTGTGGGGACATCTGGGTCTTTAGTTTGGTCATGCCATTCAAATCATGTCATTTGCAAACAATGTACTATAGGTTGCAGAGGTAGCAGGTGTCGGCTCGTCGCTTAAGGCTCCGAAGAACAAAGGTGAAGGAGATGGAAGCGAGACCTTTTCAGGACACTTGTGATGCAGATAGGGTGCAGAGAAGATGCAAGTTATTGTCCATGCTTTTGGAGGACCAAAAGCTCCTCAGTGGGGAGGATTGATCCAAGAGGATCTCGAGACACCAAGGGGATGAATAAGGCTCGAAATTCAAAATGGAAAAAAGGAGAATTTGATGGCATCAGTTGAGAGGGCTCGTCTTCTTGATCACGGTGGCGCAAACGGTTCGTCAATCTGAGCTCGTATGCAAAAGATAGAGCTCTTCAAAGATTGGTATGGCAGGGGAAAAATGGAGTCCACAGTGCGCCACATGGCATCCCAATCAACACGTGAAACCCACATGGCAGCCCATCAAACACTGACACATGGCAGCTCATCATTAGTCTCCTAAACCTGCACTAGCAACCAAAAAAAAGACTATTTGGGATTAAAATTATATAACAAAAATTAGTTTAAAAAATATGGTTATATAAACCATATCAAAACAAAATATATTAACTAATATCAAAAAAAAAGTTAATATGTTAATATTTCACAAATCCAAATGGGAGGGCAACATTGGTTAGTTAATATATAGTTCAAACAAAAAAACCAACGCATGGTTATATCATTAAACCAAAGCACATGTGTTGACAGCCCACGTGGAAAGTTGTTGGGGGTGTTGGGGATAATACATATAATAATAAATAACAAAACCATATGTTATATATAGTTATAACCAATCCACACTAACGTATAACGTATATGGAGGGGAGGTGTTTTATGGTTACATCAAATATATCTATATAAAACATATCCTCATAACTGTTGACCCAAAAATAAAACAAATTAATGCGCATGGTGTTTGGGGATGGGTGAGGGCCGCCCAAATGGCGGGCCCGCTACCCAACAAAGAATTTTGATATATATATATATATATATATATAAATGATACGGTTGGGATTTTTTTTGTTTGGGTGTTCGTTGGGTTTTTCAAACATGGTAATACGAATTTTGTGAAGGAGCAGGATTTTAACTCCTAACTTCCTCTACACTATTTTAATGATTTTACTAATCCACCCAAACTAATTTCTTTGTAACTTCACCAGGAATATTATATAAATCCAGTGTTTTATCCAGAGCAGGGAGAGGAGAACACTGTACGGATTTTGAGGCAGAAGGCAAGCATGCAAATCGAGACAATGTAATAATTTTTTAATGTTAGAATCATGAATTTTACAATAGGGTAAAATTTTCACTTTATCAGATTTTGACAAATTTTATATTGTTTTTACACCTCTCATAGCCACGAGCACAACGGTGTTGTCTGTTTCTTCATCAGAGTTCTGCATTTTCCAGTGAATTCCAGAGTGCACGTAGAACCATAATTTCAGCGAAAACAGGGCACAAAACCATGAGCCATGAAATTTTCCCCAAGAGGTAAAATTTCACTTTGTCAGAATATGATCAAGTTTATACTTGTTTTTCAGGTTTTCCAAAGGGATCCTAATGGTGAAATCAGATTTGACATCCGAGCGGCGGATTTTCAGCTCATCCCTGAAATAGAATCTTTGAGAAATCCCGATGGAATCTAAAAGATTCCTTGAGCTCCGAATTTTTAAATTCTCAGAATTCGGATTTTGGATAGTCATTTCAGCACTACTCAATACCACAAATCTGATGGTGTATTCAGATTTGTCTTTCTCTCATTTCTTCTTTTAGTCACTTTTCTGAGTGCCAGTGTATATGTCCATCTTCATGTGCGAACAGTCTTCTTCTTGCGATCGATGCTGTGAGATTGATGTTTCAGCAAGCTTCAGCACTATGACAGCCTTTGCTTCAGATGTCCCTTGGTGGTGAGGTATATTATGTGTTCATGTACTTCTTCTTTCTGCATTATGTTGTACATATCCATGATTAATGATTGATGTAGGATCTCATTTACTACATGTTGTCATGATTCCTTGCTTCATGTTATGTGGAATCTTTCAGATGATGTACTTTTTGTCATAACTCTTTATGTTATGCTTTGAGATCCCTTGTTGTATGTTGATGGGATACTCTTGTTGTCGTCATGCATGTGTTTTGATTTGACATCCCTTTTGTGCCATGTTGGCGAGATGCGCACCATGCTTGTTTTTGTGTCATACTAATAGGAGTCTTTTGATTGAGAGTTCTAGCTGTGGAACATCTCTTAGAGCCACTCCTGCGTGAGGGCATTCTTCCTTGTATGATCGAGACATCATCTCTGTGTACATCATCTTTATTGACAACACATAATGCAACGGCCTACACCATCTTGACCCCAAGGCCCAGACTCCTGGACGAACTTCGTTATCAACGGCTTTTGTTTTCATATGTTAATGATTGTTATGTTCCTCTTCTTTACAGTCTACAGTTGTACTTGTTAATGTTCTTTTAAAAAGCAATTTTAACACATCACGAAAGTAAAAGGTCTTGGAAAGGTCCTTCTTCACACCCGGACCTGGATCAAGTGGTCTTTACGTGTATGTGAATTGCAGTGTGAACAATGGAACTTGCAGCGACAGAGAATGAAAGAGCAATGTACGAGACCATGGTCAACATTTCCTAGAGAGTGGAAATCGTGTATGAAAATCTACAGAAAGAGACAGAGGAAAAGGAGTGATTGCAGCTTCAGTTGCAAGCCACAGAAGAGGCCATGGAAGAACTGAAGCAAAACAAGCATAATCTTCAAACAGAGAATGATGAATTGAAGATGTGCTTACATGAAGTAAAAGAGGAAAAAAAAAGTTTTCTACGACAGTTGCAAGCAAAGGACGAGGTCTTGGAAAAGCTGCAGCGTGACCCATGTGAGGTAAAAAGTAGTTCTCCATCTTCATGTATGTTTCCTAATGATGATTTCGTTGTGTTTGAAAATCACACCACAGGAATTGGCTGCAAATTATTGAAGAGAATGGGGTATGAAGGAAAAGGCTTGGGCGTTAATGGCCAAGGCATTATCAACCCCATCAAAGTAGAGGAATTACCACGTCAAGCAAGACTTGGGTATGTCAAGAATGAAATTGGAGAGTGCTCAAAGGTGTCAGAGTCATCCGAGACAGCGTCGAGGAAAGAGAATGATGGGAAAGCATCCCCATCATCCCATGGCAGTTTCCATCACAGGGAGAGAGTTGAGGCAAGCTCTCATCGGCATGCCGACATTAGAAATAGCAAAGGAAGGTATAATCACTTTCGATCTTCGAATGTTCATTTTGATTATGATCATGTTGTTAAAAATGAATGAAGAAAAAGGCATCGAAAAACATGTACTTTTTGTGGTTTACCTAACCATACATTTTCCAAGTGTTGGAAAAGCATGGCAGCATTCATGAGGCATGAAAGACCCTCTCAACAGCATGAAAAGAAACAGGTTAAGCAGATATGGAGGAAGAAATCCTACTACAGACATTGCGACAGAAATGGCCATCAAAGAGCCACTCGCTGGAAGCTCCATCCAGAGCAGTGCCTTAAAGACAAAGCGTCGATGCGTGAAGTAGGAAGAGCAGTTGCTCAACAAGCAAAATCACCTCAAGGAGGTGACCCATTCACATTGATCAGTGAAAATTGGTTTTTAGACATGTTGTCATTTCATGGTCATTCTTTTGTAAACCATTTGTTGCATTTTAAAGTGTAAAAACGATGATGTGTTTTCCATCACTTGGTCAGCAACAATGATGTTTGGTCATGTTTTGATTCGTATTCTGAGTTGCATGTTAAAACTCTAAAAGTGATGTTATGTTTCCATCACTTGTCGAAACAATAAGTGTTTGGCCTTATGAATGTAAATCATGTGTTGCAGTGATGATGTGTTTTTCATCACTTTTGAAGCAACAATGATATGTTGGCCTTGTTGTCGTAACTGAAGTATCGCATCCATTTTGTTGTAAACTTGACCATCAAGTATATGTTATAAACTCGTGGCAAGTGTGGGGATGTTTGGGTCTTTAGTTTGGTCATGTCATTCAAAGCATGTCACTTGCAAGCAATGTACTATGGGTTGCAGAGGTAGCAGGTGTCGGCTCGTCGCTTAAGGCTCCGAAGAACAAAGGTGAAGGAGATGGAAGCGAGACCTTTTTAGGACACTTGTGATGCAGACAGGGTACAGAGAAGATGCAAATTATTGTCCATGCTTTTGGAGGACCAAAAGCTCCTCAGCGGGGAGGATTGATCCAAGAGGATCTCGAGACACCAAGGGGATGAATAAGGCTCGAAATTCAAAATGGCAGAAAGGAGAATTCGATGGCAAAAGTTGAGAGGGCTCATCTTCCTAATCGCGGTGGCGTGAACGGTTCGTCAATCTGAGCTCGTATGCAAAAGATAGAGCTCTTCAAAGATTGGTATGGTAGGGGAAAAATGGGGCCCACAGTGCACCACATGGCATCCCAGTCAGCATATGGAACCCACATGGCAACCCATCAAACACTGACACATGGCAGCCCGTCATTAACCTCGTAAACCTGCACTAGCAACAAAAAAACATTTTGGATTAAAACTATATAACAAAAATTAGTTTAAAAAATATGGTTATATAAACCATATCAAAACAAAATATATTAACTAATATCAAAAAAAGTTAATATATTAATATTTCACAAACCCAAATGGGAGGGCAACATTGGTTGGTTAGTATATAGTTAAAAAAAAACAAACCAATGCATAGTTATATCATTAAACCAAAGCACATGTGTTGACAGCCCACGTAGAAAGTTGCTGGGGTAATACATATAATAATAAATAACAAAACTATATGTTATATATAGTTATAACCAATCCACACTTCAACCAAACGTATAACGTATATGGCGGGGAGGTGTTTTATGGTTACATCAAATATATTATATAAATCATATCCTCATAACCGTTGATCCAAAAATAAAACAAAGTAATGCGCATGGTGTTTGGGGATGGGTGCGGGCCGCCCAAATGGCGGGCCCGCTACCCAACAAAGAATTTTGATATATATATAAATGATACGGTTGGGATTCTTTTTGTTTGGGTGTTCGTTGGGTTTTTCAAACATGGTAAAAGGATATTTGTGGGGTATAGGATTTGACCTCCTAACCTCCTCCACACTATTTTAATGCCTTTGCTAATCCATCCAAATTAACTTCTTTACAACTTTGCCAGGGATATTATATAAACTCAGTGTTTTCGTTAGAGCAGGTGGAGGAGAAGACTGCACAGATTTTGAGGCGGAAGGCAGGCACGCAAATCGAGGCAGTTTAATAATTTTTTAACGCAGGAATCATGAATTTTGCAAGAGGGCAAAATTTTCACTTTGTCAGATTTTAACAAATTTTATATTGTTTTTACACCTCTCATCGCCACGAACACAACGGTGCTATCCATTTCTTCATCAGAGTTCTGCATTTTCCAGTGAATTCCAGAATGCATGCGAAACCATGATTTTAGCGAAAACAGGGAGCATAACCATGAGCTATGAAATTTTCCCGAGGTAAAATTTCACTATGTCAGAATATGGTCAAGTTTATACTTGTTTTTCATGGTTTTCCACAGGAATCCTAATGGTGAAATCAGATTTGACATTTGAGCAGTGGATTTTCAGCTCATCCCTGAAACAGAATCTTTGAGGAATCTTGAGGGAATCTAAAAGATTCTGTGAGCTCCGAATTTTTAAATTCTTAGAATTCGGATTTTGGACAGCCGTTTCAGTATTACTCGATGCCAAAAATCTGATGGTGTATTCAGATTTGTTTTTCTCTCATTTCTTCTTTCAGTCACTTTCTGAGTGCCAGTGCAAATGTCCATCTTCATGTGCGAATAGTGTTCTTCTTCTCTGTTTCTACTAGTTGGATGAGATTTGAACACACAAAGCAGAAGGTTGAGTACATGCATGGGGCTTCCCAATGTTGATAGAGGTTCATGGTTGGACCAAAACTTCTCTTGCAGAGTGCTCGTATTTTCCGTCAAGGCTTCATCGGTCGAAGGTTATATCCAAGCATAGAGAAGAGGGACACAAGACTAGCCAAGTGTTGTAGTGTCATGAGTCTCTTCAAATTTCAGCCACATACTCTATTCAAAATCTAGAACGTAGTAGTTGGCAACACTTATTTTCGAAGAAAAAAAATAAAAATAAATAAATAATAATAAAAATTAAAAAAATAAATAAATAAAATGTAATATACCAAGAAAATAAAACAAACGTAAACAAAGTGTTATCACCCTAAAATTTTTGTCTCTAAGCTTTGGAAAGTTTACCTTGTTTCTAGTCATAGTCTTATAGGTTTTGAGTCATCTCATCTCAATAACTGTCATTCTCTTTTCCAAAAAAAGTTTCACAGCCTCTTCCCATGTCCTAAAAGCCTCACCATGTGTTTTGACATCAATTTGATTCCAAAGGATTGATGTTAGTCTTGGTCTAGTCTTTCCATGGTTGTTTTAGAGTCTAAGATCTAAAAGAGAGTCTTGTTGGTATGGTCAAATAGGTTCAATACTCTGTTCTTGCCTATCACTAGTCCCACATCACATATAAGTTCCATGTGTCAAACTTGTGTCAAGGTTTTCGTAGTGCAAAACTCACTCTAGGTGTTTTCGTAGCGCAAAACCCAGAATTTTCACTAGCTACACTACAAAATCGGGAATTTTGAACTAGGAGTTTTCGTCGCGCACTACGAAACCCCTGAAGCAGCCTGTTTCAGCATAAAAAACTTTGTTTTTTGCTTTTACTAGTCAACTTCCAGAAGGGTTCCTGAGCAGCTGAGAACTCAAATTTCAAAATTGAAAGAGGTTTTTCTTCGTAACATACTCAACTACAAAAACCTTTTTTAGTTTCTTCAAATTCGTTCTGAGGTGGGAGGAATTTATGGTTAAACTTGTGCTACGAAACTGCTGAAAGTCAAGCTTTGTCTTCTGGTTTGAGCAGTCTTTTTCAAGATCAGTTTCTGGTCACAGGAAAAGGTATTTTGGAATTTTTAAGGAGGTTTCTCTTCATCAACTCTCCAGCTACAATAGCCTATCTCACTTTCTTCATAAGTGTTTTCAGTTGTGAGATACTAAGTTTTCTTTGAAACCCTAATTTCAAAGAACAGATTTTTCCTGTTTTACACGTGTTTTTCAAGGACAGATTCTGGACATCTGGAGAAGTGTTTTAAAAACGAAGAGAGGTTTTTGTTCTAGATAGAATTTATTCCAAAAACCTCCTTCAGTTTTTTAAAATATGTCATGGATGAGAATATAAAGGCTCTGTCACGCGTGCCAATTTTCAAGGATCCTAATCCTAAAAACAGGGAAACATGTTCCCTAATTTCTAGGGTTTATCATCAGCAGTAAGGTGACAACGTGGGAGGCTTCATAAAATTAGACCTCATGAGGTTTCAGCTGTCAAATAATGCTTTCAGTGTTTAGATAAGGTTGTTGTAATCATAATAAGGAGTTACACTCCTAGTTGTATTAGGTCACTAGCACTGGTAGTTAACAACTAGTTCTAATTAATGGTTTGTTTTATGGTTAGAATAGGTGTCACTCATATAAAATTCGAATTCTCTTGATGAGGGATGAAGGAATACATGTTGTAAATGCTATATATAAAGCAAGAGGTCGAATTAGCAAAGGGTCGGAGACTTTTTGGCTCAGCTGCTGCTCTATGTGCAGACTGTGTATATTTTTAACCTAATGTAGAATTTCTACTTAGACAGCTCAAGATTCATGAAGAGTTCTTGTATGTTCTTGTTTTGATGGAATCTTCCAATACTTACATTTTAGTGGTGTTTACTTATGATACTTAGAACTCATCAATGATTCTCTAACTTCCTTCATAGATAAACTAACTGTGTTTCACTATTTTATATTTGCATTTCTGCACTTGAACTCTATAATGCCTTGACTTCCATGCTAGGTAGAATGTTTTGGCTTCACTACTCAGGATTCAAAGAGAGTTTTTAATTTCCTATTGTCTCATGGCTTTCCTCTTTCACTTACTTGCAGTGGTATGAATACATGTTACTTAGAACTCATCAATGATGCTCTAACTTCCTTCATGTATTTATAAATTGTGTTTCCTTGCATTGTATCTTTGTTTTGTTGATGTATAAAAACTCTCTATGCCCTGACTTCATGTTAAGCTGATCTTGTTGTGGTACTGAAACATACTTTGACTCCATAGCCCAATGGTAGCAAGCCTTCATCTTTTCAACCTACAAACACATAAAACCAAGATAGAGTTAGCCATCTATCTATATCTTTAATCAATATCATTAACCCTTTGAGAGATCCCTCTCAGGTTGAGGAGGCTAAGCCTTAGCTAAAAGTTGGTTTGAAACAGTTACTCAAGGTCTCCCTGATCAGCAGCCTTTCAGGTTTGATTTTGAGATAATAGTAAGTAGAATCAAACAAAGTAAAAACAAAGATAATAAGCAAAGCAAACAAGATGAAAACAACAAGCAGCAAGTAGACTATGTACATGGCACGGGCGCGGCCCGACCTACTAAAAGTAATTCTTGAAATCTTGGTCGTTGACAGGAAGGTTGTGAATCCTCCCATCAAGTGATTGTGGATGATACATGTGTGGGCCAAGCTTCTTGTAGACCAGTGTAAGTCCACCAGGCTCCACTACCAGAACCTAGTGGCATTCGAAAAAACCTTTAAGTGAAGACAACACCACTGTTTCAGGTACTACATGTAACATAGGCTCGGATAATGGCACGGGGTAGTTTTTTTTATTCCAAGAACGGTTCAAGTTCCTGAAATCAATGCATAAGCGGATTTTCTCGGATTTATTGTGTGCGGAATTTAAATTAGAAATCCAAGTATGATAAGGAAATTTGCAAGTAACCCAAACATCCAACAATTTAGTCAATTCTTTCTGTATAAGGAGTCCAAACGACATACGTGTTTTACCTAACTTTTGTTGCAATGGTTTGGCTCCTCGTTTACCTAGAATCTCGTGTTGGGTTATTGGGTTATTCGCCTGTCGTATGTACCCAGGTCGTCATCTACCCTTGTGGACACAGCCTGGTACTGTTTGATCAGGTGGTTAAAAGCTAACCACTGTTGCGGCACTTAGTTTGTACCAAGACTAACCATATTTGGATTGATGTTGCTTTGTTCGTTCGTAATGGTGGGCTTATGGGTTCTGTTATTTCTTGGTCCTTAACCAAAGTTCTGCAACTCATAGATCTTGTTGATAGAACCCAACCCCTCAGGGACGGGGTTTCCTTTCTTGCCCTCAGCTGTAGTTTTCAGAGATTTCTCATGCTTACCTTCATCAATTGTTATGTTCTTGAAAGTATCAACACTATTCACAAAGTGTAGTACTACTTTGAGTGCAACCATGTTGAGGTTGAGGGTTCTTGGTAGTCCCAACATGAGTGCTTTGTGCTCAACGATGTTGTTTGTGCATTCGAACCTCAAGCAGCTTGAATCATGTAATTTTTGTTATTTTGGGCGTCTGAGCTATACCCAGTCCTTGAGACATCAAATTTATTTGATACATCAAAATCCATGGCCCACAACTGGTTTATACACAGACCGTTTGACATACTTTTACTGCTGCTACTACTAATGGTACAATGAACTGTACAGGTTTCATTACCATCAGCTGGGAAAGGAAGGAGTCCCAACTGTGTGTCTAATGAGGTTGGATTTGGTCGTGCAAGATAACACTCCAATGTTGTTTCCAGAAGGCAGTTGCCAAACATGAGTTCTGGGAATGCCAACGGTTCGTTCTCGTTGTTAAGGGGAGTGACATTGTGTTTCATATACCTCTCAGATAACACCTGAATTTGGTTGCATTTTCCCTTGCACAGAAGCTACATGTGAGACCAGTCTGTAGCAAATTATCCATCTAGCTTTCTGGACCAGTCTCTATTGAGTAATAGACCATATGCTTCTGGTATGTCCACAACCACTATGTTGATGCATTGGTGGACTCAACTGTCATAAGATAGTCGAATGATCATGTCTCGCAGTTCACCAATGGCTGGTACTGATGTCTGACCAAGTTGGATGATTCATGTGGATGTCTTGCTCCGTTGAGCATTGATCTTCCTAGCAATGGAGAGTGGCATGACATTGGCTGTCATGCCAGAATCAACCAAGCAGTTGTGAAAATTGTAGTTAAAAAATTCAAATGAAAGTAGGAATGGGGGGAAACCTGAGTTTTCTTCCTCCATCCAGAGTGTATTGAGCACAGTGGAAAGTGATCCAAGAGGTGTGCTTTCTCCCTTTCCGATAGAGGCTACACTATCCATTGTTGTCTATCCCAATGCACGCAGCATGATGTCTCGCTAACTTTGGACCTTGGCTAACTCGAACAAACTAATGTTCACTTGAGTTTTCTTCATGTCATCAACAATTTTATATTCTAGAGGTGGTAGAATCACCGAGGTGTCCAGGGTGGTGTTAGCTCTGCTACAATTTTCAATGTTTGGAGGTCAAATTCGGGTCTGGTGATGGGTTCATGCCGATAAGGAAGCTCACAGCAGTCTCTTCTTCCCTCCTCCTTCAGCTTCTTCACACCCCATATCCCCACCTTTTCTCTTTCTCCTTCTCTGAAACTTCTTGGTTCCCTATTCAAACACTGTATTCCACCGTCACTTCACTGCGTAAGCTTATCTGCTTTAGGCCCTTAGCGCTAATTCCGATCGCCATGTGACCCGACCATATCACTCAGCGCTCTCTTTTAAACCCTGCCTTGATCTCCACGGTCGATCACATCATGATCCAACGGTCTCCGCATTCTCTGCCCGCACGTTAAAACTCGTGCGTGTTCCCATCCATCTGACTGTCCATCGCCAGATCTAACGGTGGACGCTTCCCCCGATCGTGTGACCTATGCACGCGTTAACCCACGGGGGTGGTGGTTTTTGTCCGCCACGTGTTGCAATCCTATTGGATCGCATGGGGTTATACGGAAATTGCCTGCCTCCGATAGGCGGTGCGGGGAATACCGCCCGCCCGCAAAACCACCATCCTCTGGCTTGTTAACGATTGCTCTCTTTTGCAGCCTGATCACCATCGGATCTGCTCGACCGTGATATGATGGCCCACGATGCTCCGATCATTTTGTACCTCCTGATACTCTGTAGCAAACGCTCTCCGCCGTTGATTCACGCATATCAATGGTTGATATTTCCCCGGCCTGCTCATGTTTCCACCATGAAATCTCAACACCTTTGACTATCTTGAGCTTGTGAAGGACATCAACGATCAATTACCTGTACTCGGCACATTCAATCTGCAACCACCGCATTCAAGGAACAACATGGTCGAGAAGGAAACAGGACAACCTCGAGCAGTTAACGCAGTTATTAGTTATGGAGCTCCTATTAGTCAGTACTTCATCTGCCTGAGAAGGATCATAGAACACTAGAGAATGTCTAAATCATCCATTAAAATAGGCAGAGTGTAGCAAAGCCCCATATCTAAGAACTAATGTGTTAGGTGGTCCATTATGACCCCTTCTCGTGTAACACAACAGAGCAATTTTGTAATCAACATCTATATATATCCATAAGACAGAATGGAATGAGGTTGATGAGTGTTAATTTGTTGTAAGGTTCAACTTCTGGAGACTGTAACTACTGTGATACCTGCAGCGTCTGGTCTTCATTTTTAGCTAATGAGAGCTTCTTTTGCTGTTAATTGCTCACTTTCCACTTCTTCTTCTTTGCTCCAGGTTGTGCCTATTATGCATTTATTCATGAGCTGTTGATGTTTAGCATTAGAGGGGCTGTCATCCCACATCTGTGTTAGGATTTAGCATGTATTATTGAATATGTATGCAGGTTTCTGTTGTTTTAATGCCAGAGAAATATCATCCTGTCTGTGCACTAGGAAATAGAATTTACAGACCTTTTAACTGGTTGCAGCTGGCCATCACAGGGTCCTGTGCATTTGCTAGTGTGATCAGTATTCTCCATCATCACATTTTCCTTAAAACTGTGAGTAATTGGTGCTCTAAAGCCTTGTAGTCTGGGGGTGTTCACCCATGTCTGGGGTTAAGCATAGTAGAAGTGGTTATCTGGCTTGAATATGCAGCATATCTTTCATTCATCCACCATTTTCCAACATTTTTGTTGAGTTTGTAATGTTCCCGAGCATCTCTGATATACAACCTAGGAGAGTTTCTTGGGGTGATAACAGGTGGAATGGATGTTCGTGTTATCTGGCGAAGTGTTTTGTAACTTTCTCCTCATGGATGTACTCTTATACGTTGTTGTCTTCCCAAACTTGCTTTGTGTTTTCTACTTTTGGGCGACTCGTGGATCGGACTTCTTCATCAATAGTCTCACCTTCTCTTGCATTTCCCCAAGTGTAGGGGGAGCCCCTTTACTCCTAATATTGTAATGATCATATTTCTTTTCGGGCTGCTTCTCGATGTTCGTCTTCGACATTACTTGTGAGCATTGATATGCGTTCACCACATGCCCAGAACTTGATGGTTCATCACATGAAACCTTTTCGTCATCGTTAGTGTCTTCTAGTTGCTCCTACATATTGATTTCTGCATCGAGTGTATGACTACAGACATAGCTAACGACTCGCTTCCAATCCGAACAAGACTTCTCGTGGTGATGTTCTTCGTGGAAGGAACGAAACTTAGGATCTGCACATTGTTCGAGTTGGAGCACAGGCTTCTACACATTTTTTGAAGTGAACCGATTGTTTCTTGATGAGCCGCTCAATGAGTCGTTTACCTGTCTCTGTCTGGGCGGATGGCTGCTTGCAAATGTGTATGTTTTCCATTGCTTGAGCTCAGACACTTCTGTGGTCAAGTTCTTGACAAGGCGAATGAGGGTCTCAATATCAGTTGCTTCCTTGTCTCTACCCTTGCTCGCCATTACTTGAGGTTTCCTGCTCGCATCCTTGGAGTCCTTCATTGATTTGTCATCCTTGATGACTCCAATCTTGTGCAAGTCTTTCTCAATAGCAATAGACTCTTCGCAACTTTCCAAGAGTGCTGGTTTCGTAGCCTGCTTGACGAACTGTGCAATGTTGGTTGGTAGTGCAGACGTGTAGTAATCAACAATGATGGAGTCATGAGGTTTAGTGTCCGCTGAAAAATTGTTTAGAATACATGTAAACCTCTGATTGAAGTCTTTTACTTTTTATTTTCCCTCCATATTTCGGCTTCCCAACTCTTTGAGTAGCATGGCTGGGGTTTTCTCGTCAGTGAACTTCTCAAGGAACATGCGTTTGAATGCACCCCAGTTCTGTATAGATTTCGGTGGAAGGTTGTGATACCATGCAGATGCATGACCATCCAAGGTACATGGGAACAATATACATGCTACGTCGGCAAATTGTACCTCAAGGGTCTGCAGTTGTAGGTAGAAGTTGTCTAAGTGGTCTTCCACCTTCACCATATTGTCAAGGTTGAACTTGATGTTCATTCTCTCTGCTTGCTTCAGAATGTTGTGCAGAACAGTCGAGAGAGCCAATGGTCCTTGAGTCATCTATTCAAGAATTTGGTTCAGCCATCTCTTCTTCCTCTCCGCCCTCTTCCTCTCTTTTAGAGTCTGATGGTTCTAGCTCTAAGTCTGTCGGTTCGTCTCCGCCTCTGCCTCCTCTGCTACCTTCCCCCCCCCCCGCCTCCCATATTAGAGTCTGATCCCAATATCACAAGAGTTTCTTGTTCACCTTGAGAGAAGACCTGACGTTCCTCTCCATCTTCAATAGCTTCTGCCAGACCTTCAAGTGTCACAAAGACTGCTTCTTCCACCGATGATACAAAAACTCTCATGGGAGTGGCCTTTGACTTCCTTGATGCATATGGAAGATGTTGTATGCCTGGGATCAATCCAGATTCTTTTGCAAACTGGTGAGTGATGGGACGGACAGAGTGAAGTTGATGATACAAAATCTCATGTTCAAGCCAGGGAGGTGAGGAGTAACCAACGGTAGAGTCGCATGTAGGTGAGAGGGAGTGCAAGTTACTGCCTTGACCAGATGGTTTATGAATGAGTGTGAGGGGATGTTCAGCCAAATACAACTAGCAGCCCTCCTTCTAGTGCCATAAATGTTGACGATGCTAGACCTGCCAACATTTAGGGGATCACCGCTGTATGAAGTTCCAACTAGACCTCAAACCATTTGGTGTGGGAATCCCATCTGGTATGATGGCTTGGTTGTCAGTGTCTTAAGAATTTTCCTCAACTCTTGCTTGTCAGCACAAGAGAGTGGTCTACTTCACCTTCGAGAAGTGAGATTCGCATGCCTGGTGAATTCTAGTGTACTTTTGTCAATGGTTCTTTCACTGTAAGGGGAGAGGATGAGAGTGAGTCCCAAGTTGGTTAGGTTGAAGTCCCAACTCGTCTAGGAACACACAATACAACAGGACATGAACACGTTCCGGAGGAGAAGTCCACACAGATGCGCCAGACACAACACATAAGGTAAGATAACACGTGCAACACTCAATGGATGAGTTTGAATGAGTGCAATGGTTGTTACAGAAAACTTTATGTGAAAGGTCTATTTGATGTCCGAGGAGATAGCCACCACAGGCGAGACAACTCTAATAACATATACAACACATTTCCATTAACAAATTATGTATTGCAACAAGTGAAACAGTTCAAGCGTTCAACAAAGGTTAAAGAAACATGCAATACAAGTGTTCAATATTAGTCTTACAACAGTTACAATACATGTGTGAAAACGTGCTACCCTGTTAGCAGGCTTCTAAATTAAGCGAAAGTTCCAAGACACATCGTTACACCATACATTACTAACCCTATGAGCAGGGCGTTGGAGCCACTACTTACTCCTCAAAGAAAAGATTACAGACTATCTTGGCTATGTGGGAGGAGCTGAGGTGAAAAGTCCTTTTCATGTACAAATGAGGGGGTATTTATAGCCAAGGGTGAATCTAACCCTTGTGGTTGTTAGAATACCTTCATGACTGTTTGACTTCCATGACTTTTCGATTTCCAATGACTCTTTGTACAACAAGTGGGTCTCTTAGACTTTCGCATTACATTACATTGATTGACAACATAGCCCATAGTAGAGATGTGGGAGACACGACTCATGACATGACTCGACATGACAGTGTTAGTACATGTGTGCTACTGCCGAAGTGTGTGTCGTGCTATAGTGTTGCTAGGTGATGGATGTCTTCAAGGTGTAGCACAACTTCACCTCCGCATGGCAAAGTGCATGGAGTCTTCGATGGTCTTTGGTTTGCTTGATAATGCTTTGGCACGTTGTTCCTTGCTTACATGTTGGAAGCTTTGATAGGCTCATCTGTTCACGAAAGGTGCATGTTTGTCCGTTCGTCCGTCCGTGAGCAAATATTATTGCTCGTCCACCTGTCCGCGAACATATCATTGCATGATCATCCATTCACGAGCACATCTCTTTGCATGCATTGTTCGTTCATCTGTTGGTGAACATGTCCTTCTCCATGTGCTCCCTTTGTTCATCCCTTTCATTGTCGCGCCATGTTTGCTAGTTTACCTATGCCTACAGTCACTCATGATGAGATGACATCAAATCCAAAAACCTCCTAGTCTACCATGACACATGATTATTTCAGATGCAGGTGACCGGGAGAGGCACCAAGGTTGTGAAGCCAAATGATGGCTCCTGGCACTGCTGATGGAAACTACGCAAGAGTCACTGAGTGATGAAGGTGGACAATCTAAGTCGACAGTGAATGTACGCGAGGTCCGGATCAGATGGAAGGAAAAATTGTGGAAATTTTGGGAGGCACAGTCCAGGCTACAGGAAGGCAAGGTAGGCAGGATCTGCACAATTTCCAAAATGAGTGGGTAGTAGAGGTTAGAAGGCAAAATTTGCACAATTTTCTGGAGGAACAGGTCGGGCTGCAAGGAGGATCAACAGGCAGAAATTGAGCAGTTTTTGGGAGGAACTCGCCGAGAGCCTGGAAATTAAAACTATGCAATTCCCAAATGGATTTGGCCGTTGTCTGTTGGGTTACTCACAATAGAAATTGTGTGATTCCCAAGGGGAATAGGCGACTAGCTACTGGGTGCTTGGCAACAAAAACTGCGCAATTCCAGGAGGGAACTAGTAGTCTGCTGCTAGGAGCTGTTGGTGAGGAAAACTACACTAAGGCTAATAGATTGGCCTGTTGATCATCTCTACGCAGTTTTTGAGATGAGCGAACTGCATTCTAGCAGAAGGCTTGCTCATGAAAACTATGTAATTTCCTGGATGGGAAGCCAGTCGACTTTCGGGAGGACTGTCTGGGAAAACTGCACAATTTTCTGAGGGAGATAGGGACAGACACTTGGTGTCTGTCTGGCCTGTCTGTGCAATTTCCTCAGTCAGTAGAGTGGGCAAGGTTAGTAGCCCCTGCGCAATTTTTTAGGGCAGTCAATCCCGACATGGCTGCTGGGTCCGACTTTCCGGGTGGTCAACATGAAATCTTATTCGATTGCTTGTGATCGGCGCATCTTGGAAAGACCTGGTTGGTGGTTCTGCGTTGTTCTGGGTGAAAGTCGATCGATTTGATGGCGGGGTTGTTATTGGGAAAACTAGTGTCCATTCAAAGCTGCTAGTCCCACTAAGACAGGTAGCTGTCTTAGAAACAAACAAGCTAAAGTCACTTGTGTTTTCCTTTATGAGAGATAGATGAGAGAGAAGCAGAGAGTACCAACCTCAGTCTTTCGCTAGTCTCCTTGCTCATTTCCTCTCCCCCTTGATAGAGCTTTCACCACTCCTTTCTCGCTTGTCCCGCTTCAAAGAACACCTGTGGAGTCAAAGCAGCAAAATACCATCAAAGCATAGAGATCTATAACCATAAACAATGTAGGATCAAATGCACATTAACCATATAAATGCATATACAAATACAAGATTCAGAGATATACAAGCATATGGAGGAAAACTCAAATAGATTTATTGATAGAAGTAGTAGAAGAGAGGATTACAACCAAGCTGTCTAATCCAGCATCATCCTCCCAGCATGAAAGCCCTCTTCACCTCATACAAAGCAAGATCACCCAACAATGTCTTCAAAGAGAAACCAACAACACTTCCTTGCAAATTACAAAATTCTAGCCTCTGGATCTATAGGATGACAGATCCATATATAGATGTTTACAGGAGAGTGAGTCAGCTTCTGGGATTTTTATTAGTGTCATCTCACTAATAGTTCTTGGTTCCACTTGGAGATTTCAGATCTCTTACTCATCCCTGGGTGAATTCAGAGATGCAAGTGTCATATGAGAAGTTTCTAGAAGATTCTCTGGGTTTCCACCTAGAAAATTGATTTTTCCATTTGTCTGCTCTTTCTCATCACACCCTACAGAAGGTATTTCCAGTATGCATCGCACCCTATGCATGGAGCAGTCTGTTTGGTCCAATTTTGACTAGTTCTGAGTAGTTTTTCATGGAGAACTTCTGGGAGATAATGTAATCAACTGACCTTGTTCCTTTAGGGTATGAAACAACACTTTTAGGGGTTTAGAAGCCCTTAGTTTATGGACATATGTGATTGGGGTTGCAGTGCCCAAGTATGTTTATAACAGTTGCCCCCTAAAGCATGAGGTCGTAAATCTTTTGATGTCGGGTGAAATGCTTTATAATGAGGATCCGAGGTTTTTCAAATTGGAAGGTGACCTGTAATAAGATACAATACAATACATCATCTTCATGATATTTTCATGATCTAGCTGAGGCGGGCATTCCCATGCTTATCTTTATAAATTCATATTCATGTACATAAGACAGACAATCGTCTATGTGGCAAACTGATGATTCTGGTAGAGCCATCATCCTTTAGTTTGGATGATTATCTGTGCAGCCATGATGTACATTTGATGTCTTTATTTCCCTGAATATATCACAGCCCGGATGGATGAAACTAGATCTGAGGTCTTCAAATTCGTTCAATCTTCGCTCGATGTACAAGTCGATCCATGTGAAAAGATGTTTTGATGTTGAACATGGAAAGACATCGCCTGATTACCAGCCAATGATGTAAGCTGTTAACAGGCGCGAGAGGAATCACCGATAATGATGATGACCCTTAAGGTACTGCAGTACAATTCACGTGGTGTGCTGAAGGCCATTGATGTAAACATGTCGTCGGAAGTGAGAAACTTGCCATTGAGGCATGCAAGCTTCAAAGTGCTGAAAGGGTTATTCCTAAGTCAACTTCTTGGATAATGAGCTGATGTCGACAAGAAGTGACCCATCGTAGGAGGGCCTTAATGAATCCCACATCTACGATATGGAATGGAGCAAATGATTTTGTGGAGGTGAAAACAATCTGATGATATAAGGTTCAGGGTGGCGGTCATGAAAAATGGAGAGTGAAGGTATTGCAGTAGATGCGGCGTTAGCTAGGTTGGTGAATTCTCTGAGCGACTTCTCTTGAACATACTGGTGACACTGAAATGGATTGGTAGCGTTAACCCCAAGGTGGATGGTACGGTGGACCAATGGTGATATGATTGGTGAACGGAATAACCCAACGCGACTCAATCATGGTGATGGAGTGAAAGTGTCATGTTCAAGAGCGGCCTGCTACCAATGAAGCTATTCAAGTTTTCTTCCCTTTTTCCCAGTCATTGCTACCTAGTACCTCTTTATTTTTGTCAAGCTTGAGGAGGATAACATATGCTTGTTCTATAATTTTCCCTTCAGGCAAACCTGTCGCTATGTTTTAACGATCCTAGCGACAGTGAAACTCACTCTTGTCTGCATGGACAAGTTTGTCGCTATTGTTTTAACGAGTTTAACGACAAAGAAAACTCGGTCCTTTTCAATTTTAGGGAGTCTAAAAAGGGACGGAAAGACAACTCCAGTAGTCCTTTTTTGTAATGTAATCCCTTAAGTCCGAAAAAGTATAAAATAATACGAAAGGGATGACTTTTCGATAGTTTTAACGAGCCGAACAAGACAAGTGCTCGATCTTTTTGTGTAATAATCCCTCGGGTCCAAAAAGATTAAAATCTAGAGGAGGGATGGCACTTCCGATCACTTTAATGCTCTGGAGAGGCCAATTGCTCGACAATCTTTTCATATTTTACGAGTCAGATGAAAAGAGCTTAAAGGAGACTCGTTTTTTGAGGAACGAGTGATGTTTTTGGATAGCAATTGGTTCCAGGTAAGGTTTGGAAATTTTCATTCACGGAAATGTAAAGAAGGTGGCTAATAGAATCACTCGTCGCAACTGTTCCTCAAAAGGGGTAAACAATCAAATGGAGGCGTATGATCGGCTAAAAAAGAGTGGAGGTGATGGTAAGAACACGACCAAGGTTCAAAAGCTGATAATTATGCGATCGCAAAGATTATTTACTGAAGGTGGGTTCATTTTTTAATGAGCTTAAACTTTGGGGGAACATTTGCTCATTGCTAGGTTTATTTTTTAACGAGCTTGAACTTCGCATAAAACTGCTCATGGCTAGGTTTATTTTTTAACGAGCTTGAACTTCGCGTAAAACTGCTCGTGCCAGTCGTATAATAAGGATGTCTCATCAGTAGGTTCATTTTTTAGGGAGCTTGCCCCATGCGCAACTTTGCTCCTAAGCCTTTCATTATGCAAGCTAGGAACGACCAACCTACAAGTTTAAAGGGTTAAGAGCCTACAAACTAAGAAAATAAATGGTCGCTTTTCACTTGCATGCAAAAAGGTTTGCATGCCCCCAGGTATAAAGTAGAGTTTCCAGGTCACCATATGGAAGTTCTTGCATTAGCAAGATTGTTCCATCCGCGTCACAGACAAAACACTTCCTTGGCGATGTCCATCGAAATGGACAAAGGTGACTGTTGTCAGTGCCAATCACATAACCTTTGATGGGGGAATCCTTTTCCAGTCCAAATCCATTTTCCTAAATGGACAGGGGTATCAGACTAGTCATATTCCTATGCGGAAACCTACCTTATATATGGGGTTTTCTTGCCAAAGCAGACCAAGGCGCATGCCTCTTGGGTTTCAGTCACAATCACCGAATCACTCGCGATCATCAGGTAGACAGATTGGGGATTGATTAGAAATTCCTTGTGCAAAAAGACCGTTAGGGATGGCATATGACTAATAGCTATGTTTGAACCAGGGAATGAAAGTTGGTCAACTAGGTGGACCACTTTGCCTTCATGTGGAAAACACATCACTTAGAAGAGTGAGGAAATGATAGCTCCCATGCTATAAATGTAGTCAAGACCAAGGAGTAGATTGTAATCTAGAGGTCCTTGGACTACCATCATGTTTAGATGAACGGTTTTCCTTCTCAAAGTTATAGGCAAATTTGGAAGGATCCCTAACAGTCGACTGGTTCCTTTGTTGAAGCCTATCAGATTTCGAATCTCAGGTAGAAGCGATGGTGAACCAAGCGCTTTCCAAGTAGTTGAGGAAAGGATACTCATAGAAGCCCCTTCATCTATGATAGTACTAACCATGATCATTCTATAAGCTTGTACTATGATTCAGAATAAAATAGATGGTAGGCGGGGTCTGCCTAGTAGATTATGATTGAAGGAAACGACTAGATTGCTTGGAGGTGGGACCGAATAAACGACCGGATAAACCTCTGACGAACTTCCTTCCTGTGGTAAAGGAATGGGTATATTTCCCCCATGTTCATCGGAGTCTGTGTTTACGAAAAGAATTTGAACGTTGTCATTCTCATTCTCTTTGGTGACAGTATCATCTGAAGGTGGACCCTCTAAAGACAAGATTGGGTCGACTGCCGTCTCGACTTGTTGACTTTGGTCTGGTGTGGACTCAGAGGGTTTATCTTCAATGATATGTGCTTTGACTGACAACAACGGTGTGTCAGTCAGATTTTCAACTAGTGATGGACTCGGCAAGAGTTTCTTGTATCCAAGGGGAAGTAGCTGCAGTGATGCAGGACAGTTATCCAAGACTCTTTTAGCTTCGTCTAGGAAAGGACAATGGTGGAGGACATGATCGCCTTCACACAGTCTACAAGGAAATTTAGATCTTCCTTTCTCTTCATTGGCTTCGTTTTCGCTAGTTGGTGGTGTGCTTTCAACATGATCGTCAGCAGTTGAAGACACCAGATTGTGCAAGCGGGGAGACCAGTCCCTTACGATTCGTGGGATACAGGGACAATCTCGATGATAGTGGTCTCCCTTGCAAATGACACATGGAGATTTAGGTTTGGATGGTGTAGTGTGTGGATTTTCACTAGATGATGCATGGTTGCCCCCTTTCACCATTAGCTTCTTCTTATTCTTCTCCTTCCCTTTCTTCTTCTTCTCAGTTACTTGGTTTTTAGTGTTACTAGCTTCACCAAGCGAAGAGGAAGAAGGAGAGGGAGAAGCAAACAAAGTAGAAGGTGGGGGAGCGACTTCAGGGTCATCTGGTTGTTGATTTGATTGTTGAGGAATTGCAGTGTTTTGAATGACAGAGGTCGAGAAAAGCCATACTGGCAGGCCAATTCTGATTCCTGGAAGGCACAATGTAGCCATGTGTGGAGCACCAACATCTCCCCAAGAGGAGAAAGGACTAGGATTTCCCCCAAGGGGAAATACTTTATTGGTAGACTCCATTTTCTCAACTTAAGACCAATGAGGGAACAATGACGTTATTCCGATTAAAATAAATTTTATGACGCTTTGACACAACTTGCTTTTTCAATTTTTAAGGGTCGAGAAAAAGCTAAAGATGACTCTAGTCGCCTTCGATTTTTAATGAGCCTGAAGTGACAAGTGCTCAAATGGACCTTTTCTTTTAAGGAGTCTGAAAAGGAACGAAAGTGACTACTCTAGAAATCTAGATAGAGGGATTACCAAACCAATCGTAAAACTACAGAATACCTTTTACGGTACAGCAGTCAATCTTCCCGAATGTTGTGTTCAGTGCATTGTGATCGATACGGCGGCAGACACGGCTTCCTAAGGATAAAGGATGTAGCATATTGTGGTCTCCCAATATATACTCGATGATACGTGGGAGCACAAGTCCGTACTGGCACTTGTCGTCTCAAGGAGGAGGAATCACCCAACCTACGATGAAAGCGATAGTTACTAGGCTTTACGACGCCGGAATACGTCTCTAGCCTAGAATTCTAAATGTTGTGTGTTAGGTTCCAAAGCGTTTTTATGTTCATTGAAGTTTATTTTACAGTTGATCTTTCTTAAGAAGTTTTCCTTTAAGGTTCACCGCGTGATGTAGATATACAATTCCTAAATATGCAATCTAAGATGATAAACAGTCATTTACTTTCTTTTTGCAATGAAAATCCTAGCTACTAAGGAAAGAGAAATGAATTTCTTTCAACATAGAGCAGAGAGCACACACTAGATGCACTTTTCCTAAATCAACTTCAGCATGCAGTCTTAATGCAAATGCACATGCATGTATTGTTTTTCAGTTTCCTTAATGTGAGAATGACAAAAAGAAAACTAAGTATAGATCTGAACTATCTTCTTGTCAGGCTAGGGTAACTCCAGAATGGTCAGGGAAAAAACTGATGATTTAATTCATTAGCTAACTACCATTTATATACAGAAATAGGACGGATCAGTTCATCTTCTTGATGACTGATTGCGTTCCAGTTCACCCATCCGTTGAGGATTAGGTGTCAACATTCCCCCCCTTAATCTGAAGGGATGTTGGTGAGTCCAAGCATCGTTCTGAATCTTTCAAGCTTTTCTCTTCCAAACGCTTTGGTGAAGATGTCTGCAATTTGCTCGTTTGTGGAACAATGACGGAGATGGATTGTTTTGGCCTCAACATGATGTCGGATCAGATGATATTTAGTATTGATGTGCTTAGTACGATCATGGAAATTTGGGTTCTTGGCCAACTTTATTGCAGAGGTGTTATCAATCATGAGTGGAGTGGATTGTATTTGTTTTACCTGCAAATCTTCAAGAATTTTCCTGAGCCACACAATTTCTTTCGTTGCTTCAGCTGCTGCCACATATTCTGCTTCTGTTGTGGAATCTACTGGTACTGATTGTTTGCGTGATCTCCAGGAGACAGCTCCTGATCCAAGACTCATAGCATATCCTGAAGTAGATACCCCAGTTTCTTTGTCTCCATCGAAGTCTGAATCAGAGTATCCAATCAAGTTGAAGTCGTCCACCTGTGTATACTTGATTCCAAGGTATTGAGTTCCCTTCAAGTACCTTAGAACTCTTTTTGCAGCAGACCAATGTCCCTCACAAGGCTTTTGCATAAACCTGGGGAGGATTCCAACAGCAAATGAAATGTCTGGTCTGGTAGTAGTGAGGTAGATGAGACTTCCTACAAGCTGTCTATACTTTGTTGCATCCTCAAATTCCTTTCCTTCAATAGATGTGAGCTTCAAGTTTTGTTCCATTGGAGTAGAAAGAGGAGTTCACTTTGTCATGCCAAATCTGTTTAACAAATCTCCAATGTATTTCTTTTGAGAAAGAAATATGGATTTTGGATGTTGGGTTACTTCAATGCCAAGATAGTAATGAACATAGCCCAAATCAGTCATTTCAAAAAAATTTCCTAATTCTTTCTTTATGGATGCAATATAGCTTTCATTGTTCCCTGTCATTAAAAGATCATCTACATATACCACAAGATATACAACTGTTTTGCCAACTTTCTTGACAAATAAAGTTGCATCATCAAGATCAAAATGATTGAAGTTGAGTTTCAGAAGATGCTCAGTTAGTTTTTCATACCAGGCTCGTGGTGCTTGTTTGAGGCCATACAAGGACTTCACAAGTTTTCATACTTTATGTTCATGTCCTTTCACAGCAAATCCTTCAGGCTGGGACATAAAAACATTCTCTTTTAGATCTCCATTCAAGAATGCAGTTTTTACATCCATTTGATGGACTTTCCAACCGTTCTGAGCAGCTAGTGCAAAGAGTGTCCGGATGGTGGCCCATTTTGCTGTGGGGGCAAAAGTTTCCTCATAATCGACCCCTTCCTTCTATGCAAAACCTTTTGCCACAAGCCTAGCTTTGTGCTTGTCAAGTGAGCCATCAGCTTTGTATTTGTTCTTGTAGACCCATTTGCAGCCAATTGGTTTGGTTCTAAATGGAGGATCAACCAGCTTCCAAGTGCCATTCTTTATGAGGGCATCATACTCCTTCTGCATCGCTTCTTTCCATTCATCATGAGAAGCAGCTTCTTTGAAGGAAGTTGGTTCAAAATCTGTAGACAAGTTCAATTCACAATCATAAGTAACATCCATATCAACAGGTGAATTAGAGTTATCTACATCACCTCCATCTTGTCGGTTTGTATTTCTGGTTCCTGTTTTTCCAATTTCATCAAGATGAACACTTTCAAGTGTCTTTGTCAGCCATTTTGGGGGACCTTTCTGAGATGGTCCAGGCTGCTCTGTTGATTGAGTTGGGACTGAATCAAGATTAAGTCTCCCAATTCTATCAATTACATCACTTAAAGCATCATCCGTTGTTGGAGTGTCATGCAGGGGAGATTGTTCTTCAGAAGAAGATTCCACATGTTGATCCAGTATAGGAATACCCCCTTCAAGATGTGGAATCTGATTATCAAACTCTTGAAATGATTTTGGTTTTGTGAATCTATCCAAGCGATCAAGTTGCCGCTCAACAACACTGTCAGATTTGGATGATTCAAGAAAAATGACATCTCTAGATATAACAAACTTTTTATTTACTTCATCATAGAGACGGTATGCTTTAGAGGTGTTTGAATACCCCAGGAAGATACACTTACGAATTCTAGCACCAAGTTTGTTTCTATGTACCTTTGGTATTAAAGCATAACAGGTGGAACCAAAAATCCTGAGATGTTTTACCGAAGGAACATGTCCATACCACAATTCATAAGGAGTCTTGTTTCTTATAGCACTAGATGGACATCTATTCTTTATATATGCAGCACATAGAACAGCATCAGCCCAAAACATTGTCTTTACATTTTTGAAGAAAAGCATGGATCGTACCATATTCAAGATTGTTCTATTCATTCTTTTTGCTACACCATTCTGTTGGGGATTATAAGGTACAGTTGTTTGATGTTTGATCCCATGTTGGCGAAGATAGTTTTCAAATTCATTTGATGTATATTCTTTTCCATTATCAGTGCGAATAGACCCAATATGAGATTGTGCATCATTTTCAATCCACTTATGAAAATTCTTGAATGTTTGAAAAGCATCAGATTTGTTCTTCAATAAATAAACCCAACACATTCTGGTGTAATCATCAATAAATGTCATGATATATTTATTTCCATTTGCAGAAGGAACAGGAATTGGACCACATAAATCTGAATGAATGAGTTCAAGCTTCCTATGTGCTCTTGAATGTGAATCATGAAAAGACTGTTTGTTATGCTTTCCTAGAATGCAAGCATCACATTGCTTATGTTTTCTAGGAATTGTAGGCAAACCAGCAACACCATTTTTCTTCAACAAGTGGAGACTATCATAGTTTAAATGTCCAAATCTAGCATGCCATAATAAACTTGACGGAAGTGTACCTTCTTCATGATGAGAAATATATGAGAAATGTTGTGCACAAGCAGAGGTTCCTTGCAGTTTAAGAAGTCTTTCTTCTTTTATACCCCTCATGACAAGTGAGTGGTCAGATGCCTTTCTTACCTCAAGCTTTCCATCAAACATGTGAATGGAGTGACCTTGCTGGCGGATGTGGACCAGGGACAGCAAGTTTCTCTTGAGCTGTGGGAGATATAGAACATGATCCAGAAGAAAGTCTGGAAGACCAGGCAGTTTAAGCTTGATTGTGCCAAGCCCTGATGGCTTGATTTTTGACTGATCTGCAAAGTATACTGCTCCATCAACATTGTCAGTGAAATCTTCAAAAAAATCTTTCCTATGAGTCATATGACAGGTTTCTCCTGAATCAAGCAACCAGTCATTTTTCGAAGAAGCAAGTGAAGCATTAAACAAATCTTCATTTACTCCAATGTTACATTATGCCTTAATATAGTGAGCGGATTCAGGTGCTTTACCTTTGTCTGTGTCATCAGTTTTACCTTTCTGCTGATTTCTTCTCTGCTCAATTTTGTCCCATGGTAGCTTGCATGTAGAAGCATCATGTGATCCATTTCGTTTGCAGCGAATGCAATGCAGATCTGCCTTTTTTGCTTGAGAATGTCTGCCCCCCCTGCCTCTGAAGTATCTTCCTCTTCCTCTTCGTCCACCTCTTCCTCTTGTAGGATCTTGAGCAGGATGCTTTTCTTTATGAGCAAGGCAAACAGTCTCTTCAGAAGATTCAGGGACTATTTTCTTTCCAAAGGCTTTCTCTCTTTCAGCAAACTTTTTCACAAGAGACTCAAAGGTTATGTCCTTAAGATTTCCATTTGCTTGTAAAGACTCAAGATAATTGGAGTAGGTAGGATAGAGTGCTTTGAGAAAGGCAATAAGAGAGATATCCATCTCAACCTTAGTGGATTTAATATCATGCATTATAGACTTTATTTCAGATGCAAGAGCAAGAGGATCATTATTTTTCAGTTCAAGAGTGAAGAGTTTAATCATGAATTGAACAACTTCAAGTGCAGAATGTGAATCATAGAGTTCTTTCAGCTTTTGTAAAGCTTCAAAGGCAGTGGAATAGGATGAAATATGACGACTTACTTTTTCATTTATAGATGCTACGATCAATGCATAGGCTTTGCTGTTCTTGTTTTCCCAAATGACAAGTTCTTTATCTGATGTAGGCTGCACAGGGTCTTTGTCTTCTTCTCCGACACACACTCCTTTCCACAACTCATTGTAGATGAGGGTTTGTTTTACCATCCGAGACCATTCATAATAGTTATCCTTGCCAGTGAGAACTATTCCTACCATAGAAATGATTGAATGCATTCTGTAAAAGAATATCTCTGCTAAAAAAAACCTTCTTTTGATAAAAAAACTTCTGCTGAAAAAATCCTTATGCCACATCCTTATGCACTTTATTTTCTTCTAACGTTTGCATCAGCATTTCTTATATCACTGCAATATTACTATGTTTTGAAAAAAAAAACGCTCAAGGGATCACTTCAATATATATCAATATATCACTTCAATATATATGTAATGCTACAAAACATTTTGGAAACACCGCAATATTTTGAAAGCTTTGAATCATATAAACTGCGTATATCATGATTTAGTAAACTGCTCAACGCTATATAGAAACCGCCATACTGAAGTTTAAAAAATTAACTGCATAATACTAAAGCCCTTGTAGTCTTTGTAATACCCAGCGTTACTGGCAACTGTTGAGGATTTTTGCGTTTTGCGAAAATGTCTTTGATTGTCGGCATTTGGCTAACCTTGTATGCAAGAAGGCCGATGTCGAACCACGCAGGTGGAACCACGCAGGACCAAAAAGGTGCTCAGAAACACTTGCAACGGGATGTGATCAACTGAAAATCGCTGGATGATTTACGACTTGAACAAACAAAGTGTCTTCTGTCTCAGCTTCAAACCCAAACACACAGGAACGCAGCACTAGGCCTCAATAAAACCGCACAAACCCGCGTTCCAATCTCTCCGAGGGTGAAAGAAACTCTGATAAAGTCGGAACGAGCTCAAAAAAAGGTACGAACAGACTGCAACAATGATAGATTTCTTCACGCTAGTGAGAAAAAAGAACCAAGAGTAATTTGGCTTCGATTTCAGATACGATAATCAGCGATGGAGCTACGCATAGCCTCCTGGATGAAAAATCGATCACTAATGGTGGCCGGGCTCGTAATCCTTGTATTTGTGCAGGTCTTCCTTGAAGATGGAATAGGCATGATCGATGGGAGGGGAGATGGTGTTGAGACAAATTTGGAATTAGCCGAGGGGGATCTTTTTGCCGGAGATAAAGCCCTGGAGTTCCATGGGCATGGTTTCTGGAATACGAGCGAGTCGGAGCTCATTAACATCCACCATGCAATTCCTTCACCTCCATGCCGTGGGCATGGGTTATGGAATGAGAGCCAGTCAGAGATCACTAAGACTAGAGCCGAGGCGCAGAGCGGATTGGTAGAACGTTCCAGGCAGAGGTCAGACAAACGTTCCAGGCAGAGGCGATATTGCCAGGAAAACATTTCAGGACAAAGGGCGCAGTCTCAGGACAGAGGGCGCAGTCTCAGGACAGTGCAGAACGACAGAGGACAACAGCAGAAATGAAGGAGTTACGGCTATTTTAAGAACCTGGGACCTGTGCTTTGATACCATGTCAGGCCAGGGTAACTCCAGAATGGTCAGGGAAAAAACTGATGATTTAATTCATTAGCTAACTATCATCTATATACAGAAATAGGACGGATCAGTTCATCTTCTTGATGATTGATCGCGTTCCAGTTCACCCATCCGTTGAGGATTAGGTGTCAACACTTCTTTCAAAGTGACAGTACTAACAATTTTCTTTTCAAAAAACAAAAGTAAGGTCAAGTCGACACTTTGCGATTTTGAATTTAAAACTGCTTTCGACACTTTAAATACTAATGATTCAAATCAAATACAATGGCAAAAGTGTAATCGACTATCTAAAAGAGGAATGCTTTGTGACACTCTTTTTCTTGACTGAAAACGACACTTGCGACACTTTCAAATCAAAGGACGACAGTTCGATTAAGCTACTATTTGTAAAGGAGAATTGTAAATGATGAAAAAATACATAAAAAAACATTCACAATTCCTTCTGATGGAGGCTAAATAATGCAAAGGAAGATGGTTTCAACAAAGATATACTGATCATAGACAACAAAACTACTGAATAAAGCTAAAGGCAATGAAGAAAAAACCAAAATCTGGAGGCAAAAACAGTCTCATTCAATCATTGCACCTATAACACAGGTAAACAGGGATGCATCTCACCTGCAACACACGGGAGGTGCGATGCATCTAGGTTTCCAAGAAGAGACAATGCGATGGTCCAGGGACAAGACTATTCTCAGTTTTCACTCACAGTTTGCAGCTAAGTTCAGGGATTTAGGCTGAGCTAATGATTGTCAGTAAATACAAAGTATAGGGGCTGATCTAATGAGGTTATTTGAGCTACCACCAGGGCACTTAGGATGTTTGCAAGCTAGATGTTCAGTTCATAAACCAACCTAGAGATTGACTGAAGCAGCATTGATCTACTTTGCAGTTGCATAACAAAAGTAGTTTGAAGGCTAGTTGGCTTGACTTCAGGCTCCGTCTGTGGTTTATAAAGCAAACAACAGTAAAAAAACAAACAAACTATTCGCTCCCTAGTGGAGTCGCCATTTTGTTATCAGGAAAACTAGTGTCCATTCGGAGTTGCTAGTCCCACTAAGATGGGTAGCTATCTTAGAAACAAACAAACTAAAGTCACTTGCGTTTTCCTTTATGAGAGATAGATGAGAGAGAAGCAGAGAGTGCCAACCTCAGTCTTTCACTAGTCTCCTTGCTCGTTTCCTCTCCCCCTTGATAGAGCTTTCACCACTCCTTTCTCACTTGTCCTGCTTCAAAGAACACATGTGGAGTCAAAGCAACAAAATACCATCAAAGCATAGAGATTTATAACCATAAAAAACGTAGGATCAGATGCACATTAACCATATAAATGCATATACAAATACAAGATTCAGAGATATACAAGCATATGGAGGAAAACTCAAATAGCTTTATTGATAGAAGTAGTAGAAGAGAGGATTACAACCAAGCTGTCTGATCCAACATCATCCTCCCAGCATGAAAGCCCTCTTCACCTCATACAAAGCAAGATCACCCAATAATGTCTTCAAAGAGAAACCAACAACACTTCCTTGCAAATTACAAAATTCCAGCCTCTGGATCTCTAGGATGAGGGATCCATATATAGATGTTTACAGGAGAGTGAGTCAGCTTTTGGGATTTTGATTAGTGTCATTTCACTGATAGTTCTTGGTTCCACTTGGAGATTTCGGATCTCTTACTCATCCCTGGGTGAATTCAGAGAGGCAAGTGTCATATGAGAAGTTTCTAGAAGATTATATGGGTTTCCACCTAGCAAACTACTTCTGCCATTTGTCTGCTCTCGCTCATCACACCCTACAGAAGGGCTTTCCAGTATGCATTGCACCCCCCGTGTGTAATAGGTGAGATGCATCGCACCCCCCGTGTGTAATAGGTGAGATGCATCGCACCCTATGCATGGAGCAGTCTGTATGGTCCAGTTTTGACCAGTTTTGAGTAGTTTTTCATAGAGAACTTCTGGGAGATGATGTAATCAGCTGACCTTGTTCCTTTAGAGTATGAAACAACATTTTTAGGGGTTTAGAAGCCCTTGGTTTATGGACATATGTGATTGGGGTTGCAGTGCCCAAATATGTCTATAATAGGGGTGATGGTCCAGTTGTTAGAGGGGAGTCTGGTCGTTAGAGCTTCAGCAAAATGACTACGTGTGTGAATAATCGAAAGATGCATAGGTGATTACGCAAACACACACTCACATGACTTGACAATGAAAAGACTCAAAACATCCAGAAACCCATGTTCAACATGACTGACCGACGGTGCAAGCAACAAGCATGACACTCGTGATTGATCATTGATCAACCATGACGACACTTGTGCGATAGTGAATGTGACTCCGTGTGTGAGTGCGATAGATGCTTTCATAGCGAACACAACAAGTACACATGAAGTGAAGACCTTGAGCATAACCAGAACATGGTCGCAAGCATGACTTAGACACCAACATGCAGAAACTTGGGTGGAATGAACAAGCAAGGCAGATGCAAAGACTCCCACGGGCTCACGGAGTGAACCTGAGGGTGCGCAATCATCAAGTGAAACTCCCAAGGGAGGCTCTGAAATTAGGTGCAGGCCAAAATTTTGGAGGGTGGTTGTAGCCGCTACAACACTTGGTCACACACTGGTAGAATTCCAGCTTCTCTGTTTTGGTTCAATGCTAGCACCAGGCCTTGGTCTTGCAAGGAGTATTGAATTGTTACGAAAGTTACTTTGGCTTCCCCACTTACCCCATGGACATGCATGGTTCACCCTTTTCCAACTCAATCAAGCACAATCAAATGTTCAACTTAGATCTCAGTGTTTCGAATTCGAGAAGGGTAGTTTAGCTCACGATTTGAAGATTCTTAGAGTATAAGTTTTCATCTCTGGTGTTTCTCTGCTACCAGCAGGCTTGGACAGTACCTTATCGGAGTCACAAAAGAACACACACATTTCTCCACTGTGAGCGAGCCTGGTCAGTACCTCGATGGAGTTGCATGCTTCACCTCTCTAAGCAGGAATCCTTTCTCTTATTTCACCTTTGTATTTTCAAGATGACTGTGCATAGGCACTTATTTATTTTTTGGGTGGAAGAGGGATCCCAACTTATTGAGAACAAAAGAGGTTATTCCTTCAGAGAAGCATGTAAGACCTCTGACATAGGTTTGCTCGTTTGGATTTTCCCCTTCTCCGCTTCAACTAGTTGGATGAGCTTTGAACACACAGAGCAGAAGGTCGAGTATAGGCATGGGGCTTCCCAGTGTGGACACAGGTTCATGGTTGGACCAAAAATTCCCTTGCAGACAGTTTGTATTTTCTATCAAGGCTTCATCGACCAAAGGTTATAACCAAGCATAGTGAAAACAGACACAAGACTGTCCAACTACTGCAGTGTCAAAAGTCTCTTCAAATTTCAACCACATACTCTATTCAAAAGCCAGAACGTAGTAGTTGGCAACACTTATTTCCAGAAACAAAAATATTAATATACCAATCAAACAAAACAAACATAAACAAAAATAGTAATCAGAATAAAACAAAGTAAAAACAAAGATAATAAGCAAAGAAAACAAGATGAAAACAACAAGCAGCAAGTAGACTATGTACATGGCACGGACGCGGCCCGGCCTACTGAAAGTAATGCTTGAGATCTTGGTCGTTGACAGGAAGGTTGTCAATCCTCCCGTCAAGTGATTGCAGATGATACATGTGTGGGCCAAGCTTCTCGTGGACTAGTGTAAGTCCACCGGGCTCCGCTACCGAAACCTGGTGGCATTCAAAAAAACCTTTAAGTGAAGACAACACCACTGTTTCAGGTACTATGTGCAATATAGGCTCAGATGATGGCATGGGTTAGTTGCTTTTATTTTGGGAATAGTTCAAGTTCCTGAAATCAATGCATAAGCAGATTTTCTTGGATTTCTTATATGTGGAATTTAAATTAGAAACCCAAGTATGATAACGAAATTTGCAAGTAACCCAAACATCCAACAATTTAGTCAATTCTTTCTGTATAAGGATTCCAAATGAAATATGTGTTTTACTTGACTTTTACTGCAATGATTTGGCTCCTCCTTTACCTGGAATCCCGTGTTGGGTTATTCGCGTGACGTATGTACTCAGGTCGTCATCCACCCTCGTGGACACATCTTGGTACTATTTGATCAGGGGGTCAAAATCTGACCACTGCTATTGTGCGCTGTTTGTACCAAGGCTGACCATCTTTAGATTGTGATTGGTCCCCATGTTGCTTTGTTCGTTCGTAATGGTGGGCTTTTGGGTTCCGCTGTTTCTTGGTGCTTGACCAAAGTTCAATAACTTATAGAGATTATTGATAGAACCCAACCCCTCGAGGACGGGTTTCCTTTCTTGCCCTCAGTTGTAGTTTTTTGATATTGCTAGTGCTTACCTTCATCAACTGTTATGTTCTTGAAAGTCTCAACATTGTTTGCGGAGTGTAGTACTACTTTGAGTGTGACCATGTTGAGGCTGAGAATTCTTGGTAGTCCCAACATGAGTGCTTCATGCTCAGGGATGTTGTTTGTGCATTCGAACCTCAAGCAGCTTGAAATCATGTATTTTTTGTTGTTTTGGCTGCCTGAGCTATACCTGGTCCTTGAGCCAAAAAATGTCTTTGATTTGTCAAAATCCATGACCCATAGCTTATTTATACACGGACCGTTTGACATGCTTGTACTGCTACTACTACTGCTACTATTGGTACAATGAACTGTACAGGTTTCATTACCATTAGTTGGGCAAGGAAGGAGTCCCAAATGTGTGTTTGATGAGGTTGGAGCTGGCCCTGCAGGATAACGCTCCAATGCTGTTTCCAAAAGGAAGTTGCCAAACATGAGTTCTGTGAAGGCGAACGGTTCGTTCTCGCCGTTAAGAGGAGTGACGTTGTGTTTCATGTACCTCTCGGATAACACCCGGATTTAGTTTCATTTTCCCTTATACGGAAGCCACATGTGAGACCAGTCTATAGCAAAGTATCGATCTAGCTTGTTGGACTAGTCTCTACTGAGTAATAGACCATATGCTTCTGGTATGTCCACAACAACTATGTTGATGCATTGGTGGACTCGACTGTCATGAGATAGTCAGATGATCACGTCTCGCAGTTCACCAATGGCTGGTACTGATGTCCAATAAAGTTGGATGATCCACGTGGACATCTCACTCCATTGAGAATTGATCTTCCTACCAATGGAGAGTGGCATGACATTGGCTTCCGTGCCAGAATCAACCAAGTAGTTGTGAACATTGTAGTTAAGAACTTCAAATGGAAGTAGGAATGGAGGGCAACTTGAGTTTTCTTCCTCCATCCAGAGTGTATTGAGCAGAGTGGAAAGTGATTTGGGAGGTGCGCTTGCTCCCTTGCCGGTAGAGGTTGTGTTGTCCGTTGTTGTATATCCCAATGCACGCAGTAGGATATCTCGCTGACTTTGGACATTGGCTAACTCGAACAAGCTGATGTTCGCTCGATTTTTCTTCATGTCATCAACAATGCTATAGTCTAGAGGTGGTAGACACACCGAGATTCTTGGGGTAGAATGGATGTTCGTGTTGTCCGGTGGAGTTTTTGCAACTTGCTGCTCATGGATGTACTCTTATTCGTTGTTGTTTTCCCATACTTGCTTTGTGTTATCTTCTTTGGGGCGATCGGTGGATCGGCCTTCTTCATCAGCAGTCTCACCTTCTCCTGCATTTCCCCATATGTAGGGGGAGCCCCTTTACTCCTAAGATTGTAATGATCATTTTTGCTTTTGGGGTTGCTTCTCAGTGTTCGTCTTCGACATTACTTGCGAGCACTAATATGTGTTCACCACATGCCCAGAACTTGATGTTTCATTAGGTGAAACCTCTTCATCATCGTTAGTGTCTTCCAGCTGATCCTGCTTATTTCTTTCTGCATCAAGTGTATGACTGCAGACAGAGTTAACGACTCGCTTCCAATTTGAACAAGAGTTCTCGGGGTGATGTTCTTCGTGGAAGGAACAAAACTTAGGATATGCGCACTGTTCAAGTTAGAACACATGCTTCCATACAGTTTTTGAAGCAAACCGGTTGCTGCTTGATGAGCCGCTCGATGAGATGTTTTCCTATCTCTGTCTGGGTATATGGCTACTTGGAAATGTGTCTGTTTTCTGTTGCTTGAGCTCAGACACTTACGTCATCAAGTTCTTGACAAGGAAAGTGAGGGTCTTAATATCAGTTGCTTCCTTGTCTCTGCCCTTGCTCACCATTTCCTGGGGCTTCCTACTCACATCCTTGGAGTCATTTATTGATTCGTCATCCTTGATGACTTCAATCATGCGCAGGTCTTTCTTAACATCAATAACCTCTTCAAAACTTTCCAAGAGTTTTGGTTTCGTAGCGCGCTTAACGAATTGCGAAATGCTGGTTGGCAATGCAGATGTGTAATAATCAATAGTGATGGCGTCATAAGGTTTAGTGTTTGCTACAAAATTGTTTAGAATACATGTAAATCGCTGATTGAAGTCTTTTACTTTGAATTTTCCCTCCATCTTTAGGCTTCCCAACTATTTGAGTAGCATGGATGGGGTTTTGTCGTCTGCGAACTTCTCAAGGAACATGCGTTTGAATGCACCCTAGTTTTGTATAGAGTTCAGTGGAAGGCTGTGATACCTTGCAGCTGCATGACCATCCGAGGTACATGGGAACAATCTACATGCTATGTTGTTAAACTGTACCTCAAGGGTCTACAGTTGTAGGTAGAAGTTGTCTAAGTGGTCTTCTGACTTCACGTATTGTCAGGGTTGAACTTGATATTCATTCTCTCCGCTCACTTCAGCATCTTGTGTAGAACAACCAGGAGAGCCAATGGTCCCTGAGTCATCCATTCAAGATTTGGGTCAGCCATCTATTCTTCCTCTTCTCCCTCTTACTCTCTTTAAGATTTTGATGGGTCCAGCTCTGAGTTTGTCGGTTTGTCTCTACCTCCACCTCCTCCACTACCTTCCTCCCTGCCTCCCATATCGAAGTCTGATCCCAAGATCATAAGAGTGTCTTGTTCACCTTACCGGAAGACCAGAGGTTCCTCTCTGTCTTCAATAGATTCTTCCAGACCTTCAAGTGTGGCAATGACTGCTTCTTCCATCGATGATACAACAACTCTTGTGGGAGTGGCTTTTGACTTCCTTGATGCATATGGAAGATGTTGTATGCTTGGGATCAGTCTGACTGCTTTCGCGAACTAGTGATTGATGGGATGGATGGAGAAAATTTGATGACATGGAATCTCATGTTTAATCCTAGGAGGTGAGCAGTAACCAACTGCAGAGTCATGTGTAGGTGAGAGGGAGTGCAAGTTACTACCTTGACCATATGGTTGATGAATGAGTGTGAGGGGATGTTCAGCCATATAAAACTAGCGGCCCTCCTTCTATCACCAGAAATGTTGATGGTGTTGGACCCGCCAACATTCAGGGAATCACCTCGGTATGAAGTCCCAACTAGACCTCACACCATTTGGTATGGGAGTCCCATTCGGTATGATGGCCTGGTTGCCATTGTCTTAAGGATTTGCCCCAACTCTTGCTTGTCAAAATAGGAGAGTGGTCTGTGTGGCCTGGTGAATGCTAGTGTACTTGTGTCAATGGTTCTTTCACTATAAGGGGAGAGGGTGAGAGTGAGTCCCAAGTTGGTTGGGATGATGTCCCAACTCGGCTACGAACACAAAATACAACAGGACGTGCACAACTTCCGGAGGAGCAATCCACATGGATGCGGTAGTCACAATACACAAGGTAAGATAACACGTGCAACACTCAATGGATGAGTTCGAATGAGTGCAACGGTTTTTACAACAAGATTTATGTGAAATTTATGTCTGATGTCGGTGAGATAGCCACCATAGGTGAGACAACGTTAACAACATATACAACACATTTCCATTAACAAATTATGTATTAAAACAAGTGAAATAGTTCAAGTGTTCAACACAAGTTAAAGGAACATGCATTACAACTGTTCGAGATTAGTCCTACAACAGTTACAATACATGTGTGAAAATGTGATGGCCTGTTAGTAGGCTTCTGAATTAAGCGAAAGTTCCAAGACAAATTGTTACACCATACATCAATAACCTCGTGAGTGGGGTGTTGGAGCCACTACTTACTCCTTAAAGAAAATATTATAGACTCTCTTGGCTATGTGCGAGGAGTTGAGGTGAAATGTCATTTTCATGTACAAATGAGGGCGTATTTATAGCTAAGGGTGAAAATGACCCTTGTGGTTGTTCGACTACCCTCATGACAGTTTGACTTCCATGAATTTTCAATTTTGCATGACTCTTTGTAGAACAAGTGGGTCTCTTGGACTTCCACGTTACATTACATTGATTAATGACATAGCCCATAGTAGAGATGTGTGCGATATGACTCATGAAATGAGTTGACATGACAGTGCTGGTACATTCGTGCTACTGCTAGAATGCATGTTGAGCTACAATGCTACTAGGTGATGGATGTCCACATGGCAAAGTGTGAGGAGTCTTCGATGGTCTTTGGTTCACTTGATAATGCTTTGGCATGTTCTTCCTTGCTTGCATGTTGGAAGGCTTGACAGGTTCATTTGTTCGCAAAAGGTGCATGTTCTTCCGTTCGTTTGTCTGTGAGAACATCTTATATGTTTGCTCGTCCATCCGTCCGCAAACATATCATTGTATGATCATCCATTCACAAGCACATCTCTTGGCATGCATCGTCGTTCATCCATTGGTGAACTTGTCCTTCTGCATGTGCTCCCTTCATTCATACCTTTCATTGTCACGCCATGTTTTCTAGTGTACCTATGCCTACAGTCACTCATGACGAGATGACATCAAATCCAAAAACCTCCTAGTCTACCATGATACATGATAATTTCAGATGTAGGTGACCGAGAGAGGCAACAACGTTGCAAAACAGGATGAGGGCTTCAGTCACTACTGATGAAAACTGCACAAGAGTCACTGAGTGATGAAGATGGACAATCCAAGTCGACAGTGACTGTCCACGAGGTTCAGCTCGGCTAGAAGGCAAAATTGCACAAATTTTGGGAGGGACAGTCCGAGTTGCAGGAAGGCAAGGTAGGCAAGATTTATGTAGTTTCCAAAATGAGTGGGCAACAAGGGCTGGAAGGAAAAATTTGCACAATTTCCTGGAGGAACAGGCCGAGCTGCAAGGAAAAATTTGCCAATTTTCTGGAGGAACAGGCCGGGCTGCAAGGACTATCAACAAGCGGAAATTGCATAGTTTTTGGTAGGAACTTGCTGGGAGCCTGGCAGTCAAAACTGCACAATTCCCAGAGGGAGATGGCAGTTGTTTGTTGGGTTATTGGCAGTAGAAACTACTCAATTCCCAAGGGGAACATGTAGTCAGCTGTTGGGTGCTTGGCAGCAAAAACTGCGCAATTCCTGGAGGGAACTGGCAGTCTGCTGCTAGGAACTGCTGGAGAGGAAAAATGCACTGAGGCTGACAGGTTGTCCTACTGATCATATCTATATAGCTTCTGAGCTGAGCAGACTACTGTCTAGCAGAAGGCATGCTCATGAAAACTGCGCAATTTCTTGGATGGGCAATCGATCGACTGTCGGGAGGACTGACTTGGAAAACTGCACAACTTTCTGAGGGAGACAAGGATGGGCACTTGGTGTCTGTTTGGCCTGTCTACATGATTTCCTCAGTCAGTAGAGCAGGCAAGGTCAATAGCCTCTACATAATTTTTGAGGGGAGTCAGTCCCGGGGTGGCTCTCGGGTCCTTATGTCTAGGTGGTTAGCATGAAAGCTGATTAGATTGCTTACGATTGGCACATCTTGGAAAGACTTGCTTGGTGCTTCTACGTTGTTCTGGGTGACAGTCAATCGAGTCGATGGCAGGGTGATGGTTTGGCTGTCAGAGGGGAGTCCGGTCGTCAAAACTTCAAAAAAATGACTAAGTGTGTGAATGATCGAAAGATGCATAGGTGATCATGCAAACACACACTCACATGAATCGACAATGAAATGACTCAAAACATCCAGACACACATGTTCAACATGACTGACTGACGGTGCAAGTGACAAGTGCAACAATCATGATTGATCTTTGATCGATCATGACAACGCATGTGTGGAAGTGATTGTGACTCCGTGTGTGAGTGCAAAAAATTCTTTCGTAGCGAACACAACAAGTACACACGAAGCGAAGATCTTGAGCATAACCAGAACATGGTCACAAGCATGACTTAGACGCCAACATGCATAAACTTGGGTGGAATGAACAATCAAGGTGGATGCAAAGACTCCCACGGGCTCACAGAGTGAACCTGAGGGTGCGCAGTCATCAAGCGAAATTCCCAAGGGAGGCTTCGAAATTAGGTGTAGGCCAAAATTTTGGAGGGTGGTTGTAGTTGCTACAACAATATGATAATATAATGAGGGTAGATTTAATCTAATGATTAATCACCCTAAAAAGAATCTTTGTGATTCAAAACCCTAGACATAACAATGTTAGTAATGTAAAGAAAATTTAAAAATAACAATAATTGTACCTTTTGCATGAAGAAAACTTTATAACCAAGCTTATAGTCTAGGGCATACCTTGAATTGTTGCTTAACAAAACTTGTATGACATCAATTCTTGAAGGGCTTCATTTGCAATATAAATTCTATCTTTTGAAGTTTCCTTCATAACCCTTGAGTATTCAGCAAACTTTCCTAACATGGAAAATCTAAAGGATTATTAGCATATAATTCAAACAAGTCTTAATGTGAGGAGGAAACCAAACATGAAAATATGAAACAAAAAAAATAATACTTATCTTTTGGTAAATTGGTGGAGGCTCCCTCTTCATCCAATCTCGAGGGAAACCTATAACTAAAAATAAAAAGTGTTCTAACAATACATGCTATACGTACAAGTTCTATAAATCAAAACATAATGGAAAACAATTCAATACTTAGAATAGAAGGATATGTAATGGATCGTGTCCCTAAGAGTCCCTAGAAAATAAGTCTTTGACTTCAGATTCTTCCATATTTTTCTTCTTTGGTGGTCCTTCATCAACAACATTCCCATGTTCCCTTTCTCTCTTCTTATTACTTGGATTATCTGGACAATGGATTTTGTAGTGACCCATCTTGTGACGGTTGTAACATTTAATCTTAGATAGGTCCACTTTCTTATTTGGTCCTTTGAGCTTCTTGAAGGTTCCCTTCTTCTTATGATGAGAAAAATAGGCATTCGAGGTGTTTTCTTTGTCCTCATTGTTGTTTACTAATGATATTTTGGCTTCTTCTTGATTACATGCATTACACATTTGTTCAAATGTTGGAGTATGCTTCCAACTATTAAGTCCCGAGGCAAAGGCACTCCAGGATTTTGGTAGTCCTAGAAGGGCAATAACTACAAGGTCCTTTTCTGGGACAATTTCATCTATTGCTTGGAGTTCATCTTTGATTCTGGATATCCTTATAAAATATGATGAAACAATATCATCATTTGTCATGTTAACAATTCTCAGTTCATTCTTGAGACTTTATATTTGAACAATGTTCGTGATTGTGAATAACTAGGAGAGAGCCTCATACATTTCTTAAGCGGAATTTATGTTGGATATGTATGGAATTAGGTTATCCTTAACTCCATCCACTATTAGGTTCATAGCCAAGATTTTGATTTCTCTAAACTTTTATTTTTTTGCTTCACTTGATTCATTTGTAGGCATCGAGAATGAGGTCTATCCTCTTTTTCCAAGTCATATGGAGGCTCCTAATTTGTTTTCTCCCTTCAATGAGTTTGACATAGTTATTGTATATGTTTGACTTATCTCCTTATATGATCCTCTTTAATGACCTTTCCTTAATCCTTTTCTTCAATAGATCTTCAGCCTTCCTTCTTCTTCCATTTTCACCTTAGCTCTGATACCATGTTAGAAATTCATAAAGGAAGAAACATTGTCTTATGTTGATAATTACTTGTGATATTATTGTGTTATTATTAGCTTATCTATGTTCTTCATTTCTCTTCTTTTCATCAAGCAATCACCAAAGCAAAAACAAGAAGATCATGGACATCAAATGTAGGCGCATAGCCAAGGAAAAACCCCTATATAGGGGAAAACCTAGTCAAGAACCAAGACCCTAGGCCAACAGACCTTCCTCCTCCACCAAGTGAGCCTTCCAAAATGATTTAGTAGTCTCTTCTTATCCAACAGCTTCGACCCAGCAACAATCTATAAATTTCAACTTCCCAGCATCAAAACTTCGACCCAACTTCAGAACCGATTTCGATCTAGGAATTTTAATTGCTTTAGCCTAGCAGCTTCATAGTCTCGACCTTGATGCAGTAGCTTCACATCTTCGACCTTGATGCAACATCTTCACAACTTTAGGCCTTCATGCAACAGCTTACAACTTCGACCTTGATGAGTTTCAAAATTTTGTTGTACGTGAGAGAGAGAGAGATACCCAAAAACACATTCCAACTTCCTTCTTGAAATTCGCACTTTTTCTGCTTCCCAGATACTACAATTCGAACTTGTGTAATATGTCCTCCAAATCAGTCGAGTTGTTCCTTATATATAGTCATCTTAGGTGATCGAATTCTTCTAATGAGGCCGACTTGTCCTTCCTTGAGGTTAACTTGGTGGAGGAGGCCTAATTGACCTAATTTACATTAAAATAATTTTCTTTCTTGACAAATAATTCCCAGGAAGGGTTCTTTACATTGTGACATGGAAAAGGACACAACATAAACTCTAGAAGCCTTCAATGGAGACTTTCGACCTAAAAACAATTGGTCCAAGCATGAAAGCCATGCTTTAATAAGATAATTTATTTAATAATGCAATTTATTTTTCTTTCTTTTGACAAATACAACTCAAATATAATTATGAATACCAACACTAGTTACATTCTTCAACACTATTGTCCATGGTGGGTACATGGCAACTGACCAATCATTGGATTTGATTTCGTATGATTTTCATTGTAATATCAATGATTCATTCATTGAACATCCCTTTAGTGAGTTGCAATTGTGAAATATATATCCAATCAAGGACGTGTTTTTTGAACCTGACATGAATCGAAGACATATGATGCTTGTTTACTACTTGAATTGTACTACTAATCTTGAATCGCCATTGATCATCTCCACAACCTTACCTTTAGATCCATGTGATTATCAGTAGAGTAAGCCCACAAACTTACCATATCTATACCGTACAGGCTCAATGAATCTAGGCTCAAATTGCCAACGATACTTCATAGTGAGTTAATGGCAAATGGTCTCACCCCATATCACATCAATTATCATAGCGTTCACTCATTGGTTCCACCCAACATAAGGAGGACTAGTCACACCTTTAGATATAGACCCAACCACAATTTTAGTGGATGACAGACTGGTAATGGGTCCATCGAGAAATAAAGATCAAACAAAGGTAACGCTCCATATTCTCCTCACCTGCCAGTCTCCCCGATGGAAAGGATTCTATCAGTAAGTGGGTCATTTAGTAGCAATTGATCTTCCCGTTCCTCTAAAATCAACCATCTCAATACAAATTATTCGTGTCATAGAATTTGAAAAGAGAGAATTAGTAGAAGAGTCTCAGTTCTGAGTATTTATGCTGCATCACAATGAGTAGGAGGAAGCAAAATGTTCTAGTGAAGCTACTCGATTCAAACCTTATTTCTTCATATTGTAGGAGCAAATCCTGATTTTTTCTCCCTCATTAATTTAAAGCTTATTTCTCCCCTCAAAGATTAGTTTCTACTTTTGGTTCTAGGATTGACAGATATATTTCAAGTCTATCTCCTAGTAGAAAGGATTAATCAACATAACCGTAGGCACAACTATCATTGTTGACTTCAGACCCTTCCCTCAAGGATTTGTTTCCACGATTGGTTGGTAAGCATTGTAATCAGACGGGTCTTAACAATAGGTAGGTGAGAGCTTACAGGATGTTGATCATTGAGTGCCTTTCCATACATGCATTCCCAGTACAGTGATGTTCTCCACATGGTATTCCTCAACTCGGTATTAAGAAAGACCCGAGCTTCGAGGCTTGGATATTGCAAATTTGCCACCACGATCACCATGGAAGAAGTCATGACTGGTCGTTTTAACAAGAGACTCATTTGGACATGAAAATGGGATAAGTGGTTGGTACCAATGGGAACGGGTTGCTTGATCGAAAGATAAGTAGCAAAAACATACATAAGATAGGGCTCCAACATACCTAAGACAAGGCTCCGTCATGGTAGAGGCATAAATTAATGGCAAAAATCCCTTAAATTAATTGAATTTGTTAATTAGTAATAATTTTAAATTTGAAAAGCAAAAATTTTTGAGTTGTGTGAAAATTCATATTAAAAATAACGTGCAAAAATTCTTTGTATAAAGACCCTTATGCATAAGTTCCTACACATAATAAACTTCCACACAACATCGTTCTACACAAAGCCATAAAATCCTCTACAAGTCACATTTATATTCAAAACACCCCAAATAAATGCCAACAATAAATTCGGTGGGCATCCATTACTAAATATGTCAACTTTACTTTAATTCAAAGTTATGGTTGAAACTAACACTAAATTACCAAGTCAATTGACAAATGACGCAATCATCCTACATTACAGTTTGCCACTAAAATTTGAAAGTCGTCCGTGTAACGTCTTCCCACTCCAACCAAACACATAAGTGAAATTATGTGAATCATATATTATATTTCTTAAAATTCCGAAAACCAAATACTAATTTTTAATTTACATTAAACTAAAATTTCTCATATCGTACATACATAATGTTAAAATTAAATTTAACAATTAAATGATATCAAAAATTATCTACTCATAAAGAAATATGGAAAGTTAAATGCATTTCCCCCATTAGCGGTTCAATAAATAGATTGCAGAGGTGTGTAAGTGAGGTTTAAAATTTAATTAACCTTTATTTATATTTTCAATAAAAAATTTATAGTATTGATCTCATATGCAGGTAGCCACTGCTATTACTAGATGTATTAGTAAAAGAAACTTTCAAATATAAAATGTGTTGTACAAAGCATAAGCTGTAAAGAACGTTAGCCTTTGAAGGCAAAGCAAATGGGTGATGTGCAAAACATGAGAAAGTGTCAAGGCAGGCTTACAATAGCATAAAATGCGTGGTGTTTTATGGGTTGTATAAAATAAACGAGAGGATATCATAAAATATGAGAGCTTTAAGCTCTGAGTACCCTAGGAATGTATTAGAAGTTGATTAAAGCAAGATTTGTATTATAAGGTGGTTTTATAAAATTGGAAAATTTTGTATTATAATTTTTTTTGGTAAAAATTATATAGGAGAAAATCTTGTCGATGCGTTTTAAATTAATTAGTGTGATTCATTTTCAGGACAAGATGAAGAACATCTAAACATCAAAATAAATAAATATAGAGAAAAGCCAACTAACCATTAATCATAGTTTGACTAAAAAATTGTTATTAATATTCATAAAAGTATTATATAGAAAGAAATCATTTATTCAAAATGAATTAATTATAAATAATAATATTTATAAATTTATTATAAGCAATATCATTAAAAATAATTGGTAATAAGATTTTTATTTTTATAAATAATATTATTAATAAAATGAATTATAATAAGGAATTTAGATTTCTGTGATCCATAACATTGTTCAGAAATTCTTCGGCAAAATCAGAAATTATAATAATAATATTACCACATAAGACATATAGTAATATTATAACAACTAGTTTGACTAAAAAAAATTATTAATAAAATAAAAATTATTCTATAGTAAAAAATAATTTATTACTATAAATTATTTAAAATAAATTTATTATAAATCATATTAATTTATAATATTTATAAATATAATATTTATTTATAATATTTTATAAATATAACATTTATTTATAATATTTACAAATATAATATTTATTTATAATATTTTATAAATATAACATTTATTTATAATATTTACAAATCAATAGAAAGAATGGTTCAAAATAATATTTATAATAATATTATTATAAATAGTGTTATTAAAAATAATTAAATAATAAATTTATTATAGAAATGATATTATTAATAAGATTCATTATAATAATAATTCCAAACTATATATCTATCTATATATACAAAGAAATAATAAATAAATAAAAATAAAAAGAACTGAAAAAAGGTAGGAAGATAGGGTAGGGATCCAACACCTGCTGATACTCCAATCATCATCTCTATTCATATTTATAGGTCTTTTTTCAATTTCCAAGGCCTCCCTAAATTTACGATAATGAAAATGAACAATCCTTGCAATGACACTAGCCTCTCGATGCAAATGTGATGATTTGTCTTTTCTACATGTTCTGCCAAAGCGGAGGAGCGAAACCTACCATGCTTGATGTCAATAGTGTGCTCATAAATACTTTGATTTATTGCTCGACCAACTTCACCCATATATAGAGTCCCACAAGAGTAAGAAATGATGTAAACACTTTTCCCATCTTGTAGTTAATTTTTTCTTTATGCAGTCTTTACAAGACAACGTGACCTGACAATTACTTTGATGAATTTTGTACTCAAATACAGCGGATGCATACTATTATTTTTTATGAGAGCATGCACAAAGAGTAATAATAGAATGGGAACGATATCTTGTTCCTAGTACTTGATTATGGCAGGTGGGTTTACTTTTTCTTCTATCCCATGGTACACAACAAATGCCGCTAAATATTTAACAAATGTAGGTCTAAGCCTAGAGGCTTTAGCTTCTATGTCTAACTGTAGCCTGAAATGAAATTATACCATACAATACAAGAGGAACTCTAAGGCTTATTTCCTTCATTTTATTATTAATGGAATCCCAGAATAAGAACAACTAACTCGCTTTGCTTGATTCCCTTATCCCTTGCTTACATGCATACAATAAAAGAAACACTCTCATAAACCAATCAAATTCTTTGTATTTCTCATTTTAAATAGTATCCCTAGCTTGCTTCTTCTATGATAATTGTATCCCTTCTCCCTTTAAGCAGTGGTGGCTCATTCCATTAGGTTCCACTAGACCAAGAGTCTTTCCCTCACTTCCACTCAAGATATCTCTTTTGACGAGGTTTTTTTTAATTCTTGATGTGTGTTCATTAAAGATAGACGTGGACATAGGTCTTACCACTATTACAGGAAGGGAACTTTTAAGATATTTTTTTAATACAAAAGAAATATATATATTTTTTAAATTCACTTTTTATTTTAGTTATTTTACATTAAAATTTAATATCAATTGGATTGTCTTAAATATAAAATTTAAGACAAAAATAGTTTGAGACAAAAATATTTTAAGACAACTTTATATTTAAGACAAAAACAGTTTGAGAACAAAATATTTTAAAACAACTTTATATTTAAGACATAAACCATTTAGACAAAAATGTTTTAAGATGAAACTTTATATTTAAGACAAAAACAGTTTAAAACAAAAAAAAAAATTAAGACAACTTTATATTTAAGACAAAAAAAAACTTTGAGACAAAAATATTTTAACACAAAATTTTATATTTAAGACAATGACAAATAAGACAAAACCCATTTAAGAGACTTAACAATTAAGACAAAACTATATCAATTTAACACAATATTATCTAACACTTGCGAAATTGACTCTAACAGTGTGCCCTAAGTTTGTCACCTTGCAGGCTACTACTGTCTCACACCTATACCAGAGTTTTATTTCACTTACCATTAACGTTATCTTATATAAAGACAACAGTTTGTTGGGCTTTTCATTTTGTGGGTGTAGCCGACTCTAAAGAATGCAACAACTTTTCCTGGCAAGATTTCTCAAACATCAATTTCTCTTTTGTCCATTTGATCTTTGCGGATATGATGAGAGACAACGTGTATGGTGTTGCATTCAGAAAGTTTGCACAAATATTCCATGAGTTGATAGGGGATAATTATATTTAAAATATTTGAAAATAGATATTCAAACCACATGAAATTTAATCATATCAATTTATTTTTTCTATATTATATTTTTCTTTTTTCAATAATCTTTTTGAATTAAATATAAAATTAGAATATGCCAATTATATTATTTTTTTAATTAAATATAAAAGTAAAATATAACATTTTGAAAAGTTAGAATATTTTTAACTAATTTTTAAGTATTTAATTTAATGTATATTTAATTTGAAAATTATATTAAAAATTACATAAAAGTAATAAATTAAAGATAATTTGCCCACAGGCCTTTGGATTAACGGTGAATGGGTGCACTGTTAAGGCACTCCTTGCGATAGGTCACTAGTTCAAAATTCCCGTGGGTGCTTACGTACCAAAAAAAAAAAATTAAAGATAATTTGATTTCAAAAAATACAATATACATATCACATTCTAAAAATATAATAAATAAATAGATAAAAATTACTATTTTTTGGTTGGCCTAACTCATAGGGATTTGAACTTTGAATCTCATGCTTTTACATAATACTTCATAACAAGGTGATTGCCAATTGAGTTAAACTCCATGAACTACTTTTTTTTAATATTCAAATTTTTTTAGATTATTTCAACTAAAACTTTGATATAAATTTGCAAGAAATTAAATATAATATAACAATAAAAGAAATCAAATATTTTTTCAATTGTTATATATATATATATATATATCAAAACTATATGTATGCCTTTTAAGCCTTAATTTTTTCTTTTTAAATGAAAAGTCTGAAATTTGATTCTTGCCTATGTCTTATACTCTCATCTCAACTTTCTTTTCACTGTTGAAGAAATATATCAAATAAATAAATAACAATAATTTAATTATTTCTTAGATGATATTTTAATATTTAATTTTTTCCTTATTGTAAAAAAACAAATAAATTATATATATATATATATATATATATAGAGAGAGAGAGAGAGAGAGAGAGATATATAAAATAATAATAATAATAATAATAATGTAGTTTAGTATTTTTTGTTATTAATTTTTTGTTAGGTATTAATATTTTGGAAGAGATTTTTATCTATTAATTAGAAAACTATGAATGCATGATGAAAAAACCAAGTAATATTAGTAATTGATATCATTTCAAACTAGGGAATAACGACTATGTGATTTATCTTCCTCACTTAATAGAGATATATATAAATAAATTATGAAGGAGGTTGAAAGAGTACCTCTAATATAAACATTAATTTAACCTAAAAAACCATTGTCATGCCCCTATAGTCACCGAACACATCGGACACTTACTAGGGCACCAAAATGGCCCATCACTATAGGTTTGTGGTGCATCGTGACTCATTTCATCTCATTGATTTTCTCAATATGAAACTACATGATTCCATACTACACCTCACTTTTTATATTTCATGATTATTAAAATTCATAAGTTTAACACTTATTGAAGTATGTAGATAATCATTCCATACAATTATGCCTTAACATAACCAATATGAAAATGATATGAATGAAAGTAATCTTATAGAATCAACAACACAGCTTGCTTAACAGTTGTCAAATATTCAAATGTATTACAACCAAGTGAACTCTAGCCTCGTATAGAAATTTAGAAATTATAAGAGCACACAATTCATACAAACCTATCCCCAAATTTCCTATTTGATTTACTTCCATCGATCGCAACTTTATCATAGATAAAAAACATTTCACTTGATAGAAATAGTAAGTACTCTCGTATGCATGCAATGTATGAAGAGTTAAGTTAAGTGAAGGAAAGAAAGTTAAGTCTAATATTAGAAGTCAAGTAAGTCGGGTTAAAAAGTTAATTCATTGTCAAGAAAAGCTAAGTTATGGAAAATAAAAAAGTCAATTTACGTTAAAGTGAAGATAGAAAAGTTTAGTTAAAACATCAAGTCATAGTTTGCATGAGGAAACAAAAGTTAGAGTTCGCATGATTCCATATTTAGAAAGTTTAATGCTTATATACTCATGGTTGGGTCATTGTAATGTGAAGTAAGAAGAGAGAATAACAGCAACTCGGTGGATGTATATGAGAGAATAATTAATGAATAAAACTTCTTTATTCAAGCGAAATCTTGTGTACTTATTGGTATTGTGTTTGCATGTTTATCTCCGCCTCTAAATAACAAGTGGTATTAGAGCAAGGTTTAGCAAGCTTTGAAAGAACCAAAGGAGTTAAGAAGGTCATGAACTACTTCCACTAAGCGCCTTGACTATTGTGAGTAGCCTGAAAATTGTGAGTAAACCTAACTACTAAAATATTAGAGTAAGTAGCTTAAAAAGCCATCTCCACTGAACAAATATGGAGTCCCCACCATAGGTTCTAGCCTTGAGCCTCCACAAGAATCTGTGTAGAAGAGCTTAGAAAAGTTGGTAGTAGTTGTTAGAAGCCATTGTTAAAATAAAGGTTAAAATGTTTAATTTTAAAGATAATCAAGTGTATGTGACGTTCATTTCTAGAAGGTTGACACAATAAGGAAAGAATACAAAAGACAAAATAACAATGATAATCATGGGTCACAAAGCAAGATTGAAGCAAACAGAGAAAATAAATCAAAAGGAAGAGACAAAGTATTTTGAAGAGCTTATAGAGGTTACTGCCATAGTCAGGGGATCTAAAGGGCAAGTAGATGAAATAGAAAAATTTGAGGATGAATGGATCAGGATAGCTCTCGTAACACTTCCAAAATATATTATTAAATTTTTTATTTTTTGGCACTATCAAAATGAAAAAAATTCTTCAATGTAAAGAGTTGATTGAGTATCCATCTAATAACCCATATGATGAAGTATGTGATGTATTACTATTGGATCTTATAAAATATGTGTTATCACCAAAACATTGATCATCTAGCCTAATTTACTAGATGGATCGAAGTACACCATGTAAAGCCAATTTTACCATAGTAAAATTGCTTTCACTGTGAGAAATTACTTAATAAACCACATTTGTTAAAGTAATTTATAATTAAACCCATGAATAATAATTAAATAAATCATTATTTATTTAATTATCTTCTAGGAATAATTAATTAAACCATTTTTTAATTAATATTCCTTGTCATATTTGACCCAGTTATGAAAAATCAACAGATAAATTATTAATTATCTTATTTTTCTCTAGGAATAATTAATTAATCACTAATTAATTATTATTCCTTGTCAAGTTTGACTAAACCTCTGAAGAATAATTAAATAAATCATTATTTGTTTATTATCCCTTAACCATATTTCTTGAGATGATAAATAAATCATTTATTTATTTATTATTTCTAAATAAAATTTTAAATACTTTTCCCTCCTAACCAAATATAATAAAATATTCCAAGTGGTTATTCCAAGAATGGGGTTAATAATATTTTATTATTGCTCATTATTTGAGGACAAGTCAATATTTTGTTACAAATAGAAGGATTTTCTATTCATTATTCACTTTTGATTATTTTCATTGTTGCACTCGCTGCTGTAACTTTGATTATTATCATTGTCGCACACCATTTTTCTTCCATTTGAGTTCCCATTGAGCTCAAACATTTTATTTGTTAGGTTTACACATTATAGAGGAGAGAGACTCTACACAAGCTGAAGACGTTTGAGGATAGTCAAGAACCCATCCCATAGAGGGGGAATGGTAACATCTATTTGTTCCCTTTATAGGTGTTATTTAATAAAATCTATTCTTTGTATATCTGGTTTCCATTGGATTATTAGAGTTACCCGAATTTATATTACTATTTCATCTTGATGTTTAACTATGATTGTGGCATAGATCAAGACATTGGCAGGTTTTGTTTCTATCATTTGATGCAGATCTACAATGTTTAACGGCCATTTATATTGTTGAGATTGTTTGTCATACACATTCTTAAGTGTTTCCTTTTCGTACACCTTCGAGGAGAAAACATTACAACAAAATTGGTGACTCTGCTAGGTTTTTACTTCAGATCCAGAAGCCTGGTTGGCCTTCAGTTTTAAGCTTAGGGTTTCTTCTTTTTTCAGTCTCTTAATGTTTTTTACTAGCTTTATAACCCTAGATCTGTCAAATTTCTAACTTCTGGAAGTTTTCTGGTCTTTTCCACAAGTCACAGGAACCAACTACAACAGAGACGACAAATTTTTCCGAGACTTGTCGACCGGGAAACAAGGAGCAAAAATCACACTTTTCCGCTGAAAAAAGTGCGATCTGGAGGCCCAAAGCACACCTTTCAGCCTAAAAAGTGTGATCCCCCTGAAATAAGTTCAGTACATAAGATTTTTGGGGTTTCCTGGATTTTTTCAAATCTGTTTCTGGGTTTTGCCGAGCGTTGTCTACTGGGTTGGCTGACCATTTTCCTTTCCCGCTTAGGCCTTGATCTACTCTGATCTACTCGTCGAAGTGAAATTCAGTCCCGTAGGGCTTCTAGTACGCTTCCACCTTTATAGGAGGAGTTTAGCTGAGTAAGAAGTCTGAGTTTCTACAGCACTTTCAACCATATTTTCCAGATCTGTACCCTTCTATTTTAGATCTTCAAAGATAGGTTGTTTCCATCCAAAGTTTCATTTTAAACCTTGTTTGGTCATTTTCCTTAGGGTCCCATCGGTTGCCCTAGGTCTTACACTCATCTCCCTATCTATTTTCAGTGATTTTCCTCCCTGGTTTTTTGTTGTTGCTGCACCACTTTCCAACAACATAGTGTCATTTGATCCCAGTCACACTAACACTTAGATCTCTTGACCTTTTTAGTGTGTTTTCAGTTGATTTCGCCACCAACCAGCACAGTGTTTGCAAACCCAGTTTGTGTGGGGTTTAGTTAATTGATTTTTTGTTCATTTTCTGTTTTCAATTTCAATTTATTTTGAGCAATATTTTTTCTTTTTTCAAACACGGTCTAGGCTTATTTAATAAACACAATTGCACACACAAGCACACCATAAGCGAAGGGCAATTGACTTACACCGCCAAGCCAAGACTTAACATAATTAATTTATCTCCCCACACAGAGACAAAAGCATATTGTCAATCTATCTTCACCATTTTTGTGTCACTTGTGCCTTACCACCATTGTGCTACCAAGGCTTTTGTCGCAGGAGACTCTTTGGCCTTCATCCCTAGTTTCCGCTTGGGCATATTACTCCTCCCGGCAAGGTTCGAGTTCATAGTTCCCCGAGTCCCCATACCGACTCTTCTCCTAGTTCATTTGATTCCTCATTTGATTCTGAGCCTCCTTCATCGCATATCGTCACCATGTTTGGACCCACAGCTGGTGCAGGAACCCAACCTAGTGTTGGCTCTGGTTCTACTCCGGTGGTCACATCTAATGGAACCGTCTCATGAACCATTTTGGCAGCCCCCATGCTCCCTTTTATGGCTAGGTTAAGTCTCCCAGATTTTAGCCAATTGATAAATGATCCTATACACCATGATTCTGGTTGGTCTGCTATGTCGACTAAGCTTCCCTACGACATCCCAAAGTTTGAGGGTAATTCTGGAGAGGACCCTACTAATCATGTCCACTCCTTCCACATGGGGTGTTCATCCAATTCCATTACCAATGACTCCATTCACCTTCGGCTGTTCCATTCAACCGCCAATGCTTACAAATCTTTTCCCTCAACAAGGATTTATTGCTGCTCAACCTCATCCAAATCAAGCAGCTCATCCCCCCCAACCTTCTGGTCTTGGTTACTACGAGATCTTCATGATGAATTCTAATGAGGTCAATCCCTGTGATATCAACATGCAAACTCAGTCACGTCAATATGACAAGACATCAACTTCGTCCGCCACTGAGTCCAAAACAAAAACATCTACTCAGCCTCTTACAACACCAAATGGCCCATTACAGATCCCTCAACCTAAATTTGAGGCAATTCCTGAGATCCCAAAGGGACCATTACACCATAATGCAGCTTCTAACTGAGCTTCCCATACATAGAGTATAATAGATGAATTAGCGCAATCACCTGCTGCCATGTCGATGCTGGAAGTCCTCCAGTCGTGCCCCTTCATACAATCATTTGATTGTCTTCCCAATTGATACATCATAACATCCCCCATTACCTTCATCCGTTGCTTTCCAGATACCAGTCTGAGTTCGTAACGCCATCATCTCCCAATGCATTATGGATGAAGGTGCATCCACCTGTGTGATGTTCATTGTCATTTGGAAACAACTGAAGTCACCTGAGTTGTCCCCATCCACCATCACTTTGTGTGCTTGGGACGGTCACTCCTCCCAGCCTCTTGGCATGTATCGCAATTGTCCAATGACTCTTGTGGGTAATATTGTCCATGTAGACATTGAAGTTATTGATGCCCCTTTATATTACAGTATTCTCTTGGGCTATAGTTACACATATTCCATGTTGGTTGTGGCGTCTACATTTTCCGCAAGATGTGCTTCCCCCATAAAGGGAAGATCGTCACCAGCGATCAGCTTACATACTACGGACTGTCATCCTTAACTTCCCCTAAGTCCATTATCTCGTCGATGTCCGACAAGTAGTCTTCAACTCCCCTCACTGACGTTTCACCCAGAGTCTACAAAGATTCATCATTATTTGGTGATTTCCCTAGTCCTCCCCCTCTCATCTCTGAGCCTAGCTCTTTGAGTGTTTCCATGTTACAAGCGTCACGGACTGCTCTCAAGCAATATAGTACATCTGATCAACAACTGACTCCTCAACACCTTGTTGTTTCCATCTCAGCCGAGCCATCTGGATCCACCCCCCCAGGACCTTTGTCGTTTATGGGTGCCTCTCCTGTGTTCTCACCAGGAATTGTTCCTCCAGGTCTCAACCATCTAGGAGTTGTTCCACTAGGACATTACCCTGTAGGCCAAATACCTTTCTTGTTTCCTCCTCTGTGAATATTTTATGTCCTTGTGATGGCTTCGTTGGTCCTCCCTAACATGAATTTGGGGATCCCATTATGGTACATTGATACCCCTACAAGCACTCTGCATGTTCATCTAAGACCTTATCATGCTTTGATCCCAATTCAACTGATCCCAATGGCCCATGTCACTACTCCAGCTCCATCAGAACCTCAACAGGAACCCACTCCTGTTGCAAAAGCATCCAGACAGGGGGGAAAATCCAAGAGGAGAGAACCTAAAGATAAGGCTTCCCAAGCTCCTCCAACCCCCAAGTCCCCAAAGTCATCACCTCCATGTGCTTTGTGTAAATTTGTTGGGCATGCCACCAATAATTGTCCTGAACTTCCTTATCCCAAACATTTGGTTCATGAAACATTCCCTGAGTCAAATATCCCTAAGGTCCAAATTACCTTATCAAGACCATCCAAGAAATGCTGAATGTTATGCACAAATCACCCTTGTGCCTTGTTCTATCATCATTGTCACTATTCCCATTATTTCCCTCATCTCGACGAATTTCATGATTGCCTAGAGGTGCTTCGCAAATATGAGACCACTCATAGTGGATTAACTAGTCCTCTACCTGTGGATTCTAGTACCACTAGTAAACAAGAACAGGGGGACTCTAGTCCCACCATCGTGATCCCTCCCCCCAATGTCGAGATGACGGACTCCACGAACCATATCCTTTACTCGTTATCATCCTTGAGTTCCTCACAGGCAAACCTTTCTGATATTTCTACGCGCGCTTCTATCGAACCTCTTTCGACAAAATCCCTGGCCCCAACATCTGTAGATCTTCCATTTACTAGCTCGTCGTCTACCATTCAAGATGATGCGTATGTGAACCTTCTTTCTCAGGTTGATGCACCAGGTAACATTTCTGCATCATGTAGTTAGTATTCCTTTCATCTTCCCATCTTCTATTATGATGAGGAAATCATGGAAGCCACGACTATCCCTGATTATCCTTGGAATGATATGCACCATCGTGCATACTTCCTCCCATATTTGGAGTCCACCACTCTAAATACATCCAGTATGCCCATAACATACTGGGGGGAACATAGGCCACTATATATCCTCATCATCCTTTGAAGGATCTCATACCAACTTGGACTGAGATGCTTGAATCCCTTTTTCGAGCACTTGGAACACAATGGCTCCACAAACACCTCTTGCTAGGGGGAATCATTCCCACATTTGCATACCAGATAAGTCCCCTCCATCACATATGTTTGCGGGAATTATCCCATGTTTGGGGGCATGATGGTTTTCCCCTGGCCATCTTCTCAATTGATTAACATAAGTCTCATCTTAGATCCCACTGAAGCTAGGTATGGTCGATTATCCTCCCACTCCTTAGATAGTTTGTCCTACCGGCCTTTCTAGCGAGCCATATTCACATCGCATATCATAGATGTTTGATACCATATCTTCAAATATTCTACTCTATGTCATACCACATTTACCACATAGTCCCCATGTTTGACTTAGCCGGTGAGGATGATTCTAGACCTCTTCTAGTAGTTCATTCTCGTTTTCCTCTTCCCTTAATTCTTCACCAGGAACCATTGTTCCAAGAAGCATTAAGGCCATCTTTAGACAAGTAAGGCCACTTTATTGAAAGTCACAGATCCTGATTCTGATGTTCAATTTGTCTGCTACGATCTCCACAAGATTTGGGGCCTTGTCCTCCTCTCAAATTGGAGGGAAAACGCCCTTTTATAAGAAAACCCACATCTTTTTTGTCGCACACTATGACCAGACTGTAGCTCTAGTTAACGAACCATCAGCACCATTGGAAATCTCTCGTTGATTAATATAATGGGTCTCTCTTATTTTTTTATGATTTGACACTTCACAAGTAAGCCATTTTTCCAAGAAGTGTCACTTCATCACCTCTAAAAATCAAATTTATTCATAAAGCGACACTTTTACTTTGAGGTCCACCTCCTCTTAATACTTTTCATCTCATGTGTCAATTTTCTTCATGAGAAACCATCATGTGCTCATGTCTTCATGGTCCCCACCGGGCCTATTCTGTGTGGCAGCATCATCGAGTCACCCTTGTTCAGAGCATCCACGATGAGTCACCTTTGCATCCATGGAGTCTGTTTCACATCCCATTACATCATGTCATAGTATTCCATCCATTTTTGCATATCATTCATCCTGTGTTCCCATTTTGGCCTCGAGTCATACTGTTCCCCATCCCCTCCGAAGTTGAGTTAGTCGCTGCCAAGTCAACCATGCACTTTATGCCCTGACAAGGGAAGTCGTCTGTTTGTCTCTCAGTCCCACATTTTCTATTGTCCCTAGTGTCAGTCCATCAGTCACATTATTATTTTCCCTCGTGCCTTAGTTGAGGATCTTCATTGCCTCACATATCGTAGGCCCTATTATGTCGACATCAGCTCATTTATTCCGGAAGAATGACCTAGAGGGTGGTGTGTCTTGGTTCCAGCTTCCATTCGTGTTCAGTAGTTCGTATTGAGCAGATGAACTCATTATTTCCCTTTGACTTGGTTGTTTCATCCTCCTAATTCATACACTTGATGGTTCAGTGGTACAACAGATTGTACTAGTGATTCCCAGGTGTGTGTGAGATTTTCAGACCTCATGAGGGGGTGGCCCTTTAGGTATCCCCCACATGTATGGATGCCTTCATATTATGCTACAACCTCAGATGCAGTCCTGCAGATTTGATGGGTTCAGTTCCTACCAATTGTAGTGTTCATAGCATGCACGTATCCTTCAGATGATCCATTCAGTTTTGCAGAGCCCGAGCAAGGCTTCTTTGGTTATTCTACCCTCCCTCCCACCCATTTTTTTTAGGAAAATGCCATTATATCTCATGTACTCAGATGATATTTTATTTAGTCCTAGCTCATGTTTTTTCTAGGTGCATTATGTATATGGGACACATTGTATTATTTTCTGGCTCAGTTATGCCAACATGTCATGTACCATTTAGCATGTACTTCATTGCTCAATTTTATGTTTCTGGGTGCATCGTTATTCTTGTACTAAGTTATCTTGGGGGGTATATGTATGCCTCCCCTACCTCACTGAGATCCAGTACAACAACATAAAAGGAGACTTGCATTGGTCTCACCCCCTCTATCCCTATCCTCTTTCGCTTCATCTCTCTCTCTCTCTCTCTCTCTCTCTCTGACTCCACTTTATTGTCTAGTGATTTTGTCTTTACAACATACTTCGATCATATGTTTTTCTCCAAGCACTCATACATTGGGGGGAAATATGTTATCAACAAAAAATTGATCGTCTAGACTAATTTACTAGATGGATTGAAGTACACCATGTAAAGCCAATTATACCATAGTAAAATTGCTTTCACTATGATAAATTACTTAATAAAACACATTTGTTAAAGTAATTTATAATTAAACCCATGAAGAATAATTAAATAAATCATTATTTATTTAATTATATTCTAGGAATAAATAATTAATCACTAATTAATTATTATTCCTTGTCAAGTTTGACTAAATCTCTCAGGAATAATTAAATAAATCATTATTTGTTTACTATTCCTTAACCATAATTCATGAGATGATAAATAAATCATTTATCTATTTATTATTTCTAAATAAATGTTTAAGTACTTTTTACCTCCTAACCAGATATAATAAAATATTCCAAGTGGTTATTCCAGGAATGGGGTTAATAATATTTTATTATTTCTCATTATTCGAGGATAACTCAATATTTTGTTATAAATAGAAGGGGTTTCCATTCATTATTCACTTTTGATTATTTTCATTGTTGCACTCACTGGTGTAATTCTTATTATTATCACTATCGCACACCATTTTTCTTCCATCTGAGTTCCCATTGAGCTCAAACATTTTATTTGTTGGGTTTACACATTATAGAGAAGAGAGACTCTACACAAGCTGAAGATTTTTTAGGATAGCCAAGAACCCATCCCATAGAGGGGGACTGGTAACATCTATTTGTTCCCTTCACAGGTGTTATTTAATAAAATCTATTCTTTGTATAACTGGTTTCCATTGGATTATTGGAGTTACCCACATTTATTAGTATCTCATCCTGTTGTTTAACTATGATTGTGGCATAGATCAATACTTTGGCAGGTTTTGTTTCTATCATTCGTTGCAGATCTACAATGTTTAGCAGCCATTTATATTGTTGAGATTGTTTGTCATGCACAATATCAAGTGTTTCCTTTTCATACATATTCGAGGAGAAAACACTACAACAAGATGCAATGGATGAGAAGTCCTTGTGCAAGTTAGAAAAATATGCATCTTCCTAGGAAGCATGGAAGACCATGGAAGTAGAATTTGGTATAAAGGCAAGTCACATAAAGCAACAAATTTTGTTACAACCTGTTGAATAATCAATAGAAAGTGAACTACATGTCTGAGAGTAAATGAGTAAGAATCTAGAAGGAAAACAGAGCTTGGAGAATCCCACTCAAATGTGGATGATGGTCGTAAATACTATAAAAGTGAAACCCATCATGCCGACATGCATATGGATGAATAAGACACATAAAATATGGTCGAGTGAGAAGGTGAAGCCTCTATGTGAAAAGTATAGCAATAACATATATATTCTCAAGAAACCCACTGTAACATGGATGATGAATATGATGGTGAATCCCACTATGATGATTCGCATGTGGATGGTGACTGCAAAGTGAGTTGTGAATTGGTCAATCCAACAATAGACCTTTCTGGTGATGGTGAAGCTTCCAATAAAGAAGTGAATAAAATGTGTGATCTAGTCGGTATGATTGTAGTTGATGATTATTTCTTTGCATTAAAGTTTGAGAATCAATTTTTCATATGAAGTAATGGTTTGTAGAGTTTAAATCACATCTCTCATGAATAACAACAAATGATGAATTTGGTGAAGTTGAAATTGTTAATGAGCACATGCATGCTAAGCTATATCACCATAGAGTGGACAAAAAATTTGTTAATTAAATTTTTCGTCTCATTTTTTAAACAAGGACTGATTTTGGAAATATGGAAAGTGAGGTTGAGGTTATCATTGTAGCAACAAGTTATGAAGCAATATTTACAATTTCTTATGAAGTGGTGTGCGATCTAGCAACAATTGATGATTAAGAAGAGTATAAAGTGATTCATGAGTTTTTGATGAGAATATACACTAATAGCATAATAGTGGAATATAGCCTCAATGCAGTTGAAGAGGCAGAGAATAAAGAAGAAGCAGAGAAAGCTCATACTACAGAGCATAATGAAGATATTTTTAACATTGATTTTAAGTGTGCAAGTAGACAAAACAACAATCCAATTACAGTTATAGTTGAAATAGAAGATGAAGAAAAAGATGTAGGAAAGGGCATGGAATTTTATAAAGACGAAGAAGAAAGCATTGAAAAAACCTTTCAACAATGGAGTCAAGAAGAGATCAAATTCTACTATCAAGAAATATGGCAGAAAGAAGATTAGGAATATGAAGTGGAAGAAGCATGGAAAAGTGCATAGTTTAAAGATTAAGAGTTCTGGTAGTAGTCCATGAGTGAACGAAGCTTTCAAGAGGAAGCTATAGAATATAGACTCTGAAGGCCTAAATTGTTTTTTAGAACAACTATAAAAGAAGTCAAAGAAAAATTGCATCAGAAACAAGTGAAGAAATATGGAACTTATATCAAGAAAGTGCAATGGAAAATGACGCAGTTTCAAGGGTATAGAATATGGAAGAAATGAAAAAGAAAAACTGAATTGTAAAAAAAATTTGAGTCAATTTCTTATTGCAAGCGTAGAATGCATATTTCAGTCATGATTAAGTTAAGGTTGAGTCATATGGTTGTAATTAAGGGGGAGTTTTATAAATAGTAATTTCTCCTATATGCATGCAGAGGAGAGTTAAGTTAAGGAAAGAAATTCGAGTCTAATATTAAAAGTCAAGTGATACAGAGTTAGAAGCTTAATTCTTTGTCTAAAAAAGATGAGTCAAGAAAAAGAAAATTGTTGAGTTAAGTTAAAGGAAAGAAAAGTTTAGTTAAAGTGTGAAGTCTTAGTTTGCACGAGGAAAGGAAATTTAGAGTTTGCATGATTCCATATTTAAATAGCTTGGTGTTTATATACCTGTGGTTGGGCCATTATAATGTGAAGCAAGAAGAGGGAATATTGTAGCTCGGTAGATGTATATGGGAGAATAATTAATGAATATAAATTCTTTATTCAAGAAAAATATTGTGTATTTATTTGTTTGCATGCTTATATTTGCCTCTGACCAACAAGAAATTATCTCCCTACACTTTGTCATGTAAGAAAATTGTGTCATGACTTGTGCAATGACCCAACAAATCATGCTAGACATTGGGTTATTGCACACTATACAAACCCATATAAAATTGTGCATTAACCCTCCAACTACTTTAATAACTCTTCATCTCACGTTAGCACTTATAATCCAAATGGTGCTTGATAAAATGATTATTTCCTTAACCAACTCCCTTGTCGCATTTACCAGAAATCATTCATTTTGAAGGTTTCATCCTTCCATTTCGAATGGGTCAATGTTCTGTATTACATACTTTTCCCGAATGATAGTTTGGCCCATCCCGTCTTAATAGTCATTTATGCTCCTTTGTGCTTACCTAACTCATGTGATATCCTACCATGTCCACTCTAGCTAATTCAACTCATTCTAATGGGTGCCTCTCTACATGATTGCATGTTACCCTCATCCATTCATCCCATCTGCTATGCACTACCCTTGTCTTCATACTAGACTTGTTCAATCATCTTGTGCGAGCCCCTTGATGCTTCACACGCCATAAAAAGGAAAACAAATGTTTAATGATTGTGCTTGTTATCATTCCATTATTTTTTATTACTCTCATTTACCTAATATGATTATTCTAATTATCTTTCCTATTAGGCCATGTTTGTAAATCCGAATCAAGTTTTGTTTTCCACTGAGGGAGAATATGAATATATACAATGAGAGGGAAACTGTAATACCCTCCTCCCATATTTACACAACCTAACCGATCCACTGGGGTAAACATGTGACAGAGAGTTACTATGATGTGATTCAACTCCCCATGTATAGTTAAGGAAGTGGAATCGACAAGACAAGACCAATGTGACCTTCCTCAGTAGCTACATAACCTTCAGGAGCCAACCAACCCCTTAGATAATTTTCTTTTTTCATTGACCCAGAACCCTAGTCACTCCCATGACAAGCCATCAGTGTGACTAAGACCCTCCAGTCCCTCTCACGACAAAGAATCCAAGAGACTACAGTGTTTTTCAGGTGGTTGTGTGCCAACGACCCCAGATTTTGAGCCACTTTTTAGGGACAGGACTTAGGTCTTTTCCAATAACTCCATGAGATTTCCAGAAATGATAAATAAGATTGTAAACAATACTACTAATGCAAAACTTGAACCAAGACTTGACCTTCCCCTTACTAGCCATGACAGGAATTTTTTCAAATATATCATGAGAATGTAATCTACAAGTTGTAATAACATATATGAACATAGGGGTCTCATACTTATCTAAGTTTCATCAAGAAGGATTGATGCCTTATCACAATAGTTTCATCATAATCTATTAGGTCATACATTTATCATTCATTCATTTACTAATAAAAACATGAAAAGGTCCATGACTATGTTGTGAAGGAAATCCCCTCTGCGAACAGAAGCGATCCCTCTAGCCTAATGAGTGGGTCTAGCAACCATACGCTTTCCTAGTCTATGTTTGATAAATGCAAAGTAAAGGAGAAACCTACCTCGCTCTAATGCTAATCGCTCGATCCTTTGAGATGGCTTCAAATCTTTTGCTCCAGGCCTTGCTCCTTACTTTTTCTTCACGTCTGAGTACCTGCAAGGAAGATCAAAGAGTTATGCAACATACAAGAGCATATATGGCATACATTAAACATAAACTACTTAATAGATCAAGGAGAATTAAGCTAAAAGAATAAACATTTACACAATTATGGAAAGTGAACATCAAATGTATATATTACTAAGATAAAAAGGGAAGCATACAACCTATGCCTTGATGTTGGAGATCTCCTTTTGGTGGATGTCCAAGTCCAAGCAAAGACTCCTCAAGCACTCCTTCGCCAAGCTATAATGGGTAACATGTAATCATAATATTAGCATAGGGATACAGTAATCAATGACCAACCATTTGGGAATGGAAGGGGGTGAATTTATAGGAAGAGAGAGGGGGTTAGGGATCCAAAAAAGAGGGAGGAAGGTAAACATCTCAAGGAGAAATCCCATGACGATAATATCAATATGCCCAAATGAGAGAACTTGACCATATCAACAACAACCAATATCCAGCTTGTTGTTCCCGAAGGTTCTAGTGAGTGAAGCTTCTCCTCCAGTTTGGGAAAGCCTGCTAGAAAGTGTTTAGCATGAGTTTTCCTATGAAAACCCGTGCTGGCAGCATGACTGTATGACTGAGCAACCTGTCGTCCTCATGGGCAGGTAGCGGAGCAAAACGCGTTGATGCCAAAAATTAGGTTTTTAGGCAACCTTCTCTAGAATTATTTCAGGGCAGCTTTCCTTTGATTCTTAAGGGAGGCTTTGGTTTGTATATCATGATGGATATGTTGCATAGTGGTCAATGTTTTGGCACTTCGGGATATGGCACGTGAAGTGAACAAGAGATATGACAAATATTGTGTAACAGATGCCCCATAAAGCATGAAGGAAAAATAGGGAGTGATGGCTGAGATGCTTTAAAAGTCAATGCAAGGACGAGAACAACATCGTAAGGAGACTTGCAAATCAAGCATATACATATGCATATATGAAATATCTAATGATCATGCCTAATGATACAGGAATAGGCATCTAATAATACATGAATCCACGACATGGATGCATCCATCTATATAAAAGGAATCATGTATACAATCATGAGTGACTCATAACTCCACGCAACCTGGATTGCATCAGACAAAATCCAGGGTCTTGCACTCTGTCTCGACCCGATCAATGTACGCATTCTAACATGTGAATAGATGTGTCGAAGTCAAACATGATAGAAAACCACATGATTACAGGTCAATGATGTAAACCATTAAAAGGCATGAGAGGAATCACCAATAATGATAATGGCTTTCAAGGTACAATCAACACAATCCATGAATGTGAATAATGGAACTGAAGTTGAACACCCATGAAATCATCCAATCAAAGCTCAATGATGTAAACCTATCATTGAATGTGAAGGACTTGCCATTGAGGCGTGCAAGTTATAAGGTACTGGAAGGGAGTTCCTTGATCATCTTCCTAGATAATGACCTGAAGGCGACGAGAAGAAATCCATCGAACGAGGGCCATAATGAATCCCACATCATTGACATGAAACAAAGTATGTAGTATAGTAAATAAGTATGATTTAGGATTGTGGTAGAAAATCAGACAATTTACAGGCCGCAAAGAACTGCAGATAGGAATTCTCTTTATCATATCAGTGAAACGACTCCGGATTTTGGCAGCATTTGACTCAACATAGGATTAGAGGTCATGATGACAAAGTGGTATAATCAAATGAGAGGAAAAATGGATTTCCCAAAACCAGGAAGGCAAGCGATGAAGTGAGGATATCCCAAACCCGACACGAATAATAGATGACTATCATGTTCAAGAGCGACATGCTGCCTTTACAGGATACAAGAGATGAACACTTTCAATTTTCCCCCACCATTTCTGGTGAGTACCCCATATATTTTTTATCGCAAGATTGAAGGGGATAGCATATGCTTTCCATATAAGTTCACCCTTCGAATGAATCCATCCTAGTAAATTTTACGAGCCCTAAGAAGGAGGAACTCGATCTCATCATGGTGACAAGACCTGGGCCGTTTAAGTTTTACGAGTCCGACGAAGGTGAAACCGGACATATTTTTCATGTTTAGAGAGTTTGAAAAGGAAGTGAAAAACAAAACTCCAAAGGTCCCTTTTCGTAAATCATTCTTGAACCCGAAAAGGTAGAAAACAATATTCAAGAGAACCTCTTAGCCATGCTCGACTAAGGTATTCCTTTTTTGTATAATATTCTATCTCAGTCTGGAAAAGGTTTAAACTTACACCGAGTAGACATCATTTAATTTACTTTTACGATTTCGAAACGACAAGTACTCGACAATCTTTTCATTTTTCGAGAGTCAGAAAAGAGCTTAAAGATGGTCACTTTAGGGGGTCACTTTTTCGTTTATTTTTGACATGTACAAAAAAGTGATAAATTAAACTCGTTGAATCAGTTAAAGTAAATCATCGTCACCAAGAACATATGATGTGTCACTGCACAAGGAAACGCACATTACCGATTTCAAGGAAATATATTAAAAATTGAGTGAAATATGCCCTAATTTGGTAAAAAAAAAATTAAAAACTATAAATAAGGAAAAAAGTAAGTCATTTTTATCATTTTACCATTTTGCAATTGTGAGAGAATTTTTACCTCATTTTACCTTGATTTTCAGGCAAGGAGCACGGGTAATTTGGGACACCATTTTGCATTTTATGCATTTTCGTCCATAGGAGAGGCTATGAGGAAGAGTTTCAAAAAAATTGAATCGTGGGTGATTAGCGCGGGTTTCACCCATCAAAACTACGTTTCTCACCCTGAGGCCAGTTAGGAACTTGCACTGTCAACGCGAAAAAATTCTTAAACAGATGCACTGGCATCGAGGTAAAAAATTTGAAGTGAAATCTTCCATGAAAAATAGTTAATCTTGATCTTTCTCTCCATGAATGCTCATGAAATTTTGGTTTGTTGATGTTTTGCAGGAAAACCAATCTAAAATGGTGATTGAATGGAAAGAGAGGGGTCATGAAGATGAAGACCATCAGGCTATTCAGGATGATGACTGTATTGATGTTGCTCGAGCATGTGGATTGCTCAACTTCTTCATGATTCCTGGTATTAGAGCACAACCCAAGTTATTGCAGCACTTAATTAGTTTGTGGGATGTAGATCACCAATTTTTCATGTTCGGGGATCAAGATATTGAGATAGAGGTCGCCAACATCTACTTCATTATTGGGATGTCCAAAAAGTGACAACGAGTGCAGTTATCTGGATCACGTACTGGAGGAGAGAGCACCAATATGCTCATTGCGAGGCACTATTCGGGAGCCAAAAAGGGTAACAATGGGAAGATTGACATAAAAAACCATTACCAATCTCCCACTGTGAACCCTCCTACACACTATGGCCCGAATAGCTATGGTGCAATCATTGATGAGGCATCAAAGCGTCATTTCCTGTATGCAATTGAATGCCTAAATCCCACGGTATTCAACTAGTGTGAAGGTTTATTGGCGTGCATGAAGTGCCTATTAACCAAGTGCAAGAGGTGAAATCTGAAACAATTTGGTTTTGGATCTATTCTGGTGACATTCATCCTATAATGTGTGCCATTATTTCGTTATCAGTGATTGGAAGTGGATCTGCCAACACCCAGAGATCCACGTTTGCTTTGATGGGGAGAGTTGATGTCGCGACATGGGGGCGGTCAACAGATGTCATTCCCTCTAGAATTTTTCGGATGGTTGCGCTAGCAGCTAATCATGGTCAATGATTGGGCATATGTAGGGACGAATTTCCAAGTATATCTAGATCTTCCACTCCCTCTAGGGGAATGGTGGACTGATTCAGGTAAAAACCTAGTTTTGAAGTTTTTGAAGCTTTTATCATTTATTTTATATGTGTACTGTGATTTGACTTATAATGTTCTGCAGATGTTGGACCAGAGAGACCTCTAGGGGTTTCTCCAATAGCTAGGCGAGTGGCACACCAGATCAAAGATTCTCATCCATATGTAGAGGGAGAAGATCCCATTGTCACGGTAGAGCGCAACATGGAAAGCTTAACTAGGGGAATTCTAGAATATGCCTCGATCGATGAGGTGTCATTATGCTATCAGAGGCACAGAGTAGGGGAATCTGCCAAACTACATTGGTTGGTGGGCCGAGTCATTAGAGTTGTCTCTTGCTATCATGAGCACCATGTGGGTGAATAGCCAACTTTTACTTTCTGCACTATGTAGGCTTAGAAATCCATGTGTCTTGGAACATAAATTTTGTTATTTTGATGTAGCAAACTCTTTTGCAAACACTTGCTATATATATACATACATAGATATATATATATATATATGTATGTATATATATATATATATATATATATATATATATATATATATATATATATACATACATAGATATATATATATATATATATATATATATATATATATATATCTATATATATACATACATACATAGATATATATCTATGTATGTATATATATATATATATATATATGTACATATATATCTATGTATGTATATATATATATATATGTATATGTACATACATACATATATACATATACATATATATATATATATATATATATATATATATGTATGTATGTACATATATATATATATAGATATATGTATATATATATATATACATATATATACATATATATATATGTATACATATATATACATATATATATGTATATATATATATATATGTATATATGTATATATGTATATATATATATATGTCTATATATATATATGTATATATATATATATATGTCTATATATATATATGTATATGTATATATACATATATATATATGTATGTATATATGTATATATATGTATGTATATATGTATATATATGTATATATACATATATATGTATATATATGTATATATACATATATATATATATATGTATATATACATATATATATATATATATATGTGTGTGTATATATATATATATATATATATATATATATATATATATACATTTTTTCATGTTTACCATATCTAATGTGTGATGTTCTATGATTTACAGGTTTTGCAAATGTTTATCTAACACATAATTATCCAATGCATTTGTTAATGTGTTCATGCATCTTGGAATGTGATGATAAGTAATAAAATCAAATTATCGTTCCAATAAATGAACTTGCAAATACATTCTCAAAATTTGAGGGTTTCTAACTGAATATTGTCCATTAAGTTGTAGTACAATGAGCTTTGAATCAAGTTTTACGATTAACTCTCTAATTCCAAGAGCAATAGCTTCTAACAAAATTTTGATGACCGCACTATATTCGAAAATGTTATTAGTCATCTGACCTAAACATATACCTTACAAATTCACTAGCTCACCATTAGGTTCATAGATTTCCCATGCAGTAGAAGATAGATTTTGTGTACTACGACAAGCACCATCAGCAAAGCTGACGTAATGGTTGGATGACATCTACAAATCAAGTAGAGCACGAGGTAAGAAGAGGAAAAGTTTCAGAAAAGAAAACTAACACACCAAAATCACACTGCACACTAATGTACATAAGTATTTACATGAAAAACGTGTAAAAGTTTTTAGATGGAGCCCTTTTTCAGACTAAGGTAATCGATCAACAGAGAATAAAACCAAAGTTTCACCATTGGCATGAAATGTAAGCATCAACTCGGCCAAATAGTGGAATAACACACATAAGTGATAATGCCCCCATGCCCCCTAGGAGAGTGAGGGTTACAAGTCATAGGATGAATCCCCATTGCGATAATGGGTGAATGATAAAGATTCGGTGAAAAGATATCATAAAATAAGGCAAGAAAATCTTATTCTTATCACAAGAAAAAGATGCCCCCAGTTGAAGTATTTTGACCATTTTAGGTTGGACGGAAATGTCAATGGGAAAGGTAGCAGTGATGTTCCCCATGATTCCTTTAGACAAAAATTCATGCACCAAGATGAGTATTTGAAGTGGATAGGTAATTGTATGGGAAACAAAGGTATCTAGATATGATGAAATATCACCAAGACTTGGAAGAAATGAAGAATGATGATAAGCATCATTCCAGGGAGTTTCCTAAAGAGACATAACCTTGGTGATACTCTCGTCAGTTGGAAATGTCTCGTTCAAGGGATCCAGAGAATCCAAAAAACCAAGCCAAGGAGACTGTGAATACGCATCTGGATGCATACTAAGAGTAGTATGACTTTCAGAAGCAGTCATTGAAGCCAAAACAACAACTTGATAAGCTTGTTCTGCTGAGCTGAGTGGCATAACATTGCCAAAATAATCAACCTGATCGGGAGATGGAATGATCCAAGGATCTTAAGAAGTATAGATCATGTTGATAGAAGCAACAAGAGGAGGTGGGAGGGAAAAATTTCCCATTAGAGAAAAGTCTTTGAAAAGACCTTCCCCAATGCTCTCATAAGGAATGTCAGTATTTCCTGCATATGGTACATTTCCATTCGAAGAACTGGATGAGAAAAAGGCTAATTTATCAATGATGACTATTTTCCCTTCATGAGGACAACGAAGCACGTGGAACAAAGAAGAAACCATACAAAACATAGCATGAGTCAAACTTCGTCCAAGTACAAGGTTATAATTCAAATTCGCATCCACGACTTCTACTTCTAGTTCGACAATTTTCCCTTCGAATGTGATGGGAAAACTCGTGAAAATACCATAAGGATGAGATCCTCTGCCATCAAAGGCTTCTAAGGTGTTACGAGATTGGTTGAGAGGTGGACAGCCTTGAGAGGTGGAAGCACCTTCATCAATCATAGTCCGATGAATCATCTTCCCTTTAATAATGACTTGGATTATAACGCAAGTTTATGGGGAAGCTGAGGAACATGATTTTCCAGGTCAAAAGTGATCAAATGTGAATCTCTAGCGTCAATTCCTCCTATTGTGGATAGTAATGCTTTTCACTGCATTGGAAAAGTTTGGAAACATCATCGAAGGTGCTTGAGCTAAATCTTCGATAATATTGTAATGTTGGGCATCTTGTGCATTCGGATTGTAAGGTGATTTTTGAAGAACACCCTTGGAAGTTGGTCAGATAACAGAGTCATTACTAGATCTCTCAATATGAAGAGGACCGAAACTAGGTAGAGTAGAAATAGAAGATGTATGAGTAACTTCTTTCTCCACAGTGTCCTTTTGATGAGTTTGATAGTCTTTTGACCGGGTGGCAATAGAAATAGACACTGTTCCACCCATGTAAACCTGAGAACTCAAAGATGTAGAATATTGCAGTTGTTCTACCAATTGGGTTTGTTGTGATGGGAAAGGTTCTTTCAGTACAACCAGTGTCCCTTGAGTGCCTTTTAACAAGTGACTAACTTCCACACAATGGGGACAATCCTTAGTATAGTGATATTCCTCACAAATGAGACAAGGATATTTGGGCTTACATTTTGATGCATCATCAACAGATGACTTTGGAGGATCCTGTTTTGGGGTATCATATTTTTATTTTCCTTTAACTTTATTTTTACCTTTGGAGGCTTTGTCTGCTACGGTAGATTGAACGACATTAACCTTAGAGATTTTACCAGAATTTGGAGAGGGCTTCGAAGGAGGATTGGATGCAGTGTTCGAAACAGATTTTTTCTTTGAAGAAGATTTATTGGAAGTATGAGACATTTAACCAATAATACCATCGACAGGGGGTACATTGGGAGGTTTAGAACATGTTGGATCCATAGATGGCCTTGGAGCATCAGGAAAGAGATCATATAATGTGTCGGATTGGGAATACACCAATTCTAAATATTGGGCATGGGTAGTGGCTTGATCTTGGTCACACAACCTCCCATCACTATGACCACAGAAATTTTGTTGATGAATGATTTGGTAAACCATTCAGTTAACAACTCATCAAGTATATCAATCTTAATAAGGTGACGCCAACATCTTCATTCATGGATATGATCATAGATGTGGGTAGCAGTATTTTGTTTTAGAAACATAAGAAGATGGGTACTAGTTTTATAATGAACCAGTAACTAGAAGTAAGTAAGGGAGGCCATTGCCAAATAATTGAAATATTGATAGGCACCTTGAGGTAACTCGATGTACCATTTCGTGTTAGCACCAGTCAAGGTTTGTTGGAAAAGACATAGACGAACAAAGGCTTCAACCCAGGAATTGGATGAACACCATAAATGGTAAGTCATAACGTGGGATTGGGGGTCTTTTCCAGACTTTTCTTTGAATTTCAGACAATTACCAGGAATCTTAGTGGGAACCAGAGGCCAATAAGGTGAATGAAGTATTGGATCATTAGTGAGCCTTGACACATCCAACAGTTCCAACGTTACTATAAATGGAAATTGTGGGTTGAAAGGCATGGGAGGCCTTTGATAAGGCCCAACTTGTAGATTCCATCCTTGCTAGTATGGGTTCTGCCCCCAAAGTGGCAGATTTTGACCATAAGGAGCTTGATATTTCCCCCATTAAGGGGTATTCTAACCATACAAAGGTGGATTTTGCCCCCACAAAGGTGGGATTTTACCAGGGTAAGGTTGATGTTGACCTGCCATAGGTTGTTGAGAACCATAAGGTGGATAAACAGTTTGCGCAACATGTGGATCATAAGGTTGTTGTTGCAACTGTTGGCCCTCGTGGTAAAACTGTTGGCCCTACTGTTGCAGGGGTTGACCTTGTGGCTACAACGGTTGTACTTGCTGCTATAATGGTTGTTGGTAAGGCCCTTGTTGCACATAAGTTCTTTGTTGTACAAAGGGTTTTTGTTGTACATAAGGCTTCTTTTGTTGGTAATTTCCTTGTGGGATTTATTGAGTTCCAGGTTGGTACTGATAAGTTCCAGCTTGAATTTGACTAGATGACCCAAATAAGGAATTTGAACTAGGTTGCATTTAGGGGCCTGCCTATTGAGTAAAGGGTGGATTCTGAGGCTATTGAGAGCCATATGGAGGGTACATTTTCTAGTAGGGTATCTGAGCTGAAAGAGTTTATTGATACAAGATCTAGCCTGATCCAGATGGAATTGATGATCTAGTACGATAAGGTACACTGCCAACATTGTGACTAGCTCTGGTAGCATGAGTTTGAGGTGTAGTTACATAAAGTCCACCTGAAACAAGAGGTACATAAGGTGAAGGTGGTTTTTTCCACCCATGCGGTGGGATAGGTGGTGGCACATACTGTCCACTTAATGGGGAATCTCGGGAACTTATAGGGACATTAATTGCCCCAATTGTGATTGTCGGTTGTACAAGAACTGACGAAACTATAGTTGGTACAGGAATTTGGGAGGCCACGTTTGAAACAAATGAACCAGAAGTAGGCATGGAACTTGATGACCAAATGGGATTGTAAAAAAGTGAAGATGCACTCAAAATACCTAAAACCAATTGAGCCAAAGATGTATAACCAGCTGGAAATAAAGGCTCACTTCTTTTAGGGGGTGGTGGAGGTGCAACACTTCCCACATTTAGATAACCTTGAGGTGGAAAGTCATATTCAGAATCATTATCAACACCGGGTGTATGAGTAGATAAAACTTCTGGAGGACCTTTAAAAGAGGCTAGAAACTCACCTTCTGAAGCCATAGGTGGAAACAGTTGGCGAGGAGGAATCTGATATGGTTGTGGAGATAACTCCAAACGTATACCAAGATTTCCATATGGACTATAAGGAGATATAAACAATAGATAAAAAAGAGGATCCGGAGGGAATAAAACAAACCTTTATGGACTCTCATGGGTTTCTAGATCAGATTCCTAAGATGATGATGAGTCTCGAGGTGGAGGACGAGAAGCAAGCGGTTGGATACTTGGGAAAATTCCAAGTTCAAGACCTTGGGCTTCAAGTGACTGTGAAAACTCAAGATGAACTTCTTATGATGACCCTTCAGTGTTAGATGATGAAGGGTAAATGTAAGGTGAACCTGGTGGTTCAGCCACGATGACCTTTTCTCAAAAACAATAAAAGGGGTGGTTGATTTGAGCCTAAAATTAAAATTTACTATTAATTAGGAATATGAGGCCAAGGATAACTGCATTGGTAATTCATGTTATCATGGGCAGTTACATTTTAGAACTTAAAACAAGAAATAAATCAAAAAACATGTACTAGGCAAGAGGGTTTACCAGGTATCTATGAACCATTATATACACCTTAACCGAAACCAAGGACTTAATGTATGACAACTGATCTCCCCAAATGCTATGTTCAGTGTATCATGTTTACAAGGTGGTTGACTTAGTTACCTATGGCTAAAGGATAGCAACCTAGTGGGTTCTCCCAATATATACTCGACGGTACGGGGAGCACAAGTCTGTGTTAGCGTTTTCTAATGCATAATCATTCAGTGAGAGAATTCTGATATACTTGCCATACTAGAGTGCCTCCGATATACCCTAGAGTACTGGAGAACCTCCGATATACTTCCATACTGGAACGGGATTTCACCCCTGGGATACAATGCAAGAATTTAACGACGGTTACTAGACTTATATATGTTGGAACACGTCTCTAGCCTAGACCTCTAAATTTTTGTGTTAAGTTCCAAATTCTCCTTAGGTTAATTCAGTAAATTTTAAAGTTTTTCTTGAATTAGGTTTCAATTTTGGGCTCAAACAATGTCACCTGAATCCTAGTATGCAACTATATGAGAAAAAGGAAACCTTTCATTTCAATGAATTCTATGCTAATGAGGAAAGAGAGTACAAGAAATTAATGCATCAAATAATATGCCTCCACTAACTTTTTCCAAATGCAAAATGCAAGAGAAAAACTAAACTTCACTTTCACTAATGAATAAGCAATCTATTGAAAGAAAAAAATGATCTTCACGTCACTAAGATGCACTTTTACTTATGTGATTCTCTTTGATTTTTAGATGTCTATATGCAACTAAGCTTTAACTAAAGCAAAAATGAAAATTTTGATCCAAAATAATCCTAAATGAAAACAAGGCATCAATCAAAGTAACACCAAATTCAAAGCACTCAATAAAAATGTCTTTCACTTTCTCTTTCAAATGGATAAAAAAATATGCTCATTTCCATTTGCAAACCAAACAATGTAATCTATGTTTGATAAACGACAAAGATGGATTTCAGATGCAAGATGACCTAATACACATGAAAAAAATTGCACAAGACAAATCGAAACCAATGTAAGTCAATGTTTCAAGCGATTTTACCAGAAGTACATACCTAATAAATCAACAAACCATAGACTCAAATAAACCCACAAGCGACAAGAGACAACCAATCAACCTATAAACCCTAAAATAAATCAAATTGCACTTAAACACTTAAAATTTCAAAGAAGTAAGGATTTGCTAATAAAAAAGGTAATCAATCACAACATCAACAAAAACTAGTCATACATGACAAAACAAGATCTTAGGGGCTCATACACACTCGGGTTTGACAGAGGAACCATATATTTTTTCCAATCTCAAGGATCAACGCAACTATTAAAGCCAAGCAGGCGTTGAACAGGGGATAACCGCTACTGTTTTAAGAAAAAGCGTGTTGGCAACGTGACTGTCAGATCCAAAAATGCGTTGGTCGAGGAAAAAAGAAACAAATAAAAATAATTTCATAAACTCTTCCAGACTGAGCACTCTAAGACAATAACCAATGATTGTGCAAACCTATATCAACCCAAACTAATTGAGAACATGATGGTCGGTCAAATTGATCAAGAGATCAGTTGAGAAAGGAGGATGAACATGCTATAGCTTCCCCAGTGGAGTCGTCATTTGGTTGTGAAGGAAAATCTCCTCTGCGAAGAAAGGTGATCCCTCTAGCTTAATGAGTGGGTCTAGAGGAAAATTAAACAAACTAACATACACTTTCCTAGCTTATGTTCAAAAAATGCAGAGAGAAGGAGAAACCTACCTTGCTCTAATGCTAATCACTAGATCCTTGGAGATGGCTCTGAACCTTTAGCTCTAGGCCTCGCTCCTTACTTTTTCTTCACGTATAAGTACATGCAAGGAAGATCAAAGAGATATCCAAGACACAAGAGCATATATGGCATACATGAAACATAAACAACTTAATAGATCAAGAAGAATTAAGCTAAAAGCATAAACATTTACACAATTATGGAAAGTGAACATCAAATGTATATATTAATAAGCTAAAAAGGGAAGCATACAACCTATGCCTTGATGTTGGAGACCTTCTTTTTTTGGATGTCCAAGTCCAACCAAAGACTCTTTAAGCACTCCTTCTCCAAGCTAGAATGGGTAGCATGTAAGCATAATCTCAGCATAGGGATGCAACAATCAATGACCAACCATTTGGGAATGGAAGGGGGTGAATTTATAGGAAGGGAGAGGGAGTTAGGGATCCACAAAATAGGGAGGAAGGTCCACATATCAAGGGGAAAGCCCATGATCATAAGATCAAGAAGACCAAATGAGAGAACTCGACCATATCAACAAAAACTAATATCCAGCTCGTTGTTCCCGAAGGTTCTAGTGAGTAAATATTCTCCTCCAGCTTCGGAAAGCCTGCTAGAAGAAGTTCAATGTGATTTTCCCTATGAAAACTTGTGCTGGCAGAGCTAGTGTATAACTGAGCAACCTGCCATTAGCATGGGCAAACAGTAGAGAAAAATGCGTTGATGCCAAAAATTAGGTTTTTAGGCAAGCTTCTCTAGAAAGATTTCAGGGCATCTTTCCTTTTATTCTTGAGGGAGGTTTTGGTCTGTATATCATGATGGATATGTGCACAGTAGTCAATGTTTTGGCACTCCGGGATATAGCACGGGAATTGAATAGGAGATATGACAAAATAATGTGTAACAAACTAAGATCTATCATAAACCATGCTTACAACTAGCATATAACCAACATAAAAATAATGATAGAAAAACCATTAAATCCACATAATAACAAGTAAATTTAAACATAAAACAAAAGAGGAAAAGAGATCTTATTAATCATATGAAAAATCCAACCAAGACAGGGTCTTCCACATACCACCCAACCATAGATTAGGATGAACCAAATATTTCTTTCATCCAATCACCTTTGTGCCATATTCCAATCATGAATGTGGGACTCACAAAAAAACCAACCAAGGCTTCTTCAAGCTTTACCGTATATCCCAACAAGGGATTCCTAGGCCCAAAACCATATCAATACAACTAGGCTTTACCACAATCTTATTGGATCACTAGGCCCTAAATAGGCGTGGATTCCTTAGGATCGCTCCACCTAAACCGTGAGGAATTTTTATGTCTCAACTTCTTGGCTTTACCGTGTATCTCACCATTACCAATCAAGGGATTGTCGGGCCTACAAGGTCTCCACCCTCTAGGATTTACCATGTACCCCACCATTACTGATCAAGGGATTCCTAGGCCCAATCAAGGGTATTTACAGTAAGGCTTTACCATATATCCCATCCCAGGATTCTTATGCCTTGTGATTAATCCTGAGACCACCCCACTCACCTTTGAATCCATCCGACAATCTAGCCCAACCAAAAGAAGAGAACCCCATCACACCATGGCTATCTGGAAATGGAAAGGCAAGGCTTAAAATACTATCACACCTGAAAAAATCCATGCCAATGACAACAAGAGAACAAAATACGCACATGCATGTACCATGCATGCTAAAAATAGCAAGGAAATCATACATACAACACAGTGCCTGCAAGTAATCCCATTGTAGCTGCTTGATTTCTTCTCTCCTTTCTTGATATTTTCTTCCTATTACTTCTTTGTATTTCTTTTTCCTTGTTCCCTCCAATGCTAAAGTGCTCCAAGAATACTCTAAGTATCCAAGAGTATGAGAGAGAGAGGTTATGTCCTCCAATATCCCGTTGACCCTCTCTATCTGTCCATCTGTCTGTGTATGATATGTTGTACTGAAGGCCAACTCTATACCCAAACCTGCAAATAACTCCTTCCAGAACCTAGAAGTGAACTTGGCATCCCTGTCTGACACAAGATTCCTTAGAATACCATGCAACGTCACCACATCTCTGATGAATACCTATGCTAAATTATTAGCTAAGTATGTAGAATTCACTAGAATGAAGTGTGTTATCTTTGTCAACACGTCCACCATTCCCATGATGGAATCATGTTGTCTATATGTCCTTAGAAAACTTGTGATGAAATCAATGGAAATGACCTCCCATTTCCACTATGGAATCAGAATTAATTGTAATAACCCACATGAATACTTACACTTTGCTTTACCTATTGAAAATCCAAGCATATAGCCAATAATTTTGCCACTTTCTTCTTCAGATATGACCAATAATAAAACTTCTTCATTGATGTTAATGTCTTCTAGTTATCCTGGGTGACGTGGATATGGTTTAGCTTGAAACTAACTCAAGATAAGCTTCTTGAGCTTATTGTTGTTTGACGCATATATCTAGTCCATAAATCTGACCAAACTATCTGCTGTGAAAATGATAGTCCACATGTTGATCACATGTACCTTGTTGTAACATGTGCATAAGCTCCATGTACCTATCATCCTATTTTCCTACCTGCGAGATTTGATCCTGTAAATTTGTCCCATAAGAACTCATGACAAGTGAGTGATATGATGCTTTTTTGACTTCAACCTTTCCATCAAATATATGAATGGAGTGTCCTTGCTGGCAGATGTGGACCAAAGACAACAAGTTTCTCCTCAACTCCGAGAGGTATAGAACATCATGTAGAAGAAATTCTGGAAGTCTAGGCAATTTGAGCCTGATTGTGCCAAGAACTGATAGCTTGAGTTTTGACTTGTCTGCAACTTATATTGCTCCATCAACATTATCAACAAATTCTTCAAAGAAATATCTTATGTAAGTCATGTGGAATGTTGCTCTTAAATCAAGCAACCAAGCATATTTCCATGAAGCAAGTGAATCATTAAATTAGACTTTAGTTACTCCAATGTTGCAATGTTCCACAACATAATGAGTGGATTTAGGTGCTTTATCTTTCCCTTTATCGGGTGTTTTACCATGTTCAATGAAGAATTGTTCAGTGCAACATGAGGGAAAAGATTATATTATAGCATTACCTTTTTACAACGTTTCAAATCAGATTTGAATGGAGAAGAATTTGCGAGGGCCAAGGGTTTATAAGCTTTGATAGTTTATCAAAATGGTGGCATGAGGAGGCATTATCCAAAGGAATGTGGTCAAAGGAGATGGATTCATGCCATTTTCTTCATGGTTATATGTTGTGGTTTTGACCTGTTTTGTAACAATTTGATTCATATCTTTGGACATTTGAGAGATGCACGATTTTGTAAGGGTTCCTTTATGCAAGCTTGCATGTCTATTTTTCTCGATTGATGAGTGGCTACCCCTTGCTTGGGCTATATCATGTATTTCCGTATGAGGTTTCTTTGAGGGGCCTGCATGCCCCGTAACTTGTTATTAGTCATATGTATGTTGGGGAGTTATTATTTTATTAAAAGGATGTATTGAGAAGGGACATTTAGTGAAAGTATTTTAGGAGGTGTTTATCAATGTCTACTAAAATTAAGATTATTATTTAGTATCCCATAAACACATATGATATAGGTTAATTAAGTGGAAACTCAATGCCATGAGCCCATCTTCATTTGTTACATGATGTGTGTTAGAAATCCTCATCCAGGGGTGTCATATGATGCGCGTATCCATGAAGTGTATTTCAATCTATCACACAATGTGTGTGCTTGCTGTTGAAGAATGTAACTAGGTTCGGTCTTCATAATTGTACTTGAATCATAATGAAATATATTTAAAGAAAGAAAAATATTTTTTATTAATTAAATTGACTTGTTAAAGCATGGGTTTCATTCTTTGGTCAATTTTCATAGGTCAGCCTCCATTGCAGGCTTTTAGGATTTGTAAGTCAAAGTCAAAGTCAAAATCTATTTTGTTATGTCAAAAACTTTCTCCATCAAGTCTCCTTTCAATCAGCCTCCAAATTAATATTGTACAAGTTGGATTCACTAATTAAACTCATTTCGTCTCATTTCTATGGGAAAAAACTATAAATACACGTGTACTCCACTAAAGAGGCAATAGATGAGTTCAGTAAAAATTGCAGAGAGAAGAATTCAGAGATTACAGGGCCGAGACAACTAATCCACCACATAATGGAAGCATTGAGGCATGACTAAAACAAAGTATGATTAAGTCATCATAGGCTAAAAGCTAGTTTAGGGATACTACAGGAACGAAGCACATTTGGAATGCCACAGAATTGAAATATAATAATATTGTAGTGTGATAGAAATTTGTTTGGAACTATCACAGGGCCAAAGCATGAAGTAGACTTCCACAAAATCAAAATATGAACAAACTGTCACAAGACCGAAGCAAGCATGCGGTGCTACAAGTACGAAGTATGGCTGAAGCATACTTGGGGATGCCATAGAACCGTAGCATGATTTGGTTGCCACAAGTATGCCACCATTGAAACATGATCGAAGCATGACATAGTTACAAAATTAAAACATAATATTGAAGTCTGTCAAGGGGTTCTATCATATTGTTGAACAAAACATTGTAGAAATATCCAATACCAAACTCAGAACTGAAGCATGATGTGACAAGGTTGACTTTATGGATAGAAAAAGTCTTTGGTCTAGGTTATGAGGGTCTTGTTTATCTAAATTTTGTTTTTTGAATCTACTTGTTGATGGTGATAGACCCACCAACCTTCATAGGATCTCCCTTATATGAAATGCCAACTAGACCTCACATCGTTTAGAGTAGGAGTCCCAATAGTGGGTCATAATGTTATGCCTTAAATTCAAAAACATGCAGAGGAAAGTATGATAACTTTGGGTGAGAGCAAGTGTGTGACCTTGTGGAGAGTCAAGTGTGATGCATGAAGGTTACAACACACGAAGGGAAAAGGAAGTGCACCCCGTAGAATCCTGTAATAGTACACAGCCTTAAAGGAATACACAAGCGAAATGACATCACAAGCTAAAATGCAGAATATTCCAAAAGTTAAATTGATGAGTTAATACAACAACACGCATTCAACAAGATTCATACAAATGAAATTGAAATAGTTCATAATCATAAGCATAAGTTAAATACCATACATTGCAAATACAACAAGAATGGTCCTACTATATTCACAACATATGCATGAAAGCATGTTGGCTCTGATTTTATTATTATAAGTGAAAGTTACACTCATAGATACACCATTTAAGACCACTAGCCCCAATATTGGAACATGCTCACATGTCTGGTTGAGGGGGCGTTACTTACATATTTTTTTGTTGACTTGAAAGGTGTGTCCAAAGATGAGAGGTTGATGCATCAGTTGACACATGACACATGAAACTTGAGTTTGATTGAAGGCTTTGACCTATTTTTATGATTTCTTGCACATGGAAGATTCACTTGATCATCATTTATCCCATGCACTAACTTGAGGAGGCCATTTATAGACACACAAGTGGGATAGTTTGCACACAGATAGAGGAAAGCTTTGACAGTGACATGCTTTTTGGAGACATTTTAGGGGCTCAAACCCTAGATTTATGGTGGTTTTACTTGGTTGGATATTACTTGTTGACTTGGCGACCCCAACACCCACTCTTTACTACCCATTGGGGCTTTCATATCACTCTTTCCACACTCCTATTTCTTGATTATGAGGGCGGTCTGGATATATGGAAAAATTTCACACTTATGGAGGCTCATTTTATTTGGTCTTAGGGCATCTCAGAAGTAGTTGTTCACCTACAACTTCTATTTTTGCTGGATATTTTCTCATTTGATCTCACACGATATTTTAGGAGTGCTCCACCTTCCCATCTTGTAGTGTAGATTGTGTTAATTTGTTCTTTATAGTTTCTTACTTATTTCCATTTCACTGTAAATTAAGCTACGTGGAATGTCTCACCTAATAATTTGGGTTATTTCATGCTATTAGGAGTTGAATACATTTGGAATCTAAACGTTTAAATCAACATGATACTGCAACTCAGATTTTGTAGGTAGCACCTAAACAAAAATATGAGCTACTGGATGTTGTTTATAGACGGCATTTTTTGGTGGGGTGGGATATTCCTACTGTCATTGTTGTTTATCTAAATCTCATCCAACTGAGCTTTTGGGAATTATTTAGCTGAAATTAACCTACTATGATAATCAGTCTTGTTTCTATTGTAAGCATGAGTTTTTCTCAACTGAATGTCTATTTAAAATGATAAATAACATTATTTATGATCCGGGTGGATATTGGTGGCCACCCGCCTATTCCACTTGGACCCCAAACACTGTCTCTTTCAATTTTTCGGTTTCCTTAATTGTAGCACCATTTACTACTTTTGGCATTTTTTCAGGTCCTCAACTTCCTAAGCCGTTTTGAAGCCCTAAATGAAATTTTTTAGGGAAAATGGAGAGATTGAAAACATCACAAATTGGCTTGCCAATTTGCTTTCAGTCTCCTCATCGAGATCTTCGAAACGAGGTATTATGATAGCTAAACAAAGATCGTATGCCAAAGTTACAACCCCGGGAAGTTGATGTACCAATTTAGCCAAATAGGGCCCAAAGTTTTGGCGCTTCATCTCCTAGGGTTAGGGTTTTGGATGTTTAGGGTTTTCCATTATTTCTCAATAATAAATAGGCCTTTGAGCCTCATTGTAACACAGTTCAGAGGCATGTAGCCGCCACATCCCTTCTTAGAGATAAGCTACCATCACTCGAGCTATCTTATTTCCATTCTGTTTATAAGCATAGTTCAATATTTTTCTGTTAATGAAATGAAGTGTTTTTCTGCTGCATCTTTGTATTTATGATTATATCTATAAGTTGTTTCATTCCTATTTAAGTTTGGATCGGTGGTATTAGTGATTATATCAAAATGGTTCTCCAGGAAGCCCTCGAGCGACAGAGGGACGCGATGATGGATAACTTTGATCATATCCTTAGCGGCTACCCACGGGCGATGCATCTTCATCCAGCAGCCACTCTGGAGGTGCCACACATTTTAAGGTACAAGTTAACTTCGATATTCCCATATTTGAAGGCTTGATAGATGTAGACACGGTAGATAAATGGTTAAATCTATTGGAAGGATATTTTTTAGTTCATGATTTTTCCAATTGGGAAAATATTACTTTTGCACTTCTCAAAGCTGCCCCACACATCAAGGACTGGTGGGAAACCTACTGTGAACAAATGGATGAGAGTGAACCCTCGCTTTTTTCAGCCACACCCACTTGGGATTCTTTCCGAGATTCCATCAAGGAACAATGTTACCCTATCGATAACTATGAAGATAAATACATAAAGTGGACCACGCTACAACAAGGAAGGGACCAAGATGTGTCGGAGTTCACAAATATTTTCCATAACCTTCGCACGAAGTTGGGTATCAAGGATACTAAGTGGAATTTGGTTCTCAAGTACCACAACTGTCTATACAAGTACATCTAGGACGAGATGGAGTTCCTGGACATTTCCTTGCTCGAAACGACGTACTAGTATGCTATCAAGATTGAGAAAAAGTTTAAACAGAAGAAGCGAGACTTTGGATCTAGAGCAAGGAAAAGGCTCCCCCAAACCATAGAACAAAGGACCAAGCCAAGGAGGGGCTACCCAAGACAACCCACTAAAGCTGCAAGTAAAGAACAACACCATGAAGACAAAGAAGGACATGGGAAAATGGTGTGAGTTCCATAAGAGCTCGACTCACAATACAAGTGAGTGTCGGGCTAAGCAGTGATTGGTGGCGGATTTGAAGGCTTTTGAAACAGACACATTTTCCGACTCTGAATCAGAACCCGATAAGGGAACTAACAAAGGGAAGTAGATCATTGATGCGGAGCACAGTGCCACTGTTGCCACCACCAAGATTCAGAAGATTAAGCCTGAAGATCCAGAGGAGGGGGAACGCCTCTTCCATTCATAGATGTGGGTGAAGGGTTCTTCGCTGTAGTTCATTGTCGATAGCGGGAGCCAAAAGAACCTCATTTCAGTAGATGTTGTGAACTAGCTGGGCCTAAAGACTACAACACATCCACAACCGTACACCATCGGGTGGCCTCACTAAGGTTGAGATCTTCTCAATAGCCAACAGTGTCGCCTTTCCTATAGCATCAAGCTCTTCACGGATAAGGTACTGTGTGATGTTGCTCCTCTTGAAGTTTGTGATGTATTGGTAGGACAACTATACTTGTGGAAGAACATGTTGTATATGACTCTCGACCTCGGTCTTTGATTATTACCTTGGACAACAAGTTGTACAGAATACCGGAGGTAGCCCTGCCTACCACCATCTCTTTGATCACCGCGAAGCAATGAAGTAAGATCATTTCCCAGACAAGGAAATTTGTTTTCCTTATGATTCGCCCCCAGGAAAAGAAGAAGGTTGTGGCCATGACTTCCAGGCAGGGCTCCTCTACATAGCAACAACAAATGGACAAGGTTTTGGAGGAGTACAGGGATATTTTCGCCTCACCTATAGGGGTACCTCTACACTGTCAGGTCAAGTACTCCATTGATCTGACCCTAGGCGTGTCACTGCCCAATGGACCGATCTATCGACGCTCTATTCTAGAGAAATATGAGATCAGGAGGCAGATCCAGGAACTATTGTAGAATGGGAACATCAGGCCAAGCTCATCACCCTATGGGAGCCCGATTGTATTGGTACAGAAGAAGGATGGGACCTGGAGGCTCTGTATTGACTACTGGGCGTTGAACAAGATCACTGTCTGAAATAGGTACCCAATCCCACGGATTGATGACCTTCTTGACCAGCTCAAGGGGGCCAAATATTTCAACAAGATTGACTTGAAATCAAGTTATCACTAGGTGCCTATTGAACCCTCTGATGTGTGGAAGACTGCCTTCAAATCCAAGGAGGGCCTTTTTGAATGGTTGGTCATTCCATTCGATTGATGAACTCCCCTGCAACCTTCATGAGATTGATGGACGACATCTTGCGACCCTTCATCAATGAAATCGTGGTGGTGTATTTAGACGAAATCTTTATCTTCAGCCAGTCTTGGGACAAGCACCTCCACCATATTCGAAAAGTCCTTCAAACCCAGTGACAACACAAGTTGTATGATAACTTGGAGAAATGCACATTTGGCTTGACCTAGGTTCAATACCTGGGTACATAATTGATGAGCAGGGTGTACATGTGGACCCATCCAAGATACAAGTCATTTGGGATTGGCCAGCACCAACCACTCTATGCGATGTATCTGGAAGATAATCTAAATACCAACCACTCTAACAGACCTCCACAACTTTTTGGGTCTTGCCAACTTCTACTGTAGGTTCGTGTTCGGGTTCTCTCATATCACTTGCCCTTTAAGTCAAGTCACCAAGGGTGAAGCAAAATCAAAGTTTTTTTGGTCTGAAACTCAACAACAAGTGTTCTCCGAGTTGAAGAATCGCCTTTGTTCTACACCAATGCTCACATTACCAATCCTGAAACAACCATTTGAGATTGAGATAAATGCCTTCGACTATGCTATTGGTGTGGCTCTTACTCAGCATGGGCATCCAGTGGCTTACCATAGTGAGACAATTTCACACATAGTCGAAAGTACCCCACTTATGACAAATAAATTTATTCCTTTGTGCAGGCATGTTGTCAATGGAAGAATTACATTCTGGAGAAGGAAACGGTCATCCACATAGACCACCGACCTCTACAGTTCATACAGACACAAGGGAAGTTGTAGAAAAATTGCCATCAGAAATGGTCCACCTACTTACAACAATTCCATTTGAACATTAAGTATAAGAAGGGCAGCACCAATAATTTCGTTTATTGCCTTAGCTGACCACCGGTCATGGCACTAATCATTGTGCTCGACTCCTGTGGGCACAAGACATGGGGGTCACTGCATCTTTACAAGAGTGATCCAGAATTCGACAATGCATACCAAGAACTCCTAGAAGGAAAGCAAGTTCCAAATTTTCACCTTCAGGGTGCATTGTTATGCCACCTAGGACACATCTATGTTCCTTCAAGCGAGCGTGCCAAGATGATTTGGGAGGCGCACTACAATTGGGTCACTGGACATTTCGGAGTAGAGAAAACAGTGGAAGTATTGCATAAGTATTTTTATTGGCCGAAACTTCGTCAGGATGTTGGGAAGTACATTAGATCCTGCACCGCATGTGCCATTGCCAAACCAACCAGCAAGAAAAAAAGACCTGTATAATCCTCTACCCACTCCCAATCAACTTTAGGAATATATCTCCATGGATTACATGTTGAGCCTTCCTTCTACTAAGCATGGAAACAATTATGTTTTCGTGGTCATTGACAGATTCTCTAAGATGGCCATCATGGCGGCCTACAAGAAGAGTATCACAACAGAGGCCATTGCTAAGCTCTTCTTTGAGCGAGTGTGGGTACACTTTGGGATCCCACCTTCCATTGTCTTAAATCGAGATAACAGATTCCTGAGTGCATTTTGTTCAAGTCTCTGGTCGATGTTGGATACAAAACTTACTAAGTCCACGACTTTCCATCCCCAAATTGATGGCCAAACAAAGGTTGTCAATAGGATGATCGTACACATTCTACGCATGTACAAATCGAAGCATCCACGCACATGGGATGAAAGCCATCCCTATGTCCAACACAACTACAATATAACTCTCCATAGCTCAACCGGCCACAACCCCTTTCAGGTAGGGCTGAGATTTCAACCATTATGTCCCATTGATGTGGCCATACCATTTGCAGCTACTCAGGCAGATTCGGCTCATGTCCAGTCTGAAGCTAACAGGGCTAATAGATTCATTGAGCGCATTCAATACATCCACCAGCAGGTCCATGATATATTAGACAGATCCAATCCTAAGTACAAGCAGCGCCATGATCAACAACAGGTGTCGCACAAGTTCCAGGTGGGCGACAAAGTTTGGCTACATTTGCAAAAAGAGTGCCTTGCTGGATCCCACCGCAAGCTTCACCCACTCTGATATGGGCCATACACCATCACCAAGGTTATAGGGGACAATGCCTTCAAGCTTAGCATTCCATCGTTCCTTGGTCTGCACCTAGTGTTCAATGTAGACCACCTTCGGCCATACTTTCCACCATTGCTAGACACATCCGACGTTGCAGAACAACTCACACCAACAGAGCTAAACCCAGACTACATGGAACAAGCCACCACTGATTGGATCATGGACACACAGATCAAGAACACTCGCCAGCAGAAGATCCAACTATATTGGGTTGTCAAAGCTGGCCAACTCCTTCACCAAGGCAAGTGGCTCACCAAGGACCAAGTTCAGCAGAAGTTTCCCCATCTCATGGAGGCACTCAACGCAATGTGGACGATTGCTTCCTAAGGGGAGGAATGATCCAGGTGGATATTTGTGCCCACCTGGTTATTCCACTTGGACCCCCAACACTGTCTCTTTTAGTTTTTCAATTTCCTTAATTGTAGCACAATTTACTATTTTTGGCAGTTTTTCGGGTCCTGAACTTCCAGAGCCGCTTTTGAAGCCCTAAACGACGTTTTTTGGGAAAACAGAGAGATTGAAAATGCCCCAAATGGGCTTGGCAGTTTGTTTTTGGCCTCCTCTTCGAGATCTTCGAAAAGAGGTATTATGATAGCCAAACGGAGATCATATGCCAAAGTTATGACACCGAGAAGTTGATGTACCAATTTACCCAAACAGGGCTCACAATTTTGGCGCTTCATCTCCTAGGGTTAAGGTTTTTTATGTTAAGAGTTTTCCATTGTTTCTCAATAATAAATAGGCCTTTTAGCCTCATTGTAGCACAGTTCAAAGGCATGTAGCCACCACATCTCTTCTTAGAGATAAGCTACCATCGCTCAAGCTATCTTATTTCCATTCTATTTGTAAGAACAATTTAGTATTTTTCTATTAATTAAATGAAGTGTTTTCCTACTGCATCTCTGTATTTATGATTATATCTGTAATTTGTTGCATTCTTGTTTAAGTTCGGATCATTTTTTTTTCTTTCTGCTCTTTCTAAGAAACATGTCTGCTATGTTCATCTTCTTTTACCTTTATTTGGTACTCATGTACAAGGTGTTGTGTATCTTTGTTGAGTTTGTTTCAAATAAAAATCTCTCTTTTAGAAGACTATGTCTTTAACAATCCATTTCTTATTTGAGGCAGGGCCTGATATTTGCCTTGCACACACTTACTTTTTGTAGCATGGAATGTCACTGTTACATTTAGACAACTTTCATTTGTGTCATCCACTACTTGACCTCTATGGGTGTTTTGATTTTGAGTTACACGTCTATCAATCCTAGTTGAATTGTTTATCCTGATATGTATATTTATTGTCCCTGAACAGGCAACAGGGAAGGAAAGAATGTTATATCTGAATATATTTTGTTAGATTCCATGCTTTCTAACTATTTGTTTTGCATTGGCAGAGTGCCTAATATAGTATGGGAGGAATTAAACCTACATTTGTTGTACATACAAGTAATTTCTTGTAGTGGGTTTGAATAGTATACCTCATTTCTGAGGGGAGGAATTAAACCTACATTTGTTTCACAGACAAGTAACTGCTTGTGGTGGGATTTAATATGTATACCTCATTTCTCTCTTATATTGGGTGATTCTAGAATTTTGAGAAGCTTGTAATGTTCTATATGTAGCGTGTATTCCAAATTCATTAAATTATGGTATTATGGTGATTCTTCAAATTGTATATGTAATTTTAGCTAGTTGATTATGAGCACTAGCGATACTAAACAGTGAAAGGATGTGCAACAACCCAAGCTACACGTCATTGTAGATTCTGGTTTGTTGCAGCTAGTGTATTTAGGAACTATACAATATTTTTGCAAACACATTGGAATTGTAAGTTATGGAACTACTTATGGTATATTTATTATGTCAGTGTTTTCAATTTTTTTTCTATCTTTTTGATACTCCATCATCCTTTTCTTTTCTATACACTAGTTTTTATCAATCCTTTTCAATGTTAAAGTTATAAATAACTTCAGAGGGCAATAAACCCAAAATTCTAGTTAATGTTCTATATGCAGTGTGTATTCCAAATTCATTAGGTTATGGTATTACGATTATTCTTCAAATTGTATCTGTAATTTTAGTTAGTTGATTATCAGCACTAGCAGTATTGAACAGTGAAAGGACGCACAATAACCCAAGCTACAAGGCATTGTAGATTTTGGTTTGTTGTTGCTAGTGTATTTAGGAACTATACAATATTTGTGCAAACACATTGGAACTGTAAGTGATGGAACTACTTATGGTTTATTTATTATGTCAATGTTTTCAATTTTTTTCTATCTTTTTGATACTCCATCATCTGTTTCTTTTCTATACACTGGTTTTTATTAATCCTTTTCAATGTTAAAATTATAAATAATTTTTGAGGGTAATAAACTAAAAATTTTAGTTACATGTATTTGTCTGAGATGTTATGGATGCATTTATTCTTTCTTAGTTATGTTGTGAATTTCCTAGTCTAAAGGAGTTATAAATATCCTCTTTCATTACAAGGAGTTTGATGTGGTTGTGAGAAAATGTAGTAGTATTTACATGTAGATGGTATATTGAGACCCAAGATGTTGTCTATATTGTATAAACCCCATGTTTGTGTTTGACATATTTGTGGTAAGGACAAAGTACATAGGTTTGTTTTAAAAAAATTTCACAGAGGACTCCATATGTCTTCTAACTAGGTTTAATTCTCATTAGTGAAAGATTTAATTGAAAATTTCTAGTAAAAATAGCTAGTTAATTTAAAAATTAAAATTCTTTTGTTATGAGTGCATGCAATTTATGTACTGGCAGTTATAGTGACCTGAATTTTTAGTTAGTTTTTTGTTTTGTTTTTTTTAATATTTTTTTCTATTTTTAAGGAACTATTTCAAATGATCATATTATCATGCCTTACAAAATTGTTATCAAATCATTCATATTCTAAACCTTTCTGTGAGAAGCATAGAACTGGGTGTCCAGGTCTCGTAAACCAACTAAACCTATTGTAGACACATCAGAGGCTTCAAGACAACTTCATATTACATACACTAAAAAACAATCCCCTGGATTGATGCCCACTGACCACTAGTGTGCTTTGACCATCAATCTAGTTTAAGAGAAGAGAACAGGCAATGCACAAACTGGAAGGATGCAACGAGTCCAATGGTCCTTGTGGTGAGCATGATGGCAAAGACCATAAGTAGAGTAGCCAATGCAGAAAAGAACTAACACAAGACCACTAAGGTTGCGCAGATAAAACACCAGATAGTTTAATGAATAGAGAAAAATATAAATTAACACAGATCTAGATGCAGATAATTCTTTCCACCACCACTTCCAATCTTCCACACACTGGAGCATGTAATTCAAAACTAGAGAAACCTAAGCACAAACAACTAGAAGGAGAATTAACACAATAAAGAGAAATGTAAAAACATAGTAAACTTGCCCCAACTAGATGCTTGACATGATGAAGAAGAGCTCAATGAAAAGAGTGTCGAAAGGAAGTGTTCCTGCACCAAGAACAAGCAACCAAGAAGGATACTTCTGGGGTGGAATCTCTCTGGAAATCTGATTGGTAAGCATAGGAAATTCAATATGTGGTTCTTTGGCTCCAAAAAATCCACCCAAAAGAGTTAGAGGTACTGAAATACAAAACCACATGGTTAGAAGAACAATAAATAAAGAGATTAGTATGGCTCTAGTGCTTTGACTTCCCAATGCAAGGAATCTAAGAACTGTGAGAATCAAGAAAGAAATGCCTGGGAAAAAGCACATAATACATCATAGATCAATTTCCATCCCCTGTGATGCCACCCCTTCAATAGTTCTCCACATTCTTACAATAACATAACCTATTGCAACTCTAAGAACAAGGAAAAAAAAGCATTCCAGTGATGAGAGTTCCTCAAGATGCTGGAGAAATGAAAGCAAAGGTAGAAAACAAAATAGTCACTACTTCCATACCCAATATCTACATTCCATCACCCACCATAATGCAGTGAAGCTCTGAGTGAGCAGGGGACCGAAAAACATCACCCACAACAAGTTTCCATCCTGAGAGTTCTTCATTCATTTGGGCTTTCTTTTGCAGCTCTTCATAATGGGTCAGATCTCGCCTTACAGTTCAAAGGAAGATTACAAAAACAACACTGGAAAGGAAAGAAAATTCCATGAGAAAGTTGAGTATTGAAGACTAGTGCACCTGGGCTCCTTCCATCTTCAAGTACGCATCCCTTCTTGATGGCCATCTGATATGACTCTCCACAAGGAAACTTCATAAGAGAAAGCAATTGGATGTCCTCCCTTTACCCCTTGATAATGTCCTCGCCTAGATGGGCTACAGTCAATGGAATTAGGATACTTTCCATACATTTTAAGATTTGAAGATGCCTCTATATTGTGCTAGTAACTACAAGGAACAACCTCAAACACCACAACCATGAATCCAGGGGTCATGCTACGATCTTTGCTATCGACCAACGTTGTATAAATGCCATCTCTAGTCCCAATGGCCTTAGAAACACTGTCACCATCATACATGTGCACTAGAACAATGAATTTCATGTGGTTAAAAGTATAATGTGTTTTATTGACAAAGAAGCCTACTGGAAACCCATTCCACCGAAGCATGAAATTGTCCTTCTTTTTGTACTAAATGGCAAGAACTTTGTCAAGTATCAAGTTCATCTGGTAGAGATTATTGATCCTATGCTTCAACACCTTTAGCTGCTTTGCCCCTTGGGAAGTAGTATCGCACAAGTAAATTTTAGATTCATGTCCCAAGGGAAGTAGTATTGCGCAGGTAAATTTTAGATTCATTGACATTCAACAAAAAGTGATATGGTGAGCTCTCAATCATGTCTCCCATGAGGAGATCCCTAATATTTTTAGCCATGTCCTTCGCACCATCTAAAGTTTTGTAGAAGGGTGGGTTGTAATAGTTGTATGGAAGGTCTATCTCGATTGAGGTAAGGGAATTGACCTTCACCCATAAATCTGAGCCCTGGGGATATGAGTGGTGAGCTCTTGATCTTGTCCCCCATGAGGAGCTCCCCAAGATATTATTCCATGGCCTTCACACCATCTAAGGGTTGCAAAGGGGTAGGTTTTAATAGCTTTAGGGAAGCCCAGTCTCGATTGAGGTAAGGGAATTGAACTTTACCCATAAATATGAGCCCTAGTAATATTAGTGAGTATAAATGCTAGGAATATATAATGCATTTGCATTCTATGTGCTGCCTAACATAATCAAAACCCACATCCCGAACCTTGACCAGACTCCCACGCCTGTAGCCATCTCTCCTAATTCTAAAATTTCTCGATTGATAATGGGTTTATTGTTTGAACACATCCTGAACATAACAAACCAAATCTACACCTCTTAGCCTGATTCTTTTATAAACCTTTATCAGATATGAAAATTTGAGCATCTTCTCTTCATGGTCAGATAATGAGGTCCTCCATGCCCAAGCAATTTCTTTTGCACTTCTCTTTGAGATTGTCTTAAGTCATATTTTGCAAAGAGGATTTGCAATCTGAATTTTTAGTTAGTTTATATATTATAGATTTTACAAAAATTATGCCACTATGTGTAGAACTTTTTTCAATTTCAATTCCTATATATGCAATTTCAAGGACTGCCATAATTCTTCACATAATTCTGTAAAGGGTACTAGCTCAATGGAAGAGCACATGCCTTATAAGCATGAGGTTGGTGGTTCAATTCCACTATACCCTAACATGAATTAATTAAATGTTTTTATATTGATTTATTTCAATAGTGAGATATTTTCCTGAATTCATTGTTTTATATTGTCTGTAAGGATACAAAAGTGATTATATTGTCTTTAAAAATATTTTTAGAGACAATAATTAGCATTAAAGACATATTGTCTCTATAAACACAATATGTGTTTAATTCCAACTATTGTCTCTGTAGAGACAAATGAAACTGTCTTGAGAGAGACAAAAATGAAATTGTCTCTTGAGAGACAATAATGCTTGTGTTATATATTTGTCTTTATAGAGACACTTTTTTAAGACAATAATTTGAGACATCTGCTTAAAGAAAATATTTAAGACAAACACAATTTTTTTTTTTGTCTCAAGTTAAGACAATATACCAAAAAATTATCTCAAATATTGTCTTAAAACCCCCCTTTGCATTGTAGTGTACTCTATACAACACTTTCCTTTCTATTGACTTTGGAGGAAGTTGTGTAGAGCAAGTTGTGCAAAGGAAACGTGTGCGAAGGAAGTTGTATGGGGATTACTTTCATTGTGCAGATGGCAGATGTGTGGAGGAAGCCTACGCAAAGTGGGAATAATAATAAACTGTGGGAATAATAAAAAAGGCAAAATGCAGACCCCACACTACCTTAATCAATTAATTAGCAATAACAGAGAATATGTCGCATTGCAACTATTCTTCTTGTTTTAAGTATCCACATTATACTGATATGTATTATTATCACTTTGTAATTTAATAAGGCTGGGAAATAATTGCAGAGGTAACCACAAAAACACTTTCGAGCTTAGGATCTAGCCTTCCTAAACTCAGAGATGGATCTCTCTATCAAATTTAACTTTGTTGTATTTAGATATTAGGCTAGTTATGAGAGTTCGGAGTTTGATTTTAAAATTGATTTGGTTGATTAAATGCCTGAAACTTCCATTGGGCTATGGAGTCTACAAACTTAACGTGGATCTGTCTCAGATTTTCAAAGGAGTTTCACAGGGCAAGGTAGCTGAACTAACTGGATCTTTTAGATTTAAATGAAATGTAATAGAAGAAAAGATATAGGTTCAATTGAAGCTAAAGAGTAGTTAAGAATTCTTTAACTTGATATCAAAAGAAAACATTTAAATTATCCACAACTAGAATCAAAGTGTATCTTTCAACAAATTTTATTCATCAACTTTTTGTAAAATAATTCAGATTTAAGAACACATAAGTATGGAAACAAAGAAATAAACACATAGATAGTGAGAGAAGCACTTCACCAAATAGTCCAACACATGAATCCTGTGAAGAATGTCCTTTTTATTACTGATCAACCCATCAAATGGAAATAGTACAATAGCTTTTTGGAATGCAAAAATCAACATCTCTTACTTCAAATGATGAAGTATTTATAAAAATTTATTACAAAATGTTTTGATTTAAAATATCAAGATTCATTTCAAAATATCCAAAATTGATTGTAAAAAATAGAACACAAATAAAGGAAACTAAAGCTATTTGAAGAGTTCTGGCACTATCCTTAAGGGTTGCTAGTGATAAATAAGAGATGTTCGAGTTTGATTGCAACTCTTATTTGATGAGGTGGCATCCCAGTCACTAACTATCCATGAGATTTTTCCTCCCGAATTCTGAAAAATAGGGCCTTGTGATCCCTTTGTATATCCCAAACCATAGTAGTTGTTAGAAAACAGAGAGAGGTTTTTGTAAACGATGATGTTAGAAACCAAAAAAAAAAATCAGTTTTTGAAAATTCATTTCCACCAACTTGGAAACCTCATTTGAAAACACTGGCTAAAAACAGGAAAATTCAGGAAAATATGCCTGCAAAACTTCATCTAAATCTCCCAAACAATAATAGTTGTTAAAAAAAACTGAGAGTTTTTTGTACATGAAGATACTATCAGCAAAAACCTCTTTCTGTTTTTGAAAACTCGTTCTCAATTGTTTGTAAACCATGTTTTAAATGATTGTGATGTATATGCAAAAAACATAGTTTTAACTGACCATGAAACAGACATCTGACGTGGAGGCAAGAGGTGATATGGAGGCGGGGGATGATGTGGAGACATGACATGGAGGTGAGTGGGGACAAAAGTCCAAGTGGCAGGCGGTGAGCGGTGCGAGAGTGACAACGAGGTCAAATGACGATGGGAAAAGGGGAGAAGGTTGGCAGATTTTGGAGGGGGGTCAAAGTGGTAAGCGGTTTGTGAAGGGGAGGGGATGCGAAATAGTGCGAAGGTGACATGTAGGGGTGGGATCGACAGGGAGGAAACCACTTTTTGGACCGCCTCCCCACCCCCCGCAGATAAAGGTGGAATGGGTAGGGGGGCCAAAAACCCTTGCCAGTCGTCAATCTAACAATGAGTCCATCAAACCGTGAGATGAAGCGCAGAAATTAACATATACGACAATCGCCTTTTTTTGCTAGTGGGTTTTATTACATATTAATTAATTGTGTTTAAATTACACAATTAACTTTATTAAAACAAAATTAATTTACCCTGAAACATAATTACTTTATCCTAAGGGCACATTTTGTCTTACAAGCCCATTTCTTTACTTTTTCTATTTTTTCTTGGAAATAATTTGCAAAATACAATATTATTTACAATTGGATATACTAAAAGAAAAAGCTCAATTATCATTTGACCCTATGATTCATAAAACCCTAACATGTATACCAATACCTATAAATATTAATATATATATTTTTCTTCTTAAATTAAATTAAATTAAATTAAATATATTTATAATTATAATAAAAATTAATAAGTAAATAATCTTAAATTAAGTTTAACAATGTCTATAAAATTAGATAGCTTTAAGAGGTTTTGAAGGTACGATGATTTCCGTGCACTCTTAAGTCACAGTGATTTGAGTTCACTCGAGTACTTGAAAATTAAAAAACAATATTTCTAGAATTTAAGTATGGGGGATTTACGCAGTGCATTATATTAGATATCATTTTTGGGATTCAACTGCGTTAAGTAAGTCATTCAAACGTATGACCATTTCCATGAGAGGTAGTCGTAACTGACTAATTTCTCATGATTTTTGAATAGTTCACTTAGCACTCATTACATCGGGTGATGCTCACAGGGGTGAAGAAGTGGGATTGAAACTAGTGAAATGTGGAGAACGAATCACATAGCATCAATCATCACTTCCGGGGCTTGCACCCGGTAACCAGGACTTCCCAGGAGGTCACCCATCCCAGAACTCCTCTGGCTCAAGCGCGCTTAACTGTGGAGTTTTTCCCCACAATCAAGCCCACTTAGCTTGCTACCCCATTTGCAAAACCTTAGCAAGTATTGTGCCTCATGAACCATTCAAGTAGAGATCCCTTGACTCTTTTTGAATTTAAGTATGGGGGATTTACGCAGTGCATTATATTAGATATCATTTTTGGGATTCAACTGCGTTAAGTAAGTCATTCAAACGTATGACCATTTCCATGAGAGGTAGTCGTAACTGACTAATTTCTCATGATTTTTGAATAGTTCACTTAGCACTCATTACATCGGGTGATGCTCACAGGGGTGAAGAAGTGGGATTGAAACTAGTGAAATGTGGAGAACGAATCACATAGCATCAATCATCACTTCCGGGGCTTGCACCCGGTAACCAGGACTTCCCAGGAGGTCACCCATCCCAGAACTCCTCTGGCTCAAGCGCGCTTAACTGTGGAGTTTTTCCCCACAATCAAGCCCACTTAGCTTGCTACCCCATTTGCAAAACCTTAGCAAGTATTGTGCCTCATGAACCATTCAAGTAGAGATCCCTTGACTCTTTTTGAATTTAAGTATGGGGGATTTACGCAGTGCATTATATTAGATATCATTTTTGGGATTCAACTGCGTTAAGTAAGTCATTCAAACGTATGACCATTTCCATGAGAGGTAGTCGTAACTGACTAATTTCTCATGATTTTTGAATAGTTCACTTAGCACTCATTACATCGGGTGATGCTCACAGGGGTGAAGAAGTGGGATTGAAACTAGTGAAATGTGGAGAACGAATCACATAGCATCAATCATCACTTCCGGGGCTTGCACCCGGTAACCAGGACTTCCCAGGAGGTCACCCATCCCAGAACTCCTCTGGCTCAAGCGCGCTTAACTGTGGAGTTTTTCCCCACAATCAAGCCCACTTAGCTTGCTACCCCATTTGCAAAACCTTAGCAAGTATTGTGCCTCATGAACCATTCAAGTAGAGATCCCTTGACTCTTTTTGAATTTAAGTATGGGGGATTTACGCAGTGCATTATATTAGATATCATTTGTGGGATTCAACTGCGTTAAGTAAGTCATTCAAACGTATGACCATTTCCATGAGAGGTAGTCGTAACTGACTAATTTCTCATGATTTTTGAATAGTTCACTTAGCACTCATTACATCGGGTGATGCTCACAGGGGTGAAGAAGTGGGATTGAAACTAGTGAAATGTGGAGAACGAATCACATAGCATCAATCATCACTTCCGGGGCTTGCACCCGGTAACCAGGACTTCCCAGGAGGTCACCCATCCCAGAACTCCTCTGGCTCAAGCGCGCTTAACTGTGGAGTTTTTCCCCACAATCAAGCCCACTTAGCTTGCTACCCCATTTGCAAAACCTTAGCAAGTATTGTGCCTCATGAACCATTCAAGTAGAGATCCCTTGACTCTTTTTGAATTTAAGTATGGGGGATTTACGCAGTGCATTATATTAGATATCATTTTTGGGATTCAACTGCGTTAAGTAAGTCATTCAAACGTATGACCATTTCCATGAGAGGTAGTCGTAACTGACTAATTTCTCATGATTTTTGAATAGTTCACTTAGCACTCATTACATCGGGTGATGCTCACAGGGGTGAAGAAGTGGGATTGAAACTAGTGAAATGTGGAGAACGAATCACATAGCATCAATCATCACTTCCGGGGCTTGCACCCGGTAACCAGGACTTCCCAGGAGGTCACCCATCCCAGAACTCCTCTGGCTCAAGCGCGCTTAACTGTGGAGTTTTTCCCCACAATCAAGCCCACTTAGCTTGCTACCCCATTTGCAAAACCTTAGCAAGTATTGTGCCTCATGAACCATTCAAGTAGAGATCCCTTGACTCTTTTTGAATTTAAGTATGGGGGATTTACGCAGTGCATTATATTAGATATCATTTTTGGGATTCAACTGCGTTAAGTAAGTCATTCAAACGTATGACCATTTCCATGAGAGGTAGTCGTAACTGATATCTAATATTTCTAGAATTTAGAAAATTAAAAATAATATTTCTAAAATTTAATAATAAATATTATATTTGTAACGAGGAATTTATATAAATTTTAATAATATTTTATCTATAATTATAATTTTATTTTGATTATTATATATTGAATTAGGTTGATATATTTGATATTTCTTTAGTATTTAAAATTAAAATAAATATATTTGTATATTTTATTTCATTAAAATTAGAATTAAAATCAAATTTTATTTATATATATATATATAATATTTGACGATCGCTGCGAAGAAATGGCCATCGCCGAGGGTTTCTTCTGCGCAGGTAATGGTTCCACAGTCACTGCGGACGCTGGCGGTGGCGCTGCAGGGCTGGCCACAGACATTATCCCCCACTGGACCAGCCTCAAGAGCGTGCGCTCTGAGGTCCATCGATCTGCTGGCACGGGTTTAACCATGCGACCACACACCTGGAAAAGATCTGAAGCAGCGAATTACCCTCGCCCAAACCATTATTTGCTGGACGGGCCAGATGTACCAGAGACGGATCTGGAAGAGAAGCTCGCCAAGAGGCTTGAGAGCAGAAGTCTGCACACAGAAACGGTTTCCGGGTTCAGAATCCACCTCGAAGGCGGTCATGCGCCAGGGTTTGGCTTTACCATTCACGCAAACATTGTCCCTCTCCCCGCGTCGGCTGCATGCAAGGACGGGGACCTGAGGGTTGCAGATCCGACTCATCATATAACCGCCTGGCCTAAACTCAGCAGATTTAGGACGGATCTACCTGATCTGAGCCTCAATCTCTGCAGATCTAGGCCGGATCTAACAGTCCAAGAACCCAGGAGGCAGATAGGAGGGTATTCGCATCGAGTCAACAGAAGGCTTGCAGACCAAATGGGAGATCGTCTCACCAGGAGCCCTGATCCATCAGATCGGGCCAAACATTGTAGATCCGGGGTGGATCTATCAGATCTGGCCAGATCCAGGCAGAAGATAGATGGAAGTCTGCCAGATCCAGAACTCAAATCAGTAAAATGGGACTTGATCAAGGCAGACACAGCGGATCTGAAGCAAATCTTTATCAGATCAACAGAAGGCAGACACTTTTGTGTGCAGGTCTGGGAACGGATGAGTGTATTGGAGTTAAAAAAAGAGATCCAGGACAAACTGGGAATTCCAGTTGCATTACAAAATCTAGTATTTTCAGGGCTCTGCTTGCAGGATCAACACACACTCCAGCATTACAGGGTTGCAAAGGACTCAACTATTATCCTCAATCACCAATTGCGAGGTGGATCTAAGGGAGCTACCTCAAAACCTACAGGTACCTATCGCGACGCAGCCAAAGGGAAAGAACCTCCAAAGGGGAAAGAATCTACAGCAGCTAATGTACCTCCAGGGCAGTATATCGTGGATCAATCGCCAGAGAGTCCCTCCATCTCTATGGATTTACCAGAGGTAAAGTACATATTCTCAGATCTACAAAAAAATGTTGTTATTTGTAGATTTAACGGCTTTTGGCCTAGAACCGATGCATTATACCAATGGATCCACACGGTCTGGACAAATAACTGCCAAATTCACCTATGCTCTAAGGGCTTCTTCATAGTAACTTTTCTCGTAGAAGAAGAAAGGGAAAAAATTCTCAATGAAGGGCCATGGTTCTGGGGCAGTGCGGGACTGTTTGTTACCCCATGGTTCCCGGAGTTTGACGCCAATACAATGGTGGTATCAAGGATGCCAGTATGGGTAAGGCTGCACAATCTCCCGATACATTTTTGGCACTCCAAGGCCTTATTAGTTATAGGGAATACCCTTGGAAGAACGTTAAAGATTGATACAGAGAGACACATAAAGGGAATCTTTACTTTTGCTAGAATATGTGTCGAGGTAGATCTTAGCCAAGGATTACCTGAAAGCATCATCTTGAACTTCAACAATTCACAGTGGAAACAATCTTTGGACTATGAGAATACAACCTTTAGATGCAGGGGATGTCAACAAACAGGTCATCTGTTCAATGCATGCAAAAGTCTCAACAAGAGCAAGCCACAACATAGGAAGCCCAAAGGATGGCAGAACATAGATGATGTCGTAAAGAAGAGAGTCCCGGGAAAGAAAGCCTCTTCGATATCAGAAGACGAAGAAGCAGAAGCAGAAGAGGATGATACCATCATAGAGGAAGCTGAAACAGGGAATCAGAAGGAAAACATATCAGACACCAAGGCTCCACAGTTTCATCCAAATCAGGCAGAGAAGATAAACGACGACCAGCATATGGGAGGGATAAAACGGCACCACCATTCAGACACATCAGATTCAGACAAGGAATCAGGCTTGCAGAAAGCTGAAACACAGTTAGTCATAGCCTCGATTGAGCCCACCCAAGGGGAGTGGCGCAAGGTCGAAAAGAAAAAAGGAAGAAAAACGTGAAGTACATTCAGTTTTTCTTCCTTTCATTTCTCTTCCTCTCTCTCTCTCTAATTTCTTCTCATCTTTCTCTGCACGTTAGTCATATAACGGTGCGTCGGGTGCCATGGCACTGGAGCCCATTGGGCAGCTTATGGAAATGCATCATGCATCTGCAATTGTAACTTTTCATTCTTTAATAAAAAGTTACATATTTTTTCCTCGGAAAAAAATATATAATATTTTAAAATAAATATTATTTTCATTTATTTAATGCACACTTATATAAATATAGTAAACTATAAAAGAGTTTGAGGGTTCATATCATTACATCTATCACTTCATTATGTTTTGAAAGTAATGGTAATTAAAAAGTATATAATCATGTATTTAAAAAATGTAGTTAATTAAAAGGTTATAATATAAATTTAATACATATAGAGAGTTTAAGTCAGAGTAAATTATAAGCTTGTATGGAAGAGTTAGCTTGTATGGAAGAGTTCAATCAGTAGAATGTTATTGAAATAGTTTATAAATATAGTAAACTATAAAAGAGTTTGAGGGTTCATATCATTACATCTATCACTTCATTATGTTTTGAAAGTAATGGTAATTAAAAAGTATATAATCATTATTTTAAAAAATGTAATTAATTAAAAGGTTATAATATAAATTTAATACATATAGAGAGAGTTTTTTTTTTTTTAACTCAAACGGTTATATTTTTATTGATTTGGAAATTCTTGGGTCTGGTCCCAGCTACAATTCCATTACATACTTCACTCTATTGCTAATTAAATCAGCTTGCTTTTCAGGGCATATGAATATTGCTTTCGTTATTTACAATAAGGAGTCCTTTCGCCATAGAGCTGCCTTTGTTTGCCAGCTGATCTGCTTCCCCATTAGATTTTCTGAGTATATGGTAAAACTTGCATGTATTGAAATCTAGCATGACTCTCTGCAACCTGTCCTGGATTTTGTTTAAGCTGGCATTTCTAAAAGGGTTTGCCATCTTCATGCTTTTTATTATTAGTTCTGAATCTCCAAACACTTGGATATCTTTAGCTCCTTTATCTCTTGCTATAATGCATGCTTTCAGGAGCCCGAGGATCTCTGCTTGGTTGTTAGATTTCTGTCCGAGTCCCCAGCTAAAATAGTCTTTTGATGTCCCATCTGTGTAGTATATGACTCCCCCTGCTCCTGCACTTCCAGGATTACCTTTAGATGCTCCGTCAAAGAAAATAGTGATTAGATTTTGAGTCCGCCACCATTGTTGAAATTTGTCATCCTCTTCTCTTATGCGCCATTCCTGATTTGTCTTTTTTGGATAAGAGAGCTGCTTGTGGGGATGAGGCTCTAGCATACCAAGCCATTGTTTTTCTTCAGGCATTAAGAGAAAGTCTTCTTTGAAATACTGTTGCTGAGCTGCTTCCAGTAGAAAGGATTTGGCTTTTGCTGCTACTTTCAATGGAGTATGGCTTATTTCTTTAAAAATCTGATGGTTTCGGGCTAACCAAAGCTGCCAACATACAAACTTTGGGATAGCTATCCATATTTTTTTCCAGAACGATTTGGAGGGGATGCTCTGAGGGTAGATTCTGTTCCAGTTGGCATATAAATCTGCTACATTGATTTGAGGAGGAATAGTGATCTGAAAATTTTGTAATATATAGCTCCATACCTGTTTTGCAAAGTTACATTCCAGGAAAAGATGCTGTGCTGTTTCTAAATTGCTGTTGCAAAGTGCACATCTGTGAGGTCCTGCTATATTTCTTTTAGCCAAGTTGTCACCTGTTAATAGTTTGTTATGAGCTAGGGTCCAAAAAAAGAAATTTACCTTCGGAAGCGCTAAGGGATCCCATACATTCTTCCAAAAAGCCAAGTTTTCTCTGTTGTTATTTGAGGCCTGTAGAGCTCTATATCCTGCTGTTGTAGTGTAAATTCCGGTCTGTCCCCACCCCCATTTGTCTCTCATGGCTCTGTTAATGGGTGCTGCTTCCTCCAGCCTATCTTCAAGCAAGGTTTGTTGATGAGTTAACCTCTCTGGGACTCCATGAAAGTCCCAGCCAACCCAGTCCCCTCGTTGATCCCACTTTGACAATTCAAAAACAGTATTGACTCCTGCCTGCTTCAGCCAGTTCCTTAGGTTGCCTATATCCTCGTTGTCCCTCAAGGGTTCTTTCCCCATGATTCTGTCATTCCATAAATGGGTGTGCTTGCCATTGCCCGGGATCTTGTAGAGATGTTTGATGAAAAACTTACTGCTCTTACAACAAAGTTTCCATACCTGCGTACTATTGGCTATATTAGCGTTCTGTAGATTGCTGAGATTTTTGTTAGGGCTGTATTTAGTCCTCGGAATTTCACTGACCGGGTGTGTGGGTTCATGTAGCAGTTTCCATAGGATCTTTCCACCCAAAGCTAAGTTTATGAGGGCTGGATCTCTGATCTGCAACCCTCCATCTGCCTGTGTTTTTTTTACCACATCCCATTTCACCAAATGAATTTTCTTTTCATTTCCCTTTCCTCCCTGCCACAGAAAATCTCTGAGTAGTTTGGAAATTTGTTCTGTAACGTTTCTTGGAGCAAATAGGAATGCTGCCTGGTATATTGGTAGTGCTGAAAGTACTGCTTTAATTAAAATTACCTTTCCTCCCTTCGTCAGCCAGTGACCTCCCCACACTGCGATTTTGGCTTTTATTTTCGAAATTAAATCGCTCCACAACGATCTTTTGTTTGTTCCTGATGAAATGGGGAGGCCTAAATACCTGAAGCTATCCCAATTTACCTGTCCTTTAAATCCTAAAATCGTGGTAATGTCTGTTAGTTCCCTCTGCTCTATATTCCAGCTATAAACCTCTGTTTTATTTTCGTTTATTAGCGCCCCAGAGACTCTGCAGTATTTTTTAAGAGTGGTGTTTATGGATCTGGCAATTCTTGTAGTGGCTCCTGCTAATAGAATTGTGTCATCAGCAAATAGCGCGTGATTGTGTCCTTCTGCTCCGTGGAATGCCTTAAGGCCCGGAATGCTGCCGCTTGTTTTTTCTTCTGCTAATTTTCGGCTTAACGACTCTGCCATGAGGATATACAGTGACGGGGATAGGGGGCATCCCTGTCGGATGCCCCTCTGCGCTTGAATGAAGTTCGTTGGACGCCCGTTGACTAGCGGTGCGATCCACGGCTTTTCTATGCATGCCTTGATCAGATTTATGAAGTGCTGGGAGAAGCCAAATGCCGTCAGAACTTTGCATAAGAAGGTTCGATCCACTCTGTCGAATGCGGAGGCCATGTCTAACTTGACTAGCATGCCCTTTTCCTTGCGCTGTTTGCTGGAGTGAACAATCTCTTGAACCTGTATTACATTATCCGTAATGTTTCTGCCTTCCACAAATCCGCCTTGAGAAGGTGAGATTAGTTTATTTAGCAGTGGCTTGATCCTGTTAGCGATCAGCTTTGCCAAGATTTTATATGATGCGTTACACAACGAGATCGGGCGGAACCTGGCAAATGTCTCCGGATTTGTCTCTTTGGGGATTAGTGCGAGGTATGTAGAATTTGTTCCTCCGCCTACCTTAGCCTTTTCCATAAATCTGCTAATCATTTTGAATAGATCCAGTTTAATGATTTGCCAGCACGCCTTATAGAAATGGATTGAAAATCCATCGGGCCCTGGTGCCTTGTCTGCCTCCATGGCCCAGACAACTTTAGTGATTTCTTCCTCCGTGGCTGGCCTACACAGTTCTGCGTTTTCTTCAAAGCTAATCTGATTTGGAATATTGGTCATAAAGTCCACGATTTCTACATCATTACTGTGGTTTTCTTTCCTGTATAGGTTCCTGAAATAGTTCTCTGCAGCTGCCTTGATCTGGTGATAGCTATTGCATACCCTGCCCTCTGGAGTTTTAATCTCTGCTATATGATTCTTGATCACTCTCGCTCTATATTGTCGATGAAAGTATGAAGTGTTTCTGTCCCCGGCCTTCAACCACAAGCTCCTGGATTTTAAGCGCCAGTGTTCCTCTTCCTTTCTGAAGGTATGATGCGCAGAACATTGGGCTTTTGTCTCTTTTTCCAATAGATCTGCTGTTATATCAATATTTTCCATCTCTGTTTGCAGGTTTTGGAGTGCCTGAACTGACTCCTTTCTTTGCTCGGTAGGGGTATGAATTGGCTTTTTTATCCAGTTCTTCAGCGCTAATTTGGTGGCCTTTAACTTCTGCTCCCAGACGTAGCTTGGAGATCCCGATACTGGTTTACCCCAGGCTGCCTTTACAGTCTCTTCGAAGCCTTCCTTCTCAATCCATAAGGGGCTGAATCTGAAAGGAATGGGTCCTAAGTCTTTTTCATCTTCTAGAAGGAGTTGAATGGGTTTGTGATCCGAGGTTAACTTGGCTAAAATTTGTGTAGTTATAATTTTTTTCTTCATCATTATGGATCCTTGGACCATGAATCTGTCTAGCCGCGCTGATATGTGATCAGATCCCAGTCTATTGTTGGACCAGGTGAAAATACCTCTGATGGGGTTAAAGTCCAGGAGGTCCCAGCGCTGGAAGAGTTCCTCCACTTGATCGAGCATGGGATCTCTGTTATTTGCCCCTCCTCTTTTTTCTTTAGCTTTCATAATAATGTTAAGATCCCCTGCTATGATAATATTGCTAGGGGAAGTCTGATCTAGATAGGCTGATAGAGAGCTCCAGCATTCTCTCTTTTCCTGATAAGTGACAGGGACATAAAGATTAAAGAGATTGATATTTAACTTACTTGCTTTGTGCATTAATTCAGTTTGTATCCAATGCTGCGTTTCCTTGTGATTATCCAGCTGGAAAAGGTCGTCATTCCAGAGTGTTGCCAGTCCTCCTGATGTGCCCCTTGAGCTGACCGCTTTGCCTGCTTTTTTATTCCACTTAGAGCTACTAATCTCTAGAAGTGCTTGCCCTTCTATTTTAGTCTCTTGGAGCAAGAGTATGTCTGAGGGTTCTGCTTTCATAAGATCCTTGACTGCCTCTATTTTGGAGGGGTTCCCCAGACCTCTGCAATTCCAAGAGACGATATTCATTATTTACTTGATGGGGGTCCTCCCTTGGAGGCCTTTGGTCTGGTGTTCCTCCCAATAGTCATTTCGATGGTGGCTTGACTTCCTTGCGTTTTGAGTCTCTCTGCCTCCTCCTCCCTTTTTTCTTTGCGGGATTTCCTTCCTGCTTTTTTCGATTGGCGCTCGTAAACTTCGTCCTCTGAGGAGCTAGAACTTTCAATTGGTTTTTTCTTTTTTATTATTTCTGCATATGTAGGGTTCAATGGGCTGCCCATATTGATCTCCCTCTGTATTACTTCTTCTACCTCCTTGTTAGGAATAGATGTGTCCTCTTGTTCTTCATTCTCTTGACTTAGGATGGTTTGATTGGCCTGATCCTTTTCTGCATCTTTAGGGTTTACTTCTGTTTCTTGATTGGCTTTACTGGAGCTGGGGACTTCTTCCGTTGGGCCTTTACCGTTTCCTTTTTTTTTGGAGGGTGCATTCTTCTGAACAAGGGTCCATTGTTCCCCGTTCTGTTTTTCTGCTTGCTCCTCTGCTCTCTTCTTGCAGTTCTTTGCAAAGTGGCCATGGCTGTGACAATGTCTGCATTTAAAGGGCAACTGTTCGTAATCCAGTTCCTGAACGTACGACCACCCAGCTACTGTAAGCTTGATAGCCTCCGGTAACCCTTCCTCTAAGTCCACTTCTACGCAGATCCGTGCACACGAGTATTGGTCTTTCCTCGCTGCCTGATCTATATATTTTCCCAGGGCGTTGCCTATGATTTGAAAAGATTTTTGATTCCAGCAATGCAATGGCAAATGGGGCAATCTGACCCAGACCGGAACTGCTGAAGGGATGTCCTGAGTGGGGTCAAAATCTGGTGCCCATTTATTCAAATATAGACCCTGAGGCCCCATAAAATACGGTCCATTCCTAAATATCAATCCTTTGTCATCAGGGTTTTCAAAGACAAACACGAAGAAACCCTTACCTACGAAATAGCTCTTAACTCCTTCTTTGATGAGGGGCTTCCAGTTCCTTTGTGTCCAGTCCTCTACCGATTTAGGAGATGGCCAGAGGCCTGTGAACTGGCCTATTAGGCCTCTTTCCGTGAGATTCATTGCGGCTTTGCAAGTTTCTTGTTCAGGTAGAGCCACTGAAGGGATCGAATCCAGTTTTTTCACGAATTTCTTCTGCATTCCTGAGGGCGGCCGCTTTGATCCAGCTGCAATCATTGAACGAAAGGCCAGCACCTCCGGCGGTTCTCGGGGCGGATCCGGATCCCCGCTGCCCTCCATTGGAACGGCAGGGGAACGCTAAGGGCGGGAGCGCGAGGGTTTGGGCAGGCTGGAGCCGCAGGCTGTTGCAGGCTGGAGCAGCAGGCGCGCGCTGCCAAAAAAAAAACTCTACATATAGAGAGAGTTTAAGTAAGAGTAAATTATAAGTTTGTATGGAAGAGTTTAATCAGTAAAATGTTATTGAAATAGTTTAATTCCTTAAAGCAATTTTCATTCTCAATCTTTGCCAATAAAATTTGAATAAGTAACCTTTACCAAAATAAAATCTCACCAAAATCATATATAATTCAATAAAAAACTAAACCCATACATACATATACATATAACTTATCAATCAAGCATGAAAGTCAAATATGTTCATACATTATATAACATATCCACGCTTACATGAAATATTGTCATTGCAGGTATATAAAACGATACTATAGGTATAAAACTTGTAACTGAAATTTAAATAGAAAATCAATAGAAATGATATTATGTGAGATTCTTCAACTCATTTAGAAGGAAACACTGATTTATCGCAGGATTCAAGCCCTAATTCCATCGAGGATCACGCACTTTGACCAATTGTATATATCTTTTTCCCACTGATATAATGCCATGTGAAAACATTATAAGTTAGTTTTCTTATTACTCAATTTATGTATATTGGAAAAAAACAAAAAATTACTTTAATGGTTTTAAGTTTCTGTTTCATATTTTTTCATAACAAAATATAAATTTAAGCTATATAGTCTACAAAATCTTAAAATCTTGTAATTTAAAAAAAAAAAAAAAAAATTATACATTTAAAAATATAATTTAAGAAATTAAAATTAAAATTTTTAATTAAAATATATAAAAGAAAAAATAAAACCATTTATATAATTTCAATTTGAATTCTAACAAAAACATACTCTAACTACTTTGTGTTAGTGTTGGGATGTTTTGTGAATAGCTTTTAATACTACCTGGAGATGGAGATAGAGATGGTCCCAGATATATATTCTTTTTATTATTATATGAAAATAGTTTAAAATTAATTATTTTTATAGTATAAATTAAATTTAAATTAGAAATTTAAAGTAAATTATTATCAATTTATTTCACTCAACTTAGTAATATCCATTAATATGTGAAAAGTAGATTAAGACTTAAACCTATCGACCTAACAACATTCTTAAAATTTAAGACCCTTCTTGTTTCAATGTATTTTTAGGTTCCTAGTTGTGACATCTATGTGCCTCAGGGTTTGGTAGGGTGAAAAGCGATCCCAAATGACTGACATATGTGAGTGACCTACTAAGTATAGCTAGGCACATGATTTAGTTAAAGCAATATTTTAAAAAAATTGTATTTTGGTTTTTATATAAATATAAATATATATATATATATATATATATATATAAATTTTTTGGAATTTAATAAATTTTGTTATAAAAATTTCCAAAAATAAAATATAAAAACTTTGTAAGATAATGATAGACATTTTCACTTTTTTTTTTTAGATATTATTTAATTAATTTCAAAATAAATTTGGGAAACATAAAAAATTTAACAAATATTTAACCTTTTTACCATTTGTTAAATATGTAATTTTTCAAACAAATAGATCTATACAAATTTCTAAGCTCAACTCACATGCAATTCTCGAGGACCATGAACCTCAAAGTTTGAAATTTGGTATCAGCCATGCATCTTACTCATGTCAATTTTTTATAATAGTCAAATATTGTTTTATCAGATCTCAATGTAATATATGATGCCCAAATGTGTTAGAAGCGTGTCATCGTGTTCTAATAAAATTATCAACGCCTAATGTTTCAGCTGCCTTTCACGCTTTTCATGGAATAATAAATTTCATGACAATTATGGCACGGATGGTCTTTTTATATAGGTTGCTTCAATTTCGCTCACAATTGAAGGAATAATTATAAATTTTATTTTTTTTTAATATTTGATTTAGTTACATGTTGAATTAGAATTTTTATATTATTGTGTTAATATTGAAAATGATACAAGTTAAATTGTTAGAGAATATTTTGTTTGGAAAATATTTTAGTTGTGATGCTTTCTAAGTAAATGAGTTTGTTTCTACTTTTTAGGAGGTTGTTATTTTTAATTTGGTTGAGAAATATTTTCTATTGTCTATGTTATGTTTCTTTATGAGGTTGAAATTATAGTATCTAGACTCTTATAGTATGTTTGTATGTCGAAAACACAGGATGTAAATATCGTTTCCTAGAAAGAGGTGATCTTTCCGCAAAAGAAGTTGTATTTCAATCGTTATGTTGTACTGATAAAATTGGTGTTGTGTGCCATCCGTTTAATAAATGCATTCAACCTTAGAAACCCATGTCGAGATTGGTTGCCATCGAAGTCAAAGAAAAGTAAGGGTCCAAGCTTGAAAGATGAAGAATTAACATTGATTTTAGACGGGCCTCCTTCCCAATCCACGTTTATCGATCTAGATAAGGCGATGATGTTTACACATTTAAATAAGGAGAATGTTGCATTTGCTAAGAGGAAGACAAAGAAAAAAACATGAAAACCCCATGTGCCTGTAGTAGGATGTTATGAACCTTGTATCTTAAAAATGATAAGAAACCAATAATTATAGTTCTCTTCAAGGAGAAAATATCCTTTTACAGTGAATAAAATGTACATGACAATACTTGAAGAATCTGAATAAGTCTGTATATTGTTGAGTCTTGAAAATGTCATTCATTTCCATTACACTTTCACTATTATGTCCATTATATCACCTCCATTTCAACTCCATTTCACTACTATGTCACCACATTCATCCCACTTTCATTATCATTGGGCCACCTTTATGTTTTTCCAATATTTATTATTTCTAAGCCTTTTAAGTGAATTTGTGGTTAAAAATTAGAAAATAATGTGCATATGCTTATACCTAACAAATGGGTTGAGGTTGTTGACATGTGTAGGTTGAAAGGAGACTTCTAGAAGACCCTTATGTGGCACCCCAAGGCCAAATTCGAATTTGAGTGGAAAGAATCATGGGATCATGAGGATATGTGTCACATCTCCTAATTGTATTGTAACTCTAAGAAGACATGTGTCTTATCAGTTCCTATTTTGATTAGGACTCTAGAGGTAGAGGGAGAGATTCATGGACTATCATTAATGAGATGGCTCTCATCTTTTTGTATAAATAGGAGATCTCTCTCCTTCATTTGTTAGTCCCTTTTAGTCTTTTAGTTTCTAGTTCTCAAGTTTGTAGTTCTTCCTTGATGGCTTTTGAAAGCTTTTGTACTTTGTACTTTTGAAGAAATTGAATAAAGCTTTGATGTTCTCAACATGGAAGGAGATGTGAAGTAGATGTCATGGAGCATATTAGAATGTAAGGTAGAGTAGATTTCATTTTGTAAATATTGCTTTGTAGAATGTAAGGTAGATTAGATTTTTCATTCATGCAATTTTAATTCATGCAAGTGTGTTTAATTTTGCTTTGATTTCATGACTAGTGGCATGTGTGGTCATCTTGTCTATGTTGCTGACCTTTATTTTTCGGTAGTTTGATTTTCATTAGTATCATTTCTTTAACTTGCACTTTACTTTCTGCTCTTAGATATCAAGTTGTTCATCTATTGATGGTTCTTTTTCCATAATCAAAGAACTTTATTGGAGCCAAAATATCACTTAGTACAGCTTGGTTTAGTTTGCTTTAAGACTCACATTGCTGACTTGTTCATAACTGTTCTCACATGATAAATCTAGCTGAAAGGCAAAAAGGTTAAGAAAAGGTTAAAGTAGTGTGATTTGTCTCCTTTATGTAGTGTCACTTAGATTTCATATTGCTTAGATTAAGTTTTCATTTTCATTTTAATCAGCAGCAGAGATACTGGGCCGATGTCATTAGTCCTTTATTTGATGTCTTTATTTTCCTTTAAGCATTTGATTCCATAGGTAGTAGGGGGCCCCTGCCTTGTATAGTTGTCATTTAATTTTGCATTTTATTTTTCTCATGTATATTAGCTGTACATAACAAAGTTGTTTTGATTACTGTTGTTTTACATTTTTCTCATGTATATTAGTTGTACATAAATTGCTTTCAAGTTGATTGTAGATTAGTGATGCACATAGCCTTTTAATGAACTAATGACGTGATAGAATCATCTTGTCCTTTTGCTAAAGCAGCAAGGATACTGGGTCTCATAGTCATTCTCTCATTATTTGATTATTGCATTTTATTTCGATTGAACTAGTTGCATTAAACACTTTAGAAAAGCAACAAGAACAAAACTCCAAAAACAACATAAACTATAAAACAACGAAGTAAGAGAAAGGTTAACTAAGCACATATAGTGCACCACACTTCATCAGTTTACGATACCCAGATTGATCATTTATGTAGAGCAATTTAAGACATTAAATTGACTAGACATATATATAGGAGACAAGGGTTACAATTATAATAAAATGGGGCCATAAGGGGTTTTAGCCTACATAACAACAATAATAACAATAGAATGTAATCACTCAAGATTTAAGGTTTAATAAGGGGTTTTTAGGTTAACATGGGGCTCATACAGGGCTTAACATGCCCCTCTGCTTTAAAAAAATGTTGTCCTCTGTTAGAAATTAAATAACAAAGTAATGAAATGAAAAGATTGGAAAAATAGAAAAGCATAAAACAAAAGAGACACATATATATGTGGTTCACCCAATCTGGGCCATGTCCACAGAGAAATATCTAGTCCTTCCTTTTATATTAGCCAACAAATTGAAGGGATACAACCTACAACACATTCTCTCTAATTTCCTCTTCGCCCTCACATATTCTCCTCTCTTTTTCTCATAGAATAATACGCATTCGTAATACAATTCCATCATATAAACCAAGGGTTGCCTTCTAGGGAAAGAAATCCTAAATTAACATAACTTCTACCATCAAATCTTTTACCTAATGAATGGTCTAGATTGACTACGAAATTAAAATAGTTTACAAGGAAAAATTCTTAAAAAAATTCTTTCAGGGGTACTATGCCCGAACCCCCGCAAGTGGGGACTCAAAACACTGCTCCCACCCCCCATAGACCACCTTTTACTAGTAGTGGGGGGGAAGCCCCCCCTAAACCCCCACTATCAGGGAATAGGATCCAAACACGACTGAGACAAGACCTCTAAATCAAGAAGATAACCAAGTTCTATACCCAACATCCTCAACACTTGACTAAGTGTTGGTGATTCTCCAAGAATAAGTCATCTTCCCATGTCATCTCTTCCACTAATACATTCTTTTCTTATGATGTACTCCACAATTGTTGGATCACTTGGCTACTTAATCCTTGTTTCAAGGACTGTTTTACTTCTAGTATGGTTCTCCTTTCTTCAATTCTCCTTGGAACATTTCTTGGATGCAAATAAATAACATGGGCATGATGTCAATTAGGTGGAAGACCCTTAGGAATTAATTCAAATAACTTTGGATGATTTTTGATAGCCTTACAGAGATCCCTTAACATAGATGATATTATTGTTTGAACATTTAGTGAACATAATTTTTCCATTACACCCTAGAGCCCCATTTTGATTAATTTTGTCATTCCATTAGAGCTTATCACTTTAGATGGTTTCCTTTGGATATTGTTGTCACCTAAATTGTACACCCAAGGCGCAATTCTTAGAGTAGGGATTAGAGTGGCAGACCCTACTCTGAGCATTACGCCTTGGGTGTACACTTCCTCAAGAAGTTACTCATCCATTTTCACCTTTAGGGACCACCCCCCTTATCCTGCTTAGGAGATAGCTTAAAAAAAGTGAGTAGGGATTATGGTGACAACCCCTACTTTGAGCATTTCACCTTGGGTGTACAATTTAGGTGACAAAAGATACCTCTAAGCTCAATTTCCTTTCCTTTTGATGTAAATCCTGTGAAGGAGATTGAAAACTAAAGGTCATTTTTCCTAACGATTGTAACCATTGGAATATTAATACAAGATAAACAACACCGACTTGTATTGCACTCATGTGATTACCTAAAAAAAATTTTCCCACATTGAGCTTAATGATATGACACTTTCTTGACCATTACTTGAAACTTTGGTGCTAGATATAAGAAACAATTGAGAATTTTTTCTAATTTTCAACCGATGAAGTTAAGGGTACTACTCGAATCAATCAATAATGTTTCCTTTTATTTTTTGATATATTCTTTTATTTTGAGGGTTTTTGGAGTATTGATGCTAGCCAATGCATGATAGGATATTGCGGGAGTAGTCATTTTTAGCTCTAGATCTTGTGGCTATTCCAATTCTTAGATCTTATTCCTCTTTAAAGTCTATCTAGAATAATTTCTTCTCACTGCATTTATTCCTGTTACTATACTTGTTGTCATAGTTGAAACATAGTCCCCTTTTTCTTCTTTCATCCATTTTCTAAGGAGTCAATTTTGTCATTTTAAGAGAGGAAGCATAATTTTCAGTATAGTTATTAGTGACCTATTTCCTAGTGGCCATATTTTTATTTTCAACTTTCCTTTCCCGAACAAAAGAATTCTTTAGAGATTTAGGTTCAAAGAGATGTGCCTCATGTTGGATGATTTCCTTTAAAGTTCTCATAAATACGTCTAATAAATTATCGTCTAAAATATTCTTTACTTTGAGACTCAACTTTTGGAATTGTTGATTGTGTTTTGTAACTAGACCTTTTTGTTCGAAAATTTACTAATTGAATAAATAATGTATTTCTACTAATATACCCATAATATGCTATTAATTACTCTATAAAATGGACCAATACATAACAAAATCATTTTTCCTTCACAAATATGTTGGTACCACACATGTTGATCTTGTTCTAAAAATAGGAACGCAATATTTTCCTTTTGGAAGGATGCCACTTGGTGTAGATCAAAATATTTATCCTTTTGAAATATCCATGTTATAATATGATTACCATCAAACTTCCTTGTATCATTTTTTAGAATATAGTAGTTCCTTGGTGCTAACTTGAAGCCTTGATGATGTGGATTTTGGATTGAAAATTCATGATTATGGTTCTACGATTCAATATTCGTTCTCTCCAATTATGATAGAATATTCCCCATATGAGATTGATTCTCAACATCATGCTTATCTTTATGTTCATGATTTCCTTGTATTTCAACATCCCTATTAGGGAGATATTTTAATAAAATTATTTGTAATTCTTTTATTTCCTCCATAATAGGTTTTTGCATTTCTTCCTTATTTTCATCCATATTCTTTTCTGTTTATCTTTTAATATTTGTTGATAACCTGATAAATCCACCTTTTTCAACATACTACCATTTATTTCATTAACTTTCTTCTCTAACTAAGATAACCTGAATTCACTTTCTTCATAAGTCAAGGATGAACCTTTAGTATATTTAATTGGTGTAGTAGTTTTGTTTGGAGGCATGTTGTAAAATAATATTAGTACTCCTCTTCATCACAACTTTTAGTCACCAAAAGAATGGGGTATTCTAATCAACAGCTAGGTCATAAGTTATGTACCTTAATTTGGAGAGTGTATGAATGGATGAAGTTTTTCTTGATATATCTCTAAGATTTGTTTCATTTTGGATCTGAAACATTGGTTTGTAATACTCTGGTATTTATTTTCTACAATTCCACAGGTGTGAATAGAATTTAATGTGCCAAGTGAAAGTTATGGTAACCTTCCCAAACTTATTGATTTTTTCACTATTCCCACAAGCAGGGTGTGTATACCATGCCACGAGTCCAATTCTTCAAATGTAATTATGATTTTTTTATCGAGGTACTAATGTATGCCTCTTGAAATTACTGAAGATTTCACAATCTAAAATGTCACAGAAAATCAGACATAGCAAAAGTACCAAGTTGACCTTTTTTTAAATTTATTTCAGGATTCTTCACGAACCCTATATCTACAAGGTATAAATTTGAAAGTATAGAGAACCAAATTATGAAAATTGAACAATATGTTATCGATATTTCTTCTTTATATGGTCCATATTTCACTGTTTGAAACTTTGCAGAAAAAAAATTATTATGAAAATTCCAAACTAAAATGTTTGAAATTGATTTCAAGAGCATTCAACAACTTGAAATTACTTAGAGAATACATATGAATTATAGCGAACAAAGATATGAAATTTCAACCATATTTTACTAATATTTCACCTCAATGTGGTCCAAGTTTCATGGTCTAAAATGTCATAGAAAAAAAATCACAACAAAAATTCTAAACTAACCTGATTTCAAGAGCATTTAGGAATCCTAATTTCCTTGGAGTATATCTATAAAAATATAGCAAACCAATATCTGAAATTTGAACTGGATATTGTATGAAATTTTTCCTCAATATTGTCCAGCTTTCACCCCCTAAAACCTTCCAAGAAAAATTTATAGTCAAAATTCCGTGATGACCAATTTAAAGTAGAAAAACCCTAGGATTATGAGCTCTAATACTAAATGTTATGAACCTTGTGCCTTAAAATGATAAGAAACCAATAGTTACAGTACTCCTTGAGGGGTAACCTCCTTTTACAATGAATACAATGTACAAGACAATATTTGATGATACTATTACTAGGTCTCCTTAGTTATATATATATATATATATATATATATATATATATATATATATATATATAGATATATATATGGGACAAGGGGTTAACTATAATAAAATTTGACCATGAGGTGGTCTAGCCTACATAACAATATAACAATGAAAATATAATCAATCAATATCCAAGGCTTAATGAGGGGTTTTAGGGTTAACATGGGGCTTATAGAGGGCTTAACCTGGAAATTTAAGGTTTGCACATCAGAAATGTGTACAATGATGGTGCAATTAAAATAATAGTATTATACGTGAGATATGTCAATATCCATATAGTCCTAATTACATGGCCCCTCCTTAGACAAGTCATTTTAATGAAACTCCCATTGATTTGAGTGGAAGTTGAGACATACCTAGAGCATAATTAGACATGCATGATCCTTGCTTGTTAAAAATGGCTACTACAAAGTGTCATTTCTTGCAAGTAGAATATGATGAGTCATTTCTTGCAAGTAGAATATGATGAATATGAAGTGGCTAATGCAAATGGTGCTACATTCTATCATTCAACTGCATTGATTCTCATGGCCTCTACATTCACGAATATCATGCAATTTTTTGGGCTTTGTCATGGCCAACACATTTGACCTAGTCAAAATTCTTTTAATAAATAAGGGTAGAAGTGGGTATAAGAATAAGGTGAAGAAATATGTATTTAATAGCCTATGAAAAATGATGAGGATATTCCAGTTTCCTCATAAGATTTCTTGACCACAAATACATCGCCTCATGCTTGGCGTGGCATGGAGAAGTCGACAAAGAAGGATCAATATGCATTAAATGAAGGTATAAAACTCAATTTCATTTCAGAGCATGTCAATGATTTATAAATGATGATATTTCATGTGTGGTCACCATGATTATGTGTGTCTCACAAGTTATTTCGATAAGGATGAATGAGAACCTTTTCAATTTGTTAAGTAAATGTGTTAAAAGTGGTCCCATGAATGATATACATGATATAAGTAATTGTTTTGGTTTTATGTTCCATTCACACATTGTATGGAACATATTTCCCATGGCAAAATGATTACAATAGAGCTTGGCAAAATTAATTAAAAAAGGATATGAAATTAGAATCTTATTTTTAAAAGGGTTTGTTCGAAAATTTTGTATGGAATTTATGCCTTTGTAATTTTTAAACCTTGAAAAGAGCATTCTTACTGACCTTCACAACCCCAATTTGATATAAAAATTAATTTTCTAAATTTCATTACTCTAACAATTAAAGGGTGAAGTAATGAAGAATAGAGAAAAATAATTAATAGAGACGTTGAAGACATAAATTATGAAGAAGCCAAGCATGTGCAGGATTTAGAGAAACAATACTTTAGATGGAGAGGTAGAGAAAAGTGATGCATGATGATGATATGCAAATGAGATTATATGTTTGGGTAGATGATTGCAACAAATAAATGATGTTAACCTTTGTGTTATTGTAAAGCATTTTGAATGCTTGTTGTACCTAAGATGAAATTTTATAATGGTCCACATGTGTTTCACGGGGTGCATGATTAGTTGTACCCAACACCCAAATTTTTAGTCCAAGTTGAAAAAATCATTCCCCCGAGTATTTTGTAAGCCTTGTTGAAGCAAGCCTACATACATTGCACAAATAATCATGTAGCATGTATATGCATTATGCATAGGGAGGTTTTGACATCATGTTGTGAAATAAACCACTCAGATATGTACGATGGTGGCAAGTGGAATCATATCCAAGATTGATGTGAAATTGAAGAAATTGTTTCTTCAATTGAGGGGGAAATTTGAGAATTTAAAGGACCAAGTTAGAAAGAGTTTAACTTGTTGATGGACTATGTAAGAGAAAAGGATTCCTAGAGAACTAGAGATTACAACAGATGACACCAATCTTGATAGATGGATTTCTTTTCATGTAGACAACAATGATCATTTGTTTGCAAAAAAAAGAAGAAAATTCTTATCTGCGGGCATGAAATATAAAAATAAGGAATCCATAATGAAGAAGTGCAAGTGAATATGTGATCTTCAAAGTGGCAGAAAAGAAAAACCCATGATAGTTCTTTTGATGGTATTGAAGACAACAAAAACAAATTTCAAATGATGGCGGACATCAAAAATTAAAACTTAATTATTTTGTAATAGACTCAAGGCTATGTAGACATCAATGATCAATTGTTTAAAAAAAAACCAGAAAATTCATATGTGCAGGTACGAAAAATAAAACTAAGGAAGCCATAATGAAGAAGTGAAAGTGAATATGTGATCCTCAAAACGGCATAAAATAAATCCCATAATAGTGCTTCTGATGGTATTGATGATAACAACAATAGAATTCAAATGATGGTGGACATAAAAAATGAAAACTTTGTTGTTGTGTAATAGACTCAAGACTATATTGTAATGTGCGTCACACATTATATTTGTAAGCAAGTATATAGTGTCCTGTTTGAGTTGATATGGTTTTCGTAGAAAATGTTTTAGTTATGTACTTAGTATTTCTAAACTGAGTCAATATTTAATACTGATGAGGCAATATGTACCCCTATGAATTTCATGGTAATCTCAAAACCACTTTGTAGTGTAGATTTGTGTTAATCCATAAACCACATAACAGAGGAAAGTTCATCGTCAGATAGAGACCACTTGGTGTGATGGCTTAAGGTCATACAAAACCACTTGATTCTTTGTTCATGGTAATAAAAAAGCATGTGATGGTGTGATGATGAAATGCAAGTTTGTGAGTGACAAGGAAAATATAGGTAGGGGTTACTATAGATCCTTTTGTTCCTTGGAAGTCTAGTGTAGGAGCAATGGGAGCATGGCTAAGCGTAAGTTGACAAAACCCAAAGTGTAGTTGAGGGTAAGTTGAAAAAACCTAAAGCATGGTTACAAGTAAGTTGAGAAAACTTAGGATGATGATGGTGACACAATGGGATTTAAAAGTGCATATATAGGTGAGAAAACATGATGTGTGAATTAACCATGTACATTAATGGCATCACCATAGACTGACAATTTTAACATTATTTACCCATCCATTTTAGTGGTTGATTGTTTCTTTATATGGATGTCACCATTTGGTTCATGTTGGTGACCCATGCATTCCATTATATGGATGTCAACATTTTGTAATATTTGTAAATTCTATGTTGGACCATAGATGGACATTACTAATAAATAGGTGCTTCAGTTCATATTGGATCATGTGTTGTAGAGGAGATCATATTCATGAAGACATTGTCTAGTTAAGATTAAAACAAGTAGTTGTTAAGGGGGGTGTTGGAGTATATAACTCGTAATTTTCTTATGTGTGATAATTGGTTTGAGAAAGAGTCTTCCTATTATTTATATGTTGTTCTATCATGTTGGTTTAAGAGATATTTTTTCAACTAATTGATTGTGTGATCAAGATAGTTTCTCTAGCTTGAACCCATTTGTGTATTTATATGTGTAGCATCATTTGATTAATTAATTTTTGAAATTGTGTTTTCTAAATTTTTATCTAATTAAAAAATTAGATTAAAAAGAAATTACATGTTAATTTTAACTTAGTTACACACAGAGCCATTAGGGTTAGCTCAACTGTTCAAGTTATTGTTGTTAAAGTACCTCTCTATTGAGAGTGTTATCACTCAGATTTTCCTAGAAGTTGTTAGGAAGAGGAAAGGGGTCCGAGGTTACCACAAACCAACTTTTAAGTATAGATTCTAGCCAATCTGCACTCAGAGAGGGCTCTCTCTTTATGATTTAGCTTGGTTTTTAGAAGATATTAGGCTAGTTGTGAAGTTTAGGGGTTTTGTTTGAGTTTGGGTGGTGAGATTCAATAGCAAAGGGGTAATACTGAGTAGCTTAGTCCATTGGGCTGATGGAGTCAAAGAAAATGGCTTAGCTGGAATTGGTTTCTTCACAAAGGATGGTTTAACAAAGCAAGGTAGTCAAACAGGGAACAATTAAAGACTAAAAGATGGAATGGGCTTAAAGGGTTAAAGGGAAACTAAGAATCCTTTAACATACTTTAAATGAGCAGAATATGACTAACCACCAATAAAGAGAAATTAAGAATTATTTATTAAATGATTAAGATGTATAAAATAGGAAATAGGAGCAATCAAGAATTCTCTGTTTATACTAGTTTAGAAGAAAACATTGAGAATAATAATGATTGAAAACAGAGTGCAATTAAGCAAATTCTGAGTTATTCTTTTTCGTTATCATTCAGATGTGAAACAAAGATGATATCTTAAACAAGTAAAACTGTAAAACACAAGGTATAGATGAACTTATTGATTCGGTGTTTGATTCAAGAATTCTGAGAAAAGTCCTTAGCTCCAATTCTTCATCCAGCAAGCCACAAAGTTGGTCCAAACATCACTTTATTCCAAAATAGTCAATGTTACAGTGATGTCTAAGAATCCACCCTCAATACTCCAATTGAGGGGGTATTTATACAAAAAATCTTTACAAAAATATCTCATAACAGAGTGAGATATATTCTAGTGATGACTAATTATTTTTAAAGAAAAATAGAGACACTTAGTCTCAAAGATAGGAGAAAGGTGAACTGATGATGTGTTGTTCCTATTCTCGTTGAATGTGCTGGAGGTAGGCCCTTTTATTTGGCTCACTGCTGTCCTTTTTAGTAACTTTGTGCTGGCTGCCTTGTTTTGACCAATACTTTTCACCTGTTCTGATACACTTCGACCTGTTTGACCCATTTTCATCTTTATTCATCTTGCTATGGTAAAAGCCCAAAATTTACATTTTACCAAAAGTAAATTTACAAAATTCTCAATATGTCTTCCCACCATTTTTGCTCTGGCAATCTGTGTTTCTGAAGTTTCCTCAGAGTCTCATCAGTTTCTGTATATCTGAAAAAATTAGGTTGGATTTGAAACAAGTGCTTTACCTCATGCTCAATATAGAACAAGTTCAACAAGTTGTCATAGAGAACTCGGCCTTTCGGAAGTGTTTTTGTTCCTGATGCACTTGTTGATGAACTAGCTTGATCTCCAACATACTTATTCAATTTATCTACATAATTAATGTGCTTCATTAACCTATCATTGACCAAAGGACTTGGTAGCCCTTTATTCTACAAAACCGTGAACTTCACCATAAAAGAATTGATTTCCACCTGCATATCTTGACATCTTCTTTCTAGATTTTGCATCAAAGTTCTTTTAGTTAGCACCCTTTTGATTTCCAGAATGGTGTCTGTCCTGTCTGGGATGCCAAGTGCTTCCAGTTGTTCCCTATTTCTATTATTCAAAAAATGTATAAGCCTGTTGGCTTGTTCAGGCATTTGTCCTAACTCTGCTCTTGTTCTTTGAATTTCTCCATGTGCTGCTTTCACTAAATCAATCTGTTCATAAATCACTTGGATAGATGCCCACACATCATTTATAGATTGAATGATGTTGGCCCAAAGGATTTTCTTGATCTCTGTCAGAGGCTTGTCAAAAGTGAGCTCTTGTTCTAATGTTTTAACTTTACTTTCTAAAGCTTTGATCTCCCTTGTTTTCTCTGCAACACTTATTTTGGATTTATCATAATTACTTTCTATCTTTGCCAATTTTTCCTTTACTTGTTGCAATTTTGTGACTTGTAATCTCATTTCTTCCATGGCCTTTATCAATTCTTCAGTGCTCATATTAGTACTGCTGCCTGTTGCTGCGGTTGATGTACCTGTAATCACCTCTGTTGTGGCTGCTGGGACATTTGGAGCCAATGTTGTTCCAAGTACAGAAGGGACTGTTGTTGATGTACCTGTAGGAATTACTTCAGGAGGCTGGGAGGTCGACTCTCCCTGCTTTTCCTTTAGTGCTTTCTCTAATGCCTGCTCTGTATCATTCAATATTTCATTAAGTTTCAGGAGCAGGTCCATCATATCTTCTTCTGATTTCTGTTGTATAACATCTGCCATTATAGGATGCCTTGAAGGAGGTAGCTTCAGCTATTTCCTCAGGGCAGCAATGTCCTCTTCTTTCTTCTTGATCAGAGCCTATATGCCTTTAGCATCTTTGGGATCATGTCCCAATCCAATGATGATCTCTTCTAATGATTTGATTCTGTTATCCTTGGCTAGGGAGGAGGCTTTTTCCAAGTGAAGTTGAGCAACTGTATTATCCAAGGAATTTTGTAGCTTGTGGGCCATCATTGCTTTGTCAGCCAGTGTGGAATAGACCATTTCCCCAGTTTGCTTGTGAAGTTCAATCTGGTCCATAGGATGAATATCTTTGGCTAAGACCTCCAAATTTGTTCTAATGTAATCTGTTGCTGACTGGGGTTGCTGCACCTTTGGCTTAAAATAACTCATTATCATTTTGCCTTCTTTAATATCATAAGCTGACATCAATCTCTGCTGGTTTGAGGGGGCCATCTTCAGATACTGATTATAAATTTGAAGCCTTACTGGATCATTCCTGGCTTTTATCTCTGTAAATGTCTTCTTAATATCTGATGCCTATTTGCTTTGTGGCTTGGTGGATGATACTTCTGCACTGTGTTGCTTTTCTAGTTCTTGCCTCTGTGAACTAAGAGATGTTTCTGCCAATGGAGAAGTTTGCTGGATCACTGCCCTTTCTTCTCTATGGCTGTCTATAGCTTCTTTCATCATTTCCTCTTCTGAGAGAGGATTTAATCTTTGTCTTTTAGTCCCAGGCTATTCCATGAGTCCACTGACAGGAGTAGTGGTTTCCCTATCCCTCTTCTTGCCTCTTTCCTCATTTAGAGGAGTTTGCAAAACTGGAGTTTCTACTACTTTAGTGTGAGGTGGAGGAGTTGGTACTGGTCCTTGTTCTTTGGACTTTTCAGGTCGATCTGTCATTGTGGGTTGTTCTGTGGTCTCTACTTCCTTCCCTTTAGGTGTGCCTATGGCTGGTATGTTGACTTCCGGTGGAGGCTGTTGAGAAGTTCCAGCAATGGATGCCCCCTTTTCTGGCCCTTGAGATAGCTTGAAAAATACCTGCCCAAAAGAATCCAGGTCAAGGGTTTTCTCAAGATCTCTCATAGCATTTTCCATCTTTTCTTGTTCACTAATCTCTTCTATTGGGGTCCCTTCTACCCATTCATCCTGATTTGCAGACTATTCAATTTCTGGGATCCTATGATGTATATAAAATGATAGCCTGTTTTTTGTCCTTCTATCACATATGAAATTATTTGGGTCATATGGCACCCACCAGAAACTTTTCTTCAATCTAAGGTGGTCTTGTAAAATCTTTTCAGCTTCTTGCCAGGCATCCCTAGAATTAATGACAAAAGGGTCTAACTGGTTCTTGATTCTTAGCTGGGCCTTTTTCTTTGTGCTACAAAAATGGACTAAGTTTGCATTAATAAGCTGTCTAAAATATTCTAGCGCAAATAATCTCATGGGCACATATCTAGGTAACTTGAAAGGGCAAAGTTCACACACATACATTCTGATTTCTGTGTAATTTTGGTACAGGTACCAGTCACCTATCCTGTACTGTTTGGAGAGCTGCAGAATCTTCTTCATGTCACCAGTGATTCTAGGAGGGGAAACTTCTATCAATAAAGTGGTTTCTGGATGTATAAACCAGTCAGTGAACTCATTATAAGTATAAGGGGACTCACTGGTATTATGAAAGATGGAACTCCAAAAAATCACAGACCTTCAATTTCCTTTTGAGTCCAATTTCCTGATGGGGAAAGAAAACCTGTCTGACTGATGATACAACAAAAGATGGTATATGAAAGAAGTATATTTGAAGACTCCTTCCCTCTCCAAATTTATGAATTGATGATGGATTTTGTCGGCAATGAAAGTGGCATAGTCATATCTGACAGCAGGGGGCTGCCTTGGAGTGAAAATTGATAGCAAAACTAAGGTGATATCATCAACATATTCAGTGGAATTGAATCCCATGGTTAGGGATATCATTTCAACAATGAGTCTGCCAGTGTCAGTGAAAAAATTCTGCAGATAAAGAGGTGGACCTTTGGGCTGGTGCTTTCGTAGCATGAAGGTCTGAGCAATATGGTTTATCTCTAATGTGGGCAATTGAGATGTTTTTGCTAGTAGATAACCCATGGAAAGAGGAGCAAGGGGCTTAGTGGAGTGGAACTGTATCATTTCATTAATGGACTTAGCAGTTATGGGAAAAAGAACAGTCTGGGATGGGGACATAACTGCTCTGTGGACAGGGTCATAGTTGGCACAGCAATGATGAATTATTTCTGGGAAAACATGGACTGAGGGGAGGAAATACATGGGAAGATTAGATTCCCACAGTCCAAAGATGTCAGACTTGTTTAGATAGCTTTCTCTGACTTGGCAGAAGGCCTGAAGATGGTTCCTGTCACTAGATAAATCTTTTATTTGGAAATCTTTGTCGGCTAGGGGTAGATAATCTAAGTTTTTATGGGTGTGACATTCAGGGCTACGAGAGTTTCCATGTTTGGTTCTTGTGTATTCAAACTGGAATTCGGGTTTTCAATGGAAAAAATGGCTTAAACAGCAGGCTTAGGGTCTTTTTATGGCAATTACAAACTGTTTTTACCTTGAATTTTAGCTTTCGCTGGTAGAATTCTCAGTAGAAAACTGAAATTACAGGGTTGCAAGGCAAAATGGATAAATACCTGGATTAAGGAGGAAAACTGTGTAATTGCAGGTTGGTTGGCGGACTGCAGAGCACGACGCTGGATTTCCTTGGCCGGGTGGTGGGCTGAATGCTCGGACAGTTGACTGAACGTTAGTTTGCATGGAGCACAGTTTGCAGTGGATAATGGTGAAAATGATGTTTTTATCGTTTATTTAACGAAATTCGGTTTGGCGGGGCTTTTTGGCATTTAATAGGCGGATGACGTCAGCGTGATGGGACGTGTTGTTGTTATGTGGAAGGGTGGTAAGCGGTAAGCGTCGCACCGCTTTTGGGGCTGGGTGGTTTTGAACGGAGGGCGAGCGAGCATATGGAGCGGGCGACGCGTGGCGGGGGTACGGCGGAAAACCGCCGGGCGATCGCAGGTTAAAACGAGGTGGGAAGGGTCATCGCAATATCGCCGTCGACATTTGGAATGGGATGCGATGATCGGATGGCTGACGGGCTATGGAGATGGCAGGAGTTTATACAGCGGGGTCCGATACATTACATAAGTTAATAAGTATATCGAGTGGATTTATGAATGGCGGGGATAGTTATTAATTAACCTAAAGGGTTAATTAATCCTGTATTATGCGGAGCGGGATAGGTTATTAATAAACTCCAAATAAGTTTATTAATCCTTTTTTATACTATATAATGGTTATATACCATCAGGGCAGGAATTATATAGAATGTCGGGGTTTTTAATATAAATACATAATACGGGAAAAGGTAAATGTTTTCGTCGGGAGTTATATAATAGATGTTAATAAGTTAATATGAAACAAAGTGAAAATAAGCGCTAAGCGTAAAAACAATTAACTTTGTAGTTAAACTTAGGCTAAAGTGAAAAAGGGGTCTTTCAAGCGATATTATGCATTTCCTAAGTAACATAGGTTTTTTACTTAGAAAAAATTTATGAAATGAAATGAAATGCTAGATAGATGGTTTTTTGAGTACTTAGGCTTTTAGATCATTGGGCCGAGGGTCCGGTCCCTCCAGAAGTCAGAGAAATGCTCTAAGCCCCTTTGATTTTCAAAGTCCTTAATACTTTTAGGGGGAATTAGTGAAATCTTTAGGGGAAAATGTGAATGGAAGTTAGTTATTTATCCTTGCCTTGCTTGAATTGCATCAAGTGTAATGTATGCCTTGCACTGGTGAGAAAAGTAAAGATCAACACATTTAGAAGCATTTTTCATCACAAGTATCATTCTGCAACATCATCTACCTACCCTACCTACTTTAGCCTGACATTTTTTCTTCTTTATTAGGGTGCACTTAGACTGGCAAACCCTTATCACACTTTTTCTTTTACATATGGAAGTCTATCTAAATCTAACCTTATTACATCCAAGGGCTTAGATTAAACTGTTGAGCTCCTTTTATTCACTCTACCTATCTACTTATCTGCCAAGATTAAACAGTTTGGTCAGATTTTATTCTCTATCTCTACAGCATGAAATTGAAAGATGAAAGAGCCAAGTTTAAACAGTTTGACTCTTCATCAATTGTGGCATAAGATTAACAAGTTGCATACAATTGCTTATTACAGAAAATGAAAAAGTAGTGGCATTTAGACTTGCACACTTTCTTGGTCTATTTTTGTTTGGGGTATATTTTTTCTCATTTTTTCGACCATTTTATTCTTTTTACCCTTTGATTTTTCTTTTAGGGCATACCCTCTTTACATTTTTTTAATTTTTTGATTTTCTGAAAATATGGAAAACCTTTACAACAAGAAAAGGTATGAACATATTACATATCTCATCAAGTTAATCATGAAATATGACACCTATTGGTATAGGAGCATAACACTGGCTCCACTTGGGGATGGATTTTCCTGGTGGAAAGTCAAGAACAGTAGGTCAGATGGCCTTCTGAATAACTTTGACTGTGCTTTGAAATCTCCTTCTGCTGGTTGCTTTATTGTATGTATGACAGTAATCCTTCTGAAGCTTAGGGCCTTCTCTCCGGGCTTCAACTCCAGCAAGTTACTATCCAATCCAAACTGTGACATTACCAAGGATATAGTATTTACATGTTAAAATCAGAATACATTAAAAAGTGGGATCATAGTAATGCTTTAGCATCCGACCATTAACTGGTCCTTCTTTTGTTTCTGTGTCATCCAAGTTTTTGAGATAGTAGGTATTGTTCCCTTGTAAAGCATGGATAACAAAAGGTCCTTTCCATAGGAAGTCAAACTTCCCATGTTTTCCCTTGTCTTCTCTCCTAGAATCCCATCTTAAAACTTTGTCTCCAATGTAGAAGTCCTCTGCCTTGGTTCTTTTATCAAATATTTTCTTAAGTTTCTCTTGTACCACTTGAGATCTCTAATATACTTCCTCTCTGGTCTGCTGCAAATGGATGGTCTAATTTATTCTCCTTTGAATGTCATTGGGTTCCACTTGAGCTTCCTGAAGCAGTTTCATTATTGGAACTCCTAAAGATGAAGGAAATACAGCCTCCATGCCATAGACTAATTCATAAGGACTAGTCCCAATGGATTTATTTGTAGTAAGTTTGTCTGCCCACAGTGCATTAGTAAGTTTCTTGTGCCAGTTTTTCTTGTTTTCTTCCAATAATTTCTTAATGATGTTAATTAGGCTTTTATTGGAAGACTCAGCTAGACCATTACCTTGAGGGTAATAGGCTGTGGAATGGCCTAGAGTGATATGGTATTTATTACAAAAACTTATCATTTTCTTGGATTTAAAGGCAACAGCATTATCAGTTATGATCTTCTCAGGACAGCCAAATCTAGACAAGATATTGGTTTCTAAGAATCCTATAATCACAGTATCATTGGCTTGTCTAGAGGGAATGGCTTCTATCCATTTAGTGAAATAATCTGTGGCAGTGAGAATCCATTTATGTTGACTAGAAGATGGAGGATGGATTTCTCCAATGAAGTCCAAGCCCCATTGTTGAAAGGGTTTTTCGATGGAGATTGGTCTCAGGGGTAAAGGTAGTAGTTTTCTCTTTCCCTCAAAAATTTGGCATTTATGGCAAGCAGTGAAAATTTTCTTTACATCGGTGAACAAGGTTGGCCAATAAAATCTAGCCCTTAGAATCTTGTCTGCATTTGCCTTCCAGTAAAGGTGCCTACCACAGTCTCCTGCATGAAATTCTTGGAGAACCTTGTCAGCTTCTTCTTTTACCAAACAATTCAATAGAATACCTTCATGATTTTTCCAAAATAAAGCATTATCTAAAATAAAAAAATTTGCAGCTTTCAGCTTTAAAAACCTCTTCTTTGTCCTGGATAACCCTGGAGGAGCCTGCAGGTTTAATAATACATAAGTTATATCAGCATACCATGGTGAATCTAAGAAGGCCTGGCTGATTTGTGGAGTCGCCATCTCCTGTTCATTATCCAGTTCATTAATGTCTAGGGCTTGACAATTGGTTTCAGTCATGAGTTTAGCCAATCCCTATCCTTTTATAAGCTTTGTAGGTCTAATTTCAATATCATATTCCAATATAGCAGCAATCCATTTACCTCATTTGCTCTCAATTCCATCTTGAGTTAAGATGTCTTTGACAACAACATTTGGCACATAGGCTATTACATGGGAATACAATATGTAGACTCTAAAGTCTTTAATAGCTTTCACCAGTGCAAAGGCTTGTTTTTCCATGATTTTTTATTTTAGTGGTGCATCTCTAAGTGCTTTACTAAAAAAGGCTATTGGTTTTTCACATCCCTGATCATCCTTTTGTAGTAAAACCGCAGCTATGGTGTGTTCCGATGCAAAGGAAAATATTATGAAATCTCTATCAAACTTTGGACTCGTGAGGACTGGTGTTCTAATTAAAGCCATTTTAATTTCCTCAAAAGCTTGCTTGGATTCAACTATCCAATTAATACTAGAATCCTTTTTCAACATATTATTAAGCAATCTAATTAATTGAACTAAATTGGAAATTAATCTTCTCAAAAAATTGATCTTTCCTAGGAAAGCTTGAAGTTCTTTGACATTTCTAGGATGGGGTATTTGTAGAATAGCTTCTATTCTGGCAGGATCAATTCTGATGCCTTCTTTGGAGATGATATGGCCTAAAAGTTTGCCTTCCTCTAGACCAAACAATGACTTTTTAGGATTTAAGGAAATACCATATTTTCTACATTTCAAGAATACTTGTCTCAAATGATCCAAGTGTTGCTGATCTGATTTAGAAAAAACAGTCAGGTCATCTAGATATATAACCAGAAAATCATGAATTTCCTTTGCAAACGTTATTTCCATTGCCCTTTGAAAGGTTGCCCCTGCATTTTTAAGTCCGAATGGAATTTTAACATATTTGAATGTACCCCATGGTGTTGTAAATGCAGTCTTTTCCTGGTCATCAGGATGAACCAAGATCTGGTTATAGCCTGAGAACCCATCCAAGAGTGAAATCCTAGAGGCTCCTACCACCCTCTGTAAAATGTGATCCATCTTGGGCAAGGGGTAGTTTTCCTTCAGAGAAACTTTATTAACATTCCTTAAATCAACACATAATCTGATTTCTCCAGTTTTCTTCCTAGTGGGTACTAAATTAGACACCCACTCTGAAAACCTGATAGGAGCAATTATTCCTGCTTCATACATTCGTTTGATTTCCTTTTCAATTAAGGGCAGAAGTACAGGATTGATTCTTCTAAGCTTTTGCTTGAATGGTTTCTGGTTTTCCTTCAGAGGTATTGTGTGTTGAATTATGGAGGTGTCATAAGATTTCAGGTCTTCATAGCTCCAGGCAAAAACATCCTAGAACTCTCTCATTAGCTCAACATATTTGAGTTTTTGGTCAGGGGGCAAAGATTTAGATAACTTCACTATTTTAGGATCATCCTCAGTTCCCAAATTATAGTCCTCAATATCTGCTCTTAAGGGTTCCATTTTGGGTTTCTTAGGAATATCATTGAAATCAAAAAGATCTTCCAAAGGTGTTAATCCCTGAGGCAAATGATTGTCCTTTAAATTGATTACTTCAGATTCTCCTTCAACAATTTCATCAATATCCATCTCTTGAAGTTCCTACATTTCCTGTTTGGTAAATTTTGTTGGATGCAACATTTGAGTTGCACTTTCTGCTGAAATGTTTGTTTCTATCTTATTTGTTTGATCAAATTCATTTACTGTATCTACATCTATGTTTATGTTACAAAATTCCTCATCTAAGGTTAAGAAATTGTTAATCTGCTTATCACCATCAAACACTTTCCAGTTCTTTAAATTGTCTGGTATAGCTGGCCTATGTCTAATCTCAGCTGTGAACTGATGATTGGGTTCAAATGGTAATTTACATGTGCTAGAAAACATTGCCAAACTATGAGCTCGCAAATTATGTTTTCTTCGGATTTTGGCAAGCTTAGTTTCCAAAAATGTGTTGAGAATCTCTATCACTGTATCTCTGTAATACTTCAGTCTGGGATCATTTGTTGAATATTGTCCTTTAATCTGTTGAACTATTAACTCAGAATCTCCTAAGACAGACACCCTAATTGCTCCTAATTTCTTAACCAGTTTAAGACCTAGCAACAGAGCTTCATATTCTGCCATATTGTTGGTGCATCTAAAGTTTAATCTATAGGCATGGCCTTCAGCATGGTTGTTTTCAAGATTATGCACCCAGACTCTTGCTCCTGCTCCTAATTTGTTAACTGAACCATCAAATTCCAAGTGCCAGAGAATCTCATGTTCATAATTTGTGTCAGGAGTCTCAGGAATCTGTTTAATAGGGAGATTTGGTTCTTTGCTTTCTTTTGTTTTCTCTTTGGTGTCTGATGTTTCCCTGTTTTCAGAATTTTCATGTATTCGAACACTAGATTTATCATTTGCAAATTCTTTTGGTTCTGCTAAAACTTCTGATTCAGTTAAAGGATCAATTTCAGCATTGTAGAGAATGAAAGAATCCATGTCAGAGTGAACTGAGTAGATAGGGAAATTTTGAGGTTTCTCCTGACTACTTACAATGTAGAAATTTTGAATAATTTAACACATATTCAATGGAGATTATCCTGATCATGTACTATTGCGGAATACATACACAATACATAAGCTCCTCTATGTTGATCATCAATATAGCAGCATCAATAACAATAAAAAATCAAGAGCATTCACACATTAACACAGTATGTAACCAGGGGAAAGCTTACAGCTGAAAACCCCACACTATCTGTATATTAATGATTGATTGAGAACATGTAACATTACAAAGTGCAATGCTTATCACAAGAAATCCAGTACCAACTCCACCTGTTACACACAATACAGGTCAGATATGATCTCCAAATCTATTCCATTGCTTGCTTGCCTCCACTGCTCAATACCTGCTCGAGAATCAATGAGAATGGATTAACCAAACTCGTATTTACCTCCAAAGAATCACTCACACTGGGAAAGACGTGAGCAGAGGCTATAATACTGGGCAATACTCATTTGCATACTCAATCCCTTGATTGTGCTAATCCTCATGCACAACTATAGTCACAACTGATAGCAATCTGATCCTCTAACACATGTCACTGCTGAACTGAACATGCACTGACATGCAACTGAGTTAACTGATGTATTCTATAGTTTCATTATGATTTAATAATTATTTTAACAACTCATCATTAGTCTATTTGCAGTTAGATTAATTACAACTAGTTTAACCAAGTCAAACTGAACACAACTCCATCAACTCCACAATCAACTCCACCAAACTCAACTGATTGAGTTCTAACTGAAGTCATGCATGCAACAACTCAACTGACCCACAAAGAAAGCGTACTTCCTTCTGACAGTTGCATGTGCCACATCTGTAGCTCAAACTGAAGTGCTCCAAGAGAATAAGATCAAGTTTATAGTCCAAATATTATTATGAGACAATAATATTTGACTTTTCTATTTTTGACAACCAGTCTAAAAATAGACTTTGATCACTCCTGTTATGATCACTCCTGCTGTGATCATCCCTGCTGTGGTCACTCCTGCTGTGATCATCCCTGCTGTGATCCAAAAATAGAACTTGCGCCATAATTTGCCTGCGGGCCCACTTAGTGAAGGCGACTCTTTTCACTAAGCTCCATCATCTTGTTGCAATCTCAACACTCCCTCTCGACAAGATATGGATTATCAACAACCCCTATCCTACCTCGGTGGTATTCGAATTTGCTCCTGGTGAGAGCCTTCGTCAGAATATCAGCATCCTGATCCTCCGTTGGAATGTATGAAAGCAACATGATCCTCCGCTGCACACAATCTCTGATATGATAGTACCTGATGTCGTCCGTTGAGCTCCCTGCCCAATCTGCATCCTCCTATCTGTACCAATCTCCATATCCCGATGTGCCTCTGTTGAGCCTACACACATGCGACTCCACCAACTGTCGATATACAGTGGCATCCACTACCTCCGCTGAAGTAGTATCCTCCTTCCTCCAACCTCCAGGAAGGAACACAGTCTTCACATCCATCTGATGAATGTGCCACCCCATCTGCATCACTTTGTAGATCCATCTCGAACCCACCACTGATTTCCCTTCCAATCTTGGAACAATCTCCCATGCACTGTTTCTGACAATAGAATCATACTCTTCCACCATGGCATCTACCCATGCGAGATCCTCCACAGCTTCCTCGAAAGAGGATGGCTCAGTCACAACACACTTGCTTATAAGAGCCATGTATCCAGTGTACCAATCAGGTGACTGTCTCTGCCTGCGTTGGGCTGTAGGTGGTCCTACAACTTTCTCTGCATCTTGAGCCAGTCACTCAGCTTTTGTCAAGCGCTTTCGCCCTCTGATGGTTGGCACTGCATGAGTGGTCTCTTCCACTCCATGAACCTCGTCCTGTGGCTGATCCATGTCCTGAAGCTCATCCTTAGGAACTAATAGCTCCTCATCTACATGCAAGTGTAGCTCCCTCTCAAGCGAACACTTCATGGCTTTCTCCTCCTGAAATTTTATATCCCATCGCACAACAGTTTTACCTCTGTCTGGCAAATACACACGATAGTTGTGGGGCGTATCAGTGTACCCCACAAATATCCCAACCTCTGCGGTCAGCTCCAACTTCTTCCTGGCATCCTTCTTCACATGCATGTAAACGTTAGCACCAAAAATCCTCAAATGAGAAAGATCAGGCTTCTTACCAGAATAAGCCTCCTCGGGTGTACTCATGCCGAGTATCCTATGAGGACAACGGTTCTGCACATAAACTGCTATATTGCATGCTTCCGCCCACAAGTGAAGGGGTAGGCCCTGATCATGCAACATTGCCCGTGCAGCACCCACAATCGTTCTGTTCTTCCGCTCAGCTACCCCGTTCTGTTGTGGGTTATGGGGAGCTATGAGCTCTCTTTGAATCCCTTCTGCCTTGCAGAAATCCTTGAACTCGTCCGAGATGTATTCACCACCATTATCGCTCCTAAGAGCCTTCACCTTCTTCCCCGACTCCTTCTCGACCAATGCTTTGAATTCACAGAACTTTGAATATGTCTCGCTCTTCTTCTGCATGAAGAAGATCCAGCACTTACTAGAGAAATCATCAACAAAAATCACATAATACCTGTGTTTTGCTGTCGAAGCAACTGAGAAAGGTCCACACACATTTGTGTGAATTCTCTCAAGGATCGTTGTGGCTTGACTATCCTTCTCGTGAAAAGTGGCTTTCACAAACTTCCCTAAAGTACACCCCTTGCACTAATCTGACTACGCAAGAGTGCCTTTAAGAAGCCCTGTAGTGATCTGCTGCAGTATCTTCAAGGCTCCATGGTGAAGGTGACCCAATCTCCTGTGCCAAAACTTGTCATCATCCCGGCTCACCAATCCTTCTGCCTTTCCTGCCATTGTTGCGCATCCATCTACATGCAACTGATAAAGGTTCCTCACTTGAACCCCTATCTTCCGGGTCTCACCAGTTGTCTTGCTGCGCAGGAAAGCTTTTCCCTTGCTGAAAACAACATCATACCCCTTGTCTTCTAACATCGCCACAGAGATAAGATTCTTCTTCAATCCTGGAACATGCATGACTTCCTTCAATACGAAGGGTTTACCAGACTCCCTCTCAAAGGAAATGGTATCGATACCGGTCGCACTGTATCTACCATCATCGCCCATCTCGATGTGCACTCCAAGATCTTTGTCCTCCAGATCAGAAAACAAATCTCGATCTCCCGTCATGTGAAAAGACGCACCACTGTCCAAGAACCACACTGATCCCATCACACTTGAAACCAAGCATGTGATCAATGAAAAATCAAGCTCAAACTGTGAGGCTAGAGCCTCTCCTGCTGCAGATCCAGCAGCCTACTTGTTCTTCTTCTTCTGCGGACAATTAGTGGCATAGTGTCCGTGCTGGTGACAGTGAAAACACTTCACCTTGGACATGTCCTGCTTCTTGCCTTTCACACCAGACTGAGAAGCTTTCTTGCTCTTCCCTTTCTTTGCTTTGGCAGCCAAAGCGCAATTTTCTTCATCAGCTCCCTTTGACGAAGATCCGTCCCTGGTACTCTGCTTGATCTCCTCCTGCACAAGATGTGACCATGGTCTTTCCCATCCTGGCAATTTCTCTCGACCATTGACAGAGTCCTAATAGGAATGCCAACTCTTCGGAAGACCAAGGAGAGCCAAGCTTACCAAGTCCTCATCATCGACAGTAACCCCCACACTTCCCAGCTCATCTCGACACTGAGTGAACTTCGTGAGATACTTGGGCATACTGTCACCCTTCTCGCATTTGATGTTTCTGAGTTTATCTTTGAGCGCCAGCTTCCTCTGATCGCTCTTGCTTTGGAATAGATCTGTTAAAGCCTTCCACATCAGATATGGAGAAGTCTTTCCATGCAGGCTGGACACAATGTGATCCTTCACGCCCTCCAATAGAATCCTTCGACATTTTGCGGTCTTCTTTTGCCAAGCATCAGCTTGAGTAGCATCAGTAGGCTTTGGGACATCCGTCTCTATGAACTCCTTCAGCCCGTTATCATCCAATACTTCCTCCATCCTGTCCTTCCATGCAATATAGTTTGAGCTGCCCTCAAGAGCATACTCCAATCGCAATCCGTTGAAAGACATTGCTGCGTTGCCACCAAGAAAACACTGCTGCAAATTCGAATTCCACTAGCTCCAACTCAACTGCCTCGGATCTAAGATTCATGAGAACACAATATTTCTCGTACAGAGATTGACTGTATGGTCATTCACCGGATATCTCACCTTCCAAAGGAAGGATGAATCTAGAGGCTACCTGGCCCGATTACAGACTCTGCCTGAAGAAATAGAATGTAAACACTTCCTGAATAGTAGATCTGATGATCAACAGCTCCGATACCATGTAGAAATTTCTTCTACAAATCAGCTCGCTCTGATACTATGTAGAAATTTTAAATAATTTAACACATATTCAATGGAGATTATCCTGATCATGTACTATTGTGGAATACATACACAATACATAAGTTCCTTTACGTTGATCGTCAATATAGCAGCATCAATAACAATAAAACATCAAGAGCATTCACACATTAACACAATATGTAACCCGGGGAAAGCTTACAGCTGAAAACCCCACACTATCTATATATTAATGATTGAGAACATGTAACATTACAAAGTACAATGCTTATCACAAGCAATCCAGTACCAGCTCCACCTGTTACACACAATACAGCTCAAATCTGATCTCCAAATCTATTCCACTGCTTGCCTGCCTCCACTGCTCAATACCTGCTCGAGAATCAATGAGAATGGATTAACCAAACTCGTATTTACCTCCAAAGAATCACTCACACTGGGAAAGACGTGAGTAGAGGCTATAATACTGGGCAATACTCATTGGCATACTCAATCCCTTGATTGTGCTAATCCTCATGCACAACTATAGTCACAACTGATAGCAATCTGATCCTCTAACACCTGTCCTTGCTAAACTGAACATGCACTGACATGAAACTGAGTTAACTGATGTATTCTATAGTTGCATTATGAGTTAATAATTAGTTTAACAACTCATCATTATTCTATTTGCAGTTAGACTAATTACAACTAGTTTAACCAAGTCAAACTGAACACAACTCCATCAACTCCACAATCAACTCCACCAAACTCAACTGATTGAGTTCTAACTGAAGTCATGCATGCAACAACTCAACTGACCCACAAGGAAAGCGTACTTCCTTCTGACAGCTGCATGTGCCACATCTGTAGCTCAAACTGAAGTGTTCCAAGAGAATAAGATCAAGTTTATAGTCCAAATATTATTATGAGACAATAATATTTGACTTTTCTATTTTTGACAGCCAGTCTAAAAATAGACTTTGATCACTCATGTTGTGATCACTCCTGCTGTGATCATCCCTGCTGTGATCCAAAAATAGAACTTGCGCCATAATTTGCCTGCGGGCCTACTTAGTGAAGGCGACTCTTTTCACTAAGCTCCATCATCTTGTTGCAATATCAACATACAACATACTTCATTAAGGTTTCTCTGTACAGTTTCTTGGGTTGACCAAATACTGAAATAGTAGCATAAGACATGTCTAATTGTAGAGATCCTTGAAGTTTTGCACCCCAAGACCTGGACAATAACATGCCATACTTTGGTGGAATGTCAGCTACTACTATGTCCATTAAGATTGTTTTGGCACGATATTGAACTAGTGACACACATAAGTCTTTGATTAAACCTAAACATCTGACCTGACTTGAATCAAAGGAAAAGAGGTTTTTATATGGTCTGGTGATGTCTAAGTCCAATTTCTCCATCACTGATTTAGGCATTAAGTTATGAGAGGCACCAGAATTGAACATGGCATTGTGAAGTATCTTATCATGTATGTTGAGACTTACATAGAGAGGAGGGATTCCTCCATCTACTGATTTCCCATTCACTTCAGGGCCAAAAATCAGTTTGGGTTGATCATCAAAAACATTTATTGAATCTTCATTAACCGAGATTTTGAGTGACTTGTTAATTTGGCTTCTGTATACATCATGTTTAGCTAGTTTAGACAATGGAACATGTATCTTTAATTTGCCTACTTCAGCTTCCAGATTAAAAGGCTTTTTAGACTGAGTTCTTGCATTCTGGACTGTTGGATTCTCTTTTTCATTAGTGTTCTCTGTGTTTTTCTCCTTTTCAGGAGTGGGGTTATAGGCTGAAGTTGTTTCCACATCAACTTCTGGAGGCTCTTCCACATTTCCTTTAGAGGGAATAGAAGTGGAAAGTTGTTTATTATTGGGTTGATTTTCGAACGCATCTTCAATAATTGGGTTAGATGGGTTACGGTCTATTCTTGAAAGAATATGTACAGGGATCTTATTGGCCTTACCTTTGTTAGGCTTCTTGGTGGTTTTCTATTTATTAGTTTCAGGGACATCTATTCTTCTTCTCCTTAGCTTGTATTGTTTATGGACTTCATAAATGGCAGTATCATATCCCTCCCTAAATTCAAATGATTCACCTAACTAAGTTTGGAATTGTTTCAGAACATAGGCTTCTTGATCGTCTCGGGTCAAGAAAACTTGTTCTCCATTGTTGAGTCCCATCAAATTGATTTGGGCGTCCTCTATTGGTTCATCAGAAGTGGAGGCTTCAGCATAATTTTCCTAGAAAGGGGGCCTAAGGTTTTGATCAGGGCCAGTCTTCCCAATATTCTAATTTTGGTTCTTCCTAAAATTTGGATTTCTCCCAGTGTTTCCAGGTTTCCCATCCCAAGGGGATTTCCTTTCGATTGTTTCTACTCTATCTCCTAATCTCTCCATACCTTTGATAATAGCATCAAGTTTTTTTTCAAAGGTTGAAGGTTCTTCTTTCAAAGGTATCCTCCTTTCAGCTCTGGCTCTAGCTCGTTTGGATATTAGGTTAGCTTCAACACTAACAGCTATGCTTTGCATCTCTTCTAGGGTTCGAGGAGCTCTTTCCCTAAGTTGGTATGCCATATCTGAATCAAATCCATCAGGGAATTTGATTAATGCCAAATCTGGAGGAGGTCTAAGGTTTTGGGGGATAGCATTGTAAACATTATTGAACCTAGTACAGTAGTCTTGTACAATTTCTTGTGTTCCCCTCTTCAAGGCTTCGTACTCTGACAAAATATGGAGAGGGTCCTTCTTCTTTTCCCATCTGTTCAAGAATGTCTGATAAAGAGCTTGTAGGTCATTAATATTGTTTGCAGGGAGGGCTCTAAACCATGTTCTGACATCTCTAATTAAACTTTGAACAAATATCCTCATTCTAACATCATCAGCATCAACTTCATATATCTCAAAGTAGTCTGTCATCTTTTTAGTATGTTGTTGTGCAGTGTAAGTACCAGAGCCATCAAAAGGAGTGATTTTGCTTTGATAGTCTTGGGGCATAGCCCCTGGGTTGGCAGGTAAGTGCAGAGGAGTGTATCTGTTTGCCATGGCTGGAGGGGTAGGTGTGACAGATGGTTGAACAAGGATAACAATGGGAATATGAGTTGTAGATGGAGGGGTGGAAGGGGTGGCTTGGGGTTGAGATGAACTTGGAGAGGCTGAAGTAATCACAAAATGGTTTGATGTTCCTACAGAGGTAAGTTCAGATTGAATGGAATTCTGCAAATGTCTGTTAAGATGTGAAGTGACAACTTCAAGTTGTAAATTTTCGATGAATAAAGGATCATGAACTGTGTGGGCTAACTCAGATTCAGAAAAAGTTACAAATAAAGAGGTCTCAAACCACACATCAAAAGGTTCTTCCTCAAGGTCAATCCACTTTACTGGACAGGATCTTGATCTGTATAAAGGCCGTGAACTAGCAAAACTCTCTTGGCTTTCTTGTCTCCTTAGAATCCTAGGGATCAGATTAGGGTTTTCGAACACAGTGGGTGGATTTGGATCAGGGTTAGCTCTGGTGTAACGAGTCCTTTCTGAAGCCAGGTTTCTAGGTGTATTTTTTGGTTTTTTCTCTAAATGGGGTTGGGCAAAACAACTTCTTACAGTTTCTTTAAAAAGCTTTAGATATGGGGTTTGAACTTTCTTAAAGACTTATTGGATAATAAAAGGAACTGATCAAGAATTTGAAACTAGGTGTTCAATCTATAAACTAGATCGGAGATAGATTGAAGCAGCATTCATTTACTTTTGAAATTGCAAAGCAAGAGCATTTCAAAGACTACCTGGCTAACTTCATGCTCTGTCTGTAGTTCATAAAGTAAACAATAGTAACAAACAAAATATTTAGATCCCCAGTGGAGTCGCCACTATGTTGTCACTCAAATTTTCCTAGAAGTTGTTAGGAAGAGGCAAGGGGTCCGAGGTAACCACAAACCAAATTTTAAGCACAAATTCTAGCCAATCTGCACTCAGAGAGGACTCTCTCTTTATGATTTAGCTTGGTTTTTAGAAGATATTAGGCTAGTTGTGAAGTTTAGGGGTTTTGTTTGAGTTTGGGTGGTGAGATTCAATAGCAAAGGGGTCATACGGAGTAGCTTAGTCCATTGGGCTGATGGAGGCAAAGAAAATGGGTTAACTGGAATTGGTTTCTTCATAAAGGATGGTTTAACAGAGCAAGGTAGTCAAACAGGGAACAATTAAAGACTAAAAGATGGAATGGGCTTAAAGGGTTAAAGGGCAACTAAGAATCCTTTAACATACTTTAAATGAGCAGAATATGACTAACCACCAATAAAGAGCAATTAAGAATTCTTTATTAAATGATTAAGATGTATAAACTAGGAAACAGGAGCAATCAAGAATTTCCTGTTTGTACTAGTTCAGAAGAAAACATTGAGAATAATAATGATTGAAAACAGAGTGCAATTAAGCAAATTCTGAGTTATTCTTTTTCGTTTATCATTCAGATGTGAAACATAGATGATATTTTAAACAAGGAAAACTGTAAAACACAAGGTATAGATGAACTTATTGATCCGGTGTTTGATTCAAGAATTCTGAGAAAAGTCTTTAGCTCCAATTCTTCATCCAGCAAGCCACAAAGTTGGTCCAAACAACACTTTATTCCAAAATAGTCAATGTTACAGCAATGTCTAAGAATCCACCCTCAATACTCCAATTGAGGGGGTATTTATACAAAAAATATTTACAAAAATATCTCATAACAGAGTGAGATATATTCTAGTGATGACTAATTATTTTTACAGAAAAATAGAGACACTTAGTCTCGAAGATAGGAGAAAGGTGAACTGATGATGTGTTGTTCCTATTCTCACTGAATGTGCTAGAGGCAGGCCCTTTTATTTGGCTTGCTGCTGTCCTTTTTAGTAACTCTGTGTTGGCTGCCTTGTTTTGACCAATACTTTTCACCTGTTCTGATACACTTCGACCTGTTTGACCCCTTTTCATATTTATTCATCTTGCTATGGTAAAAGCCCAAAATTTACATTTTACCAAAAGTAAATTTACAAAATTCTCAATATGTCTTCCCACCATTTTTGCTCTGGCAATCTGTGTTTCTGAAGTTTCCTCAGAGTCTCATCAGTTTCTGTATATCTGAAAAAATTAGGCTGGAGTTGAAACAAGTGCTTTACCTCATGCTCAATATAGAACAAGTTCTCCAAGCTGTCATAGAGAACTCGACCTGTGGGAAGTGTTTTTGTTCCTGATGCACTTGTTGATGAACTAGCTTGATCTCCAGCATACTTATTCAATTTATCTACATAATTAATGTGCTTCATTAACCTGTCATTGACCAAAGGACTTGGTAGCCCTTTATTTTGCAAAACTGTGAACTTCTCCATAAAAGAATTGATTTCCACCTGCATATCTTGACATCTTCTTTTTAGATTTTGCATCAAAGTTCTTTTAGTTAGCACCCTGTTGATTTTTAGAATGGTCTTTGTCCTGTCTGGGATGCCAAGTGCTTCCAGTTGTTCCCTATTTCTATTATTCAAAAAATGTATAAGACTGTTGGCTTGTTCAGGCATTTTTCCCAACTCTGCTTCTGTTCTTTGAATTTCTCCATGTACAACTTCACTAAATCAATCTGTTCATAAATCACTTGGATAGATGCCCATACATAATTTATAGACTGAATGATGTTGGCCCAAAGGATTTTCTTGATCTCTGTCAGAGGCTTGTCAAAAGTGAGCTCTTGTTCTAATGTTTTAACTTTACTTTCCAAAGCTTTGATCTCCCTTGTTTTCTCTACAACACTTATTTTAGATTTATCATAATTACTTTCTATCTTTGCCAATTTTTCCTTTACTTGTTTCAATTCTGTGACTTGTAATCTCATTTCTTCCATGGCCTTTATCAATTCTTCAGTGCTCATATTAGTACTGCTGCCTGTTGTTGTTGTTGTAGTTGATGTACCTGTAATGACCTCTATTGTGGCTGCTGGGACATTTGGAGCCAATGTTGTTCCAAGTACAAAAGGGATTGTTTTTTATGTACCTGTAGGAATTACTTCAGAAGGCTGGGAGGTGAACTCTCCCTACTTTTCCTTTAGTGCTTTTTCTAATGCCTGCTCTGTATCATTCAATCTTTCATTAAGTTTTAGGAGCAGGTCCATCATATCTTCTTCTGATTTTTGTTGTATAACATCTGTTGTCTGAGGATGCCTTGAAGGAGGTAGCTTCAGCTGTTTCCTCATGGCAGCAATGTCCTCTTCTTTCTTCTTAATCAGAGCCTGTATGCCTTTAGCATCTTTGGGATCATGTCCCAATCTAATGATGATCTCTTCTAATGATTTGATTCTGTTATCCTTGGCTAGGGAGGAGGCTTTTTCCAAGTGAAGTTGAGCAGCTGGTTTATCCAAGGAATTTTGTAGCTTGTGGACCATCATTGCTTTGTCAGCCAGTGTGGAATAGACCATTTCCCCAGTTTGCTTGTGAAGTTCAATCTCGTCCATAGGATGAATATCTTTGGCTAAGACATCCAAATTTGTTCTGATGTAATCTGTTGCTGACTGGGTTTGCTGCACCTTTGGGTTAAAATAACTCATTATCATTTTGCCTTCTTTAATATCATAAGCTGACATCAATCTCTGCTGGTTTGAGGGGGCCATCTTCAGATATTGATTATAAATTTGAAGCCTTACTGGATCATTCCTAGCTTTTATCTCTGTAAATGTCTTCTTAATGTCTGATGCATGTTTGCTTTGTGGCCTAGTGGATGATACTTCTGCACTGTGTTGATTTTCTAGTTCTTGCCTCTGTGAGCTAAGAGATGTTTCTCCCAATGGAGAAGTTTGCTGGCTCACTGCCCTTTCTTCTCTGTGGCTGTCTATAGTTTCTTTCATCATTTCCTCTTCTGACAGAGGATTCAATCTTTGTCTTTTAGTCCCAGGCTGTTCCATGGGTCCACTGGCAGGAGTAGTGGTTTCCCTGTCCCTCTTCTTGCCTCTTTCCTCATTTAGAGGAGTTTGCAAAACTGGAGTTTCTACTGCTTTAGTGTGAGGTGGAGGAGTTGGTACTGGTCCCTGTTCTTTGGACTTTCCAGGCCGATCTATCATTGTGGGTTGTTCTGTGGTCTCTACTTCCTTCCCTTTAGGTGTGCCTGTGGCTGGTATGTTGACTTCCAGTGGAGGCTGTTGAGAAGTTCCAGTAATGGATGCCCCCTTTTCTGGCCCTTGAGATAGCTTGAAAAATACCTACCCAAAAGAATCCAGGTCAAGGGTTTTCTCAAGATCTCTCATAGCATTTTCCATCTTTTCCTGTTCACTAATCTCTTCTACTAGGGTCCCTTCTACCCATTCATCCTAATTTGCAAACTGTTCAATTTCTGGGATCCTATGATGTATATAAACTTATAGCCTGTTTTTTGTCCTTCTGTCACATATGAAACTATTTGGGTCATATGGCACCCACCAGAAACTTTTCTTCAATCTAAGGTGGTCTTGTAAAATCTTTTCAACTTCTTGCCAGGCATCCCTAGAATTGATGACAAAAGGGCCTAACTGGTTCTTGATTCTTAGCTGGGTCTTTTTCTTTGTACTACAAAAATGGACTAAATCTACATTTATAAGCTGTCTAAAATATTCTAGCGCAAATAATCTCATGGGCACATATCTAGGTAACTTGAAAAGGCAAAGTTCACACCCATACATTCTAATTTCTATGTAATTTTGGTACAGGTACCAGTCACCTATCCTGTACTGTTTGGAGAGCTGTAGAATCTTCTTCATGTCACTAGTGATCCTAGGAGGGGAAACTCCTATCAATAAAGTGGTTGCTGGATGTATGAACAAGTCAGTGAACTCATTATAAGTATAAGGGGACTCACTGGTATTATGAAAGATGGAACTCCGAAAAATCACAGACCTTCGATTTCCTTTTGAGTCCAATTTCCTGATGGGGAAAGAAAAATTGTCTGACTGATGATACAACAAAAGATGGTATATGAAAGAAGTATATTTGAAGACTCCTTCCCTCTCCAAATTTATGAATTGATGATGGATTTTGTCGGCAATGAAAGTGGCATAGTCATATCTGACAGCAGGGGGCTACCCTGGAGTGAAAATTGATAGCAAAACTAAGGTGATATCGTCAACATATTCACTGGAATTGAATCCCATGATCAGGGATATCATTTCAACAATGAGTCTGCCAGTGTCAGTGAAAAAAGTCTGCAGATAAGGAGGTGGACCTTTGGGCTGGTGCTTTGGTAGCATGAAGGTCTGAGCAATACGGTTTATCTCTGATGTGGGCAATTGAGATGCTTTTTCAAGTAGATAACCCATGGAAAGAGGAGCAAGGGGCTCAGTGGAGTGGAACTGTATCATTTCATTAATGGACTTAGCAGTTATGGGAAAAAGAACAGTCTGGGATGGGGACATAACTGCTCTGTGGACAGGGTCATAGTTGGCACAACAATGATGAATTATTTTTGGGAAAACATGGACTGAGGGGAGGAAATACATGGGAAGATTACATTCCCACAGTCCAAAGATGTCCAACTTGTTTAGATAGCTTTCTCTGACTTGGAAGAAGGCCTGAAGATGGTTCCTGTCACTAGATAAATCTTTTATTTGGAAATCTTTGTCGGCCAGGGGTAGATAATCTAAGTCTTTATGGGGTGTATTTATGTGCGTGACATTCAGGACTACGGGAGTTTCCATGTTTGGTTCTTGTGTATTCAAACTAGAATTCAGGTTTTCAATGGAAAAAATGGCGTAAACAACAGGCTTAGTGTCTTTTTATGGCGATTACAAATTGTTTTTACCTTGAATTTTGGCTTTCGCTGGTAGAATTCTCAGTAGAAAACTGAAATTGCAGGGTTGCAAGGCAAAATGGATAAATACCTGGATTAAGGAGGAAAACTGTGTAATTGTAGGTTGGTTGGCGGACTGCAGAGCACGACGCTGGATTTCCTTGGCTGAGTGGTGGGCTGAATGCTCGGACAGTTGACTGAACGTTAGTTTGCATGGAGCAAAGTTTGCAGTGGATAATGGTGAAAATGACGTTTTTATCATTTATTTAATGAAATTCAGTTTGGCAGGGCTTTTTGGCATTTAATAGGTGGATGACGTCAGCGTGATGGGACGTGTTGTCGTTATGTGGATGGGTGGTAAGCGGTAAATGTCGCACTGCTTTTGGGGCTGGGTGGTTTTGAACGGAGGGCGAGCAAGCATATGGAGTGAGCGATGCGTGGCGGGGGTACGACGGAAAACTGTCGGGCGATCACGGGTTAAAACAAGGTGGGAATGGCCGTCGCAATATCGCCGTCGACCGTTGGATGGGGACGCGATGATCGGACGGCTGACGGGCTATGGAGATGGCGGGAGTTTATACAGCGGGGCCCGATACATTACATAAGTTAATAAGTATATCGGGTGGATTTATGAATGGCGGGGATAGTTATTAATTAACCTAATGGGTTAATTAATCCTGTATTATGCGAAGCGGGATAGGTTATTAATAAACTCCACATAATTTTATTAATCCCTTTCTATACTATATAATGGTTATATACCATCGGGGCGGGAATTATATAGAATGTCGGGGTTTTTAATATAAATACATAATACGAGAAAAGGTAAATGTTTTCATTGGGAGTTACATAATAGATGTTAATAAGTTAATATGAAACAAAGTGATAATAAGCGTTAAGCGTAAAAACAATTAACTTTGTAGTTAAACTTAGGCTAAAGTGAAAAAGGGGTCTTTCAAGCGATATTATGCATTTCCTAAGTAACATAGGTTTTTTACTTAGAAAAAATTTATGAAATGAAATGAAATGCTAGATAGATGGTTTTTTGAGTACTTAGGCTTTTAGATCATTGGGCCGAGGGTCCGGTCCCTCTAGAAGTCAGAGAAATGCTCTGAGCCCCTTTGATTTTCAAAGTCCTTAATACTTTTAGGGGGAATTAGTGAAATCTTTAGGGGAAAATGTGAATGGAAGTTAGTTATTTATCCTTGCCTTGCTTGAATTGCATCAAGTGTAATGTATGCCTTGCACTGGTAAGAAAAGTAAAGATCAACACATTTAGAAGCATTTTTCATCACAAGTATCATTCTGCAACATCATCTACCTACCCTACCTACTTTAGCCTGACATTTTTTCTTCTTTATTAGGGTGCACTTAGACTGGCAAACCCTTATCACACTTTTTCTTTTAGATATGGAAGTCTATCTAAATCTAACCTTATTACATCCAAGGGCTCAGATTAAACTGTTGAGCTCCTTTTATTCACTCTATATATCTACTTACCTGCCAAGATTAAACAGTTTGGTCAGATTTTATTCTCTATCTCTACAGCATGAAATTGAAAGATGAAAGAGCCAAGTTTAAACAGTTTGACTCTTCATCAATTGTGGCATAAGATTAACAAGTTGCACACAATTGCTTATTACAGAAAATGAAAAAGTAGTGGCATTTAGACTTGCACACTTTCCTGGTCTATTTTTGTTTGGGGTTCATTTTTTCTCATTTTTTCAACCATTTTATTCTTTTTACCCTTTGATTTTTCTTTTAGAGCATACCCTCTATACATTTTTAAAATCTTTTATTGTCTGAAAATATGGAAAACCTTTACAACAAGAAAATGTATGAACACATTACAGAGCTCATCAAGTTAATCATGAAATATGACACCTATTGATACAGGAGCATAACAGAGAGGTCACAGAATCAATTCTCCTCGATGGTCTTGTGGTTAGGCTCCATTAATGAGCCAGAAGGAAGTGATCCCTTTGAGTAGATATGCCTAGAAAATTGTTTCCATGGACATAGTTCTCTCCGATCTTCAGAGTCCGTAAACTACATCCAAAAAACAACTTAGTTACACACATATCTCAAAAACACACACATTAACAAGAAAGACACATATATATAAACAAGAACATCAATTACATAACAATATATAATAATAAACATGATTTTAAAACATAATTTATCAAGCATGGAAACAGATTAAATTTGTTAAGCTATAATACTTTTATCATTTAATATGAAGGAATAAATATGTGCCATAAAATAAAGTAAAAAAAACAAAAAATATATCTTATGAAATTTGGTCCCTAATAATAATTAATATTTAAGATTAATCTACCTTACTCTAACTAAGAAGAGGGTCAAACATTAGTAAAAATGTTGAACACTTTTCATTCTAAAATTTTTATGAGCAATTTCAAACATTTGTTGGTAATGTAAATATATAATAATTTCAATCATTATGCTTTCTCAAAAAAGTATTAATATTTTAATTGGATTTAAGAGATGTCATAATGAATAAGTAAAAGATTAATGAATATTTAATACCTTATTTTAAGATTGAAAATAATTGTTTAGGTTATGTTATCACAATTTTAATTGCTAATTTTTAAAAGCGTTGACAATTTCAGTGTCAACGTTGAATTGTAAAAAACAGTTTTAAAGCACTAACAACAAGAATTTCAGTGACGATTTGTATTAAACAGGAGAAATGTTGATAATGGGACTATAAACACTTTTGTGAGTTCAGTAAATTTAAAAATACACTAACAACAAGAGTGTCAGTTTTATCATGTGTTTGAAAATAAAATAAAAAAGGAAAATGTGCGCTGACAACGAGAGTAGCAGCGCATTTCTATAAAAAGGGTCAGTTAAAACTCTGTTTTTTTCCTATACAACACATTAATTTTGGGCACGCTTTCTAAACAAATGAGAATGAATTTTTCAAAACTGAAAGAGGTTCCTTCTGCAACATACCCATTTAAAACAACCTCCCTCAGTTTTCTAGCAGATATCATGGTTTTGTATTTTAGAAGGGATCATTGGACCCTAATTTTTAGGATTTTGTAAGGAAAAAACTTATGTAAAGTTGTTGATTTGGATGCCACCTCACCAAATTTGACTCGTTGGTCCTTATCTCCAGCAACAACATGATATTTAGATGCAGATAGGTTTGGAAAGTTTCATATGCATGTACCTAAGAGATTTATATTTACATTATTGGATTACTGTAAATATTTTTGAGCTACAAACCTGTTTTAGTTATTGTATTGTAATAAAAGATTGCAGAAGAGGAAAGGTTTGGAGTTTATTTACGGTATATCATCCCTTGTAGCAGATCATTAATGAAAATAGTCTTCATGAGTATTTACATAAATTCTTGTGTTGTATTTCCCTGTTTGTCCTTTGCTTTGTTTTACATTTCGTCATGTCTGAAAAACTGAGTTTATGAGATTGGGATTCATATTTTATGCTCGTGTTTCTTTATTTCTCAGGCATTAATAATTGTTGTTCACTTAACCCTTACACTAATTTCCTTCATCTTCCTCTAAATCACTTTAGTGTCAAAGGAATTATTGCTACCCTGCTTTTGTGTTTTGCTCATCGAAACTGTGTTTGTATGAAACCTGATTGGGTTAGACTCCATGCCCAGTCGTAGTACTTTCACATATCCCAACAAAATTTAAATCACTCTTCGATAAATCTGACCATAGAAATCAATTGCAAACCTTCTACTACAGTGACCTTGAGTAATTGAGTTTTTAGGGAGAGATCCCTCTCCGGGTTGAAGGGCCAACTTTCAACCTCAAAGAGGTTCAAGGTTACCTTAGAGGTTTTCCCGTAGCCAAGTTTCCTCTAAGAGATAACATTTTTGCGACATTGTTGGGGAGTGAATGGCATATTTTCTCCAAATGATTTCATTATTTAAGATTAGATCTCTGAGGGCAAGTGTTAGGTCCCTATAATACTAGTGATTCCCCCATTACTATTTTCATTGTAGCCCTTATTGTTATTGTTGTACCCCTATTGTCCCCATATTGTTATTATTGTTCCCCATAGAAGCTCACTATTGTTATTGTTGTGCCCTTATATTATTATTGTTACGTGGGCTTTGATTATATTGTGACCCCTTAGACTCCTGTATATAGAAAGAAGGTTTTTTCATTTGTATCATCCAAGAATTGTTCAGTTGTGTAATGTAAAGGAGGTTCCCCCTCGAAGAGGCTGATTTTGAAGGCGTTGATCTTTATTTTCTTCTATTTTGTGAGTTGGTTGCATAACATTTGGTATTAGAGCTCTGGATTCTAGGATTTCGCTACTCCAAAAAGTTCATCATGGAATTTTCACTATAAATTTTTATTTCTATGACGTTTCAGAAGCTAAAACAAAAACCCATTTGATCTGAAATCTCTCTGAATCTCGGGTCCGTATTTTAGATCCTGTATCACTATATTTTCGAAGATATGATCCAAGGAAGTTAGGGTTTTTGTAGGATCTCGAATTATATCTCAAACAGGTGACATGGGCAAAATCATCATAAATTTTTTTCCAAGCATCAAATTGAAATTTCATAAGAAATTATAGAAAGAGGATGGCCTGTCTTTTTCTATGTATCGGTTTCAGGTCCTAAGTTCGAAACAGTGACACATGGCACTTCGTAAAGTTCTCTCTACTGAACCCATCTATAATCAGGTCATCGAGGGAGATTTGGCATAAATCTTCATTGGAGAATCCAATATTGATCAAACTTGTGGGGTTAGAAAGATGACTCATAGGGCTACCGCATGATGTAATTTTAGACCTTGGAGGTCTGAAATTATAGAGATATCGCATATTCAATATCGATCTCCTACAAAGTGAAAAAAGATGTGTAGTTTTTTTTTAATTTTGCATAAATTTGGTTTGAAAAACTAGTTTGAAGGAATTCAAAGGGAATAGTGAAGAATTATTATCATTAATTGATGCCCTGAAGAAAGAAAATGGAAACACCTAGTAAGAAAACTGAAATTTCTAGCATGACTCATGAAGAAGAGGAAGAAATGCAACATGATATATCAAAATTCTGAGACCAAGTGCAACAAATTTTTCTCTCACAAAAAGTAACAGAAGCTAATATGGATGGTTTAAAGAAAGGTGTGGAAGCTAAGATAGATGGTATGAAAGACAACATTGAAGATTGGAAGAAAGACATGGAAGGTTGGAAGGAAGGTTTGACAAAGTTGCTACAAGAAAGGCTTCCTAATGGCGAAAAGGTAGTAGAGGAAACTCATAATGAGAACAAAAGAAATGTTAATCATGATTTGAAGAATGAAAACATTGAAGATTTGAAGAAAGACGTGGAACGTTTGAAGGATGTTTTAACAAAGTTGCTACAATAAAGGCTTCCTAATGGGGAAAAGGTGGTAGAGGAAACTCACGATGGAAACAAAAGAAATGTTAATCATGATTTCATAGAATCTAACGTTGGAACAAAGACCCACCAAGTTCCAAAGATCGATAGGAGGAATTTTGATGGCAAGGATCCCATAACATGGATATTACAGATGGAACAATATTTTGATCTTCATAATGTGCAAAACACACAAAAGGTATGCATTGAAACTTTATATTTGGAACCAAATTAGTTTGTATGGTATCGATGGCTTTGCTCTCGTAAACAAATTGTCACTTGGGAAATTTTTACAGAAGAAATGATAGCACATTATGAGGATACAAAAAGAAAAACATTTTTTAGTCAATTGATAAATCTCAAACAAAAGGGTTCAATGATGGAGCACATTGAGGACTTCCAAAAATTGAATATAAGGGTAAAAGATATTCCAAAGGAGCATAGGATTGATGTGTTCATATGGACTTTAAAGGATAACATCCAACATGAGGTTCGCCTTCGAGAACCTAATTCATTGGAGAAGGTATTCAAGTTGGAAAGAAAAACGGAAAGAAAAATTATGGCAACGAAGAAGCTTACCACTCACAACTATAAAGATGGAAGTGTTGTTGCTCCTAGCCTTCCACAACCTACAAGGTTGACACCAAAACAATTGGAAGAAAAAAGAGCAAAAGGGGTTTGTTACAGTTGCGATAGCAAATACACTAAAGGTCATAAGTGTGTTGAGAAGAAATTATTTTACATAGATTTTGAAGAGGAGGAAGAAAAGGATCAAGAAATGTCAAAAGAAGAGGATATACACCAGGAAAAAACCCTAGAGAAAGAAGAAATGAATCTAACCATATCTTGTAATTCATTGGCCAAAATTACCACTCCTCAAACCATCAAGATAGAAGGACATATCAAGAAGAAAAAGGTAATAGTGTTGATTGATTCGGGCAGTACCCATAATTTTATTCATTGTAAGATAGCTAAGGAATTGAATTGCTTCCTAAATCCAATACCAGAGTTTCAAGTGATGGTTGCAAGTGGAGGAACCATAAATTGCTCTAGAAAGTGCCATAATATCAAGCTATCCATGGGAGAATATGTATTGAATAGCCCAATTCTTTCCATTCCAATGGGTGGTGTTGATGTTGTACTAGGATTCCAATGGCTATGATCCTTAGGTACAATAGCTTTTAATTTTCAAGAACTTTTTATGAAATTTTCTTCGGAAGGAAAGGAAGTTGAATTAACGAGTATCGCAGGGAAATCGAGAAAGATAATCAGCTCTAATGGAATGACAAAGCTTCTAAAGAAAGAACAACGAAGAGTAATTGCAAAATTATGTTCTCTAGAGGTTCCCACATCGAAATCATCTATTTCTCCAGATCTCCAAAAGTCTTGGAAAATAATTCCAAGGTATTCGAGACCCAAAGGCCTCCCACCTATTCATGATCATGATCATGTTATTCATTTAATTCCAGGAAATGTTCCTCCAAACATGAGGCCTTACATATATCCCTATGCTCAAAAGAGTGAAATTGAACATATGGTTGCAGAAATGCTAGAGGCTGGTATAATTCAACCTAGTCAAAGTTCTTTCTTTGCTCCAGTAGTATTGGTGCACAAGAAGGATGGGTCATGGTGCATGTGTTCGAATTATAGGGAGCTCAATGAACTCACTATTAAAGATAAATTTCCCATTCCTGTCATTGATGAATTATTGGATGAATTGCATGGATCAATTTACTTCACCAAGTTGGATCTTCATTTAGGATATCATCAAATCAGAATGAATACTGAAGGCATTCCGAAAATAACATTTAGAATTCATGAGGGTCATTATGAATTTTTGGTCATGCCTTTTCGCCTTACCAATGCACCTTCTACATTTCAAGGTTTGATGAATTCCATTTCCAAACCCTTCCTTAGAAAAATTGTGTTAGTATTTTTTGATGATATACTAATCTACAACAAGTCTTGGAAGGATCATGTTCAACATGTTGAAAGGGTGTTCAAACTATTGGAGGAGAAACAGTTATATGCAAAAATCTCCAAATGTTTCTTTGGAGTACAAGAGGTGGAATATCTGGGTCATATTGTATCTCATGAAGGTGTTAAGGTAGACCCTAGAAAAAATAAAGCCATTAAGGAATGGAAAATCCCCACATCCATAAAGCATCTATGAGGATTTATCGGGTTGACGGAGTATTATCACAAGTTTGTTATGAATTATAGGATAATAGAAGCAACTCTAACAACATTATTGAAGAAAGATGTATTTTCATGGAATCCAAAAGCAACGGAATCATTTGAACGTATTAAAGAGGCAATGTGCCAAGCACTGATCTTAGCTACGCTGGACTTCACAAAAACCTTTATTGTGGAATGTGATGCCCCAGGAAATGGAATTGGTTTTATTTTAATGCAAGAAGAAAGACCCATTGCTTTCGAAAGTTGTCCAATCAAAGGAAATTATTTACACAAAGCTATTTATGAGAAGGAAATGTTGGAAATACTACATGCACTTAAGAAATGGTGACCCTACCTAATGGGAAGACACTTCAAGGTAAAACTTGATCATGATAGCCTTAAATACTTTTTAGAACAAAGATTATCTTCAGAAGATCAGAAAAAATGGGTCACAAATATGTTGGGTTATGACTTTGAAATCATCTACAAAAAAGGGAAGAAAAATGTTGTGGTAGATGCACTCTCAAGAAAGGATGAGGATGTGGAAGAATTGCTTTGCGCCATTTCTATTATCCAACCAGATTGGATAAGTGAAGCAAGGGATGAATGGAAGAATGATGAAGAAGTGTGGGCACTTATTCAAAAGTTACAACAAGATCCCAATACATCTGATACATTTAGCTAGAAAAATGATTTGTTATGGTACAAAGGTCTCTTATACCTATGTAAGAATTCCCAACTAAAACAAAAGATTCTTATGGAATTGCACACCTCTCCCTTAGGAGGGCACTGAGGATTTTTAAAAACTTACCACAAGGTTAAGAAGGAATTTTTTTGGGATGGCCTTAAATCGGATATTCAAATGTTTGTGGCAGAATGTTTGGTTTGCCAACAAAATAAATTTGAAACAATTAAGACCCCAAGTCTATTACAACCTTTATCCATTCCAAGCCAATGTTGGGAGGAGGTTTCAATGGATTTATTCATAGGTTTACCCAAGTTCGAAGGAAAGAGTGTCATCATGGTGGTAGTTGACAGACTTACCAAGTATGCACACTTTTGTGCATTATCGCATCCATTTAAAGCAAGTACAGTTTCTACTGCATTTATGGAAACAATTCAAAAGCTACATGGAAACCCAAAGATTATTGTAAGCGACAGAGATCCCATTTTCACTAGAAATTTTTGAACAGAATTATTTTCCTGTCTTGGTACTCAGTTAGCTCATAGCTCATCTTATCATCCTCAATCTGATGGGAAAACTGAGATAGTAAAAAAATGTTTAGAAGGATATGTTAGTTTCTTTGTATCTGATAAACAGACACAATGGGTCAAATGGTTGCCTCTAGCTAAATGGTGGTATAACACTTCCTTCCATACTATAGCAAAAATGACCCCATTAATGGCACTTTATGGATATCATCCACCATCCATCACATCATATTTAATAGAAAATTCTAAGGTTCAAGCAGTGGAAGATCACATCGAGCATCAACAACAAATTCTCCAACTCTTAAAGGATAACCTCACTTTGGTGCAGAATAGAATGAAACAACAAGCAAATCAACATCGTAGTGAAATAAGTTTTGATGTAGGTGACTGGGTATTCATACAGCTAAAACCATATAAACAAATGTCCCTCAAGAAAGCTAATAAGGATAATAAATTATCACCAAAGTATTATCATCTGTACAAAGTGTTGCAAAAGATTGGTACTATGGCATACAATTGGAGCTTCCTGCAACTTCCCGAGTGCACCCAGTTTTCCATGTTTCATGCTTAAAGAAGGTTATAGGTGGCAAACTCCCAGTTCAAACAATATTGCCAGAACTTGATGAGAAATGAAAAATCATATTGGAACCTGAAGGAGTGACCAAAATAAGAACTCAACAGCTACGAAATCGATCAATTTTGAAGTATCTCATCAAGTGGAAGAACTTACCCGCTGAAGATTCCACGTGGGAGGGTGATAATTTTATACAGAAGCATCCAGAACTACTCAAGCATTGAGGACAACACTTTTTTGAAGGAGAGGGGCAAGTTTGGTCCATATAATACTAGTGATTCCCCCATTACTATTGTCATTATAGCCCTTATTGTTATTGTTGTACCCCTATTGTCCCCATATTGTTATTATTTTGTCCCATAGAAGCCCATTATTGTTATTGTTGTGCCCTTATCTTATTATTGTTATGTCAAGTTTGATTATATTATGAACCCTTAGACTCCTATATACAGAAAGGAGGTTTTGTCATTTGTATCATCCAAAAATTGTTCAGTTGTGTAATGTAAAGGAGTTTTCCCCCTCGAAGAGGCTGATTTTGAAGGCATTGATATGTTTTTCTTCTATTTTGTGAGTTGGTTGCATAACAACAAGCAAAGATTTGAATATCAATTTTGGTTGCAAGGTGTTTTCACTGGTGACTCCATTTTCAAGAATCCAAAGTTAGAAGCTTCCATGACGACTCCATTGTCAGAAGGATTCACAGCTGAAATGATTCAATGGTTATTTCACTAGGCCAATGAAGAAATCAGACGCTGCTACTATTTTTTTAAGGTATGCAAGTTTAGATTTTACAGTTATTCCTGGTTTTCCTAATCATCTACCCAAATATGAATATTTTCTGAGAAATGGACCAAAATTTAGTGGTGATGATTTGAGCCTGACTTTGAAACATATCGCAAATTTTCGTGACTTTACTAATCTTCTTAAATTCAAGTGTGAAGATGTATACATGAGATTATTTTATGATTCATTCCAAGGGAAGTGCAAAAATTGGATTGAATGTTTGTCTATGAAGTCCATAACATCCATAACAAGCTTTTGGGTTATCTTCTTGGAAACATGGATGGAGAAAAAATAATCTGTAGTAGATCATGTTTCCATTCAAGGTTTTAGAGAATGGAATGATGGGTATACTGATGGTGAAGTGGATAAAAAAATTTCTTCATTTTTGTCCTCTTATTTAAAGTCATGCAAATGTAGCTCAAAAGAAAAGATTCATTTCTTAGAAGAGTATTCCAAGGAAATTTAGATAGAGCTTGTAATCTTAGAGGATCAACAAATTTTTCCATATCAAGTTCATTATTTTGGAATTTCTTCTCAACAACAATGAAAAGACTTATTGCTTCCCTCTGTTATTGAGAGGGGAAATTTCTATTTTAGATTATGAATTTGAAATAGATAACATGCATGAAAAGTTCAACCATGATAATCAAATCACATAATACATTAAATATGAACTGATATAGGGCATATATGAATTTGATAATCATGTATCCATTTATATTGAAGAGATCCTAATTCAAATTTTTCAACCATGGTTTCACTGTGAAGATCAAGTTTATTCTGAGTTATCAATGTATTGTCAAGTTTTTATTTTAATCAACTATAAACAAAGAGTCTAGTTTTCAAACTAGATGTTAGCTTGGTTGCATTCGGATTTTAATATAACTTGAAGAAAGATAAAGTCAACTGGTTAGAATAGGAACAATGTACATAAATAATCTCACAATATGGAGCACCCTTTCGTTTTGGCATTTCACCTTTTAGTTTTTAGCAATTGGTGTTAAGGTGAAACTAGAGTTCGAGTGTGGATTCGATTGTAATAAAAGCCTTTCATATTTCACATTATACTATAGCTTTCAGTTGGTTTGGTTCAGTTTTAGTTGATGATTGGACTAAGTTAGAGGAAAGTTCAAAAAGTAGGATACAGTTTTCAGGTAAGAAGCTGGAAATAGCCCAATGGAGCAGGCCTCTAGTCTATTGGGTTCTTGCTACCATCTATGATCAATTGCATCCTCGTGAAGCCAGTTGTTATCACAATTTGTAAAAACACATTGTTAAAGCGTTGACAATGGGAGTGCCAACGTTGATTTGTAATAAACATGAAAAATGTTTATAATGAGAATGTCAACACTTTTGTGAGTTCAATAAATTTAAAAATGTGCTAACAAAGGAAGTGTCAGTGTTATCATGTGTTTGAAAATAAAAAAAGGAAAATGTGCTGACAACAGAAGTAACAGTGCATTTCTGTAAAAATGGTCAGTTAAAACTCTATTTTTTCTGTACAACACAGTAATTTCGTGCATGCTTTCCCAACAAATTAGAATGCAATTTTCAAAACTGAAAGAGGTTTTTGTTCGAAAATGACCTATTTAAAGAAACCTCTCTCGATTTTCTAAAATATATCACAATTTTGAATTTTCAAAGGGACCACTAGACCTTATTTTTTCAGTATTTCATGAGGAAAAAGCTAATGCATAGTTGTTGACTTGGATTCAATGTCACCAAATTTGACTTAATGATCCTTATATCTATCCATGACTCCAACAACAACATGATATTTCGATGCATATAGGTTTGGAAAGTTTCATATGCATGTACCTAAGATATTTATACTTCTATTGTTGGATAACTTTAATTATTTTTTAGCTATGAACCTGTTTCAGTTATTGTATTATTTATATAAGAAAATACTACAGAAGAAGAAAGGATTGGAAGTTATTTGAGGTATATCATCCCTTGTGTATTTTTTAGTAAATCATTAATGAAAACAGTCTTCATGAGCATTTATAGTGATAAGATATTGATCCATAACCTAAATGATATCTCAAATTTCAAAGTGTTCAAAAGAGTGCCGAACCTGAGCGACCGGATAGACCTCGTCTTCTTGATTCTGGCATCGTGAATGGTTTGAAAAACCGATACCGAATGAAGGAGTTATCGCAATTTGAAAAGTCCAGTAAATTGCAATTTTTGGACATTTGACCAAGATTAACTTGGTTTTTGAAATATTAAAAAAAGTATATTCCAAGGAATATTCCTTGGAATATTCCCTAAAATATTCCCTAGAATATTCCTTTTTTGGGTAAGCACTAAACCTTTCCTTAAACGTCTTTCTTAAGTTTTGTATTGAGCACGTGGGTAGTATTCGGAAAGTGGGAAACGGTATCTTGCGTGGACAAAAAGTTGTAAATGGTATTCTACAATTTCACGCGATTAACCTTAGCGGTCGACATGTAGCATGGGAAAACTACTTTTCTCACGCGCTCTCGACCTAATATCAGTTGTGCAAGAATCTGCGCGACATCCATTCGATTGGACGGGTCACATCGACGGTGGAGATTGTCTGGGTTAGTTGGTGAGTGGACGATGCGATATCCGTTGGATCGAGCGGGATAGATCGACAGTGGAGATTCCGCTATTTGAAATGCTTCCGATGTATACATGGGCCCATAACCCACAGGTCCACACGTAAATTGTGTAAAGATGCAGCTTTGTTGCATCAAAGTGGTATCAGGTGTCGATGCCAACGTAACTACCGGTTGCAAACGGTTGACACGCGGTTGCATGACCGCCAACTCTACGGAGGATTATCCCTAACCGCTAGGATTATACTGCCTCATATGCACACCCAAATAGTTATTGTAACGGTTCACCTCCGACGGTCAACTTGGTGGAGCGGCTAAACTTAGGCGCATATGCCAAGTTTAACTGGAGTTAGGTGTAGTTCACCAAATTTGGTGGAGTATCCCTAGGGGATATTGACTAAATGCACTCCAGGAGCAGTTTTCGACCAGAGAGAGAGTGAAACAAGAGGCTAGCTAGGCTAATTGGAGCCTTTTGAAGCCAATGGAATAGTCCAGAGAAGCTGAAGAAGTCATCTTCATAGAGATTTTCATCCAGGGAGATTTTGGAGCTTAGGGCCACAAGGGGTTGGAGGTAGTTGTAGGAGCTACTGGTACTTGTTCTCAGTGAACCAACAGTCATTCCTGACTATAATGAGCCCTCTGAATCCATTGTAGGGATTTGTAGAAGCATTTGGAGACCTCTAAAGGTTGAGATGCTACATGGAAGTTTTAGGCTGCTCAATGCCAACCGTGGAGAAAGGCCTAGTTTGGGGATGCAATGCTCAATTTTAGCAAATGATTAGTGTATTTTCAGTGTTTTATATGTGCTGGAGACAGTGGATGATGTTTCAGTGACAGTTAAATAATTCTAAAGGAGTCAGTGCCTTCAAGAAGCTTAGGGTAGCTAAGAGCACTGATTGATGGAATCAAGTCTAAGGGAGCTTAGATCTGTTTGCAGAGTGATGACGGCCATGATAGGGATATAGATGGTATTCTCAGTGCATTGGTTCGGTTCAGTAACCTTTGGAGTTAAGTGTGGAACTTGTAAAAGAAACTTTACCATAATCCCAAAGAGCCAAGTCAAGATGACAAAATCTCAAAGAGACGTAGCCCACGCTATTCGGGTGAACTCCTAGATTAAATGTGTTGTTATGTGTGATTTTTTATTTGTTGACTTATATGGCTATGATATGTGTTTAATATCAGTGGAAAAAAATGGACTTAAAGCACTTAAACAGTTAAAAGAAAACATACACCTATTTTAAGTATTTAATTCCGCAAATGTCATATATAAGCTAGATCATTTATTTGTTTAACTGAGTGGGAGGTTCTTGTAAGCATAACAAGTAATCAAACCCCCATTTTAGATCATATAGAAATTCTTGTGATGTATTTCCGTGTCTGTCTTTTGCTTTGTTTTACATTACCTCATGTATGAAAAAATGAGTTTATGAGATTCAAATTCATATTTTATGGTCATGTTTCTTTATTTCTCAGGAATTAATAATTGTTGTTCACTTAACCCTTACACTAATTTCTTTCATCTACCTCTAAATCACTGAAGTGTCAAAGGAATTGTTGCTACCCTGCTTTTGTGTTTTGCTCATCGAAATTGTGTTTGTTTGAAACTTGATTGGGTTAGAATCCATGCCCAATGGTAGTATTTTCACATAGCCCAACCAAATTTAAATCATTCTTCGGTAAATCTGACCATAGTACTCAATTGCAAACCTTATACTATAGTGACCTTGAGTAGTTGAGTTTTGAGGGAGAGATCCCTATCTAGGTTGAAGTGCCAGCTTTCAAGCTCAAAGAGGTTCAAGGTTATCTTAGAGGTTTTCCTGCAACCAGGGTTCCTATAAGAGATAACGGGTTAATTTATATTACTTCAAAATAATAGATTACAACATTCCAGCCATTACCGATAAGAACAATATAACAAACTACATTTACTATATTCTTGGTATCAAATCCCATGATTAATCATAGATTTTCCATTTTTCCATTTTCTCTTGTGGACGTCAACCCATCCTACCGAATTATCAAGAATAGTTGTAGATGGAACAATGACATCATTTCTTTGAGATATTTCCATTATTGAATGTTCTGCCATATTTGTCACTTCCTTGTAACTATCCGAGTGATATGACTTGTGGGTAAAAAATTTCTCACTCATTGTAGAAGCCACATTTATGGCTGAGTCCCTTTCATTTCCATTTAAGGGGTTGGTCTCCGCTGAGGAATGAGATGGGGCCATCTGAGATTGAGCAAAATTCAAAGGATTTGATTCGGTGGTAGATGTATTATGTTGTTAAGGGTTATCCTGTTTTTGACCTGAAGTATTCTTGGGCCCTTTTTCTCCCTTTGGATCTTGCCATCCATGGCTCATTTTCTTTGTATCTTGGGGGGAAGCCCCCCGTGAAAAGGGACATGAATTTTGAAGATGATCAAGGTGTTGACAAGTCTTGAAACAAAAAACAATATTTTCATAATCCAACTGTTGTAAATAAGTATTACCCCTCTTTTGAGTAGTATTTTATCTAGCAACCCTTTCGTGAGGTCCACTTCAACACATGTGAAAAAATGTGAGAATGCCTTTAGAAATATTTTCAATGTATATTTTGATGAAGAAGTCTATTAAATATCCTATGGCTTCTAAGATATCTAGTGTTATCAAATGAATGGGTATGTTAGGAAGCCTTACCGAGACTAGAGTTGCTAGAGATGTCATGGTAAATGGATTAAAATCGAGTAACCATGCTTGCATTGATAGACCAGATTAGCCCCAACCAGGGTCCCTAGTAAAAAAACCTTTTGTTAGTTGTCTAATTTTTTGAAGAATACCACAAAGAACCTTTTTGAAAATAATTTTGGTGTACCAAATCCATAACAATAGATGCCTAGGACCAAAATCCAATAAAACAACAAATAATCACTTGTTGTTCATAATTTGAAGCCCTGAAATTAGTTATAGCGATCTCCACTTCAAGAGATTGAGAAATTGTAGCATAATCTGCAACAAATGCTGACCCTGAGTGATATTTATGTGTTTGAGCATTGGGTGTTGGCTTGAGGGCATCCTTAAAGGACTTGGACTTAGAAATAGAAGGAACCCTCCACCCATGGCACCACCATTTAAGCATGTAGCAAGAGAGGTTGAAACACCCTTGGTAATGCCATAATCACTAAGTAAATGCCCCTCCTGAAGTTTCCATCCTTCGTGAAGAAGTTGCATAACACTTACAGGGATTCCTATCATTTCTTAGATTATGGAAGTGAATATAGATACTAGAACTACTGCTTTCACGTTGATGAAAAGATTCCTACTAAAGAAAGTGATCTAGGTGGATATTGGAGGCCACCCGCCTATTCCACTTCGACCCCCACCATTGTTTCTTTCATTTTTTCAGTTTCCTTAACTGTAGCACAATTTACTATTTTTGCTAGTTTTTTGGACCCTGAACTTCCGAAGCCGTTTTGAGGGCCTGCACGACGTTTTTTTAGCAATATTCATTTCAGCAATTTTATTGAAATTTCATTTTCAGTTGTAGTCCTCGGAGAGATCTTTCCAACGAGGTATCATGTGCGTCAAGCAGAGATAATATGACCAAGTTACGACCCCGAGAAATTCGTTGGGCAACTAACCCCAACGGGGCCCATAAACTCTTGGTGGTACATTTGCTCGGGTTAGGGTTTTGGTTGTTTAGGGTTTTCTCTTATTGTTCAATAATAAAAAGGCCCTTGAACCTCATTGTAACTCAGTTCAAAGGTATGTAGCCGCTACATCTCTTCGCAGAGATAAGCTACCATTGCCCGAGCTAGTCTCATTTCCATTATATTTGTAAGCATATCTAATTATTTGGTATTAATGAAAAGAAGTGTTATTTCTGTTGCATCTCTGTATTTATGGTTATATTGTAATTTGTTGCATTCATGTTTAAATTTAAATCAGAAAAACCTGACAAAAATAAAAATAAAAAATAAAAAACTACAAAAACTCAAGAGATAATTTTCATCTTGGAAAATATCACGAAAAAAATCTTTTAAAAATGGTTTCCCCTGTTTTACAACATCTAGAGATTGAGGAGGGTGGATTCGTAGGCATAGAATAGGAGCCTACACCATGGTTGAAACCCTAAAATTATCAGCCACTGGAGCAAAATATGGTTTAGAAAACCCGATCCACTATATATGAGATAACTCTGATTGCCCAGATCCATGTCCTCGGCTTCCATTTCCCTCTGAGTAGACGTGTGTGCTTCCTCAACTTCTTGTGTCATATTCTCAAATTACACCCGTAGCTCGTGTTTTCTCCTCCGTATGAACTAATTTCTTGGCAATCAAAATTGTACAAATCTTAGGACCGGATGATCAGGGGTAAATGCCTTCGGGTATATGCACAGAATATTGTACCAGAGTTACAGAGAGTGTCAACCATGGTTTTTACTACAAAAAGAAATTAAAAACAGTTTAATATTAAATATTTTTATTATCTAAAAACTATAAAAAAAAAAAAATATGGACAAATGTCATACTTTACTGAACACAGTATCTGTAAAGTTTTATTTTAATATTAATTTACGAGTAATATTGAAATTTTACGCTTAAATGGAATGTTTTTATTTATTTCAAAAGCCTTTTACATGTGGTGATGGAGAATACCTCATCATCATTTTTTTAACCAAAATTTGTTATGAATCATGTGATATGTCTATATATGTATATTTATTTTTAAATGTTTCATGCTACTTTAGTTTTATAAATTTTTATATTTAATAAAGATTTTTAAAAACCAAAAAGATATATTAAAATAAATATAATTTTAAATGTGATATGTTTAGTTTGTTTTATAAAAATTTTATTTGTAATTTTTTAAATATAAATATGATGGTAATTAATGTATATTAATGTAGCCATATAAATTAAATGACAAGTAAATATTGATAAATATTAATTTATAAGTATCAAAATACTTATTCCATAATATATCGGAAGTTGTTAAAATAAATAAAATAAATTTCAATTTTTATTATTATTATTATTATTAAGAGAATTAATATATAAGTTAAAAATATGTACATTTGAAAAAATATGGAACAAGGTTCTCATTTATGGAGATTTATCCTCACTTTACAATGGACATTCTTAATGTGTAAATATATTTTCTTACAATACTATGGCTTATCAATACCACACGCCCAAAAAACATAACTCTTTTAATATGGCACTCGATGTTATTACATATTTTTTAAAATTAATTAATTTAATTAAAAGAGAAATTTTTTATAACTATTTTGGAGATAAATTTTAATTTTAATATTTGCTTTGTGTATACCTCTAAAAATAATCTACAATATTGCATTGAGGTTAAATCCCTACCATCCTTCTAATAGTTATCGATAATTAAGATTCTGGTAGCCCAATTCCAAAATAAAGATGTCTATTTGCATGACTAAATATAATGAAAACTAAATATGTCTATCTCAATGACTAAATATAATGAAAACTATTAAAAATGGAAAACCCCTAGATCAAAGGTTCATATTTATTATAGTTAAATATTCTTTTTTTTAATCGAAATCTTTTTAAAGGTAATAAACTATATTCTCTATTTGAAGGAAAAATTAAATATAAAAAATAAAAAATAAAAAAATAAAAAACAGTTTTTAAAACTTTATTATTTTATTTTAAAACTTAAACATTTTAAGATTATTATGATTAGCTTAGTTTTAATTAATTTGTATGGAATAATTTTAGAAAAGAAGATTAGTGTGTGACTTGAAACTTGTGAAAAATAAGTAAAAAGTTGAAGCTTGTGAAAAATATAGGACATATGATTGCATTATGAAACATTTCATTACTCTTAGAATCATTGCAGAGTGTTGCTATAATTGTAAAAAGAATCACGGGTGCATCTCCCTTTCATCCAGGGGACCACTGACAAGATTGCGAGAATCCTAAGGAAGCATAATGTTCCTTCAACCTTTAGACCCCTTAACAATATTTTTAGCTCGCTAAGATCTGTAAAAGACCCATCTGACCCCAAGGATATGAAAAGTGTTTATGTTATTCCATGTTCTTGTGGGACCCCCTACGTTGGTGAAACCGGGCTCTCTATTAATCAGAGGATTCATGAGCATGCAGCCAACATCAAGCATGGGAGGACCTGGTCTTCAGCTTTGGAAAAACACGCGGAGAAGACTAATCATCATATATGCATTAAGGAGGCCTGGTTTATTGCTAAGATTTCTCATTTTCATCACCGTAAGTTTAGGGAAACCATTGAAATTGAAAGGAGATCGAGTAATCTTAATAGGGATGACGGCTGTAAAATTAGTAGTTGTTGGATCCCTGCCCTTTACTCTTATTCCCCTCCACCCACCTTTTTTTCCCTTCTACATTCTTATTTTGACTCTTTTCTTTTCTAGTTTTAATTTTAGTTTCAATTTTATTCCGTCGACTTAAGAATTGTTTGAATTTCCTGGAATATGGATCATCTTTGTTCCCTTTTATATTTATGTGTTGTCTTTTTTGTTATTTAATTTGTATTTATCACCTTTATTTATTTATTATTATTACTATTATTTTGTTAATCCTAATTTATCTCATCGTGATTCCACAATAGTATTAATTTTATTTAGTTTTAAATTAAAAATAAAATAATGATTTATCCCTTAATAATTATTTATTGGGTTTAATTCCTTCATTTAAGTATATAAATTTTACTCATATATATTTTTAGTTTTATTTAATTGAAACATGATATATTTAAATAAAGATGTTTTATATATAAACATAGATAAAGGAATTTTTAGTTATATATATATAAACAAATTAATTAATAAACTATCCCCTAACTATTGGTCCAGTCAAAAGTAGTCGTTTCTTTCTAGTTGTTCGCATGATGGTCTCTCTATTTAACTTGTTGCTATGATCTGATTCTTGATGTTGTCCTGACGATGAACCACACTTGCTAGTTCGAAACACGTCGACAAATGAATTTCGAAAACATGTCTCAAAAATCAATATATTAGTTAAACAAATATATATTTAAGAAATATCTATTTAAACAAATATGTATCAATATTTTTAACCATGGAGGTTCAACCTCAATTTGTCACTGAGATTTTTAACATGTAAATAGGTTATGTTTTGATGCTATGGGCCAATACCATGGCTTATTACTACCACATGCCCAAAAACCCATAACTCATGGGCATATAACACATGTTGATATGACATTTTTTTAATTAATTAATTTTGTGACTACTACTAAGAATATTCTAGAATATTATGCTGATGAATCCCTACAGTCCACCAAATAATTATTGATAATGAAATTAAAATTTTGGAAGCCATGTTCTAAAATAGACATGTTGATTGAGCACAACCATAGAAATCAAATGGTTGGTAAATGCAATAGGCATGAATCCACCACAAATATCAAAAAACTTACTTCATGATACATTTCACATTGCCAAGATTTAAAAAATAATAAATAATAAATAAATTATTATTGTTGCTAATTATAAAAAGAATTAGCTACGGGCCTGAGGATTTCGATCTAGGGGAGGAGTGGGCGAACAGCTAGGGTTACAGACTTCAGCAAGCGGGGATCTCCATGGAAGGATGCAAAGGAGGGAGCTCCACTCCCTCCTATAAGCAGGTTGTGGCCAGCAGAGGTAAGAAACCATTAGAAAATGACAGAGAACCTTCAGAAGAAGGGAAGAGGAACATTGAAAAGGAGCATGATTGTACCAAATCAAGGGAGAATATTAACACAAAAGAAATGGAGGAAGAAGACAAGGAACAAGGAACAAAAGACAAAGCACAAAAGGGACCATGCAAGCCCAAAGTTGTGATCATACCTAGAGTGGTTTTAAATGATCCTGCTCTGCAAGCGCACAGGGACCACATGCGGACATATGCAATCATATGTAAATTCATGGGATTATGGCCCACTGAGAAAGCTTTACAGACATGGATTAAATACCACTAGAAACCAAAAGGAAGCCAAGACTTACATCTTGGGTCAAAGGGATTCTTCACAGTGGTCTTCAAAAATATTGAAGATAAAGACAGAGTGTTTGAAGGAGGACCCTACTTCTATGCAGCAGCAGGCCTCTATATACGACCATGGATTATGAATTTTGTCCCGGAGCGGGAGATGTTCACTTCGGTCCCGGTCTGGGTAAGACTCTACTCTCTACCTCTTGATTACTAGCAAATGGAATCGTTATCTGCCATAGGAAATAAATTAGGGCGTTTTGTTAAAGCTTCTGAGGCAACCAGAAGGGGAAAATACACTTCCTTTGCAAGAATATGTGTGGAGATGGATCTCTCAGGAGCTTTACCAGATGAGGTAATCTTGGAAGTTTTTGATGAAGAATGGGTGCAAACAGTAGACTATGAACATATTCCTTTCAGATGCCACAGATGCCATGAGCATGGGCACCTATTCAGAGATTTCCCTCTCAGTAAAATAGAGAACAAGAGTAAAGCTAACACTATGAAAGATACTGAAAGCTTTCACAAAGTGGTACATAGAGGAAAAGGGGGCAAAAGGGGGCCAAAGCAACATCAAACAGAAGGGCAATAGGTCAATCAGAATAGGTTCCAAGTACTAGAAGAAGAAGAAGAGACAACAAAAGTAGATCAGGCAATGGGAGGAAGTCCAGTGGAGAAGGAAAAAGAAGAAGAAAGTGAACAAATACAGGATATTAATAAACAGAAAGAGACCATGATGAGCGAGGCAGAACTGGAAATGGACCAGGAAATGACCCAGAGCGAGATGGAAATGGAGGACCACGAATTACAGGATATTCTTGATAGAGAACACCTAGATCTGGAAGGGTTCTTGAAACAGGGAACCATGGGAGGGGTAGACTCGTTACCTCAAGAAGAGTTCAATAGAGTTCAACAGTTGTTCATATGGAAAACTCAGGCTAAAGGGCTAGAGAGGCAAAGCAACAATGAAAGGTAGAGTAACGAACGTGTGAAAACTATGAAAACCACACTAGGATTAGCACCTAGAAACCCAGGAAAGAAAAGAGGCCGGAAAAAGCAGAACGAGCTATTGATGGAATGTGGAAAGCTAATGATTGATTCAGGTAAGATGAAAGACCTAACCAGCTACTCCTTTACAAATCTTTAATGATGAAGTTCACATCTTGGAATATCAGGGGTCTAGGTAGTAAAAGAAAACAAAGATTACTTAGTAACAGAATGAAACAAGCAAATATTATCTTTATCCAGGAAACTAAATGTTCCATTCAGAAAATAAAAGAAATACATAGAAAATGGCTCAATCGATTTGAGTTTCTAGAATTCAAAGCAGATAATATAGCAGGAGGCATACTCACTCTTTGGAACCCCAAAAAGATTGATATAATAGATGCTGAGGCATCGAGGAATTATTTATCAGTGGTTATTCAGCCTGTGGGAGATAGGGAGACCTATCTGGTCACAAATGTCTATGGCCCTCAAAGAATGGATGATAAACTCAGGTTTCTAGATTCTCTTGTGATGCTCAGAGACAGACATGCAGGAATACCATGGATCATGGGGGGGGGGGGGGACTTCAACATGATCAAGTCACTTTTAGAGAAAAAAGGAGGTACCATAACTCTAAGCAAAGACTCTCTAGCATTTCAATCTTTTATAGATAATATGAAGCTAGTTGACACGGATACGAGTAATGGTCTCTTTACTTGGAACAACAAAAGAGGAGGAGAGTCTCAAGTAGCCTCAAAGTTAGACAGATTCATAATCTCATAGGACCTTATGCTCATTGACAAGGAAATGATAGCGAGCGTTCTCCCCTTTGGAGGATCAGATCACTGGCTGGTTCAACTGGAGGTTCAGGGGATTGGTACCCCCAGGAACATACCTTTTAGATTTTAGAATATCTAGCTCACTCACCCAGATTTCATCAACAACATTGCAAATTGGTGGTCAGAAGATTTGCATATTCAGGGCACAAGAATGTTCCTTTTACACAAAAGACTAAAGCACATCAAGCTCAGGCTCAAAGAATGGAACAAGAATGAATTTGGCAATATTTTTGAAGCAAAAAAATCTGTTGAAGATAAAATGCAGGAACTCAATCAAGCCCTTATCAGGGATGGCTTTGATAAAGTCACCAATTATCATCAAGACTAGGAGAATTTATGTAAACAAGAGGAAATATTTTGGAGACAAAAATCTAGAGTTCAATGGCTGAAAGAAGGAGAGTGAAATACTAGATTTTTCCATAGATCCACCATGGCAAACAGAGCTCACAATAGGATCTCCTTGATCAAGGACGAGGGAGGGAATCTTCTTAATACCCATGAAGATATAGAAGCTGTGTTAGTTCAGCACTTTCGAGGTATAGCAAAGGAAACCATTTCAGACAGAGAGAACTTCATCAGGGATTTAACAAGACATATACCTAGGCTGGTGTCTAGAGAGGATAATTTCAACCTCAATAGGCCAGTGACTGAAGAGGAGGTTAGTGAGGTCCTCAAAGAAATGCAGAATGGCAAAGTGCCTAGCCCTGATGGTTTCAATGTGGATTTCTTTAAAGCTTGCTGGAATATTGTTAAACATGATATTCTGAATGTAGTGGAAGATTCCAGAATGAACAGAACTGTTTTGAAGGTGCTCAATACCTCCTTCATCTCCCTGATCCCTAAACAGGATAATGCTCAAACTCCTGATAGGTTCAGACCCATAGCTTTGTGCAATGTGGTTTACAAGATAATATCCAAGGTTGTGGCCAATAGACTCAAACCTCTTCTTCCTACACTAGTTTCTGTAGAACAATCTGGTTATGTGGAAGGCAGACAAATTCTCAATAATATCATTCAAGTGCATGAGGTGGTGCACTCATTGACTAGCAATAAGAAGGCTGGAATGATCATGCAATTGGACCTTGCCAAAGCTTATGACAAGTTGAATTGGACCTATATCAGGAAAGTTCTCATTGCTTTTGGGTTTGATCATAATTGGGTTAGATGGGTCATGGCCCTGGTAACCTCTTCCAGCTTTTCAATATTGGTTAATGGTTCTCCCTCTGAGACTTTTATTCCTTCCAGAGGCCTCAGGCAGGGAGACCCGCTCTCTCCCTTTCTTTTCATCCTCATGATGGAAGGACTTGGTCGGTCTATCAAGCATGCAAAAGAAGATAGTAAGATTCAGGGTCTCCAACTCTCTGAGAATGGACAGGCCTTGACTCATCAACAATTTGTTGATGACACCATGTTGTAGGGAATCCCCACGGTCAAAGAAGCTCTTGCGTATAAACAAATCCTGAATGAATTTGCCATAGCCACAGGTATGGAAGTTAATCTCTCCAAATCTAAGATTTTTTTTCTTTAATACCAATATCGCTATTCAGAGGAATATCTTCATAATTTTGGGCTTTCAAAGGGATTTCCTCCCTTCGAAATATTTGGGAGTTCCTCTAACTGCTAAACCTTTGCACAAGAGAATTTGGGAGCCTGTGATTACTAAGATGCAAGATAAAATCAGGAAATGGACTACTAGATCTTTAAACTTGGCTGGCAGGTTGGTGCTTACAAACGTTGTTCTTCAATCTATCCCAGTCTTTATGCTATCAGCTCTCCCAGCACCAAAAGGAGTCTTGCAACATTTCAGAACCATCCAAAGAGACTTTCTTTGGGGTAAGGGGGAAGAAAGAAAGAAATGGGCCTTGGTAGCCTGGGAAAAAATCTATAAACCTAAAAACCATGGGGGTCTTGGATTGGATGATCCAGAGATTCTAAGCAAGGTTTTAGGGGCAAAATTATGGTGGCATTGGGTAAAAGACCCAGAGGCTCAGTGGGCTAGTATTTGGAAAGAAAAATATGCCAGCACTTGGAAAATTAATGATCACATCAGGATGTCTGGAAATATAAAGGGCTCACACATTTGGAATAAGGCCTGGGAGAATAGGGGCTTAGTTCAAAAAAACAGCTTCTGGGAAATCAGAGAGGGAGATTTAGCCTTATTTTGGGAGGATAAATGGCAACAAGAACCTCTACTGTTAATAGAGGACTTTTTGGACCTCAAGAAAGATACAGACACCAAAGGGTTATCTAAGGTAAAAGATTTTTGGGATCAAACCAATAATATAGGAAAATGGAGAACATGGAGGAACATTGAGTATAGGGATGACAGCCCCTTGAAAGATAAAGCAGAGGCACTTATGAAAATGTTAGAACAAAGGAAGATTCTAGTGGCTGGTTCTGCTTAAGAAAATTTTGACTTGGGATAACATTCGGAAGAGGGGTGTTTTGGGGCCTTCCAGATGCCAGCTCTATGAAGCCCAAGAGGAAATAATGGAGCACCTTCTCAACAATTGCATTTTCACTTCCAGGTTGTGGGATTCTTTTGCCACCATCTTCCATCAGACCGATAGGGACAAAGGGAGTATTATCAATACCCTTAACAACTGGAGGAGAAATTTTTCTGATTATGAATTTCTTAACTCAGCTTGGGCTCTTATGCCAAGCTTCATTATATGGAATATCTGGAAAGAAAGGAACAATAGAATCTTAAAAAATGAAAAGAAGCCCTCCCAACGCCTTTTTGAACAGATCTTAAAATAGCTTAAGGAGACGGTTGGCACTATAGTGCGAAATCCCCCTAAGAACCCACCTTCAGAAGCTGAATTGAGGATTCTCCATCAGCTGGGTTTGCAGGGACTTATTCCTCAGGGCTTGGACAGGAAGGTTTTGACAATGGATTCTGAACAGGATTTCTAGCACCCTCCCCCTAAGGGTTTCTTGAAATACAACATTGATGGGGCTTCAAAAGGCAACCCGGGTACTGCTAGCTATGGAGGGGCGTTAAGGGATGAACACGAAGGTATTATTTTCATCTTCCATTTCCATTTAGGTAGAGCCACTAACAATATGGCAGAATTAATGGCTCTGGAACAATGTTTAGATTTCCTGGAGCAAGATAACTGCCAAAATGTGATTGTTGAAGCTGATTCTGAGTTAATCATTAGCTCTGTCACACGGAATAAGTCGATCTTGCGGACAAGATAGACCTTCCTAGAATCTAAAGAAGACCTAATGACAAGCAAACCAACCAGACGCTATCTTTCTCTAAGTATGCTTTAATAAACAATAGCAAACAAGTGCTTTTAGGGCCTACCTTAGGTCCAACGCTAGCTTGTGGATGCCCTCGCTCCTTCGATCCAAATGAACTTCTTTTCGCGAATCTGCAAGCACAAACAAGGCAAACAAATTAAATAGCACCTGAAAAGCCAATTGCATAAAACATATTTAACATGAAAGTCAAGGAGTCCATGAAACAAATAACATAAGATACTTGTTGAGAAAAATGAGTTTGATTGTATTAATTCAAAAGAAGAAGAACCTTACAACCTTTGCCTTGACGCTGTACAAGCTCCTCCCAGGGTCCAGCAAGAAGTCTCCTCTACTTTGACAAGTTTCACTCACTCCCCAATGAAACCAAAAAGGTATGTGATCTCTCCTCTTTAGGCTTAACTAGGAAGTCTTGATTTCACCAGCATTTACCCTTAAAAATGTTCAGCTTCTAACCTCCCTAGCAACCAGCCCAATGCCTGTATTTATAGTGCAATGGAGGGAGGTTACTAGGTCCTCCTTCAAAGGGATAAATCCCTCCTTCAAAGGGATAGCTCCTCTCCTCAAGGGATTAGCTCCTTCTCTTTTGGGATGCATGAACCACCTCAGAGCGAACAATCCACGTCAAAATTCCTTCTAGAAACCTCTAGAATTAACCCAAAGTGAGTTTTTTAAGATAAAACTTGCGCCTTTTGACTTTCACAGGGGTCCGCACCTACACCGTTAGGGACAGAGCGGGCAGGTCCGCAGGTTTTGTACACAGAAGGTGCGGGACCGCAGGTGACCATGAGAGAAAGTGCGGAACCAGAGTTACATTGATTTTTAATGTCTTTCTCTCATTTCCAAAGCTTGATTTGAAGAGCTGAGGTCTGAGACTTGCTTAGGAGGACAGTACAAGTGATGATAGACCCATACTGACTGCAAATAATCATGATGACGATATTTTTGTGTAACAAGCTCGGTCAAGAGAATCAGCTGGGGTATGATGCCGGAAAAAGTATCAAAAAACTGGAGGTTGATCTAGGTCTTTGAACGGATTCTGCTTCACCTTCAAAGCATTAGAACAGTAAGTTTTAACCATGTGCGAAGAATAACTAATAAATTGGCGGATATTCTGGCCAATCAAGGAGTGATCTGCACTAAAAGCAGGGTAACGATGGGTTGGAATGGGTTGTTTGAGAACAGACTAAACGCGATTTGTCATGATTATGCGGATGAAGACAGGATGGTGTATCGGAATAGAGCCTTGGAGGCGGGGTCCAGTTGACTGGGTTTCTTCATGTATTACCATGTTTTTCACAGTCTGGTCTTTTGTGGGTTGCAGGCCACTGTCGGCCTCCGCAACCCTGGTAAGTTCAATCACAGAGGATCCAGGTGGAAGCAGCTCGGCAAACTCTGCGTATCGGAGGGTCGGCTGGATGGTTGGAGTATCATCTTACAGGGGTTCATGTACAGGCGTAGAGGGGACGATGTGAGAGGCCGAAATCCGGGCTTTCTCGGCGGCCTTAATTACCTTGGTGTTCCTTTGATGAATGCAATACCGCTCTTGGAGTGGTTTATGGTTTATTGCAAGCCTCACAAGCAGGAAGTGGTTTTTCCGGAATGGGAGCGATTCCATTCACCGAGCTACACGTGGCCAAGGGGAGGGACTGAATACTGCCCTCATCGCACGCTATTGTTCGGTGCTGTAGACCCGTGCGATATGATCCTCGGCCGTTGGATCAAGCAAGGCGGATCTACGGTCAGGATCGATCGTGCAGGTAGGTGGGTCCGGGTGGTTAAGTGTCGTGCTTCTAAGTGCGACGAAATCTTCTACTGTCGTTGGATCGAGCGAGGTGATTAGACGGTTGAGATTAAGGATGCTTGTTTCGTTTCTTGGCGGGAATCATTGATTTCCGCTCGTTCTACAGGATTTTTGTGGGAAGAACATACAGCTTCAGCAATGTTAGTCTTTTGAGGATTTTGAGGTGTTGTTGGTAGGGTTCGGGGTTTTTGTCTTTAGTTCTATATCCTTGGCAGTTAGAGAATAGTATTTCCAAAGTCCACAGTTCCTTGCGGGTTGTTGTATTTTATGTAATTAACTTTCTGATTTAATGAAATAGAAGGTACGACTCTTGCTTCAGTGAAGAAAAAAAATTTATAAAAGGAATTAATATGGAAATTAAACATACATGCATTTAAAAAAACATGTAATTAACCATGGACATTCACTTCCACTTTATCATCGAAATAAAATCGTGAGTCAATACCACAGTTTATCAATACCACATGCCCAGAAAACCATAATTCATTTCATATAACATTTTTTATAATTTATTAATTTGATTAAAAAGGTAGAAAAAACACGACTACTTTTGAGATAAATCTCAACCTTTCATATAGGCTACTACTAAAAATATTCTAGAATATTTTCTGGACTTTAAATCCCTAATGTCCACCTAATAATTATTTATAATTAGATTAAAATTTTGGGATCTATATTTTAAAATAGATACACTATATAATAATTAAAATATAGATGGGATTTAACAATAGTTAAGGAATATTTTAATAGTAGTTAGAATAAAGGGTTGAGATTTATTTAAAATATAAATATGAACTTTTTACTTTTCAAATTAATTAATAAAAAATTAATTAATCAATTTTACATATATATAATGGATTTTTGGATATAATTGTATTGAGAAGCTATGATTTTAGTCCACAATATTGTAACACATTTTATTTGCAAATTTATAATGTTTATGTTTAATAGTTTTGCTACATAATTTTTTAAATGTAAATATGTCTAATTCATATATTAATTCATTTTAATAATAATAATTTATAATAAACTAATAATTTTTCAATTTTTTTTTTAATTATTATTATTTTTAAATCTTGGCAATGAGATATTATGAAATAAATATTTTGATGCCTATAAATATTTGTTAATCATTTAATTTATATGATTGCACTAGTAATTATTGATAATTGATATTTTGGAAGCCAAACTTGATACACCTATAAAATTAATAAAAATATTATTATTGCCAATTAAACTATTAACTATAAACTAATTATAACATTAAATAAAAACTAAAAAAACACCATTAGAAACACTTAACCATTATCAAATTCAATTGTTTATTTTTAAGAATTAAAAATACATTTTGATTCATGATTGAACCTTTCTAATTTATTCAATTGTTTATTTTCAGGGATTAAAAACACATTTTGATTCATAATTGACACCTTTTAGGGAATGATATTTTTGCGAATGGATGAATCTTTCTAATTTATTCAATTGTTTATTTTCAGGGATTAAAAACACATTTTGATTCATAATTGACACCTTTTAGGGAATGATATTTTTGCGAATGGATTTTTCAAAAAACTTATTTCAGATTTCAAAGATAAATTAGTAAGTAAAATAAAATGATATGATAATCTTTAAAAAAAAATGAGTTTAAAATTTATTTTAATTTTCTTACGAAATAAAGAAACATGTTAACCACCTAGCAGCTACCCACTAACCTCACTACTCATTTTGGAAACTAAATCATTATATTTTTAATAAAAAAACGACACAATAACAATCCACAGGATTAATAAAACGAAGGGGGAGTGTACGTGGATAGATTTTTGATTCATGAGATCGAAATTTGTAATTGTAATAATCTCGCAATGGTGCCATTGGGTTCTACTAGCAGCTTCCCATCGGCCATTAATTCCCATATACGAATGAATATCGTCCCACCAAACCACCACCCCCAGCAAATATTGAAGCCTTCACTCGTACTTCAGAAAATGCCAAAATTCGGTACGGCTAGTCCAGGGCAGGAAGCCGAGCTTTTTTCCCAAAGAAAAATACTTTTTTCTATTATGGAAAAGAAAGTACATACTTAAGTGAGAATAAATTTCACTCGCTATACATGTGTATAAATTAAATATTTTTTTTCGGGTGACACAAATTGCAACATAGAAAAATAAAGAAAATATATTTATTTAAACCATAACATTTGTGAATCAAAAGACACAGTGAGAGAAAAACTCTAAGTCCAACACAGTGTAAAAACAGGATTCGCTCCAAACAAAGAACCCTGCAGTCGAAGACCCATGTTATAATGGAATAGAACCTTCCCCTGTCAAAAAACCAGAGCATAACCGCTGGAAGATGATTTGGAAACCAGAGTATAATTGCTGGAAGATGATGTGCTCCGAAATAGAGCAGCAACCCAATTTTGATAATCGATCTGCTTCACTATTTTGAGATCGATAGATGTGCAAAATGGGAAGATGAAGAAAACCCACTAAAAGATCTCTAATTCGAGATTTCCAAGTCTCGAGAGAAGGAGAATTTAGGGAACCCTTGTGGTTAGCCCAGTCAATAATAGATTTAGAGTCACCAAAGACAGAGAGAGACCAGATGTCAAGCCAGTGGGCACAATGGAGGACCCCCCATAGTGCAAGAAGTTCAACTCGAGTATTAGATCCCAAGCCATAGTGCCAATAAAACCTATAAAAGAGGTCAGGGCTGATATGAATGGCCATTCCACATCCACAAGAGTTAAAAGAGGATGCACCATCGAAAAAGCCTATTGGATAAGAGGACCAGAGGTCTCTAGGAGGGGGACGAAGAGAGTCAATGGAGGGCAAGGGAACCAAAAAATCAAAGTAATATGAGAGGATACTATAGCAGGTTCTCCAAATGTTCGGCGGAACATGGTCGAAGATGAAGGCATTTCTAGACTTCCAGATGCCCCAGATGATGAAGAAGGCCAGTGAACGATGTGATTTGTGTTCCAGAGACCACCGACCAAGACAAGTGATAATGTCCAGACCTTCCCAAGTAGCAGGGTATCTCATCATGTGGAGGACCCCATTCCAAACAGAAGAGGCAAAGGGGCAGAGAATGAAGAGGTGAAATATGTCCTCTCCAGATGAGAGGCAGTGACTGCATCGACCCAGACCCTGGAAACCCTTCTTGCATAAAATTTCCCATGTGAGAATGCGGTTATGGGCAACAAGCCAAGAGAAGCATTTCAATTTCAGGGGAAAATTCCATTTCCAAGCCCTCACCAACCAAGGGTAAACTGGAATTTGTCTTGTGGGCTTGGAGATTAAATTGTATGCTTCCTTGACAATAACCCTCCCCTACTGTGAGCCACCAAACTAGATCAACCTGTCTACTTTTGGAAGGAGGACTATCCCAGACAGTTTTAGATTGGTTATGTAATTCTGTCATTCTGGTAACAACACCTCCAGAAGTTCAGACTGTAGATCCTCTTTCCAATGAGTATAGAAAGGAGTTGATAGGGCCGCATTTGCTAAATCTTTGATCACAAATAAACCCATGTTATTTAGGCAGATGATGAGATTAGGTGATAGGATATGAGAGCCTGAGAGCGAGTCAAGGCCTATTGCAAGAGTGGAGCCGGAACCAACTGCCCACCTAAGATTACCAAAAAACCAATATATATATATAGAGAGAGAGAGAGAGAGAGATTCCTTGGAATAAGTACTTGTCTATATATATATATATATATATATATATATAGATATAGATATAGATATAGATATATTCCTTGGAATAAGTACTTGTCTATATATATATAGATATATATAGATAAAGTCCTTGAAGAAGTATTTAGACAACAAGACTTTAAGAAATTACAAAAGCACTCATTATGAGCTCAACATTACATACGCATGAATTGAACCTAATAAAAAGGATAACACTATTTCTCCCCAACTATCTATACTAAAACCAAATATATGTGCAAAACTAAATAAGTCTCATTTAAATAAAATTTATTAAAATTTATATTTATAAAATGGTTTTTTATAATACATAAATTAAATTGGATAATATAATGATTTAATATTTAATTTCATTATTTAAATTTTAAAATTAATTATAATAAATAAGTAAATAATTTCATTTGATTAAATTAACTTGAATTTCTTATAATAAAATGATAGATTTATATATAATCCAGAGGATGATTTTCCCTTCATAAATATATATACAAAATGAATTTATAAAAAAATTCAATATAAATTAATATTATTATAATAATTTATATGATTTAAATGAGAAACAATATATAAAACCAATCAAATAATATCCATTATCATTCTTTATTAACATGAAAGACAATTATTTTCAAAGTAACTATTTTAAAAATTATATATATAAAATAATGCAAAATAAACAATTATCAAAATTGCAAACTATTAAAATTGTGACAAATTATCTAAAATCGTTATTTAAATGTGAAATTGGTTATAATTGAAGACTAACCATGGCCTTTAAAGGTGTAAAGGTATATTGAAGGGATAGAATATTTGGGAAGATCGTATAGACAATTAGAGATATGAGAGTGGTCACCTCTTTTTTTGTCATTTATTTGTTGTTGGGAGCTCGAACCTGTTTTGTATTTTGATTGTACAAATATCAATACTCTGTTTTTGGGTTTTAGTATTTGGATCTATCATGATGCATTTCTAGATAGTTTAGTTGTCATTGTTGAAAATCCATAGATGGAGGTTTTATATTATATTGTTTCTCCTATTTTTATATTCTAAAGATGGGCGCTTGGTGGGAAATAACATTGAAAAAACCATATGTAATTGCAAACTTTAATTAATGAAAAAATTGTTTTTTCTTCTAGAAGAAAAAAACAACAACAACAACAAAACAAGTAAACAAACAAACAAACAAAAACAAAAACAAAACAAAATTGTGGCCTGGTGTCCACGGTTACAAATAGTATTTTCAAAATCCATAAAAAAATCATGTTGACATCAAATTTCAAAGGACCCTAAATGATCCAAACCAACCTATGTGGGCATCCTTACATTGGTCCATGTATGGAGGTTGATTGAGCAAGGCATCTCTAATAGCCTTACTAAGAACATGCAAACAACATCAACAACAATAGAGCAAGAAAATGTGGATGTCGATTTTGATGGAATATCTGAATTTTTGGAAGTGCAACTTTGTAAACTTTCGACATATAAGGTTGATCAATTTCTTTGGTAGTATCTATAAAGTGGTCACGACCAAAGGAGACTTGGCCGACTTCAAGAATATTTTGTAGGTTAAATAAATTCTTGTCAAAAGGAACAAACGATGTTTGGGTTGTGCGTATTAAAACTCTTCTTATGGTTGCGGATATTTTAGAGTGATTTGAACATGTTCCTACCAACCGAATTGAGTGTCTATTTTCTTTTAGACAAGATGTTAAGGTTGGCTCAGCATATAAATCAGTTTAATAAAAAAATTGGTTGCGGAGAAGGATTATGTTTATCGCAATGGTATGGATACTGATATGCTCCATCGCGTGTTCTACTCTAATTAATCCATCCAAATTTTCCTTGTGAGTACTGGACACTTCAATGTATAACAATAATGATGTTAGAAAATATTTAAATGTCGCGGGTAGAAGGTATATGCTCTACCTAATCAGAAATAATTATATTCTCTAGATTTTTTACTCTAATTTTTCGTGAACGACACAAGCCACGTGATAAAAAATGATTGTATTGAGTACTATGAAAATTTAAAGATTTTATTGGTCGAATATACTCAGCTAGAGCTTGTAGAGGAACACCTTTGGTGTAATTATAATTTAAATTGAGATTCATCAATATGAATTATGTTATCCCAAAAATATCAAAGATGCAGTCTTTCTTTCCCCCGATGTAGCTTTCTTTTTTCAGGTGTAGTGAACAAACATGTGTTTTTGGTATTACGACAACTAAGGGAGACAAGATCCAGATCGAAAAAGGAGGCATACCTTCGAGTTACTTAATTAACAGTCTCAAAAACTCGCTTAGAGGTTTTCAATATTTATTATATGTAGATATGTTGTTTAGTTTTAAGAGTGGATTTGAAGCAAGTAAATATAGAATGTGATTTCAAATGATTTTGATCGCTTAAATAATCTTATTCCAAATTTTAAGTTACCTAACGTAATTTTGAAATAATTTTGATGTTTTAAATATTTTTCATCAAAATTTAAACCATAAGTTAATTCAACCAATTACAAACATGTCAATTAACTATCATTCTTATAAAAGAGGAAATTTCAGCCTAAAAGTGACCTCCTAAGGAAAAATAATAAAATAATAGTTAAAATAATAAAATAAGAGATGAATTTTGGAGGGAAAAAAAAAACTTCTTTTTAAATTGTATTTTTAGCTTATCTCCTTAAAATTTTACTTAAATTTCAAGTGTAGACACTCGTTGGATGCATAATTAAATTTCGCATCCATTGAGTACCCATCGTTCATACTTTTGAGAAGACCCACATTGACAACAAGTAAAAATATATTAAAAGAATGTGTTGAACACAGTTTTTAAATGTATCTTCAGTTTTTATCAATGTGGGTCTTCGCAAAAGTATGCATGATGGGTACTCGTTAGATGCAAAATTTAATTCCGCATCCAACAAGTGTCTTCTTTTCCCTCCAAAATATTTACATGTACCTCTTTTTAAATTTAAAGGACTTTGATTGGCTTACATATTATGATATGGAAATTACGTGAAAATTTCATGGGCACTTTTAGGCAAATATATATATATATATATATATATATATATATATATATATATATATATATATATATATATCAATTGAAATCATGCATGGAGTAACTCCCAGGCATACAAATTCATGCTCAAGATTGGACCACAAGACCTGTGGGGACCAAATTTCTCCACCTAACCATTGGACCATATCCTCACGACTAAGATTCATATCAATATATATATGAGATTGAAGTCAATTGGATTTATCTAGGGTGGGTGGGAGGAATGATTGGCATCCTCCCTACTCTAATTCAATTCCCTCGAAGTGACATGATGAGATTATATATAATGATTTAAAGCCTCTTCGATGAGAATAAATAGTCCCTCAAGGACCCAAACATATATATTCCTCTTATAAAATATGCTATGACATTTTACATGTCAACATTATACTTACACTTATAGCTAATACCTATTAATGTTAATATAAATATGTTACATTTTCCTCTGTAAATTGAATATCATTGTAGGTATATCATTTATATATATATATATATATATATATGAAAAAAAAAAAAATCTAAAATACAGCTTAACAATGTGTGTAAAACTAGTCTACCACGGTGGTGCATTGTTATTTTCACATGTCAACATTATACTTACACTTGTAGTGAATACCTATTAATGTTAATATAAATATGCTGCCTTTCCTAGTAAATTGAATATTATTGTAGGTGTATCATTCATATAGATAATTGGAAAAATAAAAATTGATAAATAAATAATCGAAAATTACAATTTAATTGTGTATAAAACTACCCAACTAAGTTTTAAAGGCAGAGTGGGATAACCAAGAAACACAATATCCCTAAAATCTAATAATATCCATGAAATAACATTTTGAATATCTATTAATATGAATATGAACATATTACTTTTTCCTCTATAAATTGAACATTAGTGTGTAATAATGTTTATAAAATCACTCTATGAAGTATAAAATCACTCTGGGAGGTTTTGAAGGTATGGTTATTTGGGTGCAATGTTATGGTATTTTTAACCTAAAAACAATGTTGCTAGAATCTAATAATATCTTTGTAATAATATTTTAATGTAAATAATGTTTTTTTAATGAGAAGATCTAGTGGTTACCACAATGGGATGCTATTTTTTTGGTTTCAAATGGGGGACATATTTGGCTAACTCAACGAGTAGGCTACCCTACCCTCTTGTAGTCTTAGCATTCATAGTATACTTGACTTACTAGATGTTGGATACAGTCTTGGTGTTATAGTGGCAACATCTATATTTGATCTTAAGCTTTGCAATATTACTCTAACTCCCCTACCCTCTTGTAGTCTTAGCATTCATAGTATATTTGACTTACTAGATGTTAGATACATTTTTGGTGTTATAGTGGCAACGGCTAAATTTAATCTTAAGCTTTGCAAAATTACTCTAATAAATTACTAATTCACCAAAATATATATATACATATATATAAATAACTTACCTAATTTTTAATAATAATTTATTTATATTTTATTTAGTAGAAATTAGATTTGTTGATGGTTATTGAAAAACATTTTATTATTATTTTTACTCAAATTTAATATATATATATTTTATAATCCTTTAAAATCAAAACATGTATATTTTATAAAAATAGTATGTATAATTTTTATTTACTGCAAATTTATATAAATAGCAGAAACTACAAAACGTTCACTACATCTATGATCGAAAGGAATTGTAATTAAAAGTTTATAATATAAAACAAGCACCACCCCCTCCCCCACATATATATATATATATATATATATATATATATATATTTCAATGACTTATCAAACAAGCATGAAAGTGTTATATGTCATACATTATCTCAAGCATGAAAGACTTAACAACATTCGTAAAAATTAGCATGCTTTTTGTTTTAGTGTGGTGTGACGTTCCTCGTTGTCCATGTACCTCAGATTTAGCTGGAGTAAAATGTCATCCCAAATGACTGATATATTTGAGTTACTAAGCAGGGCCAAAATTGAAGTCTTATGGTTTTTCAAGAGTTTCCTATTTTTTTAATAGGAGGAAATACAATTATTTTCTTATAAGTGAAAATTAAAATAAAATATTACATTATTTAGTATCTTTTTAATGATTTTTTTCCATAATATATTTTATTTATTATTTATCATTAAAGTTAAGCATTTTTTAATATAACAGAACCATTAAAAGGAAAAAAAATATTATTTTCAAAGTTAATCATTTTTTATATAACATAACCATTAAACGAAAAAAAGGAAAAAGAAAGAAGTTACTAGAGCTCAGGTAATATTATTTAATTATTGAAATTATATCTCAATACCATATGGAAGATTAAAAGTTTTAGTTGTGATGAATTTTTTTTGTTATTCACAAAGGAAGAACAATTTTATTATAAATCAATTCATGGTCTCATTGCTATTTAGACTTACAAATGGTACTTATTAATTTTCCATGGCTCTACTTGAATATCTTTTTATTTCCTACTCCACTTGCTTGTATTCTTTGTCTATTTGGTATGCTTGTATTTACTACTTGTTCTGCTTGCTTGGATTTATGAATATTAACTTCATGTTTTTTTTATGTTTTGTTGACAAGTTTATATTTATATATATATTTCTTTATGTTTATGTCCGCTTAATATGAAAATATCATAATGCATTTGTATATCAATCATAAGCCTATAATTATTATGGAAAATTATTTTTTGAAAAAAAATTGTCAAACAATTTTATTATATGTAAAGTCCTCGAAATGAAAGAGTAATTGGTGCTATTGAATTCCATATGATTTCTACAAAAGAAAATTTAAAAATTGTATATTAAGATATAGAAACCAAGACAATTTGAAAATTTTATTTTATTAATATATAAAAACCAAAACCATTTGAAAAAGTTATTTTTATTATATTCCATAATAAGAAAATATAAAATTTCTCATATAAAATTACAAGCAAATCAAGTAAATCCACTTTATAAAAGTGAAATACATTATAATAATAAATAAATAAAAACCACACAATAAATTGAAATAAAACCTAAGAAAATAAAATAACCTAAAACCTAACAACTTTATTAATTCCTAAACTTCTAATATCTATTTAAATATTATAAATTCAAATTTATTTGGTATTTCTTTTTCCTATTTGGTGTTTCACACCTCATAATAACTCAAGGAAGAGATTGGGGCTTTGAACTTATTTACTTCTTGATTGTTGGGTTCTCACTAATCCAAGGTAGAAGTTAGGTTTTGAACTTATTTGCATCTAATCCGTTAGCTTGGTTGACTTTTCTTTAATGTTAGGAACTTTGTTGTTTTATTGTTCTTGATTTCACTATCTAGTAATTTTATTAGATTTTTCTAAATCCTTTGTATAATGGCGATATTCTTCGAACAAATTACATTTAAGTGCACTTCATCCCTTATCGAATAGGTTTACTTTAATTTAATTCATATTTATTTTAATATAAAGATAGTAGTTTTTATTATTATTATTATTATTATTATTATTGAATAATACATTTATATATATATATATATTTAATACTATTTTATTTTAGAATACCAAGGTGAAAAAATGATCATTTGATTTAAATCTCAAAAATAAAATATAGAAATTCTCTACGAATATGATAGGCATTTTTTTAGCATTTTAGAAACTCTCTAAGAATATAATAGGAATTTTTTTAGCATTTTTAGATATTGTTCAATTCATTTCAAGAACAAATATAATACGTAGTGTTGTTGTTTAGTACCTACTTCTTATGCAAAAAGTAATCGATAGAAATTATTGAATACTTAACAAATTCATAAACTTAATAATGAAACACACTTGAATAAGACCAAGGGAAGTAATGGAAGTAATTAATGGACTAGATAACCTTGGAGCAAAATAAAGATAGGTGCATAGATAATTTTGGATGAAACATTAGCCCCAACATCATAGTTTGTTACAAAAGTTAAGAGTTTATTGTAATGTGATTGTGCACATTTTATTACATCTTTAGTATGGATCAAATATGAAAGAAAAATTACAATGTCAAGTATCTTTATATTAAATAATGTATATATACGACATAAGTAAAATAAATAATTTAAAAAAAAATGTGTTGTAACAAACTATTTATTTAACTTTAAATTTATATTCATCATAATTCAAGGGCAAATAAATAATCTATGTAGAATTTCTATGTAGAAAAAATCAAATTAAATTTGAAGTATGGTGCAGCAAAAAAAATCATATGCAATAAATATCTAATATAAAAAATTACAATGTCTACTAATTTAAAATAAAAATTTTCTTACACAAAGGCTTAAGTGTAAGTGCAAAAGATTCCTTAAATTTTATTTTATTTTTTTTTATTTTTTTTTTAAGTTATGATTAAAATTGTGGAGACAAAGGAGAAAAATATATTATATTATGCATTGAATTTGTATTAGTTTGTCTTTGACCAAAAATTTATACTGTTTATTCATAGTTTAACATTGGGAATTCATTTATTTTTATTTTTATTATTATTTAAATTTATTTATTTATAAGTTGATTGGTTGAAGTAGTTGTTTAGTAACTTCCATTTATATTAGTTACTAATTTTTTGTTTTATTTTTTGTTTTATTTAATTATAGTTCTTTTTGTCCATATTTTCAATTTAAGATAACTTATTATTATATTAAAAACTTATTTTAAAAAATTTAATTATAAAAAACTATATATATATATATATATATATTAAAAAAAAAAAGCTCATATGTGTGTGTTAATATAAATAATATTATATTAGTTAATCATATTTCTTAGTTTTTGGTAATGGAATTCAACAATACAATATTTTATTATTTGTTTTATTTTTGTGATGAAATCTTTGCTTTATTTTTTTTAGTTTAATTAAGCTATATTTAAACTCAGGGACAAGTACTAACTACTATATAACCTTTATATTAATTAAAGCTATATTTAAACTCAGGTACTAACTACTATATAACCTTTGTATTAAGAATATATTTTAATAAATTAATTATATATGTGTGTGTGTTTTTAATATAAACAATATTAGTTAATCATATTTCATAACTTTTGGTGATGACATTCAATAATACAATATTTTATTATTTATTTTATTTTTGTGATTATTTTTTGTCTTAATTGTCTTTTAGTTTAATTAAGCTATATTTAAGCTGAGATGAAAGTACTAGCTACTATGTAGTCCTTGTGCATCATGATTTAAAAATAAATTGTGAAATATATAATATAGGTAAGGTTTATTGAGAAAAATGATTGAACTAGTCCATTCAATAATAAAAATCAGCAAAGCAAAAATAAGAAGGGAAAAATCAATGTATTTTGTTCTTTGAAACGGAAGTTCCATGGTGATGCCCGAAATGTAATGGCAACTTTTTTGGAAAAGAAAACATTAATTATGAAAAAATCTATAAATTTGTAAATAATAATAATAATAATACTAATAATGGATAATTAATTTATGATAACATTTTTTATAACAAATTTTAATTCTGGAAAAATTGATTTTAATTTTATTTTAAATCACGTAAAATTAGTCATCCACCAATCAAAAATTAGAAATTCAAATTAATAATAATAATAATAATAATTAAAATGGGCATTTTGATGAGAAATTGATTACAATTTACTTTTAAGGAATAAAAATCTAGCAAACAAGATGTTTTAGTTAACCTTAACCTTTAACAAGTTGTTAAACATGTAGCATATTTCTAAATTGAATAAATAAGAATTAGGAATCTATTTTCCCTTAAAAAGACTATTTCTGTTATTATTTTTTCCTTTCCACATGTTGTAGTGGCTACAACCACCCTCCAAAGTTTTGCCTTAACCTGTTTTGGAGCTTCCCTACCAACCTTCACAGTAGCTTGCCTTGCTTCATCAAGTCCTCAAGCTTCAGTGTCTTTCTTGCTCAAAGGCAGCCTGTTGATCACAGTTTGATCTTTCCCCTTCACGGGATGCTCACCCGGACTAGGTCCAGCTGCAGGCTGAGCAGCTTCCCAGTGAAATTTGCGCATTTCTAGAGGGAAACCAGTCATTCCATCCAAAAATTGCACAATTCCCTCTGACAGCATACTGGGATCCAGGACTGTGCAATCTTGCCAACCAACCCTCCCAGCAGGAATTGTGCAATTTTTCCCATCAACAGGCAGTTCTGCCCAAGATTTGTGCAAATTTGGGTAGCAGTCAACTATTGGGCCCTGAAATTGTACAATCCCTTTGGGTAGTCAGCCCAAATTATAGTCAGGAATGCGCATTTTCCCCAAGCAGTTGAGCACTGGCATGCATGGACAGTCTGGTTGACTAGTTCCACTTCGGACCGAGGAAACTTGACTTGCATGCATGCATGACTTGATCTTTCTAGAATAGCAAGAGATAACATGCAAAAGGAATCCCATGATTCAGGGAGCTATTTTTAGCAGTCGGGGGTTACATGCAAAGTTGTTTTAGAAGTTTCCCTCCAAGTGTCGCTTTTTCCTAGATTTGTGGCATGCGCGTCCTGAAACCAAAATTATCTATTCGATGCATCAGAGCTCATTCATTCACATTGATCTTGGAGCTCTGACATCCCATAGCACATCCAGGACTCTTCGACACATCTGGCTCAGCTATTCACGGGTAAGTGGCCTCAACTTGTCTTTTTTAGCATTTCTGTCGCTTTTTGTGTATTCGCTTGTGTGAGTGTTGTTTTCTTGATTTATTTGAACGCCTTTTTTTGCTTACATATATTCTAGCTTATCCTAGCTCTGTTTCAATTTTCGTTGCTATCTCACTATTGTCGCATGCATGAAACTGTTTTTCACGAATGTTCGCCCAATCGGCGAACGACCTCACCCACATGCATGTTGATATGTTTGCTCAATCTTCCATTCATGTTTTGTATGCATTGTTTATCACTTCTGCTATCACTTAGTGTCGCCATGCACTTCATCGACTTACTTGCTTTCAGTTGCTCGTTGGCAATTCAGGCCAACCTTGGCCCAGTCTCTGCCTTCACCAAGGCTGCATTGCACAATCTGGATATGAAAGGATCACATTCCCCTCCAAATTTGTGCATTTTGGCCCAGCAGTGACCTCCTGGACTGAATTGCTTATTTCTGGAGGTCAGTGGCTGCTTGGCCCAAAAATTTTCGTAAATCTGTCCTTGGGCCAACAATCTTTCCCAGCTGGAATCACACATTCTGCAATCCCAGCAGCCAACTGCCCAACTGGATTGTGCATTTTGCAGTTCCAGTAGTCAGTTAGTCTCCCAGCAGCCCGAATTGTGGCTTGTACAGTCTTGACAGTCGGTCTCCCGACCTCCCGGCCGAAATTGCACAAACTTCATGATCATTCACCCAAGTATGTTGCAAGTCATTTCCCATGTTCATTTTGGTTTTCCACTGATAGATTTCTTGCTATGAGTGTTCCCATGTCTCCAGTTATCACAGGTGTTCATTTTCCTCTCAGCAGTACAGGTACAGTGGTTTCCAAGAGAGTAGAGATGAAGACACCATTCAGAGCACGCTTGAGGATGTAGTCGATCAAGTGTCCATGGGCTTACCTACTCATGAAAACATCAAGTTTTTCATTGACAAGGAAATCAAGCAGTAGCATCATAGCGAGCAGCATCATGAGTAGCAGCTGAAGGCAGCATACCAAATGCAGTGAACACAGCAAATAAAGTGAATGCAGTGAATGCAAGAGGAAGGTTGTTAACAACATAGAGGTGGAGCAAAGTTTCAAGATCAAGCGGATCCACTGATAATGAAAGCAACTTTGGAGACTCATGCTATGAAGTGACGGCGTGACATGAAGATCACGTGAAGGCAGAAGATGGAACAAAGAAGGAGTTGCATGTGTTGAAGAAACAACTCTGGAAGAACATGAAGCTGCATGAGTTGTCGCAGGGTCAGGAACAACAACAGGCGCAACATGCACTCACGGATGAAACTGAGCCACTACAAGTTAAGGGTCCATCCCAATAGCTAACATAGAGCAAACATGGTGAGCAATGTTGTTGATTGCATGCAAAGGATCCAACAGCATACATGCAGGCAATCCAACCCATTCAACACACTCACCAAGGCGAAGACAAGAAGCAAGTCCAACTGGGGTTGAACATGTACTTTGAAAATTTGATGCACATGACTACTAGCACGCACTTTGAGATCAGCATGGACACTATGCGTCAGTGTGTTGTCGGTTCAACCATACCCAAGAAGACCATGTGCATGTTAGCAGACAAGTTGGATGAAGGGGCCAAACCAATGCACCGTTGCAACAGAGGCAAGAGTTCACTTTAGCAAGATGTCACCATGAGGTGCATGCACATCATCACGGATGACCAAGCTTGGCATCATCTCACCACCTTCACCATCACAAGCATGTTAAAGAGTTGGTCTCATCATAACGGACCGAGTGTCAGTGATGTCTTGCAAGGCTTACTCAAGCCATGTTGTCTCACATGAGCACATGTGCATTGTAATGTTGAGTCATGTCAAGTGTAAGTCAAGTGTCAACAGTTGGATGTAATAGCCATAGAGTAGGTGAAGAGTCATGAGGGTAGTTGAGTTGTCACAAAGGGGAATGTCAAGGGTCACCCCACCCTTTGCTATAAATAGTCCCTCATAAATCATTGTATAGGCTTTTGGTTAGCAAAGCTTCTACTAAGACTCTCTTGAAGAAGGCTTGGACAGTGTTGTAACACGCCTTGGCTTCTCCACTACACAGAGCTAGTACATCTCTTTAGAGGAGCAGACGGATGTGGTTGTAATGTTCTACTGATAGGGCTAGCAGTTTACATGGTGTATTGTATGATTGTGACTTACACTTCTTTATATAATAAAAACCAGCACATTTTCATGCATATGTTGTTATTGTAGTTAGACTACTCTGGTTACCTTAATGATATATGTTTTTTAACTTACATACTTGTATAAGAACTGATTTGTATGCAATTATATGAATCTTGTTGTTAATGTGTTGCATATGTTATTAATGTTGTCATCGTCCGTGTCGACTGCTCTGTTGGACATCAGACAGACCCTTCTCTGAACCTTGTTATATCAATCATCACACTCGTCTCGAACTGATCTGTGAGTGTTGTTCGTGTTATATTACTCTATATGTTGGTACTGCCACATCTGTGTCGACTACTCTGCCAGAAGTTGTGCATGTCCTTTGTGTTGTTTGTTCCTAGTTGAGTTGGGACTGATCCCTTTCAACCTGGAACTCACCTTCACCTTCCCTCCCTTTGAAGTGTTGGAACCTCTCCTACTCATTCCTTGACTCACTGCATCAATCACACCCTTACTACTGACAGAGTTATCTTACTTGCCTCTATGCAACATCGTGGGCAAGGTATTACCTTACGACCCACTGCTCAGACTCCTACACCAAACGGTCTAAGGTCTAATTAGGAATTCTTACCGGGGAGATCCCCTTGACATGTTGGCGAGTCCAGCACCGTCAACATTTCTAGCACTAGAAGGAGGGCCTGATGACAAGCAGTGTCCTCTCATCCAGTTTTGAACCTTTGCATATCTTTCATGGAATCTTGCATTCTTCTTCCCCCGAGGTGTTTTTCTAAGTGTGAAGATGTCTCTATCTCGGGGAAGCTTTTCAATCTCTTGTCCACTCACACGTACGATGGTAAAGGCGAAGTGGCCTGGCTTGAGCACTTACATAACTTCCTTTCCATGATTTATGAGGAAGATGAGTTTACTGACGAAAAAGTTAGTCTGTTGCTTGCATTCACACTTCACGAATCCCCATTTTGTTGGGTACTCAGCCTACCGGCTGACACCGTGCACTCATGTGAGCACTTCTGTGATCTTATTGAAGACATGTTCCATCATTTTGATCCATACCATCTTGACCGGAAACTATTACAGCAATGGAGGGATCCACATGAATCCGTTGAATTATTTTTGGCAGCGCTTTCATGACTTACCGTTTCAAGCTCCAAAGATCTACATGAAGTTCGCTTATCTCTGGGACTAGTTCAAGTACTGTCTTAAGAAATCTGCCCATCCCAAGAGAAAGCTTGATGTCAAACCTCGCTCAACCTTCTCCATTGATGGAACTGCGCAATCCCATGTGGGAGCAGGCATTGTCTTAACAGACTGTCTGCCTCCCTCCTATTCAACAGTTCCACCATCGCCCAGTGATGCTGAGGATTGTAATTACCTATCTATAAATATAGAGAATGCAAGAATAATAGAAGGCATACGATGCATGCATATGATAGCTACATATGCATGTGTCGTGTACCCCGCACTAGTATTTATATACTAAATTAACTATAAGTAGTAAATATCATGACACTTCTTCGAATAGAGATTCTACTTATCCATCAACACCCATATTGCTTAATGTATCATGATTAATGGATAAAAACTAAAAGAGGGCTATATAAATTATATATTTCAGATTATTAATAAAAAAATTATATTAATAAATTAATAAAATGAAATATATATCTATATATATATATATATAAGAAATTAATTAAAAGGGCACTTAGTATAATGTTATAATCTTAATATTAAAAAGTACTTTAATAAATCATAAAGAAAATTAATTAATTAAATTATAAATGAAATAAACATATACGTGACCATAACAGAGATATGTGATACGTGACATGGGAGGTGTCACCAGAAGGCTGAGCGGTGGTCTGCTGGTGGAAGAGCGGCCACCGCCAAGAAATCAGATAAAACCACCGAACAGAAGTTTAGAAGGGGGCCGAGAGGAAGGTAAAGAATGGAAGAACTGAAGGAGGAAGAAGATCATAAACTGAAATTATCCACAAGAAGGGCGAGGATTGTTCTGAGGTTCTAGGCATGGGAGAATAGTCTGCTTCAACTCAGAAGCTTACTGGACTGAGTAGCCAGGTTCTGCTCGGTTTGGCTGGGTGGATTCAGTCTTTTGGTAACCTAGCAGAGTAGCTAGAGACATCAGCAACCGCAAGTGCACAGGTAAGTACCTTCATTAATTCTATTAGTTAATTCTGCAAAAAAAAATCAAGAAATTAGTTACAGGTTCATGAATCTGCTTTAATGACCCTTACAAGGATCATGTTCGCACATATGTTCATCCTTCACACCCTCCCAACATCACTCCACTTAATTTTCGCGCAAAGTTGGTTGTTAGTCCTTCGAGATCCCATATGCATTCTTTTCTTCAACCTCCATCTTCTCACCCAGGTGTTCCTCCGGATGATGTTGTCTTGTGTTCGTCCATTCCAGACTCTTCACTTGTTGTGAATGAGGAAAAACCCACTAACAGAGTTGGTGTTGCACAACCAACATGTGTTGTCATTCATGAAGAGTATGAGTGGGAGCTTGAGCATCAACACTCGGTGAAGAAAGACTCCCTTCCATCCAATCCCCCTCCATTCCTTCCTAGCTTCTTTGGTGAACCTGCCATCCATGATTTTGTATGTGTCTTCATGCAGGACTCATTGGATGCGAATCCATCATTCGAAAATGGAGAGGATAAGTTATTCATTGAAGATCCACTTGATCCTTCATTTTTCTTTTCCGGAAAAACAGAGGATGAGTTCGTTCGCTTTTCGTCTACCGCTCTGTTTCATTCATCTGATCATGAGGATGCCGAAGAATTCATTGATTTTTCTGATTGTGGTGGTCGTGATTCATTTGCTTCCGTTTTTTATCACGATCATGAGTCTATCGCAATTGATCTTTCGAAGCCACCGGTTTATGATGATCTACCTGATGATGAAATTGAGACACCCAAGACTGTCGAGGCACTTTAGCCTAAGCTTATCGTTATGTCAGGTCCTTGTTCTCTTGGGGTTAGTCTCACTTCCGATCATGAAATTGTTCAACCACCCAAGGCTCCTCATCACTCATCTATATGCATTGAAGATCCATCTCACATACAGGTCACACTTCCTCCACTCAAACTGCACGATCCCATTTCTCATGCATTGGAGGAGTCTTACATTGCAAGCACTCGTGCGCGATGAAAATTATCTTTGTTTCTTTTGTTTTCTTGCATGTCTCAGTCAAGAGTTTGCTTTTGTTTCAAAGTTGCACATAGTGTCACACAACACCATGATAAATCCCCGGATTGTCCGTCATGCACATGCACTCACTTATGTCATGTGGGCACTTTGAAACATGAAGTGTGGTTGTCTTCACTATCATATATTTCTTGTATGCTGGTCTGCACAACTAGGTTACTCGTGGACCAAGCCTTCACCAACATGGGTCTACCAATGCGTCAATGGCTGCATTGGAAATATCACTTCACGTGATCAGGCCCATGCACCGTTAGTGTAGGAGTAGGAGTAGTGTTTTCTTTCAGTTGTTTACTTGCATGCTTGTATTCTTTCATGCTTTGATTACTTGTTTGTTTGCTTGCTTGTTTTCTTACTCATTCTGCTTTCACTTTTATTTTTGCTCTTGCTTTGCTTTGTTGTTTGTTTCATTCGTTTATAGGTTAGTTTGCATGAAACCATGTGTGACTCATGAAACAAGCTGGGTAAAGTACAAGAGGGTTTGTACAGCTATCACTACTTGGTTATATGTCATCTTATCTCTGTATGATGAACTTGTTACTCTTAGTCCATGATACATCAAAGGAAAATATGTACTCTTCGAAGTGAACCTTGGTGTAAACACAACGTTTGTACGCTAATTAGTGTCACCTTCTCTAATCGATTGTTTTTGGGTTAACCCTTGTCAGTTCAGTCAAGTAGAGTAAGGTGGGGGGGGAACTTTAATAGGCACGTTAGAGATATACTAAAATACTTCTCTTTTGGAACAACCTCCTATGCTCTCAATAAGTCGGGATCCCTCTTCCACCTTTGAAATGAATAAGTGCTATGCACAGTAAAAATGAAAAATTCAGAAGTCAAAAAATTCAAAATGAAAAATGAATAAGGTGAAAGAAGAGAAAGGATTCTTGCACAGGGAGTTGATGCAAGTAACTCTACCGGGGTACTGACTAGGCTCGCTGACAGTGGAGCCATGCTTGTGTTCCTATGTGACTCCGCCGGGGTATTGTCCAAGCTTTTTGGCAATGGAGCAACACCAGAGATGAAACTAAGACTCTGACGACTATACTGCTTGTGCACCTATATGCCCCTCAACCCTAATCAAAACAACTGTGTTTCCTTGGCTTGGAATGTGTGTCAATCGACCAAGAGTCTGTCAAATTCTACATCTTACAATCAAGTTAGTGTGAAACCAAGATGAGCTAAGAAATGAACAATACTTCCGGAGGTGTTAGACTTGCTTTTCACAAACAAGGTCCATTGAGAGAGCTGGAGTTCTACTAGTGTGTCTCCAAGTGTTGTAGCGGCTACAACCACCCTCCAAAATTTTGCCTTAGCATTTTTTGGAGCCTCCCTACCAACCTTCACAGTAGCTTGCCTTGCTTCATCAAGTCCTCAAGCTTCAGTGTCTTTCTTGCTCAAAGGTAGCATGTCGATCACAGTTTGATCTTTTCCCTTCATGGGATGCTCAATTGAACTTGGTACAGCTGCAAGTTGAGCAACTTCCTAGTGAAATTTGCGCATTTCTAGAGGGCAACCAGTCATTCCCTCTAGGAATTGCGCAATTCCCTCTAAAAGCCTTTTGGGCTCCAGGATTGCGCAATATTGCCAGCCAACCCTCCCAGCAGGAATTGTGCAATTTTTCCCATCAACAGGCATTTTAGCCTAGGATTTGCGCAAATTTGGGCAACATTCAGCTGCTGGGCCTAGAAATTGTGCAATCCCCTTGAGAAGTCAGCCTATCTTATAGTCGGGAATGTGCATTTCCCCCAAGCAATTGAGCACTGACATGCATGGACACTGGACAGTCCAGTTGACTAGCTCCACCCACAATCAAGGAAACTTGACTTGCATGCATGCATGACTTGATATTCCTGGAATAGCAAGAGACAACATGCAAAAGGCATCCCATGATTTAGGGAGCTATTTTTAGCAACCGAGGGTTACATGCAAAGTTGTTTTAGGAGTTTCCCTCCAAGTGTCTCTTTTTCCTAGATTTGTGGCATGTGCGTCCTAAGACCAAACTTATCTATTCGACGCATCAGATCTCATTCATTCACATTGATCTCAGAGCTTTAACATCCCACATCACATCCAGGACTCTTCGATACATCTGGCTCAGCTATTCACAAGTAAGTGGCCTCAACTTGTCTTTTTCAGCATTTTTGTCGCTTTTTGTGTATTCGCTTGTGTGAGTGTTGTTTTCTTGATTTCTTTGAATGCCTGCTATCATTTATAGATATTCTAGCTTATCCTAGCTATGTTTCAATTTTCGTTGCTATCACATGCATGAAACTGTTTTGCATGGACGTTCGCCCAACCAGCAAACGGCCTCACCCACATGCATGTTGATCTATTTGCTCAATCTTCCATTCATGTTTTGTATGCACTATTTATCACTTCTACTATCACTGAGTGTCACCATGCATTTCATCGGCTTAATTGCTTTCAGTTTCCTGTTAGCGAGTCCAGCAAACCTTGATCCGGTCTCTGCCTTCATCAAGGCTACATTGCACAATCTAGATAAGGAAGGCTCACCTTCCCCTCCAGATTTGCGCATTATGGCCCAGCACTGGCCTCCTAGACTGAATTGCGTATTTCTGGAGGTCAGTGGCTACTTGGCCCAATAATTTGTGCAAATATATCCCTGGGATAGTAGTCTTTCCCAACTCGAATCACGCATTCTACAATCCCAGCAGCCAACTGCCCAACTGGATTGCGTATTTTGCAGTTCTAACAGATAGTTAGTCTCCTAGCAGTTCGGACTATGCCTTGTGTAGTCTTGGCAGTCGGTCTCCCGACCTCCTAGCCGAAATTGTGCAACCTTCATGATCATTCACCCAGGTATGTTGCAAGTCAGTTCTCATGTTCATTTTGGTTTTCGACTGACAGATTGCTTGCTATGAGTGTTTCCATGTCTCTAGGTATCACAAGTGTTCATCTGCCTCTCAGTAGTACAGGTACAATGGTTTCCAAGAGAGCAGATACGAAGATACCGATCATAGCACGCTTGGGGATGTAGTCGATCAAGTGTCCATAGGCTTACCTACTCATGAAGACATCAACACTACAACAAAACCCTGTGATAAGCATCCCTTTTCGCTTCCTTTTTTTGCATATGGAGCCCATTTTTGGTGTTATTTGTGTCCATTTATCAAATATGGTGCAAAACTTGATGCAAATTTTGCACCAAGTCTTACACCAAGTTTAGCACCAGGTATTGTAATAGGATTTGCACCAGGTTTTACACCCAGTTTTACGGCGGGTTTTATGCCAAGTTTTGTGCCATCATTTTCACCATGTTTTGCATCAAGTTTGGAACCTAATTTTGTTTCACCAACTTTTGCATCCACTTTTTGTGCCTATGCTTGCATCAACTTTTTCATCATCTCTTGCATCCTCTTTTGCATCATTTTTTGCATCCCCTTTGCGCCAAGTTTTGCATCAAGGTTTGTGTCTAGTTTTGCATATACTTTTGTTGCATCCACTTTTTCATCTGGTTTTTCATCCATATTTACATCCTCTTTTTCATCTATTATTGTGTCCACTATTGCATCCAATTTTCTTGTGCTATAATTTGCACTTAGTTTGGCACCTCCCTTTGCACCCATTTTTGCTTCTAATTTTTCATCCATGATTACACCCTCATATACATCTAGGTTTTCATCGACTTTTATATCGATTTTTGCATCCCTTTTTGTATCCACTTTTGTTTCAAGATTTGCATCAAGTTTTGTGTCTCATATTGTATCTACTTTTGCATCGAATTTTGTTGCATAAACTTTTGCATCCTATTTTTCATCCATTGTTGCACCCATGTTTACATCCACTTTTTCATCCCTTTTTTCATCTTCTTTTGCATCTTCATTTGCTTCTTTTTTTGCATCTATCATTACATCCACTTTTGTTGTGCCACAATTTGTGTCATGTTTTGCACTCACTATTGTACCCACGTTTTCTTCCAATTTTGCATCCATCTTCGCATCCTCTTTTGCATCAAATATTGCATTTATTTTTGCATCCACTTTTGTGTTGGGTTTTGTGTCTCTTTTTTTATCTTATTTTGCATCTACTTCCATTACATCCATATTTTGCATCCAATTTTGTTTCTCCTTTTGCACCCATGTTTTCATCTACTTTTACATCCCTTATTGCATCTTGTCTTGCATCTAAGTTTGCATCTTTTGTTGTGTCTGTTATTACATCCACTTTCTCATCCATTTTTTTTGTTCCATATCTTGTGCTTATAGTTGTAACCCCCATTTTATTTCCACTTTTGCATCCTCTTTTGTGTCCAAGTTTGCATCAAATATAATTGTTTATGTTTTTTGCATCCCATTTTGCATCTACTTTTACATCCACTTCTGATGCGTCCAATTTTGCATCTAATTTTGTGTGCATTGTTGCACCCATGTTTGGTCCATGTTTACATCCCTTTTTGCATCCAAGTTTACCTCCTTTTTACATCCAAGTTTGTGTCCTTTTTTGCATTCGTTGTTGTATCCACATTTGTTTCACCACAATTCATGTTAAATTTTATGCCTACTATTGCACCCATGTTTTCTCCCACTTTTTCATCCACGTTTACATCCTATTTTGTGTCCAAGTTTGCATCAACTATTGCATCTACTTTTTCGTCCACTTTTGTGTTAGTTTCTTTGTCTTGTTTTGCATCTACTTATGTTGTTTCCACTCTTCATCCAATTTTACGTCTATTGTTGGCCCCATTTGTTTTCTTCACTTTTGCATCCCTTTTCCAACACTCATCATATTTTTTGCATTGATGATATTTCTTATGACAATGACAATTATGAACAACTGATGACAATGTCAATAATTATGATGACGATGATAATGAAGATGATGACGATGACATGGATTGTGATTACGGTGATAATGACAATCATGATAAAGACAATGGGGGTTACAACGACAATGATGATGGCGATGACATGAATTTTGATTATGGTGATAATGACAGTGATGATAAAGATGATGGGGGTTACAATGACAATGATAATGACGACAATGATGATGACGATGCTAATGACCTTTTCCAATCTTCCCAATTTTTAAATGTTGTCATGGACATAATCATAATCATTATCTTTGGCGTCGTCTTCCAAGTCATCATCATCTGATCATGATTATCATTATTTTCATCTTGGTAATCATCAACAACAATAATGGCATGAATGATGATGATAATGTCCATGACGGCGATGACAATAATGATGATAGAAATTACATTAATTATGATGATGGGGATGATGAAAATTATAATGACGATGATAATGGTAGTGATGATGATAACCATCAATCATCTTTCAAAAATAGAGTTGTTATTTCTCTTGCATATATCATGTGTCCTAACAACCCTTTTCTAGAAATCATAACATTTCTTGGGTTGATGATATTTCTTACGAAACCTATAATTATGAATAATTAATGACAATGTCCATAATCATGATGATGATGAGGAGGAGGAGGAGCAGGACATGAATGGTGATTATGATGATAATGCAATGATGACAATAATAATGACAATGATGGTGGCGATGATGACGATAATGAAGATGATGACAATGATTATGATGATGCTAATGACCTTACAGTCATGGATTCATGAACTTACTAGTTTCAAGATCATCTTTTGCATACGTATTACTATCAGACTTTTTACATTTTTTGTCTCTCTTGGGATATTTTCCTCTTCTCAATAATATCTATTATCTTTTCCATATACATGAGATAGAGTTAGAGGGTCACCTCATCTGTAGATGCCCCATTTATTATGAGATTCAAGGAATGTTTTATTGTCTTTATCAATACTCGGAAGGATCATTTTTTACTCTCTTTCAATACATGTCTAACTCTATTTATGAGGGAGGTCCTTGGATTTAGATATTTATATAAGGCCTTATGTGGCCTTACCCTTTTCAACTATTCCAAGGGGATCACCTCCTTCCATGTTTTCTTTCCTACATAGGGCCAAAACTAAAAAACCAAGATTTAAACTTCAACTATAAAATTGGTGATGCCACATACCTCTTCTTGACCCCCTCAATAGGACATCTTTCTTCAGAGAGTACATTGAGGATTTCCCATCATAGATTGCAGGTTGGATGTAATAGGACCTATTACCCTACTTCATGTTGAGAAACCAAGTGTTAGAAGAAAATGGTTGATTTATCTTAACTTGATAATTACTTATGAATGATTTTTGGCTTCTTATTACTTAGATTGTCTTCGTCATCAACTAATTACACAAAAATGCAAAACATAAAGATCACAAGGAAACAAAGAACACCAAGAATTAGGCTCTGATCTAGGGAAAAACCCCATAAGGGGGAAAACCCAAAAATACTTCTCTTATAAAATTAAATCAAAATGAGATATACAAGACCCAAGACCAAGACCAATATTGCCACAAATATCCAAGTCTCCTCCAACCAATTCAAAGTCAAAGAAATTCAGCTTTGATTAAACACTCTAAAATAAGGTCAAATAATAGAAGTTTTGGACCTGTGGTGAAGGATGAAGTTCAGACTTGTAATTTTTGTAGAGAATCCACAAAATATTCACACGTGTGTGCAGAAACAGGCTAGAAAAATCATAGTTTATCTATCCTTTAATTATAATTGTCGTTTACTCTTGTTTGCCACAAGAAATAATCTTTTGTGATGATAAGTGATTGGTATTCCAAGTGATTGATTTGACTGATATATAGACCTATCCAAGAGGGTCGAATATATGCCTCTCAGACCGACTTGTACAAGGAGGGCCGAATTGGTCTTGTGTTGATTCTTTGACTCAAAAAAAATCCCCTTCTCTTTTTCTTTCGAAATTCCAAATGGGACTTAACTTAAATACATTTATCTTGATTCAAAATAATTTACTTTCTGACTCTATAAGCATGAAGAAAATTCTTTGACCAAAATGAAAAAATAATAATAATGAATATATTAATAAGCATTAATGTTAAAAATTACATTTTATTGCATTATGAAGATCGACACTAGTTACATTTTTCAACACTCCCTCTAAACTAGCGAGGTACTCATAATGAGACAAAAAAGTACTCTCAAGTTGAAATATTCATATAAGAAGGGCTCTAGATTGATAAGCATCAACGATGATTTACATCGTAATATACAACATTGTCAAAATAGCAAGGCCTTGACTAACAAGTTCTATCTCTCCATTATATCAGAGCACAATGTTGGAAGGCATAAATTTGGACACCACTACCTCTCTAGGAACTTACTCCACCAGGATGTTCACTAGGTATGTCCTCACATGATCATTTCCTAATCCACTTTCATAATATTTGACACCATGAAATGATGATCCTCATGACTATTCTTATCTTGGATTAATGTACTTGACTTATGGTGGTTATTCCTAGTCAAAGTACAAATTCTCAAAGAATATTGGTCCCATATGTTTATCCAATCCACCATTCTCTCTACTGGTGTCTTTACTAGGCTTATGACTATTAGTCTTAGCCATAGTACATGACACATGGATAATATGGTGTCCACCCTCACTCCCTCTCAACCAGGGAGGAGACATCCACAAGCATAATATTTTCTCGAGAATACTCATCATTTTGATAGAGAATAACATCATTAATTTATTTTCATCGCATGATGCCTTTATGATTAATCATCCATAGATTTATTGCAAAATATTTCCCCTTTTATCATTTGTGATGAAATAAAATAAAAAAGTGAAAGCCAAAATCATTAAAGATACACTAGAATGATTTATCTAAGTCTAAACTCTAAGGTTGAAGTGAAAATTCATGTAAATATTGTATCTATGAGTTGTGCCAAACTTATGAAAACCTCATTCCCTAAGTCCTATATATAAGAAAAAGAAAAGCAAATAAAAATAAGGCCCAATGAATGGTAACTCATGTATTCACTCCCTCTTTGGCAAACATATGATTATATACACTCCTAGTCACACTTGATCACATGTTTATAATGGTTAAATCATGAAGTCCTCTTTTCCCCTTGGATTTTCGCTTCATCATTTAAGAACATAATTGAGGATATAGGGAATGTTTGTTTCCTAATAGTTTTATATCTACTCTTGGTTTACTTATGTCACAATACGGTCAATTTATGTGATGAAGTGAAATACTTAGGTTCGTCGACTTATTATAACAGTGTATTAAGTTAGTCACCACACACACATGTATTACATCTCATTGATCCATATGTGTGGGTTGGAGACTCATTGCTTGAAAACTTTGATGGAGACTACTTTAGGGATTTTATGGTATAGCATACAAAATTTCTTGGTAAACATTGGGATTCATCCTTTCTTTTCCTCGAGACACTTGATAATATTAAAGTCACTCCCAATAATCCATGGACATGGGGAGTATAAATTAATTGTGCTAGAAATAAAATTGAGAAATAGAGGGTTTCCATTTGCGATATTGGATTCATAGACATTGGATACATGGTAATAGTCCTTAATGTCAATTAACTAAAATTTTATTGTCATAATGCGAAAAGAGGTAAACACATTGGTAACCTTGATGTCCTGATCATTCCAAATAGTAGTCATCTCACCTACGTATCTCTAAGCATCAATCACTACTACTTGGAAATTCCTCCCCCATTTGCTAATTATATGAGGTAGAACCTGACTTAATATTTTTGTTCCTTATATCAACATTATTGATGGGTGCTTTTCATACCAATTTTCTTTTAGGAGTATTTGTTTTCCTTTACTATTGAGGCCCCTCATGTTCCATGAGACTATTTTCATGGAGAATTTACACAGAAAGGAAGTATAATGTGACTCAAAAAAATTGTTTCAAGATTTAAGTGCTTGGACAATGCCACTTCAAGACTCCTACATTTCCTTAACCCGAGACCGAATGGTGAACTTGATGGCCTTAAGGGAAATTGACCAATGAAAATCTCAAAAAGAGGTGACTTTTGACTTTATCACATACAAGTTAATATACTAAAAAAAAAATCCATAACAATTTAATCAATCAATGAATCATTAAAAAAATAATCCAAAACAATTTCATCAAGCAATGAATCATTACATTATAAAATAAAATCTATAAACCTTTTGGGAACTTTTTGCTAAACCATGTTCAAGCCCGACATATTTAATATTAATATTTAACAATAATATGGACAATAACACATTTTCATAAATTAAATAACATATTATCAAGCCTAAGAAATGTCACTAACAAAAAACTAAAAGGCATGCAACTAATGGGAGTGACCACTCAAGGCCACCATAAGATAGTGAATCTATTAAGACCAAGATTAATGGGGACAAAGATCTACAAAGGACAAAGGCAAACCTAGTTTAACTTTATTGTTTTATTAGGTGTAAGCTGAACATCTCAAGATATAATGAAGAGCGGAATTAATTTTATTGCATTAAGAAAACCCAAGCACATTCTACAACTTAGCAAGGAAGAGATGTATAATACCCATCTCAGTGACACAATGCATGGCCTTGAGTTACTTTTTTATATATAATTTAAAATTCTATCATAAAATCACAAATTTAGCTTGAATGGAAGGTTTTAAATCCATTTTAATAAAGACAAAATATACTTTTTGTTATAAAAAAAAAAAAAAAAAACCAAAAACTAAATATATTTATTTAGAAATAAATAAATAAATACTAAAACTAAATATATATTAAAAAAAAAAAAAAGCAAATAATTATTTTCTTATGTTTTAGTTTTTTTAATATATATTTAGTTTTAGTAAGAAGATAATAATTTACCAACCATGCATGGACATCATAAGAAATATTGACAATATAATATGAAGAACAAATGGGTACCTACTTCATATGCATTAAAAAATGCTTCTACTAGTTAATGTGAATTACAAGTGTAATCTTAGTTGGATCTCCAATATATCTTAAACCATATTTTCATTTTATTTTTTAGTACTCTTAAATGCTATTATGTCATACCTCATTTTATGGTTAGAATTGTAACAAAAATACACATTGTGCTATAGAATTAGTACTAACATGTAATATTGATTTTTTTTCTAGAACGCTATAGGTAATGACCGCGAAGATGATGAGACATACTATGTTTATATCATATCATATATCAGAGGCTATGATGATGTGGATGGCGATGGAATTGGTGATGATTATGTGGATGAGATTATCAGAATGGTCAGGATGATGATAATGGAAATGATCATGAGGATGATCTTGACTATGATTTCTGTGGTGCTAGCTAGCCATGCATTATTTTTTTATATTTATTTGGGATGTCTTAATGTGGTAATCATACATTTGACTTTTAGTTGATTCGAATAATGATGATGATACTTGTTGGGTTGTGTTATATTCTTTCCACGACTAGCCCACGTAGTTAACCGAGGGGTTAGAGGGGGGGCAAAGCCCCCCCCTTCGTTGCGCCGATTGCGTAGCGGGGGGATCATAGGGGGTTTGAGGGATGCAAGTAAGCCTCCTCTATGGGGTTCGGGGCAGCGCCCCGGAAATTATTTTTTTTTGGACTCTATATTAGATTGGGCGGACCTACCTATGGTTTTGTGCATGATTTTCGCACATGGTTTTGGACGCGATGGTTTTCGGTCCATGGTATTGGATGCTTCGGCATATATAAATATGTATTGTAACATTGAAAGGAACATAATGAAAAATCAAGCTGATAGTCCCAGTTTTGGGATCCAGGGGAAAATCTTTGTGTATATGTGTTTTATGTGTTATGCTCTCGCATTGTTTATTTTATGTGTTTTAGAATTCGTATGCAGGTAATTTTTGTACGGGGTTAAAACCTACTTTTGGTATCGAAGTTGTTTTGGCTTCAAGGGGACACCTTTGTTGCTGAGGGGTTTTGCTCAAGCCTGTGGTAGACCCTGTTCAGTGGGAGATCTGCGAGATCGATTCTGGTGGTGAAATAAGATGGCGAGCAGTGGAAAGATAGAGATTGAAAAATTTAATGGTCAAAGTTTTGAGTTGTGGAAACTCAAGATGGAGGATCTGTTGGTGGATAAAGATCAGTGGATCGCAATAGATCTGGGTACTAAACCAACAGGAGTGTCCGATGAAGAATGGAAGAAGTTGGATCGAAAGGCATAGAGCACAATATGATTGTGTGTCTCAAATTCAGTATTGCTGAATGTATCAAGGGAATCTACAGTGAAGGCTTTGTGGGACAAGTTAGGGACTTTGTACCAATCTAAGTCTCTGGTGAATAAACTATTCCTGCGGAAAAAGTTGTATAACCTGAGGATGAAAGAAGGAGACTCGATAACAGAGCATTTGAATGCATTTAATACTGTGGTAAGTCAGTTATTATCTGTTGATATTAAAATTTCAGATGAAGATAAGTGCATCAATTTGTTGTGTTCTCTGCCAGATTCATGGGATAGTCTGGTTATTGCAATCGGTAGCAATACAACTACCTTGCAGTTTGATGAAATAGTCTCATCCTTGCTGACGGAGGAGATGAGACGGAAAAATATGGAGAGCTAGAATGGTGATGCCTTATCTGTACGAGGATGGTCCCAGAATAGAAACAAAAATAAGTCATCGAGTGGGAGATCTAAATCTAGAGGGAGATATAAATCTCCAGGAAAACCTGTAAAGATGGTGTGCTGGAAATGCGGAAAGAAAGAGCACTACAAAAGTAACTGTAAATCTAAAGCTCCTGATAAAGGAAAGGGATCTTATGATGCTCCTTCTGCAAAGGCGTAAACCACCTCAGATGAAGGTGGGGATGTGTACTTGGCTTCTTCAAGTACACATGTAGATCATGAGGCATGTTTGATTGACTCAGGTGCATCCTTTCACTTCACTCCACATAGAGAGTGGTTATGCGAGTATGAGAAATTTGATGGTGGTGACATCTTCTTGGGGGATGACAGGTTGGCTAGATCGTTGGTTACGAAAAAGTAAAGTTGAAGTTGCAAGGTGAAATGGTTAGAACACTTTCGATTGTTCTGCATATTCCTGCATTGGCCATAAATTTGATTTCCGTAAGAAAGATGGATGATGAAGGTGTAAAAACAGTGTTCGATAAGGATACCTGCAAGATGGTTCAAGGAGCACTGGTATTGATGCGAGGAGTTCGGATTGGAACCCTGTACAAGCTGCATGGTAGCACTATTGTTGATGGGTGCAACAGTTCTATGGTTCCTAAAATAGGAGCAGAAAATCTAGTGGTCTCTAGAGAGAAGACCATGTTGTGGCATCAAAGGCTTGGACATATTGGAGAGAAGGGCCTTCAAATACTTCATGGTAAAGGTATGGTAGAAGGTATGAGTAATAGCTCTTTGGATTTTGATTTTTGTGAAAATTTTGTATATGGGAAGCAGAATCGAGTGAGTTTCCCCTCTGGTGGTAAGAGGGCGAAACAGATATTAGAACTTGTGCATAGTGATGTGTTTGGACCTGTGAAGGTTCCATCACTGGGTAAGTCTATGTACTATGTATCATTTATAAATGACTTCTCAAGGAATACGTGGATATATTTCCTTAAGAAGAAATCTGAAGTCTTTGACATGTTTAAAGAATTTAAGGCTCTGGTGGAAAACCAGATAGAGAAGAAGATAAAGGTGTTGAGGACAGATGACGTTGGAGAGTTTTGCAGTAAGGAATTTGAAGAATCTTGTAAGAAGTGTGGTATAGCACGAGAAGACTACTCCATACATACCTGAGCAAAATGGAGTTGCAGAAAGAATGAACAAGACATTGATGGAAAGGGCAAGAAGCATGCTCAGTGGTGCCAGGTTAGGACAAGAATTCTGGGTAGAGATGATGGAGAAAACATGTTACCTGGTCAACAGATCACCTTCATCATCGTTGGAGATAAGACTCCACAAGAGGTATGGACTGGTAAGAAACCCTCTCTTTCACATCTGAGGGTATTTGGATGTGATGCATATGTACATGTTCCAAAGGAGAAACGCAACCAAGTTGGATAGTAAATCTGAAAAGTGCATCTTTATTGGGTATAGGGATGGTTTAAAGGGTTATAAGCTTTGGAACCTAGTAAGAAGGAAGGTTGTGTACAGCCGAGATGTGGTGTTCAGAGAGTTAAAAGATGTTATTAAACATGAAGTCCAACCAAAGGAACCTGAGAAGATAGAGTTTGAGTTTAATGAGGAAGAATCAGACTCTACAACAGAGGAGGAATCAGAAGATGAAAAGCCACAAAATACGGGTGTGAGAAGATTGGTTCAAGAAAGAAGGCAACCAGAAAGGTATAGTCCATAAGGGAGTAGTAGATTCAGAGGATGGCAAACTCTGGAAAGAGGCCATGGTTGATGAAATGGCATCTCTGCACAAAAGTGAGGCTTGGGATCTAGTGGAGTTGTCGGTTGGAAGGAAACCCATTGGCAGAAAATGGGTGTTCAAGAAGAAGACAAATGCAGAAGGAAAGGTGGAGAAATACAAAGCTCGATTGGTAGTAAAAGGTTATTCCCAGATGCCGGGAATTGATTTTGGTGATATTTTTTCTCCTATTGCCAAGGTATCTTCTATTAGATTACTTTTATATGTTGTTGTTGCTTTTGATTTTGAGGTAGAATAGATGGATGTGAAGGCAGAATTTCTTCACAGGGATCTGGAAGAGGAAATCTACATGAAGAAACCTACAAGCTTTGCGGTGAAGGGTAAGAGAGAATTGGTATGCAAGTTAAAGAAGTCTTTGTATGGGTTAAAACAGTCACAAAGGATGTGGTATCAGAAATTTGATACATTTATACGGGGACTTGGCTTCACCAGAAGCAAAGCGGATCACTGTGAGTATTTTAAATTAAATGTTGACCGTGTTATTTATCTAGCCTTGTATGTGGATGATATGTTGTTGGTTGAAAATGACAAAGAAAATATCTAGGATTTGATGACCCAGTTGTCCTCCAAATTTGAAATGAAAGATCTTGGTGCTGCAAACTATATTTTGGGCATGGAAATTAAAAGAGATCGGGCAAAGAGGAAGCTCTGGTTAAACCAGAGGAAGTATGTCGAGACAATATTGTAGAGGTTTAATATGCAGGATAGTAAACTGGTGAAGGTTCCTATTCCTGTAGGTGTGAAGTTATCTGTTGAACAATGTCCCAAGACACAAGAAGAGGAAGAGGACATGTCCCGTGTTTCATATGCAAGTGCAGTCGGTAGCCTGATGTATGGAATGGTCTGTACTAGACCAGACATTGCACATGCAGTGGGAGTATTGAGCAGGTTTATGTCAAAACCAAGGAAGGAGCACTGGACAACAGTGAAGCGAGTTTCAAGTATTTGTGTGGCACTAGTGATTATAGTTTATGCTACCAAGGAAGACCAGGATTGGACAAAGTGTTGGATATTCATGTATTTGTTGATGCATATTGGTTGGAGATCTAGATCAAAGAAGATCTACAAGTGGGTATGTGTTTAACCTATTTGGAGGTTCATTTAGTTGGATGAGTAAGAAACAATCTGTAGTGGCACTATCAACTACATAGGCAAAATACATGGCAGCCACTCATGAAAGCAAGGAATCAGTTTGGTTGCAAAGATTGTGTTCAAGTATGGGGTTAGTACAAAGAGCTATAAGGATAGACTGTGATAGCCAAAGTGCAATTTTCTTGGCAAAGAAACCTGCATATCATTCAAAGACAAAGCACATTGATGTTTAGTATCACTTTGTGAGGGATATGATAGAAGACAAAAAGGTGTTGCTGGTAAAGGTGGACACTTTGAAGAATATTGCAGATGCATTCACAAAATATGTGAGCTCTGGGAATTCTCTTGGTGTAGAGAAACAATGGGCGTTGCAGGGTGGTGAGCTCCAGTATTGCAGCAAGAATGTTGCAACTCCTGGGACTCCCTTCTTTACTTTTATCAACCCGCTAGTTCGTAACAAACTTGGAAGCGACGGTGCTGTATGCACAAGTATTAGCTCTTGCCGCAGTTGTCACTTGGTCAGCTAGCACAAGTCCGATAGGAGCTTAAGCCAACTTCTATGAGCTCTAAGAAGAATTTGTTTAACTGATGGACGAAAGCTAACTCAAAGAAGGCTGATATACTTGCAGAAAGAAACTAGAAAGCTGAAAGGAAACGTAAACCCTAGCAAACCCTAATTTTACCAGCTATCCCTACCGATGCAAGAAAGAGGATGCAAGCTATTGAAAGAAATGCCATTGACTTCTAGGAAGGTAAATACATGTATCTAAGCTACTTCTACAGTAACATCTGAAAGAAACATCTTTTTGTATTTTTGAATAAGTTGTCAGAATTATCATGCATGTGATTTGACTATTTTGACTGTGCAGAGGTGTATTGGCGAGAGGAAATGATTGGATGAGGTCGGGAAGGTTCAGAGAGGGCCTAAGGGGTCCCTAACACCCTTCCAAAGAGTTTCACAGAGTTTAGCTATCAAGAAACCTCATTCGTGAGCTTCTACAGGAAGTTTGCAGGGGTTCTAGAGGATGTCTGTGATTTTCTACAGGATGTCTGTAACTTTTCAGAAATGGGATTTTGGAGGATGGATGGATGAAGAAAGATGAAGGAGTGGGTATGGAGGTAGGATAAGGGTTGGAGGTGGTCCAGGACTTGGTGGATGGAGTTGAGGACGGATGTAGATGGCTGGATTTGTTCAAGGAGGACTGAAGCAATGATGCACAAAAACTAGGGTTATGCGAGAAAATGGAAAATGTAAGGCTAGAAGCTGAGCTGAGGGATGGAGAAGATGGGTTTGATGGAGTATGGGTAGGTAGAGAAGTGGTACAGGTGCTATGCAAGTCGTTTTTCCAACTGAACCGATGAAGACTTGTAAAATCAAAGACCTAGTTACGTTGACCTAATCTGATCTAGCTGTCAGTAAAAAGAATGAACAGAAGTTTGAACTACAATGAAACCATGTATACTAACTCATGCAACTAAGCAAGCAAAGTCTGAACTTGTAACCAACTTCTACAAATGAAAATCAAACACTAGCGATTGCATGGCAAAGCAAAATCAGTGTTTTTGTGGGCAGCAAGGTCACCAGGATCCCAGCTCCTGATCCCACTGAGGGAGAGGTGAAATCAGAGGTGTTTGATGGCCCTTTTTTGAAGATATTCCCTTTTATTAACCTACCAACTAAATCTGAACATAAAAATCATTTTTAATCATCAAAAGCAACTTAAATAACAAAACAAGATTTAAATCTAAATAGCAGATTTTATTCTAAGAATGCAGCAAAGACACATAAAGGTAGACAAAGGAAGTACTGGGCACTTGAGATGGGCCCAACCCCAAGAGCTACAGCCTCCTAAGAGAGATTTAGAGCTGGTGCAAAGCTGGATTCATCTTTATTGATCAAAAAAATAGTTACATTCCAAAAACTGTCCACAAGGAAAAGCTTGAAGATGCGCTGAAATGCAAAGCTAATCTACTGCCTAAAAAAATGACTAAAATCGAACTACAAACTAGCTAACCTCTACCTACAAAGTGACTAACTGAAATCAGGCCCTAAGCCCTCTTATTTATACAAATTACCCCAACAGCCCTCCTAAACTTTAGGAACTTGGCTGCCAAAACTTGTAGTTAACAGCACTTTTTACTAGCACTTGCTCGGCTGCCCTTGTGATAATTGATTTGGTGGCCCTTGAACTCCGAGCTGATGGTGGAGAATTCGAGGTAAGGGCCCATAAATGAAGGGGACACCTTCCTATAAATCCTCTCCCTTGTTCTTCCACGAATTTGGCTGCCAAGTGCTCATTAAAACCTTTGATTTTGTCTCAAATTTGACTAAAAATCTGCACAAAGCACCCATTAGACTTGTTGGCATAATGACTAACCCAATTCACTCTATTAGCATAAATATAATCAAAAACATGCAATAAACTAATGAGAATGGTGGATTAAGTCAAATTAGGAGGTTGAATGAGCCCATATAATTATCCATTTTTGGGGCTCATCATCACCCCCCTACTGAAAGTGTTGCTCATCCTCTGAGCAACCAATCTATCTCCTCATCTTTGATGGACTTGGTGGCCTCCCTGTCATGCCAAGCTTCTGAAGTGATGTCCTCTTCTCGGTCATGAAACCATGCTTTTCTCTCTACTTCTTCCCACTGCCTGTGCTCCTTTTCCTAGAGAATTCTCAGCTTCCGGTAAAACTGTCTCAGCATCTTGTAGAGAGGCCTTTGTGTCCAACATTTTCATTCTTTCTCTGCAAGTGGATGTCTTCGGGCTTCCCCGTTCATAGGTGATGGATGCCTTTGAGGGAGACCTCTCCTTTTGTGTAGCTGGGGTGTCTAAAATCGTGATTGGTTCTTTTGACGATGCTAGGGTCTGCCAGTCTTTATCCTCACGCTCCTTCTTGCCTTAATCTACAGGGAAGGCTCCCTCTTTCGCTTCCCCTTCTGCTTGGGAGATGTGCTTAGGGTGGCCAGCATAGCTGTTGCCTCCCTAGCTAAAATCTCAGGCGATTTTCCCTTTTTGTTCCTCTGTTTCTAGACTTCCTATAGAAAGTCTTGTGCTGACTGTTTTCTGGCTTCCTGTAGAAATGGTTTTAATTGTTTTGGTCTGCTTGGCTGGATGTGGCTCTTCCTCCTTTTTTCCTCTTCCTTTGTCTTCTCTGCCTCTGTTAGCTTGCTTCCTCATGCTCTGCTTTGGCTTTCTTCTCATCTTGTTTAGCTTCTGCTTTCTCTGATGTAGTCTTTTTCTTTTTTGTTCTTCCTTTGTTTTGTCCTCTGCTTGAATGATTTGTGCTCCCTCATCATTGGTTGTTTTCACATTCTTCAGGCCTAATTCTTTCCTAGAATTGCATCACTTCCTTTGCATAAACATGCAACAAATAAAACTGTTTGTTTTCTTCTTCTCTTGAAGCCAGAAATTTTGCAAAAACCTGTGTTTTCTTCTAAAAAGATAGCTCATTGCCCCTCTTGTAAACTTGTTATTGCTCCTGGAATTTTCGTGTTTTTCACAACAACAAATTCCAATTTTTCCTCTCCTCAAACTTTTCCAACCTGAATTTGCTTCTTAGATTTTGAAAAGAAACCATTTTTTTTGACAGATCAGAGAACAAATAACATAGTTTTTTTTCTAGAAAGTGGATAGTCTTGCAAATTCATTCTTTCACACAGGCTTAGTTCCTATGGTTGCATCTCTCTTTTCAGAAGAAGGTGAGAAAGAAGAAGCTAGACTTCGAATGCAGAGGGAAAAAAGAACTGTGTAGAACTCAGAAAATATGCAAGCAGACTTTTCACCTTTTTTCAATGTGCAGGCAGACTTTTCCTCTCATTTTTTAATTTAATTCCATGTTCAATTCACCATTTTGCACCAACAAATCATGCACAACGAAGTTTCCCCGATCCTACCTCGTTTGGAGCTTGAAATTCGCCGAAAATCCCAGGTTTTCTTTCTGCATGGTTGTTTTCTGCGTTTCCTGTAGAAAACTTCCTGTAGAATGAAACTGCGCTTCCTGTAGAGCTCGATAGGCGGGAATTTTTTTAAAAAACGGCATAAATCTCGAGAAATCAAGCAGGAATCTTGTAGAGGACCACTGGTTAACTGATCTGGACATGGTGGACGTGTGCTCTAGTTGTGACCGCAGTTGAACAGAGGGTGGTGAGAGTCAGCCGAGCATTTTTGTAATTGCTGCGTGATTTGTGGTGAGGGATTGAAGTGGCCAGGTGTACATGGCCACATGCAGATGGTAGTGTTGTCCATGAACTATATGTTTTCCCCCTGTAATCACTGCCATCAATTGCATTGAGGTTTAAACGGCCAACACTCCCGGTTGTTTTAATTTTCATGTGAGTCGACTGTCCACGTGTACTGCATGACTTCTGGCTCAGCGCTAGAGAAGGCAATGTCGGGTTAACCTTGCTAGATTCGAGGCTTAATCCCACCATTCCATTCGTTCATGCAGTTCTTCAATTAGATTCATGCAATAGAGGAACAAGTTTTAATCACATACCAGGAAATTGAATGGTTGCTATGAGGTGTTTTTTGCTGCTGCATGCATTTGTTTCGGTGGTTGCATGATGGCTTGGCTGCTGATTCATGGCTGTTTTCTTATGCAGGTATCCTCTAGTCGAATCCACACTGCAGGAGCTAGCTTCCACGTTCAGATCTGCACCCTCAAGCTACTGATGTTGATTTTCCATAGGACAGAAACTTGTTTTCGCCATTGCTCCCGAACAATAGATCGGATCGATCTGAAACTTTCTGAGCATGTTCCTATCATCATTACGCACCTCCCATAGCAAAATTGTGATCAATGGATTCACAGATTTCGAGAAAAATGGAAAATGGCTGAAGATTACAGAGATCAATTTCTCGGAAACCGTGCATCGAAATCGGCTGAAACTGCTTGGGTAGGCTACTATCACCCATATGCATCTTCCCATGAAATAGGTTTTGAAACGGATGCACAGATATGGAGAAAATGCAAAAATGGGTGAAGGTGATGGAGGCTAGTTTCTTGAAAATCGTGCACCGGAATGGGTTGAAATTGCTCGGGCATGTTTCCATTGTCCCTATACAACTCCCCCTGTAACAGTTTTGCAAATGGATGCACAGTTTTCAAGCTATGGAAAAAAACAAATTTTGTTCTATGTATTTTTTCTTCAAAGCATTCTGCAAGTTTTTGCATAGAAAGAAAAACTGAGCTTGGGTTGTGATGCAGGCATGGAGATGATAGAGGAGGAGTTTGAATATTGTAGGAGGACTTCTGGACCCTTGAGGAAGCTATCATATTTGCCAAACTACCTTTTTAAAATCCATTTCTAGCTTCCTTTAATTTCTACAGGAACTTCCTGTAGAAGCACAATGAGGTGGAAAAAATGATGGAGAAAGGTGAGGGATGGAAACAAGGGTGCTTGCGGCCTAACCATCAGATTCCCTTTTAAAATTGAATTTGGTTCGTCCGAAGGTTCTACAGGATGTTTCAGAACTTCCTGTAGAAACGCCTGGAACTTCCTGTAGAAAGCCAAATCCTGACCTGAATGTGACCAAATCCTAGGAGAGGTGAGTGGCCATGGAGGGAGTGTCTGAAGGGATGTCCTGGAGCCTGGTACAGACTCCTGTCCTCATTTTGTGCACCCCTCTTTTCCTGCAAAGTATTCACTGCAACCTGCAATTTTTCACAGAGATTAGTCCTGCTTTCTTTTTTCTTTTTTCCTTTTTTCTTTTTTCTTTTTTTTTGAAAACAACTAGGGCGCCTCATGGAGGTTTTCACCCTAATTGCCTGCCTTGGGCGCCTCCAAGGGAGGTTTTCACCCAGGGATCTTATTCTCTTTTTCTTTTCTCTTTTTTTCTTCTTTTTTTTCAACCCATTGACCGCCTCATGGAGGTTTTCAATCAATGAGCCAATCTAAGGCGCCTCCGAGGAGGTTTTCACCTTAGATTTTTCCTCTTATTTCCATTTTTTTCATTTTTTCTTTTTTCTTTTTTCTTTTTTCTCTTTTTTCTACCCTACCCTACTTGAAAAACAAAATTCTTTTCAAGTATAAGAATACTTCCAATGGAGCCATGTGCACATCGAGATTAGAGACAAAATGATGTGGAGACTTGAAATGCATACTTTGATAGCTATCCGAATTTCAGAGACCAAATGATTTGACTTTGAAGGGATCAAACATAGTTAAGGAAGAGAGTACTGCTGCAACTTAGTGACCGTTTGGAACCATGTCTCAATATAGCTTTGATATCCTTGGTCCTTTTGCTGATCTGGATCATTCTTCATGTCACCTTCTATCATGACCCTCACATCTTCCTCTTTTTGCTGATTTTTCTCTTGACTACATGGAGGGTTTGATGGTAACCATGAGGGAGCTTTCTTGATTTCTGCTTCTGATGTCTTCTCTTCATCAAGTGCAGCCCATGGTGCTTTGATCTCCTCTTTTGAATCTTCTTTTGCCTTTGGTCCTTCAATGTTGTCAATATAATCTCTGCTTTACAACACTCTTCCTGAGCTATGGTGAAGATCATTGAGCTCAATAGGAGTCATTTGGACATGTTGTGTCTCAGCATTGCAATTGTGTTGAGCTACTCCAATGGACAGGTTTGGAAATGGTGGTATGGGTAGCTGAGTGGGGGCGTATATTTGAGATGGATGTGGATGGGGTTGTGGTTGGGCAGGCATTTGGGGCTGCCTTGGTGGAGGAGGAGGCGATGGTTGCGGTTGAGCAGGTGGTGGAGGCAAAGGAGTGGGAGGAGAGCTGTACTGGGGCCTCCACCTTTGATGAGGTGCATTCCACTGAGGCTGTGGCTGAGTATAAGAGTGAAATGAATGAGCAGCTAATTGGACATAATATGGAGATGGATCTGACCAAGGAGGGGGTGTGGACTAGGAAGGATGAGCAGGGGGACCCCAAGAAGGCATGGAAGTGGCTGGATAGAGGTCATAATAGGTTTGAGATGTCCCTTGCATTCCCTGCTGGTAAGGTATGGGTCCATGTGGCCTCCTTTGGTTCAGATAATAGAGTGGTTCAATGGCTCCTTTTGCCCTCTGATATGCAGCTTTGATTCCGGGCAAGGAAGGGCACTGGTTCGTAGGATGGTCTTCTTCACAGACAAAACACGCTTCTATGGGGTGCAATGGACATTCATTCCTAGGATGCTTTCTAGTGCACCTGAGACAAAAGAAGTCCAAAGCTCTCTTGGCTTCCTCTTGCTTCCTTTGGATCTGCAAGGTATCCAGTTGCATGGCAAGAAACTGCCTCATCTCACTCTTGAAATCTTCCATCTGATTTGCAAATTCATTTTTGGATAAGGTACTGCTCCCAACATTTCTCCTTGTAGCCATTTGCTCCAGAGGAATGTTTTCTTCTTCTTCTTCCTTTGAGGTTCTTGAAATATGTCTTGCTGTCCACCTAAGGGTTCTTTAATCACAGCCATCGAAGAAGAGAGAAGGTTGGTTGTGTGAAGTAGTGGGGGTGTTGTGCAATCATTTTTCTGAATTATCTCTACTCCTACAAGGCATGAAAGGAAATATTTTTGGTTTATTTTTGTTTCTTTTTTCTGCTTGTACCTGCAAAAACTAAAATAGATCGAACTGCAACTAACTATCTTGCTGAAATGAAAATGCGGAATTGAAATGAAAGCACGAAAGGACTAATCTATTTTTCTCAAATGAAATTGCAGGAATGAAATGCTAGTCTACGCTTGCAGAATTGAAATGCTAATCTACGCTTGTAGAATTGAAATGCTAATCTATGAAAGCAGGAAATGCTAATCTACTTTTTCAGAAACGAAATTGCATAATGGAAATGAAATAAACTACTTAGCAGAAGGTTGTAGTGGAAAATAGAAGAAAAGCAGCAATCACCAATACTCTGATGCTTCCCCGGCAACGGCGCCAAAAAGAGTAGTGAGCTCCAGTATTGCAGCAAGAATGTTGCAACTCCTGGGACTCCCTTCTTTACTTTTATCAACCAGGTAGTTCGTAACAAACTTGGAAGCGACGGTGCTATATGCACAAGTTCTAGCTCTCCGCAGTTGTCACTTAGTCAGCTAGCACAAGTCCGCTAGGAGCTTAAGCCAACTTCTATGAGCTCTGAGAAGAAGCTTTTTAATTGATGGACGAAAGCTAACTCAAAGAAGGTTGATCTACTTGCAAAAAGAAACTGGAAAGCTGAAAGGAAACGTAAACCCTAGCAAACCCTAATTTTACCAGCTATCCCTACCGATGCAAGAAAGAGGATGCAAGCTATTGAAAGAAATTCCATTGAATTCTAGGAAGGTAAATACATGTATCTAAGCTACTTCTACAGTAACATCTGAAAGAAACATCTTTTTGTATTTTTGAATAAGTTTCCAGAATTATCATGCATGCGATTTGACTGTTTTGACTGTGCAGAGGTGGATTGGCGAGAGGAAATGATTGGATGAGGTCGGGAAGGTTCAGAGAGGGCCTAAGGGGTCCCTAACACCCTTCCAGAGAGTTTCACAGAGTTTGGCTATCAAGAAACCTCATTTGTGAGCTTCTATAGGAAGTCTGCAGGGGTTCTAGAGGATGCCTGTGATTTTCTACAGGATGTCTGTAACTTTTCTACAGGATGTTCAGAAATGGGATTTTGGAGGATGGATGGATGAAGAAAGATGAAGGAGTGGGTATGGAGGTAGGATAAGGGATGGAGTTGAGGATGGATGTAGATGGCTGGATTTGCTCAAGGAGAACTGAAGCAATGATGCACAAAAACTAGGGTTATGCGAGCAAATGGAAAATGTAAGGCTAGAAGCTGAGCTGAGGGATGGAGCAGATGGGTTTGATGGAGTATGGGCAGGTAGAGAAGTGGTACAGGTGCTCTGCAAGTCATTTTTCCAACTGAACCAATGAAGACTTGTAAAATCAAAGACCTAGTTACGTTGACCTAATATGATCTAGTTGTCAATAAAAAGAATGAACAGAAGTTTGAACTGCAATGAAACCATGTATACTAACTCATGCAACTAAGCAAGCAAAAGTCTGAACTTGTAACCAACTTCTACAAATGAAAATCAAACACTAGCGATTGCATGGCAAAGCAAAATCAGTGTTTTTGTGGGCAGCAAGGTCACCTTGATCCCAGCTCCTGATCCCACTGAGGGAGAGGTGAAATCAGAGGTGTTTGATGGCCCTTTTTTGAAGATATTCCCTATTATTAAACTACCAACTAAATCTGAACATAAAAATCATTTTTAATCATCAAAAGCAACTTAAATAACAAAACAAGATTTAAATATAAATAGCAGATTCTATTCTAAGAATGCAGAAAAGACACATAAAGGTAGACAAAGGAAGTACTGGGCACTTGATATGGGCCCAACCCCAAGAGCTATAGCCTCCTAAGAGAGATTTAGAGCTGGTGCAAAGTTGGATTCATCTTTATTGATCAAAAAAATAGTTACATTCCAAAAACTGTCCACAAGGAAAAGCTTGAAAATGTGTTGAAATGCAAAGCTAATCTACTGCCTAAAAGAATGACTAAAATCGAACTACAAACTAGCTAAATTCTACCTACAAAGTGACTAACTGAAATCAGGCCCTAAGCCCTCTTATTTATACAAATTGAGGACCCCAACAGCCCTCCTAAACTTTAGGAACTTGGCTGCCAAAACTTGTAGTTAACAGCACTTTTACTAGCACTTGCTCGGCTGCCCTTGTGATAATTGATTTGGTGGCCCTTGAACTCCGAGCTGATGGTGGAGAATTCAAGGTAAGGGCCCATAAATGAAGGGGACACCTTCTTACAAATCCTCTCCCTTGTTCTTCCACGAATTTGGCTGCCAAGTGCTCATTAAAACCTTTGATTTTGTCTCAAAATTGACTAAAAATCTGCACAAAGCACCCATTAGGCTTGTTGGCATAATGACTAACCCAATTCACTCTATTAGCATAAATATAATTAAAAACATGCAATAAACTAATGAGAATGGTGGATTAAGTCAAATTAGGAGGTTGAATGAGCCCATATAATTATCCATTTTTGGGGCTCATCACAGGGCCAGATAAATGACTAAGCTCTCTTGTGGCCCCCTGTGGAAAGGAAACAACAAGTGGGAGAATGTCAGGTTGTGTTATATTATTTCCACGACTAGCCCACGTAATTAACCGGGGGGTGTAGAGGGGGGGCTCAGGTTAGAGGGGGGGCAGAGCCCCCCCTTCATTGTGTCGATTGCATAGCGGGGGATGTCACAGGGGTTTGAGGGGTGCATGTAACCCCCTTCTATGGGGTCCGGGGCAACGCCCCAAAAAATTTTGTTTTTTGGACTATATATTAGGTTGGGCGGACCTACCTATCATTTTGTGCATGATTTTCGCACATGGTTTTGGACGCGATGGTTTTCAGTCCACGGTTTTGGAAGCGGTGGTTTTCAGTCCATGGTATTGGATGCTTCGGCATGTATAAATATGTATTGTGACATTGAAAGGAACATAATGAAAAATCAAGCTGGTAGTCCTGGTTTCGGGATCCAGGGGAAAATCTTTGTGTATATGGGTTTTACGTGTTATGCTCTCACATTGTTTATTTTCTGTGTTTTAGAATTTGTATGCAAGTAATTTTTGTACGGGGTTAAAACCTACAATACTATTGATACTATCTTGTTACCTTATGAATATGTTGAAAATTGTTTACATTTTTTTTATGAAGAATTATTGTGTATGACGAGATTCCTATTTTTTTATGGATGTTATGAACTTACCTTAGAATAATGATATCTATGAAACATTTTGATTTGGTAATCATACATTCACTTTTATTTGATTTGATTAAATATGATGATGATATTATCATTTTTATCTTGTTATTTTATGTATATATTGAAAATATCAACAATATTTTGATGGAGAATTATTATGTATGATGATATTACTAGCTTTTGATGGATGTTGTGAATTTACCTTAGAATAATGGTGTTCACGAAAGATTTTGATCTAATAAGCACACATTTGAATATTAGTTGATTTGATTAAAGATGATGAGGATATTATTAGTATTATCTTGTTATTGTCAAGCATTTTGATGGAGAATCATTATGTATGACGATATTACTATTTTTTGATGTAATGTTGTGAATTTCCCTTGGAATAATGATATCTGCAATAAGTGTTGGTTTAGTAGTCATATATTTATATTGAAAATTGTCAATGATTTTTTAATGAAGATTGTTATATATGAGGATACTGCTATCATTTTGATGAATGTTGTCAATTACCCTTAAAAAATTTTACAAATATTAAGTTATCAATTTGAATTGTGATATCTTCTTAAATATTTTATACATGAAAATACCTCCTCATCAACACGAAGGAGAATACTATGTTGTTAGTTGAAATACCCATTTCTCCTAGACTATATAAGACTATAATACAAGTTATGTACCATGAGGACCACATTATCCTAATCTATAACAAGTTGTCCCCTTCATCTAACTTTTGTTACCAAAATTCTGACTCAGATACGAGGAAAAAATCTCAAGTTAACTAGAATTTCATTCTCTTGTTCACTTTCGGAAACTCATATAGTGGAATGTGATCTCTTTATCCTCATATTTAGCTTTTTCCTAAAAAAGAAAAGCATACAAAATTGGGAAAGAGCCATAAATCATGGGGAATTTTTTTCCTAAGCACAAAAGCATCTAAAAAGTGGAAAAATCCATTTTTATATGAGGAAACATTATTCACCCAAATGATTTTGCCCAAATTGAACTAATGAGGAATTTGGGAAATATTCATAGCCTTCACTTTCCTATATATTGGAGGCTTGGCCATTGAGAGAAGGATGGGAATTATTGTGTTCTCACGCTGCTGAGATCTATCTTGAGAGGGAGAGTTTTGTAACTAGGATTTGGGGGAGGTGTTGTTGTAACTACATTTGATGGTTGTAACTTTCATCCAACTCCTTTATTAATATAGATCGGTTGTTCTTCCTTCCCTATGGTGCTATTCATTCTTTACTTCTTCTCTTTAACTAATGAATATATGGGATTTTGGTTTATATTTATTTATTCAACAATATTTATATGTTTTTGATAGTTTCGATTATCAAGATATTATGTTGTGAAGGTTTCTTTGTTCTCTCTCTTATGTGTAGGACCAAGCTTTGGAGCTAGCTAGGAGTGCTTCCCATCTACACTGAAAACTCCAACAAGACCTACATGCGAGAACTCACAGGATTCAATTCTCTTCTTCTTAATCTATACTCTACATCTTGATCTACTACGAATCTTAAGCCATAGAACAACCTTTCTCTTACTCGGTTTGTCCTAGGTTTCTGGGATAAACTGAGAGGGTTTTATGTTCATCTAACCGTGCATTAAATCCTACACCAAAATGATATTTAGAAACTATAATATATTTCACTATGTAATTGAAATTAGTAAAATGAACCCATAAAGGGGCCATAAATGGAAATAAAAGTAAAACTCTAAATAAGAAGCCAAAAGTGGATGTAATCATGGATGAAAAGTTGGGAATAGAATTGGATGTTAGAATAGCCATCAAAACAAGATGAAAACAATGACACAAAAAGGGTTTTAAAGTAGAATTAAAAAAGGGTGCAACACTAGACACAAATAAGGGAACAAAATAGGGCATACAAAAGGATACCAAATTGGGCACAAACAAGGATGAAAAAATGGACACCAAAATGAGGATGCAAAGAATGGTGTAAAATCAGGATGCAAAATGAGGTGCAACAAATGATTGAAAACATGATGCAAAAACAAATGCAAAAGTAAACGAAAAAAATGGCTCAAAATTAAACGGAACATTAGACACAAAATGGGATACAAAGGTGGACGCAACACATGGTTCAACATAGGATGTAAATTTAGATGCTCAAAAGGATGCAAAATTGGATCCAAGAAATGGTGTTAAAAATGATGCTAAATTGGATTCAACAAATGATGCAAAATATGGTGCAAAATAGGATTGAAAAAAGGGAGACAAATAAAATGCAAAAATGGATGCAAAATTTGACACTAAATCAGATTCAACATATGGTGCAAAATAGGATGCAAAAAATGGTGCAAAAAGGGAAGAAAAACTGGTGCAAAAGTAGATGTAAAAATAGGTACAAAATTAGAAGCAAAAAATGGCATAAGACTAGATGCACAAACTAGCACAAACTGGATGCAAAAAAAGGCACTAAATCATATGTAAAAGATGATGTAAAACTCAATGAAAATTATGACACAAAACTAGAAGGATAGAATGACACAAAATAGGAAGAAAAAAATGATGCAAAAATAGATGCAAAAAATGGCACAAAACTAGAAGAAAAACTGTTGTAAAACCAAATGCAAATCTTGGTGCAAAATATGACGCAAAAAAGGATGCAAAATTTGGCGTAAAAAAAGATGCAAATTTTGATGCAAGAATGGATCCTTTAAAAATTGTACAATAGAGCCAGAGTTAGCACCAAATTAATCATCCGAATTGAGAAAAAAATACACTAAAATCTGGTGCTAAATCTGGCGGAAATTGCTTTTTTTGTTGTAGTGCAAGTTGTTCATGGACAAGGACATCAAGCAGCAGCGTCACAGTGAGCAACATCATGAACAGTAGCTGAAGGCAGCATACCGAATGCAGTGAATGAAGCAAATAAAGCGAATGCAAGAGGAAAGTTGTTAACAACATAGAGGTGGAGAAAAGTTGCAAAATCAAGCAAATCCACTGATAATGAAAGCAACTTTGGAGACTCAGGCTATGAAGTGATGGCGTGACATGAAGATCACACGAAGGCAGAAGATGGAACAAAGAAGGAGTTGCATGTGTTGAAGCAGCAACTCTGGAAGAACATGAAGCCGCATGAGTTGCCGTAGGAACAGGAACAACAGTGGGCGCAACATGCACTTACAGATGAAATTGAGCCAGTACAAGTTAAGGGTCTATCCCAACAACTGACACAAAGAAAACATGGTGAGAAGTGTTGTTGATCGCATGCAAAGGATCCAACAGCATGCATGTCATTGAGCACACGCATGAAATCCAACCCATTCAACACACTCACCAAGGCGAAGACAAGAAGCAAGTCCAACTGGGGCTGAACATGTACTTCGGCAAGTTGATGCGCATGACCACCAACACACACTTGGAGATCAGCACGGACATTATGCATCAGTGTGTTGCCGGTTCAACCATACCCAAGAAGACCATGCACATGTTAGCAGACGAGTTGGATGAAGGGGCCGAACCAATGCACCAGTTGCAACGGAGGCAAGAGTTCGCTTTAGCAAGATGTCACCATGAGGTGCACACACATCATCACGGATGACCAAGCTTGGCATCAACTCACCACCTTCACCATCACAAGTATGTCAAAGAGTTAGTCTCATCACAGTGGAGCAAGTGTCAGTGATGTCTTGCAAGGCTTACTCAAGTCATGTTGTCTCACATGAGTACATGTGCATTGTAATGTTGAGTCATGTCAAGTGTGAGTCAAGTGTCAACAATTGGATGTACCAGTCATAGAGTAGGTGAAGAGTCATGAGGGTAGTTGAGTTGTCACAAAGGGGAATGTCAAGGGTCACCCCACCCTTTGCTATAAATCCCTCATAACTCATTGTATAGGCTTTTTGTCAGCCAAGCTTCTACTGAGACTATCTGGAAGAATTCTTGGACAGTATTGTAATGTGCCTTGGCTTCTCCACTGCATGGAGTTAGTACATCTCTTTGGAGGAGCAGGCGGATGTGGCGGTAACGTTCTACTGATAGGGCTAGCAGGTTTACATGGTGTATTGTATGATTGTGACTTAACACTTCTTTATATAATGAAATCCAACACATTTTCATGCATTGTTATTGTAGTTGGACTGCTCCGGTTGCCTTAATGATATATGTTTTTTAACTTACGTACTTGTATATGAACTGATTTGTATGCAATTATATGAATCTTGTTGTTAATGTGTTGCATATGTTATTAATGTTGTCACCATTCGTGTCGACTACTCTATCGGACATCAAATAGACCCTTCTTTGAACCTTGTTATATCAACGGTCACACTCTTCTCGGACTGATCTGTGAGTGTTGTTCGTGTTATCTTACTTTGTATGTTGGGACTGTCGCATCCATGTCGGCTGCTTTGCTGAAATCTGTGCATGTCCTTTGTTTTCTGTGTTCCTAGCCGAGTTGGGACTAATCCCTTTCAACCTGGAATTCACCTTCACCTTCCCTCCCTTTGAAGTGTTGGAACCTCTCATACTCATTCCTTGACTCACTGCCTCAATCACACCCTTGCTATTGAACAAGTTATCTTACTTGCCTCTGTGCGACATCGATGTCAAGGCATTACCTTATGACCGACTGTTAGGACTCCTACACCAAATGGTCTGAGGTCTAATTGGGACTTCTTACCGGGGAGATACCCTTGACATGTTGGCGGGTCCAGCACTATCAACACCACATAAAATATTTTCCAAACATTATAGTTTTGAATTTTTCTTGCCTTTGTTAACTTTTCTGGGAACCAAGAAATGGTTTCAAAAATAAAATATAGAAACTCTTGGAGAACATGTTAGGCAATTTCTTAGCAATTACAGATATTGCTCAATTCATTTCAAGAAAAATCTAGGAAACAAGACATTTCAATTAACCTTTTACGATTCGTTAATCATGTGACACATTTTTAAATTTAACCCATTATTTATATAAAAATAGAAAATATACTTCTAATTTTTCATATTAAATATATGTCAAAATGGTGAAAATAATAGTTCCTTTTTATGTAATAATTTTCATAAACAAATTCTAAATATGTGTTACTTATACCATAAATATTAAACACTATGTAATATATGAATGATTAGTTCATTGTATGTGGAAAAACTAAGAGATGTACACACAAAGGAACAATTATATTGCACGTTGCAAATCACGCGGATACATCACATATTTATGGTGCTTGTGAGATCCAACCAATTCCAAATATGAATAGGGAGGTTGAGATATTCTCTCAACATCCACCTACAAATCTGCAACCAATTCTAAACTGAGCATGGAAGAATTATCTTCCAAGTCTCTCCCTTAATTCTTACATGCACAATTACAATACATATTATAACAATAAAATTGATCTCTATCTAACTGGTCTTCATTAGCAACTCTACCCACTCTTCAGTCTTCTAGACTCCGCTCTTTTTTTCTCCACATCTTCGAGCTTACCTTTTGACTCATTTAAAGTACACCCACTTCTGACCATCAATGATGAACTTTGCAAGATCAACAATATTGACAACTTGGCTCATTGGGGCTTCCACAATAAGAGTTTTCAAGTAATGAACCATCCTATGGACTAATCACCATCTATCGGATATTTCAGTTTCGTCTATCCATCAGTTGCTAGGAAGACAATCTAAATATTGAATGGGTTCAAAAACTGATCTAACAACTTGACCTGTTTCACACACATGGATCTCATATTATAACCTATAGTCGTTCAGGGGTTTCCGAGTTCCAAGAGCAACAAACCATAACTGTATAAACACAATCTAACTAGTGATGTGTTCAAGGGTTTCTGAGTGCCAACAAGTTTGAGAGGTTCTGAATTGAACTCATCCTCACTGCCATAATCTGAGTTATGCAACATTGTTCAATAGTTAATTCTGACCCAACTATAACTTAGATACAACATACATCACTGATAGCTTAAAAATGTTTGAGAAGTTCTGCAATGAACTCATCTTCACTACCATAATCTGAGAAGTCCTCAAAGTTTTCTTCTGGCAATTCTTCAATAGTAGCTATGTTAGAAGATTCTTTTAATTTCCCATTTAAGAGATCTTTGGCATGAGTCTTATAATACAATGTTGTGTGACCATGTTTTTGGCAATAAAAAAAATTTGATTGAGTTCTTGATTTTATGAACCCTACCCCTAGAGAATAGTGCTATCTCAAGGTGTAAGTTGTCCTCTGCATCACCTATTTTTATTCTCTTTTCTTCCGCTAAAAGAGTTGCTACCATTTCATCTAATGATTTGGAAGAAAATTGACTGAGGGTAAAAATAACATTATCATAATTGGAAGACAAATTGTTTAACAGAATAGCCTTAGCATCTTCATCTTCTATTTTCATTCCAGTGTCCCCCAACTGTCTTATGAGTGATTTTAAAACATTTATATATGTAGACAATGATACTCCCTGATGCATATTAAATTTGAATAACTGTAATTTCAAGGTGAATTTTGCATTCACATCCTTTTCCCCCAAATATTTGGCTTAATTTTTCCCATATTTGCATAGACAAGTTTTCTAGGTCTATAAGATGAAGTTGTGAGTCTGACTAAGAGAGGCCTATAATAAATTTAGTTTTCTCTTCCCTTCTCATCCAATCAACTAATTGTTTTGGATCTTGGGGTGTTGGTTCTTTTCCTTTTACTAAACCCCACAAATTTGTGTGCATTAAATTCATTTGGACTTTAACCTTCCAAGTATAAAAAATGGACCCATTAAATTTCTCAACCACTATTTGCTCCCTTTTTTTTTTAAATAGTTACTGCAGAAGTTACTACATTGTGCACTAGCTCCACTATTTAAGGCTCTTGTAACATATCTGGCGACTAACTCTACTTCTTGATATTCCACATTCATCGCTCCATCGGAACTGATTGAATAAATTACTGTACTACGAACTCCTTGTAGTACTTGTAGATGTGCCAATAAACATGACCTGACTGGCTTTTTCCTTATAAGAATGTGACTCGGGCGAGGCTTGCTGCACTGAAGCTACAAGAAGGTTGCACTCCTGAAATTATTTGGGGAGAAACCATTAATGCATCGAATAATGTCGCTGTTGTCCCCAATTTCATATTTGCAGAGGGATTGTGCTCAGATTTAACCACAAAGGAGTTAATTTCTTCGCTCTTCAATCTGCACATTGTTACCTGTGAACTAATCACGGAGTTGGGCATAAAGGCTCTCAGACTGCCTCTGATGAAATATGCGACTTACAAAGTGCCACTTCTCCAGGCTGTCAAGCGAACAATGTTTCCTCATTTTTGTGGGGGTGACAGCGTTTTAGAGGCCTCTATCACGTTGCAAAGAATGTTCGCACTTGTTTTTAAGGGCATTCTTATTGCAGGCCAAATTCGATGATAGTCGGGTTTGTTGGATTGCTGAAGGAAGTTGCCAACTTTGAGCACATGATATTTAAGCGTGTTGTCTTCCACAGCATCTACTATGTTAATATCATCGACCAGCCTCGTCAGCGTCAGGTACTTATTGAATTTGTTGTACTTGGGATTTTCGGCGAGGATCTTTGTGATATTAAACACATTCTTCTCAAAGAGTCGAGGAGCTCTTGGCGTCAACATTCAAGTTCATGAAACGAAAGGTCGGGATTCTTCTCATCTATAAGACCTACTAAATCAAACTTCAGTGCCAAATAAATTCAAATCCAATCCTTTCATTCTCCTGGGTTTGAAAAGAGTAAAGCCATAACTACCGGTTCTGATACTAAGAAGAAAAACTGAGAAATGCACACACAAAGGAACAATTTTATTACACACCGCAAATATATCACATGAATGGTGTATGGTGCTTGTGAGATCCAACCAATTCTAAATTATATATCACATATTTATGGTGTATGGTGCTTGTGAGATCCAACCAATTCTAATTATTTAATATAAATAAGAAGTTGAAATATTATCTCAACATCCACCTACAAATCTACAACCAATTCTAAACGGAGCTCCTTCAAGTTTTTTCATCATATTCATTGAATATTATATTATTTTTATCTATAAAATATTTATTTACTGCATAGTATTTTATATATATATATATATATAACTGCGAAATAATAAAAAGGGCAAATTACAGATTGCCAATTGTTTGAGTTAGATGGTATGATGAGATAAGTCTGTAAATCTTCCATGAAATGCATGTTATGCTACCCTCTCACATGATCGAGCAATCAACCTTCCATGCTACAGATATGAAAAAACAAACGTGAGCATGTTCAATAAAACGATTAGCATGTCCAACTCACATTCAATTCTCCAGGACCATCAAATTCAAAGGTTGAAATTTGGTACAGTCATGCTATATAAAAAAAAAAAAATTCAGAGAGAAAAAACGACATGTTATTATATTAAGGAGATATAATAGGCGTAATACAATAATCAGACCATATGATCTGATCAAAAAACATAGCCCAGTAATAGACAGATGCTGAGCAGATATGGGAAGATCCATGCCAGGAGAGCAGATAAATACACCGAAGAGGCAAAACCGTCCATCATAACCGTCCCACAAGAGGACCATGGAAAAGCATCAGGATCGATACGAGCAGATCGAATATACAGACCAAATGAAAAAGAGATCCTTGAAGGACAACGGCATATAAACATCAGATTCAAAACTGTTCAGACAAAGCAGAAATAAGGATCGGAATGGAGGAAATGGGATTCTTTGAATCCTGGAAAATGTATGTGTTCCGCCATTTCCACAAGAGCCAGCACGTGTAAATGAAAAGCGATCTCCATTCTGATCGTTGAACGGACCACCATCTGAAGGCATCCTGGACAGAAGCAAACCTGGTAAGGAAAACCAAAAGAAAGGGAAAGATCATACCAGACATGGGATGAAACCGAACATTGGAAGAACATATGGAGATTTGTTTCAGATGCCTGGCAGCACATGGAGCATCTACCGGGCCCCATCCACCCCTTTCTCTGAAGAACTTCCCAAGACAGGTTCCTGTTAGAGAAAAGCAGCCATGAAAATAAAATCGCCTTTAACTGATAGGTAGATTTCCAAAAAATGGAGGGAAAGGATGGGCCGGGAAGCGGCGGAATAAGAGATGAGGCAGCCGTGTATAAGTCCTTGACCCTTGCAGTCAGTTTGTAGAGCCCCATCGACCATACCAACTCATCAATTGAACCAGTTTGAGTGATGCCTTTCCCTTCAAAACAATTTACAGCCAAATCCCATGTCGGCCGCAGGAGTGGGGGCAAACCGAGTTCATCGCTGTCCTTCCAAATTGGTGCAGAAGACGACCATGCACAAATCAGCTTATTCCAAGAGAAGATCCCTTTGGTGTGAAAAAAATCTATAAGGTCAGGAGACAGCGAGGATTCCAGCCCATAAATGGTAGAGTCAATACCGAGAAGAACGTTAGATCCAGAGGAGAAGCGCCATTTCAAGAAGCCTAGAAAGAGTGCCTGAGCCTTTTTGAGGCTGAGCCAGATGGCAGAACCCCTCTCCGAACCCAGGGTATTCCTCCTGTACCAGTGAACCATCGGCTTTCCCTTCAGATATTTATGTTTAATAATAGAGCTCCAAACGCCTTCTCCGTATATGCCTCTGTGCAGAGACCTGCAGAGGAGAGCCAAGCCGAAATACCGCATGTGAAGAATGCCCCAACCGCCTTCCCTCTTCGGACGAGAGATGATGTCCATCTTGACCAGATGAAGCTTGGCTTGATGCGATCGTCCGCCCCACAGAAAATTAGCAGTCAAAGAAACTATCTTTCTAATTATGGAAGCCGGAAGATAATAAAGATGAGCCCAGTATACGGCAAGGGCGGAAAGGACCGATTGGACCAGTGTAAGTCTACCTCCCAGGGAAAGAAAGCGCATCTCCCACTTTGAGATTTTGCTATAGAACCGATCGATTAACCAGAGCCAGTCCGATTTGCGATTCCCTTTTGGTTTGAGGGGAAAGCCCAGATATTTAAATCCTTCGTTTATAGGAGCCAGATTAATGCCAAAAACCTCAGCAATCCATTGAACAAGCGCCTGGTTAGTGCAATTGTGGTACAGCATTGATTTGATTTTGTTTATGACCAGTCCCGTAGCAGATTGAAACCTGAGAAAGATCTCATTGAGACAGAGCCAGGTAGATTTATGAAGCATGGCGCAGATAAGGATGTCGTCCACAAAGAGATTGTGGGAAAGAAAAGTCTTCTTGCAGATCTTGATCGGAATACAGCGCCGGTCAGCAACCGCTTTATTAATTCGAGTGCTAAGAGAGTTCATGACAAGTATAAAGAGCAAGGGAGAGAGGGGGCAGCCCTGCCGCAGCCCTCTTTCTGCCTGGAAGAAAGATGATGGGATGCCATTGATGATAACAGAGTATGAGACATTTTCGACACATGCCATCACCCAATTGATTCCCTGTGCCCTCAGACCAATTTTTGCCAGGAGAATTCTGAGAAATCCCCAATCAACACAGTCGTAAGCCTTTTCGAGATCTATCTTTAGGATAGCAGCATCAGTGTTTTTGGTTAAGACTGAGAATAAACACTCCTGTGTCGTGGCGACTGCATCAAGAATATTCCTACCTGATAAAAAGGCATGTTGATCCCTGGAGATGTAGGCACTGAGAACAGGTTTCATTCTCTCAGCGATAATCTTTGATATGACTTTGTAAAGGATGTTACATAATGCTATGGGCCTGAAGTCTGCCAACGATTCCGATCGCTCCTTTTTGGGAATTAATGCAATGAAGGTGGCAGTGAGAGCACTGTTTATGTTGCCTGACAGCCGAGTGGCATCTACCATCCCCAGCAAATCCTCTTTAAACATATCGTAAAAGTGCAGGAAGAACTCGATCGGCCAGCCATCTGGCCCAGGACATTTGTCCTTTTTAAACTTCTTGATGGCTTTCAGAAGTTCATCTTCTGAAACAGGCTTGAAAAACTCCGAATTCGCGTCTTCATCAAACATGACCGGCACTTGTTCAACCACCCAAAAGACATCAGATATGTCACTCGACCGCCGCTGATATTGTTTTTGAAAAAACCTTGAAGCTTCCATCGATATGTCCTGCTGAGAAAAGAAATAGCCCCCATTGCCATCTTCGATCCTCCAAATGGCATTTTTACTTCTCCTTGAATTTGCGAAATGGTGGAAAAATTTTGTATTTCGGTCGCCTTCTTTAAGCCAGAGAGCTCTACTTTTGAGTCGCCAGGTTGACTCTTCCTTTTGCAGTATCTCATGTTTCCTCTTTTCCAAAGATCGGAAATTGATTTTTTGTTCAAAAGACAGGCTGTCGAAATTAATAGAATGAGAGAAGATACTTAATTCCTTTTTAATGTCCACCAGTTCCTATTTATCCTTCTTCTTTTGTCTGATAGACCAGTCCTTTGCCACCTCCCTCAGTGCTTGGATCTTTTCAAGAAAAGAGGAAAGAAAGATCGTCTGAGACTGCTTTAATTCCTGCCATTTTTTTGAAATGGCATCATTAAAAGATTTTTCAGTGAGATAGGTCCTGTTGAACTTAAAAGAGTAGCCCAGCTTATATTGAGAATCCTGCCAATCAAGAAATATGGGACGATGATCAGATGTGTGTTCCATGCCCGTTCTAGCCACTGGCATACCCCAATCTACAATGACTCTGGCGTTTAAAATAAAGCAATCAAGTCACTTAGCAATAAAAGCTGATCCAGATCTGTTATTGTCCCAGGTTGGAGACAATTTTTGAGGGACAACATCAACCAGATCCCTGTGCAAGAATTCCGAGCGGAGCCTGTCAGCTATGGGATCATTCTTCCTGCAGCTGCCCCAGCATTCATTTGAATTTAGAGTGGCATTGAGGTCCCCCACGATCAGCAGCGATTGGATATCTAGAATTTCGAAAGCAAATAACGCATCCCAGAAGGAGGATCGATTTCTGTATGGCGCGTATATGTTCAAGATGTTTAGGAGCTTTGACTGTCCTCTGATATGAGCTGTGATTAATATTCCTGCACAACACTTGAAAGCTTTAGCTTTGACCCAAGACGGATCCCACATCACAACCAGACCACCCGACAAACCTTCAGCATCGGATGCCACCATGTGCCAGGACGGAAACATCCTGCGAAAAAAAGCGAGGGATACTTTGCTAGAATGCATTGTTTCCTGAATGAAAATTATATGAGAATGAGCTGCTGCAAAAATCTCCTTAAGTGCCAAAAATTTGGGGAGGGCGCCCAATCCCCTGATGTTTAAAGAGGTCAAGAACGTCATTTAGAGGATTGTCCAGCGATACTTGCTCTAAGCGGCTGGGGGTCAGGAGAGACTGTGACTGGAACCTCGACTAGGGAAAGATTTGTAATGTCGTAGTCAGAAGCAATGGTTCGACCTCTGAAGTGATGGCTACCTCCTTTATGCTTTTTCCGGACGGTAATTTTTTTTGCAGAATTGGGACTGATGGATGGAAAAGAAGGCTTGTGGATGGTTAAAGGTTCCAAAACTGGAGGGTTCTTCTGAAGAAGGTTGTCAATATCACTGTCATATTTATTGGCTTGTGATTCGGACTGGGATAAATTAATCGGCGGGGATGGTAATGGCTGCTTTCCTTTAGATATGACTGCAGAGGGAGACTCCGGAGAGAGCGACGACGAGCTAAGACAATTGGATGAGAGCCCACCACAAATTCGCCCTTATTCATGGGAGAAGGAGAGGGCACCGGATTATCCACTGGGGGCTCGGGGATGTAGGGGCAGCGAAGGTCCGGCAAGGGCGAGTTCGGCCGCTCCTGTGAATAGAGCTGTGGAGATGAAGAAACTTTTTCTTTTGGAGGAGCATGGTCATGGATGCCTGTATCTTCAGACATAGAGTCCGCACCTATTAATCTGCCTCTATGAAGAGGACGCCGCTTAGACTTACGATTAAACCTGAGGCTGCAGTTTTTGATAAGGTGACCAGTGCGGTGGCATTGAGAACAGCGAAAGGGTATGCCCCAGAAGTCGAGTCTTTGACAGATTGAAGTCCCTTCCCATGTTATCACTAAATGATCCGGGTAGCCACCTTTGAAAGGCTTCTCAATCAATATCCAGGCGATCCTCTTGTCTTTTTCCCCTCTGACCCAAGGATCGACGTAAATGAATTTGCCAACAGCATTGCCAATCTCCATGAGGGTTTCAACAGACCATAGTTCCAGTGGCAGATTGGGGAGCTTGACCCAAATCATGGAGTTCGATGGTGTGTTCTTAAGAGGGTCGAAGCCCACGTACCATCGGGACAATGACAAAAAACTCCTGCCAAATACCCAAGGCTTATTTAGAATCATTTCAAGATCCTCAGGGTTTAGAAAATGGAATGAAAACCAGTCTTTCATAAGCCTCGAAATGACTGGAGAGTATCCAATCAAAGAAGTCCACCTCGATGACAGCCAGGATCTCATTTCATCCTCTGACATTTGTGGAAAATGCCATTTACCGACAAGAGCTAGCTTTTGAAGGCTGTCAATGCGGTCCACCAAAGTATTACTGGAGACAGAGACCACCTTTGGAGGGGGGATAGTTTTAACCGGATGCCAGGTTTTTCTAGGTCGCTCTACCTTATCCCGATCACCGCTAAATTTGGAGGGTTTCATATCTTTATTGTTCAAATCAGGGAAAGAGAAAGCCTGTGAGGAAGACGGAAGCATCTCTTCCACCATGGCATGCCAAGTGGTGTCTGGGATGGCAGCTTCACGCGCCTTTTCCGCCTCTATGGCAGCTCTGAAGAGGGCCTTTGTGGACGGTGAGTCACTGTCAACAGACATTCTGAGCAGATAGAATGTTCAAGTAGATCTGATGATGAAGGACTGCACGGGGATGAATGAGAAGATATTCATAAAGTGATCAGATCGCAAATGGAGCCTGGATGATGGGATCCCTAGAGAGAAAAAAACTAGGAAAAGTACAGAAGTGTGGGGATCCCTGGATATTGTCAGAAGGGCTAGATATGGAACTTAATGGAACCAGCAGAGTGGTACAGAAACCATCAGAAAAGGAGGCTGGAAGGACTGTTGATTACATTGGAAGGACTGATGTTTACGCTCAAGAGTCATGAAGAATTTAATTTGCAAGGCAGAGATTGACCAGTACTCCACCGCCAAATGACAATTTGAAATGAAAAAGGAGCTTTAAACAGCCATCATATTAATGAAGCTGCTCAGACGCCGGAAAAAGATTTGAATTTGAGGAAACCGGCCTATAACCGATGAGAAAATCCGATGAATGCCTTGAGAGCCCAGGGGAGTCGAAACCAGGCAAAAGACCAGGAAAGTTCATCTGACTATGCTACTGGTTCGTTTTGGCAATCAATACAACAGCAGTATATGTGAAAGACACACCACCATCTTCCTATACGACATCTTATATCAGAGCATGGACTATATAAAAATATTGATGCCTTAATCTTATTTAAAATCGCTTTCAACATGATATAACACAAAATATAGCGGACACTAGAGAACATAGAAACAAAATCTTGACAGTATCTAAACCAGAATAATAAAACATTGTCCTGTAACAATCTATAGAGAGTTCTAATACTATCATAAGGAACCTAATATAAGGAGAAACCAGCAGGGTGAGCAGGGAACAGACCTGAAGGAGGAGTCCATAGCGAATCCAGGAACAGAAGAGCCATGTCAAGGAGCCAAAGCGTACTAGAATGAAGTGGAAGGATGGGGAGTGAAATTCTGAAACCACGCCTCTGGCCGGGCCGGCCAGAGAGGAAAAAGGAAGGAAATCGAAAGGGAAAGAGATATATAGATGCTGTAGAGAAGGCTAGTGATGATGAAAGAACCAGGTGATTCCCTGCATGGCCTGGCACCTGTATGCTGATCCCATGTAGCATGTCCGGTACGAGAAAATGGTAGCCATGCACCCGAGCTGATGGCCTTCTCTGATAGGGTGATGACTGGAGCAGTAAAAGACAAAAGCTTATTGGATGAGTGTTGTGGAAGACAGCTGTTGGCTGACTATGGCACTGTGTTCATGGCATCCCCTGTCCCGATGCCTTCCGGAACAGTCAAATATTGTTTTATCAGATCTCAACGTAATTTAAGATGCCCAAATGTGTTGAATGCCAACACAATGTTCTAATAAAACTCTCATCACCAAATTATTTAAATCTCTTTATTTTATTTTATTTCAAACAATTGTATGGAATAATAAATTTCATCATGGTTATGGCACGAAAAGTCCTTTTATGGAATAATGATATGATATTTTTTTAATTTCTTTTTCATAATGTTCGATTCGGGTAGAGGTTGAATCAGGGTTAATGATGTGAATTTCTGCTTCTCAATTTTGAAAAAGATGTAAGTCGAAGCATATGGCAAAATTGTTGGGGAAGATTCACATCACAAAATTGTAAAGTTTGCGATCAATTTAGGTTTTTTAAACATTTTAAACTTTGAAAATTTATGAGTAAGAACTTGTGGAATGTATTATCAAATATATTTCACACTTATTATCCCTACCACAAGAAGAAATATTGTGGAGTGCATTATCAAATATCCTTCACACTTATTATCTTTGTCACAGGCAGAGATATCGATCCTGGTGACTTTAAATTAGTTTTAGTTGTGATTAAAAATTAAATTACTATCTCTAAGATTAACATTAATAAAACAATTCAAGTTATTGTTTAAAAATATTTTATTTTATTTATTTAAGATTTCATTAGTTGTCATCTTATTTATCTTATTGTGTAATGATCCTTAGTTTGTACTCCTCTCCTCAGGCGCCATGGAATGTTGTACAATTCAGTCTCTAATTAATATTGTGTAGATATATTATAGTGCTGGTGTTCACAGGTTCATCAAATTACCTAGTGCAAGTCTGTCAGATCTCTGGAACACAATACTACCATTGTGCGATACAAGAAATTGGATGGTCCAATGGCGCCTACATGATATAACTTATCCATCGTCTATGCATGGCTCATAGATTGTGTTCTTGGATGGTGATAAGAAAGTGACATGTTTGTCATCAAAGGCATATGTTGCAATTCTAATTCCTAATTGCTGGTCAGTTATAATACATATATATATATATATATATATATATATATATATATATATATATATATATATATATATATATATATATATAAACAGATCTTCCTCTAAACCAATTAGAGGCAGAGTGTTGGTTGCATGAACGTTCTAACATTGTATAGTTAGAACCACCGCTCTGTAATACTCTAAAGCAATCTCCATGTTGCCTATGAAATTGAATTACTTAGTATTTCTATTTAATTAAATATTCATCCAAAATTCTGAATCGTTAATGCAAAATTGGCAGGCCGATTTTCTTCCTAACTGTGCAACTAGTAGAAAGACCACCCTTAATTTTCATGCAAATAACAAAGATGCCACCCTTAATTTTGAAGTTGATCCATAGAAAATTGATATTTCAGACAATATGATGAGATATCAACCTTCATTTGTGATTTTTTATTTTCTTTGCAAGTCCATCCAAACCTTCCAATCTAATTCCTTTTTCTCCAACCCTGATATTTCAGACAATATGATGAGATATCAACTTTCATATGTGATTTTTTATTTTCTTTGCAAGTCCATCAAATACGTCCAATCTAATTCCTTTTTCTCCAACCTTATTTTTGTATGTTTTGTGTTTTTTTGTTAGAGAAAAGCAACTCGTACTATGGATATTTGCCAAAACTAATGGATGAATTTGTTGAGATAATGTTACCTTCCAGTTTAACGAGTTTAATTATCCTAGTTTAATTAGATTATATATATATTCTAAGATTCTAATTTTACAGTATCACTCTTATAGAACCCATCATGCATATATTTGATGGAATAATAAGCTATATGTGTGTGAGTGTTATTTTTCAGCATTATATATATATATATATATATATCTATATATATATATATATATATATATATATATATATATATATATATATATATATATATATATATATATATATATATATATATAAACAATTTAACTATAATATAACAATTAGGTCATTCCTTTGGGAAGAACTACCCTCTTGTGTTTGTTGTCTTGGCTATGCTCCGCCTGATTTGATGTTAGACGATTCAAATGTCTTCAACCATTGGATCCACCACCTATCTGACTAACTAATTAACTAACTAAAAATTGTATTCGCATCTCCCTCTCAAATCTCTCTTTCGGCATCATAGCTCAACTGGGCACAGGTATATCAATGCGCGAGCGAGAGAATAGTTAATAAGGATCAGCCAATTAACACTGAAAGCAACAAGACTGTTGTTTATTACAAATCGGTTGCAATTTACATAAGAGTATCGGTCTATATTTGGTTAAGCTATTGAGATTGGTATTGTGTGTTATTCGAGGCTTCAATCGCCAAAATTTCATGGGGGTCTGTGTCCTACCAAAGAAGAAGAGGAGTGTTTCGAGGTCATAATTTGTTTCCCTCCTCCCTTCCTGGAGTTCAAGTTCATGCTCTTGGGTGTGGCGTATTTTGATCTATCTCTATAAGGGGAAATCATGGATTTATCAAATTCGGCATCCACATCCAATGCTCAAACGCAACACGACATTGACACTTGGATCTCCAATAAGTTATTTTTCCTTCTCTTTTGTTTTATCTCTAGAGACTGTTAATGGAAACACCTCGCATACGATGACTGAGGGGAAGCATAGCCTCTTAGTATTGTATTTGCGCAGGTATTTATGCAAATTATGAAACCCTCCCTCCATACCAAATTTTTTTTAGTTTTTTCATGAATTTATGTTTGTGTCTGGATCCCATAAGACATTTCCCATGAATTCGTATTTTGTTCATTGATTCCACAATTAGAACATTGATCTCATCACTCAAACTGGGAATTAGAGTGCAGTGCAAGATGTTAGAGTCAATATTTGCATATTGCCATCAGTGATCAAAATCTCTCTTTTATATCATATTAGAGTCCCATTTGAAATTTTTTGCATTGCACTTAGGTCATCGTGAAAAAAATTGTCCACTGATGGTAGCCCAAAATCCAAAATCACTTTCCCCTCTCAAAAAGTTTGTATATGTTGGCCCACCTTCATGTGTCTTTCTGGGTATCCATTGACCATGAAGGATCAGTTCATCATATTTTATATCAGTCAAATCCACCTAAAATTCAGTCATTTGAGGTTCCATTAGGTCACCTAGGTTTTATTTTCCCAAGGTCCAATAAATCACCATCTCACTGCATAAGGTCAGCAAAATATGAGAGTCAAGCAATTAATATCTTTTTAGTTAAATAAAGCTTTCCAAAGCATGCAACCATGGTTACTGAAAGCCCCAAATTTGATTTCAAGAAGGGAAATTATTCCGGTGTGTAAATTTTAACTTCAAAGTGGATGTAATCATTTTCATTTTTATTTATGTAATTTTATGTCTATTATATGTAATAAGTTACTTTTCAATTTCATACTCAATTCCATTTTCAAAATCATCCAAGTAAAAGTAAAAAATCAATATTGCCAAAGCATCATCCACCTGTCAAGAGCAAAAAGGTCAGAAAGTAAAAAAGCATTAATATGGAAATTTGTAAATGACAAGAAACATTATAAAGTGGGTGTGCAACTCATAAATTAATTTCCATCCAAGAATAAAGGCTCTCGAGACACCCATAAAACTTCATTTGCACTCTAGCACTCTCAAAACTCCTCATCAAAAGAAATTTGTCGATTTTAAGGTGAGATTGGGCAAAACAGAGCAAGAGGGCACGTTCAACAAGGTCGTTGGGCGTTTAGCCGGGTCATTACACGTTTGATTGGGTCACTACGCGTTTGCCAGAGATTCCAGTGTAAAATACAATGGTGTTGCTCTCCTATAGCTAAAGGGCGTGTTTGCTTGGGTCGTTGTGCCTTTGCCTGGGTTGCTGCACATTCGCCTAGAAGGAGCAAAAATATGCTAGAACCTTCTCCATCGCCACCAAACTTACGAAATTGGTCATCATATACTTCAGCAAATGAGGTAGGTGGCCAAATTATTCACTCCTTCCCTCCATTGTTCATCTACATAGGGTTTAAGTTGTTTGTTGTCATTCCTAAAATCAAACCCTAGTAATACATTCCCACCATCTCAAATCACATTTCCTAGCTTTCATTACCACTTCCCTCACTTAACAACTATCCCCTGTCACCTCCCTCATTCCACACATCCTCATCCCTTCCTCATCATCTCTCCTCACATCATTCCATATTTCCCACACCCACAATCCATTCTACCATCTCCCTAGGGTTTTGACAGAAATAAATCATGGCAGAAGAACACAGAAGTCAGAGTGAGGAAGAAAAACAAGAGAGGAGGAAATATAAGAAAGGAGGGAGAATCATCAAATATGAGCCAACCAACACCAGAGAGCTCATCGCATCTCCCATCAATATCACAAGCTTCAAACATATGGGTTCTTTTGAGTTTTGTGAGAAGGTGGAAAGGACCCATCATCATTCTGAATTGACTAGACAATTCATCATCAACCTCCATGACAACCAAGCAACCCTTGCTGGCGTCACCTTTACTATATCTTCTGCTATCATATCAGCTTCTACTGGGATCCCAAATGTTGGGGAAAAATGGTTTAAACAGGGAGAATTGGATTATTGCTACTATGAGCCATATCTTAAACCCAGCCACAAGAATGAAAGGAGGATTTTCCCTTTCTCTTGCCTCCTAGACAGATATGTTCCTATAATGAAAACCATCATGAATTACTTCACATGTGAGGATAGGTTTTCTAGGCTCTATTCCTATCATATTCGGTTACTCATGCATTTTACAAGAGTCAAAATGCTCAATCTGCCCTACTATCTTTACCAGGATATCGACAAGATGTCATACATTGCCTAAAGGAAAGATCATGATAATCAAATGCATATCATATTTCACTATTCTCTCATCAAGATGATAGTCCTACACCGCCTTGATCAGCTTAACATTGCATGGGACACTTTCATATCCAATGAGATTTTCACAGTCCCACCTATTCAGCATGGCCAAGAGGCACCTTCATCTTCTCATCCATCCACCTCCATTCCTCCACCTCAGCCCATACATCATTCATCTTCATCTGATGAGTCAGCCACACCATCACCTCCATCATCACCATTTCATGAGCCTATTCATTCACCTGGCAGAGATGAAGGCAGTAGGCAGGAGCATATTGATCATGGTGAGAGAAGCAAGCCCAAAAGGGTTGGTTTAGGTACCTTGGCACATACCTATCAGAGAGGGCATAGGCAAGTGTTTGCCCCACTAATTGTGGGAGGGTCCTTGCCTTCTTCATCGACAAATCAGGTACAGAAGGGTAAGGAAAAATTTGTGGAGGCAGAGATCTAGTAGCAAGAGGAAGACCTCCATGAGATAGAGCATGATTTTCAGTTAGTTGACTCAGATGAGCATGATGATAGTGAAAGCACAACTATTGTTATCAAGGAGAAGAATGCACTCATAGCAGAGCTCTAGGTCAACTTGCAAAGGGCCAAATGGATCATTTCCTACTATAAGCAGGAGAACAGGCAGTTTGAGGTCAGACATGAGCTCATGGAGATTCAACTCAAAAAGGAAAAGAGAGAGGCTGAAAAGGTTAAGGCCCTACTTGATGAGGCATATGGGCAGTATGGTGAGCAATTTGATGAACAGGTGCCAAGAAGAAGGCCAAGTACTAGAGGCCTAAAGAGAGCTTTGGAGCAAGAAAGGAAAAGGGAGGTAGAACTAGCCAATGAGCTCACCTTGAATGAGCAATTTTCCAAGATGGTAAATGAAAACTGAGAACATTGGCTTGAAAGGGTAAATGGTCATCTAGAGAGCCTCTTAGACAATGCCAAGAAGGACAATGATATTCAAAGAAGGATGGCAAAATACTATGCCATGAGAAACAAAATTGCAAGGGCTAAGCTCAAAAGAGCTCATGAAAAAATTGAGGCCTTGACCAAGCAAGAGGAGAAAAAGAGGTTGGATATCCTTGTCGAGGCATCACTCCATGCCTCAAACATATAGCCAGCTATCAGCCCACCAATTTTGACCATTTTTGAACAAATTTGGCAAGTTATAATTTGTTGTGTTTTTTGAGGAATTTTTGGCACAGTCAGCATGTCAAACGCACAACACCTAGGACGCTGCGCTCTTTTTTGGAGCATCCAATGAGAAAATGGTCAACATTTTTGGATTCAGAATGATGAGGACATGCACCTTGTACTTTTTCTAAGCATTTGGAGCAAAACTGGTTAGCCAAAAGGGTCAAAACTACCAAAAACTCACCTTTCTGCATCTTTTTTGGCCTGGTTGCTGCGCGTTTACCAGTCTTGGGAGATTGGCATTTTGACATCGCAAATAACCTCCAAATTGAAAACTAAAGGTATATCTGGAAATTAGACTCGAAGGGATTTTCAACGAGCTATCTTAGAGAAAATTTGGACGTTGGGAAGGCCTCCAAAGGCAGTCCTGAAGATGGTGCTACGCGTTTGACACCAAAAGGGCGCGTTTGACAGTCTTTTGCTATTTTCACTGTTTCACTCCAAGTTGACTTTTACCTATTGGGAATTCAAGTTTTGCTCATGTAATTGATCTAGATGATGTAATTATTATGTTTTTACTTTTATATAGGGTAGATACATTAGTTAAAATGCCTACATGGCATGTAATGAATCAATTTGCTTAAGTTAGGGATGAGTCACTTTGACCACCCTATACTCCAGCTATCAATTAAGCCTTCCTTGCAACTGCTCCTCCTCTCATGGATTCGACCCCTGAGGCTAGGATGAATTGTTTTGAGGCTTATATTATGTATTTTCTTAGTCATTTCACAGGTTGAAATCAGTTGAATGTTTGGCTATTGATCAGAGACACTAGTAATCAGTATTTGGCAAAAATTAATGAATGAGTTGCAGTTATTTTGGTGGAATACCTGTGGTATGGAATTTTGACATAGTTTCTTCTTATGTTGCATATGTTTGAATGTCTTTTACTCCCATATTTCATTTCACTTCTATGATATGTTGATTTTCAAGTTGATAAGCAGAATACATTTTATATGTTTTGTTTTGGGGAAATCTACATACTTTGTCTAGTTTCTTCAGTTTAGAAATAATACATGCTTGTCTCGCTCTTTCTAGCACCTCACCAGTCTTATCCATCTCACTTCATAACCTTAAAGTGTTTGAGTTCCTACCTACCTTGCTCCATCAGATGTCTGCGATCATACCCGCATTTGCCCTGACCCAGTATTTTTGACCTAATCCTCTTCCAACAACCCAACAAAAATCAAATCAAACAACCCTTTGCACTTTACATCTAGCCTAAAACCCTAATCTATCCAACCCTCTTGGTTGTGATCCTTTGGAGAGAGCCCTCTCCAGCTTGGTAGGTCTAGCTACCAAGCTAAAAGACTGGTCTATGGTTACCTCTGCTATACCCTTTCTCAACCTTGGAGATCCGGAGGAGTGATAACACAAGAAACCAAGATCCATCGTGATTGCACGACAAGGGGTTCTGGTAGGGAAATTGAATATGTGAAAGGGGATTCTAAGCATCTGCCTTGGTTCCTTCTGTTTTTAAGTTTTTGTTTTGATTGTTCATTTGTAGATTGTATACTGGTAACACATGGTTGCAATTATGAAATTATCGCTACAATATAAATTCACAGTTGTATCCCAACGTTTGCCATATTGCATGTCAATAAGAAATTTCTGGTGTTTTTATTTCGTCATAAATGATTTATTTTAGAGATCTTCATCAGTCCAATTTTAAATTAAATGTTTGCATTCAATTATTGGTATCTGAAGAGATTGCAATCAGAAAATTTGAAAGACAAATCTCAACATCAAGATGTTTTAAGAACAGAAGAAAATATACTTGTTACAACACATAGAAACCAAGTTCGAATTTGAATTTATACGACAAAAAATATGAATAAGCAGATAGACCACAATGATCGAAAATTAAATTTTAAACCGTTGATACGGACCTCCGAAGTGAATCCAGTCCAAATTTAAATTTAACGTCATTATTCAATAATTGTTATCTTAAGGGAATTGTTATTCAATATTTTTTATCTCAAGGGATTATAGATAAAGCTCAGCACAAGGTTGTTTCAAGAACTTTAAAAAATATACCTTTTAAACCCAATTTGATTTTGAATTCACATGGCAAAAAATTCCAATAAAAAGTTAGCTAGCATACATCTTAAATCTATTGATCCCCTTGTTCAATACTACTAAATGATAGTCATTAAATGTGTATTCATATTTTTAAATTTAAACATTTTTATTATTTGGTGCAGTTTTTGATTAATTGACTACCTAAATTTCTAACTCATCAAATTTATGAGGACTCACAAAACACTAGAAAGCTGGAAGAATGGCTCACATATAATATATTATTTTACAACCATTGACTCACTTGATACAATGGGGTTGATCTCCTTCCTAACTAACTTATTTAAGTCATGCATTGGGATTTTTATTATTGAGTGTTACTTATTCTAATATCTCTTTGTTATTTTGTTTGCTTGGGATAGCTCAATTCGGTGGAAGTGAAGTCTCACATAACCGGAAGTCTTGGGTTCAAATCTTGGAGGATGGGGGTGAAAAGTTGGACATGATCAAGATGTAGTCCTACCAAGCTTATATATATATATATATATATTCATTCATCGAATTTATGAGAAGTTGGACATGATGAAGATGTAGTCTTACCAAGATATATATATATATATATATATATATATATATATTATTTTAATTATTTCGAATAATGCTAGATTGGAAAAATGGCTCACATATAATATATTATTTTACTATCATTGATAATCTCTTTCTTAACTAACTTATTTAAATCGTATTAAGATTTTTATTATTGAATGTTATTTTTCTAATATCTTTTGGTTATTTTAATTATTTCAAATATATATATATATATAATATTTTTATAAAAATTCAATATATCATGACTTTTTTTAATTACAAAAGTAAAATTCAATTAAACTCCCTGATCGAATCAACCAGCTAAACATTTTTATCAACTTTCCAATCAACCAACAAAATGTCATCTCTACCAACTTTCCTTCAACAAAACTAGTAAAAATCTATCATTATGGGCATCTTTACTAAAATTTTCATGTTATGATTTCAAAATAAAGTTTCAGCTTTCTATTCTTGTTTTCCACATTATGGGTGTTTCTTTTTTAAAAAGAATAAGTAATTCTATGTATAAACTTATGAAAACTTATTTTACTATTGAAATTGAGAAAAAATATATATTTATATATGAAGTTGCGCAAAAATCTTTGTATGCCTATTTGTTTCAAATAAAAAATTCGTTATTGATATAAATAAATTCGTTATTTGTTTCAAATAAAAATTCGTTATTTGACAAAGTATACCTCAAAGTCGGCAAACTTCCTGATTGCTAGGTTCTAAAAATTTCAGTTTTATAAATCTTGTTTTATCTATGGAAATTCATAAAACAACCAGTATTCAAATAAAATGAATAAATAAGCATCAAACCCTTAAATTTATTTTTCCGTCTTTGCTACTCTTCCCTAGTATGCCCATAACATGGAATAATTAGGTTGCATGAGAAGACATGCGTTGATCCATAATTTTTTCCAGCCAAGACGTGAAAGGCACTGTGAAGAAACATGTTGTGGATGGCTTGACACTTGGTGGATTTTTGTGATTTGGTGAAACATGTTGTGGATGGCTTGACACTTGGTGGATTTTTTGTGATTTGGTGAACTGACATTGTCAATGCTTACAACATTCTTCTGCTATTATATTTATTGGTGGTTAATGCTATTTGCGTTTAACTTGTTTTAGATAAAAGTGATTGATTATTTTTCAAGAAACAATGCTCGCTTGCCTAAGTCATTATATGTGGGTTATGGGCATTAAAATATTGAAACATCTCTCGTACATATTTGCAGAGATGCTCCCTGGAGGTTTGGATACCATTTTATTGTAATTTAACACCATGCTTCTTCTTTTTTGGTTTTCATGGCTAATTAAATATTGATATTGAATATGTCAATTAGAAAATTTCAATATTGTTTTAGTATAAATTGGTCCATCACACTCTGTTGAATAGTTTTGTTGTTGATTATATATAAGAATCAAATAAATTGATTAGTTATTTGTAGGCTAGGTAATTACACTGAAACATGTTTTGACAATGTGGTTGTAATGTGCATTTTTTAGAATTTGAGAAAGAGTACTAAAAATATTTGGAAAGGTTGGTGCTGATGAAACATCCTTTTTTTACATTGAATAGTTTTACTCAGGAAATTTTGGAATATATTATAAAATCAATAATATACACTATGACACATGGATGGCTTATTGAAAATCTTTGAATCAATAATTTAATGGAAAACGATCTCCTAGGTTATTATGCCCAACTAACAAGCTTACGAAGCTCACAGAACAAGTTGAAGAGTACACAAATTTAATCATGGAAGAGTTGGGTCCATACCATATGGACTACATTGAGGTCATCTTTGCTCCTTGCAAAATTTAATTTTCAAACAAATTTATCTATTTTTGTTTTTTTCTTGCAGATGACTTCGTATCTATAATTTCTACTCAATTTTATCAAGAAACTGAATTTTTTTTGTATAAAACTCTGGTGAATCTGACCGAGGCTTTAAATTTCATATTACCTTTCAACTAAGTCAACTAAAAGCTCTTCTGCAAGGCTTGACTTATGGTAAAGATGGCCATCCAAACTATAATCAAAGCTTAAGACAACAGATATTACCAGTTCCAATCAAGAAGAATCCCATACAGAGAGCAATCCAAAATGTGAGATATCTATTGGACAAAAATTGGCATAGGGCCTAGGTTATTGTCATATGACTGGCGACTATGTTGGGGTTGTTCACGTGGAAATTCATACAATATTGTTTTAATATAAATTGGTCCATCACACGGTGTTGAGTAGCTTGGTCGTTGATCATATATCAGAATGAAAGAAATTGATTAGTTATTTGCAGGCTAGGTAAGTACACTGAAACATGTACTCACATTGTGGTTGTAATGTGCATTTTTCATGACTTGAGAAAGAGTACCAAAAAAATTTGGAAAGGTTGGCGTTGATGAAACATCCTTTTTTTACATTAAATAATTTTACTCAAGAAATTTGGGAATATCTTATAAAATTAGCAATATACACTATGACACATGGATGGCTTACTAAAAATCTTTGAATCAATAATTCAATGGAAACCGATCTCCTAGGTTATTATGCCCAAATAGCAAGCTTACGAAGCTCATAGAATAAGTTGAAGAGAACACAAAATTAATCATGGAAGAGTTGGGTTGATCAGGTGCTCAGAATTATGCTCAAAAATCAAAGTGTCAGAATATTGTCAAACTCAACTTCAGATTGAAGAGCTCATCATTCTGAATCCAACGATGCGAACGACACTCAAATCTGAGTTTGTATGAAGAAGTTAGAGCAAGTCAAAGTTCAAATTTGACTTGCCTACATGGCAGGATTGGGATGATGTGGCAAGGTCTTCAGCCAATAAGGAGGCACCAAGTGGCAGCCCGCCATTGGCCATCACAAATTGCATATCACAGCAGTAGGCAGAAAAGGTGTCTCAAATCGGCCCCTGGTAGGTTGGGTTGCGATGCAATCAAATCACAATCGCAATCGGTGAAAGGGATCGACAAATAGGTATCGGCCCCGGCATCGGTGTAGTTTGAGTTTCGGACGCAATACGTTATTGTGTTGCAGTTTTATGTTTCGGCAGGTCCATGTTATGATATCGCAAATGTTTCACTATGTTAAAGAACCCATAGCCAATTACCGAATGCGACAAGCGATAAGACCCCAGACGCGATGGTTCTTTATGCCACAGTTTAATATTCCATCGGGTCTGCCTATATCGCATCGCAGTGTTCCGCCGCTAAAACAAGACCTTTCGCCTACCTGAACTCACCAATTGCGATTTGTGATACGGCCGATAGGATATGGCCCGCGATGCGGAGAAATTCTTACCTGGTTAGCGGATTTTGGGGCTAATTTGTAGTTTTTTGCTAGATTTTGAGCGTTTTGTGGAAAGAATAGTGGGAGAACTGGGAGAAGTCATAACTCCTTCAGTTCTTATCCAAATTTGATGCAAAAATAGTCAATCCTAGTATTTTTTAGTATTTTGAACTCATTGAGACAGGTTTCAGAGGCATCTGAGCATTGTAATCACACTTTTGATGTAATTTGAGCATAATAGAGAGGCCCAAGCCATTGGAAGTTGGACCAAGGAGACGTAGCCCAGGGGAGGTGAACTCCTTTATCATGTGCTTGTTGTTTGTTATATTTTGATGTTATTTGTTGTTATATTGTTGTTTTTCAACATATGTTTTTATGTTAAACTATTTATAACATTTACATAAGAAACTCTCATGGGAATTTGTTAATTATGCAAAAGTTTTGAATCCTTAAGCACTTGAAAAAGAAAATGATAAGCATCTTGGGTTTAATTCTGAATGGGGAATTAGCACAGCATTACTAATCTGCTCCAATTCAGATCAAGTTGGTATCAGAGCTCTGATTTTGCTTACTAGATTTGCTTTGTGAAAGAAGGGTTTAATTGTTTGCAAGTTTATGTCATGCTTACAAGGTTAAAGCTCAAAAAAGGTGAAGGAAAGTTGGTTGAAATCCCTGAAGTTGGGTCAAGTGGAAGAATAGAAAAGTTTCCAAAGTCTTCTACACCAGTTCAGCCTCAAGTTGTAGAAGTTGTAGCTGAGATTCCAACACCAGTACAACCTCAAGTTGTAGTTGAGTCTTCAGAGACTATGTCTCATGAAGGAGAACCTATCATGACAGAAGATGAGAAGACCTTCAGAAAGGCTTTCTTTGATATGACAGAGATGGTTAAGGTCCTCTATGAAGAGAGGAACAACATATTGCAAGGAGAAAGATCCAAGCCTTCCAATGGAGAAGGTTCTTCAAGAGGAGGTAATAGAAAAGGAGGTAATGGGAATGGAGGCAAACCTCCACCATCTCCACCATATTCTTCATCTTCTTCTTCAAAATCATCTTCACACTCTTCCACAAATACCATTGTTACTCATACTCATCATCATTCTTCGAAAGGAATTGGTAAATCACCTTTTCTGAAGCTTGATGTTAAATTTGAGTTACCTATGTACAATGGTGAAGTTAATGCAGAGAAGTTGGATAACTAGATTCATCAATTGGAGGTGTATTGTAGAATTCAAAACCTTCAAGAGGATGATATCAAAATTCAATTGGCTTCATTGAGAATGGAGGGTGTAGCACTTGTATGGTGGGAAGCAAGGACTCAAGACGAGATCAAAAAACATGGTAAGATCTCTATTTCTTGGTTTGATTTCATTGCTGCTATAAAAAGACAGTTCTACCCTTTAGCTCATATGCAGAAAGCCATTATGAATTGGAAAAATTTTAGACAGTTGAAAGATCAAAATGTGCAAGAGTATACTCAAGAGTTTAGGAAAAGAGCTCTTATGATAGGAGTAGACTTACAGTGACAAGATACCTTGCCGAAATACATAGAATTGTTGCATAGCTATCTTCGACATACCATTCTTATGTTCATTCCCATGAATATTGATGAGGTATGTGTTCAAGCTACACACCTCAAAGCAAGAGGGAAAAATATACAAGAAGAAGGTAAGAAGAAAAAAGGGAAGAAGTTTAAAGGAAAGTAGAAGAAAATTGCTTCTATTAAGAAAGAAGGGGAGAAGCTCTTGTGCAAGAATTGTTCCAAGGAGGGACATGATGAAGCTCATTACTGGAAGCTTCATCCAAAATTACGACCAAAAAAAATTTAACGATATTAAAGGGAAACAAAAGACCAACATTGTTTCACAACAAGACTTGGGTTCTGACTCAGGAGATGAAACCAAGATCGCAGCCACAGTCACCAAAGGGAAATCTGTGGCAAAAGAAATCAAAGAGACAGTTGTGGCAAGCACCAGCGCAGCAAATAATTCCCATAGTGTTTCAAATGAGGAAAACCGAATCGAGTTGTTCCATATCCGAGTTATTTCCAAACATACAAAGATCAATACGTTGTTTGACAGTGGATCTCAGGCCAACTTAATTTTTGCGGATTTGGTTAAGAAAATGAATCTGGAAACTGTGCCTCATCATAAACCGTATCCATTGGGTTGGATAACCAAGGATGCTAATTTGCAGGTCACACAGAAATGTGTTTTCAGGTTTGAAATCACCGCTAATTTCATTGATGAAGTTGAATTAGATGTTGTGCCATTGGATATCTCAAGAATTGTATTGGGAAGCCCGTATTTGTATGATAGGAGAGATGTTTTCCATAGATTTGAGAACAAATACCATTTGTTCAAAGACAGAGTGGAGTACATTGTGAGAGCTCATCGCAGAAAGCTTAGTCTGTCTTTGGCAAGTGCAGGGGAAATGAAGTGACTAGTCAATTCCAACAAGAGTCTTGTGCTCCTTATGATTAAGAAGAAGAATGACACGGAGAAAGAATCCTTTGCAGGCTATGATGTGAAGCTGAAAGATGAATTGGTTGATGTGATCAATCAGTATGGAGACATGTTTCAAGAACCAAAGGGATTGCCACCAAAAAGAGGAATTCGGCACGAAATTCAGCTACTTCAGGACTGTCCACTCCCAAACATCAGTATGTATCGAATGTCAATTCTGGAAAGCTTAGAAATTAAGAAACAAGTCTAGGAATTGTTAGATAAAGGAGTAATTCATCCTTCTACTTCGCCATGTGGTTCACCAATTGTATTGGTACCCAAGAAATATGGAACTTGGTGCATGTATGTAGATTATCGAGCTTTGAATAAGATTACAATAAAGAATTGATACTCACTTCCCAAAATAGATGATTTGCTAGATTAGTTGAAAAATGAAAATTGTTTCACTAAGTTAGACTTGAGAAGTGGATATCATCAAGTTAGAATAGTTGAGAAGGACATATGGAAGACTTCTTTTAAAACCAAACAGGGATTGTTTGAGTAGCTGGTTATGCCTTTCGGTCTTTGTAATGCTCCAACTACATTCATGAGAGCTATGAATGATATTTTAAGATCATTTATTGATGAGTTTGTAATTGTCTATTTATATGATATTTTGATATTTAGCAAATCATGAGAAGAGCATGCCAATCATGTTAGGAAAGTGTTGGATGTCTTAAGAAAAGAACAGTTATATCTGAAGATGCCTAAATGTGAATTCAGGAAAATTTCTTTAGTGTATTTGGGCCACATAGTTGGAGGAAGTGAGCTGAAGATTGACCCCACTAAAGTTTCGTTCATTGTGAAGTGGCCAATACCCAAGTCAGTTACAGAAGTAAGGAAATTTTTAGGAGCAGCGCAGTACTGGAGGAAGTTCATTTCCAATTTCTCCTCCATAGCATCTCCACTACATGTGTTGATCAGTGTGAAGGTTGTGTTCCAGTGGTGAGGCAAACAGCAAAAATCATTTGATGCTTTGAAACAAAAGATCAGTTCATCCCCAGTTTTAGCATTTCCAGATTTGAAACAACCATTTGAAATACAAACAGATGCAAGTGACTACACCATGGGTGCAGTTCTTTTACAGCATGGTAAGCCCATTTCATTTCATTTGAAATTTTTAATGGTGTTGTTATTAATTATCCTACGTATGATAAAGAGATTTATGCATTAGTAAAAATTATGAAGAAATGGAAGCATTATTTTATGGGAAAAGAAACCATTATTCACACTGATCATCAACCTCTACAATATCTACAATCTCAAACCAAATTGTAGTAGTCAAGGAACTTTCATTGGATGGGATTTTTACAGCAATTCGACTTGGTAATCAAGTACAAGAAAGGAATTTATAACAGAGTCGTTGATATGCTTTCTAGACTGGTTGTAAATGTATCCATTTTACTCAAGAATAATTATATTTTGCCTGAAAGTTATGTTGAACAATATGCACAGGATGCTGACTTTCAAGAGGTGTATTTAAACTTGAGTAAAGGCCATCAAGTTGAGGAATTAGACTACCATGTACATGATAATCTGTTATATCATTTGGGAAAACTTTGGGTTCCATAGGGAGATAGAGTAAATGTCACAAGGGAAGTGAACACTTCTCTTATTGCTAGACATTTCGGTGTAAGTAGAATAGTGGCAAATCTTCAGAGGTATTTTTACTAGCCTCATATGCTTGAAAGTGTGTCACCTTTTATCAGAGGTTGTTCATTGTGTACAGTCAGTAAGCCAAGTAATAGGAAACTAGGATTGTACACACCACTTCTAGTGCCTTCATGACCATGGGAAAGTGTTTCTGTTAGAAAATTATATATTACGGAGCAATGGAACACATAAAATATTGCAGAAATATAAACACAGAAAATGCACAAAACAAGAGAGACACAGATATACGTGGTTCACCCAGTTTGGGCTACGTCCACCCCGAACAGCCAGTCCTTCCTTTCTATTATCCAGCAAAATGAAGAGACACAACCTACAGCAAATCCGCTGTAATATCCTTTGTTTTCTCTCGCAGTCTCACCTCTCTGTTTCTCGCTCACAGAATACACATCTATCTCACAGCCTCAAATACAATACCCTCATACAAAGAGAGGGGTTGCCTTCTAGGTCAAAAAACCCTAAACTAAACATAAGTTCTACCGTCAGATCATTCGCCTAATGAACGGCCCAGATTGACTAGAAATTACTATACTTTTACAAGGCAATTTTACAGCTGTTTTTAGCTTCGGGGGCACTACCCCCGAAAACCCCAGCCAGGGGGGGGCTCCCAAAGGTCGCAGCCGCCCCCCCTGGACCCCCCTGCAACAAATATTTTACGGGCGGCGTTGCCGCCCCCATTTCGAACTGGGGTCCTATGTGGCAATACCTTTGAATATAGAAGATAATCAGGCTCCACACCCAACAATCTCCCATTTGGAGACTGATTGTAGAAACTCCACCGCTGCTCCATTTGCTGGACAATGACTCCTCTTTGGACCTGGCTGTTTCTCATCTTCATCGTCATCCTTGAAGACCAATTGAAACTGAGCATATTCTCAGTTTCTCCCTGGTTACAACTTTTGTTAGCATATCTGCAGGATTCTGGCTAGTGTGTATCTTTTCCAGCTTCAACTCTCCATCTTCCAACACTGATCGTATGAAATGGTACTTGAGCTGTATGTGTTTAGTCCTGGAATGAAATGTTGAGTTCTTTGCAAGATGAATGGAACTTTGGTTATCACTGTATAACGTGCCAATATCATGCTCCTTACCCAATTCACCCATAAACCTTTGTAACCAAATCATTTCTTTACTAGCCTTTGTAGCAGCAACATACTTTGCTTCTGTTGTTGAAAGTGCAACAACACTTTGGATTTTTGAAACCCAACTGACAGTTGTTCCTCCAACAGTAAATACATATCCTGTAGTGCTCCTCCTGTTATCTCTGTCACCTGCCATATCTGCATCAACATATCCTTGTAGGGAGATGTTTGAACCACCAAAGCATAATTCTTGATTTGTGGTACCTTTCAAATATCTGAGAATCCATTTCACTGCCATCCAATGTTCCTTTCCTGGATTGTTCATGTACCTGCTTACAACTCCCACTGCGTGTGCAATATCAGGCCTTGTGCAGACCATTGCATACATTAAGCTTCCAACTGCTGATGCATATGGAAATTTAGACATATAATCCATGTCTTTTTGGGTCTTTGGGCACATTTCCTTGCTAAGTTTGAAATGGCTAGCAAAATGTGTACTAACTGGTTTTGCATTGTGCATGTTAAATCTTTTCAACACCTTTTGTATGTACTCATTCTGAGACAATGTTAATTTACGATTTTTCCTGTCTCTAGTTATTCTCATACCAAGGATTTGTTTTGCAGCTCCCAAATCCTTCATTGCAAATGAATTTGCCAATTTTCTTTTGAGCACATTTATTTCCTGCATGTTAGATCCTGCAACAAGCATGTCATCTACATACAGTAACAATATAATATAGCTGCCATCATTTTGCTTTTTCAAATAAACACAATGATCAGAACGACATCTAGTATAACCTTGTTCAGACATAAACTTGTCAAATTTTAGATACCACTGCCTTGGAGCCTGTTTTAAGCCATACAAGCTCTTCTTCAACCTGCACACTAGTTTCTCCTTCCCTTTCACCTCATATCCTTGTGGCTGCTGCATATATATCTCTTCCTCCAAATCCCCATGGAGAAAGGTTGTCTTTACATCTAACTGCTCAAGATGCAAATCTTCAGCTGCTACAAGACTTAAAATAGTTCTAATTGAAGTCATTTTAACAACAGGAGAAAATATTTCATCAAAATCAATACCTTTCTTCTGTGCAAACCCCTTCACCACAAGTCTAGCTTTATACCTCTGTTTTCCTCCATCTTCTTCCTTCAGCCTGTAAACCCATTTATTCTTCAATGTAGTTTTTCCTACAGGCAACCTGACTAAATCCCAAGTCTGGTTATGCATTAAGGAGTCCATCTCTTCTTCCATGGCTACCTCCCACTTCTTCCTACTTTCAACCTGCATTACTTCTTCATAACATTCGGGTTCACCGGAATCAGTCAACAATAAATAATATAATGAAGGAGAGTATCTTTCAGGGGGTCTACCTATCCTGGTAGATCTTCTAACACCACTTTCAGGTGTTTGGGGTGCCTGTTGTTGTTGTGGTGGTTGTTGTTGTTGTGGTTGTTGATTATTATTATTCTCAGGCACCTTTGCTTTTTCAGTGATTTCATCAAGAACTACGTATTCCTTGTTTTCCTTTTCCTGTTTCTTTTCCTGCAACTGATTCTTATACAAGACCTTTTCATTGAATATTACATCTCTGCTCCTAATGATTTTGTGATTTTCGTAATCATATAAGCGATAACCAAAATCATTAACACCATATCCAATAAAGGTACATTTCTTTGACTTTGCCTCAAGCTTTGTTCTATTTTTTTTATCAATATGGACAAAGGCCTCACAACCAAAAGGCTTTAAAATAGAGTAGTTTACCTTTTTACCTATCCATGCTTCCTCTGGAACACCACCATCCAAGGAACTTGAAGGCCCTCTGTTTATCAGATAAACAGCAGTATCTACAGCATCTGCCCAAAACTGTAAAGGCAATCCTACATGCAATCTCATGCACCTTCCACGCTCCATGATTGTTCTGTTCATCCTTTCTGACACACCATTTTCTTGTGGTGTTCTTGGAACTGTCTTTTCTCTGTGAATTCCATGCTCTGAACAGTACCTATCAAACTCTTTGCTGCAATATTCACCTCCATTGTCTGATCTAAGACACTTCAATTTCTTTCCTGTCTCAATCTCAACCAAAGCTTTCCTTTTCTTGAAAGTATCAAATACATCAGATTTATTCTTAATACAATAAATCCAAGTTTTTCTAGTTGCATCATCAATAAAAGTAACATAATAACAAGAGCCACCGAGAGATGATACCTGAGCAGGTCCCCATACATCTGTATGCACAAGCTCTAATTTTTCATTCTTCTTTTCTTTCCCAACTCTGAGAAATCTGACTCTCTTCTGTTTTCCATAAATGCAATTCTCGCAGAAGTCCAAATCAACATTCTTCAAACCTGGCAACAAATTCCTTGAGTGAAGAATCTTCATCCCCTTTTCACTCATGTGTCCGAGCCTATGATGCCATAATGTTGCATCTGCTCCTTTGGAAGTTAAAGCATTAACAGAGTTAGAAATACCATTGCATAAATACAATGTACCAACCTTTTCACCTTTTGCTATTACCAGGGCTCCTTTGGTGACCTTCCAAGCTTTATCTGTGAAAGTTGTCACACAACCTTCACCGCCTAACTGCCCTGTTGAAATCAGATTTTTCTTTAGATCTGGAACATGCCTTACCTCCTTTAGTAGCCATTGGTTTCCATTCTGCTGTTTTACAATAACCTTACCCATTCCAATGATTTTACAGGGTTTATCATCACCCAGACGAACTTGTCCAAAATCTCCTTGAACATAGTCATGAAAGTATTTCTTATCAGGTGTGGCATGGAATGAAGCCCCTGAATCTACCACCCAGGAATCAGTAATATTTTCCAAAGAAAGAATCAGAGCATCTTGTAACACCTCACCTGTCACATTTGCTTCATGATTGTTTTCTTGCTGTGCATCTCCTTCTTTTCCCTTCCGAGATCTACAGTCTTTCTTTAGGTGTCCTTTCTTTCCACATTTCCAGCACACTATCCCCGATCTGGACTTGGATCTGCCTTTCCTTGATTTACTGCGATATCCTGAGCTCTTTCCTCTTTCCATTTTTCTTCCTCTCGACTCTGCACTCAAAGCATTTCCCGATGTCTCACCGGAGCCTTTTCGTCGCATTTCCTCGCTAAGGATAGCACCGACAACATCATCAAACTTTAAAGTACTAGATCCAGAAACGGAGTTACTAATGGCCATTACCAAACCATTCCAACTTTCTGGTAATGAGCACAAGAATAACAGAGCTCTAACTTCATCATCAAAGTTTACCCCTACAGAACTTAACTGACTTGTAACTGTATTAAAATCATTTAAATGGTTTGCAACAGATCCACCTTCCGACATATTCATATTAAATAATCGTTTCATAAGAAATACCTTGTTTGAAGCCGAGGGTTTTTCATATAGTTTCGACAACATCTGCATCAAACCCTCTGTCGTGGTTTCCTTCGAAATGTTGGAGGCGACTGACGCAACAAGGCACAATCGTATTGTTCCGAGTGCCTTTCTATTGAGAAGGTTCCATTCTTCATCTTTCATACTCGTCGGCATCTTTGTTTTTCCGCCCAATGGTAGGTATAGATCTTTCTGATATAGATAATCTTCCATCTGCATCTTCCACAGCAAGAAGTTTTGGCCGTTAAATTTCTCGACCCTAAACTTACCATCTTCCGCCATTGCTCCCACTCGAACCAGGAACCCTTCTTTCCTGCGAGTTTATCAGCCAAATAGACCTTCGGCTCTGATACCAGTTGTTAGAAAATTATATATTACGGAGCAATGGAACACATAAAATATTGCAGAAATATAAACACAGAAAACGCACAAAACAAGAGAGACACAGATATACGTGGTTCACCCAGTTTGGGCTACGTCCACCCCGAACAGCCAGTCCTTCCTTTCTATTATCCAGCAAAATGAAGAGACACAACCTACAGCAAATCCGCTGTAATATCCTCTGTTTTCTCTCACAGTCTCACCTCTCTGTTTCTCGCTCACAGAATACACATCTATCTCATAGCCTCAAATACAATACCCTCATACAAAGAGAGGGGTTGCCTTCTAGGGCAAAAAACCCTAAACTAAACATAAGTTCTACCGTCAGATCATTCGCCTAATGAACGGCCCAGATTGACTAGAAATTACTATACTTTTACAAGGCAATTTTACAGCTGTTTTTAGCTTCAGGGGCGCTGCCCCTAAAACCCCCCGCTAGGGGGGGGCTCCCAAAGGTCGCAGCCGCCCCCCCTGGACCCCCCCTGCAGCGAATATTTTACGGGCGGCATTTCGAACTGGGGTCCTATGTGGCGATACCTTTGAATATAGAAGATAATCAGGCTCCACACCCAACAGTTTCTATGGATTTTGTAGGAGGTATTCCTTTATCAAGGAAAGGTCATGATTATTTGTATGTAGTTGTGGACAGGTTCAGCAAGATGTACATGTCAATGCCTTGTAAAAAGCAAATTACAACTGAACAAATAGCTCAACTTTTCTTTCAAAATGTATGGGTTCATTTTGGATTACCTATTTCTATTGTAAGTGATCATGATTCTCAATTTGATGGGAATTTTTGGTCAAGTTTATGGAACTTGAAAGACACCAAGTTGAAGAAAAGTACAGCCTTTCATCTGCAAACAGATGGTCAAACTGAAGTGGTTAACATGATAGTCATTCATTTTCTAAGAGGATATTGCAGCAAACATCCTAAGTTGTGGGATGAACAGTTGCATTATATTTAGCATGCTTACAACCGAGAAAAACACTCTTCTACTCTAACTTCGCCTTTTGAGGCATGTCTTGGTTATTTGCCTAAATCGCCTTTGGATTTCATATTTGAGAAAGATGTAGTTGTAGATGGACATAGTGACATAGACAGAGCAAATAAATTCATTGAGAAAATTCAGTTGATTCACCAAACAGTTCAAGAACAACTAGAAAAGAGTCAAGGCAAGTATAAGGCAAGGCATGATAAGCATCATGTGGATCATCAGTTTCAAGTAGGTGATGAAGTTTGGCTTTACATTAGCAAGGAAAGGCTTCAAGGTGAAGGTAAAAAGTTGAAACCAATTCGTTATGGTCCATTTAAAATTCTAGAAAATATTGGTAATAATGTTGTCAAGCTTGACTTGCCTTCATATATGAAAATCTATTTCGTTGTTAATGCTGAAAATTTGAGATTATATGAACCTCCTTTTATTAAAGATCAAGGAGAGAATGTTCAAATTCCATCTATTGAAGACTTTTCTCCAGAATTCGTTGATGTGCTTCAGGAAGACGCTATACTTGACAGAAGGACAAGGACAATAAAAAGGGGAAGTATTGATTATCTTCAGGTGGGTCTCAAAGATACACATCCATAAAAGGCCAAATGGATTGAAGTGGGGAAGGTGAGGGAACAATACCCTCGTCTGTTCAATAAATGAAACTGATCATTTTGGGATCCAAAAGGCTTCCAGTGGGGAGGAGTGATCAGGTGCTCAGAATTATGCTCAAAAATCAAAGAGTCATAATCTTGTCAAAATCAGCTTCAAATTGAAGATCTCGTCATTTTGAATCCAACGATGTGAACGTCACTCAAATCCGAGTTCATATGAAGAAGTTAGAGCAAGTCAAAGTTCAAATTTGACTTACCTACATGGCAGGATTGGGATGATGTGGCAAGGTCTTTAGCAAATAAGGATGCACCAAGTGGCAGCCCACCATTGACCATCGTAAATCTCATATTGCAGCGGTAGGTGAAAAAGGTGTCTCAAATCGTCCCCCAGTAGGTTGGGTTGCGATGCGATCAAATCGCAATCGCAATTGGTGAAAGGGATCGGCGAACAGGTATCAGCCCCAGCACCGGCACAGTTTTAGTTCCGGATGCAATATGTTATTATGTTGCATTTTTATGTTCTAGTGGGTCCATGATATGGCATTGCAAATGTTTCGTTGTGTTAAATAGCCCATAGCCAATTACTGAATGCGAGGAGCAATAAGACCTAGGACGCGATGGTTCTTTATGCCACAGTTTAATATTTCGTCGAGTCCGCCTATATCACATCGTAGTGTTCCGCCACTAAAACAAGACCTTTCACCCACTTGAACTCGTGGATTATGATTTGCGATATGGCCGACAGGATATGGCCCACAATGCGGAGAAATTCTTGCCCAATTAGCTGATTTTTGGGCTAATTTGTAGTTTTCTGCTGGATTTTGAGCACTTTTTGGAAAGAATAGTGGGAGAACTGGGAGAAGTCATAACTCCTTCAGTTTTTATCCAAATTTGATGCAAAAATAATCAATCCTAGTAGTTTTGAGTATTCTGAACTCATTGAGACATGTTTAAAAGGCATCTAAGCATTGTAAACACACTTTTGATGTGATTTGAGCATAATAGAGAGGCCCAAGACATTGGAAGCTGGACCAAGGAGGCATAGCCTAGGAGGGGTGAAATCCTTTATCATGTGCTTGTTTTGTGTTATATTTTGATGTTATTTATTGTTATATTGTTGTTTTTCAGCATATGTTTTTATGTTAAACTGTTATAACATTTACATAAGAAACTCTCATGGGAATCTGTTAATTATGCAAAAGTTTTGAATGCTTAAGCACTTGAAAAAGAAAATGATAAGCATCTTGGGTTTATTTCTGAATGGAGAATTAGCACAACATTACTAATCTGCTCCAATTCAGATCATGGGTCCAAACCATATGGGCTACATTGAGGTCATCTTTGCTCCTTGAAAATTTTGATTTTCAAACAAATTTATCTATTTTTGGTTTTTTCCTCGCAGATGACTTCGTAACTATAATTTCTACTCAATTTTATCAAGAAAATAAAATTTATGTCTATAAAAATATGGTGAATCTGACCGAGGCTTTAAATTTCATATTACTTTTCAACTAAGTCAACTAAAATGTAGGTTTTAACCCCGTACAGAAATTACCTGCATACGAATTCTAAAACACAGAAAATAAACAATGCAAGAACATAACACATAAAACACATATACACAAAGATTTTCCCCTGGATCCCAAAACCGGGACTACCAGTTTGATTTTTCATTATGTTCCTTTCAATGTTATAATACATATTTATACATGTCGAGGCATCCAATACCATGGACCGAAAACCATTGCGTCCAATACCATGCAAAGAAAACCATCGTGTCCAAAAACATGTGCGAAAATCATGCACAAAACCATAGGTGGGTCTGCCCATCCTAACATAGGGTCCAAAACCAAAAGGGTACATCTCAAACCTCCTATGACCCTCCCCCCCCCCCCTGCTACACAATCAACGCAACGAAGGGGGGCTCTGCTCCCCCCTCTAACCCCCCGGTTAACTACGTGGGCTAGTCATGGAAAGAATATAACACAACCCAACATTCTCCCACTTGTTTTTTTCTTTCCACAAGGGGCCACAAGAGAGCATAGTCATTTTTCCAACCCTGAAACGCCCATTGTCTCTCTACACCAAGAGAAATTCTCAGAGCTCACAGATTTTGTCAATGCATCTGCAGTATTCTTCAAAATGTCCACCTTTACCAGCAACACCTTTTTGTCTTCTATCATACCCCTCACAAAGTGATATTAAACATCAATGTGCTTTGTCTTTGAATGATATCTGGGGTTCTTTTCCAAGAAAATTGCACTTTGGCTGTCACAGTCTATACTTATAGTTCCTTATACTAACCCCATACTTGAACACAATCTCTGCAACCAAACTACTTCCTTGCTTGCATGAGTGGCTGCCATGTATTCTGCCTCTATAGTTGATAGTGCCACTACAGATTGTTTCTTACTCATCCAACTAACTGCACCTCCAAATAGGTTAAACACATACCCACTTGTAGATCTTCTTTGATCCATATCTCTAGCCCAGTCTGCATCAACAAAGCCACGAATATCCAACATTTTGTCCAATTCTGATCTTCCTTGGTAGCACAAACCATAATCACTAGTGCCACACAAATATCTGAAAACCCGCTTCACTGTTGTCCAGTGCTCCTTCCCTGGTTTTGACATAAACTTGCTCAATACTCCCACTGCATGTGCAATATCTGGTCTAGTACAGACCATTGCATACATCAGGCTATCGACTTCACTTGCATATGGAACATGGGACATGTCCTCTTCCTCTTATTGTGTCTTGGGACACTGTTCAGCAGATAACCTCACACCTACAAGAATAGGAACCTTCACCGGTTTACTATCCTACATATTAAACCTCTGCAGTATTGTCTCGACATACTTCCTTTGGTTTAACCAGAGCTTCCTCTTTGCCCGATCTCTTTTAATTTCCATGCCCAAAATATAGTTTGCAGCACCAATATCTTTCATGTCAAATTTGGAGGACAATTGGGTCTTCAAATCCTAGATAATTTCTTTGTCATTTCCAACCAGCAACATATCATCCACATACAAGACCAGATAAATAACACGGTCACCAATTAATTTAAAATACCCACAATGATCTGCTTTGCTTCTAGTGAAGCCAAGTCCCCGTATAAATGTATCAATTTCTGATACCACATCCTTGGTGATTGTTTTAACCCATACAGAGACTTCTTTAACTTGCATACCAGTTCTTTCTTACCCTTCACCGCAAAGCCTTTAGGTTTCTTCATGTATATTTCCTCTTCCAGATCCCAGTGAAGAAATGTTGTCTTCACATCCATCTGTTCTACCTCAAAATCAAAAGCAGCAGCAACAGATAAAATTAATCTAATAGAAGTTACCTTGACAATGGGAGAAACAATATCACCAAAATCAATTTCCGACACCTAGGAATAACCTTTTGCTACCAACTGAGTTTTGTATTTCTCCACCTTTCCTTCTGTGTTTGTCTTCTTCTTGAACACCCATTTGCTGCCAATGGGTTTCCTTCCAGCCGGCAACTCCACCAGATCCCAAGCCTCATTTTTGTGCAAAGATGTCATTTCATCAACCATGGCCTCTTTCCAGAGTTTGCCATCCTCTGAATCTACTGCTTCCTTCACAGTTTTGGGATCATCGTCAGTAATAGATAAAGCAAAATTTGAATAGAAAGCAGATGGACTATACCTTTCTGGCTGCCTTCTTTCTCGAACTGATCTTCTCACACCCAGAGTTTTTGGCTCTTCATCTTCTGATTCCTCCTCTACTGTAGAGTTTGATTCTTCCTCCTTAAGCTCAAACTCTATCTTCTTAGGTTCCTTTGGTTGGACTTCATGTTTAATAACATCTTTTACCTCTATGAACACCACATCTCGGATGTACACAACCTTTCGTGTGACTGGGTTCCAAAGCTTATAACCCTTTAAACCATCCTTATACCCAATAAAGATGCACTTTTCAGATTTACTATCCAACTTGGTTCATTTCTCCTTTAGAACATGTACATATGCATCACATCCAAATACCCTCAGATCTGAAAGAGAGGGTTTCTTTCTAGTCCATACCTCTTGTGGAGTCTTATCCTCCAATGTTGATGAAGGTGACCTATTGACCAGGTAACATGCAATATCCATCGCCTCTACCCAGAATTCTTGTCCTAACCTGGCACCATTGAGCATGCTTCTTGCCCTTTCCATCAACGTCTTATTCATTCTTTCTGCAACTCCATTTTTCTTAGGTGTATATGGATTAGTCTTCTGTCATGTTATACCACACTTCTTACAGAATTCTTCAAATTCCTTGCTGCAAAACTCTCCACCATTATCTATCCTCAGCACCTTTATCTTCTTCTCTGTCTGATTTTCCACGAGAGCCTTAAATTCTTTAAACCTGTCAAAGGCTTCAAATTTCTTCTTAAGGAAATATATCCATGTATTCCTTGAGAAGTCATCTATAAATGATACATAGTACACATACTTACCTAGTGATGGAACCTTCACAGGTCCAAACACATCACTGTGCACAAGTTCTAATATATGTTTCGCCCTCTTACTACCAGAGGGTAAACTCACCCGATTTTGCTTCCCATATACACAATTTTCACAGAAATCAAAATCTAGAGAGCTATTACTCATACCTTCTACCATACCTTTACCATGAAGTATTCAAAGGCCCTTCTCTCCAATATGTCCAAGCCTTTGATTCCACAACATGGTCTTCTCTCCAGAGGCCCCTAGATTTTCTGCTCCACTTTCAAGAACGACAAAACTGTTGCACCCATCAATAACAGTGCTACCTTGCAGCTTCTACAGAGTTCCGATTCGAACTCCCCACATCAATACCAGTGCTCCCTGAACCACTTTGTAGGTATCCTTCTCGAACACTGTTTTTACACCTGCATCATCCAGCTTGCTTACAGAAATCAAATTTTTGGCCAATGCAGGAATATGTAGAACACCCGGAAGTGTTCTAACCCTTCCACCTTGCAACTTAAACTTTTCTTTTCTGATACCAATGATTCTAGCCTTCCTATCATCCCCTAAGAAGACATCACCACCATCGTATTTCTCATACTCACAGAACCACTCTCTATGGGGAGTGAAGCGAAAGGATGTACCTGAGTCAATCAACCATGCCTCATGATCTACATGTGTACTTGAAGAAGCCAAGTATACATCCCCACCTTCATCTGAGGTGGTTTTCACCTAGGTAGAAGGAGCATCATTAGATCCCTTTCCTTTATCAAGAGCTTTAGATTTATAGTCCCTTTTGTAGTGCCCTTCCTTTCTGCATTTCCAGCACACCACCTTTATAGGTTTTCCTGGAGATTTAGATCTCCCTCTAGATTTAGATCTCCCACTCAATGACTTATTTTTTTTTCTATTCTGGGACCGTCCTCGTACAGACAAGGCATCACCATTCTGACTCTCCATATTTTTCCATCTCATCTCCTCCGTCAGCAAGGATGAGACTATTTCATCAAACTGCAAGGCAATTGCATTGCTACCTATTGCAATAACTAGACTATCCCACGAATCTGGTAGAGAACACAACAAATTGATGCACTTATCTTCATCTGAAATTTTAATATCAACAGATGCTAACTGACTTACCACAGTATTAAATGTGTTCAGATGCTCTGTCACCAAGTCTCCATCTTTCATGGTCAGGTTATACAGCTTTTTCCGTAAGAACAGTTTATTCACCAAAGACTTAGATTGGTACAAAGTCCCTAACTTGTCCCACTGTTGGGTCCCTATAATACTAGTGATTACGCCATTACTATTGTAGTGGTACCCCTTATTAATATTTTTGTGCCCCTATTGTCCCCATATTGTTATTATTATGCCCCATAGAATCCCTCTATTGTTATTTTTGTGGCTTTATATTATTATTGTTAGGTCAGCTGGGTTATATTGTGACTCCTTAGACTCCTATATATAGAACGGAGGTTTTGTCATTTGAATCATCCAAGAATTGTTCATTTATGTAATGTAAAGGAGGTTGCCCCCTCGAAGAGGCTGAATTCTAAGGCGTTGATCTATCTTTTCTATCTTTTCTTGAGCTGGTTTCATAACATTTGGTATCAAAGCTTTGGATTCTAGGGTTTTGCTGCTCCAAACAGGTCATTGTGGCATTTTCGCTATAACTTTTTTTCTGTTACGTTTAAGAAGCGAGCAAAAAAACCCATTTGAGACGAAATCGCACTGAACCTTGGATCCGAAATTCAGAGCTTTTCGCGCTATATTTGCGGAGATATGATCTGAGAAAGTTGGTCTTTTTGAAAACTCCTGAATTACATTCCAAACAGGTGACCTGGGGAAAATCATCATAACTTTCTCTCTGGGCATCAGATTGAAATTTTGTAAGAAGGTACAGAAAGAGGACGGACTATAGTTTCTTGTATATATTTTTCAGAGCCAAAGGTCGAAACAGGGACACGTGGCACGTCATACAAGTTCGCTCTACTGAATTAGTCAATAATCAGGTCACTGTGGAATATTTGGCATAACTCTTCATTGGAGAATCCAATTGGGGTCAGACTGGTGGCATTGGAAAGAGGACACAGAAGGCTACTGCAGGTCACAATTTCAGAACTGGATGATCTGAAATTACAGAAATACATCAGAGGCAATATCGAGCTCCTACAAAGTGAAAAAAGGTGTGTAGATTTTTTAAATTTTTTCTTAAGCTTGGTTTGAAAAATTATTTTGAAGGAATTCAAAGGGCATAGTAGAGCATTAGTATCGATAACTGATGCCCCGAGGAAAGAAAATGAAAACACCTAGTAAGCAATCTGAAAGCTCTAGCATGACTCATGAAGAAGAGGAAGAAATGCTACATGATATATCAAAATTACAAGACCAAGTGCAACAAATTTCACTCTCACAAAAGCTAACAAAAGATAAGATAAATGGCATGGAATCTAAGATAAAGGGCGTGGAAGCCAAGATTGACGATTTGAAGATAGATTTGAAGGCAAATTTGATAAATTTTCTACAAGAAATACTTACTAATGGTGAAAGGAGAGTAAAGGAAAATCATGATGCGAACAAAGGAAATGTTAATCATGATTCCATAGACTCTAATGTTGGATCGAAGACGCACCATATTCCAAAAATCGATATGAGGAAGTTTGATGGCAAGGATCCCCCAACATGGATATTACAGATGGAGCAATTTTTCGATCTCTATAATGTGCAAAAGACACAAAAGGTACGTATTGCAACTTTATATTTGGAACCAAATCAGTTTGTATGGTATCAATGGCTTTTCTCTCGTAAACAATTTATCACTTGGGCAATTTTTATGGAAGAATTGATAGCACATTATGAGGATACAAAAAGCAACACTTTTTTTAGCCAATTGATAAGTCTCAAACAAAAGGGTTCAATAATGGAGCACATTGAGGAGTTCCAAAAATTGAACATAAGGGTAAAAAATATTCTAGAGGAGCATAGGATTGATGTGCACATAGGGTCTTTAAAGGATAATATCCAACATGATGTTCGCCTTTGGGAACCTGATTCATTAGAGAAGGCATTCAGGTTAGCAAGAAAAATGGAAAGCAAAATTATGGCAACCAGGAAGCATACCACTCACAACTATAAAGACGGAAGTGTTGTTGTTGCTAGTCTTCCACAACCTATAAGGTTGACACCACAACAATTGGAAGAAAAAAGAGAAAAAGTGCTTTTTTATAGTTGTGATAGAAAATACACTAAAGGTCATAAGTGTGCTGAGAAGAAATTATTCTACATAGATTGTGAAGAGGAAGAAGAAAAGGAGCAAGAAAGGTCAAAAGAAGAGCCTGATATACTCCAGGAACAAAGCCTAGATGAAGAACAAATGAATCCGACCATATCTTGTAATGCATTGGCGGGAATTACCACTCCTCAAACCATCAAGATAGAAGGACAAATCAAGAAGAAAAAGGTAATAGTGTTGATTGATTCAGGAAGTACCCACAATTTTATTCATTGTAAGGTAGCAAAAGAATTGAATTGCTTCTTATATCCAGCACCAGAGTGTCAAGTGATAGTTGCAAATGGAGGAACAATAAATTGCTCTAGAAAGTGCCATAATATCAAGCTATCCATGGGAGAATATGTATTTACTAGCCCAATGCTTTCCATTCCAATGGGAGGTGCTGATGTTGTATTAGGAGTCCAATGGCTACAATCCTTGGGTACAATAGCTTTTAATTTTCAAGAACTTTTCATGAAATTTTCTGTGGAAGGAAAGGAAGTTGAATGAAGGGGTATTGCAGGGAAACCGGGAAAGATAATAAGCTCTAACGGTATGACAAAGCTTCTAAAAAAGGAACAACGAGGCGTAATTACACAATTATGTTCACTAGATGTTTCCACATCGAATTCATCTATTTCTCCAGATCTCCAAAAAGTCTTGGAAAAGCATTCCAAGGTATTTGAGACTCCCAAAGGTCTCCCACCTATTCGTGATCATGATCATGCTATTCATCTGATTCCAGGAAGTGTTCCTCCAAACATCAAGCCGTACAGATATCCCTATGCCCAAAAGAGTGAAATTGAACGTATGGTTGCAGAAATGCTAGAGGCTGGTATAATTCAACCGAGTCAAAGTTCTTTCTCTGCTCTAGTATTATTGGTGCAGAAGAAGGATGGATCATGGCTCATGTGTCCGGATTATAGGGAGCTCAACAAGCTCACTATTAAAGATAAGTTTCCCATTCCTGTCATTGATGAATTACTGGATGAATTGCATGGATCAATTTACTTCACCAAGTTGGATCTTCGTTCAGGATATCATCAAATCAGAATGAAGACTGAAGACATTCCGAAAATATCATTTAGAACTCATGAGGGTCATTATGAATTTTTGTTCATGCCTTTTGGCCTTACCAATGCACCTTCAACATTTCAAGGTTTGATGAATTCAATTTTCAAACCATTCCTTAGAAAAATTTTGTTAGTATTTTTTGATGATATACTAATCTACAGCAAGTCTTGGAAGGATCATGTTGAACATGTTGATAGGGTGCTACAACTATTGGAGGAGAAACAATTATATGCAAAAAGATCCAAATGTTTCTTTGGAGTACAAGAGGTGGAATATCTGGGTCATATTGTATCTCATGAAGGAGTTAAGGTAGAACCTAGCAAAATTAAAGCCATTAAGGAATGGAAAATCTCCACATCCATAAAGCATCTGCGAGGATTTCTTGGGTTGACAGGGTATTATCGCAAGTTTGTTAAGAATTATGGGAGAATAGCAGCACCTCTAACAACACTATTGAAGAAAGATGCATTTTCATGGACTCCAGAAGCAACAAAGGCCTTCGAACATCTTAAAGAGGCAATGTTCCAAGCACCTGTCTTAGCTACACCGAACTTCACAAAAACCTTTATTGTGGAATGTGATGCTTCAGGAAATGGAATTGGTGTTGTTTTAATGCAAGATGAAAGACCCATTGCTTTTGAAAGTCGTCTAATCAAGGGAAAGTTTTTACACAAAGCTATTTATGAGAAGGAAATGTTGGCAATACTCCATACACTTAAGAAATGACGACCCTACCTAATGGGAAGACACTTCAAGGTGAAAACGGATCATGATAGCCTTAAATACTTTTTAGAACAAAGATTATCCTCTGAAGAGCAACAAAAGTGGGTCACAAAGATGTTGGGTTATGACTTTGAAATCATCTACAAAAAAGGGAATCAAAATGTGGTGGCAGATGCACTCTCAAGAAAGGATGAGGATGTGGAAGCATTGTTGTGTGCCATTTCTATTATCCAACCAGATTGGATAAATGAAGCAAGGGAGGAATGGAAGAATGACGAAGAAGTGTGGGCACTTATTCAAAAGTTACAACAAGATTCCAGTACGTCGGATACATTTAGCTAGAAAAATGATTCGTTATGGTACAAAGATCGCTTATACCTCTGTAAGAATTCCCAGCTAAAACAAAAGATTCTTATGGAATTGCACACTTCTCCCTTAGGAGGGCACTCGGGATTTTTAAAAACTTACCACAGGGTTAAGAAGGAATTTTTTTGGGATGGCCTTAAATCAGATATTCAAAAGTTTGTGGCGGAATGTTTGGTTTGCCAACAAAATAAAGTTGAAACAATTAAGACACCGGGTCTATTACAACCTTTATCCATTCCAAGCCAACGTTGGGAGGAGGTTTCAATGGATTTTATCACAGGTTTACCCAAGTCTGAGGGAAAGAGTGTCATCATGGTGGTAGTTGACAGACTTACCAAGTATGCACACTTTTGTGCATTATCACATCCATTTAAAGCCAGTACAATTTCTACTGCATTTATGGAAACAATTCAAAAGCTACATGGAAACCCAAAGATTATTGTAAGTGATAGAGATCCCATTTTCACTGGAAATTTTTGGACAGAATTATTTTCTTGTCTTGGTACTCAGTTAGCTCATAGCTCATCTTATCATCCTCAATCTGATGGGAAAACTAAAATAGTAAACAAATGTTTGGAAGGATATCTTTGTTGCTTTGTATCTGATAAACAGACACAATGGGTCAAATGGTTGCCTCTGGCTAAATGGTGGTATAACACTTCCTTCCATACAGCAACAAAAATGACCCCATTTATGGCACTTTATGGGTATCAGCCACCATCCATCACATCATATTTAAGAGAAAATTCTAAGGTTCAAGCAGTGGAACATCACATCGAACATCAACAACAAGTCCTCCAACTCTTAAAGGATAACCTCGTGTTGGCACAGAATAGAATGAAACAACAGGCAGATCAACATCGCAGCGAAAGAAGTTTTGATGTAGGTGATTGGGTATTCCTACAGCTACAACCATATAAGCAAATGTCCCTCAAGCAAGCTAAGAAGGATAATAAATTATCACCAAAGTATTATGGTCCGTACAAGGTGTTGCAAAAGATTGGTACTATGGCATACAAATTGGAGCTTCCTGCAGCTTCTCGATTGCACCCAGTTTTCCATGTTTCATGTTTAAAGAAGGTTATAGGCGATAAGCTCCCAGTTCAAACAATATTTCCAGAACTTGACGAGGAAGGAAAAATTATATTGGAACCAGAAGCAATCACAGAAACAAGAACTCGACAGCTACGAAATCGATCAATTTCAGAGTATCTTATCAAGTGGAAGAACTTATCTGCTGAAGATTCCACATGGGAGGATGATAATTTTATACAGAAGCATCCAGAACTAATCAAGCATTGAGGACACCACTTTTTTGGAGGAGAGGGGCATGTTGGGTCCCTATAATACTAGTGATTACCCCATTACTATTGTATTTGTACCCATTATTAATATTGTTGTGCCCCTATTATCCCCATATTGTTATTACTGTGCCCCATAGAATCCCTCTATTGTTATTTTTGTGCCTTTATATTATTATTGTTAGGTCGGTTTGGTTATATTGTGACTCCTTAGACTCCTATATATAGAAAGGAGGTTTTGTCATTTGAATCATCCAAGAATTGTTCATTTATGTAATGTAAAGGAGGTTGCCCCCTCGAAGAGGCTGAATTCTAAGGCGTTGATATATCTTTTCTATCTTTTCTTGAGCTGGTTTCATAACACCCACAAAGCCTTCGCCGTAGCTTCCCCTGATACATTCAGCAATACTAAATCTAAGACACACAATCGTATTGTGCTCTTTGCATTCCGATCCAACTTCTTCCATTCTTCATAGGACACTCCCGTCGGTTTAGTACCCGGATCTACCGCGATCCACTGATCTTTATCCACCAACAGATCCTCCATCTTGAATTTCCACAACTCAAAACTCTGACCATTAAATTTCTCGATCTCTATCTTTCCACTGCTCGCGATCTTCTTTCACCACCAAAATCGATCACAGATCTCCCACTAAACAGGGTCTACCACAGGCCCGAGTGAAAACACTTAGCAACAAAGGCGTCCCCTTGAAGCTAAAATACCTCTGATACCAAATGTAGGTTTTAACCCCGTACAGAAATGACCTGCATACGAATTCTAAAACACAGAAAATAAACAATGTGAGAGCATAACACATAAAACACATATACACAAGATTTCCCTTGGATCCCAAAACTGGGACTACCAGCTTGATTTTTCATTATGTTCCTTTCAATTTTATAATACATATTTATACATGCCGAAGCATCCAATACCATAGACCGAAAACCATCGCGTCCAAAAACATGTGCGAAAATCATGCACAAAACCATAGGTGGGTCCGCCCATCCTAACATAGGGTCCAAAACCAAAATTTTCCGGGGCGCTGGACCCCATAGAGTGGGTTTACGGGTACACCTCAAACCCCATGTGACGCGCCCCCCTCGGCTACACAATCAGCACAACGAAGGGGGGCTTCGCTCCCCCCTTTAACCCCCCAGTTAACTACATGGGCTAGTCATGGAAAGAATATAACACAACCCAACATAAAATATCTTTTGCAAGGCTTGACTTATGGTAAGGAAGGCCATCCAAACTATAGTCAAAGTTTAAGCCAATAGATATTACCAGTTCCAATCAGGAAGAATCTCATACAAACAAAATCCAAAACATGAGATATATATTGGATGAAAATTGGCATAGGGCCTGGGTTATTGTCATATGGCTGGCAACTATGCTGGGGTTGTTCACGTGGAAATTCATACAGTACAGGAACATAGGCATATTCAAAGTAGCGAGATAATGTTTGTGTATGGCTAAAGGAAGTGTAAAAACCCTTAAATTATGAAATCTCTATCTGTTGCCCTTCTTCCCAATTGCCCCATTCCCCATACCTCACTCAATTTGCACACATAAATGCCTATTCAATAATTTCTCATGATGCCACTGTTAAGTTAAGTTGAAGTTCTCTACAAGGGATGTTTGGTCTCTATTGGGCTCTTAACACATAACACAAAAGCTATATACATAATCCATGCACATAACATAGAAGGAAAGATTCTCAAGCTATGTATCCCTAGGCGTTCTTTTACTAGAGTTTGGAACTACTAATGAAAGGAGAGTATTGAAAACAATACATAATTTGTAAATAAGAACTCACTACAATCACCATAGTATATATTCTTAAAAAGACATTTCACTCTAATGCTAAACATTTATATTCAAGAGCCTATGGGTGCTTCTTGAAAAGACATTTCACTCTAATGCTAAACATTTATATTCAAGAGCTTGTGAGTGTCTCAAGTTTGTGCTTCTAATTCTAACTAGTAAGTTATTCTTGAATTCTATTGTCAAAACACATCATGAAGGTGCCAATAACAAATTACCACCAGTGCTCTGTTTCAACCAAATCAATTCTATTGTGAACACAATTTGTGAATTGGCCAATAAAAAATTACCATCAGTTCTTTGTTTTAGCGAAATCAATTTTTTACTTGGAGGCCAAATATTTAGAATGTACTAAACGAAAGATGTGTTATAATCATGTAATTACGAGCCATTCCAAAGAAATTGAATTTTTTTGTACAAATCACAGAATTGCAATGCATAAAAGCAAGTTTTGTTTTGTATAGAGTTGTCCAAAGAGCTTGAGGACAATTTTTAGTGACTGCAAGTACAGGTCATTTTGGATGACAAGTTTTTCATATTCTAATTTCTAGTGATGCATTTCAGCAATTTCACCTAAGCCTATCTACATTTCACCAATTTTACCTAGGCCTGTCTAAACCCCCACCACGAAGACATTTTTTTAGTTGCAAGTCTCTGGCCACTAAAATAGCAAGAATATAAAATTTTCTAGGTAGTCTATGTGATAATATAATATCTTAATCTCTAAAAAATAATATGATCTTGACCATGAAAAAATACAGTAAAAGTTTTTAGTTAAACGATGTTGACAATATATGCTATGCAATGGTGTTATGCTTCATGTTAATGCAAACCATAGCAAGTCACATGTTTACCTTGTCATCAATTATGTACAAATAATTTAAAATTCAATATGTTCATAGTGCATTACAAATAATTTAAAAGTCAATATGTTCATAGTGCATTACCATAATCATAAAAATATATAAATAGGAAATTAACCCTAAACCCTTTGTTTAAGAAGAGAAGCAACTAACTCATAAATGAGAATGGAAAATAAATAGAAATGACTATAAAAGGACTTGAGTCCCCTTGGCATCCTCACTATAAATACCATCACTCTCCAATTTGCGATAAGGATATTGTTTGATGCTTACTCATAATTTTGTATCATATGTGACATTATTGTCTGATGCTTACTCATAATTTTGTATCATATGCAACATTTTTTAATTTACGCCTCAATTTCACAAAAGGAGAAAAATGGGCACAAACCAATACTATTTATAGAAGATAGGATAGCATGCACTCATGTAATAAAAAAGGAAAGAGAAAAAATAGAGCTAGTTGTTGTGAAATGGATATTCCAACTCTAATTAATTCCTATGAGATCTTTCAGTAGTTTAGCAAAGAATACAAGATAAAAGCAAGAACATGAATAAGAATCAATGGGATGGAAAATATGAGTTGTTGTTGAGAATGAACAAAGTATGATAAATGATGCTTTATACATAACTTCCACACCATGAGTTACCTGTGAGCATTCTGAATATGGTGAGTTTTGGGAAGTGTAGTCCATTAAAATTGAATAGTATAGGCCAATCAATACTCATCAAACATAGTATTTAACTACTCTCCACTTCTTGGAAACCTCTCATCAAACATAGTATTTAACTACTCTCCTCTCCTTGACAACCTCATATTGACCATGTATAGGCTAGTCAATGCTCACCATATGCAAAAGAATTATTGGTAAGTTTTCTCTTCATCTTGGCAAACTCACATTTTGACAAACTACTGGATAGTCATTGCTCACTATACACATAAGAAGTCTTCACAAGAACTCTCCTAGTATGCCAATGACCATTTGTAATTTATTTATATTGCAAGTGTCCTAATCCTCATCTGAACTAAAATGCTCGTAGATTCTAAATTTATTTTGACCTCATATTTTCATTTGATGTGAAATACAACTTCCAACAATATTGATACTCTGGAGTGTAGGTGTGGTTAAACACTTTATAAGATGAGGGGAATAGATTTATCATGGAAGATTGTGTCAATCAATCTGTTCAATTATTATTTATAGGATCTTTTGTTAATAAAAATAGTCTCATATACAGGTTATCCATGTAATTGCTATTATTTATGCCAACATGTTATGGAATATTATTTTAAGGTTTATTGTTTTTAATTTTAAAAGAAGATTGAGGGAAACAAGTCTCCATTTATGTAAGAATTGCTATTTATATTGCATAACATATCATATCTCTCTTCATCTATGTTGTTTTTCCATATGCTACCGACTTACGACGTTTCCTTTGCAACATCTCGTGCAATTGCTAGTCATATTACTCATAAAAGCAATGAATAAGTAACTAGGTAGAGGCTTATATGATGGATGTCGACTCAAGGTGGTGCTAGTTGGTAGGTGTGAATGGCAAGCTATGCCAATAATGTTCAGGTACAAGATTTAATGATATTTACAATTGTATTATGGTAAAAAAAGTAAACAATGAATTTAATTTGTGTTTGATATCTTTTTTAATTATATAATATTATAATTATTAATAAAAAAAATTAATTGATATATATATATATATATATATATATATATATATATATATTACAAAAGTTATTATTTATTATAATTAATGCAACCAAGTGCATATCAATCAATCACATGCACAACCACATTAGGTTATTATTATTATTCTTATTATTATTAAAATTTAAAAATATCTTCATTATTCATTATGAATTAAAAAAATTATCATTATTGATATGTTAAATAGAATTTAATTAATATATTAATTGTTAATTTTATTATAAATGTATTTATTATTATTATTATATTTTATTATAAATTTATTTATTATTATTATTATTATTTTTCATATATTTATTAGTATTCTTAGTAATATAATTAATTAATCTAAATAATATAATAAACAAATTAATTTATTGTAATAATAATTAATATTATTATTAAATTTTTAGATAATATTTATTAGTATATTAATCATTGTTATTATTATTACTACTAATATATAAAAATATAAAATAAAATAAAAATATTATTATTATTATTATAATTCTTTCTATCTTTATTAATAATTATTATCAAAATGTTGTCCCGTCTATATGGAGAGAAAGACCCTGAGCATTGCAAATTGCAATGGATGGCTTTAATACACAACCTACTCAATGATTCAAAGTGTTTCAATTGGGCCAAAATTCTTTCTCATAATTTAATAGATGCCCTTATGTTTTCCATTTTTTCTCCTTCAGGATATGATCAACTCTTTTGCATGTCAGCCTACATTATAAATATCATAATTGTTTTTGTTATGTTTCCTCTAATGAAATGGAACTACCCACTACCCACTTGAGCAACGACTTCCTATTCATAATTACACACCCATTTTATGGGAAAGTAACTTCAAATTCCACTTTTATGACATTTGTAATTATGTGATAACCCCTTTCCATCATATTCTATTTGGAGAAAACCCTCCCAGTGTTAGTGAAGGCCTTAAAGGCCTAAGAAAGAGGAGATTGGTTCATGGAAAAATTATTCACATATATGAGAGTCTGTGGAAGTGAAGTTGGCCCTCATCTTCATCATAGATATATTCCAAAGATGGTAGATTTAAGAGAGGTAGCCAATCAAACTACCTTGAATGGTCAAGCTCAAAAATTAAGCAAACTTCAAAAGAAAATTTGGTCGTCCTTCCCAATTCACTTTGGAAAATTTTGCCTCAGGACCAAGGACATGCATTTAAGGAGGCTGAAGAACTCAACCATGTTTGGTTTTATTCATTTCCCCTTCATCTGTATGACCCTCAGGGAATCATCAATGACCATTATAGTTTTTTCATCTACATCAAAACCTACACACACCAACAACCTCTCTTTGTTGAAATTTTCACTAAGCTTTCAAAAGAGGGCGGTTGTTGAGTAGGGAGGATAGAAGTAAACTACAAGAGTTTAGACAAAATATTTATGAGGACTTCCTTAACCAAAAGAGTCTTCATACAAATACTGCAATTGAAGAGATCAAATCTGTTGAGATTCTGAAATACAATTTCAATGACATTATTTCACACCTTGTTTCCTCCTCTCCAAAAATAGAAGAATCTCACATGAAAATGTTCCTAATGTTTTCTTTACAGCTTGAGATACAAGCACAGCAAAATCAAGCACTCCTAAAGAAAAAGAGCTAGATACCAAGATAGACCAACAAGCTCAAAGGGTGATAGTATCATTATTATTCACAACCCAAATGACACCACCAAGGCACATACAGAGTCAAAGAAAATTAATGAGGAACTTCAATATATGCATATTGACACAAACAAAGAAGAGAAAATTACCAGGATACTTGTGTCAACATTGACCACTTTCTTTGGCAGAGAAAAAGAGTTTACTGATTATCAAAAACAAACTACCCAGATATTTATTCCACAAACTTGTCATTACGCATTGATGGCTCCAATTTATATGAAACCCCCTCTCGAGTACTTTTTATTTAAACCTGTCATTGAAGTAGAAATTATTTTTGAAAGTGTTCCATCACTGATTGAGTATTAATTTAATGCTCAAACCAAGTCAGTTGCCAAAAGAAATGAAGAAAAGAAAGTTTGAAAGTTTCAAAACCATTTCAGAATTCAGCTGGAAAGCAACAGGAAATGTTGAGAAAAAGTTGAAGAATCCTCCCAGGCTCTAGGAGCCTTTGTCAATTATAACCAGCACCAAGTTGGTGAACTTTTTTTTGCCTACAATAATAACCTATAGAAGATAAAACATCTAGAAAGTGAAATAGAGAAAAGCAAAGCTTTCAGTGAAGAAAGTTGGAAAAAGCATTCCACAACGCTTGTAGGTGGGTTCGCCATTGAAAGACAAAACTTGTAGAATGAATACCAAAATCAGTTGAACAAATTGAAACTTAAACACTCTGCAAAGATCCAACTAATCGAAAACACACATGCACAACAAATTCAAATATTGAAGGAAGAATGTGACAACAACATTCTAACCATTATGATAGAAATGAGGGAAGAAATTGAAACTCTTAATTTTCAGTCAATTCAAAGTCATGAAGCAAAGAATAGTCTGGATATTTTTAAGGCGCAAGCAATATAGGATAGTCAATTGAGGAGAGACTAGGTTAATTTTTATAAAGAAATGGACAAAATTTGTAAAAAATAAAATAAAAATATGGATCTTGAGGAAAGAATAGAATCTTTGGTGGAAGAAGACAAGTACATCAAAGAAAAATTCACATCAATTCTTGAATGGGAAACATAGTTCCAGCCTGAAAGCATCTCAAAAGTATCCAAAATGGATAAAATACTAATGTTTGCTTCTTTGAGTCAACGACAGTTTGAGGCAAAAGAAATCAAAGAATGCATCAAAAGGGCCATTGAACAATATCTGTCAGTATGGGAGATGGGGACATATTTTATAGAGGAATTTGATTTGTCGAGATCAAAACCATTAAAAGATGCAAAACCTGGCTCAATGCAACATAATCTCAAAGTCAACGCCACATAGGACCAGAGAGTAAAAGACACCCTCAAAACCTGGAATCAAGAAAACTTTTAGAGATTTATGTAGTTTCCCTTCAAGAAAATCAAACTCATTTCTAAATTTAGAATCAAGTGAAAAAAAAAAAAAAGAGTTGTACAAAATTTCATATTTATGTGCGAAGTGAATATGACTCTTAAACACACCACATTTTCTCAGCATGGACAAAGACGACTCAAACAAGGAGGACGAAGCTTGAAGGGCCTAGATACTTCCCTGCACAAAATCCTTTCAGGAAGGACTCATATTTCAGAGTGGGAATTCTATTTTTTTGCACACAAATCTTACATATTTTATGATTCTATACTATAGAACAAAGTCTCCTTTTATTCAATGATATTTATAATATGACCTCTTACATTGGAGTAAGGCCCTGGATGTTTATACTTAGTAAGATTTACTAGACTGGATTCAGAACTTCTTAGCATCTTCAAGTTTGTGATCATCGGAGTAGTCATGGGTTTGCATTCCATCATATCAAATTTCTTTAGTAATTCGATCACATACTTTCCTTGTCCCAGGTAGATTTCATTTGGTTCTTTCCAAACTTCTAGACCCAAGTAGTAGTGCATGAGTCTTAAATCCTTCATATCAAATTCAGCTGCCAACAATTTCTTGCATTCTTGGATTCTTTCTTCGATTCCAGTGATTACAATATCATCTACATATAGAAGTATGATGATAGGTTCATCATTTTCTATTTTGATGTAAATGTTTGGATCTGTCATGCTTTTCCTAAAACCCAATCTTTGCAAGTATGCATCCATTCTAGCATACCATGCCCTAGGAGCTTGCTTGAGGCCATAGAGTGCCTTCTTTAATCTGCAAACATGGGTCTTTCTATCCTTTACTTCATATCCAAATGGTTGTTCGATGTAGACTTCTTCATCTATGGTACCATTTAGAAATGTTGTTTTGACATCCATTTGATGTACCTTCCATCCCATGGATGCTACCAAAGATATCATAGATTGGATCATGGTGTACCTTGCTGTGGGAGCAAATGTTTCTTCATAATCAATACCTTCTTCCTGAGAGAAGCCCTGAGCCACAAATCTTGCCTTTAGTTTGTCAATGCTTCCATCTACAACATGCTTGATTTTATATAACCATTTAGAGGTTACCACTGATTTGTTATCTGGTCTTGGGACAATTTCCCAAACTCCATTCTTCATGATAGACTCCTCATCCATTACATCTTTCCATTCTTGATGTTTGGATGCTTCTTCAAAGGTAGAAGGTTCTTCTTCAATGAGCTTTGAAATGTATGTTGCATATCCTAAGTACCTTTTTGGTTTCTTTCTCTCCCTGAAAGTTCGATTTTTCATATGACCTTATGCTTCTTGGAGAGTGGTTGTTAACCAGTTAGGTCTTTTCCTTCCTTCAAGGAGAGTGATTGGTTCACTGGGACCTTCTTCTTCTTGATGAGAAACTTCTCCTTCATTAGTAGCTTCTTCCTCAAAAATAGGAATATCCTCTTCATTTGAATCAGATGGGAGATCCTTGGATTTATTGAAGGAAATGCTTTCATCAAAGGTTACATCTCTAAATACTTCGACTTGATGTCCTTCCTTTATGTAGATTCTATAGGATTTTGAGGAGTTGCTATATCCAACAAAGATTCCTTTCTTGCTTGCAGGATCTAGCTTCTTCCTTTTGTCCTTGGGAATGTGAATGTATACTGGACATCCAAATATTCGGAGATGATCAACATTAGGTTTCTTCCCTGTGAAGATTTCTTCTGGAGTTACATTGCCAAGTGACCTGTGAGGACTTTTATTATGAATGTATACTGCAGTTTTTGTTGCTTCTCCCCACAAGAATTTTGGTAGATCTTGATCATGGAGCATAGCTTTGACACTTTCTTCTATAGCTCTATTCTTTCATTCAGCTACTCCATTTTGTTCAAGATTGTAAGGAACAATAAGCTCCCTCTTAATCCCAACATCCTTACAGAAAGCAATGAGTTATTTTGAAGTATATTCACCTCCATTATTTGATCTTAGGATCTTTATCTTCCTTTCTGTAAGATTCTCCACCTCTGTCTTGAATTCTTGAAATTTTGTGAACACTTCATCCTTGGATTTAAGTAGATAAACCCAAGTTTTTCTTGAATGATCATCAATGAATGTAACATAGTATAGATGACCTCCAAGAGATTTGGACATGGGTCCACATACATCAAAATGAATGAGATCTAAAATCTCTTGAGCCCTAGATGTACTATTTGCAAATGGTTTCTTTGCAATCTTTCCTAGGGCACAACCTTTGCAGATTCCTTCATGTTCTTCTTTGAGATTTGGAATCCCATTTACAATGGAATTTAGTGTTGGTAGAATTTTGTAATGGAGATGGCCCAATCTTCTATGCCATAATTCACATGGGCTTATTTCAATGTGGACAAGTGCTTGATTTTGAGGAGATGAGAGTTTGTATAATCTGCCTTCTCTAACTCCAATGACTCTAGCTTTTTCAATGCTTGATTCTTTAGCCCAAACCACTACTTTACCATCTATAAAAGCAACTCTATCTCCTTTTTATTCTAGAGATGAAACTGAAATTAGATTTTTGTACAAACTTGGAACATATAATATGTTGTTGAGATGAATGTTGCCTCCACCTTCTAGTGCAATTGATGTTGATCCAATTCCTTTGATGGGATAGCTCTTGTTGTCACCAAGCTCCACCGAGTATGAGGAATTTCCTTTAGATAAGGTCTTGAGTTTCTTGTGATACCTGGTCATATGCCTTGAAGCTCTGTTGTCTATTATGCATATGTTTTCATCTTGGAATGTTCTGGAAAGGGCCGAGAATAGTCCTTCATTTCTTGAAACTTTGAGATCTTGGGAAGAGAAGAATTTGCTCCACATTATTTTGAAGTATTGCTTGATTAGACCAGTTAGGGATGAACACTTCTTCACAAGTTTTTACATGATATAGTTGATCTCCTTCATGCCCTCCATGAACCATAGCTCTAATACCATGTTGAAGAATCTAGGGCAATTCATGACTTAGTGATTCTTCTCAAACTTATTGATAACAATTTGTGTTGTCTTCTTCAATTAGCTTTGTTATATTAGTGTGTTATTCAATCTTCAAATAGTTATCAAAATGGACGATCAACAATAAAAACAAGTACACAAGATGTTGGCTCCAAGCCAAGGTAAAACCTCTCCTCTTGAGAGTAAAACCCTTGAATCTCTTCTTATAGATATTTAGATGAATACCAAGACCCTTGACAAAATAGACACAAGGTTACCTCCAAGATGTTTGTCACTATTCTCTGCACTGCTTGGTCTACAACTTACTGCCTTGATATCACTGTACTCCTCCTTATGTCTTCTCTGTCACTGTCTTCGACACCTTCTTCTATCGATTTTCCACAGTCCTTTGGTTCTTCATTGGTTGCAATAGATATGAGAGAGATCACACCTTAGCATTGCACTTTGTACTGTCACTGTGTATATATATATATATATATGCACAGTCCCTTAATTGGTTCTGAGATATATATTACAGTGAGTAATCCTCTGAGTGATATCACTGTGTACAGACTTCCCAAATATATATTACCGGATTATTCTGAGCTCCTTACAGACTTCTGAGAGATGCATATGATCAACCTTCTTACTGTCTTGCGAGGACTGTATCACCGAGCTTCTCTTTACGGTCTTGCGAGGACTGTATCACCTATCTTCACTTCTAGATTTGTGAGGTATGGAACACTTGTTTATATATCGAGACCAAACTTTCGAGACCGAGATGCTTCCAAGATAACCATAGTGTATGTGTTCCTTTTATTGATGATTGTGATGCATAGACTATTCCGAAGATGATCCTTTTGACCTTACGTTAACTCCTATATATATGAGTCAACGATCATGTATCAAGCCGATAGGAGTGCCTTAGTTCTCGGCCGACATATCAAGGAGATTTACTGCGAATAATAATAGTGACACTTCTCTTGGAGCTTAACCTTTGATCTTATGACTTTCATAACACTTATGATGAAACATAAAAATCCTAAAGACATCAAGAAGAATTCTTTGACCTATGGTAAACACATCTTTCTCATGAAACCCATGATGCAAGGAATAAAAATTTTCTTCATAATATTATAGATACAAGTCATAATGAAAACCAAACCTAGTTACTTTTCCTTCAACAACCATATGTATCCCACTTTCGCATTTTTGGATCCATGGTCTATTGTCATGTCTCCAAAGATAGTAGGAAAAAGTTGGAGCCTACTGTAGAGAGGGGGATCTTTGTAGGATACACAGAGACACCTAGATTTACCGAGTGTACATTCCTTCACTCAGGATGACTGTGATGAGGAGAGATGTCAGATTTGATGAGGAGAAAGCCATGAGAATATCTCTAGAGTGAGAGCTGAGCATTCCACCAGAGAAGGAGCTTCTAGCTCCAAAGGAGGAGCCCCAGTCAAATCCACAAGATGTTGTGGAGTATCCACATGTGGAGGAGCAGAGAGTATATCGAGTGGAGGCACCCACTCACACAAAGCCTTCCAGAGAAGGGAGGAAGAGAACTAGGGAGGCAGATAGATTGGTGTAGGATGCTCAAGAGCATGTTGGAGCTCCTAGCTCCTTGCGGGGACAGGGGATATCACCAAATAGATATATTGGGTATATGGAACTGATGACAAAACTGATTGATTTTGAGCCTTCTTCATTTGATGAGTTAGTTTCCCAATAGGTGTAGGTAGATGCCATGGTGGAGGAGTATGAATCCATCATGAAGAATGATGCTTGGGAGGTTATGCATAGACTTGAGGGAAAATCTGTTATTGGCTCTAGGTGGGTGTATAAGGTGAAACATGTAGTTGATGGCAGTGTTGAGAAGTACAAGGCCATATTTGTGGCCAAAGGCTTCTCATAGGTAGAGGGAGTTGATTATGAGGAGACATTTTCCCATGTGGAAATATATTCTTCTATTAGGACCATACTAGCATTGGAAGCATAGTTTTGGTGGAACATCCACCAAATGGATGTAATATTACCTTTCTCAATGGAGTGGTTGAGGAAGAGATCTACATTGAGAAGCCTGAGGGATTTGAGACATTTGACAGGGAGACACATGTGTGTAGACTTAGGAGATCCCTCTATGGTCTCAAGAAAGAACCATGTGCCTAATACACTCACATAGATTCCTATCTCAATGGATTGGGCTTCACTAAGAGTGAACAGATGCTAATCTCTACTACATTTTGATATATGGTAGTTTTCTCATATGAGTCATGTAGGTAGATGATTTGATACTGACAGGAGATGAGAATTTTATCATCCAATCTTGAAAGGAGGACCTTGAAAGAGAGTTTGAGATGAAGGATGTGGGCTTGATGCACTACTTCCTTAGTTTGCAAGTGTGGCAGGGAGATGGAGAGCTATTTATTGGTCAAGGGAAGTACACCTCTGAAATCATTCAAATGTTCCATATGCAGGATTGCAAGCCCATGGACACTCCTCTAGATAGTAATTGGAGGAAATAGGATGCTTCTATAGGAGAGGCAGTAGATGGCTTGATCTACATATATTTGGCGGGGTCCTTGATGTACTTGGTGAACACAAGACCCGATATTTGTTTTGCAGTTAATCGTCTTAGTCAGTTTATGGTGGAGCCTACCAAGCATCACTGGAAAGCAGCAAAACATGTTCTCAGATACCTCAAAGGAAAAATAGATTTTGGTTTATGGTATAGGAGGACTTATGGAGTGAAGCTCTAAGTCTTCACAAATGAATATTGGGCAGGGAATCTATCAAACAAGAAGAGCACATCGAGAGTTATCTTCAACGTTGAGTCAACAACAATTTCTTGGTATAGCAAGAAACAGAGTTTTGTAGAACTTAGCTCGGCAAGGGCCGAGTATATGGCTGCTATTATAACAAAATGTGAGGCTATTTGGATGAGGAAGATCTTGGTTCGTCTCTTTAGTCAAGAGATGGAGCCTACGTTGATCCATTATGATAATCAAAGTTGTATCAAACTCTCTGAAAGTCTAGTGCTTCATGATAGGTCCAAGCATATAGACATCATGTACCATCACTTGAGAGATTGTATGTAGAGGAGGATCATCATGTTATATTAAATTCCTACATAGGAGCATGATGTAGACATTTTGACAAAGGCTTTGTCAAGAGGAAAGTTCTAGTTCCATAGGAGAAGGATTGGGGTGGTAAAGAACCCTTTTCTTGCTAAGAGGGAGTGTTAAATTTTAGCAAAAAAAGGCTTCATTTGACTTGTGCCTTAGTCAAATGGAGAAATTTTATTTTCCACGTTAACAAGATAAATTGAGTTGCAGTTAGCAAGAGTGCCATGGCCAAATAACTCAGTTAAATCAATCAATTCGAATTTGTAGGCTAGAAGTAAAGTTGTGCATGAGTCGATTGCTAAAATCTAGGAATATAATGGAGTTATTGTTAGTTAAACTCAGTTATTTGACCTCTAGTCTAGAATAGAGTCAGTAGGAATTCAGTTGAGTAGTAGAATTGTTGTTAACTCACTAATCTCTCAGTTAACTGATCAATTTACCAAAAATAACCCTATTCATGCATAGAATTCAAGTTACCTAGTTGAGGTGGAGGAAAAGGATGTATACTAGTTGAGTGTATACTAGCAGGTGATCAATTCCTTCGGGATTTGTGCAAGTAAATAGGGAATTCTCTTATTTTTTAGGGGTTAATTTCCTCAAGGATTGCGCCTAGAAATAGGAGGAAGGCTAAGGCCTATTTTGGATAAGTGTTGGTTAGAGCAGGTCAGAGAGCACGAGATCAATATTTCACTCCAAATGATGCTTCAAGGATTGAAGTTGTCATTGTAATAGATCCATTTTCTCGTTTAATTTAATGTAAAACAAAGTATGGATGGATTTAATTGGGTTCCCTAGTAAAAATACAGTGTTCATTGTGATTGAATGGTTGCATGTTACTTCATGTGTTTCTATTGTGTATTTTCCTTTCCACGGATTGAGAAGAATAAATTTGTGTCTATTGTTTTCAATCTAAATTCATTAGCAGCTACAAATTTCAAGCTATTTCTACAAATTATGTCACTAGAATCTGAGGGGAAAAAATCACCTCATTAAATTATGCTAAATAAAAAGGAACCACAAGTTCTATTAGTATGTGAAAATTAATGTTCCCTACAATTTCTTAGTTCTATGAAAGAAAAAGAAAAAAGATCATTGCACCTAGAGACATTCTACAACCCAATATGGGGGAGATGTTGTAGTGTTAGTAAATGATTGTAAACATTAAAATGTGGGCTCAATATGGGATAGATGTTGTGTTAGTAAAATGAAGCATTGCATCAAAAAATAATAATAATTAAACATAATGTTGACTCAATTAAAAAGGTAATAAAAATAATGATAAATGGATTAAATTCAAATTGTTATATTTGTTTTTCTTAATAAATTTATAAACAATTGTTCGAGAAAAAATCATAATATGCATGTCACATTAAAGTAAATTTAAATTTCTTAACAATGATATTTCGGAACATATAATTAATAAACATATCACAACTTATAGACATATAATTAAAAATATATATATATATATATATATATATATATATATATATATATATATATATAATATGCATGTCACATTAAAGTAAATTTAAATTTCTTAACAATGATATTTCGGAACATATAATTAATAAACATATCACAACTTATAGACATATAATTAAAAATCATATATATATATATATATATATATATATATATATATATATATATATATATATATATATATATATATAAGGATTTGCAAATCTCAGATCGCATGGCAAAGCTCGTAGCCAGTGATCCTACTGCGAGGGCCGATGTCTCTCGGCTTATTGGATCCGCAGGCCACAAAATCTACAGGAATAGAGACGCAGCTACGGCTTTTCCCTCTGCAATCAAGCGGCCCAACAATGATTTTGTCCTCTGATATCCGGAAGCCGTGATGGAAAGGGGATTGGTAGACTGGCTGTTAGGGGCCCAGCTGCTTCAACCTTCCCTATCGACCCCTGCCAAACCGACTCTGTCAGATGCATGAACTGGATGGCAGCGGTTTTTGGATCTGCAGGCATACCCATCGAATCTGCTGTTGAAGGAAAGAAAGGGGGGCTGCATGGTACAGATCCGCTCTCCCCTGTCCACAAATACTGCAGATCTGGCCCGGATCTAACCGATCTGGCCAAAAAACAAAAGAAAAGCCTACGCATGGGTACAGATCCTCTGCCTCCCATCGATCCAACGAGGGGCAGCATCAAACGATCGAAAGGGCGAACAGTGCTTGGAGGGACAGAGCCAGACGGTCTAGAAGCGATTCAAATTTTCATCAGAACCCTGTCAGGGAATACAATCTGCATGCAAATAAGAACAGGGATGCTGATAAAAAACATAAAGGACGAAATTCAAGAATTATCAGGCATATCAGCAAGTCTGTTGAGCTTGGTCTATGTAGGACACATTTTACAGGAAGAATTTACAGTGCAGCATTATGGAATAGTGAGAGATTCAACAATTTTTCTAAGTATGAGGCTGAGAGGAGGAAGCTTTGGATCTAGCTCAAAGGGCACAGGTTCGTTCAAGGATGCTGTCAAAGGAAAAGGGGAAGCCACCAACAAGCCAGCGCCACCACAAGATCTGCCTGGTCCTTATATAGTGGAGCAAAGTAAGCAGAACCTAGTTCTGACAATCGATTTGCCGGAGGTAAACAACTTTCATGATGATCTCTCTTCTTTGGCAGTCATTTGTAGATTCAATGGCTTTTGGCCAAAAACAGATGCTTTACGGCATTGGATCCATTCCACATGGACACCAAATTGTGACATCCTTTTATGCACAAAGGGTTTTTTTATTGTAAAATTCGACACAGTTGAGGAAAAAGACCATGCCCTCCATGAGGGGCCATGGTTCTGGGGCAACGCAGGGCTCTTTACGACCCCCTGGTTTCCGGGATTTGACCCCTCCTCTATGGTGGTCTCCAAAATGCCGGTCTGGGTAAGGTTACATAATCTCCCACTTCACTTTTGGCTCCCCAAAGTATTTGAAGCAATGGGGAATGCAATAGGCAAATACATCAAGCAAGATGTCGAAAGAATTGCTAGATGCATTCACACTTTTTCCAGAATCTGTGTCGAAGTTGACCTCAGTCAAGGGCTTCCTGACAGCATCATCTTGATCCATAACAACTCCCAGTGGAAACAACCACTAGATTACGAAAACACGGCCTTCAGATGCCGAGGATGTCAACAGACAGGTCATCTCCGTAATAACTGTCCTCAAGCCAAAAAGGAAAACAGAAGGAACAAGAAACAAGCAAAAAAACCAAGAGGCTGGCAAAATACAGTGAATCCAGAAGAAGAAACAGAAGACGAGGAGGCAGACAATCCTCCACCTGCACATGACGATGACCCAATTGGAGGCGAAGCCGCGGTATCCTCTCCCATAGCACCTAATCAAGTTCACATGTCGTCAAAGGCTCCACAGCTCCACCCAAATCAGGCAGAGAAGATAAACGATGACCAGAACATGGGAGGGATAAAGCGGCACCACCAATCAGACACATCAGATTCAGACAAGGAATCAGGCTCGCAGAAAGCTGAAACACAGTTAGTCATAGCCTCGATCGAGCCCACCCAAGGAGAGTGGCGCAAGGTCGAAAAGAAAAAAGGAAGAAAAACCTGAAGCGCGAGTCTTACTCACATATGAAATTCAGTTTTTCTTGCTTCCACTACTCTCCCTCTCTCTCTCTCTATTCTTTTCTCATCATTTTTTGCACGTTAGTCATGTAACGTTGCGTAGGGTGCCATGGCACTGGAGCCCATTGGGCAGCTTATGGGAATGCATCATGCGTCTGCAATTGTAACTTTTCATTTTTTAAATAAAAGGTTACAGATTTTTCCACTGGAAAAAAAAAAAAATATATATATATATATTTTATTTTTAATTATATGTCTATAAGTTGTGATATGTTTATTAATTATATGTTCCGAAATATCATTGTTAAGAAATTTAAATTTACTTTAATGTGACATGCATATTATGATTTTTTCTCGAAAAATTGTTTATAAATTTATTAAGAAAAACAAATATAACAATTTGAATTTAATCCATTTAGAGATAAACTACTTAGAGGAGTGGAAATATCATATTTAAGTTGGAAGTGAATGAAGATGCTAAAAGAGAGTGCTTGGGTTTCATTTTAAAGGTTGAGAGAGATAAGATGGAAAAAGGAAAAAATAGCAGTTGCATAGAGGCAAGAAAAGAATAAATTTATATTGAAACAATACCTAAGATAAATTGAAAGGTGTGAGCAAAAGGGGAAGGAAAACTTAGATAATCAAAATAGAGATTCCAATTAAAACCGAAAGGAAAAATAGATGAAAGGGAGGGTAAATAACTAAATAAAAATAAAAACATATAAAAGAAATGAATAAAAAAAAAGTGAAAGGAAAAGAAAGGGATTAAAAGGGGAAATATGGGGAGAATGGGTTGAAAGGAGGAAAACAAAATGAGGGATTGCTAGGGGTGAGTGGATGATAAAGCTAACAGGGAAAGAAAACATAAATTAAGATCCATTTGACCATATAAATTAAGATGATGATTCATATTTGTATCCATTAGAAGTTCATATTTAAACTAATATATATATATATATATATATATATAATCAATGTTATGTATATCATATTAAAAAATTATCAAACATGTCAAGAAAAAATATTGCATACATATGTAATTATATCAATTATCAAAGTTTTAATCAAATTAAATATATATATATATATATATAGTAAAAAAATTATAAAACATGTCAAGGAAAAATATTGCATATATATGTAATTATATCAATTATCAATGTTTTAATCAAATTGAAAATAAGAATATTCCTATGTATAAAGATGTGAAATCCATATAAATATAAATAATATTATTAAAAACCAGCATAGATCCACTTAACTCTAGATTTAAATATAGAGACGAATAAAATCTTTTTAGGTGTAAACATTTCCTCAAGGTTTGCACTCAAAAAAAGGTTTGCATCTTAACATATTTGATTCGTTATGCACTTGGTAGCTCTAGAATTAAGAAGGATCTATGTTGGTATATAATGTTAAACTCACATGGGACGTGGACAGTCATGAATGATAGAACATTGAATTGCATTTATATTGAGAGAGATATACATTTATATTACATTCATATGACCCTTGGTTTTGTATTCCAAGGTCTCTTGGACTCCCTTTGACTGTTCAGCTTCCACAGCAGCCCTTAGAGGATTAGGTGTCCAACATTACCCCTCTTATTCCAAAGGGGTATGTGTGAGTCAAAGAAGAGATATGTAATACAAAATGTGCAAAAATGCATGGCAGCACTAGGTTGAATGTGCTCTTTGAGATGTTTTCATAAGGCGATGGTTTAAGGATGACCACCAACACTTGAACGCTTAGTGAAGTTCCCATAACTCTTCCAAATCTGGCATGAAGATGAAGTCTTCTACTAGAGGAAGTGCTCCTAATGTTTTGAAGAGGAAGACCTTAAACCTGGAAAGGGAGGTCTCATCCTGCATAAAAAGGGATAACCTCAACTTGAAAAGGGAGGTCTCAACATGCAGTGGTTTAAGGATGACCACCAACTCTGGAATGCTTAATGCAATTCTTGGAACTCTTCTAGAACTGGAAAGAAGCTAAAGTCTTCTCATAGAGGAAGTGTCCCCAATTCTTTGAAGAGGGAGAAGATCAACCTAAAAAGGGAGATCTCAACCCTGCATAGATGGTTTAAGGTTGACCACCAACCAAAGGCATGCTTAGGGGCATTTCTATCTCTGACTACAACTCTTAATCTGGTATGGCATGTTGTGGCTTAGGCTCGCTTCATGTGGCTTTGAAGCTTGTAGATAATCTAGGAGGATCTCGTCAGATCAACTACACAGGTTCAGTTTCGTCGTCAGCATTCAGACTGGTGTCTTCAGCTTCGACAGTGTTGTTTATTGTTCAAGTTGTTTAGGTGATGTCTATGGTTTTCATGGTGTTCGAAGGATATGGTTTTGTACCTAGCTGTCGACATGTGGTTGTCGGCAGTTCCACCAGGATATGGTTGTTGACATGTGGTTGTCGTCCATTTTGCAAGGTTTGGTTATCAACGGGTTTGTCGTCATGTGACGTTTGTTGCTAATGTTGCTTTGTAACATTTAGTTGTAAATGGGTTATTTTTTAAAAAAATAAACCGAATACAAACCTAATGAAAACTACACCATGAATTATCCTAAACCCTAAACATGCATTAAAATTTCAAAACCTAAGTCTAAAACCCATTACCCTAAGTCCTAGAACCTAATACACTAACCTATTAAAATTCATGTGTTAAAAACCATAATCCTATGTTAAAAATCCCTCTCGGTCTATACAAAACATTGCAAAACATTATAAAATAAAACCCATAGCCTCAACTGCAGTGAAACCGTGCGGGAGGAGACCGTGGGGATAGTAGTCATGTGAGCATGTAGATGTTAACGTTAACTGGGCGAAGTTCACCGTAGATTGCAGCAGTTAACGTGGCGAGTTGTGGAACCGTGAACATATGGACATGTGAGTAGCTAACTGTGGTGAGTAGGCCAAACCAAGCAGAGGTTGTTAAACATAGTTGTCACATAAACCAACTGCAGACCGTAACTGTCGAGCGGATAAACCACTAAATGGCAATCAAACAATTGACCGCCCTGATCACATGTAGAAAGTCAACCATTCCACGTTGTTAGTTAAACCGCCAGCGGTGATTTGTTATCCAAAGTTATTTTTGGTTTTTTGAAAGGTATTTTTGGGTTAAACTAATTCAAAAACCATATAATCTTATCCCTAGGTGTCATTTCATGACAAGACCGAGGGAAAACAAACCCTAAAATCAGCCAATTTATTCCTAAACTTGGATGAAGAAGTTGAAATGTACTTGAAAGGTTTTAAAAGGTTGTTTTGCTCATTGAAGAAGATATAGAGTGGTTTTGAGTTTTGTATGCAGTTTCTGGAGGATATAGGTTGTTTTGTTTTCAGTGTAACAGGAGCATCCAGAGTCAGAATTGGGAACCATGATAGGTGTTGGAAAGCTAGTTCAAAGAGCTTTCTTATGATAGTGACCAGACGTGCCTGCATGCACATTCAATCGATCAATTTTCTGTGTAATCGACCTTCTCGGATTCAATCCTAATAAAGCAATCACCCATCTTGAAAGTAGACCCGGAGACGTAGTCCATCAGAGACGAACTCCGTAATCAATCTTGTTGTTTGGTATGGCTGTGTATTTGTTGTTTTCACTTTTGTTTTGTATCTTACTTATGTTTTATCAACTGTCATAAAATATTTCTTCTCAATCAGTTCTCATGGTTTCAGCGCTTTAAGTTAACATTCATTTCACTATTGGTATAATCAATTCTACTTCAGTTTTAACATATGATCATTTCAAATCATATAATTTGGTGTCAGAGCAGGTTGTGTTTGTAGAATTTCCCATTGAATGTTAACCAGGTCAAAGTCGCAACATGGAGAAGGAATCCTCGAGCAGATTGATCCAGAGATTGGAAAGCGAAGAGTCGTTCATAAGTCAACCATGACAGGATTTGATGCAGGTGAAACGCCAGAAACTAAGATGAGCAATGAACAGTTTCAACAAGCATTCTTGATGATGCAGCAGATGTTGGGAGAACTTTATGAAGATAAGAAGGCGAGAGATGCAGCTTCTCCTTCAAAGACATTGAAGAAGAAAAAAGGTAAAGGCAAGGCTGATAAACTAACTTCACCTCTATCATATCCATCATCTTCTTCTTCTTCTTCTTCTTCCAGTGCAGAATCTGAAACAGAAAAGAAACCTAAGAAAACATCTCTTTTGAAACTTGATGTAAAATTTGAGTTACCTATTTATGATGGCAAAATGAAGCCTAAAAAGCTAGATAAATGGATTAAGCAGTTAGAAGTGTATTGTTGTATTCAGAACATTTCTTACGATATAATGAAAATTCAGTTAGCTACACTTAGAATGGGGGGAACAGCTTTAATCTAGTGGGAAATCAAAACTCAAATAGATGTAAAGCGAAAAGGAAAATTTATCTCTTCATGGTCTAAGTATTTAAAAGCCCTTAGGAAAAAGTCTATCCTTTGGGATACATGCAGCAAGTTTTTATTGATTGGAAGCATTTGAGGCAAGGTAAAGGGCAGAGTGTTCAGTATTTTACTCAGTAGTTCATAAATAAATCATTGGCACTTGGTATTTCATTGGATACATGTGAAACTTTATTAAAATACATCGGCAGTTTACATTCATATTTGCAGCATACATTATTGATGTTTAATCCTAGTGATTTTGATGAAGTGTGTGTTCAAGCCATACATATTGAATCAGGTGGCAGACCATTCAAGTTTTCACCAAAATCATCCAAAGAGTTGGAAATCAAAGATTCCAATGACAGTAAAGGGAAGAACAATTCAAAGAGAAAGAAATCAGCGATAGCTCAAAAGGAAAGACCTACTTGTTCTCATTGCTAGAGAATCGGTCATGATGAATCTAAGTGTTGGAAACTTCATCCAGAACTTAAGCCCAAAAAGTTCCTTAAAGAGAAGGATGAAAAGAAGGCAATTGCAGCAGTCCAGCAAGATCTAGGTTTTGATTCAGGTGATGAAAGGAGGATAACTGCCATAGTTTCGACAGGTAAAACTTCTGACACTAGTTCAAGTTCGAATACTATTGCATCTTCATCAAACATAAATCCTTCAAATGAGGATAAAAGAGTTGAATTATTTAACATAAGGATAACTTCTAAGCACACAAAGATAAATACAATGTTTGACAGTGGATCACAGGCCAATTTAATATTTGAATATTTAGTTAAGAGTTTAGGTTTGGAAACACAGAATCATCCAAGACCTTACCCATTAATATGGCTCAATAAATCAACTCAAATAAAATTCACAAAATAGTGTTGATTAAGTTTTGTCATTACAGCTAATTACATTGATGAAGTGGAATTAGATGTGGTTCCAGTAGACATATGTGGAGTTGTCTTAGGAAGTCTTTGTCTTTATGATTGTGATGTAGTATTTTATAGAAGAGAGCATAAATATCACCTTAAGAAAGATGGGGTTGAATTTATTGTCAGGGCACATCAAAACAAAAAGCACTTGAATATTGTTGCTAATCAGATGAAGTGATTAATAATTTCAAATAAGAGATTTGTAATCATGTGTGTAAAGGAACAACATAAGAATCGACAAGATGTTTGTTCAAGTTATGAGTCTCAGCATAAAGGTAGTTTGATCAAAGACGTAGAAACTTTTCCATTTCTATTTAAAGAAACCAAACATCTTACTCATAAGCAGGGAATACAATATGAATTACAGTTGATGCCCAAAGCTCCTCTTCCTAATGTCAGAATGAATCAATTCAGTCCAAGTTTGGAAGTAATAAGTTACAAGGATGCAGGTCAATATTGTGGAAAGTCAGTGTTAAATTCTCTTGTATTGTGTCACAGTTTCATGTTTCGGACAGTTTGGAAGCCTCTTTTCAAGTGGAGAGGAAACCTGTATGTTTCCATATCAAAGCCTTTCCTAAAGTAGTGCCAAAGTATCTAAGGGAAACCTATGCATCAGGGGAAAGTGCTAATCAATGGAAACATCATTTAATAAATAAAGAAACAGTGATTCGAACAAATCAACAGCCATTTCAATACTTTCAAATACAAACTAAGTTGCATCAGTTTACACCTTAGAGTTTGATGGGTTTATTACAGCAAGTTCACTTAGTAATCAGGAATCAAGAAAGTATCTCAAGTCAAGTAGCTAGTTTGATGTCAAAAATGTCTTTGATTGTCTCTGTTATTCTGCAATATAGATTGTTAATACATGTCAATGGTATTGAACAATATCCTGTAGAGATTGTTTTCAAAGATGATTATGAATCACTAACTCATGGTATTTCGTGGAAAGAAGTCAATTTCCATGTTCATAACAGGTTGTTTGACCATCTTCACAAGTTGTTCATACTGCAGATGGATGGAACAAGTTACCAATTCAAAATGTGCCATGGTCAGCATCATCAGGGTCATCACTTTTAGGTGGTTGATCGAATGTATTCGTACATCATCAGGACAAGGTGGAGAGTGAGGGAGCTCTACCCTCATCTACTATTTGTCGAGTCAAACTTTTGTGGTCCAAAAGCTTTCAAGTGGAGAGGATTGATCCAGGAGGATCTTGTCAGATCAGTTACACATGTTCAGTTTCATGGTCAGCATTCAGTCTGATGTCTTCAACTTTGACAGTGTTGTTTATGGTTCAAGTTTTTCAGGTGATGTTTATGGTTTTCATAGTGTTCGAAGGATATGGTTTTGTACATGGTTGTCGACATGTGTTTGTCTTCATTTTTGCTAGGATATGGTTGTTGACATGTGGTTGTCATCCACTTTGCAGGATTTGGTTGTCGACGGGTTTGTTGTCATGTGACGTTTGTTGTTAATGTCACTTTGTGACATTTAGTCGTAAACGGGTTATTTAAAAAAAAAAAAACTAATACAAACCTAATGAAAACTACACCATGCATTATCCTAAACCCTAACCATGCATTAAAATGTCAGAACCTAAGTCTAAAACCCATTGCCCTAAGTCCTAGAACCTAATACATTAACCTATCAAAATTCATGTATTAAAAACCATAATCCTATGTTAAAAAACCCTCTCAGCCTATACAAAACATTGCAAAACATTATAAAATACCACCCACAGTCTTAACCGCAGCAAAACCGTGCGGGAGAAGACACGGGGATAGTAGTCATGTGAGCATGCAGATGTTAACGTTAACCGGGCAGAGTTCACCGTAGACCACAGTAGTTAACATGGCGAGTTATGGAATCGCGGACATATGGACATGTGAGAAGCTAACCGTGGCGGATAGGTCAAACAGAGCATAGGTTGTTAAACATAGTTGTCACATAAACCAACTGCAGACCGTAACTGCCAGGCAGATAAACCACTAGGTGGCAGTCAAACAGTTGACCGCCCTGATCACATGCGGACAGTCAACCATTCTTTGTCGTTAGTTAAACCGCCAGTGGTGATTTGTTATCCAAAGTTATTCTTGGGTTTTTGAAAAGTATCTTTGGGTTAAACTAATTCAAAGACCATATAACCTTATCCCTAGGTGTCATTTCATGACAAGACCGAGGGAAAACAAACCCTAAAATTAGTGAATTCATTCCTAAACTTTGATGAAGAAGTTTGAATGTACTTTCAGGGTTTTAAAGGTTTTTTTTTATCATTGAAGAAGATATACAGTGGTTTTGAGCTTTGTATGCAGATTCTGGAGGATATATGCTGTTTTGTTTTCAATGTAACAGAAGCATCCGGAGTCAGAATTGGGAACCGTGATAGGCATTAGAAAGCTGGTTCAGAGAGATTTCTTATGATAGTGACTAGAAGTGCCTGTGTGCACATTAATATCGGTCAATTTGCTATGTAGTCTACCTTCTCGGATTCAATCCTAATAAAGTGGTCGCCCATCTTGAAAGCGGACCCGGAGACGTAGTCCATCAGGGACGAATTTTGTAATCAATATTTTTGTTTGGTATCGCTGTTTATTTGTTGTTTTCACTTCCGTTTTGCATCCTACTTGTGTTTTATCAATTGTCTTAAAATCTTTCTTCTCAAGCAGTTCTCACGGTTTCAGCACTTTAAGTTAACATTCATTTCACTGTTGGTATAGTCAATTCTACTTCAGTTTTAACATATGATCATTTCAAAACAGTAGATGACCATCACTTCCCACCACCCCCCCTGTCAGATACAAGGTGAGATGATGGAGAAAACTCAACTGTAAGACTGTTCAATACTCTAGAACAAGTTCTGACATATGATTGAAATATTTTCTTGGTTGTTGAAGCCCATTGCCAAGAAGCGATCCATCCAAGATGAATCTTTGGTCTTGCAAGAAGTTTATTTTTAAAGCATTTGTGTGAAGAGTGAGTGGTTTTATGACAATTCTTACATCAATGAAGATCAAAACAATGATCTTTCATATGGCCAACTCTGCCACAATGTTGGCATTTCATAATCTGTTGTTGTAGAGGAGGAGGAACAGGTGAAAATGAATGGTCCTGAAGAAATCCAGCACTTTGAAATCAGATTGGCTTGGAATAGTCCAGAATATGAAAGGACACATCCTTGTCATATCCACCGGTTTTATGCTTGTTGTTGACAAGCTCTTCCCAAGGTCTAATGATTGGCTTGGGAAGTGAAAACTAAATTTCCACACCTGTACTCAAATCTGCTTCTGAAAAGAGCACCCCATCTTAATCAACCTCAACATTATTGATTTGATGACTTTTTGGTTGTTGATGGGTGTATGTCTCAATGTTCTGAACAAAAATAGGTTTAGAATGTTGTCTTTTATGTAACTCATCTCATCTAGTTGTGATTCAAGCTACAAAAAATCAATCTTTTCTTGTGCATTTTGTAGACAGGTTTTAATATCAAAAAGAGTGTCCTTGACAATTTTGACTGTATCATGAGTAATGGAGTGTATTAAAGAATTTAGCAACTCTAATAACTCAGTAATTTTGGCCATCTTATTAACAACTCAATCTCAACAAATGAAAGGTGTCGACTTCCACCAAAAATGCACCAATGAACTTACAAAAAGATAGATAATTAGAGAGTTAGAAGATTTGAAAATATTAACCCATGCGTATCTAGAGAGAAATCTTGTCCTTTTCTTGCTTTGGTTCATTAGTTGTTGCAAACAAATAATAGACAACATTGGTGCATATAACACTAATTTTACCCACAAAAATTAAGGCAGCCTTCTCATTGGAACCTTTTGTGTCAAATCACCAAAGTTGTTATGTATAGATTGCATGTCTCAACTTATTTGTGTAATGGTGGCATCATTCCATGACTCGTCCACCCTCTACCAATCAAATTCTCATGCCTTTTGTAGCTCCTCAATGTATACCTTCGACATGCTAGATAGAAAGTCATATATAAAGCGTTGTGCAACAGTAGCTTGCTAAGGCCTTCAAAATTTCAACACACAATAGTTCACGACATTAGCTCTTGGACATTACAACTCCATTATAGTAGTGCTCGGCTACCATATTCATGTTGATTTCACCTAGACTCTTCTCTGTGCAATATCATAGGCGTATATTCACTTTATGAGAATCCTCTGTGAATTGCTTTAGAGGGCTCACTTCTTTTATCTCGTGTGGACATTAAATTAGATAAGGGTTAAAATATATAGCAGTGAGAAAGAGTATTAAATATATAGCTAAAGTTACCATCAAATACAAAACTCAACACCATCAATCAAGTGAAGCACGAACAATTATGAATACCAATCATTACGATATTTGACGGTCAGCACTACTTCAAGACTAGTAAGGGAATATCATGACCGAGTCAAGGTGGCTCTCCAACCAATGCATGAATAAGGGGGACCAACCTTAGAAAATTGACAATCACGATTTGTAGGGTTTAATGCAGAGCCAAAACACAGTCAATTCAATACATCAAGCATGCAGCATATAACAAGAATGGTCTTCATTGGTTTCCAGTGCATAGTAGGGATGACTAGTTCACAGGCATCAAGCATAGTTATAACCAAGGAAAGAATTTGCAAGGGACAAAGTATTCGACTTCAATGGTAACAATTGTAGCAAATAGACATGGGCTTGATAGTTAGGTAGGTCGCACAATTAAAGAAAGGCCACACAATTTACTCGGAGAAAAAAGAAAAAAAAACTATATCGACTCTGCCTCCAATGTTGTAGTGGAAATATTAACAATGCCCCTTAGGACCAACAATGGAAACAACCACAACAACGAAAATATGGTTTTTGCATTCACATAACTTAAGTCAACAACTCAATTCCACTTCAGCATGAAGATGAACAATGTTGGCATTGAATGGAAGACAAGAGATGCCCAACAATGGTGTACTAGTGCGATGTATGCAGGCATGGCCTCTGTTCGATGGTCTTAAATTTGAGACTTTGTGTATATCCCTTGGATAAATGTTGATAAAATTCGATGTTGTAACTTGTATGGCTGGAAAATTCAAGAAAGATGGCCGATACTAATACAAAGCTTCATAAGGGACACTTTACAAGAAATTGTCAATCTTCATAATCAACAACAACAATGTATGCCCACCATAAACAACACACCATTCAAAAAAATGTGCATCACCAAACATACCACATGCTCCCGAAAACATATTTAATGCATACTGTATAAAATTCATGGAAACACAACCAGTCCACCCGAATCCATGATATCTTATCAACACGGAGGGAAACTCACTCTAATCACTAAATTGAATGTTAGAGCGATGCCCATTTTTCTTTTATTTTTTACCTGTTCACCACAGTTAAAATTAAAATAGTGAATCTACCAACCATCTGACTTGGAGACTATGGTGCACATCTAACAAGTGGGCGGTGCAATTTTGGCTAACGCTAGCTGGTATAGGGGGCTCGCACCTACAAACTTCCCAAAATAACGTACATCCAAAAATAGTGTCAAGAAAAGAAACTTACACAAAATTTGCAAGGGAAATGTCAGATGTGAGAGAGGTATACGAATACGTTATAGTGGAAAAATGAGTGCACTACAATAGTAGACTAGCATGCGCATAAAAGACCAAGAAATCTAGTGGCTAAAACAAGAGTGAGAAGGTTAGGAACGTACCAGCTCTAATGCCATGTTGAACCCACATGGTATGTGAACAGTCATGAATGATAGAACATTGAATTTCATTTCTATTGATAGAGATATGCATTTATATTACATTCATATGACCCTTGGTTTCGTATTCCAAGGTCTCTTGGACTCCCTTTGACTGTTCAGCTTCCACACCAACTCTTAGAGGATTAGGTGTCCAACATATAAAAATAAATGTTTATTGTAAAGAGGATTATTTGTTAAAAAAAAAAAAAACCTATATGAGCTCTCTCCTCCAATGTTGTAGTGGAAATAGTAATGATGCCCCTCAAGACCAACAATGGAAACAACCACAACAATGACAATATGGTTTTGGAATTCACATAACTTAAGTCGACAACTCAATTCCACTTCAGCATGAAGATGAAAAATGTTGGCGTTGAAGGGGAGACAAAAGATGTCGAACAATGGTGTACTAGTGCGATTTATGCAGGTGTGGCCTCCATTTGATGGTCTTAAATTTGAGACTATGTGTATATCTCTTGGACGAATGTTGACAACATTCGACATTGTAATTTGTATGGCTCGAAAATTCAAGAAAGTTGACCGATACTAATACAAAGCTTTAGAAGAGACACTTTATAGAAAATTGTCAATATTCATAATCAACAGCAACATTGTATGGCCACCATAAACAAAACACCATTCAAAAAAATGTGCATCACCAAACATACTACATGCTCTCGACAACATATTTAATGCGTACTATATAAAATTCATGGAAACACAATCATTCTGCCTGATTCCATGATATCTTATCCACATGAAGGGAAACTCACTCTAATCACTGAATTGAATGTTGGAGCGATGCCTTTTTTCGTTTCTTTTTTTACCTGTTCACTGTAGTTAAAATTAAAATAGTGAATCTACCAACCATCTGACTTGGAGACTATGGCGCACGTCTAACAGGTGGACGATGCAATTTTGGCAAACGTTGGTTGGTATTGGGGGGTCACACCTGCAAACTTCTCAAAATAACATACATCCAAAAATAGTGTCAAGAAAAGAAACTCACGCAAAATTTGTAGCGGAAATGGTAGATGTGAGAGAGGTATAAGGATACATTATAGTGGAAAAATGATTGCACTACAACAGTGGACTAGCATGCACAGAAAATACCAAGAAATCTAGTGGCTCAAACAAGAGTGAACAGGTTAGGAACGTACCAGCCTTGATACCATATTGAACCCACATGGGATGTGAACAGTCATGAATGATAGAACATTGAATTGCATTTCTATTTACAGAGATATACATTTATATTACAATCATATAACCCTTGGTTTCATATTCTAAGGTCTCTTTGACTCCCTTTGACTGTTCATCTTCCACACCAACCCTTAGAGGATTAGGTGTTCAACATATAAAAATAAATGTCTATTGTAAATAGGATTGTTTGTTCATATTATTGAAAATGAAAATATTTTAGTAAAAAAAACTAACTGAAAACTAAAAATATCATGTATTGATAATTTTCTATTAAAAAAACAACTGAATAATTTATAATATTAAGATAGGATTTTTTTGTTTGCTAAGTAATGTGGGTCCTGAAATGATTGGCAGGCCTAACCTCTGGCTTGATTGGTTGCTACTCAAGGGCATACCCAGGGGCATCTAAGCTGTCAAAATCACCTAGGGATTGCACCCAACCTAGGCCACACCAACCCTTACCATGGCTAGATTTTTTCCCACGAAGTTTAGAACCAGTGACCTTTTCACCATGGAGTGCCTTAATAGAATACCCCATCTCCTCTACTCTCCATGGGAAAAATAGGAATATTTTAGTTAAAAAATAATAAAAATACAAATAAAAAGATTTTCGTGTGGAGAGGCACATTTTACAACCTCGTATGAGGATGATGTGTGATTTTGTCAGTACTTGACACATGTCCTTTTAATTCATACTATTAAATATAGAATATTAGTAAAAAAAGCCTAAAAATAGAAATGTATTAATAATTTCCTTTTAAAAAACTAATAATTTATAATATTAAAATTGGAATATTTTAGTTTAAATATAAAAATAATAGTTTATAATTGATTTTTTTAATAGTATTTAATAATTAATAAAAATACAAATAAAAAAGGATGGATTAATTTATTTTTATACTTTAAAAAAATAGAGAAAATTTAAATGTATAAATTAAGATAGTATTTTAAATTATATTTACCAGCCTAGATCTATCTAACTTCATATGTATCATTGGCAGAGATGGATCAAATCCCTTAAGGTGCAAACCTTTTTTGGGAGTGTAGAACTTGAGAAAAGGTTTGCACCTCTAGGGGTTTGGTCCCTCTTGGTGCATGATAGAGCCATAGTTAGATCTATCTGGGTTAGTATATTTGTGAATTGGGTTTATTTAGAGTTTTTGGGAGGAATGATTGTTATTCTCCCTACCTAGGCTCAATTCCAACTAGTGTGATATAATGAGTTTTGATGTAATGGCTTCAAGCCTTGTTATTGAAAGTGAATAATCTTCTCTAAAACAAGAGTATATATATTCTTCACATGAAATATAAAATATTTTCCATGTGAAAAAAAAAAAAATATATATATATATATATATATATATATATATATATATATATATATATATATATATATATATATATATATAATATAATTTAATATATAGAAATGGTGTAGTCTAACTAATGGACGAATGATTTTTTTGGCTAGAATCCTGCAATACAAATTTTAGTAAGATTGTGATTTCTTATTATTTAAAATGCACTTTTGAATGCATAAATGGCTTCAACATACTAAAAATACCCTGAGTCACTCTATCTTTGCAAATTAAATAACTTAAACTTATGGTTTTTAAAAATCTCTGCAAGATTTTGGAAAAAATTGACCAAAAAATTGTTTGAAAAAAGAGTCATTTCTTCTATTAGTTGAACTAGGCATATAAAAAATTATCATTAAAAAAATTAGTTAATATATTTTGATTTTATCTCAAGGAATAAGATAGATTGCTTCTTAAATAACATAATTTTTTTAGTAATAGTCATATCAATGACCATTGTGAGATACTCATTTCTTGGAGATATAGATCAAGGGTGAAATAATGTTTTCCACATTTGGAATATGAAAATAAATTGCTTATGGTTGATTAATTATAGTTAGGTTTCCCCATCCTTTTAGGTTATGAGTAGGAAACCTTGTATCTAAATATTTAGCAAAAATGAATCTAATGGGTTGTGCTCCTTGGAGCCAAAAGGCCAAAGACTAGTTGGGTTGGAAATCACATGTATACATGGTCAAGGATGGATATGAAGAGTTATTATTCTCTATGCAAGTGCCTCCTAAATCCACTCTCTAGAAGAAACTTTGGCATAACAATGTTATTCCTAAAGGCAACATCTTATGTTGGCTTCTCACCCATAAAAAAAATCTTGACCTTTGATAACTTAGAAAAAAAGGCATTCAAGGTCCTTCTCACTACCCTTGATGTGAGCAACATGAAGAAATGGTACTCCATATTCTCCTTTCATGTCCTTACTCTAAGTTGGTCTAGTCTATAGTCATTGATCCTTTTCTCACCGACCTGAAATGGCCTCTTAATCTCCCTGCCTTTATTTCTTCCTGTCACAAACACTATCGAGGCTCATTTTCTAGGAAACCTAATTTTAAATAGATTTGGCTCTCACTACCCAAATATATTTGCTGGAAGATTTGGTTGTCCCATAATAGATCCATATTTAAAAATATTAGCATTCCACCAAAGGAAACAACCCTAAAGGTTATTTCTCTTCGTGTTGAATTCAACATATCAAAGCTTAGTGACCAAGGTCCCCCCTTAGATCAGTACGAGAAACAATGGATGCATTCATTGATAGATCCTTTAGAAGCTCTCTCCTCTACTACTTTCAAACATTGTCCTGCACAGAGGGCAAGGAAGCTCTACCTATCGGATGGTGAGCTATAGAATTGGAAAAAGGTGAAAAATAGTTGGATTCTCTTTTTTATGGAGCTTCCAAAAAGAATCCAAGGGTAGGGGAGGGGGAGGGGTTATCCTTAATCCCGATGGAAAACAAGTAATTAAGTATTCCTCGGGGCTAGCAAAGAGGACCAACAACCAAGCTAAAATGTATGGCCCCTTTCTTGGGATAAACTTGGACAAAGATATGGAAATCACCAAGATATTAATTATGGGGAACTCTCTCCTCATAATACAATATTTATATAGAGGCTCCTTTCCTAAGGAAAATCATCTTAAACTCCTTCAAAGAATCATGGGTGCTTTGGATCATTTCTACCTTAAGTCCTTTTTCCATATCCTAAGATCTCAAAATATGGAAGTTGATAAACAAGCTAATCTCGTGTGCCTTTTAAAAATGAGCTAGACTGACATTAAGAATTTACCTGGATGGTGAATCATTCCATGAATATATCCTCTTATCCCTTATCCTATATGAAGTTTATACAAGCCCTTATGCTAGCTTTTATGAAAAATAATAATAATAATAATAATAACAAATCCATTATCCAAAATCCCCCCCTCACATGCATCCACAACAACTATAGAGCTTAAGCCCTATATGGATGGTATATTAAGGGGTGCATGGATTGTCATGATCGTGCAAGTCACGCATGGGAATTCCTCCCAATACCCTTACATGCATTAAAGATGTGTATCTAGACCGCACTACTACTCTCAAACAGATTTCGCACCTGGAGCATTGATGGCGCTAAGGATGTACGTTATTATGGAAATTAATGGCGACAGGATCCATGCTATGTGTGGGATCTCAAGATATCGAATTAAATCCATGGTTTGAGTCTGGTCATATCATCATATCCCGTCATGGTGGTTTAATAAAAATGTGTCTAGCAACTACTCCTCTGAGTTGGGTTGTTGTTTTAGAAGTTGACTATGTCATTTGTCATATATTGGGAATTATATTGGTCAAATGTTTTGTTATATGCACAATTAGTGTAGAGAGGAGATTATATTGTGCTAAAGGAGGTGAATTAAGCAACCCCATTATTTTTGGTGTGTCTCAAGGTCTACCTATTAGATAATGAAGCCACAATTCTTTTCAATCATGTTTGTGGTAGTGCAATTGGTTTCTTGGTTTTCTTCCACGAGCATTTGTTTCAGTATCTCAGCTTCCTTCAGTGTGGTAATCATGCACTCAGGTATTTCTTTTTCATTAACAAGGACATACCAATTCTTGTTGGTTCCTATAGTTTTCTAAAGATTTTTCCCCTTAATTGAAAAAGCCCTTGGTATTGTATCCTCTGTTACCTATGTGGTATGGACCCATTGATCTTTGGCTCCCCTTGTACTCCTCCCTATGATTTGGAGACACCTCTCTCAAACTCCCTTAGTGTTATTGCATGTCTGTGACCCATCATTGGCCTTATAATTACTCCTTACAGCCTTTTCATTGGACCCTAGACCCCTTTGTATCTAGTCCTCTTTGGGAATTGGCTCCCTTTTTCCTACATCTATCCCATGTCGACACAAAAAGGAAATTTAGCAATAGTAGATGGAAATGGATAATGTAAAGCGTGTTCACAATAAATTGAAGCCCTACATTTAGAACACATGGACTGGAATTGGAAAGTTCACCAGCATATGAACACATTCATCATTCTTATGAATGAAATTCAGTCACTCAAAAATAAAATCACTCGTCAAGATGATGAAATTGATGCACTGTGTAGGCAGTTGAATGACTTGCAGTTGTAGATGGAGACAACATAAAATAAGAGATATACAAGCACAAAATTCATCCAACCTACAAGAAATACGCATCTTGATCTAAACAAGCCGCCAGAATAATTCTCTCTCCCTTTTACTGATGATCTCCTATTGTAAATGTGTCATTTTTCTCGACTAGTTTTGTAAAGTTTTTGTATGTTGGCCTGTTATAGCAGTTGGTTTTCAGTTAGATATTTTTGAAACACTTCTTAGTCCTTCCTTGAAGGATCTTATCCATGAAAAATTGATGTACCAAATTTCTCGTGTAGTTTTTTGCGTCCAAGTGTAGACTTAATAGAAACCCTACTCATTTGTGTTAAAAAAATAGAAAAAATAAAACAAATTATTTTATAAATGTTTTAATTTAATAAGATTTTTTTTTAATATTTTAAGTAATTACATTGAGAGGCGCTATCTAGCCTAGTATGGAAGATATGTAATGCCATGTCCTATCATTTTATGTAAACAAAAATAATAAAAATGAAAATAAAAATAATCATAAGTTAAAATACAAATAATGTATTGACTCATGGTATTGACACACAGTATTCATGTGGAATATGGCTTATTTAAAGGGGGAAAGACACTTTAAAGAGGGAAAGATCGGCCAAGATCAGTCTTAACTCTAGCTCTACCAAGGGTCTAGAGGGATCAAATTTCATTTCACTCTAAAAGAGGTTTGCATCTCAAGAGATTTGATCCCTCTTAATGCTTTCTAATTACAAAGGTTTTAGACTCCATCTTTTTTCAAATTTTCAAATTATAAACGAACAATTAAAAATATTTTACGTAAGAGAAATTACTAGTCATCACAAATTAAGATGGTTTACATGATGATCTTAAATGCCTACTTGAGTATACAGTCTAGTGTCTTCAAAATCCACATGGCGTGAAAGTAAAATAAACATAGAGACAAGGGAAGTTGTTAAGTAGCAAGTCCTTGCTAATGAGCCAAGAACAGATTCCATACTCATATACAAGTGATTTTAGAGGGGCCCAACTTGCAAATTATACTATTGAAATTGTTGTAATAGTTGTTTTTGTAATTGAGATATTTGTTGTGGAAGCATGTGTTTTTCCAATTGAGATCTTTGTTGTGGAAGTGTGTGTTGTTGTAATTGAGATCTTTGTTGTGGAAGAGTTTGATGCTACTACATAATATGTTGTTTATTCATCTATGTTGTAGTTGTATTTGTTGAGATGGTTTCTTTTAGAAACAAAGGATTGCAGAGTAAGAATTATGGCGGATTATTATGTCATTTTGTTACTGATTTTGGTGATTTCATCCTTCGTCCCTGGCCTTATGGAAAGGGAGAAGGGGAGAGATGAGATTGAAACTGAAAGTGAGCCATGGGCTATAGAGAATATCTTTGGCCTTAGCCTTGCAGCAATGGAGAAGGAGAGAAATGAGATTGAAGTTGAAAGCGGGACATTGGAAGCAGAGAATGAGAGAGGCCTATGGGAGGAATTGATGGTAAATTATGGTGTCTTTGATACGAAATGTCTTAATTACCAAACAAGAAGATAATACTCTTGGAACTATTTTTGAATTTTTAATTCAACATTACATTTTTGCATGACAACACTATCATGACCTGAAAGACATATCAATGAACATCCCATGATGGGAATCTCTCTAGCATGTCCTGAACAAGTTTTCAAAATGTCCATTCATATTGCACACCGATATTGGGAGAAGTATCATCGAAGGTGGGACTAGATTAATACATTTTTGGTTTCTTGACTTCTTCTTATACCTTTTCCCTTCTTCTTTTTTTATTCACGACGTTCAAGTTGTGCTTTCACTAACACCAATCATTAATTTTTCATAGGAAGGTTGTATACACATCTAGGATAAAATAACGTTATAAAAAATGAAGGGAAACTACTACCTTCTTATTTGTACTTAATCCCAAATTTATGTTCAAGGGTGTTGGAAATGAGAAAACTCAGCGGGTTACCACACTTCCACTCGCAAAGGGTTGAGTGAGTTAGTGGATCGAATTGGCTTCAAGAAAGCTTCACAATTCTCCTAAAGAAAGTCCCAAGTTGGTGTTGGATGAGGGGCTCGTTACTATTCTTTCAAACGCTTGGTATTGCCTTTGTGATCGAAAAGGAGTACCCAAGTATTAATATGACACAGGGCTTCTAGTTGCAAGCCTAAAATAATGACCAAGGATGAGAACAAGGGATTGACTCAAAGGAGACCTAAGAGTATCTTTTACTTCACCCACTCATAGCCTAATCACACTTTAACTGCTTCAACCAAAGAGAATTCTCGATTTTCACTATTCAATAATATTGAATTCAAAACTAGGTAGCTTACCTGTTGTGTGAATGGTGTGCCTCATCGAAGGTGAGGGAAATGAACTAGAAGTATTCCATTATCGCTAAGCAGATGGCAAAATACATGGAAGGCTAGGGATATGAAGTGACCAATCACCTATAATTTGGTTGGAAGTTGAGAAAACTATTGAGATTGGAATGAGTACAAAGATGCCCTTGAAGCCCCTCTTTGGATTACAACAGAAAAACCCATCCTAACAGCGGAGGAAATGGTGGGTGTTTCCAAATACACAGGAGTCAAACCCAAAATCACCCTCATCGACATTATAGACAATTTGTTGTGAAAGTTATGAAACCAACATAGCACCACCTGTGGAGCCTGTTACCTTACAAATGAGTAACATTCCAGTGGTTATAATGAAAACAAAGAATGGAAATGAAATCAATGTTGGATCCAAAGAATGAAGAGGGAACCCTATAGGGATGGTAGAGTCTGCAACATTGAAATTGGAAAACCTATCTATGGTCTTGAACTTAGAAAACCCATTTAACATACTTCATTGAAGACAAAGTGTGATAAGTATGAGAACCAACCGAAACTTATTAAATCAAGATTGAAGGTTTCTAGTATTAATGCAGAGGTACTTGATGCCAATAAATTGGGATCTGCTCTTGATAGGAGCTTGAGCGATTTCAAAGGACCTTACAGTGCCTAGAAAATGCTCAATCCATCACACACGTTATAAAATAGAGTCTAGTCAAACTCCCTACTTCCTTGGGTCCATTGTGATCAGCATAGCAGTACCTCTGAAATCATAAGTCCCACAAATACCTTTATTATTTTGCCAATAATTGTTCTTTTGTTTGTTTACCCAATGTGTGCAGATCAAGCATAGGAAGTAGTAGCATAATGAGAATATTTTACTTCATTCATATGTCAAACACGGGAAGCTAAGCATTCCTATCAAAATCAAGCCTTTCTTTCAGTAAATATTTAAGGCACCAACATTCAAAATAAAGTTGTACAAGTTTCTAATCCATGGAATCAAATGAGGAGGAAGATTAGTTGATGATAATAAAAGGAACATATTTTACTTTGTTCAGTAGTCAAAACACAGGAATTTATTATTTTCTATCAAAATTTCAGAAATCTAGGTGCTTTGCTTGTGCAAGTAGACTACTTTGTGTTCAACCCTTCTGGGACGTTGCATGGAATTATTTCTATCTAATTTGTAAAAGCAACACTTTCAAGAAAGTATAAAATACATAAGCTAGAAGGAAAATACTATTTTAGGATAAGGAAGAGAGTGTACCAAACGTTCTTGCAATTTCTTGATATGTCCATGTAATAATGAATTAGCAGGATTCATTGCAAGAATGTCTATTGTGAACTGACAAGTGGAATGGTGCTTCTCATCAAAAATTTTCTAGTTGATATTTGAATCTACATGTTTGGTCTTCTCCAAATCATGTGCTATATTGTGCTAAAGTACGAGGTAGTAAAATAGTAAGGCTAATTCATTTTGATTATTTTACCAGAAGACAGGAAAGAAAGAAATTTCCATCCACTTGAATTTGAAGAGAACGATTCAAAGGAACATACATGAGTGACCTCCAGTTTCTTTGCAACCAAGGATGCTACCAAATTATCATCATTGTAATTTCCAATAATTATGTCTAGCTTATCTATCAACATGGCAATTATTTCCTTTGATGAATCCTAAATTTCAATATGATAATATCATAGCCAAAAAATGTATGTGAATGTTGTGTGTTAAGTATTTTCTTGATCTTTTGGTTGCATTTAGTTCCTTGGGCCTAAGGAATGAGACAAGTCACCTAACAATCATGGAATTAAACATCAAGTAATGATTCACATTGATACATATAGAAATGTAGTAATTTGATGGGACTATGAAAATTCAAGTGGAGCAGAAAATAAAAATTAACTTGCTACTAGAGAATCGAGATCTATGTGCCAGTAGGTAAGTATCTTATGATAATAAAAAAAGTGCCTTACACAAAGATTTAGGGACAACGATATCATTATATCCTACCATATCCATCAAGAAAAACAATATCCATCCTTAGGGACAATGATTTTGTCATTTTGATAAAACATTTGACCTTGGTCATGGAGTAACACATAAACAAATTTCATAAGCTAGGAAATGTTATACAATTCAACCTTAATGATTAAGACTTTAGAGAATAAATTGTGTCTACAAATGACTTGCACCTACATTAGATAGCTCAAGGAAGGTTGATTCAACTAGTTATGGATATGTCTCAAGAAATCTGAATTTTAAATTGGATAGGTTGGCTAATAACATCACTATCTACAAAGTACTTGCACCCATAAAAAGGTTGTACAACACAACATCAAGTAGTTTTATAAACTCAATGGAACATAAAATATATTGAGTTTACAAAATTTACATTTTAGTGTGATGACAAGTGAGAACTAACAAATAATAATAGCTCGTTGCAATTTGTACCACGGGAACATTCTCCAAATCACCTTTCAATCAATGTGGTTCCTGATCATGAGGCTCAGTTTGATTACCAAGAGTTTCCTCTGAACCCCAAGAGAATGTGTAAACTCTACCCTCTCGTGAAAGAACTTTAGTCAAAAAATTATAAATCACTGCTTCAACTACAAAAATTCCTTTCAAAGGATCCACCAATTTTGGAGTAGTGGCGGTCCTAGAGCCTTCAAGCACATACTCTGAGTCACCAAAAGAGTCTTTCCCAAACACATAAATTTGTCCTATATCACTGATAAGCATTGCACACCCTGCTCCTATGGTTGCTTGGATAATACAAATACCCTAAAAAGACCTAAATATGAATGATGTAACTTCCCAATATGTCTATTTAAAGGGAGATTCAACACTACAAAAGCATAGTACACCTTGGGAAAATTACTAGACAAAATAATGCACATGAATTTATTGCACACCTGAACAGTCTTGGATGTCATTCTTCATCTATTGTCTCATGCCCAAGTTGTCCAGAGGTGCTAGATCTAAATGTATAAATTGCACCAGACTTGGTTACCACGACACAATGACCAAGACCAACTATGGCTTGACACTTTTCATGCCTATAGCATGTTTCCTCAATTATCAAGAACCCAAATACCAACTTCCAAGAACCTTCACATCTTTCTTTTATAGTTTATCTCTCTGATTGTGTCATGGGCTTGAATGCGGGTCTGCTTTGGTACATCTCCAATGCTACCAATTCATATATAGATAGATTAAAGTCATGGGAAAATTTTATTGGTTGCCTAAAGAATTGAGATGAAGCCTGCAAAATGATGAAATAATTCAACCAAGTAAGCATTATATTCAATAGTATATATTAGAAAAATGAAGTTAAACAAGGATGACAGTTTGTAAGTCATTCTGAAACCACAATATAAAAATTTTCCCCCATGTTCTAAACTTCTCACGAGTCAACTCTCATTTTACTAACAGTTGTAATTAGTACCCAGGTTTTTGGAGCTTCAAATCCAACCCTGATTCCTTGTAGGTATTTGGAATGCCATGTTGGCTTAATATGGAATCGAGTTTCTTGCTCCTAGCTTGGATGCTTTCTTTGCTATATGGAATTTGAGGGGAATACACTAGGATATGCTTATTGCTCAAACCTCTAGTGTATCTACTAGCTAACAATATCACTATTTGGAAAGGCTAGCTAGAGTCATCAAAGTGTTTTTAAACATAATGAAGTTAAAAACAACATTGATGCACCATGTGGGCCCTCACATGAGTGCCACGTGTCTCACCACTACATATCCATAACATAGCATGCATGTCATTAACCAAGCCACTTAACATTACATCATTCTAACTTATGTGACTTAGCTCAGAAAGCAGCTCATACTCGGAATTAGATTGCAACTAGATTTTCCATCTTCCTTCCTTATCTTCCGACTAGAAAGTCTATCATTAAAACGCAACCACTTGAAGTGACATTCTATGGGGGTAACTCATTCAAACACTAATAAGGCTAGCATAAAATGAAGGTTGGCATAGGACACATTATGCCTCTTATCCCATTGCATAAACAATCTACACTCTATATGAACTTGGTACTCTACTTAAATAGATGGAATATGCGTTAAACCAATCACTGTATCAATTATAGGGGCTATTAGAAAGGATTTTCTCCCTAGGATGCTAGGAAGAAAGGATAAACTAATGCAAATCCCTTGGATCTTTTTCTTCTGTTACAAATTAGAAATGAACTGACCGAAGATGCTAGTGAGCAGCAATACCCTACAACATTTTGACCGCCTAGGATATCTCTCCAACCTCGTGTCCCACTAGTTACAACTTCACCAAACCTAGGGCCATATTGTTCAATAATATATCAAGGTATTTTGAGGGTTTATATATTTCTAAAGGTTGTGCTCTAGTTGGGAATGACACCTGTGGATTGCAGTCCTATGATCTGTAATGCTAAGATAGCACCATTGGTTGTGGTACCACCTTGGTGATCTCATGTGGGACTTCGAGTGTCTGAAAGGACCAAAAAGTTAGAGACCCTTCGTAAACCCTTTCATTTTGTTTGGCTAGTTAAGGTCAAGCTCTCGGAGGCACAATCTGGTGTACCTGTTCATATCGTAGCAAAAGCAAGGTCGGTGAACTCTTCAACAGGTACATAAACTATGAACTGAAGTAAAAGATGTTGAGGTATGATGTTTGTTATACTTTTCATGCTTTGGTTTCACTTATTCCATCGGCATGCCTACCTATGTGGTCACAAAGGGTTTGAGTGGGGATTAATTAGGAACAGAAGTTGCCCAAACTGATTTGTATCTCCAAAAAACATGTTCTCAAATCATTTATAGTCCAATTAATAATTGTTACAGAAAATTGGTTTGAAGTACATTCTGATCCGTTTTTCAATGATTGACTTTGAACAAAAGTTGAGTGAAATTATGTTGAATAGTAGATATACCTAAAATTGTGCAAGTTTCAATAGCTCAGTGCAGTTGTTATGCCCAAATGTTGTTTAGGTCTCATGCAGATGTGAATGCAAAGTGTAGAATAGAAGTACTTGTGTTAGATGAGGGGGTTAAAGCTATGGTTCCTTGGCCCTGTTCAACCATAGATTCATGGGTTCTGTTCAACCCCTGGTCTATAGGATTTGCTTCCTTGGTTTTGGTTCCTAGGCTCCATTCAATTCATAGGAAGGATAAGTGGTGCCTTAAGAGAAAGGGAGATGGTTGTTGGAGTGCATTGCATGAAGGAAGTTGTTCGGGTGCAAATGGATTTAGTGTATGAATTGAGGCTAAGGTGAGGTTACAACTAGACAAGGAGTGAGAACCACTTGTTAGTGCGGAAATATGGTTATTTAATAAACATAGAGAATGAAATATGCCTTTGGTGTATGAACTCTGGCTTCTATTTTAACATTTAATGTTTTCAAGTAATATTAGCGTTATTTGAGTGAAAAAAAATAGTTAATCAAAACTTTGTTAAACAAACCTAAGATATATAAAATAGTTTATCAAACCTTTGTTTTAACATAAGATATATGAGCCTCTGTCTCAGGGAAAAGTCAAATAAAGTGTTAAAATTATTGATCGGTAGAAAATAAGATTGTAAATGTTTGATAGGTTAAAAAAAAAATCCAAATAAAGTGTTAAAATTGTTGATTAGTGGAAAATAAGATTGTAAATATTTGATAGGTTCAAAAAACAATCTTTCAAAATATATGAACCAACACTTTGATTAAAGATATTGGTTTATAAGCCAAAATAATGTAACAACGAAAAATCAAATACTATAGTCCTCGTAACCCGAAAGGGAAAAATATATGGATATAGGATAGTGGAACCATTCAGTGAAGCATATTTAGGTAATTTCTTATTCCTTAAGGGTTGGTATAGTAAATGCATCATTTGGAGCAACCGTGGTAACACTTCCACTCTACACCATGCCATGGTTTTCCAGGGAATGTTAGGACTATCCGTACTTAGAAAATAAAGTAGGATAGTTATTACTAAACTTCTTACCAAGAACGCAAGAAGCAATCACAAGCAATCTAGTAATTGGTGTAGATGTCCATACCTAGTTTCACATTTGTCACATGAACACACAAACTAAAATATTATCATCTTAAAAAGGGTTGTAAAGTCACATTGTACAAGAAATGCATATGATGAAAGGCACTAGAAGGATTAAAATTTGAAATGGACATTCTTATAGCGATTTAACAATAGCAATGATGGTTGAGTGGTTCTCAACACAATGATGATAGTTATGTTACTTCTTGAATGATTCCAAGAATACTACAATTATGAATAATCATAATGCTTTATTTTTTAAGTCGCTTTGATTCAAAAACTTTTAATATGTTTATATATTAATATATTATCTCATATTTATTGGTAAGTTGCCTTTGTATTTTTTAATATGGTGAAGGATTAAATTATAATTTTTTAATAACAAAATAATGTTTTAATGGTTTTAAAAATTATTGTTTATGTTTATTTAATTGGCAATTGGTTAATTTAGCAAATTGGAAAAGGGGATAAAGTATAAATTTGTCTAAAATAGAGATCAAAAGTATGCATAAACTTAAGGTGAACAAATTTAGTGGTATAAAAGGATATGCAAATTAAAATTCTTAATAAAAACCAATATTTTTATGTGGTTGCATAACAAGGATAACACATGGGATGTTTTTCAAAAGAGGAATTTTATATGGTTTAGATGGTGTTGTCAATGCAAAAGATTTATAGTTCATCTCATGTCGGAATGTCCATACTTTGAGGTATGGAAAGAGTGGGAAAGAGTAATTTAGATTGTGAATCTTTGGGAAGATGGAAGTCTTAAAGAGGTCTTCAAAATATGGTGCAATGGAAAGGAGAATTCCATAATCAAAGCATTTTTGCTTAACATAGTCTTAGGAGTATGACTTGTTAGAAATCAAAAGTTGTTTGAAGAAAAAGAGACTTGTTGCCTCAAATGTGTTGTCTAATCCTTAAATATTTTATATTCCTTTCTATGAGTGCGGGAAAAGATATATCATCATCAAGGTTAAATGGCTATAAATAAGGATATTTCATGTGCTTTTTTAATGATGCATCATAGGGGAATCTTCCTAAAGGAGGTTGAGGAGGCATATTATACTTATCATTAAATCACAATATTATTTTTTTTTGTAAGCTTGGTAGGACTACATCTTCAACATGTCTCATATATCACCCCGATCGAGGCGAGGAATTGAACCGATGACTTCACATCAAGGAGTGCCTTAACAGAGCACTCGATCACCATATATCCAAGACCCCATGGACCACAATATTTATTTTTAAAATTTGGCTAATAAACTAAAAAATTCTAAGAATGGATAGCATGAAAGCTAGTTTTGAAACCATCACAAGAATTTGGTGTAAACTATTTACAAATATTTGGACACCAAAAGCTAGTTACCCAATGCATGCATAAGGAAATTGCTCTTATGAATTTCATATTAAGATCCTTATATGGAAAATTTCTCAATCTACTAATATATTTCTCATATACATCTTCCTCTCATGTTTACATGGACAAGAACAATAATGTAGATTGGCTCTCAAAAATGGGAGTTGAGTTGGAACAAGGAACCTAGATTGTTTCAGTAATCCAAAATAGACATACTACATAATTATATAATCATGAAGCATTGACTTAATTACAACTATTATAGTTCATGTTGTAGTTTTTGTATAATGATAAACTTCAACGATTTCCATATAAAAGACTAGTGCGACCATCTAAATTAAATCATCAGTAAACGATGATAGGCATCAATCCATGATAAGCATCAAAACACTTACCTCATGATACATAACACATCATCAACATTAAAATAAATCATAAAAAATAACTAAATTGTAACTTCATTTTAATTTATTATTATTTTTAATAATTATAAAAAGAATTCCCCCGATCAAGGTGGTACCCAAAGAATGGCAGTGGGAGATGCAAATGGTTTAAATGATCATGAGGTGAGGATTGGAACGGATTTAAGGCCGCCACCACAAGAAAGAGTTGGCGGTAGTGTGATGGTGCTAACCACCAGTTGTCCTAGCCATGAAAATTTATTAACCTCGCATGCTCATTCTGCATGATTATTCTCTGCCCATTGTTGTCAACTCATTGGAATCACCTCAAGGCTTCTAGGAATTTGGCAATGGGTATAATATTGTTTTTGTTGCACTATGTAGAGGAAGTATGTGAGGATTTATCTCTATCCAATTATGTGAGTTATTTAGTATTTCATTACCCGTTTAGTGTTGTTTCTATCATTTTTTTAAGGGGCTTGCCACAGTCCTTCTGACCTGGTCACCCCTTTCTTTGTGTCTCTTGATCTCCATCAGAAGTCTTTATTTTTCCTGGTTTCGAAAATTCGCTTGTTTTATCTATTAGTTGGCTATCCCTATTTCAAAGGTGTGAAATCAACAAGGAAAGGGTGCACACAAGGAATGGGGTTTGCAGATGGTGGCTTTAGTAGTCTCATTCGAGCACTCAATTCCATAGCTCAAGCACTCTTAGTGGAATTCGATCTATCACCCACTCAGTCCTCTCCATGATTTTAACAAGGCATGGTTTAAAGTTTGCATTGTATCAACTGATTATAGTGGTGTATACCCCAAAATTTTGGATATGGATTTTATGAGCTTTGAATGCGGGCACAAACTTCTACAATCTAGTATTTGGACCTCCCTCAATACCCTTGAAGTCTTTGTTGGGGGTTTTCCTATTTCTTTTCCTTTCAATGGCGTACCTTTTTTATCTCCCTCACTCTCACCTTTGGAAATCCCCTACTCTCAACCTCTCCCTGTGACCACAGCATTTGTGCGCCTCCCTGTTGGAATTAGCCTTATTCATTGAAATTTACATCACCAGTGTATCCCATTTCTATGTGTTTTCCTGGTCAAACTTCATATATGTCGCATCAACAAGCAAGATGTAGTCGAGCCTCCTCTTCTCGGGTAAAAGGGAGTGCTCGAGGTAGATTAAGTGTTCATAATTTCGCAAGGAGGTATCACTCATAGACCCCCCACCCTATATAGTAAGAAATAGCTCGTGTAGATGATGAAGTGTGGGTTGATCATGATGAGAAAATTAATGTGGAGAACTTAGCCTTTATGGTTGAGTGGATGCCAGACTTAGGTCATTTCCATGGGCACCAAAACCAATAGCTATATATGATTGAACTATATTGGGACATGAAATCCATGCTCAACAAATTCTTGTTGGAGCGCAATGAAGAAAGAAGGAAGATTTTAATGCAGATAAATGAATTGTAGATCGAACGTAGAGATATCAATCTAGAACATTGATATATCTCTACTCATTTAACTAGGATCAAAGTGTTTTTGTTGAAGGGAAATAACCTTGCCTCACCAGGGAACCCTACCAACCCCATTAATGTTTCCTCATCCTCATAGAGCCATGCATGCCCTCTTTGTTGAAAGTTTTGGATTTTTTTAAATCATGTATAAGTACTTGGATTTAGTTATGTTAGGCACATATAAGTTAGATGTTATTAGCGATCACATGGACATAATTTTTTGATTAAGCATTGTTATAAGGAGCATTTTATGTATATCATATTTTGGACAAAATCTTCTCTTCAAACATTTTTTTGGTTTCCCTAGTGGCAAACTAGAATGGTTGAGCTACACTACTATGTATCTCTTTGACAGATGAATGAAAAAAAATAGCTTATAAAAAGAATTAATATATGAATTAAACATGTGTGTGTGTGTGTGTTTAAAAAATCATTTAACAATATTCTTAACCACTGAGATTCACGCCCAATTTATCATGGATATTTTTAACCTGTAAACAGACTTTGTTACATTACCATGGTTTATCAATACCACATGCCCAAAAAACCATAACTCATTTCACATAACACTTGTTCATATGGCATTATTTTAATTGAAAATTTTAATTAAAAGAGTATAAATGGCATAACTATTTTTAAGGAAATCTCAACGTTTGATTTGTGACTATTGCTAAGAACATTTAGAATATTTTGATATTTTGGGGAGATTAAATTGCTACCATATACCTATAATGAAATTTAAATTCTAGAAACCCTATTAAAAACTTAACACATCTATAGATGTATTAAAATGTCCTTTTAAAATGTTATTTTGATATTTTTTTAAATTACTCTTGCTTTACTTTGCAACACCTTGCAAATTGGCCATATTCGTGGCAGACCTTGCATTTAAAAGGGAGTTTATCATAGTCCACTTCCTTTATATGGCTCCAATTATCTAAATTAAGGGAAAGATTTGTAGGAAGCCCCTTATCTAGATCGACATTTACATAGATCTATGCACACAAGGAAAGCCCCTCATGTGGTTCAGCTCGATCGATATATTTTCTAAATGCATTTTTTAGGTTCGTGAATGTTATTTCATTCCAACAATGTAGTGGTAAGAATGGGAGCTTCACCTACACGAGAATTGTTGACGGGACATCACTATTAGTGTTAAAATATGGGCTCCATCTATCTAGGTATAATCCTTGCACTCCCACGAAATATGGGTCACTTCAAAAGATCATATCGCAATCCACTTTAAGCTCAAAGATAAAGGTAAAGAATCCTTTACCATAGAAGGTCATAGATATTCTCAGCATAGGCTTCTCATTTTTTTCAACCCATAACCTAATCAATCAGGGGGGAGGGGGGAGGTCAAATCCCCATGAATTGGCCAACCAAACCCCTTTATGTAAACTGCAAGTGGTGGATTTGGATTGAGTCATGCAAAATCTACCTTTGAGATCTCCTCTAGTTTCTTGGCGAATCTTGAGGGCTTTCCCTTTGAGTATCTCGATCCATTTGCCACCAAAGAGTTAAAGGTGACAATGTCATGCATCCAAGGGCGGGGACCCCCCTAATCCAGCTATCGAGACGCAACAAATATCGATTTGTAGTCACATGTTGTGTGAATCAACGTTATAGAAGGGCACTATTTTTTGCAAATTAATAATATAAATAACAACTTGAAATATTTTTTGAAATGATAAATTTAAACATATAAATTCATATAAAAAGTTTAAAATGACTTATAAATACCATAAACATTTGATAATATATTTTATTATATTAGTAACAATACATATTTTTAGTCAGAGGATCTTATCTCGAGTGGTACAAATTGGTGAACAATTGTTCCCCCCACTATGTGGGTTCAAGTCTTTGGAAACATATTGTAACTTCAAAGTAGGAAGTTACCAATTCTCCAAAAAATATGTCAGCAACCCAGTGTTAGCATTGATGTCAACAGTGCTCCGGTTTTGTGTCGGTAGCCTAGTGTTGGCATTGACGTCAACAAATATGGATGTGTGTGCATGATGACCTGATATATGAAAGAGGTGTTCTGGTGTTGCAGAAGGTGTACAGATGCTTGGAAGAATGTGTGCAAGTGGCTTGAAGCAAGTTTAGTATAGCTAAATAATTTAATGTTTACAACATTTTCTCTAGCTTGCCTCTTTATGCCCATGCAATTTTCATAATCTATGTTAGCCTGCTCCATTTAGCCTTCATAGGTCTACTTTGGCTTGCCTTTATGTGCCCACGCATATGCCTATAGGTGAAAATTCGTGATGTTGTTCGCACACAAAAAATGCTATGGGCTCTTACCTATGAAAATGCTCATGTTATTTGGAGGCAATGCATCATTTTGATCTAGTCACATTTAATCGCCTTGATTTGGTCATCCACCAGTAGAGCACAATGAATATAATGAACATTTATCTAATCATGGTTAACAACTATTTGACTTGGTCCCCAGAGGTATGAACACAGTGTGGATCTGGTCGTGGTGGAATGAAGTTAATGTTTGGTTTGGTCTGCTTTGATGCTCCATGAAAATTAGATTAAATTTCCATGCTATTAATTCAACCGAATTTAGTTAGTGAGAATTTGGATGTAAATCATATACTTCTAGTGTGATGCCAATAGGTTGAGTATAGAGAGGCAGTGTTATGAAGGGAACTGATGAGTGGTGTGCACAATTTTGTGACATGTGCAATAGGTAAGAAAACAATGTGTTGTTTGACCTTGTAGTGCATTGAACATGTAATTTCCAAAGATTAAACTGAGGTTGGTTGATGATCGATTTCGAGCTTAATCTGTGTTGTGTGTTGGATCAAGGAAATAGAGTGACGTTGAGTGTAAATTGTGTATTATGGAGTGTGATGGGTATAGTATGGTAGCATTAATGGATCTGGTGCATATGGTCCATGTGAGCATTTAGTGGATGTCTCAAGTCAATTCACTTGATCAATTGTAGCATTGTTGGGTGGAGTGGAAGTGTTTTTTGTCAAGTGTGATTGGTAGAAGTATTGTGCATATGGAGCTTGTGTTTGGAACAACAAGTTTTGTTGATACCTGATACATCTTGTGATGTCATTTGTAGCTTGTAGTTTACATTGTGTGATGAACATGTTTTGATCTAATGTGAACTAAGTAGTGTGTAGAGTGATGGGAATTAATAATGTCAAGTATGTATGGACAAAGTATGGGATTGTATCTTAGTGGTGCCGCTAGTATGATGTGGGTATTGGAACAAGTCGGGTGCTTATGTATTGTAGTTGTTTCATATTTCATATCACTGACAATGTTTTTCCAAGGAGTAGATGTTGCCATGTATTGATATAATCCATGTACCATATATTTGTTATGATATTTGTATTATATTTATGCTAGTGTGTCGTTGCTAGTACTAGATTTAATGGAAGCTTGTTGAGGTTATGTCAGAGAGTGTATGGTTGAGATATTAATCTTTGTCATAAGCCTTGTAATGTATTGCTAGTGTTTGTATATCTGAGATTGAGAGGGCATTATTGCATACATTAATATGTTGTTGTATCTTGAGTGTATCATTGAGAGAGAGTGAGTTGTATGTTGTTGTTGAGTATTGTATGGTGAAACCATGTTTCTAGGGTTTGGCAGCTTGATTATATGTATGTTAAGTAGAGAGTGAGTGAGTGTTTTTTGTTGGTTAGTGTCTTTGGTGCTTGAGTTTGTTAGTGAGATGTTTGGGTAGAGTTAATGATGAGCTAGGGTTTTGTCAGTAAATTTGTCAGAGTATAGTGCTAGGATTTGCATATTGCAGAGAGCTCATTGATGCCATGTATAACTGAGTTTTTGCGTTGTTAGGGTTTGATGTTATTGGTATGCAGACAGGTATTTTTATGTTGTTGTGATTGAAGAGAGAGAGATGCATGGATCTAGTATGAAAATAAATGAAATGTGGTTCACTGTGGTTTGATAAAAGGTGGATCTAGTGTGAAAATGTATGAAAGGTGGTCCACAAAGATCTGAAGGTTCAGACCTTCAGTTGCAAGTGGTGGCTTGTTGATTTACGGAGTAGTGGCTTCCTTCAGGGGTTGGCCTAAGAAACTATTTGGAGGTTGGGGCCTCCATTAGATAGGGGCCTTCATATAGTTGCAAAAGTGGTGGCTTCCATCAAGTAGTGGCCTAGAGTGGGTGGTTTCTTGCATACATCGCAAGTTGAGGCTTGCATACTGGTGGTGGCAAGTATAAGATATAAAAGAAGGTTTTCAATAATAAAGAAGAAGAATAAGAGAAAAAGAGTTTGATGGTTTTTGTCTTGGAAGGGTTTCCACCTAATATCTAGTGTCCTCATGTGTTGATGGTTTTCTCTTATGGTTTACTTGTCACTTTCCATTTACTAGTCATGTGATTTGTTTAGATCTGTTATATATTGTGTTTCTCTTTATTTGATGATTCAGTAGATTGTAAATAAAAGGAAAAAAGTGTTAATTGGTGATCCATGTTGTACAACACAGATTCACCCCCCCCCCCCCATCTCAGTATTGTCAAGCTCCCAACAATTGGTATAAGAGCGAGTGTCTTCAGGTGCAACTTGATCATTGGAAGGCATATTTAGTAAATTTTATTTTATTTACCTATTTATATTCTTTTATGCGTGATGGATCATCAAGGTGTGTCTATGCTTAGTTTTGCAAGCTACCAGGTATAGAGAGAAAAGGTGAAGAGAAAGTTGACAACTTGTGGATCTAATGTCTGGAAGTGATGCAGGAGCATTCAGCTCAAGAAAAAACATTGTATTTTAATAGACATAGGGGGTCTTGTGTTTTAAGGAAGTTGGTTTCCTAAGTGTTAGTTTAATGTAATTATTTAGGCTTTTGAGTGATTTTAATGAGAATAGGATTTAGTATTGTGAGGAATATTTTTAAATGTTCTCGAATGTTAGAGAACATGAGGGATTTAGGATAGTTGAAAGATTTGGAAATCAAATGTAAATCTTAGGTTAGGAGTTGGTGTCACGATTTGTAGATTAAAGAGGATCCTTGGGGATAAAGATGAGATTTTAGGATTTTGTTGAGAAGTTTATGGATCTAAGCCAGGAATTTATTATAGAATCCTTTTGTATAAATGTAAGCCAATAAGGCATGGAAAGGGGTTAGATAGTTAGATAATTATTCAAGTTAATTAGGGAGTTAGAGTGTGAATAGATTGATTGTAAGCCTACGGGCAGATTGTGAAACAGAGGCCATTGATATTGGAATTTAGGCCTGAGAGAAGAAATTGTGTAAATATATACTTATTTATTAATACAAACAACTCAATTCTGAGTTTATGTGTGTGTATGGAGTAATTTAGTTATAACATGTGTGTGAACTAGAGTAAATTCTATGTAACAGAGGTTGCAGGTGGAGTTCGAGCAGAACACAGAGAAGAAGTGATATGAAGGATCATATTGGATCGCTTGAATCCATTCGAAGGATCACAGTCGAGATTCAGGAGTGACTGTGTTAAGAGCATGTGGATTTAAATCAAGAGGGAGTTGTGTTGTAGGAAAACTAAATACTAAAACCTTAAAGTAAACCCGAAAACACTGAAAACACTGAGAAATGGCATTAAAACGAGGTAAATAGAAGGACAAAGAAATGGAGTGACGATGCACAGGAGTCGTTGGATCTATGAGATCAACGAATGAGGTTGAAGGCGATGGGCAATCAAGATTAATTCGCGCAGCATAAAGTAAAAGAAATGAACATCAGAAATAAAGTAAAAGAAATGAACATCAGAAATTAAACCTAAGAGTTTGCAGAAGAGGAGAGTCGTTCCCTTAGGCGGAAGTGGTTTTTGCGCGGCATCAAACCGTAAGTGGTTTCCAGAAAACGGACCCAATGAAGATATGAACCATATCTTAATTGAGTTGAAATCCGAAGGAGATCAGACCATCCATTGAATTTGTGATAGGACGGATATTGCGTGCTAAGCAAGTATGGAGGAATCTCTGAAAAACGGACCTGATAAGAGTTTATACAATGGGGTTAAGCTTTCGTTGAGATCCAGTGATCAGGACCGTCCATTGGTGTGCTGATCGGACGGATATTGCTCAGAGAAGGTGTGCGCAGGTTAATTCGTTGAGCGGACCCGATATGGTTATGGATGTGAGTTAAAGTTATTTGATTTCTGATGGATGAATGAGTTAACATTGCGATACGACGCGATAGCCGTTGATCTGGTGGAGTGAAATCAATGGTGGAGGCTGAACGTGATAAAGGTGAGCATCGGAAAATGTGCAAGGGTTGTGGATTGGCGGAAAGGTAAAGTTAAGTGAATTATGTGTATTTCTATTATACTAGAGTTATAATAGAAATAAAGGAATTAAATATGCTTTGGTTTAAGTCGAGTGTAATAAAGTCTAACCATGGTATGGTTAAGATGAGCGGATGTAAGAATTAACCAAAGGTTAAGGAGGGTTGAATAAAGTTCCGTTGGAAGGCTTTATTAAAGTTTAAGATTATGGACATTCAATTAAAATGTTTCCGCATGATATTTAATTAAGGGGGCCTTAAACCTTTATTTGTGAAGGTTTTCATCATGGAATAGGGTATTAATTCCTAGGACCAGTGACATGCAATTTTATTTGCATAATGTGGGTATTGTCAGCTTAGGCTGGCATCATTTGGTATCATAGCATAATTGTGTTTGAAACAATAGATATCAGAACAGAATAAGGAAATTATGTGTTATGTTTAAAGATGTGTATGCAGGCAAGAGGAGACAGGTTATTTGAATTTGATAAGTAGAAGGTATGACATAAGATGAGAGTAAGTGATACTCTTAAGAAGGGATTGCAGAAGTATAAAGAAAGCACAGGGATGTTTGTTTTCTTGAGAAAAAGGGAGATTCACTCAAATGTGAAGAGTGTATGGAGACTGCTTTTGAAGTCATACAGGTATTGTTTTATTTAACTCTGGTTTGATTTTTGCAGGTTAGAGACAAAGTAAATATTGATAGAAGCAAAGAGACAAGGAAAGTTGTATGTGTTCTAAATAACAAAGTGAATGAAAGACTGGAAAAATAGGTGGTAGTGAACCTGAAGAATCCGACTGAAAGTTGGACAGAGAGGACAAGAGTGTTCTCAGAAGGAAGCTAAACAGAAAGCTTTTGAAAGCTGGAAATGATATTTGGTTTAATTATCATTGATATGCAAGTAACAGTAATTAATGAAGCATCTCAGAAATAAGATCATAGCATGAAGAGAAGTGGTGAGGGAAGCCGGTAAAGGTTTCTGAGAGAGAGTGGAAGAACCTAGTATTTCAATTGTGTTTGAAATACCAGAGGACAGTTGTGTTCTCAAAAGTGTAGATGAGTTGAATTTTAGAGCCCGGAGTTCTCATATGGTTCCAGAGGAGAGAACCAGATAGATGCCAAAAGACTGACCTCAGAGGAGAGAAGCTTAGTGAGGTATCATGCAACAGGGAGAACTTGTTGTTGTAGAGACTTGTATAGCTCATAGTGAGTGAGTGAAGAACTCATAGAGATGGAGAATAAGATGACTACTGATAGTCATAGTAAAGGTTCTGAGGAAGACCACAACAGGAGAAAAGTGAAGAAGGAGAATGCCAAGGAAAATGGCAAGAGAATGAGTCAAGAGGAAATTGACAAAGAGATTGCTGAGATGAAAGAACAACTCAATGTATTAAGGATGATACTTTAGGAAAACAAAGACTATGTTGGGTCTTGAATAAAAAGCCAGTGAAGTGGTCTAAGTTATAGAGAAGGCTACAACAGAAGCAGGTGAAGTGGCTGATGGAAAAACTTAGAGAAGCTGAGTTGGAAATGGAAGTGTCCATTTGTGAACCAGAACAGGGTGAAGTTCTAGGTGAAGATGAAGATGAAGACTTGAAGACTAAAACTTCAAGTGAGACCAAAAGGCCACATGATTTTAAATCTGATGATTTATGTATGTTTGCAGGTGAAACATGTGAAGAAGGACAATTTGTTGATATTGTCATAAAGGAGGAAGAAGACAGGCAGAATCTAAATTCTGTTCTGAAAGAAGTGGAGAAGGATATCAAGCAACCAAGTGGAGGGCTTGAAGAGGTTGAAGAGGAGACCATCGAAATATTTATGAGTCATGTATAGGACTTGGAACAGCGGAATGATTTTAGTAAAACATTGATGTTTGAAGCTGTTACAAGACAAGAACATTTTCTTGTGAAAGGAGTTGAAATTCAGTTTGATGAGCTAATATGTGAAGCAACAGTTGAGACTGTTGAACTCTGTAATTTTCAAATTGATAATTTGAGTATAAATGCAGGAGTCATAAATAATAATGAAGTACTTATGAAGTGTAACAGAGAACTTGAATTGCTGGAATATTTGCTGGAAAATTCAGAGTATAACAGTGTGATTGCAGAGGAAGGAGTTCACTACAGTGGACAAGAGCAGAAAGACATCATTGAAGCAGATGGTGTGGAGAAGAGACTAACTGATAGTCTTAAGAGTACTTTATAGAATTCTTTAGAGAAGTTGAATCAGCATATTGATGTGCTGATAGAGGAGAAGAAATAATAGCAACATACTGATGTGTTGCCAAAGGAAGAGAAGGCACAGAAGCCTTATGAGTTTTATTTTAACAGATGTTTAGTTCAGGTTTAGTTGCAGATGCTGGAGAAAAATTGGCACAGATGAGCAGAAAAATAAAAATGAAAGAGGAAGATTTTGTGGAAAAGTTTAATCCAGGGAACAGATATGTTCAATTGCTGGAAAGTTAGGATTCAATGCAGAAAGAGATAATCATGAAAGAGGGTAAGGATGAAAGGGCGGCAGTATGAATCCAACAACTTCAAAGTTAGTGGATAGCAACAACAAACTAAAATGAAGAGAAAGAGGTAGAAGTGGCAGAGTATGGACCAGCCCAAGGATGCGTTGGAAACAGAGATTGAAGAGTTATGGCAGATCATGATGAAACAGTCCATATGGAGGAGATTGACAGTAGCAGGAAGAATGATCAATCAAAATTTGAAACTAATTGACAAGAAGATGAAGATGAAACAGAAGGCAGCAGACATACAGAAGAAACAAAGGTGCAAGACTCTCAGGCAACTACAAACTAAGTTTGGGATCCTGGAGGTTTTCTATCAACATATGAAGGCACGTGATCAGGAGATCATGAATTTTTTCTACCTTGGGAGTCTGATGTAGGAGCATTCAGATCAAGAAACATCATTGTATTTTAGTAGACATAGCGGGTCTTGTGTTTTAAGGAAGTTGGTTTCCTAAGTATTAATTTAATGTAATTATTTAGGCTTTTGAGTGATTTTAATGAGAATAGGATTTAATTAAGTATTGTAAGGGATATTTGTAAATTTTCTCGAATGTTAGAGAACATGAGGGATTTAGGATAGTTGAAATATTTGTAAATCAAATGTAAATCTTAGATTAGGAGTTGGTTTCACGATTTGTGGATTAAGGAGGATCCTTAGTGTTGTAGGAAAAGTATCCGACTCGGATGACCCTATCCCACTCTAAGGGTGACAGTTCCTTAGCAACAACTGTAAAACAAACTACTTAAGGTTTACTTCTTTATGAAAGCAAAAGAGAATGGAGAAAGCACTAACCGTTGCCTTGCGCTTAATGTCGAATCCAAACTCTTCTCTTTGACCGCTTGCTCCTAGCTCTTTGTCCTTCTGCTCGCCCAGCTACGATGAGATCCTGCAAAATAACAAAGAAGGAAACTACAAGAGGCATGCAATCATAACTGGTTCATGGATTAGTGTAAACCAAACATGCAATCATCACAATATATAATTGAAACAAGAGCACATAGAAGAACCTCAATAGATTTTATTAATGAAGAAATAAAGGTTCTGAGAGTATTACAACCATTGAAGGCTCCAACCCAGCAACACCTCCCAGCAGAAAGAATTGCTCTTCTTCACCTCTCTCAAACAATCACCCAATAACTCAATAGTGAAACCAACAGCATATCATTACTTTGCACAAAATTCCAGCCTCCTTGAGCTCATAGGAGAGAGCTCAATATATAGATGAATTGAGAAAGGATGAGTCAGCTTGCAACTGATGTGTAGCTGCCTTGTGTCCTCTCTCTCTTCAGTTAATCTTTAGTTGATCTTCAGTTCTTGAGTCCACTTGGAGAACTTTGCTTCCACTTGGAGAAACAGAGCCTCTGACTCATCACAAGGCGAAATACCTGATCCAAGTGTCATTTTTGGAAGATTCCAAAGCAATGACTCACTGTGACACTTGTCCCTTTTCGCTCAGCGCAGGTGGCCTTTGTCCCACTTGCTTTGCAACGCAGGTACACCATGGAGCAACTGAGTTTCAGCGCAGAAACCTAGTGGAGCACCTGCTTTGATTTCAGGATTACTTGTTTTTGAGTGTTTTCAGGTGGAGAACTGATCTGAGAGCTGTTGGTTTGCTGACCTTGTTCCTCTAGGGGTAGGAACATCATGTTTAGGGAACTCTGGATCCCTTGGATTATTGACAATTCATGCTTGTTGCTGTAAGGCACAAAATTGTCTATAACAGATGCCCCCTAAAGTATGAGGTCGTTTATCGGGTGAAATGCTTTATTGAGAGGATCCGAAGTTCATTCAATCTGCTGAGAAGTGTCCTGTAATAAGATACAATACAATACATTATTTTTCATACATTTTTCATGATCTAGCTGAGGCGGGCATTCCCATGCTCAGCTTTATAAATACATTTTGGTACATAGAACAGACGATCGTCTGATTGTAGACTGATAATTCTCTGCTGAAATTATCATCCTTTGAGAAGGATGATCATCTGCTGTAATGGTGTACATATCAAATGTCTTTATGTCCTGAATATATATCGCAGCCCGGATGGATGAAACTAGATCCGGGGTCTTCAATCTCTTCCGATCTTCACTCGATGTACAAGTCGATCCATGTGAGAATTTCTTGAAGTCGAACATGGAAAGACATCGCTTTGATTACCGGTCAATGATGTAAACCGTTAACAAGCGCGAGAGGAGTCACCGATAAGGATGATGACCCTCAAGGTACGGCAGTACAATCCACATGGTGGGAATAAAGGACTTGGCGTCGACCACCATGCAAAATCTTCTGGTCGAAGGTCATTGATGTATACCTGTCGCCGGAAGTGAGAAACTTGCCATTGAGGCATGCAAGCTTCAAAGTACTGAGGGGGGTGTTCCTAGATCAACTCCTTGGATAATGAGCTGATGTCGACAAGGAGCGATCCGTCAAAGGAGGGCCTTAATGAATCCCACATCAGTGACACGGAACGGAGCTAGTGATTGTGATGAGGTGAAAACAAACTGTGATGTATGATTCAGGGTGGCGGTCATGAAGTGGATGAAGGATAATGTATGGCAGTGGGTGGAACACGGTTGACTCTTTACAGAACCACATCTCTTGAACATATAACGACACTGATCTGATGGATTGGTAGCATTACCCCAATTGTGGATGGTGTGGCGAAGACCATGGTTATGAGACCGGTGAATGAAACAACCCAACCCGATGTGATACGGAGGACAAAGTGTCATGTTCAAGAGCGACTTGCTACCATTAATGCTGTGAGGTTCTCCCAATTTTTCCCCAGTCATTTCTGACCAGTACCTCTTTATTTTTGTCAAGCTTGAGGAGGATAACATATGCTTGTTCTATAACTTGCCCTTCGGGCAAGCCCATCGCTATATTTTAATGAGCCTAGCGATAGGGAAACTCGTTCTCGTCTAAAGACAAGTTTGTCGCTATTTAATCATTTTAACGAGTCTAACGACAAAGAAAACTCAGTCCTTTTCATTTTTAGAGAGTCTGAAAAGGTACGAAAAGTTAACTCCAAAATTCCTTTTTCGTCTTCTAATCCCTTAAGTCCGAAAAAGTATAAAACAATACAGAAGGGATGAATTTTCGATTGCTTTAACGAGCCGAACAAAACAAGCGCTCGATCTTTTTGTGCAATAATCCCTCAGGTCCAAAAAGATTAAAATCTAGAGGAGGGATAGCTCTTCCGGTCGCTTTAACGAGCTGGAAGGCCAAAACTCGGCAAACTTTTCATATTTTACGAGTCAGTGAAAAGAGCTCAAAGAAGACTCGTCTTTTGAGGAACGAGTGATAAACAGGGATAGCAGCAGATTCCAGGTACAGGTTGGAATTTTCCAATCACGGCAGTGTCACAAGGATGGCTAAGTGAAATCACTCTTCGCAGCTGTTCCTCAAAATGGGTAAACAAACATATGGAGATGAACGATTGGCCAAATGAACGGATGGAGGTGATGGCATATAAACACGACCAAGGGCTTTTAATATGGCTGTCAAAGGTTACATTTCTCAAGGTTGTTTACCGGTTCATTTTTTCTGGATGAGCTTGAACTATAGGGAAAGATTGCTCACAACTTGTGTTTATTTTTTAACGAGCATGAACTCTGTACAAAACTGCTCGATTATACCAGTCATAATACAAGAAATGCCTCAGGTGAGATAGCTATTTTTTTTAAGGAGCTTTATCTCACGAAGCTATGCTCCTATTTGGCAAGTTTTGACTTTTGCCCCACATCCTTTCTTTATGCAAGCTGGAAACGGCTAATCCTACGAGTTTAACGGGTTAGACCTACAGGTTTAAAGGGAGGACCTAAAAATTTAAAAAATAAATAGTCGTCCCGTGCTTGCATTCCAAAAGGTTCGCATGCCCCCAGGTATAAAGTATAATTTCTAGGTTCGTCCTCTTACTTATTATCCGAAAAATGGTTTTGTTCGCTGCCGCAAACTAAACTCTCTTTTCGGCGATGTCTATCATTAGGTTGCTAAGGATGGTGACTACTTGTTGCAGCAATTTCCTCTCTTTCTTTGAAGACTGCCCCTACTTCTCTTTTAAAACATATTGTTTTAATGGGTGAGGCTTGACATTCAAAGATGGTGCCTTCTTGCTGCCACAAATAGATCCCCTCCTTAGGAGAGCCCACCTCTTTAGACAAAGGGAGCGATTCTTCCGCTTCAACATAACTTTGACAAAATAATTTTATCCTAGAACAACCCTCTCTTCCTTTTTTGGACGGGGGTACGGACTAGTCCATTCTTCTGCGGAAATTAACTTTATACCTAAGGTTTTCTCTGCCCGAGGCAGGCCAGGGTGCATGCCCCCTGGGTCCCCATTCTTTTCTTCTCGAATTACTCGCATTCATCGGGAAGTAGAACCGGGGGCGGTGGCATTCCTTGAGTGAATAAACCGTTAAGGGATGGTATTTGACTATTTGCAATGCGTGATCCTGGAAATGAAAGTTGGTCTACGAGCTGGACCATTCTTCTTTCGTGCGGAAAACACATGACTCTAAAGAGTGAGGACACTATTGCCTCCATGCAATATATATAGTCTCGTCCAAGGAGTAAGTTATATGCCAAGGGTCCCTGGACGACCATGATGTTCATATGAACTGTCTTCCCTTTCAATGTAACTGGAACATTGGGGAGAATCCCTAACGGGTGACTGGTTCCTTTATCAAAACCTGATAGGTTTCTCATCTCAGGTAAAAGCGCCGGGCAACCCAGTGCTTTCCAAGCAACAGAGGAAAGGATACTCACAGATGCCCCTTCATCAATGATAGTTCCAGCCATCACCATTCTGTAGATTTGGACTATGATTCTGAATGGGATACTGGCTGGTAACCGGGGTCTGCCTAGTTGATTCCAATCAAAGGATACAACTAGGTTGCTTGGTGGTGGGACCGAATATACGGCCGGATACGACCCTGACGATGTTCCTTCCTGCGATAAAGGAATGGGCGCATTGCCCTGATGCTCATCAGAGTCTGTGTTGATGAAAAGAATATGGACGGTGTCATCCTTATCCTCTTCAGTGAGGGTGTCATTTGAAGATGGGTCTTCAATGACGGGGTCATTGGAGGATGAAACCTCCGAAGGAAGAACGGGGTCGACTGCCGTTTCGACCTTTAGACTTTCGTCTGTTCTGGATTCAGTAGGTTCATTTTCAATGATCGACACTTCAGCTGACCACTTGAGCGGGTCAGCTGGATTTTCAACTACCGAGGGATTAGGCGCGAGTTTTTGGTATCCAGGAGGAAGTCGTAACGGTGAAACCGGACGATCTTCCAAAACTCTCTTTGCCTCATCTAAGAATGGACATTTGTGGATGGCGTGATCGCCTTCACACAATATACAGGGTGATCTTGGTCTCCCTCTTCGTCCTTCACTCTCGCTAGTTGACGGACTGCAATCAACATGACTACCAGAGGTTGATGCTACCGGATTGTGCAACCTTGAGGACCAGTCCCTTAGTATCCGGGGAATACAAGGACAATCACGATGGAAGTGGGCCCCTTTGCAAATGACACATGGCGATTTAGGCCCGGTCGGTGCAGTGTGTGGGTTTTTGTCAGCTGTCTTTTGCTTGCCCCCAGTCGCCTTCGCCATAGGCCCCTTCTGCTTCTTTTCTCTCTTCTTCTTTTCCTTCTTCTCCATGGGAGGCTGACTTTTGCCGGCTCTTCCTTGTGAAGATGAAGGATCAGAGGAAGAATTGTAAGAAGTGGAAGGCTGGTGGGTAGCTCTAGGCTGTTCTGACTGTTGATTCGACTGCTCAGGATTAGTGGCGATCTGGACTACATTAGTTGAAAAGAGCCATACAGGTAGGCCAATTGTCAATCCTGGAAGTGACAATGTTGCCATATGAGGCGCACCAACATCTCCCCAAGAGGAGAAGGGATTTGAACTTCCACCAAGGTTATTTCCTTGGTTGGTGGGCTCCATACTTTTCAACTGAAAGATCAACGTGGGAATAACAGGTGATTATGTTCCGCTTAAAATAAATTTTATTAACGACGCTTTTAGACACAAACTTGCTTTTTCATGTTTTAAGAGTCGAGAAAAAGCTAAAGATGACTCTAGTCGCCTTCGATGTTTTAACGAGCCCGAAGTGACAAATGCTCGGTTGGACTTTTTCAGTTATAGAGTTTGAAAAAGGCCAAAAGAAACTACTCTGGAGTTCTAGGCAGAGGGTGTGCCAAACTTTTCGCGAAACCACAGAATACGTTTTACGGTACGGGTGGTCGATCTTCGTGAATGCTCTGTTCACTGCATCGCGGTCAGTAGGGCGGCCGACACGGCTTCCTATGGATAAAGGATAATTGCCTATAGGGGTCTCCCAATATATACTCGACGGTACGTGGGAGCACAAGTCCGTATTAGTGCCACCGACTCTCAGGAGGAATCACCCACCTTCGTAGAGATCGACAGTCACTATGTTTAACGACGCCGGAACACGTCTCTACCTAGACCTCTATGTGTTTGCGTTATGTTACAAAGCGTTGTTATGTAAATTGGATTTATTTTAATGTTGATCTTGCTTAGCAGTTTGTCTTTAAGGATCACCACGAGATGTATATAACAAATTCCTGAATGCAGTCTAAGATGAGAAGCAAACTTTTCAATCTTTCAACTTTGAAAACCTTAACTACTGAGGGAAAAGAAAGGCAAATCTTTTCACACAGATCATAGAGCACACACTAAAATGAAAATCTTTCCTAAATCGTCAAGCACACAGTCAAATGCAAAATGCACAATGCATGTATTTTCTTTTCCCTTTCTTAATGTGGATGGATTACAAAAAGAAAGTGGTTATATAACTTTGATTTCGATTTAAAGCGAAAGTAAACAAGTTTGTCCAAAATCAAAAGACACCTTAAGATTCACTTGCTTAATCACTGGAAATACATGAAATCAAACCATACTAACGAAAGTAAAATGACTAATCAGCTATGGACAGCAAACAAGCTAACTCTTTAGACCAGCAAAATGCCTAACACAGGTTCAGATCTAAAAGGCCAAAAGCATGACTAGTTTACTTTTCGTTATGGGAAATTGTAAATGAGTAAGAAATACAAAGAACAAGTACAATTTCGTTATATAACAGAGGCAGAATGATGGCAAGTAATATTGGTTTCAAAACAGGCACAAGACTGACACCTAGCAGCAAAACTAAGTGAAAACAGGCAAGAGAAAGGAGGAAACCCCAAATGCACTAGGCAAATTTGGGCCAACGCAGGCTCTGCACAGCCAAACTGGCTCTCAGCGCAGGTAGCCCCTTCGGGACCTGCGTTGCAAAGCAGGTAGCCTGTGTACTACCTGCTTTGGAAAACGAGAATTGCGTTTTCACAGTTTCCGGGTCATAATTTTCTCAAAAATGCACGGTTTTTGCTCAAATCAAAAGCAATCAGTCAAGCACACTCAAAGGGATGATTAGGAAGGTGCAAAGCTATCACTAAGAGCTTACAAGGATCCTTGTAGATCAGCTCTTCAAATCATGAATTTGCTCAGAAAATGAGCAAGAGTAGCTGCCCTCTACTTCGCTTTTGATATAGTCAAAAGCTTTTTGATTTGGCACTCTTTTGTTCAGGAAATGAATAGCAAAATACTACAAACACAATCAAACGGATACGATCCCCAGCGGAGTCGCCAGTTTGTTGTAGGGAAAAGTATCCGACTCGGATGACCCTATCCCACTCTAAGGGTGACAGTTCCTTAGCAACAACTGTAAAACAAACTACTTAAGGTTTACTTCTTTATGAAAGCAAAAGAGAATGGAGAAAGCACTAACCGTTGCCTTGTGCTTAATGTCGAATCCAAACTCTTCTCTTTGACCGCTTGCTCCTAGCTCTTTGTCCTTCTGCTCGCCCAGCTACGATGAGATCCTGCAAAATAACAAAGAAGGAAACTACAAGAGGCATGCAATCATAACTGGTTCATGGATTAGTGTAAACCAAACATGCAATCATCACAATATATAATTGAAACAAGAGCACATAGAAGAACCTCAATAGCTTTTATTAATGAAGAAATAAAGGTTCTGAGAGTATTACAACCATTGAAGGCTCCAACCCAGCAACACCTCCCAGCAGAAAGAATTGCTCTTCTTCACCTCTCTCAAACAATCACCCAATAACTCAATAGTGAAACCAACAGCATATCATTACTTTGCACAAAATTCCAGCCTCCTTGAGCTCATAGGAGAGAGCTCAATATATAGATGAATTGAGAAAGGATGAGTCAGCTTGCAACTGATGTGTAGCTGCCTTGTGTCCTCTCTCTCTTCAGTTAATCTTTAGTTGATCTTCAGTTCTTGAGTCCACTTGGAGAACTTTGCTTCCACTTGGAGAAACAGAGCCTCTGACTCATCACAAGGCGAAATACCTGATCCAAGTGTCATTTTTGGAAGATTCCAAAGCAATGACTCACTGTGCCACTTGTCCCTTTTCGCTCAGCGCAGGTGGCCTTTGTCCCACTTGCTTTGCAACGCAGGTACACCATGGAGCAACTGAGTTTCAGCGCAGAAACCTAGTGGAGCACCTGCTTTGATTTCAGGATTGCTTGTTTTTGAGTGTTTTCAGGTGGAGAACTGATCTGAGAGCTGTTGGTTTGCTGACCTTGTTCCTCTAGGGGTAGGAACATCATGTTTAGGGAACTTTGGATCCCTTGGATTATTGACAATTCATGCTTGTTGCTGTAAGGCACAAAATTGTCTATAACACTTAGGGATAAAGATGATATTTTAGGATTTTGTTGAGAAGTTTATGGATCTAAACTAGGAATTGGTTATAGAATCCTTTTGTATAAACGTAAGCCAAAAAGGCATAGAAAGGGGTTAGATAGTTAGATAGTTAGTCAAGTTAGTTAGGGAGTTATAGTGTGAAGAGGTTGACTATAAGACTATGGGCAGATTGTGAAACAGAGGCCATTGATATTGGAAATCAGGCCTTAGAGAAGAAACTGTGTAAATATTTATTTATTTATTAATACAAACAACTTAATTCTGAGTTTATGTGTGTGTGTGGAGTAATTTAGTTATAACCTGTGTGTGAACTAGAGTAAATTCTATGTAACAAAGGTTGCGGGTGGAGTTCGAGCAGAACACGAGAAGAAGTGATATGAAGGATCGTATTCGATCGCTTGAATCCATTCGAAGGATCACAGTCGAGATTCAGGAGTGACTGTGTTAAGAGCATGCGGCGTTAAATCAAGAAGGAGTTGTGTTGCAAGGAAACTAAATACTAAAACCCTGAAGTAAACCCGAAACCACAAAAAACACTAAGAAATGGCCTTAAAACAAGGTAAATAGAAGGGCAAAGAAATTTAGTGATGATGCACAGGATTCATTCTATATATGAGATCAATGAACAAGGTTGAAGGTGATGGGCGATCGAGATTAAGTCGCGTAGCATAAAGTAAAAGAAATGAACGACGAAGATTAAACCTAAGAGTTAGCTGAAGAGGAGAGCGGTTTCCTTAGGCGTAAGTGGTTTTCATGCGGCATCAAAACCGTAAGCAGTTTCCAGAAAATGGACCCAATGAAGATATGAACCATATCTTAATTGAGTTGAAATCCGGAGGAGATCAGACTGTCCATTGAATCCGTGATCGAATGGATATCGTGTGCTAAGAAAGTACAGAGGAATCTCTGAAAAACGAACCCAATAAGAGTTTATATAGCAGGGTTAAGGTTTCGTTGAGATCCCTTGATTAGGACCATCCGTTGGTGGGCTAATTGGATGGATATCGCGCGGAGAAGGTGTGCACAGGTTAATTCGTTGAGCAGACCCGATATGGTTATGGACGCGAGTTAAAGTTATTTGAGTTCTGGAAAATGAATGAGTTAACGTTGTGATACGATGTGACAGTCGTTGATCCAGTGGAATGAAATAGATGATGGAGGTTGAACGCGATAAAGGTGAGGAATGGAAAATGTGCAAGGGTCGTGGATTGGCGGAAAGGTAAAGTTAAGTGAATTATGTGTATTTCTATTATACTAGAGTTATAATAGAAATAAAGGAATTAATTATACTTTAGTTTAAGTCGGGTGTAATAAAGTCTAACCATGGTATGGTTAAGACAAGTAGATGTTAAGAATTAACCAAAGGTTAAGGAGGGTTGAATAAAGTTCCACTAGAAGGCTTTATTAAAGTTTAAGACTATGGACAGTCAATTAAAATGTTTCCGCGTGAGATTTAATTAAGGGGGCCTTAAACCTTTATTTGTGAAGGTTTTCACCATGGAATAGGGTATTAATTCCTGGGACCAATGACATGCAATTTTATTTGCATAATGTGGGTATTGTCGACTTAGGTTGGCATCAGGAAGCTAGTATGTGAAGGGTACGGAAAAGATCCCCTCTCAGGAAAAGTGCAATAGAAAAGTGCCCAAGAAAAGTGTGTGATCAACAACATCCTTCATAATGAAAATCTCAATAAGGTCATGGATTTACAATTTGCAAAGGATATATGGGATAGATTACAGGTTTTGTATGGAGAAGGCATCAATAGCAACAATGGAGAATAGGAGAAGAAGAAAAAGAGATATTAGAAGAAATATTCTCATCCAAATGATGTCCACCCCCTAGTGAAAGTTTAGGAAGAAGAAATTATAAGATGAAAGCATAGGAGAATCAGATGTGATGCAACAGAATGGATCTAAAGTTGAGCCACCCATCTACAAAGATGATGGTGACTTATTTCTGAGTTATGCATTAGATAGTTCTAATGGTGGCCATTCAAATTTGAAAACTTAATATGACTATGTAATGGTTCTTAAAGCTAAACTTGATTTAGATATGGTTATAATAGATAAGTTAATTGTTGAAGTAGAGAGGTTGACAATTGTGTGCAAAGATCAAGAAAAATTAGTGTAATTTTTTTATGAGAAGGAGAATAAGCTCAAGGAGGAAGTCATTCACTTGAAGGCCTGGTGAGAAGAAGCAAAAATAATTAAAGATTAGAAGAGCAACCAGTTAAAAGAAAGTGAGGCCTAAGTTGAAAAACTAGAGGCTGAGATTGTCTCAATGAGGAAGCAACTAGAACAGAAATACAATTAGTTGAAGATGGTGAAGATCACCAAGATCTCGTACAACATTATTAGCATTCAAATATCTCCCTTGGTAAAATTTGGTCTACGGTTTCATACGGGAGAATCTAGCTCACAGGCACACGCAAACAATAATGCAACACCTAAGAATCTTGTAGCAGATAATGGCAATAATATGAGAAGCATAGAAGGAAGGAAACAACAAATCCAGCAGCCGAGAAATGTATTAAGAGGGGCATTTATGACTAGAAAATCATTCTCTCCAAGAGAAGAGTATGGCATATTTCAAAGCTGGAACAATAATTCCTTTGTTCCTTTGATAGGTGAGGTCGAATGCTACATATGTCATCATTTTGGACATGTTGCGGCCAACTATAGGAGCAAATTGTTTAGATATCATTATCATAATATGCAATAGATTGGTTAGAAAAAGAGAGCCTACGATTATACCAATGAATTTTATGGTTTTTTTTTTTGTGTAACCTGTTTAGCCACAAGGCATTTGATTGCAGATCTCATGCATGGACTAGAAGTATGGTTAATGTAAGGCAAAGATCTAGTGTGAACAACAAAATATATGAACCTCTTGCCTCATATCTTGGTCATGTGAGATGCTACACTTGTGACAATATTGGTCACATGGCTAGAGATTGTATGCTATATAGTTATTCAAAGCAGAACAATAAAACGTAAGAGCTTACCCAGAGTAAGCATAGCAGAAAACTAGAGGAGAATGTGCATACCAAAAAGTAGCCTACTAGAGTGTGGAAGAAGAAAGAGGAGCAACAAGTGAAGTGTGGTATCACACTTTGCACACTTAAGGAAGATGAAAAATGGTACATAGACCATGGATGTTTCGGTCATATGACAGGAGACAAGAGCAAATTCCTCTATAAGAATAAAACCAAAGATGGCCATGTTATTCTTGGAGATAATGCACCAGCAAAAGTGTTGGGCAAAGGTAAGGCCAACCTTAGTGATACGAAGACAAATGAAGTTGATCTGTTGTTGGTTGAAGGACTAAATCATAATATCCTAAGCATGATTTAAATGGTTGATGGAGGGAAATAAGTCATCTCCAACTCCATAGGTTGCAGCATCAGAAAATAAGGCTCAAAGAGAGTGATTGCCAAAGGAATTAGAACCCCAGACAATGTGTATGTGTTGAAGGGAAGCGTAACTAAAAGAAAAATATTGAAGACAAGATTTTTCTCTTTAGATCTTGAGAAGGAGAATCTTGTCTCCACTAAAATCCATTATTCTCATATTTATTCACAAGCAAGACTATAGAAGAGCAATGTGAGGCCTACATGGTCATAGGAGGGGCATATGGAAACAACATGGAAAGCATGAAGAAGGCATAAAGACAAGTTGCAATAGAAGCATGGTATGATGAGAAACTAAAAGAATGGTCAAGTTCTTAGGATCAATAAGAGTTAGAAGGTACATGAGCTCAGGGGGAGTTATGCATGAAATTAGGGTTTTAAGGGTTGCATATTGTTTTTCATGTTTCTCTTACTACATGTTTGTAACAGATATATATGTTGTATCCACGAGTGGAAGAGCATGTAAAACAACCATATGTTTGTACTTGTCTATCATTGGAATTTTGGTTGAGTAGCCCTTGTTTAGGTATGCATTAGAGTGAGTCATTTTTTTAAGAATGCATAGAACTAAGTCACTTGGTTCAACCATGTATGCACCTTTAAGTGCAAGATCTAGCTTTGTACTTCTATTGTTCAACCCTATCCTTTCATTATTCATCATGTGGTCTTAGTATGTTGTGAGTCATTGATCTAGTGTGTGTAGTCTCTTGCATATTTCAAGGATGTATGGGCTCCATGAAGACAAGAAGAACAACATCAATTTATTGGACATCAGCCTTGAGGACATGTTCAACATTTTTGTCCATATTATCATTGATGTCACATTGTTTGTAGGAGCCACAAGAATGAGCAACCATGTTGTTTGATTTCTCATGTCTATTTTGCAAAATGTATTGTAGCTAATTATGTCACTAAAAATTATTGATATTAGCATAATACAATTGGTGTCAACATGGTGTTCCAAGCAAGGTTTGGTCACCCCTTTCCGTTGATGTCAAAGGGGGAGAATGATACTAGCCACAAGTTGATAATGAAACCAGCCATCCAATAGAGAATGAAGGCCAGTAAAGAAGATCAATTGGTGATTTGGTTGTGGTGTTGTCATCAATCCCAAAGGGGGATATTATTGGAAGCTTGGTGTTAGAATTGACATCAACAATGATCCAGTTGTGTGTTGGAATTGATGTCAACTGTTGTGGATGTGTGTGCATGATGATTTTATGTATGCCATAGGTGTTCTAGTGTTGTAAGAGTTGTATAAATGCTTGGAAGAATGTGTGCAAGTGGCTTGGAGCAAGTTTAGCAGTTCTTGCTAAATAATTTAATGTTTACAGTATCTGCTCTGGCTTGCCTCTTCATGCCTGCACAATTTTCATAATATATGTTGACTTTCTTCATTTATCCCACGTAGATCTGCTCTAGCTTACCTTTATGTGTCCACGCAGATTCTTGTAGGTGAAAAGTCATGATCCTGTGAGTGCACACAAAATACCATGGGCTCTTACCTGTGAAATTTCTCATGGTATTTGGAGGCAATGCATCATTTTGATCTTGTCACATTTGATTTCCTTGATTTGGTCATCCAAGAAGAGTGGAGCATGTTGTCATTTTATATTTTTGAGGTTGTGGGAGTAAATACATTGGACAACATCAAACCACTTTTGAAGTTGGGATCTAGCCCTGCCAGCTTCAGAGAGGGATCTCTCTTTATGATATAGATTGGTTTTTAAGTTGATTTTAGGCTAGCTATGATTATGCTTGGTTGTTTGTTTGAATTTGTTTGGTTGGTTTAGTTGGTTGATCTGATCAAATTACTCTCTTTCCATTGGGCTATGGAGTCAAATAAAGCTGGCTGTTGCACCAAATGTTTAAAAGAGTAATCATAGGGCAAGATAGTTACATTTACTAGATCTTTAAATTGAATTATGAAATGGAGAAAAATGTATTTCAGTAGTGATTGAAAAGCATTTAAGAATTTTTCAATCAGACTTCAGAAGAAAACATACAGATTGTAAAAACAGTCCAAATAAGGTGTTCAATTAACAAATCTTATTTTTCACATCTCATGTTTTACAATTAGATTTCAGATGATAAATATACAGAGAATAACAGTGGAAACAACAGCTACAATAAGAAAAACATCACCAACAAATCGCAACACAAGAATCCTGTGAAAATTCTTTGTACTAAAGGTGCTCTAGCAGAATGGAAAAGTACAATGCTTGATAAAAAGAATTACAATGATCAGGAACCGACCCTCAATATTTCGACTGAACGAAGTATTTAAACAAAATTTTCAAAAAAGATTACAATTAATGTCGTATTGACATGGAATTCTGTTATTAACTTCAAACTAACATAATGGAATAAAGCAACCAAAAGAGGTGAATTTGGTGAAGTGATATGGACATCTCACACTACTTTGGTGGAGAACAGTGGTTGAGATGCCACGATTTGGGTGTTGCGCTGGTATAACTGATCTTTCCTTTAGTCCTGAAACTCACATAATTTATCCCACCGATCCTCATCTGGGATGGTGATTTTTGTTACTTTGCGGTAGATCTCATCTACCTCAGTATATCGAGAAAATGTGGGTTTTACTACAAAAATATGCTTTATCTCATGCTGGACGAAACGCGTGTTGTTGATAGCCTTGAAAAAATGTCTCCCTGTCATAACACCTTTAATGTGGGAAGACTTGGCAGTATCCTTTGCAATGTCTTAAAGCTTCTTCTTATAATATTTCCTGGTCATCAGTTTGTCATTGATTACAAATAAATAAGGCAGACCCTTCTTAGTTAATGCTTCTATTTTGGTGAAAAATCTGTTGACTGCTACCTCCATACGTGACGTTTTTCTGTAAGTTGCGCAACCAAATTCTTCTTTGTCAGAACTTTCTTCACTTCTAAGATCCAATTCACATATGTTTTTAGAATTGAGAAATTTAATGATGTTGTTGGTTGTGGTAGGCATATCTCCCAACTCAGTGTTAATAGTGGAAATGACATGTTTGGCTTTCTCAATCAACTCTTTCTATTCAAATATAATATGGATACATCGCCAGATTTCATCCATGGCTTCAATAATATTATTCCATATAATTTCTTTAACTTGAGCAAGTGTGTGGCCAATAGAGGACTCAGTTGCTGATTTCCTCCATATTTCTATCTGGGTTTGAGCTCTTTGTAGCTCTGTTGCATGAAAAGTTTCAGTCTTTGCCTTCTGGTCTTGCAGAAGATTAACATGAGCCTACAATATTTTAATTTCTTCAGTTTGGAGAGACATATTCTCCACTGTATAAGCCAACAGATCTTCAACAAACCCTTGTGCTTGTTGTAGAAGATGTAGTTGTAGGAATTGTTGTAAGAGGCACTGCTTACAAAGGGACAATAGCCTTTCCGACAGCTTTCTCCTTTTCTTTGATTATTTTTCCATCTATGTCTCCATTTTCTTCAACTGTGCACTCTACTCCATGATGAGATTCATCATGTCTGCCTTTTGTGACTCTGTTTCTTCAATGTCCTTGGCCAAAAGGATCTTCTGTGGCTAGTAATTTCAACTGCTTTCTTAATGTTGTTATGTCAGTATTCTTCTTTCTTATGAGCTCTTCTGCAGCATTGACATTTGCATGATCATATCTTACTTTGATTACCAAGTCCTCCAAAGCTTTGATCCTAGCGTCTTTGGCAAGTGCAGAGACTTTCTCCATCTTCAATTATGAGTGAACATTGGCTAATGTAACCTGCAATTTAGACAAACTCATAGCAGTGTTAGTGAGAGTAGATGAAATCATTTGCCCATTCTACTTGTGCATCTCCATTTGGTCAATGGGATGTATGTCTTTCACATCAAATTCAAATGATGTCTTCTTGTAATATGATGTTGCCTTGGGCTAGGGAATCTGTGCTTGGAGGAAGGCCAATTGCATTTTGCCTTTCTCTGAATCCAAGGCTGATAGCAGTCTTCTTTGAGAATTGGAAGTTTGTTTCCAGAACTGATTTCTTCAAGGCCTCATTTCTCACTTTAATCTCTTTGAAAATATCAAATATATTATTTTTTGTCTCCCCTATGGTAGATGTGTTAGTTTGTATAACCTTATGTTGATATTGTGAAGTTGTCAAGGTAATGGGGGAAAGTGTAATCTGATCACCCACTAATTAGGAAACAAGTGGCTCTTTGGTGGTGATAATATTCTCTTGCTTTGAATCCTTGCTTAAGCTTAGTTTGGAATGTAGTTTGGGCTTCTTCCTATACATGATTTTGAAGCCTTCACTGGAAATCTCAATCACTAAAGGTGACCCTTCTTCCCTATTCCTCTTCTTTGTTTTCTCCTATCTGACAGGAGTCTGTACTGTCAAAGTGGACACCAACTGCTCCTCTTCCTCTTGTAGAGTGTTCTCGGTCCATTCTAGCTAGTTTTTATATTTTTCAATATCTAGCTTGGATGTATGAAAGTAAGAAGTAGATTTGTTCTCTACCCTTAACTTGGAGATGACCCCTAATGGATCATATGACCATTTGAAACTGAGACTGAACTGCATTTCTTTCAGCAATTTGTCTGCTTCTTCCCATACTACCCTGATGTTGCAAACAAAAGGCCCTACTTGTGTTTTAATTTTGAATTGAGATTTCTTCTTGGCAGCTACAAAATGAATCTCGTCCATGTTAAGCATTTGTATGATGTATTCTAGAGAAAAGATCCTCATTGGGAGGAATTTTGGCAGTTTGTAAGGGGCAAGTTCACACCCAAATATCCTTAGCTCTGTGTAATTCTGATAAAGGTACCAATCTCCTGTTTGGACTTGGTCTAATAGCTACAAGATTTTTTTGATTTCTTCACTGATTCTTGTTTCTAGAGTGTTTCTTAGGAGACTGAGTGTTGGATGTACAAACATTTCTATGAATTGTTTGTATGAATACTCCTTTTGTTCCTTCATTACCAGCATAGTCCAGAAGATGAATGATTGTTGATTTCCTTCTTCATCCAACTTTTGTAAGGCAAGCTTGAGGTTGTCTCCTTGAAAATATAAAAACATATATACTAAGGTTGAATCATATTTAAATATTTCTTCAGTTTGGAATTTCACAAACTGTTCATGGATGGAATCTGCAAGGAATTGGCTGAAGTTGAACAAGATGGAAGGCTTAGAATCTGCAGAGAAAATGGAAATAAATCCTATAATTGCCTCATCTACCCATTGATCTGAGTAATAGCCAAGGAGGTAGGAAATAACTGTTGAAATGTGGCAACAAGAATATTCCAATTTTAATTTGTCCTTGAATTAAAATTGAGAATTAAAATTCGAATTGAGTCTCACCAGCAGCTTGGAAAATAATTAATTAATTCATCTTGAGTTAATTAGTTGGATAAATTCAAGCTAGAAGTCTTTGTGAAGTCATGCAACAATTATCCCTTAAATTAAGGAAGTTATCCCCTAATTAAGGAGATAAGGATGAGTTGTATTTGAGTTGTAATTAGTTAGCTCAGTTAATTGAGTTAAGTCCAATTAAATTAGTTCCAAACAGTTTGAGGAACTAATTGTGAGTTCAGTCAATTAATGCATGCATGCATGAAACTAGTGTACTCCAGATAACTGAATATTCTCTCATAAATAACTCATGCATGTCAGTTCAGACAAAGACCCAGTTGAGATTAAAGGCAGGGACAGTGTACTATCAGTTGCAAGAATTTTCCTATAAGAAAATATCTTGCATGCAGAAGGAATTCATTCCTTGAGATTTGCACAGTTTTACAGTGTGTTGGAGCAGTGTGTGAGATCAGTGTCACACAAGGTTACAGCTGGAACACCCAGGGAAAACAGCGCAAGGAAATAGAAGGCTTGGAGGGCATAAGAGAAGGCATATGAGTAGTCTATTATGTCTATGAGTAGTGTGAGGGATTGTACTGAGAGATGGATCGTTGTGAGATCTAAAGCTGTGTGTAATCCTGAGATATTTCCACTTGTATGATAATATAGATAGCGGGGTTTTGAGCTGAGGCTTTCCCCAGAGTATTCTTCTATGTTTCATGTGTATTGATTCTTCTTCTCTGTTATATGTGTTCTGCTTGATCTTGCTCAAATCGATTCAACTTCTGCAAGTTTGATAGTAGAAGTAGATTAAGTATTTTGCTTTAGTTATATTGCATAATCAAGTTAATCTACAGTCAAAATTTCTACATGGTATCATAGCAAAGGTGATCAGAGCTATGAACAGTATACTGAGAAGGGAAATTTGAAGTTTGAAGTTCTTGGTTGCAGGTGCAAAATCGAATTCTTATCACACCTCAAAGTTCACCAATGGCGTTCAATGGCTTGAGACTCGACTATGCTCTGGATGGAAGCTCGAATTACATAACATGGAAGGATCGCATGGAAGCAGTATTAGAAGACAATGGTTTGAAGGATTTCATTGATCAAGAAATCCCTAAGCCAACTGCAGCTAATGCACAAGAATTGGCTGAATGGAAGAAGTGTGTGGTGAAGGTGAGAAGGATTCTTCCAGAGGGAGTTCAAGACCATATTGTCTCGAGTCTCCATGGGAAGGAGACTCTGTTTTCAACGTGGAATACATTGAAGGACCTATATCCAAACAGTAGCAACCAGAGGAAACTGGTGCTCAAGGATAAGCTTCGGAAAATCAAGATGGAGAAGGGTGATTCTATTTCTACATATCTGAACAAGCTCACCACCTACAGAGATGAGCTTGGTAGTGTGGGAATACAACAACCAATGATGATATGGTGAGCCTTGCTCTCCTTAGTCTTCCAAAGAGCTGGAATAGCTACCAAGACTCTCTGAATGGAAGAGAGAAATTGTCGGATTGGGAACGACTATGGTTGGATCTGATGCAAGAGGAGATCAGAGGAGCACAAGATATGGTTCTTCATCTAAGCATGATGATGAAGAAAATTTAGCCTTAGCAAGTAAGGCAAGGAAATGGAAAGGGAAGGCTTCCCATTCCAAATCGAATTCTTCTCATGGAGGGAAGAAGATTGAAAAATCTAAAGTGGGATGCTTTAATTGTCATGAGGTGGTCCATTATGCAACTAATTGTCCATTGAAGAAATACAAGAAGGGATCCTCGAAAGGATCAGAAGGTGAGGCATTGGCCTCTTAGTTCGAATTGGATTTTACCCTCATCACATGCATGGTTTCATTTATGGTGGGTTGTGTTTGGTATCTTGACAGTGGAGCCTCATTCCACAGGACCGACGATAAAAGTTTATTCAGTACCTTGGAGGAGAAAGACCTCAAGATGCGCATAGAGATGGGTGACAGCGGAAAGTATTGTGTTTCAGGAGAAGGCACGGTTGCTTTTTAGAGGGAGCATGGAGCTCCTCTCACCTTGACTGATGTAAAGTATGTGCCTGGACTGAAGAAGAACTTGGTATCGACTGCGATGTTGGAAGAAAAATGCTACGATGTTGTCTTCAGTAAAGGAAAGGCGTTCCTGAGACACATAGCCACGAGTCAGACCAAGAGGATTGGGATTTCAATGAAGAATCTCTATAAGCTAGAGGTAGATGATTGTGCTGCATTGAGTTCGAAAGCAAAATTGGTGCAAAGCCAAGACATTGGCGAGTTATGGCATAGGAAGTTGGGCCACTTGCATCATGGGGCCTTGAAGATAATGCAGCAAATCTCTACCGAACTTCCAAAAGGTAAACTTGAGCAAGTGGATACATGCAAAGGTTGTACCTTGGGAAAGTACGCCAAGTCTTCCTTTCGTGATCGAGACAGTCGAGCTGAAGTAATCTTAGGTCAAGTTCATACTGATGTGTGTGGACCATTCTCAACAGCATCCACCGCAAAACAAAGGTATTATGTGATTTTCATTGATGATTTTTCTTGTAAATGCTGGATTTATTTCATGCAGAAGAAGGACCAAACGTTCTCAAAGTTTTGTGAGTTCAAAGCTTTGGTTGACAAAGAGTTTGGGAAGAAGATCAGGGCCTTAAGAAGCGACAATGGTGGAGAGTATGCCTCTCAAGAGTTTAAGGACTTTTGTGTAGCGGAAGGAATTAAACAGGAGTTGGCAGCACCTCATAACCCACAACAGAATGGGGTGCCCAAGAGGAAGAACAGAACAATTGTGGGGGCAGTTCGGGCGATGCTGCATGACCAAGGCCTACCACTTCATTTGTGGGCTGAGACATGCAACACAGCGGTCTATTTGCAGAATAGAAGCCCGCATCTCATACTTGGGATGAAGACACCAGTGGGGGCAGTTCGGGCGATGCTGCATGACCAAGGCCTACCACTTCATTTGTGGGTTGAGGCATGCAACACAGCGGTCTATTTGCATAATAGAAGCCCGCATCGCATACTTGGGATGAAGACACCAGAGGAAGCTTTCTCCAGGAAGAGACCAGATGTGGGTCACTTCAGGATCTTTGGCTCATCGGTATATTTCCATGTGACCAAGGATGCCCAGAAGAAACTTGAGTTGACAACTGAGTTGGGGATACTTGTGGGGTACAATGATACACCCCACAACTATCGGGTGTACTTGCCTACCAATCAGAGGATAGTGGTTCGTAGAGATCTTAAGTTTGATGAGCAAAAGTGTCATGCGGAAAGAGTCAAATTTGCAGACAAAACCGACCTCCCTAGAAGCTAAGGCTTTCTAGTGACAAACAAAACAATCAAGCACTATCTTTCCCTAAATATGCATTTAAAATAAAAGCAACCAGGTGTTCAAGTCTTACCTTTAGTCCAACGCTGTTTGTAGCAGCCAAGCCTCTTCGATCCAGATGAGCTCCTTCTCCTCGAAGCCTGCATTCACTAACAAGCAAACGATTACATAGCACCTGAATAACTCATATAATAAAACATATTCATCATAAAGACCAAGGAGTTTATGAAACAAATTATATATAACAACTTGTTGAGAAAAATGAACTTAATTGTATTAATTGAAAACAAAAGAAACCATTACAACCAGTGCCTTGGTGTTGTGCAGGTCCCTCCCAGGGTCCAGCAAGAGTTCTCCTTTACTTTGATCAGCTCACCCACTTCCAAATGAAGCTAAGAAAGGATTGGAATCTCTCCTCTCAAGCTCTATAAGGGAGTCCTAATTTCAGCAGCATCTACCCTTAGGAATGTTCAGCTTTCAACCTCTCCTCCCTCAGGCCCAATGCCTGTATTTATAGTGCTTTGGAGGAAGTTAATCAGGTCCACCATCAATGGGATAAGCCCCTCTTTCAATGGGATAGCTCCCCTCTTGATGGGATAAGTTCCTCTTTCATTGGGATGCATGAACCATCTGGAGGCGCTCAATCCACGTCAAACCATCTTCTAGAATGCTCTAGATTCGACCACAAGTAACTTTTTGAAGTAAAACTTGCACCTTTTGACCTTTACAGGAGTACGAACCCACCCCTTTACAGACAGAGCGTACAAGTACGCAGGTATTATGAACTTGAGGTGCGTACACGCAGGTAAGGGTAAGAGAAACTGCGTAACCAGAGTTATATTGACTTTTTAAAGACTTTCTCTCTTTCTTGGAGTTTGACATGAGGAGCAGAGGTATAAGACTTGCCAAGGAGGACAGTATGACAATTGATGGAGCCATACTGACTGCAAATAGTCATGGTGACAAATTTTAGTGTAACAGATTACCCCCTAAAGTGCGAAGCCTGTAGTAGATTAGGGTTTCATATCATCTAGGAAGGGTGAAGCACTTTATCATTTCAAGGATTATCTTGTGGAGAGCCTAGTCGAAACCTGCAAATATTCAACACAAAATACATATATGAGATCATATCATTGCTGAGGTAGGCATTCCCATACTCAGATCAAAAACTTTAACTAACAAACTAACTACTGCTCTGATATAGGAATGATTTCGCAGTACATCATAATCATAGACTCATGTAGACACAGTATGGACGCAGCCATCTGTTTATAATTAGTCTACTATATAATGAATACAAAACTCCTCGCAGCCTGGATGGCGGAAACTAGATCCAGGGTCTTCATTTCTACTTCCCGAAATAGTACGATTCTATCCATGCGAATAAATGAGTTGATGTCGAACATGGTAGAAACCACTTGATTACCAGTCAATGATGTAAACTGTTAACAAGTGTGAGAGAGACCACCAGTGATGTCAATGGTTCTCAAAGTACCCAGTACAATCCATGAGATGTGAATGAATGTGTTGATGTCGAACATGTCACGGAATCCTTCGATCGAAAGTCAATGATGTAAACTGTCATCAAAGGCGAGAAACCTGCCATTGAGGAATGCAGATTTCAAGGTACTGACGATTCCTAGATCATCTTTCTAGATAATGTGTTGATGTCGATAGAAAGCGATCCGTCGTAGGCAAGCCCACAACACGAAATCATAGTTCAAGTTGAAGAAATGTAGCTGTAAGGACTGACTCAGGGATGGTTAAGATGGATGACAGGTATTTTGCAGATGAATGGTTTATTTGCAGTGACCTCTTGAACACATAACGACACAAAAGATGGCTTGGTGACAATTGACCCGAAGTTAATACCCAGAAAACGGCTGAAGACTTTCAATGTGGTTTGATCAACTGTTAGGCAAAGGATTTCCCAACCCAGGTGAATGAAAAGTGTCGTGTTCAAGAGTGGTGATAAGGTTTTTCCGAGACAAAGGATAACAAATAGGCTCATTTTTCTCTCTTTTCCCCCACCATTTCTGGCAAGTACCTCTTTATTTTTTACAAGCTTGAGGAGGATAACATTTGCTTGATTATAAGCTCATCCTTCGGGTGAGTCCAACTTAGTTTAGATTCGAACCCTAAGAAGGAGTGGTCCGTTCCTGTTTGTAATCGAACAGGTCCTTTACTGTGAAATTTTAACGAGTCCAGTATAGGAGAAACTCGGCGTTTTTCAATTTTAGAGAGTCTTAAAAACTTAAGAAGACTCCAAGGTTGACCTTTTTCGTAAATTTGTGTCTCCCAAGCCCGAAAAAGTATAAAATAATACTTGAGAGAACCGCTTGATCTTTACGACCAAGGAGTACTTTCATGATTAGTGTCTCTGATCTGAAAAGTAAAAAGCGACCAAGGACACGTCGTTTTATTTCCAATATCGAATTTGAAACGACAAAAATCCGGCAATCTTTTCATGTTTTTACGGTCAGAAAAGGGCTGTAAGAGGACCGTCTTTTAATTCCGTTTTTACGAGTGTAAAAGAAACGCTCGGCAATCTTTTCATGTTTTAGGAGTCAGAAAAGGGCTTAAAGATGACTCTGATGTTTTTGTTTGTAAAAAATGATAACTTTCCCTGAAAATCCTTTATCCTGCACAAAAACCAACACATTACTCATACCTATTTAAAGATAGATAAAAATACTTTGAAAAATACCTTTTCATGGTGAAAAATAAACAAATTTACCATTTATTTACCCAAAAAACCTATAAAAAGGGATTTTACCAATTCATTTTTACCATTTTACTGTTGAGGAGAGAAAAAGGGCTTTGGCAAGAAACTTCCCGTGGACACTGCGGAGAATCCGACCGTCGAAATCGAACGCCGTCTCTTTCAGGTATTCTACAACATCCTCCTCTTCATTTTCATCCGTTTAGAATTCTTTTTTAGGCCCTAGATTTCATTTTTTGGAGGCTTTGGGGTTTCAAGAACCGCCTCTCGAGGTACGCGGGTGCCACACTAAGGACCCGTGTACCCCAACATTTTCTCAATTAGAAAAATGTCGGGCGTACGCACCTTGCCTTCAGAGACCCTGCATACCCACGCTCTGTTCCTAAAGGCGGGGTGCGTACTCCGCGCAACAAGTTTTTAAACCCCAAATTCTCCAAAATGGACCAAAAACTTTTGATTTTATGGAATCTAATGGATGTTTTCTGGTGTGTAGATTGTTCACCATGCTTGATTGGCGCGAGAGAGAGCACGAAGATGTTGATTTGGCCGCCATTAATCATCAACCGTCAATTGATGCTTTGAAGGCATGCGGCCTTTATAAATACTGGGCCATACCTGGCATGAGGGCCCAAGTGAGATTTCTAGAGTGGCTGGTAGAAAGATGGAACGTTCAGGACCAGTGTTTTTATATTGGAGGGCACCAGCTCGAGATGGAGCCCACAGATATTTACTTTCTCACAAGTTTGCCCAAGAGAGGCGAACACTTAACTCTGTTCGGGACTAGGCCGGGTGGCCAGTCCATCGCTAGTCTCTGACTAGAGTGGTGTAACACTCAGACTCAGGAGAAGGGGATAGAGATCAAAACTATATCCCGCCCTGAACTTATGGTGATTGCCTTTACAGTTACCAGACTTTGCGGGGTTGCCGCTTTACACATTGCCACTGGATCCCAGATGCGGATGGCGATTGATTGTTATCGAGGTACCATTTTCAACTGGTGTGATGCTGTGTTGGCCAATATAAAAGGCCAACCGACTAGAGCCAAAAACGGACAGCTGAAGACTTTTGGTTATGGGCCTTTAGTTGTGAGTTTTGGCTTAGAGAGGGTTTCGATGCTGATCCCACAGCAACTCACTGTTGGTGTTGGGCTTCCTCGAGAGCCCAAATTGATGCGATGGGTTGCGGTTATGGCCCGTCATCCTGATGAGGGAACGGAGGTTGTCTGATTTACTCCAGAGTACTTTCACTGGTTAGAGGACCAGGTCTTTTCTATACAGGATTTTCCTTATGCCGGAGTTGATTTTCGTGGAGATCCGGACATGGTTCTTCCATCGGGAGAACAATGGGATGATACAGGTAACTTCATTTTCCACAAGTTTTTTAAACTATCTATTTTTTTTGTTTTTTTTTATACCGTCTCAAAACTGATAGTAATAATTTTCAAAATGCAGATGTAGGCCCACGTCGTCCAGCCAATCTCCGTCCTTTCGAGAGGAGACTACCAGTTGCAGCGGCACCGGCCCCACAGGACGAGGCCACAGAGACTTTAGCTGAGTTGGAAAGTGACCTAGAGCGTCTTACAGCAGATATACCGGAGACTACCATAGATGATATTCCTATCAGGCTTCAGCGCTATGTAGTCAGGGTCCCAGAACCTTTTAGGAGGTTCTTGTGTAGGGTAGCCCATGCAATGGTGTCATATAGAGATCATCACCAGTGATTGGATGGTCATTTTGTAGACACGTGACATTTTGGTTTTTTGTACTTATCATTTTTGCCGATCATAAGGTGTTTTTCAACCTATGATCGAAGACGATGTATTTTTTGACACACTCCTATCTATATATATCATTATTACCGGCCTATCTTGTAAATCATGTTATGGAATGGTTTTAAATTTACATGTATGATTATTGCAAATGTCTATTTAACATTCGAGAAGCAATTGCATCTGCTAATGTATTTAAAGACCTTGGAATATGCTGATATTCAATGTAATCAAACTCACGTTCCAAGAGACGCACTCTCAAAAATAACCTTAATAACACTGGATTTCTAATGGCATATACTCTATTAAGTTGTAATACAACGAGTTCATAATATAACCTCACTATCAAACTCCGAATCCCAAATGAAATAGATTCAGACAATAACTCAATCACTGCACTGTATTCTGCAATGTTGTTTGTTGTTTGACCGAGGCTCACCCCATGCATAGATACTAACTCGTCAGAGGGCGAATAAATAACCCAAGCTGCGGAAGAGATATTCCGTGTACTACGACAAGCACCATCAGTGAAACCAATGTATGTTTGGAGAGGCATCGACATCTGCATCATCAAGAGTAAAACCAAGATAAGCCAGAATAACGACGAAAACACACTTTCTAAGCTAAGCACACTGTCTAAACTAACAAACACACCAGCTAGCAAGAAAAACTAACCTAACTAAACATCTCCATACCCATCTTTTAAGCATAATACCTCTTTAGGTAAAGTCCATTTCTGGGTTTACCCAAAGAGTCCCCGTCAAAGTCTACCAGCTCATAGGCCCCTTTTGCTAGCTTTCGCTTGACAATATAGGGCCCATGCCATATAGGAACGAATTTTCCAACACCTAATTTATCATTAGCTTGATCATATAATAACACTAGGTCTCCTTCTGAAAAATTTCGAGGGGTCACATTTCGATCATACTGAGCTTTCATACGTTTTGCGTGAGTCTCGATCGCCAATGCAGCATCACGTCGATTCTCATCTAATTGAGCTAAGTATAATAAACGCTTTTCCTCTTCGGAAGTAGCTGGAAGTAACTCGATGGCCATTTGCAGTGACGGGATTTTTCATTCAATGGGTAGCACAGCTTCCAAACCATAAACTAGTTGGAAAGGAGTGAACCCTGTTGATGTTTTCACTGAGGTTCGGTACGCCCAAAGCGCTGAAAATAACATGTTGTGCCAATTCGACCGATGAATACCAATGATTCGTCGGATCATGATAACTAAAACTTTGTTGATGGACTCAACCAGACCATTCGCTTGTGGATAATAAGGAGTTGAACTATCGTGACGCAAACCAAGCTGGCCTGTAAGTTCTGTCATCATAATGTTTCGAAAATGGCGCCCATGGTCAGTGATTATCGCTTGTCGAACACCAAACCTAGCAATTATGTGATTGAACATGAAAATTGCAATTGTCTTGTCGTCTGCCTCGAATGTAGGCATCGCCTCGACCCACTTAGTAAAATAATCTACCGCAAGGATGATATACGCATGCCCCCCGCCCGAGTGAGGGTTACATGTAATAAAATCGATACCCCATTTGGCAAAAGGACCAATGGAAATTATAGGGTGGAGAGGAGCAAGTGGAGCGCGCATCTTTCGATCAAACACCTGACAGTTGTGGCATTTTCGGACCGCAGTAATACAATCTTTAAACAAGGACGGCCAGAAGTAGCTAGCGCGCAATATCTTTTGGGCTGTGGCATACCCAGACATATGACCGCCACACGCTCCAGAGTGACAGTCATTCAAAACCCTTTCAGCTTCTTCGTGAGTTAAGCAACGTCAAAAAACCAAATCCGCCCCACGACGATAAAGAGTATCTCCAATAATTTTGTACTGTTGGGACTGGAATCGAATTTTCCGACGTTCCGACTTTAAAACTTCGGGCCGAAAGGATTGGGTCTGGAGATAGACGATGATATCCCCATACCACGGATCTAAAGTGCTGATTAGAAACAAAGATTCGTCCGCAATGGGATCCTCTGTCACAGTTTCCGTGTCAGCACGCGGGAAGTCACACATTAACTCTGCAAAAACTAAAGATTTCTTAGACTTAGATTTCTCAAACTCCAAGTCGAACTCCTGCAAGATAAAAATCCATTTAGAGTACTTGCCCCCTAGCAATTGTTTACTCAAAATGTAGATCATAGGGTTGCAATCCGAAATGACTGTAGTTTTACGGAGTAAAATGTAGTGACGAAAACGTTGGACAGCTTGAACGGCTGCCAATGCCAATTTCTCCACATGTGAATATTTGAGCTCAGTTGGATTTAACATCCGACTAAGGTAATATATCACATGTTCCGTTCCGAATTCATCTTCCTGAACTAAGACCATCCCAATGGTGGAATGAGCGGCGTCGAGGTACAAAAAGTAATCCTGGTTGTAGTTGGGAGGATGCAGCAACGGTGCATGGGTCAACGCGTGCTTGAGTGCATCAAAAGATTTCTGAGTTATCTCATCCCAAGAGAATTGAGCGTTCTGTTTCAACAACCGTGTAAAACCCTTTGTAACCTCGGCGTAGTTAGGAATGAATCGTCATAAAAAGTTTGCTTTCCCCTGCAAACTTTGGAGTTCGCGAAGACTCGAAGGAGGAGGCAATTTGATGATAGCTTCTACCTTCGAGGGATCGACGCGAATGCCAGCTTTCGAAACTACAAATCCTAGCAATCGACCCGTTTCTATACAGAAGACACATTTGTGTGGGTTCAACCGAATTCGATAATGCCTACACCTCATAAAAATTGCTCGTAAATGGACAAGGTGATCAGCTCGATGTAACGAATGAGCAGGCAAATCATCGAGATACGGTTGCACAATGTGTTTGATGTCAGGAAACGCATAAGACATCGCCCTTTGAAAAGTTGCTCCGGCGTTCTTAAGCCCAAAAGGTAATTTTCAATAAGCAAATGTCCCCCATGGACAAATGAAAGCCATTTTTGGTTGATCGGCAGGTAGAATATTGATTCGATTGTAACCAGAAAAACCGTCAATAAAGGAAAATATTTCACTGCCAGCACAATCATCAATTATTTGATCGATATAGGGTGTTGGGTAGTTGTCCTTTGGACAAGCTCGATTAATGTCCCTATAATCGATGCATATTCTTATTGTTCCCTGTTTTTTGTTAACCGGAACAATATTCGATACCCAATCCGTTAACGGGATCGGATAAATGAAACCTGCTTTCAACAGTTTTTCAACTTCTGCTTTAATTGCAGCCGCTTTTCGCGGGTGAATCTGACGCAAACGTTGCCGGACGGGTTTAGCGTCCGGGTAAGTCTTGATCTCATGGACAACAATCGCGGGATCAATTCCTGGAATTTCCTCATAGGACCAGGCAAACACGTCGCGGAATTCTTGAAATAGGGCCTTGTATGTCTGAATTTCGTCATCTGTACACGAGGCACCTATATGAATGTTCTCAACAATTCCAGGCTTGACTGAAATGTCAATGGGAATAGTTCGAGAGATATTTCCCAAATTCAACTCTGAATCAGGATGTTTCATGGGATTCTGAGCTTCCTTGACATATTCAGCTGTAAAGATTGATGAGAAATCATTTTCAAAACGATCATCCTCAGGTAAAAACGAAGATCTGTGATGGAGATCTTCCCATGGTAAATCGTCTACACACAGGACTTCACGAAGTTGCTCGTCAGATGAAACAAGTTCGGGAAACGCTATTAACTCCGAGGTTGATGTGAAAAGTGATTCCTCACAAACCACATTCATTTGGTCGATTTTGGTTGAACACGGGTCGGTAAAAGACTGCACGGCTTCATAGGAAATTTCATATGGACTCAAAGGCATAGCATCACCAAATGAGTCTATCTCAGATTCAGAAGGAACGATCCAAGGATCATCATAAACAATGGTGTCTGATGTAATCATATGAATGGATGCAAACGAAGACAATGCGTTGATTGGAGGAAAAGGAAAAGTTCCCAGTAAACCGGCATCTTTAACTAATCCTACTCCAACATCCTTATATGGGATAGTCGTTTTACCGACATGCTAAATACTCTCTGAAGAGCCTGGGTCGGATGAAAAGTAAGCCAGCTGGTCTATTGTTACGATCTTGCCATTATGTGGAAACTTTATTACTCGAAAGACCGATGAAACGACCGCCGTCATAGCGTAAGACCAACTTCGACCCAAGAGAAGGTTGTAGTCTAGAGGGGCATCAACCACTTCCACATCTAGACTAACGGTTTTTCCTTCAACCCCTATAGGCAAATCCTGTAGAATGCCAAAAGGATGAAACCCACGGCCATCAAAGGCCTTAAGAATTGTCGGGGATTGATTTAGTGAAGGAGAACCAAGCGATCTCCAACACTGTATCGACATAATACACGTGGAAGCTCCCTCATCAATTACAGTCCGATGAATAGGCCTGTTTTTTACTATCACTGGGATCTGGAAAGCCATTTGATGAGGCAAACGCGGTGTACTATTTTCTAGATCAAAGATTATTAGGTTCGGGTCCTGAACATCAACAGCTCCTATAGCCGACAAAATTAATTTACGCTGTGCTGGGCATGATTGCAGCACTTCCAAAGCCGACATTGCTGAGGGTGAAACAGCTAAGTCCTCAACAATGTTATAATTCTGGGCCGCTCTCGCATGTGGATTGAAAGCAGACTTTCGAAGTATACCCTTGGCGGGCGGTTTGATTACTAAGTCCGGGTTAGGTTTCTCGATCTGTAGTGGATCGGAACCGGGAGCTGAGGTTGATGGATTAGAATGAGAAGATTCTGCTTCTTTGCAATCAACAGGACTTTTACTACCATAATCTTGCGATCGAGTCGCAATACTTACATGAGACATCATCAAAATGGGTTCTTCATTGGCACTCAAGGAAGAACCTATCATTTTGCTATCTTTTGGAAATGGATCCTTCAAGACAGCAGGAGTTTGGGAACCTTTGACAATCTTCGCAACCTCTGCTCGATGAGGGCAGTCTCTTGTAAAGTGTTCCTCTTCACAAATAAGACAAGGATATCGAGGTTTGCGTTTTTCGTCATTAGTTTCTGACTTTTCAGTTTTCTCCTTTGGAGTTTTGTCTGTTTTATTCTTCTTCTTCCCTTTCTTCTTCCCACCGGATTTTGGTTTAGCTGTAGATGACTCTACAACGTGAACATCGGCGGAAACCTCTGCAGAAGAATCTCCTGTCGGGGAATCAGGCAAGGTTATGATAGGAGAAGAATTCTTGGAAGACTTCTTCTTACTTTTAGTGTTCACCATACCAATCATGCCATCAACGGCATGAGATCCCGAAGGAGCAGCAGCGATTTGATTTGACTTGGGAAGATCGGGGATCTTTTCATGTAACGTACCTGACTGAGTATAAACTAAGTCAAGGTACTGCGCTTGAGCAATCACTTGCTCCTCAGTAACTACTCCGGCCTTAGCTACGTCTTCAGTAATCTTCGGTAACAATGATTTAACAAACCATTCAGCTAAGATCTGGTCCGGGATAAAAACTTTCACTAACCGCCTTCGACGTCTCCATTCATGAATATGATCAGAAATATAAGTGGACGTCGATTGCTTTAATGAAGTTAGTAACTCCGTGCCATTATCATATCTGACCGGCAACTGAAAATGAGTTAAAAACGAGGTAGCTAACTGGCTAAAATTATAAAAAGAGGCCCGTGGTAACTCAATGTACCACTTGGCTGCAAGACCAATGAGAGTGCGCTGGAAAAGACGTAAGCGGATCGAATCATCCGAGATGGAATTAGAGGCACACCAGAGGTGGTAAGTCATGACATGATTCGACGGGTCCTCTCCAGACTTACCCTCGAACTTGGGAATGTCACTGGGCAACTTATTCGGCATTGGCGGCCAAAACGGAAGATAATTTATTGGATCGTTCGTTAGGCGCGACAAGTCTGGTAAGTCCAAAGTTGCGATAAACGGTAACTGCCGATTAGGATCCCTAAAACTTTGGGTCACGAGACCAGCCCCAGGAGGAGGATATCCGGGATAACTTGGAATAGGAATCGCGTTCGGGATATTGTATCCTCCCGGAAAACCAGGATTAACCGGACAGTACTGGGGTTGTTGTGATTGTTGATAAGTGTACCCAGGATACGGTTGATACTGGTAAACTGGCTGCTGGACAGCAGGACCGAATTGGTATTGTCCCTGGTACAGTTGATAAGTGAATTGTGGTTGGCTTGTGACAACCGTACTTAAACCAGGTTGTCCTACAGGCATCTGAACCGTAGTTTGAATCATAGATCCAGACGATGGTAAAGATGTCTGAGAAGTAGATACAGGAACAGTAGAAACCGGAGCTATCAATACTCCAGAAGTAAGTGGGGTAGATTGAACAGATGTTGCGGCAGTTGCAGCAGTCGTTTGAGATGGAGTATGAGGCGAAATAGGCCTAGACTGAGAAACTACCGAAGGTACAGAAGTTTGAATATTAGACTGGACTGGTTGCTGGGGTGAACCAGAAACTAAGGGTTGTCCAGTTTGAGATGACAACTGTACACTTGGCTGCAACACCTGTTGAATTTGCGATGGATCTCACACTATGTTCATTCCGGGGTACTGACCCATAACAGGTTGAGGATATTGAGATCCATAATCGGATTGAGGGTAGGATTGATAATTGAAATGTACATTTCCCGTACCTTGGACATAAGATTGACCTTGGGGTGGTTGGAAACCTTGGTTCGAGTACTGACCTTGGGGTAGATACCCTTGAGGTATGTACTGATACTGGGGTTGACCTTGAGGTATAAATTGATACTGAGGTTGACCTTGGGGTACATATTGAGGCTGGGTTTGACCTTGAGGAATGTACTGCACCATGGGTACATACTGTCCTTGAGGTTGCCCCCCAGACACAATTTGTGTACCTTGAGGTTGCCCCCCAGGCGTTAATTGAGGCTGCCCCCCAGGCGGTAACTGGCCACCTTGAGGTTGAGAATTGGGAATAGAACCTGACATCATGAAAATGTCTCCTATGCTCAACGATTTATTACCATTGTTTCCAGTTAATAACCCATGTTCAATGGGTTGAGGAGATGCTCCCGCAAAAGTACCAGAAAGTGACTGATATCCAGAGGGAACAGAAGGACCGCCGTACAAAAAAGATTTAGGTGATTGAGTAAACATGGACGACTGACCTGACATATTTACAAGAGTATAAAGACCTCTAGGTGGATAAGGAGCACGAGGTGGAGAAAAACTTAACCCTGAGTTGTCCAAATAATTAGTTAAAGAAAGATACCAAGTAGTACTTCTAGGTGGACTGTAAAAAATGGATTCACGCTCCCTTAGATCAATAACAGGTTGATTTTCAGGGATAGGGATGCCTATTTCTTCTTCTGGAGCAAGTTCTTCAATAGCTATCAAACCAGAAGGAAGATTTTCGGTGATGACTCTTTCTACCCTAGGTGAATCAGGAGCACTAGAAGTTGGAGAGACTAACCCCGATGTTGGAGTAACAGGTTCAGATATCTCAGGTTCTTCGCCTATATCACTAGTAGATGAAAAACTACCAGCAAGTTCGGAAACCGAAATAGCTTCAGGATTATAACCTGTTTCTAGAGTTTGGTAATCAGGATGAACTACCAACGAAGACTCTCCTTCTTCAGGTGAACCTACTTTACTGCCACTAGGAGTTACGAGGACTTTCAAACCTTCGTAATGACCCGGGACGTCTTTAGGAGGTTGGCCCCGAAGTCTACGGGACTTCCTCAACAAATCGGCCACGGTTACAATCTCAGGATCCTGGCCCCGAAGTCTACGGGACTGTCTCGGTAATTAAGCCACAGTTAAAACTTTTAACTACTGCACACGCAAACAAAGTAAAATCTCAAAGCAAACCGCCTAAAGTCTCTAAAGAACCAAACAAATTCGAATCACACGCCTAAAGAATCTATGGCGTCAAACCAGACACAAACAGTAACCTTCCGGACCGAAAACACTAGTTGGTGATGAAATCCAACATCGCAGAATTCAGTACAGAAGTGGCGGGTGGAACAGTTACCCCGGCAACCTGCTTAATGAATAGACTGGCACAAGTTCCTCCACTTTAACCGTCTCGAGTGAAGTGAACCCCCCAGAAAATCCAAGTGAGTCTAGCCGACGTCTGCTCCAGGTACAGTGGGATCTTCCCTCCACCGTCACCTTAGGAAGAATCCTAAAGATAATAGTCACTAAGGTCACCAACAGCAACAAATATACCTGGTGGAACAGTCTACGATCCGATACACACGCAAGGGCAGAGTAACAAGCTCAATCCCCTTGCCGGCTCCTTGACAATAATCCAAGGTTTACCGACAAGTGACCCCAGGCTCCTCGACAATGGTTAATCCGAGGTTTACCGTTTGTAGTACGTGCATATCTGGCGTCGTTCCCAATGAAGGAGGATTGATTCCCTCACTGGTTCGGACACGATCTCGTGCTTCTCCTTTAAGAGGAGCTTTCCCAGAGCATAAATGTAACAGTTGGATTTATCCTACCGCAAGATAAGCTACTTGTTTGTTTTTACTGTCTTGCAGAGTTAATTACTCTCCTACTCCAAGACACTAGCCTGATCTATGTTGGTGTATCAGAGCCCTAGTAAATAAAAAGTTACTAAGTTAATTTTACTTTAAGTGTTAATTTTATGGCTTTTCTTTAGGACAAAAGGTAGCGAAGATGAAACTGATGGTGTGTAGACTCGACTCAAATCCACTAAAAAGATGCACCTAAGATGATTTAAACTATCTTTCCTTTTCAATGAATTCCCTAGCTAAGAGAGTTGGAGAATGCAAAATTTATAAAGACAACTTTCTTCGCAATGAAAATCAAAGAAACAATCTCTTTATCTTTTCCAAAGCACACAACACATGACCACTAATTATTTCACGAAAACTTCCTTTCTCTTTTCAAAGACTTCAAACGCTACTAAAACAAACTTTCCTCAAAAGAGATTTTGTATTTTTTCCTATTTTAACAAAGCATGCAAAACTACTTAACAAAAATCAATTTTAAAATCTATAAAAATCTAAGAGAAATTTACCTAAAAGCAAATCTAAGAGAAATTTACCTAAAAGAAAATCTAATGAGGTAAAAGCCTACAAAATATAATTCCAGGATGTTTTACTCGGTTACAATTCAACCAAGGACTAATTCATGCAGAATCATAAACCAGTCAAAAACAAAAATAAAAAGCTTTTGTTCTTTTTCTTAAGAATGAAATTCACAGCTTAACCAAAAAGCCTTCTCGAAATTCTGCAAAGAGACAACACAAAGGTAGGTTTCTTACAAAGGTGGATTTTACGAAAGGTCCGACTCCTAAGAAGACTGAAAAGACCAGGGATATCCAAGGTTTTTACAACTTCTAAAGCCAAAGTCACTACAAGACCAATACAAAAATCAAACCTAGGGCTAGAACTTCTATGAACTTCACTAAAACCCTTGATGCTAATGAAACAAGCTTAGATGAAAACTTCTGACAAGTAACCAGTGGATCTGGGCAGCAATAAATAAACTATAAACAAAATCTAATAGGTAAAAAGGAAAAAAATTGAAATTTTCTAAACTTTTGACAGGGTACGCAGGCAGCCTGTTTGCACAGGTGCGACCACGCTCTGTGTACAAAGCAGAAGTGCGTACAGGTACGCACTGTGCTTAACGCAGAGGGTGCGTACTGCTCTCAAAAACAAGAAAAATAAAAAACAACTCAACCCTAAGCTATTCCACCCAAATTCACAGTCAATCAGTCAAAAACTAGAAAGAAATCAGATTTTCTCAAATCAAAGTATCAATCAAAAGAGAAATCAATCAAATCCATGGATTCCCCAGTGGAGTCGCCATTTTGTCATGCGGAAAGAGTCAATTTTGCGGACAAAACCGACCTCCCTAGAAGCTAAGGCTTTCTAGTGACAAACAAAACAATCAAGCACTATCTTTCCCTAAATATGCATTTAAAATAAAAGCAACCAGGTGTTCAAGTCTTACCTTTAGTCCAACGTTGTTTGTAGCAGCCAAGCCTCTTCGATCCAGATGAGCTCCTTCTCCTTGAAGCCTGCATTCACTAACAAGCAAACGATTACATAGCACCTGAATAACTCATATAATAAAACATATTCATCATAAAGACCAAGGAGTTTATGAAACAAATTATATATAACAACTTGTTGAGAAAAATGAACTTAATTGTATTAATTGGAAACAAAAGAAACCATTACAACCAGTGCCTTGGTGTTGTGCAGGTCCCTCCCAGGGTCCAGCAAGAGTTCTCCTTTACTTTGATCAGCTCACCCACTTCCAAATGAAGCTAAGAAAGGATTGGAATCTCTCCTCTCAAGCTCTATAAGGGAGTCCTAATTTCAGCAGCATCTACCCTTAGGAATGTTCAGCTTTCAACCTCTCCTCCCTCAGGCCCAATGCCTGTATTTATAGTGCTTTGGAGGAAGTTAATCAGGTCCACCATCAATGGGATAAGCCCCTCTTTCAATGGGATAGCTCCCCTCTTGATGGGATAAGTTCCTCTTTCATTGGGATGCATGAACCATCTGGAGGCGCTCAATCCACGTCAAACCATCTTCTAGAATGCTCTAGATTCGACCACAAGTAACTTTTTGAAGTAAAACTTGCGCCTTTTGACCTTTACAGGAGTACACACCCACCCCTTTATAGACAGAGCGTACAAGTACGCAGGTATTATGAACTTGAGGTGCGTACACGCAGGTAAGGGTAAGAGAAACTGCGTAACCAGAGTTATATTGACTTTTTAAAGACTTTCTCTCTTTCTTGGAGTTTGACATGAGGAGCAAAGGTATAAGACTTGCCAAGGAGGACAGTATGACAATTGATGGAGCCATACTGACTACAAATAGTCATGGTGACAAATTTTAGTGTAACAAGAAGGCCATGTGAGTTTCCCTTGAGAGGGAGCTCTAACTACAGGCTGTGGAGAAACTTTTGGTTCCTAAGGAGGAGGAGCCTCAGACTGATGCGGAGAAGCTGCATGCAGAGGTTCCAGGAGTGGAGACATCCACTCAAGAAGAGTCTTCCAGAGAGGGACAGACGCGCATAAGAGAATCTGACATATTGTTTTCGGATGAGAGAGAGAATGTGGGAGAATCATCTTCTCAGCGCAGACAGAGGAGGTCACCTGAGAGGTACACTGGATACATGGCCCTTATTGGGGAATGTGTTGAGACCGAGCCATCTTCCTTTGAGGAAGCAGTGCAGTAGCCAATTTGGGTTGATGCTATGGTGGAGGAGTATGACTCCATAGTTCAGAATAGTGTTTGGGATGTGGTTCCAAGACCGGAGAACAAGTCAGTTGTGAGTTCCCGTTGGCTTTACAAGGTAAAGCAAGTTGCTAATGGTAGTGTGGAGAAACATAAGGCAAGATTTGTTGCCCGTGGTTTCTCACAGGTTGAGGGGATCGACTATGATGAGACTTTTGCTCCTATAGCAAGGTACTCATCTATCAGATCAATGTTCGCACTATCAGCACAGATGGGTTGGAAGATCCATCAGATGGATGTGAAGACTACATTCCTCAATGGCAAGATTGAGGAAGAGGTGTACATAGATTAGCTGAAAGGTTTTGAGACCTTCGATCGTGAGTTGCATGTGTGCCAACTCAAGAGAGCTTTGTATGGGATGAAGTAAGCACCTGGTGCTTGGTACACCAGGATCAACAATTACTTCACCATGTTGGGTTTCGCAAAGAGTGAAGCAGATGTGAACCTGTACCACATTATGGTAAACGGTAAGCAGTCGATCATTATTCTTTTTGTTGATGATCTCATATTGACAGGTGATGATCAGTTGATCATGTCTTGCAAGGAGGACCTTGCAAGAGAATTCGAGATGAAAGACATGGATCTCATGCACTACTTCCTTGGCATGGAAGTGTGGCAGAAGGATGGGAAGTTGTTTGTGTCTCAAGGAAAGTATGCCAATGAGATACTTAGGAGATTCCACATGGAGAAGTGCAAGCCCATGCAAACTCCTCTAGCAAGTAACTGTAGGAAGGAGGATGCTACTTCAGGAGAAGTAGTAGAGGCTACTGTGTATCGGCAGCTTGTGGGTTCACTGATGTATTTAGTGAACACACGACCAGATTTGTGCTATGCGGTGAACCAGCTAAGTCAACTTACGGTTCAGCCTACCAAGATGTTTTGGAAGGTAGCTAAGCATGTTTTGAGATACCTCATAGGCACATCTCAGTATGGATTATGGTACAGACGGACAGATGGAGTGAAGCTACGGGGCTTCATGGATGCAGATTGGGTAGGGAGTCCATCAGATCAGAAGAGCACATCAGGAGGAATTTTCAACCTTGGGTCAGCTGCAGTTTCTTGGTACAGCAGGAAACAGAGGTCGGTTGCACTTAGCTCAGCAAAGCCTAAATACATGGCTGCAACTCAGGCAGCATGTAAGGCCATTTGGATGCGGAAAATTCTAGTTGGTTTGTTTGATCATATGATGGGTCTAACTGTGATCTATTTTGATAATCAGATTTGTATCAAACTCTCTGAGAATCCAGTGTTTCATGGCAGGTCCAAGCACATCGACATTCGATATCATCATCTCAGAGACTGTGTGGCGAGGAGGATCATGTTGTTGCATTATATCTCGACCGAGGAGCAAGATGCTAACACTATGACTAAGGAATTTTCAAAGTGTAAGTTCGAGTTCCATAGAGACGGGATTGGGGTGGCAGATAATCCCTTTCTTCTTGAGAGGGAGTTTTGAAATGTGGCAACAAGAATATTCCAATTTTAATTTGTCCTTGAATGAAAATTGAGAATTAAAATTTGAATTTAGTCTCACCAACTGCTTGGAAAATAATTAATTAATTCATCTTGAGTTAATTAGTTGGAGAAATTCAAGCTAGAAGTCTTCGTGAAGTCATGCAACAGCTATCCCTTAAATTAAGGAAGTTATCCCTTAATTAAGGAGATAAGGATGAGTTGTATTTGAGTTGTAATTAGTTAGCTCAGTTAACTGAGTTAAGTCCTGTTAAATTAGTTCCAAACAGTTTGAGGAACTAATTGTGAGTTCAGTGAGTTAATGTGTGCATGCATGAAACTAGTGTACTCCAGATAACTGAATATTCTCTCATAAATAACTCATGCATGTCAGTTCAGACAAAGAACCAGTTGAGATTAAAGGCAGGGACAATGTACTATCAGTTGCAAGAATTTTCCTATAAGAAAATCTCTTGCATGTAGAAGGAATTCATTCCTTGATATTTGCACAGTTTTACAGTGTGTTGGAGCAATGTGTGAGATCAGTGTCACACAAGGTTACAGCTGGAACACCTAGGGAAAATAGCGCAAGGAAATAGGAGGCTTGGAGGGCAGAGGAGAAGGCATATGAGCAGTCTATTCTGTCTATGAGCAATGTGAGGGATTACGCTGAGAGCTAAAGTTGTGTGTAATCTTGAGATATTTCCACTTGTATGGTAATACAGATAGCAGGGTTTTTAGCTGAGGCTTTCCCCAGAGTATTCTTCTGTGTTTCATGTGTATTGATTCTTCTTCTCTATTATATGTGTTCTGCTTGATCTTGCTCAAATTGATTCAGCTTCCGCAAGTTTGATTATAGAAGTAGATTAAGTATTTTGCTTTAGTTATATTGCATAATCAGGTTAATATACAGTCAAAATTTCTACAATATCTGTGATAATTTTCTTAGCTCTCTCAGGGAAAATGGAGGATGGATAGGGAGGGTTTTTCTTGGGTAATGGGGCATCTTTAGTCAAGAAAAGCTCAAGGTTTTTGGCTCTTTTTGCAAAGTCTAGTTTTTTATATAATTTAATAAGTTCTTCATGAGAGAAAGGAGTGGTATTCTTTGTTGTAGGAGCTTGCATCATTTGGTCTATAGCTTGGGGAGTTATGGTGAATATAATTTCTCCAGTAGGGGCAATAATAGCTCTTTGGCTAGGTAGATAACAAGAATTACATTTCCTGACGAATTCAGGGGTGTTGTTGCTACGAGGAAACATATAATGGGGCAAATTGGATTCCCATAGTTGAATATCATCAAATTTATCTATAAACTTGTCCTCAAGCCAATAGTACATTTCAAACGGATCAAATTCACAAAGGGTTTCATGAATTTTATAGTCTTTGTCTGCCAAAGGAATATGGTGAAAGTCGAATGGAGGCTGGATCAAAGGACTCACGGGTTCTTCTTGTCCCTTGTCTTTCGGAGGCATGATTAGATAAAGCTAATGACACTGGTGAAATATGGATTGTATAGGTTTACAGTGTGCAAAGAGGACTCGGGATTTAAGAAGACAGGAAAACAAAGGTACTGGCCTGAAATTCAGTTAGCGGGCAATATCCCCGGCCGGGTGAAATTATTGTAGTTTGGATTGGCACACCTGTAATAGAACAATGGCAATGGCAATGCATAAAATCAGTAACGGCGAATGGGTGAAAGGAGGGATTTTATAATCTTCTGGCTTTCCCATTGATGGTGGCACGGGTCCGTTGGATTAACGGTTAAGTAATTTAATTACTTAACGGATTGATTTTGGAGGGAGCGGATGTGATTGGCAAGAAACGGACAGATGAGGTGGTGAAGGGTGACTAGCGAGAGCGTAACGGATAGGGTAGTGGTATCACATGACGGAGAAACCACTTTTCAGAGGGGTGGGGGAGGTGGTTAATGGTTTTGGTTGGAAGGGGGGGGGGGGGGGGACGAAATCATGAAAAAAAACGCCACGACGCGGTGATCGCAGGCTTGAATATTGCCCATTTCGGACCCCACCCCCCCGGTGATAAAGTTCGGATGGTGAGGGGAGGACAAAATGTAATGTAGGCCGTCAAATGTTAAGAGGTGGGCGCGGATGATGTGGGAGGTGACGGGATATTATCGTGATGTGACAGGGTGTATGGTGGGGTAGGAAAATGTATTTAATGGGGTATGATTGGAGTGTAGTGGGGTAGGTGGATGGATAAAAATATGAGCAAAGGGGTGATTTTGGGGTAATGAAACTTTAGGAATAGTGGAATAATATACCAAATATTATTTGATATACCAAACTTTAGGGTAAAATTTTAATCCTTTTGCCTTTGCTTTGTGCATGAAAATATATTTGAAATTCAACTTAGGATAAAATTTTCATGCTTATCCTAAAAGCATCATTGTGCTTCTACCTACCCTCTCTCATTTCAATTCTTTTTCTAAGCTAACATTTTCTCTTCTTGCTTTGTAGGGTGCATTTAAACTAGCAGACCCAAATCACTTTTTCATGAAAATTGATCCGAATGAAAAATGGCATCAACCCATGGTATTCATCCACCCATGGAATTTACCCATGGTATTGTAAGTGGAATCCACCCATGGTATTGTAAGTGACATCCACCCATGATATTCATTCGCCCATGGTATTTGCCCATGGTATTGTGGCATTCACCCATGGTATTCATTCACCCATGGAATTGACCCGTGGTATTGTGACATCCACCCATGGTATTCATTCACCCATTGAATTGACCCATGGTATTGTAACTGAAAATTACTATAAGTAACAAGTCACATTTTGTAAAAGGATAGTTTTTCCGCCACAATGTAGCTTTTACAGTTATTTTCCAGTTTTAATAAAAAATTCTTTGTGGTTTTGTTTATTGGGCATTCTCCTCTTTTTCTTCTGGCATTTCAATTTTTCAGATCTTGGGGGCCTCCAGTGGTATTAGAGCAGGTTATGATTCCATGGGAATGAGGGTTTGATGCATATTTCAGTTTCAAATTTTGTAGCAATATTCAACAAAGTTCAGGCATGTGCTATGTCCTCCACAGAGCATTTTCTTGCGCCAAGCAAGAAGAATTTTTCTTTTTTCATTTTTTTGCAGGAATGTTTTTGGGCGGAGAGTTTGCAGATCATATATGAAATTTTTGGTGAAAAAAATACAAAGGAGAATCACAAATCTGGATTCCTTGCAAAAAAATACCCAAATTCAAAAAAAAATTGGCCGAATCGGAGTTCGGATGAGGGAGATATCGCTGATTTAAAATCAACTATGTTGCAGAAATATTTGTGACGACAATTCATGGACGGAAGCTCTCCTATCTTTTTTTTGAAATTTTGGTACAAAATTTCAGAAAAGTGATTTTAGATTTGAGCTTCTCAAAAAATCGCTCAATTTCAAAAAAATAATGGGTCGAATCGGAGTTCGAATGTGGGAGATATCACTGATTTAAAATCAACTATTTTTTCAGAACTTTTGTGACGGCGGAAAAGTTGCAGCGTGAATATGAGATTCCAAAGTGTCCAAATAAGGATTTCCAACACATGAGAAGATGCCAAAAACATGTTATAATAAATATTATGAGTTATATTGACCGAGTTATGTCCATTTTAATTCTGGAGCAACATTAGGAGCGGGTTCCCGTTGGAAACGTGCCCTCCCACCCCACTTTAGTAGGCACCTACTTCACATTCATCAGTTTCAGCATAGCAGCATTCGGCTTGGGTTATTTGGAGACGTGCCCTCCCACCCCAGGCTATGTAGGCACCTGCTACTTCATCAACAACCAACATCACAGTTATGGGTCAACAGCACAAAATCCTTATCATTGAAGTCCATTTTCTAGGCCGCACACTGTTAGTATCACAGTTGGTCACAAGCATTACAGGGTATCTCTATCCTCAGATATTCGTTTGTCATGGTTATGGGTCATCCACAAACCCACACTTCATCGAAGTCCATTTTCTATGCCGCACATTGTTAATATCACAGTTGGTCACAAGCATTATAGGGTATCTCTATCCTCGGATCTTCGTTCATCATGGTTATGGGTCATCCACAAACCCACACTTCATCGAAGTCCATTTGCTAGGCCGCAAACTGTCAGTATCACAATTGGTCACAAGCATTACTAGGTATCTCTATCCTCGGATCTTCATTCATCATGGTTAGGGGTTAACAACATAAAACCATTCTCTTCATTGGCTCTTTATATTCAACAAAGGCTTCGCATGAGGGAACTTCACGCAATGGGGACCACTGCTTCTTAAGGAGGGAGGAATGATCCAAATGGAAAATGGCATCAACCCATGGTATTCATCCACCCATGTTATTCATCCACCCATGGAATTTACCCATGGTATTGTAAGTGGCATCCACCCATGGTATTGTAAGTGACATCCACCCATGGTATTCATTCACCCATGGTATTGTGACATCCACCCATGGTATTCATTCACCCATGGAATTGACCCATGGTATTGTAACTGAAAAATACTATAAGTAACAAGTCGCATTTTGTAAAAGGACAGTTTGTCCGCCACAATGTAGCTTTTACAGTTATTCTCTTTTTTAACTAAAAAAATCTTTGTGGTTTTGTTTATTGGGCATTCTCCTCTTTTTCTTCTAGCATTTCAGTTTTCCAAATCTTGGGGGCCTCCCCACAATATCTGGATCAAAAATCTACCTTATCCTATCACTTATTTCGCCATTGATTCAGATTAAACTGTTGAATCAATTTTATTTCTACCTAGCTACTGACTCATCAAGATTAAACTGTTTAGCAAATCTTCATTCACTAACCTATTGAACAGAAATTTAAAAGTGTTCAGATATGATTAAACTGTATGATTTGAACAGAAGTCTAGTCATTGTGGCATTCAAAAACAATTTGCACACAGCCTTATTTGAAAATAAACTAACAAAACTAACTTATCAGTAGTGGCATTTCGACTTGCAACACTTTCCATATTATTTTCTATTTTTTCTTTTGTGGGGTTTTTATTTCCTTTTTTTCTTATTTATTTTTTTAACATGCCCTCTTTTCATTTTTTTTATTTTTTTTTATATGGAATCATTTGAATATTGAAATTATGTACAATATGAAATCACAAATACAAAATACTCAATCACCTTAAGATCCTATAATTTATAGGACCCTAACAGAGCACAATGAATATAATGAACATTAATCTAGTCATATTTAACAACTACTTGATTTGGTCCCCAAAGGTATGAATGTAGTGTGGATCTAGTCGTGGGGGGAATGAAGTTAATGTTTTATTTGACCCGCTTTTATGATCCATGCAAATTAGATTGGGTTGCCATGATGTTGATTTATCAAAGTTTAGTTAGTGTGTGAATTTGGATGTAAATCATATATTTTTGATGCGATGGAAATATGTTAAGTACAGTGGTGCGATGAAGGGAACCAATGAGTGGTGTGTGCAATTTTGTTACCTGTGCAATGGGTAAGAAAATAGTGTGTTGGTCAAACCTATAGTGCATTGAACATGTAATTTCCAGGGATCAAACTGAGGTTGGTCGATGAGTGATTTGGAGCTCAATGTGTGTTGTTTGTTGGATCAAGGACACAAAGCGATTTTGAGTGTAATGTATAATCTGGAGTGTGATGGGTATAGTATGGTAGCATTGGTGGATTTCATGCATCTGGTTTCCGTGCACATATAATGGATGTCTTAGGTCAATTCAATTAATCAATTGCAACATTGTTGGTTAGAGTGCAAGTGTTTATGGCCGATTGTAATTGGCAGAAGTATTATGCATATGAAGCCTGTGTTTGGAACAACATGTTTTACCGATACCTGAGACATAGTGTGATGTCATTTATAGCTTATCGTTTACATTGTGTGATGAACATGTTTTGATTTCATGTGAGCTGAGTGGTGTGTAGAGCGATGGGAATTAACAAAGTGTCAAGTGTGTATGGGCAAAGTATGGGCTAGTAGCTTAGTGGTGTGACTAGTATGATGTGGGTATTGGAAAAAGTTGGGTGCTTTTGTATTGTAATTGTTGTATATTCCATATGGTTAACAATGTTTTGCACGGACTAGTTGTTATTGGTGGTGATTGACTTGTGTGTTGTAGAAAGATCATATTGCTGCCATGTATTGATATATGTCATGTGTCATGTATATGTTATGAGCTCTATATTATAATAATGCTAGTTTGTCATTGTTGGTACTAGAGTTAATGGCAACTTGCTAAGGTTAGGTCAGAGAGTGTATGGTTGAGATATTGAGCCTTGTCATAAGCCCTGTAATGTACTACTAGTGTTTGTATATTTGAGATTGAGAGGGCATTATTACATACATTAATATGCTATTGTATCTTGAGTATATGGTTGAGAGAGAGTGATTGTATGTTGTTTTTTAGTATTGTATGGTGAAAGTTTGCTACTAGGGTTTGGCAGCTTGATGATATGTATATTGAGCAGAGAGTGAGTGTGTGTATGTTGTTGTTTAGTGTCTTTGGTGCTTGAGTTTGTCAGTGAGATGTTTAGGTAGAGTTGATGATGAGCTAGGGTTTTGTCAGTGAATTTGTCAGAGTATGTTGCTAGGGTTTGCATATTGTAGAGAGCTCATTGATGCCATGTATAGCTAAGTCTTTTTCTGCTAGGGTTTAATGCTATTAGTATGTAGAGAGGTAGTTTGATGTCATTTTGATTGAGCAGAGAGAGATACGTGGATCCAAAATGAAAATAGATGAAACTTGGTCCACAATGACTTGAGAAAAGGTGGATCCAGTGTGAAAATGTATGAAAGGTGGTGCACACAGCTTTGAAGGTATGGGCCTTCAATGGCAAGTTGTGGCTTGATGATTCAGGGAGTAGCGGTTTCCTTTAGGGGGTGGCCTGAGAAACTATTTGAAGGTTGGGGCCTCCAACAGATAGGGGTCTGCATATAGTTGCAGAAGTGGTGGCTTCCATCAAGTAGTGGCTTGGAGCGACTAGTTGCTTGCATACATCACAAGTCAGGGCTTGCATACTAGTGGCGGCCAATATAAGATGTAAAAGAAAAATTTGAATAATAAATAAGAAGAAGAGAGCAAGGGTTCAGTGGTTTTTCTTCTGGAAGGATTTCCACCTAATATCATGTGTCGGCATGTGTTGATGGTTTTCTCTTATGGATTATTTGTGAATTTGTCATTTGTTGCTCATGTGATAAGTTTAAAGATGTTATATGTCAGTATAAGATGTAAAAGAAATTTTTGAATAATAAAGAAGAAGAGAACAAGAATTTGGTGGTTTTTCTCCTCGAAAGGTTTCCACCTAATATCATGTATCCTAATTTGTTGATGGTTTGCTCTTATGGTTTATTTGTGCATTTGTCATATGTTGCTAATGTGATATGTTTAGATATGTTATATATTGTGTTGTTCTTTATTTAATGATTCAGTGAATTGTAAAGAAATGACAAAAAGTGTTCATTGGTGATCCATATTGTACAATATTGGTTCACCCTTCTCAATATTGTCAAGCTCCTAACAAATTCTCGTTCCTATTAAAATAATAATAATAATTTTATATAAAATAAAAAATATAAACTTCCAACATTTTTCCCTTATATTAAAATAAATCTTTATACTAAACAAAATTAATATAATATAATGTATGGGAAGGGATCATCAAAGCTTTACTATAAATTTTAAATTTTAAGTTATGGTTTTGACTCTATCTTTTCAAAATTTCAAATCCTTTTTGAAAGCTTGATGTAATATCTTTTAAATTTCAGCGTTGTAAATTATGGTTTTGACTCTATCTTTTCAAAATTTCAAATCTTTTTGAAAGCTTGATGTAATATCTCTCTCCATATTTTAACAGCTCTATAAATCACATTTCTCAAAGATATAATTAATTAGGTTAGTTGTAAATTTTTTTTCGATCTTATATAAAACGCTAAAACACAGACTTCAGATCTTATATAAAGCGCTAAAACACAGACTCCAGCGAAAGACATGTATTTTTTTTTTCTTCCTAAAATAATAAAAAAATATAATTTATTATAAAAAAAACAAATTAAAGAACTTATACAAATTTTAGTGAATAATTTAAAGAGTCATCCATTTCCTTTTAACAAAGAAATTAAAAAATAAATAAATGTATGTTTGTCTTGTATCTTTTTATTATCATATAATATTTAAAATTAAAATTAAATAAATAAAATATTATTATATAATATTTAAAATTATAAATTATTTAAATTTAAAATTATATAAATAAATATCTGCTATCTTTCTTTTTAACATGTGATTGTTATTATACAATATTTAAATTAAAATTTGTTTCGTTTTTATAATGAAATATCTTATAACATGTGATTGTTATTATAGATAGATATTTAAATTAAAAATTGTTTTGTTTTTATAATAAAATATCTCATAGTGCGATTTCGTTCAAATAAGAATGCATAAATTAAGGAAGAGTAAATCCTGTCGTCAAAATTTCCAAAGATTATTTGTATGCTTATTATATGTTTGGTCCTCCTACATATTATTATTATGAAACATGTGTTTTTACCAAATTCAATCAATTTCGAATATTTCATCAACTTGATAAATTCAAGACTAACTACTTATAAAGATTGCATTATTATATAAATATCTATAAAATATGATCGAACACTTTAAACAGCTGCCTATTTTGAAAATTTCAATTATTCAATAATTAAAAGTCACTTTCCCAAGTCTTTCTTTCACGGTAATCAATATAATGAATGGAATCAAGTGAGATCCAGCTATATGTGATATTGATTTTGATCTTTAAATACCCTAAAGAAAACCAATGATTTTCTACTAGAGGAATTTAGAGTAAGGGAATCATTTTCTACATTAATAAATGTATACCTTTTCGTCAAATAATGTAATAAATAAATAGATTTGTTTAATAATTTATTCAACGAGTTTAGTTCAGATGGTTGAAAAATATATATATATATATATAGATATATATTTATATTAAATTTTTATAAATAACATATTGAGCCTGGTCATAAGCCCTGTAATGTAATGTACTGCTAGTGTTTGCATATGGTTGAGAGAGAGTGATTTGTATGTTGTTTTTTAGTATTGTATGGTGAAACTATGCTACTAGGGTTTGGCAACTTCATGATATGTATATTGAGCAGAGAGTGAGTGTGTGTATGTTGCCGTTTAGTGTCTTTGGTGCTTGAGTTTGTCAGTCAGATGTTTAGGTAGAGTTGATGATGAGCTAGGGTTTGTCAGTAAATTTGTTAGAGTATGTTGCTAGGGTTTGCATATTATAGAGAGCTCATTGATGTCATGTATAGTTGAGTTTTTTTTCTGCTAGGGTTTGATGTTATTAGTATGTAGAGAGGTAGTTTGATGTCATTTGGATTGAGCAGAGAGAGATATGTGGATCCAAAATGAAAATAGATGAAACTTGGTCCACAATGACTTGAGAAAAGGTGGATCCAGTGTGAAAATGTATGAAAGGTGGTGCACACAGATCTGAAGGTCTAGGCCTTCAATAGCAAGTTGTGGCTTGATGATTCAGGGAGTAGCAGTTTCCTTCAGGGGGTGGCCTGAGAAACTATTTGAAGGTTGGCGCCTCCAACATATAGGGGTCTGCATATAGTTGCAGAAGTGGTGGCTTCCATCAAGTAGTGGCTTGGAGCAACGGGTTGCTTGCATATATCACAAGTTGGGGCTTGCATACTAGTGGCGGCCAATATAAGATGTAAAAGAAAATTTTGAATAATAAAGAAGAAGAAGAGAACAAGAGTTCAGTGGTTTTTCTCCCGAAAGGATTTCCACCTAATATCATGTGTCTGCATGTGTTGATGGTTTTCTCTTATGGTTTATTTGTGAATTTGTCATTTGTTGCTGATGTGATAAGTTTAAAGATGTTATATGTCAGTATAAGATGTAAAAGAAAATTTTGAATAATAAAGAAGAAGAAGAGAACAAGAATTTTGTGGTTTTTCTCCTCGAAAGGTTTCCACCTAATATCATGTATCCTAATTTGTTGATGGTTTGATCTTATGGTTTATTTGTGCATTTGCCATATGCTATTCATGTGATATGTTTAGATATGTTATATATTGTGTTGCTCTTTATTTGATGATTCAGTGAATTGTAAAGAAATGGCAAAAAGTGTTAATTGGTGATCCATATTGTACAATATTGGTTCACCCTTCTCAATATTGTCAAGCTCCTAACAAAATCTCGTTCCTATTAAAATAATAATTTTAATTTTATATAAAATAAAATTTATAAACTTCCAACATTTTTCCCTTATATTAAAATAAATCTTTATACTAAACAAAATTAATATAATATAATGTATGGAAAGGGATCATCAAAGCTTTACTATAAATTTTAAATTTTAAATTTTAAGTTATGGTTTTGACTCTATCTTTTCAAAATTTCAAATCCTTTTTGAAAGCTTGATGTAATATCTTTTAAATTTCAGCATTGTAAATTATGGTTTTGACTTTATCTTTTCAAAATTTCAAATCCTTTTTGAAAGCTTGATGTAATATCTCTCTCCATATTTCAACAGTGCTATAAATCACATTTCTCAGAGATATAGTTAATTAGGTTAGTTGTAGTTTTTTTTTCGGTCTTATATAAAACGCTCAAACACAGACTTCAGATCATATATAAAGCCCTAAAACACAGACTCCAGCAAAAAACATGTATTTTTTTTTCTTCCTAAAATAATAAAAAAATATAATTTACTTTGAAGAAAAACAAATTAAAAAACTTATACAAATTTTAGTGAATAATTTAAAGAGTCATATATTTCCTTTTAACAAAGAAATTAAAAAATAAATAAATGTTTGTTTGTTTTGTATCTTTCTATTATCATATAATATTTAAAATTAAAATGAAATAAATAAATAAGATATTATTACGCTATAAGGCGTTCCCTTGTGAAATGAAGTACCTATGATGTCACGTGTACAATTGTGGGACGTTGATTTCAATGTTAGACGATTGGAATAACGTCTACCATCAGATTAAAATCGGGTATTTTCCGTTATAATTTGGTACGGTGATCAAATTAAAATCTGGTATTCAGTTATAATCTGGTAAAAAGATATTCAACACGCTGCAGGAAGACGAAAAGAGTCCAGGACAGCACAATATGTAGGGCAATTTAATAGAATGGCAGAGACATGCTAGTGTGACGTTGCTATCTCTGTCTTCATATTCATCGCATGTTACAGTTATGCAAGCTTTGCACTGGCTAGTTTTAGTCCCAACTCCATTTTTGTACTGCGCAAAGCATGGTGAGGGTATTTATATACCGTTCGAAATTGAATGTTTTTGAGTCCTGTGTTCTGGCAGGTATTAATTTCTCTTTTATTCTGTTTGGTTTTTGTTGTAGTATATCTCTGATTTTTCACATTGGGCATCTGCACAGTATGACACATGGCAAGAGTTCTCTGCGTCACTGGTTTGATTTTCATCGCAACAACTGTTATGAGATGAAAATTGTACACTGTCTGCAGACACTGCCGCGAAGAGTGTCCCATTACTTCAATTTTGGGGACTTGATTTCCTGCTTGTACAGTAATGGAGGACAAGACTGAGTTTTTCAACGGAAATACAACACAGACAACATTGACGCTCTGGGAGCATGAATGAGGTGAACTGCTCCCATGGCAGGGCTTCACAAAAACAAACTGCAGATTTCACCTAATATATTCGCAGTTTTGGAAATAAAGAGAACAGGCACGGAAGAATTGAAGTCGATGAAAGAAGGGCAGGGGATATATCAACAGGAAGGAGGTAAACCGATTGTTTATTCTACTTTTCATATTTATCTGTTTGGAAAAGAGATATTAAAAGAGAGCAGAGGTAAACCGGTTTTTTACTCTACTTCTCATATTTATCTATTTGGAAAAGAGATATTTATGCCCTGTATCGATGGTTGGCTTTTTTGGAAACTTATTAGCCGGCTCACCCTTTTTTTAAACCGTTGGGCTCATGCTCTGTTTAGTCATGTGTTCTATTGGCAAAAACTGTGGATGTACATAATTCACCTCTAGGTTTTGTTACCCACTGTTTTAACTTTGCAGCATGGATATTTGTTTATGCTATAATTTTTTTTTTTAACTTTAACGGGTATGTTTTTTTTTATTTATGTGGAAAAGAGAGAGTGGGGCTTTGCCTGAGCAGCCCTAATTACATCATACTTGTTCAGTAGAGACTGCTTTTCAATCTTGACATTAGCATGGGATTTCTACAAATCTGTCCTCGTTTATGAAGAGCAGCCCTTTATCCATTGCGCTCCCTTTGTTGGCCATCGAATCCGCTTCACTATTTGAGCTTCTGAGGATATGGTAAAATTTGTAGGAAGCAAAGGCAAAGAGGACTCTTTTCAGTCTTTCCAACGTTCTGTTGAGGCCTGCGTTTCTGAATTGCTCTTCCGTGTTCAGCTTATTTATGAGAATCTCCGAGTCTCCAAATACCTGTATATCTTTGATCCCTTTCTCTCTAGCAATTTGACATGCTTTGAGGAGACTGAGAAGCTCCGCTTGATTATTGGTCTTCGGGCCAAGGCCCCAGTAGAAAGAGTCACGGGAAACACCATCTGGGGAATAGATGATCCCCCCGGCACCAGAGGGACCGGGGTTTCCTTTGGACGCCCCATCGAAGAAGATTGTGTGAGTTTTTTAAGCTCTCCACCAGTGCTGAAATGTTTCATCAGAGTCTCTCTTTTTCCAGATTGGATGCTCTGTTTGAGGAGAGAGGAGGTTCTTTCTGCTTTGAGGTTCAAGAGATCCGAGCCACCTCTTCTCAACCGGCTGAAGCGTTGTGTCCTCTTTGTGATACTGCAGCTAGGCCACTTCTAGGAGGAAAGTTCTGGCTTTTGCTGCTACTTGCAAGGGAGTGTGATTCAGGTCATTAAAAAACTTCTGGTTGCGAGCCAACCAAATCTGCCAGCAAACGAACTTGGGCAGGGCATTCCAGACTTTGCGCCAGAAAGATTTATGAGGAATTCGATATGGGTAAAGGTGACTCCAATATGCAAAAAGATCTGAGACAGAGATCTGAGTGGGAGAGTTCATGTGGAATTCTTGGAGCATGAGATCCCAGACTTCCTTGGCGAACAGACAATCAATGAATAGATGCTGAGCAGTCTCAGCATTGCACCTGCAAAGAGCGCACCTGTGAGGACCAACAAACTTTCTTTTTGCCAGATTGTCACCGGTAAGAATCTTGTTATGAATCGACGTCTAGAAGAAAAAGTTGACTTTTGGGAGTGCTAGAGGCTTCCATACGTTTTTCCAAAACGCAGCACTATGCTTGTTGTTTCCTGTTGTTTGGAACACTTTGTAACCTTCTGCTGTTGTATATTCCCCAGAATGACCCCAGCCCCATCGATCTTGCATGGAGCGGTGAATCGGTGCTGCGTCTTCCATCAGATTGAGCAGACTGTTTAATTGTGTTTGCAGGTGGGCAGGGGGATTGTGGATTGCCCAACCGGCCCATTCATCTCTTTGATCCCAAGCCGAAATGTCAAAAACTCTTAGCTTGCCGACTGATACGAGCCAGTCTCTTAAATCGGAGATCTCCTCATTGTCAATTAGTGGATTTCGCCCCATTATACGGTCATGCCAAAGGCGAGTGTGCTTACCATTCCCTGGTATCCTGTATGCATTTCGTTTGAAGAAATTGCTGCTCTTGTAAAAGAGTTTCCACAGCAACGTGCTGTTGGCAGTATATCCCAGCTGGAGGTTTCTGAAATCAGCTTTGTTAGTGTATTTTGATCTCAAAATGGCACTAACAGGATGCTTTGGTTCTTTAATCATCTTCCACAAGATTTTGCTACCGAGGGCAAGGTTGACCAGGGAGGGGTCACGTATTTGCAATCCTCCTTCATCGATGGGTTTTTTGACAGTATCCCAGTTTACCAGGTGCTGTTTCTTATCATTGCCCCTGCCTCCTTGCCAGAGGAAGTCTCTAAGGAGAGAGGAGATTCGATCCATAACATTTCTGGGGGCGAGCAAGAATGCTGCTTGGTAAATTATTAATGCAAACAGCTGAGATTTTATTAAAATGACCTTGCCTCCTTTAGTTAACCAGAATCCTCCCCATTTCGATATTTTGGTTTTGAATTTGCTTATTATGTCGCTCCAAAGCGACCTCTTGTTCACTCCTGAGATTATGGGAAGCCCAAGATATCTGATCCTGTCCCATTGGGAGTGCCCTTTGAATCCAAGAATATTAGCTATATTGTTGAGCTCTTGTTGATTAGTGTTCCAGCTGAAGACTTCGCTTTTTCTTTCATTTACCAAGGCTCTTGAGACTTTGCAGTAGTTTCTGATGATCGTGTCGAAGGCCTTAGCTATTTTGGTTGAGGCACCTCCCAAAAGAATCGAGTCATCTGCAAAGAGTGCATGATTCAGAGGGTTTACTCTGCTGGTGGGTTTGAGGCCCGGAAGGGATCCTGACATTCTTTCGGCTTCAAGTTTTCGACTTAAAGATTCAGCCATTAAGATGTATAGAAAGGGGGAGAGCGGGCATCCCTGCCTGATGCCTCTCTTAGCTTGGAAGAAGTTGACTGGCCTGCCATTAATGAGGGGGGCTATCCATGGGTTAGCTGTGCAGGCTTTTATGAGATTAACAAACTGAGGAGAAAAGCCAAAGGAGTGCAAAACTTTGCTGAGAAATGATTTGTTGACTCTGTCAAACGCATTCACCATGTCTAACTTTATGAGCATACCTTTCTCTTTTCTCTGCTTGCTTGAATGTATGGTCTCCTGCACTTGAATGACGTTGTCCAGAATGTGCCTGCCTTCCACGAAACCTCCTTGGGAACTAGAAATAATCCGAGGGAGCAAGGGCTTTAATCTGTTAGCCAACAGTTTTGCCAAGATCTTGTAGGAGGCATTACATAACGATATTGGCCTGAATCTAGCGAAAGTTTCCAGGTTGGATTCTTTGGGAATCAAAGCTAAATAGGTTGAGTTGGTGCTGCCACCTACTTTAGCTTTTTTCAAGAATCCCCGTATCATCTTTTGTAGATCATATTTAATGATGTCCCAACATGCTTTGTAGAAATGAATGGTGAATCTGTCAGGTCCGGGGGCCTTGTCGGATTCCATGGACCAAATAACTTTGATTATCTCTTCCTCCAAAACCAGTTTGCAAAGATCAGAGTTGTCCTCCGGAGAGATGAGGGAAGGGATGTGAGTGAGAAATTTTGCTTCATCCGCTTCTTCACCTTGGGCATCCAAGCTGAAAAGATTTTGGAAGTGTATTTCAGCTGCTTCTTTGACTTGTTGGAATCCCTTGCAGGTTTGGCCCTCCGATGTCTTTATTTCTGCTATATAGTTCCTTGACAATCTGGCTCGGTACTGCCGGTGGAAGAAAGAGGTATTGTGATCCCCAGCTTTTAGCCACAAGCTTCTAGACTTTAATCTCCAGTACTCTTCCTCTTTTCTGAAGGATTGGAAGGCTGCTCTCTGAGCTTTTGTTTCCATGTCCAGTAGTTCTTCATTAATGTTTTTGCTTTCCATGTCGTTTTGGAGGGTGTGCAGTGCCAGGACTGCAACAACTCTTTGGGAGGTGGGGTTGGGGGCTGAATTCTTGATCCAGACCTTCAGAGCTTTTTTGGTGAGTTTCAGCTTTTGCTCCCAAACGAAGCTTGGAGAACCTGAAATGGAGGTGGCCCAAGCTGCTTTCACCGTCTCAAAGAAGCCCTCCCTTTCGATCCATTGAGGAGAAAAGCGAAATGGAATGGGACCCAAGTCCTCTTCATCTTCTAGACAGAGCTGTATTGGCTTGTGGTCAGAGGACAGCTTGGGCAAAAATTTTGTTGTTATGATCTTCTTATTCATGAGGAGAGAGGTTTGCACTAGAAAGCGATCCAAACGGGCATAAATGTGTTCTGTCCCAGTTCGATTGTTTGACCAGGTGAAAAGTCCTTGAATTGGGTTGAAATCTTGCAGATCTCATTGCTGAGCGAGCTCTTCCACTACAGCAACCATGGGATCCTTGGAATTGGTGCCTCCTCTTTTCTCTTTGGTTTTCAAAACGATGTTGAGATCTCCAGCAAGAATGATATTGTTGGGGGTATCCTACTCTAGAAACGCTGCTAGAGAGTTCCAGCAGTCTCTTTTTTCAGAATAATTGACAGGAACATAAAGATTGACAAGAGAGATAGCCAACTTACTTGCGAGGTGGATTATTTATGTGAATATCCAATGTAGGGTCTCGTGAGTTTTGATCAGCTGATATTTATCTTCGGTCCAGAGAGTTGCCAGTCCTCCCGAAGAGCCCCGAGCGCTGACCGCTATGCCTGAGCTTTTCTTCCATTTTGACTTGCTGATTTCTAGCAGAGCTTGTCCTGCTATCTTTGTCTCTTGGAGCAAGAGGATGTCTGCAGGTTCCGACTTTAATAGGTCCTTTACTGCTTCTATTTTTGCGAGGTTCCCCAGACCTCTGCAATTCCAAGAGACTAGCTTCATTATTTACCTATGAGCGGGGTGGAGCCACCCTTGGATGACCTGGGCCTGCTATTTCTTCCGATCGTCATTTCTATTGTGGACTGGCTTCCTTGTGTTTTGAGCCTTTCTGCTTCTTCTTCTCTTTTTTCCTTGCGGGATTTCCTTCTGGCTCTTTTTAATGGGCGCTCAAAGAATTCTTCCTCTAAGGACTCTGAGCTTTCAACTGCCTTTTTCTTTGTGACTTCTGCATAGGTGGGGTTAGGGGGGCTGCCTTGGGAGGCTTCAATCTGGACGGCGACCCCTCCCTCTTTGCTTGGAGGAGGGGCTTCTACATGATCCTCGTTTTCCTGAGCTTTGTTCGGTGGATCATTCTGTACACCCTTCGTTCCTTTTGAGATTTCTACCGTTTCCTGAGTTGGAATGGGAATGTTCCTAGCTCCTGTTGCTGCGCTTTTTCCTGCATCTTTTTTTGCATGGGCTGTTCTCTGGACTAGGGTCCATTGGTCCCCGATATGTTTTTCAGATTGCTCCTCTGCTCTCTTCTTACAGTGCTTTGCGAAGTGTCCGTGACCGTGGCAGTGTCTGCATTTAAAGGGGAGCTGTTCATAGTCGAGCTCTTGGACGTGCGTCCAACCTGCCACCGTGAGCTTGATCGCTTCAGGCAATCCTTCCTCGAGGTCCACTTCAACACAGATTCGGGCGCATGAGTATTGGTCTTTTCTTACAGCCTGATCTATGTATTTGCCTAGCGCGTTCCCGATGATCTGGAGCGATTTTTGATTCCAGCAGTGAAGAGGCAGATGAGGGAGTCTCACCCACACCGGCACGGCAGATGGGACGTCTTGGGAGGGATCGAAATCTGGAGTCCATTTGTTTAAATACAGGCCCTGCGGCCCCATGAAGTAGGGGCCATTTCTGAATATTAAGCTTCTGTCTTCCGTGTTTTCAAACACAAAAACAAAGTACCCTTTGCCCACAAAGTAGCTCTTAACTCCGTCTTTTATCAGAGGTTTCCAGTTTCTTTGTGTCTATTCCTCCACGGATTTGGGGGAAGGCCATAAGCCTGTAAACTGGCCTATGAGACCTCTTTCTGCCAGGTTCAATGCCGCTTTGCAGGTATCCTCCTCTGGCAGGGCAACTGAAGGAATCGTATCCATTCTTTTGATAAATTTCTGTTGGAATGCAGAAGGAGGGCGTTTTGTCCCGGATGCAATCAAAGATCTGAAGGCAGAGACTTCGGGAGGCGGATCAGCAGGGGGGGCAGAGCCCTCAGGAATCTCCATCTAGCTGCGAGAGGGGAGGGCGAGGCTGTGCGCAGGGGCGCAGCAGCCAGGGCGGCGCTGAATGGCTCCCAGAACCCTAGCTTGCAGAGCGCAGGGGGGGCAGCGCGCGATCCTGTTTATGCTATAATTTGAAAAGGGTTTGTTTGTGTGAGTTTTTTCATTTTAACTTTTACGCTGAAGAATTGCAATTCTAATATTTTAATAAAAAACTGACTAAATTTACACAATCTTAAATTTACCTTGATATTTATGAAATTTTACAAGTTATTCTTCTCTAACATTTTATTTTCATATCTTGGTTGAAAAAGAAACATCGAGTTGATTTAACCATAAAAAATTTTCACAAATTTTCACATAATCTTTTAATTCCAAGAAGATTTAAGCCTTTCACCTATGCTCAATCTCAATGTTGGGTTATCTAGCTGGGTAAAGATTATAAGAAAATTATTCTACTAATTCAAAGCTTATAAATTATTATTTATTTCAAAATTATAATAAATTTATAGATAAATGTATTTCAATTTTAGTTTGGAAAAAAAATATTTAAATTTTAGTTAACATTGTAGAGTTGATTTAACCATGAAATGTTTTCACAAATTTTCACATAACCTCTTAATTCCAAGAAGATTTAACCCTTTATTTTCATATCTTGGTTGAAAAAGAAACATTGAGTTGATTTAACCATGAATTTTTTTTAGTTCTCTGAAAATTATTTCATTATAAAAATAGAGATTGTTTGTGTGATTATTTATTTTTATTATTTATTATTTATTATTTTCTTTTATTTTTTCTTTTCAATTTAAATTTTACGCAGAGATTTATACACAGAGATTTAGTTAAATTTTACACAGAGATTTAGTTATCTGACAAATATTTCATTATAAAAGTAGAGATTGTTTGTGTGATTTTTATTTATTTATTTATTTTTATTTTTATTATTTATTATTTTATTTTATTTTATTTTTTCTTTTCAGTTTAACTTTTACACAGAGATGATTTAGTTATCTGACAAATATTTCATTATAAAAATAGAGATTGTTTGTGTGATATTTTTTTTTTTTTTTTTTTTATTTAGAATCCAATCATGAAATATCGGATATCTCCAATCTGCATTTTGATAAAATACTTCGTTGTTCAGTAAAAATATGTTAATGGCTAGATCTTCTTGGCATATTGACATCGATCTCATGTATATTGTCAATATGATAGGAAGATCTTGACATTAAGATATTTTTAAAAACTCCTAGATTAGTTGAGGAATTGGTAAAATCTTAATCTTTGTCAATATGACAGGAAGTTCTTAAGAGATTTTTAAAAGCTTCTAGATTAGTTAACTAAACTAGCCATAGTCTACAAATAACAAACTTCATACTTCTTCCGTCAAATTTGGATATACTTTTCCTTGACTGTGAAATTTACATAGACACCTAATAAAATATCAAACTTCATTACAGTTTAAGCTCCAAATTCCATAGTAGGCCCAACATGGAATCAACACATCAAGAAAACAAATATCATAACTAGAAAACAATGACACTTTATGCTTGTATATTAAGTAAAGAATTTACATAAACACCTAATAAAATATCAAACTTCATTACAGTTTAAGCTCCAAATTCCATAGTAGGCCCAACATGGAATCAACACATCAAGAAAACAAATATCATAACTAGAAAACAATGACACTTTATGCTTGTATATTAAGTAAAGAATCACCATCGTTGACATCGGATATTTGTTTTCATAAAAAATGAATGAGATTCATTTTTACATCCCACTTATACTAAAACAATATTTTCTATGAAAGAAATCAAATTCATTTTTATACTAATGATAGAGTGAAGTGAGGTTCAAAGAATTTCCTCATGGAGGATCCCAAACTCCTAAAGGATTTGTGGAAACACCTAATAAAATATCAAACTTCATTACAGTTTAAGCTCCAAATTCCATAGTAGGCCCAACATGGAATCAACACGTCAAGAAAACAAATATCATAACTAGAAAACAATGACACTTTATGCTTGTATATTAAGTAAAGAATCACCATCGTTGACATCAGATATTTGTTTTCATCAAAAATGAATGAGATTCATTTTTACATCCCACTTATACTATAACAATATTTTCTATGAAAGAAATAAAATTCATTTTTATACTAATGATAGAGTGAAGTGAGGGTCAAAGAATTTCCTCATGGAGGATCCCAAACTCCTAAAGGATTTGTGGACTAAAACTTCAAGTGAGTGGCTGAATAATTCTCAACTTTAATCACCTCATCTAATTGTTAATATGTGCCAAAATCAATATCATGCAATAAATATGAGTGATACCAAAACTATTTTTTTCAATTAAATGTGAAGGCCAACAAAAAGACTCCCTTTGTAATAAGAAAATATGTTAATGTGATCTTGTAATGTGTTTAGATGACTTAAATTTTCTTATCAATAAAGAGGCCTTTAACTAAAAAATGTTTTGTTATTATACAATATACTTGAGATTCATTTTTACATCCCACTTATACTAAAACAATATTTTCTATGAAATAAATCAAATTCATTTTTAACTAATGATAGAGTGAAGTGAGGTTCAAAGAATTTCCTCATGGAGGATCCCAAACTCCTAAAGGATTTGTGGACTAAAACTTTAAGTGAGTGGCTGAATAATTCTCAACTTTAATCACCTCATCTAATTGTTAATATGTGCCAAAATCAATATCATGCAATAAATATAAGTGATACCAAAACTAATTTTTTCAATTAAATGTGAAGGCCAACAAAAAGACTCCCTTTGTAATAAGAAAATATGTTAATGTGAACTTATAATGTGTTTAGATGACTTAAATTTGCTTATCAATAAAGAGACCTTTAACTAAAAAATGTTTTGTTATTATACAATATACTTGATTGAAAGATATCAGGCAGATTATTGCCACCCCATAAGAATGAATGCATTAATTATCAACGTAGCATGACTGCCCCCATGCAATTTAATGCATGCCAAGATTGAATGCAGTTTAGGGGGTGACTCTTGCCACCCCATAACAATGAATGCATTAATTATCAACGTGGCATGACTGCCCCCATGCAGTTTAATGCATGCCAAGATTGAGGATGTTAGGACATTCTTCTTATGAGGCAGAGATGTCTTTTTGCATAAGCACCAATCAATCTATATTTCTTTGTTTGACAATTTTTTGTTCTTAGTAGATATATCCACTGTGGTGTGGGCATTGTCAAGCATTAGAGCCTACATATAATATAATTGCATTATCGATGTGATTCTTGCCACCCCATAACAATGAATGCATTAATTATCAATGTGGGATGACTACCCCCATGCAGTTTAATGCATGCCAAGATTGAGGATGTCAGGACATTCTTCTTATGAGGCATAGGTGTTTTTTTTGCAGAAGCACCAATCAACCTATATTTCTTTGTTTGAAAAATTTTTGTTCTTAGTAGATATATCCACTATGATGTGAGCATTTTCAAGCATTAGAACCTACATATAATAAAATTGCAAAGCATATTCATGAGATTGAATCCCTTGTCGATGGATCCCCATGTAGAATGGTGCAAGCTCATAAGTGAGATTGAATCCCTTGTAGATGGATCCTCATGTAGAATGGTGCATGCTCGTAACTTTTCCAAAGAATGTGGATTGAACAATGTAAAGAAAAAATTGAAAATTATTTGCTTAGAAGGTACAAAAATTCACATGTACAATTTTATTTTATTTTTTCATCTATCAGATATTTTATTTTGTTTGATTAACTTAACGTTTGATTAACTTAACTGTAATTATGAAATAGATATACGACACCAATCCTTCTCCTCCATTGTACCTTGACATACAATAATGCAGAAATCAACACATTTAGAATCAAATTATGTGAAGGTAGAATGTAAAAGTCCATAAGCTTTTGGTCAAGTGAGATAGTTCAATATTGAAAAATGGTCAAAAATGACTATGAGAGCAGAAATAGATATGCACTAAACCTACCTGGAAGGAAATAATCTTAGCATATTAGTATCAAATGTACACTTTGCAACCTTTTTCACTTTTTGCAAATAATTTTTTTCTTTTTTAGTCATAAAAAGTCTTTTGCATTTATTTATAGGCCCCTTCATGGTCAAATACATAGCCAAGTCTCCCAGAATAAAGGAATGCACATGGATGCTACCATGAGAGTTCACCATGGTACCTCTAAATAGTGAATTAAAGTTGCTATGTTAGCTAAAATACTTAGTTAATCAATTCTCAACAAAAGAATCTACTTCTCTCCTATCAAACAATGTAAAGTTGTTTAGATCGACTCAAGATCCTCACACAACCACCAACAAGACATGTGAACACATGTTTGGTGCCTTTAATAATTACCTCCCATTCATGTCTATTTTCCTCCATTTTCTTACTTCTTTATAAATGAATATCTAAACAATAGTGTTGTTAAAAACATCAACTAGCTTTATTGATATATCTATTTCATAGATTTTATTTATTAAACTTCAATTATGTAAGTTATTTAAATTTAATTGGTGTAATAAATTTAATTTAATTGTTAATGGCATTAATAATTTCACAATGTTGTTGACAAAAACTTTAAAATTAACTCACAAATAAAAAAGTGTTAGTAATGTTAGTACAATTTTTTAACAATCACTACTATTACAACTAAGTACTGAAATTAGCCTTAAAATTGACTCTCAACTTTGAAAGTGATTGGCGAATAGTAAATCCATAATATTCTATGGATAACACCTTTTAAATTAAAAAATTAAATAAAACATTTTAAACCAAAATATTAAAAACAATAATAGAATCAAACAAAAATACTATCACTAATACTTCTTTCTTAAATTAAAAATCATAACATTTTAAAAACTAGAACTTACACATAGACATGATCATAAAAATTATAAATAAATCAATAAACCAATAAATTAAAAGAAATAAAGAAAACCCAAATAAATAATATTAATAAAAAATTCCCTCACGAGGATGCTTATCAAGACAAATAGGTTAGGGCGTGATTTTTGCCACCCCATAACAATGAATGCATTAATTATCGGCATGACTACCCCCATGCAGTTTAATGCATGGCAACATTGAGACATTCCTCTTATGAGGCAGAGGTGTCTTGTCTTCTTGCAGAAGCACTAATCAATCTATTATTCATGGGGATGCTTAGCAAGACAACTAGGCTATCGCGGTGATTTCTGCCATGACTACCCCAATGCAGTTTAATGCATGCCAAGATTGAGGATGTCAAGACATTCCTCTTATGAGGTAGAGGTGTCTTGTCTTATTACAGAAGCACTAATCAATCTATATTTCTTTGTTTGACAATTGTTTGTTCTTAGTAGATATACCCACCCTAGAGTGGGCATTTTAGAGCATTAGAACCTACAAATAAAAAAAATTGCAAAGCATATTCGTGAGATTGACTCCCTTGTCTTAGCTTAGATGGATCCCCATGTAGCATGGTGCAAGCTCATAACTTTTCCAAAGAATGTGGATTGAACAATGTGAAGCAAAAATTGAAAAATATTTTCTTAGAAGATACGAAAATGCACATGTGCATTTATGTTTTTATTTTTCTATTTTTCCATGCATCAGACATTTTGTTTGATTAACTTAATGATAATTATGAAATTTATATATGACACCAATCATTCTCCTCCATTGTACCTTGACATACAATAATGCAGAAATCAACACATTCAAAATCAAATTATGTGTAGGTAGAATGTAAAAGACTCCAATCTTTTGGAAGTGAGTTAGTTCAATATTGAAAAATGGTGAGAAATGACTATGAGAGGAGAAAGAGATATGCACCAAACCTGTGTGGAAGTAAATAATATCAACGTCAAATGTACACTTTGCAAAAAAATTTCACTTTTTGGGAATATAGTTTTCTTTTTGAGTCATAAAAATATTTTCACATTTATTTATAGGCCCTTTTGTGGTCAAATACATAGCCAAGTCTCCCAGAATATCATGCTGAATAAATATAAAGGAACGCTAATGGATGCTACCATAAGATTTCACCATGGTACCTCTAAATAGTGAATTAAATTTGCTATGTCAGATAAAATACTTATTTAATCAATTCTCAATAAAATATCCATTTCTTTCCTATCAAACAATGTAATTGTTATGCAAGTGACTTGCTTTATTGATATATCTATTTCATAGATTTTCTTTAAACTAGTTTATCCAGTGCTATTGAAAATAAACCTTGTGTCACAAACCAATAAAAATGCCCAAAATAAGTTAACAAAGGAAAATCTAATCACCTTAAGAGCAAGTGGTAAAGGAATAAAAGCTTTTGATCAATTGAGACGGTTCAATATTGAAAAAGAGCATCTTCTTTATCAACTATTTACTATTGAAACTTCAAAGAGGTCTTAAAAGATTGAGAGGCAATTTATGTTGGAAAGGTTATATAATTTTTAAATTTAACATAATGTAAGTGATTTATCTTTATCTTCTAGCTTTGAATGGCATTTTCTTTACTAACTTTTATATTCAATGATCTTATATATGTCACAATTCTTCTACACTTATGCCTTACGGCATTTCCTTTGCAACATTTGGTGCAATTGCTAATTATATGATATTTAAAATATAAAATTATATAAATAAATATCTGCCATCTTTCTTTTTAACATGTGATTATTATTATACAATATTTAAATTAAAATTTGTTTCGTTTTTATACTAAAATATCTTATAACATGTGATTGTTATTATAGATAGATATTTAAATTAAAAATTGTTTTGTTTTTATAATGAAATATCTTATAGTGCGGTTTCGTTTAAGGAAGAGTAAATCCTGTCGTCAAAATTTCCAAAGATTATTTGTATGCATATTATATGTTTGGTCCTCCTACATATTATTATTATGAAACATGTGTTTTTACCAAATTCAATCAATTTCGAATATTTCATCAAGTTGATAAATTCAAGACCAACTACTTATAAAGATTGCATTATTATATAAATATCTATAAAATATGATCGAACACTTTAAACAGCTGCCTATTTTGAAAATTTCAATTATTCAATAATTAAAAGTCACTTTCCCAAGTCTTTCTTTCACGGTAATCAATATAATAAATGGAATCAAGTGGGATCCAGCTATATGTGATATTGATTTTGATCTTTAAATACCCTAAAGTAAACCAATGATTTTCTACGAGAGGAATTTAGAGTAAGGGAATCATTTTCTACATTAATAAATGTATACCTTTTCTACATTAATAAAAGTCTAATAATGTAATAAATAAATAGATTTGTTTAATAATTTATTCAACGAGTTTAGTTTAGATGGTTGAAAAAAAATTATATATATATATCTATATTTGTTTATTTATGTTAAATTTTTATAAATAACCTATTGAACTTTTAACCACTATAACTATAATATTATAATTGTTTTAAACCTAATTGGTTAAGAATTAATTTAATTGCGTGGAGAGGTTTCTCTAGCCTAATGTAGAAGAGATATTGTAAAGTTATGTTATGTTATATGACATTATGTTATGTTATGTAAACATTTGACTTGGTTAAATTAAATAACAATAACAATAAAAATAAAATATAATTAAAAAATATTAATAATTATAATTACCAATTATTAATAATTAAACGAGTCTAGATCCATATTAGTTTTGGATCTACCAAGCCCCAGGAGAGATCAAATCTATTGATATGCAAACCTCTTTTAGAGTGAAAAGAGATTTGTCCCTCTTAGCGCTTGGTAAATCTGGAATTAAAATGGATCTAGGTTGGTAAATAACCCAATTATATTAACAAGAATAATTTAGATCTAACGATGAGAATGGATAAATATATCATGAAGTCAAAAATACATAAAGCCAAAAGAAACTATATCACATAACAACAACTCAAATCTTGATTCACAATGATGGGGAGGTAGGGGACTCCTCTACTAAGGAACGTGATATTCCTTCCCATGGCCATGTGGCAACTCATTACCTCTAACTTTTCATAACAATAAAGAAGTAAAGAAAGCAAGGGAAACCATCAAATGTGGAGTACATTGAATGTTAAAACTAGAAGCATAAGCAAAAGTCCTCAATTCCTCCACATTTTGAAACAAATAATGTTATTGCTAGAATGAAATGTAAAACATAATGTTGATGACAACCTTTTTCTTCCATAAAAAGATTGTCCATCTAATACCCTTAAACCTCCCAAAGGGATATTCTAATTAAGTTGGAAAATTTTGTTGATTTTGGTATGTGTGAAATTGCAATAATTTTTAGATGTAGAGTATTCAAATTAATAGTTGAAGATTGAGCAAAGACAAGTCAAATTGTGTTTGATTCAATGTTCAATGATAGACAAAAGCAATGGTTTAAAGGATTTAAACTCATAAACAAAAAAAATATTAATTGTTGGTGTAGGAGAAAGAATGGACAACGATTACTCAAAAATAAAAAAATAAAAGCCTTATTTTCTTGTGATGTTCCATAAAAAAATTTCACGGGGTGGGATATAGGAAATATATCCAAACTTCACTAATAAATGAAGTGAGAAAAATGGTAAACTCTCATTCTACTCCTTCAATATCATCTAGAAATGGAGAATAGTCATTAATATAGCCATGGTGGTGGCATAATAGTGAGGCATTGGGTTCCATTACTTAAAACACCCTTGGAAAATGATAAATAATTATTAAATCTTATGTCAGGTACGGCACTGTTAATGAGGTGTCAAGTGCAATTACCCAAAGTTTTAATTGAGAGATTCTCCCCCCACAATATTCAAACGAAGATTACATTTATCCCTCTTAATTTTGATGGGCTATCTAAACCATAAAACAAAGATGAATGGAACTTGCACTACTTGTTTCTAATTTATCAAATTGTTCATACTCTTATCCACATGGTAGAACCTTCATACAAGATTTTTTAAGTAATAGATTTAAATTGTCTAATTTTAATCACAGTTTTTTTTTTTTCACGTAGAAAAAAGTCGTAATTTATATTCATATATGAGATAAATTACATTTTGTAGATGCTTAGAGCATATGCAGATAGCTGTCCATATATTGGACAAAGTACATTATAAAAATAAAGAATAATTTAAAAACATCAAGCCTATACTTTTCTGCCCTTCTTCTTCTCCACCCTTCGCCAACCCTGTGAGTCAGGTGGAGGAACAATGATGGCCTGCTGATTCTCTTGTGTGTTCTGTGGAGGTTCTTTGTCAGAATCTGATCCTTCAGATCCATGAGTTCTTTTATTGCCGCTAAACTCCAACTGTGGAGTTTGCTGCTGCTGAAAATGGTCCTCCCCTTGAGGGTCTGGTGCTTTGTCTTCCTGTGTGCCCTTCTGTTCCATATTTATGTCCGGTTCCTCTTGGTTCACTGTGTTTTCTGGCTGAGTGTCCTCTTCTTCCAACGGTTCTGTATGCTGCCACCCATTTGGCTTTTTTTGCTGTTTCTTGTTTCCTTTTGAATTCTTTCTGGCCAGTGGGCATGTATTTTGGAGGTGTCCTGTTTGTCTGCAACTGCGGCATCTGAATGCCGTGTTTTCATAGTCCAGTGGTTGAATCCACTCCGTATTGTTGTAGATTAAGGAGATTCGATCAGGCAACCCCTGACTCAAATCCACTTCAACGCAAATTCTAGCAAAAGTGTAAATTCCTCTGCTATCTCTATCTTCGTCAATTTTTAGGAATTTCCCCAAGGATTTCCCTATGGCGGATAATACTGGATTGTTCCAGAAGTGTAATGGGAGGTTGTGAAGCCTTACCCAAACAAGCGTTGATGAGATTTTCATCGTGTTTGCGTCGAAATCCGCGAACCAAGGGGTAACAAAGAGGCCTGCATTACCCCAGAACCAAGGTCCCTCTTTGATGATGCTATCCCTTTCTTCCTCTGTGTGGAAAGTTACAATGAAAAAACCTTTTGAACATAGGTATATGTTACATTATGGTGTCCAGCTGGAATATATCCATTGATGTAAAGCATCCGATTTTGGCCAAAAGCCATTAAATCTACAAATGACAGAATGTTTAGAGAAGTCAGAGTAAAGTGCATTTACCGTTGGTATAGTGACATTGAGCACTGTGTATTCCAGTTTTTGTTCTACTATGTGTGGACCTGGTTGCTCTGGTGGTGACTCAGTTTTGTTCTGCATTTTTCCTTTCCCCTTGACTGCATCACGAAAGGTTGTGCCCTTTGAGCTAGCTCCAGAGCTTCCTCCTCTCAGCCTCATGCTCAGATATATTGTTGTATCCCTTTTTATTCCATAATGTTGCACTGATAATTTTTCCTGTAAAATGTGTCTTGCATATACCAAGCACAGCAGTCTTGCTGGTATTCCTGCTAATTCTTGGATTTCATCCTTTAAGTTTGTTATCAGCATCCCTGTACTTATTTGCTTGCAGATTGTGTTCCCAGACAGGGTTCTGATGAAGATTTGAAACGTTTCATGATCGGATTCTTTTATTGCTCCCTTTGTTTTTTGCCTGGCTCCTTCTGCTGGTTGATTTTCCAGCGCAAGAAGGGGTACTATAGAAGATTTCAACTCTGGGGTTTTAATTAAAATCTGAAAACAAGTTTTTGTTACCTGATATCTGCAATTTCGCAGAGTTCCTTCTCTGCCAGATACGGTGGCGTTGGTGGTTGCCTTGTGATCTGGCTGTCGGCGGTCTTCCAGATCTGAGCTTCTATTGATGCCTTCTTCCTTTTGCTTGACGCGATCGGCCAAACCTCTGTTGGATCGCTGCATATAGCCTTCGATCAACTGCCTGAGCTTCTGATGGACTTGCATCGTGCTCGTATTTGGGAGATCCGGTCTGGATCTATAGGGATCCGTCCATGCCAATGAGTACAGAAGCGTATCTGCCCCATGCGGCCCTTCGCCTATCACTAAGCTATCAGATCCTGTGTATATCATGCCAATTTCTGACAAAAATCGGCCCCCAATTTGTGCTCTGAGCCCAAGCTCTGTTCCAGCTGTGGGTGTAGGGCAGAGTATGCTCGTTTTAACCCAGAAAGCGTGTTCATTCAGGGCCTCGTCTCCATCTACATTCCTTTCACTCCCTGTCGCCCTTTGCTCTGAATCCGTTATCGGGTCTAACCCTAACAGATCCGTGTTTCTCTTCATACTCCCCAGAAATTCCAAGACCCGTCTTAGATCTACCATACTGCGGAAGCCGTTGAATAGCTCCACCATGGATTCGTGCTCTCTCTGCTTCGCCGCCGTTTTTCCGTTCCAGAACTGCCTAGAAGTAATGGCCACATTTTCTACCGCTGCGGAAAAAGAAAAAGAGGGGGCCGAGGTCGAAACCGTCACATAAATTTCAGGGTTTCTGCAACCCTCACACAGACTGGAGATTGAAACCACCGCGGGAGCCATGGGATAGCAGGTTTTGGGTTCTCCGAGCCGAGGTTTCTCTCACGGTATCGTTGTCTCTATACTTTCTAATTTTAATCACAGTTATTAGGGATGCCTTTAATTAATTCTTATTTAGCACCCATGAATATACTTGATTGTTAGTGAGTGGCTGAGTTTCCTACAATTCTTTTTTATTAGAAGGTTGAAATGCATTAGTGAATAGTGTCTAAAGGATACTTCATCTTTAAAGACTAGATTGGGTTTCATATTCATGTCTCCCTAGATGTTCAAGCCATATATTTAATGTACAAAGAATTTAGTGCTCTCTATTATTGGTGTTCACATTATCATAGTCGTCATACATACTTCCAACTCAACATGTTATTTAATGTCCTAGTATTTCAAAGCAAATTTAACATCAATTCTATATTCTTGACGACCATAAACCTCTATTGTAATTGATTATAATTCAAGTCCAATCGATCTCATCTTTGAGGACATTCTTGAAATCTCCATATACCTTTTCAAGAACATCTAATGTTACCTAACATCTCTCACAACACATAATTTTCCTCCTTTAGTTGTTCTAGGGTGGTAGCAGAGGGATTTTACATTATGCTTCTACATAAATTTTGGGAGCTCATTTTAATTGATCTCTTAGAGTTCAAAGTTAATAATCAAAATGAGGGAAACACAAAGGCTTGTGAGAGATAAATCTCCTCCCTTATAGTTTGTTGTGATAAGTGATGAATCATGGCAATATATAGGGCAATGATAAAATCCTAGCATGAGTTTCTTTGATCCCTTTATCTGGAGTATCACTAAATTTATTGCACACAACATTAATTGTTGCCCCATTTTCTAAGGTTCACTAAAAAAAATAGGATGGAGGCATATAACAAATTATGGGTTAAGATGTGGACCATTTCACCCTCCCACCATATGGCCTTACATATCAACTTATAATTTCAAGGTCATCCTCTATCCAATTAACATTTTTTATGTGCTAACTTTCTAATGTAGTTGTTGGTTATCTTCATGCTACTATGATGATTTATGACTTATCACTAAAATTACACATGATGGTAATTTTTTTATCATTTCAATTGTTTCCCCCCTTTTCTGAGGTTCACTACATAAAATATGATGGAAGGCATTATCAAATCAAGGGTTAAGATGACTTGGAGAGAAGGTGGGTCGATTCACCCTCCAACTATATGACCTCCCTAATGGACATATCAACTTATAAGTTTAAGGTCATCCTCTTTGTTGATAGCTTTGTTGGGCATTTAATTAACATTTTTATTCACTAAATTTTTAATGTGGTTGTAGTTTATGTGTATCCTACGATAATGATTAATCATACCTAAATATCTTGCTTTTAATATACCAACCACTACTCATGGGGTTGCCTATTAGGATATCGATAAGTGGTTTAGAGTGTCCTTCAACCTCAAACGAGTGGGTTCTGGGTTCTACATATGCTACATAAGTTTGTTCCTTTTTATTAGTGCTCATATCTCAACTTGATTATTAGTGCCTTTTCCATTAATCTATATAACATAGATAAGCTTCCCTCTTTATCTCTCTACATTTGTTTAAGTGTAACCATACATATCCAATACATAGCCTCATGTGCATTGGAAAATTATCACTCCTTACGTCAACCACCTCTAACTAGTTGTACTCTTATGCCCCCAATACCATGACATACATTTCCCAATGGAGAGTCCAAGGGACAATACCCATGGTAATAACATGTGAAACCTTAACAATTTTTTATGCACCAAACTCCAACTATGTGCAGCAATTTCCACCTTACATGTGCCCACCTCAATGTCTTACATGCACACACTTAATGTTTGCACATACACTAGCCATTGCACACACATTCGAACATCATGTCTAGATGCTAGGAAACCTATGTACACATCAAGAATGGTCATTACTCTTACACAATACTAACAACACATGGCATGCCAAGGCTATTACACTTATGCACTAATAATAACACAGGGCATGCCAAGGAGATAAACAATAAATAATTAAGGAACTAAACTACCTTGAACCATTGAATCTTGATCTTAACATTAAAATGTATTATTGTTTATACGATGTACCATATGAAACATGGTCAAGAGAATACAATTATTCATTCTCTTTTTTGTCTCACACTTTCTTTCACAAACCATTGCACAATAACACATTAACACTATTATTTTTTAAATTTATTTATGTATTTATTATTTGTTTCATTTAAATTTATGCTTCTAAACTTATAACTTAATTAACATTATTGTTTAAATTGTCTTCCAATTTACATCCTAGAATTAAATCACTTTATTTATTTTATCAAAATTAAGTTTTGCCTACTCTCTTTCTTTTTTGTAATTATTATTCTTTATTGCCTCAAAATATCTTGAAAACAAAATACATCATCGAGCTAGTCATCATCAAGGGAAATCAAATATTTTAACCACCTATGAGATAAGTAAATAATCTAAAAGACTACCATGTTAAACAAAACAAACTTAACTACTACCATACTATACTACAAAAAACTACCATTAAACCTTCTAGCCATTCAAGAGTCTGAAGAAGTAATATGCGCCGAGTATTTGGCATTGGATCTTGGAGGAGCAAGAGGGTAAAACTCACACTAAATTTGGCTTTCTAAATGTGCAAGCCTTGCATCCATTATTTCCAAGTAAAAGTGTTGATTTCTTTGAGCACATTTAATGTCTTCTAGAGCAGAAAAGATGTTGTACATTTCCTCTTGTTTGCCTTTTAAAACCCTACGTGAAAAATTTTTCCATCTATTAGTGAAGAGATTTGAAATTGAGATATTGTTTCCTTCTTCCCTTGGTATGACTAGGGCCAGGAACCAGTGGAGAGACCTCTTCCAAAATCCATGAATCTGAAAAAGATTGGCAGTCCATAGCAGCAAGGGACTCAACGTTGTGAATCTTGTTGTAGTTTTTAGGAGGGACAATTGAATAGAAAGTGTTTGCAACTTCCTCTGCTTGTTGTTGGGCATGATTATGACCCTGGGGGCCATGACCACCCCCTCCCCTATGGTTGTGCATACGTTGTCACGACATATTACGCAGAAGGGTCACACTCTAGGAATTTAGAGATTACCAATGGTAGGGAGATGGAAGAAAGGAAAAACTAAGTCAAGCCAGTAGAGGGAATGCACTAGACAATTTCCAGAACATCAGCACAAGATTTGATAATTGGAAAATAAAGGAATGGAGGATATTCTACAAACTAGAGGTAATAACAAATTGTTGGTTTGAAATTGTTCCCCTGGGGACCAAAACCACACTAGAAGAGTAATACCCAGACAACAGAGACCAACCAACTTAATACCATATAAATTAACAATGTAGGTGAGGGAAAATAGAATTACCCTTGTCACGGTGACCACTAATGAATCAAAACTTGAATGTTGAAAAAATGAAGGATGCATCAATGACCCATTGGCTTGAGAACCACTTCCCTACCAATGACCCACTTCTCCAAGACCATCAACTCTCCACTTCAACTCCAAACCCCCTATTTTCCACTACCCAAAAGTTAGTTCTACACCCAAGTAGACAAATAATTCCACATAGCTAAAGGCATGTTCACCCACACTCAAACTAGATGGAAACAAAGTATAATTCACCATTGTGAACTGCAAGAATTACAAGATTGTTTCCACCCCATTAGTAATTTCCTTGAGTGTTCCTTCTTGTGGCAGGGATTCGGGATTTGTCCCCTTTCGCTCTGAGCTCCATCTGTTGTGCTCAAACAAAAAATAGAATTGATGGTACCATGTTTAATTACATGTAGTTGGTTCACATGCTTGTGCATGCAAGGGGTTGGCCACACCACCCCTTTCATTAATGATCCTCTCGTCGATGAGGTGGTCAGGTCACCCCCCAAGCCTTCCACATACCATGTTATCCACCCCCATTAGGGAGTCTCTATCATCATCTAGGATGGATTGTAGAGATTCATGTTGGGTTGACAACAATTTGTGTCGCATCAGAAGTGGTAACACCATGACTGATTTTCCTTCCTGCGCGCTGGTGCCTCTACTCCCTCCCTTTGGCCCTGAGTTTTAGCTCGATCCCGCCTGGAAACTCTGCTACTGGGCATCCGATGCCCCTACGCCCTCCTTCCTTCAGTTATGTGCCCTTTTGTTGGCTCCCGCTGGCAGTTTTATGCTGTTGGGCTTTTTTTCTTTTGCTATAGGCTGCCTCTTTCGCTGGTCCTTGAGTCTGCTCCTGGACTACTATGGCCCCTCCGGAGGCGCCACCGTAGGATGCCTTTCAACAAGCCTTCTCCGATCTGGTGTGTTCTCTTCCGCCTCAGTGAAATCGCCCCTCTGTATCGAAGTTTGTTAAAAAATTGGAAGGGTTGCAGGAAGTCTCTTTGCCTCCAACCTTGCCTCGTCTAGCTGCGCTTGCCTTAGCTGAAAGAGGTCTTATTGGGCAATTTACAGGCCTATGGCCCTCTCCTAAAATTGTCCAAAGGTGGGTAGAAAGGAACTGGTCAGACAAAACTCAAGGGAAAATCTCTATCAGATTTTGTGGAAAAGGATATTTTACTTTCCATTTCGAAACCAAGGAAGATAAGGATTTAATATTTCGAAATGGCCCTTATTTCATGGACTCCAGAGGATTGTACCTCAACAAGTGGACTCCAGATTTTGATCCGGAGCTGGATATCCCTAACGTAGTGCCTGTTTGAGTCCGCCTTCCACATCTCCCCCTGCACTGCTGGGGAGATGAGTCAGTGCGCGCCATAGGGAATGCTGTAGGGAAATATATTGACCGGAGCGAACCTAAAGATAACATGCAGGCATGTGCTTGCATTTGCGTTGAAGTTGATTTGGGGAAAGGCTTGCCAGAAGCCATCAAGCTGAAAGTGGATGATTGGACTCACATTCAGCAGCTCGACTATGAGCAGATTCCCTTCAAGTGTAAGGTATGTCACGAATATGGCCACTTTACAAATCGTTGTCCTAAACTTCTTAATGTTGACAGTTCTCCACAGGAAGAACAATGGGAAGCAGTTAAAAAAAAAAAAAAAAGACAACCCTTAACCCCATCCCTCCTCTTGATGCTGGGCTCTCCTTGCATCCCCTTCCCACTCCCCCTTCCAACCCCTCCCCCCCTTCTCCACCCCCCTCATCTTCCCTTCCACCCCTTCTTAGCCGGCATGATCCCCTCTCCTCCTCTCCTTCTTCCAATCCCTTTCACCTCCTTTCCCAACCAGAGGATCCCCCTTCCCCTAAGATTCAATCTCCTTCAGAGCCTTCCCTCTCCTTGTCCATTTCCTCTTCCCTCCCTTCTGATCCCCCTCCTCCCAGAACCACTAGAAGCAGCTCCAAAGACCATGGATCCATTCCTGAAAACCAAAAGAAGCCTGGACGAAAATCGACTAAACAAAATAGAGACGAAAATGCACAAAAAGACATAGCTTTGGGTCTGCAGAATCCTATAGAGTCCTATATACAAGGACAGGTAAACAAGGACTCAACAAACAAAGATCTTGGAGGAAGAGCACCTCCTCGCACTCCTTTGAAATGATGAAAACGCTTTCCTGGAACAGCAAGGGATTGGGGCACCCCTCTAAAATAAACGCCTTAAAAGACCTCTTAAAGCAAGAAAGACCTGAGATAGTTCTACTCCAAGAAACAAAGCTGGGATAGGCAGAGATGAATCAAGTTATTGAGAAGCACAAATTTTATCAAGGAAGTGTATGCGAATCTAGAGGGGCCTCAGGGGGAATCGCCACTCTCTGGCTCCAAGACAATTGGATCAAGATAGCAGAAACAGTGGAACGTCATTGGATAAAGACTACTTTGCAGAATAAGATGAGCAGTTATCAGCTAATCATTTTCAATGTCTACGTCCCGATTCATTACAGAGATAAGGAGGCTTGCTAGTCTTTTCTCAGCAACATCATTGCAGATGAAGAGAACAACAATATTATCGTTGGCGGTGACTTAAACCTTATCCTCCACGCTAATGAATAGCGTGGTGGCTGCTTCAACCCTGACCCCTTCAGAATTCAGCTGGAGCACGTTATGCAGCTCGCAGATCTTGTAGATATTGTCCCAAAGAACAGAAAGTTTACCTGGAGCAACCGCAGGCTTGGAAAAAATAATATAATGGAAAGGCTGGATCGAATATTGGTAAATGTTTCTTTTCTCTCATCTTTTGCTCCAGTCCATGCTTCTATTCTCTCCTTCACTATATCAGATCATTATCCCACTATTTTAGTTTTTGAATCGCACCGTCCCCCGGGTGCTATCCCTTTTAAATATAGTCCCTTATGGAATCATAATCCGGCTGTTAAATCTCTAGTCCAGCATACTTGGTGCCAGCATATAGAAGGCTCACCCAGCTATATATGGGAAAGTAAATTGAAAAATGTCAGGCTCGCTCTCAAGAACTGGGCAAAATCCCAATATAAAGAACCAGAAGCACAAAAGTTGGAAGTTAAGGCTAAAATTGAAAATTTACACCATGTTATGGAAAACCAAGAATACACTCAAGCAAGTAAAATTCAAGAAGAGTATCTCTACAGTCATCTCTACAGCATCAAAAGAGAAGAGGAAGAAAAATGGCGCATAAAATCAAGACAGGTTTGGCTGAAAAGCGGGGATAGGAATACATCCTTCTTCCACAAGCAAGCAACTATCAGACAAATTCAGAATTACATAACAGCTATTATGGATAGTGCAAGCAACCAGCATAATGATCAAGCCTCCATTAAAAACGCAGCTACAGCTCACTTTAGAGAGCTCCTGACAGAAAAAGGGGAAGAGGAGAATTACACTGATTTCTTACAGCATATGCCAAATAAAATATCAGCTGAAGCCAATGAAAGACTGAATGAAGAAATTAAAGAGGAAGAAATCTTGGGAGCAATCTGGTGCCTCCAGCCTGACAAAGCTTCAGGCCCGGATGGTTTCCCAATCTGCTTTTACAGGGAATTCTGGAAAACCATCAAAAAGGACCTCATCAAGTATTAAAAATGGATACAAAGGAAAAATAAAATGGGAGGCTTCACAAACTCAACCCATCTTTCTCTCATCCCTAAAGAGAGTCGCCCCTCTACCTTCTCCCGCTTCTGTCCTATTTCATTATGCAACTCTTCATATAAAATTTTCATGAAGATCCTTGCTTCTCGCTTAAAGCCTCTCTTGCCAAGCTTTTTTCTGAAAATAAAGGCGGTTTTATGGCCAATAGATATATTTCTGACTCTATCTTACTTGTCCAGGAAGCCATTCACTCAAGTCTCTCTAGAAAAGAAAAGGGCTTCATTTTGAAACTAGACTTGGCTAATGCCTTTGACAGAATTCGACACTCCTTTCTCCTTGCTACTCTTCAAGAAATGGGCTTCTCTTCCTCCTTCATTAACCTCATAAAAACTTGCATATCTGGACCTTGGATTGCCCCTCTCATCAATGGAAGACCCGGGCCTGCTTTCCAATCCTCAAGAGGATTGAGGCAAGGTTTCCCTCTCTCTCCCTTCTTATTCATTTTAATGGATGAATCTTTCAGCTGTTTCCTGGACCATAAGAGACAAGCAGGCCTCATCACCAGAATCAAATTTGAAGACGGAGTGGAAAATATCAACCACTCTCAATTTGCTGATGATACCTTGTTGATTGGAGGAGCTTCTATCATAATTGCCCGAAGATTCAAGCTCCTTCTTGACAAGTATATGAGATATTCTGGAGGAATGATTAACCATCTCAAGAGCTACATCTACGGTTGGAATTCTTCAGCCAATCTCTTCAAAATCTATCCATCATCTTTGGGGCGCCATGCAAGCTAAAACGGGACCACTTCAGCTACTTGGGTATGCCAGTAAGCATGCGTCGTGCTAGAGCCGAAACCTAGGACAAAATTCTTGATAAATTAAAAAAAAAAAAAATCCACAATTGGGGATCCTTCTGGCTCAACCCAGCCGGCCGAATGGTTCTCCTTAATTCTGGGTTGTCTTCACTTCCTTTATATCAGTTCTCCTTAGCTCAGGCGCCCACTTCTTTTCATCACAAAATGGAAAGTATTCTTAGATATTTCTTATGGTAGGGAGGAAAGAACGATCAGAAAAAATTTAACCTGGTCAGCTGGAAACAAGTTATTCAGAACAAGGAAAAAGGCGGGCTTGGAATCAGATCTCCCTTGTTCACTAACTTAGCTTTTGGTGGAAAGCTTATCTAGAGACTGTTATAGGAGCAGCCAACATGGTGGAAAAGAGTCATTGAGGTCAAATAACTTAATGCTCCAAGGCAACAAGTATTAGTTAGTGAAATCCCGGAAAGGAACAGCACAGGTATATGGAGACTTTGTAAAAAAACCATTTCTTTTATGGCTCAAAATGTCTCAATAGTTCCCACTAGTGGGAACAAAGTCAGCATTGCAACCGATAAGATTATGGGAAATAAACCCATCAGCAGCTACACAGGCATGGAACCAATCATTCGCTACTTCCAAAGCAGGGGACTATACTACTTAAATCAAATATCTCATTGGGATGCAAAAACGCAGGCATGGATAGGTTGGAGCTTCCCTCCTATCCCTGATCAACTCAAAGATTCCTTTAATAACCTCCAGAACCATCTTCACGGCATCGCACCTCTATCTAAAAATGGAATTGACGGTCACCGCTGGGATCCCATGGGCTCAAGCTATACAATTCAGGCAGGTTATAATTTTCTGTGCAATAGGGATCTCCCCTCTTCCCCATGGACGTATTGGAAAGAAACATGGAAAGTTGAAGCCATTCCCAAGGTTAAATTCTTCATTTGGACCCTTTTAAAAGGGAAGACTCTCACCTTTGAAAACCTGCAAAAGAGAGGCATCTTGGGCCCTTCTCAATGTCCGAACTGTCTTGAAGCTGAAGAGACTATGCAACATCTTTTTTTTTCATGCCCTTTCACTATTTCTTGTTGGAAAGGTATAGTCCCCTGTATCCCTCTCACATGGAATCCTCAACAGTCCATTGGCGAAGCCCTAAGCATCTGGAAGAAAAGTTATCCATGGCCAAATAAGAAAAATAGCATTGTCAAGAGGGTATGGGACGCCCTCCCTTACGCTCTCTTATGGAAACTTTGGATCGCAAGAAACTGCAAAGCTTTCAGAGGCCAGGAGACCTTAACCAGACTTCTTTGCAATAAAGCCAAAAGTCTGGCTATAGAATCCATAGCTGCCAAGAATTCTAAGAAAATCGACATGGCTAGCTTCTGCAGCGCAGAGAGAGATTTCATCAAGAACTTGATAGATAAGTGTAGCAACCTATCTCCAGCATTCAATTACAATAGCTACTCCAATACCTCTGGTCATAATTGGAAAATAAGACTAAAGCAGGGTGAATTCACTGAATGGATCTCCAACAGCAACACTCATATCATCTTCTTCGATGGCGCATCCAAGTCTAATCCGGGAGCTGCGGGAGCAGGGGGAATCATCTATGTGCCTAAAGGAGAACCCCTCATTTCTTTTGAGTGGGATCTGGGAAACCTCTCCAATAATAGAGCTAAGGCCTTGGCTCTCTATCAAAGCCTGCTCCAACTTCAAAACCTTGGCATTAAGAAAGCTTGGATCTTTGGGGACTCCGCTATCATCATCAGTCTCATTATTAGCAAGAGGTTGCCTTCAAATATTCATAGTCAGCGAATCATCAGTAGATGTCAAAGCATGATTAGCCAATTTGGGGAGATTAAACTCTTTCATGTCCTATGCACTTTAAATCGAGAAGCAAACAAGTTCGCCAGTCAAGCTTGCTCCAAAGCCAAAGGGAATTTTCTCTGCAACAACAAAGTTTCATTTCAATATCTAACCTGATCCTCTTTTTGACTAATGCTCTTCCTTTTAAGATCATCTTCTGTTTGACCTTTTAAGGAGCCCCCTGTTCATAGCTATATGTTTTTGTTCCCTTGTCCTCTCGTTTCCTCTTGCCTTTTGATTCATGTTCTCTCTAACGAATCCCGAGAAGTCTCACTGCGTGCTTCTGATCCTTATCCATTTCAATTGTTGGCTGCAATGACCTGGACTCAGGTGTTGTTCGCCGTTGGTCCTATCGCCCTTCAAATCTACCGCTTTCATATCCACATTTCCATGGAAAACTATATGCTGGAGACTCTTATCATTTCAAGAGTGAACTGCCACAGGCTTTCCAAGCTGCCAGAGGATACTTGCGCGCGACGGATCGGCCTTTAAATTCAGATTAAGATGTTTTGCAAAGCCGACTTTCTCCTCTTCCAATTTTTCCGGATCTATACTTGTAACAATCATCCTCAGGTTAAAAACCTCCAGAGATTAGCACACTGTAACAAAATCATCAAAGAGCAACCATTCCATTCAAGCTCTAAGTCTGTACTCCTGGAGCTTTGCCTCCTTTTCTTTTTTGAAATATAAATAACACCCGATTTCGTTAAAAAAAAAAAAAAAAGGATGGATTGTAGAGATTCGATCCAACTTAATTATTCTTCCATAGGCCTATTTGCGTTTAAATATATGTCTTTATCTTGGCATCCCATATTAGCTAGAAATTCAGTTGTTTTATTGATTGTCCTCCTTGAATGTGAAGTTATAATGTAATTGATGGAGAGGATCAATACCTAAATAGGAGAGATGAGAAGCTCTAGCCACCAGGTTTTGATCCGTAAACTACCATGGATATTCCACTTGACGGTTTGTCACAACATATCTAATAATATTATATCAAAAACTATGAAATTCTACACTATTGCAATTTTCTTAGATTTCTAGATCTGTAGATTTTACTATAAATAATGCATGCATGCAAATAAAACTTATACAGAAAATAGAAAACAAAAAAATAAAAGCCCACACACACATTAGGCACAAGATTTCCTCTAGGAAACCCTTTCGGGAGAAAAACCTAGCTGGAAGGTGAGGTTGCTCCGCTCTCTTTCTTTGTCTAGAAATATGGCTGTGAGTATAAAGAAGTATGGTCTGTGGCCCGTGGGCTGCTAAAATGCACAAATCCTCTCTGTGTGCTCTACCTCTTATCCTCTTGGCTATTTTTTCTCATCTATGGAACAAATTCACTCGAAGGAATGGAATCCCTTTTCCTCCTAGTGGCTTGGTTATAACACAGCCTGATAGCCTACTAGTGGTCGGGTTTGACTACCTCAACTCTTAAACAAAGTTACAATATGGACTCTTCTAGAGTATTTTACATCATAATCATGTGGATAACTCGTTTTCCATGAATAATGGGGATGACGTGGCAGCCTCTCGAATTATGGTGGTGAAAACAAGAAGATCAACTTCTGAATGGCATAAATTTCACATACGGACTCTTATTGATGTGATTCTTGCGTCATTAGAAAGATCTTTGTGTCTCTAATAACATGAAAAGTTTTGATGCTAAAGAAAAAAAAAATTACCCCCAAAAAATGTCGTTTGATGCCTCAAAACACTCCTATAAGGTTTTAGAGCCTATTTTGCCAAATTGGGTCCCGCCAGTAAAAACAGTCCCGTGAGCTTATTCTTCCACTTTTCCACTCTGAAAGCATCAAGATGGATGAAAAAAAATATAATGATCCAATCTGGATCACACCTCTCCTTTTTGGGAGGCTTTTGGGCCCTAAAATATTTTATTGAATGAGGTGATGAAAATTTTCTTCCACATTCTCTTTGGTGTACCATTTAGATTTTCCTAGAAATTGTCCTTTCAACCCAATCTACCAAAGGCCATGCTGCCCCTGTCTTGTAGTTTTGGACCTCTTATGCAAAATTGTATCTTTTATCAACTCTACGTAAGCATCTGGTTCAAAATCCTCCACAGATGGTAGGACATATTTCTCTTCCCGATCTAACTTCAAATTCTCTACATTCACAACTGAGTAAATGCACATATATGGTAGTAAACTAAGTCGATAGACATTATCGCCCACCTTTTCTAGTATCTCAAAGGGACTATACCTCAGAGCCTTAATTTTCTTACCTATAGCCTCTCCTTGTTCAAGTGTAGCCATACTTTGTCTCCCACCTTGAATGATTTCTCTATTCTATTTTGATCATGCCTGGCCTTATATTTCTCCTGTGACTTTCACAATGTATCTTGTACCTGTAGATGGATCTGCCTGATATTTCTACAAACTTTTCACCCCTCAAGGCATCTCCTATAATATCTTTCATCACTCCTCCTTGTTACCATATGCAATGCCTAAAGGTGAAGGTGACAAATATACAAAACGTGTTTCAAATGGGGAATTTCCTATAGAAGTATGGATTGCTCTGTTGTAAGAATGTTGTATATAAACCACATTTTCATCCTAGGTCTTCGGATACTTTTGGTTGTATCCCCTCATAAGTTGCACCAAGGTCTTGTTAACTATTTTTCTCTTCTGATCCATCTATAGATGGAATGTTGTAGATCTCTTCAACTTCGTATCCATCTTCTCCCACAATGTAGTCCAAAATGCACTAAAAAATATTGTATCCCTATTGAAATGATGCTCCCTAGTATCCCAAAGTGCACCCAGACCTATATAAAGAATAACTTTACTACTTATTTCCCACTAATTGTCTTTTTACAGGGCATTATAACACACATCTTGTTAAACATGTCAACTACCATGAACATGAAGTCATGTCCCTTCCTAGTTGTTGGTAAACCTCCCACAAAGTCCATGGAAATTTTTTCCCCAAGGGCGAGTGCGTACAGGTAAGGGATGATATAGGCCCTGTTTCCTGTTGCTAGGCTTGCTGGTACAACAAAGCATGCTTCCTCTTATGAACCTAGCTACCTGCTCTTGTATCTTGGGCCAATACACATACCTATGCTAGTTGGCCATGGTCTTCCCTACATAAAAGTTCCATGCAACCTTGGAAGTGTGAGCCTCTCTAATAATTTGAAATCACTCACCTTTACGAACACATCGCTTATCCAACCTATAGAGTAACCCATCCTAGAGATGGTAGTCAACAATGTTGGTGCCATCGTGCACATGAATTTGACCCTGCAACTATTGAAACACCTTCTTGAAGTCCTCGTCCTCTGAATACGCTATGTATGCATCATGGGTAAATGACTCCATGTGCATAAGAGTCCCCAAAGTTCTGATATTTGGTGTGGGTGGCCTTGAAAGCATGTCATCCAACTTGTTTGTGATGCCCTTCTTGTACTTGATTATCAAATGAAACTATTGTAAAAACCCCATCCACTTGTAATGCTTAGTCTATTGTAGCTTACTATGGGCCTATAAGTACTATAATGGCTGGTGATCTGTGTGGATTACGGTCTTGCACTATACTTATGTTTTCTTGTGCCAAATTCCTAATTGAAGAACCCATAAGATTGGGAAGAGGAATTTCTATAATTTTTGTCCAAGATTTGTTTCTATAGTTCCTCCCCTCCTTGAAGCCAAATCCACCACAATTTTACCCCCATTACTTTGTTTAGAGTCTTTGGATCTCTCATTCCTACCCCCCCACTAGCTTTGGGATGCATAATTTATCCCATGTGAAAAGCACCAATTTCTTGGCTTTATTAGTGCATTGCCATAGAAAGTTCCAAATTGGGTAATGATATCCATATAGATGATGTTGGGGCCGCTAATACCAATAGTTGGTATATTGGTAAGACTTGAACAACCGATCTTAGTAGCACCAATTTTCCTTCCAAGTTCAAGGATCATAATGCTAAACTATTTAACTTATTAGTAATCCTTTATAGAATTTCTTGCTAGCTTGATGCTCTCAAGGAGTTTGTCACTAATGGGATCCCCAGGTATTTGGATGGAAGACTGCCAATCTGAAATTCCAAAAGATGGGCCAGATGGTGTTGGACCAGGGCACTAATGTTGAAGAATAAATGTTAGATTTTTTAGCATTAATCATAGTGCCATAAACTACCATAAAGTCTAACATAATATTTTTTAAGACTCCTGATTTACAAAGAGAATGATGAAAAAAGAGCATTATGTCATTAAAAAACTATTGATGAGTGATAGGAAAATCATTCCCAAAGAGGCATATTCCCTTACTGATACCATGACCACAAGTAACTTTAATATATCAACCCAAACTTGCACCAGCCAAAATGAAAAGTAAGGGAGAAAGGGGGTCATCCTATCTTATCCTACCATGGGAAGGATTGAAGGTCATAGTAGGGGAACCATTTATGAGAAGGGAAAAAGATGGGGCTGAGACAAGGGACCTAACCAAAAATATCCACTAAGGGGAGAAACCAAAAGCGTGAAGGACCTAGATAATATAATCCTAGTTAATCTTGTCAAATGCTATAGAAAGATCAAATTTAATGGCCATGACATGATTTTTGAATTTCTTAGGGGAATGAATGACTTCATGGATTGCCCACTATCCCATCCAAGGTCTGACAACCTTTCACAAAGCCAATATGCTCGGGAGGGATGATATTTTTAAGCAGGGGTTTGAGTTGGTTCACAATTATAGGGAAATTAATTTTATATATCACATTACATAGAGATATAGGTCGAAACCACTTGGATATTCAGATTTTCTAGTTTTAGGAACTAAACTAATAAAAGCATTTAAACCTATCCATGCCTTTTGAGAGCTTTTAGATTCCTCTTCCAAGGCGTGAACCTTAGATCCAATGAAGGGCCAGCGTGATTTGAAGAAGTAAATGGTGAAGCCATCCAAAGTTGGAGCTTTTTTTCTAGGCATTTCCATTACCACTTCCTCCACTTCTACGAAATAAATTCCTCCCATTAGGGCCTCATTTTGGTCAAGGTGAATGAGGTGTGTAATGTGATCAATGACGTGACTTATTGCTTCTTGTTTGTTATGCTCTAGTTCAATAAGCATGTTTTGATAGTATGCTACTAGCTCCAGCTCTATCTCTTCATGCTGTAATAGTCTTTGGCCATCCCTAGCATTAAGGGAGAAGATCCTGTTATGGTGGCAATGTTTAATCATTTCTTTATGAAAAAACTTTGTATTCAACTCTCCCTCTTTTAGCCATTATATCTGGGATTTTTGTTTCCAAGGAATTTCCTCTTATTTCTCTCTCTACTCTATTATATTAATAAGTTGACCATCCTCTTTGATTGAATCAACTAAGAACTCTTCCATAATACTTTTTTGTTGAATCCCTTGCATGTGTGCCTCTAGAACTTATTTGTCAATGGATATATGGCCAAACTCCTTTTCCTTCTAGTCTTTGATTTTATATTTTTTTATTTCCTTCATTTTCAGCTGGAACGAATGCATGCAATTTCTTCCTTAGACATTTATTTCCTCCCACCAAGTCTTGGCCTTCGTCAATAAATTAGGGTTTTGAAGCCATAAGCTCTCAAAATTGAAGGGGTGATTCTGCGAAGCAACTTTCAAGTCCAATTCCAAATGAATTAGCTAATTATCTTATCCTAAACAAGGTAGTATAATCGCTTATGCAAATATGTCTTGTCCCAATAGATATTCTTATATCAGGATTTGATTTAATCAACTAGCCGCATGATGTTTTCCACCTCTCCAATTATTCCATGTAAATATGTCATTAATTGTATCAATATCAGCCACCCTCACATCCTAAAGAAGATCCCCAAAGTGATTAGCTTTAGGTTCAAGCCTCCTTATGCCACCTTTCTTCTCCTCTAAGGATTTTGTAAGATTTAAGACTCTACCAACAATCCAAAATTCATCTTGGTGGTCCTCTCTTATAGCACACAATTAGGAAAAGGCCACCTTCTCAATTGGGAGATGCAATCCATACACTACCAATAAGCACATTGATTCCTTGGTGCCTACATAGCAAAATATTCCCAATAGCATGTGTGGGAAGGCAAGCTAATCTTAGAAAGAAACCTCAAGTGATTCCTAGAGTATTGCAAGTCCCATATCACTCCCTCTTGCATCTAGAGTCGTTGTCTCACATACCATCCAACATCATTCCACGATGTCTTAAACCCTCTCCTTGGATACTTTTGTCTCTTGTAGCATGACAATTACTTGTTTTTCCTCACTTATTCTCTCCCCGAGGTGCCTCTACTTACCTCGACTATTGAATATGTGTATGTTCCCAATGATTATCTTCATTGAGTATAATTATGAGGGAAGGAGAGAATCTTTGGAAGCACAACCACTTTCCCTGATTTCACTAGATAATCTCCCACATTTTGAATTGCTTCTCTCGTAGTTCTTTTTCCTTTCTCCTACTTTCTCTAGTTATTTGTTCCTTATCTTTGTCTTTATGGGATTAGGCTCCCATCTCCACACCTATCACATTATTCTCCCCATCTCTTGCCATTCCTCAATTCTACCATCGAAAATACATCTAGTAATACAACTTCTTCTAGTCTTCTAGGATGGATTTCAGTTCTAGGTGCACCCATTCTTGGATTAACTTCATCACGATTCACTTTTATGAGCTTAGGGTTTCTTATGTCTCTTCTTCTGCCATCTTAACCTCTTCAATCACAGGTAGCTCCCTCCTCTCTAGGATTTTAGTTGGGGTTTCAAGGGCTTTCCTCTTGGGGGTGGATTTCCCCTAGGGAGCCTCCCCCATTGCCTCTACAACCATAAGGTATTCTAGTAATTCAATATTCTCCTCCTCATTCGTAAGCACTCGAAAGGTGTTTTCCACTCAAATACTTTTTGACTCTGATTGGGGTGGTTGTTGTTTGGGATTTCTCCGTTGATTAAACACTTTCTGGAATCCATTTGTATTTCCTTGTGAGATTTCCTCTTGCATTTCCGCTTTCCTAAGTGGACAATCTCTAAATAGGTGGCCATGTTCATGGCAATGCCAACACTTAAATGGAACATGTCCAAACTTCATCATGATAGGAAAATTATATTGATTTTGGGAGGGGTTAGGAAATGTTCATATATATGAAAATTCTAGTGTATGGGGTATATCATCCTCCCTTTGTAGTCTCTGGAATCACCAATTCCTTCTAGAATATTAAGGTTGCAAAAATCCACCAATAATGAGAAGAGATGCACCCATACTAGTGTTGTTAGAAATTGTTCCTTCTTTGGGTTATAACATTATTCCTAGAATCTCATAAACAAGCTAGCATTGTCGAAGAAATAAGGTCTATTTTTCAAAAACCTAGTCTTGTCTTCTAAATTAGAGAAGTTCATTGTAAAGGACCCTTTGGCCCCTAATTTCTGGTCAATTTGGACCTTGGGTTGCCATTTAGTTTGAATCCACTTCACCAAATCCCTCTCAGTTGGCCAAATACCTATAAATTTGTATATGAGGGCATGATCCTTCATACGCAGATGATGACCCTATAATTTGTTGGCTTGTATCACATGTTTTGGGTTTACTGTTTCTTTGGGAAAAAAACTCCCCTTAAGACAAGATTTCCATTGTGCTCCAAGAATATGGCCTTCTTGATTATTGTCGTTCCCTGAAGAGGCTCCTAATCCACCTGCGTTATGTCATTGGGCACTAATAACAACCTTATTGTAGGAGAGAATTACACCCCTCCATGAATAACCTCTCAATTAAACTAGTCATAATCAGCCAGAAGGAAGAGTCCAAAAGAGTTCCTTCACCTAATTGAGAAATCATAGCTGTAACAGAAAATAGTGTATTAAAAAAATTGTTGCAAAAACCCTAGCAAAATGCATCAAAATATTCTTTTACCTACTCATTTTTATGTAGAATTGTTACACAGTATTTTTTCACGCCTCATGCACTTCCCCATGACATACCCCGAAGTGCCCAAAACATGACCATAATCCAGTGTATTCATTCATATATACAGTTCATATCCTCCCTAAGACATTGATTGGAAAATGCCTTGAGAATCCCTTGAAGGAAATGGCTCTTAAACCCTAATTTGAGAATCATTGCTCTTATGAGGCTCAAAACCGCGATGGTCGCTTGTTGTATCGTGTTTGACTCGCGATGGCAACGCTTTGTTCCCTTGCATACCCGCAATGATCCCAAAAAGGTAATTTTCCCAAAGCAGATGAGAAGCATCGTGATCTAGAAGCTTCCAGAGCGGCAAGCTGGAGGTAGTTTCGGATAGATGAGGTTGAATCCTCCTAACTTGACCTCTTTGTCTTATCCCTATGAGCTACCTCCTTGAGATATCAGCCTAATCATATCTTAGGAGGAGTACTAACTCCCTCTCCTAGCTTATAAATTACTCCTCTCCCATTCCCTAATCATATCTTAGGAGGAGTACTAACTCCCTCTCCTAGCTTATAAATTACTCCTCTCCCATTCCCAAATGGTTGGTCAGGTTAGAGGCTGGTTGGTCTATGTCCATTTTCACCCTTATGCTGAGATTGTGCCTAAGGACTATTCATTTGACTTGGAGAAGGAGTGCTTGGAAAGTTTCTTGGTTTGGACTTGGATTACCACTCAAGGAGAGCCTTTCAACATCAAGGCTATGGTTGTAAGCTTCCCTTTATTCCTTAAATAATATACAACTGTTGGTTCATCTTCCTAAAATATATATCTTCATGTATGTATTAGCTTGGCATTCCTTGATCAGTTAAGTAGGTTGTTATTGGATTTTCTATTGCTTTTGGCATGCTTTGTTGTCTCTTGATCACTTGTGCAGGTACATAAGTGCTAAGAGAAGTAAGAATAAGTCTGTGACACAAGCGGTTTGAGGCCCTCAACAAAGGAAATCAGAATAACATCAGAACGAGGTAGGTCATCTCTTTCATTCTAATTTTCAATTATAACCTAGGAAGATGTCTAGTTGATTGTCACTTCAGTTGCTAGACCCACTCATTGGGCTAGAGGGATCGTCTCTGTCCACAGAGAGGATTAACCTTGTCAACAAAATGGTGACTCCGCTAGGGAGACTATGATCCTTTCCATCTAATCCTTCATCCTGATCTTTTGACTAGTTTGAACAACCATCGAATTTTCGGCTTATCTGCATTAGTCTGGGTTTATACCATCACTGGTTATTGCCTTAGAGTGCTAAGTCTGGATTGTTTCTTGGAATTTTTTATTTTTTTCCCATATTCCTCGCCCATAGCAGGTTTAGCCTTAACAGTCGCGATGGCATCGCAGTTTTTACCTTAACAGTCGCGATGATCGTGATTTTTACGTTTACAGTCGCGATGGCATCGCAGTTTTTACCTTAACAGTCGCAATGATCGTGATTTTTACGTTTACAGTCGCGATAAAAAGAAATAAAAATTCTTAATTTTTTGGTCGCGCTAAAATCATCACTACTTTTGTTATTCAAAGTAGTGATGCCATCGCGGGTTTGCCTATGCAAAGCAGTGATAATCGTGGGTTTGGGTATATAAAGTAGCGATGATCCTTGAATGTGAGAATTTTTGAGGTTTCTTCCTAAGAATCCAATGTGTCTTGGCCCCTAAGGTCTTTTCCCATCCTGTATGCTTGGATTTGTCAATGTTTTGATTGATTGCCTTGATTAATTTGCAAAATTTGTCTCGTTGGCTTCGAAGTGAAATCTGACTGAATTCTAGGGTTTCTAGTCATTGGTCATTTCTTGCTGCTTGTTGATGTCATTGAGATGTTTGTTTTGCTGATTGATTGAGTGTTGTTTTCTATAGAAATCATTGAAAACATCATTTTGCATTTGTTTTAGCTTGTATTTCGAAATTTACTTTTCGTGAAAATGCATTAGATTAGTTGCATTGAGAAGTTATTTTTTGAGATTCATCATTGAGAATAGATCACATTTTTCAATGATTGAAAGATAAAAATTGTATTAGGTGCATCAAATCATTCAAAATGAAAAGAAAAGCATAATTCATATAAGTGCATCTTTGTAAAGTCAAAATCATTTTTCTTTTGAAAAGTTGCATTTAGGATAGTGAAAAGTGATTTTTTTTTTTTACTTTTAGCATTGCATTTAGTGAAATGAAAGATTAGATTTCATTTTCACTTTTTGCATTTGGAATACGAAAGTGAAAGTTAACAGAAGGAATTTTGCATGATGCATTTTTTTTGATGCATTGTTGAGTGAGATTTCTTCCCTTGGTTAGTCTAGCTTTCATAGAAACAAAAGTTTTATTTTTCTCATATAGTTGCATCTTAGATGTTCAGGTGACATCATGCTGAGCCTTAAAACCGAAACATAATTTCAAGATCAACTCTAAAATATATTAATTAATCTAAGGAGCATTTGAAACATTAATGTCCATATTTAGTGGTCTAGGCTAGAGACTTGTTCAGGGGTCTTTAAAACTTATCAGTTATCGTTCACTTCAACATTATACATCGCTAGCACGAACTTGTGCTCCCTGTACCGTCGCAAATATAAAGGGAGACCCCCATAGGTTGCAAAACTTTATCCATAGGAAGCCAAGTCTTCTGCCTTGTAAACATGATACACCAAACACAACATTCAGGGAGATTGCCTGCATGTATGTCAAGTCCTTGGTAAATGTATTTGCTGAGGTGTATATTGCAGTTCACGGTTACTTGGTACTCCTTTTACCTAGATTCACCTGAGCAGTCATTTTGTTCTTTTTTGACTCTTTAAATTTGAAAAGATCATTAAGCACTTGTCCTTTCGATCTCGCTAAACCAACGAAAGCGACTAGAGTCACCTTTTCATCCTTTTCTCGAATCTTAAAACATGAAAAGGCCAAGTTTTTGTTTTAAATTCTAAAATAAATTAATTAACTGCATAACAACATCCTACCTGTGGAAATACTCCTTAGTAGATCTTAGGTTGATACCAATGGCAACATTTCTTGAGTCTACCAATCAAGGAAATCGCTCTAATCAGAATCCTAGTCCTTTTCCTTCTTTGAGAAATACTGGTGCTCCCTATATGGCAACGTTGTTCGTTCCTGGGTTGACCATTGATCTGCCAGTTTGGTTATTTTCTACCTCAGTGATTCCGAGTGTCCAAACTGCTTTTCAACCAAGTTCTCCTCCACTCGAACAACATCAATATCATGTTGATCCTGAAATTGACCCCTCGCCTTCTTCGTTTATTTCTTCACCCCATTCTTCCTCTTTGCCTAGTGAAATTCTAGATTTTAGTAATCAGGAAGCTAAGAAGAAGAAGAAAAATAAGCAAGGGGGAAACCAAACAACTATTGTTACGTATGCAACTAAGAAAAAACTTCCAACTAGCCTCGAAAAGTAAAATCCCCTTGCATGTTATGTAAGGGTGACCACCTTCTTCAGAATTGTCCTAATATTACCAAGGTATTAGAAGTGTGGTCCACAGGTTCACATTGACCTTTGTCGTCAGCCTCTGGCGATCATGCTAGTGACAAACCCTCAACTAGTAACAGTGAAGCTCATGGTAAAAAGGGAAAAGTCAAATTTCCCTTTAAGTTGTATGAAAGTAATCATCCAATTCACCTTTGTCCTCTTATGGATGAAGCTTCCAAAGAGTTGGAAAACCTTACAGTTTCTCAACCTCGTCTTCCGACTGGTTATCGAAAGCTTTCCCCTGATCCTTCACTAGTTGATCCAGTGATTGATCAAAAGTCATCTTTGGTCAACCCCACTCTCTCTGAAAATGAGTTTGTTCTCGACCAACCATTGGTTGAGAAAACAGTAGACTTGACTCCACCTTCGGTTAACCGTAACTTTCCGGTGGAGAGTGAAACTCATACTACTCAGGTTCTTCTTGTTTCTTCAGTTTCGAATGAACTGGAGGGAAATCCTCCTGTTCCCGAGGTGCATGAGAACATTTCTCCTATTCCCATAGAGAAAGAGGGAAGCTCTCACGTTCCTACGACACCCCCTGCAAGTAATTTAGTCACTTCTTTTGATTGGAGCCGTCTGGAAGGATATCGCCTTCCGTCTTATGTGCCTTTCTAGATTACAGTACAGGCTTACCATATGGCCATACCTAGCACAATCATAGATGAGGGAACATCTGTTAACATCTTGTCCTCAACTACTTGGCAAGCTTTAGGTTCTCCTCAGCTTGTCCCTGTCACCCAGAATTTGTTAGCTTTTAATAGAGGAACCAGTCAACTGTTAGGAATCCTTCCTAAGTACCTATTACTTTGGGAGGAAATATTGTCTATATAGACGTGATGGTTGTCCAAGGCCCTTTAGATTTTAATCTACTTCTTGGCTGTGACTATGTCTATGTCATGGGAGCCCTTGTTTCTTCCCTCTTTCGAGCGATGTGTTTCCCACATGAACAAAGCATTTTGATCATTGATCAACTTACATTCATTGGTCCTGAATCAGATCCGACTCAACCATCATCCCTAAATGTTTCTTATGTGCAAACAGTATCATCCCCGCCACAGTTTAATTACATGGTCACCTATTCCGTGCCCACATCTACTGACGATCTAGTAGGTGATGTAGTACACCATGTATTGGGGGCATTGGAGCCAAAATTTTCATTTGGATCCCTGGACATGTATCCCTTCCAGAGTGTTGTTCTCCCTTCTACTGAGAACCTATTGGAAGCCATGGTCTCTTTTGGTCTGTGATCATGGGATGGAGCAGAGTTCCTTGTCTTGTGTCAAGCTCCCTAAAAAATGAAACAAGGACCATGGAGTAGAGTTCTTTGTCTTGTGTCAAGCTTCTTAAAAAAATGAAATAAGGGTCAGAGCATAGTTCCTTGTCTTGTTTCAAGCTCCTTAAAAAATGAAACATGGACCATGGAGCAGAGTTCTTGGTCTTGTGTCAAGCTCCTGAAAAATGAAACAAGCGAATGGAGCAAAGTTCCTTGTCTTGTGTCAAGCTCGTTAAAATATGAAACAAGGGATAATGAGGATAGTTCTTTTACTATGTCAACCTCGTTAAAAAATGAAACAAGGTATCGTGAACATGGTTCTTTTCCTATGTCAAGCTCATTAAAAAATGAAACAAATCCCCTTCCCATTCAAGTCTTTGATTAGATCTCATAAAATCCCAGTCGAGTCTTTCACTTGATCTTGTAAGTGAACCTTCATTCCATCCACTGAGCTGAATGAAATGAAGCTTGGGGGGGCATGTACCTCGAATTGAGTCATTATGTTGGGGGCATGCAAATTTATCTCAAGCAAAGTTTATCTTTGTTTCAAGCTTGTGTAAAAATGAAACCAATCCCAAGCATAGTTTGTTTCTATTTCAAGCTTGTGTAAAAATGAAACCAATCCCAAGCATAGTTTGTTTCCATTTCAAGCTTGTGTAAAAAAGAAACCAAATCCAAGAATGGTTTTTCTCATGTTTCAAGCTTGTGGAAAATGAAACCATATTCAAGAATACTCAAGCATAGTTTATGATTTTTCAAGCGTGTAACCATTCCCACTTTACATCTTGTTATTGTTGTTTTTATCAACCGATTTTTATTATATGAGCCTTGGTTCTTTCATTCCATTGTCACCATCTATTTAGCCGATCGTACGCTTTCACTTGGTTGTTTTACCCTTGCCTAAGGAACTCTGCGATGAGTGGTTTTGTTAGCCAACTTCTTGATCGTTGCATGTTTTGAGCAGTTCCATCATTACTGGAACTAGTTGTTATCCTTTTTTACCACTTGTTCATCAAGGAGGAGTCATCTTTAATCTCTTTTCAGACTCCAAACATATGAAAATATTGTCGAGTACTTGTCATTTCGAACTCGTTAAAGTAAACTAATTGACGTCTACTAAGTATAAGTTTAACCCTTTTCCGGACTGAGATAGACTATTGTACGAAAAAGGAACACCTTAGTCAAACATGGCTAAGAGGTTCTCGCGAATATTGTTTTCTACCTTTTCGGATTGGAGAGACAAATTACAAAAAGGGACATGATGGAGTTTTCTTTTTTGTCTCTTTTTCAAACTCTTTAAATATGAAAAAGACATTGAGTTACTCTTCCATCAGACTCGTAAAAATTAAAATGACGAAAGAATCGTCACTATGACGAGACCAAGCTTCTCCTTCCTAGGGCTTGTAAAACTTACTAGGATGGATTCATCCGAAGGGTGAACTTATATGACAAGCATATGGTATCCTCTTCAATCTTGAGTAAAAATAAAGAAGTACTCACTAGAAATAGTGGGGGGGAAATGAAGATGAAACATCCTTTGTATAGGCAACATGTCACTCTTGAACATGACACTTTTCTGCTCTCATGTCAGGTTTGGGATATCCTCACTTAGTCACTTGTCCTTTTGGGTTTTGATGATCCATTTTGCCTCTCATTTGATTATTCCACCTCGTCATTATGACCCTTGGTCCTATGTTGAGTCTAATGCTACCACACTCCGAAGTCGTGCCGCTAATATGTTCAAGAGAAGTCCAATCTGTAGTTATTTAACTATACATCGTTTGACAATACCGCGGGACTTTACATTTATGGTGATCATTCTATATCAGATGGCTATGTACATGCTTTGGATCATAGATTACAGATGATCCTTCTGTATTTGATGGTTGCGCCCATGCCATGGATCCTTTCATATAGTCCTTATTATCTGGATGGTTACGCCCATGCCATAGATTTATGTCTTGATCTCAGATATGTATATGTATATGCATCCTTGATTTGCAGGTCTCCTGACAATGTGTGTCCTCGTCCTTGCCAAAAGCTCGTAAAGCATCTCAACCATCACTCCTCGTTCTGCCTTCATGCTTTAGGGCGAATCTGTCACACGGTATTTTGTCACGCCTCCTGCACTTCCCTGTGACATACCCCGAAGTGCTTGAAACCTGACCATAATGCACTATATTCATTCATATATACAGTTCAGATCCTCCCGAAGACATTGATTGGAAAATGCCTTGAGTTTCCCCTGAAGGAAATGGCTCTTAAACCCTAATTTGAGAATCATCGCTCTTATGAGGCTCAAAACCGCAATGGTCATCTGTTGCACCGTGTTTGACCCAGGATGGCATCACTTTGTTCCCTTGCATACCCACGATGATCCCAAAAAGGAAATTTTGCCCAAAGGAGATGAGAAGCTTAGTGATCTAGAAGCTTCCAGAGTGATGAGCCCCATAAATGGGTAATTATATGGGCTCATTTTGCCTCTTAACTCACCTTAATCCACCATCCTCATTAGTTTATTGCATGTTTTTTATTATATTCATGCTAATAGAGTGCATTGGGTTAGTCATTATGCCATGAAGTCTAATGTGTGCTTTATGCAGATTTTTGGTCAATTTTGGGACAAAGTCAAAGGATTAATGAGCATTTGGCAACCAATATTCGAGGAAACCATGGGAGACAATTTGTAGGAGGGTGTCCCCCTAATTTATGACTCTCAACCTCGAATCCTCCTTCAGAAAACTCAGAGCACAAGCAGCCACATTGATGCATCAAAGGGGCAGCCGAGCAAGTGAAGAAGAATTGATGTCTATCTCTAGTCTTGGGAGTCGAGCCTCCTTGACCTTAGGAGAGCTGTTGGAGGCTCCAATTGTATAAATAGGAGGGCTTAGGTGCTCAGTATTTTAGTTGGTTGTTATTCAAATTTTCGCACTATTGTTGCAGCTCTTGCTCAGCTCATTTTCGAGCTTACTTTTGTGAACAATTTATGTAATGTGACTTTTATTTTGATAATGGAGATGAAATATTTTCTGAGCCAGCACTGATTTCTTTCAAAGGGTTGAAGCTCTTAGGTTAGGGCCCAACTCAAGCTTCCCAGCACCTCTTGCTTCGTAATTATATGTTTTTGCTTCAGTTCATGAATTAATTTATGTTAGATAGATTCATTTTCCCTTGGTTAGAATAGGTTGCTTTTGTTGGTTTACATAGTTGTTTCCATTTCAGTTGCTAAAGTAGGTTAAATAGAGATAAGAAAAGATCCAAAAATTCCATCAACAGAGAATTGATCTCCTTTCCTCCCTCTGGGGCCATGAGCTGAGGTCAAGGCACTTTTGCTGCCACTAAAAACACAGTTTTGCTTCCTCCATGCCATTTCTAGTGTTGTGGTTTGATTTAAAAGTTAATGCTCTGCTTAAAATCCATTTTGTCGTGTTCATTTCTATTTCTGAAATAAATCTCTTTCCATGCTTTCATGTTCATATAGCACTGTTCAGCATTTTATTTTTCTAGGTCAGAATTTAAGTTAACATGAGATATAGTTATGCTCTTTGGGTACAACTAGTTCTTTTCTTGCTTAGTTTCAGTATTTAGATGTACATCTCTCTTACAACACACCTCTGCTCATAATACATAAATAAAACAACCATCATCATCTCTTTTCTCACAGTTTTCACAAGTCATTTGTAGCCCCTTCACGAATCTGCCCTAATTTCTGCATTTTTCTCATAAGCTTTCCTCTTGTCTCTTAAACAAATCCAACCATCATTTTCTTTCCTAATCATCCTTGATGAGCTTTAGACACCTTGACACCTCCCTCTAATCTTCAGCTACCCTTTCCCACCATTTTTCCACCTTTAAAACCTCTAAAAATAGCTCTCGACATCCTCCTGTAGATCCCCTGCAACCTCCTGTAGAATTTCCTGAAAGTGACTTTTTGAAGTCCGATTGCAGAGAAAGTCTCCAAAAGGTTACCAGAGGCTTCTTAGGACCCCTCCACACCTTCCTACACCTCTACAAACCCCAAGTTCGCCTTCCATCGCCACTAAATCTCTGCCACAACCACAAACAGATAAATTACATGCATAACAATTTCACATAAAATACATGAAAACCAAAAAAGATGTTTTTTTCTCTCATTTCTTTCTGGAAATAGCTTGAATAGATGTATTTTATCTCCTTAGTAAGTAATGGCATTCATTCCATAGGTTTTTATCTCTCTTTCTGCAAAAGTAGGGTTAGTGGGTAAATTAGGGTTTGCTAGGGTTTGCTTTATACTCCAATCTTCTTTCTCTTTCTGCAAGTAAGATAGCCTCTGTAGAGTTAGCTTTCTTTCATCACAGTTAAAAGCTTCTTCTGGAAACTCATAGAAGTTGGCTTGAGCTCCTAGTGATCTTGCGTCAGCTGACCAAGTGACAACCTGTGGTAAGAGCTAGTACTTATGCATGTAGCACCGTCGCTTCCAAGTTTGTTACGAACTACCGGGTTGATAAAAGTAAAGTAGGAAGCCCCAGGAGTTGCAACATTCTTGCTGCAATACTGGTGCTCGCCACTTTTTGGCGCCATTGCCGGGGAAGCGTCAAAGTATTTTGTGATTACTGTTTTTCTTCTATTTTCTACTGCAACATTCTGCTAAGTAGTTTATTTCAACAAAAGTAGAGTAGTTGTTCCTTTCAATTTCTGCATTTCCTTTCCAATTTCTGCAATTTCCATTTCAGCAAAAGCAGAGTAGTTGTTTCCTTGCTTTCAGTCTTCTTTCATCTTTAGTTCTGTAATTTCATTTCAGCAAAAGTAGATTAGTCATTTCCTTGCTTTCAATTCTGCATTTCATTTGCTTCCTTTTTCAGTTTTGCAATTTCATTTCAGCAAGTTCATTTCAGTTAGTTGCAATTTGTTTGTTTAATCAATTTAGTTTTGCAGGTACAATAAGTGAAAAAGAAACAAAAATCACCCAAAAAGACATTCCCTTTCATGCCTCGTAGGAACAGAGATAATTCAGGGAAATTCCTACCCAACACCCCCACCACATCAAAAAGCCACCCTTCTCTCTTCTTCAGTGGCAGTGATCCAGAAGATCCTTTAGGAGAACAACCTGAGATATTTGAAGAACCTATAGGAGAAGAAGAGGAAGACACCATCCCTCCTGAGACAATGGCTGAAAACAGAAATGCTAGGGGGAATGGAGAAAGAATAGAGGGTACATTTCCCATCTGAGAGACCAATGGGGACACTAAAATGAAGAACATAAGTCCTTCAACCCTACCTCACTTCCATGGATTGGCTACAGAAGATCCTGACACCTTTTTGTTTGAGTTTGTTGTTATTTGTCGAACCTATGATTATGTAGAAGATGAGCAGAAGTTGAAACTGTTTCCTTCTACCCTCAAGGATGCAACATTGCGTTGATTCATGGGGTTACCTGGCAACAACATCACAACTTGGGCTCAGATGCAGCAAGCCTTCAATAATAAATATCAGGACTACTGTAGGTCAAAAGATACCAAGGAAGAAATCCTCCGAATGACCATGGGAAGTGATGAATCCTTGGACGATTATGAAGAGAGATTCCAGCTCAGTTATAAAAGGGCCAGGTGCACACTTGACCCTGAATCTCTGAACTTGGTCCTACTCAGAGGAATTCCGGAAGACCTTCTAGACACCCTCCATTTACTAGCTGGGGGAGACATCTACCAACTACCTTATGAAGACATCAAGACTGTGTTTAGAAACCATTCTAGGGTAGCCAGAAAGAGAGGTAGGGGGAGTCAACCCATAGCCAGTACCCCCCCATCTAGTTCATCCCTCAAAGGTGAACTTGGAAACATGCTAGAAGACTTCAAGAGTGAGATGTTGCAGACTCTTGCCATGCAAATGGATACCTTGCATATCAAAAGGAAACAGGAGGAGGCAGAGAGGGCAGTGGCCATTTTTTGTCCTAGGTGCACCAGAAGGCACCCTAGGAACGAATGTCCATTGAACTCTATAGAGGTTTGTTCAGTCTGTGAAGAAGATCATTCTACAGATAAGTGCCCTTCCTTGCCCAGACTTAAAGTTGTATACCAAGGGGCCGAAGGAGCCACTAAACCACTCTATTTCATAAACCAAAGGAGGCCACATGGACCTAGACCTTACCAACAGGGAATGCAAGGGACATCCCAGGCATACTACAACCCCAATCAAGCCACTTCCATGCCTTCTTGGGGCCCCCCTGCTCATCCTTCCTGGTCCATACCTCCTCCTTGGTCATATCCATCTCAATATCATGCTCAACCAACTGCTCATTCATTTCACTCTTATGCTCAGCCATAGCCTTAGTGGAATGCACCTCATCAGGGGTGGAGGCCCTAGTACAACTCTCCTCCCGCTCTTTTACCTCCACCACCTGCTCCACCTCAACCCTTGCCTCCTGCTCCACCAAGGCAACCCCAAATGCCTGCGCAACCGAACCCAAACCCGAATAACAGACAGGCTCAACAAGTATATAGTGGGGAACCATCATGCCCAACCTATGTTGTGGAGATTCAGGAGATTAACCTACGATCTGGGAAGGTTCTCCCAGATAGCTAGCCTCCCCCTAAGGAGGATGAGGAAGCGCTGGAGTCCATAAGCCAGAACTTTCCAAGTCAATATTTACAAAAGGCTATCACAACAGAATAAAATCCTTCACCCCCCTTTCAAGAGGAGGCAAAGGATGAAGAGATGCAAGATGCAATCACCCCAAAAGGAACCTGTCTACTTTAAAGAGGAAAGTGAACCGAAAGTAAGTCCACCCTTTCCTGAGAGATTATCCAACACAACCCATCCTACCCCAGAAGAAACTGAACTTTTGGGAGAATTGAGACAATTATGTGTAAAGATACCACTTCTCCAAGCCATAAAGGATGTGCCTATATACAACAAGATGATCAAAGAGAAGTGCTTCAGGCATCCTAGCTAGCGCAAGAGAGATGCCCCAACCATCAATGTCATAGGACGATTATCCGACCTAATGTTGGGGCAAGTAATTTATTCGAAGTATCTAAACCCTGGAAGCCTAGTAGTTGATGTCCACATCAATGGCACCATGATCCCCCATACCCTGATTGATCTAGGGGTTGCCATTAATGTGATGACAAAGGACACTATGCTCAACCTCAACCTCTAGGGCTCCCGGAGAAAGACCACAACAATACTACAGTTAGCAGACCGCTCCACCGTGACCCCTGAAGGGATTGTGGAAGATGTAATGGTCTCCATTGATTCTTGGGAGTACCTTGCTGATTTCCTAGTTCTCCAGCTGAAGGCAAAGCTCACTGGGTATCCTCTCATCTTGGGAAGACCTTGGTTGGCTATTGCAGAAGCCTACATCAACTGTCGAGCCGGGAACATGACAATCAAGAATGGGCATATGTCCAAGCAGCTAGTCCTATACCCTCCTGCCCAACCTTTGCTAGAACATGATCTACCTCTCTGGTTGGAGGAGGAAGATGAGGATGAAGTCTATTCTGCACCACTGTGTGCAGTAGAAACTGCCATGGGGGGGACCGCAAACTAAGGATGATATCATTGAAAATTTAATTCAGAATCCACCCCCCAGTAGTTTGCCATTGGAAGAGCTAGTGAAAGAAACCTCAGACAATCCTTTAGCTGATCTCTGTATGGCCGACTCGACCTCTCTCCGTATAAAGGCTATAGAGTTCGGCCCTGAAAGAACCTTGAAAATCAACTCATCCTTATCCACCTCCCAGGAGAAGGAACTGTGTAGCTTATTGAGAAAACATTTAGATGCCTTCGCCTAGAGCTATAAGGAGATGAAAGGAGTGCACCCTTCAGTTTGCACTCATCACATTTACATTAAGGAAGATTGCAAAATAGTCAGGCAGCCTCAAAAGAGGATGAATCCAGCCCTTAAAGACATTGTCAAGGAAGAATTGCAAAAGTTACTGGATGCAGGATTCGTCTACCCCATCTCCGATAGTGAATGGGTCTCTCCTTTGGTGTTAGTGCCAAAGAAAAATGGTAAGTGGATAATCTGTGTTGATTATCGGGAACTGAACAAAGCCACCAAAAAGGACCATTTTCCTTTGCCCTTCATAGATCAAGTGTTAGATGGTTTGGCGAGGAAAAAAAAAATCTCCTTCCTAGATGGGTTTAGCGGGTACAATCATATCCAAATCAGCCCAGAAGAACAAGATAAGACCACTTTCACTTGTCCTTGGGGTACCTTTGCATATCAGGTCCTTCCTTTTGGTTTGTGCAATGCTCCCACCACGTTCCAAAGAGCAGTACTGAGTATATTTTCTGAACTGGTCCATGATGCAGTGGAAATATATATGGATGATTTTACCCCTTATGGTTCTAACTTTCAGGAAGCTTTATCTAACCTGGGAAAAGTTTTGGACAAGTGTATTGAAATGAACCTGTCCCTCAATCTAGAAAAATGTGAATTCTTAATGACTGAAGGGACTGTGCTAGGTCATGCAATATCTCAGCAAGGATTGCAAGTGGACCCAAACAAAATAGCCATCATCCATAGGGTCCCACCTCCTCAAAAGGTGAGAGATGTCTGAAGTTTCTTAGGTTTAGCAAGATATTACAGAAGATTCATTAAAGATTTCAGTAAGCTAGCCTCTCCATTGTTTGGTCTTTTGGGAAAAGATGTCGAGTTCATATGGACTGACAACTATCAAGAAGCCCTATATACCTTGAAAAGTAAACTTGTGACTACCCCAATTTTGAGAGGTCCAAACTGGGCCCTACCATTCCACATTCACACAAATGCCTCGAACAAAGCAATAGGGGCAACCATAGGGCAAGTTGATGAAAAGTTACCTTATGCCATATACTTTATAAGCAAAAATTTGTCAAAGGCAAAGTTAAACTACACGGTAACCGAGAAGGAACTCCTAGTTGTAGTACATTCTTTAAATAAATTCAGACATTACATCACAGGCTATCAAACCTTTGTACACACTGATCATGCTGCAATTAGGTATTTAATGAACAAACCAGATGTAAATGCTCACATCATTAGGTGGTTGCTTTTATTGCAGCAATTTGATTTAACCATTGTTGATAAGCCTGGTAAGGAAAATGTTGTTGTTGACTTTTTGTCTAGATTAAATCTGCCTGCAGGTGAGGAAGGAATGGTGGATGATCAAATGCTAGATGAACACCTATTTGCTATCTCGGTACTCTTTCCATGGTTTGCTGATATAGCAAATTACTTGGTTTCAGCACAGTTCCCCCGACACCTGTCCTCAAAAGAGAAGAGCAAGATCGTGAGGAAAAGTGCCCCTTTCACTTGGGTTGGGGGCAATCTCTTCAAACTTGGCCCAGATCAGATTTTGAGACGATGTGTTAGGGAGGAAGAAGTTTTTGACATTCTCCTGACTTGTCATGATGGACCTTGTGGAGGCCATTTTGCAGCAAAGAGGATTGCCTTCAAAATTATCCAAGCAGGATACTATTGGCCCACTCTTCATCAAGATGTGAGGAGATATATCAGCCAATGTGATCGGTGCCAAAGGATGGGAAAAAATAATCCAAAGGATGAGATTCCCCTGCAACCTCAAGTGACTTTTGAGCCATTTAAGAAATGGGGCATGGACTTTGTGGGTCCTATCAACCCTCCTTCAAACCAGAAACAATACATCATTGTGTGCACTGATTATTTGACAAAATGGGCAGAGACAAAGGCAATCAAGGCAACAACAGAAGAAAAAGTAGCTGAGTTTTTAAGAGAGAACATATTCTATAAGTTCGGGTATCCTAGAGAACTGGTTACAGATCAAGGCAGTCAGTTCACCTCCAATCTAATTGAAGACCTGCTCACACATCATAAAATCAAACACAGGACTTCCACCCCTTACCATCCACAAGCCAATGGACAGGTGGAAGTCACCAACAGAGCTTTAGAGGGAATTTTGACTAAGGTAGTCAGCAGCAGCAGGAAAGATTGGGCAGATCGATTGGTTGAGGCCACCTGGGCCTATAACACCACATGGAAGACCACCACTGGATTCACACCCTATGAACTAGTCTATGGGAAGAAGGCTTTGTTATCAATAGAGTTTGAATACAATACACTAAGGATGGAAGCACAGTTGGACCTAGATATCAGCCATGCGCAAAGGGAAAGGCTACTCCAGCTTAATGGATTGGATGAACAGATATTGCAGGCCCTTCTCCATACAGAAGTAATCTAGCTTCAGAGAAAGATTTGGCATGACAAAAACATCAAGGAGAAGCAATTCCAAGAAGGAGATTTGGCATTGCTGTATGACTCAAGGTATAAATATTTCAAGGGCAAGCTGAGGACAAGATGGTTGGGATCCTACACGGTAGAAAAGTGCAATGACAATGGTTCAGTTCTGATCAGGACCATTGATGAGGAAGCCATCCCTATGCTTGTCAATGAGCATAGGTTGAAAACCTACAAGAAGCCCCTCTCCAAGCAATAATTTATTGAAGATCTGAGTAAAACAGTGTTGATAGTGGAGCAAGTCTTTGCCTCCACTCCACCCACTCAATAAATAATAATAATAATAAGGACTCCAGTGAAAACCTCTGTGAGGCGCTTGAGTCCCATCATTAGGCTGAAAACCTCTTTTGAGGCGGCCCAGTGATGACAAAAAAAAACACGAAGAGAATAAAGATCCTTGGGTGAAAACCTCCCTTGGAGGCACCCAGGGCAGACAAGTAGGATGAAAACCCCCTCGAGGCAGCCTAGTTGTCTTTCAAAAAAAAAAAATTGACTTTTTGAGTGCATTGTAGGTCACAGATGGACCCCAGGAAGCAAGGGGACATGCCACCAAGCCTATTACATATCCTCTAGATCCTTCCATCGTTTCTTATTCTTTTTTTCCATCTCTCGGTGTTTTTTCTGAAGACTGTGCATCCTACAGGAAGCCCTGTGTGTTCTACAAGAGCCTCCTATAGAAATCATAGAGAGCTCGAAATGAAGCTAAAAAAATGATTGAAGAGCTGGGAATTTTCACAGAGAGTCTGTAGACCATCCTACAGCCATCCACCATCTTAACCCTCCATCCCACACCTGCACCACCTCATTTCCAATTATTTCTTTCCTTCCTGCAAATAAAACATAGAAACCTATTTTTCAAAAAACCGAGGAAATAAAAAAACAACACCCCTACAACTCACCTATAGCCTACCAGATACTTCTCCATTGCCATCAGATTCTTCAAGAAGCCTCCTCACAGCCCCGTGCATAAGCCTCAACTAAAAAATTTAGAGGGAGAAGCAGCTACAGGAGCTCCTGTAGGACTCCTATAGCAGCTAATCCCCTTAAAAATCAAGCTCCAATAGCAGAATAGGTGCAGCCATAGGTATGCAGAAGATGTCCGAAGCAAGATCCAACTAGAGAGCACCTGTACAAAGCGACTAAGCCACATATCAAGAAGCCACAAGCATATGGTAGCAGGAATACAAGTATGCAGCACCAGAGTCTGAGTACGCAGTAGCAAAAAAGCTTAGCAGCACTGTAGCACAAACATTTCAACTTGCAGGTAAGTGTCTAAACTTGTTCCTCTATTGCATCTATATAATTCGAAACTGCATAAATGAATGGAATGGTTGAAGATTAAACCCAAAAGGTGGCCAGTTAACTGGCCACCCTTATCCAGTTTGACTGCACTCATCCGGACATCACACTACACGTGTGTCTAGTCAACTCATGGAAAATCCAAAAAAACAGGTAGTGGTAGATGTCGAACTCCAACGCAAATGATGGGAAGTGATTGCAGGTAGAAAGCATAAAGTCTCATGATGACACTGCAGTGGGGACCAACGGTCTGAATAATGGTAACGTACCCTTTCTACCACCTCACCTCGTCGCCGGAAACCTCTCCAGTAAGCATAAGTACGCTCTCTCGAGCTTATTCACCACCTTTGTTTCCATTTTTATCGTCGTGCCCTCGATTGCAGCGAGCTCCCTACCACCTCCAGAGCCTCAAAACCATCGCTCTCTGTCATTTTCAGAACTCCTCCGCTTATCGGGTTCTACAGGAACATTATCGGGTTCTACAGGAGCAGTAACAGGTCCTACAGGAGCCCTTTCTACAGGAGGGCCAGTGAGCAGTCTTGCAGAAGAAAAAACGGGATTTTCATTCAAATTCGGGCTCGAAGAGGTAGGATCAATGCAAACCCACTTTGCATATTCATATATACAAGGGGTGATGTGATTTTAAGAAATAATTGAGCCTGAAAAGGAAGAGGAATTCCATTCAAAGTTCTGCTTGCTTAAGAAAAAACACAGTTTTTATCTGTTCTCTGTTTCTGAAGTATTGTCTCCTTCTCCACTTTGGTACTCACATATACAAGGAGTGATGCAATTTTAGGAAGAATTAAGCCTGAAAGAAAGAGAAATTGCATTAAAAAGTCTACCTGTTTCTTAAAGAAAAACACAGTTTTTCCTCTGTTTCCTGGTTTTTAAAAATTGTTGTCTCCTTCTCCACCTGAGGCATTCCAAAGATTCTAAACATAATGACAGGGGGATTTATGTGAAAGGAACCTATAAACTCATCCAGGCTAAATGAACACCCCGAGGTAGTAGCCCTTTTTACCATAGCCAATTAGATACCATTCTTTGAAAAACTTTGTGGGTATGATGAAGAAGTAATGCAGGAGTTTTCCCTGTCCTTGATACCTCACTCAAAAACCCATGCCACTATTAGTTTCAGGGGTCTCGCCATGGGTTAATTAAACTACTGGTGGAAGAGGCCCTCCACACCTTCACAATACCCATAACCTGGGAGATTTTTAGAAATATGACAAGGGAAGATGAGGTAAAAGCCCTCACATATGACCTCAGTCCATCTGAAAGTGAGAGAGAAGAACAAAAAGAGGAAGATGAGGAGGAAACCAAAAACAAGGAAGAGAAAACACAAACAGAGAAAGAGGAACCTGAAATAGGGAAGGAAGAAAACCAAACAGAGGAAGAAAAACATGAAAAAGAGAAGGAAGAGACCAAAGCAGAGAAGAAGAAGAAACCTAGAACAAAAGAGAAAAAGACTAAAACAGAAAGGAAAAAGACTAAATTTGAGAAGAACAAGGCTAAAGCAGAGAGGGCAGAAACTAAACAATATGAGAAGGAAATTAAAACAGGGATAGAAGAAACAAAACTAGCAGAGGTAAAAAAGACAAAAGAAAAAGAAACAGAAGTAAAGAAGGCAAAAGTGTCTCCTGGAACACTAGAAAGGGAGGCAGCAGTTGTTCTTGCTGCACTCAGCACCCCAGTTAAGCCCAAACAAAAGAGAAAAAGGCAACCATCCATGTATTTCAAGGCTCGAAAAAGCACCAGGATAAAAATAGGGAAGCCACAGCCACCCTCAAAAGAGCCTATCACCATTGAAGATTCTCCTACTGCCAAAAAGGAGGAATCTCCATCCAAAACCCCCATTACCTATGAAAGAGGAAGCCCTAGATCTTCCACTTGGAAGGAAAGGATAAAACTATAGGACTCTAAAACAGTCCTACAAGAGGCGTAAATTGCTCTATAGGAGACCTTGAGAAAGCTACAGGAGACTGAGAAACTTGAGAAAAAGGTAGAAGAGTAGACCTAGAAGAAGGATGAGGCAGCAAAGATACCAGAACCTGACCCCCATCCTAGTTTAGGCTCTTACTACAACCTTCTTGAAGGGGGAAAAACTATTCCACAGAAGTTTGCAATCCCACTTTTCTTTGAAATGGAAAAAGAAAGGGTAAGGAGCCATAGATGGATGCAGATCGCAAAGTCCAAAGGGGTGGAAGACATTGGGCACATGGAAAACAAGTTGAGAGAAATGGGCAAGGAATTGAGCACTGTAAGACATACAGAAGCCATCAGAAGATCTCACTTGGAAGCAGAGAATGAAATGTTAAGAAAACAACTGCAAGAAAGGGAAACCCAGGTAGAGACTGAAATGTTAAGAAAACAGCTGCAAGAAAGGGAAACCCAGTTAGCATGCATGGCCAGTTGGGCTATGGAGGCACTACAGTGCAGATAACCAGCCAAATCATATGGAGTATACCTCAAAGATCAGTGGCTACAGTTCCAAATCAAGGCTCTGGCCCAGAGTGTTGAAAATGCAACAAGATGATGGAGCTTAGTGAAAAGAAGTCGCCTTCACTAAGTGGGCCCGCAGGCTATTTTTGGCGCAAAGTTTATTTTTAGACTATGTCTATTTTTAGACATATGGATCATTGTCTATGAGTTGCAGGATGCTATTTATGGATGATTGGTCATGTTGGTAAAAATAGATGGACCTCTATTTTTAGACATATGGGCGGAGTCTATTTTTAGACTGCCAGTCAAAAATAGAACAGTCGAATATTATTAGCTCTTAATAATATTTGGACTATAAACATTATCTTATCCTCTTGCAACACTTTAGTTCGAGCTACGGATGTGGCACATGCAACTTCTAGAAGGAAATACGCTTTTCCTATGGGTTAGTTGAGCTATTGCATAATGGACTTCAGCTAGAACTCAAGTGATTGAGTTTGGTGGAGTTGATTGAGGAGTTGATGGAGTTGTGTTCAGTTTGACTTAGTTGAACTAGTTGTATTTAGTCTAACTGCCAAATACACTAGTGATGAGTGATGTGAATTAATTATTAATTAATTCACTAATTATTAACTCATAAATCAACTAAAGAATACATCAGTTAACTCAGTGCATGGACAGTTCAGTGGAGACAAGTGTTAGAGGTGGGTGAAAGGGTGAGACTACTATCATTTGTGACTATAGCTGTGCATGAGATTTGCACAATTATTGATTGAAATTGCCAATGAGGATTGCGCAGTACAAGCCAAGGGAATTCGAACTTGGATCTGATCTATTCTCAACTTGGATTGCACAGTAGAGGCAGGCAAACAGTGAAGGATATTTGAACCTGTGACTTGTTCATATCTGAGCTAGTTTGTGTGTAGCATGTGGAGATAGTAGTGAGTACTTGTGAGGAGTATTGTACTATGTATTGTTACATGTTCTCTGTCATTATAATATACAGATAGTTGGGGGTTTTCAGCTGTATGCTTTCCCTATTACATACTGTGTTGATATGTGCGATTGATGTTTCAATGTGCGCATGCAATTGTTTTTTAATTCCGCAAATTGATGATCAATGGTAGAGGAGGTTATGTATTATGCATGCATTCCACAAATAGTGTATAATCAATATAATCTCTGTGAATAATTGTTATATTATTCAAATTTCTACATGGTATCAGAGCGAAGTTGATCAAAAAGTGATTACATTTTATTTCTTCAGGCAGAGTCTGTAATCGGGCCAGGTAGCCTCTAGATTCATCCTTCTTTTGGAAGGTGAGATATCCGGTAAATGCCCATACAGTCAATCTCTGTATGAGAAATACTTTGTTCTCACGAATTTTAGATCGGAAGTAGTTGAGTTTTGAGCTGGTGGAATTCGAATTTGTAGCAGTGTTTTCTTGGTGTCGAAGTTGAAATGTCTTTCAAAGGATTGCGATTGGAGTATGCCCTTGAAGGCAGCTCGAATTATATTGCATGGAAGGACAAGATGGAGGCAGTGTTAGATGACAATGGGTTGAAGGAGTTCATAGAGGCTGAGGTCCCAAAGCCTACTGATGCTGCTCAAGTTGAGGCTTGGAAAAAGAAGACAACAAAGTGTCGAAGGGTTCTGTTGGAGGGCGTGAAGGATCACATTGTATCCAACCTGCATGGAAAGGCTTCTCCATACTTGATGTGGAAAGAGTTGACAGATTTATTCCAAAGCAAGAGTGACCAGAGGAAGTTGGCGCTCAAGGATAAACTCAGAAACATTAAGTGTGAGAAAGGAGACAGTGTGCCCAAGTATCTCGCGAAGTTCACCCAATGCCGGGATGAGCTGGGAAGTGTGGGGCTGACTATCGATGATGAGGACTTGGTGAGCTTGGCTCTCTTTGGTCTTCTAAAGAGTTGGAATTCCTATCAGGACTCTGTCAATGGTCGGGAGAAATTGCCAGGATGGGAGAGACTTTGGTTTGATCTTGTGCAAGAGGAGATCAGGCGGAATACCAAGGACGGATCTTCATCAAAGGCATCTGATGAAGAAAATTGCGCTTTGGCTGCCAAATCAAAGAAGGGGAAGAAAAAGAAATCTTCTCATTCCGGTGCGAAAGGCAAGAAGCAGGACATGTCCAAGGTGAAGTGCTTTCACTGTCACCAGCATGGACATTATGCCACAAATTGTCCGCAGAAGAAGAAAAATAAGCAAGCTGCTGGATCTACAGCGGGAGAGGCCTTAGCCTCACAGTTTGAGCTGGATTTTTCGCTAATCGCATGCTTGGTATCAAGTGTGATGGGATCGGTATGGTTTTTGGACAGTGGTGCGTCTTTTCACATGACAGGAGATCGAGATTTGTTTTTTGATCTGGATGAGAAAGATCTTGGAGTGCACATCGAGATGGGCGATGATGGTAGATACAGTGCGACCAGTATCGGTACCATTTCCTTTGAGAGGGAGTCTGGTAAACCCTTCGTATTGAAGGAAGTGATGCATGTTCCAGGATTGAAGAAGAATCTTATCTCTGTGGTGATGTTAGAAGACAAGGGATATGATGTTGTCTTCAACGAGGGAAAGGCTTTCCTGCGCAATAAGACAACTAGAGAAACCCGGAAGATAGGGGTTCGAGTCAAGAACCTTTATCAATTGCATGTAGATGGCTGCACAACAATGGCATGCAAGGTAAAAGGATTAGTGAGTTGGGATGATGGCGAGCTGTGGCACTAGAGATTGGGCCACCTTCACCATGGAGCCTTGAAGACACTGCAGCAGATTTCTACTGGGCTTCCTAAAGGCACTCTTGCGCAGTCAGATCAGTGCAAGGGGTGTACTTTGGGAAAATTTTTGAAATCCACCTTTCACGAGAAGGATAGTCGTGCCACGACGATCCTTGAGAGAATTCACACAGACATGTGTGGACCTTTCTTAGTAGCTTCGACAGCAAATCACAAGTACTCTGTGATCTTTGTTGATGATTTCTCTCGAAAGTGCTGGATCTTCTTCATGTAGAAGAAGAGCGAGACATACTCAAAGTTCTGTGAGTTCAAAGCACTGGTCGAGAAGGAATCGAGGAAGAAGGTGAAGGCTCTTAGGAGCAACAATCGTGGTGAATTCATCTCTGGCGAGTTCAAGGACTTCTGCAACACATAAGGGATTCGAAGAGAGCTCATAGCTCCCCATAACCCACAGCAGAACGGGGTTGTTGAGCGGAAGAACAGAACGATCGTGGGTGCTGCAAGGGCGATGTTGCATGATCAGGGCCTACCCCTTCACTTGTGGGCGGAGGCATGCAATACTGCAATATATGTGCAGAGCTGTTGTCCTCACAAGATACTTGGCATGAGTACATCGAGGAGGATTATTCTGGTAAGAGGCCTGATATTTCTCATTTGAGGATTTTTGGTTCTCCTATTTACATGCATGTGACGAAGGATGCTAGGAAGAAGCTGGAGCCGACCGCAGAGATTGGGATATTTGTGGGGTACACTGATACGCCCCACAACTATCGTGTGTATTTGCCAGACAGTCGCAAGACTGTTGTGCGACGAGATATCAAATTTTAGGAGGAGAAAGCCATGAAGTGTTCGCTTGAGAGGGAGCCACACTTGCATGCTAATGAGGAGCTATTAGTTGCTAAGGATGAGCTTCAGGATGTGGATCAGCCACAAGATGAAGTTCATGGAGTGGAAGAGACCACTCATGCAGCGCCAACCATCAGAGGGCGAAAGCGCACTACAGAAGTTGAGCGACTGGCTCAAGATGCAGAGAAGGTTGTAGGACCACCTACAACACAGCACAGACAGAGACAGTCACCTGATCGGTACACTGGATACATGGCTCTTGTGAGCAAATGTGTCGTGACTGAGCCATCCTCTTTCGAGGAAGCTGTGGAGGATCCCACATGGGTAAATGCCATGGTGGAAGAGTATGATTCGATTGTCAGAAACAGTGCATGGGAGATTGTCCCAAGACCGGAGGGGAAATCAGTGGTGGGTTCGAGATGGATCTACAAAGTGAAGCAGGCAACTGAAGGGAGTGTGGAGAAGTACAAGGTAAGATTTGTTGCTCGAGGCTTCTCACAGATAGAGGGGATCGATTATGAGGATACCTTTGCACCTGTCGCAAGGTATTGTTCCATACGGACGATTCTTGCTCTCTCAGCGCAGATGGGGTAAAACATCCATCAGATGGATGTGAAGACTGCATTCCTCAATGGATTCATTGAGGAGGAGGTGTACATAGAGCAGCCCGAAGGTTTCGAGATCTTCAGCAGCGAGTCACATGTGTGCAGTCTCAAGAGAGCGCTGTATGGTTTGAAACAAGCACCTCTTACTTGGTACACACGGATAGACAGTTATTTCACCGGACTTGGATTCTCCAAGAGTGAGGTGGATCCTAACCTATACCAGATTGTGGTGGAGGGTAAGTTGCTGATCATTGTACTTTATGTAGATGATTAGATTTTGACGAGAGATGTGCTATTGATACTTTCATGCAAGGAGGATCTTGCTAGAGAGTTTGAGATGAAGGACTTGGGCCTCCTTCATTATTTCTTGGGATTGGAAATTTGGCAGCGCAGTGATGGACTATTTGTTTCTCAGGGTAAGTATGCCCGGGAGATACTGGAGAAGTTCAACATGCATGGCTGCAAGCCTGTTGATACTCCTCTTCCTAGAGGTTGGAGGAAGGAGGATGCTACTTCAGCGGAGGTAGTGGATGCCACTGTTTATCGACAGTTGGTGGGGTCGCTTATGTATCTGGTCAATACACGACCCGATATATGCTATGCTATTAACCAGCTTTCACAAGCTATGGTTAAGCCAACCAAGCTCTTTTGGAAGGCATGCAAGCATGTATTGCATTATCTCAGAGGCAAATCGGGATATGGATTGTGGTACAGATAGGAGGATGAGGTGAAGCTATGTGGCTTCACGGATGCAGGTTGGGTAGGGAGCCCAACAGATAGAAAAAGCACATCTGGAGGGATCTTCAGTATCGGTTCGACAGCAGTTTCTTGGTACAACAGGGAGCAGAGATCCATGGCACTCAGTTCAGCAGAGGCCGAGTATATGGTAGCAAGTTTGGCTGCATGCGAGGCTATATGGATGAGGAAGATCTTGGTCGGGTTGTTCGGGTCACACTTGGAGCCTACTGTGATTTATTGTGATAACCAGAGTTGCATTAAACTCTTGGCTAATTCAGTATTTCATGATAGATCCAAGCACATCGACATCAGGTACCATCATATCAGAGATTGTGTGCAGTGGAGAATCATGTTACTTTCATACATTCCCACAGAGGATCAGGATGCTGATATCTTAACGAAGGCGCTCACCAGGAGAAAATTCAAATACCACAGAGGCAGGATAGGGGTTGTAGATAATCCATATCTTGTTGAGAGGGAGTGTTGAAAATGCAACAAGATGATGGAGCTTAGTGAAAAGAAGTCGCCTTCACTAAGTGGGCCCACAGGCTATTTTTGTCGCAAAGTCTATTTTTAGACTATGTCTATTTTCAAACATATGGATCATGGTCTATGAGTTGCAGGATGCTATTTATGGATGATTGGTCATGTTGGTAAAAATAGATTGACCTATATTTTTAGACATATGGGCGGAGTCTATTTTTAGACTGCCAGTAAAAAATAGAACAGTCAAATATTATTAGCTCTTAATAATATTTGGACTATAAACATTATCTTATCCTCTTGCAGCACTTCAGTTTGAGCTACAGATGTGGCACATGCAACTTCCAGAAGGAAATATGCTTTTCCTATGGGTTAGTTGAGCTATTGCATAATGGACTTCAGTTAGAACTCAAGTGACTGAGTTTGGTGGAGTTGATTGAGGAGTTGATGGAGTTGTGTTCAGTTTGACTTAGTTGAACTAGTTGTATTTAGTCTAACTACCAAATACACTAGTGATGAGTGATGTGAATTAATTATTAATTAATTCACTAATTATTAACTCATAAATCAACTAAATAATACATCAGTTAACTCAGTGCATGAACAGTTCAGTGGAGACAAGTGTTAGAGGTGGGTGAAAGGGTGAGACTACTATCAGTTGTGACTATAGCTGTGCATGAGATTTGCACAATCATTGATTGAGATTGCCAATGAGGCTTGCGCAGTACAAGCCAAGGGAATTCGAACTTAGATCTGATCTATTCTCAACTTGGATTGCACAGTAGAGGCAGGCAAACAGTGGAGGAGATTTGAACCTGTGACTTGTTCAGATCTGAGCTAGTTTGTGTGTAGCATGTGGAGATAGTAGTGAGTACTTGTGAGGAGTATTGTACTATGTATTGTTACATGTTCTCTGTCATTATAATATACAGATAGTTGGGGGTTTTCAGCTGTATGCTTTCCCCATTACATACTGTGTTGATATGTGTGATTGATGTTTCAATGTGCGCATGCGATTGTTTTTTAATTCCGCAAATTGATGATCAATGGTAGATGAGGTTATGTATTATGCATGCATTCCAAAAATAATGTATAATCAGGATAATCTCTGTGAATAAGTGTTATATTATTCAAATTTCTACACAGAGAGGCACCATACCTTTCCAGGATTATAGACAGTTCATGGATTTATGTGATCACAGTTCAACAGAGGACAAGGAGAAGTTGGCATAGTTTTATTTACATAACATGGCCCTTACTGATATGAACCTATGGGACCCCAAATCTTGGTTAGGAAACTTGCAGTTGATGGCCATGGCATCATGGATAAGTCATGAGGAGAAAAGAGCAACATAAATCAAGAAGTTGATGGCAAAAGAACAAAATGAACCCCTAATGATTATAGTAGAGCCAACAGACCCTATGGCTCTCCTTAGCACACACCAACAACTTGCAGCTGATCCTCAAAGTGCCCTCAAGCACATCAATGATCAAGCCCAGGCTATTGCACATTTTGAGGGCATGAAGAGATTGCTTGGAGGTGACTGCATTCATGCCTGCATGAGAAGGTGGAAAACACTGCCACACAGCCTACAGATCAGGGAGTATCACTCCCCAAACAGGATGAGAGAAGAATTAAGGAGAGTGCCACTGTATAAGCACTTTATGCAAAGTTTGAAGGCCAATTGGATTGGCCTCAAGTTGAGTCCCCCACTATTGCTAGGACTGCTAGAGGGCACAAAGGAGGAAGAAGAAAGACAACAGTGGGAAGAGGTGGACAGAAAGGTTGGATTCCATGATAAGGAAGAGGATCTCACATCAGAAGCATGGAATGTCAGGGAGGCCATTAGGGCCATCAAAGATGAGGAGATAGACTAGTTTCTCAGAGGATGAGCAACACATTCAGTAGGGGGGTGATGATGAGCCCCATAAATGGGTAATTATATGGGCTCATTTTGCCTCTTAACTCAGCTTAATCCACCATTCTCATTAGTTTATTACATGTTTTTTATTATATTCATGCTAATAGAGTGAATTGGGTTAATCATTATGCCATGAAGTCTAATGTGTGCTTTATGCAAATTTTTGGTCAATTTTGGGACAAAGTCAAAGGATTAATGAGCATTTGGCAGCCAATATTCGAGGAAAACAAGGGAGAGGATTTGTAGGAGGGTGTCCCCCTAATTTATCACTCCCTACCTCGAATTCTCCTTTAGAAAACTTGGAGCACAAGTAGCCACATTGATGCATCAAAGGGGCAGCCAAGCAAGTGAAGAAGAACTATTGTCTATCTCTAGTCTCGGGAGCTGAGCCTCCTTGACCTTAGGAGAGCTGTTGGAGGCTCCAGTTGTATAAATAGGAGGGCTTAGGTGCTCAGTAGTTTAGTTGGTTTTTAGCCAAATTTTCATACTTTTGTTGCAGCTCTTGCTCAGCTCATTTTCGGGCTTACTTTTGTGAACAATTTATGTAATGTGACTTTTATTTTGATAATGGAGACGAAATATTTTCTAAGCCAACACTGATTTCTTTCAGAGGGATGAAGCTCTTGGGTTAGGGCCCAACCCAAGCTACCCAACACCTCTTTCTTTGTACTTATATGTTTTTGCTTCAGTTCATGAATTAATTTCTGTTAGATAGATTCATTTTTCCTTGGATAGAATATGTTGTTTTTGTTGGTTTACATAGTTGTTTTCATTTCAGTTGCTGAATTAGGTTAAATAGAGATAAGCAAAGATCCAAAAATGCCATCAACAGAGCCTTGATCTCCTTTCCTCCCTTTGGGGCCATGAGCTGAGGTCAAGGCACTTTTGCTGCCACTAAAAACACAGTTTTTCTTCCTCCATGCCATTTCTAGTGTTGTGGTTTGATTTAAAAGTTAATGCTCTGCTTCAGATCCATTTTGCCATGTTCATTTCTGTTTTTGCAATAAATCTCTTTCTATGCTTTCCTGTTCATATAACATTGTTCAACATTTTATTTTTCTGGGTCAGAATTTAGGTTAACATGAGATATAGTTATGCTCTTTGGGTACAACTAGTTCTTTTCTTGCTCAGTTTCAGTATTTAGATGTGTAGCACTCTTACAACACACCTCTACTCATAATACATCATTAAAGCAATCATCATCATACATGTTCTCATAGGTTTCACAAGTCATTCGCAACCCTTCACGAATCTGCCCTAATTTCTGCATTTTTCTCATAAGCTTTCCTCTTGTCTCTTGAACAAATCCAACCATCATTTTCTTTCCTAATCATCCTTGATGAGCTTCAGACACCTTGACACCTCCCTCTAATCTTCAGCTACCCTTTCCCACCATTTTTCCACCTTTAAAACCTCTAAAAACAGCTCTCGACATCCTCCTGTAGATCCCCTGCAGCCTCCTATAGAATTTCCTGAAAGTGACTTTTTGAAGTCCGATTGCAGAGAAAGTCTCCAGAAGGTTACCAGAGGCTTCTTAGGACCCCTCCACACCTTCCTACACCTTTGCAAACCCCAACGTCGCCTTCCATCACCACCAAATCTCTGCCACAACCACAAACAGATAAATTACATTCATAACAATTTCACATAAAATACATGAAAACCCAAAAAGATGTTTTTTTATCTCATTTCTTTATGGAAATAGCTTGAATAGATGTAGTTTACCTCCTCAGTAAGTAATGGCATTCATTCCATAGGTTTTTATCTCTCATTCTGCAAAAGTAGGGTTAGTGGGTAAATTAGGGTTTGCTTTATACTCCAATATTCTTTCTCTTTCTACAAATAGGATAGCCTCTGTAGAGTTAGCTTTCTTTCATCACAATTAAAAGCTTCTTCTGGAAACTCATAGAAGTTGGTTTGAGCTCCTAGTGATCTTGTGCCAGCTGAGCAAGTGACAGCCTGCAGTAAGAGCTAGTACTTGTGCATACAACACCATCGCTTCCAAGATTGTTACAAACTATCGAGTTGATAAAAGTAAAGTAGGAAGCCACAAGAGTTGCAGCATTCTTGCTGCAATATTGGTGCTCACCACAGAGCGACGAGATGGAGGTGGTTTCAGATAGATGAGGTCGAATCCTCCTAACTAAACCTCTTTGTCTTATCCCTATGAGCTACCTCCTTGAGATGTGCGCCTAATCCTATCTTTGGAGGAGTCCTTACTACCTCTCCTAGCCTATAAATTCCTCCTCTCCCATTCCCAAATGGTTGGTCAGGTTAGAGGTTGGTTGGTCTATGTCCATTTGCACCCTTATGGTGAGATTGTGCCTAAGGACTATTCCTTTGACTTGGAGAAGGAGTGTTTGGAGAGTTTATTGGTTTGGATTTGGATTACCACTCAAGGAGATCCTTTCAACATCAAGGCTATGGTTGTAAGCTTCCCTTTATTCCTTAAATAATATACAATTGTTGGTTCATCTTCCCAAAATATATATGTTCATGTATGTATTAGCTTGGCATTCCTTGATCAATTAAGTAGGTTGTTATTAGATTTGCTATTGGTTTTGGCATGCTTTGTTTTCTCTTGATCACTTGTGCAGGTACATAAGCGCTGAGAGAAGCAGGAACAAGTCCGTGATACAAGCAGTTCAAGGCCCTCAACAAAGAAAATTGGAATAGCATCATAACGAGGTAGGTCATCTCTTTCGTTCTACTTTTCAATTATAACCTAGGAAGATGTCTAGCTGATTGTCACTTCAGTTGCTAGACCCACTCATTAGGCTAGAGGTATCGTCTCTGTCCACATAGAGGATTAACCTTGTCAACAAGAATCTAAACCTCTTTCACCTACTCATTTTTATGTAGAATCTAAATCACTTTAAAAGTAAAATTGTCATTTATTGATTGTCCTTTCTCATTTTTCAAGAAAATCTCATCAAAATTTATATAAAATAATATTTATAAAGTTAAAGTTTATATTAAGTATCACAAGTTAATTAATATATTAATTTTGATTATATAATACAATGAGTGTAAAGTAAATAATATAATTTTAGATCTTAGACTTTTGTGATCCATATTGTGAATAATAATGTCTTTCAAATTAATCAAATCATTAGAATTTGGTCAACGTTTCGAACCACCTAATCTGGCTCACCCTCATGACAAAGGTGAAAAACCCAGTCAATCCTAAAGAATAAATAACAAGGATGCATTAGGGTCCAGAGCTAACCATTAGAAATTAGCTGTTAGTAAATTAGTAAATTAGTTATTAAACTAATTAAAATAATATTTAATTATAAATTAGTTGTTAGGAATTAGTTATTAAAATAATATTTAGTTATAAACTAGCGGTTAGGAATTAGTCTTTATTTATTTTAATTATATATATTAAATAACTTAATTTAAATAAAATTAATAATATTACAAGGGTTAAAATTGTATAGCAAGTATTAGAATATTTATGAGAATAAGTTTAATAATTTTATTAATATAAATTAAAGATTTTAATTTATAATGGGAATTCAAATATAAGAAAAAACATTAAAATAAGCCATTATTCTTATTGAAATTGAATCTAATAAAATGATTAATGAACTTATAAAAAGAAAATTATGTAATAAATGAAAGAAATTAAAAAAAGGAAACAGGGGATAGAAGCAAGAAGAGAGGGGCGAAATCCAACTCTCACTTAATTTCTAACCATCATCCCTATTGAGATTGATTGCATGCTTTTCAATCTCGATAGCCTCTCTAAGCTTCCTATGATGGAAGTGATCAACCCTAACAATGAATCTGGAATCCTTAATGTATACATGGTGCTTGGATTTCTCCGCTTGTTTAGCTAGAGCTGATGAGTAGGTGTGATTGTGCATAATGTCTGCTGCATGCTCTTGGATTCTCTAGTTAATGGAGTGACCAATTTCTCTAATGTAGGGAACCCCATAGGAACAAGGGATCAAGTAGACCCCTTTCATGTCTTTAGGGTCTACAGGGTCCTTAACATATCTACAAGGTCCTCTTATTGGTCGCAACGATTCCTTGGTTAAGGACTCTGCTTCCTTTGTTAAAGGATGGGAAGATATCAAGCTGGACCCTGGGGATCTGTTAGTAAGTTTTGACGTTGTTTCGCTATATATCAAAATACCTATTCAAGAGGCCATTGATGTCATAAATTGCATCACTAACATTGACACTGCCAAATTAATTGGCCTCTGCCTCACCTCGACTTTCTTCAGTTTCCAAGGCGAGTTCTATGAACAAACTCGTGGGGTTGCAATGGGTTCCCCTCTTTTCCTATAGTTTCTAACTTATTTATGGATACTTTTGAGACCAAGGCTTTAGCCTCAACTCAATTTTTCCCTAAAAAATGGAAGAGGTTTGTTGATGATACTTGGGTCATTTGGCCCCATGGACGCGAGAAATTAGATTTGTTTCTTAACCATCTTAATTCCCAACTAGACTCCATCAAATTCACGATGGAGGTTGAGGTGAATGAGTGTCTTCCCTTCCTTAACATCCTCCTCTCTAGAATGAATGATGGTTCCATTTCTCACCAAGTTTTTCACAAAAAAACTCATATGAAACAATATCTTCATGCCAATTCTCATCATTTTCCAGCACAAAAAAATTGGGTTCTTAGCACTCTTGCAACCTGTGCTCTGAGAATTTCTGATGAGAACCACCTGGAGCAGGAGAAATCTCATCTTCTTAAAGTATTTGAAAATAATGGATATAATAGAACTCAAGGCCTCAAGGCCTTTCAAAGAGCCTATAAAGAATCAAGGGTTAAGATTGCTCGTGTTGATCCTATCTCTAAGGTTCAACTTCCGTTTATCCAAGGGACCACAGACATGATTGCCCATATCCTTAAAAAGAATAGAGTTTCTACTTTGTTCAAACCTCTTAATACCATTAAAAATTCTCTTAGATCTGTTAAGGACCCTGTAGACCCTAAAGACATGAAAGGGGTCTACTCGATCCCTTGTTCCTATGGGGTTCCCTACATTGGAGAAACTGGTCGCTCCATTAACTAGAGAATCCAAGAGCATGCAACAAACATTAGGCATAATCGTTCCTGCTCATCAGCTCTAGCTGAACATGCGGAGAAATCCAAGCACCATGTCTGCATTGAGGATTCCAGAGTCATTGCTAGGGTTGATCACTTCCATCATAGGAAGCTTAGAGAGGCTATCAAGATTGAGAAGCATGCAATCAATCTCAATAGGGATGATGGCTGGAAATTAAGTGAGAGTTGGATTCCGACCCTCTCTTCTTGCTTCTATCCCCCGCTTCCTCTCTTTTTATTTTTATTTTTTTCTTCTTCTTTTTTTCAATTATTACATAATTTTCTTTTTATAGTTTCATTATTCATTTTATTAGATTAATTTTCAATAATAAAAAAATGACTTATTTTAATTTTTTTTTCTTATACTTGAATTCTCATTATAGATTAATTTTTTTTAATTTATATTAATAAAATTATTAAACTTATTCTAATAAATATTATTATACTTGCTATACAATTTTTAACCCTTGTAATATTATTAATATTATTTAATTCTTTTAATTTATTTTAATTAATATCAATAAAGACTAATTCCTAAATGATAGTTTATAACTAAATATCATTTTAATTAATTTAATAACTATTTTACTAACGATTAATTCTTAATTTTGAACCCTTGTAATATTATTAGTTTTATTTAAATTAATTACTTTAATATATATAATTAAAATAAATAAAGACTAATTCCTAGTAACTAGTTTATAACTAAATATTATTTTATTAACTAATTTATAACTAAATATTATTTTATTTGATATCAGACTTTTGTGATCTATATTTGTTTTTGTAGTAAGCTTTCCGACAAATCACATCCACAATGATTGATGGTGGATATTTTGAACCTGCTAATGAGGTACATCTTTAAGACCAAGGTGAAAGCACTGATCTATCAATAGGATTAAATAACAGAGAGATGCATCAAGCTCCACATTTAGTTGTTAGGATAATAATAATATTTTAACAATAACAACTAGTTTTTAGTCAAGAAAATTTAACTAATTTAGTCAATATAAGAGAAATTATTAAATAAGTAGAATTAATTATTAATTATTAATTTATTACTTAATTATTATTAAATAAAATTTAATCCAAAAATAATATTAACGACTATATAGGAAATTATAACAATTTTGTCAATAGGTAAGAAATTGTTGAATTGAGGCTTCTGTGATCCATATCAGGTTTACGAGAGATTTTCCGGTGTAAATCACAAGATATATCATTTGTCGACGTGTTTCGAACCAACTAGTGTGGTTCATCGTCATGACAAGTTGAAGAATCAGATCCAGCTTTGCATGTTAAATAGTCTGAGCAGAGCCTCCAATGGCTAAATTTGACTAGGGACCAGGGTGAAAAACCAGTTATTTAATAATTACATGGAAGTTAGTTATAATAAGGGACCTTACCTCTAAATAAATATATAAATTATATGTATAAAGTAATTTAATTTAAATGGTTATTTGTTTAATAAATACATGAAAAAATATAAATATTAGAATAAAACGTATAACTATTTATTTATAGAGGTATAATATATATATATATATATATATATATATATATATATATATTATTATATATATTATATTATATATATAATATTATATATATATATAAATATTTATAATATAATATATAAATATTATAATATATATATAATATATATCATATAATATATATATATATATATATATAAATATATATAATATATTTATAATATATATATAAATATATATAATATATTTATAATATAATATATAAATATTATATATATATATAATATATTATACTATTAGTGCCCTTATATTTAACTACTATCTCAATTAATTAATTTAAGGGCACTAATAGCATAAAAATATTAAAAAAGCCAAGGGCGGAACAGAATAAAATATTTTAACTAATCAGATAAAATAATAGTAAATGCTAAATTAACTTATTATTGTAATAATCTAACAGATCAAATAAATAGAAGAGTCAAGAAACGAGGGGAGGGGGAGGGGTGGAAAGGAAGAAAACGACTAGGAAGAGAGTGTTGGGACCCAACACCTACTGATTTTCCAGCCATCCTCTCTATTGAGATTGCTCGGCCTCTTTTCAATCTCAAGAGCTTCCCTAAATTTCCGATGATGGAACTGTGAAACTCTAGCAATGACACTAGCCTCCTCAATACAAACATGATGATTGGTTTTTTTCGCATGCTCAGCTAAAGCAGAAGACTTTGATCTCCTATGCTTAAGGTCAGCTGCGTGTTCACTAATCCTTTGATTGATGGAGCGACCCATCTCACCAATATAGGGGGTCCCACAGGAACAAGAGATAATATCTTGTGATTTAGGTAAGAAATTATTAAATAAGTAAAAATATTTTTTATATTAATTATTAATTATTAAAATTCTTAATTCTTAAATTGTTATTAATTAGTAAAAAATAGATCAAAGGAAATAAAACAATTTATAACACACACACACACATAGAGAAAGAAATCAATCAATAAAAATCATAAAGAAAGAGTAGGAATCCAACTCTTGCTCAATTTCCAACCATCATCTCTATTGAGATTTTTGGTCTGCTTCTCAATTTCAATGGCCTCTCTCAACTTCCTATGGTGGAAATTATCAATCCTAGCAATGACTATTGAATCTTCAATGCAGACATGGTGCTTTGTTTTCTCTGCATGTTTAGCAATAGCTGAGGAGCGAGAATGATTATGCCTGATGTCTGTTGCATGCTCTTGAATCCTCAGATTAATGGAGCGACCGATTTCTCCAATGTAGGGAATCCCACATGAGCAAGGGATTGAATAAACCCCTTTCATGTCCTTGGGATTCATAGGGTCCTTAACTGATCTAAGGGAGCTCCTAATAGTCTGAAGGGGCTTGAAGGTAGCAGAGACATTATTTTTCTTAAGAACACGAGTGATCTTATCAGTGGTTCCATGGATGAATGGAAGAAGAACATTTGAAAAATGTTCACCACGAGACTTTTTAATTAAAGAACCTTTACAGGATTTTTGAAAGGCTACAAGACCTTGATGTCTACTATAACCATTGATTTCAAAAACTTTCAGAAGGTGGGATTTCTCATCTTCCAGGTGGTTTTCATCAAATACCCTCAACGCACAGGTAGCAAGAGTGTTAAGGACCTCGAATTTTTGTGTTGGGAAATGGTGAGAATTGGCATGAAGATATTGTTCAGTGTGAGTTTTCTTGCGAAACACTTGGTGAGACAAGGAACCATCTTCATTTCTAGAGAGGAGAACGTCAAGGAAAGGAAGGTTTCCATCAACTTCAACCTCCATTGTGAATTTGATGGAGTCTGAAATAGAATTAAGATGAACAAGGAACAAATCCAACTTCTTACGACCATGGGGCCATATAACACAAGTATCATCTACAAACCTTTTCCAGAGCTTGGGTTGAAATTGAGCAGAGGCCAAAGCTTTGGTCTCAAAATCCTCCATGAATAAGTTAGCAACAACAGGAGAGAGCGGAGAACCCATGGAAACTCCACATGTTTGCTCATAGAATTCACCCTGGAAGCTAAAGAATGTAGATGTCAGGCACAAACCAACTAATTTGGCAGTGTCATCATTGGTAATCTGATTTATGACATTAATGGCCTCATTAATGGGGATGTTTGTGTAAAGAGAAACAAAATCGAAACTAACCAACAAATCCCCGGGTTCTAGCCTCATATCTTTAAAATGGTTGACAAAGGAAGCAAAATCCTTAACAAAAGAGCTGGTGCGACCAACCAGAGGCTTAAGCTTATGAGCTAAGAACTTAGCAAGAAGATAGGTAGGCCCACCTATTGTGTTGATAATAGGTCTTAGGGGGACCCCTTCTTTATGAATCTTAGGAAGACCATAAATTCTAGGGGTGAGAGGGTTACTCTCAATAAGCTTCTTGCTAAGGGGGTCAAGAGCAGGGTTAGATTTAACTGCATTGATGACCTCCTTAGACACTTTTTTAATAGGATTCTTCTGGAGTTTCTTGTAACTCCCACTATTATACAGGTGATCTAACATTTTACTAACATAATCAACTTTATCTAAAATGATGATAACCCCACCTTTGTCAGCCTTAAGAATGACAACATCAGGGTTATCTTTCAAGGACTTAAGAGCAAGAAACTCACTCTTGCTAATATTTCTCTTAGGAGGTCTAGATTTCCTAAGGATAAGGGCACAATATTGCCTAATAACTTCCTTAATATTATCAAGAAGGTCTCTAATTCCATATTCGATATTACAAATGATGTCCTCAATGGGAATCTTTCTAGGAGCGAGAGCGAAACTAAGCCCTTTATTCAAGAGGCGAACAACATGAGGGTCCAAAACAAAACTGGATAAATTAACAACATTATTAAGAGGAGGAAAATAAGAATTATTATTATTATTTCTATTATTATCCCAAGGTAGTATTATTATTCGTATTATTATTATTAATGATATTATTGTTATTATTGAATTTATTGGAATTTATATTCTTATTATCATTATGAAAAGGGTTAGATGATTTAATATTATTAATGATTTTATTATAATTATTGATCGAATGTTTGTTATTAATAATATTTTTGATGACACTATAATTCTTATAACCAATTTCATTGTGCATTCTATAACCATTATTATTAAAAACAAATGAAGGACTAATAGAGTGGCTAGCTCTGCACCCTGATGCATCCTTGCTATTTATTCTTTAGGATTGATTGATTTTTTCACCTTTGTCCTGAGGATGAACCACGTTAGTTGGTTCGAAACGTTGACCAAATCCTAATGATGTGATTAATATGAAAGACATTATTATTTAAATAATATAATGTTTATAATAATGGATCAAGTTAGACAAAAAATAGATAATTAAAATCTTGAAAATAAAATTTGATATTTAAGTTCGACGTACTAAAATGTTTGAAAATAATATATATATATATATATATATATATATATATATATATTCAAAAATAGTAAATGACAACAAAATTTAAAGATTTTTTTTTTTTGTTTGGGAAAAACCATAATTTCATCCATTTTCAAACAAAATTACATTTAGCATATGCACCAAAAGGAAGTGCAGTCAATTAGGAGAAAGACTCCCCCACTAAGATAGACCCAAAAACAAAGAAGGTCCAACAAATAGGTACATAAACATGAGTCAAAAAGACATAATAGAAGTCCCCCAAAATACAACAAAGCGTTAGTTATTCCGAGCATGAAGACAATACAAGTTCATAGCGAAATTGGCAACATAAATACCCTCTGTGAACAAGGAGTATCACAATATCATAGATAACCATTATGCATAGTAAGCATAAATTTGTATCCAAAAAACATCGTGGCCGGTGTCTCAAAAATGTAAAATTAACATGAGATAAACCATGCCTGATGCTTCCTGTAACCTGTCCTTATATGGTCTATGGTAATACTCTGAGCAATCTTGACATTGCAGCTCAGCTACCTATGAGAGCCTGCGATCTAGGAGAATGTCGCCCCTAGAAATCTTGTCGGCTTCTCGATTCTAATCTCTGTAGATATGCCTACAAGATAAGTATGTAAAAGAAAGACTCATATTACAAATAACCTCCACAATATTAACCAAATGAATGTTTCTACATTGTTGAACAACATTGACCCAATTGACCACCAACATAGAATTATCGTAGATCTAGATCCCATCATAACCCTTCTCAATGGAAAAATCAATCAAATATCTACACGCAAGTGCTTCAACTTAGTTGTTTGTCTCGGAACCCATATCAATTTTGACATGATATGCATGTTTCTCAGACATATTAAGAATGAATCCCCCACCTGCTTGGCTCTTTCCCCTTGAGAAGCCCTATCAAAGTATCCCTAGGGCATTGATTTGCCCATATTTTCCACTAAAATAGGTTTAATTAGCAGTATATATTTGACTTGTGGAAAGAGTTTTGGTATAGCAATATCCTCAACAACAATTTTCCCCGGAGAAGGTGTGAGGTCATTGGATATCGACTAGTTTCTAGCAAGCCATATTCCTCAACATAATATAAGAGGAAGTGCATATATGGCTATGTTCACCCTATATCGCTGCCAACTTTGCTAAGTAGCTGCAAAGGATGGCCCATCCCAAAGAAGTTGTAAACCCATACTCATGTTGCAATCTTTCCAAACTTGTTGAGTAAAAGGGCAAGTCACAAATAGGTGATAAATTGACTCCTCAACCCCTTTTCTTTCGAAGGACATTTTTCCTTCCAAACTGCCCTCCACCACCATTAAGTCTTGCATATATGAACGCCAACATTTAGATAAATGTATCCTAACTTTGGAGTGTAAAACCCGAGAGGAGAGGAGGCCCATACAAGCTCATCCTCACGATCCAATAATTAGATGTGAGCTCATGCATGGACATCCAAGTACTGGCCCCATTCTACATGCAAATCCTTAGGAATGTTCAAGTCCACTGCATTATGCCATCTCTGTGACTACATATTTGTTGTTTTAGGGTTATCAATTTAACTGAGTCTAGTATAACCTTCATCTCAAAGATGTGTAATGAGATTTTGAGATAAAATATGACTGTCCCCACTACCTGACCAAGGGTCGTAACCAAGTCTAACTTTGTGCTCATTCCAAATCCTCCATGCAAGCCCTGAAGAAATTAGATCAAGAGATTTTAACAAAACCCTCCATACAGTTGATATATTAGCTCTTTCTCTATTAGGACACCTGATCCAATCCTCTAGGGAATCTAGCCTAATCTATTTCTATGTGGCAACATCTGTCCAAATGTTGGAGGTGGTAAGGAGCCTTCACCCAAATTTTGCTGCAAGTTCTTTTGAGAAAATGATTTTTTTTTTAACCCCCAACCCCTAGGAGAAGCTTTACTTTTGGATGTTGATGTTTGTACGTCTTCAAAATTCTACGATGATGTTTTATCTTAAGTCTTTTCCTTTAATCTCTTTATTTTTTCTTTTCCAATGATAATTTAGTCTTTCTTCTTTATGTGTGACTTAGGCATATTTTGGATGCTAAGATAAAATTTATGTTAATAAATCAAGTGAGTTATTATGCAACCAAAAGATTGTACTTTTTGATTTCTATTCTAGAAATATTTTCGGTATGTTTTTTCTTCTAAAAAGAACTTTCATATTTTATTGAAATATTACACTTTATTATAACTACTTATAAATATATAAATATATATAATTTAAGTGTGTTTGATATAAATAAAAAATTAACAATATCTGAAGATGAAGAGTTGTTTTTTAAACCTTTGAAATTGAAGAATACAAGAATTATAAGATAGTTGATACTATATGAAGGAAATGTATGTGGTTTCTTTGATGGTGCTTGTCAGAGGGAGAATGGTGGGGTTGGTGTTGTCATTCTATTCCCTTAGGATGTGGTTCTAAAATATAAGTTGGGCATTGGAAATGGTACAAACTTTGTTGCTAAATTGATTGCTCTGTGGTGTGCTTTGAGGTTAACTTTGTGGAAGCAAGTGGAGGTTTTTAAGCTGATTGGTGATTTCAAAATAATCGTGGATTGATTCAATACAAATGTGGCTCTTTTAATCCTTCAGTTGAAATCATGGAAAAGGAAAATATGATAATTATAACAACAATTTAATGATTTTTAGATCCTTCACTATTACAAGGAGCATAATATTCTTGCAACTCTACTCTCAAAGGAAGCTTTACTTTTGGATGTTGATGTTTGTACCTGTTCAAAATTCCACAATGATGTTTTATTGTAAGTCTTTTCCTTTAATCTCTTTATTTTTCTTTTCCAATGACAATTTAGTCTTTCATCTTTATGTATGACTTCAACATATTTTGGATGCTAAGATAAAATTTCTTAATAAATTAAGTGAGTTATTATGCAACCAAGAGATTGTACTATTTGATTTCTATTCTAGAAATATAAGTCGTATGTTTTTTCTTTGGGAAAAAAAACAACTTTTATATTTTATTGAAATATTACACCTTTTTTTTTTTTTTTTTTCCGTGGAAAATAGAGTGCGTAATTTCTATTAAAAAGATGATAATAGATATTACATGTTGTAGATGCCAAGGCATATGCTGTACTGTGGCATGAACCACGATACAAAAAGGAGCTAGTTAATGTCATCCTATAATGTCCTTTGGTGTATACAGGAGTTGTATGACACCCAAAGTAGTAACTGAATCCCAAAAATCCTCAAAAATGATCACCAAAACCATACAGATATAGATGTATGTACATCCACATGTCCAGTAAATATCCCGAATATGACTATACTGATATATACAAAATTGTATACCCATGAAACAGCAGAGAAAAACTAGAGAGGGGGGGGATCCCCCCGCGGCTGGCCGTCGATGTAAGGGCGGTGATAGTATCTGTGCATCCCTGCTGGAGTGTACTCTTCGATCAGCCAGTCCCCAAGAGGGCGATCCGCCGCTTCTTTCGATAGCTGGTCAGCAAGCGCATTTCTTTCCCTGTAGATATGAGAAACAGTGATCTGGTCAAAATGTGTTTTTAGAAAAACAATTTCTTCCAAGATATGTTTCAAAGAATATGCATGACATATAGATTTATTGTTTGCCCAATCGATCACAATCTTTGAGTCCCCAAAGATTTGTATTTGTCTGCAATGTTTAGTAAGAGCAAAATAAAGGAGGTGTCTCAAGGAGATAAGCTCAGCAAAATTATTAGAGCCAGTCCCCAGTCCCAGTTTGAGATAATAATAATGTGTATCAGATAAGTATAATACAATCCCCCCACCACATCCATGAGTCGGAGCAGCCCCATCAAAGTATGCCCAAGGCAAGTCCTTATTTATAAATTATGGCTGTATAATTCTTGGATAGGACGGTTTATGCTCATATGGAATTTCAATGTATGCAGCACATATGGATGCCGAGAGGAACTGGCAATTAACTCTGCGGTTCTAAAAAATAATAGCATTACGACTATGCCATATATAACCCGATACCACAGCTGGAAGGGTTAAGGCCTTTTCAGAGGCAACCGCACCCCACCAGTTCGACCAAGCAGTTGGTATATCCTCACCATGCCATGTCGTTCTGATGTTCAATGCCTGTGTGACCTGATGCCAGATCCCCTTTGTAGTCTCACAGTGGAGGAAGAGGTGGTTCGTCGATTCCTCTTCACTTTGACAGAGAACGCACCAAGATGGTCCTGATAATGCCCTCTTTTAAGGGTATCCCCCGTAGGTAGTTTATCAGCAATTATGTTCCACATAAGAAGTCTGCATCTAGGCGGTGCTTGTAGATGCCAAACAGCCTTCCACCAGCTTAGTAGATTTGCAGGTTGTTTAGCGTCCATAAGCCTAAGGTAGCCCAGTTTTGGTGAATATATCCCAGATTTAGCAGGGGCCCAAATGAGTTGATCTTCTTCCTCCTGTAACTTGATATGTGATTCAATGAGAGCCCGAATGTATCCATACCACTGGACTGTCCATTCCTCCAGAATGTGCCAATGCCCGTCCCTGATCCAAGCTTGTGAAAATATAGTAGATCGCTCGGGATCCCCGATCTGTGCCAAGTATTTGATGCCTCTGTAATTGAGATGTTGTATCAGTCCTCCAGGCAGAATATGAGCGTTCCCCGATCCGGGCCAGGGGTCAAGACCAATGCGGACCTGTGCACCATTGCCCACCCTCCAAAGGAGATTATCTCTAATCAGTGGCAAAGCTTTAAGGGTGGCTCGCCTAATAGCTGATATACCTTGATGATTCCAAGAAGGTCTGCGAAGCCATTCCGTGAAACTGGAGGGCCAAATGTATTTATGATGAACAACATGAGCCCATAAACTGTCCATCTTGGTGAGGGACCAACCCTGCTTTGCAGTAAGAGCTTGAGCAAATTCAGGAAGGGACTTTATACCCCATCCTCCCCACTGTTTTGGCATGGCAATGAGTGACCATCTGGTCCAAGCAAAGATCCGCCCCTTTTTGTTGCCATTCCAAAGGAAGCGGGTGCATAACTGCTGAATCTTATTTAAGATGCCTTTTGGGATCCAAGTCAGTGACATCCAATATACAGGAGTGGCCTCAAGGACGGTCTTGATCAGTAGGAGTCGACCCGCTTTTGACAATAGACGGTGCTGCCATCCTGTAATCCTTCTTTCAATTTTATTTATAAGCCAGGTCCAGTGTGTTACTTTATAACCATCCGGCCTTAATCTGAATCCGAGATATTTGATGCCATCCATCAACTGGCATTCCACGAAGGGAAAAAACTGACCAGCCAACTGTGATTCCTGCTGTGAGCAATGCATCAAGGATCTGGTGGACTTTTGCTGATTTATTTCCATGCCCGTGGCTTTACAAAAAAGGAGCAGGACATCATTTAGGGCAGTAATGTCACGAATACTCCCATTAAGGAAAATTAAGATATCATCCACGAACAATAAATGGGTCAGGGCGAACTGATCCGTAATTTTGAGACCACTGATGTCTCCAGTCCTTCTTGCTTCCGCTATATACCTGCTCAATCCTTCCATAACAATAAGGAATAGAAGTGGGGATAGTGGGCATCCTTGCCTAATCCCCCTGGAGATATTGAAGCGTTCTGAGGCAGCTCCATTGATTAGAATGGCAAAAGAAACCGAAGTTACACAGCCCATAATCCAGTTAATGAGAATATGGGGAAATCCCAAGTGAGTAAGGATCATCTTCAGGTATAGCCAATTTACTTTGTCAAAGGCCTTGGCAAGGTCGATTTTTAAAGATATGCCTTTCAGATTCTTCAACTTAATAGAGTGTAAGGCTTCTTGGGCAGTGCCAATAGCCTCTTGTATGTGACGGTTCCGGAGGAAGGCAAATTGTTCTGCTGAGATATGCGTGGATAGGACAGGCTTAATGCGGTTAGCAATGATTTTGGCTATAATTTTATAGAGACAGTTGCATAGGGATATAGGGCGAAAGTCATTGAAGGATGAGGGGTCATCGGATTTAGGAATCAAAGCAATATAGGTCTGGTTCATCGGTGGATGGATGTGTCCCGTGATCCTGCTTTCCTCCACCACCGCCAAAAGGTCATCCTTCATCATTTCATAAAAAGCCAGATAGAACTCCACTGGCCATCCGTCCGGGCCCGGACTCTTATCTTTTTTAAACCATTTAAGAGTGCTTTCTAGCTCTTGATCGCTGACCGGTTGGCAAAGTTCATCAATGTCCTCTGGCCCAACAAACCTCGGGAACTTTCCTGCAAGTCTGATAATCTCTGGAAGATTGACAATATTTGGAGCCGAATAAAGAGCCTTGAAGTGTATGATCCCCAGTCTAGCCAGCTGTTGATGTGTGGTCGCCCAACCATCAGGCTCCATAGGAAGCTGCCAAATGGTATTAGAGGCCTTTCTGCCATTGGCTATGTTGTGAAAATATTTTGTATTGTTGTCCCCTGCTTTAAGCCAGATGGCCCGGCTCTTAAGACGCCAGAGTTCCTCCCTCTCATTCAAGATCTTCATTTTTTGCTCAATCAGATGGCAGAGTTCAGATTTTGCAGCATCTGATTGATAACCGACTCCTCTTTCATCAGTCAATTGGGCTATTCTATCTTCCTTGTCCTTCAGGATCTGATCATCTTTGCTTTGTTTCATACGAGCCCAGGTTTCAGATAAATTTTTGAGCTTCTTAAGCCTGTCACAGAAGTCCGAAGCTTTCCTCCTATCTCTCAACGGGGGCTGTGATGCCCAGAAGTCCGAGACCATCTTGATGTAATCTGGGTCTTGTAGGTGGCCAGCAAAAAATTTAAAGGGGGAGCGCGGCTTTTGTGTGTTGCCACTTATCTGAAGGAGGATGGGATGATGATCAGATAGGCCCCCATTGCTGACCCATTGTCTGTATAAGGGAAACATCTGAATCAAGGCCTCATGCATCATAAATCTGTCCAGTCTCCTTCCAAGAGCAGCCTCTCCAGTACGCTGATTGTGCCAGGTAGGGAGTTTCTTGTTCATGGGGATGTCCACAAGGTGATGAGCATCTAGTAGCATGGACATTTGTTCCGCAATAGGATCACCCTGTGACGAGTGGCCCCATGTTTCCCCAGGTCCCAGCGAGAAGTTAAAATCCCCCCCAATAATAGTATTCTGAGTAATATGATCCTCTGATAGGAATTTTTGCCAGAAGGTGAGCCTGTTCTGGTTGGGCCCATAAATATTGATGATTCTAATATGGGTGCCCAGATCTCCCATAATGATGTCCATACCAAGGAAGCAGCTTCCTCCCCAGGCCGAAAGAGGTCTATGTATCCTTGGATTAATGCCAATGAGTAGACCACCAGATCTTCCACTGGCGTCCAGCCCATGTAGGACCCATCCAGGGAGCATAGTTTGTAGACAATTGACCGCCAGTTCAGTGGTGCAAAGGGTTTCCTGAAGGAGGATAATATCACATCGGGATTCAAGTATAAGCCGCTTAAGAGCCAAACGTTTTTTAGGGTTGGCTAATCCCCTGCAATTGTAGGAGAGGCAGATCATGGGGTCACACAGGTCAGGGGCTCATTCGCTCTAAGTGCCCTTTCAATAGTAATCTGACGACCCAATGCAACATCTGCAACCGCAAATAATTTAGCAGAAGAGATCTGGGATGGTCTTCCACGTTTTTGTTTACGGTGTCGACCGGGGGAGGAGCCCAGGCCCAGAAAATTTGGCCGAGTCCGGGATCGCAGATGATAATGGTGCACACCGGATTCCATCAGGGAAGGAGGGGAGTCGGGGTCTCCAGGCTCCGGGTTATGGGAAGGTGGGGTAGTCGAGAAAGTGGGGGGGGGCGGGCCGATGGGACAAAGGATGGAGGGGAGGGAGACAATCTCAGATATGAATGCAGAGTGCAAATTGGAATGCAATACTTCTGAAAGTAAAGGATGACATACAGGAATGGAATTATTACCCGAATGTGAAGATGCTGACTCCATTGGCAATGCAGCGGCCTCTGTAGTCTTTGATCTGGTGCGCGGCGGCTCTGAAGATATAACTGCCATTTTCCGGGTGTTCTTTTTTTTTCCACTGTCGCCCGGCACATTGATTGGGGTCTCCTGCTGCGGCGGGCCACCCTTAGTAGTTGTATTGGCTTCCGCTTTTTGATTTACAGGAGGCTGCTGTCTAGGACCTTTAGTTTCCTCCTTTGGCCCCCCTGTAACCAAAGGGCAGTCCTTATAGAGATGTCCAATTTTATGGCATCTGCGACATCGAAAAGGCACGCCCTCGTAATCCAGAATCTGCTTCCGGGTGACATGGTTGTGAAAAAGGTCGATTTTCTCCTCCAGTCCAGGTTTTGTATCCAAGTGTACCAAAATACGAGCCATGGATCTATTGCCCGTCTTCTCATATGAACGATCATGTTCCAGGTAAGTGCCGAGGGTGTCCCCAATCCGTTTGAATGCATATGGGCTCCAGAATTGCCATGGCAGGCCAGGTAGTCGCACCCAGATGGGGCCTGCTCCAAGTTGTTCGCGTTCAGGGTCAAATAAGGGATCCCAGTGCTTGAGCATAACGGGCACTAGTTCAATATGCCAAAATTTGGAAAGAATCCACTCAGCATACTCATGACAGCAGAAATGCAAGGCGAACCAGCCCCTGGAAAGAACCATGACCTCTGGTAATTCCTTAAGTAAATGTCCCCATATCTCTTCAACCCACTTTTTAAGTCTCTCCGCCGTATAAGTGCGTCCTCGAACCCTACCAACCAGAACCTTGCGAGCAGCATCCATAATATCAGGCAGCGGAGCTTCAGGCCCAAAATGAACCCTGAAACCAGAGTCAATAGCTCGTAGACACCTTCCTTTCGTAACCTTCTCCGAGCGCTTGCCAGAAAGGGACTCCCTGAGTAATTTGCGACACGGGTCCGTGGAGCTATGTTGCGCAGAAAGAACCGACCGAGCTGGTATTGGCGGTGTGAAGCAGCCAGATCGAATAGGAGAGCGAGGGGCCGAGGAGCCAGTACCCTGTAGAATCGGGCCGGAAGAGGGAGGGGGCATTCGATGGCCCAGCGGCATAAATGAGACCGAGGGGGAGTGAGAGCTAGATGGAGGGGGTGGAGGCGGGGGCGAAGGAAGGGGGGGCCGAAAATGCTGTTGCAGAGGGGCGTCCAGTGATGGCGACGCTGGAAAGCAAGAACCCCGAAGCTGTAGAGTCGCCGGGGAAAGGGGCGGGGATTCAAGTGGTGCGGCGTCCGGGTGAGGATATTCCGGCGATTTGTCTTTCCCTTTTGGCAACAGGTGCGAAGGCCGTGAAGAAGAGCCAGTCATAAGCCCTAGCGCAACGCTTCTCGGGATCATCGGCTGACAGGTGGTATGAGCCCATATTTCTTGGTTCGGCATGGGGTCCTCCCCATAATCCACAATATCCTCTTCAACCATGAATACTGTCGGTGATAGCGTCTGAAGGGTTCGAACCGGGACCGTCGAGAGCAGGAAACGGAGGTCAGCGCCAGATAGTGCCAAACGGGGAGGGGACCGCAGAGGAGAAAAGCAATACCCGCCAGAAACCAAAGCCCCACACCGCGAGATTCGGGAACACTGTCGGGTGGCAGGTGGTCAGCACTGCCCATTGCCAGTGGCCCCAGATGTATAGTCCCGAAGAGCCCAAAGAAATATTACACTTTATTATAACTACTTATAAATATATAAATTTATATAATTTAAGTGTGTTTGATATAAACAAAAAATTAACAATATGTGAAGATGAAGATAAAGATAAACAAATAAGATTGAAAAATATTATTAAAAAAACTGTGTTCTATCTAAATTAACAACACAACTTCCAACATTCTCTCAAAGCTAACTTAATCAGTATTGGTTTCTCCTTCATTTGTCAAGTTTGACATTTAAAGACGACAATCTGGATTTTTTATTTTTATTTTTGGTTTTAGCTTTTAGAGTTTTATTGTTTTTTTTTTACGAAGCTCTTTGAATTTCCAGTGATTTTATAATGAACTTGAAATGAATTTCAATAGAATTTTAGACAAATTTCATGAAATTGTTGATGTACGGCTTGAGTTGAGCCTTGTTAACTTCATTGATCTTTGCAAACCTCATCAAATACTTCAAATTTACTCAATTTTAGTGGCGAAACTCATGACTTAGATTATACATAAGGATAATGAGTGAAAAATGCAATAAATATAAGTAAATGGAGGAATACAAGATTTGAAAGTATAATTTAAAAATATTTCTTCTTTGTTAAGAGTTTGTTTTATAGGGACCTAAAAAATAGGATAATGGGCCAAGACCCTAAAGAATTTGGGGAGAGGTAAAGGTTGCAAAATATGCTAATGGGCCAAGGCACTAAAGAATATGGGAAGAGTGAAAGGTTGCAAAATAGGCTAATGGGCCAAGGCCCTAAAGAATCTAGGAAGAGTGAAAAGTTGCCCCCTTACAAACCATCAACAACTTGAACTACTAAAAAATCTGGGAGGAGTGAAAAGTTGCCCCTTACACACCACCAATAATTTGGACTACTAAAAAGTTTCAGAGGAGTGAAATGTTGCCCCCTTGAACACCACCAACAAATTATTTGAGATGACATGATTATTTTGGATAATATTACTAAGTTAACTTACATTCAAGAAAAATAACTAATAATAATTGTTTTTTTTTTTGGTCTAATTTCACATATTATATATATATATATATATATATATATATATATATATAATTTAAAATAAAAAGTAACCTTTTTAAACATAAATTATAGTAAATAAAAATAAAAAATTTAAGAAAGCCAAATAAAAATAAGTTCTTTTGAAATGAAATGGTTTTTAATAACATCCACAAAACCTTGCTATACAAAAAATTTGAAATGAAATTATTTTTAATGACATCCACACAACCTTGCTTGCTTTATAAAGAGTACCACCCAATGTCGCTACTGTTGAATACAAATAATTTATTTAAATATGAAACACTATAATTCGCTCTCGTGTAGTGTTCATGGTCCCAACATGAAGGAGACATGTGAGATGATGCACAAGACAATGATGGGCCAAGAAGTTTAATAACAAATTCATAAAGTTGCCCCCTAAATTGAATTTTAGTAGTCCAAATTCAGGAAGAAGGCTAATGGGCCAAGGCCCTAAAGAATCTGGGAAGAGTGAAAACTTGCCCCCTTACGGACCATCAACAACTTGAACTACTAAAAAATCTGGGAGGAGTGAAAAGTTGCCCCTTACACACCACCAACAATTTGTACTACTAAAAAATTTTAGAGGAGTGAAATGTTGCCCCCTTGAACACCACCAACAAATTATTTGAGATGACATGATTATTTTGGATAATATTACTAAATTAACTTACATTCAAGAAAAATACTAATAATAATTGTTCTTTTATCTAATTTCACTTATTAAATTTTAATATATATATATATATATATATAATTTAAAGTAAAAATAGTTTTTTTAATCATAAATCATCAGGGAAAATTTTAAGAACCCCCTTAAATTTATATGTATAATAAATGGGCGAATCTCCATGGTATATAGGAAAAATGGAAGGCGATTTTATCAATAATATAATATGTACATATAATTTTTTGGTGAATCTCTCACCAGGCATGGCGAATATTTTACTCAATTATAAAATCTTGTAAGATCTTGGTGAGTCTTTCACTAAATAATAAAACTTTGTAATAGCATTGTGAACTCTTAGAGAATTTTTTGAAAAAGTATAAAACTATATATGACAAGAGCCACATGGTGGCAATATCACTGTTTTTTTCACATTTCCACGAAATGGAACTTGTTTATAAAATTATAAAAAAGCCAACCAAGTCCCTTATAATATGCAGGTAAGCTTATAACAGAGTTTGATACATCTACTATGCTTGTCTTCATTCAAGTGTCATAGCTGCTATACTTAACACTGTGAATCACAACTCTCTCAGAACTCAACTCTATAGTGTAATTAAAACCTTTGGAAATTGAATCTGACAGCGCTATAAAAAGGATTAGTGAAATAGAAGCTTTTGTGAATGAGCCCACTAATTATCACTGCTAAACAATCAATCCAGACTATGAAGTCTTCCATCTTGATCACAATCATGCTCACGATCAAGGGAGTGCGACCACCTAGCCTAACATAATGGCCATCATAGCTTCCAATAATCAACAACCACCTTGCAAGGACATCCTAGCTCATGTCTCATGAATTTTATTCATCAATCTTAACTAATATAAATCTTATAAAGATAATATTAGAATACTCTCTGGATTCACTGTTAATACAAGGGTAAAGGAAATTTTCTAGCTCAAGGCACTAGCCAATACCAACTTTGGTATTTGTGACCCCTTTGTGGGGATGCACCTACCCTGCCCCGTTGGGTTTCTGCCTTGTAACATAGTTCAAGGATCACAAGACTTTCCAATCTTCCTACTCCATTAGACACACTTTATATGCTATACATAGTGAATGGAAAAGAAGCATTATAGAACACACAATTTCACAGAAGGAAGAAAAATCTTAGCTAGTTCAATATCAAAATCTTAACCACTGATTAATAAAGAATAACAAGTAGTGTAATGAATTGTTCCAAGTTATTTATTTACACGTTGTAAAGAATGTAGTGGAATGGAAAATATTACTTAGGCAACCCTTCAATATTTTCTACTAATATGTCTATGCATGTACATATGAAATTAAGAGCATTGTTGAATACAAAGTTTCCTTTTCTCTTGCCTCCATTTTGACAAATCAGTGTGGAATCAGTGTCACTTTGAATCTCCTTTCCTATGTGGATGTTTTGATAAATCAATGTGAAATCAAAGTCACTTTGAATTTCCTTTCCTGCGAGGGATCACATCCACAGTTGATTAGTAAAATATAATCTACTATATATTATGTTCAAGAAATTGACTGCAATCTACAGTGGAAACGAGACCTCAATTCTTATTCTGAATTTGAATATCTCAGGACAACATAAGAGATAAAAATGCATATGGCCTTAGTAGCTAGAAAATAATCACTCCATCATTACAAGACCACCTAGATTTCAACACTTAATCTAAATAATGGCACTAGTTGTAGTGCTTATTTGCATTAACACCATGGAAAAGCAACAACAATGTTTCAAAGTACACTTACTAGAAAAGTTGTAACGTTCTGAGAATATTTAATGATAGCATCTGAACCTCATAGCTATGGTGGGGAAACTAGGGAACCCAAATATTGGATGATATCTCATACCAAATCTGAGAAAAAAATAAAAAAGGGAAAAAATCAAAATTTATAAATCAAGCAATGAATTGTTTACAAATCAAATACAATTCCTTTAACTAACAGTTAAATTGTGGTGATATATTTAAATATTTAGTAAGAGGGTAACTTCAAGCCATGGAATATTACCTTTGTCATTACTGTCATCCCTCGGTGACTGAGATCACAAATCAATACTTATGGAAAGATTGTAAGAAATTCTGTGAAATAGTAAAGCGTAACCTCTATTTTCAAGCAACAAAATCAAGACATTGTTACATCAAGAGCCATAATTGATACATAATCAATTAATCAAGTCCTTGTATGGCACAAGCTTGTTTCACAACCTCTATTTTCTCAATAACAAAATCAAGACATTGTATGTGGTTATTGCCAAAAGGAAACTGTGTTCTAATTTGGAAGAAGATCTTATCAAAAGACATGGATTTATTCGAAGCTACAAAGCCTAATGGGTTACTGAAAAATAAGTTGGAATATGGGATCATGATACTTAAATTGAAAAAATATGCTTTCCTTTTAGAAACATTACAGTTATACAATGTTTTTTGAAAGCATTAGAATTTGAAATTGAGCCTTTCTATCAAGAAAATTTTTCATTAACAGAATGTACTTTCCTACTTGAAACGTTGTAGATATCCAAGAAAAACTTGAAAAGCATAAGAGAACTTAGCATAATGTACTTTCTTTCCTTCCTTAACATTCTTAAAGAGTTGAGGTTCCCCAAGTCATCAGGTAACTTTCGAAGGAAATGACAGTTAGTAATAGTCCAATTCACAACTGAAGATGTGTCACAAATACGAGGGGACATATCCTCCAAATCACAAAAGTGCTCCAGGTTAAAATCTAGCATTATTGGAAGCTTAATGCTCGACCAAGTGTTATTGAACCCAGACATTTTTCCATTCTTCACTAAAACCTTAAAGATAGCTTCTCTAAGTTCTACATGACTTTACTATGCTCTTGAAGTGGGGGCACATACAGGCTCTCCAAGTGAATAGTCTTAAACTAAGTGAAGATAAGGCCGATAGATCATTCAATGTGGAACTCTTTAACCCATAATTGAATACTATGTCTCTCTTGAACCCATAATTGAATACTATTAGGACTTTCAAATTTTTCATGGAACTCAAAAATGTTGGAAAAAAGTATTTGCTTCCAAAAAGAGTAAAACTAAAGCCTCTGCTTGAGGACAATTGATGTCACACCACTAACACTTCTCCATGGAATCTATATAGGTAAACCACAAATGCAGAATTCCATTAGAATATTGTGTTTATTGAATACACAAATGAAATCATTGAATTTCTTTAAAATATCTTTTGAAATCAAAATTACTGAAATTACATATCGATAACCTAGTGGGTGTAGGATAAAATTCACCTGTATCATTCACAGAAAGCATGAGAAAAAACCTAATACTATATACAAAACCAAGAAAAATACAAATTCATCACTTCTAGGGACCTCGTAACCACCCTGCCAATACACAAGTATGTTCTTGTTTGCAGTTAGAAAAATTACCCAAATTACAATCTGTTTACTCCAACATATGTTGGAAAGTTATAGAAGGATGACTAGTACAATCAATGCATTCCTTTTAGCCCTGGATTTGTTTCAGTTTAAAACAGAAGTATACAAATATACTTGTCCAATGTCTATGCTTTAACCATTCACCTTAAGATGTTTTTACAATATAATTTCCTAAGTCTATTTAATATCTTCATTATCATAAAAACCAACCTATATCCATCTTAACTCCACATCTACCACTCTTAGGGGGATGAAATCTATTTATCCCTCTGAGCACTTGGTAGACCCAGAATTAAGATGGATCTAAGATGATAGAATTTCCCCTTTAAATAGTCTATGTTCACATGAATACCATGGTATTACCATGGGTCAATACCATGGGTTATCATAAACCTGAAGCTTCAAAATTACTATTAGTAATTTATAAAAATTAATAAAATTAATAATTGAATTTTATTTTATTTATTTATTTATTTTAACCAAGCTAAAATGTTTAACATACATTAAATTACAACATCCATTTTTACTCTTATCCACCAAGCCCCGAGAGGGATCAAATATTTTTTCACTCTATGCTAGTTTGCATATCACGATATTTGATACCTCTCGGGGTTAGTAGATCCAGAGTAAAGATGGATCTACGCTGGTTTAATTCCCCCATTTAAATAGGCTACATTCTAGGTGAATACCATGGGTCAATACCATGCGCCATTTTGGTGAATACCATGGGTCAATACCATGTGCCATTTTTATTTTTATTAATACTAATATTAGGGTTAATAATGTTTTTTTGCATGGTATTAATAACAATATAGTCCATGGTATTTGTCCCATAGTATTTTGCCCATAGGTTTCACCTAAATATAACGCATTTTTTGAGTGTAAATATAAAAAAATGTTTTTATTTGTTTACCATACCTCTCGTTTATTTATATTTTTATTAATTTACCATACCTCTTTTACAAATATGGTATTTGGCCCATAGGATTCACTTAAATAAAACCTCTTTCTCGAGCCTTCATAAATAGAACGAGGGTTATGGATTAAATATAAAAAGAGGTTTTATTTATTTACCATACGTCTAGTTTATTTATATTTTTATTTATTTACCATACCTTTTGAGTAAGTATAAAAAAATGTTTTATTTATTTACCATACCTCCACTTATATTTTTATTTGTTTACACCCTTGCATGTATATAAGGTGACTTATGGAGTAAATATAATTTTTATTTATTTATTTACCATACCTCTCATTTATTTATATTTTTATTAATTTACCATATTTCTTTTATAAATATGGTATTTAGCCCATATGATTCAATTAAATAAAACCTATTCTTGAAAATGGGCGAATGGATTCACTTAAATAAATGGGCGAATGGAAGGTTGTAACTCCTAGTGGGCTATTTGAGGTGATTTGTAAAAATGTGCTATGATACAAAATATTCGCCCACTAAAAATTTAAAACCCCTTAATTTCGCCAAAGAGCCAACATTCGCCCTTAAAATTTTCTATGTAAATCATAATAAATAATTTTTTTTTTAAGAAAGCGAAATAAAATAAATTCTTTTAAAATGAAATGGTTTTTAATAACGTCCACAAAACCTTGTTATACAAAAAAAATTTGAAATAATTTGATTTTTAATTACATCCACAAAATCTACTTTAAAAAAGCGAAATAAAATAAATTCTTTTGAAATAAATGGTTTTTAATAACATCCACAAAACGTAGTTATAAAAAAAAAAGAGTTTGAAATGATTTGATTTTTAATTACATCCACAAAATCTTGCCTACTTTATCAAGAGGACCACCAAACGTGGCTACCGTTGAATACAAATAATTTATTTAAATATGGAACATTATAATTGGCTCTCGTGCAGTGTTCATGGTCCAAACGTAGGAGACAAGTGAGATGATGCACAGGACAATGATGGGCCAAGAAGTTTGAATAACAAATTCATAAAGACTAGTAGACGAGCGTTTGACTATCCACGAACCGACTTGTGAATCACTGCACCTAATTTTACCCATAAACAGAGTGAACCGACTTGTGAATCACTGCAGCTAAATTTACCCATAAACAGAGTGAAAGCCGTGATTCTTTTAATGCATTTTATGTAATTTGTTAATTTTCATCGAAAGAAGCTTCCGCGGGTTAAACGCGATAAGCGGAGGGAAGGAGCGGAGGGAAGGAGCAGGATATCCACGGTCCACCCCTCGTTTTGAATACTCTCCGTGGTAGGCCGCAGGCGTATATATATGCAATGTGTATATGTCCAATTGACAGAGTGTGTGTGCTTGGTAATTTGTATTGCAGTGGAGTTGGGATTGCATCTCGATTTTCCCAACAGTACGCACTTCAAAATGCCTATTTGAAACATCAAACTCTTCATTCAGATACATAAATACAGTCACCCTGGGACCAATTCTATATTTTTTCTGTGCCATCTTCTGCACTTTCCTCGGCCAATCCCATAAATCTGCTGCTATAAGGGTTTCTTGCAGGGTTGGGGATGGAAACGATTCCAACATGGCAGGTTCTGAGCTTGGCCGGCATTTTGGGCTGGATCTTGTTCTCCAGATTGACAAATTTGACGGTTCGAATCAGATCCTTGACGCAGCCATTCGTCACCAACCAGGTTGAGAAGTATATCAGCTTTGTGCTCCGAGTTCAGGTACCTTTTTAGTTTTTCGTTCAAAGGAGCTCAGTTGTTTGACAGATTTCCCCAACCCAACATATATATAATGAATTTATTTGTTTTTCCTTTTTCTTCAAAGGAGTTCAGTTGTTTGAGAGAAAGGGGCATTGGAATTGTTTGAAGACCATGTATCTAAGCCCTAAAGGCCATGTAGACATTATCTAAATGTCTAGGATTTGTGAATATGTATAAGATTTTGGATTTTTTTTTGAAGGGGTTGCTGTTCTTTCCTCTATCCTCAAGGCACCAACAAAGTTATTTTACATATCTACTTTGAAGACATATAGGCCATTAACAAGAAGCCCTGTGAGGTATACCCTTGCATTACGATTTGTTTCAAAATTTTTCTTTTGAGCAGGTGAAGCTCAAGGCTCAAACGTAATTACATGCTTATTAGGCACTCACAATGTTACTATGACTAGGGAGAACTGCACCAGTTGAATTTCTATTTACAATTTCGTTCATCACTGGTCCTAGTCACCTGGTGCACTCTTGGGAGTTCTACACAGCTGACTTAGCAATTTTCGACCATTCAGCCTTATCTGCTTATGATTCTGCTCATAGCTGTGACATAAGGCACTAAAATATAGAGAACTTTCTACAATGAGTTAACCTCGTATTCATTGCGTCGGTTAGTAGTTAGAACTGTTTTTGCGCAATGCTGATTTACTTTAACTAGTGATCAATCTAAACTATGCCAGACCAAAATCTGGCTGTTGGAAATCATTCTTGGGCAAATGCCAAATATTGTTTTACCTCGCTTGTACTAACAGTTGTTTGCATGAGTAATTAGAGAAGTTCTTATGACTTTAATTATTTCTGGGTATTGTTTGTAAATAACTGATATGAATGGGAAACTTTAGAGATGTACTGTTTGCTTGGATTAGTTTTTGAATAGCTCTATATACCTGATTGATATTAATGAATAATTAATTAGGATAAGTGAATAAGTGTGGTTGTTACAGCGACCACTCACCTATATGAATGAATAATATAAATATATCTATAAATATAATAATTTCAATGCTCATTTGCCCATGTGCAGCTTGATTAGCAATCACCATGTTATGAAGTATTATGTAAATTGTAAAAATGAAGTTTCAAATCCCCTATGGTGTTTACCATACAAAAATCAATAATTCCATACTCATTTGAATAAAGTATACTAGTATGGTACCATATCAAATATTTGAATTTGATGTTTTAGTACTTTAAGATATCTAATTCACCAAGTAGTTTTGCGCATGGGATCCTGTCATGTTGGTTCATTAGGCTTATTAATTCTACAAAGTTCATGTTTTCAGGGCCCATTGAGTTCAAACTTTAAAATCACACGAATTGAACTTGGTAACAAATTGACAGACTGAAAATGGAGAGTCAACTTGGTAACTCAATAAAACTCAACACAAACTTGAATATGACTTAGAAACTCAAACAAAATTTAATGCAAAACTTAGCAAAACTCAACTTGGTAGAACTTGACAAAACTCGATAATAAATCAACAATAACTTTGTACTTGACCAAGAGTTGGTCAGTTTTGCCAACAAATTCATCTCAACTTCTCAAGTTGGTGAGCTTGGTTTACTTGTTTATTTGTTTATTTGTTGTGATTCTTGTTTTCATCCAGCTCCTTTGACTAGTCTGATGTGAATAGTTTTCTTGTCGATTCTTTTATCAGATTTATCCATATACAAGTAGATTCAATACAACCACTTTTTAAATGATTTATTAGGATTTAAAAAATAAACAGCCCCTTCACTTCTAATCTCCTTGTAAGTCAACCAAGTATGAACATGAGAGGTTTGGATTGTAGCTTGAGTAGGCCCCAAATTTCTTTGTAATGGATATCATGGATACAATATCACTACCAACAGCACATCGAATTAAACAACCTCGGCAAGTACTGATATAGGATGAACTTGAAGAAGAACTCTCTCCACTTGGACCTAGATGGCAATGTATGGCAAATGAGCAAAGCATTTCAAGACTAGGACTAGATGGCTCAGAAAAGAAACACCAAAATTTGAAGCTTAGGATACTTGTCTTCGTACAGGGGGATTGCAGAAGTTTTCAACAAGAATTGTGCTAGTGATATTACACGGTTACATTATGAATCATTTGCACTTTGTAATTTTTGTTCACTTATGAATTTCTCTTATAAGGAACTGCCATCAACGCTAGGTGTCCATATGTTCCTGAGTGTCTATGTGTCCTTAGGTGTTGCACATGTCCATGCAATTCTGAAAGAGCTAACCTTGCATGCATGCCACATGGTTATTATGACTTGCCCGTATGTCTAAGGTGAAGAAACTCATACTAGATTCTGTGAAAGACCCCCTTGATCCCTCATTTTGTACGTAAATCAACACGAGATATATGAAGAATTAAGCCTTCTATATTATAGTGTCAATGTCTCTTGCAAGATGCTCCTAAAGAATAAGCTCACTAGTACTTGCATGAGTGACACAAACATGATGGCTAGCTACTTGATGGAGATCATTTAACCTAGAGATTAACTCTTTGCTGTATGAGACAAGATCAAGAATGAGGAGTTAGTGCCCGTTGCTCTAAATGGGTTCTTATCACCTTGGAAAGCCTTTGTTTAGGTTGCCTATGCTTGTGAGAAAATGTCCACCTTGAGAAGATTTGGGATGGTTTTGTCCAGGAGATACAAGCAGAGAGAAAATAGTGCTTAAGAGTGAAAGAGTTTCAAAACCTAGCCCTTACTGGGAATGTTGGGAGAGTAGGTGAGAAAGGAGGGTTAAGAAAGAAAAAGGAAGATTCAAGGTCTTCAAATTAGGGGAAGAATGACTCAAGTCATGTGAAATGCTTTAGTTGTCACAAGATGGAGGAGTGTGCATTTTAGTGTCCTGAGAAGAAGAAAAATCCAACCAGCAATAGATGTAGTTTGCAGGGAATGTAGAAGCTTCAATCAAAGTGGATGAGTTAGCATCCAAGGCTGAGACAACTTTCTCCATGGTTTCATGCTCTTCCACTCACACAATTTTCACAATTTTGGTGTAGGGTGGCATGTAGATGGTGGAACATCCAAATGCATGAACAAGAAGGTTTTTCACAAAATTCAAGAATAAGGGGATGGCATACAAGTGGACTTGGCCGATGATACTACTTCTCTAGTTACTAGAATGGGCTTTGTTCCCTTCTACATGCATTTAGATGATGTTTTAGAGTTACATAATGTTTTTATTGTTCCTTGTTTGACTAAAAATCTTCTTTCAGCTTCAACCATGAAAGACATGAAGTGTGTGGCTAAGTTTGATGATCAACAAGTCATAATTAGAAATGGCAGCCATGAACATGGTCAAATTTTATCTAAAGGAATGCAAGAAGGCGGTCTTTATAGGCTACTAACAATTCTAATGAAGTGTGATGCTTTAGTGTGAAAATGAAAACCTTGCAAGCTATGGCACAAGAGCACTATGGAGCACTCATTAGGGGAATTTTGAGGTCTAAAATGGACCTCCTAAAGAAAATGATAAAATAAGAGTTAAAATAATAAAATAAGAGTTAAGGAAATTGCCTCTCTTTTTTTAATTGTATTTTCGGCTTATCTCCTTATTGGTTTACTCAAATTTCAAGTGTAGACACCCGTTGGATGCATAATTAAATTCTACATCCAATGAGTACCCACTCCACATATTTTTTGAGTAGACCCACATCATTGGATGTGGAATTTAATTCCGCATCCAACTGATGTCTACACTTGAAATTTGAGTAAACCAATAAGCAAATAAGTCGAAAATACAATTAAAAAAATAGTTTTCTTCTTCTCCCTCCAAAATATTTACCCCTAGGATGACATCATCATCTTGAATCCTATTGGTTCTTTTGAAGTTAATTTTGTTAGTACATTTTTTGTTTTGAGGCCCATTTTTTATCTCAAAATTCTCCTAATGTCTGCGCTTGAAGGATATGGTACAAGGATTGCTAGACTTTGAGATCGAGAAGACTAGAGTGTGTTAGGATGTGTACTCAACAAACATGCGAAGATTGTTTTTCCAAGCAATGAGGATAGCTCAAGAGAGATCCTTGATAGTTGATATTGAAATATTTTAGTTAAGGTTGACATTGAAATATTTCTTTTTGCTATTAATATTTTTCCTAAATGTCAAGTGTGAACTCCATGTTGAGCAAGAAAAGAATTACACATCTTCCTCATACTAAATTGTGAAGACTAAAGGTGAAGATTTCAACAAACTATAGATGAATTTTTCTACAAGTTCACAAAGTTTAAAGTCCTTGTGGAGAATTAGATAGGTAGGAAGATAAAGGTACTTCATTTTGAGAATGGTGGAGTGTGCACTTCCAAGGTAGTGTTATCCAAACATAATAAATTCTGCTAAAACTGGTTGGTCTGACCAATTCTTGAGCCTTTTTGGCTCAAATTACAACCTCAAACTAGAAAAGGCATATTTTGTACATAATCAACATATTCAAGAGAATAAGGTTGGTTTTGCACATAGTCATATGGTTGGTGTGTGGGGGAGACCACAAGGGAGTTGCTGCTCCCTTGACCCTTGTGACAACCCTTAAACATTGAAATCCTTCATAATATCATTGTTGTTTATGTATTTGATTCAAATATGGATTGCACTTGGTGCTACTTTGGTTATATGTGCCCTTGCTATATACATGATAAAACTTTGTAATTGTGTCTAATGGGTTGGATTCATATGGATGTACATGAATACATACACACATCAAATTTGAATATTTTATGTATTTTTTGGTTTATCAATTTTGGTTTCTAGTTATCAGTTCTAGTTCTTGGGGTTGACCATTTTGATTATCAATCTAGTGTTAATAAAATTGCACCAAGGACATTGATGCCCTTAATAAGGACGTAAAGAATCAAGATTTAGAGGGTGCTGACAGTGCCATACAACCCACAACAAAATGGTGTTGTAGAGAGTAAGAATTGGTCTATCGTTGAGACAATTGAAGTAGTGACCCATGACATGGATTTGCCAATGTTTCTTAGGGCAAAGGCATGCAACACAATTGTATACTACATGAATATATGCCCTTATAGGGTATGGAAGGATGAGACACTGGAAGATGCTTTAATTGTTGAGAAGCTTTGGTTATCACTCTTCCATGTATTTGGTTGTCTTGCTTATACTCATGTGCCAAATGAGAAGAGGACTAAACTTGAACCCTTGAGCATGAAGGGTGTTTTTGTTTGTTACAACAATATGTCCAAAGCTTTTTAGATTTACAATGCAAAATAGAGGAAGACAGTGGCAAGCATAGATGCAAAATTTGATGAGGTTACACCACTAAGTCTTAGGAGCCTTCCACAGAGGTTGAGGAGGGAGAAAAACTTGTTTAAAGAGAAGCAAATCAGATTTAGATTAGCAAGGTTCCAATCAAGGAACAAAGGCCTCATACAATCTAATATAGCCAAGCCAAGATGGCTTACCTAGACTTTGTAGGGGGTAGAGGAACAAGTGGGAATGCCAAATCTTCTTTTCAGGTGAGCCACACCCTAAGATACTTTTTGCACTAATTTCTTATTTCATTGATAAAGAGCCTTCAAGCTATGAGGAGGTCACAATTGATCATGTATGGTAGGATGACATGACTAGGGAATATTATTCCTTCCCTTGTAATGATGTCTAGGAGATTGTGCCAAGAACAATGGGGAAATTTATGATAGATTCAATGTGGTTGTTTGAGATCAAGCATTTGGTTTATTGGAGCCAGATTCAAAGTGAGAGAAATCTCATAGAAGGAGGCAATTGACTATGAGGAAATGTTTGCTCCAGTTGCAAGGTATACTTCTATTTGAGTCATTATGTCTATTGCAACTATTTTTGGTTGACCTTTATACCATATGAATGTAAATATTGTTTTTTTGAATGCTGTGATTGGTGAAAAAGTGTACATTAATTAATTGAGGGGTTTTTAGGTGAATGGGTGAGATACCCATTTGTGTAGGTTGAAGAAGGCTCTTTACAGGTTGAAGTAGGCACTACCTACATGGTACTCAAGGATTCATGGGTACTTATTAAAGTTGGGATCTTCCAAAAAGTTTGCAGATACTTTAATTTATATCATAAATCTAATAATCTTGTCTTGGTTTTGTATCTATATGACTTGATTCTTATAGGTAGTTCTAAGAAGCTCATTGTGTAGTGCAAGGAGAAGTTGGCCAACTAATATGATATGAACATTGGCCCAATGCATTTTATTTTTAGGCCTTTTAGTTGGTAGAGTGTAGGTGAAATCTTCCTTGGACAAGGGAAATATTCAATGGAGATTTTGAAGAGATTTTAAATGCTTAACCGTGAACTTGTGGCCAAATCTAAAATTATTTGTTGATTTAGATTCTGAATTGGTTGATCCTTCTTTGTATGGACAATTTATTATTTCTTTGATCTATCTTGTGTTTACAAAGCTTGATATATGTTTTGTTGAGGAATGAGACCAAAGAAAGTAATAAAATAATAACAACTAAAAATTTCCCAACAAGTCACCCATACTAGTACTACTTTGGGCCAAGCGCGCTTAACTGCAAAGTTCTCATCCAATCTGATACATTAATGTTGGCATGATCCAAGTTGTTTAAGAAATGCAACTTCATGAGTGACAAAGGAATATGTCATAATGCGTGAGATAAATATTGCAAAAAAGCATTATAAAAATAATTGAGAATAGGGCACATGCATAAAATAAATATTGACATTATAAAGATAACTCAGAATATGGCACATGCACAAGAGAGGTATTTTAGAAAAGCAATAAAAACGAACTCAAATATTTATTGAATTGATAATATCCCATGAGACTACATTATGAGAAAAAGCATGCTTTGCTCCTAGTGAATTCCTATATTTATAATTTTTACGGGTGTCTTTCCATCGAGAGTAATCCCTTCTTACATTTCAAAATACTATGGTTTACAAAAATCCATGGGTGAATACCATGGGCAAATATAATAAATTACGACACCATGGGTAAATATAATAAATTATGATACCATGGGTAAATACCATGGTTTATAAAATCCATGGGTGAGTATCATAATTACGATGGTAAAATTAGAATCATCATATGATTACATTCTCACTTTAATAATATGATCTATTTTGTTTATTATCATGCATTATCCATGGTTTTAACAACCATTTATAGAAAATAATTATTAACTGCGGTAATTATTTTCCACTTGGATCAATCCTCCCCCCTTAAGAAGCAATGGTCCCCATTGCATAAAGTTCCCTTCGGGGAAGCCTTTGTTGAATAGGAGCATAACTGTGGGTTTGTGGATGACCCAAAACCAAGTGTTGTTGAAGACAAGGGTTTTGTGTGGTTGATCCATAACCGTGGGTTTGTGGATGACCCTTAACCATGAAGATCTGAGGATAGGGATACATAGGGATACCCTGTAATGCTCGTGGGCCAACTGTGATGCTGGTAGTGTGCGGCATAGCAAATGGACTTTGATGGCAAGGGTTTTGTGTGGTTGACCCACAACTGTGCTGAGATAGTTCACTTTCCAATGTGTTTGGAAGAGATCTGGTGGCTTATCTTTGTAAATTTTTACAATCCAGTGAGGTATTGTAAAGACTTCCATTATCTCACTCCTTTGTCGTGTAAGTGCTTCCTCGAGCAACAGTTTGACAAGATCTCCTTCTTTGTCATTTTTCTTTTCGTCCGCCATGTGAGGTTGTTGGGGTCAGTTAGGATAGTTTTGCAAATGTTGCAATAGTTCGAGTTCGAGCTCCTTGTACCATGACCTCATTGGGACATGTGCAAAAAAATAGACAAGAGCAGCCCCACTCTGATACCACTGATCTAGATCGTTAGAGGAATGAGACCAAGGAAAGTGACAAAATAATAAGAACTAAAAATTTCCCAGCAAGTCACCCATCCCAGTACTACTCTGGCCCGAGCACGCTTAACTGCAAAGTTCTCATCCAATCTAATACATTAATGTTGACATGATCCAAGTTGTTTAAGAAATGCAACTTCATGAGTGACAAAGGAATATGTCATAATACGTGAGATAAATATTACAGAAAAGCATTATAAAAATAATTGAGAATAGGGCACAATGCGTAAAAGAAATATTGACATTATAAATATAACTCAGAATATGTCACATGTGTAAGAGAGGTATTTCAAAAAAGCAATAAAAATGAACTCAAATATTTATTGAATTGATAATATCCCATGAGACTACATTATGAGAAAAAGCATGCTTTGCTCCCAGTGAATTCTCATATTTATAATTTTTATGGGTGTCTTTCCACCGAGAGTTATCCCCTTTTACATTTCAAAATACCATGGTTTACAAAATCCATGGGTGAATACCATGGGAAATATAATAAATTATGACACCATGGGTAAATATAATAAATTATGATACCATGGGTAAATACCATGGTTTACAAAATCCATGGGTGAATACCATGGGTGAGTATCATAATTACGATGGTAAAATTGAAATCATCATGCGATTAGATTCTCACTTTAATATTATGATTTATTTTGTTTATTATCACGTGTTATCTATGGTTTTAACAACCATTTATAGAAAATAATTATTAACTGCAGTAATTATTTTCCACCTGGATCATTTATTTTTGGAGGGCACAATTAATTGTGATATGACGTATGTGGGAGATGGTGAATTATTGTTGCATGGGGTTTGTTGATTTTGATTGGGAAGGAGATGCAAGTGCTAGGAAGATCAATTATGGTTTGTGTTTCAACTTTGGGCACATGTATGATTTCCTGGTTCAACAACAAGCAAGCGACATTAGCGCTTAGTTTAGCAAAGGCAGTGTACATTTCAACTTTTGTTGCTTATTGTGAAGCCGTATGGCTTCTTAAATTGATAATAGAGTTGACTGATGAGATGTTGGAGCCCCCTCTTGTTTATGGTGGCAATTGGAATTGTGTTAGGCTATTTGAGAATCCATTGTTTCTTGATCACTCTAAGCACATTGATATCTGATACCATTTCTCTAGAAATAGAGTTTAGAAGGGAGTAGTTGTTCTTGATTCTATTCCTTTGGATTTGTAGGCAATAGACATTTTGATGAATCCCCTAGCTAGGGGATGTTGGAGAGGTTGAGGGAGAAACCTGGTTTGGTGGAGAATACATTCCTTGCAAAGGAGTGTTTGTTTTACCTATTGCTCCAAGGTGATTCCCCGTAGCAACAACATATTCAACATATCTAGTTCAACCTTTGATCCGATAACAACATTTGAGTGTTTTTGGAGTAAGGTAAAAGAGATTCCACTGTGATCTGGTTTAGTAGGAAGGTTGCATGAGGAGTCATTCTATTTCTAGTGGACGCAAATCCCTATCCATGCAAGGAACATTACATGTGTGTAAAAATTTCTCATTTCCCACCCCGGTTTTCAGTTTCACCTTATTTCTCTCGTATAGTTAAAGGCCCTTTCCCATATCCATACATTCAACAATTGAAAAAATAAATTTTTGCTGAAAACACATTCTATTTCTGAAAATTTTACAGAATGCTGGAAAATGCAGAAATAAAAATCAGCAGGTACAAACAACCATTTAGCACATTTAAACACAATGATTTTTGGTCAAGGTGACCCTGGAAAAACCCCCTACAACTCTTGGGGAAAACCAGTTCGAGAGCTCTTTCTTATTTCTGAAAATGCTTTTACAGTGAGAAAAATATTTAGCAAAAATTCAGCAAGCAAACTTTTACAACTTATCTCGTTTTCCGTGCCTCATAGCCAACTGGAAAATTGCTGTATGGTTGCTGTACGGACTGCTGTACAGACCTCGATTTCTGTGCAGAAAATTAGTTGTACGACCCTCGATTTTTGTGCAGAAAATCTGCTGTACGGCCCTCGATTTCTGTGCCCAACTGCTGTACGGTTTTCCTAGAAAATCGTGCCCAACTGCTATACGGCCTTTACAAATAAACTGCTGTATGGATTTGCTACACTGCTGCTTTGAAATGTGTGCCAAGCTGTTGCCTCCTTCTCCTCCCTGTCCAGAAATTTCCCTTGCTCTCTTGCTCTCTCTCTCTCAATCTGCTCATGAAAGAATGAATGAATGACCTCCTTTTCCTCCTTTAATCTAGCCCTAAGTGACTTTTGGGTGATCCCTAAATCCAATGGCTGAAATAAATTGAGATCTAGGGCTGAGATTAAATGCTCATTTAAATTTCACTTTCTATTTTTTAATTCACCCCACTTTAATAAAGACCCACTTAGTCATTTATTTCCAAAGTCACTTTTCCTTTCTAATTTTTCATTGACTTTAATAAAGTCACTTTAAAATTAGACTTTAGTAACTTTATCACTTAAAGTCACTTTTAAATTAGATTTGACTTTATAAAAATTATAAAGTCACTTTAGGAGAAAAATTAAATTCTTTTGGACACTTTTCCCTAGGCCAAAGATCAAAGCCTTAGGGAACCACTTGTCCTCCGGTACCAAATTTCAACACTCCCTCTTACCGAGGAAGGTGTTCCTCACCACACCCATCTTGTCTCTGAAGTAGTCATGCTTGCCCCGTGGTAAGGCTTTGGTAAGAATATCTGCAACCTGCTCATCAGTGGGAATATACTCAAGCTTCACAGCGCCCTTCTGAACACAGTCTCTGATGAAATGATATTTGATCCCGATATGCTTTGACCTGTCATGAAATACTGGATTCTCCGTGAGTTTAATGCAACTCTGATTATCACAGTAAATCACTGAAGGTCTCAACGGCTGACCAAATAAGCCAAACAACATCTTGCGAAGCCAGATGGCCTCACAACTAGCTAGACTGACTGCCATATACTCTGCTTCCGCTGAACTCAATGCTACTGACTGCTGCTTCCGGCTGAACCATGACACTACTGCCGAACCCAACCCAAAATAGCACCCTGAAGTGCTCTTCCTATCAGAAGCACAACCTGCCCAATCAGAATCAGTATAACCTGCCAATCTCACTCCATCCCCCTGCCTGTAGTCCAGACCATAATCCACTGTCCCCTGCAAGTACCGCAAAATGAGTTTTGCAGCCACCCAGTGAACCTCCCTAGGCTCACACATAAACTCACTCATCGTGTTGACTGCAAAACAAATATCTGGTCTAATGTTGACCAAATACATCAACGAACCAATCAGCTGCCTGTACAATGTGGGATCCACCAACTCGGAATCTGAAGCATGAAGCTTCTTCCAGTTGGTGATCATCGGTGTCGACATGGGTCTACAATCCTCCATGTGGAATCTGCCAAGGATGTCCACAATATACTACCCCTGCCCCAGGAAGAAATGCCCCTCCTCTTGCCACACCTCAAAACCCAAAAAGTAATGCATCAAGCCGATGTCCTTCATCTCAAACTCTGCTGCAAGATCTCCCTTGCAGTGCTCTATTAGTCTCTCTGCACCTGTAATGACCAAGTCATCCACATACAACACCAGAATGAGAGGCTCCTCACCAATCACAATAAAGTAAAGGTTCGGATCTGCCTCACTCTTTGTGAAACCCATCCCTTGCAAGTATGTATCTATTCTGGAGTACCAAGCTCTGGGAGCTTGCTTCAGGCCATAAAGGGCCTTCTTCAGTCTGCACACATGGGACTCCTTCCCATGCACCTCAAAGCCCTGTGACTGCTCAATGTACACCTCCTCCTGTATGAAGCCATTAAGAAATGCAGTCTTCACATCCATCTGGTGGATCTTCCAACCCATCTCTGCTGCTATCGATATAATGGAGCGGATCGAAGTATATTGAGCCACGGGAGCGAAGGCTCCTCATAATCAACTCCCTCTACTTGGGAGAACCCTCTAGCCACAAACCTCGCTTTGAATTTCTCAATGCTGCCATCTGCAGCATGCTTTACCTTGTAAAGCCATCTGGAAGTAACCATGGATTTGCCCTCAGGCCTCGGCACAACCTCCCAAACATCATTCTTCATGATAGAAGAATACTCCTCCTGCATGGCCTCTCTCCAGACCTGCTGGCTAGCTGCCTCCTCATAGCTAGAAGGCTCAGAGTCAAGGATGCTGGTAGCCATTGCCATATAGCTACAAAACCTCTCAGGTGGTCTACTCTCTCTGACCGGCCTCTTAGGCTCAGCGATAGATGTGGCATCTCTCAAGGTGTCCTGAAGCCACTTGGGCTTCCTCTTCCCTAAGTGCACTTCTCCCATAGAAGAATGAAACTCCTACTCCCCATCATTATTAGGAGCCTGAACTCCTGACTGTCTGTCTGTTGTCCTCCTGCCTGCACCTGAACCTGTAGAAGCTGAGGTACCGTGTGAACTGTCCATCAGTGGACTCCCTAGTGAACTGCTCTGCATGCTGCCCGGAGCACCACCCCTCTGGCTCGGCGAGCCACTGCTCACTGACGGACCTGACATCCTCATAGATGTACCTCCTGATACTCCTGATCCCTGCCCACTGGATCCCTGCGACTGACTCAACTGCTGCTGAGGGTCTGGCTGATCCAGATACTCTAACTCCCGTGACCTCCTAAAGGCCTTATCCTCCTTGAACTTCACATCTCGCCTGACAACAACTTTCCTCTGTGCAGGAATGTAAATCCGAAAGGCCTTTGAGGTCTCACTGTAGCCCACAAAGTTTCTACGGTGGGCTCTAGTTTGGTCCTCTTCTCCTTGGGTATGTAGGAGTATGTAATGCACCCAAAGATACGAAGATGACCAATATCAGGCTTCTTCCCAGAAAAAGCCTCCTCTGGAGTCATGTGCCCCAAGGCACGATGCGGACTCCTGTTCTTCAAATAAACAGCTGTGTTGCAGGCCTCTGCCCACAAGAACAATGGCAACCCCTGATCATGTAACATGGCTTTGGTAGCCCCTACGATGGATCTGTTCTTCCTCTCCGCAACCCCGTTCTGCTGGGGGTTGTAAGGAACAATGAACTCCCTCCTAATGCCTGCCTCCGCATAATAGTCAACAAACTCTCCAAGGGTGTACTCTCACCCATTGTCCGACCTCAGGGACTTGATCTTCCGACCTGTCTGTGTCTCCACAAGAGCTCTAAACTCCTGAAACCGCTTGAAGACCTCACTCTTGGTCTTCAAGAAATAAATCCAGGTCTTCCTGGAGTGATCATCAATGAATAAAACATAGTACTCATATCCACTCAAGGAAACATGAGACATCCGAACGCTCACATCAGAATGAATCAAATCAAGTATCCCAGTCGCTCTGCTGTCACTGCTGGGAAAAGGGGATTTGGCAAACTTACCCATCACACTTCCTCTGCAAGTATCAAAGTGATCAATACTGAAATCTGGCACACCTATAGTGATCTCCCGTAAGGTCCTTAAGGCTCCATGATACATATGTCCCATCCTGCGGTGCCAAATCTCACACAGCTCAGAACTGCTAGCTCTGCTGTCGGTACTACTGCTCAATGCCAAAAGGGACTGGAATGCAAACTTATACACCTTTGCATGGCGTACACCTATCACTCTAGCTGAATCAACTGGAGTGCCCCTGGGATACATCAACACCTGTCCTCCCCTGAATAGTACCTCATATCCTCTGTCCTCCAAAGCTGATACGGATATGAGGTTCTTCCTCATCCCTGGCACATAAAGAACATCTGACACCTTCAAGGGAGGTTTGGACTCCCTCTGAAATGTCAGTGTCCCCACCCCGACTGCTCTAACAACTCTATCATCACCGAGTACTACCTCTATATCAGTGCCACTCTCTGAAAGCTCTGAGAAGTACTCATGGACTCCTGTCATGTGGCGTGAAGCCCCACTATCCACATACCAGATACCCGAAGATGCTTCGCTAATGGAGGGAAAAGCATGCTCCCTCTGAACCTGTGTGGCAGGTGATCCTGCACTAGAGGACTCATACGCAGTGAACCCAAACTCCCGGTCAAAACGAACTGCAAAGTCCTCAAGCTCTGTTGAAGCTGCCACGCTCTAGTTCTTCCCCTTCTTCTTCTTCTCCGGACACACAACTGCATAGTGCCCCCCATCTTTTGACAATTCCAACACTTCATCTTGGAATAGTCCTTCTGTGTGTTACCCTGTTTACCTTTACCTTTGCCTTTGTCCCCACCATTACTTGTGGAAGCCTGCTTTTTCCCTTTGCCTTTCTTGCCTCCTGCCGATAGTGCTACATCCTCATCCTGCTCAACTGGCTTGGCTGCCCCAAGCTGACCTTTCCTGATCTCTGTCTGAATGCAATCATCCCAAAACCTCTCCCATGTGGGAAGGGTTTCACATGCACAAACCCCATCAGCAAAGTTCATCCATGAACGGGGGAGGCTATTTATTGCAATCCGCACCAACTCAGTGGGTGGAATGTCCTCTCCAATTGCTGCCAACTCATCTCTCACATTAGTAATCTTGGTGAGATATCGAGCTGCACTATCATTACCCATCTTAATGGTCTTCAGCTTTTCCTTCAGGACCATTTTCCGGTTCTCATTGGTACTCTGGTAGAGATTGGACAATGCTGTCCACATCTCATGGGCATTTTTCTTTCCTCTTACATGAGGAATGCAATGGTCTTTGACTCCGTCTAGAATCAGTGTCTTACCCTTGTTGTTCTTTTTATTATACTCAGCCAACTGAGTAGCATCAGTAGGCACAACAACAGGGTTCTGTGTGGTATGCACCATGATGTCCCAGACTTCTGCCTCCTCAAAGATACTCTGCATTCTCTCCTTCCAAACGCTGTAATTGCTATGCCCATCCAACCTATCCTCCACCCTCAATCCCAATGACATCCTGCTGTCCTAAAAACTGAAAAATAGCACTGCTGTAGTAAAGATAAAACTGCTGTTTGTGAAAAATCAGCTTGCTGGAATTTTCTGAGTGAAAAATCAGCAGGCTGTAATTTTCCTCCTTGCTGTCCCAAATTGCACTTCAGCACTCAAGCTCTGATACCATGTAAAAATTTCTCATTTCCCACCCTGGTTTTCAATTTCACCTTATTTCTCCCATATGCCCTTTCCCATATCCATACATTCAACAACTGAAAAAATAAATTTTTGCTGAAAACACAAATTCTGAAAATTTTACAGAATGCTGGAAAATGCAGAAATAAAAATCAACAGGTACAAACAGCCATTTAACACATTTAAACACAGTGATTTTTGGTCAAGGTGATCCTGGAAAAACCCCCGACAACTCTTGGGGAAAACCAGTTCGAGAACTCTTTCTTATTTTTGAAAATGCTTTTACAGTGAGAAAAAATATTTAGCAAAAATTCAGCAAGCAAACTTTTACAACTTATCTTGTTTTCCGTGCCTCACAGCCAACTGGAAAACTGCTGTAATACTGCTGTAGGCTGCTGTACGGAGTGCTGTACGGACCTTGATTTCTGTGCAGAAAATCAGCTGTACGACCCTAGATTTTTGTGCAGAAATTTTGCTGTACGGCCCTCGATTTCTGTGCCCAACTGCTGTACGGTTTTCCTAGAAAATCGTGCCCAACTGCTGTACGGCCTCCACAAATAAATTGCTGTATGGATTTGCTAAACTGCTGCCTTGGAATGTGTGCCAAGCTGTTGCCTCCTTCTCCTCCCTGTCCAGAAATCTCCCTTGCTCTCTTGCTCTCTCTATCTCAATCTGCTCATGAAAGAATGAATGAATGACCTTTTCTTCCTTTTCCTCCTTTAATCTAACCCTAAGTGACTTTTGGGTGATCCCTAAATCCAATGGCTGAAATAGATTGAGATCTAGGGCTGAGATTAAATGCTCATTTAAATTTCACTTTCTATTTTTTAATTCACCCCACTTTAATAAAGACCCACTTAGTCATTTATTTCCAAAGTCACTTTTCCTTTCTAATTTTTCATTGACTTTAATAAAGTCACTTTAAAATTAGACTTTAGTAACTTTATCACTTAAAGTCATTTTTAAATTAGATTTGACTTTATAAACATTATAAAGTCACTTTATGAGAAAAATTAAATTCTTTTGGACACTTTTCCCTAGGCCAAAGATCAAAGCCTTAGGGAACCACCTGTCCTCCGGTACAAAATTTCAACAATGTGGAGGTTGTGTTATCTTTAGGAGGGTATAGATCCCTAGATTAGGTAGGCACATGCACAAGAGACATTCTCATGCATGCTTCCCGTACTTTCTCTTTTTGAGTGGGGTGCACTATTTGAGGTAGGTTATTCCATCATGAGAGTGCATTAGGTTTAAGGTTTGATCTCTTTACAAAGGGTGCTCTATTGCATGTGTTCAATTTCATTGTAATTTTATCTTTTCTTATCCCAAAAGAGAGATTGGGTACTTCATTTAGATTAATTTTTTCCCTGTTCTATAAAAGAGGGACAAGGTGCTTCATTGAGATGGTTCAAAACTTGATTTTTGTCGAGTGTATTAGCCAGTTGTAGATATAATTCTTCTTTCCAATAGTAAAGAGATACAAGATTGGTTGTTGCAAATTTAGCTTTTTGTCCAATTTTTCATAGTTACATGTTTGTATATCCAACATTCCTTAAAATTAGGTTTATTAATGGTAGGATAACATGACAACAATAGCAATAAGAGGGCTTGAAATCACACTATTCCATCTAAATGGAGCATAATTTTTTACAAGGTAATCATAATGTGTTTCAGAGGTGTCCTAATATAAAAATAAACATGTGGAAAATAACTTCACAAAGAAAGCCTCACATAAAAATCATTTTATGCTGCCAATCTTCAATCCAAGATCTAAGCATATGATGTTGAAAATAGTAGCGAGAAAGGGTTCGTTGATTTGTGCCTTAATTTAAGGAGCCACAATGAGTTTCTCTTTAGCATGCTCGAGTTCCCTATAAGTTAGGATGAAATCCCATAATTTAAGATTCGTTCCTAAAAGTTAGGACGAGTTATGAGGCAGTTAACTAATGAGCAAAAGTGGAAGGCCAAGTTTGTTGTCTTCTAGTGCGAGTAAAGTTGGGAAAATGACGAGTGATTGTGTCTTAAGTTCTAGAGTTGAGATAAGGCGAGTTGCATGAGTTAGTTAGCTCAGTTAACTCAATCATTCACAAAAACACTTTCCTAAAATTAGAACTTGCTAACTTCAGCCATTCGAATTGCTTTAAAAGGAGGATGAAGGCACAAATTTGATCATTGTCTTGTGAGCATGACTTGGTGAGACAAGACAATAGAGCTCACGGGTTTGTGAGAAGGTTGCACAAGTTTGTGTGTGTGAGCTTGTGAGAGGAAGAGTGTGCAAGAGAAGCTTGTGCACAGATTGGTAGAGGGCAACAAAGATCAACAGTCTTGCAAGGGTTTCATGCTTAGAACAAGCAGGGAAGACAAGTTTGTGTTTTGATTGAAACAATTATTTTTGTAAGAGATCTATTGCTCAGTTTTTCCTAACAATAAAATTCTAGAACAAGTAGAGGGTTTTCCCAATTGAGTTCCCTAAAAAATAATTGTGTTTTGCTGCTTCGTGACTATGATTTGTTTTTGTTCCTATTCCACTGCAAAGTTTAGTAGAGAAATTCTGTGTTTTTTTTCCCAAGGAAAAATCACAACTTTAATCATAAATGAACAAAATTACATTTTGTAGATGCTTAAAAAAGCATATGCAGAAATCACTGATCTTGGTATCCAAGATCAAAGAACAAAAAGGATTTAAAAAAATTACTCCCTTTTGCCTTTCTTTTTTTCCACTTTCCACCAACCATTATTGTTGGGAGTGAAAGATACAATAGACATTTGCGTTTCTGTTATATTTGCAGGTGATTCTTTATCATAATCTAAACTTTCTGATGCATGTATTCTTTTGGTGCCGCTAACTTCTTTTTTAGATGGGATTTTCTCTACCTGTTGCTGTTGTATGGAAGACATAGGAACTATTAAGGAATTATATTTTTCGTCATTCTTTTGCCTAGATTCATGGGGCTTCGGGACATTGTCGTGTGTAGCTTTTTCTGTGAGTTCTACCTCCTCTCCTTCAGCTTCCTGTGATTATTGCCATCCTTTTGGTTTTGAAGCTTGTCGCTTTTTATTTTTGGATTTGCTTTTGCTTGTGGACAAGATTTTTGAAGGTGACCTATTTGTAAACACATACGACAACGGAAGGCCGTATTCTCGTAATCTAGTGGTTGAGTCCACTTCAGATTGTTATGGAGCAAAATAATTCTATCAGGTAATCCTTTACTGAGATCTACCTCTATGCATATTCTGGCAAAGGTAAAAATGCCTTTTGAGACTCGATCTACGTCCATTTTTAAGAACTTCCCCAAGGAATTCCCTATTCCCTCTAAAACTAAGAGATGCCAAAAATGAAGGGGAAGATTATGTAACCTGACCCAGACTGGCATTTTGGAAACCACCATGGTATTTGCGTCGAAATCCGGGAACCATGGTGTCAAGAAGAGACCTGTGTTGCCCTAGAACCACGGTCCCTCATTTAAAACATATTGCAAATCTGTTGCTGTATCAAACTTGACTATGAAGAAACCTTTTGAGCAAAGATGAAATTCACAATTTTCTGTCCAGGTAGAAAATATCCATTGATGTAAATTCTCTAATTTGGGCCAGAATCCATTGAATTTGCATATTATTTCTTTTGTATAAAATTCAGAGTATATCTCATTAACTTTTGTCAAGTTGATTGTTAGTGTCGGCACCTGGTTCATTTGTTCCACAATATAGGGACCAGGTATGTTGGGACATTGTTCTTCCTTGGTTTGTGGTTTTGATCTCCTTTTAACTATGTCCTTGAAAGAAACTGTGCCTTTGGTGTTGGTTCCCTGACAGCCTCCAAGGAGATGTGATTTCAGGATGATGGTAGAATCAGTTCCTATGCCATAGTCTTGTAACTTGATTCCTTCTTGCAGAAGTTTCCCCGCATAAATCAAACTTTGAAAATGTTTTGGAATACCTATCTGCTGATGGATCTTCTGTTGCAACACTTGTATTGGTTCCCAGATCCCGATCTTCATACTTATTCACTACCCAGTTAGGGATTTAATAAAAATTTGGATCAGTTCTCCTTCATTTGGATCTGAGGGATGACCGCTCAGATCCGCCTTCTTATGGGTTGGATCTCCAACATCCTGCTCTGCGATTCCATCCAACCTTGTTTTTAAAACACACTTTGTTATTCCTTCCACCGGATCGGCAAGTAAGAAAGCGGGAAGTCTCTCTTGACACAATATTTCTTCGGCGGGATCGGGCAATCTATTTGGATCTGCATCAAAAATTACCTTTGTTGAGTTTACGTTTGTGCCAACCAGATCTTTCCCATGCGATTTCCCAGGGCATAGGTCGCCATAATGGAGGACGCCGTACAGATCTGAAACCAGAGGGGGGTCCACGATGCTAAGCGATTTATAAAATATAACCCTTGCTATCCATCGTTCAACGCTTCAAATCTCTCTCTAGCTTATACTTCCGACCGTAGATCTACTAGATCTAGAGATTGTTTAGCTAGGGCCGGGTTTGGAGTGCTCTTGTCTCCGTGGATTGCTGCAAAGGATTTGGGTTTGCTTCTTGTGTAGCGAATCCCTATTGTCGAAAGTCATCTCATTCTCTGCCTTCAAATCCGAGATGGGGGAGGCTAGGGCTATAATTGTAGAGCCAACACTACGTGGATCTAGCATGATTTTTGAATCCGATTTGAATCGACGATACGTCGATGATTTTTAAATTCGATCTGAATTGACGATACGCCGATGATTTTTAAATCCGATCTGAATCGACGATACATCGATGATTTTTAAATCCGATCTAAATTGACGATACGCCGATGATTTTTAAATCCGATCTTGCCATGATTTTTGAATCTGATCTGTGTGAATATGTATACATCGATGCTCGTGGGGATTCCAATCATGTCCCAAGATTTGTGGTCGCGATCGGAGTAGGTGATCTGCAAACTTGAAAAGTTTGTATTTGTGGGTCATTCAGCGCATCAATGATTGGTGATTTAAAAGATCTTCGTTGATCTGTTTACCATCTGCTCTTAAGGGATGGAAGCTCTTTTCTAGTCTTTCTCTATCTTGCCCAGATTTGTCCTTATCTGAATCTTTGAGATAGAGAATTCCGGATTTGCAAAAAGTTATAGTGCCAAAAACCCTCGCCTCTCTGCAATTGCCCGAACTCGCCATTTCCGCCCTTGAGATCTCGTTCCTTCAAGCTTTTGAATATAGGCCAAATTGTCCGTAAGTTCTTCTCTCAGAGAAATTCTGTGTTTATATGAAAATAAATTACATTTTAGATCATTCATATTAGCATATCAAAATTTCATGGATTTTCTACATGGTATTAGAGCTGTAGTAGGTGCCAAAAGAGCCCTAAGAACAATCACTTATAAAGGAATTTGAGGGTTGTTAGAAGGGTAGAATAAGAGAGGCCTTAAGGGCCAGTTCTTGAAGGAATAAGGACCAACAAAGTGGGCTTATGAACAAGCCTAAGTTGATTGTTGGAGGACTTTTGATAGTGATAGAGGGAAACCTTCATGCCCTAAGTTTGTCTTCATTGGAGTAGCATAGGAAGGCAAAAGTGGGAAGAGCGTGAAGTCCTAAAGGTTGTGTTCATGAAGGACTAAGGAGCAGCAAGTGGGCTGTTGACGAACACCGTATGTGTTGACTCATTGATGGACTAATGATAAGCTAGAAAGCAGATAGTTTGGGTAGCCTATGTTCAGTCTTCTTGGAGCAGCCAAGAGAGATTGATAGTGGCAGATTTGATGGCTGGAGATGCAAGCTTTATGATGTAGCAAAAGTTGCAGTGACTAACAAAAGAGGAGGCAAAGTACCCATTGGATGTGTTTAAGGAGCATCCTTCCACATGACCGGGAACGAGAAGTATTTCAACCACCTGAAGGATAAGGACATGCAATTTCAGATTGAGCTAGGAGATGATGGTCAGTATGCAGCGAGAGGAGTTGCACTATCAATTTTCAAAGGGAGTAAGGCAATCCTCTTCATCTCAAAGATGTTCTCTATGTTCCAAGATTGAGGTAGAATCTTGTTTCAATAGCTACCCTTGAGGACAAGGGATATGATATCATTATCTGCAGAGTTAAGGCATACCTCCAACACTTCGCTTCTGGATGTAAGAAGTAGATAGGTGCGAGGGTGAAGAATCTCTACAAGTTGCAGGTAGAGATAGGGGCAACCTTGAGTAGCAAGGAAAGGAGAGCTTAGAGTAGAGAAGTGGTGGTTGAGCGGGAGCATGATAGAGCTCTCAAGATGGAGCGTCAACTAGTATCTCAGTTTCAGTCTATGCTAGTTGGCAGTTGGGCTGACTAGCAGGATGATGAGGAGTATAGCCCAGGGCGAGTGGAGGCAACCACTCAGTCAGAGACTTCCAGTATAGGGAGAGTTTGAGCCAAGTGGGTAGAGGATTTGGTTAAGGGAGATCAGAAGAGAGTTGATTCTCCCAGCATCAAGAAGTAGACATAAAGGTACACAAAGTACATGGCACTAATGACCAAAGAGGTGGACTTGCAGAGCATGGTGGGAAAGAATAGGTCTTCAAAGCAGGTTTCGCAGAAGAAAGCAGGGAAGCCTTCTAGTTCAGAGGGAGCAACTGCAACAACGAAGAACATGGTAGTGTTGGGGATAGATCCAGGTGGATGAGGTTCTTCCAGGAACAACTTCCTTGCTAAGAGGGAGTGTTGAAAATAGTAGTGAGAAAGGGTTCCTTGATTTGTGTGTAAATTCAAGGAGCCACAATGAGTTTCTCCTTAGCATGCTTGAGTTCCCTATAAGTTAGGACGAATTCCTATAATTTAGGATTCATTCCTAAAAGTTAGGATGAGTTATGAGGCAGTTAATCGTTGAGAAAAAGTGGAAGGCCAAGTTTGTTGTCTTCTAGTGCGAGTTAAGTTGGGAAAAGGACGAGTGATTGTATCTCAAGTTCAAGAATTGAGATAAGACGAGTTGCATGAGTTAGTTAACTCAGTTAACTCAATCAATCACAAAAGTAGTTTCCGAAAATTAGAACTTGCTAACTTTATCCATTTGAATTGCTTTAAAAGGAGGATGAAGGCACAAAGTTGATCATTGTCTTGTGAGCAGGAGTTGGTGAGACAAGACAATAGAGCTCACGGGTTTGTGAAAAGGCTGCACAAGTTTGTGTGTGTGAGTTTGTGAGAGGAAGAGTGTGCAAGAGAAGCTTGTGCACATATTGGTAGAGGGCAGCAGAGATCAATAGCCTTTCAAGGGTTTCATGCTTAGAACAAGCAGGGAAGACAAGTGTGTTTTCTGATTGAAACAATTATTTTGTAAGAGATCTATTGCTTAGTTTTTCTTATCAATAAAATTCTAGAACAAGCAGAGGGTTTTTCCAGTTGGGTTCCCTAAAAAAAATTGTGTTTTGCTATTGTGTGAATATGATTTATTTATGTTCCTATTCCATTGCAAAATTTAGTAGAGAAATTCTGTGTTTATATGAAAAAGAATTATATTTTAGATTGTTTATATTAGCAAATCAGAATTTCGTGGATTTTCTACATATGATGTACAAATGAAGTCCAACGGGAGAACTCCTCAATCCCCATAGTCTAAACAACCATCAAAATGACAAGAAAACCCCCCTTTATAAATTCAGTCTCTTTTCTCATATGATAAAATATTACTGTCCTTGTAACTCCATGACAAGTAAAAAAAATAGTAAAAAATTGGAGAAGTTCAACATCTCTTGGATGCATGGTTGACCAAATCAAGGCATGTGCACACTAGCCTCTCGAAGACAACTCATTCTCATCTAAGAGTAATAGTGAAAGAACAAGATAAGGCTCATGAGAGGGGGCATACCACTAAAAATTGGCACCATACCAAGTCAAATGCCAAGTGTCCACATGGAATGTACCCTCCAAGAATGCATGCATGCAAAATATAATAAAATAATTCTCCACATAGGAGGATGTGCTCCAAGGTCCACCTAGGAGAACTCACTAACTGTTCCCTCCAAGATGTATGAGAGAGTAAAACATATAATAATCCTCTTAGAAAATTACTCCATAACAATCTTTGACAAAAATACCAAGAAGCCCACAAGATGCATGCAACCAATCTGCATGTGTGAATCCCAAGGAAGACAACTCCATGGATGAATGTGCTAGATGCTAAGTAGATGGAGTGCTCCACAAGAAAGGATGTGGTCAACTCCGAAAATAAGTAGAGCATCTCTCCATAAGTGCGCCCTCCATGTCAACCACCAAAAGTAGAAAGGAGACCAATCAAGAGCATGCAAAAGCCAAATGTGTGGCCCTCCAATTATGCCACACACCCCCTAATAAATGTCCTCCATAACCACCTCATATGAAGTATTATATATGCCAAGTCAAAGACGTGAGGGTGCACCTTCCAAGAAGGTCATTAGATGCCAAGTGTAGCTGCAATATCCTTGCAATAAATATGAGAGTGCCATGTGTTTACCCAAACCATCCTAAAAGTAATAGACTATCTTTGTGTGAAGTGCACCCTAGGAAAATATGCCAAGAGTTGTTAGGTATCATGAATAAACCAATAAAATACTCCTCTATGTGCCTTGTCATAAAGATGTCCAACCAACCCAAGAGTGTGTGCCAACCTCTCCAGGAAACAATAAAATAATGCATGTCTTGAAAATTGTGCCCAAGAAGGGGTGAGGAGGTGCTTCACAAGAAAGCCTCAAACAACTCCAAGTGTGAAAAACAAGCCAATGGGGTAGGGTTCCCAAGTGATTAACCTTAATATGGACAAAGTAGATTAGTTTAACCATTGAATGGCTAAATCAACCTCAATATGTTTGCTCTAAGGTTAATGCTCAAATATAACCGCAGTTCCCATCCAACAGTCCCTAATTGATTGAATCACCATGAACATGTGTCAATGAGGGAGCGCTTCATAAGAAAACCTCAAACGACTAAAAGTAACCACTCCAAGTGTAAAAATCAAGCCAATAGGGCGGGGTTAACCTTAATATGGACAAAGTAGATTAGTTCAACAATTGAGTGGCTAAATCAACCTCAACATGTTTGCACAATGGTTAATGCTGAGATATAAACATACCCCCCCCCCCCTCCAACAATCCCCAATTGATTGAATCACCATGAACATTTATGTCAATGAGGGGTGCACTTTACTAAAGTGTTGTATCACGTAAATAAATGCTGCTCTCCTTGGAAAAACCTCGCCATTATAACAACAAAACATAAATCCCAATCTAAGGTGCACCACGACCAAGGGATTATTACATTAAAAATCACTATCTACCTAAGGAAAAGGTTATATCACCGTCAAATCATATGTAGTACTCCCCTTGACCCTACTCTTTCTTCTAACTCAAACTTATGAAAGAACACATTAATGAGGGTACTAACATCATCAAACATATTTTCCCTTTGTTGGTGTTTAGTAATTATTACATCATTAAGTTATATTACCTAGGAAAATCCCACAAAGGCAAGTTGCATCATCATGCGATAACAACATCATAAGAGAAGGGGACATAACAAAGTGCTAACCCGTCGAATCATGAAGTATGCTCCCCATCACACATCCAACACATGAAAGTGACAACGACCATATATCAACACACCAAGTATTTAGGAAACATCAAGAACATCATGAAACATCTACACCCTAACACCATCATCATCTAACCCCTTGGTGTGGGGGGGTCGTGAGGTGTGCGAGATCTGTCATTTATGAACAAGATGTAGTACCTCCAAGATAAACAAGTACCCCACAACCACATCATAATGAGATAACATGCTCCAAGATGCCAACAAACATAACCAATGGCGTGACAACCCCTGGCTAGTTCCCTTATTATAAACATCGTAACCATTTGTTATAATTAAAATGGCTAAGAAATTGGGACATTGATTTAGAGCTTTTGGGCAAGAGGTGCTTGGGAAACTAGAATAGCTGAGTCATACATAGTAGCATAACCTAGCTGGCATAATTATAATTATGATCTTAAATGAAAATGATAAAAAGATGGAAGGCTAACAGAGTTGTGGGGACAACAGAATCACTGGCCAGGAGACATGCGATTGGACGAAAAGACCTTGATTGTAGACCACCACAAGGCAGTTAAAAAAACCATAATGGCAAGGGCAGCGGGGATTCCTCTAGAATCATGCCACGTCATGGGAGGAGCCGAAAGGGTAGAGGAAGGAGAATCATGCGGCGACATGGGAGGAGTTGAAAGGGGAGACAAAGAAAAAGGAAGGAATGCGAAGAGAAAGGGGGAATTCAACCAAGAGATTAACGGGGAGTGAGGGTGCTGACATAGGAGAGGACACAACATCCAAAAGGAGGGGGAATTTCACTTGGAAGTAGCACAAGCGAAGAGCATACATCGTTGAAGCGACAATTACATTCAGTGCATTGAAGCAGGGTCGAATAGTGGAAGTAAAGAATAACATGTGTGTTAGATGGCAAGAGGAAGCAAATTTAGTGTAGAGCAGAGAAAGGTGGTTTGGGCATCTCTCAGGTGAAGGACAAAGGCTTTCTGGATTCCCTAGGTTGGGCGGAGGCCCTGTTTCTTTGGATTCCTGGATTAGGAGTGTCCTAGCACCTTATTTTCCTATTGCAAGCTAAGCAATTGATTCAATGAGCTCTAGATTCCCGGTGTAGGGTAGAGCCATTGAAGATATTAACCTTGGTCTTTCTCAGTGAGCTCTGGATTCTCCTCTGGATTCCCTAAGTAGCTAGTGGGTGGAAATGACATGATCTCTGGACTCCCTGTTTCAGATGGAACCAGTGGTTATTTCCTTGAAAAGACTCCTCCCCAAGCTTTGAATCTGGCTTGGGGGTGATTGGCTACAAGAAAGGATTGCAGTGCAAGCCAATCTAAGTTGGGTGGAGAGTTGAAATCCCAATCTTAGTTCCCAGGCTTATTTTATAAAGGTAAGTCTTCATTTATGCTCTTGTAAGTGGAATGTTATGTATACGTCTATTTTACTAATTTAATGGTTATGATTATGTTGAGGAATGCGATTTCTTGTATGAATGAGGAGTGTTGATTTCTCATGTGATTCTTGAGTAAATGGTTAAATTCCCATAACTACTTATGAGCTTGAATTGTGTTAACTTCCAGTCTTGAGACATGTAAATCTTTGAGTTATCATGAGCTTGCAAATCTTCTAAATGGCCTAAGTATGAAGGAGATAGGTAAATATCTGTTTAATAATTAAATGTTTGTTTTAAAGGGACTTGAATATTGGGCTTGATAATTATTTATAAGCCCAGGAGGGACAATCATGTATATGCATATATAAATATATATTATGCAGGCCAGGCTGAGTGAAACAAGCTTTGGAAGGATAGCTCTATAGACTCAAGTCATAGGCTATAAGTATGTTTATAAGATCATATATATATATATATATATATATATATATATATATATATATATATATATATATATATATATATATGAATGGGCTAGGTCGAGTACTCGTTGAGCTCAGGAGGAAAGTCCTTCAGTATATAAGAATATGTTCAAAACTCCGAAGGTGTGTGAAATTGATCAAGTGTTGAAAAGTGAAGTTTGGAGGTCAGGCGAGTCAATCAAAGGCAAAGTTGGTATTCAGAGCCAAGCTAGTCGAGGCCGACCCCAATTCAGCCCTGGTACTGGCGGAAAGGTCCATGTGACCAATGACCAAGGGTTATATATATATATATATATATATATATGAATGGGCTAGGTCGAGTACTCGTTGAGCTCAGGAGGAAAGTCCTTCAGTATATAAGAATATGTTCAAAACTCCGAAGGTGTGTGAAATTGATCAAGTGTTGAAAAGTGAAGTTTGGAGGTCAGGCGAGTCAATCAAAGGCAAAGTTGGTATTCAGAGCCAAGCTAGTCGAGGCCGACCCCAATTCAGCCCTGGTACTGGCGGAAAGGTCCATGTGACCAATGACCAAGGGTTGTAGCCACCACCTCAAATCCCGGTCCATGGCATTTTAAAGCGGAGATCAATTACACCCAGAGAAAAACCCTCTGGGAATTCACATCCCAGGGTATTTACATCACTAGAAAGAGAATATGATAACAGTTATCGGAAACTTGGTCGGGTCCAGTGGGACCCATGCCATTGTGGTGGATGACATGGAATAAGGGTGATGTGGTGCTAAGGTGGTGAGACGCATGGTACCTAAGAAAGGCCTTTTGGCTGAGCCAAGTGGGCAAAAATGATTGACATGTGGCACTGCTAGAGGAGGCCATGTGGAATGTGTGATGTAAGCATGACATCATCCTAGTGGCTTTTGAAGGAGCGCAACAAGAAACCCTGGGGTATTTACGTCTTGGGGAACAAAGAGTTTCCCAGCAATTGACCCAAAGGGGTTCCATCCCGAGAAATTAAGAAGGTGATGTCACCTCGACAAATTTTTAAAGGGGTGCTAGGAGAATTTCTCAAGGTTTTTAAGTTTGAGCGGGCCTCGTTTGATGGTGATTGTCGACCCTCCTTGTTGAATGCATGTTGTTGATTGTCCAAGGGGGTGGAGCGCTTGTTATATGCCATGGTTTCTTTTATATATATATATATATATATATATATATATATATATTACCCCAGGGGGGAAGGGGGTTATACCTAAGTTGCACGAAGCGTCAAAACGTTTTGGAGTTTACGAAACGGGTACATTTAGAAACGTCACCTCCCAAAAATGGAAACGTCGGCCAAAACGCCATATATGTTCATATATATAAAAATAAATTTATAAATAAGTGAATAACACAATATCTTGCAAGAAAAAAGGTAATAAGACCCATAGATGACAATTTAGATGGAAAACCATGTCTATATTAACTCTCATGTATGATTACATTATGGTCGAGGTTCGGATACAGGTATGTCCCAAAACACCCGGTTCCTAGAAGTTTCGTGCAACATAGGGTTATATGTAGACTTATATATGTAGGATTATATATATATATATATATATATATATAAAGACTTGGAAGGGAGCCACGTATGGAAGTATGACCCATAACTCATGGTGGTGCATTGATGTGGAATCCATGTAGCATATTGACTTGGCATGATGTGGAGTGCCACGTGGTAGTTTGTTGATGTGGCAGGACATCATTGGGCCAAATCTTTAAATAGTCATATCTTTTGATCCCGGAGTCAGATTGGGAAAACATATATCTCGCTCGAAAGGTCTCGATGAGGTAGACACGATGGCGATGTTTAATTTGAGTTTTGAAGAGTTTGAAAGATGGCGAAATTTTATACCCTGTTTCCATCATAAAACATTAGAGGTCAGGTGAAATGATAATAACACCTCCTCCTACCCTTAGTATGGGCTAGGTGATGGAAGGGGGTATGTTACAATGGGGTGATCAATAAAACCAGAACATGAGAGAAGACCACCAAATTAGCGAGCACAATCATGCAACTAAGGAGAAGTGAAACTCTCCCATCCGAAGTCCTCCATCAAATGATCCAATGCAATGGAGATAAGGGGCTTCATGAAGATGAATTCCCTCAAGTCGGTCCAAAAGCTCCAAGGAACTAGCAAACAATCTCCATTAATGTGATGAAAATCACAATGTGGAACCTCATACAATATGAGGTGTAATAGAGATCTTTGAGGCCTATTATCACAAAATCTAGCACCTTAGTACAACACATTCACAAAGTGCCAAGACTTAGTGTAACATTGAAAGTGTTAACACTATCACCTTGACAACAACTTCCCTTGCTTTAGTGAAGGATAAATCCAATACAAGGGAGGCTTCCCTAGTAGAACTTAAAACTCCTAAGGAAAAACACAATAAAATCTATGGCCTGCTAAGTAGCTACCCACAATACCACTATTGAGATATATCAAGCAATTTATGGTTCAAGTGGCTAATGAAGGTTGGTTCTAGATTTGGTTTAAGGTATTCTAGGGATGATCTAGGGGCTTTACCAAGCAACAATCTCATGGAAAACAATCCCCAAACCACTCGAATATGAAAATTACCAATGGATAATGCAAAATTTGCAATACAAGTAGGAAATTACAGTGTTAAACAAGTTACAACAACAATACAATCTATCCCTCAAAATGAGTTATAAACTAATAGAAAATAGGGCTAAAATAATGAATAAACCTAGGGTTTGATTAACTTCTAAAATCTTAAAATTACAAAGCTTATAACAACCAACTAAAACAATATGTCTAGTGTGAATTATATAGTAATATAAATTTGCAAGGCATATTTTATACAATAAAATGATTTTAGGTTAAACATGCAAGAAAACCCAAGGATTCTAGGTCAAGAATATGCAAAAAAGCCCCTAAAATTTGTAGGTAAAAAATGCATGAAAACCTTAGACATCCAGGGTTGATGATGGCTGAAAATTAAATATAAGTTAAACAAAACCCTAGATTTACCCTAAAACATGAAATAAATTTTGAATTTATAAATATGATGACTAAAGGGAGAAGACTAGTACCTTGCTTTTTTGGGGCACTGGGGCCAATCAAGAACTCCTTGAATATATGTAAGTAGATAAAGGGCAATATCTAGGGTTTTCCACTACAAAACCTAGAAGATCATCTAGTACCTTATTATTAACTTGAAGATGATTTAAGGGAAGATACTTCACTAGTAACCTTCCAAAAGTTTTGGCACAAAGTTTCTTCAAGAAGAAACCAAGAGAATGCACCGCCACTACTAGAGAAGGGTAATCACACTTCCATTTGTAAACAAAACCTCAAGATAAAGTGAGAGCACTTACTGAAGAAATATTTCATCCATCAAATCCTAGTTATGAACATTTATGAAATAGCAAGGACATCCACAAAAACATCATCCTTAAGAAATTGCTCTAACTAGCTATCTATAGTCGAGAAAAGAGAAGAATAGTAGAGAGGCAGTGATGTTTCTCCACAAGCTTCAATTATGAGAGTTCAAGCGTTCTTCCCATCCATTAAAATCCCTAAGAACATAAAATAATGACTTTATCTCTTACAACCCATAGAGATAAGGCAATAATACATAAAATACCAATGATACAAGATTGGATAGGTCTCATGATCCCAATGATGCCTCAACAATAAAGTAGTTGTGCTCATAAGAGAAGACACCCATCATAAATGCATGCTTTATCTCACATGTGACATAAATGACCTCAAAAAGTGGATGGTTCACTTTGTAGTATGTAGGGGCTCAAAAAGTGAAACATTCCCTCATTGAGGTGGAATATTTCATCCTCAAGTGTCATATCATATCCCCAAGACGTGCAACACCTCATCAAAGGCGCCGAATCATTATAAAAGGGGAACGTTCTATTATCAAGGTGCCACATCCTCTCCAAGTGATGTGAGATCATGTCCCACATCATCAAGAAGCCCAACATCCTTCGAAGTAGTGGAAAGACGTCCAAAAGAAGTGGAACATCCTCCAAAGAGGTGTGTAGGTGGCATCGAAAGGGTGCAAATGACCCTCCAAGTTCCAACATCCTCCAAAAGACTCAAAGATCATGTACACATCATATCTATGCAAAGTACATTGTCCAAGGAGGGGCTCTAAGTGCCCAAGTTTGACTATCAATTTGAGGCATGCAGATAAGTCAATGCAACATAGAAAGTGAGTCATGTCTCTCCAAGTGGTGTGATATCATCTCTAGATGTGTGCCACATCATCAAGAAGCCCAACATCCTATAACGTAGTGGAATGACATCCAAAATAAGTGGGATGTACTCCAAAAAGTTGTGTAGGTGGCTTTCATAGGGTGACAATAGTCCTTCAACGTCCTCCAAAAGACTCAAATATCATGTCAACATTAGGTCCATGCAAAGTACATCGTCCAAGGAGTGGCTCCAAATGCCCAAGTGTGACCATCAATTCAAGGCATGTACATAAGTCAATGTAATGTAGAAATTGAGTCATGTTGTATGTAAATGCCATTAAATTGACCACATTAGGTATCCTCCTCAACTTCAAAATAACTCGTAGCATTCATGCCATTTCCCAAGTTTAGGTATGGTAGAATCATCATTAATCTCTATTAGGTGTGTCGGGACCAAAGAAGAGTGGTATTTCCCATGACACCCATCAAGTAGTATGTGTGATGATAGATGGCATGGTATGGGGTTTGACTTCATGAATGATGTTACATAGTCATGTAAGGTTATGTAAGATATTCATCCACAGGAACACTTTTGTAGAGGGAGTGCTTACGCATTGAGTTACCCTTTTCTTGTCATTATCTTAATATCCCTTTCCTACCATTTTCTTGTTTTCTTTCATTCCCCTTGTTAAAAATATGCAACTACGGTCAAATTTCACTTTGGACAACTCATTTGATGGAGATGATGATGTCATTGAATTTCTCTTTTCGAGAGGACCAAAATCAATCTAAAGATCACTCAAATTGAATAAGGGAAAGTGTACTTATGAAGGAAAACCCACATATGCACATTTGAACAATGTCCGCCTTAAAGCAAATTGGACACCTTTGGAAGCCTATAAATACAAGTGACCTCAAGCTCATTTGGATATCACCAAGCATCTTCTTCTTCTCTTCTTCATTGATTGGCTTGCACAAGTCTGAGGCAGGGATGACAAGAAAGGTTCGCAAAGATTCAAAATTACAGGTTTTGAGGTTCGCATCCATTTTAGGGTTTTGGGTTACAGTCGCTAGCTTGCCACAAGGAAAATTCGACCACAATCGCAGGCATCACAGGCTCAAGGGAGCGACTGGAAACCTTCAGTCGCACGCACAACTCCTCATCCATGTGATCGGGAAGTTTGACTCAGATTTGATCGAGGACTGAAGTTGACCGCAGATGGGAAAAGTTGTCTCTGATATATTTTGATGCTGGAAACATATTTCTGAATATTGTTGGTTGTTTTGCTGGATGATATTGTATTGGGCTCATTGTACTCTCTGCTGAACATTTTATGACAATCTAATAGAAGAAGATTTTTCAAAGGGTTTTCCCCCTTAGTGGGGTTTTTCCCTGGTCTTTGACCAAATCTGGTGTCTCTTGTTGATGTGTTGATTGTCTCCTTTGTCATTGCATTTATTGTTCTATCTTCAATTACTGTTGATGAATGGAAAGACTAATTGTATTTGAAAAGATTGCTAATTGAAGTATTGAATTGGGCTAAAGTAATTGATACAACATAGAACAATCTGAAAATTTAACACCCCTTTTTAACTTCATTTCGCGGAGTCCCCTTTTCTTTCTTAAGTATTTTATTGCATGGGTTTTTGGGGTAATCTTATTTAGTCCTTTCTATTTATGTGTTTCATTGCATAGGAATTGGGGCAATGACCTCATAGCGAGCGGGTAGAGCTCAAGCTTTACTTTGGCTTTTGACTTATCATTCACATCCCTTCATTTTCTTTTTCACTTTCAACTTTATATCTTGATCCTTTTTATTTTTTTAATAAAGCTGCATCAACCTTGGACATTGAAACCCCTTCTTCTCATGGGATTATGAAGCATGAACCCATATGTGTGACATGTAACAACCAACCCAAAAGAAAGGACAATGAAGATGGGAAAGATGGATTGCGATATGGACACATTACCCCTATCAAAGTCCCTTAGGAGTACCTCTTTGCCCAAGAGTGACTGCTCTTGACTAGAAGATGATTATGACCACCAAGGTGAAACAAGGCAAAAGGCACAACTTTGGAGCTTCATGATCCATTATCCAATTCAACCGATTGTCACTACGTTAATGCCCAAATACATCTATCACTAACACTTAATATGAGGCAATGAACAAATGTACCTCGTGTGTTGGTCACCATCAAATGAGTGAATTGATTGTGGTGTGAGGCATCCTTGGGCAACTGTCTGGCGAAACACTGATGTCCACTGTGGAACTGCCATTTGTGATTAGGATCAAAGAAGGAAAATAAATTCCTGCAATTACCCCTAGATGGGAGGGGATAACAATGCCTATGTGGTTCATTTACTCGTTGTTTCAACCCCCACCAAAGGTGTTAAGTGCCTAGCTGATATTGGTGTCATTGACACAAACAATCATATATCAATGAGACAATGCCCCCTGCTGTGAGAAATCAGAAATCCATCTCGTCTTAATGTTCCCAACACATGGTGTAGGGGGGTTGCTACCCATCCTCATTATTAACAAAAAAATGCGCAGACAGATGCCCTCACCAGGTTTCTCCCTTAAATGAGGGATTTGTTACTAAAGGACATTTATCCCTCAAGATTGACACATTTGTGGTGGTGGGTAACGATGCCTACTCATGCTTTTGATGCTGACTTTGTATTGCTCTTCCTGGGCATCCATAGTTTGTGCTTCTTTCTGTAGACTTCTTATGGTACAACATTGCTGCTGGATTGCCTTTTTTCTTCTGATGTATTATCTACTTCACTATCTAATTCTTACCCTTTTGGTTCATTCCCCTTTATATTCTTGTTTAGTCTTTCTATCTTTCTTTCTTAACCTAGGTTTTCAATCTGCTTTCAGGATGTTCTAGGTACTCCCTATTGTTATTGTTAAAACTTAAAACACTGTTCTTACTAGTCCCATTGAACTTTTTTAGTCACTTTTAGACATTAACATCATTTCGTATGTGAATCTGACATATCAGTTGGCTTATAATCAATGATTCATCTATTATGGGACATGCCACTTGCTTAAATTAATCTTATTTGATTTCATATATTTTATTGTTTTATAATCTAGATCTACAAAACTTTATTTCCACGTTTCTTTAGATCTACAAAAATTAATATCCACACTCTTTTAAATCTTAGTTTATTTTTTGTCAACATCGTCCTCTATCCCCTAAACATAGGGGTTATCCTCCAGCCCCATTGAACCTCGTCCCCTCTCTTTCCATTCTGTGGTCATTGGAACTTGGGTTAACGAAGGATTTCTTGGATGTACTTGAAATGAGTTTGAGACTCTAATTCTTTGACTTCAACTCGGAAGGAAAAAGATAAAAGAGTCACTAGAACCAATTCTTTCAGGACTCAAGTTGTGTTGTCACATAAAATGAAGATGATAAAGAGATGGCAATAACTCAAGATTTTTGCATTATTGAACCACAAACAAGTTGGAAACCAAGTAATGATTGCAAACACAATTCTTGTTTCATTGAAGCGTGTGTAGAAGATGTCAATTGTAGAGAAGATATTAAGGAAACTATAGATGAACATGCAATTGTGTACTATGACCTACTAGTCAGGGTATCACTTGCAAGACATATAGAGTATGTTCTTGAATTAGAACCAGGAGCAGTACATATCGATGAAAAGCTGTATCATCACCCATATCACCATAAAACCAAAGTAAAAGGCCTCGTGTGAACACCGAAAATTGTTCTTGAAGTGGTCAACCCAAGAAAATATTCTCACACAATGCTTCTCAGTTTTGTGCCAAAGAAGGATCATTCCTTCTGAATCCTGATAATGAATTGCGGTCTAAACAAAGTTACTCTTTTATTAATGATTTGCTGGACTATTTTCACTATTATGCCTAATATCTTGAACACTGGCAAATGCCCAAAATGGAATAATTGACGAGCAAACCAACAACACTCTAAAAGAGAACTCCCAGAAGTTAATTGGGTATTGTTTGTATTCGACCATGTTAAGTTACAGTTTAAAAGGGGAAGAATAGAGAATCTGCCCCCAAATTTAGGGTCTGTTCTACTATTAAAGAACACGGGCAAGGTCACTTACATCTTAGATCTATCAATTAATGGATGGCTCCTTGACTTGTTTCTTGTCTCTTGCATAAAAGAAGAATGTGTATTGCCTGTTACGGGGTGCAAACTGATTTAGTAGATTTGGAAGAAGGGAAGGTGATTTTAGAGCCCAAGGAAATGCTAGATATGCAAACAAAATGCCTACAATTAAGACTTATGACCTGATTATCTGTTCAAGTAAAGAAATCTGCCTATTTTAAAGCCATTTTGGGAAAAAATGAAACTTTTCAGTGTTCACACACAACATCTTGCCCTAAACCTACTTTGAGGGCAAAGCATCTCTTACTGGATTTGCTATCTACCTCCTTGATTGTAATGAATAATTGATTCATGTTATTAAATTGGCATGACTGTTGTAGTGAATTGTCATCTCTAATGGATTGAATATAAATATAGATTTCATATCATCTCAGTAAAAGATACTTATTTCATTATATATCTGCTGTTTTGCTGAGACGTCTCTTCTTAGATATGATTGGCAAGAAGTAGCACTTAAAAGTCTTTTTTGCATTAATTGTTGAGCTTAGCATGAAGTGAGGTTTTTTGGGCAACTAGTGTAAACAGAAGTTTGCTTTTTGAAAAAGTTCGTTTTTTTTTAAACGGTACAGCCTGTGGTCACAAATCAGCCCTACAATGCTCTCTACAATGGTTGGTGTGAATCAGAGGCCCATGCATGCCAGAGCAGCTCTGTTATGAATTGGGCCCACTTGAGCCTCATTTATGCAATTATCCCAACTTTGTTGTCTAACCCCTTGGACACATTTTCTTGATTTAAAAAATGTATGCAACTTTTCTCACGGTGGTTTTTAATGATATGCCATGTTGAATTTCTGTCTGTTTCAGAGTCTGAAACACCCATCCTTGGATGCTTTTTTTTCTTATCTATCGTGTATTGTTTCTGTGCCCTTCTATACGGCTTTCCTTCCTGTGCTCTTCTGGGTATGATCTCCTATCTCAAACTTTCACAACTAATATTGTTTTATTTTAATAAAATCACATTGGGATTTTAAATGTTTGGCGGTAATGTAGTGGTTTTTTTGCATTTTTTGTTGCAGAGTGGCCACTGTAAATTAGGAAGACAGATGACCCTTCTCATTGCAGTTTGTAATTACACAGGGAATTGCTTTAAGGTTCGTTTGATTTCTAAACTCTATACATGTGAGTAGACATTTATAATCTGCCATTATACCATTTGGTATAAATTTATTAGATCAGACAGTGGTCTTTTAGAAAGTTGTTTGGTGAGCCAAGGACTAAACATGACTAAGGCCATTGTCCTTATACGGAACCGCTGTACAAATAGCATTGGTGTATTTATTTTGTGGATATGAACAATTACTCCATAGGAATTTATCTCATAACCACAGGTTGGAAACATTAATTTCTACTCTAGATGATGCTAGCGTTTAGGATGAAATTAAGAAGTTACATAAATCATCTGAAGAGGATTGGTGTCTGTTTTTGAGGGTATATAAATATTGCCTTTTTGTCTCAAAATATCAGGATATAGTCTCAGCTCCAAGGCCTTCATCTCCACCTGTCAGAAGGCTGGTGAAAACTGAAGAAGAAAAGGAAAACGCAATGGAATACGGGTTGCCATCATCACATACTCTTAATACAATCTGTCTTTCTGGGTATGATGGGAATATTTCAAATTTCTTAACTAGGATAACATCCATCTATGAGAGTAAGAACCACTTTGTGTATGAATGCAGGTACTTGCTACATTATATTATCAACAACTTGAACGATACAAATGGTTTTGCCTTTAAGTTGGTGGTTATTTGTTTGTTGGTCACCTTGTCATTGCTAATTGGGATTGGTAAGTTGTGGGTAATAAGAAAATAGACCTATTTTAGAATTTAGTTGTCAGATTTCCTCAACACAAACAGAATAATTCTATAACTTCAGTTATTGATCTGAACAACACTATTTTCCAGGAAGAATCTACCTTGGAATGCACTCATTAATAGATGTTGTTGTCGCTGCTGTCCTTGGCACAATTATTCTTGTTATCTGGTTTGCAGTCCAGGAAAGACTTGATTCTTTTATTACTTCAGGCAAAAATGGTATGGAAAATATTCCTTGGCCATTTGATTACTTTGTTGATAGAATATAGATTTGGAAGCATAGAAATGAAAGGAATACATTGTTGTGTGTAGTCACATCCTTCTGGGCCAGCTTGGCATTTCTGCTGCTTTTTGCATATCCTACACCGGAGATACCCACCCCAAGCTTTGAGTTCCATGTTGCCTTCAATGGTGTTGCTTTAGGGGTGGTAAGTATATATCGTTAACTATGCCTTGTTTAACAAGCTTGTTAAGATAATTACTGCGCGATGATCTGGGTGAAATTTTGTTAGGTTTTGATACCACTCTTCATACAGTTGATAAGATCCTCTCTTGTTTGCATAGGTAACTGGCATCAATCGCACTTTCTCAGAGTTCCACAATGAGTATGTTCCAAAGCTTTTTGGCCAACAACTTGGCACAACCATGTTCGTGAAACGGATAATGATTGGACTTCCAATAATCCTAGTGGTGAAAGTTGTTAGCAAGGCATTGGCAAAAGGGTTGCTTCCACTGATCTGCAACCTCATGGGCATACCAATAAAATCTTCATCTTATATCCAACCAGTAAAAGGAGTGACTGTTTCCGCTGTAAAAACCCAGGGTGTTGGCCAATTATCTTTGAGTAGCAGGCAGTCAGGTTACTTGCAGAAGATTTTTCTTTCAACTCCCGAGGAGTGTTATGATGTTGATACAGGCATCAGATTGTTACAATATGCAGGTCTATCATGGGCAGTGGTTGAATTAGTTCCCTTGGTATTTCAATCTATGGGATTGTGAAAAACCTATGTATCAATAGTGATTCTTTTGTAATATTTGAGTCGGACCTCCCATCTTTGAAATTTTATCAGGAAAGTGGGGAGGATGCACTATGTCTATTTTTCACGTAAACTGAGATTTGAATTCGAATGAGGCGGGTTGTGCATTCGATTGATCTGTTTCACGACAAGGGTTTAGCCAATTTCCTCGCTCTCTTTGTAGATTAATGCCCATATATAGAAGTTAAGAGACCTCCTTTCTGGAGGAAAATATTTCCATGGAAGAAAAACTGTCACAACTAAGTTACTTTCATATTAAAACTAAAAGTTAATTAAAGGAATTTTGTTAGCGACTCTGGATGGTAGACGTATAATTGAAATAGTCCTTTTCAGAAACCAACTATCGTAAAATGTGGGGTAAATCCTTTCTTTCATTTGAGAGTAAAACCTGCTGTCAAATATGTACATATATTATAAAATTTGAGGTCAATCTATCCACTGTGAGTCTTAATTATGATGAAACATCGAAGTTTATTAATTAATTATTATATAAACAAAATTCTGAATATTTTCGGGACACTTTATTGCAAATGTGTTGAATAAGAACTTAAAACACAACTATGTGATTTATATTTATATTATTAATTTTTATTTTTAAAACATACAAATGGTATGAAAAATGAAATAAATTGTTAACTAGTATGGTATTTTTTATTTATATTTATTTTTAAGACTGAGCAAATTATATGTTAAAGTTATTAATTACTAATATATGATTTTTAGTGCTTATTTGTGACTTTGTTGTGATAGTTTTTCTTGATAAAATTTTGTAGTTTCTTTGTGACTATTTATAAAATTATGAATGTTCATGAAAGATGTTGACAAGTTAAGACGGGAATAAGTACAATATTGATATGAAAAATAGAGAGTGAGCTTTGAGGGTTAATTTAATTGGTCGAGTTCCTGTGGTTAAAGCATTTTTGCTATTGAGAGGTTACGGGTTCAATTATCTTGACACTCTCGAGTTGAGGTTCGTGATTGAGCCAGTGAGAAGTGATCCCTTCATATTGATTTACTTGGTACAAATATTTTATGGACATAGTAATAATCGATCTCCAATATTTGTGAACCACACATGAAAAATAAATAAATAAATAAATTTATATGTAATATTTCAAGCCATTTCCATTCCAATTGAAACCAAGGGAAATAATATAAATAGAGAAATTAAATCCAATGTATATAAAAATATAAATGTAATAGCAAGCACCAAAGGCATTTGAAAATAATTGTTTTGTTTAAAAAAAAATGAAAATCCATATTAATTTCTTAGAGTCTTTCAATTTTTTGAATACTAATATTATAGTTCATAATGGTCCAAGTTGTACATGTTTAAACTAAACTAGTAGTGCTAGCAACATGGCATCACATGCATAAAATATAATATGAATGAAAGAATCACAGAGTGTAGGGCGGTATTGATGACATTTACAAACTCAAGTGGCTTTATTTCCAAAGGCTTGTAGAAAGTGTATTTCCACCACTTGATGTGGAAAAATGCTAAAGACATGTATAGGTTCAGGGGTACTATGAAATATTTTTATACTTGGCCCAATTTTTTCTATTTTATATAATATGAAGGCCGTAACTTTTACATGTATTTCCACTTGTTCATGCAACATGTGGAGAAATGCTAAAGACATGTACGAGTTCATGTGTATTATGAACTATTTTTATACTTAGTCTAACTCTTTCTAATTTTATATAATATGAAAGTTGTAACTTTTACACGGTTAAATTTGTTTTATTTATTCTTTCCCAATGAGTTTTTTTTTTTTTAAATGTTTGTTATGATTTTCTTAAATTTTTTAGTTATATATTTTTAGGTTTATCTAATTGTTTTTTTTGAAAATGTTTGTTATGATTTTCTTAAATTTTTTAGTTATATATTTTTAGGCTTATTAATTTTTTTTTTAAGTAATATTTATTATTCAGAAAAAAATATATACATCTGATATTTCAAAAAACATGTGGTCTCACTCTGATCGGGTTTGTTGACCATAGTCCACAGAAGGTGGCAAAAATACAAAAGAGATGTCAGTAATAATGTCCACAAACGAGAGGGCCAGAGGGCCATAGACTTCAATAAACAAACAAAATATAAAGAAAACCAGAGGACATACTAATTGTATGAGGTGACAAAAGTTAGGTTGTCTGGGACAGTTCTTGGAGGAGGCAGAGGATTGAAGTTGCACTGAACGTGCCCTTTGAAATGCACCATCCAATTCTCCAGCTTTTCCACTTTCTCCACTAGATGGTTTTGTCCTCGCCAGACTACCACCACTCGCTCCCTGACCTGGCACTGGAAGTAATGCATGTGATCCAATGTTGCCATCAGCTCATCGTGCTTTTCCCGATTAATTCGTTCTGCCGCATCTACCCGGTCCACCAAGGATTGGATTAGGCCTCGACAGTTTTCCAAGCAGCAATGTTGTAATCCCTGTGGGTCTGGGGCGTCACAACGACCATCGTTTTGAGCTGTATGAGCTCTCTTGCGCCCACCACCCCTTCGATAGCCAAGAGTTTGCGTACTGCTACTAGTGTGGCGTGTCTTCCTGCCGCCACGCTGAGTCAACTGCCCCAGACTCCTATCACCTCCTTGGGAGGTTGGGCGTCGACCACCGTGAAGTCCGCCACCTCGCCCTTTGCGTGATCCAGTACCTGCACCCTGAGCCTTGCCCACCGGTTTGCTCCTGCTTCCATCCACCATGGTTTCCAATGCAAGGGCCTCCTCCCTCCTTGTCCCTGGCTTCACCAGGAGGCTAGGCCACCTCTGTCGAGGATTAGGATGCATTCGCTGCCACCCAAGTGCGCCCAATTCAACCGAGAGTGCTGTCCTGTTTGCTAAATTGAATTGCTGCCCTCCCATCCACCAGACTGAACTTAAGGTTCCTCACCTGCTCCAATGCGCGATGGTAGCTCCATAGCTCCGCTCATAAGTCCGCCCAAAATGGGTTCGGGGAGAAGGTGGAAGCAGGAGTGGATTGTCCCCATCCTGCAAAACCTAGAAAGAATTGTGCCAACCGTGAGATAGGGTCGCGCTCTTGGAGCTTGGGGAGTCCACTCGACCACCGCCGCTAGCACCACCTTCACATTACCTGCCACACCAGTCACCCCACTACCAGGAGGATGACAATTCTCCAGAAGCTTGACGCTTCCCAAACACCGCCCTCACCATGGCACTACTAACTTTTACAGAGACACTTCTTACCCCAAATGAACTAGAAATAGCATTTGCCTTCACACAACGCCTACCAACCCAGTCCAGCTCTGCAAGGCCTAAAAAAAACAAGGAGTTGGTCTCTTTTATACGCATCAAACTACAATTCCCTGCAGAAAATCAAGAAACCACCAATTCTGTCACGCCTTCGACGCCTCTTTCATCATCGCGCAAGAGGCCGAGTATAGTTCCACCACCAACCCTGAGCACTGAAACGAAATCCAACACCTTCCTCATCCCACTTATCAAAACGATATCACTTCCCTTTCCCAATGCCCTGTTAATACTCACACGCTTGAGATCTAAAGCTCGTGTACGCCATTCTCTCCTCTGTATGCTATGAGTGGACCGGGAGATACGACCCTCCCCAGCAATCCATTTGTCACTCCTCATGGGGCTCGATGGCCATGTTAGTCTCGGTTCTCACCTCGTCGGGAAAGACATATCCAATTTTGATATAGTGACTATGTTCAATTTAATAGATGATGTATCTTGACATATTTTTTGCATTACTTTGTTAATTTTTTTAAAAACACAAAGATACATCCTAAAAATAATCGGGCGCAGTCTAAGAAAGTCGGGCGTTTGTATTTTCCATGAAAGTCTGCTAATTAGTTCCCAAGTTTGGTCCTGGTCCACGACTCGGCGGACTAAGAAAAACAGTTTAGGTAAATGCGGAAACTCACTATCTAAAGACCTCGGGGACGTTTATTTGTCTCTCGATTCTGATTTTTGGCAGCGTTCACACTTATATTCCGCTTTCCGCCGGACGTTCAGTTAGTTAGGACCTTTCTTCATAGCTTTGTCATAGTGGTATCATATGAACAAAAAAAAATGTTCTTGAAAAAAATCCAAAGAAAAAGAATTAACAAATGCAATTAAAATGAGGTTTAAAGAAAAAGAAGAGAAATATAAATAAAGAAAAGCTTCAATAAGTAAAGTTTGCGCCTCTCTTTTTGAATGTGACCATTGTTTTAATAGATTAAAGTGGAAATACCTAACGAGATACTATGACAAAGCACACTTGAATGTATTGCATAAATATGCATATAAGGAGATAGGAGAAAAAAACAATTGAGCATATAACAAAGTTAATGATCAAATGAGAACTATTACCTCAAAACGAGAATTCTAACAAAAAAACCCAAAAAGAACATGAAAAAGCAAGTTGAAAATGAAAAGTGTTGATGCTAGAATAATATATATATATATATATTTTCGTTCGGGGTAAATTTTCAACATTTTTTAATAATGACGTTAAAGATGAAATATCATGACTTCAAAAAACTTTAAAATTTCAATGATTTTCAAGCATGACATTAAAGATAAAATATTTCGTCTTTGAAAAGCCTTGAAATTCTAACGATTTTTAGGCATGACATCAGATATGAAATATCATGTCTTTGAAAAACTTCAAAATTCCAACAATTTTTCAGTCATGGTGTTAAAGAAAAAATACTTATCACTGTTTTCAACCATAGCGTTAAAGATAAAATATCATGATTTAGAAAAACATTAAAATCTTGACAATTTTTCAACCATGGAATTAAAGCCAAAGAATATGACTACAAAAAACCTTAAGTTTTCAAAATATTTCAAACATGACATTATAGAAATTTTTTATGACTAAAAGAACTTAAAAAATAAACACCTAAACGAAAGAGTCATTGTACCACGAGTAATTTATTTTTTAAATGTTAAATGTATAGCGATTTTAAAATCTTAGCCTAAGACAACTTGACACATTGCGACAAAAATTTAAAAATCAACCATCAAATTGACACGCAGTGTAGGTGAATTTGATCCATTGTAATGAAAACTTAAAGACCAACCATGAAATTGATACATTGTGGGACAGATTCGATTCATTATAACGAAGACTTTAAAATCAACTATCAAATTGCACATAATGAGATCAGATTGCTAGTCGAACATCGACACAGACAGTACAGGAAAAAAAAACCAAAATAATAAATAAATAAAAATGAAAATACAACAGAAATAAAAAATTCAAAAAAAAAAACAACACACAGATTTAAAAAGTAATAACAAGTAATAAAACATAACAAAAAAAATTAAAAAACATGACGCAAAAAAATCAAATACAAAAAAGACAAAAAAAACACATAAAAATGTTAAAAAAAAAAAAAACTTGTAAGAACTAAAAATTATTATAAATATATATATATATATATATATATATATCAAAAACACTTAATTTAAGAAAAAAATTAAAAATTAGCAAAACTAAAACACATTAAAAATATTTTTTTTCCAAGTTAAAAAATAAAATAAAATAAACCACAATTAAACAAAAAAAAATAAATTAGAATTTGGCCCTGGGCGGCTTAGGTCGATTCCCGAATCGAACTAAGCCGCTCCAAGGCCAAATTTTTAAATTAAAAAATAAAATAAAATAAAACAATAAAACATAAAAATTTGGCCCTAGAGTCGACCCAGGTCGCCCCAAGGCCAAACTTTTTAATTTAAAAAAAAAGTTAAAATTTTTTCTTCTTCTTAAATTATTTGTTTTTTGAAAAAAAATAATTGTTTATTTTATTTTATTTTTGTTTAAATTTTTAGTTTTTAGAAATTAATTTTGTTTTTTTTACAATTTTGTGTGTATATGTTTTGATTTTTTTGGTCATGTTTTTTTCTTTATTTTTAAAATGTTTTTTTACTTGTTATTATTTTTTAATAATAATAATATGTTTTATTTAATTTTTGATATTTTTATTTTTTATTTTATTTTATTTATTTTGTTTTATTTAATTTGTTTAAATTTTTGGTTTTTACAATTTAATTTTGTTTTATTTTACATTTTTATGTTTTTTTTGTTGTTTTTTTTTTTCATATATATTTTTATATTTGATTTTTTTGTCATGTTTTATTTTTTTTTACCAACATTTAAAAAAAATATCCACATCTAATACATTAGGAAATTTAATATATAAAAAATAAGTTCTATAAACAAAAATGGTTGATGTTGCATCAACACTTTTCAAAATCAACATGAAAATCATTAACATTTAAAAAAATGTTCATACTTGATACATAAAAAAATTTTGAAGTGTAAAAAATAATCTCTTTAAAAAAATGAGTTGATGGTGCATCAACACTTTTCAAAATCAACATGAAAATCACTAACATTTAAAAAAAATGTTCATATCTGATACATAAGAAAATTTAAAATGTCAAAAATATGCTAAAAAAAGGTGTATTATGAACAACCACTTTTTAGAATCCGCTGATTCTTTTTGCTACTTCAAAAAAATGGGTAATCAGTAAAGTTCTCGTTTGATCAGTAACATTTATATATTAACACCATTGTATATATAAGCATTCTATTCATTGTCATCACAAAGCACAACTTCTAGATGTAGCCATAACAAAGTTTAAAAAGGACTAGCCTAAAAAGATAACATAAAAAATGTTGCAATCAAATATTTTAACTTAAGTGTTTCTCATAAATTCATGAAAGAAAATTAAAACTTTACCTACTACATTAGCCACGACTATGAAGTAATCACCGACAATATTTTTTTTTTTGAGAGACAACAAACATACATTGGCAATTTTATTTTTTTGGTCTAAGCTAACAACTCTTAGAGGATTATACAAATAAAAATTTCAAAGAGGAAACAATAATTGCACATCTATATATGCTCAAAAAGTGACTTTGTATCACTAAGATCCATCAGATGGTAGTGAATGATGTTTTTATGGGTATTTTGACCTAAATGATGTTAAAATATGATTAATGGAGTACTAATCTTGGTAGAGTACAGGTGATGGCCTGAGCCCATAAGCTTTTTGTTTCCAAGTGATCCTATCGCCCCGCACAGGTCCTGCCATGGGAGAACGAAAAAATAATTTCCATGATAAAATTTGATGAACTTCCTTCGGTCTTATCTCATGCACCCCATCCTTGCCATCTGATCCACACAGAGACTCAGCTTCCACAAGCCAGAACCAACTTTCATAGTAATCATAAGAAGAATTTAAGAGACCGACATGACTTATAGCATAAGTGCAGTCCTCGTACCTAGACCGTCGCAGACCTTCGTATCTAACCCCACAAAGACTTCCATAAAGAAAAAAGGCACAAGAATTAGCAAGACAAACAAAGAAAAACTTACAGTCCCGAGGCCAAAAGACATGCAGGGAGAAAAACTTCTACTTATACCCAGGAATTACAATAAAACTAAGCCTAGAGGCAAAGCTGATAACGACACATCCCCAAAACCTAGGATTATCAAACCAAACCAGACAAAGAAGGTCCCCAGGGCCGACAATAGAGGCACAAATCCCATATAACCCCATTCAAGAAAGAATAATTTCGAACCGAACAGACACAAAGACCATACCGGTCAACATGACATACTACATCAAGGATACAAGCACCGACAACTTCCTGAAACCCCGCTTTCTCCCAACCTCAGGCAAGTCGACCCCATGCATACCCAAATCCCATAACCAGACAAGTTGATGCATGGAGGAGGGAGAGAAGAAGCAGATCACATACCAGTTTACCCTTGCCTGAAGAAGATTAGCCCACCACCTCGCCTGGAGCCACATTGTTCCTCTGCTCTCGGCGTCACCCTTCCACAATTCTTTACCTTGGACAAAGAACCTACCTTCAACTCTCGCAGAGCGCTTGACACAATGCCAAACCCAAGAAACAATGTTGATTCCACCTCCTGCAAGAGTAATAACCTCTTGCATGCAAGGAGCCACCACATCTATCGCATCGAGCGTGTGGAGGGTGGTGGGTTTGTATCCCAATATCCTTCGCATTTACCTATCTTAATGGGAGTGTTGTCCAACTCACACCCCGATCAGGGGAATTTTTAACAAGTTATACCAAAAAATTCTTGTCTTGTTAAATTCCAATTCCAAATTTTTAATTTCTTCATATTGGTTCAAATAACTTAATGACTCCAATGCCAACTAAAGGCCATAACTTGAAACCTTTTCTTTTGAGCTCTATTAATTCTATATCCATTCTAATTTACAATCAATTGTTTGCTAATTCATATAATTATCTATTTTCCCAATTGTATATTGTGTATAACTCAAATAAACAACATGGTTTTTTGTATGAGAAAATAAGCAAAAAGATATTGAAGACATTTGAGTTTCCTATGAGCTTGTAAGCCATAAAAAACTAAATATAAAGTTTTTCTAGAGAAATAATTATTAGATTGTACCATGATATGTAATATCAAAGCACCATTTGTAAATGAAAAAACTAAAATTTACAAAGATAATTAATTGGTTGAGAATAAAAACACTTTCAACATATTCCAAAATCCTAAAATAGAAATATATTATGCATTACATTTTATAGAGACAATTTTGCAAGACAAGGAGCTTGAATTGAGAATTGACAAAAGCACGCTAGGTAAGCTAAGAAGAAGTCAGTTGGGTGTAGCTTGAGTGATTGAGAGGAAAAACTGTTTCCCCTTTCACTTAGGTTTAAATCATACTTTGTGACATGTTTTCTCTTTCTAAACTAATTGTAATTGAGATGTTGACCTAACATTGAGCCATGGAGACTCTAGTTTACCTAGAGTACCATCCCTGGAAGAAGGGGAAGTGGCTAGTGGGTTTCTCTAGTAAAATCATTAGGTAGAAAAGGGAATACAAGAAGAATTATAAATGGATACAAAATCTTTGGAATTTTTTCTTTCCTTCAGGGTCCAACTTTTGTAGCTTGTTGTCACTCTAAATTAATCAGTGTGCCAACTACAAAAAAATCTTAAGTAACGTTATCAACTGTCACAACCCCACGACGATCACACCAATCATACCACTGCGGGCACACGAAACTGACAATTTTCCATTACAAGGTACACAACTACTTGCTTCTAGACTTCGCCTTTAGCTTATGTATCTCTTAGTGAAGCCACTATCAACTTTGCGGAAGTAAGTTTTCAAGCAACTTTAACAAAATAGCCCTTTGGTACATCTTATATGAAGGAGACAAGTATTCACTTGCCTTGCCATCTCCATCCATGTGCTACCCTAGGTCTGCACCAACATCCTCCACGAATGCTCTAATGGAAACTACCAAATAGTTAGTATGTTGAGATAGGTAAAATTAGCTAGTAAGGAGAAACACATAGGAAAAAACCACATTTTAGTATAACCTGATATTTTAGAGAGGTGTCATACAACAAAATGAACTACTTAAAACATGTATGTATACTAAAGTGTGCTATTAATCTCATTTTGCAAAATTTGGTTCCCACGAGCTTATATAGGCTTACTAGAGACTACATGTTGAACCAAAGTTTTGTTAAAGCTACCTCAACTACCGAAACAACCCCCTTCCAACAAAGAGTATTCTTTGAAAAATATGGTCCAACTCTCCTTCCATAACCATGTATACCCTACCCATCTTGTCCTTGTACCCCTTCATTTTGAAATTCCCTTCCAATACCATCTCCCCCTGCTCAAATCAATAACAAATAAAAAATTTGTCCCAAATGTATTTCAAATCTTGGCATCAATAGGTGAATTAAGACTTTCACTACCTTTTTCGTCTGATATATAATTAAAGAACCATGCATATTACCATATATTAAATCGGAGGCTATGAAAACCCAAAAAAACAAAATAAAAATTAAAGTACATTAAAACGTAAATCACTTTGGAAAGAATTCAAGTATTCAAAATCAATAAAGGCATAACAAACTTCAATATCTTGTCCAACCACAATTAAATCTAATCTAATTCATTACCTTCAGATAAATAAATAGAGAAGATGAAAACAATTATTTTATTAAGTTATCCTCCTAAAATTTAAAATTCTAATAAAAAAAAGTCCTCATATTCTTGTTCACTATGTTGACCCTCTCAATCTAAATTTCACAAACTTTTTATTCCATTTCTAATTCAAAGGGAATGACAACAAACACAAAATTCCATATATATATATATATGAATTGTATTAGGTTTAATTTAAAAATTCTAATAAAAAAAGTCCTCATATTCTTGTTGACTATGTTGACACTCTCAATCTAAATTTCACAAACTTTTTATTCCATTTCTAATTCAAAGGAAATGACAACAAACACAAAATTCCATATATATATATATGGAATTTTGTGTTTGTTGTCATTTCCTTTGAATTAGAAATGGAATAAAAAGTTTGTGAAATTTAGATTGAGAGCGTCAACATAGTCAACAATAAATAACAAACACCTAAAAAGATAAATGGACCATTATTAAAAACATTTATTGCATTTATTTACTGAATAATGTTGAGTATGCTGTTATTGATGTCAAAGTGGGTACATGCAGGTGTAGGATGTAGAGTGAGTGCATATATCATCATTGATGTTATGGTTTGGAGGCTATTATGTCCACTTTGAGAATGCAGTGATGATTTACCATCACCGTAGAAATAAAAAACACAATAAAAGATAAATGGACCATTATTCAAAACATTTATTGCATTTATTTACTAAATAATGTTGAGTATGTTGTTATTGATGTCAAAATGGGTACATGCAGGTGTAGGATGTAAAGTGAGTGCATATATCATCATTGATGTTATGGTTTGGAGGCTATTATGTCCACTTTGAGAATGCAGTGATGAAACCCTAGCTAACTCTAGCACTAGGGTTCGGTTTCTTGGACGATGGGCACACCTTGTGATTGTTGAGGATTTTGATGATGCATATCAGTTAGTTTTTCTTGGATACTCTCGCCATTGGATTCTCCTCTTCATGTTGATTCCGGTGGTATGTGGACTGTCCCATGGACCTTCACGGTTTGTGATAAAAGCTCAATCAAAGTTGAAGATCACATTGTGGTCCAAAACCTTGATGATGTGGTGACAATGTTGTGATGATGTTTTATGATGCTTTCTATTGATTCTTTTAATAGTTAAAGAAATAAAATAACCATTTGAAATATTAAGGAAATATTGATTCACCCCCCTCTCAGTATTTCCAACGATTGGTATTAGATTATGTTCTTCTTTGCAGCTTAACCACTTGAAGGCAGCTTTGTAGCATTTAGTGTTGACTCATGGAACCCGAATTTGAAGATAAGATGGTTGTTGATATTGAAAAAGATATTAAATACCTCAAGAACATTTTTTTTTAAAATGGAATGGGATAAGGATTTGGTAAAAGGCTTGTATAATAGTGCTTGTAAGGAAATTGAAGAGTTGAAGTTTGAGAAGACAAAATATTACGATAAATGGAGATGGTATGTAGTTGAAATCACCAAACTTCAAGATCAAATTAATAAACAATAAACACTAGAAAAGGATCAAGAACTTAATGAAGCAAAGAAGGAAGTGGAGCACCTCAAAAACATGCTAGAAGAGGAAAAAAAGAGAGAAAACACCTTGACAATCCAACAAGGAAAAGGAAAAGTCAAATTAGTGGAATAAACAAGATAAAGAACATGGAAAGAAAATCACCTCATTGAAGAATCAAAAAGGATCGAGGGTGTATTAAGTCGTCATATGATGCAGAAGGAAGAAGATTGCATAAACCATGAGCAAGAAATTGTCATCTTGAGAGAAAAAGTTGGAAAGCTAGCTAAAAAATTGAGGAAATCACAGGTCTTGGATGACATTATCAATTGACAAAGATCACCACTTATCAAGAAATGTCTTGGATATGTTGGTGAGTCATCATTCTCCAATAATGAAGAACAACCACATGTCAAAGACGAAGAGAAGCCTCATCCCAATGATGAAGAGTAGCCACATGAAGAGAAACCTCATCCCAAAGATGAAGAGCAACCACATGTCAAGGAAGAAAAGGAGTCTCATGAAAGGAAGCCTCATGCCAAAAATGGAGAGAAGCCCAAAGTCAAAGTCCTGTATAAATCAACCAACACCGAAAGCTGGAAGACCAATGCTATAAGAAATCGGGATGATGCATTCACAACACCAATTCATAATAGAGCATTCAAAAGTGGAGAGAAACAAAGATACTCTCAAGGGAGAGAAATATTCAACAAATATTCACCCTATACACCTAGGTATATAGGCACATTTTATGGTTATTGTTATGCATGTTCTAACTATGGACACAGAGCTGAAGTTTGCAAGGGATATAGCAAGAGTATTGATAGAGGGTTTTATCAAATCCCTAGAAGTAGCTTTTCTGGAATACAAGACAAATTCCCATACACCTAAGACAAAAAAATTTACAACACCTTTGCTCCATTATTAAGGCCAGATGTAGAGTGTTATTCATGCCATAATTTTTTCCATTTTGCACGAGATTGTAGAAGTGGCTTGACGTGGACCCTGCAAAACCAGGAAGGAAGATAAGATCGCTAGGGTATGGTAGAGAAAACTTGTTTCATAATTAATTATCATACAATTGGTAGATGCATTGAGATAGGGGGATTTTTAGGAGAGCATACCGTCATGGGGAGCCTATGTGTTGGAAGATATGATGTGAGCATAAAGCACATTGTCAGGGTGAGCTTATAGCGATGATGCAATAGGTAAGCATATTTTCAGGGGGAGCCATATCACTTGGAGATATCGTTGTGGACGTGTCATCCACCCTTTGCTATTGATGTCAAAGGGGGCTAGAACCTTGGAGGAATCAAGGGGGAGAGAGAGATGAAAGATAAAACATACCTTTTGATGCTAGGCACATTTCCATAAATGAAAAAGGGGGAGATTGTTGAGTATGTTGTCATTAATGTCAAAGCAGGTACAAGTGCGACAGGTATAGGTAGGATTAGGATGTATAGTGAGTGTAGATATTGTCATTGATGACAGCTTTGAATGCTATTATATCCAATTTTAGAATGCAATGATGAAACCCTAGCTAACCCTAGCATTAGGGTTTGGTTTCCTAGACGATGGAAAAACCTCGTGATTGTTGAAGATTTTGATGATGTAAATCCATTAGTTTGTATTGAATACCCTCGCCATCAGATTCTCCTTGATGTGTTGATTCTGGTGGTATGTGGATCATCCTGTGGACCTTCACAACTTGTGAGAAAAGCTTAGTTAAAGTTGAAGACCACATTTGTGGTCTAAAACCCTGATGATGTGGTGAAAATGATGTGATGATGTTTTATGATGCTTTCCGTTGATGCTATGAATAATTAAATAAATAAAGTAACCAATTGAAATATTAAGGAAATATTGATTCAACCCCCTCTCAATATTTCCAACAAATAAAAAATAAAAAGTAGTTCTCGTAACATCCTCTAGTTAAAAGTTCATGTAATAAAAGTTAATAAAGGAAAAATAAGACCATGGTTAAGGGACACTTATTCCAAGCTAAATGTTAGGTAAAGATATCCTAGTGGGCATCATTGGATGTGTTTATGGCTAAGGGAAATTGGCAAAGGCAATGGATAAGGCATTAAAAATGAAAAAAAGTATTTTGGCACATTTATTTATGAAAATAAAGGAAAATAGGAGAAAAGGAAGGTGAAATGTCACAGGTTGCATGTGAGGAGGAAATTGAAGGAAAATAATGGAAAATAAAGAAAATAGAGGTCTCACTAATAAAAAGGTTTATGAGGATCATTTTGTAACTTTTTTTCAGTTTAGTTTTGGAGCTCTCTTATTATTGTCTCTCTCTCTCTCACACTCTTGGGCACTTGAGAGTTTTCTTGGAGCATTCTAGCTTTGGAGCAAGGAAGGGAAAAACAAGTAAAGGAAGGACAAGGAGAAGAAAGGAAAGCAAAGAGAAAGCAAGGAAGAGCAAGATCAAGCAACTTCAGTGGGAATACTTGCAGGTAACATATTTCATATGTGATTTCCTAGGTGGTTTTGACATGCATGGCTTTGCATGTTGGTCCTTGGTTCTCTGGATGTCGATGACATGGTCTTGCCAGGTTATGATAGTGGTTTTCAACCTTGCCTTTCCTTTTTCCAGATAACCATGGTGTGATGGGATTATTTCTTGGTTTTGAGCTTTGGAATTACCGGATGGTTTCAGAATCCAGGGTATAGGTGGTCTTAGGAAAATTCCCAAAGGCCTAGGAATCCCTTGACTGGTTTTGGTGGGATACACAGTAAATAATGAGGGTGGAGTCTCGATTTAGGGCCTAGTGTTCCAGTGTGGATTTTGTAAAGCCTGAGAGATAAGGAGACGAAAAATTCCTCAAGGATAGTGATGGAGTCCAGAGGAATTCCAAGCTCGGTTTGGTTTTGTGATCTCGGTGCTGGTTTTGGTGAGATCACGGTTTGGTGAGGGTGGAGGCAGTTTAACCTCTGGATTCCCTTGGTTTTTTTTCGATTGGTTTATCCATGGGATCCCACATTCATGCTTGGAATATGGCACGGGGGTAACTGGATGAAAGAAATATTTGGTTCAACCATGTCTATGGTAGGGTGGTACGTGGAAGTCCCAAACTTGGTTGGCTCTTACTTATGTTTAATAAAAAATAAGTTATATTTCCTTTTTACTTGTTATTATGTGGCCTTAATGGTTGTTATCTCATTGTTATTTACATGGTTTAATGCTGGTTATAAGCATGGTTATATGATTGGTTATAGTCATGGTTATTTCATGTATTTATTTGTAACTGAAAGGATAATGGATGAAAGACCTAATTGATGTCAAAATAGTTAAGGGAAGAGTGTGGTGGTCCTTCTTGTCAAGTCTCATATGAGTTATCAATCATTTATGATCTATCTTGTTTTCAAGTCCTGTAGATTGCATCGATGCCAACTGTTTTACATAATGACAGTTCCGATTGGCGATGGTCAGGCCTAGTCCTGGAGCCAGTTTTTTCCTTGCAAGTATTTTTGTCATGTAAATTATGGATTATGAAATCTATAGGGGTTTCTGGGTAGTGACCTAGATTTTGGGCTTGAAAAGTGGCACGAATCCCAGAGTTGCAGGCACAACACTAGGGAAAAAATTTCGCAGAAGCTCCCTTGCCCTTGCTGTGGGAACTTCTGGAGCCTCCCAGACACACCCTTGTCCATATCAAAGGAGCGTCCAGGGGTTTGATGCACTAAAAATCAGTGGGACCCATCGACTGGTCATGGGGACGACTCAAAAGGTGTCTAGGAGTCCTGTAGTAGGTATAAAAGGCATATGTTGTGCATTTATGCCAATTCCACTTCCTTAAGGTCACCTAGGAGGTCAACTCTTGTCATAGTAGCCCCTCATCTCATGTTTAGATCAGGTAAGCTGGTGAAAGTGGGTAGATATGAGGGGAGGAATCGTTACATTTCTCACCATATGTTTGACAATGTTGGAATTTTATTTTCATCCTATTTTTCAAATTAAAGTATTGTAAAATATTGGGTTTCTATATTCCCCATCACAATTTCATTTTATCTAAAATCATGCCTTTTCATAGTAAATTTTCTCTAAAAAATTCACTTAAATAACTATATTTTATAAAATAACTTTACTTTCAATATATATATATATATATATATATATATATTTTTTTTTTTTCCACTGGAAAAATCGTAATCTTTCATTAACTTGAAAAATTACATATTGTAGATGCATTATGCATATGCTATAGAGTTCATCTGCCTCATGTGGGCTCAGTTTAAAGTCTAGTATGTCTGTTATAAAACCAAAATCATCACGCAGGATGTTCATTTGTTGTTCTGTTTATATATACATATTGCCACGCAGGGCTTCTGATAAGTAGTGCTGTCAACTATATACAAAAAGTTGTTCAAAAAATATCATTTTCCTGATTTGTATCTCATGGGCTGGCTACCCTATGATAGTGTGTATCTATGTAAGGACGATGGTAGTATTGATATGCATTTGTTCCTTGCTGCTCCTGTATCATCCACTCTCCTCTGGGAAGTGTCGTAGCCTCCTTGGATAGTTGGTCGGCACTGTTGTTGTGTTCCCTGTAGATATGATTGCAAGTGATGTCAATAAATTGAGCCTTCAGTATATTTATTTCATCCAATATGTTACTGAGTGTGTGTGTGTGACAAACAGTAATGTTGTTGAACCAATCTATGATGATCTTCGAGTCTCCAAATATATGAATGTGCATGCAGTTGTGCCCCAATGCAAAATGCATGAGATGACGAAGAGTGATAATCTCTGCAAAATTGTTTGAGCCTATCCCCAGTCCCATTTTGACTTTATAGAAGTGATGATCATTTATGTATAATATAAAACCTCCCCCGCAACCCTGCTGCTGGGCAACGCCATCAAAAAAGGCCCATGGGGTGCTTTTTTCAATATGCGGAGGATCGCGAGGTCTTCGAGTACGAGGTTGCGGAGGCTCAGGCAGTTCATTATAGGCAGATATGATGAGAGCAGTTAGATGAGGCCAGCTCACTGGTTTTTCATCAAAGATAGCCCGATTTCGAGCCAGCCAGAGGTACCAGCTAATAATAATGGGCAGGCTTTGTAATTTGGAGTTTTTGTGACCATAATACCATGATTCCCAGGTTCGGATTATATCGTCTCCTTCCCATTTTCCTGTGAATTGTATAGAGGAAGATACAGATTGCCACAAGGTCAATAATGATGTGCAATTTAGGAACAAATGGAGGCTCGATTCGGAAGTGCATTTACACAGGGTGCACCAGGTAGGTCCATAAACTGCTCGGCGCATGAGATATTCCCCTGTGGGTACAACACCTTTAAGGATACACCAAAAGAAGAGTTTCTGCCTGGGGGGCGCGGTGAGCTTCCATAATGACTTCCACCAAAATGAAATCAAATCCGGAACCTTGTGCGATATCAGCGATAGATAACCTGTCTTTGGTGTATATATTCCATTCTCGGAATGATGCCAGATTAGCTCGTCCGACCCCTGTTTAATCCTGATGTGAGACTCTGATAAAGCATTAATATATGCAGTCCATTCCTGGTGCCAGTGAGGTGGAAGATTAATCTGTAATGCAGATTTCCAGCGCTGATCTAATATGGATGAGTTTTGAGGATCAGCAATGTCAGCCAGAACTTTGATCTCTTGTGAGTGTAGGTGCCGAATGAGGGCCTCAGGTAGTATATGTCTGCCGCCGCTTCCATTCCATGGGTCTGTACCAATACGAGCCAAAGATCCGTCATTGATTTTCCAAACCAGATTATCTCTGATGAGAGGCATAGATTTAAGAAGTGCTTTCCATACAGATGAGATACCAGATTTGGGCCAGGTTGGAAGTCGGATCCATTCCATGATGTGTAGAGGCCAGATATATTTGTGATATGTGATGCTGGTCCAGAGATTATGGCCTGTGAGTAAAGTCCACCCCATTTTTGCAGCAAGGGCTTGAGCAAATGTAGGCAGGTCTTTTAGTCCCCAGCCTCCCCATTTTTTGGGAATAGCAATCTTCTTCCATCCTACCCATGCGAATATGCGCTTGTCCTGGTTCCCATTCCACAGATATCTGTTGCATATTTGATGTAATCTAGCCAAGATGCTCCTCAGAATCCAGGCAAGAGCCATCCAAAAGACCGGTGTGGCCTCCAGGACAGATTTAACCAATACAAGTCTGCCAGCTCTAGATAGATATTGGTGGCTCCATATATTGAGGCGCTTCTCCAATTTTGCAACTAGCCAGACCCAGTCAGCAATCTTTTGGCTGATAGGCTTGATCCAGAATCCTAAATATTTGAGGCCATGGTCTAAGGGACAGATGCAGAAAGGAAACAGTTGGCGAGCCAAATGGGACTCTTGGATTGAGGTTCTGGAAAGAATGATGGATGATTTTGAATGGTTAGCAAGCATCCCAGTAGCAGATGAGAATAGTGTGAGGATTTTCGAGAAGGAGCGGGAATCCCTGATGCTGCCATCAAGGAAAATCATGACGTCGTCCACAAAAAGAAGATGGGTGAGAAAGCAGTCATCAGATATTTTGAGTCCACTAAATTCCCCATTTCTCTTTGCTGTATCGATTAGTCGACTCAGGCCATCCATGACAATCAGGAAGAGAAGAGGAGATAGAGGACAACCCTGTCTAAGACCACGTTCAGAGTGAAAAAACTGTGATGCCGACCCATTTATCAAAACACTAAAGGTGGGGGTGGAGATACAAGCCATGATCCAAGTGATGAAATTGATGGGGAAGCCCAGATGGATGAGAAGCATCTTGATGTAGAGCCAACTGACACGGTCAAATGCCTTTGCTAAATCTATCTTTAAGATAATGGCTTTGTGGTTCTTGGTCCAGATGGTGTGGAGAGCTTCTTGAGCCGCTCCGATGGCTTCATGAATCTGACGATGTTCCAGGAAAGCAAATTGATGAGGGGCAATATTACGGGACAGAATAGGACGGAGGCGATTTGCTATGATTTTGGAGATGATCTTGTAGAGCACATTACATAGAGAGATGGGGCGATAATCATCGAAGGAGGAAGGGGAGTCTGATTTGGGGATCAGAGCTATGAAAGTCGAGTTGATGGCATTGTACAGTGACCCAGATACCCTGCATTCCTCCACAACCCTCAGTAAGTCATTGCTGATCAGCTCATAGAAAGTAATGTAAAACTCAATGGTCCACCCGTCCGGCCCTGGGCTACGATCCCTCTTGAACCATTTTAGGGTGCTCTCAAGTTCCCCAGGTGTCACTGGATCAAATAGTGCCTCTGCCTCATCCTCATTTACAAACCTGGGGAAGTGACCAGCAATGTTAATGATATCAGCAATAGTTGAGCCTGGGGGTTGTTTGTAGAGATTCCTGAAGTGTGATGATCCCAGGTGTGAGAGCTTGTTGAAGGAGTCTGCTACTCCACCTTCTGGCAATGGGAGATTCCAAATTGTATTTTTAACCTTTCTGCCTTTAGCATAGTTATGAAAGAATTGGGTATTGTCATCCCCAACTTTTAACCAGGTGGCTCTACTACGAAGACGGATGGATTCCTCTCACTCTCTTAGAATTTTTGACTTCTGATTTTCTAGTTCCACCAGATGGGCTTTGTCTTCAGCTGTAGCGAATCCCAATCCTCTTTCATCCGATAGTGAGGATAGTTTAGATTCTATATGCAGTAGTGCTGAGTTATCCTTTTGATATTTCTCTTTGGCCCATTTAATAGAAAGGTGCTTGAGCTGAGACAAGTTAGAGCAGAACTCCTTTTCCAAGGAATCTGACCTATCAATCAGGTTTTGAGTCCAAAAATCCTTAACCATCTTGATATATGAGGGATCCTGTATCCAGCCATGATTGAACTTGAAGGGGGCTTTTGGTTTTTTATGAGGCCCCAATATCTCCAGGTATATTGGATAGTGATCCGATATGCCGCCAGTACCCACCCATTGTTTGTAATAATGCAACTGTTGTATCAGGGTACCTTTCATTATAAATCTATCTAGTCTGCGAGCAAGAGCAGCATCTCCAATTCTTCTGTTCCTCTAGGTGGGGAGCGGTTTATGCATAGGGACATCGATCAGGTTATGTCACTCCAGAAGGTCGGTCATATACCCAGTAATCGAGTCAATCTGAGCCATGGTTCCCCATGATTCACTATATCCCAGGGAGAAGTTTAGATCACCCCCAATAATGATGTTGTCTGCGGAGAGGATAGATAGGCTCAATAAGTGATTCCAAAAGTTCTCTCTTTGTTGACAGGGGCCATATATGTTAATGACTCTGAGACTGGATCCCAGGTCAGCCGAAAAGAGATCTAATCCCATGAATCCCTGTCCTCCCCAGGTAGCTAGAGCTCTGATGGATGCTGGGTTATACCCAATCGCAAGGCCCCCCGATCTACCAGTGGAATCCATCGCTGAAAATTGCCATCCCGGGATGATGGAGGATAAGGAGGCGGTAATAGAGTCTGTCGGGCCAAGGGTCTCTTGGAGGAGGATAATGTCAATAGGAACAGATTCAAAAAGTCTGCGCAGGGCTAGTTTCTTGGAGGCACTAGCCAAGCCTCGGCAGTTGAAGGAAAGACACTTCATGGGGGAAGATTGCCCGGGGTGTTCACTGCTCTAAGAACCCCATCAATGGTGGATTGTCGCCCAGAGGCAACCTCCGCACCCGCCCTCCTGATGGCTTTTGACAAATTTGATTTTCTCCCCCGGGCAGACAAGGGAGTCGACCCAGATGTTACAATACCCAAACCAGCAATCTTTAGATGAGAACCGAGTGAGTGTACTCGAGGACGCAGATTATAGTGGTGTTTTGACCCCCGGGATGAGGAAGGTGAGGAGGATGGTGAGGGATGTGTATGTAATGAGGGAGCAGATGGAGCAATGACCGGAGATGAGGGTAAAGTGCAAAATGCAACAGACATAGATGGAGAATGCATTGAGGAGCAAGGAGAGTAAACAGATAAGGGAGTAAAGAGAGATGTACCCGAAGCGGAGGCAGATGCTGCAACAGCCCGAGATCTGGTGACCGGCGGAGATAGTGTTCTGTGAGCTGCTCCAGGAACATGTTGAGGATTGCTGATGGGGGGACCCGATGCCGGAGTACGCAGAGTGACCGGCGATATAGTCCTCGAGGGCACATTTGATGGCGCAGGGGATTCTTCTTGTTTCTTGTTAAGAGGACAGTCCTTGAAAATATGCCCCACCCTGTGGCAGCGACGGCATCTGAATGGCACCCCTTCGTAGTCCAGTATCTGAACCCTAGAGTATTTGCCCCAGTGTAAAGTAATCTTCTCCTCCAATCCTTCGCGGGTGTCCAGATGTACCAGGATGCGAGCTAGAGTTCTGTTCCTTGACTCTACGAAGGTACGGTCATGGTCAAGATATGATCCCAGTGCATTCCCAATGCGCATGAAGACCTCTTCACTCCAGTACTGAAGGGGTAGCCCTGGCAAACGAACCCACAGCGGACCAGCTCCAATTTGTTCTCTCTCCGGGTCAAATAGAGGGCTCCATCTTTTTAACAGAACCGGCGCCATCTCAATGTGCCAATACCTCGCCAGCACCAAGTCCGTGTAGTTTTCCTTTGCGAAATGTAGGGCAAACCAGCCTCTGGGTAATACTTGCACCTCAGGTAATTCCTTAAGAACCCCTCCCCAAATCTCCTTCACCCAAAGGGTGAGACGGGTCGCCGAATATGCTCTCCCTTGAACATGCCCTACAAGAATGGTGTTCGCCATTTTGGCTGCTTCCCCAATAGCAGAAGAATCTCCGAAGCGTATAGATATGTCCCTTGAGGTTGCTTTGACACACTTGGTCCTTTTCTTCCCAGTACGTGGAGCAGAAGGGTGATCCACTAATGGATCCGGGGAGCCATCCAGGTGAGCTGATTTTGAAGATCTGACCCTGACGGCAGGGGTCTCAAAACATCCCGAGGGCGAGTGAAGGGAGGCAGAGGGCACGACAACCGCCGAAATGGGAGGACCCGATGATGTTGCAGCAAAGAAAGTTGTATTGGGCGGATGCGGGTCGAATGAAGGCGACGGGGGGATAACAGTTGACAGGAAGCGAAGGGTCCCAGGCGACAGAGGAGGGAGGTCTAGGGCAGGAGGCTCATGGGGGGAAGTTCCGGCAGGGTGTTGAGAAGGACGGTGATCCGGAAGAGTTACCACCGGGGAAGTATGCGGCGACGGAACCGGAGGTCGGCTAGGGCCAGCTTCAGAAGAAATGAAGTTAGGGCACCCGAAAATTACCTGTTCAGGATGCGGGTCGTCTGAATAGTCTACTGCCTCCTCCGTTTCCATAACATCACCGACAATATCAGTAGTCATCCTGAAAGCGACAGATGGGCCTGAAAAACCGGGCCAGGTTACAGGCAGAATAGGTGCGCGGTTAGGGAGCTTCAGGTGACAGAGAGAGGGCTGGCTGAAACCCTAGCCGAAACCCTTACGGTCAATCGCAGAGCTCGCCAACTCTCTTGTAGTTTTCTATTCTACTTCGGTTTCATTTGGCTCGATTTTGGGTTTCCTAGCCACATCGTTGAAATAAAATAATTCTTCTAAAGGGACCATATACATATATATTTATTTATTTTTATTTTATTTTATTATTTTATTTTTTATTATTATTTTATTATTTTATTTTTATTTTATTTTTTATTTTATTTTTTATTTTATTTTTTATTTTATTTTTAATTTTTTTTTATATTTTTTAATTTTATTTTATTTATTTATTTATTTTCGATATTTATCTATTTTTCATCTAGATTTATATATATGAATAAACATTTTTTAAGACAAAATTGGTAAAATTTATTGATAAAAAGGACGAGGCTAAATCCTCCATAAGATAATACAAAACATCACCCATAGGGTGCACTAGCGTTCTTGAAACAAAGTGTTTGAGTAGACAAAACCCATGTCATCCTATTTTGTAAATTCCATAGAAATTCCAAATTCAAATTGGTATTCAGGCACTTAATGGAGACTATAGGTTGTTGATTTACCCCTACCTCAATTTGTGACTATGGGATGGACAATATTTTTAATTGGTCATTAATGACCAAATGCCCAGTTTTTTCGACGTATCTTGATTTGCAAAGTGATCAAACTACTCATTATTTTTTCGAAGAACATGTATCCATTGAATGTGATCAAAATTCTTTGCAAGAGAGTTAATTCTATATAGGATGACATTGATCATGTTATCTTTTGGAGAATTCCCTTTACGCATAGGTTGGATTAGTAAACTAGTCTCCAATAACATTTAATTTGTAGATGTTGATATTTTTCACTAGTGTTAGACCTTGAAAACATGGATAAGTCCCTCCTTGCTCATTAGTCTTGCCTTCAAGGTTCCATGCATAACTACATTCTAGAATTCCTTTAGGGATATATAGAACCCCTCCTGCACCTGCCATTCCTTGATTTCCTTTATAATCTCCATCAAATAATAAGCAATAATTATTGTGTTGTTCCCTTCATTCTATGAATTCTAATGGGTGCATATGATTCTACTAAGATGGGATACTTCTCAGTGGATTCAGAGGGATGTATTTGGGGTGTGCCCTTTCCATAAGGATACCCACCGAATATCCTCGTTCTCATCCAAATACTGAGACTTAGTAAATTGAATTACTTTACTGAGAAAATGATACAACATTAGTGTGTGGGCCTAGATAGCTACTTGTTTAGGGTGCATCAACTTCTCTTGTGTAACACCCTTGCTCAACCCCTAGAATGTAAATAACATGTATATGTGGAACTAGGTTGGTTAGTCAAAACACAATAAATATCCTGGTGAGTCGAGGACATCTTTTGAGGGCCATTGTACCTAGATGCATGCATGTAAATGCACTATGGGGGTCATTGTGCCTGTGTGCATGGGTGTTTTGTGTTTGGGGTTGGTATTCCCATGTGCACATGTTTTATATTGGAAGCTAGAAGGCCTAGTAATGTAATTATGACAACGCATGCATATTAATAAAATATAATGGCTATAGTATGAAAGGACAAAATGAGTACGGGGTGTTGGGACTCCATTGAAGAGTAAGAAGAATACCATATGATTTAAATAATCATTAAAATTTCACATGCAAAATAACTAAGGTCCATTGAGTGGCTTGGGAAAGTTCCAAGTGCCATAAGAAGGGCATGCATATAAAATATGCGTGTTGGCACTATAAATATGAGGAATTTTGACATTGTGAAGGGGATGCTTCCTCATCCATTCTAGCAGATGACGATGGAAGCATAGAGACCATTGTGGAAATAAAAGCTTTTAAGTGTACTTTGAAAACATGTGTGGGTAGTGGAACTCTTGGAAGCCACATGGATCTAGAACATTCCCGTTTGACTAAGATTCCCTAGATGTGGTGGCACAACTCGAGGGACTATAGGTGTAGAGAAGGGTGTGCACCACTAGGGTGTAGGATGGTGGATGTGAGCCTGTTGGTTGGAGGTTGCTAGGTTTGGTACCTTGGTTGATTGTTGGTATTGGGCATGTACCAGGATTTGTGTGAGTTTATTCCCATGGAGTTAAAGCCATAGCTTAGGGGTGACCCACTATTGAAATAAAACAAAGAGTGTGGTCTATGGATAGGTGGAATGTCATTACAAATTATTCATATATTATTGTGAAATTCATGTGAATCTTAATTTAAATACATTTTCGCCTATGCATTACATATTATCATGAATTTGGTTATATAGGAAGATATGACATAATTCCTAGAATAAGGGGGATTTTTTTAGACATAGGTTACTAGGGTAATTAGGGGTAACTAGCACAGAAGTGGGCCTCATCTAGAGGTTGGAATAAGTCAAAAGTGGAACGAGGGACATTACAGGTGATATTAGAGCCTAGGTTTCAACACCAAAATTGTATGGACCACATGAAGATGTGGTGTATACAAGATGTAGGTGAAGTGTTTTCCAAAGTGATGGTGGGAGGACACCTGACAAATGTTTTCCAGAATGCCCCAAATAGAATTGGGGAAAATTATGAAAAATTCAAGGAGATTGAGGAAATTTTTGAGAATGAATATAGGCACATAATTGGATAAGTTAGAGAACCATGCTGAAACATTGGGACTGCAAGGGCTAAAGATAGAGCTGACCATGGAAGAATTGGGGAAAAATCCCCAAATTTCTGACCATTTTTTGTAAATTCTATGCAGTTTGGTAAAATGGGGGTCGACGTGAAAGTTTATGGGTTAATAGCTATTGATCTACGGTGGAACCATATATAAAGGCTGATATTAACTACAACCCTCCTCATGGTCGAATTTTAACATGTTGGGGGGTGGTGGGGGACATTACAGGTGGTATCATTTCAGCTTTTTTGTCCCACACTTAAAGCGGGTTAGATTTCCTTTCAAATGGGGTGAAATCACTTTGATTGGTCCATGCACATGGAAATAAATATCATGTTTTCACCTATACATTCCCTAATCCATTTTTCGCATATTCCAGTCTCCTACCAAGGTTTAATTCCATGCGAGAAACCCCAAGCATCTTGTAATTGAAAATTTTCCCTTTTCTTCTAGGAATTTTGACATAATGCAAATCATATCTAATGTATGTTAAATGCACTACTTATGCACAAACATATTCTAGATGAATAAATTAATTAAAATTTCAAAATACAATTCACTGAGCATATAAAACATTGCAACATTAATAATTATACAATTTAAACACTTATATTTTAATATGTGCCAATTGTTGTTGGTCTTTGACATTCCACCCAACCATAGACCACGTTTTTTATTTTCTTTCAACAACATGTCACCCTCGAGTTGGTGCTTTGAATCCATGGGAATCAACTCGACCAAATATTGGTACATGCACAACACAAAAAACTGTCCAAGGTACCAAACCAACAACCTCCAACCAGTAGGATCACATCCCCCATCAACTTGCACCCAAGTGGTGCACACCCTTCTCTACACTTATAGTCCTTCAAGTTGCACTACCATCTTTTAGGTTGTCTTACTTAGCTGGACAAGAATGTTCCACAACCTTCTCGCCTTTAGGAGTTCCACTACTCTCATAAGTATTCCAGGTACCCTTACAAAATCTCATTTAGCCATTATACCAAACCCAACAACCTCCAACCAATAGGGTCACATTCCCCATTAAGATATACGCAAGTGGTCTATACCCTTATCTACACCTGCAACCCCTCGAGTTGTGCCACCACCTTCCATGTTGTATTATTCATTTGGATGGGAATTTTCTAGAGACCTACGACTTCCAGGAGTTCCAATTCCCTCACAGGTCTTCCAAGTGCCCTTACATGCTTTCATTAACACAATAATCTCCATGCTTACATGATCATCTGCTAGAATGGATGAACAAGAATCGATTCACAATGTTGGAATCATTCCCTCCATAGTGCCAAAATGCCTCTTTTATATGCATGTATTCTTATGTCACTTGGAACTTCCCCAAGCCACTTAGTGGACCTTGCTTAATTTCATGTGAAATTTTCATGATTATTAAATCATATGTGCCTCTTCTTACTCTTCCATGGATTCTTGTCCCCCCATACTCATTTCATATTTTCAGTCTACAACCATTATATTTTATTAATATGCATGTGTTGTCATAATTACATTATGAATCCTTTTAGCCTCAAAATATAAAACATGATCACATTGGAAAACTGACCTCAAAACAAAAAAACACATGCACCTAGGTGCAAGAGTCCCCATAACACATTTATACCCATGCATCTGGGCACAATGGCCCTCAAAATATTTCCTCATCTCACCAAACTATTTAGGTTGTCTTAGATCAACAACCTAGTTTTGCATATACATGTCATTTACATTCCAGAGGTTGAGTAAGGGTGTTACATTCCCCTCCCCCCTATTTAAGTACTTTCCTCAGTGCACACACACACACACAAGGTATTAGCCAAAAAAGGATGTGGGTAGTCCTCCCTCATCTCATCCTCATGCTCCCATGTAACATCTTCGAAAATGAGATGGGTCCATTATACCTTTACCAAGGTGACGACTCAATTCTAAAGCACCTTGAATTTCTCGTCCAAAATATGCACTGGTTGGAATTAAAAGTCTCCTTTAGGCTCCACCTGAATCATGTTCCAATCAGTCACATGGTTATCATCAAGAACATACTTTTGAAGAAATGAACCATGAAAATAATTATGAATGTGGATGGATGTTGGTGATTCAATATTATATGCAACTAGACCGATCCTTTCTAGGATCTCAAATGGTCCAAAATATCTCATTGTCAACTTTTCCCAACTACCCAATTTCAAGGAGCTTTTCCTTACCTTAACCCTCAAGAAGATATGGCCACCAATTTTAAATTCCTTATTTTACTTGTTCTTATTTTCATAATTTTTTTCATCTTGGGTAACCTTCAAATTCCATTTAATTTTTGCTACACACTCTTTCATTTCCTTAAGCAAATCTAGAAAAACAAATGACTCTGCCAACTAGACTGTCCCAACTCACTAGTGTGTTGCATTTCCTGCCATACAAGGCTTCAAGTGGGACCACCTTCATATATTATTAGTACCCATTATTATAATAAAACTCCACCAAGTGCAAATATTTTTCCCATTTCAATGGTTGTTCCATCACATATATCCCCAACATATCTTCAGTAATCTGATTAGATTTTTTTATTTGGCCATTGGAATTTGGATGGTCTGTTGTATTAAAATTAAAATCAGTGAAAAATCCCTTAAAATATTGTCTAAAAATTGGTTGTAAACTTGGAATCTTAATATGAAATAATTTCCTTAGGCACACCATGAAACCTAGAAATTGCCCTCATGTAAACCTCAACAACATTGTTTTCCTTGTTCGTTGACTTTATTGGGATGAAGTGGGCAGCCTGGGTGAGTTTATCCACCACAACCACGATGGAATCATGTTTCTTTACCATTTTGGGAATATTTGTAATGAAATCCATGGAAAATATTCCCCATTTCCACTCAAGAATGGGTATAGTAACCCTACTACGTGCCTATGCTTAGTTTTAACCTTTTGGAATTCTGTTGTCGCTATGACAAACACCCTCCAAAATTTTTCTCACACTTAAATTTTGGTGCCTACTTATGATCTCATGATCTGTTACCTCAATTGTTCTTGGTCACTTCATGATTAGTTTCTTATGATATTATAGGTGTCAAAGGCACTTGCTTACACATGCTCAACCTCTAATGCATTCTCAAGTGCAACCTTTTCTAGCAAGCTTGAAAGTCAATACCCACCCTTGCAAACAAGCATTGCGCAATTATCTAGAATAATGCTTATGCAATCCCTAGACACAATGAATTGCACAATCCTTGATAACAATGCCTGCATAGTCTTTGGAGATGGTTCATTATGAAATCCTCCTATACACACTATGAAACCCATGCCAACAATTAATGCACAAATTCAATTGACAAATTCTCTCATTCTTAGTTGCAACTGTATAATCACTCGGGTGATTTTTCTCGACTATCGCTTTTGCATGATTTTGCTTTCACAAGTGTCGCTTTCAATTTTGAGAATGTAATTTTTTTCTTGCTTCCACTTTAGCAAGTGTTGCTTTTGTATTCTCTTTTCTATATCATGTGCTTCTTTCACTTTCTTTAGCCTTTGCAAGTGTTGTTTTCTCTTTTCTTATTGTCGCAATTGTCGCTGTTTGTACTTCTACATGTGTTTCATTTTAGCACACCACTAGAGGCTGCTCTAGCACATTATTATGCATTAGCTAATCATATATATCATAAGAATATGAGCTAGATACTCTCCCATTACTCAATGCACTTTCTAGTTGTAGTCGACAACCTTGTCATAACTTGTATTCTAAATGTCGCAAACGTGGCGTTTCAACTGTCACACTTAGAAATAAGTGTTGCTTTGCTGTCATTTCAAGATATGCATGTGAATTTTTAGTTCGTGAATTATTTTTCCATGTGTTTATGTTATCAGAGTGTGAAATCACCATTTCAGGACTTGTTTGCACCTCTTGTTGTCTCTTGTCTTATTGATACCACACTTGGCATTTTAGAACTTTCATTATGTTTGCACATTGCTCAATATTCGAATAATATTTCTGCCCCTTGGAATGATGTATTGTGCATTCCTAAGACATAATGAAGCATCCTTTTCCCCTTGAAATTATGAACTATGTAGTCCTAGAGGACAATATCCCTCCACCTACACATAAAGTAACCTTGAAGCCTAGGCTGTCAATCTAGCTACCAAACCTTGAAAATTGTGCAACTCATGTTCTCTCTTTCCCTGAATTGCACATTGCGTAGTTGTACTGGGAAGTGAGGCCTCTCTGTGTCACTATCTTTCCCAACTATGTAATTACCTAATCCTTCCCTTCAGTTACTTCACATTGCACAATTTCAGTGAGAAACCCTGCCTCCTTGTCTCTATGAGGTGCTCAACTGCGCAATTATCTTCATCAAGCTGGACTCCTATTGTACATTTCATAGTTCTATTGAGAAAAGGATCACTTTTGGGTCACTGAAGTCCTCAACTATACAATTCATTGAGCCTTCCTCTTAATCACTGTGCTTTGCGCACTTACAGTGACTAATCATGCTCCTCATGCTGACAGAGACCCATCACTACATAATCCTTTATCCTAGCTTGCCCCCTGTTGCACATTGTGTAGTTCCAATGGAAAACAAGGCATTCCCTCAGTCCCTGTAATTCCTAATTGTGCAATCCTTATCTCTTCCTTCTTGGGCACTCCTCACTATAGATCATCAGTCAGTAAGCTTAGTACCTTACTTCCTGGACCCCTCTCACTACACAAGAAGTATTTTCATGCCCTCCTTTACTGCAAATTGCATATTTCTAGTTAGTAGCGGGGTATCCATAATATCCTATATCCCTCAATTGCGTAATTCCCAACCCCCTTTCTCTCAAAACCCTTGCATGTTGCCTCATATCAATCAATATCTTCCATGAATAAGAAGGGGTAGAATAGGTGGTTTTTAGACACTTGTTGGCTTGTCATGAGTGGCCTCCATATGTATGTATCATCATTACAACATGACATGGTAATGATTAAGAGAGAGGGCATCAAGAAGAGGGTACACACAAAAACTTATGAAGAAGGAGAAAAGGAAGAACCATTATGAAGAACATATAGGGATCTTAGATAAGGACAAAGATGATGACTTGGAAAGTTCTAATACTCATCCATATTCTTTGGAGGATGAAGATGAAGAAAAAGGATAGATCCATCATGAAGGAGCCAAATTCATAGCAAAATAGAGAAGAGCTTAGCATTGCCACATCATCATGGATCTCCATGTTATCATTTCCAAGTCATGGCTTGTACAAGTGTCATCACAATGTCATATGTGTCAATGTGTCTTACCAAATCATTTGTGGAATGTAATTGTGTAATTTACCAAAGTGAGAAAATGTAACATGTGTGGAAGCCTAAGGGTCCCACATGGAATGTGAAAGGTCACGACAAAGTTCTAAAGTCATGTAAAATCTCAAAGGTCATATATGAATTTGAAAATTCATAGTAGAAGTTCAAGAGTCATGAGGGAGTTCAAGATTCACATGGGACGTGGAGAGTCATCTAACTTATTCTAAAGACACCCTCATAACTCAAGCAATGGGACTTTTGGGACTTTGGACGTTTCGTGTTGGCTTCACTAGTTTGGCATAGGAGAGAAGTTATTTCTTTGGAGGAGGAAGTAGTTACTTAATGTTCCACTATTGGGGCTAGTGTGGCAACATTGTAATTGTATATATTATGATTTTCAATTAATATATGAAGCTCTTTAAGCCGACACGTTTTCATGCATATGTCGTGAATGATTGTAAGAAAATTCTTTCATTGTTTGCGGTGTATGTTTATGTTAACACATACTAATGAAAATGAACTATTTCATTGTCTTTGGTATGGATATTATTGAATGTACATTTATACTTTCTTTTATTATCATTTTTATAGTGTGAACTAATTTGCAGTTTAATCAATGATTCTTTCCATGATCTTGCGTGTCTCTTTTAGGATAGTACTATTACTTTTCTTCTAGAGGCTCACACTTTCTTTTCTCTTCTATGAAAGTGCCTCATATACATTTCAATTGTATGTCTCATAGTGTCAACTTTCTTGCAGCCTTGTTTCCAAGATTGTTTGTAGAATCCCTTATGTTGATAATTACAACCAAGGAAAATTCCTGAAAGTAATGGAAATCAGCCATATTTCCGGTTGCGGCTCCTACTCCAAATAGAGTGAGGTCTAATTAGGACTTCATATCGGGGAGACCCCCTTAGTTGATGTATTTCCAGAATTGCCAACATTTGGTGCTAGAAAGAGGGCAGATGACAAGCTGAGCCCATTGAGTGTGTTTTGAATCTCTTATCTTGAATGGCTCATTCCAAAATCATACTCCCGAGATGTTTTTCTAATAGGTCCAATCTTAAAATTTCAAATACTTGTGGAATTTTTTTTATAACTTGTCTCAATTTAGGCTTGTTGGCAGGGTGAAATATCCATATCCAAGCATACATATCATATTCCCAAGTTTTGTGAATCTCATCAAATCGATTGTGAAGATGTTGCTTATATACTATTCAACCTCACTTTTGAAGGTTGAGTTAAACTATGGTGTCATGCCTTACCATCTACCTACAAGTTTTCAAGGATCTTCATCAAGCCTTTGATAGGTATGATTACCGAGATGTTTTTGAAAGAATTAATTAACTTATAATGAATTCTTATGAATAAAAAATGGATTTTTCTAATAGATTTCTTCACCTATGCTATGAGTTTCCTGAAGAAGATGTGGATTGGGATTTCTTCAAAGAAATGTTTCAACACTTGGTTCAAACCCAACTTTTACTAATCATGAGACACCTCTAATTTTAGAGGAGGAATCTACTATTCCTTTTGTCCCTTGTCCTCCTCCCTTTTCATTGCCTAACAAGGTTGTCTGTGGTGTTATTGTTGAAGTCGGGAAATATGAAAATAAAATTATTGATCCTCCTTTTCCAGATTATTTTACTTCCCATGGTCAAAACTTCATCCAAGAAAACTTTGAATGTTCTAATAAATCCATGGAGCCTAAGGTGAATATTGGTCCCTTGATTCCCCCATATCATATTAAGGAACAAAACTGAAATATTGAATCTAACATTATTAAAAGTAGTGTTTCTTCAAGGGATACCTGTCATCCTCTATCATCTACATGTCATGACCCTTTGTACCTTGATCATCTTGATTAATCTACTCCACCGGCTAGTTCTTCAAATACCTGTGTTTTTCAATTTGTTGATCCAAATTGTGATTAGGTACAAAGTGGTCACATTCCACAAGTAGGGGAATAGGAGTATGAAGATGATATTAATCTCTCTTCTCTCTTACAAAATCCTCCATGTCAAGATGATGTTCCTTCATTCTTGGATGATATAGAATCTTGTGATCTTGGCAATCATTCATTTGAAATCAAATCCCCTAATCAGAATAAATCCTTGGATAACCATCACCTTGACAACAATGTTTCCATTTATATGCATGGTGATCAGTGCTCAAGTATATTGGATTATCTCTTTTTTTTTCACAAGAAGAATTATATTTGCAAAGATTTGATCATAAAAGAGTTTCTCACATAAATTTCTTCCTCAGATCACCAGCCCTTATGTCAATATGTGTGTAATGCATCAATTCATATATCATGTTCTTATGATTCACATTCTGATCTTAAGTTGACACAAGGTGATGATGTTTCCCACGATGAAAAATACTATGCAATAATTGTTGAACATCTCTCTTACAACTTGGGTAATGTAGATGGTGATGTTGAGACACCTAATGATACCTATTTCAACAAATTGCATCTAATTTTTAATGTCCATGCTTAATAATTGTTGATAACTTTCTTCTTATAAAATTTGAACTGACTATGCTTTGAAAATTCGATAATTCAACATTTGAAAGTTCAGAGTCTTTTCAGGAAGTCGAGGCACTTTAGCTTCAATTGATGGGTACGTCAGGTTCTGGAAATCTCAATAGAATCTCCGAACCAGGTCATATTAGAATTCTCTCACATAATTCTTTTCTCAATATTGTTTCATTGTATGTAAGCTCTTTCTTAATGGATTTTCAGCGTTTTCAAGTTAATTTTCTTAATCCTCAAGATAGAATCTCTAATCAGATAGAATATTATTGTTTGAATAATTCTTATTTATGAAAATCCCTTGCATATAACCTAGGATTGGAATGCATATATTTACCAACTGTACAGAGCTATGAAGCTTATCATTCTGATTATCAAGATAAATAACATCATTGGCCAAAGGATTCATATATGTTCAGTGCTTTTGTGAAAAATCAACTCCTAATATTTATTGTGGATGTCATGAAACTAATCATTCTTGTTCTAGTCCAATCAATCATTTTGAGTACCATTCGTTGGTTGAATAATTTAGTGGATCAAAACCCTCATGTTGACGTGGATTTTATATCTGATTTGACATATATTTATAATCTTGTGTCAGCACGCTATTCTAATTTGTCTCCTAGATTTACAAGGACAACAATTGTTCTCAATTCCCTAAGATTTTGTAGTATTGGTTTGATATGTAATCAGATACAAAGGAAAATAATGGGGAATCGATAAACTTATATGCTAATCGAATCTGATCATAACTTGGGTTCTAACAACTATCACACGATTAAGCATTTTCCCATTAGTATATCTCATGATAGTTGTTTTACATTAATTGATCTTATTGAACCCATTGATCTTTATGATTTGTCATTTTATTGTTCAGATACTTTTCAACTAGTTGAGGCACTTCAACCTTTGCTGATGGTTATGTTAGGTCCTCACTATCTTGAAAAGGTTTTTGAAAGAGATCAGGTTGCATTGTCTTTGTAAGATTCTCCCCATGATTCGAATGCACTAATTGAAAGTTCATTCTACCAAGCGTTTCAGGGTTTTCAAAAGGATTGTTTTTAATTCCATGATTGAATTTATGATTGGCTAAAAACAACCTACTTGGGAAGTTATGTCGCTAATTATAAGTTTCTATATTTCATGTTGTTTTCTAAGAATGAAAACAAAAATGAAGGTACATTAACAATAAGATTTCAAGGTTTGTATGATTTTCATTCTTATTGAAAAGTTAAGGCTATAGATTGGTTAAGGTTAGTTGTTATTGCACATATTCCTACATTTAGCAAAGACCCTGTATATTTTGTGCAAATCATTCATGATCATATATTTATTTTTGCACATTGCTTTATATATTTTTTAATTTCTTGTATCTTTCTACATATAGGTGGGGAGAAACGTTTGTGGCTACATTGGAAATTTCACTATACTTAACACTGACCTTCTAGCCGGTTAGATTAGGAGTAGGTCTAGTTGAATTTTAGTTTTATTTTCCATTACATTCACCTTCCATTCTTCCCTACATCTAGTTTGTGTAGTTGCTTTGTCTCTTTCTTCCCATCTTACATGTTTCTTTTCTTTTGAGTCTTGCATTTGCTTTATTATTCTTGTTTTTTCCTTCTTGTTTTGTGTTTTGTTCACTAAGACCTTGCATGAAAATTTCTCTCATTTGACTCAAAAGATGATGTGGGAAAGTTTGAAAAGGAAATTGTGATGACGAGAAACTCTTGCTTGATTTATCTTTCTCTTCTTTGTTTTGGCCTACATATCTCTAAGGTCAATGATGTCTCAATGGAAAATACGATACATTCGAAAGGAAATATTTGAGTATAACCATGAAAATCGTATCTACTCTAGAATCATCATTCCTTAACTCGGTATTGTAATTAAATGTTGTTTTTCATTGTTGATCCAATCAAGTAGAGAAGAAAAAGGTGAAAAATCAATAACGAGCATATCAATTTCAGAGGTATATATAACAGTCTTTGAAGGACCAACCTCACTTTCTCTCAATAAGTTAGGAGCCCTCTTCCACCTTGGCGATATAAATGTTGATAAAATTCCAATAAGCATAGAATTATAAAATAAAATAAAAGGTGAAAGAAGAGAAAGGCTTCCTGCACAGAGAGGTGAAGCGTGTAACTTCGTTGAGGCACTGAACAGGCTCGCTGGTAGTGAAGTAATTCTTGTGTCCTTGTAGTGACTCTTCCAGGGCACACAATATGATTGGTGTCAACAAAGAAACACCAAATATGAAAATTAAGTCTCTGATCATCTTAAAATTGCGACTACATATTACCCTTCTCCTAGACCAACACAATTGTGATATGGAAGGCTTTGTATATGTGTTTAACCAAGAAAAGGAATAGAGGAGAATACATTTATAATTGGGTCAAATGGGGAAGCCAAGTTAATCCACACGATGACTAAATACTTCCTGAAGGACTAAGACTCTATGATCAAAGGTAGACCTAAAGAGAGAAGTTGGAGTTCTTTCTATGTGTCACCAAGTGTTATCGTTGTGACAAAGACCCTCCAAAATTTTGCTTACACTTGAATTTTGGAGCTTACTTATGATCTCATGATTCGTCACTTAAGTTGTTCTTGGTCACTTCGTGATTGGTTTCTTATGAGATTCTAGGTGTCAAATAAAATTGCTTACACATGCTTGGCCTATGATGCATTCTCAACTGCACCAAATTATAACAAGCTTGAAAGTCAATACCCACGCTTGCAAACAAGGAATGCACAATTCTCTAGAACAGTGATTGTGCAATCCCTAGAAGCAGTGCATTGTGTAGTCCTTGATACCAGTGCCTACGAAGCATTTAAAGATAGTGCATTGTGCACTCCTATTAGACATTGCACTATGCAACCCATGATGACAGTTAGTGCACAACTTCAATCGACATATTCTCTCATTCTTAGTTGCATTTGTACCATTACTTGGGTAAATTTTCTCAACTGTCGCTTTTGTGTGCTTTTGCTTTCACAAATGCCACTTTCACTTTTGAAAATGTTGTTTTGCTTGCTTCCACTTTAACAAGTGTTTATTTTGTGTTCTCTTCACTATAAAATGTGTCTCTTTCACTTTATTTAGCCTTTTCAAGTGATGTTTTCTCTTTTTTCTTACTGTCGCAACTGTTTCTTCAACTAATTGTACTTCTTCTTGAGTTGCATTTTAGCACACCACTAGAGCCTCCTATAGCACATTATTTTGCATTATATAATCATATATATCATAATAATAGGTGGTAGATACTCTTCCATATCTCAACCTACTTTCTGGTTGCAATCGACACTCTTGTCGTAAATTGTATTCTAAGTGTCGCAAAATGACATTTCAATTGTCACACTTAGAAATAAATGTCACTTTGCTTTTGTTTCAAGGTTTGCATGTGAATTTTGAGTTATGTGATTTTTTTTTTTTATCATGTGTTGATGTTATCTGAGTGTGATATCATCATTTTAGGAATTTTGTGTATGTCTTGTTCTTTCTTGTCTTATTGATCCCACACTTACCCATTTTGGAGCTTTCACTGTCTTTGCAACTTGCTCAATGTTCAACCAATATTTCTGCCCCTTGGAATGGTGCACTGCGTAGTCCTAAGCCACATTGTAACATCCTCTTCCCCTTGAAATTATGCATTGCACATTCCTATATGATGGTATCCCTCCACACACACATAAAGCAACCTTAAATCCTAGGCCATCAATAAAATTTCCTAACCTTGACAATTGAGCAATTCATGTTCTCTCTTGCCTTGGATTGTACATTATGTAGTTGCAGTGGGAAGTGAGGACTCTCTGTGTAACTATATTTCCCAACTGCACAGTTACTCAAGCCTTCCATTAAATTATTTCACATTGCACAGTTTTAGTGAGCAACACTGCCTCATTGTCTCTCTGAGGTACTCAACTGCACATTTCTCTTCATCAGGTGGGCCTCTTTTTATGAATTGAATACTTCCAGTTAGAAAAGGATCACTTATAGGTCACTGAAGTCCTCAATTATGCAGTTAACTAAGCATGTATCTCAATCACTACACATTGCATAGTTACAGTGACTAGTTATGCTCCTCCTATTGAATGAGACCCCTCACTGTGCAATCCTTTGTCCTATATTTATCCCTATTGTGAATTGCATAGTTCAGTGGATATTGAGAACTTCCCTTAGTCCCTTTCTCTTCCTTCTTGGGTAATCCTCACTATAGATCACTAGTCAAAAAGCTCAATGCCTTGCCTCCTAGAGCCCCCTCATTGCACAAGAAGACTTTTCATGCACTTATTTACTACAGATTGCGTAGTTCTATTCAATAGTAAGGTATAATTGAGCTCATATAGCCCTCAAATATGTAGTTCCCAACCTTCTTCTCTCAAAGACCTTGCATGTTGCCTCATCTCAATCAAAATATTCCATGAGTAAGAAGAGGTATAATAGGTGGTTTTTGGACTGATGTTGGATTTTCATGAGTGATCTCCATATGTAGGTTTCATCATTACAACATGAAAAGGTGATTCTTGAGAGAGATGCCATCAAGGAGAGGGTACAAGAGAACACTAATGAAGAAGGAGAAAATAAATAACCATCATGAAGAACACAAAGGCATCTTGGATCAAAACAAAGATGTCAAATTGGAAGGTTTCAATACTCATCCATGTTATTTGGAGGATGAAGATTAAGAACAAGAAAAGATCCATCATGAAGGTTCAAAGTCATAGCATCAAATAGATGAGTTTGGAATTTCCTCATCATGGAGTTCCATGTCATCATCGCCAAGTCATGGCTTCTATAAGTGTCATATGTGTCAAGTGTATTTCCACATCATTTGTGGAATGTAATTGTGTAATTTCCCAAAGTGATAAAATGTAATATGTGTGGAATACCAAGGACCCCAATGGAATGTGAAAGGTCACAATAAAATTCTAAAGTCATGTAAAGGCTTAAAGGTCATATAGGAATTTGAAAATTCATAGTAGAATCTCAAGAGTCATGAGGGAGGTCAAGAGTCACATGGGAGGTGGAGAGTCACATCATTTGTTATAAATACACCCTCATAACTCAAGAAATGGGACTTTTGGAACTTAATGTTCCACTATTGGGCTAGTGTGGTAGCATTATAGTTGTATATCTTGGGACTTTCACTTAATATATGAATCTCTTTGAGTCAACACACTTTCATGCATATGTCGTGAATGATTGTAAAACTATTCTTTCATTGTTTGCGGTGTATGTTTATGTGAACACATACTAATGAAGATGAACTATTTCGTTGGATTTGGTATACATCTTATTGAAATTTTGTTGTTACTTGCTTTTATTATTGTTGTTATCTTGTGAACTAATTTGCACGTTAATCAACAGTTATTTCCATGTTCTTGTGTGTCTCTTTTAGGATATTACTATTACTTTTATTCTAGAGGCTCACTCTTTCTTTTCTCTTCCATGAAAGTATCTTATATACATTGCAATTTTATGCCTCACAATGTCAAGTTACTTGCTTGTTTCAAAGATTGTTTGTATCATCTCTTATGTTGATAATTGTAACCAAGGAAAATTCCTAAGAGTAATGACAATTGATTGTATTTCTGATTGGGGCTCCTACTCCAAACAATGTGAGGTCTAATTAGGACTTCATACCAGGGAGACCCTCTTGGTTGACGAATTTCTAGCATTGTTAACACATTCTAAGAACATGGCTGTATAATCAACCATTTCTTTCTTCATAATTGGTCAAAAGTGAGTGTGGATATATATATATATATATATATATATAAAAGGCACTCTCGGAATCTCACTCAACACTAAAATTTTTAGCCCTTGGGAATTTGGGACATAAGTCCTACCTTTATATAAAATAACCCCATATTCTTCCATTTCATAATCCTTGTAATTGGGATGGACTTCACCATGATGCAAGTTTCTTTTTATTTCCATGTATTGGTGATATGAATTCCCAACCTCTTAAAATCTATTTTTAAAATCATATTTACATGTGCTTATGATTGTAGCATGCATTGCAGGCACCCTCTTGCTGAGTGCATCAACCACTTTATTTTACTTTCCATTTAGGTGCTAAATTTCAGTCATAATCAACCAAAAATTCTAGCCATATGATTTGTTTGGCATTTAAATGTGTCTGTCCAAACAAATGCATTAACCCACTATGGTTAGTTCTTAACTAAAACCTCTTTCCCATGAGTTAATGCCTCCACATCTTCAAGGAATGTATAATGGCTGTCAACTCCAAATCATGAGTGGTATAATTCTTCTCATGCTCCTTGAGCTTCCTAGATTCATAACATATCACATGCCCATTATGCACAAAAGCTCCTTTGAATCTTTCTTTACATGCATTTATGCACACAAGAAAATCTACATCTACGCTAACTATATTTAGTATAGGTGCACTTGTTAAAAACCTCTTTAAATGCTAAGACGCCTCTTCACATTTATGAGACTTGTTAATTTTTGTTCCTTTCCTTTGTAAGGAAGTAATAATATGGGCTATCCTAGAGCACTGCCAATGAATCTTTTGTAATAGCCTTGCTAAACCCATGAAAGACCTTATTTTTGTCACATTTTGGGCGTTTCACACTCTTTAATTACTTTAATCTTTGTTGGGTCTACTTCTATCCCTTCTTATGAAATAATGTTGCCCAAATAATGAAATTTTCTCTGATAGAATGAGCACTTAGTTTGGCATATAATTGATTCTCTCTAAGTACCTGTAGCACCATCCTTAAATGCTTTTTCATGTTATTCCTCAGATTTTGAATATCTGAAGATATCATCCAAAAAACAAAATAATGAAATTCTCTAAATAATTCCAGAAAATACCATTCATGAGGCACATGAAAACACTTGGAGCATTAGATAGCCTAAATGGTACCACTACGAACTCATAATACCCATATCGAGTTTGAAATGTTGTCTTACTAATATCCAAAGTTTCATAGATCGTAGGATGTTTGTGCCCACATCCTCTACTATATTAGTTTTTTGGATGTGTTTCACATTCCTCATTTTTCTTTGTGGGAAATCCCTATTTTGTTGTGCTCCTCCACAACCCCAATAACTAATGGGTTGAAATTTTAGTCTCTTCTTCAAAAATTCATCCCCCCTTGTTGAACATGTTAATAGTTGTTGTCATTGATGTCAAGTTCAGGGGGAGCTTGTTGAGATGTCATGCATGATACTGGATTTGTCAATTGGTTGTGTAGACTATATTTTAAGGAAAATTTTCTATAGGTTTCTTTTTAAAAAGTACATGTAAATTCCTCAGCTAGACATTCCTCTTAGAGACATTTCCAATGGTATATGGAACTTGGTATAACTCCTAAGGTATCAAGAGTTATCAATCTTTGAATTTCTAGCAGGGTTCCAAGGTTCACGGTTCTAGCATGGCCCCTTTCTCACCAGATATTATATAAAAATGCTCAGTAGGAAGAGTGAAAAGTGATAGGAAGTAGAGCAGTAAGCCATTGGTACCAACCCTTGATCACAGGGAGTTAGGCTAAATCACTTAGGTTCTTATCGAACCACTAGGTCTAGTCAAAGCACAAAAAATAGTGAGGTGGAAAGGGGCGAGCTATAGGTGATAGGGAAGCAAAGCATCTGATCACAACCCCTAGTTACAAGGTGCTCGAACTAAGCACCAACATCCGTATTAGCTTGCTTAATAAAAAATAATTGCACTCAACATTATAATGAATGGTGAACTGTGGTTCGCACACATGGAAGGGCAAATGGCATATCCACATAAGTTCCAGGTGATATGAAAGGTGGAAAATATGATGACCTAGTAGCATATCTGTGTGAAATATGGTAGGTATATTTGGCCCTTTTGGGTAGCCAAATTGACTTTTTACGGGTGACAGATGGTTGTTAAGTGGCATGAAAGGTGGTACTAATCATGATGTGGTAGGCTCTGATTGGTTGACGTGGATTGACACATGGTAGACTATGAAGTAGTAGGTGACGTGGTTGAACCTCAGGATATGTGCCAAGGAATAATCTTGCAAAGGTTCTTAGTGTTAATGATTTTAATGGTTTTTTGTAGCTTTACAATGGTGGTGCCATTGGCCACTGTCCACCCCCCAACAATCATTGGAATAAGCATTGTGAATGGAAATAAGCAGTAGAGTGGTGAGAAATAAGAATTATACAAAAAAATTGAAATGTGGCGCAATAAAATGATTGTCTTGGCCATCGACCACCACCCATCGACCAGGGACCAAAGCATACTGATCAACACTAAGCGTTGAATGGTAGTTTATGCTTGAGGTCACAAGGGATGTAGCAATTAGATGGCATTGATATATACATAGTTGTGACATGGACACCATGTAGGAGGTACATTTGACATGGTGATATTCACTAGTGCATTGTTAAATTACTTGATGATTTGTTTAATAAATGTTTAAGCTAACCAAATAAGGAATTAACGTTAATGCCCACCCTCATGGCCTGGAATGGTTTGTGCGATTAGTTAAATGAGATCACTCAGATATTGGGATAGGAAAGTTGGCAACAATTGATGGGAAAATCTACAGCAACATGATAAAGGAGTTTGAACTATGAATATGTCTAGATAGCTAGAGTTCCAAAGATATTTGGGGTTACACAAAATCTGGGGGTGAGCGATATCAACACATTTGTTTTGGCCCAACTTTGGATTTAGTCAAGAGCCATAAAAAATTTCCAAGAGGTCATGGTTTTGTATGTTGTACCATCCAGATATGTGATGATCCGGGAGTATAGAAGTTTAATGATGGACTTAGATCTTAGATACAATATCAAGGTGTTTCAACTTGTGGTCCCAAATCCTAGTTTTATGGGGAAAATAATTAATTTTGATGCTAAAGGTTATAATCCAGGTTGAAAATAATCCAAGCATACCATGATTTTCAATGTTCACAAGGTCCCAAATCTAGATTTTATGGAATATGGTTACATGGTTTTGTATCTAAGCCCCAAAGAGCTAAGGAATCAAGTTGTATCTTGATCATTTGGACCAAATTTCCAACAATGAAAAAATAAAATAATATAGGTTGATATTTGGCCCAAATATATTTGATTGATATGATAGACTATACATATTCCACGAATATTGACACTTAGGTGGTGAAGCAATCTTCAATAATCTGTGAAGTTTGGAAAAAGAATGGTTTGTAGTATTATTTTATTTGAAGGAATATAGTAAAGGAGTGAAATGAAGCCTATTGAAGAGATCTAAATGTAGAATTTTTTCATAGAATGTTTGTGAAGATGAGAAAAGGACTTGGAGCAGGGATTGAATTGCAGAACGAGGTAGCTATATAAAGAAAACCTATGGATCTATTATGAAAGAACGAAGCAACAAATGCTAACCAACGCAGGTGAACAAGGATGAAACCAACGTTGAATGCAGGTGGCTAAGGAGGCAAGGTGTGTTGGGGCTAAAAACGCTGATTCTGAGCAATTGGTCCCAGAAACTTAGAAATTTTGTAGATGTCATGCTTAGGGATTTGTGAAGGGATGATGAAAACATGTTCATGGATATTGATTGATCTAGTTTACAGGCCTATTGATCAGATCTGACAAAATGGTTTGTAACAAATTACCCCCTAAAGTACAAATTCAGAAGCAATAGCTGATGACTGAAGTGCTTTGCCTTGTGACAATTCTGGATCAAGAACAACTAGTCGAGATCATTGTCTATTACAATACATTTTCATCATGATATCACTGCTGAGGGAGGAATACCCATACTCAACACATAAGATAACATTACATGTACAATGATTAAGAAGTCGCGTCCATTGATGACAGAGAGTGGACCCATGCTTGGATGATTGTCTTTGTGATCATAACCATCATAATTTGTAATATTGTATTAATTATAAAATCATAGCCTGGATCGATGGAACTAGATCCAGGGTCTTCTATCTCGTTCGCTTGATCGTCCATGTACAAGTCTAGCCATGTGAATATGTGAGTTGGAGTTGAACATGGTAGACACCATCTGATTACGACCAAAGATGTAAGTCAGTAAAAGATGCGAGAGAAACCACTGATGATGTTAATGGCTCTCAAGGTACCATAGTAAAATCTGTATGGTGTGAATGAATGAGTAGAACGCCATACATAATCTTTCGGTCGAAGGCCAATGATGAAAAATTTTCACCGAGAGAGAGGAAACTTGTCATTGATGTATGCAGGCCCCAAGGTACCAAAGGGAGTTTCTAAGTCAACTTCTTGGATGATGAGCTGGTGTCGACAGGAAGCAACCCATCACAGGAGGGCCTTGATGTATCCTTCATAAACAACACAAAATGGGTATCAAGATTTGAGACAAAATGATGTTGATGTGGAACTAGTTCAGTAATGAAAAACATGAATGAAGGCTTAAGAGTATCGTATCAGATAGTAACTGAAGTACTTCTCTTGCACATATCGACAACACTTTATGGATTTTACAAAATTGACACGAAACTGATTACAAAGGCTTTGATATGGTGCGATGAACCAAAGAGGTAAGTAGATTTCCCAACCCAACAGTAATGGAGATGAAGTAAGAGAGTGTCATGTTCAAGAGTGACTCAATGCCATTAATAGGTCAAGTACATTGTTTTCCCAATTTCCCCAAACATTTCTGGTCAGTACCTCTTTATTTTTGACAATCTTGAGGAGGATAACATATTCTTGATCTATAAGTTCATCCTTCAGATGAATCCCTCTGATTATTTTTAACAAACCCTAAGAAGGGGTGGTTTTTTCTCATCATGTTCGATGAGTCCAACGTTGTTTGATGATTTTACAAGTCTAATGGAGGTGTAACTCGACTTCTTTTTCATGTTTAGAGATTTCAAAAAAGAGGCGAAAATAACTCTGTAGAAATTAATGTGGAGATTCAATATTTCTCATGAAATTTACTAAATCATAAGACTTGAAGCTACTCTACTAATTTGCGGAAGTTAATCCACCATCTAAAACAAGAATAATTGACATGGAAAAGGAAACATCACACATAAACAAATATTTATGTAGGGGAAAGAAACTACTCAAAACCCCTTACTATCTGCATTGCATTAATAAGATAATATAGATGAAATACAATGTTTTCTCAAGCCTGAGCACACCCTACAGCTGTATAGTCTATCTCTTGGCCTGAATAACTGATCTTGGCCCAACACTTAGCCAATCTCAAGCCTTCCCAAGCTCCTATTTCCTTGCGTTGTTCCCTTAGGAAATTTCCTCTATTTTTTTAGGAATTTCACACCAAGGAATTACGCATTAGCCTTAGTTCAATCTCTGATTGCATGAAACACCTATACATATGGGAATATGCTACAACTGATAGTAAAATGCCTTGGAATCTCCATATCAAATGGGTAACTCCAATTCTCTGGATGCAAACATTATTTTTGGTTGATTGATCAGTTAACTGGTTGATCACTGAGTGTCGTTGAAGTTAAACATCCACAACTAGAACTAGTTAAACAAACAATAACTCAAATTAACTGAAAGAAATTGCTACAAATTAGCAATGAATCATGTATAAATGAAATCAAGTGTCTCTAACTCGAATTTACTAAGTTAATTGAATGAAAAGAGCCATGTCACCTTAGTTAACTACCTCTAAGTATTTTGCTGAAATAGAAATTCAAATTTTAATCTAGTTTGACCAAGAAAAATTCAAAACTAGATTTTCTTGCTAAATTTTCAACACTCCCTCTCAATAATAAAGGGATTATCAGATACCCCAATCCTACTTCTATTGAACTCAAATTTTCCTCTTAAAATGCCTTTGTCAAAACATCTACATCTTGTTCCTTTGTAGGAATGTATTGCAACAACATAATCTGCCTTTGAACACAATATCGTAGATGGTGATACTAGATGTAAATATGATTGGATCGATGATGAAATAATGGATTCTCAGAGAGTTTGATACAACTCTAATTGTCACAGTAAATCATTGTAGGAGTCATCTTCTAACCAGTAACCCAACACGAATCTTTGTCATCCAGATAGCCTCACATGTTGCTTGACTTGCAACCATGTACTCTGCTTCTAATGAGATGAGTGCCACATATATCTGCTTGTTTTTGTACCAAGAAAATGGTTCTGACCCAACACTGAAAATTAATCTTGAAGTGCTCTTCTTGTCCAATGGAATCCCCACCCAATCTGCATCTATGAAGCATTGCAACTTCACTTCCTTTGTCAGTCTGTACTAAATACGAAACTAAGTAGTGCCCCAGAGGAATCTCAACACATGATTTGTTGACTTCCAATACAGTTTGGTTGGATTAACCATTGCTTGACTAAGCTGGTTAACTGCATAACACATGTCTAGTCATGTGTTCACCAAATACATGAGTGAACCCACAAGTTTCCTGTAAATGGTAACCTCCACTACTTCACTTAAAGTAGCATCCTCCTTCCTTAAGTTTCCTGCTAGATGAACCTCCATGGGCTTATACCTATCCATGTAGAACCTATGAAGTATCTCGTTGGAATGCTTGCCTTTGAGAGAAAAACAATTCCCCATCTCCTTGCCATAATTCCAAACCAAGGAAGTAGTGCATAAGGCCCATGTCCTTCATCTCAAACTCTCTTGCAATGTCCTCCTTGCAAGATCTAATCAGCTACTCATCACCAGTAAGGATCAAGTCATCGACATATAAAAAAAAATCAATTATTTACCTTCTACCACAATGTGATAAAGGTTTTCATTTGCTTAAATTTTGGTGAATCCAAAACTTGTGAGATAACTATCGATCCTAGTATACCAAGCACAGGGTGGTTGCTTGAATCCATATAATGCTCGCTTGAGTATGCACATATGCGAAACTATGTCAATGGTCTCAAACCCCTATGGCTGCTCAATATACACCTCCTCCTCAATAAAACCATTGAGGAATGTTGTCTTCACATACATCTGGGGGATCTTCCACCCCATCTGTGTTAACAATTATCGAATTGACCTAATGGATGAGTACACTTGCTACTAGAGCAAAGGTATCCTCACAGCCAATTCCCTCCACCTTAGAGAACCCATTGGATACAAATATTGCCATGTGTTTCTCTATGCCATCATCTGTTGCATGCTTTGACTTGTAAAGCCATCTCAAACCAACCACTGATTTGTCTATTGGTCTTGGGAACACTTCCCAAACATTGTTTCTAACAATGGAATCATATTCCTCTACGATAACATCAACCTATATTGGTTTCTCTACATATTCCTCAAATGAGGATGACTTTGTCTCTACAATCTCACTCATCACAACCATGTAGCCAGTGTGCTGATTCAGTGACCTCTTCTGCCTGCGCTATGATGTGGTTGCTCCCACATTCTCTCTAGCATCTTGCAATAATCTGTCAGCTTCCTTGGTTCACTTCCTCCCTTCTTTGGATCCACCAATGATCCAGGTGGATATTGGTGGCCACCTGCCAAGTCCACTTAGATCCCCACCATTGTTTCTTTTAACTTTTTCAGTTTCCTTAATTGTAGCACAACTTACTATTTTTAGCAGTTTTTTCAGGTCCTGAACTTTCGAAGCCGTTTTGAGGCCCTAAACAACGTTTTTTCGGAAAATTGGGAGCAACATGGGTCCATCATGGACCCATGTTTCTCTTCCCAAATTTGTATTTCTCGGATAGATCTTTCTAACGAGATATTGTGTGCGTCAAACGGAGATCATAGGCCAAAGTTATGACCCCGGGAAGTTGATGTACCAATTTACCCAAACGGGGCCCACAGTTTGGTGTTTCATCTCCTAGGGTTAGGTTTTTGGATGTTTAAGGTTTTCCATTGTTTTTCAAAAATAAATAGGCCTTTGAGCCTCATTGTAAGACAGTTCAGAGGCATGTAGCTGCCACATATCTTCTTAGAGATAAGCTACCATCGCACTAGCTAGTTTATTTCCATTTCTGTTTGTAAGCATATTTCAGTATTTTACATTAATGAAATGAAATATTATTTCTGCTACACCTTTGTGTTTATGGTTATCTATGTAATTTTTTGCATTCCTATTTAAGTCCGGATCAGTGGTATCAGAGAGGTCTGCTTTTTTTTCTCTGCTTTTCATTGCATGTCCCCAACGAGGTCGGGATATAAGGAGTTAGGGCTTGAACTGGTCGAACCTTTGCAAGACCAGCCTCGCAAATCCCGACGGCCTCCCATAGTGGATGAAAAGAAAGACGAGGGGGCAGGAGATCCTATCAAAATCTTGCTCGAAGAAGCTCTCGAGCGACAAAGGAACACGATGATGGACAACTTGGCCCAAATCCTTCAGCGGCTACCTAGAGGTGACGCATCAGCTTCCAGCAACTCCTTTGGAAACGAAACGCCCTTTAAGGTACAAGTTAATTTGGAAATCCCCACCTTCGAGGGTCAAATAGACGTAGATGCTGTAGATAAATGGTTAAATCTGCTAGAGGGTTATTTTTCTGTTCATGATTTTTCCAGTCGGGAAAATATTATTTTCGATCTTCTCAAAGAAGCCCCCCACGTCAAGGACTGGTGGGAAACCTACTGCGAGCTGAAGGATGAAAGTACAGGCTCACTATTTTCAGCCGCACCCACTTGGGATTCATTCCGAGATGCCATCAAGGAGCAGTACTACCCTGTCGGAAGCTATGAGGATCAATACATAAAGTGGACCACACTGTGGCAAGGAAGGGACCAAGACGTGCCAGAGTTTACCAATATTTTCCATACCCTTCACACAAAGTTGGGTATCAAGGATTCAGAGTAGCATTTGGTACTCAAATATTGCGGTTGCCTACACAAGTACATCCAGGAAGAAATAGAATTCCTGAACATCCCCTCGCTCGGCACGACATACCGATATGCCATCAAGGTCGAGAAAAAGTTTAAACAGAAGAAGCGAGACTTTGGATTTGTGAATTCGAAGCAAGGGAAAGGTGCCCCCAAACCACAGAACAAAGGACAAAGCCAAGGTGGGACGACCCAAGACAACTCGCCAAAGCTGCAAGAAAAGAACAACGCCGTGAAGCCGAAAAAGGACATGGGAAAGTGGTGTGAGTTCCATAAGAGCTCCACTTACAACAAAAGTGAGTGTCGGGCCAAGCAGTCTCTGGTAGCTGAGCTAAAGGTTTCAGAATCAGATGCATGTTCCGACTCTGATTCAGAACCTGACAAGGGGAATGACAAAGGGAAGCAGATTATTGATCCGGAGTCCAACACCATCGTTGCCACCATGAAGATATAGAAGGAGGAACCCGAAGATCCAGAGGAGGAGGAGCGTCTCTTCCACTCCCAGATGTGGGTAAAGGGCTCCCCACTACAGTTCATTGTCAACAGCGGGAGCCAAAAGAACCTCATTTCGGTAGAGATCGTGAAGCGGTTGGGCTTACCAACCATAGCACATCCACAATCATACACCATCGGGTGGCTTCACCAAGGACAAGATCTTCGCGTGAGCCAGCAGTGTCGCCTTCTATACAATGTCAAGCCCTTCACGGATGAGGTATTGTGTGACATTGCTACCCTTGAAGTTTGTGATGTATTATTAGGACAACCATACTTGTGGAAGCGACATGCTGTGTATGAATCAAGGCCCCGTGCTGTTATTGCTACATTGGGAAATAAGTTGTACAGGATACCAGAGGTAGCACCGCCTATCACCATCTCTTTGGTTACTGCAAAACAATGCAGTAAGCTATTTTTAAAAATTGGGAAATTTGTTTTCCTTATGATACGCCCTCAAGGAAAGAAGAAGACGGTGGCCACAACCTCCAGACAGGTCCCCTTTGCACGATACCTACAGATGGACAAGGTCGTGGAGGAGTACGAGGACATCTTCATCTCCACCGCAGGGGTTCCTCTGCACTGTTAGGTCAAGCACTCCATCGATCTGACCCCAGTTGCGTCGCTGCCCAATGGACCAATCTATCGGCACTCCATTCTGGAGAACGATGAAATCAAGAGGCAGATTTAGGAGCTACTATAGAAAGGTCACATCTGTCCGAGTTCATCACCTTGTGGGAGTCTGATTGTGTTGGTACAGAAGAAGGATGGGACTTGGAGACTCTGTGTTGACTATCGGGCGGTGAACAAGATCATTGTATGTAATAGGTACTTGATCCCATGGATTGATGACCTCCTGGACCAACTAAAGGGGGAAAAATATTTCATCAAGATCGATCTAAAGTGAGGATATCACCAAGTACCAATCGAACCCTCTGATGTGTGGAAGACTGCGTTCAAAGCCAAGGAGGGCCTTTTCGAATGGTTGGTTATGCCTTCGGATTGATGAATGCTCCTGCAACCTTCATGAGGCTAATGGATGACATCTTGCAGCCATTCACCAACTCATTTGTAGTGGTATACTTGGATGACATCCTAATCTTCAGCCAGAGTTGGGAAGAGCACCTCCACCACATCCAACAGGTTCTCCAAACACTGCGGCAACACAAGCTATGTGCCAATTTGGATAAATGCACTTTTGGCATGACCCAGCTTCAGTATATGGGATACATTATTGATGAAAAAGGGGTGCATGTGGATCCAGCCAAGATCCAAGTCATTCGGGATTGGCGATATCCAAACACTCTGATAGAGCTCCGTAGCTTTTTAGGTCTTGCCAACTTCTACCGCAGGTTCGTGTTGGGGTTTTCTCATATCACTTGGCCCTTGAGTCAAGTCACCAAGGGAGGAGGGAAAAAAAAATTCTTTTGGTCTGAATCTCAACAGAAGGCATTCATAGAGTTGAAAGATTGCCTCTGCACGACACTAGTGCTCATGTTACCAGATTTGCAACAACCATTTGAGGTCAAGACAGATGCCTCTGACTATGCTATTGGGGCAGTCCTTACTCAACATGGGCATCCAGTGGCATATCACAGTGAGAGACCTTCAGACACAGTTCGGAAGTATCCTACTTATGACAAAGAGATGTATTCCATTGTGCAGGCTTGCCGACAACGGAAGCATTACATTTTGGGGAAGGAAACAGTCATCGACACCGACCACTGACCCCTGCAGTTCATATAGACCCAAGGGAAATTGTAGAATGATCGCCATAAGAAATGGTCTACATACCTACAACAGTTCCATTTGAATATCAAGTATAAGAAGGGCAGTACCAATAATGTTGTAGATTGCCTTAATCAACCACCGATCATGGCGTTAACCACCGTGCTCAACTCTTGTGGGCACGAGACTTCTGATTGGCCACGTCTCTACAAAAGCGACGCAGAATTCAGCCACACATACCAGACACTCTTGGAGGGTCGACATGTTCCAGATTTTCACCTCCAGGATGCCCTGTTATGCCATTTGGGTCACCTTTGTGTTCTTTCAAGCGAGCGTGCCAAGATGATTTGGGAAGCACACTACAGTTGGGCTGCTGGGCATTTCGGGGTCGAGAAAATGGTGGCAGTACTGCAAAAGTATTTCTATTGGCCGAATCTTCGACAGGATGTCGAGAAGTACATCAGATCATGCACTGCTTGCGCCATTGCCAAACTGACCATCAAGAAGCAAGGCCTCTATACCCCGCTGCCTACCCCTAGTCGACCTTGGGAATCCATCTCCATGGATTACATGTCAGGCCTTCCTTCCACTAAGCATGGAAACGACTGTGTTTTTGTGGTCGTCGATAGGTTCTCGAAGATGGCCATTATGGCGGTCTGCAAGAAGAATATCACATCAGAAGCCACCGCTAAACTCTTATTTGAACAAGTGTGGGTGCAATTTGGGATCCCACAGTCTATCATCTCAGATCGGGACAGCCGATTCCTCAGTACATTTTGGTCCAGTCTCTGGTCGATGCTGGACACCAAACTCACTAAGTCCACAACCTTCCATCCTCAAACTGATGGCCAGACATAGGTTGTCAACAAGATGGTTGTACACACTCTGCGCATGTACAACTCAAAGCATCCACACACATGGGATGAGAGCCTCCCCAATGTTCAACACAGCTACAACCGAGCTATTCATAGCTCGACTGGCCACAACCCTTTTCAGGTGGGCTTGGGATTCCAGCCACTATGTCCCATTGATGTGGCCATGCCATTGTAGCTACTCACACAGATTCGGCTCATGTCCAGTCTAAAACAACTAAGCCAACTAGATTCATTGAGCACATCCAACATATTCTCCAGTAGGTCCATGAAATTCTGGAGAAACCAAATGCCAAGTACAAGCAACGACATTATCAACATCGGGTGCCACACAAGTTTCAGGTGGGCGACAAAGTCTGGTTGCATTTGCAAAAGGAACGCCTTACTAGAGCCTATCGGAAACTGAGACCACTCCGATATGGTCCTTACACCATTACCAAGGCTGTGGGAGACAATGCATTTGAGGTCAGCATTCCCCCATTCCTTGGCCTGCGCCCAGTGTTCAATGTGGACCGCCTTCGGCCATACTTTCCACCATTACTAGACACATCCAACATTGCAGAACAACTCACACCCACATAATTAAATCTAGATTGCATGGAATAAGCTGCAACTAATCGGATCATGGACACACAGATCAAGCACACCCGCCAACAGAATATCCAACTGTATCGAGTTGTCAAATTAGGCCAACTCCTTCACCAAGGCAAGTGGCTCACCAGGGACCAAGTTCAACAGAAGTTTCCTCATCTCATGGAGGAGCTCAACTCAATGGGGACCATTGCTTCCTAAGGGGGGAGGAATGATCCAGGTGGATATTGGTGGCCACCTACCAAGTCCACTTGGACCCCCACCATTGGTTCTCTCATCTTTTTCAGTTTCCTTAATTGTAGGACAACTTACTATTTTTAGTAGTTTTTCGGGTCTTGAACTTTCAGAGTTGTTTTGAGGCCCTAAATGACATTTTTTGGGAAAATTGGGAGCAACATGGGTCCATGGACCGATGTTTCTCTTCCCAAAGTTTTATTTCTCGAATAGATCTTTCTAATGAGATATTGTGCGTGTCAAACAGAGATCATATGCCAAAGCTACGACCCCGGGAAGTTGATGTACCAATTTACCCAAACGAGGCCCACAGTTTGGCGTTTCATCTTCTAGGGTTAGGTTTTTGGATGTTTAGGGTTTTCCATTGTTTTTCAACAATAAGTAGGCCTTCGAGCCTCATTGTAAGACAGTTCAGAGGCATGTAGCCGCCACATCTCTTCTCAGAGACAAGCTACATCGCCCTAGTTGGTTTATTTCCATTTCTGTTTGTAAGCATATTCAATATTTTACATTAATTAAATGAAGTATTATTTATGCTACACCTCTGTGTTTATGGTTATCTCTGTAATTTGTTGCATTCCTATTTAAATCCGGATCACTTTTTCCTCTACAATCTCACTCATCACAACCATGTAGCCAGTGTACCGATTCAGTACCTCTTCTACCTGCGCTATGATGTGGTTGCTCCCACATTCTCTCTAGCATCCTACAATAATCTGTCAGCTTCCTTGGTTCACTTCCTCCCTTCTTTGGATGGCTCTGCTTGATTAGATGACTCCACTTTGCTCCTTTTCTTGTGGATTCTCCACAACTTCCTAAGGTTCTTCCTTTAGAGCCAAAATCTCTTGATCAAGTTGCAACTCAAGCACCCTCTCAAGAGAACACCTCATTGCCTTCTCCTCATCAAACTTCACATATCATCTGATCACTGTCATCTTGAGGGATAACAAGTGCACCCGGTAGTTGTTAGGTTTTTCTATGTACCCCACAAATATTCCCAACTCTACTGTCAACTATACATTTTTCCTTACTTCCTTGGAAACATGACAGTAGACTAATGATCAAAACATCCCGAAGTGTGACACATCTGGTTTCTTCCCTGAGAAAACTTCCTCTGGTGTACTGATGCCAAGAATCCTATGAGGACTCATGTTCTGCAAATAGACTATTGTGTTGCATGCTTTAGCCCAAAAGTGTAGAGGTAGGAAAAAGTCATGAAACATTTCCCATGCTTATCCCACAATACTTTTGTTCTTCCTTTCAGCCACCCCATTATGTTGTGGGTTATCAGGTGTTATCAAATCTCGTCAAAAGCCTTCCTGTGCAAATAAATTTTTAAACTCATTCAACATGTACTTACCACCGCTATCGCTCCTGAGAGCCTTCACTTTCATGCCAGTCTTTTTCTCAACAAGTGCTTTACAATCAACAAATTTGGAGAATTTTTGGTCTTTCTTCTACAAGAAGTAGATACAACACTTGCATGAGAAATCATCTACAAATATAACATAATACATGTGCTTGGAAGTGGAGGTTGTTGAAAAATATCCATAGACATTAGAGTGGATCCTTTCAAGGGCTGTATTTTTTGTTGTCCTGATAATTGAATGTAGATTTTGTGTACTTCCCCAATGTACATCCTTTGCATGTATCCTGTTGCTCTAGTGCTCCTTTGGGGAGGTCTGTAGAAATCTATTGCATGATCTTCAAAGCGGCATGGTGCAAATGGAGAAGTATTCTATGCCATAATTCATCGACATCTTAGCTCTACACCTTCTCTGCTTTTGCGCTCAATGCTGCATAATCTTCCACATATAATTTGTAGAGGTTCTTCACTCGAACCCTGATCTGCTTCACTTGTCCCGTGGCGATATGTCTCAGGAAATACTTCCCTTTGTGAAATATCATATATGTTGTGGGGAAAAGTATCCGGCTCGGAATGACCCTATCCCTACTCTAAGGGCGATAGTTCCTTAGCAACAACTGAAAGTAAAGCTTTGATATTTTCCTTTATGAAAGTACAGAGAAGGAAGAAAAGATTGACCAACCGATATCCTTCGCTTTTGTCGATCTTGTCTTCTCTCTTCGTCCCTTGCTCCCAGCTCCTTGTTCCCTTGCCGGCCCAGCTACACAAAGATCCTAGACAAACAAGAGAGGGAAACTACAAGAAACATGTACTCATAACTGATGCATGGATTAGAGTGAATCAGATATACAAGTAAATACAATACATCAATGCAATACAAGTATATAGGAGAACATTCAAAGCTTTATTGATAGAAGTAAAAGGTTCTGAGAAGGTTACAACCATCAATGGCTCCAATCCAGCAGCACCTCCCCAGCAGCAAGAAATCTCCTCTTCACCTCTACAAAAGCAATCACCCAATAGCTCTAACTGTAAACCAACAGCACTTCCTTGCTTTGCACAAAATTCCAGCCTCCTTAGACCTCATAGAAGAGCTCTATATATAGGATATTTGGAGAAAGGATGAGTCAGCTTGAGACTGACCTAAAGCTGCCTTGTGTCCTTTCCCTCTTCAGTTAAACTTCAGTTCTTGAGTCCACTTGGAGATCCTTGCTTACACATGGAGATCAAGTACCTCTTACTCATCACAGGGCAAATCCCTTGAACCAAGTGTCAGTTTGGAAGCTTCCTGGGCAGTTGACACCTTGCAGAATGACTGTGCCACTTGGCCAATCTCGCCCAGCGCAGGTAGCCTTCATTGGATTTGACTTTCAGCGCAGGTACAAGGAGGAGCAGTTGACATTCAGCGCAGATGCTCAGTGGAGCAGCTGACATGATCCAAAAATAGCCTGTTTTTGAGTGTTTTCAGGTGGAGAACTGATAGGAAGTGCTGTGGTTCGCTGACCTTGTTCCTCTAGGGGTAAGAACAACATGTTTAGGGACTGAGGATCCCTGTAATTATTGACATTTCATGCTCCATGCTGCGAGGCACAAAAATGTCTATAACAGTTGCCCCCTAAAGTATGAGGCCGTTTATCGGGTGAAATGCTTTATCCAGAGGGTCCGAAGTTCATTCAAGTGCTGAGAGGTGCCCTGTAATACAATACAATACAATACATTATTTTTCATTTTTTTCATGATCTAGCTGAGGCGGGCATTCCCATGATCAGCTTTATAAATACATTTTGGTACATAGAACAGACGATCGTCTGATGGTAGATTGATAATTCTCTGCTGAAATTATCATCCTTTGAGTAGGATGATCATCTGCTGCAATGATGTACATGACAAATGCTTTTATATTTCCTGAATATGTATCGCAGCCCGGATGGATGAAACTAGATCCGGGGTCTTCAAACTCGTTCGATCTTCACTCTAAGTACAAGTCGATCCATGTGAGAATTTCGCTGAAGTCGAACATGGAAAGACATCGCTTGATTACCGGTCAATGATGAAAACCGTTAACAAGCGCGAGAGGAATCACCGATAATGATAATGACCCTCAAGGTACTGCAGTACAATTCACGTGGCGTGAATAAAGGACTTGGCGTCGAACGCCACGCAAAATCTTCTGGTCGAAGGTCATTGAAGTATACCTATCGCCGGAAGTGAGAAACTTGCCATTGAGGCATGCAAGCTTCAAAGTACTGAAGGGGTTGTTCCTAGATCAACTTCTTGGATAATGAGCTGAAGTCGACAAGAAGCGATCCGTCAAAGGAGGGCCTTAATGAATCCCACATCAATGACACGGAACGGAGCTAATGATTTTAGTGGAGGTGAAAACAAACTGTGATATATGATTCAGGGTGGCGATCATGAATGGATGAAGGATAATGTATGGCAGTGGATGGGACACGGTTGACACTTTCAGAATGACCTCTCTTGAAAATATAACGACACTGATGCGATGGATCGGTAGCATTACCCCAAAATGTGGATGGTTTGGCGAAGACCATGGTGATGAGACCGGTGAATGAAACAACCCAACCCGATGTGGTACGGAAGAAAAGTGTCATGTTCAAGAGCGACTTGCTACCATTAAGCTTAGATGTTCTCCCAATTTTTCCCCAGTCATTTCTGACCAGTACCTCTTTATTTTTGTCAAGCTTGAGGAGGATAACATATGCTTGTTGTATAACCTGCCCTTCGGGCAAGCCCATCGCTATGATTTAACGAGCTTAGCGATAGGGAAACTCGTTCTCGTCTAAAGACAAGTTTGTCGCTATTTAATCATTTTAACGAGTCTAACGACAAGGAAAACTCGGTCCTTTTCATTTTTAGAGAGTCTGAAAAGGTACAGAAAGTTAACTCCATAATTCCTTTTTCGTCATCTAATCCCTTAAGTCCGAAAAAGTATAAAACAATACAGAAGGGATGGGTGTTCGGTACTTTTAACGAGCCGAACAAGACAAGCGCTCGATCTTTTTGTGTAATAATCCCTCAGGTCCAAAAAGATTAAAGTCTAAAAGAGGGATAGCTCTTCCGGTCCCTTTAACGAGCTGGAAGGCCAGAACTCGGCAAACTTTTCATATTTTACGAGTCAGAAAAGAGCTCAAAGATGACTCGTCTTTTGAGGAACGAGTGATGAACAGGGATAGCAACTGATTCCAGGTACAAGTTGGAATTTTCCAATCACGGTACTGTCACAAGGATGGCTAGGTGAAATCACTCTTCGCAGATGTTCCTCAAAATGGGTAAACACACATATGGGGGTGAACGACCGGCCAAATGACAGTGGAGGTGATGGATGAAAACACGACCAAGGCTTTTAAGGCTGATAAATTTACGATCGCAATGGTTATTTACCGGGATAGGTTCATTTTTAATGAGCTTGAACTCTGGTGGAAACTTTTGCTCACACTTTTCTATTTTTTAACGAGCATAAATTCCGTGGTAAAACTGCTCGAATCTTGCGTTTATTTTTTAACGAGCATGAACTATGTGCTAAAACTGCTCGATATACCAGTCATAGAATAAGAACGCCTCCTGTGAGATAGCTATTTTTTAAGGAGCTTTATCTCACGAAGCTATGCTCCAATTTTGGCAAGTTTTACCTTTGCCCCACAGACTTTCTTCATGCAAGGTCGGAATCGGCTAATCCTACGAGTTTAAAGGGTTAGACCTACAGGTTTAAAGGGAGGACCTAAAAATTTAAAAAATAAATAGTCGTCCCTCGCTCACATTCCAAAAGTTTGCATGCCCCCAGATATAAAGTATAATTTCGAGATACCGCCATCTCTTACTTATTATCCGAAGAGGGTTCTATTTGCTGCCGCAAATCAATCTCTTTCTTCGGCGATGTCTATCATTGGGTTACTCAAAGATGGTTACCCTCTGTCACAACAACAAAATCTCCTTCTTTGGAGGCTGCCCCTACTTATCCTTCAAAACATTTGTTTTGATGGGTGAGGCTTGCTTTTCCCCAAAGATGGTTACTGCTTGTCGCAATAAGGGAATTCCTACTTGGGCAGTGCCCACCTCTTTAGACAAAGGTGAATGACTCTTTTGCCAAACACATAACTTTAACAAAAGAATACTATTCCAGAACAACCCCTCTTCCATCCACGGACGGGGTACGGACTAGTCATATTCTTCTGCGGAAATTCTACCTTATACCCCGGGTTTCTTCTGCCCGAAGCAGACCAGGGTGCATGCCCCCTGGGTTCCAGTCTTTCTTTCCGAATCACTCGCACTCATCGGGAAGGAGGACTGGGGGCGGAGGCGAATCTTGAGTGAACAGACCATTTAGGAATGGTATTTGACTATTTGCGATGCGAGATCCCGGAAACGAAAGTTGGTCTACGAGCTTGACCATCCTTCCTTCGTGTGGAAAACACATTACTCTAAAGAGTGAGGAGACTATCGCTCCCATGCAATAAATATAGTCACGTCCAAGGAGTAGGTTATAATCCAAGGGTCCTTGGACGACCATCACGTTCAAATTAACGGTCTTCCCTTTCAATGTAACAGGCACATTGGGGAGGATTCCTAATGGTCGACTGGTTCCTTTATCAAAACCCGAGAGATTTCTTAACTCAGGTAAAAGCGCCGGGGAACCCAGTGCTTTCCAAGCAACAGAGGAAAGGATACTCACAGACGCCCCTTCATCAATGATAGTACCAGCCATAATCATTCTATAGATCTGGACAATGATTCTGAATGGTATACTGGCTGGTAACCGGGGTCTGCCTAGTTGATTCCAATCAAAGGATACAACTAGGTTGCTTGGTGGTGGGACCGAATATACGGCCGGGTATGACCCTGATGATGTTCCTTCCTGCGATAAAGGAATGGGCGCATTGCCCTGACGCTCATCAGAGTCGGTGCTGATGAAAAGAACCTGGATGGTGTCATCCATATTCTCTTCAGTGAGGGTGTCGCATGAAGATGACTCTTCGGCGACGGTGTCATTTGAAGATGAAACTTCTGAAGGTAGAACCGGGTCAACTGCCGTATCGACCTTTGGACTTTCGTCCGGTCTGGATTCAGTAGGTTCATTTTCAGTGACTGACGCTTCAGCCGACCACTTGAGCGGGCCAGCTGTATTTTCAACCAACGAAGGACTTGGCACGAGTTTTTTGTATCCAGGAGGGAGTTTTACCGGTGAAACCGGACGATCTTCCAAAACTCTCTTCGCTTCGTCTAAGAAGGGACAACGGTGGATGGCATGACTGCCTTCACACAACTTACAGGGGAATCTTACTCCCCTTTTTTGTCTTGATCCTTCACTTTCGCTGGTTGACGGAAAGCCATCAACCTGATTGTCAGAGGTTGATGCCCCCGAATTGTGCAGACGAGGGGACCAGTCCCTTAGTATCCGGGGAATACAGGGACAATCTCTATGGAAATGGTCTCCTCTACATATGACACATGGCGATTTAGGCCCGGTCTGTGCAGTGGGTGGGTTTTCGTCAGATGTCTTTTGCTTGCCCCCAGTCGCCTTCGCCATAGGCTCCTTCTTCTTCTTTTCTTTCTTCTTCTTTTCCTTCTTCTCCTTGGGAGGTTGACTTTTGCCAGCTCCACCTTGCGAAGATGAAGGATCAGAGGAAGTATTGTAAGAAGTGGAAGGCTGGTGGGTAGTTCTAGACTGTTCTGACTGTTGATTCGACTGCTCAGGATTAGTGGCGATCTGGACTACATTAGTTGAAAAGAGCCATACAGGTAGGCCAATTGTCAATCCTGGAAGTGACAATGTCGCCATATGAGGCGCACCAACATCTCCCCAAGAGGAGAAGGGATTTGGACTTCCGCCAAGGTTGCCTCCTTGGTTGGTGGGCTCCATACTTTTCAACTGAAAGATCAACGTGGGAATAACATGTGATTTTGTTCCGCTTAAAATAAATTTTATTAACGACGCTTTTAGACACAAACTTGCTTTTTCATATTTTAAGAGTCGAGAAAAAGCTAAAGATGACTCTAGTCGCCTTCGATGTATTAACGAGCCCGAAGTGACAAATGCTCGGTTGGACTTTTTCAGTTATAGAGTTTGAAAAAGGCCAAAAGAAACTGCTCTGGAGATCTGGGCAGAGGGTGTGCCAAACCTTTCGCGAAACCACAGAATACGTTTTACGGTACGGGTGGTCGATCTTCGTGAATGCTGTGTTCACTGCATCGCGATCAGTAGGGCGGTCGACACGGCTTCCTATGGATAAAGGATGATTGCCTATAGGGGTCTCCCAATATATACGCGACGGTACGTGGGAGCACAAGTCCGTATTAGTGCCACCGACTCTCAGGAGGAATCACCCACCTTCGTAGAGATCGACAGTCACTATGTTTAACGACGCCGGAACACGTCTCTACCTAGACCTCTAGATGTTTGCGTTATGTTACAAAGCGTTGTTATGTAAATTGGATTTATTTTAATGTTGATCTTGCTTAGCAGTTTGCCTTTAAGGATCACCACGAGATGTATATATACAACTTCCTAAATGCAATCTAAGATGAGAAGCAAAACTTTTCAATCTTTCAACTTTGAAAACCTTAATCTACTTAGGGAAAAGAAAGACATCAACTTTTCTCACAGATCATAGAACACACACTAAATGCACTTTTTTCCTAAATCACATGCAAACTGTCAATAATGCACATGCACAATGCAGATATTTCTTTTCTTTTTCCTTAATGTTGATGTAAGACGAAAAGGAAACTGTTGTATAACTTTGAATCTAATTTCAAGCGAAAGTAAACAAGCTTGTCCAAAATCAAAAGACACCTTAAGATCGACTTGTTTAGACACTGGAAATGTATAGATTCAAACCACAAAACGAAAAACAAACAAACTCAAACAGCCATGAACAGTAACAAAACTAGCTCTTAAGATCACAAAGACACTTTTACAGTTCAGGATCTAAGAGGCCACAACTATACTGGTTTGCTTTTCACAATGGGAAACTGTAACTGAAACAAGAAATACTGAAAGAACAATCACAGTTTCATCACACAACTGAGGCAGAATAATGTCAAGGAAAGTTGGTTTACAGCAAGTACAATGACAAGCAATCAGCAGCAAAATAACAGTGAAAACAGGGCTAAGACACAGTGGGAAACCTCAGGAAGACATAGCCTAACTGGATCAGCGCAGGCTCTGGTCTGTCAAATTGACTCTCAGTGCAGTTCCCGAAGGGAGTACCTGCGCTGAAATGTAGACTGCCTGTGGACAGCCTGCACTGAGACACGAGAGTTGCGTTTACAAGGATTTCCGGGTCATAAAAAGCTCAAAAATTCACTGTTTTTGCTGAAATAAAAAGCTATAGGTCAAGTACAAGCTAAGGGATGATCAAGAGGATGAAAAGCTATCACAAAGAGTACAAGAGTCTTTTGTAGATCAGCTCTTCAAATCATGAATCTGCTCAGAAAATGAGCAAGAGTAGCAGCCCCTCTACTTCGCTTTTGATATAGTCAAAAGCTTTTCGATTTGGTACTCTTTTGTTCAGGAAATGAATAGCAAAGATACTACAAACACCAACAAGATACTAGGCTCCCCAGCGGAGTCGCCAGTTTGTTGTGGGGAAAAGTATCCGACTCGGAATGACCCTATCCCTACTCTAAGGGCGATAGTTCCTTAGCAACAACTGAAAGTAAAGCTTTGATATTTTCCTTTATGAAAGTACAGAGAAGGAAGAAAAGATTGACCAACCGATATCCTTCTCTTTTGTCGATCTTGTCTTCTCTCTTCGTCCCTTGCTCCCAGCTCCTTGTTCCCTTGCCGGCCCAGCTACACAAAGATCCTGCACAAACAAGAGAGGGAAACTACAAGAAACATGTACTCATAACTGATGCATGGATTAGAGTGAATCAGATATACAAGTAAATACAATACATCAATGCAATACAAGTATATAGGAGAACATTCAAAGCTTTATTGATAGAAGTAAAAGGTTCTGAGAAGGTTACAACCATCAATGGCTCCAATCCAGCAGCACCTCCCCAGCAGCAAGAAATCTCCTCTTCACCTCTACAAAAGCAATCACCCAATAGCTCTAACTGTAAACCAACAGCACTTCCTTGCTTTGCACAAAATTCCAGCCTCCTTAGACCTCATAGAAGAGCTCTATATATAGGATATTTGGAGAAAGGATGAGTCAGCTTGAGACTGACCTAAAGCTGCCTTGTGTCCTTTCCCTCTTCAGTTAAACTTCAGTTCTTGAGTCCACTTGGAGATCCTTGCTTACACATGGAGATCAAGTACCTCTTACTCATCACAGGGCGAATCCCTTGAACCAAGTGTCAGTTTGGAAGCTTCCTGGGCAGTTGACACCTTGCAGAATGACTGTGCCACTTGGCCAATCTCGCCCAGCGCAGGTAGCCTTCATTGGATTTGACTTTCAGCGCAGGTACAAGGAGGAGCAGTTGACATTCAACGCAGATGCTCAGTGGAGTAGCTGACATGATCCAAAAATAGCCTGTTTTTGAGTGTTTTCAGGTGGAGAACTGATAGGAAGTGCTGTGGTTCGCTGACCTTGTTCCTCTAGGGGTAAGAACAACATGTTTAGGGACTGAGGATCCCTGTAATTATTGACATTTCATGCTCCATGCTGCGAGGCACAAAAATGTCTATAACAATATAGTAGCCACCGTCTTCCAAAACAGTTATAAAAACTAGATTCTTCTTCATACTCGGTACAAACATCACATCCTTGAGCCTGAGAGGGGAGCCAAACTCTGTCTGAAAAGTAACTGTACCAATACCAATAGCTCCATACCTTCCATCATCTCTCATATCAATGTGCAACTAGAGATCCTTCTCCTCCAAGTCACTACAAATTTCTTTGTTTCATGTTATGTGGAATGAGGCACCTCTATCAAGATACCACACACTACCCATCACTGTTCTTTCCATGCATGGAATGAGTGTAAAATCAAGTTCAAATTCTGAAGCCAAGGCTTCACCTACTACTCCTCCTACGGTCTTCTTGCTTGATTTCTTGTGTGGACACTTTGTTTCATAGTTCCATAATTCATGACAGTGAAAGCACTTGATTCTGGACAAGTCTTTCTTCTTTCCCCCTTGATTTGAATATGCTTTGGATTGGGATTTCCTCCCCATCCATTTATTTTCCTTTCCATCCAAGGAAAAGTTATCCTCATCCTCACCCTTGGATGAGGTCCCGTCTCTGGTGCTTCACCTTGTCTCCTCCTGTACCAGATTGGACCAAAGGTGTTCCCAATGTGGTAGCTTCTCCCTCTCGTTCAGTTAATCTTGGTAGTTGTGCCAACTCTTGGGAAGGCCTAGAAGGGTTAGGATCACCAAATCATCCTCTGCTACAGTAAAACCAACTTGAACAAGTTCATCAAAGCACTGTGTGAACCTGCTTAGGTATTGTGGAAAGGTCTTGTTCCTCTGCATCTTGATATTTCGAAGCCCTTCCTTGAGTGCCAATTTCTTGTGGTCTACTATTCTAGAAAAAATATATCAGCACTTGCCACATAGAATAAACAATCTCTTTCCTATGGAGATTAGAGACAATATGTTCTCATACTCCCTCCAATATGATCCTCCTTTCCTTGGAAACACATTTCTTCCAATATGCTAGATTCTGAGCATCAACTGTTGCTGGTTTCAAAATATAATTATCAATGAATTCCTTCAACCCATTATCCTCTAGTACTACCTCCATCCATTCCTTCCATGTAACATAATTCGAGCTTCCCTCAAGGGCATACTCGAGCCTTAGTCCATTGAAATCCATCTTCTCAGTCCTGAAGAAAACCTACAACCTGATCTACAACCTTGAATCTCCTGCAATGACAACTTCGAAATCTTTGCTCTACAATGATTCCAGCTCTGATACCATGTAGAAATTAATGTGTATATTCAATACTTCTCATGAAATTTACTAAATCACAAGACTTGAAGCTACTCTACTAATATGTGGAAGTTAATTCACCATCTAAAACAAGAATCATTGACATGCAAAAGGAAACATCATATCTATATATATATATATATATATATATATATATATATATATATATATATATATATATATATATATATATATATACATATACATATACATATACATATACATATACATATACATATACATATACATATACATATACATATACATATACATATACATATATATATATATATATGGGAAAGAAATTGCTCAAAACCCCTTACTATCTATATTGCATTAAGAAGAGAATATAGATGACATACAATGCTTACTCAAGCCTGAGCACACCCTGTAATCTTGGGCCATCACTTATCCAATTTCAAGTATTCCCAAGCTCCTATTTCCTTGTGTTGTTCCTTTGGGAAATTGCCCCTATTTTTTAGGAATTTCACACCAAGGAATTTCGCGATAGCCTTGGGTCAATCTATGACTGCATGCACCACCTGTACACACGGGAATATGCTACAATTGATAGTACACTACTTCTGAATCTCCATATCAACTAAGTAAAGCGAATTATTTTCATGAAACAATTATTTTGGGTTGATTGGTCAGTTAACTGGTTGATCACTAAGTGTGGTTGAAGTTACACAACCACAATTTGACCTCCACTGGTTCTTCTGACAATTAGAACTAGTTAAACTCACAATAACTCAAATTAATTGAAATAGATTGCTATAAATTAGAAATCAATCATGTAGAACTGAACTCAAGTGTCTCCAACTCGAATTTATAGAGTTAACTGACTGACAAGAGCCATGTCACCTCAGTTAACTACCTCCAAGTATTCTGCTGAAATAGAAATTCAAATTTTAATCTAGTTTGGCCAAGGAAAGGTCAAAACTAGTTTTTCTTGCTACATTTTCAACAAACTCCAAAGGCTCATTTTCATAAAATCTTCTCTTGATTCTAAAAAGGCAAAATATAATACTCATGAGAACCTCTTATCCATGTTCGACTAAGGTATGTAGAAATTTTGAATAATAAACACATATTCAACAGAGATTATCCTAATCATGCACTATTGCGGAATACATGCACAATACATAAGCTCCTCTATGTAGATCATCAATTTAGCAACATAAAAAACAATGAAACATCAATAGCATGCACACATTAACACAGTATGTAACCCGGGGAAAGCTTACAGCTGAAAACCCCACACTATCTGTATATTAATGATTGAGAACATGTAACATAACATAGTACAATACTCCTCACAAGTATCCAACACTATCTCCACCTGTTACACACAAACCAACTCAGACCTGAACAAGTCACAGGTTCAAATATTCTCCACTACTTTGCCTGCCTCTATTGCACAATACCTGTTGAGAATCACTCACACTGGAAATCACATGAGCACAGGCTACTCTCTTGGCATATCTGCGCAATACTCATTGGCACACTCAATCTGTGCTTGTGCAAATCCTCATGCACAACTATAGTCACAACTGATAGCAATCTCAACCTCTAACACCTGTCCCTGTTGAACTGTACATGCACTAACATGCAACTGAGTTAACTGATGTATTCTTTAGTTGCTTTATGAGTTAATAATTAGTTTAACAACTCATCATTAGTCTATTTTCAGTTATACTATTTACAACTAGTTTAACCAAGTCAAACTGAACACAACTCCATCAACTCCACAATCAACTCCACCAAACTCAACTACTTGAGTTCTAATTGAAGTCCTGCATGCAACAACTCAACTGACCCATAAAGAAAGTGTATTTCCTTCTGACAGCTACATGTGCCACATCTGTAGCTCAAATTGAAGTGCTCCAAGAGGATAAGATAAAGTTTATAAACTAAATATTATTGTGAGACAATAATATTTGACTTTTCTATTTTTAACCTGGCAGTCTAAAAATAGACTTTGATCACTCCTCCTGTGAACCAGAAAATAGAAGTCCATCTATTTTTCCCAACATGACCAATCATCCATAAACAGCATCCTGCAACTCATAGACATGATCCATATGTCTAAAAATAGACATAGTCTAAAAATAGACTTTGCGCCATAATTTGCCTACGGGCCCACTTAGTGAAGGCGACTCCTTTCCACTAAGCTCCATCATCTTGTTGCATTCTCAACACTCCCTCTAAAAAAGATATGGATTATCAACAACCTCTATCCTGCCTCTGTGGTATTCGAATTTGCTCCTGGTGAGTGCCTTCGTCAATATATCAACATCTTGATCCTCCGTTGGAATGTATGAAAGTAACATGATTCTCCGCTGCACACAATCTCTGATATGATGGTACCTGATGTTGTCCATTGAGCTCCCTACCCAATCTACATCCTCCTGTCTGTACCAAGATCCATATCCCGATGTGCCCCTCAAATAACGCAATACATGCTTGCCTTCCTTCCAGAAGAGCTTGGTTGGCTTAACCATAGCTTGTGAAAGCTGGTTAACAACATAGCATATATCGGGTCATGTATTGACCAGATACATAAGCGACCCCACCAACTATCTATAAACAATGGCATCCACTTCTTCTGCCGAAGTGGCATCCTCCTTCCTCCAACCTCTAGGAAGAGGAGTATCAACAGGCTTGCAGCCATGCATGTTGAACTTCTCCAGTATCTCCCAAGCATACTTACCCTGAGAAACAAATAGTCCACCACTGCGCTTCCAAATTTCCAATCCCAAGAAATAATGAAGGAGGCCTAAGTCCTTCATCTCAAACTCCTTAGCAAGATCATCCTTGCATGAAAGTATCAACAACTCATCACCCGTTAGAATCAAATCATCTACATAAAGTACAATGATAAGCAACTTACCCTCCAGCACAATCTGGTATAGGTTAGGATCCGCCTCACTCTTGGAGAATCCAAGTCCGGTGAAATAACTGTCTATCAGTGTGTACCAAGTACGTGGTGCTTGTTTCAACCCATACAACGCTCTCTTGAGCTTGCACACATGCGACTCGCTACTGAAGATCTCAAAACCTTTGGGCTGCTCAATGTACACCTCCTCCTCAATGACTCCATTGAGGAACACAGTCTTAACATCCATTTGATGAATGTGCCACCCCATCTATGCTAAGAGAGCAAGAATCGTCCATATGGAAGAATACCTTGCGACAGGTGCAAAGGTCTCCTCATAATCGATCCCCTCTATCTGTGAAAAGCCTCGGGAAACAAATCTTGCCTTGTACTTCTCCACACTCCCGTCAGCTGCCTGCTTAACTTTGTAGATCCGTCTCGAACCCACCACTGATTTCCTTTCCGGTCTAGGAACAATATCCCATGCACTGTTTCTGATAATCGAATCATACTCTTCCACCATGGCGTCTACCCATGTGGGATCCTCCATAGCTTCCTCGAAAGAGGATGGCTCAGTCACAACACATTTTCTCATAAGAGCCATGTATCCAGTGTACTGATCAGGTGACTGTCTCTGCCTGCGTTGGGCTGTAGGTGGTCCTACAACTTTCTCTGCATCTTGAGCCAGTCGCTCAGCTTCTGTCAAGCGCTTTCGCCCTCTGATGGTTGGCGCTACATGAGTGGTCTCTTCCACTCCATGAACCTCATCCTGTGGCTGATCCATGTCTTGAAGCTCATCTTTAGGAACTAATAGCTCCTCATCTGCATGCAAGTGTAGCTCCCTCTCAAGCGAACACTTCATGGCTTTCTCCTCCTGAAATTTTATATCCCGTCGCACAACAGTCTTGCCACTGTCTGGAAAATACACACGATAGTTGTGGGGCGTATCAGTGTACCCCACAAATATCCCAACCTCTGCGGTCGGCTCCAACTTCTTCCTGGCATCCTTCGTCACATGCATGTAAACGTTAGCACCAAAAATCCTCAAATGAGAAAGATCAGGCTTCTTACCAGAATAAGCCTCCTCAGGTGTACTCATGCCAAGTATCCTGTGAGGGCAATGGTTCTGCACATAAACTGATGTATTGCATGCTTCCGCCCACAAGTGAAGGGGTAGGCTCTGATCATGCAACATCGCCGGTGCAACATCCACGATCATTCTGTTCTTCCGCTCAGCAACCCCGTTCTGCTGTGGGTTATGGGGAGCTATGAGCTCTCTTCGAATCCCTTCTGCACTGCAGAAATCCTTGAACTCGCCAGAGATGTATTCACCACCATTATCGCTCATAAGAGGCTTCACCTTCTTCCCTGACTCCTTATCGACCAGTGCTTTGAATTCACAGAACTTTGAATATGTCTCGCTCTTCTTCTGCATGAAGAAGATCCAGCACTTACGAGAGAAATCATCAACAAAAATCACATAATACCTGTGTTTTTTTGTCAAAGCTACTGAGAAAGGTCCACACACGTTTGTGTGAATTCTCTCAAGGATCATCGTGGCGTGACTATCCTTCTCGTGAAAGGTGGCTTTCACAAACTTTCCCAAAGTACACCCCTTGCACTGATCTGACTGCGCAAGAGTGCTTTTAGGAAGCCCTGTAGTGATCTGCTGCAGTATCTCCAAGGCTCCATGGTGAAGGTGATCCAATCTCCTGTGCCACAAATCGCCATCATCCCGGCTCACCAATCCTTCTGCCTTAAATGCCATTATTGTGCATCCATCTACATGCAACTGATAAAGGTTCCTCACTCGAACCCCTATCTTCCAGGTTTCTCCAGTTGTCTTGCTATGGAGGAAAGCCTTTCCCTCACTGAAAACAACATCATATCCCTTGTCTTCTAACATCGCCACAGATTTTTTGATAAGATTCTTCTTCAATCCTGGAACATGCATCACTTCCTTCAATACGAAGGGCTTACCAGACTCCCTCTCAAAGGAAATGGTATCGATATCGGTCGCACTGTATCTACCATCATCGCCCTTCTCGATGTGCACTCCAAGATCTTTGTCCTCTAGGTCAGAAAACAAATCTCGATCTCCTATCATGTGACAAGAAGCACCACTGTCGAAGAACCACATCGATCCCATCACAGTTGAAACCAAGCATGCGATCAATGAAAAATCAAGCTCAAACTGCGAGGCTAGAGCCTCTCCTGCTGCAGATCCAACAGCTTGCTTGTTATTCTTCTTCTGCGGACAATTAGTGGCATAGTGTCCATGCTGGTGATAGTGAAAGAACTTCACCTTGGACATGTCCTGCTTCTTGCCTTTCGCACCAGACTGAGAAGCTTTCTTGCTCTTCCCCTTCTTTTCTTTGGCAACCAAAGCGCAATTTTCTTCATCAGTTCCCTTTGATGAAGATCCGTCCCTGGTATTCCGCCTGATCTCCTCTTGCACAAGATCTAACCAAAGTCTCTCCCATCCTGGAATTTTCTCCCGACCATTGACAGAGTCCTGATAGGAATGCCAACTCTTCGGAAGACCAAGTAGAGCCAAGCTCACCAAGTCCTCATCATCGGCAGTCACCCCCACACTTCCTAGTTCATCTCTGCACTGAGTGAACTTCGTGAGGTACTTGGGCATACTGTCACCCTTCTCACATTTGATGTTTCTGAGTTTATCTTTGAGTGCCAACTTCCTTTGATCACTCTTGCTTTAGAATAGATATATCAAAGCTTTCCACATCAAGTATGGAGAAGCCTTACCATGTAGGCTGGACACAATGTGATCCTTCACGCCCTCCAACGGAATCCTTCGACACTTTGTTGTCTTCTTTTGCCAAGCCTTAGCTGCGGCAGCATCAGTAGGCTTTTGGACCTCAGCCTCTATGAACTCCTTCAGCCCATTATCATCCAACACCGCCTCCATCCTATCCTTCCATGCAATATAGTTCGAGCTGCCCTCAAGAGCATACTCTAATCGCAATTCGTTGAAAGACATTGCAACGTTGACACCAAGAAAACACTGCTGCATATTCGAATTCCACCACCTCCAAACTCAACCGCCTTCGATCTAAGATCTGTGAGAACAAAGTATTTCTCGTACAGAGATTGACTGTATGGGCTTTTACTAGATATCTCACCTTCCAAAGGAAGGATGAATCCAGAGGCAACCTGGCCCGATTACAGACTCTGCCTGAAGAAATAAGATGTAAACACTTCCTGAATAGTATATCTGATGATCAACAACTCTGATACCATGTAGAAATTTTGAATAATAAACACATATTCAACAAAGATTATCCTGATCATGCACTATTTCGGAATACATGCACAATACATAAGCTCCTCTACGTTGATCATCAATTTAGCAGCATCAAAAACAATGAAACATCAATAGCATGCACACATTAACACAATATGTAACCCGAGGAAAGCTTACAGCTGAAAACCCCACACTATCTGTATATTAATGATTGAGAACATGTAACATAACATAGTACAATACTCCTCACAAGTATCCAACACTATCTTCACCTGTTACACACAAACCAGCTCAGACCTAAACAAGTCACAGGTTCAAATCTTCTCCACTGCTTTGCCTGCCTCTATTGCACAATACCTGCCGAGAATCACTCACACTGGAAATCACGTGAGCACAAGCTATTCTCTTGGCATATCTGTGCAATACTCATTGGCATACTCAATCTGTGCTTATGCAAATGCTCATGCACAAATATAGTCACAACTGATAGCAATCTCAACCTCTAACACCTGCCCCTGTTGAACTGTACATGCACTGACATGAAATTGAGTTAACTGATGCATTCTTTAGTTGCTTTATGAGTTAATAGTTAGTTTAACAACTCATCATTAGTCTATTTGCAGTTAGACTAATTACAACTAGTTTAACCAAGTCAAACTGAACATAACTCCATCAACTCCACAATCAACTCCACCAAACTCAATTGCTTGAGTTCTAACTGAAGTCCTGCATGCAACAACTCAACTGACCCACAAAGAAAGTGTATTTCCTTCTGACAGCTGCATGTGCCACATCTGTAGCTCAAATTGAAGTGCTCCAAGATGATAAGATAAAGTTTATAGTCTAAATATTATTATGAGACAATAATATTTGACTTTTCTATTTTTAACCCGGCAGTCTAAAAATAGACTTTGATCACTCCTGTTGTGAACCAGAAAATAGAAGTCCATCTATTTTTCCCAACATGACCAATCATCCATAAACAACATCTTGCAACTCATAGACATGATCCATATGTCTAAAAATAGACATAGTCTAAAAATAGGCTTTGCACCATAATTTGCCTGCGGGCCCACTTAGTGAAGGCGACTCCTTTCCACTAAGCTCCATCATCATGTTGCATTCTCAACAAGGTATTCCTTTTTTGTAAATAACCTATCTAAGTCTGGAAAAGGGTTAACCTTATATTGAGTAGACATTTTTTCATTTACTTTAACAAGTTCGAAAAGATAAGTTCTCGAAAATCTTTTCATGTTTAGGGAGTCTGAAAAGAGCTGAAAGAGGACTCCAAGGGGTTCCATTTTCATGAGTTTATAGAGCCCAAAAAAGCAATAAAATTATGCTCATTCATCAAAATAATATGTTTCAAATGAAAACTTCATTGAATCCTTCAAACAACTGTTACCCTGCTCAGAACACCACCAAACAATTAAAACTATCTGATATATGGTTTGATCCCCAGTGGAGTCACCAATTTGTTATGCGGAATTTACGATTGCAGAAAAAGGTGAATTCCCTAGGCCTAGTGGTCATGTCTAGAACAATAGAAGACAAAAAGCATAGAGTTTTGATTACAGAAATTAGAGAATGGGAAATAATCCTACCTCGAATTTGTAGCAAGCCTTATTTTCCTGGTCGTTTGTAATCTCCAATTGTAGCTCCAAGTGCTATAATTAGAACTTGAACACATGACTAAAATAAGAAAAGGGTCCACAATATCCACGTAGCATAATCTAACATCTTTATTTAATGAATCATCATGGCATTGAAATACATGAGTGCAAACATAATACAACAAATATAGGAAATCAAGATACTCTTTGTATTAATCAAATATAGGAGAGAGTTTACAACCATAAATAGAAGATGACTTCGTAAATGTATCCCCAAGTTGACTTTTCCTTCCTTGTCACAAATCACTCCTCAATATCAACCCTAATGCGTGAATATGATGACTGCTTTAGGTTCAAGGCAACAACATAAGGGCACTATCAATCTCCAAAATCCAACCTTGATGTTATCTAAGGCAGTAAATTTATAGGATGAGTGGGGTAGTTCAGGATTTACCATTATGGGCTTGATATCAACATATGATGGGAGGATGAGCAAGGGATAAGAGATAAGGTCTCCAAGATAGGATCAGATAGGAATTTGAGCTCTCTATATATGGTAAATAGTTAAAACTACCTTGGAAGCTTATAGAAGTGGAAGCTTCAGAATATTTTTTAATTTTTCTGAATTTATGTAACCAACACACCTACATAAGGGAGAAATAGGTGATGACCAGCACAGGTGAACACGGATATAACCAACGTTGAACATAGGTGGCTAAGGAGGCAAGGTGCATTGGGGCTAAAAACACTAATTCTAAGCAATTGTCCCTAGAAACTCAAACTTTTTAGAGAGGTCATGCTTAGGGCTTTGTGAAGGGATGATGACAACATGTTCATGGATATTGAATGATCCAGTTTGTAAGCCTATTGACCAGATGTGACAAAATGACCTATAACAAGCCAAATAGAGGACACATATTTCTAAATTCACATAGAAATAATATTAGGGACAACAATTCATTTGATCCTTTAATTGAGGATAATCAATGTTATTATTGTCACAATTATGGACATAAAACAATTGAGTGTAGAACTAGCATTCCTAGATAAGCCCCTCAGGTTAAACAAACGCAAGCCTATAACTCAAGGAAGAAATAAAAGAAGAATGTGGAGTTGTCTTGTATGCTCAAAACTAAAGAAATCCTTGGTATGTGGAAAATAGATGTTCCAGGCATAAGTTTGGTGATAGAAGCAAATTTGTGTCACTAAATGAAAACAAGAAAGGAAGTGTCAATTTTGGTAATGATGCCTCAAACAACATCAAAGGAAAAGTAACAACGAGTTTGGACAATGGAATAGATAAAGCTCAAAACTTCTCTTTGTATATCTGCTCAAATACAATATGTTATGTGTGAGTCAAATGTGTGACCAAGGGTATGTTGTTATCTTTCGCTCCAAATCATGTGAGATAAAGTCAGAAAACACAAGAGATATAATAGAAAAATTTGTGGGTACCTTAAATAACTTATACATACTCAAGGAAGAAAATGAGAACTATTATTTGGGAAAGCTTCATGAAAGTTGTTTGTGGAACAAAAGACAGGGACACTTGAACTTAGGCCATATTGTGAAGCTCAACAAAATGGGAGTTGTATGGGGTTTGCCAAAGAATTCCAGGCTAAATAATACAACTTGTAATTCATGTCAAATAGCCAAGCAAATCCAAGTAGCCTTCAAAACCAAAGAATTCATCCACTAGGCCACTACAACTAGTTCACATAGATATGTGTGGGTCCACAAGAACTAAAACTCCAAGCGGTGAGTTATATTTCATGTTGATCATTGATGACTATGCTAGAATTACATGGCATGCATTTTTGAATAAGTATAAAGCATTTGAAAAGTTTAATATCTTCAAAGCTATGGATGAGAACCAAACCGATTTCAAAATAAAGTGTGTAAGGTTAGACAAAGGTGGGGAGTTCTATTTAAATGAGTTTATTATTTTGTGAATAACATGGAATGAGAAGAAAATTTAGTATTTCTAACAACCCTCAACATAATGGTGTAGTTGAAAGACAAAACAGATCAATGCAACCATTTGAAAGAGAAATAATGGATGAAATAAATATTCCAAACACTATTTGGGCTATAGTTATTCATACAATATTTCACATTTTAAATAAATCTCACTTCAGGCCAAATAATGACAAGACTTGATATGAACTATCGTACAGAAAACAATCCACAATAAAACACTTCAAATTCTTTGGGAGAAAGTGCTATATCAAGAACAATGATGATAATCATGGAAAATTCGATGCAAGGGATGATGAAGGAATATTTTTGGGGTATTCTAGTAAGAGCAAGGGTTACAAATGTTACAATAAAAAGCTATGCAAAATAATTAATTGTGCTGATGTAAAGGTAGATGAGGAATTACCTGTCAAAAGTAAGAAACCAAGATTTATTGGTCCACCTGATCAGACCAACAATTAAGATGAAGCAAAAAAACTTAGATAATGAAGAGAAGATGAAGAAGCACATGAATAATCCTCTCATCCAAAAACTCCCTCAAGATACATACAAAAGAATCATCCCACATATAAAATTGTTGGTGATAAGGAAGCAAGGGTTCAAGCTTGAAGAAGACTAATGAATACCCCCAATCAAGCACACATTGTTATGTTACCATGCTTGAACCAAAATATTTTCTTCTGGTGATCAAGATGAGCATTGGATAAAAACTATGAATGGGGAGTTGGATGATATGGAGAAAAATCATACCTAGGAATTGGTTCCAAACCATTAAATAAAAATTCCATAGGCACAAAATGGGTCTCCTAGAACAGTTTAAATGAGAGTGGATAGTTGTTAAGGAATAAGGCTAGATTAGTATGGAAAGTATATGCTCAAATTGGAGGAATTGATTTTGATGAGACTTTTGCTCCTGTAGCAAGATTAGAGGAAATTAAAATGTTTTTAGCCTATTTTTACCAAAATTGTAAATTATATCAGGTAGATGTAAAATCAAACTTTTTGAATGATGACCTTGAAGAAGCAATTTACATAGAACAACTTGAAGGATTTCAACTGTCAGGAAAGCCCAGGGAAGTATGTAAATTAAAGAAGACATTTTATGTACCTAAACAAGTACCTAAGGCATGGTATTCCATATTAGACAAGTACCTATAGTAACAAATATTAAAAATAGGAACCACTAACAATAACCTATATATTAAAGTTGAAAATGAAAATATTCTAATTATTGTTTTTTATGTTGTTTATGACATCATTTTTGGTAGTGATGTAGATTCACTCAGTAAAAAAATTGTAGCAGATATGCAAACTGAGTTTGAGATGTCCATGCTTGGGGAACTCTCATTTTTTCTTGGATTTCATATTACTTAATTAAATAAATGTATATTCATTTCCCAAAGAAAGCATCTCAAAGAAATGTTGAAGAAGTTTGGAATGGAAAAATGCTCTCTATAAAGTACTTCTATGGTCACTGGATGCAAGCTTAGCAAAGATGATGAGTCACCAAAGGTATATAAAAAAACCTACAGATCAATAATTGGAAGTCATTTGTGCCTAATAGTCTCATGACTATATCTTATGCAAGTTGTTTGTGTAGTTGAAAGGTATCAATCATCCCCCAAACAAAGTCATTTTTTAGCTACCAAGAGAATTATAAGATATTTAAAAGCCACAATGGAATATGGTCTATGGTATCCAAAGGGTAAGGAATTTTCATCAACTACATATACAAATGTTGATTGGGTTGGAAATGTAGATTGATAGGAAAATAAAAAGAGGTGGTGCTTTCTTTATTGAGAATTGCTTAGTAGTCTAGTTGAGCAAAAAAAATCATTTATCTCCCTTTCTACTCTTCAAGCTGAAAATATATCAGTTGCAACTAGTTGCACTCAAATTTTGTGGATGAAACAAACTCTACAAGATATGAAAGTTACTTATGATAAAACCATTCCAATCATCTGTGATAACACAAGTGAAATCAACATATCCAATAATATTGTCCTTCATTCAAAAACCAAGCATATCCCCATAAAGTACCATTTTCGTAGAGAATGAGTGGCTAATCAAATTGTGAAGTTGGAATATATATCAACCAAGGAACAAGTTGTTGATATATTCACCAAACCTATTTCCCGAGAGCCTTTTGAGTACTTCAACCAAAAGTTGGGAGTGATATCTCACTCTTCTCTTCATTCATTTTCTTCAGAAAAAAGGGGGGGGGGGAATCATTCAAATATGTACAAGAATGGTCATCGTTTAGATCAACAAGAATACTACAAGGTTAGTAGGATTAGAGTGAAAATTCAAGGACAATTTCATGATGTTGTTACATCTATACCAGATGGTTTCAAGGGCATAATATTGGGTGACATATTATATCTTTCTAGTGGGAAAATGGTCATAAAAAAAACACCTTATCCATTTTTCATTGATGTCAAAGGAGGAGAGCAAGAAAACATTGGAGAGGAGATGAACCGTGTAAAGATGTGAGTATTTCCAAGTGGTGGTGTTACCATCAATGACCAACAATGTTTGGTGATGTTGTCATCAATGCCAAAGGGAGATAGTGTTGATCACGTTGACAATTGTTATCATTGACGTCAAATTTAGTCATTGATGTCAACAAGTGATGTCAAGTTCATGGGGAGCTTGTTGAGATGTCATGCATGATGCTCATTGGGTCAATTGGTTGTGTAGACTATATTTGAAGGTAATTTTTCTGCAGGTTCCTTGTTCATAAGTACACGCCAAGTCCTTAGTTAGAATATCCTCTCAAAAACCTATCCAATGGTCTATGGAACTTGGTATAATTATTAAGGGATAAGGTTATCACAATTTTAAGTTTCAATAGGGTTCCAAGGTTCATGGTTCTAGTGTGGGCCCTTCTTCATTGGATCAACACAAACTATAAAACAAAGCTTAGGAGGAGGAGTTATGGGTGGCAGGTGGTAGAGTAGTAAGCTGAAGGTCCTAGGTCCTAATGATAGGAAGCTAGGCTAAAGAGCTTAGGTAATTATTGAACCATTGAGTCATGTATAACAAAAAACAACAACAAGGTGAAAAGAAATGAGTGGCAGGTGATAAGGTAACAATGCCCCTAGTCATAGCCCTTGGTTATAAGGTGCTTATTGATCCACCAGGTGAAAACTAAAATGAGTGGCAAGAAATGACTAGAACATGTGCAAGGGTAAGTGGCATATGCAAGTAAGTTCCAAGTGGGGCCATAAGTAGAAGAGATGATGATATGGTAGCATGTGAGTGTGACACATGGCAGGTGGAATTGACCCTTTTGGGTGGTCAAGTGGACCCATTTTCGGGTGACACGTGGTAGTGAAGTGGGACACAAAGTGGTAGTAATGATGACATGGTAGGATTTTATTAGTTGACATGGATTAACAAATGGAAGACTGTGATGAGTAGGCGATGTGGAAAAACCTTGTCCTCTATGCCAAGGAATAATTTTGTAAAGGTTCTCAATGTTACTGATTTTAATGGTTTTTCATAGTTTTATGAATGAGGGGCCATCTACCTCCTCCCACTTCCGAACAATCACGGGAATAAGAATTATGAATGGAGATAGGCCGTAAAGAAGTGAGTGATAAGCATTAGACAAAAAACCTTGAAGTGCAACATTGTCAAATGTAGTCCTAACAATTTTCCACCACCCATCGTCTAGGGAGAAAAACATACCGGACATCCACGACTGGTGAGAAATAGTTAATGATCGAGGTCACAAAGGGACATAACAATCAGATGATGTGGGTATATACATATTAGGAGGTACATGTGACATGGTAGGATTCACTGGTGCATGTAGAATTATTTGGTGATTTTTTAATAAAGGTTTAAAATAACCCAATTGAGGATTAGCCTTAATCCTCAGTCTTACAACCCCTGATGGTTTGTGTGGTTGGTTAAATTAGCTCACTCGGGGACCCAACGACTGAGATGGGCAAATATAGAGCAGTGGGTAAATTATTTTGGACTGCAAAGATGTCTAGATCGCTAGGGTTTCAAATATATCTAGGGCTTCATGAAATCTAGGGTTGAGTGGTATAAACACATTTGATCTGGCCTAGATCCATATTTAATCAAGTTCCACGATAAAATTACAAGATGTCATGGTTTTGTATATTGTGTCATTCAAATATTCGATGATCCAAGAGAATAGAAGTTTACTAATGGACCCAAATCTCAGATGTGATATCAAGGTATTTTAGCCTGTGGCCCTGGATCCTGTTTCTATGGGGTAAATAATGAATTTTAATGCTAAAGGTTGCAATTTGGGTAAAAAATAATCCATGCATACTGTAATTTGCAATGCTCACAAGGTTTGGATTTTCTGGAATATAATTATATGGTTTTATATCTAAGACCCAAAGAGCCAAGGAATCAAGTTATATTTGGGTCATTCAAACCAAATTTCCAGCAAAGAAAAATTAAAATAATATAGGTTGATCACTAGATTGAATATATTTAATTGATATGGTATAGTATAAATAAGCCACATAGCTTGATATTTAGGTGGTGAAGCAATCTTCTATCATCTTTGAATTCTGGAAAAAGAATTGTCTATTGTATTTTGCGGTGTGAAGGAATGTAGTAAAGGAGTGAAATTAATTATGTTGAAGACATGTAATTGCAAAAAATTGTTAGAGAATGTCTATGAAGTTGAGTAGAGTACTTGGAGTGGGAATTGAATTGTAGAACAAGGTAGTTGTATAGAGAACACCTATGGATCTGAGTCTTAAAATTTTATGAAAGAAGGATCTATTACATTTAATATATTGGAGATTGTAAACCATGAGGGAGTTGGTGCTTCCTTTAGGTTGAAGCCTGTAAAACATCAGGGAGTTGGTGCTTCCTTTAGTTTGAATCCTATAAAACATCAACGATTTGGTTCTTCTTTAAGGTTGGAGCCTATAAACATTAGGGAGTTGGTGCTTCCTTCAATTAGGTGCTTGTAATTTCAGGGGATGGGTGTTTCCTTTTGGTTGGATCGAAATAATTTTATGTAACAACAATATTAAGATATATTTTGTGTTTTTTTTTCCTTTATGGGTTTCCATATACATCTGGTGTCTTTATGAATTTATATGTTTTTCTTATATGATTGACTTTTTAATAAATAAAAATACTAGTTATTGTTTATAATTGTTAAAATTGGCTATAATAATGATTCACCCCCCCACCCACTCAACATTATCTTGGTTTCTAACATCCCTTTGGTTCACTATGTGCTAGATGAGTTTATTGATTTTCCTGATAATTGTTCTTAAATATTGAAGCTTTGGATCCCTTCTTCATTTTGTCCACTTTATTTCTTTTCTTTCCATCCCAAACCCTTTAGAAAGCTAGCTAATTTTTTTCTTGCTCATATAGGTACTTTTCCTTCCTTGTAGGTTCATCCAAACTATTTGGTTCATCAAATTTAGTCTTGTAAATATTGAATGGTTGTAGTCCACTCACATATCTGTATATCTTGAGCTTTTCATCTCTAATAAAATCTACATATCTCAGTAACTCAGTGAACTTCCAACCATATTCCTCCATTTTCATGTTCCTTAAATTGAGTTAGAAAAACTCTTACATAGGAACTTCCTTTCGAAGTAATCTTTAGAACTCTTCCATGAAATCTTGTTTTCATATAAATGTTTTACTTCCTTGAGTTTCTCCCACCATAAATTTTCTTTCCCCTTCAAGTGATATATGGAAATTAATACCTCTAAATTGGAGAAATAATCATGTAGTTGTACGAACTTTCTCACTTCAAATAGCCAAGCTTCAACCTCTTCTTCGTTCTTATGCTCACCATTAAAGGTGGGTGACTTGATCTTTCTGAGTTCCTCTTGTAAATTGTCTAGGCTTGGTTTCCTTCTTGACTGTTTTACTAGTGACATGTTTGAATTAAATTCTCTCAGGAAACATTATCTCTCTTAGTGGGTTTTATTGCTACATAATTATGATGTCTAGAAGCACTCCTAGATTTCCTTGAACCCTGTGGCATATTTCCCCCTAATTCTTGAGTCATGTTCCTCTGCCTACTAAGAATGAGATCCCTCATCCATTCTCCTATGTAATTTTTTTTAGGATCTATAAAATTTGGGTATTAATCTATTGTTGTTCTCTTAACATCTTCTAGTTTTCAAATTTATAACTGGGCACCTCCATTTTGAGGCTCCTTCTAGTTTTGACTAGGTCTCTTTCCTCTAACATATTTCATTCATGCTCATTTGATTATGTTCCAACATTTCCCATGCTCAAGTTCATAGCTCTAACCTCTTCTTCATGGTTATATGACCCTCAAGTATCCCCCATACTCTTGGTCCTCATGTCAGTCTTGCCTAATAGGTCGCTTGTCATTTTATTTTGTAATTATCAAGAGATTTACTAACCCAATTCAATATTCTAGGTTGGTAGACATATTATCCTCATTTCTCTCTTTGTATTGACTACTTCAATGCTCCAACTTGAGCTTTGGTTTCTTAGTCACACATTAATAAAGTGACTATATACTCTATCCTTCAGTTGCAATATTCCATTCAGTCGTAATTACTTCACATCAACTCTTGGTCTAATTCAATTCACCTATAATTGTATCTTGTAAATGTCCTACGAACACCTCTGTGTGCCTCCTATTTCTCTGTAAAAAATAAATAAGTACATGTATTTTTGGATTTTCCCCATATCTCACTGGGCTTGAACTGACCTGTGTCATCTCCCTTAACCATTGGCATGCATGCGACCTTCCCCATCACATTCGTCAATTCCCTTTGTTACTTTTGGGCATAATTTTCAAAATCCCCTCTAAGTGTAACAAACATAATGAGTCAGGAAATATATGGGTGTTCCCTATTATAAGGGACATGACTCCTCATGTAAACTAGGCACCCACCTAGTATTTATAGAAGGGGGGCTCCATTGTAATTTAACATCCATTTTAAATTCATTAATAAAATATATTATAAATTACATATACATTTTTCTGTTATACTGGTATCAAAGTTGAATCACCTTTCGCCACCATTGTACGTTCAGTTGCCACCCATAGTCTCTATTCGTCTACCCACTAATACATCATTCCCATAATATCCCATACATAGATTATGCCAACAATGTTTCCATGACGACCACCTTCATTTGTCTGCCCCCCCACTGGAATCACCTCCCTAATATCCCATATGTAGATTACGCTAATATGGTTTCCATAACCACCACTTCTGTTTTTCTGTCCCCTTGTTGTTGCCATCACCACAATAGCCGTACAAAGATTTTATTGATTATCTTTCTTAGTTTTTAAATATGAATTAATTAATTATAATATAATTACTTAATTATAATTATATTATAATATAATAATAATTAATTTAATTATAATTATATTATAGTATAGAAATAATATATGGAAGCTTATAATATATATCATCTCAAACAGAAAGGGAATGTAAATGACTAGTGACACACAAATGGGAAATTTCAGCAACTAGACAAGATGGACTCATGGATGAAAAACTGCTAAAAAAGTACATTTTTGGATTAAAATATTATATTCGAAGTGAAATAAATATATGGATTCATAAAATAATTGAGGGTGCCCAACATGTAGTAAAATTGATCGAACACAAGAACAAGTTCAACAAGCCATCTTTTTCAACTCTAGAAAAATCAAATAGATACTCGAATAAAAGGTCAAAAATTTTTCCCACAGACAATTTTGAAAAATATATACCTCTTCCATTAAGAGAAGAAGAGAACCAAACATAGATCATAGAGGAAATGAATCAACTAATATAGGAACTATGGAGACAACTACGCCCAAGAATAGACGCAATAACAAAAAAATGATATACGTGGAGCAAAGGAAAAATCAGACACTTCCAGCAGTGACACTGAAGAATAATATAAATAATAAGCTAATGTTCCAAATAAAAATGATGAGGAGGTCATTTTGAAGATATCTTTCGCTGCAATAACAGGAATAACACGACCTCAAACTTTGAAACTAAGAGGACACATAAAAAAGGAAAATGTCATTGTTCTCATAGACACAAGAAGTACCCATAACTTTATAGATACAAAAGATGCAAAAAGACTAAATCTATTCATATACCCAACTATAGACATAAGAGTAATGGTAGCAGATGGAAAACACATTGATGGAGTCAAGAAATTTGACAAGGTCAAGCTACAATTAGAAGATTATGAATTAGAATCTGGGTTGTATATTGTGTCACTGGGAGGAGTAGAAATCATACTAGGGATCCAATGGCTACAAAATATGGGAACTTACTTTGTGAATCACCATAAACAATTTATCAAGTTCAAATCAAAAGGAAGAAAATATAAATTATTTCGATTCCATCCAACGCCAACACAAATTATATCTTCTCAGTAAATGAAAAATTTATTTAAAAAATCAGGCACCAGTGTACATCGCACAATGCCATCAAATAGAGATAATAACACCAAAAATAATGGATTCTCAACACCCAAAGATTGAAGCATTAGTCTGCAAACACAACAAGGTATTTCAAGACTTGCTTATGAAGTTGCATCCATAAAGAAGGATATAACAGATAATAATGGTTAAATGAGATATAACATTGGTGAACATCAAACCTTATCGATATTCTCACCACCAAAAAACCGAAATAGATACATTAAAGTTAAGACCTATTAAGGTGTGGAGTTATCACAACAAGTAGAAGCCTATATGCATCCCAAATAGTTTTGGTTTAGAAAAAAAGATGGATCCTTCACATTATGCATAGATTACCAATTCCTAAACAAGATTACTATAAAAAACAATTTTCTTATCCCATTTATAGATGAAACGTTGGACAAAATCCATGGAGAAAAATATTTCTCAAAGTTATATTTAAGGTCGGGCTATTATCAAATATGAGTAAGATTAGAAGATGTTCTAAAGACTGATTTCAGAATGCATGAGGATGATTATGAATTCAAGGTGATGCCCCTGTCACCTTTCAGGAAACCGTGAATTTAATCTTCAAACCCTACCTAAGACTTTTAGGAAACCATGAATGTAATCTTCAAACCCTACCTAAGAATGTTTAACAATATCCTTATCTATAACAAGACACAGAAGGAACATGGTAAGCATTTGGAGCAATTAATTTCCCTCTTAGAAGAAAATAAAAATATAATTTTAGTAAGGAAGAAGTCAAATTTCACAGCCACATCATATCCAAGGAAGGATTTATGGTGGATTCCAATAAAATAAAATCAATTATGGAATGGAAGAAACCAAAATAAGTATCAAAACTAAGAGGATTCCTAGGTTTAATAGGGCATTATATGTTGAAATTGCAACAAGAAAATCTAGTTTTGACTTTGCCTTGGTCAAACTAGATTAAAATTCAAATTTTTATTTCAGTAGAATACTTGGAGGTAGTTATTTGAGGTGACATGGCTCTTGTCACTCAACAAACTCAATAAATTCAAGTTGGGGAAGCTTAAGTTCAATTTTACATGACTGATTGCTAATTTGTAGCAATCTATTTCAGCTAATTTGAGTTATTGTCAGTTTGACTAGTTCTAACTGTCAAAAGAACTAGTGGGGGTCAAGTTGTGGAAGTGGAACTTCAAGCACACTTAGTGTTCAATCAACCCAAGATAATTGTTGCATGCCGAGAATTCGAGTTACCCATTTGAGATGGAGATTCCAAGGCAATGTACTATCACTTGTAGTATATACCAATGTGTATAGGTGGTGCATGCAGTCAGAGAATGACCTAAGACAATTGTGCAATTCTAGATTGTGAAATTCCTAAAAAATAGGGGTACTTTCTCAAGGGAAAAACACAAGGAAATAAGAGCTTTGGAATTCTTTAAATTGGTTAAGTGTTGGCCAACTTATGTCAGTCAAGTATATGGATAGACTATACACTTGTAGGGTGTGGTCAAGCTTGAGAAAGCATTATATTTTTTCTCTATTCTCTAATTAATGCAATATATTTAGTAAGGGGTTTTGAGTAGTTGCTTTCCCCTAGATAAATCTTTGTGCATGTGTGATGTTTCCTTTTGAATGTCTATGATTCTTGTTTTAGATGATGAATTAACTTCCGCAGATCAGCAAAGTAGCTTCAAGTCTTGTGATTTCAAAAATTTCATGAGCAGTATTTAATGTACACATTAATTTATACATGCTACAGGGATGGAACCACTGTAGAATAGAAATTTCAAAGTTTTCATTGTAGGATATTCATATTTGCAGATCAATGTTGCAGGTTTTCTTTAGGACTGAGAAGATGGCTTTCAGTGGACTATGGCTTGCCCTTGAGGGAAGCTCGAATTATGTTGCATTGAAGGACCAGATGGAGGAAATATTGGAGGATAATGGGTTGAAGGAATTCATTGATAATGATATTATGAAACCAACAACATATGATGCAAAGGATGTAGAAGAATGGAAGAAGTGTGTTTCTAAGGCGAGGAGGATCATATTGCAGGGAGTATGAGACCATATTATCTCCAATATCTATAGGAAAGAGATTTTGTATGCAATGTGGCAAACACTGATAGATTTATTCCATAATAGTAGTGACCACAGGAAATTGGCAATCAAGGACAAGCTTCAAAATATCGAAATGCAGAGGAACGAGACCATTCCAAAGTACTTGAGTGGGTTCATACAATGATCTGAATTGGATCCTAAAACTCTCTAAGTTTTCATGACTGTTTCAATTATGCTAAAAGATTCAAGTTCTAGAAATATTGAAGCTATCGGAAGGAAGCCTCATAACAATTGCAGTTGTGGCAAGAGCGGAGCAACGAGGACTCTCGGTCGAGCGCGCAGACCGTTGGCCCATGGTAAAGTGCAATGGCATGAAACTGGCAAACCAGAGACCAGATCAAGAAACAGAGGTGGATTATGATAAGCGCTAATCGCGTATCGTAGGGCGTCCCCCTCAGTGAAGGAAAGCCCTGAAACGCTCGAACCCAAAAATGCTATAAAACTTGGAAAAGTAACTGTTTCGGTTCTGTAGCAAGGATTCCCCAAAACCGGCAAGATATCAGAAGGATTTGAGGCGGTAAGCAGTTTTGACTAAGTCCCGCCTGATGCCACACATCGAGCGACACGCATCTGGTGGAGGAGAGAGAAAACCGCCTGCATCGGACAGGTAAACTTCGTGCGACTTGTCTGCTCGATATGAAGGAAGATCGTAGGATCTGGGGGGTCCAGATTGACGGAGAGATACGTCGCGATGCCTAACCGGATTTGACAGGTCAAAAATAAAGATGACAGGGATTTGACGTTCGACGTGGATGATGAGTTGGCAAATGATTCGTGTTCGCGGGCAATCTTGAAGCAAACTGATTTAACGACCATTCGAGTATGATTAAGGGAATTTGACACCCAGTTCGTTAGCAAATAGGTGGCTACCTCCCTGCGAGGCATTACCTAGTGATGATGATGCAGAATAGAGGAATTTGAATGGAAAGAGTAAAGGAAACCAGAAGGCTGGGAAGTGGAAACGAGTAGTCGAAGAGAAGACTAGGTTTAAAGCCATGAATTGACAGAAGCAGAAAAACAGAGAGGCAGACAGCAAAGAGACGCAAAAAGCCAATAGTAGCGAACATAGAGTAGAAGCTGAGATGACCTAAAGGAAACATCGAGCCAGACAGAGCCAGAGAGAGTCAGAGAGTCTGTGTACTCCATTGAAGGCTTGAGAGGTTCAAGCAAGCTCCTCGGCATAGGCCTGTCATACTATTGTGACCCTCAGAAGTCAAGTTCAGTAAGGAGAGTCTGTGCACTCCATTCCTACTGACTTCATTCTGTTAGTGAGACTTGAATTGAGCTCACTGTTGTAAAAAATATGCTTGAAAACATAATAGAGAGGCCACCACTGAAAGGCTGGACTAGGAGATGTAGCTTAGGAGCATTGGGTGAACTCCTTATTAAACTTCTTTTGTTTACATGTTTGACTGTTATGTTTTCTCTGATTGCCTTAGTGTCTATGTATTCTAGAATTCTTATTGATCTGTTGCACAAGTAACATAAGCACCTCCATGCACATGAGTCTGTAATACCTTTAATTCTTTATCCTGGATAAATTCTAGATCAAGTGGTATCTGAGCTTAGAGTTATTAAGGTTAGACAAGCTTGTGTTGGATTTTGTTGTTGAATGCTAACTAGATCAAATCTTAAATTAGGAGAAGGATAATTGGCTGAAACTAACCTGGAAATTGGAAGAGTCTATTCTAAGAGGAAAATGTTAGAAGAAAATCCCTTGGAATCAGACCCCCAGTTCATGGATAGTTTTATAACCTTGAAATCCATGGTGGAGGAAATGTATAGGGACTATAAGAAACATAGAGATGGATATGCATCAAGCTCCAAACAAGACAAATGAGTATAAGAATCTCTCTTCCATGACCACTCCAAAGGCAAAGGGAAAGAAGAAAAATTCCTCACGTCTCATAATAGCTCCAAACATAAAAAGAAGACATCTTTGATTAAATTAGATGTTAAATTTGATTTACCAATATATGATGGAGAGTTGAATGTAGAGAAGCTGGATAATTGGATAAGAGAGATTTATGTTTATTGCAGAGTATAGAGCATCGAATCAGACAAGAGTAAGATTCAGCTGGCCAGCCTACGCCTCGGAGGCACTGCCTTGATATGGTGGGAAGGCAGGACACAAGCTGACATGAAGAAACATGGTAAGATTCTTTCTGTCTGGAGTGAATTTGTTTCTGCAATTAAAAAGCAATTCTATCCACTAGCCTACATGCAACAAGCCATGATGAGCTGGAAAACTCTTCGACAACTAAAAGGGTAAATTGTACAAGGTTACTCTCAAGAATTTAGGAAAAGAGCTTTGATTCTAAGAATCTCTTTAGACTCACCTGAGACTCTGTTGAAGTACATAGGTGGTCTACGCAGCTACATAAGGCACACTATCCTCATGTTTAATCCCACTAGCATAGATGAGGTATCTGTTCAGGCTACGCATCTAGAAGCTAGAGGTAAGAATGGGAACCCAGAAGTTAGGGGATCATACCAACCCACTGCAAGCAAAAATAAGGAGAAAAGAAAACAGAAATGGAAAGAGAGGAAGACAAACACTGTACATAAGAGCAAGTCCTCATGCACTCACTATAAGAAGGATGGGCATGATGATGAACACTGCTGGATTCTGCATCTGGAGCTGAAACCTAAGAAGTTCGAGGGCAAGAAGAAGAAGACTGCTGCAACTATTCAAAAAAATTTGGGGTCAGACTTAGGAGATGAAGAAACAATCGCAGCCACAGATATAAAAGGTAAAAATTCTGAAGCATCTACTAGTAATTCTGCACAATCTATTGATAATGAAGAAAATGAAAGTAAAAGACGTGAGCTTTTTCATAATCGAGTTATTTCCAAACATCAAAAGATTGATACTCTATTTTATAGTGGCTCACAAGTAAATTTAATTTCTTAAGAAATTGTAAAGAAGTTGGGATTACTAACCACACCTCACAAGAAACCATATCCATTAGGTTGGCTATGTGATAAAGCAAAGCTACAAGTGACTAGACAATGTAAACTTAAGTTTTCTTTTGGGTCAGCATTTGTAGATGAGGTTGAGTTAGATATAGTTCCTTTGGATATATGTGGAATTGTTTTAGGAAGTCCTTACTTGTATGATAGAAAAGCTATTTTCTATAGATCTGAGAACAAATATCTACTCGTTAAAGATGTAATCAAATATATTGTAAGAGCTCATAAGCTCAAGAATAATTATACTCTCATAAACTTAGGGCAGATGAAACAAATTGTAAATTCATGCAAACAATTTTTACTGATGGTTGTAAAGGAAAAGAAACCTGATAAAACCAATGTATTTGAGGGTTGTGATGCTAAACAACAAGCTGATTTAGAAAAAGTTGTTTCAGAATATGATGTATTGTTTCAAGAACCTAAAGGTTTGCCACCCAAAAAGGAAATAGTGCATGATATTAATTTGCGGCATGATGCTCCATTTCCTAACATTGGAATGTACAGGTTTTCCGCTTTAGAGAATGCAAAAATCAAGAGGCACGTACAGGAGTTGCTCGAGAAGGGGTTCATCAGACCTAGCACATCATCATGTGGGTCTCCAATCGTTATGGTGAAAAAGAAAGATGGCTCGTGGAGAATGTGCATTGATTACCAAGCACTGAATAAGATAACGATAAAAAATCGTTATCCCCTTCCTCGCATAGATGATATATTAGATCAGTTAAAATAAGTTGTTTATTTTTCCAAGTTAGACTTGCATAGTGGCTATCATCAGTTCAGAGTTGCAGAGTGAGATGCATGGAACACTCCTTTCAAAACAAAGCAGGGATTGTATGAGTGGCTGGTTATGCCTTTTGGCTTAACTAATGATCATGCTACTTAAAGCATGTTAAGCAGACACTAGATGTTTTGAAAAGAGAAAAACTTTATGCTAAACTCTAAAATGTGAATTTGGCAAAACATCTTTGAATTATTTGGGACATATAGTAGGGGGTGGTGAATTGAAGATAGATCCCTCTAAGGTTGCAGTCATTGTAAACTGGCCTAAACCCAAATCTGCTACAGAGGTTAGAAGCTTCTTAGGAGCAACACAATATTGGAGAAAGTTTATTTCTAACTTTTCCTTAATTGCAGCTCCCTTACATGCTTTAACAGGATTGAACAAGGTGTTTCAGTGGGGAGGAAAACAACAGAAAGCCTTCGACACCTTGAAAGAAAAGATTAGTACAACACCAGTACTAGCACTGCCTGATCTTCAAAGACCATTTGAGATTGAAACAGATGCCAGTGACTATGCCATGGGAGCAGTGTTGATGCAGCACGATAAACCCATATGTTATCATTTTGAGACATTTAATTTTGCAGTAGTTAACTATCCTACATATGATAAAGAATTGTATGCATTAGTACAAAGTGTGAAAAAGTGGAAACATTACTTAATGGGAAAAGAGATAGTTATACATACTAATCATCAACCACTTCAATATCTACACTCCCAAACTAAGTTGCAGCAATCATGACACTATAATAGATTGATGGGTTTTCTACAACAGTTTCATTTAGTCATCAGATATAAAAAAGGCATACACAATAAAGTTGCAGATATGTTATCTAGACCAATTATAAATGCATCTACTATACTTAAGCATAATTCAGTATTGCATGAGAGCTACATTGAACAATATGCTCAAGATATAGATTTTAAAGATGTATATGCAACTTTAAGTAAAGTAAAACGAGTAGAAGAATTGGATTATCATATTAAGGACCAACTCTTGTATCATTGTGGGAAGCTATGCATTCCACAAACTGAAAGAGTAAAGATAATTCGAGAAGCACACACTTCTCTAATATCAAGTCACTTTGGTGTAAGTAAAACGGTTGCACAGCTACAAAGATTTTGTTATTGGTCGAAAATGAATGAGACAGTTTCTAGATATGTAAGAGGGTGTACCATGTGTGCTAAAAGCAAGCCCAACAATAGAAAACTAGGCTTGTACACTCCACTACCAGTTCCTTCTCATCCTTAGGAAAGTGTTTCCATGAACTTTGTTGGAGGACTGCCTAAATCTAGGAAAGGTCATGACTATTTATATGTTGTTATGGATAGGTTCAACAAAATGTGTATTTTAATACCTTGTAACAAACATATTACAACTGAACAAACTGCAAATTTGTTCTTTCATCATGTATGGGTTCATTTTGGATTACCCACTTCCATAATATTTGATCGAGATACCCGATTTGTTGGGAAATTTTGGTCAAACGTGTGGGAATTGATGGACACTAGGCTGAAGAAAAGCACAGCTTTTCATCCTCAAACAGATGGCCAAAAAAAAGTGGTCAACAAGATAGTGATCCAGTTGCTCATAGGCTATTGTAGCAAGCATACCAAACTTTGGGATGAACATTTATGCTCTGTGAAGCATGCTTACAACTGAGCTAAACATTCTTCTACATAGAGATCTCCTTTCGAGACCTGTTTTGGTTTCACACCAAGGTCTCCCTTGGATTTTGTCTTTGGTAAAGACATAGTAGTTGATGGACACAATGATGTGGACAAAGAAACCAATTTCATTGAACAAATCCAAGAGATTCACCAGGCAGTACAGGAACAGTTGGAAAAGAGCCAAGCCAAGTACAAGGCAAGGCATGACAAGCATCGAATGGAGCATAGTTTCCATGTTGGTGACCAAGTTTGGCTGTATATCAGCAAAGACAGGATGCAAGGTGAAGGTAAGAAGCTGAAGCCAATAAGGTATGGACCTTTCAAGATACTTGAGAAAATTGGTGAGAATGCTTTTCGCCTTGATCTACTAGCTTACATGCACATCTACTCAGTTGTTAATGCAGACAGCTTGAGACTATTTGAACCTTCATTAATTGAAGATCCTGAAGAGCAGAGTCAATTGCCTTCTATTGATGATCTGTTACTTGAATATCTTAATGAGTTGCAGGAAGATGTAGTTCTGGACAAGAAGGTAAGAACTACATGCAAAGGTGGCGTTGAGTACCTCAGGATTAGACTCAAAGGTTCAAAGCCAAGCAGTGCAAAATGGATAGAAAGTGAGCAAGCGAGGGTGCAATACCCTCACTTGATTGATGCTTGAAAGAAAACCAAATTTTGGTGGTCCAAAAGATTTTTCAGTGGGAAGGCCATGATCCGAATTGGATCCTAAAACTCTCTAAGTTTTCATGACTATTTCAATTATGCTAAAAGATTCAAGTCCTAGAAAAGATTGAAGCTATCAGAAGGAATCATCATAACAATTGCAGTTGTGGCCAGAGCGAAGCAACGAGGACCCTTAGTCGAGCCTGTAGACCGTTGGCCCATGGTAAAGTGAAATGGCACGAAACTGGCAAAACCGGAGGCCAGATCAAGATCGCAGGGCTTCCCCCTCAGTGAAGGAAAGCCCCGGAACGCTCGGAACTGAAAACGCTATAAAACTCAGAAAAGTAACTGTTTTAGTTTCGTCGCACGGATTCCCCAAAATCGGCAGGATATCGGAAGGCTTCGAGGTGGTAAGAATTTTTGACTGAGTCCCACCTGATGCCACACATCGAGTGACACACGTCCGGTGGAAGAGAGAGAAAACCACCCGCATCGGACGGGTAAACATCGTGCGACTTGTCTGCCCGATATGAAGGACGACCGTAGGGGGGGTCTAGATCGATGGCGGAGATACATCCCGATGCCTGACCGGATTTGACAGGTCAAAAAGCAAGATGATAGGGATTTGACGTCCAACGTGGATGATGAGTCGGCAAATGATTCGTGTTCGTGGGCGATCTTGAAGCAAACATATTTAATGACCATTCGAGTATGATTTAGGGAATCTGACACCCAGTTCATTAGAAAACAGGTGGCCACCTCCCTGCGAGGCATTACCCAGTGATGATGATGTAGAATAGAGGAATTCGAATGGATAGAGGAAAGGAAACTAGAAGGTCGGGAAGCGGAAACAAGCAGTCGAAGAGCAGACTGGCTTTAAAGCCATGAACTGACAGAAGCAAAAAAACACAGAGGCAGATAGCGAAGAGACATAGAAAGCCAACAAAAAATAACAAAGAGTAGAAGCCGAGCTGACCTGAAGGCAACATCAAGCCAGATAGATCCAGAGAGAGTCAGAGAGTCTGTGTACTCCTCGGCATAGGCCTGTCATACTATTGTGACCCTCAGAGGTCGAGTTCAGTAAGGAGAGTCTGTGCACTCCATTCCTACTGACTTAATTCTGTTAGTGAGACTCGAATCAAGCTCACTGTTGTAAAAACTCTGCTTGAAAACATAATAGAGAGGCCACCACTGAAAGGTTGGACCAGGAGACGTAGCCTAGGAGCATTGGGTGAACTCCTTATTAAACTTGTTTTGTTTACACGTTTGACTGTTATGTTTTCTCTGATTGCCTCAGTGTCTATGTATTCTAGCAATCTTATCAATCCGTTGCATAAGTAATATAGGCACCTCCATGCACATGAGTTTGTAATACCTTTCATAGGCACCTCCATGCATATGAACTTGGTCAAGTTGGTGTTACATTACCAGAGGATGATTTGGTGAGCCTAGCCCTTCTAGGTCTTCCCAAAAGCTAACACAACTACCAAGATTTAGTGAAGAGGAGGGAGAAACTACCGAATTGGGAATGCTTGTGTTCTGATTTAGTATAGGAGGAGATAAGGCGAAATACTAGAGACAAGATTTCATCCAAGGGCGAGGATGAGGAGAATTGTGCCTCAGCTGAAAGGAAAATAAGGGGAAAGGGAATAAATCCCAATCCAAAGTAGAATCCAGTTAAGGGAGAAAGAAGAAAGACTTATTTAGAATCAAGTGATTTCACTGTCATGGATTCGGGCACTATGCAACAAAGTGTCCACACAAGAAGGAAAGCAAGAAGACTATAGGAGTAGTAGTGGGTGAAGTCTTGGCTTCACAATTCAAGATTTATTTTACTCTCATTGCATGCATGGCCACCATGGTGATGGGGATTTTGTGGTATCCTGATAGTGATGCCTCGTTCCATATGATGTGGAATAAAAAAAATTTCAGTGATTTGGAGGAGAAGGATATCCATATTCACATCGACATGGGAGATGATGGAAGGTACAATGCGACCAGGATTGGTACCATCAACTTTCAGAGGGAGTTGGGATCCACTCTCAGGATTAAGGATGTGATGTTTGTACCGGGTCTAAAGAAGAAACTTGTCTCCGTTGCAATTTTGGAAGATTGTGGATACGATGTGATATTTAGAAAAGGAAAGGCATCCTTGAGACACATAGCCACGGGAAAGGTGAAGCAGATTGGGGTCCAGGTGAAGAACCTCTACAAGCTAGATGTGGAGGATTGTGTTGCATTGAGCACAAAGGTCGAGAAGGTGCAAAGTTATGATGTCGGTGAACTTTGGCTTAAAATACTTGGCCATTTTCGTCATGGAACTTTGGAGATGATGCAACAGATTAGCATAGCCCTCCTCAAAGGAGCACTAGAGCAGCAGGACACTTGTAAAGGGTGTACCTTGGGGAAGTACATAAAATCCACTTTCCATGATTGGGACAACAAGTCACTTGTAGTCCATGAAAGGGTCCACTCTAATTTTTGTGGACCTTTCTCGACAGCCTCCACTACCAAACACAACTATTTTGTTATCTTTATTAATGACTATTCACAAAAGTGTTAGATCTTATTCATGTGGAAGAAAGGTTATATTTTCTCCAAGTTCTTAGAGTTCAAGGCAATGGTGAAGAAAGAAGTAGGAAAGAAGGTGAAGCCTCTCATGAGTGATAATGGAGGTGAGTTCGTGTTGAATGAGTTTGAAAATTTCTGTGCAAAAGAAGGCATTCGACGAGAGTTGACATCACCCTAGAACACACAACAAAATGGGGTGGATGAGAGGAAGAACCAAAGCATTGTGTGAGAAGAACGAGTGATGTTGCATGAACAAAGCCTACCTCTACACTTATGGGTCGAATCATGCAACATAGTGGTATATTTGTAGAATAGGAGTCCTCATCAGATTCTTGGCATGATCACACCAGAGGAGGGTTTCTCAGGGAGGAAGCTATATGTATCGTACTTCAGGACCTTTGAATCCTCTGTCTATTTCCATGTCTCCAAAGAGTCAAGGAATAAGTTGGAGCTGACAAAAATTTTTAGGGTATTTGTGGGGTACATATAATCTCCCCACAACTATCGTGTGTATTTTCCATCCCTCAAAATGACATTTGTGCAATAGGATGTAAAATTGTATGAAGACAAAGCCATGCAATGCTCTCTTGAGAGGGAGCTTCAGATCCCACTAGAGGAGGAGATTTTAGCTCCAAAGGAGGAGCCTCAGGATGTTATGGAGCAACCACAAGTTGAGGAGAAGAGAGTGGATACAACCACTCAATTAGAATAATTCAGAGAATGCAGGAAGAGAATGAGAGAAGCTGAGAGACTTGTGTAGGATGTGAGGGAGAATATGGGTGCAGTATAAGGTCACCGCATGTAGAGGAGATCACCAGTTTGGTACACTAGCTACATGATTCTTACGATTGAGCTAGTAGAGATTGAGCATCCTCTTTTGAGGAAGCAGTAGAGAAACCATTATGGGTTGATGCAATGGTGGAGGAGTAAGAATCCATTGTGAAGAACATTATTTGGGAGTTAGTCCCAAGACCATCATACAAATCAATTGTGGGCTCGAGATGGTTCTTCAAGGTGAAGCATGCAGCAGACGAAAGCATAGAAAAGTACAAGGCTAGATTTGTAGCCAAGGGGTACTCTTAGGTGGAGGGGATTGACTATGAGGAGACATTTTCTCCTGTAGAAAGGTACTCATCCATCAGATCGATCCATGCTTTGGATGCACAGACGGGGTGGAAGATCCACCAGATGGATGTGAAAACACGATTCCTCAATGGAGTTATTAAGGAGGAGTTGTATATCGAGCAACCATAAGGATTTGAGACTTTTGATCGAGAGTATCATGTGTGCAGACTCAAGCGAGTGTTGTATGGTCTCAAGCAAGCACCCCTGTGCTTGGCACACCAGGATCAATATGTATCTCACTAGTTTGGGCTTCACCAAAAGTGAAGCAGATGAAAACCTCTATCATATTTTGGTAGAAGGAAAGTTGTTCATTATTGTTTTATATGTTCATGACTTGATCCTTACTGGTGATGAGTAGTGATCAAATCTTATGAGTACCTTGCAAGAGAGTTTGAGATGAAGGACATGGGTCTCATGCACTACTTCCTTGGGTTGGAAGTATGGCAAGGTGATGGGGAATTGTTTGTTTCAGAGGGAAAATATGCCAACGAGATACTTCAAAGGTTCTGCATGGACAAGTGAAAATCCATGGAGACTCCTTTAGTGAACAACTGGAGGAAAGAGGATGCCACTTTAGGTGAGGAAGTGGATGTGACTGTTTACCAATAGTTGGTGGTTTCACTCATGTATCTTGTGAACACATGAACATACATGTGTTATGCATTCAACCAGATTAGTCAAGCCATGGCTAGGACAACCAAACTATTTTGGAGGGCAGCTAAACATGTTCTACAATACCTCATAGGCACTACCCAGTTTGGAATTTTGTGTAGGTTTTAACCTCGTACAGAAATTACCTGCATACGAATTCTAAAAAAATAGAAAATAAAAAATGGCGAGAGCATAAAACATAAAACATATATACACAAATATTTCCCCCTGGATCCCAAAATTGGGACTACCAGATTGATTTTTCATTATATTCATTTTAATGTTACAATACATATATACACATGTTGAAGCATCTATAAACCCCATTACATTAACCCTGGTTTAGAACATAACCATAGTTACTTTGACTAGAACTACAAAATACCATGGAAAAAAAACCATCATGCCCAAAACAATGCACAAAACCATAGGTAGGTTCTCCCACCTAATATAGGGTCCAAAAAAAATCTCCTCGGGGTGTTCCCCGGACCCTGTAAAGGAGGGATACCGCTCCCTTCAAACCTCCTAACAGGGGGGGTGGAATGTGACCTCCCTGCTGCGCCTAGGGCTAGTCATGGAAAGAATATAACACACACCAAACATTTGGTACAAATGAACAAAGGGAGTGAATTTTGGTGGCTTCACCAACACAAATTGGGTGGGAAGTCCATTATACCATAAGAGTACATTAGGTGGAATTTTCAATGTTGGGTCCATAGTCATTTCTTGGTACAATAGGAAGAAGAGATTAGTGGCACTCAGCTCAGAAAAAGAAAAATACATGGCTACAAGTCAAGCAACATGTGAGGTGATCCTGCATGAGAAAGATACTTGTTGGCATGTTTGGTTAGATGATGGATCCTATTGTGATTTACTGTGATAATTGGATTTGTATCAAACTCTATGAGAATCCTATTTTTCACGATCAATCCAAGCATATTGATATCTAGTATCACCATCTACGGGATCACGTGCAGAGGTAGATTATGTTGTTGCAGTACATTCCAACAGAGGAAGAAGATGTGAGTATATATTTACAAAGGCTTTGTTGAGAGGAAAATTAGAGTTCCATATGTGTAGGATAGGGGTGGTTGATAATCCCTTTCTTTCTAAGAGGGAGTGTTGACAGTGCAGCAAGAAAATCTAGTTTTGACTTTGCCTTGGTCATACTAGATTAAAATTCAAATTTATATTTCAGTGGAATACTTGGGGGTAGTTAACTGAAGTGGCATGGCTCTTTTTACTCAGCTAAATCAGTAAATTTGAGTTGGGGAAGCTTGAGTTCAGTTCTACATGATTGATTGCTAATTTGTAGAAATCTATTTTAGTTAATTAGAGTTATTGTCAACTTAACTAGTTATAACTGTCAGAACAACTAGTGGAGGTCAAGTTGTGGAAGTGGAACTTCAACCACACTCAGTGATCAACCAGTGAATTGATTAATCAACCCCAAATAATTGTTGCATGCAGAGAATTCGAGTTACCCATTTGAGATGGAGATTCCATGGAAGTGTACTATCAATTGTAATGTATTCCAATGTGTACATGTGGTGCATGCAGTCAGAGAATTACCTAAGGCAATTGCGCAATTCTAGAGTGTGAAATTCCTAAAAAGTAGGAGCAATTTCCCAAGGGAACAGCGCAAGGAAATTGGAGCTTGGGAAGGCTTGAAATTGGCTAAGTGCTAGCCAGGTTCAGTTAATCAGGCATAGGGATAGACTATACATGATCCAGGTGGATGTTGGTGGCCACCCACCTATCCCACTTGGACACCTACAACTGTCTTTTTCAGTTTTTCAGTTTCCTAAATTGTAGCACAGTTTACTATTTTTAGCACTTTTTTTGGGTCCTGAACTTCCAGAGCCGTTTAGGCCCTAAATGACGTTTTTTGGGAAAATCGGGAGCAACATAGGTCCTTCACCAAGGTTGTTCTTCCCAAAGTTGTAGTGCTCGGATAGATATTTCTAACGAGCTATTGTGTGCATCAAACAGAGATCGTATGCCAAAGTTACGACCCCGAGAAGTTGATGTACCAATTTACCCAAATGGGGCCCACAATTTGGCGTTCCATCTCCTAGGGTTAGGTTTTTAGATGTTTAGGGTTTTCCATTGTTTCTCAACAACAAATAGGCCTTCAAGCCTCATTGTAACACAATACAGAGGCATGTAGCCCCCACATCTCTTCTCAGAGATAAGCTACCATTGCCCTAGCCGGTTTATTTCCATTTCTGTTTGTAAGCATATTTTAGTATTTTACATTAATGAAATGAAGTATTATTTCCGCTGCATCTCTATATGTATTGTTATATCTATAATCTGTTGCGTTCCTGTTTAAATCTAGATCAGTGGTATCAAAGCGGTCTGCTCTTTCTTTGTTTTTCTTTGCATGTCCCCAACGAGGTTGGGATATAAGGAGTTAGGGCTTGAACTGGTTGAACCTTTGCAAGACCAGACTCACAAGCCCCGACGGACTCCCATGGTGGATGAAAAGAAAGACGAGGGGGCAGGAGATCCTATCAAAATCTTGCTCGAAGAAGCCCTCGAGTGACAAAGGAACGCAATGATGGACAACTTTTCCCAGATCCTTCAGTGGCTACCCAAAGGAAACACATCGGTTTCCAACAACTACTCTAGAAACGCAACACCCTTTAAGGTACAAGTTAATTTTGAAATCCCCATTTTCGAGGGTCAAATAGACACAGATGCCGTAGATAAATGGTTAAATATGCTAGAAGGGTATTTTTATGTTCATGATTTTTCCAATCAGGAAAATATTATTTTCTCTCTTCTCAAAGCAGCCCCCCACGTCAAGGATTGGTGGGAAACCTACTGCGAGTAGAAGGATGAAATTACGGGCTCACTATTTTTAGCCACACCCACTTGGAACTTGTTTCAGGATTCCATCAAGGAGCAGTATTACCCTATCGAAATCTATGAGGAAAAATACATAAATTGGACCACGCTGTGGTAGGGAAGGGACCAAGATGTGCCAGAATTCACAAACATTTTTCATACCCTTTGCACATAGTTGGGTATCAAGGACTCTAAGCTGCATTTGGTACTTAAATATCGCGGCTACCTACACAGGTACATCTAGGAAGAGATGGAGTTCCTGAACATCTCCTCACTTGGCACGACATACCGATAAGCTGTCAAAATCGATCAAAAGTTTAAACAGAAGAAGTGAGACTTTGGATCTGTGAACCCGAAGCAAGGGAAAGACTTCCCCAAATTGCAGAACCAAGGACAAAGCCAAGACATGGTAACCCAAGACAACCATTTGAAGCTACAAGAAAATAACAACACCACAAAGTTGAAGAAGGACACAGGAAAGTGGTGTGAGTTCCACAAGAGCCCCACTCACAACACAAGTGAGTGTCAGACCAAGCAGTCGCTCGTGGCTAATTTGAAGGCTTCATAATCAGATGCATGTTCCGACCCTGAGTCAGAACCCAATAAGGGGAATGTAAAAGGGGAGCAGATCATTGATGCAGAGCCCAACGCCACTATTGCCACTACCAAGATCCAGAAGGATGAGCTCGAAGATCCAGAAGAGGGGGAGTGCCCTTTCCACTCACATATGCGGGTGAAGGGTTCGCCGCTGCAATTCATTCTTCACAGTGGCAGCCAAAAGGACCTCATTTCAGCAGAGGTCGTGAAGTGGTTGGGCCTACTGACTACACCACACCCACAACCGTATAGTATCGGGTGGCTTCACCAAGGACGAGATCTCCAAGTTCCCCAGCAATGTCACCTTCCCTATAGCATCAAACCATTCACAAACGAGGTATTGTGTGATGTTTCACCTCTAGATGTTTGTGATGTATTATTCGGCTAGCCATACTTGTGGAGGCAACATGCTGTGTATGAGTTAAGGCCTCGCGCTGTCATTATTTCTTTGGGTAATTCATTATACAGGATACCAGAGGTATCCCCACCTATCGCCACCTCTTTGATCACTGCTAAGAAAGGCAGCAAGCTCATCTCCTAGACTAGGAAATTCATTTTCTATTTGGTTCACTCCCAAAGTAAGGGGAAGATCGTCGCCACATCCATGACCCCCGCAAAGGGTTCCTCCATGCAGCAACAACAGTAGAGGGATACGGTCATGAAAGAACACAAGAATAACTTCTCCTCACCCACAGGGGTACCACACAAGTTTCAGGTGGGTGACAAAGTCTGGTTTCATTTGCAGAAAGAACGCCTTACAAGAACCCATCAGAAGCTCAGACCACTCCGACATGGTCCTTACACCATTACCAACGTTGTGGGTAATAATGCTTTGGAGCTCAACATTCCCCCATTCCTTCACTTGCACCGAGTGTTCAATGTGGACTGTCCTCTACCATGCTTCCCACCATTACTGGACACATCAGAGATTGCAGAACAACTCACCAGAGGCCCAGCTCAACAAAAGCTTCCTCATCTCAGGGAGGAACTCAACGCAATGGGGACCATTGCTTCCTAAGGGGGGAGGAATGATCCAGGTGGATGTTGGTGGCCACCCACCTATCCCAATTGGACCCCCACAATTGTCTCTTTCAGTTTTTCAGTTTCCTAAATTGTAGCACATTTTACTATTTTTAGCAGTTTTTCGGGTCCTAGACTTCCGGAGCTGTTTTGAGGCCTTAAACGATGTTTTTTGGAAACATTAGTAGCAACATGGGTCATGGATTTCTATTTCTCTTCCCAAAGTTGTAGTCCTCAGATAGATCTTTCTAACGAGCTATTGTGCGCGTCAAACGGAGAACGTATGCCAAAGTTACGACCCCAAGAAGTTGATGTACTAATTTCCCCAAACAGGGCCCACAGTTTGGCATTTCATCTCCTAAGGTTAGGTTTTTGGATGTTTAGGGTTTTCCATTGTTTCTACACAATAAATAGGCCTTCTAGCCTCATTGTAACATAGTTCAGAGGCATGTAGCTACCACATCTCTTCTTAGAGATAAGCTACCATCGCCCTAGCTGGTTTATTTCCATTTCTGTTTGTAAGAATATTTTAGTATTTTACATTAATGAAATGAAGTATTATTTCTGTTGCATCTCTATGTGTATGGCTATATCTATAATCTGTTGTGTTTGTTTTTAAATCCAGATCAATACACTTGTAGGGTGTTCTCAAGCATGAGAAAGAATTGTATTTCTTCTCTATTATCTGATTAAAGCAATATAGATAGTGAAGGGGTTTTGAGCAGTTGCTTTCACTTAGATAAATCTCTGTGTATGTCTGATGTTTCCTTTTCAATGTCTATGATTCTTATTTTAGCTGGTGAATTAACTTCCATAGATCAATAGAGTAGCTTCAAGTCTTGTGATTTAGAAAATTTCATGAGCAGTATTGAATCCACACATTAATTTTTACATGGTATCAGAGCCAAAATCACTCTAGAGAAGATATTTTGAATTTGTCATTGCAGGAGATTTGGATTTTCAAATCAGTGTTGCAGGTTTTATTTAGGATTGAGAAGATGACTTTCAATAGACTATGGCTCGAGTATTCCCTTGAGGGAAGCTCAAATTATGTTGCATGGAAGTACCGAATGGATTTAGTAATGGAGGATAATGGGAGAAGGAATTCATAGATAATTATATTTCGAAACCAGCAACATCTGATGCAAAGGATCTAGAAGAATGGAAGAAGTGTGTTGCTAAGGAGAGGAGGATAATATTGGAGGGAGTACGAGACCATATTGTCTCTAATAGCCATGGGAAAGAGACTTTGTATGCAATGCAGACATCGCTGACAGTTTTGTTCCATAATAGTAGTGACCATAGGAAATTGGTACTCAAGGACAAGCTTTGAAATATTAAGATGCAGAGGAACGAGACCATTCCATACCACCTAAGCATATTCATGCATTGTCATGATGAACTTGGTCAATTTGGTGTTAGTGTAGCAGAGGATGATTTGGCAAGCCTAACCCTTCTAGGCCTTCCCAAGGGTTGGCACAGCTACCAAGATTCAGTGAATGGGAGGGGGAAACTACCAAATTGGGAATGATTGTGGTCTGATTTGGTATAGAAGGAGATCAGGTGGAATACCAGAGACGAGACTTTATCCAAGGGTGAGGATAAGGATAATTGTGCCTTGGTTGGAAAGGAAAAGAAAGGGAAGGGGAAGAAATCCCAATCCAAAGCAGAATCAAGTCAAGGGGACAAGAAGAAAGACTTGTCCAAAATCAAGTACTTTTATTGTCACGAGTTTAAGCACTATGAAATGAAGTGTCCACAAGAAGGAACACAAGAAGACCGTAGGAGGAGCAATGGATGAAGCCTTGGCTTCACAGTTTGAGATTGATTTTATTCTCATCACATGCATGACCAACATGGTGATGGGAAATGTGTGGTATCTCGACGGTGGTGCCTCATTTAATATGATGGGGAATAGATATTTTTTTTTCAGTGATTTGGAGGAGAAAGATCTCTAGATGCACATCAAGATGCGATATGATGGAAGGTACAATGCGATCGAGATTGTTACCATCACCTTTTAGAGGGAGTCGGGCTCCCCTCTCAGGTTTAAGGATGTGATGTTTGTATCGGGTCTAAAGAAGAATCTTGTCTTCGTTGCATTTTTGGAAGATCATGACGACAATGTGATATTCAAAAAAGGAAAGGCATTCTTGAGACACGTAGCCCTGGGATAAGGGAAGAAAATTAGGGTTCGGATGAAGAACCACTACAATCCAGATGTGGAGGATTGTGTTGCACGAGTACAAAGGCGGAGAAGGTGCAAAGATATGATGTCGATGAAATTTGGCATAGAAGACTTGGCCATTTGCATCATGGCACTTTTAAGATCATGTAGCAAATTACCACAGGCCTCCCCAAAGGAGCACTAGAACAACAATACACATACAAAGGGTTTACCTTAGGGAAGTACACAAAATCTACCTTCCATGATCGGGACAACATAGCCATGCAGTCCTTGAAAGGATCTACTCTGATGTTTGTGGACCTTTCTCTAAAGCCTCCATTACCAGACACAAGTATTTTGTTATCTTTATTGATGACTATTCACGGAAGTGCTGGATCTTTTTCATGCAGAAGAAGGATGATACTTTCTCCAAGTTCTTAGAGTTCAAGGCACTGGTGGAGAAAGAAATGGACAAGAAGGTGAAGGCTCTCAGGAGTGATAATGGACGTGAGTCCATGTTGAATGATTTTAAATTTTTTTGTGCAAAAGAAGGCATTCGATGAGATTTGACATCACCCCACAACTCAAAACAGAATGGGGTGGCTGAGAGGAAGAAACAAAGAATTGTGGGAGTAGCATGAGCGATGTTGCATTACCAAATAATACCTCTGCACTTGTGGGCTAAAGCATGCAACACAACGGTCTATTTAAAGAACAAGAGTCCTCTTCATATTCTTGGAATGATCACACCAGAGGAGGCTTTATCGTGGAGGAAATGAGATGTGTCACACTTCAGTATCTTTGGAGCCTCTGTCTATTGTCATGTATCAAAAAATTCAAGGAAGAAGTTGGAGTTGACAACAAAGTTGGGGTTATTTATGGGGTACACAGAAACTCCCCACAACTATCATGTGTATTTTCCATCCCTCAGAATGGTAGTTTTGCGATGGGATGTCAAATTTGTTGAAGACAAATCCATGCAGTTCTCTCTTGAGAGGGAGCTTCATATCCCACCAAAGGAGGAGATTTTAGCTCCAAATGAGGAGCCTTGGGATGTTGTGGAGAAACCACAAGTTGATGAGTAGATAGTGGAGACAACCACTCAAGTAGAATCATCAAGAGAAGGCAGGAAGAGAACCACAGTCACTGAGAAACTTGTGTAGGATGCGAGGGAGAGTGTGGGTGCTACTAATCATCATAGTAGGACAAGGTCACCAGATTAGAACATTGGATATAAGGCTCTTATGATTGAGCTAGTAGAGACTGAGCCATCCTCTTTCGAGGAAGCAATAGAGCAACCAATATGGGTTGATGAAATGGTGGAGGAGTATGAATACATCATGAAGAAATTTTTTTGGGAGGTAATCCCAACACTAGCACACAAATCAGTTATCGTCTTGAGATGGATATTGAAGGTGAAGCAGGTCGCAGATGGAAGCATAGAAAAGTACAAGGCCATATTTTTGACCAAGGGGTACTCTCAGGTGGAGGGGATTGACTATAAGGAGACATTTTCTCCTGTATAAAGGTACTCATCCATCATTTAGATTCTTGCTTTGGTTGAATAGATGGGGTGGAAGATCCACCATATGGATGTGAAAACAACATTCCTCAAAGGAGTTATTGAGGAGGAGGTGTATATCAAGAAACCAAAAGGCTTAGAGAATTTTGATTGACAACCTCATGTGTGTAGATTCAAGCGAGTGTTGCATGGTCTCAAGCATGCACCCCATGCTTGGTACACCAGGATCGATAGCTATCTCACCAGTTTAGGCTTCACCAAAAGTGAAGTAGATGCAAAGCTCTATCATATTTTGGTAGAAGGTAAATTGTTGATTATTGTTTTATATGTTGATGACTTGATCCTTACTGGTGATGAGAAATTGATTAGATCTTACTAGGAGGACCTTGCAAGAGAGTTTGAAGGTATGAAAAGGTGATGGGGAACTATTTGTCTCTTAGGGAAAGTATGCCAATGAGATACTTTGGAAGTTTTGCATGGATAGGTGCAAACCATGGAGACTCCTATAGCGACCAATTGGAGGAAAGAGGATGCCACTTTAGGTGGGGAAGTGGATGTAATTTTTACTAGAAGTTGGCGGAATCGTTCATGTATCTTGTGAACACATGAACAAACATGGGTTCTGCAGTCAACCAACTTATTCAATCAATGTTTAGGCCAACCAAACTATTTTGGAGGGCAGTTAAACATGTTCTATGCTACTGTTGAAGCCCCGAAAATCGGGTCTACAACAAAGGGGATACCCACCCGGTCCGGACCTTGGTTGGCAGCTCCTTTTCCGTTTGGTATAGCGGGTCCGACTGGAGATATGGGACCAGTTTCCCAATTTTTGTGTGTGTGAGAAAGATTGATATTTCTGATCTAACAGTTTCTAAATGAAATACTTCTACTCTAATTCTAATCTAATAATAAGGAAATTATATTCTAATAAACAGAAATATATAAAGCTACACTAACCCACGGTGTAATCTTTCTTCTATGCGATCTAAAATGATTTAAAACAACAACTGGTAATAAAGATCATTTAGCTGTTATGAGAAAATAAGTCAATAAAGATGAACCACTTCGTATAAAAAGTTAGACGAAACAGTTGTGAAAAACATATCGCATAGTAAGCTACTCATACACTAAGCATAAATAAATAGCTATCACCGTACAAAAGTGCCAAATGATAACTCAGGCATTCATACATTAATATATACATAACTGAACATGAAAATCACTCTAACACAAGGCAGAAATAGTTAAGAGATAGAAATACCATTTATAACTAGTCCTATTCATGAGCTTCAAGCGATAACAATTTATCTCTTCTTGATCTAACATCCACTAAGAGTACAAAAGTGCAACATCAGTAGCAGATATCAAATGCAAACATCAATAAATCTTGTTCCATTCATTCATCAAAACCTCCTAAGAGGGTACATAAGTGCATGTTCTGGGGATAAGTTTTTGATAAATTTCAGGACCCTTCTCTAAATGCATGAGAGGGGTTTAAATACTACTAACTAAATCTAAAAATAAATTATTACAAAAATATAGGATGCGGTTTAAATGACTGTCCTATTTTCAGGAAAATAAAACAAAATTAAAACTAAAATTGAATCTAAAATTAAACTACTTCTGTATTTGGTCCTTGAAATCACATGCATGCAGCATCTGTTTGAGAAGAGTTAGCTGGCTGAATTCCGATTTTAGCTGAGCTGAGAAAATAGAATCGACAAGAGCTGGCGCTATTTTTTCAGCTGAATTGATGATACACTTAACAGTCATCCACTGGTTATGTGGTTTTACCAAGTATGCCCAGTAAGAATCTTAGTTCAACTTGGTTAACCCTTGGATTGCTTGTGCCTTTTCTTAGGCCTTCTGTTTCCAATCTGCCTGTAGTGTTGTTTTCTTGCAATTTTCGGAGCTTGCAAGTGACTGGGCAATTAGCAGCTTTCTTTTTCGAGAAATTTTTCTCAGCGATGCTGAAACTACCTCCGTTTCTTGATCTAGGCTTCCTTGATGCGTTTTTCGCCTTTTGCACCTTTTCCTTTTAGCGGATATAAAGCTAAAATCTTGTAAAAATAATGATTCCATAAGCTCTTGACCTTGAGTCTTAAACTATTCATTTCCGATATCCACTTCACCATGTCTGTGTATGGTAGACTTTTAGGTCTTGCTGCTATCCGGTGTAAGAATGAGCAAGCTAGCTCTGTGATGGATGCCTCAGAAGAACTATTTGAGCCCGCGGCAGCAGCAACTTCCATTACTCTTGGATTCTCCTCTTCAAGCAGATTATACATGCCTTCCCATGTAGCAATTCTCGTGTCTCTGTTACAAACTGTGTCTGTATATAAGGGCGCCATTTCTTTTTCTTCTGAGCTCAGAGCTTTGCTTTTCTTTCCCATTTTATCCTGCGTATTGCTTTGTATCGGCCTCTGTTCTTCGTTCCTGCAATTCACAAGTGAAGTGAAAATGAATGACAAGGAAGGGTGATGGGAAAGTTTTAAATGCTGCAGACACATCAAGTATACCACCTTACGTGAGATGATTTTTTTGATAAGCATGAAACCATATTCCATTAATAACTGGAAACTAACACATTTATTAGCATTAAAGTGCATAACCAGGTGTCAGCTTATGGAAAATACTTTTCTTGAATAACGTGCCCAAAAGATCTGTGATGAAGCGATTTTGCGATTTGCTTCGCAATATCACAGATCGTAGCATCGCGAACTGATAACATCACAGAATCGTAACATCACAAAATCGTACCATCGTAGAGTTGGTCGCTCGTGACATCTCATTATCGCGAGATCACAATATCGCAATATCGCAGATCGCAGGAATGTTATTTATGACAATCTTTGTTAACCTGTTTTCTGCGAAATTCGATTTTGCGATCGGTGTCATCGCATATCGGAAAATTAAAGTGTTTCAATGTAAGTTATACTGAATGCGATGCGATATTTGTTTATTATCGCATTTCGCGATCTCGCAAATGTTGGAATTATGCTTGTAAGGTGGTCTTCTGTCATCTTTTTGCGATGCGATATTTCCTAAGGAAAGATTTGTGTCTTACCTTATCATAAAACTTAGATTTTTTAAATTTTCCAAGGGAGGTTTCCTAAGCTTATGATGGTAATTTTATTTGAAAAGGAAATTTAACCACTACTTTGATTTTTTAGATTTTTTGACTAAGGGTCCCCAATTATTTAGTATTAGGAATTAGACTAAATAAGAAGGGGGGTTGTTGCTAGCCACAACAATTGGCGATTCACTTGGAAGAACTAGTTATCTTTGCTGCTCTTTTGAATTTTCAAAACTTCCAAAATAGAAAATTTTCCAGAAAGTTAAACTTTATTATAGAAAGATAAAGTACATTATGCTTTAACCTGTCAATGACATTTTGTTTCAACTATTTTCAACTTTGATTATTTGCTGCCTCAAGCTAGTCCTTGTATTTACATCAGTCATTACTTGGCTTGTAAAGATAAAAAAAGTCTTCTCTGTAAACCAGTTTTAAATATACTCATTTGTCATAGGTAGAGCCTCTGCTGCCAGCGAGTGTTTATAGCCTCGACAGGGTTACCTGTTACCCAACAATGATCCTGTATCCTACTTAAAGAAACCTACAATTCCCAAATAAGAATCCACATCCACACTTATTGCTTTGATGTTCTTTTACTCTTAAAGAGCAATGTCTTGGTTTGATAGCCAATTCATGACACAATCATTCTCTGATTTATAACTTTGCTGAACAAGCTGGCTCGTGATGAGACCCCTTGTCTTTTGATTGCAACAATCTTGAGTCATTGCGCTGTTGTGGTATGCAGTATTGGCAAAGTCAACAAGTTATAGTATCTGTGATTATGATAAGCCGGCTCGTGATGAGACCTCTCACTCTTTAAGATAAAGTGTATCCTTGGATTGTTCCTCTGAAAGTTGTGATTTTCATTAGTAGGGAGGAAGTCATTGTTTCCTTAAGATAGCTCTGGACGACAATAGTATAGTTTTTGGAAATAACTATTCTACAAAGAATCTTTATTTTGTTATTGATACCTTTCATTGCACTGATATAAAACAATTTCTCACTAAAGGTTGTTTTCATCAAATTTTATGAAGTTGAAACTAGTATCATATCTAGGCTAGAGTTTTTAACTGTATCTTTCAATAATAAAGATCAATTTTCCAAAACATTTGCTATTTATACAATCGAAAGATCAAAATTTGAAAGAGACTTGGTGTATTTTTTGTAAATGCCTATTGTAACCATTCACAACTGGTTTTATTATGAAACAAAAAACAACTACTCTACAAAATAGAAGAATAATCTTCTATGGAAAATATTTCTTGAGTGTCTGACCATTAACAGGTAAAGAATCCCTTTTCCCTGCTAAATCTTGTAACATGAAGGTAGACGGACCTATGACTTCTATGATCTGAAAAGGACCAAGCCACATTCTTTGAAATTTTGTATGTTTTCCCTTTTCCTCATGAGCCTTGTCCCATTTTAAAACTAGATCTCCCATCTGAAAATCTTTTCTGGATATCATATTGGAATCAAAAGGGGCCTTTACCAATGCTTGATGATGAGCGTGAGTAATCTTAGCCCGTTCTCGTTGTTCTTCTAATTTAGTTAATTCCAGCTACCTAAGTTGTAAAGAGGAAGTTGGTGCTTCATCAATGTATTGAACCAAGGCTAAAGAGGGAATTTCCATATGTGTTGGAAGAACTACTTCTTTCCCATAAACTAAATTAAAGGGAGAAGTGCTAATAGAGGCTTTCTGCATTATTCGATTTGCCCATAAAGCATATATTAAAGACTTATGCCAATTTTTATGATTTTGGTCAATGGTTCGCTTGATGATTCTAATTAAGTTCTTATTTGTAGACTCAGCTAACCCATTCCCTTGTGGATAATAATTGGCAGAGTATTTAAGCTTGAAACCCCTTTTGAGTGCAAATTTAGTCATTGCATTACCAGAAAAATATGATGCATTGTCAAACATTAACGCGGAAGGAAATCCAAACCTGGTGATTATGAACTGATCTATGAATTCAATGATATTTTCAGCGTTAGCCGTCTTGAGTGGAACTGCTTCTACCCATTTAGTAAAGTAATCTGTCGCTATCAGGATGTATCTATGCTGTTTAGAAGAGTGAGGAACGATCTCACCTATTATGTCCAATCCCCACTGATCGAAAGGTTGTTCAATGGTAACTGGTTGCAGTGACAAGGCTGGTTTCTTTTGTCTCCCAGCAACGGTTTGACAGACTTGACATTTCCATACGTAGTTATATGCGTCTTTGAATAAGGTGGGCCAATAATAGCTTGCACGTAAAATCTTATCAGCAGTGATGTCTCCAGCGTAGTGTCCGCCTACTGGCCCATAGTGGAGTTCCTGCAAGACTTTTTCAGCTTCAGATTTCTCAAGAAATCTAAGGAGAATAGAATCATAATTTATTCTAAAAATAACATTTTTAATGAGCTGATATTGTTTGGCTTTTAATCTCAGGGCTCTTTTCTTGGTATGATCGAGGTTTGGAGGAGCATACCCATTCTTTAGATAATAAATAATATCAGCGTATAATGACTCAACATCGTTTAGGCTTACCTCGTACACTTGTACCTCTTCAGATGGACTTTCGGACATTAGCGATGCTCTGACCAGCATTTTGCAAAAGCCTTGACCTTTTACAATACTTGTTGGTTTGATTTCTACGTCATATTCTTGTAAGGCAGTGACCCAATTGGCCCTTTTCTCACCCACATCTTTTTGTACTAGAAGATTTCTTACCGCTGGAAATGGTACTATGATCTTGGTATGTGTTTTGAGTAAAAAAGGTCTGAAATATTTAATTGCTTTGAAAACAGCATAAGCTTGTTTCTCCACATCTGAATAATTTAATTCAACACCTTGTAAATTGGAACTGAAAAAAGCAATTGGGGATTCCACCTTTTCTTTATTTGCTTGAGTGAGTATCGCAACATATGATCTATCTGAGGCAAATGTATACAAAATAAAAGGATCGGAAAAATTTGGAGTTGCTAAAGATGGAGCATTGATAATTGCTTGCTTGATCAGATTGAATGCCTCATGTTCATCTTGGCCCCATTTAAAGTTTGCATTCTTTTTAATCATAGCTTGTAAAGGAGATACGATTCTTGAAAAATCTGGCACAAATCTCTTTACAAAGTTAATCTGGCCAAGGAAATATTGCATGGCTTTCTTGTTGTGAGGTAGGGGTACTACGGAAATTTCCTTGATTATGTCAGGATTGATGTGAATCCCATATTTTGACACAATGAATCCTAGAAGTTTTCCTTCACTTAATGCGAAAAAGGATTTTTTCGGGTTAAGCGAAATTCCATACCTTAAACAACGTTGGAAGATTTGTTTTAAATCCTTGAGATGGTTGTTTCGTTTCTTGGAATAAACAGTTATATCATCCAAATAGATTACCACTTACTTATTAACTAACCCTTTGAATGCGATGTCCATGGCTCTCTGGAATGTGGCACCAACATTAATCAAACCAAATGGCATATTTTGATATGCGTATGTGCCCCATTTAGTTCTGAATGTTGTTTTTAATTGATCATCGGGATGTACCAACACTTGATTGTATCCTGAGAATCCATCCAAGAATGACATTAATTCTGAGCCCGCAACTACCTGCAGTATTTGTTCCATGGGGGGCAAAGGAAAATTATCCTTCTGGCAGGCCTTGTTAAGGTTTCGAAAGTCAATTCAGATTCTAATATCTCTGTTTTTCTTTCTAACAGGTACCATATTGGAGACCCATTTAGAATGTCTAACGGGAAAGATTATTTTTTCTTTCAATAACTTGTTGAGTTTAGTTTTGATCTGATTTTCTAAATTTGGATGAATCTTTCTCAGCTTTTGTTGGACAGGTTTTTCATTATCAATCATTGGGATAGTATGTTGGATGATAGAGGTGTCGTATGTTTTGAGTTCATCGTAATTCCAAGCAAAGACACTTTTGTATTGTTTCAAGAGACGGATATATGCTAATTTCTCTTCAGGGACTAGGCCAAGGCGTAGGTTGATATTCTGCGGTTTGGCATCAGATCCTAGATTTACTAATTCATAATTCAAAGTTGAACTTTGGAGTTTTGAATTGGTAGATCTTTTGAATCGATCTTTCAAATCATAAAGGTCTTCTAATTTGACTACTGATTTAGGTATAGCATTGTTAGTACTATCCTGTTGCAATTGTTGGTCATGTTGGTCTTTGTCAATTATTTGATTGGTGTAGGATCCTTCAGATGTGAGAAAACTCACGATATCAGGATTGTCGTTGAAAATCCTCCAATTGGTAATGTTATTAGGAATAGATGGTCTAAAAATTAACTCAATTGAAAATCGGTCAGGGCTAAAATATTCTGAAGGAATGAGCTTGGAAACTACGTTGGCTAAGAGGTCTGCGCTAGCATTCTGGAGTCTGGGAATTGACGAAATATTAAATGCTATAAAATGTTCAGTCAGATCTTGAACTAAAGATTGGTAATGCTTTAAATGACCTGATAAATAGTGTATAGTATTACGTACTTGTCTAATTACAATTTCAGAATCTCCGAAAACTTGCAGGTATTTGACGTCTAATCCGATTGCTTTGTATAACCCTTGGACTAGAGCTTCGTACTCTGCGGTATTGTTGGTTCACTCAAATTCGAGTCTGCAAGTTAGCATGGTTTTATCTCCCTTTGGGCTTACTAATACGCATCCTGCTCCTGCTCCTTCGTTAGACTTAGAACTATCAAAAAATAGTTTCCAAAACAAAGATTTATTTACAAGACTATCTATAAAATTAATGCATTTAGAACTATCTGTTTGAGAAAAATTTTCTACTTGAGATAAAACAGGATGTTCTAAATAAGGTGAAGTGTGAGAATTAAAATTTCCTAAGAAAGAATCTACTGAATAGTTACCAATGATGTTAGAATTATATGCTACTGGTTCATTTTCTCCCTCGAGTTCTGTTACTATGTATTTCTGATGTTGTTCGCGTTCAACTTTTATTTGGTTTGGTTTACCATTGTAAGGGAGCCACATATGCGACCAGTCAGTTGCAAAATATCCATGAAGTTTTCTGACCAATCCTTGCTAAGAATTAGGCCGTAAAATTCAGGAATATCAACAAATAAAATGTCGATCACTTGACATACCTTTGGGTTGGATGATAGCCTTATGGTAACCTGATTTAACTTGCTAATCACTTCAACTTGCGATCGATCTAGCTGAACTATGCGCACAACGGATTTTTGTGGTTGAATGTTCAATTTTGCACAAATTGATCTTGGTAAAATATTGGATGAAGCTCCAGAATCCACTAAGCAATTATGCACGTTTTTATTGAAAATTTCATAAGTAAGAAGAAATGGGGGAGTATGCGATCTCGATCTTCCTTCAATTAACGCGATATCATTTGGATCAACTTTATTCATCGCATTAGTTGGAGGTCTTCCCATATCATGGGAAGCTTGAGAGATTACAACAGCTGGTAGAGGTGTAACTGGTACATCATGTAATTCTTTCATAAGTACTTTCTGCTGGTGTTTTAACTTGCTCAATTCAAAAAGAGTAATATTGGCCCTAGTCTTTTTCATATCTTCTACGATGTTATACTCCATTTCATCCGAAACGATTAGCGTTTTAGACGGAGTAGATGTGTCTGTTTGGACTAGGCTGGTTTGAGTCGCTTTAGGTGATATTTTCTTGGCTGCGACTTTATCCTTAGTCATTGAGCTTGCGCTCTTTGGCTTAGGTGTAGGCTGAGGAGGATCAAGTTGATTTCTGCTGCGAGTACTAACCGGGAATGCCTCTTGATCCTCTTCATTTGGGAGGATGAGGTCCCACATACTTTGTAACTCTACAACTTCTTCTTCATCGGTATGTTCTTCAGTAGTGTTTTCCTCTTCTTCTTCTTCTGACTCAGCATTTGATATAGCGTTAGGGGGTTTGGAATCAGTTGAAGGATTTGTTTTAAAAGGCCCGTATGGCTTTTTAGAAGAAGTTTCTTCCACTTGTTTCTTGATGTCGACCATTTCATTAGACATGGTCTTCAAAATTTTTTGTAATCCTTCTAAATCAAATGGATCTTTCGGTTGTTTTTTCTTGGGATCTTCTTTGAAAGACACCTTCTTAGAATTTCGTTCCTCTATCGCATTTTTCTTTTCTAGGGCCGTAATATGTTTCTCTACTGCTATTGCTTCTTTCATATTTTCAACTAAGGTTGTTTTGTTATCCCTATCAACAAAAATTGCTAAGTTTGATGGTAAAGCAGTAATGTACCATTCACTTCTCACTTCTTCACTAGGATGAGAAGCAGTAGGAATTTTGTTTAAGATTTTATTGAAACGTAAATTGAAATCTTTGATGGGTTCTCTTGACTCGGCCCTAAGGTTAGACAAGTCATTGATCAGTGTTGTTGTAGACCTGTCATCACCAAACTTGGTCAAGAATTGTTCTTGGAATATGTTCCAACTAGTAATAGATCCAGATGGTAATGAGAAATACCGTGATCTAGATGTTCCTTGCAGAGTATAAGGAAAAAGTCGAACAACAATATCTTCATTAATGACTCCATTGAGATTTATGGATAGCATAAAGTTATTTATATGTTCTTCTGCTAGCATGCCTGCCTCAGGATTAAACTTAGGCAACCATTTTTCAGGATGGGCTGGTAACTGACTCAAGGGTGCAGGCATTAGGACTGCCCCTGGGTTATTCCATGGAGTTTGGGCCATCGCTGAACTACTAACAGAGGAAAGTGTAGAAGATGATCCTTGCGGCTGAGAGGATGAGGATATTATGACTCCAGATGGTTGAGAAGGAGTTGAGGAAGTTGTAATAGGCTGATGGACGATGATCTGAAGTGGAGGAGTGGATGGTTGACTTCGCGGTGAAGAGGTTGAGATGGATGATGATGATGAAAGAGTCTCGCAATCGAATCCTTTAGGAGACTTTCTTGCTCTCTTCCTAGTAGGTAGAGGTAATTCGGTTGGCTGAACACCAAACTTTTCGCTCTTTAATCTGGTGAGAGGATGAGCAGGATTATATTGCGAAGTCATGCTGCCTTGAGATTTATCAGATTTTTGAGGAGATATAGAAAATCATTGAAGTTTGTGAATCAAAGATTCAACTTCAAGAGGTTCAATAGTAGATTGTTCTGAAATATCAGGGTTTGTAGCAGCGACTGTTGCTCCAGCGACTTCTAACTCCGGACTTAAGGTTTCTGAATGCAATGGAGAAGTCGGAGGAGATGGTGAGGGCGATTTACTCTCAGAATGGTATTTAGATTTAGATTTTCTTTCCATTCACAATTCGTGGCCCTCCTTCTAGCGCCAAATATGTTGAAGCCCCGAAAATCGGGTCTACAACAAGGGGGATACCCTCCCGGTCCGGACCTTGGTTGGCAGCTCCTTTTCCATTTGGTATAGCGGGTCCGACTGGAGATATGGGACCAGTTTCCCAATTTTTGTGTGTGTGTGAGAAAGATTGATATTTCTGATCTAACAGTTTCTAAATGAAATACTTCTACTCTAATTCTAATCTAATAATAAGGAAATTATATTCTAATAAACAGAAATATATAAATCTACACTAACCCGGGGTGTAATCTTTCTTCTATGCGATCTAAAATGATTTCAAACAACAACTGGTAATAAAGATCATTAAGCTATTATGAGAAAAGAATTCAATAAAGATGAACCACTTCATATAAAAAGTTAGACGAAACAGTTGTGAAAAACATATCACATAGTAAGCTACTCATACACTAAGCATAAATAAATAGCTATCACCGTACAAAAGTGCCAAATGATAACTCAGGCATTCATACATTAATATATAGATAACTAAACATGAAATTCACTCTAACACAAGGCATAAATAGTTAAGAGATAAAAATACCATTTATAACTAGTCCTACTCATGAGCTTCAAGCGATAACGATTTATCTCTTCTTGATCTAACATCCACTAAGAGTACAAAAGTGCAACATCAGTAGCGGATATCAAATGCAAACATTAATAAATCATGTTCCATTCATTCATCAAAACCTCCTCAGAGGGTACAGAAGTGCATGTTATGGGGATAAGTTTTTGATAAATTTCAGGACCCTTCTCTAAATGCATGAGAGGGGTTTAAATACTACTAACTAAATCTAAAAATAAATTATTACAAAAATATAGGATGCAGTTTAAATGACCGTCCTATTTTTAGGAAAATAAAACAAAATTAAAACTAAAATTGAATCTAAAATTAAACTACTTCTGTATTTGGTCCTTGAAATCGCATGCATGCAACATCTGTTTGAGAAGAGTTGGCTAGCCGACTTCCGATTTTAGCTGAGCTGAGAAAACAAAATTGACAAGAGCTGGCGCTATTTTTTCGGCCGAATTGATGGTACACTTAACAGTCATCCACTGGCTATGTGGCTTTACCAAATATGCCTAGTAAGAATCCCAGTTCAACTTGGTTAACCCTTGGATTGCTTGTGCCTTTTCTTGGGCCTTTTGTTTCCAATCTGCCTGTAGTGTTGTTTTCTTGCAATTTTCGGAGCTTGCAGGTGACTGGGCAATTAGCAACTTTCTTTTTCGAGAAATTTTTCTCAGCAATGCACAAAAAATACCTCGGAAACTGCCTCCGTTTCTTGATCCGGGCTTCCTTGATGCGTTTTTCGACTTTTGCGCCTTTTCCTTTTAGCAGATATATAGCTCAAATCTTGTAAAAATAATGATTTTGTAAGCTCTTGACCTTGAGTCTTAAACTGTTCATTTCCGATATCCACTTCACCATGTCTGTGTATGGTAGAATTTTAGGTCTTGCTGCTATTCGGTGTAAGAATGAGCAAGCTAGCTCTGTGATGGATGCCTCAAAAGAACTATTTGAGCCCGCGGTAGCAGCAACTTCCATTACTCTTGGATTCTCCTCTTCAAGAAGATTATACATACCTTCCCATGTCTCTGTTACAGGCTGCGTCTGTATACAAGGGCGCCATTTATTTTTCTTCTGAGCTCAGAGCTTTGCTTTTCTTTCCCATTTTATCCTGCGTATTGCTTTGTATCGGACTCTATTATTTGTTCTTGCAATTCACAAGTGAAGTGAAAATGAATGACAAGGAAGGGTGATGGGAAAGTTTTAAATGCCGCAAACACATCAAGTATACCACCTTACGTGAGATGATTTTTTCGATAAGCACAAAACCATATTCCATTAATAACTGGAAATTAATACATTTATTAGCATTAAAGCACATAACCAGGTGTCAGCTTATGCATAATACTTTTCTTGAATAACGTGCCCGAAAGATCTACAATGAAGCGATTTTCTTCGCAATATCGCAGATCGTAGCATCGCGAAATGATAACATCGCAGAATAGTAACATCGCAAAATCGTACCATCACAGAGTTGGTCACTCATGACATCGCATTGTCATTGTATCGCGAGATCACAATATCGCAATATCGCAGATCGCAGGAATATTATGTATGACAATCTTTGTTAACCTGTTTCCTGCGAAATGCGATTTTGCGATCGGCATCATCGCATATCAACAAATTAAAGTGTTTCAATGTAAGTTATGTTGAATGCAATGCGATATTTTTTTATTATCGCATTTCATGATATTGCAAATGTTGGAATTATGCTTGTAAGGTGGTCTTCTGTCATCTTTTTGCGATGCGATATTTCCTAAGGAAAGATTTGTGTCTTACCTTATCATAAAACTTAGATTTTTTAAATTTTCCAAGGGAGGTTTCCTAAGCTTATGATGGTAATTTTATTTGAAAAGGAAATTTAACCACTACTTTGATTTTTTAGATTTTTTGACTAAGGGTCCCCAGTTATTTAGTATTAGGAATTACACTAAATAAGAAGGGGGGTTGTTGCTGGCCACAACAGCTACCTAAAAGGCACTACCAAGTTTGGACTTATGTACAGATAGACAAAGGGAGTGAATTTGTGTGGCTTCACCGATGCAGATGGGGCAGGAATTCCATCAAAATGGAAGAGTATATCAGGTGGATTTTTTAGTGTTGGGTCTGCAACGATTTCTTGTTACATCAAGAAACAAAGATCAGTGGCACTCAAATTAGCGGAATCAAAATACATGGTTGCATTCAAGCAACATGTGAGGTGATTTGGATGAGTAAGATACTTGTTGTCTTGTTTGGTTAGATGATGGATCGTACTATGATTTATTTTGATAATTAGAGTTGTATCAAACTCTCTGAGAATCCTGTTTTTCATGATCGATCCAAGCATATTGATATCTGGTATCACTAGCTATGGGATTGTGTGCAGAGGTGGATTATGTTGTTACAGTACATTCTGAGAGAGGAAAATGATGCAGATATTTTGACAAAGGCTTTGCCAAGAGGAAAACTCTATTCCACAAGTGTAGTATAGGTGTGGTTGATAATCCTTTCTTACTAAGAGGGAGTTTTGAAAATGCATCAAGAAAATATAGTTTTGACTTTGCCTTTGTCAAACTAGATTAAAATTTGAATTTCTATTTCGGCAGAATACTTGGAGGTAGTTAACTGAGGTTACATGGCTCTTGTCACTCAGCTAACTCAGTAAATTCAAGTTGGGGAAGCTTGAGTTTAGTTCCACATGATTGATTACTAATTTGTAGCAATATATTTTAGTTAGTTTGAGTTATTTTTAGTTTAACTAGTTCTAACTACTAGAAGAACTAGTGGAGGTCAAGTTGTGGAAGTGGAACTTCAACCACACTTACTGATCAATGAGTTAACTGATAAATCAACCCAAAAGAATTGTTGCATGCAGAGAATTCAAGTTACCTAGTTGAGATCGAAATTCCAAGGCAGTGTACTATTAGTTGTAGTATATTCCAATGTGTATAGGTGGTGTATGCAACCAGAGAATGACCTAAGGAAATTTCACAATTCCAGAGTGTGAAATTCCAAAAAAATAGGGGAAATTTCCCATGGGAACAATGAAAGGAAATAGGATCTTGGGAAGGCATGAAATTGGCCAAGTGTTGGACAATTTCAATTAGTCAAGTAGAGGGATAGACTATACACTTGCATGGTGTGCTCAAGCTTGAGCAAGGATTGTATTTATTCTCTATTCTCTTATTAATGAAATATAAATAGTAAGGGGTTTTGAGCAGTTTCTTTCCCTTAGATAAATCCATGTCCATGTGTGATGTTTCCTTTTGCATGTCTATGATTCTTGTTTTAGATGGTGAATTAACTTCCACATTTGAGTAGAGTAGCTTCAAGTCTTGTGATTTAGAAAATTTCATGAGCAGTATTGAATATCACATTAATTTCTACATTACAGAAGGTTCATAAAAACTATACTTAGTTAACAATGTCACTATCAAATCTATTGAAGAAAAATTCCTTCCAATGGGGTAACTGTAGTGCTATTTTAATCAACCTTAATTGACTCAGAATACAACATTAATTGTCAACATAGGGTAGATCTTGCTGTTTCAATGGAGTTCGCACTGTTTATGTCGATACACTCCAGCCAAGCATAAGAAAATGAAAAAAACTATAAAGATGTCGCTGATCTAAATTTCTGAATCAAACCATGTGTGTAGATAGAAAAATACTCTACAGAATTAAATCACAACTCGCAGCGTTTGAAGTAAAGGCGCGCCACACAAGAACTAACATCTATTCCAACTAGTTACTATTACTCTTTTGATTAACTCTGTGTAACAACATAAGATAAATAGAAACAAAGAAAATGAAATCCACGATTTGTACAACAACAACGAGAAACCATAAATCAATGAACTAAACTGAAGTGTACACTACCTAATCATTGCAATCCCTGCCAAAGAGGAGGGCCCTTCCTTTTCAACAGGGCGCAGGAAGAACACCAAAAGTGATTAACGAATCAGTTGGAAAGTAATAACAACATCACCGTGCCAATTGATATTAAATAAGTTTAGGATTACAGAAACATAGTAATGGTACTCTTCTATATGCCATTTGCTGATACATAAAAATTTGATTCTTTTATAATTATTACAACCCGAAAATTAGAAAAACAGACCAGTCATGAGAATCTCCCGATTCTCATGCTGATCAAAAATAAAGAATTTACAATGCTTTGCTAAATAAATATACATCAGTTGCAACTGCTTGAGTCTTGTTGCTTAAAAAATAAACAATCTTACTGTCGACAACTGTTATGTGGAATAGTACCCACATTTCTAGCTTTTGTTCAACAGTATTGAGAAAATGGTGGTTCGGGATGACGCGACATAACTGATGACAACACTATTGGTGTGACGGTGGATCCACGCGAGGTGTAACAACATTCGATGTGTAACAACAACCTGTAACAACATCTAATGTGTAATAACAATCTGTAACAACAACAACCTATAACAACACCTTGTATGTAGCAACAATCCGTAACAACACTCAGGGTGTAACAACGAATCATTCTACCCTTTCCTGTAGCTAATCCCTGTTGCCTGTTTGCTTCATAGCTTCATTCTCGCGAGCCAACACCTGAAAAATATGAACTTCCCAACATACTCCTTCAATGCTCTCCCATTTAGCCACAAAAAAGGAATAAAGCCTTGTATTATTCGGTAAAATATAACAAAGTAACATGATAGTAAAATGGATTAAAAAGGTAAGAAAACAAAGAGTTTGGTCATATAAGGGCACAAGCCTGGAGGACAGAAAGGTCAAAACAGGGGAAAGAATGTGCAGAAAATAGGTAAAAAACCACACCCAACATCTCCTCCCAATTGAAGCAACTGCATATCCCCATGCAGAATCTCAATTCCTTCTACTGTGCCCCCGATGGAAATCTGTGAAATTGTAGGCACCAGTAGTATCATTGCTTGGAGCTCTGAATCCTTGATCGGCCATTAACTCTCTTGGCCAAGATTCCTCTTCATAATCAAATAACCGATAATTGGGCTGATACTCTTCCAATGGAAACCATATCAAAGGGAATTTGAATCTGAGGCCGATCTAGAATTCCCCCTGTATTAGCACAATCTGAGCATATTCTGGCACCCGTGTAACAATAGCCACAAAGTTCTTGTACTCAAAGGGGTCCCCTTCCTACAATTCTGCACTACAGGCCTCAGTGCGCTTGAAACATCTGACTAGCGCTTGGTTCTTCATATTTGCAAACAAGTTGAGGCGGATCCTCGTGATTCTTCTTCTGTAAACGATTGATTGATCTCTAATTTTTTGATTGCTCAGGAACTGTCTAAACTCTCGCTAGTGTTCATAAGCCATTCCTAGTTCAACCCTAACCCACAATGTTGTCCTTTCCTCATTGGTCTCTATTGTTTTCTTGGCCAATTGCCACTCAATCTAATTCCTCGTAAATGAGAGGAATGGCCGCAACTGCAAGTCTGACATGAAAGAAAGGACACTCACCACCATCCTCATGCTCACATGTTCGCACATCATATTGTGGAAGAATAGCTCGCACAACAAATTCTGATCATCAAAATCACAGGAATGGAAAATTTCCAAAAAGGTGAGGGATAAAGAACCCATATAGGACCTGTTCTCATAAATTTCCCTTAACTAAAATAAGTAGTAATGTTACCACAAGAACACAAGGTATGAAGGGGATAGCCACTACATGCTAGCAGGTTTAGAGTGAGGTCATGGAGTTTGGTCTTATCAAACGTCAGGTCGGAGACCTCCTGATGCAGTTGATGTAGCTGTTCATCCTTTTTCTTCATAATTTATTTATGCCTCTGTGCCTCCTCTTCTCTTTCACATTCTTCTTTTAAACATTTTTCTCTCAGGGAATCCATCATTCTCTTATGCATATTGAATGGAATCACTCCCTCCTACAGAGAGAGTGCCAACTGCTTCCATTTTTGCACCTCTGCCAATAACAACAATTTCTTAGAACGCCATCCTTCAACAGGACCCAGCATTCCCCCACATGCATCATCAATTAAAGGTGTAGCAGCCTCCTGAGGGTGAAACTGTCCCACCTCGGCTGCTGGTTCTTGTGTAACAACATCTTCGTCAGTGGGTTTTGTCACAATTTCTTTATTTTCCTAGTCAACTTCCATTTTTACTGTTGGTTCTTATGTGGAAGCAGTAATATCCATAGGCTTTTGTTCATTGTTTTCCTTCGGACCAGCTTCAGTCTCTGCTGTTGGTTCTTGTGTAACAACAACAGTGACCATCGGCTCATGGATATTATCTTTCTCTTCCTCCTCTTGGCTGATTTCCTCCTCTACTGTTGTTCCTGGTGAAACAACAGTTTCATCCAAGGGTTCCTGTGTATCCATTACTTGATCGATCTCTGTGGATTGTGCTGTCTTGGTTGTTGGTTCTTGTGTATCAGCAACGTCCTCGACAGGTTCTGGTGTAACAAATTTCCAATTTTCAGTTTGAATCCCCCTTGAGGTAGTGTCTGCTACACAGAATTTGAATCTGGCTTCCACCAACTTCTCAGCACAAGCTACACATAGAGTGCCCGGGATTTCTCCCCTTCTGGCCCTGTCCATGGCCTCTGCCAAAATATCCAGCCTCGAGGCTCTTGGCTCTTCCTTTCCTACTACTAACTGTTCCCTCAATTCTTTAATTTCTTTTTCTTAATTTTCGACAGCAGACTGGGTTTCGCTCTTACCAGGTGAAGGAGATTTTTTTGGTTGAGCTTGCTCCTCGTCCTTCTGCTCGATTGCTTCTTTGTTCTTTCTCGACATGGATGGGGACTGCCCACTAACCCTTATCCTTTGCTTCAGCCTTCTGTCACCAATTGGTTTATCAACCAACTTCTTGCTGACCCTCACTGTCAAGGACTGTGTTTGCTCCTTTGTCACCTCTGGAGTTTCCCCAACCGTCTCTGTTTGCCTTTTGTGAATGGTCCTGGGCCTTTTCCGCATGAACTCTTCCCAATTCTTGCCCTGTTGGCTCAAGGCATCCAACACAATGAGTTTAATAAGGCCATGGTTAGTAACACGTGTTTCTGGATGTGCATTAATTTTCATAGCTGCAACCATGTGCCTAATATTGCCCAATAATAAATAAGGAAGGTTGATCAACTACTCATGGCGGAGATGGTTCAACAATGAGAAATGGTAATTAAACACAATTGTTGCCCTTCCCTCACAAGTAATGTACTTAATGAGGAAGAGAGAAACATCCACCCATGTCTGGGGGAGTGACAACCTATCAATTCCCTTGCCTTTCTTAACCAATGACTCGCTTTCCTGAAGAAAATCCCCTTCAGTGAGGGGTCATTAACCTTCCTAGTAAACCATCTCTTCCCTTCTGTTGGAAATCTTATTACTTTGGCGATAACTTCCTTTGTAACCTCCAGTTTCAATCCTCTGACTTCTGTCTGGTTTCTTTTCAGGTTCTTTGCAAATTCCATGGTCACACCACTATCCGATCCTTCCAATCTCTGGAAGAATTCGAACCAGCTTGCATCTTTGAAAACCTGGCATGCTTCAGGGCAATCTTCCAGGGCTTCTATAGACCCTGGCTCGTGCCATATTGCTGCTCCTCCCATTGCCTATGCAATTCAGTGCTGTTTCACTTGCTTATCCTTCCCTCCGGCACACACTCTAGTTGTTTCAGCCTATACTGCTATCTTCCTCCTCTCCGAACAATTTTAATGGGGATTCAACGCTTCCAACAGGGGTAAATGGTAGGGTGGCGCAGGTGAAGATTTTGGATTAGGATTTGGCATGCATGGTCCGTACTGCTCAATGAATTTTTCCTTGATGGTGAGTCATGGGGAGGTCTTGTCAATGGTTCCCTTACCCTTTTTGGTAGGATTCGACATTAAGTAAAAATAACTACTGGGTCACATGCCTCAATTGCTGGATTTTTCAAATAATTACAAATCATGCGATGGTCATGTCGCAATGTGATTCGTTTTCCCCCCAGCTTAATTATGATAACCATCCTCAGCCGTCAATAGTCATGTTAAATTGCCATAATTACAAAATAAAACGAATTCAATATTACCTTTTTGATGACTTATCTGGGTGACGTGGGACGAAGTAATGGGAAGTGCGACATTGAATCATACTCGGGTAGTGAGATGTGTGAACTTAAATATGATGACGAGGCTCACAGTGATGTTTTTGTTGTTTATTACAATAGAATATCTCGTTTTATTCCTGAAAAGTTGTCAGCTGTTACAGAGTTAATAGCGAAGAGGACTGATATATATTAATTTAATTTCTTTAAAAATATAAAGAACAAAAGATTGTGTAACAACACTTATTGCATGATATACTTTGGAATAACAAATGTTGCTACAGAGGGTGTAACAACTGCCACTAGGTGGTTTTCAACTGCTACAAAAGTGTCTGTCTGTGCCTAAGAAAGGTTTTCACAGCCAGATTATTGTTTTTTTTTAGTTTGACAATGTAACAGACACCACCAGGTGGTTTTTAGTTGTTACACTTATTGGAAAAAATAAAAGAATTTCAACACAAGGGGGATTTCCCCTGTTCCCATAATCTGTAGATCCAAATTTGTGACAATGTTGACAAATGAATCCTTCAAGGTAGGTTTGTGATACAACCGAAGACTGTGCCCATTTGCAAGTAATGGTGTCCTTGCACTGTCAATGGTTACCAAATTTACAGTCCCATTATCAAAGATTGCATCTACCTCATAAGGACCTAGCCATCTGGTGCGGAGCTCACCCTTGAAGTCTTTAAACCTTGAGTCATATAAGACAGCCCAATCTCCTTTCTGGAACTATTTCTTCTTTATAAATCTGTCATGCAATTTAACTCTCTGTTGCTCGATAATCTCTATTTCCTAGATAGCAGCCAACTGTTTCTCCTCCAATTCATTGAGCTAGTTCAATCTATGCCTTTGTGCTATAGCCAAATCCAAATTGACCTCCAATGCTATCCTTAGTGTCTTGATTTCAATTCAATGGGGAATAAAGGGTTCTTGCCATACACAAGTTCATATGGTGAGAATCCATTGGTGTTCCTCCATGTAGTCCTGTATTCCTATAACACTTCTGGAAGTTTGTCAGCCCAATTTCTTCGATGACTGGCCACAGTCTTAGTAAGGATCCCCTCAATGACTTTATTAGTGCTTTCTACCTGGCCATTCGCCTGTGGATGGTAAGGCATTGTGATTATGTGATGGATTTTATATTTTTTGACCAACTCCAGGATCTTATGAGATGTGAACTGCGGCCCTCCGTTTGTGACTATCTCCCTGGGTATGCCAAACTAGATGAAGATGTCTTCAAATAGAAAGTCTGAGACAACCTTCTCTATGGCTCTGGTTAGTGCTTTCACCTCGACCCATTTCATGACATAGTCAATACAGAACAAGATGTAGGATCTCTGTCTAGATGAAGGATTGATTGGTCCTACAAAATCTAGAGCCCGCTTCTCAAAAGGTTCTATGACGATCTGGGGCTGTAACGACATCTCATCTGATTACAGTGGTTGTCCCATCATTTGAAAACTATCACATCCCTTCACAAACTTCTTGGCATTCTGAAATATTATCGGCCAGTAGTACCTTATTGAAAGGAATTTGTATCCTATCCGTTTGTTTGCGAAGTGTCCTCCGCAAGGTTCCTCAGGGCAGGGTTTGAGGATATCAAAGACCTCGTCCTCTCTAACATAGCATCTAATCTGGAAATCAGGTCTAGTGTGATAGAGGTTCCCACCTATCCAGGTATATGTAGCACTTTGTTGTATGATTTTCCTCTTCTCCTTGGAGGACAAATATTGGGGAAACTTCCCTGCAACAAGATAATTGGCCATATCTGCATATCAAGGTGAGTAAGTAGAAATAGCAAAAAGATATTCATCAGGGAAAGAATCTTTTGTAGGAGTGCAACTGTCATCAATAGTTAGCCTAGAAATAAATTCAACTACTACATTGTCTTTTCCAGGCTTATCTACAATAGTGATATCAAATTCTTGTAACAACAATAACTAGCGTGTAATCCTACCATTTGTAATTGGCTTATTCATTAAAAAACGAATGGCAGAATGGTCAGTGTGTATAAATACTTGATATTCGGTGATGTAATTCTGGAATTTATTGATGGTGTGCACGACTTCTAAGAACTCCTTCTCGGTCATTTTGTAGTTGAGCTCAGCTGGAGTTAGATTTTTAATTATGTAGTAAATAGCGTAATGTTTATTATCCTCCAGTTGGCCCAAAACAACACCTACAACAATATCCGATGCATCCGTAGCTATGTGAAAAGACAGTTCCCAATTAGGTCCCCGCAAGACCGAAGCTGCTGATACACAACATTTCATCTTTAATAAGGCCTACTCACACTTCCCTATCCACAAGAAATCAACATCCTTCATGAGTAAGGAAAATAATGGCGATGCAATTCTTGAAAAAATTTCTATAAATCTTCTGTAATACCCTGCATGCCCTAAGTAACTACGTACCTCTTTCTGTGTTTTAGGGGTTGGAATCCTTAGAATTACCTCTAATTTTGCAGGGTCTACATTGATTCTGTCAGTAGAAATGTAATTTCCAAGCAAGATCCCTTTAGTCATCATCGTGTGACATTTCTCAGTGCTCAAGGCAACATTAGTCTACACATCGCTCTAGCACTTTTTTCAGATTGAATAATGTTGTTTCAAAAGCATCTCCATAAGGTGTGAAATCGTCCATAAGGATTTCCAGACAATCATTCAATAAGTCAGAAAAAATTCTCAGTATTTCCCTTTGAAAGGTTGCTGGCGCATTACAGATCCCAAAAGGTAGCATTCTGTATGCGTAGGTTCCCCAAGGACAAGTAAAGGTCATTTTATCCTGGTCTTCTAGGGCAATCTGTATCTGATTGTAGCCATTGAATCCATCCAAAAATGAAAAGAATTTCTTTCCAGAGAGAGTATCAAGGACCTGATCTATAAATGATAATGGAAAATGGTCCTTCTGGTTGGCCTTGTTGAGTTCTCTATAATCAACACAGACTCTCCACTTGCCATTATTTTTAGGAACGATAAAAAGTGGTGACACCCAATGACTGTCATATATTGGATAAATAAAAATAGCACTCAGGAGATTTTGTAGTTCTTATTTCACCACTTCCTTTAGTGCAGGGTTCATGCGGCGCTGTGGCTGTCTGACTAGTTTGCAACCATCCTTCAAATAAATACGGTGAGTGCATAGGTTAGGGTGGATCCATTTCATATCCGTATAATCCCATGAAAATTCCTTTTTATACTTCTGTAACAGCTGTAACAGCCTTTAATTATGTTCAACAATCAAATTGGGATTAACGTTAAATTTTTTTCCAGATTTAATCTCAATTGGACTGCTAGCGATATTCGAAGTTGTTCTCATTTGTTCAAAATCTACATCTTCCACCTCTTCCTCCTCATTTTCAATTTTAACAGAAGCAATAGAAATTGAATTACTAATAAAACCATTAATAACATCATCTTCTATCTCATCTTTGAAGTACTAGGCTTTCCCTTGAGTGAGGAGTGGTAGGGAAAGATCTAACTCGGGCTCAAACTCATCCCACCAAGGATTGTACACATCCACATTTGGTTTTGGGGGATAAATATTAAGGTTCTGGGTTGCCTGGCCATCTAAGATCACCATGGATCTTGTCTTGCAGCCTATGAATGCATCTTTAGTGGCCAGCCAAGGTCTTCCTAAGATCAAAGGATTCCCCCCCAAATTGGATTTGGGTTGTAGAATAAGGAAATCAGTCTGGTATCTCCAGGAAGCTATCGTAATCACTATATCTTCTAACATCCCCTTGGGTTTAACATGGGACCTGTCTGCCAATTCCAACACAGTAGGAGTGTGTCTGAGTCCCTGTAGCCCAAGAGTGATAAATAGATCTTTCGCCATTACATTAATGGTAGCCCCAAGATCAATCAATGCATTGGCTATGGTTTAAACATTAATATAGACGGTGAATGTGGGATTTCCTGGATCATTGTACTTAGTAAGGAGAGGATGATCAAACATTAATTCAAATAAATTTCTCATCACATGTATGGTGGCAGGGTCTTTAGGCTTCCTCCGAGGCTTCTTGATCCAAAAATCTCTCACTGTCTTGGCATAGATGGGTACTTCTTTAAGGGCTTGCAGCAAAGTAATTCGTACATACAAATTTTGCAACTCCCTAAAGAAATTAAATTCAGACTGTGAAGTCATCCTAGGTTCAGCCAGTCTTTGAGGGTACGGGTGGTCCTGCGTAACAACAGTTGAATCTGTTGTTACAGGTGTATCAGCCTTCCCCGAATTAGTTGTTGCAAATGTAACAGTTCTTCGCGGGTCGGTTGTTACAGATGTAATAACTTCCTTTGGCCTCATAGCCTCTGTCTTCTCCTTTGGATGTTTCACAATCCTCCTCTGTAATGATAGGGGAGTGACTGGGGTTAATTACCGTGCCCGATCGTAATTGTATTTCATTAAGTCCCATGGGGGTAATAAGGTAGGTCTAGAAGGTCGTAAGAGCCTCTATGCCATGAGCTGCTTTATTTTTTGGGTTTGGGTTAGGTTGCACAGATAGCTAGGGTTGCATAGGTGGTGGAGGAGCATGAGCTTGGAAAGGAGGTAACTGCAGCTGTTGCTGCATGGGTGGTGTAGGAAGAGCTGAATTCTGGGCATTTCCTCTCCAGTTCTGGTTCCATGGGTATGGTTGGGATTGAGGATATTGAACAGGAGGAGATGGAGACCATTGGTTCCAGGGTGAAGGGAACTAAGCTGAAGGAGGGGCAGAATATTGCCATGGATATGGTTGGTTATTATATGCATTGTTCCATGAATTGAAAGAGGAAAAGTCTTGAGACATACCTGGAGGTCACAGTTGCCATGGCCTCCTTGGTGTGATGAAGTAAGAGGAATGCACCTCTTCGCTTGATTCACTGAGTACTACCTTTATTTTAGGAAGCTCTGGACACTTCTCTGTTGAATGCTCCAGCTCGCAGATATTACACAGGTTGATGCTATTCAATTCACATTCCCTGTGAGGATGTTTCTTCCGACAAGTCGGACAGAACACGACCAGGGGTGTATCAACTTTTTCTTGTGTCTTTTTGATATGTGCTATTGTTATCTAGGCGGAGAGAGTACTAAGGATATCGGTCTTAAAGTTTTCGAACAAATTTCTAATCTATGCCTTGGTTACTGCTTCGCCTGCAGATTTTTGTATACGAATAGAGGCATCCCAAATTGTACTTCTTCCTTTAGACAATCCTCGAGAGCATCGTAGGCAGAGCGTTAAAATTTTTGCGAATGGCTCTTGTGATACATCCCCTTTTTCTAATAGGTTCAGGGTGTCAAGGAAGTCATCCCTCATTCCTCTGATGAATATATTCTTCAAGATTTCCGAGTCTAAATCGTTGTGTTTAGACCTCTGCAGATTGTAGTGGAACCGTTCCACATAATCTTCCAGGCTTTCTTCCTCCTTCTGTGTCATTCTAAATATCTCTTCCCTTAAGTCCCTGGTCCTACAATAGTCTTGGTACTTTGACAAGAATGTATCCTTCATATCATTCCATGTTGAAATGGAAGTGGGGCCTAATCCCATGAACCATCTCAAGGCTGCTCCTTTTAAGGTAGCAGAAAATAGCTTTAACTTCTGAGCATCTGTTGTATAATCATAACTTATACACAAGACATCAAACTCAAATAGAAATGTATCTGGATCTTCCACAGTCATCCCCTGAAAGGATGGTAAGGATGATAGAGGAATATTTTTCATAGGAGCTTCACCTTCGATATTCCCGATTGGGAACTCAAAGGTGGTGGTAGTGGTGTCTGTTTTAGCATTGTTATCATTGTTTTACCCCATGATTAATTCTTCTAACCCTTTTTGTAGCAGACGTTCTTCTAGCTGCGTTTGTGATGGCCTTGCAGACATGATTAATGCCTTAGATACTCACGGGGTTGGCTATTTCACTGCACTACCTGTATCAGGATATTGATAAATCAAAAAGTGCTTCCCTGTCTCAGGTGTCCGTTGTTCCCCCTTGGTTTCCCCTTAACCCTTGGTCCTCAAATTCTGGATACTAACTTTCCTTTCTTTCTCATAAATCAAAGCCTTGATCTTGGGGGTATGAGTGCTAGCATTAGAATGATACGGTCATGAGATGGAGGGATTGGAGGTTTCTGCTTTCACTATGGAAGTAATAGCCTTCTGCGGCCCTATTTTCCTTGCATTCCTTTGAGAGTTGGACTATTCTTTTTCCGCCTTAGAGATTAATTCCTGGATAAATGTCTTCCTTCCCAAATCTTCACCCTTCATTTCCTTTTTACGACCGGTCATTCCTATGACTTATTAGAGTGGGGCTGATTTCAGTGTCTTTGTAAGTCCTAAAAGTGCACACATGGACCCTATGTGTATCAAATCACACTCTAAGTGCCTCAGTCTTCGACAGTGGTGAGCCCGCCCAGGTATGTTAGAGCGAAGCGTAGGTTCTTACCTCTTGCCTTACTGCCCAATGACTAAAGAGATGAAGACACACTAACGAAGCATCAAAATTTCCTAAGTGTCCTAGCGATCACAATGGTGAGCCCGCCCAGGTATGTTAGAGCGATGCAGGTTCTTACCTCTCATCTTACCTCCCAACAACTGTGGACTAGGAGCACTCTATATCAAATAAACAACTTGACTGACTGTATTGTCAACTTGCCATCCTTGGCAGCGGCACCAAAATGTAGCGTTGTTTTAATCAACCTTAATTGACTCAGACTGCAACATTAATTGTCAACCTAAGGTAGGTCTTGCTATTTCAGTGGAGTTCGCATTGTCTATGCCGATACACTCTAACCAAGCATAAGAAAATGCAGAAAAACTGTAAAAGATGTCTTTGATCTAAATTGTTGAATCAAAACATGTATGTAGATAAGAAAAAGCTCTACATAATTAAATCAAAACTTGCAGCTATTGAAGTAAAGGCGCACCACACAAGAACTAACATCTATTCCAGCTGGTTACTATTACTCTGTTGATTAACTTTGTGTAATAACATAAGATAAATAGAAACAACAGTGAATGCAATCCACGATTTGTACAAAAACAATGAGAAAACATAAATCAATAAACTAAATTGAAATGTACACTATGTTCAGAAGGTTTAACAAAATATGCTTAAGCTTAGAAAAGATGTTGATGATTTATTGATTTAGAGGGAATTAATTAAACAAACAGTTTATTAATTCATTCTCTTTACAGATTATCACTTCAGAAGCTTATAGGAATATATTGAAACCGAATTATTCCTACCTAGTTATCTCTATAAGACATAAGAATATGAAGAAAACATAATAAATAATACTGGAAAAACTTACAGGAAACACAAAACTGTTTAAATTAGAATTCAGAATCCTTTGCTTTTATATTAATGATCCAGAAAAGTCAAGTACATTTGATGCTTAAAAATGCTTCTTCAAGGGTGAAACCTATGATAACTCGTGAAGCGAGTTATTTATACAACAGTGGAAATGAAAAAATATCCTAAATTGTTTTTTAAAAAATAGATTATTACAAAATAAAAAATTAAAAATAAAAACTGCTAGTTGATTTGGCACTATTTTGGTGCTGAGGTGTTGATGACTATCGCTGGAAAAATTGAAAGTTGTTGAAGCTAGTTGACTGTTCCTCCAAAAACTGAATGTTGTTAGATCACCCTTTAATCAAGTAAATCTGTCAACTCTTCCCAACGTTTCTTTTCTAGGATAGATATCTTAATTACTCTTCTATAGATTTCATCCATCTCTATATATTTAGTAAAAGTGGGTTTTACTAAAAATATGTGTCTGATCTCATTCAAAATAAAGAAGATATCCCTGAGTGTATTTACTATAAGTGCTAGTGTTTTTGAACCTCTGATGTTTGAAACTGAAGCTGCATGTTTCCCACCTCTGTCAGCTTCTGAACATAATCCTCAATTGGCATCAATTTGTCATTGATCACAAGCATAGAGGGTAAACCCTTGCTAGTCAAGGGTTCTATCCTACTGAAAAACCTCTGAACTATGGTATTAACAATTCTGCACTTTTCCTGTAGCTGAAGGATGAGGTTTTTCTTGGTGATGATATTCTTTACCTCCAATATAGTTGTTTTTCTGTCACTTATGCCTAATTCCTCAAGCTCATAGCTATCTTTGGAATTTAGGAACTTGATTATATCAGAGGCAATTTCTAGCATATCCTCAAGTTGTTTGGTAATGGTTTCAACTGCTTCTTGGGCTTTCTCTAAGATATATTTATGATCAAACACTATCTTGATATAGGGCCAAATATCCTTGATTTATTCTATAATTTCTTCCCACAAAATTTCCTTTGCTAAACCCAATTTGTTTCCAATGAAGGATTCCTTGAGTTACCTTTGTAGTACTTCAATATGACCTTTGACTTTGTTCAACTCAGCTGCATGTGAACTATCTGCTACTGACTTCATAAGCCATAAATCCTTGAGTTCATCCTTAATTTTATTAATTTCTCTTGTCTGGATAGACAGGTTCTTAACAGCCTCAACAAGTTGTTCATCTCCTTCTACTACACCTGTAGTCGATGTTGTAGCTGAAGTAGAAACTTTGGTATTGCTATATGGGGGATTATATCCATTGGAGTTTGAGACTTATTTATAGCTTCCTCTTTTTCCTTGACCAGTTTCTCCATCTGCTCCTCCATTTGTTTGATCTACAAATTCTATTCTATGATGAGCTTCATCATATCAGACTTCTCAGTCTCTTTTTCCTCAATTTCTTTGGCCATTGGGTCCTCAGACGCTGGCAATTTCAGTTTCTTCTTTAATGACGCAACTTCAGCATTCTTTTTCTTAATAAGCTCTTCTGCAGCGTTTATATTTGAGGGATCATATCCCATCTTCAGCACTAGATTCTCCAAGGATTGAATCTTGGTATCCTTTGCTAATGAGGAGACTTTCTCCAACTTAAGTTGTGATTGAGTGTTGGCCAAGGTAACCTGAATTTTTGACAAACTCATGGCAGTGTTTGTCAAGGTTGAAGCAATGATTTGCCCAGTCTATTTGTGCATCTCAATTTGATCAATGGGATGAACATCCTTCACATTGAACTCAAAAGAGGTCTACTTTTGATATTGAGTAACAGTCCTAGGCTGTGGAACCTGAACCTACAGATAATCCAATTTCATTTTACCCTTCTCAGAATCAAAGACTGGAAGAAGTCTGGCCTCACAACTGGAGGAATGTTTCCAGAATTGTGTGTAGGTGTTCAACTTCAACTCTTCATTCTTCTTTTTGATCTCACTGAAAACATGAAAGATGTCTTCCTCCTTGTCCTTCTGAGTGCTTCCACTGGTCTGGGTTATCTGTTGTTCCTGAGAAGTAGTGGAATGAGTTGGGGACTGTGTAGACTATGCACCCGACTGTGTATGGAGCATAGTCTCTCCAAGTCCATCAAATGTGGTTTTCATAGACTCATGTGTTGCACCTACAATCACAGAGATTCTAGGTCTCTTCTTTTTGTGCACAATCCTAAAACCCTGGCTTGATGCTTCAGTTGTAGGGGATGACTGTTCTTCCCTCCCTCTCTTGGCTGTCTTTTCTTGTGCAAGTGGAGTTTGCACGTTTGATGTAGAAATTGTCTGCTCTTCAACCTCTTGGAGGGTGTTCTCTGCCCATTCCAACTGATTTTTATATTGTTCTATCTCAGGCCTAGCTGTGTGATGATATGTTGTAAATTTGTTCTCCATCCTGAGCTTGGAAACTATTCCCATTGGGTCATAAGACCAAGTGAAGCTCAGACCAAACTTCATCTCCTTTAGTAATTTGTCTGCTTCCTCTCTTGCTGCCCTGGTGTTACAGATGAATGGACCAACTTGGGCTTTCAACTTGAATTGTGATTTCCTCTTTGTAGCCACAAAGTGCACTTCATTTGCAATTAACCTCTACCTTATATATTTCAGTGCAAAGATTCTGATAGGCAGCTACTTGGGCAGTTTGTAGGGTGGAAGCTCACACCCATAAACCCTGATCTCTGTATAGTTTTGGTAGCAATACCAATCCCCTGTTGTATCTTGATCAACCAACTCTAATATTTTGACAATCTCCTCACTGATCCTTGGTACTGGAATGCTGCTCATAAGACTGATAGTTGGATGAATAAACAATTTCATAAACTGTTTATATGTAAATTCTTCTTTCTCCCTCATCCCCATTGAAGTCCATAATATCACCGATTGTTGATTTCCTTCCTCATCTAGCTTCTTTAAAGAAAATGGGAATTTGTCTCCCTGAAAATATATAAAAAGGTAAACAATACCTGAAGCATACTTGGATACTTATTCAGTATTGAACTTGACAAATTGCTCATGTATTGCTTCAGCTAGGAATTGAATGAAATTATAAATGACAGTGGGTTTAGAATCAACAAAAAATATAGACAAGAAACTAAGGATGGATTCATTGACATTTTGATCAGAGTTGTAACCAAGCAAATATGAAAAAATATAGGTGATTTTCTTGGTTCTATCAGGGAAAATGGATGAATCATAAGGAGGCTTTCTTTTAGGAAGAGGACTATCAATAGCTAGAAAGAGTTCAAGGGTCTGGGATCTTTTAGTAAATTCTAGCTTTTGATAGGCTTCTATTAGGTTTTCATGGGAGAAAGGATGGGTTGGTGTAGTAGCAGGGGCCTGCAACATTTTTTCAATGGACTTAGAATTGATTAAACAAAGGATTTCTCTTGTGGGTGAAATAATTTCTCTCTAACTGGAATCATAAGATTCATGGCATTTCCTTACAAATTCAGGTGCTCTATGAATTTGAGGAAAAATATAATGAGGGAGTTGGGAGTCCCAGAGCCCTATTTCATCTGTCTGGTCAATTAACTGATCTTCAATCCAACAATAGATTTCATATAAATCGAATTGAGAAGAAGTCTCAATAATTTTACAATCTATGTTGAATAATGGGGTATGATGAAAGTCGACATGTGGATGAATCAGAGGATTTGGAACTTCTGTAAGTTCTTTTCCCTTGGGAGGCATTCTGTCAAACAAATTGCAAACTGATGGTGACAAAAATAGGCCTGAAATAGGGTGATTACAGTCAAAATAGTATAACTGCAAAATTAGCAAGTGGACCTGAATGTCAGTTTCCTGAACAAGATGAATAATTAATTAATGTCGGATAGTGGTCGGGCTGTGGTGAAGAAACCTCCAATGATCAGCTTTTCTTATAGAAATGGACTGTGTAACCATTTTCATGAATTAACAATGTTTATAATGGAAAAATTGGAGCAGAGGTGGCAATGAACGTTTGAATTTTGCATTAATAACCCAACGAGATTAATTAACAGGTCATTGAATCATAAATTCACGGGAGTGGCATTAAATGGATAACAGATAGGCAGCGGTTGATTGGATGGTAAGAATGAGGTGGAGCATGATGTGGAGCGGCGGTAAACGATCACTTGATAAACCGTGTTCGGGGGTATGGTGAGGCAGTAAGTAGTTTCGGGATTTTAAGTCCCGAAACACTAAAAAACATTGGAAACTGCCCATTTCAGACTCCCCCTGCTGATAAAGTTTGGACAGTGAATGAGGGCCAAGAAGGGACATGGGCCATCAGATCTTGGGTGCACATGCGAGATGAAAGGTGAGATGGGGGGTATTTAACACATAAGCAGAAGTGATATTGGGGTCATGACTTTGAGGGCAGATGTGACAGCTGCGAGCTATGGTGATAAATGGAAATATTTATGAAACAACATTGCAACTTTAAAACTTTAGGTTAATTAAAACCCATCATCGGAGGTATGTTTTTCCAATATTACATCTTAGGATAAAAAAATTTGATGCTCCAACTACATTTTACATGTCTACCTACCCCTTTTACTCCTAACATTTTCACTTATTTTTTAGAGTGCATTCAAGCTAACAACCCAACATTTCCTTTTTATGCCTAATCTACCTATATTCCTTATTTCCTCCATTGGCTCAGTTTAAACTGTTGGGCCAATTTTATTTGCTACCTATTAACAAAATTTAATACAAATCCAATCATGATTAAACTGTATAATTGGATTGTATAAATAAGTGAGACATTTTTAAACAAACTGCACACAACTTTTATTTGCAGAAGTAAACTAGACTAAAGTAGTGGCATTTAGACTTGCAACACTTTCAGAGTTTATTGTTTTTGCTTTTCTTTCTAACCTAACATTTTATTTTTGCCTTCATTTTTAAGGGCATCTATTCTAACATTTTATTTGATATGGACATATTTATCAAAATATTTCCTAACATTTTATTTTCAATATTCTTTTTTCCATATCCTAGCTTAACATTTTTTGAAATATATTTTCATTTTTTGACTAATTGATTCTAACTTACCAAAACCAAAAAATGCTACAACAACTTCATTCTTGCAAGCCAACACCTGAAAAAGATGAACTTCCCAACATACTCCTTCGATGTTCTCCCAGTTAGCCACAAAAAAGGAATAAAGCCTCATATTATTCAGTAAAATATAACAAAGTAACAAGACAATAAAATGGATTAAAAATGTATGAAAATAGAGAGTTTGGTTATATAAGGGCACATGCTTAGAGATTAGAAAGGTCAAAATAGGGGAAAGAATGTGTAGAAAATAGGTAAAAAACCACACCCAATAGTAACCAAGCATAGGAATGTTTTGAGACACTAAAAAGAGTTATGTCTTCTACACTTGTGTTAGCAACACCAAATCTCACAAAACCTTTTCTAGTAGAATGTGATGCTTCAGGAGTCAAGATTGGTGCAATATTAATGTATAACGACCACCTAATAGCTTTTGAAAGTTAAAAAAGAAATGAAAAAAGAGAAACCTTAAAGTATACATATGATAAATAGATGCTCCCCATTATCCATACATTAGAAAAATGGTGACAATACCTCTTAGGAAGTCAATTCTCAACAAAAGCAAAAATTTAGTTCTTATTACAACAAAAGACATTATCCATTGAACAACAAAAATGGATGGAAAAAATTTCCACTTTTGATATGGAAATATTACACAAAAAGGGGAAAGGTGAGGTAGTTGCAAATGCACTATCACAAAAAGATGATGAAACAAAAACCTGTGCAACAATAGTGGTGATTCCTTACTTTTAGATGCAATTTGAGTTGAATATGCCAAAGATCACAAATCTTACTCCATAATCAATAATTTGGACCAAAATCCAAAATTTGAATTGAAAAATGACATCTTACGGTACAAAGTCAGAATCTACCTAAGCCCTTATTCAAGGTTTAAACACATTGTGTTAAAGGTATCACATAATTCTCCCACAACATGACACATTCGAATTTTAAAACATACTACAATTCAGGACAATCATTCTATTGGAAGTGGATGTGCAAAGATATTGAAAAAAATGTCATTAAATATGAAACATGTTAAAGGCATAAAAATGATAATATTTTGACACCAGGGTTACTTCAGCCCTTACACATTGCTAATCGAAAATAGGAAGAAATTTCAATGGACTTCATCGAAGGATTACCCATGTCCGATGGAAAAGATAATATTTTTTTTGTGGTTGATAAACTAACCAAATATGCACATTTTATGTTAACAAAAATAACAAATTTAACAAAACATATTGTTGATGTATTTTGTAAGAATATCTATAAATTAGACGGTTTTCTGAAGGTCAATTTCGGTTATAGGGACTCAAAATTTAAAGGGAATTTTTGAAATAATTTTGAAACAAATCAAAATATCTCTTAATATGAGTTCAACTTACCATTCATAGACAGATGGCAAAACAAAAATTGTAAATGAATGTTTGGAAACTTAGCTTCGTTATTTTGTGAGAGATAAACATAGGAAGTGGTCCCAATGGTTTCATTTAGTTGAATGGTGGTATAGTTCTACCTATCACACATCTACCAAAATGGCTCCCTTCCAAGCTGTTATGCAACCAACTCACAAAATAGAGAAGAGATAGATCAACAACTTCAGAATTAGCCTCTTCGAGGGGGAAACCTATTTTACATTACACAAATGAACAATTCTTGGATGATTCAAATGAAAAAACCTCCTTTCTACATATAGGAGTCTAAGGAGTCACAATATAATAAGAGCCGACATAACAACAATAATGTAAGGGCATAACAATAACAATAGTGGGATTCTATGGGGCACAATAATAACAATATGGGGAATACATGGGCACAAAAATAACAATAAGGGGGCTACACTAACAATAACAATGAGGGAATATACTAGTATTATAGGGACCTAGCATTCCCCTGTCATTCAAAAAATTGTTGTCCTCAATGCTTGAGTAGTTATGGATGCTTCTGTATAAAATTCTCATCCTCCCATGTGGAATCTTCCGTAGGTAAGTTCTTCCACTTTATGAGATACTCTGAAATTGATCAATTTCTTAGTTGTCGATTTCTTATTTCCGTGACTACTTCAGGTTCTAATATGATTTTTACTTCCTCATCAAGTTATAGCAATATTGTTTGAACTGAGAGCTTGTCACCTATAACCTTCTTTAAGCATGAAACATGGAAAGTTAGGTGCACTCGGGAAGATGCAGGAAGCTCCAATTTGTATGTCACAGTACCAATCTTTTGCAACACCTTGTAAGGACCATAATTCTTTGGTGAAAATTTATTATGGTTCTTAGCTTTCTTGAGAGACATTTGTGTGTATGGTTGTAGCAGTAAAAATACCCAGTCGCCCACATCAAAACTTCTTTCGTTGCGATGTTGATCTACCTATTGTTTCATTCTATTTTGCGCCAAAGTGAGGTTATCCTTTAAGAGTTGGAGAACTTGTTGTTGATGCTTGATGCGATCTTCCAGTGCTTGAACCTTAGAATTATTGTCCAATACTTTTTTGAGATCTGGAGAAATATATGATTCAGATGTTTGAATCACTAGTGAACATAATTGTGCAATTACACCCTGTTGTTCTTTCTTTAGAAGCTTTGTCATGCCATTAGAGCTGATTATCTTTCCTGGTTTCCCCGTGATACCCCTTAATTCAAATTCCTTTCCTTACCAAAAAAAAAACCAGGAAAAGTTCTTGAAACTTAAATAACATAAACTTTGAAACAAGAACTGATACGTTTACCCGTTTTTTTAGGTAGCGAAAAAATCAACCGATTTTGAAAAGTGTTGATTCATAATATATATATATATATATATATATATATATATATATATATATATATATTAGCATAGTTTTTGACACTTAATATTTTTTTATGTACATTATTTTTAAAATGTTAGTGATTTTTAGGGTGATTTTAAAAAGTGATGATGCAGCGTCAAGCCCTTTTTTTAGAAGACCTATTTTTTCACTTTAAATTTTCTAATGTGTTAAATATGAACAATTATTTTCTAAATTTAACACTTTTTTAAGTAGTCTTCTTCTTCATATTTTTTTTTTGTTTTTCTTTTAAGTTTATTCTTTTTGTAGTGAGAACTTTATTTTTTTGCATAGTTAAAGAAAAATGTCGATATTTTAAAGTGTTGGTATTCTACATATTTATATATCATTAATTAATTTTTCAATGCACATCAAATAATTGTCTCTTTATATATATATATATATATATATAACAATTGACATAAAAATACAATTTTTGAACATAAATATAACAAAAACATTACACATTTTGAGACTTTTTTTTGCTAAAAATGACATGTCAAAAACACAATTTTTATAGGAAAATTTTAACAAAAATGGTTAAATAATAGTATTTTTATGAATTTAATGTCAAATAATAATAATAATCACAGTTATTTTCATAAAATAATGATTCACATAAAAATTAAAGTGAAAATCACATAATACAAATATTGAACATATAACAACATTAACTGAATACTTATTCTTCTCGTAAAATGTCAAAGTCAAAACATTACAAGTATTACTAATTAATAGTTACAAAAAATGAGTTTTATTTCCAAGCATAACTTAAATTTAATCAATGATATCACGTAATCCATACTCTTCATCTTCTAGAGTTTCATCATTGTCTTCTTCCACAATAATTTTTGCTTCATTTTGCTCATTTTCCTTTTCTAATGGATCTTTGATGTCTGTGAATCTCCCAGTGTATGCCTTTCCAATCATTCCATCTGATGGTGTTTGAGGTTCCTTTGCCTTTTTTTTCCACATGTGATTCATTAAAATCCCCTTTCCTCAACCCAATTTCTTGCATTGCATCTGGAAGAAATTGAAGAGAATTAATTCTTTGCTGAATAAATTTTCATTGTAATGGGTCTTTTTCAATGTCAGCCAATTTCTTCCTTTTTGTAGGCAACATGCTAGTGTTGTACCTAATTATCAAGCACAAAATAAATAATGAAGTAAATTAGTATAATCACATATAAATTAAGAAAGAAGATATTGAAATTCAATTTTATATAATAAAACTTACATGAGCCTGAGAATAAATCCAAAACCCAATCTCCTTCATTTGAACATAAGTCTATAAGATAGTTAATCAATGATTGTGGTTTTTGATAAATGTTAACTATCTCTCCTTTTTCTTCTTTATCTTCATATGTTAGTTTTTTTACAACAACATCATAAACTAGTACTTGGCTATGACTCTTTCCATCTACCCGATTAAGAAGCATAGGCTTATAGCTATCATCTTTTGTCTAATTTTCAACATGGATGAACTCACAATCACTTATAATTGGTTAATCTCCACGGTTAATAAGATTTGACTTTTCCTGTAACATGAAATAGTAAAAGTTAAATTAACTTGTACATAAATGATTTTTTTAACATTAATCAAACAAACAATTTCAATGTTTTACCATGTAAGTTGCATCCTTGATTTTTCTTTCCCCTTGAAGCTTGTCAATAACATTGCAAATTGTGTGTCTGAATGAAATGCCACAAATCTCCATAATGGTGATGTAGTGACTTATACAAATATCACAACCAATTTACTAAGAGTTTGATAAGTATAAGGGTCACTATTATAGTCAATGTATGGGATATTGAAACCATGGGGAATATTTCCAATAACTAGGGAATAATACCTTTTAGGTATGAGTTTAGAAATGTCTTCACAATCACCTTGTATTATTTGGTATTGAATACTCTCAATCCCATTCCAAATGAATGGAGTAAGACTAGGATCAAGTTCAACATTACTAAGATGTTGCTTTCTCAGTCTTTCCATCTTAATTTTTTCAATAAAGTTTCTGAAACTATCTGGTGCTCCATTTGCATCCTTCTTCATCTTTAATAAAATAAACAAATATATATATATATATATATATATATATATAAGTTATAAAATAAAAATAGTATATAGATGAATAAAAATGAATGTATAAATCAACATACCTTGTTAAATGAAAAATAAAAATATTTTAGTGTTGATGTAGAACTTGAATCTGGGTAGTTACGCACAACATCATCCAAACTATCTTCATTCAAAAATTTAACCATTTGTTTTTGTATTTTCATGTAAAACTCGTGACTGAATAGATGAATTAAAAAAAGTTAATATAATGATATGTATAACAAATACTACCAACAACAATATGTTATATTTAAAAGAAAATTATAATCTAGAAATAAGTAAAAATAATTCAACAAACTTACTTTTGAAGTTCCCCACAAATTTCATCCAATGATAATTCCCCTGACTTCGCACGAGATAATATTGTTTTGAAAAAAAGTTAATCCTTCACTCCTTGCAATTATCTCCAAGGTGTGATAGTCATATCTTATGGAAGCAGCTTCATTTCAGGACTTGATTTACTGCTGCTACATATCAATGGTTTAGACTTTTTAGCCTTCTGGTTTTTAATGCCAAGGTTCTCCCACATGCTAAAAATCTCATTAATAAATTCCCATATATCTCCAGTTCTAAATTCCAACTAGAAAATTTTATCCATACCTATGAATATATCATAATTTACTTTGCCGCCTTTTGAATTGATTTTTTTCCTCAATTTGATAGCATATTTCCATACAACATTCCTTCCGAAATGCTAGACTAACCTTTGTCTTATCCCCACCACATTTTTCTTCAAATTCATTATGAATAAATCTAACCCTTTGGATGAAATTCATAGACATCCTATACTCATTATATGTATTATGATCCCATGCCAATAACTTTGCTTCTATATCTGATAAACTAGCATAAATGATACATTTCATTGTTTCAAAACGTGGGTTATTGGGATACTCCTCCATCAATTTACTTTGAACTTCTACGAAATGGTTCCCCTCAAGCACATAATATTTGTATTCAAAACATTTTAACTTATCAAATGCTTCTTTGTTGGGAACTTGAACTAGATCAACAAGAAGCACATAATCAACCACATGAGCATATGGATTGTACCTCATCAATGTCTTCAAGTTGTGAACATGTAGGTGGTGTGGCTTTCTAATTTGATATTTAAATTGTCTTTTGTTTGGCTTATAGATTTGGCTGACATTAAGCTAAAATGTACGACCACCCTCAACTAAGTTTGTCTTTATCAAGTGATGTCGAATGGAATTTTGTTTTGTTTTAATAATGCATCATCTAACTCAACTCCTGGTGTAATGATTTCCCTGCTTCCTTTTGAATTTTCAATATGATCTTCACTCTTTGCCATGACCTTTGAGAATGATCACATTTTAATTTCTTCCTCATATTTTATTCTACATAAGTAACATCCTCATCATCAACTAGGACAGAGAAATTCTTGGGCATTTTTGTTTTGGTCTTTTATGGCTCTTCTCCTTTCTAAAATCAATTCTAATCTCACCCTCAATAATGGCAACATATTCTTCAGCTTCAGTTTCAACTTCCTCATCTTCAAAAGTAACATGTCTAGCTTTGCTAGATTTATCCACTACAGGCATTCTTTGTTGATTCCTTGGATGTAGTCTTGTAGCATCATGGATTACTTTTTTTTGCTTGTTTGCCATATCTTATTATGACCCTGATTAGAAACTTCTCACAACATTCATAGTATAAGTGATTTATATTGTTATAGATTTCTAGAAGGGCACTGTGTAAAATATTTGATCAGGCTCTCTTTCATCCCTAATGATGGATGGAGTTCCCATCCAAAATGTTGGATGGATAAGATATTTTACACAATGCTCTTCTAGAAATCTATAACAACATTCATAATATATTTCTCTATAAAATAAATTCCTCCCAACATAATTGAAATATTTTCAATAAAATTTTGTCAAACAAAATATCTTATGTTAGTAAAAACTAAGTTATAAAAGATATAATGATATAGTTACAATAATGCAAAACAAATAAATATAAATAACAATACCTAAATATCTTGTGCAATCTCGTTTATGATTTGTTTACACATATTTGTAGAATCATTCGTCGTGTCATACATTGACAATGCAAACTAATATCTAATCCTGTCATGTGACTTGGGCAGTTTTGTAAGTACATAAATAACTTCAGTATTTGGTATCAAACACATGTTTAGTACTTTTCCCAGCACCTCATAACTTCCAATATCGTTAGGGATATCAACATATAGATATATCTGCAGATGTTGTTTTCCTTCTCTATCTTTCACAAACCATATAAGTTATGTATGTTTCACTTCTTGTGATTTCTTCTAGTAAGAAATCAACTTCTTATCCTTAGAGCTAATTGCTTTATTTGTAGTTATTAGCTTAAGTTGCGTTCGTTTACAAGTATTTTTTGAGGATCCACCTCTAGTTTTAGTAGTCTTTGGTCCAGAAAGATTCACAAAAATCTTCCTTGATGCCATTTTCTTGCAAAAAATATACACATATATATAAATCAATAAATTACAAAAAAAACAATAGCTTAAGTAAACAAACAAAACGAAACAAATTTTAAAAACGAAAAAAGGACCAAAAACATGCACATCGATCCCCATGACAAGTTGGATGTTAGGTTCATACAGGGAACAAAAAAAAATCCATTCCTTAGAAATAAATTTATTTATTTTATACATTTTCCCTGGTCCCTTGGTAGGCCAGGGGAAAATTATGAGAAACGACCCCTTGAATGCCAAGGGGTTGATTCTGAGAATCGTCTCCTTGCATGTCAAAGGGTTGATTCTCAAAATCGCCCCCCTGCCTGCTAGAGGGTCGTTGTCAATTAGTGTCGTGCATGTTCCCATGGGAGGGCGTGCCCGCCCGAGGAAAATTGGCCCCCTGGCCTGTCAAGGGGCCAATTCCCAGAATCGCCCCACTGGCCTATCGGGAGATGATTCCCAGAATCCCCGACTATGGGTGTGTAGCACGTCGTTGTGTTGTGGATGGTCACGCCCACGGTCGGAAGCACGAGCCCACAGGCAGTGCACGTCGTTGTGGTCGATTCCCAGAATTGCTCCACTGGCTTGTAGGGGGCTGATTCCCAGAATTGGCCCCTGCCTGTGGGCATGTATCACATCATTGTGTCATGGACGGGCATGCCCACTATCAGGCGCACCTACCCACAGGCACTGCACATCGTTGTGTAACGGGTAGGCCGCGCCCGGCCGTCGGCATGCCCGCCCGCAGCATAATGGCGTGCTACACATCGTTGTACCATGGGCGGATGCACCCGCCAACAGGTTGTGTACCTATGCATAGGCACACCTGACCTTGGGTGTGCCCACCCGTGGCACAACGTCATGCAGTCACACGCTCGCTATGTCGCGGGTGGGCATGCCCGCCCACAGGTAGTCTGCCCACGATTGAGTGCTCCTAGCTGTGGGCATGCCCGCCCGAGGAAAAAGGGTCCCCTGGTAGGTTAGGGGGCCAATTTTGAGAATCGGTCCCCTGGGCTGCCAAGGGGTCATTTTTCCCTTTGCGAGCACACCCATGGCTGCATGTGGGAGGGCTCTCCTGGTCGTAGGCATGCCCACCCGCGACACAACGAGCGTGTAGTTGCATGCTGCTTTGCTGCGGGTTCACATGCCCATAATCGGGCGTGCCCTCCACAGGCACATAACCTGTGGGGGGGCATGCACGGTCGTGGGAGTGCCCTCCTATGGCACAATAGGTGTGCAGCTGCATGTCATTGTGTCGTACATGCGCACGCCCACAGTTGGGTGCGCCCACCCATAGGGACATAGCCTGTGTGTGGGCACGCCCAGGCGTGGGTGTGCTCGCCTGCGACACAACGACATGCAGCTGCATGCTCGTTGTGCCGCAGGCATGCCCTTCCACTGGCACACAGCTTGTGGGTCAGCACTCTCGGTCGTGGGCATGCCTGCCAGCAGCACAACGACGTTCAACACATCATTGTGACATGGGCAGGCATGCCCACGGTCGGGCGCACCTGGCCATAGGTAGACATCTTTTGGGTGGGCGTACCCGGTCGTGGGCTTGCCCGCTCCTGTGGGCGGGCGCCCCTAGTCGTAGGCATGCTTGCATATGGCACAACAACGTGATGCACGCATTGTACCATGGGCGTGCACGCCCACGACCAGGCGCATACACCAACGACACAATGACGTGTTGCACAGTGTTGTGCCACGGGTGGGCATGCCAACAGCCAGGCGCACTTGCCCACAAGTTTTGTGCCTGTGCGGGCATGCCCTCCCGCGACATAGCGGGCATGCTATACGCCTGCTCTTCTGTGGGCGGGCCCGCCCACCATTAGATGCCCCCACCCACAGGTAAGTGTGCCTATGGGTGGGTATGCCCGGTCGTGGATGTGCCCATCGGGGGAAAAATGACCCCCTAGCCTACCAAGGTGTTGATTCCCATAACCGGCTCCTGGTAGACTAGGGGGTTGATTCCTGGAATAGGTCCCCTGCACAATTGGCCCCCTAGCTTGCCAAGGGGCAGTTTTGCCACGAGCGGGTGGGTGGGTGGGTGCACCGGGCCGTGGGCGTGCCCGGCCATGGGCATGCCCGCTCGCGGCATAGCGACATGTTGCATTCCCAGCCAAGGGCGTGCCCACCCAAGGTAGAGTGGCTCCCTGGCCTACCAAGGGCTCACTCTGCCTTGAGTGGGCAAGCCCACGACAGGGCCCACCACGCCCACCGCTGGCATAGTGGCTCCCTACCTACCAAGGGGTTGTTGGGTAAGTCTGGCTCATGTGAATTTTTAATTTGTAAAAGGAATCTAAATTTTGTTAATAAAAAAGTTAATTTTTTTTTACAGGAATGTGTTTTTTGTTTGGTATTCTATGCGAACATAAAAACCCAACTGACACATAACTACTAGTAAACCTATGGGAGTTTACGACCTGCACTCAACAAAAGGGAAACTAACCTTTCAAATGCAATAATCTCCCGTTGAATGTGTTGTCGATGACAATGTAGCTACTCCACAAAATCGCTCCAAGTATTTTAGAGAAACCTCGAAAAATCTTGATGTGATGTGAGGAATAGTAATAATGAAATTTATTGTATAGCAGAAATTATGGAATTTCTTTATCGCTTCATGAATGTGGTATTAATTTTTTATATAAAAACTTAATATATAAATCGTGTTATGGCGATATAGTAATTTATATTAAATGTGGGATAGAAGATATAATAAAAAAAAAAAAAAAAAAAAAATATTCAATTGTCTAGTAAATGCTATATAGTTTAAGTAAAAGATTAATTTAGGTAAAATATTTAGTTTAAAGAGTTAGTTTAAAATTTTAATTTCAAGAGAAAATTTTAGTTAAAATTTTTCAGTAAATTGTAGAAGAAAATTTTATAGGGAAATACATGAAATGAAATTTTTGGAGGGAAAAATTTCGACGAAATGTTTTGGAGGGAATTTCCATTCTTTAAGCTATATATTATCTTTAGGAGAGAGTTAAATTGTATTATTCAACCTCTTTTATTTAAAAGCCATGGATTATTTTGATAGTGAGGTTTCAGTTTGTGAAACATCAACATCTTCATCGTGTAACAACTCTATTCATATTGATGAATATAACGAAAATTATTTCACTTCGAATAGAGAGTCAAATATTCCACTTAGTCCTAATTCTAAGGACCATGAGAGAAGCGTTGATGAAGGGCATGATGAATAATTTCAAATAAATAAAGGGTCATGGTTTCCACTTAGACCTAATCTTATGGACTATGAGAGCAGCAATGATGAAAAGCAGGATGAATCAATAGAGAGTCGTGGTTTCCACTTAGTCCTAATCCTATGGACTATGAGATCAATAGTGATGAAGGTCAAGATGAGGAATGTCCAATAAATCGAGAGTCACAGTTTCCACTTAGTCCTAATATTATGGACTATGAGAGCAGCAGTGATGAAGGCCAGGATGAAGAATTTCCAATAAATCGAGAGTTATATTTTCCACTTAGTCCTAATCCTAAGGACTGTGAGAACAATAGTGATGAAGGTCGGGATAAATAATATCTAATAAATCGAGAGTCACATTTTCCACTTAGTACTAATCCTAAGGACTATTAGAGAAGTACTGATGAAGGTAGGATGATGAATTTCCAATAAATAGAGAGTCACATTTTCCATTTAGTCCTAATCCTACGGACTATGAGAGAAGTAGTGACGAAGGGCAAGATGAAGAATTTCTAGTAAATAGAGAGTCACATTTTCCACTTAGTCCTAATCCTAAGGACTATGAGAGCAACAATACTAAAGGGCAGCATGAATAATTTCCAATAAGTAAAGGGTCACATTTTCCACGTAGTCCTAATCCTAAGGACTATTAGAGTAGCACTGACAATGCACATGATGAAGAATATCCAATAAACATATAGTCAAATTTTCCATCTAGTCCTAATTCTAAGGACTATGATGGTAGTACCGACGAAGGGAAAGATGAATAATATCCTCCAAGTCAGTCTTTCAAAATCATAGATGATCATAGTGAGGATAATATTCTTCCTAATGATGTTGAAAATTCTTATACAGATGATGATTCAATGATGGAGACGTTGCCATCAAATATTGTATCGAGGAGTAGAAGCAAACCTTTTCGTATCAATCCAAGATGTTCTAGTTATACAAGGGGTAGAGTAGAATATATCACAAGAAGAAGTTCTATCAGTGCTCTCATTTCAAGTGAATGTTGTCAAAAGGATTTCTTGAAACATATGGACTTCAAGTTTTCATTGGAGAAAAGGAAGAGATATTTGTCAATGAATAAAAGCATGCAAAATTCATATTTAGTGGGGTGCATGCAATCTACATTGCCAGGTTATGATTATCATATTGGGTCTTTATTTATATGTAGAAAGGACTTCAAAATGTTTCATTCAATTGGTAATTTTCATCTGTCAAGAATCCCGGAAAATTTGGAAAAGGATCCCACATTTTATTCAGAATTATGTCATAAATGACAGTTTGGGCCATTATCAAATACTGCAATGTCATGGATGAAAGACTTCTTTTCAAAGCATGGAGAGTGTATGCCAAATATAAAGACAACATATATTCGAGATGATTTCTCAAGAAGAGAAATCTACGACTTATACAAAGAATATGTAGAAGGTGTTGAAGGAAATGGTTGATTTATTACATATTAATAGTTTGTGAAGATATCAAAGAAAGAATTCAACAATGTTTGTATTCCTAAGAATACAAGGATGGAGGTTTGCAGTACATGTGCTTTTCTTAAATAGAAAAATGATAAATGTGAAGGGGCAAAAAGAGGTAAGCATTCATAACATTATTTTTTAAAATTGTATATTCATAAACTATGAAAACGTATTTATTAATGGCTTTCTTTTTATGTTGTGTAGATTCTATTGTCAAAGTGATTCAAGAGCATTGCGAACATCAAACAAGTGAAAGGAAAAAGTTGTGTAAGCATCGAAAGAAGTGTTATGATAATCCAAATAAATATCTGGGTTTGATAGTTGATGGTATGGACCAGAAGAAAACACTTCTACCACATTTTGTTCACACACCCAAAAATTTACAAGAGGAAAATTTTATTCAGTTTCACTTGGTTAGTTGAATGGTCTTTAATGAGAAAATGTTGCCAAGGGTATACTTCACAACTCCAAATATTCATAATGATGCAAATCTGACAATAACCATAATTCATGATGTGCTTTCTCATTGGTCTAGTAATCTTCTTGAAGTTTTATATTGATAATTGGACAACACTTGTCATGAAAACAAAAATCAGATTGTTTTTGGATATCTAAACATGCTTGTTTAATTGAGAAATTTTCAGAATATAAAGATTTGTTTCCTTCTTGTTGGGCACACTCATGACCATATTGATTAGATGTTCAACCGTTTTTTAGTCACATTGAAGAGGAAGGATGTTGGGAGCTTACCATCATTAATTGAATGTATTCACAAAGCATACATGCAAGATCCTATTTTTCATGTGTTGGAAGAAACTATTGACATGCAAAGGTTTATTTTGGGATCGCATGTTGAGGAGAAATGCATTGAACAACTTAATGACATTAGCTTCCAACATCTATTTTATACCAAAAAAATTGATGGGAAAACACTAATATGGAGCAAGAAGTATTCAACTACTGCAGAATGGGCGTCATCATCATGTTTGGCATTTTTTGAAGTTCATTCCAGATCATCCAATATTTGCATCAAATATATTTTTATTACAATCAGTTGCTAAAGTTCATAATGCACGCAAGCAGAAGAGAGATATAAATTATTCTGATTGCCTAAAAGAAATTAAAAAATGTATTAGATATACATAAGAGTAATTTAATATTATTGATTCAGTTTGATAGGAGTCCTTTTTCAATAATCAGAGTGATATAATTTCAAGAAGAACAAATGAAGATGTACCTTTTAAAACTCCATTTATTTGGCCACAAAATGTGTCAAATGAACATGAGGAAAGAAACATTGTTGAAGAACAACAATCTCAAGGTATTAGTAATTCTTCACAGGTAGAGGAAAGAGAAATGTATATTGGTTCCAAAAGATCTCGTGCACAACGTGAAGCCATGGAATATCTTTACAGGGGTTCAATACATGATATTAAAGAGGGTTGTATGATCGCAGTGCTAGCAGATGGAGATTCCAATAGCCATCCATTCTGGGTTGCTAAGGTTATAAAGGTCATTACATAAAATGAAGATGTTCCAGGTGTTGAAGTACATTGGTATGCCACAAATACACACCCATCCAATGGTGTGTACAAGCCAGAGATGGTAGTTGATAAAAAAAGATGGAAGAAAGAGAAAAAGAAAAGGTACAAATATAAATCGTCACCCCACAGACCTCTTAAAATTTTTGGATGTTAACATACTTGTTTATGACTTCAATTTCACAAAGAAAGGAACTCTTCTCTTTAGGACGATAGATATTATGAAGAGGTTGTTACCGGAAGAAACAATGTTGAGATGGGAGTCTGTTGAACCTAGTCATAGATCTAGAAGAATTTTGAAACATGAAATGGTGGGCATGCATGTGGACTCGGATGGGGCACTAGTTGATGAAAGAGAAGAATATGTAACATCTTCATCTGCATCTAGTCATTCATCTAAAGATATGAATTCTGATGGTGTGTAAGAAGATATGAGTGATTTTGAATAATTGTCTAAGACAATTTATATAGCTGATATTTTCATGGTATCTTGAAATAAATATTTTGATTTCCATATGATGTTAAATGAAGTTATGAATCATTTTTATATTTGTTGGATTATATGTTTTAATTATGAGGAATTTTATTGTTTAGAATATCCACACTGCAACAATAACTTAGAGATATAATTTATGTTTCATTCAATCTACAAGTATTGATATTTTGATTAATATATTCATGTAATTTGTTCATAATGTCGTGGTTTAAATGTGTTGAAAACTTAGAGTTTTTTAACTCTATGGTTGAAAAAAATTTAATTTTTTTTTAATCTTTAATGTTATGGTTGAAAACAATTAGAATTTTAGCGATCTTTAGTGTCATGTTATTAAATGTTTAATGACATAGATGAAAAATGTTGTAATTTTAATGTGTTTCGGATCCCATTATTTTATATTTATCATCATTTCTAAAAAAATGTTGAAATTATACATCGGAAAGAAAAATGTTATTCTACCAAAAATATTAGTGTGACTTTTCATTTATTTTGCACAAAAAAAATTGGTTTTACTGCCATTTTTTAAATATGTTGAAAAATAACCCTAAAAAAATTAAAACATCATTCCAAAATACACACTTTTCATTTTTTGGACTGTTTTTCATGTTTTTTGGGGGTTTTTTTGGCTAGAGTAACTGTTTCAAAGTTTACGTTGTTATTAAAAACTATCATACCCAAAGATTGTAACCATTGGACTCCTAGTACAACATCAACACCACCCATTGGAATGGAAAGCGTTGGACTATTCAATACATATTCTCCCATGGATAACTTGATATTATGGGACTTTCAAGAGAAATTTATGGTTCCTCCATTTGCAGCCATAACTTGAAAATATGGTGCTGGATATAGGAAACATTTCAATTCCCTGACTATCTTACAATGAATAAAATTATGGGTACTACCCGATTCAATCAACACTATTACCTTTTTCTTCTTGATATGTCCTTCTATCTTGAGAGTTTGAAGAGTGGTAATTCTTGTCAATGCATTACAATATATGGTCATATTTATTTCTTCTTTCTCTGGGGTTGGTTCCTTGTGTATATCCTCTTCTTTTGATGTTTCTTGTTCCTTTTCTTCCTCCTCTTCCCAATCTATGTAAATTAATTTCTTCTTAGCACACTTATGACCTTTAGTGTATTTGTTATCACAACTGTAACACAAACTGTTTACTCTTTTTTCCTCCAACTGTTATGGTGTCAACCATGTAGGTTGTAGAAGGATAGAAGTAGCAACAATTTCTCTTTATCGTTGTGAGTGGTAGAATTCCTTGTTGCCATAATTTTTCTTTCCACTTTTCTGGCCACTCCGAATGTCTTCTCTAATGAATCAGGTTCCCAAAGGCGAACCTCATGTTGGATGTTATCCTTTAAACTCCCTATGAAGACATCAATGTTATGATCCTCTAGAATATCATTTACCCTAATATTCAATTTTTGGAAGTCCTCAATGTGCTTTGTCATTGAACCCTTTTGTTTGATATTTATTATTGTTGGCATTATGATTCAAGTGTTGTCCTTGATGGCAACTCACTCAGAGGATGGTACAGGTGCTCAGAGGTTGGTACAGGTGATGGCAACTTAATCAGAAGACAGATCTCAGTACAACATACCAAGGAAGCTCATACACGCCGTTTCGTTAAGCCCAAGTCGCGTGTACACGCAAGTTCGATTCATAAAAAGCGCGTGTATGTGGAAAGGTTCCTTTGGTCCATGGTGGTTAGTCCTTGGAAGTTGTGCCTATGATTTCGGACCATTGTGTCTCGACGGGCGTGTCGATCCCTAGTTTTGAAGTTGATGGTATTGTGCTACTATGGTTTTGGCTCTTGGTATTGAGTTAGGCCTAAGACTATATAAGGAGAAGAAGATCATTAGGCAAAATCATCTTTCGACAAGGCATGAATATCTAAGAGAGAAAGAGATCTGATATGCAGGTTCTGAGTTGCATGATCTAAGCCAAGGAGAGATCACATCGGTTGATGGAAGACTAGATCTAAGGATAGATCGGGATCTAATGGTTTGAAATGCACTATCATGATATGGTTGATTATGCGTATTTCTAGATCTGCATATTGTCGCAATGTTACGTTTTGGATCTAACTAATGTCTGGTACAGCTGCAAATTGAGAAAGTTTATTTTTAGATCTGTACGCAGGTTGGCTTCGGTAAAAGAGCGTGTATACGCGGGTTTTGCTCATTGAAGTAGCGTATATCTTTTGAAGCTTGATTTTGGGTTTACAGTGGGGTCTGACTGTTATTGCAGAGTTCTGTAGTCTGCTCTGTGTTCTGGTAACTGGTGATTGACAGGGTTCAGTGGTTCAGTGATTCAAAGTTTGGTTGTTTTATGCTTCAATGATCTGTTGTGGAAATTGAATGATTTGTGGTCTTCAGATTGTAATGTTGTGCTTCAGGAATATCCAAGTCTGAAAATGTATGAAAAGTGATATCTGAAAGAAGGAAGATTGTAGGTCAGCACCTACGTACTAGTATCTTGGCTAGTACAAGAGCAAAGGGGGTTGGAGCTCCCTTCCAAGGAAGTTTGGAGAACGAGAGAAGGTTGAAGCCTTCTGCAGGTTGTAGCCTGCGTACTGGTATAAGGCTGCACCAGTACAAAAGATTGTAAACTGAAGTTTCATATTAAAGAAAGATAGAGACAACTTGCAGCAGGTGGTTTTCACCCACATTGGGTTTCCACCTTATATCTTGGTGTTCATGTGTGTGGCTTTTTATCTGTTCTGTTTTACTGCACATGTTTACTGTTAATGTGATGAATAATGTCCTGATGCACTTAATTGAAGAAAAAGCTAACTAAATTGTGAGTTTTCTTCCTATACGCTGTTTTACTTCGTCACAGTAGCGTGTACACGCTGGTTCACTTAACTGAAGTAGCGTATATGTTTCTGAGCATTTAAAAAGTTTGATTAATCAGATAATACTGATTCACCCCCCCTCTCAGTATTATTTCCAACAATTGGTATCAGAGCAGGTCCTTCAGAGAAGCTTGATCGCTTGAAGGAAGATCATTCATCATGAGCAACTACGAGAAAGAAGCATCAATCAGGCCACCGGTTTTTGATGGAACAAATTTCAATTATTGGAAGGTAAGAGTTACTGCATATCTTCAATCTCTTGGTACAGAAGTTTGGGACATTGTAGAAACAGGCTATGCTTTTCCTTCAGCTACTCCTACAGATCCAGCTGAGAAAAAGGCATATGAAACAAATGCAAAATCAGTCAGTACTCTATTAGGAAGTATATCTCAAACAGAATTCATGAAGGTCATGCACTTCAAATCAGCAAAAGAGATATGGGACAAAATGATCACTAGCTATGAAGGAGATGAACAGGTAAAGCAAGCTAAACTTCAAACTCTCAGGATTCAATATGAGACCCTCAAGATGTATAATAATGAAAGTGTGGCTAATTATTTTCTTCGGGTAGATGAGATTGTTAATTGTATGAAAAATCTGGGTGAAGAAATAAAAGAGACTATAGTAGTTCAAAAGATTCTAAGATCATTATCCCCCAAGTTTGAATCTAAAGTATCTGCAATAGAAGAAAAGGAAAATCTCAAAGTTCTCACTATGTCTCAGCTACATGGAATTCTAACTGCTTATGAAATGAGAAAGGGAGGTCCATCAGACAGAAGGGAAGCTGCTTTTAAGGCATCAAGAAAAGAAGATTACTATGAAGCAGGCCATGTTCCAGAAGAAGAGGAAGAAGAATCAAACTTTGTCAGAAATCTTCAAAGGGGTGCTGGAAGGTTCAGAGGTAAGCTACCTTTCAAATGCTTTGCTTGTGGAAGAGTAGGTCATTATGCTGCAAAATGTCCTAATAAGGATAAAGGAAAAGAACCTGCTAGATGGAATAAGAAACAAAGTGCAAATAAGAAAAGCTACTACACCCATGAAGATAGTGATGGCTTATCAAACAGTGATGAAGATGAACAAGGTAATAAATATAAGCTATTAATGGCATTTGAAGATGATGATTATGAGGATGCTGTAGATGTGGATAATCTCTATAATGAAATTACTAGACTCAAGAGATGCATAGAAGAAAAGAGTGTGATCATTGATACTTTGCAATTTCAAATTGATGAAAAGGAAAAACATCTTGAAAAACTAGAAGGTGAAATTGTTGGTCTCAGAAAAGAAATTGAGAAAACAAAAACTATTAATCTTAAGTTTGTCAAAGGATCTGAAACTTTGGATGAGATTATCAATGTGCAGCGGTCTCCTCTAAACAAGACAGGTTTGGGCTATATTGGAGAAACCTCTCAAGCATCCACCTCAAAAAGTTATCTTGATGCAGCAAGAAGAAATGAGCAGAAGAACAATGAAGATAATCAGGTAAAGCAGGGACGAATTACAAACAGAAAATATCAGGGACAATCCTTCTTAAGGGTGAACAAAAGCTACAACCAACCACAGGTAAAATCTTCTCAGTTTGGCACAAGAATAGATGAAAATAGAAATTACAATCAGTTGGCTGGTAGATTCAATAACCGCAGAAGCTTCTTCAATGGACAATGCTTTTCTTGCCATAACTTTGGTCACAAAGCAGCTCAATGTGTTGCATATAAAACAATCATGACTAGGGAAGCTCAAAAACAAAGAAGTATGACAGGGATTACAAAGAGGACCTATAACAACTTTTCAGTTCTTGAAAATGAAGTTGAATGTTCTATTTGCAATAATTTTGGTCATAAAGAGTCTGAATGCAGGAGCAGGTTTCAGGAGAAAAAGGAACAAGCCACGAGCACCAAAAAATGGAGAATAAAAGAACCTCAGACAGAAAGATGTGGGATAGCGTTTTATGCAGAAGGACAGGAAAATCTATGGTACATTGACAGTGGATGTTCGAAACATATGACAGGTGATAAAGAAAAACTCGAATCTTATTCTACTTTAGAAAAGGGAAAGAAAGTTTCTTTTGGAAATGATACTCCTGCAACTATAAAAGGAAAAGGTATTGCTCCTTTGAAAGAAAAGGTTAAGGCTGGAAATGTTTTGTATGTTGATGGATTGAAGCATAATCTTCTAAGTGTCAGCCAGATGTGTGATCAAAAAACCGAGGTTATTTTCAGATCGAATGGATGTCTTGTTCGTGATCTTGATACAGGTAAAACAGTTCTCAAAGGCAAAAGAACTCCAAATAATCTGTACATATTTGAAGAAGGACAACAACAATGCTATCTTAGCAAGGATGAAGAGCACTGGTTATGGCATCGAAGGTTGGGACATCTAAGCTTCTCACAAATAAGGAAAGCATGCAAATATCAGGCAGTTCGCGATCTTCCAGATATCAAAATTCCAGACAACACCATATGCAAATCTTGTCAGTTTGGAAAGCAAACCAGAACTAACTTTCCAGAGAAGGAAGGATCAGCTAGCTTGCCTCTTGAGCTAGTCCATACAGATGTATGTGGTCCATTTAGGAAAAGGACACCTCGAGGAGAAGAATATCTGATATTATTCATTGATGATTTCTCAAGGTTTGTTTGGTTAGGGCTTATGAAGCACAAAGATGAAGCATTCGAAAAATTCAAATCCTTCAAAGCATTGGCTGAAAATGAATCAGGACACAAAATTAAGTGCCTCAGATCTGACAGAGGTGGGGAGTTCACATCAAATGAATTTTTCGATTTCTGCGATGAACATGGGATAAGAAGAGAATTCTCTACAGCTAGAACTCCTCAGCAAAATGGGGTTGTGGAAAGAATGAACAGAACTATCCAACAAATGGCTCGTGCTATGCTCGATGAATCAGGTACTCCTGCAACCTTCTGGGGTGAAGCTGCACATGCTGCTGTTATCATTCTTAACAAAACAAATGTCCGAGTAAACAGCACTCAAACACCTCATGAGCTTTGGAGTGGTAAAACTCCTTCCGTGAAGCATTTCAAAATCTTTGGGAGCAAATGTTATATTAAGAACACTGATGAGCAACTTGGCAAACTTGAACCTAGAGCAGATGAGGGCATTCTTCTTGGTTATTCTCCACATAGCAAAGCATACAAGTGCTACAATAAAAGACTTGGCAGAATTGTTGATAGTATTGATATAGTGGTTGATGAGAAGGGATATATTCCTAGGCAAGTTCATCATGAAGACATTGAAGAAGATGAAGGTTACTCTCAAAGGCGAAATGATGAAGAAGAAGAACCTCAAGAAGAAGAAGAATCTCAAGAAGAACCAGTGGAGCAGACAAGAATAGAAGAGAAGACTCCATCCAGATATGTCCAAAAGAATCATCCAGAAACTCAGATTGTGGGGCAGAAAGAAGCAGGAGTACAAACAAGAAGGACACTTGCAGAAGCTTCAAGCTACTTGGCTCTACTCTCCTCCATTGAACCACAAAATGTGAAAGAAGCATGCAAAGATGAATGTTGGGTCAAAGCAATGGATGAAGAACTTGAGCAAATCGAAAGGAACAACACTTGGGAATTAGTTCCTAGACCAAAAGATAAGAATGTAATAGGAACAAAATGGGTCTTCAAGAATAAGTTAAATGAAAATGGAGAAGTAATTAGAAACAAGGCCAGACTTGTTTGTAAAGGGTATGCACAGCAAGAAGGAATAGATTTTGAAGAGACCTTTGCTCCTGTGGCAAGACTAGAGGCCATCCGAATGTTCCTTGCTCTCTCAAGCTTTCAAAACTTCAAGGTATTTCAAATGGACGTGAAATCAGCCTTCCTGAATGGAGACTTAGAAGAAGAAGTATATATTGAGCAGCCAGATGGGTTCATTCTTGGAAATGATCCAAACCTTGTATGCAGATTGAAAAAGGCACTCTATGGGCTCAAACAAGCTCCAAGGGCTTGGTACTATCGGTTGGACAAATATCTTCACCAACAAGGCTTTTCAAAAGGATCAGCAGATAGCAATCTCTATATAAAAGTTGAAAATAACAAATTGCTAATTCTTGTTGTTTATGTAGATGATATTATTTTTGGCAGCAATGAAGAGACCATGACTCAAAACTTTGCCTTGGTTATGCAGAAAGAATTCGAAATGTCACTTCTTGGAGAATTGACATATTTTCTTGGATTGCAAATCCAACAAAGTGAAGGAGGTATCTTCTTGTCTCAAACCAAATACCTCAAGCAGATCTTGAAGAAGTATGGCATGGAAGAGTCAAAGCCAGTATGTACACCCATGGTTACAGGATGCAGCCTCAGTGCAAATGATGAATCAGCAGCAGTCCACCAACCCACTTATAGATCCATGATTGGGAGTTTGCTTTATTTGACAGGTACTCGACCAGATATTACACATGCAGTAGGAATGGTTGGAAGATTTCAAGCCAACCCAAAGGAAACTCATCTTCAGGCAGTCAAAAGAATCTTCAAATATCTTCAAGGGACCCAAAACTATGGCTTATGGTATCCTAGAAATACTGATCTCACTCTTCATGCTTACACAGATGCAGATTGGGCTGGAAGTGTGGATGATAGGAAAAGCACAAGTGGAGGTGCTTTCTTCATGGGTTCCAGATTAGTATCTTGGTTCAGCAAGAAACAAAGTTCGATTGCCTTATCTACAGCTGAAGCAGAATATGTGGCTGCAGCATCTTGTTGCACACAACTTCTTTGGATGATGCAGACCTTGCAGGACTTTCAAATCACTTGCACTCCACCTGTCTCTATCTTATGTGATAATACAAGTGCAATCAGCATTTCAAAGAATCCTGTCATGCACTCAAAAACCAAGCACATACCAATCAAGTACCATTTTCTTCGGGAACAAGTGCTTGAGCAGAAGGTCAAGTTGGAGTATGTTCCTTCTAAAGAGCAAGTTGCTGATATTCTCACAAAACCACTGCCCAGGGAAACTTTTGAATATCTCAGACAAAAGCTGGGAGTAGTTGATGCTTCATCCTATTGTTGAAGTTTGTTTGATCTACAGAAAAGTTGGTATACGCAGGTTACGAAAGGGATATGAGCGTATACACGCGGATTCATGCTGGGTAAGTCGCGTGTATGCTGGACGCTTGTTGCAGAAAGAATATCCGCGTACATACGCTGTTTTGTACAGGATAAAACGCGTATATGAAGTTCTGAACAGCAAGGGAAAACTCTGAAGTTCTGAACAGCAATAGGAATGTCAGAATTCTTCAGGCACAGTTTCAGGGAGTGCAACAGGCACAGGTTCAGGGGGAGCAGCTCAAAAGTCTCATAAAGCATTGTTGGCATTCAGATGTTTTGGTTGTTGGTTTCAGGAGAAGGAGCTCAGAAAGAAATTCTGGTTGCTGATCTAACAAGATATTTATCAGATGTTGCTGGTGTCTTTCCTAAGTCTTGGTCTAGATCTGTTGTCTCTATGTCATGTATCTCTCTTGTCATATCTCTTTTATGGTATCAAGGTCATGTAACGGCCTTTGTTGGTTTCCCCACTATGCCTGGGATGAATGCTGTAATATAATTGGTTGTTTCTGTTATGTCCCCTCTTGGTAGGGAGTATGGATGTATGTATTGAGTCTTTTGGTGATAGGAAGGTCCCTTATGGTGTATAAGTCTTGGTTCTTGTTGAAGAACATCTTTTGCAGATCTGGCCTTCGGTCAGGGGGAGCACAAGTCAGCACAGCCAAACAGAGATATCAGCATGTCCTCAGGGGGAGCACAGCCCTTTGCCCTTGATGTCAAAGGGGGAGAGTGACTTGGTGTGATGGTTGCCATCAAGTCCAAAGGGGGAGATTGTTGGCATTATGATTCAAGTGTTGTCCTTGATGGCAACTCACTCAGAGGATGGTACAGGTGCCCAGAGGTTGGTACAGGTGATGGCAACTTAATCAGAAGACAGATCTCAGTACAGCATACCAAGGAAGCTCATACACGCCGTTTCGTTAAGCCCAAGTCGCGTGTACACGCAAGTTCGATTCATAAAAAGCGCGTGTATGTGGAAAGGTTCCTTTGGTCCATGGTGGTTAGTCCTTGGAAGTTGTGCCTATGATTTCGGACCATTGTGTCTCGACGGGCGTGTCGATCCCTAGTTTTGAAGTTGATGGTATTGTGCTACTATGGTTTTGGCTCTTGGTATTGAGTTAGGCCTAAGACTATATAAGGAGAAGAAGATCATTAGGCAAAATCATCTTTCGACAAGGCATGAATATCTAAGAGAGAAAGAGATCTGATATGCAGGTTCTGAGTTGCATGATCTAAGCCAAGGAGAGATCACATCGGTTGATGGAAGACTAGATCTAAGGATAGATCGGGATCTAATGGTTTGAAATGCACTATCATGATATGGTTGATTATGCGTATTTCTAGATCTGCATATTGTCGCAATGTTACGTTTTGGATCTAACTAATGTCTGGTACAGCTGCAAATTGAGAAAGTTTATTTTTAGATCTGTACGCAGGTTGGCTTCGGTAAAAGAGCGTGTATACGCGGGTTTTGCTCATTGAAGTAGCGTATATCTTTTGAAGCTTGACTTTGGGTTTACAGTGGGGTCTGACTGTTATTGCAGAGTTCTGTAGTCTGCTCTGTGTTCTGGTAACTGGTGATTGACAGGGTTCAGTGGTTCAGTGATTCAAAGTTTGGTTGTTTTATGCTTCAATGATCTGTTGTGGAAATTGAATGATTTGTGGTCTTCAGATTGTAATGTTGTGCTTCAGGAATATCCAAGTCTGAAAATGTATGAAAAGTGATATCTGAAAGAAGGAAGATTGTAGGTCAGCACCTACGTACTAGTATCTTGGCTAGTACAAGAGCAAAGGGGGTTGGAGCTCCCTTCCAAGGAAGTTTGGAGAACGAGAGAAGGTTGAAGCCTTCTGCAGGTTGTAGCCTGCGTACTGGTATAAGGCTGCACCAGTACAAAAGATTGTAAACTGAAGTTTCATATTAAAGAAAGATAGAGACAACTTGCAGCAGGTGGTTTTCACCCACATTGGGTTTCCACCTTATATCTTGGTGTTCATGTGTGTGGCTTTTTATCTGTTCTGTTTTACTGCACATGTTTACTGTTAATGTGATGAATAATGTCCTGATGCACTTAATTGAAGAAAAAGCTAACTAAATTGTGAGTTTTCTTCCTATACGCTGTTTTACTTCGTCACAGTAGCGTGTACACGCTGGTTCACTTAACTGAAGTAGCGTATATGTTTCTGAGCATTTAAAAAGTTTGATTAATCAGATAATACTGATTCACCCCCCCTCTCAGTATTATTTCCAACAATTAATTGGCTAAAGAAGGTGTTGCTCTTTGTATCCTCATAATGTACTATCATTTCCTCCGTAAAAATTGACCAAGTGACAAGTGGTTTGCGAGAAAAGAGCCATCGATACCATACAAAATAATTTGATTCTAAATATAAATATGAAATGCATACATTTTGTGTGTGTTGCACATTATGGAGATCAAAATATTGCTCCATCTATAGTATCCATCTTACCAAATCCTTTCCATCAACGTTCCTCATATCGATATTTGGAATATGGTGGGTCTTCAATCCAAAGTTAGAGTCTATGAAATCATGATTAAGATTCATTTGTTCTCATCATGAGTTTCATCTAATACATTTTCACCATTAGGAAGCATTTCTTGTAGCAATTTTGTCAACCCTTCCTTCAAACCTTCCATGCCTTCTTTTAAATCATTATTCAAATCTTCCATGTTGCCTTTAATTTTTGCTTTTATGTCATTTTTCAAACCTTCCATGTCTGTTTTTAAACCATTCTTCAAACCATCCATCTTAGCTTCAATTTCATTTTTGGTTACTCTTTGCGCGAGTGATATTGGTTGCACTTGGTCTCGTAATTTTGATATATCATGTTGCATTTCTTCCTCTTCTTCATGCGTCATTGTAGAGATTTCTGGTTTCTTACTATGTGTTTCCATTTTCTTTCTTCAAGTAATTTTTGGATCAAACAATGATATTTATGTTTCACTATGCCCCTCGAATCACTTCAAACTAATTTTTCAAACAAAACTTATGCAATTTTCTAAAAAATACACACCTTTTTCTTGTTTTATAGGAGCTCGATGTTGAATTTGTTGTATCTCTATAAATTCATATCTCTAAGGTCATAAATTAGGTTATGTGGTAGCCCTCTGAGTCTTCTTTCCAATGTCACAAATCAGGCCAGATTTGGATTCTTCAATATAAAGTTATATCCAATATCCCACGATGACCTGATTATAGATTGGTTCAATAGAGCGAACTTGTACGAACTTCCACGTGTCATTGTTTTGACCTTTGGCCCTGAAAACGATACACAATATACTACAGTTTTTTTCTCTTTCAACAACTTTCTACAAAATTCAAATTTGATACTCTTAGGCGAAGATATGATGGTTTTCTGAAGGTTATTTGAGATGAAATTCTGGATCATGTAGAAACCCTAACTTCATTGGTCATATCTTCGAAAATATAGCGAACCAAGATCTAAAATTTTTACACAAATTTCATCAGGATTTCTTCTCCTCATGATAAACATTTCAGCTTCAGAATCTTTGTAGAAAAAAAAAATTATAATGAAAATTCCATGATGGCCTGTTTGTAGTGGCGAAACCCTAGAATCCAAAGCTCTGATACCAAATGTTATGCAACCAACTCACAAAATAGAGAAGAGATATATCAACGACTTCAAAATTATCCTCTTCACGGGGGAAACCTCCTTTACATTACACATGAACAATTCTTGGATGATTCAAATGACAAAACCTCCTTTCTATATATAGTATTCTAAGGGGTCACAATATAATCAGAGCCGACATAACAATAATGTAAGGGCACAACAATAACAATAGTGGGCTTGTATGGGGCACAATAATAACAATAATGGGACTACATGGGCACGACAATAACAATAATGGGGCTACACTAAAAATAACAATGAGGGAATACACTAGTATTATAGGGACCTAACACAAGCTCTATATGGGTATGAACCATCGAAGTGGAAGGAATTTTCACTAACTAACATTAAGGTCCAAGCAGTCAAGAATTAAATTGATGAAGAGAAACAAATCATCAAAAGATTAAAATAAAAATTAGCAACAAATCAAAATAGAATGAAACAACAAGTTGATCAGAATAGATTAGAGAGGAAGTTCGAAGAAGGTGATTGGGTGATGGTAAGACTCCAACCTTATAGATAGTTATCCCTTAAACAACAAGGAAAAATAATTTGGCTCCTAAATTCTATGGGACTTTTCAAATCAACAAAAAAAATAACGAAGTAGCCTATGAATTAAAATTACTAAATAATTTTCATATACATAATGTCTTCCATGCCATCATGCCTCAAGAGGATGTTAGGACAAGTCCAACATGTTCAAATAGAAATTCTAGAATTTAACAATGAAGAAGAATTATTATGTGCCAAAAGTTATGCTAGCCACTAGGGAAAAAGCGTTATGTTCCATAACCATCAAAGAATACCTTATCAAATGGAAAAACCTTCCAGAAGAATACTCATGGGAGACAGAAAATTTCTACCAAAAATACCCCTCGTTACCTTTTCTTTGAGGACAAAGAATGTTTTTAAATGGGGTGGAAATGTAACAAGCATAATTAGTTAGGAAATATATGGATGTGTCCTATTCAAAGGGACATGACTCTTCATGTAAACTAGGCACACACCTAGTATATATACAAGGGGCCTGCATTATAATTCAACATCTATTTTAAATTCATTAATAAAATGTTCTTATACATTGCATAGTACACTTGTTTATCACACTAAGTCCTTTCATTGATAACATCATTTAATGGGATCTTAGCATCTTGGCATGTGGTTCCCTAAACTTCCCTTCTATGTAGTTGAAAACATTGAGATCTGAAGGCCCGAGATCTAGTGGGGTCCTCTCCCATGCCATGTCATCTTGATGCCTTTTCATTAGGGTTTCCCTACTTCACTTCATTCCAACCTCAATTAAAAGTGTTGAGGTCCAAGGTTTGAGACCTTATGACATCAATCCATTGTATTGTGTGCTCGAAGTGGAGCCCATTGATCCACGTTATTTCAACACCTTGACATCAGGCTTTCTCACCTCACTTCCATTCCAATGTGAATTTAAAATTTCAAGGTACAAGATTTGATACCTGTGGTTTCCCTTCACCATAATATTTACTTGAGGTGGAACCCATAAATCCATGTCACCTCAACACCTTGACATTGGAAGTTTTTGCTTCCTCCTTTCCCACTTTGGCTAAGCGTGTAGAGGTTCAAGGTTTCACACTCAACATACGTCATATTATGGTGACATCATAATAATGTCATGTTGATGTGGAATTCCACATCACCTATCCATGCGAGATGCCATACCAGTGTCTCTTATTCCCTTATGCCTACATGGCTCTACCATGGCCACTAGTCCATGTCATTTCGATTGTTCCCCTTTAGGGTTTCCTTGCTTCCTATGTTCCAAATTTGGTTAGGAGTGTTGAGGTCTAAGGTCCAAGACCTGACATACATAATATTATGATTTAATATGACATCATAATGATTTTATGCTAACGTGGAATACCACATCAACTGTCCACACACACAGTCTGTCATGTCATTGTCTCTTGTTCCCCTATACGTACATGGATTTTCCATGACTGCATACCTATATTTCTAAGTCATCTTCTTGTCATGTGCTTGTTATACCACCTTGACCAAACCCATTGGTAATGCAAACCCCAATGGTGGTTTCAAGTTTTGGGCATCAGGGTCCCACAATTAATCTCCAACATCGATAAATGTTAGGTGTTTTGGAATGAATCCAAAATGCCCCCCCTCTCATTAAACATTGACCATGGGTGGGGTGGGGGGGGGGGGGGGGCACAATTACTCTCAACCATCAATCTTTGATGGTCGACCATTGATCTACAATGGTTAATGGGACACAAATTTCTGCCACCCCCCTCACCCATTAAATTTTGACCATGAAGGGGCGGGTGCAATCAATATCACTCGTTGATCTAAATCACACTTTTATCCCTTAATCTGGCATTTGTCATACATTTTTGACCAATTAATTTGCACACAGTTTAAAACACACTTAAAGGGAGAAAAGGTGATAATTCTCTAGATGTGCACATGCCAATTAGAGTGATTTGACCCTATTTAAAAGGAGTTCTAACCCACTTTAATTGTGGGGTGAAACCACAGGTATTAATACCACTTGTAATCTCCCATCTTTTGTTGCTCTTAGCCATCAAATTTGGTGTCATTTTATATCAATGACTATTTTCCCATATAACTTCCACTTTGATCCCCTTTCTACCAATTTGCATAGATTTTTCAAAAAATGGTCGAAAATTTGGGAATTTTTCCCAAATTATTCCATGGTCAGCTCTATCTTTGGTCCCTTCAGCCCGAATGTTGCAGCCTAGTTCACTAACTCATCCAATTCTAAGCATGGAATCATCCTTAGGAATTTCCTTAAATTTCTTCAAAATTTCAACAATTCTATTTGGGCTATCTCAACAAACACATGGTAAGTGTCCTCCTACTAGCATTTGTCAAAAACTTTGTTGCAACTTGTACACCATATTTTTTCTTGGCCCATACAAGCTCGATGTTGAAACAGAGGTGCAAATAGGTGTCTATATGTCTAAGCAGAGTTACACGATATAATGATAGGTGAATTGAATTATACCAAGGGGTTGATGTGAAGGAACTATGACTCATTGGAATAGCATAACTGAAGGACAAAGAAGATAGTCACTTTAGAAAAACATAAATCAACAAATAAAGCTTGGATTTGAGCACTGAATAGTCAGTAAAAATTTTTCAAGGAGGAGAATATGCGTACTAAACTAAAATTTTGGATTGAGGTAGGAAATCTCCTCAAAGTTTCAAAATAAAAGAACAAGTGCCCTATAAGGCAAGACCAACATGAGGACTAGAAGTATGAGGGATACTCAGGGTCTTGTAGCCATGAAGAAGAGGCCACATTCCATGAAATTAATCATGGATAATGCTATAAAATATTTGAATAGGAATGGAAGGGATAGACCACAGGATAAATACCTCGTCAAAACTATAGGCAACCTCAAAATGGAGGTGATCATCTAGAAAGTTGATAATTAAAAGTTGAAGATACACATATATGTGAGTGGATTACCATCATTATATGGTGACAAGATTAACTTTAATGAACCACATACTTTGGATGAAGCTATGAGGAAGGAAGAGTACCTCTATGAGTAGGGAAAAACTAAGCAAACTTTCCAAAGGGCTTGGGATGACAAGAAAAGAAGCAAGGTGGTATAAGAGCCCAGGTTGCAACACCAGGCTTGTATAGGTCATGAGTAGATGTGATTTATACAAGTTGTAGGTGAAGTGTTTGACAAATTGTTGGTATGAGGATGCCTGCGAAATGTTTGTCAGAATGCCACAAATAGAATTGGGGAAATGTCTGAGAAATTCGAAAACGAGGAAATTTTTGAGAATGACTCTGAACCCATAATTAAATATGTTAGAAAAATAGGTTGAAATGTCGGAACTACAGGGGCCAAAGGAAAATATATACATGGAAGAATTAAGGAAAATTCGTGGGAAGTCCCAAAAATTTTGACCATTTTTGAAAATTCTATGCAATTTGGTAAAAAGGGGGTCAAATTGTAAGTTAAATGGGTGAATAGTTTTTGATCTACAACTACGTCAAATCTGAAGGTTAAGATCAACTGTAAGGCCCCTATAATTGTCAAAGTTTAATGGGTGGGGTGAGACATTACAAGTGATATCTTTTTGGTGGATTTTCCACACACTTAAAGTGGGTTAGAGCTCCTTTTAAATGGGGTGAAATCACTATGATTGTCCCATGCACATGGAAAGTGGTATCACCTTTTCACTTGTAAAGTTTGCGTTAAGTAATGTGCAAGATAATAGGGAAAAAACAATGACATCCATCGGATGAAGGGAGAAAATAAAGAGTTACATCTAACAACTTAGATTGATTGTGGGTCTCCCCTCATGATCAAAGTTTAAAGGGCAAGGAGGGAGGGGCTAGAAAGTCGAGCCCTATTGACCATTCGAACCAATGATCAACCATCACATATCAATGGATGAGATCATTCGCCGGACCCCCCTCGTAGTTGATGTTTAATGAGAGGGGGGTGTGTTTAATATATGTTCCAAACCTCTTAGCATTAACTGATGGTGGAGATTAATTGTGCCCCCCCCTGCTGAAACTTGAAACCACCACTAGGGTATCCACGTTACCAGTGGTTTTGGTCAAAGCAATATAGTAGGCGCATGATGGGAAGATGAATTAGTAGGACATATAGGCAATCATGATGGAGCCATGTCAATACTACATATGGGCCAAAAATATGACACTTTACTTTGATAGTACTGATAAAATCAGTCGTACTATCTTATTTTAATTGGATTTTTTATATGTTTTCTAAAAAGCACTGACCAAATTTGGAAATCCGACGCTATGAATAAATACGTTGGATATCTAGAAATATTTCTAGATATCTAACACATTCTTACATGTCAGATATACAACGTGAATGCTACATGCGATTGATTCCCAATGTCTGACTAGGTCAAACATATCAATGTCGGAATACCAATGATGAAGGAGGTCAAATTTTTTTGTCGTTATACAATGTCTATCCATAATATTTAGATGGCATAAATCCGACGAATTTTTTATGTTAACATTGACATTACAAATTGCACCACAAATATTTAAGCTACGATTGATTTTTGAAGATAATATCGAAAGTTTGGTAAGGAAAAATGTATGATGGAAAATGTTATTTCCCTTGTACCAAATGTAGGGGCTACAAAAGCAGGAGACATTTAATAAGAACATCTAAACAACATTGTAGATATTTTGGACACCTTGAAGGCAGGCATGAATATCGTCCCTTGGTAAGTTATTCATTATATGTCTTTATATTGTATATTTATTTTGTAAATTAGGGGTTTATGGTTTAAGGGGTTTAGGGTTAGGGATTAAGAGGTTAGGTCAACTTAGGGGTTAATATTTTAGGGGCTTAGGGGGTAAGGGGTTATTGGTTAAGGTTTTGGGTTTAATTATGAGGAATGGGGATAAGGTGTTAAGGATTAGGGGGATATGATCTAAGGGGTTAGGGGTTGATAGTTTAGAGGTTATCTAGGGTGGGTTCTTGGTGTGTGTGTGTATTAAAGTTAAAAAAAAAAAATTAATTGGATATGGTATGAGTTATATTTTGAGTGACATATGTAGGCGACATATGAATAGGTTGTTTTTGTTGGTTCTGACTATATATCTCATAAAGTATCTCCCTTTCTACATGTTAAGAAAAATAACATTTTTCCTAAAGAAATTCAACATATTGCATAAACAACTTAATAAATTGCACAAGATTCATCATTGATTTGTTGTTTTTGTTTCTCACTCTCACCTAAGTTGATTGTTTCATTTAGACTACCAACTCATAAGCACCCCTAATGTTTGGGTTTTTAATTTTTAAAATTTATTAAATTTATCTAATAAAAATTACATTATAGTACACATTTTCTTTATATATATATATATATATATATATATATATATATATATATATATATATATATATATATATATATATATATATTGTGTGTGTAGGACCTAGGGGATTTAGAGTTTAATGGGACTTAGGGGATAAGGGGTTATTGGTTAAGGGTTTAGGGTTGAATGGTTAAGGTTTTAAGGGTTAAGTCCTTAGTGGTTAGGGGTTTAAGGGCTTAATCAGGGGGAATGGGTCAAGGTGTTAAGGATTAGGGGGATAGGGTCTAAGGGGTTAGGGCTTAGGCTGGATTAAAGGGTTATATTTGGTTAATGGTTTAGACATTAGGGGTGGGTTAAGGGCTAGGGACTAGAGGAAAATTTGTCATCAAATTAAAGGCTGGTGTGGTCACCAAGTGAAATCAAGGAAGAATATGGCATGATGATGAAGGAGAAATAAGAATATGTTATTTTTGTTGGTTGTGACTATATATCTCACAAAGTGTCTCTCTTTCTACATGTCAATAAAAGTAACATTTTTCCTAAAAAAAATCAACATATTCCATAAACATCTTGATAAATTGCACAAGCTTCATCATTGATTTGTTGTTTTTGTTTCTTGCTCTCACCTAAGTTGATTTCTCCATCTAGACTACCAACTCCTAAGTACCCCTAATGCTTGTATGCCCCTAACATGTTAACCCCTAATCCCTCACTTTGAACCTCTTATAAATTAAACAATGATATCCAATTAGCTGGGCTAGGGAAAGTTTCCATCGACACAATCTTGTGGTCCAAGTGAAACTAAGAAAGAGTATGACATAATGATGAAGGAGAAATAAGAATAGGTTGTTTTTTCTAGTTGTGAGTATATATCTCACAAAGTGTCTCTCTTTCTAAATGTCAAGAAAACTAACAATTTTCCTATATTTTTTCAACATATTCATAAACATATTGATAAATTGCACAAGCTTCATCATTGATTTTTTGTCTTTGTTTCTCACTCTCAATTAAGTTGTCTTTTTTGTTTCCTTTTTCATCTTTATTTTCCTTTATTATATTTTTAAAATTTTGTATTGTTTAAGTATCTGTATATACACTAACATTACTTAATTGTTTTTAATTACAAAGAAACAATGCCTTAGGGCACTAGCCATGGATCAGGATGACGCGGAAGTTATAAAAGCATATGTTTGGGAACATGGAGCGAAAACTGAAGATTAATTTAATGATCCTATGAAGAAGATGATGATGCTAATAACATGTTGGCATTTTGGCTCAGGTATGGCGCTATGATACAGGTGTTGTCCTTGATGGCAACTCTCTTTGATGACAGACCTCCGTTCAGTCTACAGAATGAAGAAGAAATCTCATATGCGCAGGTTAATTAAGTCCAAGTTGCGTATACACGCTGGTGATATGCATAGTAAGTCGCGTATACGCAGGAGAGCTATATAATAAGTCGCGTATACACGCAGATGAATGAACAGAAAAGTGCGTATATGTCGGGAAGTTTCCTTTTTGGTCCATGGTAGTTAGTCCTCGGTACTTGTGCCCATGTCTTTGGACCAAAGTACCTCGACAGTCGTGTAGATCTCTAGTTTTGAAGTTGATGGTTTTGGATCTCTATGGTTTTGGCTCTTGGTATTGAGCAAGGCCTAAGGCTATATAAGGAGAAGAAGATCATTAGGCAATATCATCTTTTGAAAAGGCTTGAATATCTGAAAAAGAAAGAGATCTGATATGCAGGTTCTGGGTTGCTTGATCTAAGCCAAGGAGAGATCACATCGGTTGATGAAAGACTAGATCTAAGTATAGATCGGGATCTAATGGTTTGAAATGCACTATCATGATATGGTTGATTATGCGTATTTCTAGATCTGCATACTGTCGCAATGTTATGTTCTAGGTCTAACTGATGTCTGGTACAGCTGCAAATTGAGAGAGTTTATTTTTAGATCTGTACGCAGGTTGGCTTCGGTAAAAGTGCGTGTATACGCGGGTTTTGCTCATTGAAGTAGTGTATATATTTTGAAGCTTGATTTTGGGTTTACAGTTGGGTCTGACTGTTATTGCAGAGTTCTGTAGTCTGCTCTGTGTTCTGGTAACTGGTGATTAACAGGGTTCAGTGGTTCAGCGATTCAAAGTTTGGTTGTTTTATGCTTCAATGATCTATTATGAAAGGTGAATGAATTGTGGTCTTCAGATTGTAATGTTGTGCTTCAGGAATATCCAGTCTGAAAATGTATGAAAAGTGGTACCTGAAAGAAAGAAGATTGTAGGTCAGCACCTACGTACTAGTATCTTGGCTAGTACAAGAGCAAAGGGGGTTGGAGCTCCCTTCCAAGGAAGTTTGGAGAACGAGAGAAGGTTGTAGCCTTCTGCAGGTTGTAGCCTGCGTACTGGTATAAGGTTGCACCAGTACAAAAAGATTGTAAACTGAAGTTTCATATTAAAGAAAGATAGAGACAACTTGCAGCAGGTGGTTTTCACCCACATTGGGTTTCCACCTTATATCTTGGTGTTCATGTGTGTGGCTTTTGATCTGTTCTGTTATACTGCACCTGTTTACTGTTAATGTGGTGAATAATGTCCTGATGCACTTAACTGAAGAATAAGCTAACTAAATTATGAGTTTTCCTCTTATACGCTGTTTTATTTAGTCACAGTAGCGTGTACACGCTGGTTCACTTAACTGAAGTAGCGTATATGTTTCTGAGCATTGAAAAAGTTTGATTGATCTGATAATACTGATTCACCCCCCCCCCCCCTCTCAGTATTATTTCCAACAATTGGTATCAGAGCAGGTCCTTCAGAGAAGCTTGATCGCTTGAAGGTAGATCATTCATCATGAGCAACTACGAGAAAGAAGCATCAATCAGGCCACCGATTTTTGATGGGACAAATTTCAATTATTGGAAGGTAAGAGTTACTGCATATCTTCAATCTCTTGGTACAGAAGTTTGGAACATTGTAGAAACAGGCTATGCTTTTCCTTCAGCTACTCCTACAGATCCAGCTGAGAAAAAGCAGTATGAAACAAATGCAAAAGCAGTCAGTACTCTATTAGGAAGTATATCCCAAACAGAATTCATGAAGGTCATGCACTTCAAATCAGCAAAAGAGATGTGGGACAAAATGATCACTAGCTATGAAGGAGATGAACAGGTAAAACAAGCTAAACTTCAAACTCTCAGGATTCAATATGAGACTCTCAAGATGTATAATGATGAAAGTGTGGCTAATTATTTTCTTCGGGTAGATGAGATTGTTAATTGTATGAAAAATTTGGGTGAAGAAATAAAAGAGACTATAGTAGTTCAAAAGATTCTAAGATCATTATCCCCCAAGTTTGAATCTAAAGTATCTGCAATAGAAGAAAAGGAAAATCTCCGTGTTCTCACTATGTCTCAGCTACATGGAATTCTAACTGCTTATGAAATGAGAAAGGGAGGTCCATCAGACAAAAGGGAAGCTGCTTTTAAGGCATCAGGAAAAGAAGATTACTATGAAGCAAGCCATGTTCCAGAAGAAGAGGAAGAAGAATCAAATTTTGTCAGAAATCTTCAAAGGGGTTCTGGAAGGTTCAGAGGTAAGCTACCTTTCAAATGCTTTGCTTGTGGAAGAGTAGGTCATTATGCTGCAAAATGTCCTTATAAGGATAAAGGAAAAGAACCTGCTAGATGGAACAAGAAACAAAGTGCAAATAAGAAAAGCTACTACACCCATGAAGATAGTGATGGCTTATCAAACAGTGATGAAGATTAACAAGGTAATAAATATAAGCTGTTAATGGCATTTGAAGATGATGATTATGAGGATGCTGTAGATGTGGATAATCTCTATAATGAAATTACTAGACTCAAGAGATGCATAGAAGAAAAGAATGTGATCATTGATACTTTGCAATTTCAAATTGATGAAAAGGAAAAACATCTTGAAAAACTAGAAGGTGAAATTGTTGGTCTCAGAAAAGAAATTGAGAAAACAAAAGCTATTAATCTTAAGTTTGTCAAAGGATCTGAAACTTTGGATGAGATTATCAATGTGCAGCGGTCTCCTCTAAACAAGACAGGTTTGGGCTATAATGGAGAAACCTCTCAAGCATCCACCTCAAAAAGTTATCTTGATGCAGCAAGAAGAAATGAGCAGAAGAACAATGAAGATAATCAGGTAAAGCAGGGACGAATTACAAACAGAAACTATCAGGGACAATCCATCTTAAGGGTGAACAAAAGCTACAACCAGCCACAGGTAAAATCTTCTCAGTTAGGTTCAAGAATAAATGAAAATAGAAATTACAATCAGTTGGCTGGTAGATTCAATAACCGCAGAAGCTTCTTCAATGGACAATGCTTTTCTTGCCATAACTTTGGTCACAAAGCAGCTCAATGTGTTGCATATAAAACAATCATGACTAGGGAAGCTCAAAAACAAAGAAGTATGACAGGGATTACAAAAAGGACCTATAACAACTTTTCGGTTCTTGAAAATGAAGTTGAATGTTCTATTTGCAATAATTTTGGTCATGAAGACTCTGAATGCAGGAGCAGGTTTCAGGAGAAAAAGGAACAAGCCACAAGCACCAAAACATTGAGAATAAAGGAACCTCAAACAGAAAGATGTGGGATAGCATTTTATGCAGAAGGACAGGAAAATCTATGGTACATTGACAGTGGATGTTTGAAACATATGACAGGTGATAAAGAAAAACTTGAATCTTATTCTACCTTAGAAAAGGGAAAGAAAGTTTCTTTTGGAAATGATACTCCTGCAACTATAAAAGGAAAAGGTATTGCTCCTTTGAAAGAAAAGGTCAAGGCTGGAAATGTTTTGTATGTTGATGGATTGAAGCATAATCTACTAAGTGTCAGCCAGATGTGTGATCAAAAAACCGAGGTTATTTTCAGATCGAATGGATGTCTTGTTCGTGATCTTGATACAGGTAAAACAGTTCTCAAAGGCAAAAGAACTCCAAATAATCTGTACATATTTGAAGAAGGACAACAACAATGCTATCTTAGCAAGGATGAAGAGCACTGGTTATGGCATCGAAGGTTGGGACATCTAAGCTTCTCACAAATAAGGAAAGCATGCAAATATCAGGCAGTTCGCGATCTTCCAGATATCAAAATTCCAGACAACACCATATGCAAATCTTGTCAGTTTGGAAAGCAAACCAGAACTAACTTTCCAGAGAAGGAAGGATCAGCTAGCTTGCCTCTTGAGCTAGTCCATACAGATGTATGTGGTCCATTTAGGAAAAGGACACCTCGAGGAGAAGAATATCTGATATTATTCATTGATGATTTCTCAAGGTTTGTTTGGTTAGGGCTTATGAAGCACAAAGATGAAGCATTCGAAAAATTCAAATCCTTCAAAGCATTGGTTGAAAATGAATCAGGACACAAAATTAAGTGCCTCAGATCTGACAGAGGTGGGGAGTTCACCTCAAATGAATTTTTCGATTTCTGCGATGAACATGGGATAAGAAGAGAATTCTCTACATCTAGAACTCCTCAGCAAAATGGGGTTGTGGAAAGAATGAACAGAACTATCCAACAAATGGCTCGTGCTATGCTCGATGAATCAGGTACTCCTGCAACCTTCTGGGGTGAAGCTGCACATGCTGCTGTTATTATTCTTAACAAAACAAATGTCCGAGTAAACAACACTCAAACACCTCATGAGCTTTGGAGTGGTAAAACTCCTTCCGTGAAGCACTTCAAAATCTTTGGGAGCAAATGTTATATTAAGAATACTGATGAGCAACTTGGCAAACTTGAACCAAGAGCAGATGAGGGCATTCTTCTTGGTTATTCTCCACATAGCAAAGCATACAAGTGCTACAATAAAAGACTTGGCAGAATTGTTGACAGTATTGATGTAGTGGTTGATGAGAAGGGATATATTCCTAGGCAAGTTCATCATGAAGACATTGAAGAAGATGAAGGCTACTCTCAAAGGCGGAATGATGAAGAAGAAGAACCTCAAGAAGAAGAAGAATCTCAAGAAGAACCAGAGGAGCAGACAAGAATAGAAGAGAAGACTCCATCCAGATATGTTCAAAAGAATCATCCAGAAACTCAGATTGTGGGGCAGAAAGAAGCAGGAGTACAAACAAGAAGGACACTTGCAGAAGCTTCAAGCTACTTGGCATTACTCTCCTCCACTGAACCACAAAATGTGAAAGAGGCATGCAAAGATGAATGTTGGGTCAAAGCAATGGATGAAGAACTTGAGCAAATAAAAAAGAACAACACTTGGGAATTAGTTCCTAGACCAAAAGATAAGAATGTGATAGGAACAAAATGGGTCTTCAAGAATAAATTAAATGAAAATGGAGAAGTAATTAGAAACAAGGCCAGACTTGTTTGTAAAGGGTATGCACAACAAGAAGGAATAGATTTTGAAGAGACCTTTGCTCCTGTGGCAAGACTTGAAGCCATCCGAATGTATCTCTCTTGTGATATCTCTTTTATGGTGTCAAGGTCATGTAACGGCCTATGTTGGTTTCCCCACTATGCCTGGGATGAATGATGTAATATAATTGATTGTTTCTGATGTGTCCCCTCTTGGTAGGGAGTATGGATGTATGTAGTGAGTCTTTTGGTGATAGAAAGGTCCCTTATGGTGTATAAGTCTTGGTTCTTGTTGAAGATCATCTTTTGCAGATCTTGCCTACAGTCAGGGGGAGCATGTTTCAGCACAACCAAGCAGAGGCATCAGCATGTTCTCAGGGGGAGCACAGCCCTTTGCCCTTGATGACAAAGGGGGAGAATGATTCTAAGGATCTGAAGGTTGCCATCAAGTCCAAAGGGGGAGATTGTTGGCATTTTGGCTCAGGTATGGCGCTATGATACAGGTGTTGTCCTTGATGGCAACTCTCTTTGATGACAGACCTCCGTTCAGTCTACAGAATGAAGAAGAAATCTCATATACGCAGGTTAATTAAGTCCAAGTTGCGTATACACGCTGGTGATATGCATAGTAAGTCGCGTATACGCAGGAGAGCTATATAATAAGTCGCGTATACACGCAGATGAATGAACAGAAAAGTGCGTATATGTCGGGAAGTTTCCTTTTTGGTCCATGGTAGTTAGTCCTCGGTACTTGTGCCCATGTCTTTGGACCAAAGTACCTCGACAGTCGTGTAGATCTCTAGTTTTGAAGTTGATGGTTTTGGATCTCTATGGTTTTGGCTCTTGGTATTGAGCAAGGCCTAAGGCTATATAAGGAGAAGAAGATCATTAGGCAATATCATCTTTTGAAAAGGCTTGAATATCTGAAAAAGAAAGAGATCTGATATGCAGGTTCTGGGTTGCTTGATCTAAGCCAAGGAGAGATCACATCGGTTGATGAAAGACTAGATCTAAGTATAGATCGGGATCTAATGGTTTGAAATGCACTATCATGATATGGTTGATTATGCGTATTTCTAGATCTGCATATTGTCGCAATGTTATGTTCTGGGTCTAACTGATGTCTGGTACAGCTGCAAATTGAGAGAGTTTATTTTTAGATCTGTACGCAGGTTGGCTTCGGTAAAAGCGCGTGTATACGCGGGTTTTGCTCATTGAAGTAGCGTATATATTTTGAAGCTTGATTTTGGGTTTACAGTTGGGTCTGACTGTTATTGCAGAGTTCTGTAGTCTGCTCTGTGTTCTAGTAACTGGTGATTGACAGGGTTCAGTGGTTCAGCGATTCAAAGTTTGGTTGTTTTATGCTTCAATGATCTATTATGAAAGGTGAATGAATTGTGGTCTTCAGATTGTAATGTTGTGCTTCAGGAATATCCAGTCTGAAAATGTATGAAAAGTGGTACCTGAAAGAAAGAAGATTGTAGGTCAGCACCTATGTACTAGTATCTTGGCTAGTACAAGAGCAAAGGGGGTTGGAGCTCCCTTCCAAGGAAGTTTGGAGAACGAGAGAAGGTTGTAGCCTTCTGCAGGTTGTAGCCTGCGTACTGGTATAAGGCTGCACCAGTACAAAAAGATTGTAAACTGAAGTTTCATATTAAAGAAAGATAGAGACAACTTGCAGCAGGTGGTTTTCACCCACATTGGGTTTCCACCTTATATCTTGGTGTTCATGTGTGTGGCTTTTGATCTGTTCTGTTATACTGCACCTGTTTACTGTTAATGTGGTGAATAATGTCCTGATGCACTTAACTGAAGAATAAGCTAACTAAATTATGAGTTTTCCTCTTATACGCTGTTTTATTTAGTCACAGTAGCGTGTACACGCTGGTTCACATAACTGAAGTAGCGTATATGTTTCTGAGCATTGAAAAAGTTTGATTGATCTGATAATACTGATTCACCCCCCCCCCCCCCCTCTCAGTATTATTTCCAACATAACACAGTTGAAGAAGAGGGGACAAATATATTGATCTAGGATACATTTAATAATGTTGGAATGGATGATGATGATGACCAAGTAGATGGTGTTTTTGATAGACCTCTAATTGAGAAGGCAACAAAACCTCTTTATGAAGGCTCCAAAACAAGTCTTCTCTTTGTTATATTTATACTAGTGAACTTAAAGGTTATGAATGATTTGTTAGAAACTTCTGTCACGCAGCTCCTAAGGTAGGTAAAACATTTTGTGACATTTTGTATTTGATGATAAAGGTTTTAGTTTTTCCTCTGTTTTTATTGTTAGTTGATCATTTGTAAAATTTGGATGCAGCATGTATGATTAATATTTTTTATATTAAGCAATACTATTTTTTAAATTATTTTGTAGATTGCTAGGTGAATTTTTGTTACCATTGTCAAATGTTTTTCTTTGCACATACCAAGATTTACATGTCATTATGAAAGATATTGAAATGGAGTATCAAGTTATTTGTGCATGTCGTAATGATCATATTCCTCTAATACTAGCATTATCCAAGATCTTTATTTTTGTTAATGTTAGTAGAATTGCATAAAAGGGAATGTAAAAACCATGTATGCAAACACTTAAAGAAGATCATGAGACAATGCACACAAAAGTTTGATAATGGAGTTTGTCCAGTGTGGGATACATCTCTAGGCCCTATTTTAATAGTGGGGAGGATGCTTCATTCATCTCATCAACAGAAAGGCAAGTACATGGAAAAATACATCATTATACCTCCAATCCTAGAAGTGCCTTGAAATTTAACTGCTCAAATGACAACATTCACAATACTAGTATGTTTGTCTTATCCTCTTGAGACTTTTAACTATAAACATGACCCACTTCTGAAAGGTGCATTGATGTCTCAAACTTTATGCCCAAAAATTAATGAAGAAGGTGGGTTTTTTCCATGAACAGTGAAATCCATTGCTAAGATGCAAAAATTGACTACACCATTGCGATACTTGCAAAATTCTGGTTAAATTAAATATAAATTTGGTCATATTCCGCCACTGTCATCCCTAGATTCCCCAAGGAATCTTCAAAATTCCATAAAAAACTTTATGGAATATTCCCTAAAATATTCCCTCGCGTATGCTCCAGAATATTCTCATAATACACCTTGGAATTTGTGCATGAGTGGAACCTTATTCTCTATGCATAGGGTTCCACAGTGTCATTCCACCACACGCTCTCCTTGCCATGCGAATAGGGCTCATTTAAATACATTATGGTGGGGTGACTTAAACCAAGTTTAAATTTGGTATATTGGTTGGTGCACTTGAAATAAGCCATTGGTTGATTGGGGGTGGTCTCAAGGTAAAACATTTTGGACTCTCCCATTTTGGTTTATAAACAAAATGTTTTATTAATAGATTAAATATATGGCATTTCCTTAATATATTAAATGTGTGCCATACATACCAAATATGTCATATGTAAGAAAAAAACCATGCATATAAGAAAATGGAAAAATTTGCACATAATTTGAGGTCACATGGCCTAATTTGAAGTACCACATGGCATCATGTGATTAGGCCATGTGGCATGCTCTCGCTGGTCCACAACTTCCTAGTCACCATGCCGCATAACCTACTAATGAATGCCATGTGTCTACTTGTGATGTTTTCACATCACCCTATAGTGCCACATCACTTGATGTGGGTCCAACCTAGGCCTATTGATTGGGATGCCACATGGAAGCCTATAGGAGTGCCACGTGGCAACATGGGGTTTGATTTTGACTTTGAATTTTTTTCCAATTTGACCAAAACTTTGATTGACCATAACTTTGTCATATGGACTCAGATTAAGGTGTTGTTTGAGTCGTTGGAAAGCTTGTGATGAGCTCTTCGAGCTAGACCTAGTTTTACTGTGTTCTAAGGATTTTTATTTTTAGGCCATTAGGGATCCACTTGGATCATTCCTCTAAACTGAAGAATTTTTGGTGCTCCAAAAGTATAAAGAATACTGCAATCTTGATTTGCGTAACGAATGTCTCTTACATGCCACCTTCTCTTTCCTTCACCTTTGTACTTCAAAAATTGGAATGATGAAACCAACTCCTATATCCATTTGCAAATTTATCACTATCAATACATGTCCAACTTTTCCAGATCCCAAAAAAGGCCATACTTTCCAAGAGTTTATAGAACAATCATGGTAAAGTTTACAATAGAAACCATACCCATTTCTATCCAACTAAAGGCCAAAATATCACCATGCTGCATACACAAGTGACGTTATACACCTCATCACCTTTACAAACATTTTTTGCAACATATGATTTACAATGGTGGTCATTCTCAACTACTTAAAAAGGCTACCCATCTCTTACCTAACCAGGCTAATGGGATTTATTCCTGTAGTTGGATTCCTTGTTGAACTGCTTCATTGGTGGTTCCTTCACATGTGATTTCATATGCTCCATGTCCCTCTTTGAGTGTAGCTCTATATGGAGCTACCAACATGTGGCTATTTGATGTCCACCCTTGCTAAAATGGATGCAATGGTTTTTCTTCCTCCATACTTTCCTAACCTTCTTTCTCCCTTGATGTGGAGAGGATCCTTATGTCGTGACTCCTTCCTGGTTGACATAACCTTCCTTAAATGACTATATTGGGAGCAAGTCTGGCGAGGAGAGCTTGCCTTATCTCTTCCTTTGAAATGTTCACCTCACTTTGGAGATGACCTACAATCACGATCGTTGTAACGGTGTGATGTAGCCTCATTATGCATTAATTCAAACTCCCTTGCTCCTACAGCTTTGGATTGTCTTTCACATGCACTAAAATGATTATCATAATGAGAACATGAAAATGAAGAATCGCTGACACTTTTTTACCTTAGTTGTCAATTCTAGAGTGGGTGATGATGGCTTCGCTAAGCCTTATTTCACTTCAACTTTACTAAGGCTTATTCTACAGCTTGTAGCTGAAGTTGCAATCTCTACTTCTCCTCTTATACTTCTTGTAACAATTTGCTCAACTCAGCATTCTCTGCTTGAATGCTCTGGCTTATCTCCTCATTTGAATGATGAGAATAATATGAAGAAGAATAATATTCACTTGAAGATGGAGATCGAGTTTATCCTTCATTTACTGCAGCATCATCCTCTACTCTTTATTTCTTCTTATTTTCCTTCTTTCCTAATCTCTTCTCATAATCTGCAAACAATTTCTCTACCTTTTCTTCCATCTGGTAGAAATCCTTGTAGAGAAACTCTTCATCCCCTACAATAATGTCTTTGTTCTCCATTTTCCTTCTTTGTGTTGCACAACCAATATTTGGTTATCATTCACACTCACAATTCATATTAGCAAGAAGATAGATCTGATATCAAACTTGGTTCGATATTCCTCTGATACCAAACTTGGTTTGATATTCCTTTGATACCAGCATTATCTAAGATCTTTTCTTCAGTTGATGTTAATATAATATCATAAAAGAGAATGTAAAAATCATGTATGCAAACACTTAAAGAAGAAGAAACATAAAGGAAATCATGAGACAATGCACACAAAAGTTTGATAACAGAGTTCGTTTAGGTCTGGGCCCTGTTTCAATAGTGGGGAGGTTGCTTCATTCATATCATCAAAAGAAACACAAGTACATGGAAAAATACATCATTATACCTCCAATCCTAGGAGTGACTTGAAATTTTATTGCTCAAATGACAACAATCACAACACTAGCAAGTTTGTCTTGTCCTCCTGAGACTTTTGACTTTAAACATGACCCACTTCTTAAAGGCACAATGTTGTCTCGAACTTCATCCCCAAAAATTAATGAAGAAGGTGTGTTTCTTCCATGACCCATGAAATTTTCTGTTTAGATGCAAAAGATGATTGTACCATTTTTATCCTCGCAAAATTCTAGTTAAAATGAGTATAAAGTTGGCCATATTTTGCCACTGTCATCCCTACACCCCCGAGAGAATCTTCAAGATCCAATAAGAATCTTTATGGAATATTCTATAGCACATTCTCTAGGATATGCTTTGGAATATTCTTAGAATCATCCTTGGGATTCATGCCCAAGTGGAACCTTATTCTTTGCGCGCAAGGTTCCATAGCTCAAATATGCCATGTGCTCTCCTTGTCATGCGAATAGGGCTTGTTTAAATACATTATTGTGGGATGAATTAAAAAAAGCTTGCATTGGCATATTGCATGGCACACTTAAAATAAGTCATTGGTTATTAGGGGTGTTTCCAAAGTCAAACCCCCTAGACTCTCCCATTTTGGTTTATAAACAAAACGTTTTGTTAATATATTAAATGTATGTTATTTTGTTAATATAATAAATGTATGCCATACATAACAAAAGAAAAGAAAAAAACCATGTGTATAAAACACTGGATGAAGTTGCACGTAATATGAGGTCACATGGTCCAATTTGAGGTGCCATGTGGCACCATGTGATTGGGCCACGTGGCATGCTCTCATTGGTCCACAATTTCCTAGTCACTATGTTGCATAACTTGTCAATGAGTGCCATGTGTCAACTTTCCATGTTGTCATGTCACCCTATAGTGCCAAATCACCTAATGTGGGTCCCACCTTGGCCTGTTAATTGGGATGCCATGTGGCATCCCGTGAGAGTACCACGTGGTACCTAGTGGGCTGACTTTGACACTGACATTTTTCTCAGTTTGACCAAAACTTTGACTTGCCATAATTTTGTCATACAAACTCGGATTGAGGCATAGTTTGCGCCGTTGGAAATCTTGCGACAAGATCTTCAATCTAGTCCTTTTTTTATGTTCCGATGAGTTTTATTTTTGGGCCATTAGGGATCCACCTAGATCATTAAGCATTATTATTTTTAAATTATGTTGTAGATTGTTAGGTGAATTTATGTTACCATCATCAAATGTTTTTCTTTGCACATATCGAGATTTACATGCCATTACGAAAGATATTGGAATGGAGTATCAAGATATTCATGCATGTCCTAATGATCATATTTTGTGTTATGGAGAACATGCATTGAAATAAGAATGCCTAAATTTTCAAATTAGTAGATCTTGAATTGATCAAGCAATAAAATATGTGCCTAGAAAGGTTCTTTGTTATATTCCCATAATTCTACGTTTGCGGTGATTTTTCAAGTGCAAAATCATAACACAATTTATTTATTACCATGCAAAGAACATAAGTAAAAGATGGTGTTCTTTGAATGTTTGCGGGTGGATCCGCATTTAAGAAGATTGAGGAAATATGACCACATTTTAAAGATGAACCTCATAATATTAGGCTTTCATTGACAAGCGACAATGTCAATCCATTTAGCGAGCTCAGATCTAGTTACTCGGTGGGGCCTGTTTTTGTTATCAAAAATAGCATTCCTCCATGGATGTCAATAAAGAGGGAGCACGTAATGTTGGAAATGATTTTTCTAGGTATTCGTTTAGAATAATTTTTTTCAACATGATAACATTTAATTTGTCATGTTTGTTTCGTAAATATGTTGTATATGTTTGATATTTTTTATTGACAAATATATGTAGTAATTATGTACTATATGTTCAATCTATTAGGTAAGTACCAATTAAAATATATGAATGTATATATCACGCCTCTAATCGATGAGTTACTAGAGTTATGGAATGACATCATTGTGCATGATCTCTAGACTAGTTGTTACAGATCCATTTGGGCACATCACTCCCATCATTCAGATCAGTACTATTAGGGCTCGTCAAACCCTAATTCAGTTGCTACATGCCCTAGACAAGTCATCACTTTTAATGCCTCCTTCCCTGAGAGTTTCTTGGCCTGAAGCACTCCAAAAATGCCTCCTTAAGGGACTAGCGCAGCCTTGGTCAGGGGTAAGTGCGCTTCAGTCCAGGTAAGCCCATGTTAGGGTGCTTTCCGGAGCACTTAGGACCACTTTGACCTGCGCTGGGCAAGATTGAGTGAAAACATCATAGGGTTTTGGGAATATTCTTATCTTCTAGACCCATCTAGAAGATTCCCACACTTATCCTCTCCTATGAGCTTGAAATTATATAGGGAATGAGTTAAGTAACTTCCTATCCTCTCATCCCTTCCTCCATGGAAACTAACTCTAATTTTGGAAGGCCATTCAATACCCTCATTTATGACCAAACCTCCTCCATTTTCTTATGACTTGAGCACTCATCTAAGTGATCAGGGGCCAGACTTTGAGAATTTGTAAGGAGATATTGTTGGTGTGAGGATTGAGATTGTAAGAAAGTATTGTTATATTGTTGAAGTGTTGTGCTTTTGATGTGATATTGGTTGGAACCTAAGGTGGAAGAGTGACAATGGATTGGAATTCATGGTTGTAATTCTTCCTTCTACTTAATAAAGTTGTTTACACATTTTCCCATATTCTTGTCTTTATGTATGATGATTATATGTGTAAATGCTTTCGATTCCATTTTCTTATAGTAGATAGATCTCTTGCTTTGATTGGTTTTTGTCTTATGTTTATGATTGTAGGTACTTGTCGAGCGGATTAAGTTCGAGAAGGAGTGATGGGAGACATCCGAAGGAGGCAAAGGGAAAGTGAAATATAACAAGTAGGTCCCTTGTCTTATTTATCTTCTATAGAAAAAGGTTAAGCGCTTTAAATATGTTATTCTAGGTGTAGCTACCCATCTAGGGAAATTGTGTTTATCCGTAGATGCAAAATTTCACATAACAAATTGGCGACTCCACTTGGGTACGATCATCGTTCCAGTAGTTTACCTTCATCCTAGTACACCCTAGTAAACTTTACTTTCTTCCATTGATCTTGTTTCAGCCTTTTTGAAGAGTTTTTTGGTAAAAATTGTGCTTGAAAGCCCCTAGGATGGCCTCTCTTGCACCAACGTGTTGTGGCCAGCAACAACCCCCCTTCTTATTTAGTTTTATTTCTAATACTAAATAAGTGGGGACCCTTATCCATAAAATTCAAAAAAATAACTTAGGACTTGTATTTCCTTTTGAATAAATGTTACTATCATAAAACCTAGGAGAATACCTGAAAATCCCAAAAGGACTTGAGTTTTATGATAAGTTCGAACAAAACCATTCCCTTAATACAAAGCGTCACATCGCAAAAAGGTAATGGATGCCTTCCTATAAGCGAAATCCTAAGATTGTGAAATCGCGATGCGAAATGACGCATCAAAATACCCTCATCGCATCGCATGCCTCAAATATCACTTAAGCTGAAATGCCTCAAACCGTCGATATGTGATGGTGCATCTCGCAAATCACATTTCGCAGAAAACACATTGTAACGGATGTTTTCCACATGCAACGAATTTGTGATATTGAGATCTGCGATATTGCGAAATAAACCGCAAAATCGCCTTATCGCGGATCTCCAAGGCTCGTTGTTCGAAAAAGTTTTTTCCATAAACCAATGCCCAGTTATGCGTGTTAATGTTAATTTAATGAGTTAGTTGGCAATCATTAATGAAATATGGTTTTGATCTGATAGAGGAGCCACTTCACGTAGGGTGATATAGTTTATATGTTTTCGGCATTTAAAGCTTTCCCGACACCTTTTTCTTATCATTATTCTTGCCTCATTTGTAAATTGCAGAAGCAAAAAGTAGAGAAGTGTACATAGAAGTGTTTAGAATATTATGGGAAAGAAGGGTAAAGCTCCAAATTCTAAACATAAAGAGATGACGCCCTTATACATAGACACCACCTGTAACAAATATGTCGGTATTACTACTTGGGAAGCCATGTACAGTCTACTCGAAGAAGAAAACCCCAAAATAATGGAGGTTACAGCTACTGCTGGCTCACACGGGTCATCTGAAGCATTTATTACAGAACTAGCATGTTCTTTCTTACATCGGATAGCAGCGAGGCCCAAAATTCTTCCATACACAGACATGGTCAAATGGGTACTTGATAGTGTAAATATCACGAATAGAAAATTTAAGACTCGGGGTCAAGGACTCATTGGCTTGTTCACTTCACAAGATTTGAGGCTCATGTATCATCTACCAGAGCCACAGGCGACTTATAACAAACAGTTCATGGAGAAGTTCGCTAAAGAAAATGAAGATTTGGTAGAATGCACCAAGGACTGGTCAAGAAGGGACGAACCATTAAAAAAGGATAAGCACGGTATGTATAGTACTGGTTCTCTCACCTCCCTGTATTGCTTTGCTGAGCTATGCTCTGTAGACTTTTTGGAAAGCCAGATGTTAACAAATTTTCATCTGAATGGCTGCCATTATTGGATGCCGCCACTAATGCTACTATTGTGGATTGGGCTAAGATATTGTCCGACAATTTAGCCATAGCCATTTTGAATTACTGGTACAAAAGAACTACCGCTCAGAGAATTTATCCCCCTTTCTACTATCTACTTATGTGATGGATGCAATCTGTTATATTTCCAAGTTTCCTCTAATGGGCTGGAAATGGACTACTCAAGACCCCTTACCCATTCATATTGGTCACAAAGAATTATGGGATTCCAAGTTCATTACATATTTCTACAAGATATTGCATGGAATCATGCTATCTCTGTATAAAATGTTGTATGTTAAAGACCCTCCAAGATTTTCTCCCGAAGTGGAGGTCGATATGCTCCTTGTTGCGAGATGGTTTGGAGAAGAAATTTTCACATATGTCAGGGTATTCAGAAGTCTCGCTTCCCCTCATGTACTACCTTTATATGTTTCTGATAAACTACTGGCATGAGAGATTGCTTATCAGACCTGCGGAGAAGGAGGTATGAGTAAAGATTTGAAGGACAAGAAAAAGGCCATTTGGCCACAATTTCCTGTGGCCTGTGGGGCCTTTTCACTATATGATTTAGGCCATGCATTCAAAGAAGTAAACAACATGTTATGTTTATGATTGTTCAAATTTCCAGTAAGACCGTTCGACCCTTCTAATATTGTTAATAATTTCACTACTACAGTCAGAATAAAAGTTTTTTCTAAAGAAGATGATCTTTTTGATGATACGTTTCAACAAAAAAGTACAGTTAAAGAAGTTCTGCATTCAGCCCACATGCGATTTCCTCCAATAGAATTTCAAGAGTTCAAAATGTACAGAGAAAGAAGGTTGGCTAATATCCCTTTGGACAAATTGCGCCTAGAACCCGTGAGGGAACCAATGCCCAGTATCAGTCTCAGTGGAAGTTCAAACATAGACAGGTCTAAATCTAAGTCTAGGAGAGAAACGTCAGAACACTCCAAGAGGTCCGAAAGTGACCATAATAAAAGCGAAGGGTCAGTAAGAGATACTGCCCAGTCTAAGGAGCACCCGGAACAACAGGTTTTGACCTCTCCACAGGTAAATCTTCCCCCTCTCATCGTCTAGCCACCACCAATTAGAATTGAGCTGGACAAATAATGGGAAACATTCAATGACTTAATTAATACTGAAGGATAGAGCGCAAAGACACTTGAAATTAATATACAGACAATGAATGATATAGTCACAGAGACAATCAGCATTGTCCCAGAAATGGAACATATTCCCATTACCCAATCTTCTGAACTTATGCTCAAAATAGAGGAAATGCCTCCTCTTGATGTATTTTATAGTCCGCAACATAAGGCGGTAGTGAGAAGATAAAGGAAGAAGAGGAAATTGGAAAGCGTGCTCTCTCATGATGCAGAGCAATTAGACATCCTTTAGCAAGATCCCACCACTGATGCTACTGAAAATCTCACTAAATTATCTTAGATCGCATGAGAATATGCTTCTACAACCATTGATAAAGCATCTGAGGTACAAAAAATACTGAAAGAAAAAGAAGATCAAATATAGGTTTTGCAGCAACAGCTATAACAATCCAGTGCCAACAGCGAAACACAGAAACAACTTGCAAAACTACAGCAGGACTTTCAACAGATGCATCTAGGATACCAGAACAGTTTGGCCGAAAGAGAAAAAAAGTTACAGGTTATGCAAGAGATGCACAAGGATGATCCTAAGATTATAGAATTCGTCACAAAATCCATTTCCTTAAATGAGCAACTACTGCAGCAGCAAGAAACATTGTGCCAAAGAATATCACAATGGAGATCTTATTGCGAAAAGAGCGATAGAATTACTAATCAAGTCGTGGACTTGCGACATGATTATGATTTAATTGATAAAGAGTTATTGAATATTTGGCTTGGCAGGAATCAGAAGAAGAAAAATAGGCAGTGGCACCCATAATCAATGAAACCCACAAAGAAATGTTCTTTAACAAGTGGGATGCATAGATCAGGAAAGCAGAACAATCGGCAGAAGAAGCAGCCACAACAGCAAATAATATCATTGACTGCATCAACGAAAATTTGCATAGGTAAAATCTAATATCAGAGACCACTCCAGGATATTTACCAAATGTACAAAATCTACAGACAAGCTGGAGACAGAAGGCTCAAGAAAAAGCAGAGTCCATCAAAAGGTTAACCAAGTTGAATTGGGATTCTTACTGGACGTACTTGGTAAAACCACACAGCCAGTGCATGACTCTCAAATGTATCATTAACTCTGCCGAGAAGATGGTGACAGCTCTTACCAATTCCGTTTTCGCAAGACAGCTAAAGTCGAGAGTCAGCCAGCCAACTCTCCTCAAGAAAATTTTGAACGCTTGCAACTACAAGGAACAGATACATAGATAGTTAGTTATTAGTTATAGTTTTAGATTTAGTTTAGTTTTTAGTTTTGCTTTATTTTTGCCTAAAATGAGGACGGTCATTTAAACCGTATCCTACATTTTTGTAATAAACTATTTTTAGGTTTAGCTAGTAGTATTTAAATCCTTCTCATGCATTTAGAGAAGGGTCCTGAAATTTATCAAAAACTTGTCATCAGAACATGCACTTTTGCACCCTCCGAGGAGGTTTTAATGAATTAATGGAACAGGATTAAGAAGAGATAGATCATTAGTGCTGGAACTCATGAGTAGGTCTCGTTATAAATGGTACTTTTATCTCTTGACAGATTCTACTTATGTGTTATGGTGATATTCATGTTCAGTTATTTATGTATGAATGCTTAAATGCTTGAGTTATCATTTGGCACTTTTGTACGGTGATAGCTATTTATTTATGCTTAATATATGAGTGACTTATTATGCAATATGTTTTTCACAACTGTTCAACTAACTTTTTATATGAAACAATTCATATTTATTGAATTCTTTTCTTATAGCGATTGAATGATCTTTATTACCAATTGTTGTAGAAACTATTTTAGATCACATAATTGAAAGATCAAATCCTGGGCTAGTTTTACAATTAGATATTTCTGCTTATTAGAATACAATTGCATGTCGTTAAATTAGATTTAGAATAAAAGAATTTTACTTAGAAGTTATTAGAAAGGAAATATCAATTCTCAACACACACACACATAAATTGGGAAACTGGTCCCATATCCCCAGTTTGACCCACTACACCAAACGAAAAAGGAGCTGCTAACCAAGGTCCGGACCGGGTGGGTATCCCCCTTGTTGTAGACCCGATTTTCGGGGCTTCAACATATTTGGCGCTAGAAGGAGGGCCCCGAACTATGAATGACAACTAAATCTAAATCTAAATACCATTCTGAGAGTAAATCGCCCTCACCATCTCCCCTAACTTCTCCATCGCATTTAGAATCTTTAAATCTTGAGCGAGAAGTCGATAGAACAACAACCGCTGCCACAAACCCAAATATTTCAGAGACATCTACTATTGAACCTCCTGAAGTTGAATCTTTGATCCATAAACTTCAGTGATTTTCAATATCTCCTCAAAAATATGAAAAATCTCAAGGTAGTGTGACTTCACAATATAACCCTTTTCATCCCCTTACCAGATTACAGAGTGAAAAGTTTGGTATCGAACCAACTGAATTACCTCTACCTACAAGGAAGAGAGCAAGGAAATCACCTAAAGGGTCTGATAGTGAGACTCTTTAGTTATCATCATCCATCTCAACCTCTCCACCGCGAAGTCAAACATCCACTCATCCACTTCAAATCATCGTCCACCAGACCACTGGAACTTCGACATCTCCTTCTCAATCATCTGGAACTGTAATATCCTCATCTTCCCAACCGCGGGGATCATCTTCTGCGCTTTCCTCTGTTAGTAGTTCAACGATGGCCCAAATGCCATGGAATAACCCAGGGGCAGTCTTAATGCCTGTGCCCTTGAGTTACCAGCCCATCCCGAAAAATGGTTTCCTAAGTTAATCCTGAAGCAGGCATGGTAGCATAAGAACACATAAACAACTTTATGTTATCCATAAATCTCAATGGGGTTACTAATGAAGACGTTGTCATTCGGCTCTTTCCTTACACTCTACAAGGAGCAGCCAGATCATGGTATTTCTCATTACCATCTGGATCTATCAATAGTTGGGATATTTTCCAAGAACAATTCTTGACTAATTTCAGTGATGACAGGTCCACTGCGACACTAATCAATGACATGTCTAACCTAAGGGTTGAATCAAGGGAACCTGTCAAAGATTTTAAATCGCGTTTTAATAAACTTTTGAACAAAATTCCTACCGCTTCCAAACCTAGTGAAGAAGTTCGAAGTGAATGATACATATCTGCTCTACCATCAAACATAACAATCTTCATTGATAGAGCTAACAAAACAACTTTAGCTGACAATATGAAGGAAGCAATAGCGGTAGAGAAATGCATAATAGCTTTAGAAAAGAAAAACGTCGTTGATGAACGTAAATCTAAAAAGGTTACTTTCAAAGAAGATCCAAAGAAAAAACAACCCAAAGACCCATTTGATTTAGAGGGATTACAGAAAGGTTTGAAAACCATGTCTAACGAAATGGTTGACATAAAGAAACAAGTAGCAGAGACTTCTTCTAAAAAGCCTTACAAGCCTTATAGAAGAAATCCTTCAACTGATTCGAAGCCTCCCAATGCTATTACGAATGTTGAATCAAAGGAAGAAGAAGAGGAAATTTCCAACGAAGAGCCTACTGATGAAGAAGAAATTGTAGAAGTACAGGGAATGTGGGATTTTATCCTCCCAGATGAAGAGGATCAAGAGGCATCACTGGTCAGTACTAGAAGTAGAAATCAACTCGATCCTCCTCAATCTACTCCTAAGCCAAAGAGCGCAAGCTCAATGACTAAGGATAAAGTCGCATCTAAGAAAACGTCCCCCAAAGCGACTCAAACAAGCCCAGTCCAAACAGATTCATCAACCCCATCTAAAACATTGATTGTTTTTTATGAGATGGAGTATAATATCATAGAAGACATGAAGAAGAATAGGGCTAACATTACCTTTTATGAATTGAGCAAGTTAAAACATCAACAAAAGCTCCTTTTGAAAGAATTACACGCAGTACCAGTTGCACCTCTGCCTGCCGCAGTAATCTCGCAAGCTTCCCACAAGATGGAAAGACCTCCAAATACTGTCACTAGTAAATTTGATCCTAACGACATTGCTCTAATTGGAGGAAGGTTGAGATCTCATACTCCGCCATTTCTTCTTACTTATGAAATTTTCAATTAAAATTTGCATAATTTTTTAGTTGATTCAGGAGCTTCATCTGATATCTTACCTAAATCAATATGTGCAAAGCTGAATGTTCAACCCCAAAAATCAGCAGTAGGCATAGTTCAGTTGGACCAATCGCAAGTTGAAGTAATCGGAGAACTAAATCAGGTTACCATAAGGCTGTCATCTAATCCAAAGGTATGTCAAGTTATCGATATTTTAGTTGCAGACATTCCAGAATTCTATGGCTTAATTCTTAGCAGGGATTGGTCTGAAAAGCTTCATGGATATTTTGCAACCGATTGGTTGCATATGTGGCTCCCTTACAATGGCAAACCAAATCAAATAAAGGTTGAGCGAGAAAGACATCAGAAATACATAGTAACAGAATTGGAAGGAGAAAATGAACCTGTAGCATACAACAACAATATAATTGGCAACTATTCTGTTGATTCTTTCTTAGGAAATTTTAATGCTCATACTTCACCTTACTTAGAACATTTTGTTTTATCTCAAGTGGAAAATTTTTCTCAAACAGATAGTTCTATATGTGTTAATTTCATAGATAGTCCTGTAAATAAATCTTTATTTTGGAAATTATTTTTTGACAGTTCTAAGTCTAATGAGGGAGCAGGAGCAGGATGTGTATTAGTTAGTCCAGAGGGAAACAAAATTATGTTAACTTGCAGACTCGAGTTCGATTGTACCAATAATACTACAGAATACGAGGCTCTAATCCAAGGATTATACAAAGCAATCGGATTAGATATCAAATATCTACAAGTCTTCGGAGATTCTGAAATTGTTATCAGGCAGGTACAAAATACTATACATTGTCTATCAGGTCATTTGAAGCATTATCAATCTTTAGTACAAGATCTGACTGAACATTTTATAACATTCAATATTTCATCAATTCCCAGACTCCAAAACGCCAATGCTGACCTCTTGGCAAACGTAGCTTCCAAGCTTATTCCCTCAGAAGTCTTTAGCCCGGATAGATTCTCAATTGAATTAATTTTTAGACCCTCAATTCCTGATAACATTGCCAAATAGAGAATTTTCAACGATTATCCTAATATTGTAAGCTTCCTCACATCAGAGGGATCTTACAATAATCAGATTATTGATGAGGACCAACATGAAAAACAATTGCAACAAGATAGGACTAATAATGCTATGCCAAAATCAGTAGTCAAATTGGAAGACTTATACGATTTGAAAGACCGATTCAAAAGATCTACTAATTCAAAACTTCAAAGTTCAACTCTGAACTATGAATTAGTAAATCTAGGAACTGATACCAAGCCACAGAATATCAATCTAGGTCTTGGCCTAGCCCCTGAAGAAAGATTAGCATACGTCTGTCCCTTGAAACAATACAAAAGTGTCTTTGCCTGGAACTATGATGAACTTAAGACTTACGACACTTCTATCATTCAACATACGATCCCAATGATAGACAATGAAAAACCTATCCAGCAAAAGCTGAGAAAGATCCATCCTAACCTAGAAAACCAGATCAAATCTGAGCTTAATAAGTTATTGAAAGCCAAAATCATTTTCCCCGTGCGACATTCTAAATGGGTTTCCAATATGGTTCCCGTTAGAAAGAAAAACAGAGATATTAGAATTTTCATTGACTTTCGAAATCTTAACAAACCCTGCCAAAAGGATAATTTTCCTTTGCCTCCCATGGAGCAAATATTACAAGCAGTTGCAGGATCAGAATTGATTTCCTTTTTGGATGGTTTCTCTAGCTACAACCAAGTTTTGGTCCACCCTGATGATCAATTAAAGACTACATTCAGAACCAAATGGGGCACTTATGCATATCAAAAGATGCCTTTCGATCTGATCAATGCTGGCGCCACATTTCAAAGATCCACAGACATCGCATTTAAGGGATTAGTAAACAAATCAGTAGTAATCTACTTGGATTATATAACTGTATATTCCAAAAAATGAGGTAATCATCTCAGAGATTTGAAACAGATCTTCCAACGCTGCCAAAGGTACAGAATTTCACTTAACCCGAAAAAGTCCTTTTTTGTATTAAGTGAAGGAAAACTTCTTGGATTTATAGTGTCAAAATCTGGAATCCATATTGATCCTGACAGAATCAAGGAGATTTCTAAAATACCCTTACCTCACAACAAGAAAGTTATGCAATCTTTCCTTGTCCAGATTAATTTTGTAAAGAGATTTGTTCCCGACTTTTCAAGAATCATATCTCCCTTACAAGCAATGATTAAAAAGAATGCAATCTTCAAATGGGGCCAAGACGAATATGAAGCATTCAATCTGATTAAACAAGTGATTGTTAACACCCCATCTTTAGCAACTCCAAATTTTTCCAATCCTTTCATTTTATATACATTTGCCTCTGATAGATCATATGTTGCAATACTCACTCAAGAAAATCAAGACAAGGCGGAAGCCCTAATTGCCTTTTTTAGTTCAAATCTACAAGGGGGTGAATTAAATTATTCTGACGTTGAGAAGCAAGCTTACGCCGTTTTCAAAGTGATCAAACATTTCAGACCCTTCTTGCTTAAAACCCATACAAAAATCATAGTACCATTTTCAGCAGTAAGAAATCTTTTAGTACAGAAAGATGTGGGTGAAAAGAGAGAAAATTGGGTTACTGCCTTACAAGAATATGACATCGAGATTAGACCAGCAAATATTATAAAAGGTCAAGGTTTTTGTCAAATGCTGGCTGGAGCATCGCTTATTTCCAAAATACCATCTTCAGAAGTACAAATGTATGAGGTAAGCCTAAATGATATTGAATCATTGTACGCTAATATCATATTTTATCTAAAGAATGGATATGCTCCTTCAAACTTAGATTATACAAAGAAAAGAGCCCTAAGGTTGAAGGCTAAGCAATACCAACTCGTAAACGATGTACTTTTTAGAATAAATTATGATTTTTCTCTCCTTCGATGTCTTGAGAAAACTGAAGTTGAAAAAGTGTTGCAGGAACTCCATGATGCACCAGTAGGTGGACATTATGCTGGAGATGCTACCGCACATAAAATCCTGCGTGCAGGATATTATTGGCCTACACTATTCAAAGACGCATATAGCTACGTAAGTAAATGTCAAGTTTGTCAAACTGCTGATGGAAGACAAAAGAAACCATCATTGCCTTTGCAACCAATCAATATTGATCAACCTTTTGATCAATGAGGATTGGATATAATAGGTGAGATCGTTCATCACTCTTCTAAATAGCATAAATATATCCTTACAGCTACAGATTATTTTACTAAATGGGTAGAAGCAGTTCCTCTCAAAACAGCTAATGTCGAACACATCATTGATTTCATAGATCAGTTCATAATCACCAGGTTTGGTTTAACCTCTGCTTTAATGTTTGATAATGCATCATATTTTTCTCGCAATTTTATGACTAAATTTGCGCTCAAAAGAGGTTTTAAACTTAAATACTTTGCCAATTATTATCCTCAAGGGAATGGGTTAGCTGAATCAACAAATAAAAACTTAATCAGAATCATTAAGTGAACCATTGATCAGAATCATAAGAATTGGCACAAATCCTTAATATATGCTCTATGGGTAGATTGAATAACGCAAAAAGCCTCCAATGGCACTTCTCCCTTTAATTTGGTTTAAGGGAAAGAAGTGGTCCTTCCAACTCATCTAGCGATTCGCTCATTGGCCTTAGTTCAATTTATCGACGAAACACCAACTTCTCCCTTACAACTAAGGCAGCTGCAAATCCTTAAGCTAGAAGAGAAAAGAGAATAGGCTAAATTAACTCATGGGCACACCAAGCATTAGTAAAAGCTTCTTTTGACTCAAACATGATGTCCAGAAAAGACTTTCAGATAGGGGATCTAGTTTTAAAATGGGATAAGGCTCATGAGGAAAAGGCAAACATACAAAGTTTCAATGAATGTGGCTTGGCCCTTTCCAAATCACAGAAATCATAGGTACATATACCTTTATGTTACAGGATTTAACAGGAAAAAGAGAATCTTTACCTGTTAATGTACAGATCCTCAAAAAATACTTTCCCTAGGAGATCATTCTTCTATTTTTGTAGATTATTTTTTTTCTTTATTTTGATAATAAAACCAGTTGTAAATGGTTACATTTGGAATTCACGAAAAAGACAAGCATTTCTTTAAAACTTTTGTTTTTTCGCCTATATAAATAGAACTGATTTAGAAAATTGATCATTATTATTATAAGATACAGTAAAAATCTAGAAACCTGAAAATGATACTAGTTCCAACCTTGTAAATTTTGATAAAAAACGACCTTTAGTTGGAATTTGTTTTATATCAGTCAAATGAAAGGTATCAATAACAAAACGAAGATTCTCTGTAGAAAGGCTCTTTCCAAAAACTCTACCATTGTCGTCCAGAGCTATTCTTAAGGAAACAATGACTTCCTCCCCACCTAGGGAATTACGAGCTTCAAGGAATAATCCAGCGATACACTTTAACTTAAAGAATAAGAGGTCTCATTGATGAGCCCCAAATTTGGTAACATTTTGGGCTCATTTGGCCTAACTACCCTTGCTCAACCCTTCATTTTTCATAACTTCTGCATCATTTTTTAGTATATTTATGTCATTTGTACGAATAAGGGCAGTCACTATTCCTAGGTGGCTAACACGGGCTTATTTCAGGTTTTTTGACATTTAATGGAGCAAAACCATGCAGATGAGGGCTAGGAGACAGCCAAGATGGGGTTGAGGATTCGTAGGAGGATTGTCCATAGCATTAAATGGCCTTCCTCGGGATTTTCACCCCCAACTCCGAGCTCTGATAGCCACCACAGTCGGATCTAGCAGGCAGCCAAACGGATTTTGAGGAAGCAACAATTCACTCTTAGTTTGGTCAGCCAAGATCCACTGATTTAGGAGGCCAACTTGGGGCCTCGAGATGTATAAATGATAGGGTTTTAGCCTTCGAAAAGGACTTTTGAAACCTTGTTGCACATTCTGGACTACGAGCTGCTAGCTCTATTTTGCTCTTTTGTAGCCATTATTGGCATGTTATTAGACTTATGATTATTATCTTTTAATGGAAAGCAGGCAGATTTGAGTTCAGTTCTGAGTTCTTAAAGGAGACATAGCTCTCGGGGTTGGGCCCAACCTGAGAGCCTAAGGCCTCCTTCCTTTGTATTGTTATCTTTCTTTCAGCATTATGGTTTTTATCTACATGCATTTGAAACACAGTTTGCTGAGTTAGATTTCTTGATGTGGTTAAGTAGGTCATTTTCATAAGACAAAATTGCTTTAGTTGTTTAGAATAAATTGAAGAGATTGGAGTTGATAAAAGTTCCAGAAAAGGGTGGCTTGCCCACTCATTTTCACCTCTTTCTAGGGGCTGGAATTGGAGACAGTGCTACCCACCAAAACCATTGGTTTACGAGTACATGCAATCTTTGATGCAATATTTTTGTTTGTAGAAGTGTCCATGCGTTCAGACTTCTTGGAATGTTTCTTTGTTTCAGTACCATGCATGATTCTCCTTAGAAATAACGTTGTTGTTCATTAATTTTATTAAACAGTTAGAATAGGTTAATAATATTTCGGTTATGTGTAGGACGTGGATGATTTGTTTCGTTTACACTGTGCAACGCTACTCCCTCACTCTCTTGTCCTTCTAAGTCGTGCCCAGGCCAACTACTCATCTTCCAATTAGACCCCTTGTCTCTCAACTCTTCTATTACCCTCGTTATTCTACCTTCTTATGCCTTCCATTCCCTCTGCCCTCTTCAAGACAACCTAGCTTTGCACACCCCCTCTTCATCTCATCTCTCTGTCCCTAAGTCATTACAAACCCCTCTCCTACCTCCCTATCCACCCATGCAGCCTCTTCCACTCACCCATCACCTTAACATCCGATTGTAGAACATCCTGTAGGAATTACTGAACTTCCTGTAGAAATTCTGAACATCCTGTAGAACCCCTGTAGACTTCCTGTAGAAGCTCATAAACACGGTTGCTTGGCATCCAAACTTTGTGAAACTCTCTGAAAGGATGTTAGGGACTCCTTAGACCCTCTCTAAGCCTTCTTGACCTCTTCCAAGCATTTCCCCCCTTGATCTACCCCTACACATTAAAGATCCAGTTAGAAGCACATGCATAATAATTCCAACAACTTGAACAAAAACACAAAAATATGTTCTCTTCGGATCAAAGTAGTCTAGACACATGCATCTCACCTTCCTAGAAGTAATGGCATCTCTGTCAGTAGTTTGCATTCCCACCTTTGCATCAGTAGGACTAGCTGGTAGAATTAGGGTTTGCTAGGGTTTGTGTTTCTTGTTGGCTTTCAGTTCCTTTCTGCAGTAGGTTAATTTCCTTTGAGTTAGCTTTCGTTCATCGGTTAAAAATCTTCTTCTAAAAGCTCATAGAAGTTGGCTTGAGCCCTAGCGGACTTGTGCCAGCTGACCAAGTGACAATTGCGGCAAGAGCTAGTACTTGTGCATACAGCATCGTCGCTTCCAAGTTTGTTACGAACTACCGGGTTGATAAAATTAGAGAAGGAAGCTCCAGGAGTTGTAGCATTATTGCTACAATACTGGATCCCACCATCTTTTTTTGGCGTCGTTGCCGGGGAAGCGTAAGAGTATTAGTAATTGTTGCTTTTCTTCTATTTTCCTAATCTCACCTTCTGCTAAGTAGTATGTCATTTCCATTCTGCAATTTCCTTTCTGCAAAAGTAGCATAGACATTTCCTGCTTTCATAGATTAACATTTCAATTCCGTGATTTCATTCCTACAAGCGTAGATTAGCATTTCAATTCTGCAAATCATAGCTTAGCATTTCATTCCTGCAATTTCATTTGAGCAAAATAGATTAGTTCTTTCATGCTTTCATTTCAATTCTGCATTTCCATTTCGGCAAGATAGTTAGTTGCAGTTCAATTTGTTTTAGTTTTGCAGGTACCAGGAAAAAACAAAAGAAATCAGAATTCTTTTCATTTCATGCCTCGTAGAAACCGAGATAAAACAGGAAAATTCTTACCCAACACCCCCACCACATCACTAAGTAACCCTTCTCTCTTCTTTGGTGACAGTGATCCAGAAGAACCTATAGGTGAACCTCCAGAGATATACGAAGATCCTATAGCAGAAGAAGAGTTAGAGACCACTCCATCTGAAGCTATGGCTGACAATAGGGGAGAAGATGAGAGAATTGAAGGTGCCTTCCCCATCCGAGAAACTAATGGGGACATGAAAATGAAGAACATCAGCCCCTCCGCTTTACCTCACTTCCATGGACTGACTACTGAAGATCCTGATACCTTCCTGTTTGATTTTGCCGTCCTTTGTCGAAGGTATGACTATACCGAGGATGAGAAAAAGCTGAAACTCTTCCCCTCTACCCTTAAGGATGCAGCACTACGCTGGTTCATGGGCTTACCTGGGAACAGTATCACCACTTGGGCCCATATGCAGCAAGCTTTCAATACCAAATACCGGGACTACTGTAGGTCCAAGGAAACCAAGGGAGAAATCTTTCGGATGACCATGGGGAATGATGAGTCTTTAGAAGATTACGAGGAAAGTTTCCAACTCAGCTATAAACGGGCCAGGTGCACACTTGACCCTGAATCCCTCAAGTTGGTCCTACTCCGAGGAGTCCCTGAAGACCTCTTAGATACCCTTCACATGCTAGCTGGAGGAGATATTTACCAACTACCTTATGAGGACATAAAGACTGTGTTTAGAAACCACTCTAGGGCAGCCCGGAAAAGAGGTAGAGGAAACCCCCTCTCAGCTGGTGTTCCTTTCTCCAAACATGAGTTTGCAAATCAATTAGAGGATCTCAAGAGTGAGGTGAGATAGACCATCGCCATGCAACTTGATACATTCTGAATCCAACAGAAGAAAGAGGAAGCTGAGAGGGCTTTGGCTATCTTCTGCCCTAGGTGTACAAGGAAACACCCTAAGAACGAGTGCCCATTACATTCGGTTGAGGTGTGTTTTGTCTGTGAGGAGGACCACCCCACAAACCAATGTCCAACCTTACCTGGGCTTAAAGCCATGTATCAAGGGACAGAAGCGCCCACTGAACCCCTCTATTTCCTCAACCAAAGGAGGCCACATGGACCTAGACCTTACCCACAGGGGATGCAAGGGACACCCCAAACCTATTACAGCCCCAACCAATCTGCTCCTATGCCTTCCTGGGGACCCCCTGTTCATCCTTCCTAGTTTATACCTCCTCCATGGTCTTACCCACCTCAGTACCATACTCAGCCCACTACTCCTTCGTTTCACTCACATGCCCAGCCACAGCCTCAGTGGAATGCACCTCAACCGGGGTGGAGGCCCCAGTACAATACTCCTCCCGCCATTTTGCCTCCACCACCGGCTCAACCACAACCATTACCTCCTGCTCCTCCAAGGCAGCTCCAAATGCCTGCTCAACCGAACCCGAACCCCAACAACAGACAGGTCCAGCAGGTATATACTGGGGAAACATCATGCCCTACCTATGCTGTGGAGATCCAGGAGATCAATCTGCGATCTGGAAAGACTCTTCCGGATCGCCAACCTCCTACCCCAGAGGACGAGGAAGATAAATAGGAAAGTGAACCAAAGGCCATTCCACCCTTTCCTGAGAGACTAACAGTCACCACATAACCCAACCCAGAGGAGGATGAGCTTCTGGGGGAGCTCAAACAGTTGTGTGTGAAAATACCACTTCTCCAAGCCATCAAAGATGTATCGATATACAACAAACTGGTTAAGGAAAAGTGTTTCAGACACCCAGGCAGACGAAAAAGAGATGCTTCAACCATCAATGTCATAGGACAACTGTCTGATCTTATGTTGGGACAAGTCATCTGCCCAAAGTATTTGGATCCTGGGAGTCCTGTAGTGGATGTCCACATCAATGGCACCATCATACCTCACACATTGATTGATCTGGGGGCTGCCATTAATGTGATGACCAGGGATACCATGCTCAAACTCAACCTTCAGGGTTCCTTGAGAAAGACCTCGACAGTCCTACAACTAGCAGATCGCTCCACCGTGACTCCCGAAGGGATTGTAGAGGATGTCTTGGTCTCTGTTGACTCTTGGGAGTACCCTGCAGATTTCTTGGTTCTGCAACCAAAGGCAAAGCTTACCGGATACCCTCTTATTTTGGGAAGGCCTTGGTTAGCCACTGCAGATGCTTACATAAGCTGCCGTGCAAGAAACATGACCATCAAAAATGGTCCTATGTCCAAGCAGCTAGTCCTGTACCCTCCTGCCCAACCCTTATTAGAGCATGACTTACCACTTTGGTTGGAGGAAGGAGGAGAGGATGAGGTGTACTCAGCACCTTTGTGCACCCTAAACACCACTAGGGGAGGCCTCCCAACCGAAGATGATTTGATTGAGACCTTGATCCAGACTCCACCTCCCAGTGCATTGTCCTTAGAAGAATTGGTGGAGGATGCCCAAGCCAGCACCTTAGTGGACCTTTGTGTGACCGACCCTGTCACTTCCAGAGTCAAAAATGTGGAGTTCGGCCCTGAGAGAACGTTAAAGATCAGCTCCTCCCTCTCTCCTTCCCAGGAAAAGGAGCTGTGTAGGTTGTTGGCCAGTCATCTAGATGCTTTTGCTTGGAGCTATAAGGAGATGAAAGGAGTCCATCCTTCGGTCTGTACCCATCACATCTACATCAAAGAGGATTGTAAACCGGTTAGGCAACCCCAAAGGAGAATGAATCCAGCCCTTAAGGACATCGTCAAGGAGGAATTACAGAAACTGTTGGATGCCGGATTCATTTACCCCATCTCGGATAGCGAATGGGTGTCCCCTTTGGTGTTGGTTCCCAAGAAAAATGGGAAGTGGAGAATCTGTGTGGACTACCGAGAACTGAACAAAGCTACCAAGAAAGACCATTTTCCTCTACCTTTCATAGATCAAGTGTTGGATGGACTGGCAGGAAAGAAGTTTTTCTCTTTCCTGGATGGGTTTAGCGAGTATAACCAGATCCAAATCAGCCCGGAAGACCAAGATAAGACCACCTTCACTTGTCCTTGGGGTACCTTTTCTTACCGAGTTCTTCCCTTTGGACTATGCAATGCTCCTGCCACTTTCCAGAGAGCCGTATTGAGCATCTTTTCTGAGCTAGTCCATGATTCGGTGGAAATCTATATGGATGACTTCACTCCTTATGGGTCCAACTTCCAGGAAGCATTGTCCAATCTAGGAAAAGTCCTAACCAAGTGCATTGAGATGAACCTGTCCCTTAGTCCTGAAAAGTGTGAATTCTTGATGACTGAAGGGACCGTGCTAGGCCATACCATTTCTTGCCAAGGGTTACAGGTGGATCCTAACAAAATTGCTCTCATCAAGAAGGTTCCACCTCCTCAGAAGGTAAGAGATGTTCGAAGTTTCTTAGTATTAGCAGGGTATTATAGGAGATTCATTAAAGACTTCAGCAAGCTGGCCTCGCCATTGTTTAGCCTCTTGGCAAAGGATGTTGAGTTTAAATGGACTGACGATTGTCAGAAGGCTCTGAATGAATTAAAGGACAAGTTGGTGTCTGCCCCAATCTTGAGAGGTCCAAACTGGGCCCTACCTTTCCACATCCACACTGATGCCTCAAACAAAGCCATAGGGGCAGCCTTAGGACAAGTTGAACAAAAACTTCCATATGCCATCTACTTTGTCAGCAAAAATTTATCCAAGGCAGAACTGAATTAGACTGTAACTGAGAAAGAATTCTTGGCCGTGGTCCATGCACTGAACAAGTTCCGACATTATATCATTGGCTATCAAACATTTATACATATTGATCATGTTGCAATTAGATATTTAATGAATAAACCAGATGTGAATGCCCGTATTATTAGATGGTTACTTTTGTTGCAGCAGTTTGATTTGACTATCGTTGACAAACCAGGTAAAGAAAATGTTGTTGCTGACTTTTTGTCTAGATTGGATTTATCTGCAGATGAGGATGGAACAGTGGATGACCAGATGCCCGATGAACATATGTTTGCTATTTAAGTACTCTCTCCATGGTTTTTTGATATAGCAAACTACCTTGTTTCAGCACAGTTCCCTCCGCACCTATCCTCAAGAGAGAAGAGCAGAATTGTCAGAAAAAGTGCCTCATTCACTTGGATCGGGGGCAACCTGTTCAAGCTTGGCCCTGATCAGATCTTAAGGCGTTGTGTAAGGGAAGAGGAAGTCTTTGATATCCTCCTAACCTGTCATGATGGCCCTTGTGGAGGACATTTTGCAGCAAAGAGGACTGCCTTCAAAATCCTACAGGCAGGCTACTATTGGCCCGCGCTTCATCAAGATGTCAGAAGGTATATCAGCCAGTGTGACCGATGCCAAAGGATGGGGAAACCAACTCCAAGGGATGAAATGTCTCTCCAACCTCAAGTGACTCTTGAGCCATTTGAGAAGTGGGGTATGGATTTTGTGGGTCCAATCAATCCTCCCTCGAGGCAAAGGTCTTACATCATTGTGTGCACAGACTACCTGACCAAGTGGGCAGAAACCAAGGCAATCAAAGAAGCGACAGAAGAAAAGGTGGCCGAGTTCTTAAGAGAAAACATCTTCTACAAATTTGGCTACCCAAGAGAGCTAGTCACCGATCAAGGAAGCCAGTTCACCTCCAACTTAATTGAAGACCTGCTAGCTCATCACAAAATCAAGCATAGGACTTCCACCCCCTATCATCCTCAAGCAAATGGGCAGGTGGAAGTCACCAATAGAGCATTGGAAGGGATCTTGACTAAGGTGGTGAGCAGCAGTAGAAAAGATTGGGCAGATCGCCTGGTTGAGGCCACATGGGCTTACAACACCACTTGGAAGACCACAACCGGCTTCACACCTTATGAGCTGGTCTATGGGAAGAGAGCTCTGCTGTCAATTGAATTCGAGTACAACACTTTGAGGATGGCAGCTCAGCTGGACCTGGATCTCAGCCATGCCCAACAAGAAAGGTTATTGCAGCTGAATGGATTGGACGAGCACAGAATTCAAGCCCTTCTTCACTCAGAAGTGGTTCAACTTCAGAGGAAGGTGTGGCATGACCAACACCTCAATGACAAGCAATTTCAGCCGGGAGATTGGGCAATGTTGTATGATTCCAGGCATAAATATTTCAAGGGGAAGCTGAGAACCAGATGGCTGGGACCATATGCAGTGGAAAAATGTAATGACAATGGATCTGTTCTTATTCGAACCATTGATGAGGAGGCCATCCCTATGCTTGTCAATGGGAATCAGTTGAAGATCTACAGAAAGCCTCTCTTAAGGCAAGAATTCATCAAAACTGTGGAAAAATCAGTGCTGGTCATAGATTAGGGTTCTGCCTCTGTTTTGGGCATACCTTGAAAATCTAAAAATAAAATAAATAAATAAATAAAGATCCTTGGGTGAAAACCTTTCTGAGGCTCCCAAGGCAGATGGTAGGGGTGAAAACCTCATTGAGGCGTCCCTACTGTCTTTCTGAAAATGGTTGAAAAAAGACCCTTGAGTGAAAACCTCTTTGAGGTGCTCAAGGTAGATGGTAAGGGTGAAAACCTCATGGAGGTGCCCCTGCTGTCTTTCAAAAAACAAAAAAAAACAAAAAACAGGGACAGCAAGTTCACAATGTGGCAATGCATGCAGGTTGCAGGTATTCTATGAAGGAAAAGAGGTCCCTCAACTCAAAGACAAGGGTCCTTATTATGCTACCAGGTGACCTCACCAGCACCCCCTCTGAAAACACTCATCTTCTCCAAGTTCTGGGCACGATTTGATCACAGTTTAGTCTTCTACAGGAAGCTACAGACTTTCTACAGGAAGTTCTGTATTTCTATAGGAAACTTCCTGTAGAAATTTTGGATGGCCCAGAACTAATTGTGTGGGGAGATCTAACGACCGAGGTCCGGCATGGAGGCATGCAAGCTACTATTTTCTCCATCACACACTGTTGTCGCCTCCTTCTACCACCCCAGTTGCCATGCAATGAAAAAAACCTGCACAGTCAAAACAGAACATTGAATTATCAGAGGGAGCGCTTCTCAAATAAATGAAAAAGATGCAGAGATACCATGCAATACTTATCAAAGCCATCCGAGGGCCCTGCGATCGTGACTGTGATGCCACCATCTCCGCTGTCTCAGCATGCACCCGAGGAAGAAAAACTGCTACAGGACATCCTACAGGAATCCCGTAGCAGTTCATCTAGCTAGGGTGTACACCATCAAAGCGCCTGCAACACATAGAGCGGGCACATGCACCACCCGCAGCCGAGTCACAAGCTTCGTCATCAGCAGCCTGCGAAGAGGAACCACCGTGCCTGTGCATGAAGCAGCAACGAGCAAACCTAATCACCATCGTCCTGAAACCTGAAAATCATGTCGCGGCCACACAGGTAAGTGCCTCGCCCTTTCTTTCGTCAAATTACATGAATCATACTATGAAATGTTTGCAAGTGTGGGAATGAATGGGTTGAGCAGTCGAATGGCCATTCAACTGGCCACGACGATCAGTCAGATGGTCTAGTCGGATTTGGAAAGTGGCGGTCGTGGCAAGCAAAATGGGGAATAGACACGTGAGAAGTGTCCAGTCGGGGAGAAGCGGCGTTTTAACAGAAATGACGGCGGTAGATCTGCGGAGAATGATGCAGCAGTCAGGGAAACTCACAGTGGAATGAGTAGGTGACGTCGTCCAATGGTCTGGTAGGGACAGCTCACCCCCGCGCCATGAATTCCGCCGGGATTCAAATCTATTTGGCTAGATCGCCACCACACGCATTTATCATCAGCCGTTTTGAAGTCGAGTGAGCGTCCGAATTTCTCTGAAGCTCGTTACTCCAAGTCTTCTGCTTGTTCGAACATCTGGTAGCGGCACAGAAGACGCAGAACCACTGCCGTGCTCTCCAGAACCCGTGCGCTACTCCTACAGGAAAGCTACGCTACAGGAAGCTCACTGCCACGAGGAAAATTGGTCCCTTCACATCAAAGGTGGCGAATTGGAAAAGGTAAGCCTGACCCTGTTCATCCCATGCAATTGGTTTAAAGGGTGGCAAAGTTGACGTCTTCAAAATGTAAAACTACTGTTTGCAAGCATCGTCTTCCGTTTGCATGAATTGTCTTCGAAGTGTATGTGGGGTTTTCTACAGGATGTGATTTATAATTAAGCCCCTGTCAAGGCTCATCTGTAGACAATCTTCACGAATTGTGTGCGTGACAGAGGCGTAGTTCTACGCTCTGTCCTAAAGAAATTTGAAGGGCCATCTTTTGATACGCACCCGCCACCTCCAGCTAACATAGCAGGTTTTCACCATGCCGGGTGGATTCATCAGAAAGGAACCGACCGACTCAAAGAAACTAAGGGAGAACCCTGAGGTGGTAGAACTGTTCACTCGTGCGCGATGGATGTCGTTCTGTGACAAACTTCAAGGATATGATGATGAGGTGGCAGAGGAGTTCTTGCGAGCTCTGAAGCCAAAATCAAAAACGTTGGCCACCGTCAATTTCAGGGGTTTGAGTCTCAGACTCACCCCACAGTTCATCAGCCGAGTCACTGAGCTCCCAATGGGGGAACCGTGGGACAAGGAGGAGAGGAAATTAGGCCAGAAGGCTAAAAAGGAGTTCTTCCCACCAGAGGAGCAATTCTCAGAGGATAAGAACGAGGTTCGCAGAACTAGCTTACAGCCACTTTGGAGTGAGGTCAGCCTCCAAATTATGAAATACATCACATGCGAAGGACGGTTTAGGATTGTATATGGGTACCATTTCCGGCTACTCACAAAATTAAGGCATGAGATGGACCTACCTGCAGAAAACAAACTAAGTATTCCCTACTTTCTACTGCAGCCTATGACTGAATGTGCCACCAAGTTAAAAGAAGGCACGCCAGACCAGGTAGCCCACCATGGGCTCATTAAGCTCCTCGTGGAGGACGCACTCCACACATACAAAGTCTCTCTCTCGTGGGAATCCTTCCGGAATCTGACTAAGGATGGCGATATAAAAATGTTGACTGAAGAGCTTGGTTCCTCCAGCAGCGAGGAGAAGGAGTCAAAATCCACAGAGAAGAAGGGAAAAGGCCAAGAACCCACGGCCAAAGCACCGAAGAAAGAGAAAAAGGGGAAACAAGAGAAAAAGGTTGCCAAAGAGAAGGATGACAAATCCATATTGACGCCCAGAGAGAAAAGATTACAAAGTAGGGTGGACAGGACTGAGCCAGTCCACGTCAGTAAAGGCACCTCGACAGCAGCTTCAGCAAAGTCAAAAAGCACAACACCCTCAGCCAAACAAGCTAAAACGGTGCCACCTGTTTCTACAGGAAAACCAAAACTGGCTTCTACAGGAAGCCAGAAATCATCTGATACAGGGCCTTCTACAGGAAGCCCTGAGAAAGGAAAACCAAAGGAAAAGAGAGCCGAAATTCTTGCAAGGGAGGCAGCCGCCATGTTGGCCGCCCTTAGTACACCTCCTAAGCCGAAAAAAAAATGAAAGAGGGAGATCCCTCTGTATTTTAAAGCCCGGAGAAGTGTGAGAATCAAAACAGGGAGGCCACAGCCTCCATCCAGCAGCCCAATTACTATAGAGGATGCCCCTACTTCGCCCAAGGAGAGGTCCCCCTCAAAAATATCAGTCACTTATGAGCGGGGGAGCCCGAAGACAACCACGTGGAAAGAAAGAATGGACAGGTTGGCTTCACAAGGCCGGCTACAGGATGCTGAGGCCGCTCTACAGGAAACCTTAGTCCGGCTTAAGGAGATGGAGAGAATGGAGGGAGAGGCACCCTCATCACCACCTAGGGAAGACGAAGTAGAGCCACCAAGAGAAGAAGAGAAAGAGCATATTCTGGAGCCTAGTCCTCAGCCAAGTTTGAGCTCATATTATAACTTCTTAGAAGCTGGAAACATTATACCACAGAAATTCACTGTGCCACTCTTCTTCGTTGGAGGAAGAAATGGTGAGAACGCACATGTGGATGAAAATAGCTAAATCAAAAGGCATGGAAGATATAGGCCCCTTGGAGGAACAACTCAAGGAGGCACGAAAGGAATTAGCTATGGCCAAACACGTGGCAAACTGCCAGCGGGTGTTCCTACAGGAAGAAAACGAGAAACTTAGACTGCAGCTACAGGAGCTGAAGAAGGAAAAGGGCACATCCTCAGGGGACACTACAGCAGAACATCAAGGCAGAGAAGGACTGCAAGTCGGCCTTGGGGAGCCAACCTCACATCTACAGGAAGGGGAGCTGCAAGCACAAATCGAGATACAAGCCCTCAAACAGCAGTTGTAGCAAAAAGAGGCACAACTGGCTTGCATGGCCAGTTGGGCCATGGATGCTATACAATACAGACAGCCGACCAAATCCTATGGCCTGTACCTACGAGACCAGTGGCTGCAATTTCAAATCAACGCATTAGCACAGAGGGGTATCTCCCAACTCCAAGACCCGCAGTAGTTCACAGCATTATGTAATAGCATCTCATCAGAGGATAAGGCCAAACTCTCGGAGTTCTATCTCCATAATTTGGGCCTTCCTAACGTGACTACATGGGATCCAAACACAATTGTAGGGGATATGCAATTGATGGCATTTGCCTCATGGTTGAACCATGAAGAGAAGAGGGCAGCAGAAGTCAAGGAGGTCATGGACCGAGAATTACATGAGCCACTACTGATCAGAGCAGAGCCAGGGGATCCCACTGCGTTGATATCGGCCCACCAACACTTAGCCACCAACCCTCAAACTTTATTGAAATATATGGATCAGCAGGCACAGGCCATAGCACATTTCAAGGATATGGAGCGACTATTAGGGGACAACTGTGTTCATGATTGCACCCGCCGATGGAACTCATTGTCCCACAGCCTTAAAATTAGAGAATACCATACTCCAACTCGAATGAGGGAAGCTCTAGCACGGGTGCCCCTCTACAAAATGTCCATACAGAACCTTCAAGCTAGCTGGATTGGCCTCAAGTTAAGCCCATCTCTGCTGTTAGGATTGATGGAAGGTAGCACAGAAAAAGAAGAGAAAAAGCAGTGGGAGGAGGTGGAAAGGAAGGCTGGGTTCTATGCCAGTGAGGAAGAGACCACTTCAGAAGCCTGGGATGTGAGGGTGGCAGTGAAAGCAATGAAGGACGAGGAGTTGGATTAGTTGCTCAAGGATGAGCAATCATTTTAGCTGGGGGGTGATGATGAGCCCCAAATTTGGTAACATTTTGGGCTCATTTGGCCTAACTACCCTTGCTCAACCCTTCATTTTTCATAGCTTATGCATCATTTTTTAGTATATTTATGTCATTTGTACGAATAAGGGCAGTCACTATTCCTAGGTGGCTAACACGGGCTTATTTCAGGTTTTCTGACATTTAATGGAGCAAAACCACGCAGATGAGGGCTAGGAGACAGTTAAGATGGGGTTGAGGATTCGTAGGAGGATTGTCCACAACATTAAATGGCCTTCCTCGGGATTTTCACCCCCAACTCTGAGCTCTGACAGCCACCACAGTCGGATCTAGCAGGCAGCCAAACGGATTTTGAGGAAGCAGCAGTTCACTCTTAGTTTGGTCAGCCAAGCCCCACTGATTTAGGAGGCTAGCTTCGGGCCTCGAGATGTATAAATGATAGGGCTTTAGCCTTCGAAAAGGACTTTTGAAACCTTGTTGCACATTCTGGACTACGAGCTGCTAGCTCTATTTTGCTCTTTTGTAGCCATTATTGGCATGTTATTAGACTTATGATTATTATCTTTTAATGGAAAGCAGGCAGATTTGAGTTCAGTTCTGAGTTCTTAAAGGAGCCATAGCTCTCGGGGTTGGGCCTAACCTGAGAGCCTAAGGCCTCCTTCCTTTGTATTGTTATCTTTCTTTCAGCATTATGGTTTTTATCTACATGCATTTGAAACACAGTTTGCTGAGTTAGATTTCTTGGTGCGGTTAAGTAGGTCATTTTCATAAGACAAAATTGCTTTAGCTATTTAGAATAAATTGAAGATATTGGAGTTGATAAAAGTTCCAGAAAAGGGTGGCTTGCCCACTCATTTTCACCTCTTTCTAGGGGTTGGAATTGGAGACAGTGCTACCCACCAAAACCATTGGTTTACGAGTACATGCAATCTTTGATGCAATATTTTTGTTTGTAGAAGTGTCCATGCGTTCAGACCTCTTGGAATTTTTCTTTGTTTCAGTACCATGCATGATTCTCCTTAGAAATAACGTTGTTGTTCATTAATTTTATTAAACAGTTAGAATAGGTTAATAATATTTCGGTTATGTGCAGGACGTGGATGATTTGTTTCGTTTACACTGTGCAGCGCTACTCCCTCACTCTCTTGTCCTTCTAAGCCATGCCCAGGCCAACTACTCATCTTCCAATTAGACCCCTTGTCTCTCAACTCTTCTATTACCCTCGTTATTCTACCTTCTTCTGCCTTCCATTCCCTCTGCCCTCTTCAAGACAACCTAGCTTTGCACACCCCCTCTTCATCTCATCTCTCTGTCCCTAAGTCATTACAAACCCCTCTCCTACCTCCCTATCCACCCATACAGCCTCTTCCACTCACCCATCACCTTAACATCCGATTGTAGAACATCCTGTAGGAATTACTGAACTTCCTGGAGAAATTCTGAACATCCTGTAGAACCCCTGCAGACTTCCTGTAGAAGCTCATAAACACGATTGCTTGGCATCCAAACTTTGTGAAACTCTCTGAAAGGATGTTAGGGACTCCTTAGACCCTCTCTGAGCCTTCCTGACCTCTTCCAAGCATTTCCCCCCTTGATCTACCCCTGCACATTAAAGATCCAGTTAGAAGCACATGCATAATAATTCCAACAACTTGAAAAAAAACACAAAAATATGTTCTCTTCGGATCAAAGTAGTCTAGACACATGCATCTCACCTTCCTAGAAGTAATGGCATCTCTGTCAGTAGTTTGCATTCCCACCTTTGCATCAGTAGGACTAGCTGGTAGAATTAGGGTTTGCTAGGGTTTGTGTTTCTTGTTGGCTTTCAGTTCCTTTCTGCAGCAGGTTAATTTCCTTTGAGTTAGCTTTTGTTCATCGGTTAAAAAGCTTCTTCTAAAAGCTCATAGAAGTTGGCTTGAGCCCTAGCGGACTTGTGCCAGCTGACCAAGTGACAGTTGCGGCAAGAGCTAGTACTTGTGCATACAGCACCGTCGCTTCCAAGTTTGTTACAAACTACCGGGTTGATAAAATTAGAGAAGGAAGCTCCAGGAGTTGTAGCATTATTGCTACAATACTGGAGCCCACCACTCATCATGAGCCAACTTATCATGATCATAGATATTATAGCTTGCTGACTTTGCCAAAACTACATACCACAACAAGGCAATGACTCGAGATTTTTGTAATCAAAAGAGAAGTGGTCTCATCATGAGCCAACTTGTTCAACAAAGCTATAAATCAAGTGACTGGCACTGTCATAATTTGGTACCAAACCAAGGCATTGTTCTTTAAGGATTAAAAGAAAATAAAAAGCAATAAGTGTGAATATGGATTTCCCTTTTAAAATCGTATATTTCTCTAAGTAGGATACAGGATCATTGCTGGGTAACAGGTAACCCTGTCAAGGCTATAAACGCCTGCTGGCAGCAGAGGCTCTACCTACAACAAATGAGCATATTTAAAACTGATTTACAGAGAAGCCTTTGTTTTTATCTTTATAAACTAAGCATGTGACTGATGTAGATACAATGAATAGCTCTAGGAAGTGCATAAACAAAGTTGACATAGAAGAAACAAACTATCATTGACAGCTGAAAGCATGGTGTACTTTATCTTTCTATAATAAAATTTGATTTTCTGGAAAAAAAATTGTTTTGGAAGTTTAGAAAATTCAAAAGAAAAGCAGAGATAACTGGTTCTTCCAAGTGAATCGCCAATTGTTGTGGCCAGCAACAACCCCCCTTCTTATTTAGTTTTATTTCTAATACTAAATAAGTGGGGACCCTTATCCATAAAATTCAAAAAAATAACTTAGGACTTGTATTTCCTTTTTGAATAAATCTTACAATCATAAAACCTAGGAGAATACTCGAAAATCCGAAAAAGACTTGAGTTTTATGATAAGTTCGAACAAAATCGTTCCCTTAATAAAAAGCATCGCATCGCAAAAAGGTAATGGATGCCTTCCTATAAGCGGAATCCTAAGATTGCGAAATCGTGATGCAAAATCACGCATCAAAAGACCCTCATCGCATCGCATGCCTCAAATATCACTTAAGCTAAAATGCCTCAAACCGCCGATATGCGATGGTGCATCTCGAAAATCGGATTTTGTAGAAAACACATTGTAATGGATGTTTGCCACATGCAACGAATTTGTCATATTGCGAAAAAAATCACAAAATCGCCTTATCGCAAATCTGCAGGGCTCGTTGTTCGAAAAAGTTTTTTCCATAAACCGATGCCCAGTTATGCGCGTTAATGTTAATTTAATGAGTTAGTTGGAAATCATTAATGAAATATGGTTTTGATCTGATCGAGAAGCCATTTCACGTAGGGTGATATATTTTATATGTTTTCGCCATTTAAAGCTTTCTCGTCACCTTTTTCTTATCATTATTCTTGCCTCATTTGTAAATTGCAGAAGCGAAAAGTAGAGAAGTGTACATAGCAGTGTTCAGAATATTATGGGAAAGAAGGGTAAAGCTCCAATTTATGAAGATAAAGAGATGACACCCTTATACACAGACACCACCTGTAACAAAGATGTCGGTATTACTACTTGGGAAGGCATGTACAGTCTACTCGAAGAAGAAAACCCCAAAATAATGGAGGTTACAGCTACTGCTGGCTCACACGGGTCATCTGAAGCGTCTATTATAGAAATAGCATGTTCTTTCTTGCACCGAATAGTGGCGAGGCCCAAAATTCTTCCATACACAGCCATGGTCAAATGGGTACTGGATAGTGCAGATATCACGAATAGACAATTTAAGACTCGGGGTCAAGGACTCATTGGCTCGTTCACTCCACAAGATTTGAGGTTCATGTATCATCTACCAGAGCCACAGGCGACTTATAACAAACAGTTCATGGAGAAGTTCGCTAAAGAAAATGAAGATTTGGTAGAATGCACCAAGGACTGGTCAAGAAGGGACGAACCATTAAAAAAGGATAAGCACGGTATGTATAGTACTGGTTCTCTCACCTCCCTGTATTGATTTACTGCTGCTATGCTCTGTAGACTTTTTGGAAAGCTAGATGTTAACAAATTTTCATCTGAATGGCTGCCATTATTGGATGCCACCACTAATGCTACTATTGTGGATTGGGCTAAGATATTGTCCGACAATTTAGCCACAGCCATTTTGAATTACCGATCCAAAAGAACTACCGCTCAGAGGATTTATCCCCCTTTCTACTTATCTACTTATGTGATGGATGCAATCTGTTATATTTCCAAGTTTCCTCTAATGGGCTGGAAATGGACTACTCAAGACCCCTTACACATTCATATTGGTTACAAAGAATTATTGGATTCCAATTTCATTCCGTATTTCTACAAGATTTGTCATGGAATCATGCTACCTCTGTATAAAATGTTGTATGATAAAGACCCTCCAAGATTTTCTCCCGAAGCGGAGGTCAATATGCTCCCTATTGCGAGATGGTTTGGAGAAGAACTTTTCACATCTGTCATGGTATTCGGAAGTCTCGCTTCCCCTCATGTACTACCCTTATATGTTCCTGATAAACTACTGGCGCGAGAGGTTGCTTATCAGACCTGCGGAGAAGGAGGTATGAGTAAAGATTTGAAGGACAAGAAAAAGGCCATTTCGCCGCAATTTCCTGTGGCCTGTGGGGCCTTTTCACTATTTGATTTAGGCCATGCATTCAAAGAAGTAAACAACATGTTATGTTTACGATTGTTCAAATTTCCAGGAAGATTTTTTGACCTTTCTGATATCGTTAAGAATTTCACTACTGCAGTCAGAATAAAAGTGTTTTCTAAAGAAGATGATCTTTTTATGATATGTTTCAACATAAAAGTACACTTAAAGAAGTTCTTCATTGTGCCCAAATGCGATTTCCTCCAGCAGAATTTCAAGAGTTCAAAATGTACAGAGAAAGAAGGTTGGCTAAGATCCCTTTAGATAAATTGCGCCTAGAACCTGTGAGGGAACCAACACCCAGTATCAGTCTAAGTAGAAGTTCAAGCACAGATAGGTCTAAATCTAAGTCTGGGAGAGAAACGTCAGAACACTCCAAGAGATCTGAAAGTGACCATAATAAAAGCGAAGGGTCAGTAAGAGATACTGCCCATTCTAAGGAGCACCCAGAACAACAGGTTTTGACCTCTCCATAGGTAAATCTTCCCCCTCTCATCGTCTAGCCACCACCAATCAGAACTGAGCTGGACAAAGAATGGGAAACATTCAATGACTTAATCAATACTGAAGGACAGAGCACAAAGAGTCCTGAAAGTAATGTACAGATAGTGAATGATATAGTCACAGAGACAATTAGCAATGTCCCAGAAATGGATCATATTCCCATTACCCCATCTTCTGAACTTATGCTCAAAATAGAGGAAATTCCTCCTCTTGATGTATTTTATAGTCCACAGCATAAGGCGGTAGTGAGAAAAAAGGAAGAATAGGATATTGGAAAGCGTACTTTCTCATGATGCAGAACAATTAGACATCCTTTGGCAAGATCCCACGACTGATCCTATTGAAAATCTCACTAAATTATCTCAAATCGCAGGAGCATATGCTTCTGCAACCATTGATAAAGCATCTGAGGTACATAAAATACTGAAAGAAAAAGAAGATCAAATATAGTTTTTGCAGCAACAGCTACAACAAGCCAGTGCCAACAGCGAAGCACAGAAACAACTTGAAAAACTACAACAAGACTTTCAACAGATGCAGCTAGGATACCAGAACAGTTTGGCCGAAAGAGAAAAACAGTTACAGGTTATGCAAGAGATGCACAAGGATGATCCTAATATTACAGAATTCGTCACAGAATCCATTTCCTTAAATGATCAACTACTGCAGCATCAAGAAACATTGTGCCAAAGAATATCACAATGGAGCTCTTATTGTGAAATAAGCGATAGAATTACTAATCAAGTTGTGGACTTGCAACATGATTATGATTTAATTGATAAAAGAGTTACTGAATATTTGGCTTGGCAGGAATCAGAAGAAGGAAAAAAGGCAGGCACACCCATAATCAATGAAACCCACAAAGAAATGCTCTTTAACAAGTGGGATGCACAGATCAGGAAAGCAGAACAATCGGCAGAAGAAGCAGCCACAACAACAAATAATATCATTGACTGCATCAATGAAAATTTGCACAGGGCAAATCTAATATCAGAGACCACTCCAGGATATTTACCAAATGTACAACATCTATAGACAAGCTGGAGACAAAAGGCTCAAGAAAAAGCAGAGTCCATCAAAAGGTTAACCAAGTTGATTTGGGATTCTTACTGGACGTACTTGGTAAAATCACACAGCCAGTGCATGACTCTCAAATGTATCATTAATTCTGCCGAGAATATGGTGCCAGTTCTTACCGATTTCGTTTTCGCAGGACAACTAAAGTCGGAAGTCTGCCAGCCAACTCTCCTCAAGCAAATGTTGAATGCTTGCAACTACAAGGAACAGATACATAGATAGTTAGTTATTAGTTATTAGTTTTAGATTTAGTTTTAGTTTCAGTTTTGCTTTATTTTTGCCTAAAACGAGGACGGTCATTTAAATCGTATCCTACATTTTTGTAATAAACTATTTTTAGGTTTAGCTAATAGTATTTAAACCCTTCTCATGCATTTAGAGAAGGGTCCTGAAATTTACCAAAAACTTGTCCTCGGAACATGCACTTTTTCACCCTCTGAGGAGGTTTTGATGAATGAATGGAATAGGATTTATTGATATCTGCGTTTAATATCTACTACTGATGTTTCACTTTTGTCCTCTTAGTGGATGTTGGATTAAGAAGAGATAGATCATTATTGATGGAACTCATGAGTAGGACTCGTTTTAAATGGTACTTTTATCTCTTGACAGATTTTGCTTATGTGTTATGGTGATATTCACGTTCAGTTATTTATGTATGAATGCTTAAATGCTTGAGTTATCATTTGGCACTTTTGTACAGTGATAGCTATTTATTTATGCTTAGTATATGAGTGACTTATTATGCGATATCTTTTTCACAACTATTCGGCTAACTTTTTATACGAAACAGTTCATCTTTATTGAATTCTTTTCTTATAGCGATTGAATGATCTTTATTACCAATTGTTGTAGAAACTATTTTAGATCGCATAATTGAAAGATCAAATCCTGGGATAGTTTTAGAAGTAGATATTTCTTCTTATTAGAATAAAATTGCATGTCATTAAATTAGATTTAGAATAAAATCATTTTACTTAGAAGTTATTAGAAAGGAAATATCAATTCTCAACACACACACACATAAATTGGGAAACTGGTCCCATATCCCTAGTCGGACCCACTACACCAAACGGAAAAGGAGTTGCTAACCAAGGTCCAGACCAGGTGGGTATCCCCCTTGTTGTAGACCCGTTTTCAGGGCTTCAACATAGCGTAGGTTTGGTCTAGAGACAGAGCACTACAGAGCACCGCGGGCTTGAGGACAGTGGTCTGAAGCGCACTGTCTCCCATTCAAGGCTACGCTGATCCTCCTTAGGACAAAAGTTCCTCCTTTGACTTGATTTTTTCCAAATTTACTTCTGTTTCTGCTTGCTGAAAGATCAATGATGCTTGTGTCTCTGAAATCAATTTGTGTTTCCTTTGCTAGCTCTACTTTGGCCTTGATTATTTAATGTTTCTTAAATGATTTCTTTATCACTATCAATTCCTTGTCAAAGTTAGTTTATAGTCGATTAATCTTTGTTCAAAAGAAAGTGTCGTAAAAGACTTCATTTCTTTCGAAACGAAATTGTCGTAAAGTCTTTGTTCTTGCAAAAATATTGATTGATTATATGTGCATTAGTTTCCTTTTGTTCATCTCAACATTAAGGGAATTGAAAATAAAAACTTGCATGGTACATTGAAAGAGTTTGTGTGTGCTCATAGGAATAGTTTAGGGAAATTGCATTAGATGTGTTATTTGTTCTTTGATCAAAAGAATCTGATTGCTCTATCCCTACTAGCTAAGGTTTTCATTGTTAAAATTGAATGGAAATAATGCTTATCATATTAGTTGCATTCTAAGAATTTCAAATACATCACGTGGTGAACCTTGAAAGGAAAATTCTTAATCAAGATCAACTTAAAATTAACATCAGTTAACCTAATGGATCATTGTCACCTAACGCAAAACCTTTAGAGGTTTTAGGCTAGAGACGTGTTCCGGCGTCGTAAAACATAGCAGTTGTTGCTAACTTGTCTGTGATACATTCCGAGTGTGATACCTCATTCCATGTACATAAATATATCGTAGCTCGCCCATGTACCTTCAGGTATATAGGTTGGTGTTACAGTACGTAAAGTATAAAGGAATGCTCTCACTATGCAATTTCGCATTAGACAATGCTAATATGGATTGGGCCTCCACGTACTTTCGGGTATATATGGGAGGACAAAACTAGGTTTCTATCCATCCTTAGGTAACCGAGTCGACCACCTTGTACATTGTGATGCACCAAACACAGCATTCGGGGAGATTGCCTGCCCGTACTTCTCGGTTTGTCAGGAGGTATTTTGCAGTTCATAGTTTCTTGGTAAACCTTTTGCCTAGTTTACCCCTTTTTGTTATTTCTTTCTTATAATAAAATCAATTAGTAATCATGGACGAAAATCAACCGTTACCTCGTCGTTCATAGAGAGCAGCGAATAAACCGCCTTTACTGCCCGAAGCTACACCTATCTGATCGAAGGGGTCTCTTTTGACTGGATCCAGTACTTCCCAAACTTCAGGTTCTTCATTTGAATTACTCAAAACACCTATACCGGTAAGTATTGTAACCCAAATTACTTCTAAGGTTACTGGTACATCTGTTACTAAAGTGGAATCTCCACAATTACTTGAGGAAACTACAACTAAATCTAGTAAAACGGTAACCCAAGTTGTTCAAAAAAAAGTTGATTCTTAATTTGAGGTTGTTCAACAAGAAATTACTTCTGAACCTGAATCTGTTCAACTAGAAGTTGATCTTAAACCTATCACTATTCAATCAGAAGTTACTTCTAAACCAGAAGTTGTTCAAGAAGGCCAACCCGAACTTGTTCTTTTACCAAAGCATTTGGATCTTGAGGTTGAACAATCAAAAGTTGTTACCATACCGGAAGAAGATCGACTGGTACATCCTCAGACATCCGTAACTGTCGAGACTTCCTCTTTACCTGAGGAACAAATACTAGAAATATATTATGGACCTAATAGTGAAATTCTTCCACCTGGTTTGATTTCAATAGAAGAGGAACCTGAGGTAGAATCACACAGAACTCCATTCCATTTTGGAACTAGACTTTATCTGTATCCTCTTACTCTTCATTTTACTGCTCCTTTTGATCTTGATTACTTTTAGGCACCTGTTGATTCATTAGGAAACTTATTTGGACATTTGACTATGGTAGATTCAACATCCCAAACTATACCGTCTGTTACAGCTATGACAGAATCCTCTGTCGCAACCTATTCAATGTTTACTACGACACCTGAGTCACACTTGTATGGTGTTCTGTCCGTCCCATCATGTTACCAATATTTATCTGGAATCCACTCAGTTGTTGCTTCTAGCCCTTGGTCTTCACCAGTGTCCTCTACATGAATTTTATTTGGTTCCACATTAACGGATACAGAACAACTAGACCCATCAATTTCATATCAAGGTACTTCATCTGGTTACCATCCTATGTATCCACTTTACATTAGACTACCCCCATACGGAGAACAAGATGCACATTCTCCTTATCCTCCATTTTCTGGGGGGCAACCATATGTCGATATGCCATCATCTTTAGGTCAGTCTGGAATGACTGTCTGTCAGTGGTAACCAACAATCCCCGTTCAACCTAGGCTTGTGTATCCATCACAACCTATTCAATATGTCTCATCCATGCCTACAACACCTGTTGTTACAGCTTTACCGTAGTCACAAGCTCAGATTGTTGTATCTCAACCTGTGCAAGCTGGTCCTTCAACCTCAAACCCCTAAGTTTCAGGTGTACAGATTTAGACTTCTCAGGCAGTTTTACAACAACCACTTGTGTCTGGAGTCCAACAACTTTAGGCTAGTTTACCTTTTACTAGAAGGACTCGGACTTACACTAGTTTAGTGTATTCACAACTTGGTCAAGCTTACATTGGTGGGCAATAACTATTAAATCAACAACTATTGTATCAACAACAACAACAGTTTCTTCAATAGCCTTGGCAGCCCCAATATCAATAGCAATAGTTCCAGCAATACCAACCTCATCCTAGACTTGGTCAACAAGCCTTTGCTAGTTTTTGTCAAAAACAAGTTTACCCAAGTCTTGGTCAACAATCCTATGCTGGGTTTGGACAACAACAAATGTATCTTGGTGCTCAACAACAACCTTACACTGGATTTTCTCAACAAACTTACCCATATCAAGGTTACCAGTAGCAAATGCCTTATGCTGGTATGCCCAGGCAATCCCATCTTACCCTGAATATGCTCAACCAGACCTCAATAGACAGTTTCCTTTCATTGCAACACTTTAGTTACCATATCTAAATCAACTCACCAATGACCCAATTCTTTATGCACCTTGGTGGCTGGTGATTCCTCATAACTTACCTTCCGATATTTTGAAATTCAATGGAAACCCTAGAGAAGACCCGTCAACCATGTCATGACTTTTCATATATGGTGTTCATCAAACTCCTTGAATGATGATTCTGTTAGACTATGTCTTTTCCAAAGAACGCTTACTGTTCTAGCTATGAAGTGGTACATTGAGTTACCACGAGCTTCTTTTGATAACTTCACTACCTTAGCTACCACTTTTTTAACACAGTTTCTGTTACCCATACGATATGAAACTGGAATGGAACTATTAACCAACTTTAAACAGATTATTGCTACTCATATCTCTGATCATATTCATGAGTGGCATCATTGTTGTCGAATGGTTAAAACTTATGTTCCTGATCAGCTCTTAGCTTATTGGTTTACAAAATCCTTGTTTTCGTCTATCACTAAGGATGTGGCAAAAGGTGGAGTTTTCACTGAAGAGCAAGTAATTTCTCATGCCCAATATTTGGACTTGATTTATACACAGTCTGGCATGCTCTATGACAAGATCCTGAATGCACCCCAACTAGCTTTCACTGTTCCTCCTCCACCATCGAGTAAGGACTCTCATGCCGGTGATGGTGTGATTGGTTCTTCGAGCACACAAATAGCAAGTAGACCATCTAGTCAAACACTTGCCATTTCCAATCAGACTTCAAATGCATCTAATAAAAATCTTACTTCCGAAATAAATGTCATGTCATCTGACAAAGGCAAGAATGAAAAGCAACCAAGAAGCAAGAAGAAGGGGAAAAACAAGAAGAAACAAAATAATTCCCTTCAATGGAATCATCTTATTCCTCTCCTTCGACTAGGAAACCTTGTTACCCATGTTTAATCTGTAACGATGAGCACTTTACGTGAGATTGTCCTCACCGCTCCGAAGTCTCAAAGCTTCTGAAGACTTCTAATACATCTAAAGTGTTGACTGATCCTTTTTCGAACCCGGAGACACATATGGTTGCTACAAACCATGCTTCCACTTCCCAAGTGCTTATGTTATCCACCTTTAAGCCGAAAAATGATATTTTGGTGTCAACACGAAGTAAAGATTATGGAAATCAATCTTCGCCATCAAATAACCAGGTTGATCAACCTAATCCTTCGACTTTGACTTCCTCTGATCCTATTCCACCACCTATTGCACTAGAGTTAACAATAAAACCACCTAAGGGATTTGTACATAAATCAACATTTGACCCTCGAGCTCGAGCTGCACAAAACTATAACATAGTAGAAGATTTGGCTCAGTCACATTCTACTATGTCAAAGCTTGAGGTGATTCAGAACTGTCCCTCCCAAAAGTAGGCTTTGTTGTCAGCAATTGGTGGAATCGATGCAACTGTTTCCAATCTTGTGGTTTTCAACCATGCAGGTTATACGCCATAGTTACCAGCGCAATTAGCATTCCTGATTCAAGTAAATGCCTTGAATAAACTTGTTCACCGAACCATTATTTACTAGGGGGCATCTACTTGTATTATGTCTATGAATTTCTGGAAAACACTTGGCTCACCACCTTTGTCACATTCACCAACAACGTTAAAAGCTTTTGACGGTTGCACATATACGCCTTTTGGAATATTGAGTAATCTGAAAATCGAATTAGGAGGAAAAACAATAACTGTTGAAGTTGAGGTTGTTGATGGACCCCTTGACCACAACATCTTGCTAGGAAGACCATGGGTTTATGCTATGGCTGTTGTGGTTTGAACATACTTTTGTACAATTTCATTCCCTCATAAGGGTGGAATCACAATCATCGATCAACTTGCCTACTTCGCCACTAGTTCATAGGTTACTAGAAGTGTTCAGTTAGTACATGGACCCCCGCTATCTCTTCAAAACATTGGTGTAGGTCTCTTTAAAGATTCTTCCCTAATGGGTACTTTTTCACTACTGCCACCATCAAACTTGGCAGAAGTGGCAAAAGTTGAAACTTGCAACATGATATCTTCCACTTCATCTGACTTAAGGGAGATTACCAATAGTTCTGAAGTTGATAGTAGTAATGAAATCATGCTGCTAAGCCCTATTGAGCTTGCATAGCAATCAATCTTTCTGGCTTGCATGACAAACCCAAATCCATCTTCGTCAATTGTATGGGTAGATCATTCATTAGAATATGGTACTTCCTCCAATCCTTTTTCATGTATATTTTCTACTGATGAAGGAATCATCCAATCAATGATGATGGAAGGAGAACCATGGGAATATTATCATCATCGTTCCCATTTTCCAGATTACATAGAAGATTATTCAAATGAACTTAATCATCCTTCAGTTGTTGATTTCCTTTCGAATTTTGTTTTCATAGATACAATAGATTCAGAGTGAAACTTGTTAAATGTCGAAGAAACTATTTCTATCAATATTTCAACCAAACCTAACATTGTATAAAACATTCATGTTGGAAAATCTTGTTCTCCATTAGAACTTGATATTTACCGTGCTCTCTTTTGTGAATTCTGCGATATATTTGCATGGTCATATGAGGAGATGCCAGGAATTGACTCTAGTATAGTTGAACATGAAATAAAAACGTATCATGATGTCAAACCAGTGTGACAATGCCTTCGTCCTTTTCATCCAAAGAAGGCTACTACTATTAAAATAGAAGTTGAAAAACTTTTGCATGCTGGTTTCATATACCCTGTTCCTCTTACTAATTGGGTTTCCAATATTATTCCTATCATGAAGAAACAAGGGACAATACGAGTGTGCGTTGATTATAGGGATGTTAATGAGGCTTGTCCAAAAGACAATTATACCAATCCCTTTATTGACCAGATTATTGATGAATGTGCCGGATGTGAAACATTCTCATTTATGGATGGATTTTCTAGCTATCATTAGATCAATATCCGCCCATAGGACCAATCTAAAATTTGTTTTATTTGTCCATGGGGAACATTCGCTATAGGAAACTCCCTTTTGATTTAAAGAACGCAAGGGAAAAATTTTAGAGGGCAATGAACTATGCCTTCCATGACATCAAACATATTGTTCAACCATACCTTGATGATTTACCTGCTCATTCACAAAAGCGGACTGATCACTTGCAACATTTGAGAGCTATATTTTTACAATGTTGACACTAAAAAATACGACTCAATCCACACAAATGTGTGTTTTTTGTTGGTTCTAGTCATTTTCTTGGTTTTGTAGTATCTAAGGAGGGAATTTGACTCGACTCACTTAAGGTTCAGGTAATTCTTGACTTGCCTCCACCTTCTAATCTACTACAATTACAGAGACTCCAAGGGAAGGCTAACTTTCTAAGGAGGTTCATTCCCAATAATTACAGAGACTCCAAGGGAAGGCTAACTTTCTAAGGAGGTTCATTCCCAATTATGCTGAAATGGCTAAAGGATTTACTCGTCTTTTGAAAAAGGGGATACCCTTCCATTGGGATCAGGTTACGCAAGCTTCCTATGATGCTCTTAAAGATACCTTGATTAGAGCCTCAATAATTTATTCCCTAAATTATCAAAACGACTACTTCCCGTATCTTGCCACTGTAGATACAACCATTGGAATGGTTTTAGTCCAAGAAGATATGTATTATTTGAGTCACAATCTCAATGATACAAAAGTTAAATAATCTTACGTCGAAAAGTTAGCTATGGATTTTGTTCAAGCTATACAGAGATTTCACCACTACATCCTGCTCCGAAAGACCACTGTCATTTCGGATTGCAACCCTATGACATATATTTTGTCACGTCAATTTCTAGCGGGAAAATACTCAAAATGGATCGTCATTTTGCAGGAATTTGATTTTGAGTTCATCAAATCCAAATCAAAGAAATCTCTAGTTTTCGTCGAGCTTCTTTGCAACCTTCCCTCGAATACAATTGATTCAACATCAGAACCATCAATTCTGGATGAGTCTCTGTTCCTAATTTCGTCGTTTGATCTGTGGTATGGAGATATATTGATTTATCTCCAGACCCAAACTTTCTGGCCTAATACCTCTCGCTCGCAACAACGACGTATCCAATACCAAGCCAAATATTATCTGATCATTGTGACACTCTTTACCATCGTGGTATTGATACGGTTTTACGAAGGTGCCTCACTCATGAGGAAGCTGATAAAGTTTTGAATGATTGCCATTCAGGTGCTTGTAGTGGACACTTATCTGGTTACTTCTAGCCTACCATATTCAAAGATTGCATAATTGCCATCAGAAGTTGTCACACATGCCAGATTTATGACCGTAAAGCTAGATTACCACCTGCACCATTGCATCCTATCAACATTGTTGGACCATTCGCCAAATGGGGCATTGACTTCATGACATGTAATCCCACCTCGGCTGGGGGGCATGGGTATATTATAGTTTTCGTTGACTATTTCACAAAATGGGCCGAGGCGATGCCAAAATTAAACAACAGTTTCAAGACGGCTGCACTTTTCTTTTTCAACCACGTGGTTGCCTAGTTTGGTGTACCACATGCTATAGTTATAGATCATGGGTCGCATTTTCACAATAACACGATGACTAGGTTAATTGCTAAGTTAGGACTTTCACATGGTAGTTCTACTCCTTATTATCCGTAAGCTAATGGACAAGTTGAGGCCATCAACAAAGCACTGAAGCAAATGCTTCAAAGAATGACAGGGGTTCATAAATGAAATCGACATTTAATCCTGTACTTTTCCTTATGGGCATATCGAACCTTGTGATAAATGTAATTGGATTCACACACTTTCAATTGGTGTATGGTCTAGAGGCAATCTTGCCGATACAATGTGAAATTTCATCTCTCAAACTCACGATTGACCTGTTACCTGACACTTCTGAAGAAGAAGCGTGTTTCTTAGAACTCATCCATCTAGATGAAACCCATCGTGAAGCTACATTGGCTAGCGAAGCACATAAGAAACGAATCAAGGTGCAATACAACAGAAATTTCAAGCCTCGCGTTTTCTCAAAAGGAGACTTGGTCTTGCTTTATGATCAGGAAGTTGATAAACTAGGAGCAGGAAAATTTGAACCACTATGGATGGGTCCTTATATTTTCAAGCATGTTCTGGAAAAAGGTGCCTACGAATTGGTGTATTATGATGGAATTCCATTGTCACAGCCCTAAAACGGGTTGTATCTCAAACATTACTATGCTTAATTGAGTGTAGTAAAAATCACTATATGTATGCTTTAATTGCATTTGTGTGTGTCAGTGTGTCTTTTAGAGTTTTTATGTGGTTAATTAATCCACTTTGCATTTGTTGCAGATGTAAGAACCTTTGGAACCATTTGTTGGTTACGCCGACGGTGCTAGTCGTAGTACACAATGTAGAAATTCTCACTGTAGATCAACAGATTATGCAATATACTAAAACACAATACAATATCTACTTCTACAACACTTTGCGGAAGCTTTATCACATATGAGCAGTATCAACCAAGAACAGATATAACTGAGAATGAGAAGCAATCACACATAACACAGAAGATATAACCCAGGGAAAGCCTCAGCCTAAAACCCCAACTTTTTATTATCATACAAGTGGAAATATAGCCAGTATTACAAAAAGAATCAGCTCAAAAGTTGTCATGCTCTCTCTGCAATACCTCTGCTGCTCATAGACAGTTAAAGGCCTCTATCTAACCTCTGGTCTACCCTCCAAGCCTCCTATTTCTTTGTGCAATTCTGATTGGGGTCCAATGCAACCACTTGTGTGAATTGGCCTCTTCACACACTCACTAACCTCTGATCCAACTATGCAGTCCTGAAGGAGATAAATCCTCATCATGGATGAGCTTCCTTTATAGGAAAAATATTCATCCAACTGATAGTACATTGTCCCTCCTCTGTTCTCAACTGGGTCTCTGTTTTAACTGACATGCATGAGTTATTCATGAGAGAATCTTCAGTTATCTGAAGTGCAGCAGTTATATGCAAGCATGCATTAACTAACTGAACTTACTTAATTTAAACAAATTGTTTAAATCAATTATAACTGGACTTGACTCAGTTAACTGAGCCAACCAATTACTACTCAAATTAGAACTCATCCTTATCTCTTTAACTGATGGATAAATTCCTCAATTAATAGATAAATTGTTGCATGTACTCACATAGACTTCATGTTTGATTTTTCACAACTAATTAACTCATGCGAATTAATTAATTTATTTTCAAACAGCTGTTAAGTTCAAATTTGAATTTTACTTCCTAATTTTAGTCCAGGGACTAACTAAAATAGGAATCCATCATAAACTGCTAAAAATAGAACGCTATTTTTAGCACTTCCATTTTTCATTCCCTGTTGCTCAATCCAGTACTAATACCCAAACTGCTATTTTTAGCAGTGCTATTTTTAGCACTTCTATTTTTAACATTTCTTGTTGCCATTTTCAAAACTCCCTCTCAACAAGCAAGGCTTCAACTCAAACCCGATCCTGTAACTCTGGAATGTTCTGCATACAACACTTCTACCAAGTGCGGTTGCTCTAGCAACTCTCGAAAAAAAAAAAAAAAACTCCCCACTGACCTCTCTGTTGGGCTAGAAACCTACTCTGATGTTGAAGCTCTGCCTACTGCTGACAAATGCTACCTCTCTAACCTCTGAGCTGCTACAACACTCCATGCATCTCGTACCATTTCACACCTATCGGTGCCATCCTACACTGGTGCAACACTCCTATGCCTCTACATCATTGCAGCCTACTAGCTCTACACAATCCTGGGACTCCTGCATTGTAGTCTCTACCCACTCAGCCAGTCTTGCTACTCCTCATCAGGGCTCCTATAGCAAATTCAAATCAAAGAGGTTGGGTACCCCAAGGATCCTGCTTCTATTTCAGCCCTCTTGGGACGATCAGTCCACATCACGTCACCTCCTACCTGGAGGTATGGCTGCATGTGATCCCTCTGCCCACCTGGCTCGAATTTTCCCCTTACTGGAGGTCTCTGCAGGAGTAGACATCTCTACTTGATCTCCTCTCATCTTCTCTAGTTGTGGCTGCTCCACAACCTCCTGAAGCTACTTCACCAATCATGGTTCCTCCACAATTGTCTGAGACTTCATTTGGCGCTGCATGTTGAGAGGTGATTTACTCTCCCTCTCAACCACCAACTATCTAACTTTTGCCTTGCTCCTCAAGGCTTTGTATGCATCGTGTACCTCAAGTGCATACAGGTTCTTGGCTAGCACACCAATCTGTTTCCACTTTCCCGCCGTCACGAAATTTTCTGGAAAAAGAGCTAATTTTAAATCAACGATATCTCCCTCATCCGAACTCCGATTCAACCGATTTTTTGTTTTTTGTTTTGTTTTTTTTTTTTTTGTATTTTCTGTATTGTTTTTTTTTTTAATTTGGGTATTTTTCTACAATGAATGCAAATATGCTATTTGTTTCTGAAAATTTTGTACAGAAATTTTCATATCTGCTCTGCAAACTCTCGGCCCAAAACTCAAAACTTTGAAATCTCCTCTCAGTATATTGTTCTCTCCTTTGATCACCTTTGCTCCGATACCATGTAGAACTTTTTCTACAAAGCCTCACTCCGACACTATGTAGAAATTCCCATTGTAGATCAATAGATTATGCAATATACTAAAACACAATACAAGATCTACTTCTACAACACTTTGTGGAAGCTTTATCACATATGAGTAGTATCAACCAAGAACAGATATAACTGAGAATGAGAAGCAATCACACATAACACAGAAGATATAACCCGGGGAAAGCCTCAGCCTAAAGCCCCAAATCTGTATTATCATACAAGTGGAAATATAGCCAGTATTACAAAAAGAATCAGCTCAAAAGCTATCCTGCTCTCTTTGCAATACCTCTGCTGCTCATAGATTGTCAAATGCCTCTATCTAACCTCTGGTCTGCCCTCCAAACCTCCTATTTCTTTGTGCAATTCTGATTGGGGTCCAATGCAGCCACTTGTGTGAGTTGGCCTCTTCACACACTCACTAACCTCTGATCCAACTACGCAGTCCTGAAGGAGATAAATCCTCATCATGGATGAGCTTCCTTTATAGGAAAAATATTCATCCAACTGATAGTACACTGTCCCTCCTCTGTTCTCAACTGGGTCTCTGTTTTAACTGACATGCATGAGTTATTCATGAGAGAATCTTCAGTTATCTGAAGTGCAGCAGTTATATGCAAGCATGCATTAACTAACTGAACCTACTTAATTTAAACAAATTATTTAAATCAATTATAACTGGACTTGACTCAGTTAACTGAGCCAACTAATTACTACTCAAATTAGAACTCATCCTTATCACTTAAACTGACGGATAAATTCCTCAATTAATAGATAAACTGTTGCATGTTCTCACATAGACCTCATGTTTGATTTTTCACAACTAATTAGCTCATGGTGAATTAATTAATCTATTTTCAAATAGCTGTTAAGTTCAAATTCGAATTTTACTTCCTATTTTTAGTCCAGGGATTGACTAAAATAGGAATCCATCCTGAACTACTAAAAATAGAATGTTATTTTTAGCACTTCCATTTTTCATTACCTGTTGCTCAATCCAGCACTGGTACCAAAGCTGTTATTTTTAGCATTTCTTGTTGCCATTTTCAACACGCAGAACCTATCTTCTGCAGCATGGGCCATTTTCGTTCTAAGCGGCGAGTTAGTGAGTTTTCAAGGGATTTGTATTGGTCGATCAACAAACAATATCGTTGAATATAGCGCGTTTAACGAACTTCTCTTTGGTGCCATTTCACTTGGCATTCGCCGAATCATTATTAGGTTGGACTCACAACTCGTCGTACTGCAACTAACAAACATTTACATCGTCCGAAACCCAACGATTCTTCATATGTTCCTTAGAGTTCGTCTTTTGGAAAGACATTTTGAGTACATTCAATATCAACATATTTCCATAAACTTTAACACATTAATCGATTCATTAGCAAACTATGTGTTAAACAGACATTTGTGACACATGTAAAAGTAAATTTTCAATTCACATCATTAGTTGAATAGGATTGCACATAACCATATATATAAAAACTCTAAAAGTAAAAATAGATAGATGTTTTAAAGTTTTTACAAAATTTGTGTCCAAGACATGTTTGGTCATCTGACCTAAAAACTCAAAATGCATGCAAAAAACATCCTAAGTAGACCTAGTGATGCTCATGATAACAGGTCACAACCTGAGATATCATGCACAAGAGCCACATCCAACAGCCTGGAACACCAATAGTATGGCGTTGCGGCCTCATAGGCAACTCCTCAATCCAAACATCTGGAATACCAAGCGTTAATCCCTCTACATGATCCTGCAACTTTGCCAGTGTCCCGGCCAAATCCAAATCCTGGAGAACTGCTCTCCCAACATTTCTCCGCGCTGGCCCACCTGCCTCCATTTGGTGTCTCATAGGTCCAACAGTTCCCACATCTGTATGCATGAGAATGATTTTAGTTTAGTCTTGGAACATCAAAACACAAAAACATGTCGAAACTTGAAAATCAAAAAACATTTGGTCAAAAACAATTTACCTATAGCACCCCATTAAGCGCCCACTGGTAAACTCAACTCTGGATCTCTAGGAAAATTCATCCCTGTGTATGGATGCTCCTCGATGAAAATGTGTTGTTGATCGATCTAACTGAAAAATGCAGTAGAAAATGTAATCGATGACTGATCAGCATGTCTAGCTATCAATTCAACCCACCTCTACATCTATGGATCTCTAGGACTAGCTACACCCAATGTTACATGCTGAGGTTGCATCAATGGAATTCTCTCTAAGGTAAAAGCAATTAAGAGACATCCATAGCTAAAGTTCTTTGTCTTACCGCTCTTTACCTTTTCCAGTTTCTCTTTTAGTGAAGAAAGTACCGCCTCACACCAATTGAATAAAGTTGGCTCAAGACACTCAAGTGCACACTACATGTATGATCTGTTCGCCATATGAAGTGTCACACTGCCTGCCAACTTTGCGATGGTGAAACGGATTGTTCTCAAAGGAAAATCACGAATATCTTTGATGAGTATCTTTTCGTCCTTGCTAGGGTGCGTACCTGGCCGGCAGAATTGTCGAACATAGTCCCTCATTGATTCCCCTCCACGAGAAGAACCTGAAAGTGAAATGGGGGCACCTTGTCTCAAAAAACCTATAAGAAAGTAAACATCATTGATCATAATAGGGATCACTTTGTCCCTTATGTGAAAAACCTGATCCGTTGAATCCCATACATGAACTAGGAACTACAATAGTTCTGATTGTTGCCTCATTCCGAACAACCTGAAGTATTTGAGCAACCCACAGTTTTTGAGGGCCTCAACTGTACCCGGATTATTTAGGGAAACCATGTCTTCTTCTTCATTCTCTCTTTCTTGCCAAGTAATGGACATTTTGATCCGATGAAAGCCTGAAATCAAACCACAAGCTTAGTTAGGATCCTTTTCATGCACAAAACTAGAGAAATGTTTGGCCAAATTGATGAAATAAGTTTGTGAAACTCACCCAGCGCAACCCAGGCAAGGAGATAGTACACTGCAGTACAGCTAGCCTTCTGTCTGGGTGCTCCCCAATGCATTTTTTGACATGGAAGCCTGCGCTTATCCCAGGGCAAAATATTCAAACCCCAGGGGCCCTAAAAACCCGAAAAACTTGCATGAAACAGTAAAAGAATGACATGAAAAGAAAGAGGAGGGGTAGATCTTTTACCTAGTTCAGATGGCACAAGAAATGATCCACAGAATCTCTCGCAATCAGCTACTGAAGATCAAGGTAAAAATAGGGTCAGAGCACAAACTGAATGGTAAATATCAAATGGTGAAAATAACATGGTAAATTCTTGTTTTTATGTTTATTTCATAATCAGTAAATGAGTAAACTTTAGTATTTACCTATTTTTACCAATGAAACATGTATGTTTAATCCATTTGGTGTTGCTTTGGACAGATTTACAGCTGACTTATAGAATTTGACATGCACGATCGTGAATTGTACTTTGACCACAGAGCATACTTTTATCTCTTTTTCGAGCTCTGTTAAACATCGAAAAATGAACCTCCTTGGAGTCCTATTTAGGCTCTTTTCAAACCCTAGAAATATGAAGAGATTGCCACGCGCTTGTCCTTTTCATCTCGTTAACGGATTGGAAACGACATCTACTAAGTATAAGTTTAACCCTTTTCTGGACTGGCATAGATTATTTACGAAAAAGGAATATGTTGACCAAACATGGTCAATAGGTTCTCTCTTGTATTGTTTTATGCTTTTTCAGACTTGAGAGACAAATCTACGAAAAATAACTTGTGGACTTTTCTTTTTGTTCCTTTTCAAACTCTCTAAACATGGAAAGGACCAAGTTATCATTGTCGTTAAACTCGTTAAAACATCAAATAGCGAAAAACTTGTCCATCATGACAAGACGGAGTTTCACCTTCACAAGACTTGTTAAAACATCACATAGCGATGGATTCACCTGAAGGGTGGAATTATACAACAAGCATATGTTATCCTCCTCAAGCTTGATAAAAAATAAAGAGGTATTGGTCAACAATGACTGGGGAAAATGGGAAAAGGGGTAAACCACTTTATGGCAGCAGGTCACTCTTGAACATGACACTTTCACTTCATCACTGTGACTACATGGGTTGGGTTATCTGCTTGATGGTCATCATACCTTGGTCTATCATACCATCCATTACTTTGGTTTTGGGTCAATGCTGCCAATTCATTCAGTGTCGCCGACATGTTCAAGAGAAGTCATTCAGTTTAAATTCATCTTTTTCAATACTCATAAACCTACATTTTCATGACCACCATTCCTGAACCTTGTGTCATCAATCACATTCCATCTCCAAAATCATTACACTCTTTTCATGTTGTTGATGTGGGATACATCAAGGCCCTCTTGCGATGAGTCACTTCTTGTCAACATCAGCACATTATCCAATAAGTTCACTTAGAAACACCCTTTCAGTACCTTGAGGCTTGCATACATCAATGGCAAGTTTCTCGCTTCTAGCGATAGGTTGACATCACTGGCCTTCGACCGAAATACTTTGTATGGTGTTCGACATCAAAACATCCATTCACACCATGTAGAATGTACTGCAGTACCTTGAGGATCATTATCATCATCGATGATTTCTCTCGTGTCTGTTAACGGCTTGCATCATTGGCTGGTATCCAGACGGTTTCTTCCCATGTTCGACTTCAAATCACATATTCACATGGTTAGACTCGTACTTGAGCGAACGATTGAATGAGATAGAAGACCCCAGATCTAGTTTCATCCATCCGGGCTGTGATTTCAGGAAAGTACCAAATCATTCATACAATGGCTTTACTTGATGGTCATCAGATCATGGGTCTATATCTGTAGACGACTATCTATGTACTTGTAATGAAAGTTTAGAGCTGAGCATGGGTATGCCTTCCCTTAACAATTCATGAGAAAAAATATATCATGATATTATGTATTGTAATCGATGCAGATCACCATCCACTTCGGAACCTCCTAATCACATCGTAAAGCATATCACTCGACATTATTATTTTCGACTTCATGCTTTAGGGGGCAGATGTTACAGATCCATTTGGGCACATCATTCCCATCATTCATATCAGTACTATTAGGGCTCATCAAACCCTAATTTAGTTGTTACATGCCCTAGACAAGTCATCACTTTGAATGCCTCCTTCCTTAAGAGTTTCTTGGCCTGAAGCCCTCTAGAAACATCTCCTTGAGGGACTAGCGCAGCCTTGGTCAGGGGTAAGTGCACTTTAGTGTAGGTAAACCCATGCCAGGGTGCTTTCCAGAGCACTTAGGCCCGCTTTGACATGCACTAGGCGAGATTGAGCGAAATCATCATAGGGTTTTGGGAATATTCTTATCTTCTGGATCCATCTAGAATATTCCCACACTTATCATCTCCTATGAGCTCGAAATTGGATAGGAAATGAGTTAAGTAACCTCCCATCCTCTGATCCCTTACTCCATGGAAACTAACCCTAATTTTGGAAGGCCATTCCATACCCTCATTTATGACAAAACCTCCTCCATTTTCCTATAAATTGAGCACTCATCTAAGTGATCAGGGGCTAGACTTTGAGAATTTGTAAGGAGATATTGTTGGTGTAAGGATTGAGATTGTAAGCAAGTATTGTTATGCTGCCAGAGTGTTGTGCTTTTGATGTGATGTTGGTTGGAGCCCAAGCTGGAAGAGTGACAATGGATCGGACTTCATGGTTGTAATTATTCCTTCTACTTAATAAAGTTGTTTACACCTCTTCCCATATTCTTATATTTACGTATGATGATTATATGTGTAAATTATTTCGATTCCATTTGCTTATAGTAGATAGATCTCTTCCTTTGATTGGTTTTTGTCCTTTGTTTATGATTGTAGGTACTTGTCGAGAGGATTAAGTTCGAGAAGGAGTGACGGGAGCCATCCAAAGGAGACAAATGGAAAGAAAAAGATAACAAGTAGTTCCCTTGTATTATTTATCTTCTATATAAAAAGGTTAAGCACTTTAAATCTGTTGTTCTAGGTGTAGCTACGCATCTAGGGAAATTTTGTTTATCTGTAGATGAAAAATTCCACATAACACTAGTAGGTGCACAAAGGGAATTTAAATTCCATGCAATGATCATATGGACAATTCATGATGCCCCAAGGCTAACACATTTTTTTTTGTATGTTATAACATTCCATTACACTTTAATAGTGTTTAATTTTATGAATTCCATGTCATGCATCATTCTTAAATAACATACTTCAAATAATTGGTATATAATTTAATCCATCTCTTACAAGTCTTCAAACAAAGGGTAAATTTTCATGTTCATTTTGTGGCCCTAAGATTAAATCTCATCATTCTAAGAGTTTAGGAAAGGAGGTGTTTGATGAGTACAGGAAATTCCTCTCTAAGAACCATAGGTATTTGTTGATGGTACTGGAAATTTGTCAACCAAGGAGGTCTCCCTGATGTGAAGTCTAAGTTAGACCTCACACTGTTTGGATTAGGAGCTCCATCCAGAGTATTGACCCAACCACCATAACTCAAAGGTTTTCCTCAGCTGCAATGAATAATATAAGAGAGTATGCACATAACCTTTGAAATCAGCAAGCAAGTTGACACGATGAAACACCAATTACAATGTGTAAAATAAGAATTTCATGAGAGGGAAGAAAGAGTGAGTCTCTAGAGGGAAATTAATAGTAATATCCTAAAAAAGGCACACGAGAGAAAGGAAATATTTGTTAGTTATCTAGCGAAATATTTCACATAGACACAATGAACATTAAAGAAAATACAACACACATTCAATAATATAAGTACCAAACCCAATGAAACAATTCAATTTCCTTAGTACATATGAACAAAACATATACCGCAAAAATCTAAAGAATAGTCTTACAATATTCACAATACATGCATGAAAATGTGTTGACTCAGTGAGATTAGGATTATTAAGTGAAAGATCCAAGTACATAGTTACAATGGCAAGCCTCTAGCTCCAATAGTGGAACATTAAGTCACTTCTTGCTTCTCTAAAGAATGATCTTCTCTCCTATGATAAGCTAGAAAATCCAAGGCTATCTCTCCAAAGTCTATGACTCCCAAAATCCTTTTGCTTGAGTTATGAGGGTGTATTTATAATGAGAGGAATTACCTTTCATATCCCTATGACTCTTGGACTTCCAAGTGACTCTTGAACTTCTACAAGACTCTTGGGTTTTTCCTAGTGACTCTTTAGTCTACATGTGACTATTCATATTCCACATGTGACTCTTGGACTTCCACACATTTACATTTCTAACTTTCTTTAAAATTTCATAATTACATCACAAATGATGTGGAAACATGATAACACATATGACTCTTGAGATGAAAATTTTACAAGACATGACTTGACACTGATGACATGGACTTTATGATGGTGTTTCAATCCCACTCTTCTCTTATTGTTGCTATCTTTGTATATTCATGATATATATTGCATGTTCTTCCTACTTCTCCTCCAAAATGCTTGAAGATATGGAGTCTTCTATGTGATCTTGAACTTCCAACTTATTTTTCCATCTACTGTCCCTTCGTCTTCTTGTTCGGTGATCATCCTATTTGCAGTATTCTTTAGTGTCACCTTGCATGGTCTCCTTATCATATTTCTTGAGTACCATCTTATCAAGTTAAGATATAATACTTGCAAGTGAAATCCACTCATGACAAGATGACATCAGTCTAGCAATCTCCTAGTCTAATTCTCTTCATTGAATCCATTGGTTGACCTGGAACTTGGTACTGGATAGGGAGGAAGGCTCAAGGATAGTGTAGTGCATAGCTCCAAAAGACAAGGGTGAGGGACTGATAACTGAAACTACACAATGCGCAACAATTGGATGCATGAGAAGCGAGACTATGCAATTTAGGGTCACAATGAGGTAGGCTTTCCCATTGTGGTTGTGCAATACACAATTCAGGAGAGAGAGAGCCATTGGATTGTATATTTGTGTAGTTCAGGGAGACATATTGCTCCTTGCAATTGCATAATTCATAAAATGAGGCTGACTGGGAGGTAATGTTGTGCAGTTATGGGGAGTGGGAGGTTATTCTTGGGCACTGTGACTTCACAATGCATAGTCCTTGGAGGAAATGACTACACATTGAGCAGTTCTAGGAGGCAAGACAATCTTCTTGTGGCCCGAGATTGTGCAATGCGCAGTTTAGGGAGGCAGTTTGAGAGGAGGTTGACCAGAGAAGGATCAATTGCAAAAAATGACTAAGTGTGGGATTAAAAAAGTGAGAGATGGAACCAAAACATGACGTGAACATGATCACACACTTATAGGTGGTCAACCACTCAGTAAAGAATCATTTACCACCCATAATCAACATGTTCTTGTTGAAGTGACAATGGTACAATACTTACCACCAAGTGCAACACTTAAGATACACTTTGTGACACAAGTGACGAGACTAGTGAAACAGTGCTCAAGACTTAGGAAATGTGTCTAATGCGTGTCTTTAAGATGGATAGAACATAGTAGTGTAGGAGAATGCATCATAAGTAACCTTCAAGAATTTACAAATGAATCCCTTTGACTAGATGTGACACTTCCCTAATCACGAGATGACACTTGCGAAAGTAAGGGAAAAGTGAAAACGACACTTGCAAAGCCTAAATAAAGTGAAAGAGACATATGCAAGAGCAAAGATAACATGAAAATAACACTTGTTAAAGTGAAAGGTAGTAAAAACAACAATAGTGAATGTGAAAGTGACACTTGCAAAAACAAAGGTGTGTTAAAGTGACAATTAGGAAAACTCAATGAAATAGAAGTACGATTTCCACCAAAGTGAGGGAGATTGTCAATCAAGAGTGCTCACTGACTATTGACAAAGGTTGAATATTGCGTAGGCTCTGCCTTGATAGACTACGTTATGCTTGTTCAAGCTTTCATAGAGGAAGTGTGCTTATGTATTCATTATGAACTGAGCATGTGTGAGAAAGTGACTTTGATACTTAGAAGAAGACTTAACACTTTGCAAAACATTCGATGACCACGAAGTGACCATGGAACGATAGATCATTGGATCCTCAATAGGCTCCAAAATTCAAGTGTGTGAAAATTTTTGGAGGGTGTTGTCACAACGACAATAGTATCGAAGTACCGAAAAACATGTTTTCTATGGCAAAGAAGAGACTGGATTAAAACCACAGAGAATGACAGAGCATCTATGGAATTTGGAATATAATAGAATTAATCATCAAGGTATGGATCGACAAATCATCTATGTATCATACATGAAATGTTTGGAATATTTTATATTTTTTTTTCATTTTGTTCATTGTACTAATTGATAAGAATTGTTTTAATATCTTTAATTATGATTCACCTTGAAATTCGTGATCATGAAGACAATAATAATGGGGTGCTTCCACGAGGAATGAAAAGTTATCTCATACAATTCAATAGGCTCCCATACTATGAGCACCTAGAAATTGTTCATTTGTTTGATACAATGCACATTGGGAAGAATGTAACAGAAACATTATGACGAATCTTAGATGGAAGGAGTGACAAAGAAAAAATTGTCAAGATTTGTAATGACATTAAGGAGGCCAATCATGCAATGCAAAGTGTGATTCATTCAAATAGCGATGGATACAAAAATATAATCCCCCTTCCACGGTTATTGACAAATAAAAAAAAAACAATAATTTAAAAGATTTCATTGAAAAAATTAAATTTCCCATTAGATTTTCTTCAAACATAAAGAATATCCTAACAAATAAAGGTGAATTAGGTGGGGTAAAAACTCATGATTGGCATACCTTGATTAAGGTAATTATTTTGGTGTATATATTTGTATATTGGTGAAACATCTATTAGTTTTTTTTACTAATATAGGAATAAATAATGAATATTCATTTTTTTGTTATAGTATGTTCTACCTCTATCTCTCCCAAACAACTTTGACAACAATGTCAAACAAGTTATATATCAGCTTGGAAAATACATGAGGTAAGTGGTGATTTATATGCAAAGTGTAATTTAATTTGTTCAATTTGTCACGCAACTTATATTTGATTGCATGTGTTTTACTTGTAATGTACTTATATATACTTTTTTGTTGAAACATGTGTTTGCATCAATTGTACATGGTTTTCATCTAAATAAATCGATAAAGAAGAAATAAAGTATTGGAGGATACAAATTACTTATCTAATGTGTGAAATGAAAAACTATCTATCTCCAACATTTTTCAATGCACAAGAACACTACCTCATACACCTAGTTGAGGAGATTGAAAAGTGTCGACCTGTGCAGACATGGTTAATGTGGATGGTTGAGAGGCATTTGAAATCATTGAAGGCTTTGGTTAGACAAAGGAAATGTCCTAAGGTTTCTATGGTAGAGGGATATATGGTATATCAAGCCATCGTGTATAGTACTCAATATATTCCTAAATTCACTGCAAATATTAATGTTGATCACATTTGGGATGTCAACTCCATCAACAAATTTGAAGGGGAGCACCTATTGGGGAAAGGTAGAATGAGGAAAGTGACATGTAAGTAGATGGTGGATATTTATAACACATTTGAATTTTGGTTTTTATGTACATCGTAGTTATTTAATTTTTAGTCTTCCATCATAATCCATTATTATGAAGGTATACCATGGAAACTAATTATATGTGAATTGTTTTATTTTAATATAGCTAGACGAGAGTGGGATGCAATACATTTATACATTTCAAATAATATTTATTGGATGAAGATATGGATTGAATTATGTAAAAAATCTAAGAAAAGTGAAGAATTAGTTTTGCAGTGGTTGTTGGAGCAAGATGTGATTCAACCAAGTACCTCACCTTGTGGGTCACCAATCATGATTGTGCGAAAGAATGATGGGGCATGTAAAATATGCATGAATTATATAGCATTAAATAATATATACTCAAGAATTGGTACCCCCTACTTAGTGCTGATGATTTTTTAGATTATTTTCAACAAATGAAACATTTCATTAAGTTTCAATTAAAATCAAAGTATCGCCAAGTTTGAGTCAAAGAAGAAGACAATTGGAATATTGTCTTCAAACCTAAACAAGTTTTGTATGAGTGGTTAGTCATGCCCTTTTTTTCTATGTAATGAAACATCTACATTCATGAGATTAATGAATGGTGTTTTTCACCCTTATCTAAACTCATTTTTCATTATTTATTTGGATGATATACTAGTTTACAATGTTATATAGGAGGAGCACATATCACACTTGATGCAGGTGCTAGGGACTTTGAAGAAGCACCAACTATTTGTAGATCTCAAGAAATGTGAATTTGCAAAACATTCTTTGGCATATTTATGATATGTTATTGGTGGAGGGAGCTCAAGATAGATCCTACAAAGATAAAGGCAACCATGAAGTGGTTGGTGCCTACACATGTCTTTGAAGTCAAGAGTTTCATTGTGGAAACATAGTAGCTAAGGAAATTCATAACTTCATTTTAAATAGTATCTACACCACTCCATATTATAATAGTGTGTGCATAGATATTCTAGTGGAAGAACGGTCATTATAAGGATTTCAAGTGTTGAAAAAGAAAATAATCCAAGCACTAGTTCTGACATTACAAAAATTGCAGCATCTCTTTGAAGTGGAGGGAGATGTGAGTGGCTATGCTATGGGAGTAGTCTTGATGCAAGGAGGAAGGCCTATATGCTACCATTTTGAATTATTTCATGGGGAAGTCCTTAACTACCTACCTATGACAAGGAGCTTTATTCTCTGGTACATTCTATCAAAAAGTAGAAACACTATATAATGGAAAAGGAGACAATCATCCACATAGATCGCCAATTTATACAATACTTACAGACCCATAGTAACCTACAACATATCAAACACAACAACTAGATGGGGTTCTTATAGAGATTCATTTAGTCATTAAATACATGAAGGCTAGCACAAATTGTTGGAGAATGTAGTAGGGCAGCTATTAATTCAATTTCTCCTTAATATTAATAATTGCTTGTGAACTTTAATCATCTTCTTGTGTTTATTTATTATATCATCTTCATCAAACAATTATCAAGTGAAAAATAGTAATGACAATGGACACAAAAAATAGGCTTCAAGATTGGGAAAAACCCCTACAAGGGGAAAACCCATACAATATTTTATCTTCATATAGAATCTACTTCAAATGAGAAAAGCAAGACCCAAACATCTATTGAAATATTGAACTAGGTTCGGTCTTCATAATGACATATGTAATCATGATTTTATGTATTTTATGTAATGAGAAAATTAAATTTATCATTTTTATCTTTGACACATGGGTTTCATGCTCAAGGAAATTTATTTTATAGGTGAAGATCCCATTGAGATCTTCTAGGGCTTGTCATTAAGTCTACAAGTCAAGAAGTTCATTGTCATGTATGAAAGGCCCTTCTTGGGCATGTTACATATTGTAAAGAAAATTATTTGTGTCAAAATAGAGTCAAAGGACCCTCCAATACCTTGTTAAGATGCAAGCAAAAATTCATCCTACCAAACAGTGACAAGTTGACCTAGGGATAGTGTCAATTCGGGCCACAAGCAGTGACATGAAGCCTATAAATAAAGAGATCAACCTCACTTTTTAGGGCATTAATCAAGTTAGTTTTGAAGCTAAAGAAGTCTGAGTAATTCCAACGAATGAGAGAGAATGAAAGGAAGGTTATAAGGATTTCTTTTGGGTCATTCACCTCACACGTGAAAGACAATGAGGGATATTTTTTGTAGCTACGAAGATCAAAATTGTAGCCACTTTTGGAGGACAAATAATAAGGTGTCTAAGATCATTTTCCAAGTCGAGTTTTCAAGGAAGGAAGATAATCTCCAATGAATAAGAGAAGTCCCACAAATCTTCCCTAATCAATCCACACGTATGGAATCACAGAGATTACAAGCTAGCCAAAATTTGCAGACATGTAATAGAGGCCAAAAATTTAAGAGAGGTTGAAATCTGTATAGTTGCATTCAGTTTGACCAGCGTTAACTTTGTGAAATAAGTGTCGATTGAAATTAAATATTTGACTTGGTCTTGGAGGGTCTTTGTCAAGGGTTATAGGTCTTCAAATTCATCAATTGAAGTTCTATAAGAAGAGAATAATTCTAGTGAGTTTTGCTCTCAATTGGAGAGGTTTTGGCCTTGGCTGATCGCTTATATCTTGTGTCCTCTTGTCTCATTGTTCTTTATGGTTTGGTAGTTTTTTGATGATAATAACACAATAATATTCAAGTTGAATAATAATCTAATCAAGATAAGTAAAAATACATCACAAGAAATTACCAAAGTAAGAGAAATCAACTAACTTGTTGCCCCTAGATTTCTCAACACGTTATCCAAGCTAAGGTGACTACATCAAGGAAAGGAAACTTAAAGGAGGATGCGCAAAGGTTGAAGCACAAGAGGGTCGTCTAGGAAACATCAAGAGAAAAATTCACATATGTAAGAAGGGAAAATTGAAATCACGAAGAAGCTACAAAAAATACTAAAGAAGTGTCTCCTCTAAGAGCAAAGTCATAAGAAGGCTCGTACCAAATTATGGGCACAAAATTCTCAAGTTTTGATATCAAAGTAGAAAAGAAGTTACAATTAACTATATATATCTCTCTCAAGAAGTTGAAAGGAACCGAACTCATTCCAAATATAAGCGAAGTTCTGGGCTAAAATATTATCCCTTCACCAAGTAATTAGACCTCCGAATTGTGTACATAAAAGAGTGATTTTTTAGGGACACTTTATCATTGTTTCAAGAGGAAATAAGAATGAACTTCTGTGCCTTGAAAAAGAGTATTGTTTACATCACCTCAAGAAGCCAAACCTACTATAGAAACCTCAAAACCGAATTTCTAGGCATCCTCATAAAAGGATCGAACTCCTCAAAAAGAGCGAGAACCTCATTAAGTGGAGGTAGTCAAGATAAGTCATATTTTTATCATTGATTACAAAACCCAAGTTTGTGGTGAATAAAATATCTATGGCACTAAGAGTGAAAATACCAATCATTCAAATATACTTGTTATATATAGCACAATCAATCACTCAAGAAGGTTGACCTTCAAATGGAATTTCCTTGATAATCATCTACACGTTCTCATAAGTGGTGAAACCAAGAATATATAGGTAGTAAATAAATATAATAAGAAGAATCTCTACTGTGAATTTTTGTAGCAAAGAATTCTTGTAGTCATCAAAGTATCATAGAACAGCTATAGTCATACTATATCTTAAAGGAACTCTTGGAGAAGCAGGTCCCATCAGAAGAGCAGTAATATCCCTGAAGATTCACTAAAAAGAAGTCATGAAGATGCCAAAAGGTCCATAAAGATTACAATACCTTCATAAAGGAACCATGGCATATGAAAGTACAAGACATTACAGGTAAGTAACCATGAGGTATGTGTGGCATATTTTATTAAGGGTCCATCATAATATGTTTTAGGGTTGAAGCTATGACTCTAGGGTTTGTAGTTATTTCAATATCTTAAACTTTAAATGGCTCATAAAAAACCCTAGCAATTAGAAACCCTAATCTTAAGGTACTTGTTCCCTAGGATTTGATTTCTAGGGTTTTTTAATATTCTAGGGCATGGGATAGACCTTAGTATGACATGAAGAGAAAATAATTTGGTCTAGGGTTTAAGCTTAAGAAACCCCAGGATGACCTCATAATTGCATGAAAACCCTAGAAATATAACTTGACATCATGTTTTGGTATCGTATACTTTTCTTGGGGTGCTTGTCAATTAACATTGTAGGTATAGGAAGTAAAGGAAGATGGTTGGGATGATCCTTTATTTTTTAGACATGTGATGGAAGGATGGAACTATATGAACCCTTGGATCCTCAGGCACTATTCATGATGTAATTGTAGAACTATGGATGTTTGATTCATAGTAAGGAGAAGTAGGAGGTGAAAAAGACCTCTACCATGGCAGTCAAAATGAGAAGCATTGCCAGTATGGTAAGATGCATCATATTAAGAGATGACATCATTTTACAAGCAAAGCAAGAGCTCATGATTAGAGAAGCCTAAGAGAATATTTGAAGTACAAGTCTACATGCATGTAGCAAGAAAGTAGTTATTGATAACTACATTGAAATCATAAATAATACATATGGTTGAAAGAAAGTAATCTAACATGATAGAAGGAAGCCATACATAATCATCATTATAAAGGAGCATTTGCAAGATGAGGACAATCAAAATCCTCCATTGGAATCTTTCTTAGAAGATTCAACTCTACCTAGAAGAAGAAAATATCTTGCTAATGGTCTACATTCAACCTTGTGTTGGATCATTTGTTTAGAAGGACGATAATATGATTACATAGGAGTGAAATTGATTGAAATAATTCTAGGCAAGGAAAGGAAGTTGCCAAAGGAAGTCTAGATGACCAAAAGAAGAAAAGAGTTATTTATATATTTGACAGAATAAGTCATGTCATCATATAGTTTTGTGAATAAATGCTCCACCTAATGAGCATGATCAAAGAAAAAGGGGTCTCTACCTTTAGTAAATTGCATGGTTCACATATTGATAAGATGAAATCAGCATAATATTCCCTCATATGAAATATGAGGTGGTTGACAAATATGAAGGAACCATGGATGGAAGTTATCGGGGAGAAATGTGTGAAGAAAGAAAGAAGAAATCGTGAAAGATACAACTATGGTCACATTCGATGACTAGAAGAAATGGCTATGACATCTCCATAAAGAAGGTATGAAGACCCCGATAAGGTCTATAAAGAAAGGATACCCTTGACATATGAAGTATTGGGTATGTGTTTATGAATGTGCAGGATGTTGATGTTGCAAGCAAGAAGGATGCCATGATGAAAGGTCATCATAAAAGGTAACTTTTATTTGATGTTCATTTTTTATTTTTGGACAACAATTGGATGGGTTCATACAGGGCTATTGAAAAGAGAGTTGTAGATGTCACCTACAACTAGCACTCATGATATTGGATGGAAGATCCTAAACATGACATGGAAAACGTAGCAGTGTGAAGAAAAACTAGATGTGGACTAGAAGATCACTTTTAGGAGAAAAGAAGGATGCCCTGACTAATTTGGTTTGTGAAAGTGATAGATGATCGATGCCCTATCAACGATGAAGGCTCCATAATGAAGAAGATGAAATTCATGACATCGAAAGGAGGATTTCTACTAGCAGTTCAAGGTACCATGATCTCCACCAAAGAGATGTTATGGGAAACATGTCTTTGGTTTAGAGGGAGCTTGGGTACATTCCTTTTATAGGAATGGGTTGGTCCTCCCTGGTTAAGAGAGAGTGAAAAATATGATTCTCTACTTCATGTGCCATGCACTAGACCGGGACTAACAACCGTAAGTGATCCAGACTTATGTAGGAATGCAACAAATCACAGATATAAACATAAATATAGAGATGCAACAGAAATAAATCTTCATTTCATTACTATCAAAGAACTGAAATATGCTTACAAGCATAATGGAAATAAACCAGTATGGGAGATGGTAGCTTATCTCTAAGAAGAGATGTGGCTACTACATGCCTCTGAACTATGTTACAATGAGGCTCAATGGCCTTTTTATCATTAATAAATAATGGGAAACCCTAAACATCCAAAAAATAACCCTAGGAGATGAAGCGCCAAAAGCTTGTGGGCCCCATTGGGGAAAGTTGGAACGTCAACTTCCTGGGGTCGTAACTTTAGCATATGATCTTTGTTTGACTATCATACTACCTCATTTCGAAGATCTCCAAGAAGAGCCCAAAAAAATGGGTAAAGGAATTTGGCACTTTTTCGGTCTCTCCGTTTTCCCAAGAAACGTATTTTAGGCCCTTGAAACGACTTTGAAAATTTAGGACCCGAAAAACTGCTAAAAATAGTAAGTTGTACTACAATCAAGGAAAATGAAAAGAAACGGTGGGGGTCCAAGTGGAATAGGTGGGTGGCCACCAATATCCACCAGGATCAATCCTCCCCCCTTAGGAAGAAATGGTCCCCATTGAGTTGAGTGCTTCCATGAGATGGGAAAACTTCTGTTGAACTTGGTCCTTAGTGAGCCACTTGCCTTGGTGAAGGAGTTGGCCTGATTTGACAACTCGATATAGTTGGATCCTCTGTTCACGAGTATTCTTGATCTGTGTGTCCATTATCTTGTCAGTTGTGGCCTGCTTGATGTAACTTGGGTTGAACTCTATGGGTGTCAACTGCTTAACAACGTTGGATGTGTCCAACAATGGGGGCAAGTATGGTCAAAACCAATCCACATTAAATACTGGGTGTAGGCCAAGGAACAGTGGAATGTTGAGCTCAAAGGTATTTTCCCCTATAGCCTTAGTGATGGTGTACAACCTAGTGAGGTTCTCCTTCTGTAAATGTAACCAAACTTTTTCACCCACTTGGAACTTGTGTGGCACTCCCTGATCATGACGTTGCTCGTACTTAGCATTGGCTCTGTCCAATATGTCATGGACCTACTAGCAGATGTGTTGAATGTGCTCAATGAAGTTGTTAACCTGAACAGCTTTGGACTAGGCATGAGTCAAATCTGCGTGAGTAGATACAAATGGTATGGCCACATTAATGGGACATGGTGGCTGGAATCCCAACCCCACCTGAAAGGGATTGTGGTCAATTGAGCTATGGAGAGCTCTATTGTAGCTATGTTGTACATAGGGGAGGATTTCATCCCATGTGCATGGATGCTTCAAGTTGTACATGCGCAAAATGTGTACAATCATCTTGTTGACAACCTCTATTTGGACATCAATTTGGGAGTGGAAGGTCGTGGACTTAGTGAGCTTGGTACCCAGCATCACCCAAAGGCTTGACTAAAATGTACTCAAGAACCTGTTGTCCCGATCTGAGATAATGGACCGTGGAATCCCAAAATGTATCCACACTCGTTCAAGGAAGATCTTAGCAGTGGAATCTGTTGTGATACTCTTCTTGCAAGCGGCCAGAATGGCCATCTTAGAGAATCTTTCGATGACCACGAATACGCAGTCATTGCCATGCTCAATATAAGTAAGGCCCAACATGTAATCCATGTAGATGGTTTCCCAAGGCTGACTAGGAGTAGGCAAAGGAGTATATAGGCCTTGCTTCTTGATTTTTGGTTTGGAAATGGCACAAGCAGTATAGGATTTGATGTACTTCCTAACATCATGTCAAAGGTTCGGCCAGTAAAAATACTTTTGCAGCACTGCCACTATTTTCTCTACGTCGAAATGTCCAGAGACTTGAATCTAGTGCACTTCCCAAATCATCTTGGAATTCTCACTTGCAGAAACACAGAGGTGTACCAGGTGGCATAACAGCACGTCTTAGAGGTGGAAATATGGAACTTGGTTGCCTTGGAGGAGCATCTAGTATGTGTTCCTGAATTCTGGATTGCTCTTGTAAAGATGTGGCCACCCCAAAGTCTCGTGTCCAAAAGAGTCAAAAACATTCATTAGCTCCATAATCGGTGGTCGACTGAGACAGTCTACAACATTATTGGTGCTTCCCTTCTTGTATTTGATGTTCAAATGGAATTGTTGTAGATATGTGGACCATTTCTAATGGTGAGTATTCTACAACTTCCCTTGTGACTGTATGAACTATAGGGGTCAGTCATCTGTGTGGATGACTATTTCCTTCCCCATAATGTAATTCTTCCATTATTGACAGGCCTACATAATAGAATACATCTATTTTTCATAGGTGGGATGCTTTCAGACTATATCTGAAAGTGTCTCACTATGATATGCCATCGAATGACCCTGTTGGGTAAGAACTTCACCAATAACATAGTCAAAGGTGTCTGTATCAATTTTAAATGGTTGTTGTAGGTCTGGTAATGTGAGTACTTGTGTAATGAATAGGTGATGCTTCATCTCGACAAACACCTTCTATTGGGATTCAAAAAACAAAAACAAAACCCAAAAAAACCAAAAACAAAAACTTTGCTTTTGCTCTACCCTTGGTGACTTGAATCAAAGGCCAAGTGATATGATAGAATCCCAACACAAACCTCTAATAGAAATTGGCAAGACCCAAAAATCTACGGAGCTCTATTAGAGTGGTTGGGGTTGGCCAATCCCGAATAACTTGTTTCTTGGTTGGGTCCACATGCACACCCCGCTCATTAATGATGTACCCCATATATTGAACCTGGGTCATACCAAAAGTGCATTTCTCCAAATTGGTACACAATTTGTGTTGTCACAAGGTTTAGAGGACCTGTTGGATATGGTGTATGTGCTCTTCCCAACTCCAGATGAAGATCAAGATGTCGTCCAAGTACACTACCACGAACAAGTTGGTGAAGGGTCGAAAGATGGTGGAAAGATGACATGCATCAATCACATGAAGGTTGCAGGGGCATTCGTCAACCCGAAAGGCATGACCATCCATTCGAAAAGTACCTCCTTGGATTTAAAGGTGGTCTTCCACACATTGGAGGGTTCAATTGGTACCTGGTGATAACCATACTTCGAGTCAATCTTGCTGAAATATTTGGCCACCCTGATCTAGTTCAAAAGGTCATCAATCTATGGGATTGGATACCTATTCCAGACAATGATCTTATTCAGTGTCTGATAGTCAATACAGAGTCTTTAGGTGTCATCTTTCTTCTGTACCAACAATACCGAGCTCCCACGGGGTGATGAACTTGACCTAATGTGCCCTTTCTACAACAACTCCTGAATGTGTCTCTTAATTTCATTGTTCTACATAATAGAGAATTGGTAGATCGATTCATTAGGTAGCGATGCACCCGATCTTATATCGATGGAGTGCTTGACCTGAAAATGCAGGGGTACCCCTATGGGTGAGCTGAAGATGTCCCTATACTCTTCCACGACTTTGTCCATCTATTGCAACCATGCGGAAGAGCCTTGTCTAGAGGCTATGGGTGTGGCCATAAACTTATTCTTTCCTTGAGGGAAAATCATAAGGAAGACAAATTTCTCGGTCTGGGAAATGATCTTAGTACATTACTTCACAGAGTTCAAAGAGATGACAGTAGGCGGTGCTACCTCTAGTATCCTATATAACTTATTGCCCAAATAAATAGTAACTTTGTGAGGCCTAGACTCATACACAACATGATACCTCCACAAGTATGGTTGGCCTAATAATACATTACAAACTTCAAGAGGAGCAACATCACATAGTACCTCATCTAAGAAGGGTTTGATGTTGTAGGGAAGGCGACACTGTTGGCTGACACAGAGATCCCGTCCCTTGTGAAGCTACCCGATGGTATACGACTACAAGTGTGGTGTGGTTGATAGGCCTAATCGCTTCACGACCTATGCTAAAATGAGCTTCTTTTGGCTTCTGTTGTTGAAAATGAACTACAACGGAGAAACCTTCACCCACATTTCTAAGTGGAAGAGTTGTTCTCCCTCCTCTAGATCTTTGAGCTCAATCTTCTGGATCTTGGTGGTGGCAAAGGTGGCACTAAGCTCTGCATCAAAAATTTGCTTCCCTTTGTCATTACCCTTGGTAGTTTCCAACTCAAAATCGGAACGTACATCTAATTCAAAAACCTTCAACTTAGACACCAGTGACTGCTTGGCTCAACACTCACTTGTTTCGTGAGTGGGGTTTTTAAGAAACTCACACCATTTCACTATTTCCTTTCTCTTTGTGGTGTTTTTCTTTGCTTACGTCTTCGATGGGTTATCCTAGATCGTTCCACCTTGTATTTTTCCTTTGTTCTGCGGTTTGCGGGTGCCTTTCCCTTGCTTTGGATTCGTAGATCCAAAGTCTCTCTTCTTCTATTTAAATTTCTAATCGATCTTGACAGCATATTGATAGGTGGTGCCAAGCGAGGAGATGTCCAGGAACTCCATCTCGTCCTAGATGTACTTGTGTAGACAGTCACGGTACTTAAGTACTAAATTCTTCTCAGAATACTTAATACCCAACTTCGTGCAAAGGGTATGAAAAATATTTGTGAACTTCAACACATCTTGGTCCCTTCCATCTCGCAATGTGATCCACTTTATATATTTATCTTCATAGCTCCTGACTGGGTAATATTGTTCCTTAATGGCGACTCGGAAAGAATTCCAAGTGGGTCCGGCTCAAAACAGTAAGGGTTCCCTCAGGTCCTTTTGTTCATAGTAGGTTTCCCACCAGTCCTTGACATGGAGGGTGGCTTTGAGGACTGCAAAAGTAATATTTTCCCGATTGGAAAAGTCATGAACCGAAAAATTTCCTTCCAACAAGTTTCACCATCTATCTACAGTGTTTGCATCTATCTAGCCTTCAAACATGGGAATGTCAAAGTTGACTTGTACCTTAAAAGGAGTGTCACCTCCAGAGTGGCTTCTGGATGAAGATGTGTCTCTTGTGGGTAGCCGCCGAAGGATCTAGGCAAAGTTATCCATCATCGCATTCCTTTATCACTCGAGGGCTTCCACGAGGAATATTTTGAAAAATCTCCTGCTCCCTCGTTTTTCTTTTCTTCTGCCATGAGAGTTCGTCAGGGTTTGTGAGGCTGGTCTTGCAAAGGTTCAACTAGTTCAAGCCCTGACTCCTTATACCCTTACCTCATTGGGGACATGCAAATAAAAACAAAGAAAGAGAAAACACCTTTGATACCACTGATACAAACTTATGCAGGAATGCAACAAAATATATATATATAAATATAAACATATAGATGCAACATAAATAAATCTTCAATTCATTAATATCAAAGAACTGAAAGATGCTTACAAGCATAATGGAAATAAACCAGCCTGGGCGATGGTCGCTTATCTCTGAGAAGAGATGTGGCAACTACATGCCTCTAAACTATGTTACAATGAGGCTTGGTGGCCTTTTTATCATTAAGAAATAATGAGAAACCTTAAACATCCAAAAACCAAACCCTAGGAGATGAAGCGCCAAAAGCTTGTGGGCCCCATTGGGGGTAGTGGGAACGTCAAATTCCCGAGGTTGTAACTTTGGGATACGATCTTTGTTTGACATTCATAATACATCATTTCAAATATTTCCCAAAGGAGGCTAGAAATAAATGGTAAATAGATTTTGCACTTTTCCAATATCTCCGTTTTCCCAAGAAATGTCTTTTAGGCCCTCAAAACAACTCCGGAAGTTTAGGACCCAAAAATTTGCTAAAAATAGTAATTTGTATTATAATCAAGGAAACTAAAAAGAAATGGTGGGGGTCCAAGTGGAATAGGCGGGTGGCCACCAATATCCACCTGTATCAGTAAGTTTGATGAAGGCCATGAAGAGAAGTAGACACATCATTCTTTTCTTCATATTGTGAAGAAAGAATGGATGATTGGGTAAGCATATGGCATCTGATACTCTTTGAGGATGTGGTAGGGCATCTAAGATAAGAGTAGTCAAAGAGGATCGATAGTCTTTGAGGAATCGAATCCAAGATAAGAATAGACCTGGAGGGACATACACTGTGAACACCCGGGTGGGGTATGTACGTTAAGAGACAATGATGATGGTGTCTATCAGTTATTGGTCTCGCCAGCATTGTGCTTTGATCTTGTGGAGAGATAGAGTTGTTAGGCAAGGCCTTGCTATGTGACAATTTTGGTTGTTATAATGAAAATATATGGCTTACCAATCTGACTCTTCTTATGAGAATTCTTCATATTGATAATGTCCAAGTACCTTGTATGGATTATGAATACTTCCCTAGTTAAGAGGAAGTGTTGAAATATGTAACTGGGTTCGGTATTCATAATGACATATGTAACCATGATTTTATGTGTTTGATGTAATGAGAAAAATAAATTTATTATTTTTTTATCTTTGAGGCATGGGTTTCATGCTCAAGGAAATTTATTTTATTGGTCAAGCTCCCATTGAGACCCTTTGGGGCTTGTCATTGAGTCTACAAGTCAAGAAATTCATTGTCATGTACGAAATACCCTTCTTGTGCATGTTACCTATTGTAAGAAAATTATTTGAGTCAAAATACAGTCAAAGGACCCTCCAAGACCTTGTTAAGATGCAAGCAACAAGTTGACCTACCAAACAATGACAAGTCAGCCTAGGGACAATGTTAAGTTGGCCCACAAGCAGTGACATGAAACCTATAAATAGAGAGCTCGACCTCATTTCTGAGGGCATCAATCAAGTTTGTTATGAAGCTAAAGAAGTTTGAGTAAGTCCAACAAATGAGAGAGAAGGAAAGGAAGGTTATAAGTATTGTTTTTTGGTCATTCACCTCACACATGCAATATAGTTAGGGCTACTTTTTGTAGTTGTGAAGGTCAAAAAAAATGCAGTCACTTCAGGAGGCCGAAAAATAAGTTGTCTAAGATCATTTTTTCAAGCCGAGTTATCAAGGAAGGAAGATCATCACCAAAAAAGAATAGAATTCATGCAAATCTTCCCTAATCAATCAAAATGTGTAGAATCACAAGGATTATAGGCTAGTCGAAAATTGCAGACCTGTGATAGAGGCCAAAAATTGAAAAGAGGTCGAAATTTGTATAGTTTTAGTTAGTTTGACCAATGTTGACTTTGTGAAAGAAGTTTTGATTAAAAGTAAAGATTCGGATTGGTCTTGGAGGGTCTTGGTCAAAGGTCATAGGTCTTGGAATTCTTCAATTGAAGTTTATAAGAAGAGAAGAATTTTGGTGGGTTTTACTCTCAATTGGAGAGGTTTTGGCCCTGGATGATCGCCTATATCTTGTGTCCTCTTGTCTCATTTTTCTTTATGGTTTAGTATTTTTTTTATGATAAGAACACAATAATATTCAAGTTGAAGAATAATATAATTGAGATAAGTAAAAATACATCATAAGAATTTATCAAAGTAAGAGAAATCACCTAACTTGTTGCCCCTATATTTCTCAACACCAAATCCTCCTCTAGCACCAAGTCATCCCTCCAAGAATCCCTTCCAATTAGTTCAAATTCTAGCTTAGTCAACAAGAGTCAAATCCTTCCTCCCTGATCGGGGTGTAGCAACGTGGAGGAGGTGGGTCGGCGAAGATGGGACCAGGAAATGGCAGGCATCATCCACACAAGTGCAAGGATAGGAATAAGTTTGGGAAGTGGAGGGAGAGGACAGGGGGAAGGGAAGGTGGATGGACAGGGCAGGGAAGGAGCAGACCCCAAGAGTAGGTCGGTGGAGCTGGGAAAGGAAGATAGTGAGGATGGCAGGGGGGCCAACGGGAGTGTGGGCAGGAGGACACCAGCAAGTGGCAGGACAATGGAAGAGGACGTGTGGCAAGAGCAACCGGAAGCAAGCAAGAGTTAATGAGAGCTAGTGTGAGAAAGGACAGAGGGTCATCATCCCAAGGTGACGGCTTAGGGAACAGAGCAGTGAGTAAATGCGATAGACAGGTGGTAGAGAATTGCAAGGATAAAATGGGAAGGGGAATAAAACATAAGGGAAGAGAGACAGTAGGTAGTTACATGCAGAAGGCAAGAACGACAGCAGGAGTGAAGAAAGGTGGTAGAGGAATGATGTTGAAAACCCGAGGATAGCAGCGGTTCTAGCTCTGATAATCAATTTCACCATAAGCTACGTCCAGTACAGAGTGGAGGCTAGCAAAAGGAAAGAAGAAAACAATAACAATGACGAAGAAAACATGGTAAGATATGGAAAAGAAGCGACCATGAAGGGCAAGAGAGACACAGGCAAAAAGATTGCAGAGGGGGTGAGAAGCTCCAATAAAGAGCAAAGCAAGAGAGGGAGAAAGACAGGACGAGAACACATGAAAACCCTCATTTACGCATACAAGGAAGGGAACCCACCAGAGGTCAGAGCCCAAATAGCTGGCTAGGAGCGAGAACTAAATGACAACAAAAGAAACTAAGACATTCCCATGGAAGAATGGGAAGACATGGTTGACGACCCAGGTAACTCCCATGAATGGCACACACTCTTCAAACAAACGATCCAACAATACTGGGTCATGAAGAATGTGGTGGCATGGGTTATGACTCTCAATAGAGAATAGGCAGCAAGCAGAGGTTCGGAGGCACGGGAGGACACCAAGGAAAAAGATCTTGTCAGAGCAGAGTTACTCAAGGAGATAGCAAAAGTCCAGATCCAAACTTATCGAAATAACTTAGCACTAGGGATAATTTAACAAACACTGCAGGATATGAAGAGGAGAGAGATGGTGGGTTCCAGCGCCAAAGTGTTAGCCTCAGTGATATCCTCAGACAAGGAGTAAAATAGAGGTCCAACTACATTTTGTTGAAGTTCCATGACGAATAGCTTTTACTTGTTAAAATTGAATTGCAGTATAGATAGTATAGATAATGTTGTTAGGCTGATAGAGAAAGACTTATTTAAATTTTGGACAACTTTTAATGCTGACAGGTGGCCACCTGGTTTCCTTCGGGCAAGTTGAGGCCACCTGGAACAAATGGAAAACTTGATTTTGGATAGATAATATAAATAGTGAAAGTACTACCAAGCTTACAAAAAAAAAACAAGAGTCAAACCCTTCCAAAATTGCATCAACCTCGGAATTTCGGCCCCCAACTTCAATATTTCGAACCTGTAGCAGGTCAAAAACTTCAGCTGATGTAGTAGCTCAAAATTTGCGCATGTGTGAGAGAGAAATAAGGCAAACCTTGACGAAAACTTCAATTTTCCTTCCTTCTTGCTTCAACTTCTTTTCTCCTTGTCTTTCTTGAATTTCGTACCCTAGATTGAAATTCTTGATTGCATATAAAACTTGTTACAAAATGAGGTAGAGAAACTTCTATTTATACTCATCCGTGGAGGTCAAATATCCCTGTCTGGGTTGAGCCACCATGCACCATAAAAAATCTAAAAGAAAACCACCAAAAATAGATGCAAAAATTCACCAATATTTTTCTAGGGCTCTATCCCCTACAACCCTCCCTTGCTATGCTTGGTACAACATCTCCCATGTTGTGCTAGTCGTGCAAATAATATAGCACATACCTGACACTTCTTAGTTCAAAACGTAAATAATACCAAAAAATTCATGTTTTAACTTTGTTCAAGGGTTCAACAATGTGCGATAAGCAATAATGAGGCATTGTTGTTTTTACTACTTTAAAATGTATCACATGAATAAAAGAATTTGTAAACAAAACGTTTTTGAATTTGTAACAAGATGATAATCATGTATTGGTGTGTATATGTATGTATAACACATCGATGCATATTGTTATCTTATGTGCACCAACATATTATTTTGTAAAAAAGATTTCATTCTTTTGTATTTGATGATTCCTAACTTTTTCTTATAGAACATGGCCAATAGAAGTTCAAGGAAAACAATTTATTGCAACTGTTACACATCATTTTTTCACCATTAGGCAAATGACTGCATAACCATATCTCTTGCTATTTGATAAATCCTTCTCAGTAATCCCCTACAAAGCAGGAGGAAAATCCATCCTGAGAGGCAGAAGAATACTGGATTACATTTCTTAAAAACCCTAATTTCAAGCAATGTCGCATTTTCCCTTCGAGCAAACTGTGAAACTGTGGGTTCAATAATTGACACCTATGCAGTATGTCACACTTTTCTCAACTAAAAAGTGTGACAACCTTTCTAACTGGGTAAAAATAAAAATTAAATTCTAGAATCCTTGTTGAGGAATCTTATCCCAACAATATGGACTCGAGCTCCTACCTATATGGACCTTGTCCAAATATTGATGGATCCAATCCACTCATTATGTAACCTATTCCCCATTTTTTGGATCTCATCCCATGGAAAATGGATTTCCAACCTCTTCTCCTCTCCTATAAACACAATGTATATCAAACGAGAAGGGATTGGATTTTGAAGTACCCTTATGTTTTCCAATTAAGATTGAAGGCTTGTTGTGCAAAGGAGGATTGGATATCTTTGGAGTGGAGGCTTATGACATCAAGGCACTTGGTTGTAATCTTCCTGCTCTTTATCATTAATACAAATACTTGTTTCTTTCCCATATGCATATGTTAAAATGTTTATTGTAAGGCTCCTTGATCTCTTACATGATTTATGATTGAATATTTGATATATTTTATGCTTTAATCTCTTGTTTGGCTTTGTCTTTGCAGGTCTCCTCTTGGAGCATGTTGGACACCTAATCCTCAATGGGTTAGTGTGGAAGCCGAATAGAAAAAAAGAAGTCCAAGATACCTTGCGATGTGAAACCCAACGATCAAACCATGTACTATAAATGTATATCTCTTGTTAATAAAAATGTATTCTCATGTTTTATCTTTCAGATTATGTTGCTGCCCATGTGTGTTTAACATGGTATCAGGGCCATGATGTGTGGCCTTCTCCCACCATTAGTTGGGTGGTCTTCTTCAAATTGGGTGCTCTGCCATTGTGCACTATTTTAGTTGTCCTCTCTGCCTTTTTCACTGTCCTTCCTGCAGAAATGTTACATTTACCTCACAGTGAATCCTGTCAGCTATATTGTAGTCACGATTTTCTGCCCATATTCTGCATTTCTGCAGCCTGACATATCTAACCTCTGCGTCTGTCCCTTTAGGAGTAACTAGAATATTTCTCTGAAAAAAATCTGTATACGTTATTTTTCTAGTGTTGGTACAATCACTCAGGCCAAAACGCCTCCACAATTCCTGCATTATCGATGCTCCCAAATTTAGCTTTCTGCATTGGTAACTCTCCTGTTAGTTTCTTGTCATTAAATTTTGTGCTCTATCCCGTTATTATTTTTTGAATAATCTATGAGTGGAAAGCCTATTTGGTGAAATTTTTTATGACTGTGTGTTGTCTGGCCTAAAATGTGTGCGTTGAAATGTTCACTGGTTGAGTTGAAATGACTGCGTTGAATAGTTTTAAAGGGTCGAAAACAAGGTTTAATTTAATACATGTTGTGCTCCCCTTTTTTGAAGACCAAAAAAAAATGGTCGAAACGTTGTTGTGGTGAATGTTGGTCCAACTTGGACTCCTCTCTCAACACCATCGAAGAGCTAATTCCATGAATTGTTGAATTCAAAGTGGATTTTACACTGTGGGTCCTGCCCTGCTCCTCCGCCATATAACTCTTCCAAATCAAATATAGCTTCCTCGCTTGAAAAAGAACAAAGCGACACCAAAGCGTTGATTGTCGCTATCATTTGTATATTAATCCAGCATGAACGCATGAAGTTAATCATGCGGTTTCATTTGTATATTAATCCATGGCTTCAGCAGGTTTGTGCTTCATTTAGGCTTCTTCGTGGTTTCGCAGTCGCTGCGACATATTTCGTTGCCTGAACCTTTTTCAGGAAGAACAATATTAAACCACGGAGAAATTTTAGTAACTTGCCTGCAAAAGAGCCAATAGTTCTGTCTTTCGTTAAAGAAAGCATAGATATAGACTTCCGTGGACTGGTTCGTTGTGACTTCTTGGTCTAGTTCTGGATATGGTTGGGGAGTGACTATTGCTTGAATTTCACTATTGGCAATTTGAAAGAGATAACTTGTTGAATGCTGTGGTCCTTGGATAATGCGATTGTTAAGGGAGGGAGTTAAGAGGTTTCTATTTGCATAGGTGTCTTCTTCCTTCGAGTTAGGAGCAAGTAGAAGTATTGGAAGCTTTCAAGGATCATCGTTGGAAGCTTTGGAACAGCAGGAACTGTGAACAATGGCAGGAGATTTTGGAGGCCCGTATGCCTCTATGATATCTCTACATTGAATGGTATGGTATGAAAGAAACTAGTATGTATTGTATGCATTGACAACTTCTTGTGTCAAGCTCCATTTTTCAAAGGCCGTATGGTGTATTGCATCGAAGCATAATATGTTTTGAATTGGGCATCGGCATTATTTTTTATATGTTGGGTAAACTCCGCAAAGGTCGTATGAAGTCGTTGTTTGGTGATTCATATCCGCAGATGAGATGAGTTTTGGGCATGAGTGGTTCTGAACATCATTGTGTAAATTCTGAACATGTATTTCAGTGAAGAGTGAAGAATTTTGTGGTTGCTACACTTGTTATTAGTATTATTTATGCTTGTTGGGTCTAAAGTTGATATCAAATTAATATTTTGAAGTTCTTCCACAAGTATTTGTCCCAGCATATTATGTATTTACATGAGCCAACAAACAAGGAATGCACCTACAACATTTGATACACAAACTGTTTGATAAATACTACAGTGGACCAAACCATACAAACTCAGGACTCTTTGTTATTCCGGTTGGGTTCCTTACATTGGACTATTGTTTTCTTTGAAGAAAGTGGCAAGATCAGAGAATATTGACTTGTACCCTAGTCAAAGTATTTATGAGAATTCAAGTCTTGTCCATGAAATGGTGCTATAGTTGTTGAAATTTTGATAGCCATCATTTTTGCTTTGAAAGTGAAGGAGTATTTGAAGAATCCAAGAAAGTTTGCAGTTGTTGTTGCCCCAGTGTGGCATTGTATTTAAAACTCACTCAAATTTTTGTCTACATATATATGCATTGATTCCTTGATTCGACTGCTGCATAAGAGTTTGGTGGGCTGCATAAAGGTTGTGATTGTTTTGACAAATAAAAGTAATCTTTTGTGGAGAAAAGTTTAGTCGGTTGTATTATCAGAACATAGTGCTAGTCATTTTTATGTAATGGATTGTAATTGGTGCTTGTTGGTTGCACACTTATCATTTTCTGCATATTGTTGTGTACTATGAGTGATATTACTTTTCTACATTGAGTAGTAGTTGTGATCATTTTTTAAGGTGTAAATCTGACATTGAAGAAAAAATGGCCAGAATCAATGAAGTATTAGAGTTCCTCAAAACTCTCATATTGTCTACTACTCATGATACATTAAAAATCACCAAAGTTTCTCTCATAGACATTCAGGTTTGTCTACAAAATGCACAAGAGAAAATTGATTTTTTGCAGCTCGAATCTCAGCTACAGTAAGAGGAATTAAAACAGAGGAAACATTCTGAACATGTTTCTATTCAGAACATTGAGATTGCAACCCATTAAAAGCAAGTCAATAATGTTACAGTTGGTTCAGATTTAGTACCTAATAAAGCAGCAGTTGTACATGCAGATGCAGAAACTCAGTCTGCACTTCCCAAGCCCATCAGCAGACCTTGGGAACAGCTTTTCCATAACAAGCACAGAACCGGTCTTGGATATGACAAGGACTTGTCTTTTCATATTCCAAACTACTCCAAACCAATCCAATTTCAAAGCACTGGATTCATTCATGATAGTTCAACTGCTCCTCATGACAGTTCACCGTCAGCTGTTCCAGATTCTGCCTCTCTTCCACAGCAAAAACAACAATAATAGATCGTGAAATGCCAACACTATGACCGAGTTGGCCATCTAAAAGATCACTGTTTTGATCTTCATCCATGTAAGCACTGTCATAAAACCAGTCATTCTTCAAACAGATGCTTCAAAAACAAACGTCCTGCAAGAACAAAGATTCATCTTGGATGGATCGCTTCTTGGCAATGGGCATCAACAGCCAAGAGGATATTCCAATCACATGTCAGAACTTGTTCTAGAGTATTGAATAGTCTTGCAATTGAGTTTTCTCCATCATCTCTCCTTGTATCTGACAGGGGGGGAAATGATGGTCATCTACAAGCTTCAAAGTCACATCAAGCGAGCCTGAGCCACAACCTGCCACACCAGTTTCAGAGTTGTAGCTAGAGACAAAGATGCCCCTAAGCATGCTTTCAGTTGGTAATCCGGGACACTTCCTCTAGCAGAAGACTTCAGCTTCTTGCCAATTTCGGAAGAATTCCAGAAACAAAATTGAGAACACTTCCTCTAGCAAAAGACTTAATCTTCTTGCCAGTTTTGGAAGAGTTCCAGGAATTTCATTAAGCATTCCAGAGTTGTTGGTCATCCTTAAACCATGACACGTTGAGACTTCCCTTTTTAGGTTGAAGTTCTCCCTCTTATGCGAGGTGAGACCTCCCTTTCATGGTTGAAGGTTTCCCTCTTCAAAACAATAGGAGAACTTCCTCTAGCAGAAGACTTCAGCTTCTTACCAGTATTGGAAGAGTTCTGGGAACTACACTAAGTGTTCCAGTGTTGGTGGCCATCCTTAAACCACCACCCTTTATACCAACATTTTAGAGAGCACATTCAGCCTAGTGTTGCCCTTGCATTTTTGCACATTTTGTATTACAGCTCTCTTCTTGGACTCATACATAACCCTTCGGATTAAGGTGGGGAATGTTGGACACCTAATCCTTAATGGGTTAGTGTGGAAGCCGAATAGACAAAAAGAAGTCCAAGAGACCTTGGGATGTGAAACCCAACGATCAAACCATGTACTATAAATGTATATCTCTTGTTAATAAAAATGTATTCTCGTGTTTTATCTTTTAGATTATGTTGTTGCCCATGTGTGTTTAACAGAGCATCAAGGGAGAAAGGTTGAAAGCTACAAAGGAGAGTTATGAGTATAGTCATCAAGAATTTCAGAATAAGGTAAGAACTTTATATCCTCTTTACATTTGTGTTGCAGTCATAAATTAGGGAATGTTTTCAAGTCTTTGTCTATTTGTTTCTAGGCTTGGTTTCTGAGCCTAGGGAGATTTGTCCTATCCGCAAGAAAATATTTGTCCATAAACAACGACAAGTGTGAATTTAGCTAATCCCAACAAGAGAACATTCTTTAAGTTTTAATAAAAAATTAAAACATTTGAATTATCCATAAGTTTAAATTGATCATGTGTATTAGTTAATGTGTGTCATGAAGAGCGAAGAAGAAACTTGATATGATCTCTCGCAATTTCAGTGAAAAAAGAGCATACAAGATTTATGAAAATTTCACAATAAGAAGGAATTAGGTGAGTCAAAAGGTAATTAACATGAAGTTTTTCTTTGACATTTTACTAAAAATGAATTTCATAATATAAATCACTAACATGTTGTAATTTATATTGTGTAGGGATCTATAGTGAGGAAGTGGAATGTCATTGTAAGCATTTTTTTTTAAAGGATGTAAATGATGATGTCTTTGTGCTCAACTCATATAGAGTGGTGTTGGAAGTTAACGAAAATGTAGAATTATTTTATAAAATTATGAAGTATATATTGGAAAGAACATATAGTCATACTTTTCACTCATAGTAAAAAAAATCAATCCAATGACTCTAAGAAGTAGGTTGTATATAAACTACACGAAGCATTTCTAAAGCAATGCTCAATGAGACCCTTTAGAAACTCGCAATATCAAAATCTTACAAGAACAAAAAATATTATCGCTAAACAAGCTTTTCTATCATATATACCAAACTATTATTTTTTTACCATATTTAATTTTATATATATATATATATATACTTTATTATGCAAACTCGAAAGGAAAAATAAAGAGAAAACTAATACATTTTGGTACAAATTTCCAAAAAAAGTGTACAAGGAGATGTAAAAGGAATGAACATAATTGCATCACACTATTAGAAGACATCCCAAAAACAACATGTATTGGAGGTATGTACTAATTGATTTATTTCTTTATGTACATTGAATTTAAATTTAGGCATGAAATACTAATTTTCAATTTTTTTGTTGCAAAAAAGAAAAAAATATGGAACACAATCAACGCATAAGATAAGGCAACAAAGAAGAAAAAGGTCGATTGCAAAATTTGTGAGTACTTATGTTTTTTGGCTTACTTAACATATCATATTTGTTATGATATTTATATTTAAATAATTAATTTAGACACATCCATAGATGTCTTCTAATAAGTCCTAATATAGAAAAGGAGACAACTAAAGAATTGATTGGCATTTGGTAAAGTATGGATTGTGCGTATTTTTTGAAATATGAAAAATTAACTGAGCAATATCAAAAATTAACTGAGCAATTTGTTAGTAGCTATGCTATTTAACTTCCTTTTTTTATAATTATTGGAACAACAAGAAACATTTATATTAATTATATCTATGTTTTGTCATGCGATATTAAACATGTAGGAAACAAAGTGTGGAGTGAATCGATTGGAAGATATTTTTAGAGATGGTATGGAGTATGGCTTTGAAATAATGTGTATTTCTCATTAAACACTCATTATTATGGTACACTTTTTTATATACACAATCATGTATATTCTAGTAGATAAATGTAGATATACTTATTGCACTTTATTTTTATGTTTATTGATGGAATATGACAAGGCAGAACATCAAAAAGTTGAGAAAAAAACATTGGGTTAAGTAACCCAAGTAAAATATGACCTACAAGTGATGGAGAAATTAGGTATTCACATAGCTTAAGTGGTGACAACAATTCAAGTGATGAATGACAATTAATATAGTTGAATGTTATTGCAAGTTGACTATTTTGGAATATTTGACTATGAGAATCAAGGATTTTGTTTAATGTACTCAACATTTGTCCCAATTTCACGAGGACATATTACTAATAAGTGTAACAATTACATATTGAGATTTCACGTAAAGTATTGGACAAATTGTGTGAATTAAATGTTGATAGATTATCGATAAGTGCAACAATTAATATTGGCTACATTTTTATTATTGTGGACTTTTATGTTCTCATTTTGTATGAGGATGGGTCTTTTATTATATACTGTAAAATGTCTTTCTTATTTTATTGCATTTTCCAATGTTTTAAAATGTTGCATTGCATACTATTATATGGATGATTTACATTGCTACAAATAACAAAAGGTGTAATTCATTGGATAATGCATCAAAGCTATCATTATATCAAAATGCAATAATTTAAATATAAATTCAATTTTATTATAAAATTGTTTAATTTTAAGAAGATTAAGGAGGATCTTCCTTAAAAAAAAATAAAAATAAAAACCTAAACTAATACATATCGGTGTGTTGTATTATTTTAAACTCACTAAATAATGTGTGCATTATAAATAATATTAACGTGTGCATTATAAATAAATATTAAATAATATTAATGTGTGCATTATAAATAAATATTAGTGTAATTTTATGGATAAGACGCATCGATGCTTATTCAATATATTACCACACAAATGCTAAAAAAATGTGGAAAACCAACATTAGTTTAATCAACCTAATATGTTATTATATTTATCCTTTCAAAATATTACAATGTTCACAATTACAATATACATACTTCAAATATAATACGCGCAACAATGTTTAGTAACAAAGAATAGCACTGATTTTGAAAGATGATTCACGGAGATGCTGGAAGAACTGGAGCCTGACTGCTAGGGTTCTGTACTCTTCTCAGACGGCGCAGCCTGATCTGCGCAGATAACCATCGCGGACCTGACCCTGCACCCAGAAATCACTCAACTGCATTGTAAGGGAACGAAGGGTAAATGGATAACCCTAGGGGGGGTTACGGCGACCTCCCCCAAGGCAAACAAATCGCAGCACCAAACCGAAAGAACGATACTCTTTGGATCGATCAACGAGAATGTGATCAACCAGGAGATCCCGCGCCGGCATGAGCGCAATGGCAAAGACAAACTGGAAAATAAGGCGGATGAAGAAACAGGGCGGAATAACCGACCAGACGGTACCCCGAAGGTCTCCTCGACCACCTGCAAACCAATAGCAACAGATCGACCCAGAATCGAACTGCCGGGAGAAAAAATAGAAGAAAGAATCCAGTTTATGACAGATCATGCACTCATCGGAAAATTTATAGGGTTTTGGCCGACGGAAAAAGCCCTACACAGTTGGATCGCAGCGAAATGGAAGCCTAACGGCGATGTGACTCTGCAGCTAGGCCCAAAAGGATTCTTCATAGCGATCTTCTTTTGCCTGGAAGATAAATACAGAATCCTAATTGAGGGACCCTACTTCTTCAACTCAGTCGGCTTATACTTAAGGGACTGGGCACCCAGATTCAACCCGGATAAGGAGGACCTCACATGGGCTCCGGTCTGGATAAGACTATACTCACTCCCAGATGAGTTCTGGGGTGAGGATATCCTGAGAAACATTGGAAATGGTTTGGGGGAATACATTAAGGCAGCTGAAGAAACAAAAATGCTTAGATACACATCATACGCCCACACCTGTGTCTTCATGCGTCTGGACAAAACTCTGCCAGAATCGGTAAGTCTCTCTCACCGTGACTATGAATGGATTCAACCCTTAGACTATGAACATGTCCCGTTTCGATGCTGTAAATGCCATGCCATAGGGCATCTTTTTAGAGATTTCCCCCTAAATGTTAAAGCTACTGCCCCTAACCCCTCTGAATCTCTGACCCATGATGGCTTCACCAAAGCCCCTACCCGCAAACGAGCTCATAAAAAATCAACAACAGGGAAGAAACCCCAGCAAAATAATACCTCTGACCCTGTGGTCAGAAACAGCTTTGGAATCCTGGCTCAATCCACGGAAGAGCAAAACACATCCTCTCCCCCCAACTCTGATATCCCTTCCTCCTCCACCCAGCCACCTCCTCCAGCCCCCTCCTCTGATCCACCTCCAACCAAAGCAGCCCCAGATAACCCCTCGGAAAGCAAGGAAAAGCAGGTGGAAAAAGAAAATGAAATGGAGGTTGACGGATCCTCAGACCCTCTCCAAAGCCCAAACATGCCCACGGAAGAAGACAACCAGATGCAACGCATGGAGGAAGAACCGGAAAGTATCGATCTAAATGGATTAGACATATTGGAACTAGAAGCAACATGCAAAAAGAAAGCTTATGAAAGCATCCCAGAGTTTCAGCTTAACAAACTGGAAATGGTTATTTCCAGAGCATACCAACAGCACCAGCTTGGCATCCAATCAGGAAGCCAATGGGATTTAGGCCAAACTCCAAAAGACTCCAAAAAAAGAGGAAGAAGAACTGATCTCCAAAGAACAATAGCGGTAGGGAAGATCCTGGTAGACTCAGGCAGGTATGCTAAGCTTATGAAGTACTACAAGCCCTCTACCAATAGTGAATCATGAAGCTCATTTCATGGAACCTAAGGGGGCTCAATAGCCCAGGAAAACTCAGAATGCTAAAAAATATGTTAAGAATGGAAAAGCCGCAAATATGCTTTCTCCAAGAGACAAAATGTAACAGCTCAACTCTAGAAACGATCCTCTCTAAAGCCTGGCCAGGATGTCAATCGGTGGCTGTGGATGCCTCTGGCGCATCTGGGGGGTTAGCTATCGCATGGAACTCTCAAGCACTTACCCTCACGGACTTTCATGCTTCACATAGTCTAATTCAGGCTGCTTTCCACATAATAGGCACGAATATACATGGGAATCTCTCGAATGTATACTTCCCTCAGGAAGAAAAGGAAAAAATTGCTCTCCTCCACACCATAGAAGCTCTTAACTCCAATAGAAGGCACCCACTCTGGATTGTTGGAGGGGATTTTAACATGATAACAAAATTGGAGGCAGAAACAGGCTGGAACAGGAAAATACCCACTTTAAAGACTTTATCCAGAACGCATCCCTGATAGATTTACATTTTTGCAATGGCACTTTTACATGGAGCAACCGAAGAGCAGGCAAGCATCAAATAGCCTCCAAGCTAGATCGGTTTCTAATCTCAGACAACTTGATTCACCTAGGGGGAGACTTCTCGGCAACCATTCTTCCACACTCAGGATCCGATCACTGGCCGGTTGCCCTTCAATGGCAACGTCCTGGCAGCACCACAAGAAGACCTTTTCGCTTCGAGGAATTTTGGTTCACCCATCCCTCACTGAAAGATCTGGTTCACTCTACATGGACATCCTTCAGGCCTCCAGACGGCTCCAAGATGTACCAGTTCCAACAGAAACTCAAACATCTAAAGCTCTGCCTCAAGCGATGGAACAGAGAGACCTTTGGAAACATCTTCAAGGCGCAACATGATCTTCAAAAAGCCCTGAAGGAACTGCAGCAAGAAATAAGTACAGGAGGCCACACAGAGAGAACCCTTAAGCAGGAGCATCTCATCCACAATCAGCTTGAGGAGAGAAGAAAGCAGGAGGAGATATACTGGAAGCAAAAGTCCAGAATCAGATGGTTGAAAGAGGGAGAACGAAACACCAAATTCTTTCACAGAACCACTGTGCAACATAGAATGTGCAATAATATCCCTTACATTCAAAAATCAGGAGGAGAAAGGGTGGAACAGCATGAAGAAATTGAGAAGGAACTCCTCAATCACTTCAAGCAAGTCCATCAAGAGCCTGATATCAACAGACGTCCTGCAATTGAAAGAATCATACGCAATGTGCCAAAATTAATCACAGCGGAGCACAATGAACTCCTCCTCAGTCCAATTCAAATACAGGAAGTGGACGTAGCTATGGCTCAGCTTAAAGAAGGTAAAGCTCCCGGCCCGGACGGTTTCACCACCACTTTCTTTCACAAGTTCTGGGAACTGATAAAATTGGAAGTATGGGAAGTGGTAGAGGAATCGCGAGTGAATCACTGGCTGCTTCCCTCACTCAACTCCACCTTCATAGCCTTAATCCCAAAAGAGGAGGACTCGATCAAACCGGACAAATTCAGGCCGATCGCACTCTGCAACGTAATATACAAAGTCATCTCCAAAGTCATTGCAAACAGGCTAAAGCCCCTCTTGCCAATGCTCATTTCTCCGGAACAGTCAGGATATGTGGAGGGGAGACAGATTATGGATGGCATCATCCTCTCGCATGAGATCATACACACTCTTAAGCACTCAAAACAGGCAGGTATGCTCCTAAAACTTGATCTTTCCAAAGCATTTGATAAACTCAGCTGGGATTATGTACAGCAAATGCTAACTGCTTTTGGTTTTAGTCCTGCATGGATTCGCTGGGTTATAATCCTAATCTCCTCCACTAGCTTTTCCATACTCGTAAATGGGATCCCCTCTCGACCCTTCTCCCCCTCCCGAGGCATAAGGCAAGGGGACCCTCTTTCCCCCTTCCTCTTTGTATTAATGGCTGAAGGACTGGGACGTCACATTAATAATGCCCTTCACACTCATCAGCTTAGAGGTCTCTCCATACATCAATTGCCTGCCATTTCCCATCAACAATTTGTTGATGACACCATGCTCTTTGGTTACCCCTCCGTTCAAGAAGCCTCCAGATTTAAAGCCGTGCTCAATGACTTCGCTGAAGCCTCTGGAACCAGCATCAATTGTTCCAAATCGCAGATCTTCTTCTTTAATACCCCTCCGGTTGTCAAGTCTGCTATAGTCCACATTTTGGGGTTCCCTATTGCCACCCTTCCCTCCAAATACCTTGGGGCCCCCCTCACTCTCTCTGCCATCAAGCACTCATCATGGTGCAACCTTATTGAAAAGGTTGAATCCTGTCTCAACCAGTGGACACACAGAGCCTTGAACTTAGTCAGCCGCGCAGTGCTCATAAAGGTCGTTCTTCAAGCAATGTCGCTGTACTTATTCTCCATCCTGGCTGCACCAAAATGGGTCCTAAAAAGACTAAGGAATATTCAGAGAGGCTTCCTTTGGGGAAGCAATGCAACTAATCGCAAATGGGCACTGGTAAAGTGGAGCACTGTATGCAAACCAAAAGCAAAAGGAGGCATTGGTCTAAGAGATCCCGAGCACAGCAATGCCATCATGGGAGCCAAAATTTGGTGGCAATGGCTCACCAATCCAGGTAAACCCTGGGTCACATTATGGACGGAAAAGTATGCCAATCATCGACCCCAGGAAGAACTCATCAGATTAAAGCCCAATGATAAAGGATCGCTAATTTGGAATGCAGCCAAAGAACACTATCAAATGATTCAGCAGCACAGCTTCTGGGAGGTAAGAAACGGCCACACCACTAGATTTTGGACAGACGCCTGGAATCAAATGCCTATTCTTAGCAATGTTCTGAACCTGCCACCGGACATCATTGAGGAGGAGACACAGCAAGCTAAGATCAGGCAGTACTGGACTCAGGAATCGGAGAAAGGCTTCAGGATTTGGAAACCGGGTAACCATGTACTCACAAATGAAGATCTCCAAATCTCCATGGAGCTGGAAAGGGAACTCAGCAAAAGGAAAATTAGGTACGACGAGAGTAGAGACATTCTAAGGTGGGGATACCAACCGAAAGGAACTTTCACCACGTCCGAGGCCTACAAAATCATATGCAATGACTCTGTTCCCCAGGACCCAATCTGGAGTAAAATTTGGAGTTCTGGCTCCTGGCCCAAAATCTGTCACTTTCTCTGGTTGGTAGGACATCAGAGAATTCTAACCTGGGACAAGCTTAGAAGAAGAAACTTTCATGGCCCCTCCATCTGTTTCAACTGCAACGCCCATGAGGAAACTCTCCAACATCTGCTGGACTCTTGCCCCCTGGCAAATCAACTTTGGGAAAAGGCGAGCTTTCGGTGTCAAAGAAGATGTAGACTTGAGAATGAAATCACGAGTTCTATACGTCAATGGAAACAGGACCCTTACAAGAGTGAAATCCTCAATCATCTTTGGAGACTAATTCCCTGGCTAGTTTTGTGGAGCATATGGAAGGAGCGAAATAAGTGTATTTTTAAAAATCAGTGCTCTTCGATAGACAGCATTTGGAACCTGCTCTGCAGAAATCTTCAAGAGACTCTTATGCTAAAACACTGGAAGGAGGAGGACTGGCCTACGCTAGCCAACGAGAAAACCATTATGGACAACTGGCAAATACATCATACTCAAGGCTCTCACAAGCTGGACCACTCTAAAACCAGCAATAAAAATCAGAACACATGGAAGCCCCCACCAAAGTATACATTCAAACTCAACTTTGATGGGGCCTCAAAAGGGAACCCTGGTCTCGTAGGCTTTGGAGGAATAATAAGGAATCGTGAAGGTGTTCCCCTGATGTTGTATTTCGGAAACATTGGATGGGACACCAACAATTCAGCTGAGCTAGAGGGTCTATGGCAGGGATTACTACTTGCTGGGGGACACAACTTTCACCCCCTGGAGGTGGAAGGAGATTCTCAGATCCTCATAAACATGGCCAAAAAAATCCTAAATGGATCCCAGGCCAGGAAAATAGCCACCAGCTGGAGGCTTGAAGCAAGACTGGAGGCCATAGAACGTGAGCTCCATAACAACAGAGCAATCACCTTCACACACACAAGACGGGAGGGCAACAGGGTTGCAGACTTCATGGCCAATGTGGGAGTGGAGACTGACCACTCTCTAATCACAGGGCAGCTGAACACTATTTTAACACATGACAAGGCTCAAGAGTGCTCTCGACTGGTCCAGAAAGACGCAGCTCCCCCGGATGCGGGTGCTAACTGAGATGGGACAGGCGAAGGGGGATGGCCACATGCCGGCCAATGGCCATCACGTGGCAGCCGTAGACAATACAGCTATCGATCGCAGATGGTATAAGGTGGAATGGCAGGGGTTAGTTAATGCTCCGCGAGGTAATTCGGCTCAGGCGATGGCAGCAGTTATGGCGGGTGAGCTCCAACGCAGGGCCGGTGAAGTCATAAGGGATATCACAGTATATGATCAGAGAATGTTGGTGGTAATGCAGTTGCCTGGCCTCTCCGTCTCTGTCGGGATATCTTCTCCGTCTGTCTGGTTCATCCCTCAGTCGGCTTTGGTTGCAGGGGGTCTGGTTGCAGGGGGTCGGGATTACCCCGTGGTCTGTTGGAATTTCTTTCCCTTGCCTCCTGCGAGAATGGTGAGACCTCGACAGCGTCTGCTTAGCCGCTGAGGCACTTCCAGAGGGGGAATCTCGCGCAGTCATGAAGCGGACAATGTTGTCCATTGCTGCCACTGCAACATTGCTCGCTCCACTGGCGCTAACCCCCTCCATTCCAGCCAATTCATGGATGCAGGGGCTTCGAGCTCGAATGCCTTGCCTGCCTTTGGCTCGGCTATCTTCAATTTCAGCAGTGCCATGAACAATCCGCAGATCAGTGCGCATGTCTCAGTCTTGTTCATCGAAAATGTCCGGGAAGATGAGGACGCCCTGGATGAACAGGGGCAGAGGACGACTGACAATCAGAAGCATGAAGCACAGGCCCCTAAAGCTGATAAGGAGCAGAAGGTTAAAGGTGTGGCCTCAGATCCGGAAAATGTAGAGCAACGCAAGCAAGAACAGAGGGCGGGAACTGGCGGGGAGGAAGACACCTTTCCCACTGCTGCTGAAAGAGAAGCCTATGGTTGGTGCCGGGTAGAGGAAGTGCAAATGGACGATTGATGACACCCGCGCACAAGGTTTCTATGGCTTTTTGTTTGGTCTTCTGATGTCTTCTGTTGTTTGTTTCTTGACTCAGTTATAGTAACAATGCTTCTGGTCTCTTTCGTGCCCTGGTTTAATGTCTCTGTTCCTGAATTTTGTGTCAATGATTGGGGTAAGGTAAGTCTCCCCTGCGAGGGATGAAATGGTTGGTGCCCCTGCGTGGGCATGCTCTTATGGAAGTCTGGCTCTTGTGTCTGGCGCCCCTGCATGGGCTAGTTTTTTTGGATGCCTCAATTGCTCTCGGGTGACATACCCAGAGCCTGATTCTCTCTTGTTTCACCATGATGTATTTTTTGACTCCTATACATAATATAATAGTTTAGTCTTTTACCGAGAAAAAAAAAAACAAAGAATAGCACTAATATCTCACCTGTAATTTTTGAAAATTCACATTCTTTAGTGCACATGGAAATATAGCATTGATGTATTTATATGTCCAATACAAAGGTCAATATCCACCGACGTTTATTTAGGTGTATGAGCATTGACAATTTTAAACAAAATGATCAAACCAAAGTGTAAAAAATATGTGAGTGCCACTATGCCACAACTTAAAAATGAACTACCCGACACATAATATTTATACAAGAATTGGTGTGTCATATAACAAAAAAGAAAAATCAATGCATAATAATTATATGAGCATTGGTGCATTTAGTTTTCTATATGTATTGGTATGTCATATAACAAAAAAAACATGACTAATGCATAATAATTATATGAGCACTTGTGTGTTTACCTTGATGTATGCACTGGTGTATGTCCATTATATATGCATTCATGTGTGTTATCAATATGAACATTGAAAAACAAAACCTCAAGTCACCCAAATTTTTTTAGTTCTAGGGAACATTTGCTAAAACCTCTTTTATGAATAATAGTGTTTGTAACAAAGGTTTTTTTGAAAATTTTCCCCAACCTTGTAACACTAAAAATGTTTGTAAAAACCTTTGTTACAAGGTGTTTTCTTTGTAATGTTGCACTAGTATAAACCAATATCTACATTCTATAATAATAATAATAATTATGAAATTATTTGTTAAGACCCTCATGCTCGGCACTAATGCATGGTCTCATAATTTTAGCGCTATAATGTTATATAATATTAAAATAAGTATAAAATTAACATTATAAAATTTGAAAAAATAGTCATACATAACACTAATATATGATTTTTACAATTGTACAATTTTTAAAGCAAATTCTATCATTAACTAGAACCTACACAATATGTAAACATATGTCATATATTTTGCATGAAAATTAATATATTGTTGCTAAAATGCTTGAATTTTATCATCATACAAAAAAATTATAAACCAAAATTATAAATTTAAAAAGGTAATTTGGCGTCCTACATTTCATTTCTCTTTGCCACATTCAAATTCATTGTGAAAGTACCTCAAATTATCCTTCCAAGATAATATGTTGTTGTTTTTCCATGTTTACATTGTCACTAACACGTCATGAGAGAACATTATTTACTTGCACTCACTCATTACACTTTTCAATGGTTTTTCCACAAAAATTTATAAAACATTTTAAGTGATCTTCGTATAATGCATATGTTAGTGTGCCTTCTTCTTCTTCTTCTTCTCTTCTTCTTATTTTCACCTTGTCTAGTGGATGAACTAATGATCTACCCATAATGGGATGCTATCACCAAGATTATGTGAAGCTCAATCGAGATTGGATGCCCCTTGGGATGGTTTAATTCCCCCAAAAGTGGCTTTTATCATCAACCCCTCCCCATGAGGTTTGAACCTGAAACCCAATCGGGACTAAACGTCACTCAAACCAATTAGTTTACACCTCACGAGTTTTTAGTGAAATTCTAAAACTATTGTAAAATGCACCATTTGTTTGGAATAAAAGATTTATACTATGTATAAGATAAATTATATCAATGAAGATTGTATACAAGATATTTGGTGGAACCTATATGATGTATGTTTAAGATTTACGTAGTTAAATTTTCTTATTTATAATATTGATTTAAATTTGTAAAATTTTATTAGTTATATATTATAAGATAACAATACATATTAAATAAGTCCACGAGGTGTAGAATATATGGTGATGGGGTGTACTGCTAAGTCGCTCTGTAATGTGAAGGTCACCGGTATGAAACTCTCAGGGCAAAAACAGTCATTTTAAGGGTTGGTGTGGTCGAAGACGGGTGCGATACTCGGGTGATTTTGACAACTTAGATGCCTCGAGCCACAGTTTCTCACACCACGGGTCAAACCTAATGTAATCTCTAATGAACTTAGACCACTTGACAAACAAAACAAAAACAATACATATTAAATACCACACTTTTAAATTAAAAACAAAACAAAATAAAATAAAATCTTCGAATGAGTCAAATTTCTTGCATTAAGTTTAGATATTTTTTTCAATTAAATTAGTAAAATGTATTTAATCATTTATGAAATTGAGATTTTAGTAGCCTACCATCATTATTACATTATTATATATTTCAAAATTTTAGTTTAATGACAAGTTTTATAGAAAATTATTTGACAATTGTATAAAACAATTATATATCTCAAAATTTTAGTTTAATGATAAGTTTTTTAGAAATTTATTTGACAACGGTATAAAGCAACTTAGTAGGTAGGTGTATGTTATATTAAATAGCTAGGTGTATGTTATATTAAAAATTATTTACAAAATTTATGATTAAAATTGGAAAATATGAATTTTTTTAATTTACAAAAATTTATGTTTGAAATGAGAAATTAATATCATAAAAATTTAATAGTTGATTTATGTTGTATTAAAATTGGTATAAAATCTAGTAGCTAAGTTTATGTCCTATGTTCATATTTAAAATTGTTTAAGAATTGAACATGAATAATATAAACATCTTTAAAAAAAACTTGAATTACCTAAATCAACAAAAAATTAAAAAAAATTATTATTCTAAAACTAGAAAAAAAATGCATTAAACAAAATTTTTCGATAAAAATCACATAAAAAATTCTTATAAAATATTATATATCGTAATTAGAATTAAAAAATACCTTTATAAAAATCCCAAAAAAAAAACTAAAAAAATCTCAAAAAAAAATGTACGAGTATGAATGATGTTGAGTTCAAGATTCCATGGATAAAGTTTTCCGTGTCGGGTGACATGTCCATATATAGAGTTAATGAAATGCACATGCAAGTTGCTGAAATATAAAGTGGAGATGTTCGTATACCTTAAAGATGGCATGCATTTGCCATTTTAAATGAGAAAAGAATTTTTTAACATATATATATTAAAGTGGTCAATGTAGTGGTTTGGTGAAAACAATATTAGTGAAGTATATATATATTCTATGTATTGCTTGCGAGAGTCGGACCTATTTGCTCTCATGTTCTTTGGTGTGACATTTTTTTCTTTTGAGGGCATTGGAATCGTTCATCCTTTTTATCATTTGTAAAAATTACAACTTAATAAAAAACATCAAAATTTAATTTTCAATCATGATAATATGATATATCAATGTTTTTATGAGATAGGAGGTAGGGTTTGCGACTTTTTTTAAATTTCTTTAAAGTGGAGATAAATACCATATTGTAAAAAAAAATGTCATATGTTCACTTTACCTTTTAGTATATGCAAAGGCCTTTGGAAGATGCATATTATTTATGCTTAACCTAAAATTATAAATAGATATAAATATGTAATTCAAATATTATTAAATGTAAAATTTAATTAATAACTATTAAAATTAAGTATAGGGGGTTTTCGCAGTGTAAATTAAGTGTACTTGAGTCAGAGGCAGTCTACGATGGGTGACCTCCCGGGAAGTGCTTGTTATTGGGTGCAAGTCCTGGAAGTGATGATTGACGCAATGTGATTTATTTCACTAGTTCCAATCCCACTTCTTCACCCCTGTGAGCATCATAGATGAATGACTTAATGCAGTTGAATCCCAAAAAATGATATCTAAACTATTAAAATGTAATATTTTTTTTTAGGGAGTTTAATTGGGAAGCTCGTGAAAATGTAAAGTAAATGTGAGTACCATGTTTAAACCTCTCAACTATCTAACATGTGGTTGCTTGTTGGGAGGGTGGACCCACCTAGGGGTTATAATGGAAGTAATCAGAATCAATTTTGTATTGTGAGTATGAGACCAATCCAATTACTAATTCCTCTACCATTAAAAATAAAATAAGAATCGTGATGTGATTAACTATTGTTCTGGCCAAAATGGTTGCATATCAAAGATGCATGTTGACCTAGCAGTGGTGCCTACTCTGGCTTCACAGTCGATTGCTCGGGCTCCCTCTAAGGGTCCTCAGCCCTCCTACTCGGGTCTCGACCCCTCTAGCCCAGTTCTCGTCTTGTTCATTGGGAGGGAAGTTCTAATATCTCTGAATGGGCTCTGACTGCCTATGGTGGTCTTCACGGGGCTCGTTCCTGCTCCTCCCGAGTTGGGCTGGCCTCCTCAATGGCGGAGCTTGCCCAGGTGGCGCATATGCTCTCATAAATTGCAGCCTTCAACATTTTTGTTGCATCAGTTCCTAAGTTTAGTAAGCAGGGCGATTCAAAGTTTGTGAAGAGAGCAGAGGAGATTCCCAAGATAGAGATATGCGCCCCTCAGGCCCGCTCTCGTGCCCTGCAGCTTGCAGACAGGGGTCTTATTAGTTATTTTATGGGCCTGTGGCCGTCCCCTAGGACAGTTAAAGCCTGGATCAAGAAGAACTGGAAGCCTCTTATTAAAGGAGAGGTAATCTCCTTCTTTTGTGGCAAAGGTTTTTATAATTTTTACTTTGAGAATAGGTTGGATAGAGATTTGGTGTTCAAGAGTGGACCATACTTTATGGGGGGGCAAGGGTTGTATCTAGATCGTTGGAATCCTAGCTTCAATTTGGAATGTGATGTTCCATCCTCGGTTCCTGTCTAGGTGAAGCTATCTTACCTCCCCATGAACTATTGGAATGAAGCGACTTTCAAGCTCACAGGGAACTCCCTGGGGAATTACATTGACTGTTCAGAGCCAAAATAAAGCCTCTTCTCTTATGCTAGGTTCTATGTGGAGGTGGACTTAGAGAAAGGCATTCTTGCAGCTTTCAATATTTGCATGGATAGTTGGACGCATGTGTAGGAAGTAGACTATGACCAACTGCCTTTTAAATGCAAGTTGTGCCATGAGTATGGGCACTTTGCTAAATGTTGCCCAAAAAGCTTGGAAGTCTTGGAGAAGCAATCAGGGGATCCTAAAGACCATTGGCAGCAAGTTAAAAGAAGGAAGCATTTGCTCAATGAGGGTACCCCAAGCTCCATTCTGGTCACCAAGGATGTTGGCCCTACTCAACCCCTTCCCTCGGGCTCGCCAGTGGTGGGTGGTTCTGGTCTGGTGTTGGAGAATCATTTTGGTGTTTTGGGCTCTACTCCAGGAGCCAAAATTTCCATTCCCTCCCCCCTCCCTTCCTCCTCTCAGGAGGTCCTTTCCACCCTATCGGCCTCCCTGGCTCAGGCCCCGAAAAGCCATAAGGCAGTGAGCTCTAGCCCGGACACCACTAGTAGCTCAGAAGAATCCTCGGAAGAGGATGAGGATGATGATGGATTCCTTACATCAAAGGAAGTTCCATGGACATTTACACCACAATTTTCTGCAAATGAAATACCAGAAAGTACAAGGACAAAGAAAATAGAAAGAAAATGTAAAAAAGAAGGAAGAAAAACAAACAAGGAAATAAGGAGGGAAAAAATTGAAAAAGACAAAGAGTTGGGAGTCCAACACACTATCCCTCATCAGCTAGCAGGAGCAGGGAACAAAGGAGGGGGGGGAAGGAAATAATATGGGCCCAGATAAGGTAGCGTGAAATATAAAAAAGTGATTAATGAATATAATCTCCTGGAATTGTAGGGGGCTGGGATTGATAAAAATGATAATGGAAGCGAAATCCCTAATCCAGAAGGAAAGACCAGATATCACCCTACTACAGGAGACCAAGCTAGATGAGAAGACCCTTCACTCAATCCAAAACAAGATTTGGAGTTGCAACAACCTAGAAACAGTTAGTTTGAGAGGGGCATCAGGAGGACTTTGTACGATGTGGAACCCTACGAAATTGCAATTGGTAAGTTCTTTAAAAACTACTCATTGGATTGCAACTTCTTTTAATATAATAGAGATGCATCAATCCTTCACAGTGATCAATGTCTACATGCCCACTCATTTCCGAGAAAAGAAAGAATGTTGGAAATCCCTGATGGAGCTAAAAGGTACAGAGTATGGTCAAAAGTGTATTCTAGGAGGATATTTCAATACAACAATGGGAAGCCATGAAAAAAGGGGTGGCTCCATTGTTCAAGATGCCCTCCAGGAGCATATGGAAGATCTCATATTAACTTTGAACCTCTTTGATGTCAAGCCCCAGAAATTTTTGTATACTTGGACCAATAAAAGGGCAAGCGTGAGCCATATCACGACCTAGCTAGACCACTTTCTTGCCTCTAACAACCTCCTTATCCTAAATTTCTACCTTAAATCCTCTATTTTTTCGTGGTTTGGTTCCAACAATTGGCCTATCAGTCTAATGATCTCCCAACCCCTAGATATGGGTCCTATCCCCTTTCGCTTTTCTCCCCTGTGGCTTGATGTCCCTGATTTCTTGGAGGTTGTTGCCCTCTCTTGGTCGGGGTGGATAAAGGGAATCCCAATAACTATTTGGGAGTCAAAGATTCACGACTGGAAGGCGGCATTAAAAACTGGATCAAGGGAAACAAATCTAGCAGACATGGCAACATCAAGGAGATGGAAGAAAACATAACTTCAATCTAGGGACACATGGAAACAACCCTGGTAAGCGTATTAGACTTCCAAAAAGAAGCAGAGACCTTCAAGGCCCTCCACGCAAACCTTAGGAGGGAAGACAAGTACTGGAGATTGAAATCAATAAATAATTGGTTGAAGGTTGGGGATAGGAACACAATCTTTTTTTCCATAAACAAGACAAGTCTAGGGAATCAAAATATAAAATAGCACAGATAAATTATGGTGGGAAAACCATCAAGAATTTTAAAGAAATTAAGAGATCGATGGTAGAACTCTATGAAAAATTATATAAAAGGGACCCTACAAGGGATCTAGATAGTGAGGAATTCTTCCTGGAAAGTATCCTAGAGATGGTGTCGAAGGAAATGAATAAAACTCTGGTATCTCCTCCTTCAGTTGATGAAATCAGAGGGGTAATCTTCTCCTTCCCCCCTGATAAGGCTCCTGGCCTGGATGGATTCTCAGCTAGCTTCTATCAATTTTTCTGGGAGGTAATAAAGAAGGATCTTTGTAGAATGGTGGGTTACTCATTCAAGTGATTTTTCATGGGGGGCAGCATAAACACTTCCTTCCTGGATCTGATCCCTAAAGAATCAAACCCTTCTTCCTTCTCTAGATTCTATCCAATATCCCTATGCAATGTCTCCTATAAAATTTTCTCGAAGTTGTTGGCCTTAAGGCTCAAACCTATTTTTCCTTCTTTGATCTCTGCTAACCATGGGGGGTTTGTCCTGGGCAGACAAATCTTTGACAATATTATCATAATCCAAGAGGTTGTTGATTTGAGCTGGCACAAGGGCGACGAAGGGATGATCATAAAGCTAGACATGGAAAACACTTTCAATAGAGTTAGGCATGGATTCCTAATAAAGGTCCTCAAGAAAATGGGGTTGGATGATATATTTATCAGATGGATCAGCCTGTGTATATCTTCCCCTTGGATTTCTCCATTAGTCAATGGTTAGGTGGCAGGCTTCTTCAAAGCTTCCAGGGGTCTACGTCAAGGTTTCCCCCTCTCCCCCTTTTTATACATCATTATGGTGGATGCCCTGAGTAGGAAACTAGAGCACGAAAGAGCTTCTCTCAATCTTCCAGGAATCAGGTACAAAGAAGGAATCAAAAGTATAAATCATGGATAATTCATAGACAACACAATTTTGATAGGAGAAGCCTCGGCTATAATTTCTCGACGCTTCAAAAGAAACTTAGATAAATTCCTCGGTTTTTCGGGGGGGTATTAATGACAGCAAGAGCCATATCTATAGTTGGAATATCTCCATCCAGAAAGAGAAGAAAATTGAAGAAATCTTTGGGTTCAAAGAAGTAAGAGATTAGAAAGACTTCAATTATTTAGGGGTACCTATGTTCCTAAGACGAGCTACTCCATATGCCTGGAAAAAAGTTCAAGATAAAATGAAAACAAAAATAGTAAATTGGGGAGGGATATGGCTTAACCATGTGGGTAGAGAAACCCTGGTGAAGTATGTCCTATCGGCTATCCCTTTGTATCATTTTTCAGCCCTGCAAGCCCCCAAGTTTGTATTACACCAAATGGGGATGTATATAAGGAAATTTTTGTGGGAGGGAGGGAGAACAAAAACCAAAAAATACCATTTGGTAAATTGGAAAATGGTCAGATCTCTGAAACAACATGGTGGATTGGGAATAAGGGACCCAGGGATAGAAAACATGGCAATGGGAGAAAATCTACATTGGACCATGATCACAAAGCCGAATCAATGGTGGACTCAGGTGATTAGGGAAAAGTATTTAAATCAGAAAAACGACCAGGAGGGGAGAGAGGACACAGTTTTGGGCTCCCCCATCTAGAAATTGATTAATTCCTCCTTGGACATCATAAGAAAAAATATAAGAAAAGTCTCGGGGAATGGAGCCTCCATCAACATTTTCACGGACTCAATTATGGGCCTCCATCCCTTGGGCTCAGATCTTTCCCTAGATGCTCTAAGAATCTTCATGAGGCAAGGAGGGGTGGAAAATTTCTTTTAAATCTCGGAATGGGATCAACAAGGAAGGTGGAATGGGTGGAAGATTGATAATATATCGGAGGCCCTACTCCCACAAAAAGAAAAACTTATTAATAAATTAAGAGGTTGTGCCCCCATAGCTCTCACAGTCGTAGATAAGTGGGGATGGAAAAATGCTAGCTACACTATTAAAGAAGGATATTCTCACCTGCTCTTTAAATCCTAGGTACCACCTAAATCCTCCATCTGGAATAAAATCTAGAAACCAAATGCTATCCCAAAGGTAATTTTTTTTTATGTTGGTTGCTATCTCATAAAAAAATTAAGAGAACGTTCAAAAATGGGGTCATATTGGACCTTCCATATGCCCGCTTTGTGAAAATTTCAAAGAGTCCATTTCCCATCTTTTTCTCCATTGTTAGGTAGCTAAGGAAGTTTGGTTGGTGGTTCTAGGACTTCATGGTCGTCTAACCTCCCGCTTTTCTTCAGTTCTTGGTCCAAATGCTATTTGGTCTCCCTTCAATCCAAAAGCATATTCAAATAAATCTAGTATGCTCTTCCCAAGTATATCTGCTAAAAATTTGGCTAGAAAGGAACGAAGAAATCTTCAAAAAGACCCACCCCTCTACCAGTTTTATAGCCATGAAAGCCCTCTGTCATGTACGGAATTACACAAATCAAAAATTGATCCCTCCCTAGATCAAATTGAATCTGTCTAGATTGTGCCATGGGTATGTACCCCTAGTCCCCATCTTCTGACAAAAGACAACCCTCCTCGTGCTCCATGGATCATAAGGTTGTCTTTTGAGGGACTGGTGGAATGGATAAGATGTTCGAAACAATGGACTCTCCAATTTGATGGAGCATCAAAAGGTAATCCTCAAGTGGCAGGAGTTGGATGGATTCTCATTAATCCTAAAGGAAACATCGAAGATAGATATGCTTTGGGCCTAGGAAGGAAGACAAACAATCAAGCTGAGGCTTATGGTTTATTCCTCAGACTTTCTCTGGCTCAAAAAAGGGCATCAGGAAGATCCAAGTCTTAGGAGACTCAATGTTGATAATAAAACATATGAAATACAATTCATCAAAAAACAACATGAATCTAAACCAAATCATTAAGAGATCCCAAGGTATGATTCCTCTCTTTGATCTGGTGTCATTCTTTCACATCCTAAGAGGGAATAACCAGGAAGCAGATAAGCAAGAAAATTTGGCTTGTCGATTGAATGCAAAAAGAAGTATAGTGAATGAAATAGAGGAAACACTATACATTCCCTAAACATGGTAAAGGTTTTCAAACATTGGACTGGGGAAGGCACTCTTGGTTGGATCAAGAGGTTAGGAAATAAAAGAAACAAGGTTAATTTGGGGTTAGCACCTATATACCCCTTTCTCCCCCATCTCTCCCTTCATCCTCTTTGTTTTCCCCCCTCGCCCCTTCCTTCCCCTCCCCTCTTCTTCCATGTCATTTCTCCTCCCTAGCCCTCGTCACCCTTCTTCATTTCAATCTGGGATGCCTCCTTTCGAACCGAACCATCCCCCGCTCCCTGATCCCTGTCTCATCGGCCTTAACTCGACCCGGCCCATCCTCACGCCTCATGGCATAGGTCGGCTTGACTTGCTCCCGAAGTGTGGCTTCTCCCATCATGTATGTCTTACACTTGGTACTGAGAGGTCTCACAACATAGAAATAGTTGCAGTGGTTGATGTTCCAACACAGGAGCAAGTAAGAAAATGGGAGAGGGTGAGAAGCATTTAATCCCTCTGATCTGAATTGCTCATATCATGCGTGGGAGGAAGGCATGGGTAAGGATGAAGGACGAAGCGAGAATATGGGAAATAATGGTGGAGCATTGGGATCTCAACATCATGAGTACCAATTTCAAGTCCTACATCAGAGTTCGGACTTGCATCTTCTATAAATTGGGTAACGATTTGATCTTTTGTCATTATTTTTGGTCAGTATCTGCTCAGGTGGTCTTTGTGAAGGCCCAACAGTCGGGGATGAGGTCACTAAGTAATTTCTATAGGATTCTTGTCACGGTGTTAGCCACAAGGGTGGTAACTGGTGTTGTGTGCAGTCGTGGGAGGAATTTGAGTGTTGATAAGGGAGAAATTTTCATTATGCAGCAAGATGGTGGCATTGGGTTGATTGCCTGGAACAATCCTAAGTGGGGGGTTCACGAAACCTTGGAGATTGGTCACTCTGGTAGCTCCCCAGTGGTGAAAATGAGTGTGCAGAGCAACTCAGTGGAGGAGGGCTCATTGTCTAGTTCCTAGGGCCATTGTCGGCCTCAGACCGGGGGGGGGGGGGTCGAGGGAGGGTGGCAGAAACAAACATATATAAGTAATGGTTATGTGCAAGAGCATATGGAATTCAGGGAGGGTCTGGAAATTATGTAGAGGTGCAACCATAAACAATAAAAGGAGGCACTATAAATGTAGGAGTAGAAAATCAAGAAGAATGAGTGCATCTGACAACTGGAGGATGAGGTGGATGTGCTGAGACAACAAATTGAGAAACTGAAGCTCAAAATGGCAGAGAACATCTCGAGGATTGATGAAGAATATACTGGACTCGATCTTAATAGTCCAACGCCGATGGAGGAGTAATATGTTTTCTCTCTTAGTTTAAAGATGATTTTTAATGGCAAACTTCACTTGTAAATATTTATTACATCAGTATTGTAGAATGTATAGCCATAGGCTACCAGTTATAGGAATGTTTTTTGGATTTTTGGGGAAAAATTCTTTGGGAAGGGATGGGGAACAATGAATTTTCAGAAGCCCTTATTAGACTAAAATTTTTGATGTAAAACCTCGATTTTGGATGCAAATGGACGCGATTTATATATAAATATACTAATCTTTCTGGTAAAAAAAAAGATAAATAAAAAATTATAAAATTACCAAATACATCAAAATGTTCCTTGCATTGTGACATTAAATGTGAAGATGGATTTCATTTACATTTTTTAAAGATTTTTGACAATATTCAATAATTGCAATGGTTTCAAAAACAACACCTACGTCATAAATAAAAAATAACATTAAACTAAACATATTTAAATCCACATAACAAAGAAAAAGTGAAACATATATTTTCAATTTTCATCTTGTAGTCCTAATAGAGTATGAGAGATCAAATGTTACTCTTATTATGTCACTGCTTACACAGTGACATCTATGATTGGTTCGAAGCTATTAATTTTTACGCACTAGCACAATTTTTCAAATCTCCATTGTTAACATTAGGATTTTGGCTGAAATTTTTGTGTGATGTTAGTGCGTCACTGCATACCTGGCTTTGGAATTTGAGGGTCAACATCATCCTACCATTCAATGTAGCTCGGATTTCATAGTGTAGGTACAGGGAAGGGCGATCCTTCATACAAATGGGATTTAACTTAGACTGCTTTGAGCTCTAGTGGTGTTAATTTCGTTTTAAGAGTGTTGATGGAGAATTTATTATTATGGTTGATGAATCATCAAGAAGCAGATTTAGCTATTTTTGTTGTTCAAAGTGGTTGTTTTATTTTTTTCTTGGTGTTGTGGCACTCATTGAGGCTGGATTTGTTGTTTCTTACTTTACTTCTTGTTGTCAGGTTTTCCTTGTTACTAGGTGAGTTTTTTTTTTGCTTCGGTGGGTGCGAGTAGTAAGATTTTTGTGTGGAATGCTGAAGTTGTTCGACTATGTGGAAGGATGTAGGTTTTCCAACCTCCTTGACGATGATTTGACAGGTGAATGTATGAACATTATTTTCTGGTTTAATGGTTATGGTGCATAATTTGGAGTTCTAATGGTTCATTGTTTCATAGAATTTGCAGGTGAGGCTTTAGAATTTAAATCATAAGAGTTGTTTGAGTAAGTGGATTGTTGGATTCTAGTAATGGAAACCTAGTAAGTTTTTGAGTTCTCTTTGTCAGCAAACTCTGGTTTAATAGGTCAAAAGTGTTAAATACATTTCTGGCTCAAGTTTTGATGGTTTGGATGAAATGTTGTACGAATAAACCAGTATTGACTAACCAAAGCTAGGTCGTAGGTCGGCCCATCTTTGCATTTGCGGAAGTCATGTGGGCAAGGTGTCGAACATGATTCAATATTTTCTAGTTTTAAATTGTCTGTTGACCCCGATTCCATGATTTGCTATACCGATTATGACGAAGATTTCCCAAAATTTACTCTAAAACATGCGAAGTCGGGATTATAGGGATATTTACATTTTCAGAAGGCTCATGAGCAAGGTGGTGGCTCCAACTACACATCGTGTTGTTTTAGATAGTCGGGGGGTTGGAATTCTATTGGCATAAATGACTAGCTCGAGAAGAATATAAGTCTGACCTCAATCGGGTGTGACACTTTGCTATGTATAAATTTGACGCATGTTTTCGTTTTAACATACTCGTGTATGGGAGTTTTTTCATATGCTTTTTACGTTCTAGACTCATGTATGCGAGTTTTATAGTGACATTTGTCTCTATTTCATTTTTTTTGTTTTCTTTGGAGTTAAAGGAAACCCTAGTTGAGGTCGGGACCGACTTTGTGGTCAGGAAGTCGGCTTCTCTTTGAAGAAGAATCATAAGGAAAAGGTTGAGCTCTGAGCCAACTTGGCAAAGGCCGAGGTTCAAGCAGTCTTGAAGTTGCAACTGATGTTTAAGTTTGTTGTTTTCGGCTTTTGTAATTTATGAACCATATTCAGATTTTTTTATTCTTTAGATGAGGGTTGGCGAGTCAGTATCTTTTTATCATTTTAATCCTTATTTTATTTTACTTTGTAAGTATTTTTTGGATTTGTTATCTTAAACTTTTAAATAGGAAGAATACCAATCTTTCTATAAAATTGTTTTAAATAAATGTCTTATAAAAATATATTTTTTTGAATTTATATCTTTGTTGATAGAAGAATAGGGTATTTTAAATTACATTTATTAAATAATATTTTACGTAAAAAAAATTAATAATAATAAATTATAGACACATGTTAGTTTTCTAGGGCTTCGTAGAAGCAAGTCGGAGCGTGTGTTGAGTATGAGGTTGGAGCTGGTTGTTGTAAACATGCGTAACTATATACATATATTTATTTTGTGTCTCCTACAGAAAGCAAAATGGACGTCAGCCCCCACTATAAGATCAGAGGTCGGCATTGTTGTTTGAATGGCCTCTCTAAACACTCCTCAGTACTGACACTCCCCAGCCAATTCGGCTTAGAATCTAGGTTCACTACTATTATTATTATGATTTCTTATAAACAACTTAAATGAGCTCTATGATGAAGTTTATCATGAGTTGATATGTTATAAATTAATTGTTAAATGTCTTATAAAAATAATTTGTTGAATTTATCTCTTTATTGATAAAAGAATAAAGTATTTTAAATTACATTTATTAAATAATATGTTATGTTTGCAAGCTCTAATATTGTAAAATAAATGTTGCTTTCAAACTGATATCTGCGTGCGCTCTCCCCATGAGCTCCTCCCTGGTGCACCTCGAGGGCCTCTGTTATCTTGAGCTTCAAGCAGACCAGAGCAGCCTCTTGCCGTGATCATGGAACCATCAGATCCACCGAAGATTGGAGATCCTACTCCAGGAAAACAAACCTCTGAGAAAGATGAAAATGCAGATGCATTTGCATCTCTGATCTCATCCGTTGGCCCTCCAAAATTCATACCTTCAATATCCAATTTTGTGAAGAAAATCGAAGACATCCCATAGATCTCTCTACCTTCGTCTCTTCCCCGTCAGGCGACGCTGTCTTTGTCAGAAAGGGGCTTGGTAGGCCAGTTTACAGGACTTTGGCCCTCACCTCGTTCGGTTCAGAAATGGGTTGAAAGGAACTAGTCCTCTTCAATAAACAGAAAAATCTCCATAAGGTTCTGTGGAAGAGGGTATTACACCTTTCATTTCGAAACAAAGGAAGATCGAGACTTAATCTTCAGAAACAACCCATACTTCATGGACATGTGAGGCCTGTACTTAAATAGATGGACCCCCAACTTCGATCCTGAAATGGATGTTCCTAGTGCAGTGCTGGTTTGGGTAAGACTCCCTCATCTTCCTCTACATTGCTGGGGTGATGAATCTGTCAGGGCCATCGGGAATGCAGTGGGGAAGTATATTGATAGATGCGAACCAAAAGAGAACATGCATGCATGTGCGAGGATATGTGTCGAAGTGGATCTAGGGAAGGGATTACCAGAGGTAGTAAAGATCAAAGTAGATCAATGGACACACATACAACAGCTGGACTATGAGAAGATACCATTTAAATGCAAGGTATGTCATGAATATGGTCATTTTGCAAATAGATGTCCAAAAAAACAAGAAAGTGAAAATTTAGAAGAGTTTGAAGCAAAATGGGAACAAGTTAAAAATAAAAATAGGCAAACAAACAACCCATCTCCTCCTCAAGCCATCTCTAGGCTCCTCTTCCCCGCTCTGATCCTTCTCCATCATCCCCACCCTCAGCTAGTCCTCCCCTAATCTCCTAATATTTCATCAATCCCAACCCCTTTGGACCTCTTGATGATCCTCCAATTCCTCCCTCATCCCACCCCTCCTCCCCTCATATTTCTCCTTCCCATATCCTCACCCCCTTCATTCCTATTATCCCTCACAACCCTCCTCCCCCGTCAGTTGATAGAATTCTGACAAGAAAACAATCAAAGGAATCTCTTCAAAGCTTAGATCACCAAAAGAATGCAGGAATAAAATCTAACAAAGAACTTAGATATGAAGTGGCAACAAAAGGGATGGATTTAGGAACGCAGCATCCCATGGACTCCTTTTTTGGGAAAAGCTCCGGAAACAATGAGAAAAACCAAAATCATCAAATAGGGAAACGACCCTCTACCCATCAACTAAATAAATAATGATTGTGGTCTCTTGGAATTGTCATGGTATGGGGACACCTTTTAAAGTAAATGCAGCAAAAGATATTATAGTAAAGGAAATTCCAGATATTCTAATGCTTCTGGAGACCAAAACTAGTTTCCAAGACTCAGAAAAAATGATCAAAAATCTAAAAAATTATGAGGGAACAACTCAACAAGTTATAGGGGAATCAGGGGGAATTTTCACATTATGGAGAAAAGGGAAATGGGAGTTGCTAAAGCAAAAAAAGGAACAACACTGGATTAGAATAGACCTAAAAGAGACAACCACCAATGAGCAATTCTGCATTGTCAACATATATGCTCCCAACCACTTCAAGGAAAAAGAACAATGCTGGAATACGGTTCAAGAGACCTTAAATGATACTCAAAACAGAAAAATAATTTTGGGAGGGAACCTTAATCTTGTCCTTAATGTAGAGGAGAAATTTGGAGGGGTTTACCATTCATACCCTTGAAGGGATGCCATTAAAAACATTATGGAAAAAAACAATCTAATAGACATCCCTCCCAACAATGGTAAGTATAAGTGGAACAACAAAAGGGTAGGAAGCAACAATATAAAGGAAAGATTAGATCATATTTTGGTTCAGTACAGCATCGTCTCCAACTACAATTCAGCAAGATAAAAAATCATTCACACAACAACATCAGATCACAAGCCATTGGGAATTATTATGGGGCTGATGGAAAATCAAGGCCCAATACCTTTCAGATACTGCCCAATATGGAACAGCAATGAAGAATTCAAAAATCTAATTGCGGAAGTGTGGTCTCAAAAAGTCACAGGGTCCCCCTATTATGTGTGGGAAACCAAGTTAAAAAACTTGAGAAAGGAACTGAAAATATGGGCCATAGAAAACAAAAAGAAAACAAAGAAAGGAAAGGTTGAGCTATTAAAAAAAATGGAGAAACTTCAAGAGGCAAAAGAAAACAAGGAGGAGACCAAAGAGGACAATCTTCAGGAAAAGGCCCTCTTTTGGGAAATATACAATGAAAACCGCAAAGAAGAGGAAGTGGTGAGACTAAAGTCAAGAAGCCTTTGGTTAAAAGTGGGGGATAAAAACACAAGCTTTTTCATAATACTATGAAAATCAGAAGAGTCAGAAGTCAGATCGACAAAATCCAAATAGAGGGACATGAAATTAGAGGACCTGCTGAATTAAAAAAAGAAGCTCATAAACATTTTAAAAACCTCCTAACAGCAAATGGAGAAAGAGGAGACTACGAAACCTTTTTTCAGCATGTGCCAAACAAGATAAGTGTTGAATAAAATTTAGAAATTATGAAAGAAATTGCAAAAGAAGAAATCAAGGTAGCTAGTTAGGGCCTCCATCCAGATAAAGCACTGGTCCGGATGGATTCACAATTTCTTTTTACAAGCAGCACTGGCAGATAATAAAAAATGATTTAGTAAGAATTATAAGGAATGTGTTTATTAAAAAAATATGGGAGGTTTTACTAAATCCTCCTATCTGGCTTTAATTCCAAAGGATGTTAGGCCTTCCACTTTTAACAGATTCTGACCTAATTCATTGTGCAACTCTTCTTAAAAAATAATAACGAAGATCATAGCCAACCAAATAAAGAAAGTTCTCCCTGATATTTTCTCAGAAAACCAAGGAGGATTTGTTCCAAATAGACATATTATAGACAATATTCTGGTGGTCCGGGAAGCTCTACACTCAAGAATGCTGAAAAAAGAACATGGAATCATCATAAAATTGGATATGGCTAATGCCTTTGACTATGTAAGTCTTCCTTATCTCACTTTCATCTTAAAGAAATTTGGTTTCTCAAATTAAATCATTGAGGTAATCAGTGCCTGCATTATGGGACCATGGATAGCCCCGTTGATAAACGGAAGACTGAATGATTTCTTTCAAATTTCCAGAGGGTTGAGACAGCGCTATCCTCTTTCACCTTTCTTACATATAATAATGGCAGACTCATTAAGTAGAGCTCTAGAAAAGAGTAGGAGAGAAAGAACACTAACTAGTTTGCACATTTCACATGGGGTAAGAAGCAATAATCATTCCTTGTTCTCAGATGACACATTATTGATGGGTGGAGCCTCATGCATTATTGTCCAAAGATTCAAAAATTTCCTAGATAACTTCAAGGAGGTTTCAGGTGGTCTCTTAAACGATGCAAAAATGTAGAATATATGGTTGGAATGCTCCCTCCTACACCATGCAAAGAATATCTCAGATCCTTGAGATACCCATATAGGCAAATTGGAATCACTTCTTCTACCTAGGACTACCCATATCTAAAGAAAATATAAAGGCTAAGTTATGGAACACACAAACTAAAAAGATGAAGGAAAAAATCCATAGTTGGGTAGTGTTGTGGTTGAACATTGCGGCCAGGGTGACCCTAATCAAAGCCATGCTCACTGCGTTGTCAATTTACCAATATTTCACTATACTGGCTCTGGCCAGCATCCACAAACAAATGGAATTAATAATCAGAGGTTTTTTGTGGCAGGGAGGGAAAAAGGAGACCAAAAAGTTTAGCTTGGTAAAATGGGAACAAATAATTTTGCCTTATGAGAAGGGAGGCTTATCCATAAGGTTGCCTGGAATGATGAATGCTGCAATAGGGGCCAAAATTATATGGAGAATGATAACCAGAAAGGATAGCTAGTGGAAACAAACTTTGGCTTTAAAATATATGAACCATCAAAGAACCCACTTTCTGGATGAAAATATCCCAATAAGGCCATGCTCACAAGTATGGAAACTAGTCAAAAGAATGTTACCTACTATCACCAAGTACACTTCGAAGATGCCCTAAAATGGAAAAAGTATCAAGTTATGGGGAGACAGAATCATGGGGAAAGAGCCTTTATCAACCTACCCAGGTATCCATGAGATAATAGAATGGATGCAAGCTAAGGGGCTAACCTCCCTTGCATTCTATCTCTCGATGGGAAAACAGAAATTGGCATGATTGGCACATTCCAAATCTGCCTCCAAATTTAAACCAATGGGATCTCTTAGTCCTCCACCTCAAAGGATCAACCCCAAAAAATATGGAAGATGAAGACACATTCATCTTGAATCCTAGTGGGGGTGCCTACTCAGTCAAGTCTGGATATAACTCTCTCCAAGCGCAGTAAGATGAACAATATTGGCCCCCCTTGGAAATCTATATGGAAGACAAAAAGCCTCCCCAAAGTTAAAATTTTTAGTTCGAATCTCCTAAAAGGAAGAATTATTATTGTTGATAACCTTAAAAGAAAGGGATTCTCTGGCCTATCAAGGTGCTCAATGTGCCTAAATGAAGAAGAATCCATCCAACATGTCTTCTTGGATTGTCCATTTACTAGAGAGTGTTGGAAGCAACTTACTAGTCCGCTAGAAATGGAGCTCAACTTCTCCATAACCTTTAATGACTTCTTTACTGAATGGAAAAAAATATCCTTACTCATTGAAGAACAAGAAAACCATCAAAAGGTTTTGGGAAAGTGTCTCGTCATTTCTCTACTGGCAGATTTGGCTCTCAAGAAATAAAATCATCTTCATTGACCAAACCCCAAAGATTGGAAGAGTTCTATCAAAAACTTGGGGACTCACTTCAAAATTTCTAAGCATGAAAGATTTAAAAGCAATAGATAGTAGCAGCCTCCAGCAAGAAGAAAGAAACTGGATCAGCCAAGCAACTATCAGAATTAAATGGAATATCAGTCCCAATGTTAGACCTCCAACTCAAAACTAGAAAATTAGATTAAATAAGGAAGAATTTTCAACATGGAAAGGAAATTTGAATAGGAATTGTCTCTTCTTCGATGGTGCCTCCAAAAACAATCTGGGTAGAGCTGGAGTAGGAGGGATCCTCCTCGAACCAGGGGGGATAATCCAGTCACATATGGGTGGGCGTTGGGGGAAACCTCTAACAATAAGGCAGAGGCTTATGGCCTGCTAATGGGAACCAAGATACTAAAAAAAAGAAAATCAGAGACCCTATTATAATGGGAGATTCAACAATCATAATTGAAGCCATGATCAATACAAGAAACCCTCCAAATGCTGCCATGCATCAAATCCTCAAAATAATAAGGAAAAATATGGAAGACCTGGGAAATTGTCACTTTTAAACATATCTTGCTAGAAAACAACAGTTTCGATGAACACCATGCAAATTTGGCAGTAGCCAAGTCTGAAGAGGAAACAAGAGTTGTTGAGGATGTGTTCCTCACACCTATTCCTTAGTCCTATTGTCCCTGTATGAAAATCATGTCAAAAATCTATTCATTCTATTATGTTTCGTGGTGCAATACAAAAGTGATCTGCAGTACCCATACATATCTCTGTAGTGATTTATTTTTTATTGACAAAGCATGGAGGTCTCTTGACTCCACACAAATTTCACTGCGCATTTTTTGCCACTCCACCAACTCTAAGATTTTCAATATGCCTCCAAACTAGCTCCCCCAAGTAAGCATTTCTTCTATGCTGACTTGGTCTTTTTCTGCTCCCCCCTCTCCTTTATATTTCGGGCCTCCCTCTCCTTTATTCACTCCTCGATCATCCCCTGTTCATCTCTCTTCCCAGCGAGCTCCTTGTTTCTCTGTTGTCCCCTCCATTCTTCTCAGCCTATGTTCCACCCTTCTCCTCCTTCCTTCGGTCCTCTCAGGCATTCTTGCTCCCCCTCTATACGATCCCAAGCCTACTCCAAGATCACAACCTATGGATTGTTGCTATCCTCATGCACACAATCCTCTTGTAATCTTCTCATCATCGCTCTGCTCTCCCTTTGGCTTTATGCACCTTTCTGCTCTCTCCTCTAGCATCTCTATTATCCCCTCCTTTTCCATTGTCTATGTTGTAAGGCTTGATCTCTTCTACTTTCTATTTCAAATCAAGCCAACAGTTTGGTACTTTATCCAAGGGAAGTTGGAACTTCGTCCATACAACAAGAAGGATCATAGGCATCACTCTAACAAGCTCAGGGGAACAACAGTAGGGCCTTCATCTAGCAGAGATACCAGGAAGAACCAACACACCACAGAGGATCATATCTCATATCAAAGGACAGCAGAAGACCGCTCAACAATGGACTTAAATCCAGTAGATCGAGCTTCCCAAAATGAGAAATGCGCTACATGCAGAGCTAACAAATTCATGATCGTCAAGATAAGAGAGACAATTCAAGACTTGAAGGTTCAAATGAGGTCTGAAAATTGTGCTTTGAAGAGACAATTGGAGAGTCAGAAGGCTGAAATAGACTCCCTCACCAACAAGTGCACTCACCTTGAGGAGACAATCAGCTACCTCAAAAACATTACTCTGAATCAGGAGGGAGAAAACTCAAACTACCAGAGCAGTAAACAGAGATCTCAGCAAGATCAATCTGTAAACAAATATTAAATTGCCCCATAAGTGTTTTTGAAGTCTCTTAGTTTCTGAAAGTTATGTTATGTAAGTGTATTTTCTTGCTTTCTCAGTTTGTAAGGCAGTATGCTAGAAATGTAGTTGGAATCTCTGGAATTTTTGGATTCATGTCTAAAGGATCCTAGGACTGCGTTCCCGACCTTCTCTCCTTCAGCATGACTCTTTCCAACCCCATATGTATCAGGAGCTTGCTCCTCTCTCTTTTTTGGAATATATAAAACCATAACCGATCTTGTAAAAAACAAAAAAATATATGTTATGTGGAAAAAACAAAATAATACACTATAGACACGTATGTTTGTTTTGTGGGCCTTTGTATAAGAAAGTCAGATGTTGGGCTGACTATGAGGTTACGCTTAACTATATGCAACTATTTCTATTGTATCTCCTACTAAAAGCAAGTCAGAGGTCAGTCTCGACTATGAGATCAAAGGTCGGCATTGTGGTTTCGATGGTCTCTCTAGACACTCCTGAGTATTGACATTCCCCAGCCAATTCAGCTCCAACTTCAATATTTTATTTTTTTCTTTAGAGAATGGGATGACTCATTCCTATCTTTTAAACATTACATCTTTTCAGTATAATTTATTCAATTCATGTTTTTATTGATAAAAAAAATTGTTTTAAATTAATTTTATCAAATAATATGTATATGAAAAAAACAAAATATGAAATTATAAAGAGGCCAATTATACATATATGTTTCTTTTGTGGACCCTTCTAGAAGAAAGTCGATGGTCTGGTTGGCTATGAGATCGAAGGTCAACATTGTGTTTTGGACGGCGCTATGACATTCCGTCACCAATTGGCCTCCTTGTAAACATGCCTAACTATGTTTACATATTTCTTTTGTGGTCCCTACTAAAAGCAAGTCGAAAGACGGGTCCGACTATGAGGTCGGAATTGGACTTGTGGTTTGAATGGTCTCTCTGGACACTCTCAACTATTGACAGTCCCTGGCCAAATTAGCTCTATCTACAATACTACATGGAAGCATCGTGAGTCTTTTTTGTTCTAAATTTGAAAATTATTTATTTAAATTAAAATTTTAAAGGATTCTAAAATATTAAGTATGTATATATATATATATATATATAAATAGTTTTATCAATTTATATTTAAATAATATGTTGTGTGAAAAAACAAAATAATAAATCATAGACATGTATGTTTGTTTTGTGGGCCTTTGTAGAAGCAAGTCGAAGGTCGGTCTGACTATGAGTTTACACATAACTATATGCACATATTTATTTTGTGGCTTGTATTGAAAGCAAGTCGGATGTTGGTCCTGACTATGAGATTGGAGATCGGCATTGTGGTTTGAATGGTCTCTCTAGACACTGTCGACTACTGACACTCGGCCAATTCGGCTATAGCTTCAATATTTCATTTTCTTCTTTAGAGAATGGGATAACGAGTTCGCATCTTTTAAAATTTTGATCTTATAAGTATAATTTATTCAATTTATGTTTAAAAATAATAAAAATAAAAATTATTTTAAATTAATCTTATCAAATAATATGAAATGATAAGTTATAAAGAAGCCAATTTTAGATATATGTTTCTTTTGTGGGCCCTGCCACAAGAAAGTCGGTGGTCAGGTTGGCTATGAGATCGGAGGTCGACATTGTGTTTTGGATGGTGCTATGACATTTCGTGACCAATTGGCATCCTTGTAAACACGCCCAACTATATGTACATATTTTTTTGCAGTTCCTACTGAAAGCAAATGGAAAGGAGGGTTCGACTATGAGGTCGAAAGTCAGATTTGTCATTTGAATGGTCTCTCTAGACACTCTCGACTACTGACAATCCCTGACCAAATCGGCTCCATCTACAATACCTCATGGTAGCATCCTAAATCAATTTTGTTTTAAGTTTGGAAATTATTTATTTAAAATACAATTTTAGAGAATATATATATATATATATATATAATACAGTTATATCAATTTATATTTAAAATACAACTTTGTAGTATATTAACTTTTGGTTTATAGTACATTTTATATCAAGATCTTTTTTACTTTGTTTGTTGAGCATGTTCTTCAATGTTTTTTTATTATTATTTTTTTTGTCCTAATTATTTTTAATTGTGGCAAGTGACTAAATTGTTAAGTTTTATTGGTTTTACTTAAAATTGTGGATGGTTGCAAAATGAATTAAAGTTTAAGTGAGTATTTTGATTATTTTGACTAATTATAAAGTAAAGGGGATTTTATCTAAAGTCATGTGAAAGTGAATTTATATTTTATTTAAATTTAAATTTAACTTTATTAATATATTTTCTAAATTAAGTATTTTGGATATTAAGTAATTAATTAAATTTAAAATTAACTATTTTTATGATTATATATATTTCAATAATGTTGTATTCTTTTAATTGTTTACATAATGCTAAAATGTTTTATTACCAAACTTTATTGTTTTTGTATACAAATAAACAAGTATTAAGTTATTATATTAAGTTGTTTTATATTTGCCTATTTTAAATTCCATGGATGTTAAAATTTCTCATTCAATTAGTATTCTTGGACATCATTGTGATGTTGTGTCATTTATATTAGATCTAACGACATGTAAATAAACATGAAAATTGCAATAATTTAATAGTTAATAAATACATGTTATTATTTTTATTAGTGATTTTTGTAAGTCATGATGCATTGCTTGATATTCAATGAACATATGTTATTGGTAAAAAAAAAAAGATTGATTTGAGCAATAAAATTATGGAGTCATGGATACAAATTGCTAATATACAGTATTCTATCTAGGTGTTTTGTGTATATAGATCATGCACCGGTCTAATGTCTTCATAATGTTTATGATGGGCCTCTGAAATATGTATTTTTATGATTTGATAAAATAATTGCCATATTAGCAGAGAAATATTTGATTTTATATGTGTTTTTTATTTTATAGGTATGGGATTGTAATGTTTAGGATGTTCTAGACATTTGTGCAATTTTGAATTTGCTCTAAATTTTAAAGTGCTTAATACTTTTATATAGGCATAACAATATCCAAAACTTGATAGATTTTTTAGAAATTTTAAAGGAACTTTATTTTTGTCCATTAATTTGAGATTAAATTACGTGTTACTTGTGGCTAGACTGCAAGTTAAGCTTTTAATTTTTTTTTTAATTATGGAATAATATTATTGTTTATGTAGCAATTATGTGTATTTTTTCCAAAACAAGTGGAAAGCAATTAAAAAACAAATGGAAACAAGGAGGAATTAAAGAACGTTACAACCTTTGTTATTTGTAATTGTGGTGTTTAATAGTATTTAATGTCTAAACACTTAAAGACAATTATAAGGGTTTTCAAATACTTTTAGATACTTAGATTTTACTTTTTTGGCCAATTGACATTTGGTATGATTTGAAGTACAATGTCTAATATGCTTACAATTGAACATCTTTGACTAATGAAATTAGTTTTTAGAACACTTTTCTCTGGTATTATTTATTGTAGTTGATACTAACAAGCCTTTAAAGAGTAGTATTATTTACATTGTAGAATCATTATTTGACTTGATGATATACTGGATTCAGGTGATGTCTGCTAGTTTGGGTGGAATCTGTTATAAAACAATGTTATGCAATTGTGAATGATTTTGAGTCATGGAATGTGTGATTGTGGAATTGTCAAATTCATTGCTACAACTTATAAAAGAGGAGTCTGATAATCAGAAATTGCATTCTGCAAATAAATCAGAGAAAAGGAAAAAACAATGAGTGGTTTTACTTGGTGCAAGGGGATTCGTTGCAGTTTTACTTGGTGCAAATTTTTATGCCGTTGCATGCAATACCTTTGTTCAAATCCATAGAATAGTGAATGATTATCAAAGGACAACATGCAAGAAGGTTTTCTGTGTTAACATCTTTGTTCAAATCCAGAGAACAGTGAATGACTATCAAAGGCCAACATGCAAGATTTTTTTTTGTGTTAACATCTTTGTTCAAATCTAGATAACAATGAATGATTGTCAAAGGCCAACATGCAAGAATTTTTTTTTTGTGTTAACATCTTTGTTCAAATCCAGAGAAGAGTTAATGACTGTCAAAGGCCAACATGCAAGATTTTTTTTGTGTGATTTAGATGTTAAATTTGTTGATTCACTATGTCTCAAGTGAGAAAGAATTTCCACAGATTGTAATGCTAAAATCAGGAGATATTAAATGCACCTCTAAATCTCATAGTCATTTTTGTTGTGTATGTCTACTTGGAATTTGTATTCCAAGATGAGTGGCTATGGAAGCTTTAATTATTGCATTTCTAGACAATTTTGGTGCAATATGTTTTGTTCAAATTGACACATTTACTAAAGTACATATCCAATTTAATGTTGTTATAGAACTATGATTAATATTGAGTGATGGTTTTTATTTGTAATTACTCTAGCCATGTGTGGCTAGAATGTTATTTGTTATTTATGGCATAGTAGATAACGATTTCAATGTCTAGCGAACAATATGATACAAAGTTAGCCTGCCCACCTTGGTTTGCAATTTAATGTAGTTATAGTTTTATGATTGCAATTGAGCAATGGTTTCTTATTTGTTATCTTAAATTAGAGTTGTTTATTATAGAAAGCTATATTGTAATTTGTTTTTGAAGCTAATAATTGGATTCTATTTTATTTATACATTTTGAAACAAATTTACAGTTGTTGTCAAAAATTCTTTACGGAATTTTGGAAATTAAATATTGTGTTTTGAAATTTGTTAAAATGGTAATAATGCTTTTGTTGCTATTATTTTAAATTTCATAAATGTCTTTAGTTTTAAATTATGTTTCAATTGCTAAAAAATGCAATGTTCAAGATTCCTTATGGCATTTTCATCCACTCTTTTGTCACAGTGCTAGGTACTCATTTTTGTAGTATTGTGAAACAAAAAAACAGGGAGAGAAGATAATCACAAAGACAATGTAGACTAGATAATACATGAGGTCTAAAATTTCGTAGTATCATATGTGTTGATTGAACATTGAATGCAATCCATGCTCTTAATGATATAAATCATTGTCACATTTGGAAAAAATTTCAATTTGTCTCAATATACTTTATGGTAGCAAATAATAGTTTTGTGTTGAAAAGGATCAAAATAGCAAGAAATTGATCACAAGTTCTACAGATTCAACCTACATAGATTAAAGCATTTATTTTATTATCATGGTGACTATTTATTTGACTCATTTGTTGTTTTTCTTCACTTTTGCTATAGTTTAGTTGAAATACGACATGAAATTGTAAACCACTTTTGAATTTGCTTATCTCATGGACATGATGCTGCTTTGCATTCATTGCATACAAAATTGACTCCTAAATATGTTCAGGATCTTCATCATGTTAATTATCTTGAAATGTACTTGAAAGGATTGTGTACACCTTCTTCTATTTGTGCTCAAACTACTTTTAACTTATGGGGGGATGCATTTTGTATCAAATGGTTCTCCAATTCATTGTTAGTTTTGGTCAATGTTTGGCTATTTACAAATGACCAATCATATCTACGGTTCAATTCAAGCATTCATGGTTATCAAATGGTTCTCCAAGTCGTTGTCAGTTTTGGTCAATGTTTGGCTATTTACAAATGACCGATCATATCTACGGTTCAATTCAAGCATTCATGGGTATTAATCTAATATTTTGCTACATCATCAAAATTCTGCATGTGGACATTTTGAACGACTAATGCTACATAACATAATAGATAGTGTAGCTTTAGTAACTAGAATGATTGACTCGTGCATTTGCCCATACCGATTCTCACATGGACAATTTAACAAATTTTCAATTGAGCCAATCTTATTTGAACAAGGTTTCATTATCTATTGACGAAATTTCAATGGTTGTCGTGATTCTTTGTTTGAGTCCATTTGCACACTTACATGATGTTTTGATATATCTAATATCAGAAAAAAAAAAATTACACAAACTTTTTACAATTGTTTCGTTTGCAATGATGATAAAGTTATCAATTGCTTACAGCAACACCTGAGTGTTAAAAACGTTGAACACCACACTTGCTGGTTAAAAATGCGTCGAAAAATGAATTTTGATGTGATTATCACCGAAAACTCATCTAAAAAGACAAGAGCAATCTATCAATGATTGGCAAGCTTATATTATAAATTTATCAATGCCATATGCATATGGACATATAGAGGGAAAAGGTTTTGAAATACAATGGATATGTGAACTCTTTGAGGTTAACATATATATATGAAATATATAAACAAAGATATTTCCTTGAGATTCTATTCATCAAAATTTTTCTCCAAAGTCATATACCTTATGAATATACCAATATCTACAACACATGCACATTTCCATGCAATTCTCAAAATTCAGAATGTTGAGAATATTAGTGACATTGACAATTCAACACACATGCTCCAAGGAATCTCGGAAAGATATAACTGCGAGTTGACCTCAAGTGTACCTTGTAGATATCCTAATAGCTAAGAACCCAGGTTTACTAGATGTTATACTCAATTGAAACATCTGCCAATTGACAACATAGTAAAAAAAAATGTTGTAGTATCAAAGGATTCCACATCATCATATGAGGACAATAATCCTTTTCCAATAGAGACACAAAATAACAAATAAGTCTCCACTTTTTTTTCCAATGCCTATAGTAAGCAGTACACTCACTTACATTAATTGAAATCTGCAATACAAGCACAAGGTGCTATAATACAAGAAGCACAAAAGCAATATGTAAAGTCAAATAAAGAAATTGAGGCATATTTGCAATCAATCCAAGACACACCTACATATTCATTTTTCATTTGTGATATATTGTCCTTTCGAAATGACATGCAATCTATTAACAAAGACATATTATCTACTATTTGCTATCTGATGCTTGCTTCAGAGTTCAAAACCATTAAACTCAATTAACAAATATGTAAATCTTGTAATAACGCAATACTCAATGAAAAAGTGCCTACATTTGCATCGCCTCTTTATATTTGACGAATTGAAAAATTGATGTCCATTGCGCAATTGACATATCTAGAAGAGAGGTTCGTGGCACCAAAGATGGATTTTGCACAAATAAGACTACTTGGCTACAAAATATCACAAATTGGATTAACAGGAACAATTATAAATGTTCCTTCTAGTCTAAATGGAATTCAGAGAGCAATGCCTAGAGAAATTGATGACACTATGACAATGGGAATTATGCTAAAAAGAAAATTAGAATACAAGAGTGCTTGTTTGTCTCAAAATATTTGAGTCAAGAAAGTGATGTGTTCATTACATGACTTGTGCAACACATCACTATACAAAATCAAACAAATAGAAATAACTATGAATGGAAAGAACATTTTGATCGAAGTAGACAAGGCCATTAGAACGATAGTCTAAAAATGAAGGAACTAGACTCACCAAATGTAGATAATGATATAGAACAAGAAACTAAAACACTTGTTAAGACAAATTATCTGAAGAACTGAACTTCCTGACATTGTTCTTTGGATCAAGTTGCCCTGCTAATGTTATCAAATGCTTTTCGTATCAAAAAATTGCATAATGGGAATTGTTGCACATGCCTAGTGACGTTTCAACACATATTACGAACATATTTTTTAAAGAAAATTGTATTTTGATAGACCAGGTCTCTAACTCAGCTTGGATTTCTATTTTCAAAGGAGAGCTAAAAGAACAAAACTAGGACACATTGGAATACCATGAAATGATGAGACAATTAAATCAAGAGCAACAGTCAATAATCAAACAAATAGTTCTATGGAAAAAGAATAATCTTGGTAATTGTTTCTATTTGTTTATCACTGTAGGTGCAGGTATAAGAAAAAAATTCATGCACAGGTGCTTTACTATGCACTCATACGACTTTATAGCAAAAACTTACAAAGTGACCGTTTGAAAATAAAAAGGTCTAATAATTTTCTTTATTGGCAAAGTTGCATATATTACACATGGTGTTATATTCCATTTAGCTTTTCATTTGCCATTTTCACCATGTCATATGGTACCATTAGCTTCTAACACACTCGATGTATTGAGCAAAGAATATGAACAACTTAAATTTCCGTTGATAGATGAGTCTTCATTAATTGGATCTCGATTGATTTATAGCATTAACAAGAGACTCTGTGAAATTATGCATACTTCGGCTTCCTTGTTTGGGAACCTTGACATAGTATTCTATGGTGACCTATGTCAACCATAGCTTGTAAGTGATTGTTGGATATTTGAACAACCACATTTTAAACGAACTAGTGCTCCTTACAATTTTTGGATAGAAAATGTGAAACTTTTGAACTAAAACATGTAATATGACAAGACAATAAAGAATTTGTATCCATCTTAAACAGAATTAGGACATGTTCACATACTAATGATGATCTTGCATTCTTGAACAAACATTGTTCTAGGTTGAAACCAAATGATCCAACTTTTCCATATTTGTTTTATTTAAACAAGAATGTAAATGAACATGATGAACGAATGTTGTCTCTCATCAACAAAGTAACAATTATATTAAATGCATATGACAGAACAATTGAATCAATAAATATAAATTGCAATAAACAGATGAAATTGCAATTTCCATCTTCTATTATGTTGAAAGAAAATATGTTTGTTGAACTAATTGGTAGAAATTATAATATTCAGGATAGCTTGGTCAATCGCGCTGAAGGAATTTCTAGAGCATCAACAACATCTGAAAATAGTGCAATTTGGATCAAATTTGTTGATCCAATTGTTGGCACTATTAAACATGAAAAATGGTGCATCTGTGCAAAGATGGAATAATGTCTATGTGGACACCTGTTACTAGAGTTTGTAGGAATAATGAATCAAACAACAAAATTAGTTTTACAAGAGAACAATTTCTTGTCCAACTGGCATGTGCACGAACTATACATTGATCACAAGGGTTAACAATGGACAAATTGGATTTTGACCCAAAAGGAGTTAGGCAACATGGACTTGTTTATATTGCACTTTCTCATGTCAAAGATATTAAGTCCTTGTATTTATTAAACAAATTGGAACATAGTAACTTTTCTCTCAATGACAAAGTTGTTATTGAGCTAAATAGACTTAGACAAAATGCCTCCTATGAGCTTGAATATAGCATATATCAAAATAAAACAATTGACGATTTGACAATATGTTCATTGAACACTTGTAATTTGTCCTTGCATTTCAAAGATATCATTATTGGATAGCTATGATCTAATGAGTGTTGACATTTTTTGTTTCCAAGAAACAAAAACAAAATCATCTCCATCGAATCCATTATTGTCTAGAAAATATGACTACATACATTTATACCATTTACATGGAATTCTCACATACTATATAAAAAATATTGTGGTTGAGAATCATTTCACTTATACAAAAGACGAATTTGAATCAACAATTGCAACATTCCATGTTGTAAAAAAACCCATTATAGTTGCAAATGTATATATTGCACCAAATGCAAAAATTGAAGAGATAATTAATTTCATCAAATTCATTTTAGAGCACACATGCAACAACTAGCCAATTGTGCTTGTTGCTGATTTCAATTTGGACATGTTGAAAACTAGCCATCAACAAAAAAAAACTACTTTCATTTATGCAAAATAATGACTTCAATTTTCATACAAAAGAACCAAAAATTGACTATAGCTCAATGCTAGATCACTTTTGGACAAAATTTTCAGCTACTACTATTTCTTTCCATGTCTTTGATGCTTATTAGACAGATCATCATACTATTTTTCTTACCATATCTTTGTTGTCACCTTGAGTCATTTCTCCAATGTTTGTATTCTACAATATCATTGTTGGCTTGTCACATTTGGAAATGTGCACCTTTGACATATGCCTTGATTTGCAAACATTGAAAAACAATTAAATTATGCAACACAAAAAACAATAAAACAACAAAAACATGCAAATATCGAATTTCGGCAAGTCTTTAAACCGTGAACATAAATTTTCTCTATTTTTCTTGTATAACTATCATTTTTTATGCGATGTTTGGTATGCAATTTACTCATTTTCATTTCCACTTTGTTGTAGTTTGCTCCATATACTGAATAGTATTATTTGCTTTAGCTTGTAATTCATATTTCATTATTTCTTGTGCGGCTGCGTTTGATTAAAAAAAAAGTACCCATGGTAATTCTTAATAACACATTTCCAAAAGTGAACAATATGTATATTTGCCAATGAAATCTATAAAACATTTTCTTTATTGTAACTTATGCACATTTACTACATAAACACAAACCAATGGTTAATAGTACCATAAAAACGGAATTCATGTATATATAATTTATTATTGTAGAGTAAACATTGTTTTAAATGTTCTTTGTACACTTGTCCCTTACTTAATGACTTGCATTTTCATTTTCAGGCAACGATATGTCCAGTCATTTGGAACAATATCATGGAAACATCTAGCTCTAGAAAACAAATATTGGAAGAACAAATGGTGGAAAATGAGAATCCAAAAAGGTTAGGTTTGCGATGCACTAAATGTTTTTATAGTAAAATGACATATTTGCTTTAAATCAATGTTAGTGTTTTTTGAAGCATGTTGTTTTAATTTTGCATATAAGCAAAGCAAAAACAATGGAAACAATATCATCGTCAAATCATTGAAATTTTCTCAAGAGCATATGCAAAAACTTTTGAAGGTGATATATTAGTTATTTATGGGTCAGTACAAACTAAAAGTCCTAACTCTCCTACAAAGGTGCGGCCGCTTCACGTTGATTTGGTTGATAGTTGCGGCCTACTGACTATCACAGTGAACATGGACAATAACCTTATAGAGCATTTCAAAAAACATGTTTATTGCTAGAAATAGTGTTCGAATTACATATTTTGCAATTAGAAACAAGGGTATTTATGAAAGAGGAGACACAAAATGTTGCATAATGTTATAGGACAAAACCACAGTTGAATCAGTAGCACAAGTTTGTAAAAAATGCAAATTGGATCCAGATACAACAATACACACTCTTGTTGTTTCCACTGATGCATATGCAATTGGGTCAATAGGAGAAATTGTAATAGCTTGCCACAAAAATAACAAGAAACTAGAACTCAATATAAAATATGGTGAAGCTACGGAGGGCAATGCAATTGTAAGTTTGTTGCTAGAATAACTATACTTGCATTTTAAACAAAAAAAAAGATAATAGTTTCTTTGAAACTGTGTTATTGTATCTTTGTTTTACATTGTTATCAAGGTAGCAATTATCTCATTATCTTTTTTGCATAGATTGCTTAACCAAAAATATGTTGCCTGGTTAACTGTAACTGCTATTGAATGATACTCATAGAGATCATTTTTTCAAAATAAAGTATGAATTAGCATCAAAGATGACTCTACTCTATCTGTTCAAAAACATTGTCATAAATGATGTGAAAGGGAGTCAACAATTACACTCTTGATCAACAACTGTGAGCCATTGAATGATGAATGTGCAAGAGCGCATTTATTGTCTTTTGTAATGTCAAGAAGGCAAGTATATTTACCAATAGATTATTTTTTCAAGTATCAAGAGTTTTAGTTTGATGTGCAAAATCTTGGATTTTGATAATACATATTGGTTCTAACAATTCAATTTTCCTTGGGGAAAAAACACAAATCCAGTGAGTGTTGAAAGCCAGAAATGTTTTCTCTCCTCCTTTTTAGCGAATTTGCGATAAATGCAAACAACTTGTTCTTCCAACCACATATAAATTCACAATTTGTAAATATGGCACAACCTTTACCTATGAGCACAATGTTGAATGCATGCCGAAAACATAGAATTGAAAAAATGATTGTATGTTGCAAATGCCACAACTAGTAGAACATTGCTCGGTTATTGTTGAGACAAGTTTTTAGCAATACATGCAAAGCATATCATCTACAGTTTTCAATTTAAGAAAACTTTGTATTCGATGTCTTTTTACTATAACAGTTAACAACATTATTGTTGAGATAAAAGAGTTGTGACCAGTAGACAAAAACCTTATTGTGTACATCAAGTTCATACATTTTGACAGTTAAGTTATTGTTGCTCTTTTCATTTTTTATTTTATGTATGGCACCAATTCATAATTGACAAATACTTGCAGAAATAGTAATAAATAATTTTGCTTTTATTGCAGGTTGCAGAATTACAAAACATAAAATCCATTTAGTTAAGTGCTTTATGGATATACGCTGAAATATCTCAATCAAGAATACTTTCTTTTGCCTTTTTTTTTTAATAACTAGTTCTTGTTTCTCTTTTTCCTGTAAGTTTTCCTGCTCCACATGAAAACAAAGAGAAAAATGCACACTATGCAATATGATATTTCAGTTATATCAAATTTTCTATAATACTATGGTCTCGTTGTTTGGTTAATAAGAACATTAGATCTTAGCTCCACATTAACATAATGTAACTCCAGAATAGTTAGTATGTCAAATTATATGTTTGTTGATGTGTTTCTCTCCATTGTTAAAATACTGGCTTGGTTTCTCATTTGCTGTAAATTCTGGAACTGTGTTCTATTAGGGAAAAAACAAACAAATAAACAGAGAAAGAAAAAAACTGCAAATATCTCAATTGCTTGAATTTTGTATATTTTCAATGAAATCTTCTGTGTCAAAAAGAAGGGGGAATTCGACAGGGGCATTGAGACATTCATGTTTTTTTTTTTTTTTTTTCACATATATCAAAACTTCCAGAAATTTTATTGTTATATTTGCACTAGTGTTTTTTTGCAAGTTGTGTGCTTCTGTTGATTGGCTTTCTTGCATAAGGCTTTTTATTTCCTAGGCTATATAGTGTTGCATTGCAGTTATATATAATTGCGAGTTTATTGTCTAATGAATTAACAAGATGTGCGTCTTATTCTTGTTTTCTAATTTTCTTTATTTCTTCTTGTAATGCATATCAACTTATAAAAAATTGCAAATTTAGCTATAGTATAAGGAAACTATGGTTCTTCTAATGCTAAGTGCTATAGCAATGATGTCAGATATTTTTTTTGGCTCTTTGTCGTCAGTGATGCATGGCCATGTGCATGCATCATTTCTATAGCCACTTGTTTTTCAATTTCAAGATAATAGTTTATTGTTTACTGTAGCACATGTTAATAGTTTTAAATGTTTGACGTCTGTGATAATGATTCTTTGATGGATGGTGAATGATATATGTACTATTTGAAATTAGTGATCGCTTTTTTGTAGCACATTGTCATTGCTATGAATAATAAATATACTAGTTATTTTGAACTATGAGCTCTTATGATAATTTTTTCATTGACCTATGTAATCAATCTTACTTGGAAATTATGACAGATTTTAGTTTCTCTCTACCATAATGCTTTTTGTAACAATATTTCCATGGGTATTTTATATATTTATTATTTAACATATACAATTTAGTGTTCTAGATATATTGTAAACAAGAGATTGAGAAATGTGTAAAATAATCTCTCAATCATTGGTAACTTGATTTCTTATTTTCGATTTCTCATGTCACTCTGGAGTCTGTGCTTTCACTATAACAATATGGAACTCATTATGATTGATAAAAATATCACTAAACTTGTATATTTGGACATACCTACTTCTGAGATGTTGAAAGTTGTTCAAATGTTGAATCACGTGTTTTTATCCTTGTATTCATTAAGCATAGTAGAATTATGTTCAATGTTAATTCAATTTCATTTAACCTGAATTGGAGGCAAAAATTGTTATTTTCATCAATACACCAATCAAAAACATATGTCAGATGAGCATGTTAAAATAGAGTTATGGAGTATAACAAAAAATGTGTCTATAATTGCTCTCCAGCCACTTGTTTTTATTGTACCAATATTATCAGTGAATCAATGAACTAAGGTCAATGACGATCCAAAACACATGCCACACACTTCAAACAGTGGAATGACTAAGAGAGCGGGAAAGCATAAATTTATGGATAAAGAGGTATGTGTTTTTTAAGCACTTATTACCTACTATTTAATATTGTTGGCAATTTTTATGAAATAATATTTGAGTACACTCATCTTCTATTTGATATACTCGGTATAGTAGTATTATGCATACACATAATCATGATACAGTTAATAATGCACTCATTTCTGAAACTAAAACTAGTCTGCATGTATTGCACATTTTAATATTTTAATGTTAATATGATAATTAATCTCACAATTCATAGTTTTCCCTATAATTTTGTGATTTTAAATCTTAGTATTTGTTTCACCATGTACGTTTGCAAATAATTCATTATGATGCCTTTCTTATGGGCTCCATATTATATTGTTCTTTTGTTTGCAGAGTGCTACAAGCTGCTACACTAGGTCACTGAATCCATAAACTAGGAAAACAATAATGATGTTACTCTCATTTCTAGGTAAACCAGGAAGTCATAAATGGCATGTTTACTCTTGTGTTTTTTGAACTTTTTTGCTTTACATTGATACTAAGACCTTTTTTTCACAAGATGAATTATGATATATTGATTTTTGTACTAGGCCTCTATAAGGTCTCCCTATGTGCTTCGGCTCAATATTGATATCTAGTGAAATCTAATTATTGTTATTGTAATGCAACAATAAAAAAAAGAAAACACGCTTTCGTGTACAAGGGAAAAAATGCTCTTTGTCACATATTAAGCAATATATTCATGGTTATGTTTGACTTGTGCTTATATTGTCTCAATTTCAAACCTTGCAGGAAATTTTATGGTTCTCAAATACTAGAACCACGATGTGTCCTGGTTACTTTTCTATTACCCTCATTGTTAGCATAACAAAATTTTCAAGTTTGCCTTGTTTTTCATATCTCTCTTTGTATTTTCTCATCCAATTTAACTACAGGTATAGATATCTTATTTCAAGAGTGAGCTATGAATAAGAAAAAAAAAAATTGATTAACATTAAGTAACTAAGGATCCTTGGACATACAAAGCATCTCTATGCAACCCTAATCATAGTGCTTATTAACAGATTTTTGTTAACAAATGACACGACGCATATCTTCCAATCATTGAGAAATATTCCATTTTCCTACTCCTCTTTCAAGATTCTAATTGAAATAAAGATAAATGTTATAAGTGTTATTTCCTTTCATGTACTTGGTCAATATTCATAGATTTCCTCTTGTTGATTTTGCAGTTATACATTGTGCAGGATAATCAGAAATTTGTGCCACCGGAGAGGAAAATAGTGAAAAACATGATAACTATGATATACATGATGATCTCAGGTGTACTATCCTTTATTCAGAGATTCAAAATCCATAAAGTTAGTTACTCATTTGTCCTTGCTATTTTGATATGGTTCTTATTTATTGCTTTCACTGCAATATCGCTACACATGATACAAGTGTCTTAAAAGCATTTTTGTTGCAAAAATATCTTTGATTGCTTTGGAAAAAAATAAAAACAATTTTGTATTTTAATTGGAGGAATAGTTCTATGTATATTAAGTATATAATATTCTTTCAGTTGCCTGAACAATTTACTTTGGGGTTATCAAACACGGTCTACATTAGTAAATTTAACTATGACACATGTAAACAATTATCTAGAAATTATTGAATCTAGCCTTGATCGCTAGTTTCAAGTAACTATAATCCAAAAATGTTTTTAGACATTTACTAATCAAGTCTTTATTTCTAATATTAAGTAAATAGCACGCAAGAGCTAAAGGTAGAATTTCATATGTCAGTCATTTTTCATTCTCAATTGTAGTTAAAATATGAGCATAAATTATTTATACACAAGAGGAATAAAAAGCATATGTGTTACTGCTAATGTTCTTTGTAATTCAAAATCAAAAAGCAATACTCACTCGTTCCATGATCCATGTTTTGTAATTTTTTGATATGAAAGATATAATTTAAAAATATACCCAATAATTTGCATTCCTGTTATCAGGTTTACAAGGAGCCTTTTTTCTTTTGTGCATCACAAAATAATAAAAAATAAACATTAAACAAAATAAACTCTAGACTATGCGACCTTTCGACCATGTGACTAGAAACCAGGGATGACTAGGAATTTTATTATAAATAATCTAAGTGATCTCCAGACCCCAACATTTCCCGACCTTCGAACTAAGCGGCTTGATGAAACCACTTGACTATGGTATAGTTGGGGTCGGGATACAATAGATGAATCACAAAACAAAGAAAACTCTCAATTCTCTAACCTCTTGGTTATACGATCGACACAATAAAGAAAATATCTAATAATAGTATAGTCAGAATCAATATATAACAAATTAATAATAAAATATAAATAAATAAAAAACGCTCGATTGGTCGACCGCCCGACCTCCGATCCATCTAATCATGCGAATAAAATACTACTTTTTGTTGGTTTGTGTGCAGTGCACTTTTTAATAAAGATTTTCAAAATTTCGTGTTTCACATTCAATTGATTATTTGTTAAATCAATAATAATTTTTTTAATTCTTTTTCGATTCCCGAAAACAAAAACAGTTGGCTTATTTACAGGGAATTAATGCACACATTCGTTTGTGATTTTCATTTTTTTCTATACGGGATTTTAATTTTTAGGCTATTGTGCCTACATGCTCTTTTCTAGAGTATTGTTCGAAGAAAATTTGAAGCAAGTATACTGAGTACCAGTTTCAAAAACCACTCTGTAAGCTTAATCTCATTTTTTTTTAGAGATTCTTGTGTGCAATTTCAAATTTTAAATTAGCAAAACTTATGTATGTTGTATTCGCATATACAAGTTATAAAATACCAAAAAAGGAAACCCTTTAGTGTCAAATTTAAGATTTTAAAGTGTTTTTCCTACATGTTATTTTAACTCTTGTTCAAAGAAGAACTGAATTAAGGCAACAAAGTACCAATTTCAGCAAATTCTATTTAAAATCATAATGTTATTTATTTTGCAAATCACTGAATTCAATTCCAAATTTTAAGTTGTCAAAACTTATATATGATTTCCTAATGTTTACAGCTCTTAAAATCCCAAAAAACGTAAAATATCCAACGACAAATTTAAGATTTTAGAGTGTTATGGTTGCATGCTCGTTTCTTAAGTCCTACTACAAGAACCACTGAATTAAGGAAACACAACAATAGTTTCAAAAAATTATGTGTAAGCATAACATTATTTCTTTTAGAAATTCTTGAATTCAATTTCAAATTTTAAATAAGCAAAAGTTATATATCCTCTGTTACTGCTTACAGGGTATACAATGGGAAAAAAAGGGAAAACCTGCAATGACAAAACAACAAATAGAATAGATTAAAGAAAATATTAAGAGCATGGATGTATTACTCATATCAGCTTCAACCTAGAAGATGCAAAAAGCAAATACGATGATCTGACATGAGATATTTGAATTCTTTGAGCAAAGGGAATGGTTAAAAAGTCCAAGAGCTATTGAAACAAAGAACAAACTATTTGAAAAAATCAATGCAACAGAGTTACATAAAGTAGCAACTAGGGCCAGAATTTTTTCCTATTATGACATGATTTCGTGGATTCTCTCTCGCTTAAAGCCTGAACAATATTTGACTGTCAAGAAATTGTGATAGCCTCCTAGAAATCTGAAGTGTTCTCGGCCATATATAAGCTGAGTGCCCCACATATCTCACTTAATTTTGAGTTCAGTCATAAATTTCGAAGTACTGTTTTGAACAAATGTCAAGAGAATTATGATACAGTGATTGAAGAATGGTTGAGAGAAGAAGCAAAATATTTCAAGCTCAAAGGAAAAAAGGACTATCCAATAATTATTTTTAAGAAGTCTATTAGATTTCTTATTAAAATGTTAAGCAAATTATATGGGGAACAAGATCCTAAGCATTGTAGAATTAAATGAATCCCAATAATCCATAGCATTTTGAATGAGGGGAAATGCCTAACTGAGCTGAGTTGTTGTCATAGAATATCACAGATTTAGTGAAGTTTTCAATGTCATCTCCCCCCGGTTCAATTATGTTTTTTGTATGTATGACTATTTGTTAGATGTTGTTATTGCCTCTGTCCCATTTCCCTCATGAAATGGAATTACCCATCTAACCAACAACTACCGATTCAAAATTATGCTCCTATTCTATGGGAGTCTAATTTTATATACCATTTTTATGATATTTGGCATTATGTTTTGATTACTTTGCATCAAGTCTTGTTTGGAACAATACCTCCTAGAATAAGTGATAATATGAAAGAAGGCCTAGAATCAATAGGTCATTGGTTTGTTGAAGAATTATTTTCCTACATCAGAGTTTTTGGTAGCGAAGTTGGTCCCCATCTTCTGCCCCAATATATTCTGGAAAGACTTGCTTTGAGAGAAGTGGCTAATCAAGTTGTTTTGTATGGGCAAGCCAAAAAGTTGAGTAAGCTGCAAAAGAAACTCTGGCCTAATTTCCCAATAAATTTTGGTGACATTAATATCTGAGACAAAGGGCACAAAATCAAAGAAGCTGAAGATCTTGAGGAAATTTGGTTATTTACTTTGCCCCGTTATGACTATGATCCTCAAGGTTGCATTAGCAATCATTATATAACAGTCAGTTATATTAAAAAATTTATTCATTAGGAACCACCTTTCGATGTGGTTTTTATATGCATTGATGATTTTCAGCAAGTTGTCCAAAGAGGCAAACTCCTACATAGTGAATCAAGACAACAATTGCAAGAATTTAGAGAGGAACTATATGCAAATTTTCTAAAGTAAAAGGATCTACACCTCAAAATTTCATTCGAAGAGTTAAATTCTATTGAATTTTTGCAATTTAATTTCAATGAACTCACTTTAGAGGCTTCTATTGTTTCTCAGAAGGGAAAAGCAGTAGAAATTGAAAAATTAGAAGGTTTTGTTGTCATGGGTGAAGAAGTTGAATCCACATCAATACAAAATATGAAAGAGGAACATGAAACTACAAGAAGAGCAAAGACTCTAGAAAAAGAAGAAACAGTTGAACAAGAGATTATTGTCATTAATTCTCCTGAGAAAATAGAGCAAGAGAAACCAGAAAGTGTAGAAGTCAAAGAAATGGAAGTACCTAAGGACAAGGAAAAATAGGTATCTACTGAAACCATTGAAAAGGAAAAGGAGCAAAAAATGGAATCATATAACAAAGTGGATACTATATCTGTTGTATCTTCTCAGGCATCAGTAACACCGATTTCTGCTAAGATTCCTTGGAAATCATTCTTGTTTAAACCGGTTTCTGAATTAGAGCCAATTGCATATACTATTCCATCTTTAACAGATTATTATTTTAATAGTCAGACAAAATAATTTGTCCGAAGAACAAAGAAAAGAAAACATGATACTTTGGTAACTGTATCTAAATTTAGCTGACAGACTCAAGGAGATGTAAAAGTAAAATCTCAGGAATCTTCCCAAGCTTTAAGAGCCTTTCTCAATTACAATTAGTATCATTTGAATGAGCTTTCAACTTCATCTCATGACAATTTACAACAAATTAAAGCTTTGGAGGAAAAATTGAAGAAAAATGAATTGGTCAATGAAGAAAACTAGCAGCGGAATTCTGTTAATTTAATTCAAGGATTCACTATATAAAAATAAAACCTGTAGAATGATTTTCAGAAACAAATGGAACAAGCAAATTCAAAACATGAACAAGGGATTCGGCAATTGAGAAAATTACATGAAGATCAAATGTGCATCTAGAAAGAAGAAGAAGAAAATAAATTTTCCATTATTATCACAACTTTGCAATAGGAAATTGAATCTCTTAAATATCAAGTGAATGAGAATCAACAGGAAACACAAAGTCTCAATATTTTCAAAGATCAAGCTTTACAAATTTGTTTAATTTTAAAGAAGAATCAAGCAAAGTTCTATAAAAAAATGGATAAAATCTCGATGATTTATCAAGACATCAAATATTTAAGTGAAAGAATTGATTCGTTGGTAGAAGAAGAAAAATCAATTAAAAGGAAGTTTCTCTCTATACTTGACTAGGAAAATGAATTTCAATCTACTGAAATTCTACGAGTTTCTGAGAGAGACAAATGATTGATGCTCGTTTCGCTAAGTTACAGGGAGAGAGAGAAAAAATAAATAAAAGCATGTATACAAAGCACATATGAGAAATGCTTATCAATTTTGGAAAAAGGTGCATACTTATAGAAGAATTTGACTTATCAAGTAGCAAGTCATTAAACGAAGCAGTTCTAGGAGAATTAAAACTGCCCACAGAAGATCTTGTTGCCATGAACCAAGTAGAAACAAAAAACATTATAGTTTGGACACAACAAAGTTTCCAAATATTTTTGCAACTGCCTTTTGAGCAAATCAAGGTTATTTCCAAGTTTAAGGTCAAATATCAGAGGAAGAAGAAAGAGGCACAAGGATTAATTTCCAACTGTCAAATCAACATCAATCAATTTCCTCCTATCTATTTATTTGCATTGTGCAACGTATATTAACAATGGGATCTTATGTCGAAGTACATGCACCTAACCTACTACTTAGTATCAATTATGATGACTTTGAAGATGAAGAGAAAATCACTGCTTGCCTGCCAGATTTCAATTGAACATACAGCATTTTAGAATTCAGTCTTTAGTTTCAAAAAAAAAAATTGTTGATTTCATGTTCCAAGACCTATTTTATTTTATTGTATTTTAGTATTTATAGACCTTTGTGTTGGTGCAAAGGGTCCAAAATTAGTGAAGACTCAAGACTTGAATGTTTTTAATCAATTTTGAAATGCCAACCTTTTGCAATGCCATTTTTAGTGCTCATGTCTAATGAATTGTGGCATTTATGTCAATGCATGATTTTAATTACTTAATAAATGCTTTTGATTTTATTCTATGACTTGTGATATTTGATTCCCAATGAGTGTTTGATAACTCTGTTTAAGGTTCCTTATGAAAAGTTTGCAATTTACATCTTTTTATAATCAAAAATTTTAAAAATGTAGATTGACTTATTCCTAGTTTATCATTGCAATACAATACTCAAATATAGGCAAATTTGCTCTCCTCTATGACATAGAAATTGTTATTAATTTACTTTAAATTATGCATCTATAGATATTCCAGAAAATACTAAAAAACTAGTTGGATAGTATCAAAATCCGAAAATATTTTTGGAGCTTTTATTTAAATGTTCAGCCAAAACTTATCTGTTCAATCTTGTGAATTCAATTCCAATTAGGAATTTAATTTTCATGATATTATGTGTACTATTATGCTCATTTAAACCTTTGATTGCTGGTATTTAGATTGATTAAATCATTTGTTAAATGAGCATTGTAGTTGATATTGGTACATACATAATGTACAAGACTTTGGAGCAAGTGTTTGATGAACAAAATCTCAAGAAAATATCTTTTGTTTTTGTATTGCAGATATATATGTTAACATCAAATAGTTCACAAATTCTTTGTATTGCAAAACCTTTTTCCTCTATATGTCGATATGCATATGGCAGTAATGAGTTTATAGTATAAGCTTGTGAATCATTGATACATTTCTCTTGTTCAATGTTTCTAGTATCCAAGTGTTGTTTTAAGCAATTGGTAGCAGTATTCTCATTGCAAATGAAACAATTATAAAAAACTTGTGCAACTATATTTTTTCATATTAGACATATCGAAACATAGTGCGGGTGTGCAAATAGACTCAAACAAACAGTCATCACAGTCATTGATATTTTGTCCATAGATCTATAAATCTTGTTCAAGTAAGATTTGCTCAATTGACAATATGTCAAAGTGTACAAGTGAGAACTCATATGCACACTTGCATGGGGCCAGTTGCTTATGTTATTGAAGCCAGAATATCTTATGTAACAAAAGTTGCACAAATTTTACACATGCATAATTTTCATTATCTTGCAAAATATTATATTCATGGTCATCAATGGCTGGATTGAATTGTAGATCTTAGTTTAATTTTAGTTTTAGATAAACAATGAGACCTTGTTACAAGTGTTATGCAGCCATATGCAAATATATATATATATATATATATATATATATATATATATAGGAACTTTTATCGAGCACATATTGACTTGTTCCAAGAGAATTTTTTCCACTTGTGAACAATAACTTTTATAATTTGAATGCAAGCATATTATTTGTTCCATTCATAATTGTGTCTTAATCCCTTTTCACATTCACAATGCTTATAATATAGCAGACTCATCTATTTCTTATTAAAATGTTTATCGTTCTATATGACACATTAAACTTACTATTTTTTTTAGCATTGTTGTACATGTTTCCTCAACTAGATACATTCCACTAGTTCTAATTGCACTGTTGTTTCTTGTTATTTATCTGTGCCAATATGTTAATGAAAATTGATATGCCTATAATATGAAGCATAACATGGTAGTGGATTCAATATTTAACTTTGGTTGCTCACTGAGTATGCCTAGATTCCCGGCAGAAGAGTTATTATACACAAAGCTAGCACAAGGAATTGAGCAAATATCTACACATTTTGTCAAGAACTTCTTTATCAATTACTATGTTCTTTTATTCATTTGTGTCAAGTATTTAGCTCTGAATACAATTGCAACTCTAGAAGCCAAAGTTATCAGATTGTTGTTCTAACAAAGAAGGTATTTTTAGAAAATATGTTATTTCTTCAACTCAATTAGTGTTCATGAAAATTATTCTTTTGGTAGTTGAATACAAAGACAAACTCAAAACAATGTGCATTGCTTGCAAGTTTTTGAATAGCTTCAACTTTGTTGTCTCGACAAGACATATGTTTTTTTGTTGAATTTGCTTAAATGCAATTGTAATGGAGCATTCAATTTTTGTCATATAAGACCCATAATATGTTATTGCATGATAGGGGTCTAAAACAGATTGAGCATCTGTGTTTCCTTGCTACACTATGTTCTTGTATTCAATTGTCTCATGTGTTTTTCTCTAAATACAATTGTAACTAGATATACATGTAACAAAAACATACAAGGAATATAGGCTTTGAGAACCAGTTACTGAAATACTAAAATGACTTTATAGTGTCATATACCATATAGACTTATGATATCAATAATTGAGTTGGGAGTTAAGAAAAGAATTCCCAATGTGCACACACTAAACTCTTTTCGCTATTTGTTGGACAGAGGCAAATCCAATTTTCTATATTTCTTTGTTCTATAATTATTTGGTATGAAACTTATAATCTAAATATTCACCAAATAATTTGCATTCTTGTTGTCATGTTTACAACAAGTTTTTTTTCCCTTTGTGTGTCACAAAATCAATAAAAACAAAATCCTTTATTTATTTATTTATTTTATTTTTTTATTTTTTATTAAGTCGCAGGTCACATTCAAGAAAATTTTGTAAAAAAAAATACAAGCTTTTGAGTACCTGATCTTGCGACCACACAACCAGGAACTCAAACTAACCATATTTGTTTTTATAAATAATCAGTTCGACCTGCCAACCTCAACATTGTCGGACTTCTGTTCGACCTACCAACCTCCATCATCGGACTGTCAACCTACAGGACCTAATTAATTCACCCAACTATGGTCTACTCTAGGTCAGTATAGAATAAACGAATCATAAAAAAAAAAAAAAACAAGAAAATGCCCAATTGTCTAGCTTCTCGACTATACGTTCGACTCACAAAAAAAACAACATGATAATCACAACAATGATCTTGTACTTTTTGTGCTTTCAAAATCAGTTACTAAAACTCTAGTCTCCTTTATTTGTCTCTTTTGCAATTTTTTCTTTTGTTCATCACAAAATGCATAAAAACCAAGAGCCTTAAACATTTTTTTTTTTTAAATTTAAGTCACAAGTTAGATCCAGAAACATTTTGTAAAAAGAAATACGACCTTCCGACTACTTGACCTTCTAACCACCCGACTACCAACACAAAGTAGCTATGATTTTTTTTATAAATAATCAACCTGACCTTCAACTTCAACATTGTCAACTGTAAAACTACTGACCTCCCGACTTTAGTAATGCCCAACTGTGAAACTACCGAACTAATGAAACCACCCGACTATCAAACGACCGACCTTTCGTCCACGTGACTTAGAATAGTGAGTGACTGTGATTTTTATAAATAATCCAAACGAACTCCCGACCTTAGTATTTCCCAATTGTGAAACTACCCAACCTTCGAACCTCAGTATTCCCGAATATCAAACTAACAGAATTTCTGACTTTATAATTTTATTACCTAATGAAATTTCATGACTATGGTATAGTCATCTCATGATAAAATAATTGCAATAAAACAAAAAACACCCTACTGCCTGACCTCCTGATTGTACAATCGGCCCAATATTATATCAGACATTGAGTCTAGAAATTTTTTGACAAAAAATGTAACCTCCCGACTACCCGACCTTCCGACCACGTGACTACCAACTCGAAGTGACTACAAACAAATACGAACTGACCTCCCAAGCTTGAAGTAAATGGCTTTTGGCACTACTTTTCTTATGTTATTATGCAAATATTACTTTGTCCTGCCAACTCTCCGTTACCCACCACATCGCTTGAACCCTGTAGATAATCCATGTACGATGTCCAATCATACAATAGTAGAATCATGTTGCCCCAATCACAAGTTTTCCCACCCACGGTCCTAACTGCAACAGGATAAGCCTTATCCAATTCTCTCTATAAATTCAACATTTTTCCCCTTTGCTCGACATTGAACATCCTTTCTTATTTTTCAAGAATGGTTGTGTCATGGTCCTTTGGCTCTGCACCACACATACTCTTTAGTCAACATTTATGTACTATCCTCAAAGACCAGGTGTGTTGTTGCATCAACTACCTTCAACAAATTCTCTCGATTGTAAGTTGCTCTTAGGAATTCATTTTGTCTGTAGATCTAAATGAGAACCTCGCCACTTTGTTGAAGTCATACTAAGAAGTTCCACAATGTTACCCCTTCTAAGCTTGCATGATAGTTACATTAAGGAATTGTTATCCCCTGGCGTTTATTTTCTTTTGGGTAGAGAATTCCTCGCATGTTGGCGCAAGCGCTCCTGCAGTTCTTATCTAACATAAGCTTGGAGCCACCTTACATCGAGCTTCCACCTCACCTGCCACATACCAACTATTCTAGAATGCTCAGGGACTCTCTAAGAAGCTCCTCGACACTACTCCATGTGGTGGGAATGGAAACTCATGCACAATAAGGCTAAAGCCAAAAAAAGCACTACAAGACATAATTGTTCGGAGTACATTTTTTTGATGTTTCGCATATTGTTTGCCTTGTCATAAAAAAAATTTGCAAACAAATATATTAATGTACACATTGACTATCTCTGTCAAACAGAGTGTCTCTGGTATAAATTTGTATATTAATACAAAGGCTCTTAGAACCCAATTGTTATAATTGACCTTGTTTTGCAATTTGAATAGATTGTTGAGATCCTTAACTTAATTTATAAAAGAATTTATGATATCACTGAGCATTTAGGGGAAATTGTTATGGGACTCTTCTTTAGTCTGAACTTTAGACACTTTGTAGTTACTATTGTTTACTATATTAACTTATTTACTTTTTCATGGAACCATAGGACACTTGTGCCCATGCATAATCATAACCACAAACAATATACAAATTAGGAAAATATTGGTTCATAGTTACATCACAGATATGTTCAAAACAATGCATATTCCACTTGGTATTTGTCCATATCTATTACAATGACAATGCAACATAACCCATTAATTGGAAGTTGTAATCATGCAACATTTATCTTTTTTGTTTGAGTAAAACTGAATTTAGCACTCTATCCACATCATCTCTTCCAGGTGCCTATTTCTATTTTGGAACAATTTTTATGTCCCTCCCTTATCACTCGATCCTTGTTCTTGCAACCAGTCCATAAATTTTGTTCCCCTTTGCTCCTTGTATTATTTCAAAAAAGCATGGACCTGAATATTTTCCTAATGCCATTTAATTTCATGATCCAGCCCCTTTACTTCACGGAACACTAATCCTTTAATTCTTATCGTCAAGTTTAGGTTTCTTCTTTTCCCAATAATTGTATCATCCCTAACAGGAATTCTCTATTCCTAGCTCTACAATCCATGTTCTCAGACTTAATCGCCTATTTGTTTGTTATCCCAAACATTACAACATATGTACATTAATTTTATAATGCAACACATGAACCTTTGGTAAGATTATGGCATAGATAATAAAACTTCTGAAAACTAATAACCAACAAATACCCATTTGTACTCTTTATTCTTGTTTGTTGATTTCATGCAAAGTGAAGCAAATGCCAAATTGCTCTAGTTGTTTACTTATTTGTTTTAGCAAATAGGTTATCTATCAAACTGATAACTGTAAATATGAGTACACAATTAAACCAAAAAACAACAACACAAATGCCATTTTGCAAAAACATAGCTAAAAGTGATTCTTGCAAAAATAAATGTTTTCCCATTCCATGTAAATAAATACCAATAACAATAGAATCAGCTCACCAAAAAAATTGTTATTATCAAAACGCCATTTTTTTTTATTTTTTATTTTTTATTTTTTATTTTTTTTAAATAAATTTACACTTGGAAATTTAGATTCAATACTTTGAAATTAGAAACTAAAATAGAATAGTTTGGCATTAGTTTCAAAATACTTGGCCTTTTTTTTTAAAGCAATTAGTTAGGTCTAAACTTCCCTTGGATATAGGAACTTGTGCTATAGGTTCATTCTCTTCTTCATAGATAACATCATAACTAAGTGAACTAAAAACTACATGCATATGAATCATGTATACAAATAAGTAGTGGCATGCCACCACATGGCCCTTGTTTATATATACTGCACTCATATAATACAAACTTTTAATATCATAAACTATCGTTTTTTTTTTAATATATATAATGCAATACTATTATTAGTTTTTAACTTTTTTCATTTTCACTTTGCAACTTCTCAATGATACTATATTAGGATTGATCTAGTATAGTTTGTTTTATTTTAAAGATAATAAGGTTAAATGTTTTACCTTCATTTGCCAAAAAAAATCTTAGAGCAATTGAATAGACATGAATGTGATTTATCTAACAATATAGAGAGTGGAGATTGAGAAATTGAATTTTGCAACAATGGCTTCAATGGATCCGACTTTTGCAAATCAAGTGTAAACTATATCAAATTTGGTTTCAAGCTTCTCTAACTCATGAGGGATTCACTACTACTAACTAACCATATTTAATTGGGTTGGAATATAAGTGGATCAAGGTGTTCAAGCATAATAAGCAATTATTTTCTTGCGCACTATAAACTAAATATCATAATTTTCAAGTAGTTGGGATTTGTGGATTTGCAACAAGGTATTTAGATTTTTAATGAGGTATTTAGTGCATAGTATGTGATGGGCCTCCCAAATAGGTACCATTCAAGGCCCATCTAACCATCCTTCAACACATTTTAACCTCTCTCTTTGCATTTGATGACATATTTTTGAGCTATAATGTGTTCATTAGGAAGGTTAAGTAATATTTGTCATACCATGTAGCCCAATGCATTCAATGTGCATGTCGAGGAACATTTATTGTGTAGGAGCACATTGGAGACTCACAAGAGGAAATTTAAGAGGCTCATTTCTTGCATTAGCCCATCAACAACTCTATTGTCTTATTGGTAGTACTATCCCTTCGTGACTGCGAGAATCTCAGGAGACCATATCCATTTTTGTAGGGGTTTTGGAGGGAAGCAAATATCCCTTCAAGGAGGCTTTCCTCACTCATTTTTGTATAAATAAAGGAGCTTGGCAACTCAATAGGATTCGGCTTTTTAAAGGAAGATAGTGATTATTAGAGCTAAAGCTTGATACTTTCTATTTACAATATTATGTCATGTATTTGAACAGTTTCTGAGATCAATGAAAAGCATCTTTTTTACTCCATTTTGAGTGTGTTTTAAGGGAGTTGAGTTTCCTTGGGTTAGGGCCCAACTCAAGCACTCAAGCCCCTCTCATATATATTTCTGATTATGCATTTTTTTTTTCTGCACTTAGCCTAGGTGTTTCTCTCTTTTGCAAATCTATTTATATGAAAAAAGTTTGTCTCTACAAGTTGATTAGTGAGCCCTCTTGAGAAGCTTGGTTGTAGGCCCTATGTAGAAAAACACAAAAATATTATTTCTTTATGCAATAGTTAGATCTTAGTTTAAATTCAACTCATCCTTTCCTATGCATTTTTGTTCTTTGCAATTAACATTTTAGTAGTACTTTAATCGTGATGTCTTTGCTAGTTCAATAATCACTTTGTGTGCATGTGAGTTCTATTGGTTCATAAGGTAGAATAGCATCATTTACTATCACCTGTGCCATCTCTTTCAACACCCTTCTTCCTATTTCCTCCAAACTGTTTGTGCACAGAAAATGACATTACAATGTTATAGGAGACCATTATCTTGCTCTTTTTCCCCTTGTGCAAGATGTGTTGCTGAGTATATCTAAGTTTGGAAAGGTCCATTACACTCTTATACAAAATTATACTACCTTCTCCCACCTTCAGACCGCTTTTAGAATGCTTATATCACTCTTGGATGCAATCCTGTAGCAATACAGGGCATCCTGTAACATCCTATAGCAGTCCTGTAACATCCTGTAGCGCTTCACAAAATTGATTAGAACTCGACTAGAATTGCCTCTTAAGCCTTTTTTTTTTTTTTTTACTTTTTATCACTTTACAACATCTCCCAAGCCTTGGAATCCAACTTGAAGAGACCAAAGACCCTTTTCACGTCATCTTTTCCTCACTATAGCTTTAAATATGCAATTAGGGTTTACTGTTTTGGTTAAGAGATGAGTAGAATAGAAATAGTTTGCATTGATTACCTTTGAGCATTTGATGGCTTTTGTAACTAGATTATAATTTACTTTGAGGTCAATAATGTAGCCTTGCTTTCTTACATTTACCTTCACGCAACTAGTTTAGGTTTACATTCTTGTCATTTGATTTTTGCAAAATAGAATTAGGGTTTTCTTTTCCTGCAATTAGATTAGTGTTTCTTTGATGCAATAGGACAAGTAAAGTTTCGATTTCGTTTTTTCTTACAAATTTAAGTTCAGTAGTTTCCTTCCTTGGAATTTTGCAAAATGATCTCTACATATTTTAGTTTAATCCATTACCTTAGAGTAGCTTAAGTAGAAATCTTGCTTAATGTGCATATAGCATTGTCACCTCTTAAATTTGTATGAACTTTGGATTGATAAATTAAAGCGGGTAACCATGGGAGTTGCAACATCCTTGTTGTAATTCCGTGACTTGTCACTTTTTAGTGTCGTTGTCGGGGAGGTGTCAAAGTAGGTACTACTTTTCTGCTTTAGAAATGCTTTATTTTCCATTCCATTTCCTGAAAAAACAATATAAAAAAATTGCGTCAATAATTTTATTGATTAGAAAAATACAAAAAAGAAAGAGAAAACATTTATTTCATTCTTTGTAGAGTTAGGGACAACTGAGGGAAATTTTTTCCTAAAACCCCCACCTCTACAAGTAGCCAACCTTCACCTTTTGGTGACTGTGGACCTCCTCCTCTGACCACAAAGGATTTGGATGACTTTTTGGGTGAACAACCAAATATTTTTTAGGAGCCCGTAGGGTAAGAAGAACCTCCATCACCCACTGAAGGAATGGCTAGAAACAAACAACCTGAATTCTTTCCTATCATGGAAATAAATGGGGAAGCAAGAATGAAGAATATTGGCCCTGCCGCCCTTCCATATTTTCATGACTTGGATTTTGAAGATCCTAATACCTTCATGTTTGAATTTGTTGTTGTATGCAAGACATATGACTACATATTTGATGAACAAAATCTTAAATTGTTTCCTTCCACCCTCAAGGATGCAACCCTATGTTGGTTCATGAGTTTGGAAGGAGGTGGTATCACTACTTGGGCTCAAATGCAACAAGAATTCAACCAGAAATACAAAGATAATTGTAGAGCAAGGGACATAAATGAAAAAATATTCAGGATGACTCAAGGGCCAGATGATTCCCTAGAGGACTTTGAAGAAATATTTCAGCTGAGCTATAGAAGGGTTAATTGCACCCTTGATCTAGAATCAATGAAGTTGGTGTTGCTCTGAGGGCTTAGACGAGAGTTTACGGAGACCCTCAACATGCTATCTAATGGACATATTTACCAACTCAATTATGAGGAAATCAAGATAGTGTTCAAGAACCACTCCAGGGCTTCAAGGAAAAGAGGTGGATCCAGCTAAGATTTGGTAAACTCTTCACCTTCTACCTCATCCATCAAGAATGAAATAGGGAGTATGCTAGAGTATTTTAAAAGTGAAAAGTTACATACTTTTGCCTTGCAGATGGACACCATGTAGATCAAGAAGAAACAAGAAGAGGCAGAAAGGGCATTAGCTATATTTTTCCCTAAATGCACCGAAAGACACCTTATAAATGAGTGTCCATTGAATGTAATAGAAGTTTGTTATGTATGTGAGGAAAATCATGTGACTGACAAATGTCCATCTTTTCTGGGTCTAAAAGCGGTGTATCAAGGAGCAGAAGGAGGCATGGAACAACTTTGCTTTGTCAACCAAAGGAGGCCACAAGGCCCTAGGCCATATCAACAAGGTATGCAAGGTATACACTATCCTCCTTCTTTCAATTCAAGTCATAATGCACCTTTTCAGTCTTGGTATCCTCCAAAAAACTCACCATGGTCCATGCCTTCACCTTGGTCCTATCCTCCTCCTCAACTTACCATTCCACCTTTCCAATCATATTAGCCTCAACCTCCTCAATGGGGTAATCCCTCAAGTTGCTTATCAAAATATCAAATCAAACTTAACCTTGATCATGTTATCCACCTTCAACATCATGAATTGGGCATTTGCAATACTACAAGCTTAAACTTGGTCATGTTTTCTGCTTTTAAAACATAATACATGGAATTGCCAGTCCTCACCACAACAAATAGTGTAGGCAAAAATCTAAGTAAATTGTTAATTCCAAAATGAATGCAAATTCTCTAAATGTGCAAATGAATACATGGTTGGTGCATTTTTAATAATAAATAGAAAAATAATAACCGTTAAAATCCATTTCACAAAATTTTGCCTTCTCACATGTAGCTATCTCAAAATTAAACGAATTATTGATCCAAAAATTTGTCTAATCCTTTGTAGAAAATAAATTCCATTGAAAAGCTCTATTTAAGTTCCCCCCACACTCTTTCCTTTATACAAAACACTTAATTTATTTTCCATTGTGCAGGGAAACTTCATGCACATGTCTCTCTGAACATTGTTCTTCCACACTCTTCCTCTTTGCACACTTTGCTCCACATGTTTGATCTTTGCATTCATTCTACCATATGGAGTCATCCTTTGCACCATATGAGACTCTACACTCTGGAGGTATAATGGAGGTATCATACCTCCACACAAACTCATCCTTCATACCACATGAGACTCTACACAATTCATTTCCCACACTCCTTGACATTATTTAACATTAATTACATATATCACGTGTCATGGAATTACTCTGTCGTGTTTACTCTCCTGCTCCCCTTTTTTCTTGTTTCAAGGTTACTTAAAGCATCGATAAAGGGAATGTATCTCCAGGTAAATGTGATGTGATGGAGATCGGACTTTAGGATTTCCGCCCCATCACTTATCGTAAAGCATGATCCCGCTTAGTAACTTCTACTTAATATTTTTCCTCGACCAACAGAATGGCATGAGAGAAGCCAATTATATTAGTAACTGCACCGAAGAACAAGGAGTTAACAACTAAGAGTCACTAAAGGGATTTATTGATCAAGACATATTTCCCTAACAACAACAAACAAAGGGCCATAAGAAAGAGGCATAAATCCTACAAATGCTCCTCTGGCTTTGACATTGTAGGCTTGCACGAGCCTTTTGCTCAGTCACAAAAGAAAGGACTCCAATGTGGCTGGAGGCACGAGTAACAATAGGTACTCTAGTGGAGTTGATGGAGAGGAGGCACCTCTTAATGTGGTCTTGGGAATAACACACGTTATCAAAGTATCCAAGAGCAAAAGCTCCAAAGAGGACCAACTTGCAGAAAAGCCAACAGATATGGAAGTTGACAGTACTCCACTACCTAATTTGGTTATTGCTTGCATGGCTAAAACCCAAAGTGTAATATTCCTAATGGAAATTTTTGCAATGATAACAAAAACATGCAAATTCTCCACAATAATTTTCAGAAAGCATACACATAAACCATAAATTTCTCCAAATCCACAAACTGGCCAAGATTTTATTAATAATAGTCATTGTGGTACAAATGAGTTGGAGAAATTCACTTGGGCGTGCACAAGGCAAGGTACAAGAACCAGGTGATGAATACAAGAAAGCCCAACAACTACAATAGCAAGTTCCTCCATAAAACTGCATTGTTGCTCCAAAACTACATTATTTCCTAACTTCGACCCCTAATTTTCCCACTCTAGAATTTCTAGAAAATTCTAAGAAATTGGGAATGTGATCCTTTCTCAAAACCCAGAAAAACCCAGAAAGGATTTCCCTTGGTTCCAACCTTCAAAATTTGACCCTTCACAGGTTCGCCCTCCTCCAATTTTAAATTCGGTGACTGTGACTGATCCTGTCAATCTCTGCTCTCCCAACTCTAACAATCCTCCTCAAATGGCCCTCCAAATTATTTCTCAGAACCCCAGCTCTTGTTATGAAACCAGCTCACAAAAAGATAGAAAAGATAGATCAATGCCTTATAATTCAACCTCTTCGAGGGGACAACCTCCTTTACATTACACAAATGAACAATTCTTGGATGATACAAATGACAAGACCTCCTTTCTATATATAGGAATCTAAGGTGTCATAATATAATCAGATCCGACATAACAATAATAATGTAAGGGCACAATAATAACAATAGTGGGCTTCTGTGGGGCACAATAATAACAATATGGGGACTACATGGGCACAACAATATACTAAGGGGGTTGTACTAATAACAATAAGGTGTTACACTAGTAGTATAGGGACCTAACATGCCCCTCTCCTTCAAAAAGTGTTGTCCTCAACGCTTGAGTAGTTTTTGATGCTTCTGTATAAAAATTTTGTCCTCCCATGTGGAATCTTCAGCGGGTAAGTTCTTCCACTCGATGAGATACTCTGAAATTGATTGATTTCCTACTGTTGAGTTCTTGTTTCTATGACTGCTCTAGGTAGCAATATGATTTATCCTTCCTCTTCAAGTTCTGGCAATATTGTTTGAATTGGGATATTCTGCCTTTTGAATGAGTGGTCACACTTCTTTGTCCTTCTTCCATTCATCCCTTGCTCCGTTTATCCAATTTGGTTGGATAATATAAATAGCACAAAACAATGCTTCCACATCCTCATCCTTTCTTGAGAATGCATCTGCAACAAAAAATTTCTTCCCTTTTCTGTAGATGATGTCAAAGTCATAAGCCAACATATTTCCATTTTTTATGTTCTTCTAATGATAATATTTGTTCTAAAATGTATTTAAGACTATCATGATCCATTTTTACCTTGAAGTGTCTTCCCATTGGGTAAGGTCTCCATTTCTTAAGTGCATGTAGTATTGCCAACATTTCCTTCTCATAAATATCTTGCTTGAGATGTAACCATAAAAATACCCAATCACCTACATCAAAACATTTTTCATTGCGATGTTGATCTACCTGTTTTTTCATTTGATTCTGTACCAAAGTGGCATTATCCTTTAAAGGTTGGAGAACTTGTTGTTGATGCTCGATGTGATCTTTCACTACTTGAACCTTTTTCTTCTTGATATTTCCTTCTATCTTGAGAGTTTTAGGAGTGGTTATTTCTTCCAATGCTTTACAAGATATGGTCACATTCATTTCTTGATGCTTGATGTGATCTTTCACTTCTTGAACATTTTTCTTCTTGATCTATGTCCTTCTATCTTGATAGTTTGAGGAGTAGCAATTCCGGCCAATGCATTACAAGATATGGTTGGATTCGTTTCTTCTTTCTCGATGTGATCTTTCACTTCTTCAACCTTTTTATTCTTCATATGTCCTTCTATCATGAGAGTTTGAGTGGTAGTTCTTGCCAATGCTTTACAAAATATGGTCAGATTCACTTCTTCTTTCTCTGGGGTGGGTCTTGGTGTATATCCTATTCTTTTGATGTTTCTTGATCCTTTTCTTCCTCCTCTTCATACTCTATGTAAAATAATTTCTTCTCAGCACACTTATGACCTTTAGTGCATTTTCTATCACAATTGCAACAAAGCCATTTTTCTCTTTTTTCTTCCAATTGTTGTGGTGTAAGCCTTGTAGGTTGTGGAAGGCTAGGAGAAGAAACACTTCCATAATTATAGTCATGAGTGGTGGGATTCCTTGTTTTCATAATTTCGCTTTCAATTTTTCTTGCCAACTCGAATGCCTCCTCCAATGAATCAGGTTCCTAAAAACGAACCTCATGTTGAACGTTATCTTTTAAAGTCCCTATGAAGACATCAATCCTTTGCTTCTCTGGAATATAATTTACCATTCTATTCAATTTTTGAAAGTCTTCAATGTGCTCTTCCATTGAACCCTTTTGTTTTAGATTTATCAATTGGCTAAAGAAGGAGTTTCTCTTTGTATCCTCATAATGTGCTATCATTTCCTCTGTGAAAATTGACCACGTGACAAGTGGTTTACGAGAACAAAGCCCTTTATACCATAAAAATTGATTCGGTTCTAAATAATTAGATGCAATACATACCTTTTGTAACAGTGGTACACCATGTAGGTCAAAATATTTCTCCATCTATAATATCCAATTTACTGGATCCTTGCCATCAAACTTCCTCATCTCGCTTTTTCTTGATTTTAGGAGCTCGATCTTGAAACAACTGTAACTGTAATTTCAGATCTTCCGGTTCTGAAATTGCGACCTGCAGTAGCCCTTTGCGTCCTCTTTCCAATGCCACTAGTCTGATCCAAATTGGATTCTCCAAGGAAGAGTTATGCCAAATCTCCCACAGTGACCTGATTATAGACTAGTTCAGTAGAGCTAACTTGTACGACGTGTCACTGTTTCAACCTTTGGATCTAAAAAGTGTACACAAGAAACTACAGTCTGTCCTCTTTCAGCAACTTTTTACGAAATTTCAATCCGATGTTCAGAGAGAAAGTTATGACAATTTAGGTCACCTATTTGGAATGTAACTCGGGAGTATGCAAAAACCCTAACTTCCTCAGACTATATCTCCGAAAATATAGCGAGGCGGGATCTGAAATTCGGAGCCAATGTTTAGACCGATTTTGTCTCAAATTGTTTTTTTCTTAGCTTCTAAAACTTCCTAGAGAAATATTTATAGCGAAAATCCCACGATGACCTATTTGGAGCAGCGAAACCCTAGAATCCACAACGCTGATACCAAATGTTATGAAACCAGCTCACAAAAAGTAGAAAAGATATATCAACGCCTTATAATTCAGCCTCTTCAAGGGGGCAACCTCCTTTACATTACACAAATGAACAACTCTAAGGGGGCAACCTCCTTTACATTATACAAATGACAATACCTCCTTTCTATATATAGGAGTCTAAGGGGTCATAATATAATCAGAGCCAACATAACAATAATAATGTAAGGGCACAATAATAACAATAGTGGGCTTCTATGGGGCACAATAATAACAATATTGGGACTACATGGGGACAAACATATAATAAGGGGGTTGTACTAATAACAATAAGGGGTTACACTAGTAGTATAGGGACCTAACAACTCCAAACTCCCCCAGATGAAGCTGCCCCAAAAGAGCGTCACTCCAATGACTGTGCAGTCATGGAGGAGATGACGCAATCATGTGTATGAGGAAGTGAGAACTACATGTAGGTTGGTCCTCTTGGCTGTAGCTTCCCTCCACACTCCTGAAAATGATGAAAGAACACTCTTGTAGCTTCTCTGGTCAATTCCCCAACAACACTGCTCCACAAACAACAAGTGACTTCTCCCTTTCTGTAGTGGTGGCTCCCAGACTATGTGCTCTGTCCCAAAAATGCGTGTGACCTGTAGCTAATGCTTCTTCCAGTCTCAGTGATGAAGGAAAGCCTTCCTTGGGTGGCACTCAAAATCCACCAAAGAAAGGTTGAGCTTCTCTCCTTGGAAACCTCTTGTGCTAAACAACACAATCTTGGCTTAGTTGAACAACTAAGGCAAATTCGGTTTTCAAATAGACAAAAGACCCCTATTGCTCCCTCATTCTTTCCTTTTATAATTGTTGGCCATGCATTCCTTGTGGGTCCCTCCACCAATATGATTTGCCTCAAGGGATTTGAATTCCTTCTTCCCCAAGTGTGTACTTCATGTGGGCCCCATTTTCCACTAGATCCGCAATTTGTAACTTTTCCTCCTAAGTCCTAATGCCAGAATTGTGTCCTCTCCCAAGACTCGTCTCTAATGCTGAAAATAAAATTTGGGGATATTACAGTCCTCCCTACCAAAAATTGCTTGGCCTAAAGCAATTCTTGAACAAGCATCCTCTCTAGCTATTGATACCCACTATCACTGCCAAATTATGCTAGGGTCCCTAATGCGCTATTGAATCGTCTCTAACCTCTGCACTGTCCTGTCATGAAGAAATCCTGCAATACCAGGGTCCCAAGCCATCCTGTCCAACATGAAGCTCCCCTTTTTCCACTCATTATCCTGCCAGGTATAAGTATAAGAAGCCCTCCATATACCATCAATGAATACGGAATCATGATAATGTGTCACTATGTACAACTCCTCATGAAGATGCCCTACCAAGTAGTCCCTCTCATACACTCCAAGAGTAAACTCTCGAAGATGCCACCCAATCCCTACGGAGATAAAGTCTCGCTCACATGAGCTTCTCCAGATATCATCCTGTTGACCGACCTGCCATGCCAATGAAGCCACCCATGCCATCAATGACTCACTAAAGCCCAATGGAAGATCTGAATGATCTCCCCCTATAATAACCATCTCATCCCTAAAGTTCGTTGCACTTCGAAGTATTGTGATGCTCAGGTCCTTTGCTGGTCCCAAAAAGGTGTCACCATGTTGACGCTGCGCCACTCTAATTAGGACATGGTTCCCATCATGCGCATGTTCTATCCTCATCTCCTGGGACCTGATGGCGAAAAATCTATGATGGTCAAGCTCACACTGCCTAGGCATCTCCAAGATGCCAATGCCTACTTATCCACTTCCAATCTCGGTTGTGAGCAACAATAGGGTAAATTTGCCTCGCCATACCACATCGTGAAGTCTGTGATCCTGCCTCTGGAAAGTGCACCCCGACATCTCCTAGAGTCTAAATATCTGCCTATAGATGAGGTCTACCATCCACTACACCTCATGCTCATATAATGCCTTAGATTGTCTCACTAAGAGTTCATCATGTAGCTCCCTCGCAATCACCTCCCCATGTGTGAGCCCACGGGTGGAACATATGCTACCTCGACAGTAAACCACGCCATCCCTAAGCTTGTCTATAGCGACCCATGCCCCCGCCAAATGTCTCCACTGGAGAGTCTCCCTCCTGCCCATGGCACATTATGTCTGACCCAACTGCCTAGGGTGAGCCTCCCATGTCCTGTTGCCTATACTGAGAGTATCAAAGGGCAAAAACCAAATGCTCTACAGTTGTAAGAAATACTAGAGAGTGATGGGTGGGTAGGTCCCCAAGGCTATGATCAAGAATCTGTTGGTATACTGAAGAGTAATCCTATGGACATCCCTCTCTCTGCCTCGGATCTTCTGATAACCTAATTGAAGACTTTTCTTTGTTGACCATGTCGTCCCCAGATGCTCAACAATGTCCTTATCAATCCAAGGTGAGTTGTTCCTAATGGTACATCTAATGTTCCTGCCCATAAGTCTCCTTGGAGGAAACACCCTAAGAGCCGATGGTGTTGCACTAGATGCCACTGCCTAACACCAAGTATCCATGTACCCAATGTGATGTGAGCGCTTCTCCTACTCCACAGCACAATCCAACACACTACGACACACCATAATGCACCTCCATGTCCACCTGCCAACCATTACTCAATGCTAGATGCTCCTACACATCCCTGGATGTCATGGCCTAAAGCTATGACAGTGCGCTTTGGCCTACATCCGACTGACATCATCACTTCCACTGTCACACCACTATATCCTCCGGTGAATGGATCTACATAACCACGGGTAAGTGGACCTCCCCTCTTGATCCTCCTTGATAGATATAACACGTTAATCTCCCTAAGTACCTATGGGCGTGTCCCTAAGGTGTTGTTCCTTAATGACTAGTGTGCCCCATACATTAATGGGAAATCCTCCTCTCCATACAAGGAACTATCTGGTGGCATGTTGATGACACCTTCTCTGACATCCTCCTACGAAGGTACATCGATCATCCTATGCTCCCAAACACAGCCAACATGCTAATAAAACTCATGGAGTATGCTTACTCCTCTGTCAACTCAACTTGTCATGGGTGTTGTCCAAAAATCTGGCGAGAAAATGAAAATGGGGGTGATTCCAATCACTAGAACCACCATTCTGCTACTACCCTGACTAAACCAATCCATGCAGTGGTGGGGAGTCCCACCTGGGTCCCAACGATGATCTAGCCCTCGAGCCCCTCTAGAAAACCACGACTCCTACTGAAATATGCTCCCGACCATGGATGTATCCAAAAACCTAGCCAACCTTATCAAGTACCAACTCAATACCTCGTTCCACCCAACCCCATGAGAGGGATCAAATGCAAGAGTCCCCAAGTACATAGCAAGTCCATCATGCGAGTGTTGCACCCTACGTAACTCATGTCGCCTCATCTCACTAGCCTGATCATCATATACAACATGTCTAGGTAACCCAACCAATCTCCATATAATGTGCAGAGGTAACCTAGAAATAATGAATGCCCCATCTATGTAAGCCTGAAGAGGGCTAGTGACTAGAAGTACTGTAGCTTTGTTGGTTGCTTGGTTATCTATCTTTTCCCCATTAATGGTGGGTCTGACAAATGATTGCCTATCCTCCTCTACCATGGGCATAACAGTGTTCCTGAGTTGTCCCTCCACAAGTATCTCATCGAGCATAACATCCTCATCTAGCTCACGCTCGTCAAGGTGCTCTCCATGCTGTTGTAGGTAGCTGTCACCTGCGAACTCTATTACAACTCTGGGTACCTCTGTGCCTATCAACACCTCACTAATGGATGTGTCTCCTTGCACCTCCCTAATCTGTTGTGGGTTGTCGTCACCTGAAAATTCAAACATGGTCTTTGACACCTCATCAATGGATACCTCAACAACAGATTTCACCTCATAAACGACGAAAACCACATCATCAAATGGCTCTATAGGTGTATGATCCACTCTCTTCGTTAAGGTGTCAACTGGTGCTATCAGAGAGGTCTCCAATAATGGTGACTCCTGTGCCATACTGGGTACATCAATGTGCCCCTCATCATCCTACGTGTCCTCCTGCTCAACCTCCTCCTCAAGCTTCTGACATATAAAGCCCGGTCTCCACCAACAGAAATGCCTCATGGTCTCATCCTCTAATTGCCCCTGTCCTACCTGCTCCTTTTGAGGAGATTTGGTGTCCTTTCGGTCAAATTTCTCCACGAGCCTCTGTGTGAACTCTGTGTAGGATGTGATACGTGCATGACCCAAAGGGATCAACCCTCAGTACCACCACTCCATAGCATCTCCATCCAAGTGCAAAGTGGCAGGTTTAATAGCGTTTGTCTCCCTCATGGGGTTTAGCTGAAAATATGTGTACAGTTCTTGTACCCATTTTTTGACATAACTCCTAGCTGAGCCATCAAAGTGGGTTAGGGTCATTTTTCCCTCAATGCTACTCACTCTCCCTTTAGCCATGGGTTTGTTGGGGTACATACACAACCAAATCTCCCATGATCTTGTTCGCTTCCCCACAACTGGACAAGATCATGCTCAGATACCACTGTAATATTCCTAATGGAAATTTTTACAATGATAACAAAAACATGCAAAGATAACAACACAATAATTTTCAAAAAAGCATACACATAAACTAGAAATTTCTCCAAATCCACAAACTAGCCAAGATTTTATTAATAATAATTGTTGTGGTACAAATGAGTTGGAGAAAATGCACCTGGGCTTGCACAAGGCAAGCTACAAGCACCAGGTGATGAATACAAGAAAGCCCAACAACTACAATAGCAAGTTCCTCCAGAAAACTGCGCTGCTGCTCCAAATCTGCACTACTGCTTGACTTCGACCCATGATTTTCCCACTCGCCCATAAAATTCTATGAAATTGGGAATGTGATCCTTTCCCAAAACCTAGAAAAACCCAGAAAGGGTTTTCCTTGGTTCCATCCTTCAAAATTTGACCCTTCACAGCTTGGACCTCCTCCAATTTCAAATTATGTGACTGTGAATGTTCCTGTCAATCTCTGATCTCCCAACTCAAACAATCCTCCTCAAATGACCCTCTGAATGATTTCCCAACACTACAACTCCAAACTCCCTCGGATATTACTGACCCAAAAGAGACTCACTCCAATGACTGTGTAGTCATGGAGGAGATGACGGAGTCATGTATATGAGGAAGTAAGAACTGCATGTAGGTTGGTCTTCTTGGTTGTAGCTTCCCTCCACACTCCTGAAAATGATGAAATAACACTCTTGTAGCTTCTCCGGTCAATTCCCCGACAACATTCCTCCACAAACAACAAATGACTTTTCCCTCTCTGTTGTGGTGGCTCCCAGACTGTGTGCTCTGCCCCAGAAATGCATGTGACCTATAACTAATGCTTCTTCCAGTCTTGATGATGAAGGAAAACCTTCCTTGGGTGGCACTCAAAGTCCACCGAAGAAAGGTTGAGCTTCTCTCCTTGGAAAGCTCTTGTGCTAAACAACACAATCTTGGCTCAACTGAACAACTAAGGCAAATTCGATTTTCAAATAGACAAAAGACCCCTATTTCTCCCTCATTCCTTCCTTTTATAATTGTTGGCATTGCATTCCTTGTGGGTCCCTTCACCAATACAATTTTCCTCAAGGGATTCGAATTCCTTCTTCCCCAAGTATGTACTTCATGTGGGCCCCATATTCCTTAGAGCCACAATTTTTACCTTTTCCTCCCAAGTCCCAATGTCGAAATTGCGTCATCTCCCAATACTCATCTCTAATGCTAAAAATTAAAATTGGGGTTACACAAAGAATATCCAAGAGATAGCAAAAGAGTCTACCATTTTTATAACCATCCACAAACCATGCAAGATGTGCACTATGACAAAGTAATAAAAAGCTAAAGATTGAAAGAGTAGAAATTCAGAATATAAAGCTCATTAACAAGTTGAAAAAAAAAGTGGACATTTCATAAATAAGAGCAACTGGACTCTTGAAATTACACCAGACTACTGGTGAAGCTCAAGCTCAGTAGAATAGGAAGCCAAAAATCTAGGACTAAGAAGGAGAATAAATGAGCTTGAAGAGGCTCTTAATCCAACGCCCCTGTTTGACCCCCTTCGTTATCAAAGCACCTGAGTCTAGGACAAACACACCCGAAACACTCCATCAGATAAAGAACGCAACACACCTACTCATGGGAATCATATCCTACATTTTCACTAACATTAATAAGAATGTAAATTGTTGAAGAACTATGGGAAATCACTCTAAATTTGAGGGATTTGGCACATAAAACTTGTTCATTTTTCGACTATCTTAAAAAGGATATGGAAGATGATAAAAAGATTATTGATAATGAATTGTCAACCTTTGTGAACAAGATTAGTTTGCTTAGAAAATTCCAAATGACACACAGAGCCTCCCAGGACCTAAAAGATTAAAGCAAATCAAAGCTGCTTGGTCTACTAGAATAATGTTAGAGGAGGCCATTGTTGATTGTGAAAACATTAACACTAAAAGAAACAATGTCTTTCTCAAGGCCATTCAAGTTGTCGATGACCTCAAGCACCCCCGCATGATCAAAGACTCTATGCTCATCTCTAAAGATATTCTACATGAAGAGCTAGAGATCATTAAGACTACAATGGGTTTTGAATTCGACAACTTGAATGATTTCTGGAAAGATGAGATTAAAAGGTAGTTAGTTACATTTGTAGATCATAATGAAGAGTTGTTAGCTATAACTTCTCAGTTGAAAGAAGATGACCAAAGTGTTGAAGATGAGATCTTCGACTTCCGCGTTACGCAGGACACAATGGTCCCTCTAATGAAAGAATACATTGAAGAATGGCTAAAGAAATCATTGTAAGATGTTAATTTGCAATAACTGACAATAGTTAGGTTAGCAACATTCTTCAGGCCATATAATGGAGCATCTTCTTCAACATAGTAGGAGGGTCCTTCCGCATCATTTTTGTCAGTAGCAAAATCCTTTGAATCATTTCCCTTCTTTTTTCTCAGTCTTTGATTATCCAACTTTCTTAATTGTTTCTTCACATTTTAAGTCAATCCCTGATTGGAACTCTTTCTTTCTTTCAGGTATCTTAAATATTTACTAGTCCACGAGAGCCCAATCCCAATCCCCTTATGGGGCAAATGCATTTACTTTTACAACTTAAGTATCAGGATTTTGAAGAGTACTTTAGGCACTAGACGTTTCCAAGATTTTAAAATTGTAATTTTTTTTTAAAACTCTCACAAAAAGCTCCCTTTCAAGAAAGTTACTCAGTGGTAATTCTAAGACTTATTTAAAGCAATATGAATCTCATGAATGTTTTCGTATACCCTTTATGCTTTCCATGAATAAAATTATTTTATATCTCTCTGAATATTTCAACCATTATTCTTTTGTCTCTATATATTGTCTTGCTTTAATAACGCTTCGCTTATGAATAATAAATAGAATAGACCTGATTAATTAAACTCTTTACGTTTATTTTCGGATTACCAACCGGATTACCAACCCTAATCCACTCACAAGCATATAATTTGAATGCATATTATTTGTTAAAACATACATATGTTTGTGTTAGGAAAAAAGAAAACCACGAAGAGGAACCCATATCTTAACCCTACGAAGGTTTTTTTTTTTTTTCCAAGCAAAAAGCTCAACAAGTACCTACACCATCCATCCATGTTATCAACCTACGTCTTAGTTGGAGTAGTTGTTGATGTCATGGCATGACTAGACCATATAACAGTGCACTCACAAGCCTATAGGAATATGTCAAGTGAATATTGCTTCCTACAACCATCACTTTTAATCATAAATACTTTATAACGATTTCAATCGTAAATGCTAAGACGTTCCAAGAATTACCTGAAGATAATGGTATAATCATGGGTTGAGCGGTTTGAATTGCCAACTGATACAAACGGCTAACCACTACCTATTAATGATAATGGTATAATCATGGGTTGAGCGGTTTGAATTGCCAACTGATACAAACGGCTAACCACTACCTATTAATCATTACACCAAGGGTGAATCCAACTCGTGTGTAACTGTCGGTAAAGCTTCAATGGTGTTAAACTCAGTAAGAGAGGGAGGGCCGAGGCGGGCCGTAGGCACATAAATACATTGTACATATTCCTAACTACGCAGTGTGTACAGTATTTACACCAAGGGTGAATCCAATTCGTGTGTAACTGTCGGTAAAGCTTCAATGGTGTTAAACTCAGTAAGAGAGGGAGGGCCGAGGCGGGCCGTAGGCACATAAATACATTGTACATATGCCTAACTACCCAGTGTGTACAGTACTCAATTTTGTTGCGCTGGAGGTAGGATCCCTAATCCTGTTCGGCAATAATGCAGCATTTATGGGAAATACGTTGGCCCAAAGGGGTGGATATATTGCACCTGCCAGTCTGTATATGGCCGCATACAGCACTGGTTACTGCATATTGGTGGCCCTTGCTTTACCAACAGGGACGCATCAAATTCTTCAGATACATAATTCTATCATCCGTGGCCAATTCTGTATTTTAAGGGTGCCATCTTTTTTAATTCTCTCTTCTGCACTGCACATTCCTTGTCCAAACGCTTAAAGGAAATCTACTCTCAGAAGGGTTTCTAGCAGGGTTGGGAATGGAAACGATTCCCACATGGCAGGTTGTGAGCTTGGCCATCATTCTGGGTTGGATCTTGTTCGCCAGATTAACGAATTTAACGATTCGAATGAGATCTTTAACGCAGCCATTCGTCACCACGCAGGTTGAGAAGTGTACCAGTTTTGTGCTCCGAGTTCAGGTACTTAATCTCCGCCCTTTAAAGTGTTTTTCCTTTTAGTTTTTTCAATAGATTTCAGTTGTTATATAGGCATTAGAGCTATTTGGACACCATATATGTAAGTTCTCAAGGCCATGCGGGCATTATCTAAATATATAGGTTTAGTGAATATGTATAATTTTTTGGATTTTTTCTAGGGAACGTTGTTCTTTCCTTTATTCTTGAAGACATATAGGCCATGTTCCAAGATTTTTTCATATTTATTTTGAACCGGTGGAGCTCATGGTGGAAAGGTAATTCCACATGTATTAGTTATCAGGCACCTACCTTCATATCGTGACGAGGCAGATCCACACCAATGGGAATTTTCAATCATCATGGGCTATCCGTTTACAATTGTGTTGAAATGTGGCAACAAGAATATTTCAATTTAATTTGTTAGTTGGAGAAATTCAAGTTAGAAATCTTTAATTAAGTCATGCAACTTAAATTAAGGAGATAAGATTGAGTTATATTTGAGTTGTAATTAGTTAACTCAGTTCACTGAGTTAAGTCCAATTAAATTAAAATTAGTTCCAAACTGTTTGAGGAACTAATAGTGAGTTAACAGTCAGTGGATGCATTAATGCACTTAGTGAGGTGAAGATTAATGCACTCAACTAGTGCTTTTAAGTCCAATTAAATTAGTTCCAAACTGTTTGAGGAACTAATAGTGAGTTAACAGTCAGTGGATGCATTAATGCACTTAGTGAGGTGAAGATTAATGCACTCAACTAGTGCTACTCCAGTTAACTGAAGATTCTTTCATAATAAACTCATGCATGTCTATTCTGGGAAAGACTTATAAAAAAACTCATGCATGCAGTCAAGGAATCATCCTTGAAGATTGCGCAGTTTTGAAGGTTTGATCATCCACTTGGTGAGGTGAAGATCATACACAAGGAACAACACAAGGAAATAGGAGCTTGGAGGGCAGAGAGAACAACACAAGGAAATAGGAGCTTGGAGGGCAGAGAGGAAGGCTGGAGAGAAGTCAAGATTGCCTGTGAGCATCTGTGAGATTGTACTGAGAGTTGGCTAGCTGTGAGAGCTAAGGCTTTGTATGATTCCTATGTATTTCCACCTATATGATAATACAGATAGTGAGGTTTTTAGGTGAAGCTTTCCCCAAAAGTATTTTCATGTGTAGCGTGTGATTGATTCTTCTTCTTCTGGTTATATTGTTTAGCTCGATCTTTAAGTTTCTGCAAATTGATAGTAGAAGTAGGTTATAGTATTCTACTTTGATTTATATTGCATTATTGGGTTAACCTACCATCAGATTTTCTACATACTGGTGATCTGTGTTTCAATGGGCAAGTCAAAATCATCCAATTTATCCACACCATGGATACTGTTAAACACAAATGACTGTGTATAATGAATATTACACCCTATATTTCTTACCTTATTAAGCATTTGATAGAATAAATACAAAGAATCAATAAATGAATATTACACCCTAGATTTCTTACCTTATTAAGCATTTGATAGAATAAAAAACAAAGAATCAATCTCATAAAAATGTACAACATGTACATAGGTTTTTAAGGAAAATCTTCATGGGATTAAATTCCATTTTTTTTTATCAATTTTAAAGGATGTAGATTAGTGTGTCTTCACAATTGCAAATTTTCCCAACCTCTACAATTCCGCATCCACATCCACATGGCTGCATTTAACAGTGCCTTTTACTCTCACAAACAATATCGAGATTTGGCCTTTCTAGAAGGACCTTTCTTTTGCTTCATGCTACAATGAATTTCTATTTATGCTGTGATCCATTAATCTACTTCCATATTCAAAATTGCCCAATTTCCAACCTTTCCATCCAACCTCCTTCCTACAGTGTGCCTTCGTCCATCTCCAAGAGTTGCTTGGATTGGTTAGGTTTCCATTGCATCCATTCATTACTTAACTGTCAAATTGACTCATATGGGTCATCAAATGCCACAGACATCCCCTCTCCGTAGACATCTATCTAAGTGACACAAAGCGGTCGCTGATAAGACCTCCACCAATCCTTCAATCTACATCTCTCATTGAATCTAATCGATCTCCCATTCTGGTCATCAACATATGTGCACTAGTTGATTGAGTCTAGTTGATCCACTAGTCAACTTCATCGTTGATTTTGTTTTAGTCTGTTCTTTATTGGTGATTCAACTTGGTTCAATCAATTACCTGTTAATTTTAGGTATGTTCCTATGTTGAGTGCAAATTTACTTCAATTTTCCATATTAGCTCAATATCAATTCTAAATTAGCAATCACATTTAGCATGATAGTAAAATGCAGATAGAACATAAACATAAATTGCATAAAACAAGCCAAGATAAGAGGACACAAGATGTGGCGCCAGCCAGGGACAAACCCCAATGTGGGGAAACCCTTGATCAATTATTCTTATGTTCTTCAATAGTTCAACAGAGAGAGAGATAGTACATATACATCAGAAGTCAACATTTTGACTTGTCACAATAAGAGCAGAGATCATCACTAAGTAGATAACACATGAGGTAGTTGATTTGAACTCAGGCGAAGGCATACTGCTTCAACTCATTCTCCAAAGTGATTCCATCACTATGCTGCACTCATCGCTGTGCTGCACCTTATCATCATGTTGCACCCAATCACTATGCTGTGTTGCACCTATCACAGAGCTGCACCCAATCATTACTACGCTGCATCATCACTGGCATGTTATACTAGGCTGTACCCTTCATAGCACTATGTTGCTCTCATCATTATCAAGCTGCTGCAATACATCATGTTGCTGCTATGCATCCATGCCATCATCACTGTGCTGCACCATGCTGCACCCATCCTTACTGTCACTTATATACTGCATACTGTCATACATCATACTGCTGTAATACTTGCTGCAAAACCAGCCTTAGCTGCTTGCTATGGCTTGCAGCTAGGCTATAGTTAGCAGCGTAGCTCACAATAACAACTGCTCCCAACTTTACCTCATCCAAGCTTAGGACAATAGTTAGGCTTCTTTCATATTTAGGCAACGGAGAGCTTCTCTAGGATAGTAACCAACAATTGCTTATGATAGTCCTCTAATAGTCCTCCGTAAATGCCTCTAACAATCCTCTAATAGTCCTCCTTAACTACCTTTAATAGTCCTCTAACAGTCCTCCTTAACTATAGATTGAGGCCTCTAATAACAGCGTCCTAGTGCACATTTACATGCTGCTGTTTGGAGCCACCTTGAGCTGCCTATAGCACCCTCCTTAACTGCGGCTTAGTTCCCTCCATGGATTGTGTATTGACTGTGTCTAGGGAACTAGCTTGTGACACATAAGACTGCGGTTAGGGCATGCTTGAACTGTCTTCCTTTTGACTGCGTCTAGGGGTAGTTAAGGGCTCCTTTGCCCAACGTGAAAGGATCCTACATCATGTTGCATAGAACCTTCATTTTAGGGCAGCATAGAGGCTTCTAGTGACTGCGGTTAGGTGACATCTCCTTGTTGCGTGGACAAGTCTCCTCTGCTGCATAAACTCCCTTTAGACCTGCGGCTAGGGCATAACATGATCCTCATATCTCAGGTTTTAGAAGTCTTTTACTTAGGTCACTTCCTTGTTGTGATATCACCTTCTTCTCTGATTGCGTTAGGACTTCTGCCTTCATGATTGCGTGTTTGTTAGGGCATCATTAGGATAGCGGTTAGGGCTTCTTCATACCAACGTTTAGTCTTCTCCATGATAACACTAAGGCTTCTTCCCCAAGGCTGCATTAGGCTTATCCATTAGGACAACGTTGTCTCTTATGATCTCTCCTCCCACCAAAACCCAAAGATAAGTGGAGAGGAGGAGATCACAAAAAGAGTGTGTGTCCAAATGACTAGCAAGCCACCTCTTTTTATGCTAAAACGTTGAGCACAAGTGGAGGCAATTTGGTCGCTAACCGTGAAGAAATTTGAACCCCCACTCCAATTATCAGTTTTCCTTATCACTCCATGCATTCACATGATAAAAATTCTAAAATATGGAAATGACAATATTTTTTTGAAAACACAAATTTAGAGATTTCACAACTGCTGAAATTGCAAAAATAAAACACAACAAAATTATGACAGCGACACATAGAAAATAATACAGTGATTTTTGGTCAATGTGACCCTGAAAAATCCCCCTACAACTCTTGGGGAAAACTAGTTTGAGAGCTCTTCTTTATTTATGAAAATACTTTTACAGAGAAACTGAAATACACAGTAAAAATTCCAACAACCACAAATTACAACTAATCTCGATTTCCTTGCTTGATCCCCACCTCGAAAATCGTGCCGATCAACAAATAGCCAAAACATAATTTTTTCTAGCAATAAAATAACATTAAATGTTGTACGACTTGCCTCGAAAAACGTGCCCAGAACTTGTTCTACGGATTTTAGTAGTACGGCTGCCTCGAAATTCGTGCCCAAATATGTCTTGAAATTCATGCCATTGCTGCTGTCCCTCTTCGTTGATATCTGTCCCTTTCTCTTGCTGTACGGTTTTTACTTAGGATGCGTGCCAATAAACATTGCTGCCCAAATTTGCTGAAATGTCTTCTTGCTGCTCTCTTTCACTTCCTCATTGCTCAAAAATTTTCTCCTTGCTTTCTTTACTCTTTCTCTCAAATGTTCATGAAATAATGAATGATCTTTTCCTCTTCTCTTCTCCTTTTACTCTCTAAATGACCTTTTGGGTTACCCTAAGATCTAATGGCTGAGCTTCATTTAGATCTAGGGATGAGAATAAATGTGCATTTAATTCTCACTTTCTATTTTTTAACTCGCCCACTTAAATAAAGACTCACTTAGCCTTTTATTTCCATAGTCACTTTTTCACTTTCTAATTCTTGATTGAATTTAATAAAGTCACCTTTAAATTAGAATGTAACTTCACCACTTATAAAGTCACTTTTAAATTAGAATGTAATTTTACCACTTATAAAGTCACTTTTAAATTAAATTGACTTTACCACTTATAAAGTCACTTTAGGAGAAAAGTACAAATAAATTTGGACATTTTTCCCTATGCCAAAGATCAAAGCCTTAGGGAACCACTGGTCCTGTGGTACCCAAATTTTAACACTCCCTCTTACCAAGAAAATTGTTCCTCACCATTCCCATGTTGTCTCTGAAGTAGACATGCTTGCCTCGTGGTAAGGCTTTGGTGAAAATGTCCGCTACCTGCTTATTTGTGGAAATGTACTCAAGCTTGACAGCTCCCTTTTGGACATAGTCTCTAATCAACTGATATTTGATCTCAATATGCTTTGACCTGTCATGAAAAATTGGATTCTCCATGAGTTTTATGCAACTTTGATTATCACAGTGAATTACTGAAGGTCTCAATGCCTAACCAAATAGACCAAACAACATCTTGTGAAGCCATATGGCCTCACAGCTAGCCAAACTAGCAGCGATATACTCTGCCTCAGCTGAGCTCAATGCAAATGACTGTTGTTTCCGACTGATCCACGACACAATCGTCGAACCCAACCCAAAACAACACCCAGAAGTACTCTTCCTATCTGAAGCACAACTTGCCCAATTTGAATCCGTGTACCCTACCAATCTCACTCCATTACCCTGTCTATAATCCAGACCAAAATCTATAGTGCCCTGCAAATAACGAAGAATGCATTTTGCAGCCACCCAGTGCACTCTCCTGGATCACACATGAACTGACTCATATAGTTAATTGCAAAACATATATCTGGTCGAGTGTTGGCCAAATACATCAAACAACCAATCAATTGTTTCTATAGAGTAGGTTCCACCAACTCGGAATCAAAAGCGTGAAGCTTCTTCCAGTTACTGATCATAGGTGTAGACATGGGTTTGTAGTCCTCTGTGTGAAATTTGCTAAGAATATCCACAATGTACTTCCTTTGTCCCAAGAAGAAATGCCCCTCCACACCTCAAATCCCAGAAAATAATGCATCAAGCCAATATCCTTCATCTCAAACTCTGAAGCAAAATCTCTCTTGCAACCCTCAATGAGTCTCTCTGCACCAGTGATGCTCAAGTCATCAACATACAACACCAGAATGAGAGGCTCCTCATCCACCACAATGAAGTATAGGTTCTGATCAATCTCACTCTTTGTGAAACCCAATTGCTACAAGTATGTATCAATCCTCGAGTACCAAGCTTTGGGAGCTTGCTTCAGGCCATAGAGTGCCTTTTTCAATCTGCATACACAGGACTCCTTCCCATGCACCTCAAAGCCCTGTGGTTGCTCAATATAAACTTCCTCCTGAATGAAGCCATTGAGAAATGCGGTCTTCACATCCATCTAGTGGATGTTCCAACCCATCTCTGCTGCAATTGATATAATGGAGCGAATAGATGTATACCGAGCTATGGGAGCGAAGGTCTCCTCATAGTTAATTCCCTCTACCTGTGAGAACCCTATCGCCACAATCGAGCTTTGAACTTCTCGATGTTGCCATCTGCAACATGCTTTATCTTGTAGAGCCATTTGGAAGTAACCATTGGTTTACCTTCAGGCCTCGGCACTACCTCCCAAATATCGCTCTTTATAATAGAAGAATACTCCTCCATCATGGCCTCTCTCCAAACTTGCTGGCTCATTGCCTCCTCATAACCAAAAGGCTCGGAGTCAACAATGCTTGTTACCAATGCCATGTAACTACATAATCGCTCATGTGGTTTACTCTCTCTAACCTTTCTCTTTCGCCCAGAAACTGATGTGGCCTTGCGCAAGGTATCTTGAAGCCACTTGGGCTTCCTCTTCCCTGAGCATACTTCTACCACTAGAGTGAAAGAATCCTCATCATCATCAGAAGCTTGAACTCCTGAAGGCCTGCCAACTGACCTCATGCCTGAATCTGTCCCTGTAGATGCTGAAGTATCGTGCGAACAACCCATTAGCGGACTACCTCGTGACCTGCTCTGTGTACAACCCTGCATGCTGCTCGAAGAACCACCCACTTGTCTCTGAGAGCCACTACTCACTGATGGACTTGACACTATAATCGATGTACCTCTCGATCCCTGACCACTGGATCCCTGTGACACACTCAATTGTTGCTGAGGGTCTGGTGACTCTAGATACTGTAACCCCCGTGACCTCTTGAAATCTCTCTCCTCCTCGAACTTCACATCCCGCTTGCCAACCACTTTCCTCTGCGCAGGAATATAAATTCGATAAGCTATCGAGGTCTCGCTATAACCCACAAAGATGCCCTTTTCTGTAGTGGGCTCTAGCTTGGTCCTGTTCTCCTTGGGGACATAGGAATATGTAAGGCAACCAAAGATACGAAAGTGCCCAACATCAGGCTTCTTCTCAGAAAAAGCCTCCTCCGGTGTCACATTCCCTAAGGCACAATGTGGACTCCTGTTCTGCAAGTACACAACAGTGTTGCAGGCCTTTGCCCACAAAAATAAAAGTAATCCCTGACCATGAAGCATGGCTTTGGTAGCCCCTGCAATGGATCTGTTCTTCCTCTTTGCAACCCCATTCTGCTAGGGGTTGTAAGGAAATGTGAACTCCCTCCTAATGCCTGCCTCAACACAAAAATCAACAAACTCACCAAAGGTATACTCCCCTCCATTGTTCGACTTGAGGACCTTGATCTTCCTACTTGTTTGGGTCTCCACAAGAGATTTGAACTCTTGAAAACACTTGAAGACCTCACTCTTGGTCTTCAAGAAATAAATCTAGGTCTCCCTGGAGTGGTCATCAATGAATAAAACATAGTACTCATGGCCACTCAGGAACACATGAGACATACTACCACTCACATTGGTATGAATCAAGTCAAGGATCCCGGTCTCTCTGCTGCCACTATTGGGAAAAGGGGATCTGGCAAACTTCCCCATAACACATCCTCTGCATACATCAAGGTGATCAGAACTAAAATCTGGCACACCAGTGGTGATCTCCCGCAATGTGCTCAAGGCCCCATGATACATGTGCCCCATCCCGCGGTGCCAAATCTCACACAACTATGATCTGCTAGATCTGCTGTCGGTCCTGTCTCAGGTGCTGCTGCTCAATGCCATCATGGGCTAGAATGAGAACTTGTACACCTTGGCATGGCACACACCAATCTCTCTAGCTGAAGAAGTTGGAGTTCCCCTAGGATATATAAGCACCTGCCCTCTCTTGAACAACACATCATACCCTCTGTCCTCAAGTGCTGAGACAAATATCAAGTTCTTCTTCATTCCAGGCACATATAGAACATTTGACACTTTCAAGGGAGGTTTGGGTCCCCTATCAAATGTCAATGTCCCCACACCGACTGCTCTAACAATGCTGTCATCACCAAGTACTACCTCCATATCAGTATCACCCTCTAAAAGCTCTGAGAAGTACTCTTTGACTCCCGTCATGTGGCAGGAAGCGCCATTGTCAACATACCAAATGCTAGAAGATGCTCTACTAGTAGAGGGGAATGCACACTCCCTCTGAATCTGTATGGCAGGTAATTCTGCATTAGTGGCCTCACAAGCTATGAACCCAAACTCCCGATCAAATCTTTCTGAGAAGCTCTCTATCTCTGCAGAAGCTGCCATGGGTTTGTCTTTCCCTTTCTTGTTCGTCTTCTTCGAACACACAACAACGTAGTGTCCCAACTTTTGACAATTCCAACATTTGACTTTGGAATATTCCTTTTCCTTGTTCTACTGCTTGTATTTACCTTTGCCTTTGCCTCCACTGTTGGAAGCTTGCTTCTTTGCTCTGCCCTTCTTGCCTCTTGCTAACAATGCCACATTGTCATCCTCCTCCACTTGTTTGGCTGTTCCAAGATGGTTCTTTCTGTTCTCATTCTGAATGCAATCATCCCACAACCTCTCCCAATCGGGAAGGTTTTCCCGTGCAACAATGCCATCCACAAAAATCTCCCAAGTCTTGGGAAGACCATTCAAAGCAATCCTCACCAACTTAGTGGGTGCAATGATGTCACCTACTGCTGCCAACTCATCTTTCACTGAAGTGATCTTTGTGAGTTATTTTGTAGCACTGTCAGCCTTAGCCACTTTAATGGCCTTCAGTTTCTCCTTTAGGACCATTTTTTGTTTTCAATTGAGCTCTGGTAAAGACTGGTCAAGGTTGTCCACATCTCATGTTCATAAGTCTTTCCTCTCACATGAGGAATGGCATGGTCTTTGATTCCTTCCAGAATCAATCTTTTTGCCTTAACATTCTTTTTGTTAAACTCTGCCAACTGTACAGGGTCAGCAGGTCTATTGGGTTTTGTGTGGTATTTACCATAATGCCCTAGACTTCTGCTTCGTCAAAGATGCTCTGTATTCTCTCCTTCCATGCACTGTAGTTGTTCTGCTCATCCAACTTGTCTTCAACTCTCAAACCCAAAGACATGTTTCACTGCCCTACCAAACTGAAAATTTTCAAATCTGTGGTAAAGGTTTTTGTTTTCTGTGTAAAAATAAGCTTGCTGTAATTTTCACTTTGTTGTCTAAAACTGCACTTTTCAGCCAATCAAGCTCTGATACCATGAAGAAATTTCAATCCCCGCACTGGTTATCAATTTTCCTTATCACTCCATGCATTTAGTTTTAAATCCAAGCATGATAAAAATTTTAAATTTTGGAAATGACTATTTTTCTGAAAACACAAATTTAGAGATTTCACAACTGTTGAAATTGCGGAAATAAAACACAACAAAATTATGATAGCCATACCCAGAAAATAACACAGTGATTTTTGGTCAATGTGACCCTGGAAAACCCCCTACAACTCTTGGGGAAAACCAGTTTGCGAGCTCTTCTTTATTTCTGTAAAAAGACCTGAAATACATAGTAAAAATTCCAACAACCGCAAATTACAACTTATCTCGATTTATGTGCTTGAACCCCACTTCGAAAATCGTGCCAATCAGCGAACATCCAAAACAGAAATTTTTCCAGCAATAAAACAACATTAAATGTTGTACGGCCTGCCTCAAAAAATATGCCCATAACTTGTTGTACGAACTGTACGGAGTTCAACAGTACCACTGCCTCGAATTTCGTGCCCAAATTTGCCTTGAAATTTGTGCCATCGCTATTGTCCCTCTTCCTTGATTTTGTGTTGTCCCTCTTCCTCGATATCTATGCCTTTCTCCTATTGTACAGTTTTTCCTTGGGATGCGTGTCAATAAATGTTGCTGCCTAGATTTTCTGAAATGTCTTCTTGCTGCTCTCCTTCACTTCCTCACTGCTCAATTTTTTTTCCTTGCCTTCTCTTCTCGTTCTCTCAAATGCTCATAAAAGAATGAATGATCTTTTCCTCTTCTCTTCTCCTTTTACTCTCTAAATGACCTTTTGGATTACCCTAAGATCTAACGACTGAGATTCATTTAAATCTAGGGATGAGAATAAATGTGCATTTAATTCTCACTTTCTTTTTTTTAACTCACCCACTTAAATAGAGACCCACTTAGCTTTTTATTTCCATAGTCACTTTTTCACTTTCTAATTCTTCATTGACTTTAATAAAGTTGCCTTTAAATTAGAATGTAACTTTACCACTTATAAAGTCACTTTTAAATTAGAATGTAACTTTACCACTTATAAAGTCACCTTTAAATTAAATTGACTTTACCACTTATAAAGTAGGAGAAAAGTACAAATAATTTTGGACACTTTCCCTAGGCCAAAGATCAAAGCCTTAGGGAACCACTTGTCCTCTGGTACCCAAATTTTAACTGGCCGACCTTGACGAATTGTCCCATAACACAAATAAATTCATATCTCCATGAAATACTTATCGGAATTTGATGATCTTTAGATCAATCCTACACCTCTCGATGAGAGGAATCTAAGAAAAATATTTGCTGCCATGAATAAGTAGACTCACATGGAGTTTGGCCCTAGTTGCCAATTTTAACACTCCCTCTCAACTAGGGAGAACTCCATCGGCTAATCCATCTGCCAGACTGTACTATTTCTGCCATCAATGCCTTGCACTGCTCTGCTCTGCTGAACTATGAAGAAGAAGAAGTGATCAAGAATGTATCATACCATCTTCTACTGACCTGAAGTCAGTCCCATATAAAAGAGAGTGTCTCATACCACTCTTATTGACCCGAAGTCAGTTCCAAAAGAGAGTGAAGTATATCAGTCTTACGGACTCGAAGTCAGTTCCAATTGATCCCAGATCAATATCATCCTAGCATAGGGAGTACGGTAGATACACGATGTGTCCATCAGTACTACTATGGTCCCTATCCTCATTTCCCTACTCATTGGCTAGATGAGAGGTACTTCCCATGAGTCCCAGATTGCATGGGTAGGATGTCTCAGCAGGAGAAGGATGAACCACTCATCTTGCTTACATGTCGTCAGGTATCCCAGGGGAAGGCTGAACCACTCACTCTGTACACAACAAATCACTAGGGGAAGGTTGAACAACTCACCCTATGACTGTGTCTCAGCAGGAGAAGGATGAACCACTCATCCTGCCTACGTAGCAGACAACTAGGGGAACGCTGAACCACTCACCCTATGGTTGCTCATCGCTCCACGATGTACCCCCAAGCCCCCCAGAGCTCCCAGAGCTCAATGTCGATGTTATACATGACCTTTAGGAGAGAAACTCTCCATGACTCCTAGTCGTTCTTGGAAAGTCAAGAATTTGACCTTTCCTAAGGGCTTCATTTGAATATCGGCGACCTGCACATCAGTCTCAATACGAAGGAGCCTCCTTGCTCCTCGATGTACCATATCCTAGATAAAGTGGTACCTGATGTCCAAATGCTTGGAGCGATCATAGAACACGGGATTCCTCAACAATCGAATCCCCCTCTGGTTGTCACAGAAGATCACGATGGTATCCAACATGTGTCCAAACAGCTTACTGAAGAGCTTCCTCAACCAGGTAGCTTCATAGGAGGTCATACTCGTAACTATGTATTCGGCCTCAACAGTGCTCAAAGAAACCGACTTCTGCTTCTTGCTCATCCAGGATATCAAAGCAAAACCCAAAGAGAACTAGCAGCCAAAAGTGCTCTTGTGATCCTCCACACTGCTTGCCCAGTCAGCATTCAAATAATCATGCAACTTCATATTTTCGACAGTGTATCTCAATCCATGAGAGATTGTGCCCTGAAGATATCTCAGAAGATTCTTGGCACCAATCCAGTGAGGCTCAACCATATATGAGCTCAACATGCTAATTGCAAAACATATATCCGGATGGGAGTTCTCCAAGAACATCAATGCTAGAATGAGTTTATGAAGCCCAGAGGCATTTTCCAAATCAGGTTTGGAATCACTGCCACATAACCTCTGAAAGTCAAACTCCATCGAGGTAGTCACAGGCTTGCAGTTTACCATTCCAAATCTGGAATCCAACTCCCTCTTACTTTTGCAAATGAGAGGGTTTGCACCTATCAGAAAGAGGTTGTCCTCATAAGGTTCCAGTATGAGAGATCTAACATCCACCACCTTCAAGCAATGGTTTGGATCGACTTCACTCCTAGTGAATCTCAGCTTCATCAGACAACTATCAATCCTCTCATATCAAGCCCGGGGTGTTTGCTCGAAAACATAGAGAGATTTCTTCTACCTGCATACTTGAGATTCCCAATCATGAATCTCAAACCTCTCAGGTTGTTCCACATCAGAGGTCTTGCTACATGAGGGGAATGGTCCCCTTGTAAGTTTTCCTTCGGTACATCTCAAACACCTTCATGATCTTCTTGAATTCAGACATCCCCGTCACCATCTGACTCACATCGGGTAGGGCCCCATAATAAGTAGATCTTCGGTGCTATAGAAGAGATGTGTCAACTGACATGGTCCCCAATGGACTTCCTGTAATTTGATATAAATTGCCAACCCTGAACTCAAAAGCATTTTTTAAGAATTCCTTATCCACGCATGTACCTTTCCATTGAAGAATGCCACCTTGAAACCTTTGACTTCCATTGCCGAAATGGACACCAAGTTCTTCTTGAGAAAAGAACTTGTAAATGAATCATGTTATCCTCATTCAATTGAAGGGTGGCATTCCCTACACCCTTTCTAGGATAGGTGGCATCGTCTTCAAGAATAATTTCCCAAATTGTTTCCTTCTCTATCAAATTAGAGAGAGCTTCCTTCTATCCGATGAAGTGCCTTGAAGCACTACTATCAATAAGCCAGATTCCTAAAGAGTTTGGAGGAGAAGTAGTTATTTGATTCTTCATACTTGGAGTTCCTTGTTTTCTTGAAGATTCGGCCATTTCCTTGATGACCTGCATTCCCTTTTCCTTTGCCGTGGTACTTGTCATTCCTTCGTTCATTGAAGATGCCCCTCGAATGATTGTTATCATCATCAAGTGATGCCTCCCTTCTATTCACACACTCCCTCGCATAATGGCCAAACTTATTGCAAGCAAGGCTTTTGCCTTTCCTTCCACCCTTAGATCTGGAGTTCCCATTGAAGTGATCTTTAGGTAGGCCATCAGATGCTTCCGCTGCACCAATCGGATAATATTCTCTGCTTCAACTGATTCTCCAAGGTGATTCCATCACCATGCTGCACACATCACTGTGCTGCACCTCATCATCATGTTGCACCCGTCACTATGTTGCACCTAATCACTGAGCTGTGTTGCTCCCATCACAGAGTTGCACCCAATCATTACTATGTTCCATCATCACTGGCATGATGTACTAGGTTGTACCCTTCATAGCACTAAGTTGCACTCATCATTATCAAGCTGCTACAATACATCATGTTGCTGCTATACATCCATGCCCATCATCACTGTGTTGCACCATGTTGCACCCATCCTTACTGTCACCTATATATTGCATACTGTAATACATCATACTACTGTAATACTTGTTGCAAATGCATTCCAACCTTAGTTGCTTGCTATGGCTTGCAGCCTAGCAGAGCAGCTGGGCTATAGTTAGAATCTTAGCCCACAATGACAGTTGCTCCCAACTTTACCTCATCCAAGCTTAGGACAACAGTTAGGCTTCTTTCATATTTAGGCAACGAAGAGCTTCTCTAGGACAACAACCAACAATTGCTTATGACAGTCCTTTAACAGTCCTCCTTAACTGCCTCTAACAATCCTCTAATAGTCCTCCTTAACTGTCTCTAACAGTCCTCCTTAACTGCAAATTGAGGCCTCTAATAGTAGCGTCCTAGTGCACATTTACATGCTGTTGTTTGGAGCCACCTTGAGCTACCTATAGCACCCTCCTTAACTGCGGCTTAGTTCCCTCCATGGATTGTGTATTGACTGCGTCTAGGGCACCAACTTGTGACACATAAGACTGCGGTTAGGGCATGCTTGAACCGTCTTCCTTTTGACTGTGTCTAGGGGTAGTTAAGGGCTCCTCTGCCCAGCGTGAAGGGATCCTACATCATGCTGCATAAAACCTTCATTTTAGGGCAGCATAGATGCTACTAGTGACTGCGGTTAGGTGACATCTCCTTGCTGCTTGGACAGGTCTCCTCTGCTGCATAAACTCTCCTTTAAACCTGCAGCTAGGGCATAACATGATCCTCATATCTTAGTGTTTAGAAGTCTTTTACTTAGGTCACTTCCTTGCTGTGATATCACCTTCTTCTCTAACTGCGTTAGGGCTTCTGCCTTCATGACTGCATGTTAGTTAGGGCATCATTAGGCCAACGGTTAGGGCTTCTTCATACCAGTGTTTAGCCTTCTCCATGATAGCGTAGAGCCTTCTCCGTGATAACACTAAGGCTTCTTCCATGGCTGCATTAGGCTTCTCCATTAGGGCAGCGTTGTCTCTTAGGATCTCTCCTCCCACCAAAACCCAAAGACAAGTGGAGAGGAAGAGATCACAAGAAGAGTGTGTGTCCAAATGACTAGCAAGCCACCTCTTTTTATACTAAAACGTTGAGCACAAGTGGGGGCAATTTGGTTGTTGGCCGACCTTGATGAATTGTCCCATAACACAAATAAATTCATATCTCCATGAATACTTATCAGAATTGGATGACCTTTAGAACAATCCTACACCTCTCGACGAGAGGAATCCAAAAAAAATATCAGCTGCCATGAATAAGTAGACCCACATGGAGTTTGGCCCTAGTTGCCAATTTTAACATTACCTCAGTGGATCCTACCTTCTTGATCTATTTGCTGACAACATGATCCTCTTATCATCATCACCTAAGGGTTTTCGAGATGGCATGATGCGTCCTTTAGTTTTTTTTCACCCTCAGCCATTGATGATTAACCTTGGTAAAACTGAGGTCATGATCTTCAATGTCTTGATGCATCCTCTAGTTTTTTTGACCCTCAACAATTGATGATTAACCTTGGTAAAACTAAGGTCATGATCTTCAATGCCTCAGAGAGTGTGCTCTTTGACTACCATTTCTATTTTCGAGGGAGACAGATTGAGATCACAACAACCTACACATACTTGGGGGTTCAATGTAATGGGTCATGTTTCTATTCGAGACATGATTTCTAGCCTAGAATCTACAATGGATGTTTTTCCCCTGTCCTACATGAACAACAATGCTTTCAGATCCACTTCTAGGACATCTCTTCCAAGATGCACCTCTTTAACATGATCATTAGACCCACAAGTCCTTCATGGCTCCAAGGTTTGGGGAACTAGTTTAGTAAGAGCTCATTAGGTTAGGATTGAGAGAGTCCAGATCATGTTATTGTAGCTTATGATCTATTGCTATTAAACTATCTTGCATAACATCATTTAGGTTGAATTTGGTGCACACTCTTTGTGCCTTGATCTATGTTACATGAGAGTGCCCCCTCCGCGTCACTCCCACATCATGCTCTAAGAAAGAAAACCTTTGAAGCATGTTTCCAAGTCACTCACTTGAGAGCATTTTTAGGGAGTGTGCTCTCGAGGGTTTAGAGCCTTTTCTGTCTATGAAGGAAGCAATTCAGGAGTGGTGCCTCTAGGACCCTTGGGGTGCTGTTAGGATGCTCCCACAACACTACCATGACGTTAAACACTCCTAGCAAAAATCAAATATTGCAGCTCACGACCTAACGATTTTTTTGGGTTTTAGCTTGTGGTGGGCATGTAAGGGAAAACAATTCATCCCTGGGAATTATTGATGGAATAAATGTTAGTTCGCCCCATTTTCTCTCATTCTATTATTCTTTGTCACTTATTTCACTCATATTTGTTAAGATTTTGAGTGGGCTTGTTGCTTGTTGTTGAGGAGCTGATTTTGGGAGCTTGGAAGGGAGATTGAAGATAATAAGATAAGATAATTTTATTAATGTCCAACTAATGATCATAAAAGTAGGTCAAATGGACTACTAGGTACTATAATGTCATTACAAAGAAATACTATAAAAGACAAGATGCATAAAATAAACAAAGTTAGATTAAAGGGTGAGTTCTAAGCTAAGGCATGAGGCATGAACAACCCTCAACCCCAAGTGTAGAAATCCACTTTCAGGTGCAGATTTATAGGAAGAGAAGATTTAGGAGCAAGAAGAACCAAAAGTATGGAGTAGTCAATCGTGGAGGATACCCATCTCTCCTAACATCTGAGGTCAAATGAAGGAAGCTTAGTATAGTATGATGCCCAAAGGGAGAATTGGTGGGATGCTTGGATCTTCCACTATGTTGTTGTCTTGAAGAGGCGGTTTGCTGTTGAGGCCTGAGGGACCTCATCCATCTCCTGGGAAGGGATCTGGTCTAGTCATGTCATTGAAGTCTAGCACAATATTTTTGAAATACTGATAATTATTTCTAATGATATAGGTCTTCTTTTAACAATTCCAGTTTATCATTAAGTAATTGCACTTCATAAATTCAACCATAAAACCATAAGGATAGTAGAGATCACAATGCACAAAGAGAACATAAGACTTGCCATGGGAAAACCCACTTGGGGAAAAAACTAGCAACCTTTTCCTTAGAGAAATTCATCATTTCAACAAGAGATACATCTAATGCTACTAGTAAACTATGAGATCAAACTGATCAACATGCTATGGTCAAACCTAGTCAAGTAACCCTCTAGTCAAGTCAAGCGAAGTCAAACTTCTCCTTTTCAAATTTCAGCCTTCTCAAATCTACCCAGAATTTTGGCCTGCCAAGAATATATTGCCCAGAAAACTGCATAGAATTTTGGCCTGTCCCTAAAGTGCTCAAAATTTCAGCCTGTCTAGAAATTGCTGCTCAGAAAGTCACACGTGTGAGGTCAAGAGAGAGAGATAGATGATAAAGATGAACTCGTCCCTCTTCTTCTTCATCGTCCTTCTTCTCCTTCACTTGGATGCCCATAAACTGTCTTGCTTGTGTGAGATCAAATGGTGTCTTTGCGGAGGAGGTTGAATGCCTTTATATAGTGTTTTGCCTTCGCGAATGGGTGTGTCTCTTCACTGGGGCTGACTTGACTTGAGGGAGGGCCGACTTGACTAGTTGGAGCCAAAAATTCAAAATTCAAATTTTGAAATTATCTTTTAATCTTGACATGAAGAACATGTCTTATAATAATTCTTTCAAGGGCTAAATAATGAAAATGACACGAAGCCCCAAGAGTTAGCTCAATCGGTCAAATCAAGTGCCTTGCCAATGGGAGGTCACAGGGTCGAATCCCGAAAGCTCTTGGGGTTAGGTCAATAAATAGGCCGAGGGGTGTTGATGCCTTCGGGTGCGTCCACTCAGTGTTGAACAACCCTGGATGTAGCGGCTACCCATTGACCCGGGTATCCGTGAACCAGAAGTGAAAAAAAAAATGAAAATGACACGAAAAACATGTCTTGCAAATTGTTTATACATTACAAGGGCTAAAATATAATTATGAAGATCGACCATAGCTACAAAAATTCAACACTCCCTCTTAGCTAGGGAGGTATTCATAATGGCTAGACATATGTTCTTCATGTTGACAAATTTCTCTAAGAAAAGGTTATAACAAAACATTACCATAATTGGGTCACAAATAGTGACACATGGTAAAGTAATAGCATCAATCAACTACCATAATTCTGGCCAAATAATAGATCATCAACATCAATAGGCTACCATAATTTTGGTCAGTACCTCTAACACATGGTGCATTCTCACCATAATTTTGGTCAATATTCCTAACACACAATAGAGCTACCATAATTCTGGTCGGTACCTCTGACACGTGACACATCATTAGCACCATCAACTAGTCACCATAGCTCTAGTCTATCTATCATATAATATACAAACTAGTCTTGATTCTCCATTATTCTAGTCGGTACCTCACACATGGTGAATCCCAAAGGCCACACTCTATTTGAGTAATTTTGGGCCTGATGCTAGTGAACTTGATGCTGAAAAGCCACACTGAATTTTAGTAATTCTGGGCCTCTAGGACCATTCTTCCTAATTCCAGCCAATATACTTGACACATGAAGAATGACTATCCTCTTCTAGACCATTCTCCCTAATTATGGTCATATATGACATAAGGAGAATGCCAATGCACGGTGCTATCTCATCAAAACTCCCTCTCAATGAAATAGCCAAGAATATAAACTTCCAAGCTTGTCCCTGAAGTATATAAACTTCGCTCTGGATAGAGGCTTTGTAAGAATATCAACAATCTGCTCATCAGTAGAGACATATTGGAGCTTCACTGCTCCCTTTTGCACCATGTCACAGATGAAGTGGTACTTGATCTTGATGTGCTTCAACCTGTCATGGAAAACTAGATTCTCTGTCAGCTTCACACAACTTTGATTATCACAATATATCATGGTCGGCTCTAGCACATGATCAAAAGATCCTGCGAGTAACTTCTGAAGCCACACCACTTCACAACTCGCTAAGCTAGGTGCAGTATATTCTGCCTCGGCAGTATTGAGTGCAATAGGTGTTTGCTTCCTACTCATCCACGAAATCATAGTAGAGCCCAAACTGAAGCAACCTCTGGAGGTACTCTTTTTGTCTTCAACACTCCCTGCCCAATCTGCATCTGTATAGCCTTGCAATTGTATATCACTGTTTGAGACATATCTCAAACCATAGTCAACTGTACCACACAAATATCTCAATATATGCTTTGTTGCAATCCAATGATCATGTCTCAGTTCCACCTAAAACTAACTCAAAGTGTTCACTGCAAAGCAAATGTATGGCCTGGTATTAACCAAATACATTGCCGATCCCATCAGCTTTTGATACATGGATGGATCTATCAAATATGACTCGAGTCTCTCAACTTTCTCAGATTTGTCACCATGGGAGTTGCCATCGATTTACTTTCCATCATTCCAGACTTCTGCAAGATCTTGATAATATATTTTCCTTGACCAATAAAGATTTTGCCAAGCTTCTGCAATATTTCTAGTCCCATGGGAGTTGCCATCGATTTACATTCCATCATTCCAAACTTCTGCAAGATCTTGATAATATATTTCCTTGACCAATAAAGATTTTGCCAAGCTTCTGCCATATTTCTAGTCATAAATAGTAGTGCATCAACTTAAGATCCTTCATATCAAATTCAAAGGCCAACTCCCTCTTACTTTGAATAATGGGATGCTCCACGCTTGTCAAAAATAGGTCGTCAACATATAATAATAGAATCATTGGTTCATTCTTCTCAACCTTGAAATATAGGTTTGGATCAACATCACATTTGGAGAAGCCAAGTCTTGTCAGATAATTGTCAATTCTAGTATACCAGGTTCTCAGTGCTTGCTTAAGTCCACACAAGGCTTTCTTCTGCAACCGTCAGATTCTCTTCCATGGACCTCAAAACCTTGAGGTTTCTCTATGTATACTTCTTCCTCAATCACGCCATTAAGAAAAACAGTCTTTACATCTATTTGATGTAAATTCCAACCCATAGAGGAGGCAATAGAAATGATAGATTTGATGGTAGTGTATTTTCCATTTGGTAACTGGCGCAAAAGTCTCATCGTAATCCTCTCCCTCTTTTTGGGAGAATCTTCTAGCCACAAATCTTGCCTTTATTTGTCATTACTGCCATCCACTACATGCTTGATCTTGAATACCCATTTTGGAGGTCACCACTGATTTTCCTTTAGGTCTCGGAACAATCTCCCATACATTATTCTTCATAATTGATTGATATTCTTCTAACATTGCGTTCTTCCAAACTTGCTGGCTAGCTGCTTCTTCATGGGTGGAAGGTTCAAAATCAATAAGATAAGTCATTAATGCTGCATATCTAGAATACCTCTTTGGCCTCCTGCTTTCCCTGAAGGAGCCACATGGTGCTGCATGTCCTTCTGCTTCTTGCAAAGTGGATCTTAACCAAGCTAGCCTCTTCTTAATTTCAAGAAAAACAATCGGGTCCACTGGATCACTAGGCCTTTTTGGCTCTTCATGATGATCAATGGGATGCTCTGAAGATTTTGATGGACCAAAACTTTCTTCTTCTTTGGGAGCTTCATGTTATTTGTCCTCATCAGAGTCCATGGGAACTTCTTTGGATTTCTAACAGGCCACATTCTCATCAAAGGTCACATCCTTGCTAAGTTCCCTTTGATGAGAATGTGGAACTTGTTTTTTGTCTTGGAACATATGTTAAAATTGGCAACTAGGGCCAAATTCCACTTTGGACAACTCATTTGATGGAGGTGATGATTGCATTGAATTCCTCTTTTCGAGAGGTCCAAAATCGACCTAAAGATCACTAAATTTGGATAAGGAAAAATATTTATTTATTTGAAATAAATTTTATAAGGCATGACCTTATCAAGGTGGGAAAAATTGAAAATTTGAAATTTGAATTTGCCTCAAATGATCAAGTTGGCCTAGCAATGAAGGATATAAGTAGTCTATTCAAGATACATTTTCATGTACTTTGTTGCATAGAAAGTTCTATGTCTGAGGCAGCCGAGTTATTGGAGGAGGTCAAAAGGCAGTTTGTTTTGGGTTTTTTCTTCAACAGGGTCGAGATACTTCAGATCAATAGGTGCAGGCTTTGAGGAAATTCTGTGAAGTTTGTGTGGGTAATTCTGTCCTTACAGGCTCGATTTCAAGAACAAAATGTCAGGTTGGGTTTTGATGCTTCCTCTGGGTTAGTTGGTGGACGATTTGAGTAAGATATGCTTCCCTTGGTTGACTGCACTTCAGTTCTATAGCTCCAGGAAGGGCCGCAGGTCTGACCTATCATAGTCAAGGGAGCCGAGAGGCTTAACATGAGTTCAGTCTAGCCCTAAGAGCCAGTAAAGGCCTGTGTCTAGCATGTCAGAGAAAGCTGCAGCTGAAAGGAGGGTTTGTGCATCAATTTAACGCAACAACAGTGGACTGTAAGCAGCCCTAACCAGACCTTAATTGATGACAGAATGTTGGTTTTGCAGTTCTGGGTCATCCCCCTTATTCAAGGGCTGTGATATGATCTCTAAATTGGCAAGCTATTTTATTGTACTCTCTCTCTCCCTCTGTCGAACATTTGATATTAATATTAAGAAGAATTGATAAAGGGTTACCCATCTTGGGGTTTTTCCCTGGCTTGAGCCAATTTCATGTGTTCTCTTGTCTTGACTTGTCACCTGCATCTATCATCCATGTTCTTTCTTCTGTTACTGTCAATGTGATAATGTCTTATGTGATTGCTTAAGGAAATGGATTGAATTGAAATCGGGCTAATATGAATCATTGAAGTAACTGTCCTAAGCTAAGATCATGTTAACCTAAAATTAACATGGTATCAGAGCCAGGCTAGGACAATCCCAAGCAAGAGAGAATGCATTACAGCTGAGAAGCTTGTTAGTCTCCATTTAAGGCAGACATTATTTACTGGCTTATATTTTATGATTAAGGGTTATGGATTTCTTTTTTTTGAATGCCTATCATTTTTAGTGGATATACTCGGAAATATTTCGATATGTGGAGAAGTAATACTCCTGCGACCCTGAAGCAGTTCTAGGACATTTTTGGTTTATTGTGGCATGGGATTTGTTGGGTACATGTAGGTGTATTGAAGACTCTAAGGCCAGCAAAGAAGCCTTATTTTCTGAAGTTTTTGGCTAATCTCACATCTTAATTATCTGACCTCCATCATGCCTGCAACTCACACGGCCTTCTCTGGGTTTACACAAAATTCATATATGCCTAAGCTCTGTGATTTGTACATTCAGCCTTAGACATGCCAACAATCGTCAAATATTGAGCAAGGAGGATAATCCGAGCACTTGTATCATTGAATTAGTGATTTCTGGAGCTTCCTCAATGGCCAAAACAAAGTGACCTATTCCCTGCAAAAGCATCTTCTGAATCTTTGGCATGACTTTTCCAACAGTTGAGCGATGAATTTGTGAAGGAGTACATCAACCTAAGCATGCCTTCCAGTGAAGCGGGGCACAATTTTGGACAGTCAAAGCTTGATTTGGATATATCGATGGGTTTATTGGTCTCTATCCATTTTTGTGGCCTAAAATGTTGAGAAATCTAGGGCATTAGCATTAGGTGATTTTTCTTTGATTAGTGATTGCTTGTGAATGCTTTCTACTTGTTTGGATTAGGATCTTCTTCATGTTAGATTATTAGTGTTCTTCTTCATCAAACAGTAACCAATGCATGAACATAAATAGACAAGAGACACAGAATCTAGTCTATGAGCCAAGGCCAAAACCTCACTCTTTGAGAGGAAAACCCGCACAAATTATTCTTATAGAGATTCCAATTGACGAATACCAAGACCAAGACCCTTGACCTATTAGCCACCCCAAGACCAAGACACCAACTCTCTTGATCGTCAGCCTTCTGCTTGACTCCTCTTCTTCCACTTCAGCTTTCTTCGCTTCTTCCACTTCAGCTTTCTTCGCTTATCACCATGAACTGAGATCATCTCTTATCGAACTGTTATGACATGGAAACTCATCACTGTCAAAACACCATACCAAATTTCTGTGGCTTCATTAGAACACTGATATGTGGCTTCCAGAAGTCTGAGCTTCATGCTATTGAACTCGTTGACTGTGATTATATCTAAGCTCCTTGACTCTTTGCTGTCCCTTGAAAGGTCCTTACATTCCCTTTATCACGATAGACCTTCGCTGCCCTTTCAGTACCTTCTTTCTGTGATCCGAATCTCAGAGAATCCGAGTTTCTGAAATGTGATTACCCTTAAACCTATGTTGCAGGAAACGTGGGGTAGGAGGGCGTTTTCGTACGGAAACGAGTACGAAACGCTGAAACTTGTTTGGTACGGCCCTGAAACGCGTTTCAGGGCCGTATGACCCACGTTTCAGCATTTATTTGTGTTTTTTATTTTTTATTTGTTTTCTAATCTATTCTTACGTTAGCCTAGTGACTTCTAGTTGCTTCCAGATGCCTGTCTAAAGTTATAAAAGTGAACTATTGCCCTAGTGTTGATATGCAGTTCATGGTAATGTTAAATTCTTAAAGTAAAAGTGATATTCTCCTTTATTTTTCATTTTTTACTTAAATTTTTAACATTACCATGAAATGACTCAGGATGTTTGAGAGTGGTTTCGACCTCATTGGATTTCATATGGAGAAAGTAGAATTTTAGATCTCACTCAAAATCCAGCAGACTTATCTGTTTTTCAGGATTTCAGGATTGGGGGGATTGCAATGTTTCCATTGGATTTTATCATGTACTAGGGTATGGAACTTGTATTTAATCGAGAGAACCAAGCCCTCTATGCAGGGGAGACTCCCAATAATCAAGAGAATATAGGGTACTAGGGTATGAAACTTGTATTTAATCAAGAGCACTAAGGTCATTCGACTATGTAGGAGGAGACTCCCAATCAAGCACGAGACAAAAAATTAGAAATTTCTCGTAGCTGATTTTGGATATTTCTATTTTCATTATGTGATTATTCATGAGTAAATGTGATATAAATTTAGATACTTATAGTTTATGCATTGACAATTGACAATTTTATCATAATGTAATAAATTAGAATGTATCATATATGCTTTATGATTGCACATATTTCTTAAATGTCCTAATATATATATATATATATATATATATATATATATTCGCGTTTCCTCGTTTCCAAAATTTGGGGAGGTCGCGTTTCGTATCGCTTCCCGTTTCGGAAACTCGTACCCGTTTCCCCGTTTTGTGCAACCTTGCCTTAAACATATCCTCTCTGTCCTCTGAACTTTTTCACTGTAATTATCATCCGAAATTACAGAGATGTATACGAATTCTCTGTTGTCCCTTCCATTGAACTTGTCTCTGATATACCCATTGAAAAACTCAGAGAGATTCAAAATTTTCTGTGTAAATACAAGGAGCCTAGCTGTGTATATATAGTAGTTTGTCTCCATAAATTAGCCGACATGATCTATCAAAGGGATGTGTCCCTTTAACTGTGAGCCAACATGAGTTTAATTTATACATTTGGAAGCCGACTTGAAGAGGATGGCCAGTGCTTGTCTTTGGAGGGCTATCTAGACATGTATACTCATATACATGGATATATCCCCAAGAAGGGTTCTTCATACATGACATAGACTCTTTGACTTTAGTGACCAATCCTAAGGCTCTCAATGGGAGCCATCTAAAAATAAAATCACTTGCTTATGAAACCCATGAAGCAAGGCTTACAATAATAATTTATTTTTCTTCATTACATCATTTACAAAAGTCACAATTACATGTCATTATGAAGACCGAACCTAGTTACACTTTTCAACGTAAAATTCTTGTCCTTTCTATACAACCTAACCTGGAATTAGGGCATCACTTCAACATGGCACTACACCCATAATTGTGACTTCTCAATACTATTATTTACAACCTTGAGGCGCGAGCAACTAAGGCTAGTTCTGGATCAGATATGTAAAGCATGCGAGCAACTTATGACTAGTCCCTGATATATATACAAATTCTCGCTGAGCTGCAATCTCAAGGGAACCTCTATGACCTGTAGAGGCAGAGCGTTGAAAATCTATTTTAGTTTATGATCTGCAGAATTTGATGGGTTCTTTCTTTTGCACAAGAGTGTTAATGATCGTTGTAACTTTGAGGTAGTAATCTGAAATATGTTGAGAGCCAAATGTTCAATGATGCGTTGAGTCATTTCTTGAAGTCTGTGTGGCTTCTTGAACTCAGCTTCAGCTCTATTACTGCTTCAGACCTTCACTTCTTTCCGGATTAACTAAGGGTTTGTCCGATCTATGATAGAAGGCACCTGTAGTAGTGCTTCGTCGTTGAAAAATAGCCTGAAAAGGAGATCAAGCTCCTGGTTATGATCCCTATTTGCTGAGGAAGGTTTCTATCACTATTAAAATCTTTGATGCTCTACTAAATTAAATTTTCTGAAAGCGATCATCTCAAACCACAGGTTCTTGTATCTTCGCCCTGATATAAGAATTATTTTAGTTAAGGGACAGAAAGGTTAAAGTTGATCTTATAAGCAGAGAACTGAATTCTCTATGATCTATTAAAGGGTTGTTCATCTTCCACATGCATGGGTTCTCCACCTTCATCTTCAGTATCTGCGAAGGCACAATACAGTTAGAAGGTAGTATCGCAGCAGCTGTGGCATCCAAGTCACAGATCCTTTTCAAGAATAGAAGTATCACATTTCTTCACATTACAGGACATTTAGCTGAACAACGTTCAAAACCCATCATGTCCGTTACAATCTAGTCAAGAATATCTCCTTCAAAATTTGTAGGGATTCTGAAAAGAGGGAGCATGCGAAGTAATGATAGCAACACCTTCCGTCATCATGGGCATTGTTACAATAAGAACTGAAGATTGTGTAAGTTTGTAACAAAAGTACCCTTGACATTAGTATTCTGGATTGTCTATGAATCAAGCATTTCTGATCCTTAATGAAAATGTGAGGCAGAGACACCTTTTGAAACAGTATTTGTTGCTCTGTTAGTAATTCACAATTTGGAGTGGCTAGTTAGCAGAAGAGTTCAGAATGATTGTGTTATAGTAAGTATGCCAGATTGACACTATTGTAAGAACTTACGTTGCCGGTGATCTTGACAGAATTTGATTCTTGGACTCAATAGAACAAATCTAACACAATTAACAAAGCTTAGGATGACTGAGATATTTCTTCAACATATCAAAGATGACCTCATCACGACTATGATATTCTGATGTGTAACCTGACTGTGATAGTGATTGTGACTTGACTCTGAAAATGCAGTAACCTGGAAGTGATTTTTGCATAATGACAACTTTCTCCATGAACAGAGTCGTATTAACAGTAACCATGATAGGATTTGACAAATGTTAACATGACACTGACCTCCAGGAATAGTCATAATAGCTTCATTGATATGGAGAAACCTTGCATGGTTTGATATAGATTGTAGTGATCTTCAATCGTGTAACCCTATCTTGATAACAACCCATGTAGGATCAACAACATATGGTCTATCAGAGCACGTAAGAGAGATTGCCAGTTCATACATATTGCTGGGATTGGTAATTGGAAGTTTACTGCATAATAAATCTTAAAGATGAGGAGTAGATTGATGAAAGCCATATTTCCAATTGGAATGAAGACTTTAGAGGCAGCCCTTGACTCTTCTTACCCGATGTTTTTATGGCAGCTGATTATGATTGACACATGGATCTAAGGGTCCATGGCAGGAAAAAGGTCAGGTTTTAGGTGACTTGTCCATTATGTTCTGGCAATGTGACTTTTCCTACATTCAGAGGGAGTTATGAACAAGCCATGTTGATTATTGATGTTGTCTATCTGATGACCCTCTTGTTTATCAATGTAAGAGGGAGTTACCTGTCAAAGTCAAGATAGTAGACCTAGCTCAAAGATCTGACGAGATGGAGAATCTGTTGGTTTGCATATGTATACCTTGTGGGATCCCTGGTATTCTTGATTGGATAGCCGCTCGTTGAGATATCTCTGTAAGCCTATAATACACTATTAGAATCTAAGATTATATGGATATTCTGATGATGATTCAATTGACTGTACAATAAATGAAAAAGCACATCTTGTGTTACATCTTCTTATTCGGTTGCACTATTGACGCTGAATGTATATATCTATTAACAACAAGTATGACTTATTATAAAGTCATCTGGTTAATGAAGCTCATTGAGATATCTCTGTAAGTCTATAATACACTATTAGAATCTAAGATTAAATGAATATTCTGACAATGATTCAATTGACTGTATGATAAATGAAAAAGCACATCTTGTGTTATATCTTCTTATTCGGTTGCACTATTGACGCTGAATGTATATAACAACAAGTACGACTTATTATAAAGTCATCTGGTTAATGAAGCTCTTCAGTGAGCCATTTGAAGCATGTGCATGTATCCAACGTTGTATATTCCTATTTTCCAGAAAATCCATGTTTCACGATAGCTCCAAGTATTGGGTAACCAGTGAAAACACAAAATTTGAGTGAGAAATCTAGGGTTTAGAGAGAAAACCCTAGGCCCAAGGCCTTCTAGATTACTTACCCAAATTTGCCAAAATTTCTCCAATGTACTTGGCACTTGAAAACACAAAATTTGAGCCAAAATTGCTGCAAAACAAATTGTTAGAGATAAAATGTCAGTCCTTTGAAGAAACCCTTGGTTGCAATGTGTTAAAATTGGCAACTAGGGCCAAACTCCATGTGGGTCATCTTATTTATGGCAGTTGATATTTTTCTTGGATCCCTCTCATCGAGAGGTGTAGGATTGATTTAAAGATCATCCGATTTCGATAAGTATTCATGGAGATATGAATTTATTTGTGTTATGGGACAATTGGTCAAGGTCGGCCAACAACCAAATATACCCCACTTGTGCTCAACCTTTTAGTATAAATAAAGGAGGACTTCAAGTCATTTGATAATCATCTCTTGTGATCTCACTCTGAGTCTCCACTTGTTTGGGTTTTTAGGAGATCTGGCTTCAAATCTAAGAGGCCCTAATCCGCTGCTAAAGTGAGCCCTAATCCACAGCTAGAAGAGCCCTAATCCGCAGCTAAAGGATGCCCTAAACCGCAGCTAAAGGATGCCCTAAGCCGCAGCGAAGAAGGGAGATCTACCCATTGTTTAGGGGAACTTCTACATGCAGCAAGGCAGCCCAAATCTGCAGACATGAGGAAGCCTTAAAGGAGCCTTAGCTATCTAAGGAAGGGTTAAACATGCCCTAGACGCAGTCTATACATGGCTGAACGCAGTCACCTAAACACTATTTTGGCTGCATTTATGGAGGGTTTCATGTGCCCTTAGTCTGTTGTGAGAAGGGATTTGAATGGTTCCTTATATGCAGTCTCATGACTGCCCTAGCCATAGGAAAAGAGAAGGTTACAACAGTTCATTAGTGGGACTATTTGGGAGGTCTACTATATCAAGGAGGACTGTAATGATGAAGCGTGGAGGGCAGCATCTCATTGGAGGACAACCGCAGTCATTAAGAGCAATTCTGGGCCAGCTTAGATGGGTTGTTAGGGACTGTGGTCAGTGCCTTAATCAATCCCTGAATTGCAACATTACAACATGTTCAAGAGTTGACATTTCTATAGACTAAATGTTGTTGCATTAATAATGATTGGACACTATCTGGGATACGTTTGTTGCTATGTGCTAGGCCGCAGGCCATAACACCATAGCAAGAGTTGTTATGAGCACTGAGCAGTGTATCAGGGTGTGCAACACAAGTGTATCAAGGTGCAACATGTGTATCAAGGTGTGCAACATAAGTGTATCAAGGTCCAGCATATGTGTATCAGGGTGTGCAACACAAGTGTATCACGGTGCAACGTGTTAGCATTATGATACAAGTGTTGTCCTTGGTGGAAACTCACTCACAGGTTAATTCAGTTTTGGTAAAAGGCAACTCACAGTACAACATGTATATTCAAAGGTTATAGGGCAATGGTACAGAAGAACATGAAGATGGAACTAAGGTCTACTGATCAGAATAAAGAAGGTAAAGGAAAACGCTGATACACGCTAGTCCACTTAGTCAAAACAACATATACACATTGTTCCACATAACAAAAAGAGCGTATACGTATACACGCACTCCCACAGAAAGAAAAGCGCATACATGATTGGAAAACCTAGGTTTTGGTCTGAGGTATTTGGTCTGTGGTATTGACCCTAGGTATTTGGTCCAAGGTATTGCTCCTAAGTGGTTTTGGTCCAATGTATTGACAAAGGGTTTAAAGCTATATAAGGAGGAGAAGATCATAAGGCCAAGTGTGCAAGTGTATGGGTTTCTAAGGAATACTTCTATCTGAAGTATATTTTATGTTGCAGGGGCTATGTTTGTGATTTGATCTAAAATACTTTATGCACCTTGAATTCAATGTTGGATCAGGATCATGAGACCTGAAGTGACTTATTATTGGATGATCTGATATTGGTTGGGCTAGATCTAACTGTGTACACCTGTTTTATTCTTTAAATGTCGTGATCTGGGTTTGTTTGAAGTTCAGAAGTGCAACAAAGTTATGAGTTGATATTTGCAGATATGTACGCTGGTTCGTCTCTTCAAAAGTGTGTGTACACACAAGTTATACTCTTCAAAATAGCGTGTACAAAAGAAAAGCTTCTTTTTCAGATCTGACTGATCTATCTGATCAAATTCTGTTGTTTTACTGTTGTCTGTCAATGAAGTCTTCTTAGATCTGAATGTAAAACTGAATGCATAAGGAGGCTGGTATTTGATTGATTGATTGTATAAGTGAGAAGAAGTGATCTCTATCGCTGCCTGTGTAAAGCTCTGTAAGTTGACAGTAGATATTCAGTATATTGTTGGTTGGTACAGACTTGATTCAAAAGTTTATGTTTGCAGTAGTTTTGAAGGTATACGCAGGTTTGATTAACGGAAGTAGCGTATACACACAGTTTGGGTTCAGCCAAGTAGCGTATACACTCTGATGCATGGTTTTTGAGGTTACAGCTGGTTCTGAATGATGATGCAGGTTTCTGGGTTCAGCACAGTGTTCTGGTGTCAGTGATCTAATTGTTCAGATTAACTGAATGTTGGTTGATGCAGTTTAAGTTTAAAAGTTTTTGATGGGTCCAGTATGAAAATTGGATGAAACATGGCCTTCAGATTGTGGTGTTGTGATCCAGGAGTATCCAGTATGAAAAATTCATGAAACATGGTCCTTGGAGGAAGAAAGAAGGTTGTAGCCTTCTGTAGGTCGGCGCTTACGTACTAGTAAACAAATTGGCTTGTACAAGAGCTAGGGGGTTGCAACTCCCTTCTAGTAGAAGCTGGAAAACAAGAGAAGGTTGTAGCTTTCTGCAGGTGGGTGCCTGCGTATTGGTATGAGTTTGCACCAGTACAAGATTGTAAACATATTTTCTTATTATTAAAAAAGACAGAGACGACAGCGGCAGGTGGTTTTCACCCACATTGGGTTTCTACCTTAAATCTTGGTGTTCATGTGTATTGCTTATGTGTGATGCTTTTAGTGCACTGTCTAAGAAGTTACTGATGTACTGGTTTAAGATCAACACATGATAAATTGTTTAAATCACAAGTTCTTTGGATATATGCTGGTTTCTCTAATCACAATCGCGTGTACACGCTAATTCACTTCACTAAAGTAGCGTATATAAATCTGTTTGGGAAATAAAATTATTGATCTGATAATACTGATTCACCCCCCTCTCAGTATTATTTCCAACAATTGGTATCAAAGCAGGTCCTTCAGAAGAAGCTTGATCGCTTGAAGGAAGATCTTTCAAGATGAATACTCCCGAAGGCATGGGATCCATTAGACCACCTATCTTTAATGGGAGAAACTTAGTATATTGGAAAGTAAGAACCAAAGCCTATCTACAATCGCTTGGAATTGATGTTTGGGAAATTGTGGAAGGAGGATATCAATTTCCAGCAGCAATTCCTACAGACTCTGCAGGTAAGAAGTTATACGAAACTAATGCCAAAGCTGTCAATACATTACTGGGAAGTTTGTCAGAATTAGAATTTTTCAAGGTCATGAAACTCAAGATAGCCAAAGAAATATGGGACAAAATCATTCAGAGCTACGAAGGAGACTCTCAGGTAAAATGTGCTAAGCTTCAAACTCTCAGAATTCAGTATGAAACTCTTAAGATGCATAATGATGAGAGTGTAGCCAGTTACTTTTTACGTATAGATGATATTGATAATTGTATGAAGAATCTGGGTGAAGAAATAAAGGAAGTTACTTTAGTTGAGAAAATTTTGAGATCTTTGTCTTCTAAATTTGAGTCAAAAGTGTCTGCCATAGAAGAAAAACAGGATCTTCAAACTATCACTGTGACTCAACTTCATGGAATCCTAATTGCCTTTGAAATGAGAAAAGGAGGTCCATCAGATATGAGAGAAGCTGCATTTAAAGCATCAACAAAGGGAAAAGAAAAGGAAGAGAACAATGAATCAGGACACATTTCTGAAGAAGAAGATGAGGTAAATTTTGTCAAGAAGCTTCAACAGGGTTTTGGAAGGTTCAAAGGTAAGCTACCTTTCAAATGATTTGCTTGTGGTAGAGTCGGTCATTATGCTGCCAAATGTCCTCATAAAGATAAATATGAAAAAGGGAAGGAATATGCAAAAGGCAATAGGAAATAGGTTGTGAATAGGAGTTACTATACACATGAAGATAGTGATGGTTTATCTAATAGTGATGAAGATGAAACTGAACAAGATTATAGACTTCTCATGGCCTATGACAATGATGATTTTTTGGATGCATTAGAAGAGGAAGACTTTCATGAAGAAATCACTAAACTCAAAATCTGTTTAGAATAAAAGAATATGATCATAGAATAAAAGAATATGACAATGAAAATCTAGAGTGTGAAATTGTGGGTCTAAGAAAAGATCTTGAGAAGACAAAATCTCTCAATCTTAGATTTACTAAAGGATCAGAAACTTTAAATGAAATTATCAAAGATTAGCGTTCTCCTCTGATAAAGACAGGTCTTGGATATACTAAAGAATCATCTCAATCACAGAAGCCGTCAACCTCCACCAGAAGCTATCTTGATGCAGCAAAGACCAGTGAACAATATGTCAATCGTCAGCAAAGGCCTAAAACCCATTATCAGGTAAATCATACTAAATTTACTCCAAGGATGAATATCAATAGAACCCACAACCAACAGGTAAACAATGTCAAAAGATTCGATGGTCACAAAAACTTCTTTAATGGGCAATGTTTTTCATGTCATAACATTGGGCACAAGGCTGCTCAATGCGTTGCTTACAAAACCATCATGACTAGAGAAGCACGAAATCAAAGGAGTGTAACATGAATCAAGAAAAGTTCCTATAATAACTTTTCTCCTCTTAAAAATGAAATAGAATGCTCGATTTGTAACAACTTTGGTCATGAAGAATCTGAATAGGAGCAAGTTTTTGCGAACACTTCAAAAGGAGCAAACGCCATTAAATTAAATCCCAAGATATGGAAAACGAAGGAATCTCAATCAAAAAGATGTGGTATAGCCTTGTATGCAGAAGGACAAGAAAATCAGTGGTACATCGATAGTGGATGCTCTAAACACATGACAGGTGATAAAGAGAAACTTCACTCATATAATGCTTTAGAAAAATAAAAGAATGTCTCATTTGGAAATGACACTCCAGCTGTCATTAAAGGTAAAGGTTCTGTTTTCTTGAAAGAAAAGGTTAAAGATGGAAATGTTATGTATGTAGATGGTTTAAAGCATAATCGTTGAGTGTCAGTCAAATGTGTGATCAAGGAAATGAAGTGGTGTTTCGATCAAACGGATGTGTTGTTTGTGAGCTTAATACAGGAAAGACCGTGATCAAAGGTAAAAGAACTCCAAACAACTTATACATACTCAAAGGAGGACAACAACAATGCTATCTAAGCAAAACAGATGAAAACTGGCTGTGGCATAGAAGATTGGGACATCTAAGCTTTTCTCAAATAAGAAAAGCATGCAGGCTCAAGGTAGTTCGTGATCTTCCAGATATCAGCATCCTAGAAAATACCATATGCAAACCATGTCAAATCGGTAAGCAAACTAGAGTTCACTTCATTGAAAGGAAGGGACAACAAATCTAATCGAGGGGGAGAATTCATATCAGATCAATTCTTTGACTTTTGTCAGCAACATGGAATAAAAAGGCAATTCTCCATCGCAAGAACTTCTCAGCAAAATAGTGTGGTAGAAAGGATGAACAAAACAGTTCAACAAATGGCTCGAGCTATGCTAGATGAATTTGGAACTCCTGCAACCTTCTGGGGTGAAGTTGCATTTGGGATTGCTTTCCCGCATCAAATCAAAATGATATTGAAGAAGAAACCAATGAAGCACTAGAAGAAGATACAATAGATAGGGAAAAGACTCCATCCAGGATGCAGTTCCAGCTCTAATGATGAATCACCAACAGTAAACCAACCAACTTATAGATCTATGATTGGAAGTCTGCTTTATCTAACAGGTACCAGACCTGATATCATGCATGCAGTAGGAATTGTTGGAAGGTTCCAAGCAAATCCAAAGGAATCACATCTCTAGGCAGTCGAATTTTCAAATATCTTCAAGGAACTCAGGACTTTGGACTATGGTATCCTAAAGATACAGACCTTACTCTTCATGCATATACAGATGCTGATTGGGCAGGAAGTGTTGATGATCGAAAGAGCACTAGTGGTGGTGCATTCTATGTGGGTTCCCGGTTAGTATCTTGATTCAGCGAGAAACAAAGTTCGATTGCTTTATCTACCGCTGAAGCATAATATGCGGCGGCTACATCTCGTTATACAAACTTTGCAAGACATTCAGATCACATATACTCCACCCATCTCCATTCTATGTGATAATACAAGTGCCATTAGTATTTCAGAAAATCCAGTCATGCACTCCAAGGCCAAGCACATACCCATCGAGTACCATTTTCTATGAGAAAAAGTGCTTGAACAAAAGGTCAAATTGGAGTATGTTCCCTTCGAAGAACAGGTTGTTGATATATTCACTAAACCACTGCCCAAAGAAACATTTGAATATCTCAGACAAAAGCTGGGAGTAGTTGCTGCATCATCCTGCTGTTAAATCCAATTTTTTAGAGGAAGGTTATTATACGCGGGTTTCATGAAGTATAGTCGCGTATACACGTGGGTTTTTGTGGCTGAAGAAGTGTATATGTTTCTTTGATAGGAAAAACAATGGGTCAGACTCTGATATGGGTGCTCTGTCTGATGTTGATGATTACAGTCTAACGATATGCTTTGTTCATTAATTTTTATCTGACTGACAAAGATGCCTTGATCAATGACTTGTTAACAATGCACGGGTAGCACAGATTCAGGGGGAGCATTAGCCTTCACATGCATTCTGCATTGTTGGCATTATGGTTGCTGAGTCTAGCTATGGCTTCAGATATTTATACCATTTGTTGCTTAAGTCATGTAAAATTCTAGGGTGTGATATGACTTCTCATACATTTGAATGAGTCCTATTGGACAAATGATGTAATTTATATCCCCACTTTGCATGGGATAAATGATATAATATTTATTGTATTTCTATCATGTATAAAGTTTAAACAATTGGTATTTCCCCACTTGGTTGGGTGGATGAATCAAATTTGGTATATTCACACTTGATTGGGAGATTGATGTATGTATGAGTCATTGGTGATAGGAAGGTCAAACTCACATAGTTGAGTTATAGAGTCATGTTATTCTTTTGGAAAATATTTTTGCAGACTCTGCATGTGCTCAAGGGAGCATGGACGGTTAGTGCATCACAACATGTACAATGATATCAGAACATGCACAAAGAGGGAGTTTAATTAGAGAATTCAGCATGTGCCTAGGGGGAGCATGATCATATTCAGCTGTTCAGATATGAAGAGTATCATGGTTTTCCCTTTGCCCTTGATGTCAAAGGGGGAGAGAATTTTGGTGTTGCTTGTTATCTCTAACAGTTTCTACAGTTTGCAGAAATCAACACCATCATGGTTGCCATCAAGTCCAAAGGGGGAGATTGTTGGCATTATGATACAAGTGTTGTCCTTGATGGCAACTCACTCACAAGTCAATTCAGTTTTGGTAAAAGGCAACTCACAGTACAACAGGTATATTCAGAGGTTACAGGGCAATGGTACAAAAGAACAAGAAGATGGAACTAAGGTCTACTGATTAGAATAAAGAAGGTAAAGGAAAAAGTTGATACATGCTGGTCCACTTAGTCAAAACAACGTATAGACGCTGTTCCACATAACAAAAAGAGCATATACGTATACACACACTCCCACAAAAAGAAAAGTGTTGAAATTTTGTATCGGAGGACAGGTGGTTCCCTTAGGCTTTGATCTTTGACCTAGGGAAAAGCGTCCAAAAGAATTTAATTTTTCTCCTAAAGTAACTTTATAATTTTTATAAAGTTAAATCTAATTTAAAAGTGACTTTAAGTGATAAAGTTACTAAGTCTAATTTTAAAGTGACTTTTATAAAGTCAATGAAAAATTCGAAAGAAAAAGTGACTTTGGAAATAAATGACTAAGTGGGTCTTTATTAAAGTGGGGTGAATTAAAAAATAGAAAGTGAGATTTAAATGAGCATTTAATCTCAGCCATTGATCTAAATCTATTTCAACCATTGGATTTAGGGATCACCCAAAAGTCACTTAGGGTTGGGTTAAGGGAGGAAAAGGAGGAAAAGATCATTCATTCTTTCATGAGCAGATTGGGAGAAGGAGAGCAAGAGAGCAAGGGAGATTTCTGGACAGGAAGGAGAAGGAGGGAGCAGCTTGGCACACATTCCCAAGGCAGCACTTCAGCAAATCCGTACAACTTAAAGAGAAAGCAGTAAAAAGCAGATTTTTGTGAGCAAACAGGGAAACATTGATTTTCAGGCACGAATTTCAAGGAGGTGATTTTCTACACGGAAATCGAGGTCTGTCCGTACGGTCCGCACATCCGCACAGTCCGTACGGTTCGTACAGCATTTTCCAGATTGTCTGTTAGGCTGAAAACAGATAAGTTTTGCTTGCTGGAAATTTCTGTTTTGCTGAAATTTATTTGCTGAAAATTTTCTCACTGTAAAAGGCATTTTCCAGAAATAAAGAAGAGCTCTCAAACTGGTTTTCCCCAAGAGTTGTAGGGGGTTTTTCCAGGGTCAAGTTGACCAAAAATCTTAGTGTTTAAATGTGTTTTAATCACTGTTTATTACTTCTGATTTTTATTTCTGCAATTTCCAGCATTCTGTAAAATTTCCAGAATTTGTGTTTTCAGCAATATTTATTTTTTCAGCTTGTTAAATGTATGGTTATGGGAAAGGGCATTTAACTACATGGGAGAAATAAGGTGAAACTGAAAACCGGGGTGGGAAAACAAAAATTTCTACATGGTATCAGAGCTTGAGTGCTGAAGGGCAGTTTGGGACAGCAAAAGGAAAAATTATAGCTGCTGATTTTTCACTCAGAAAATTCCAGCAAGCTGATTTTTTCATAAACAACAGTTTTATCTTTACTACAGCAGTGCTATTTTTCGGTTTTAGGACAACAGGATGTCATTGGGATTGAGGGTGGAGGATAGGTTGGATGGGCATACAAATTACAGCGATTGGGAGAAGGAGGGCAAGATAGCAAGGGAGATTTCTGGACAGGAAGGAGGAGGCAGCAGCTTGGCACACATTCCAAGGCAGCACTTCAGCAAATCCGTACAGCTTAAAGAGCAAGCAATAAAAGGCAGATTTTTGTGAGCAAACAGGGAAAAACTGATTTTCAGGCACGAATTTCGAGGAGGTGATTTTCTGCACGGAAACCGAGGTCTGTCCGTACATTGGTACGGTCCATACATCCGTATGTCTGTACATCCGTACGGTCTGTATAGTTCGTACAACATTTTCCAGATTGTTTGTTAGGCTGAAAACAGATAAGTTTTGCTTGCTGGAAATTTTTGTTTTGCTGAAATTTATTTGTTGAAAATTTTCTCACTGTAAAAGGCATTTTCCAGAATTAAAGAGCTCTCAAACTGGTTTTCCCCAAGAGTTGTAGGGGGTTTTTCCAGGGTCAAGTTGACCCAAAATCTCAGTGTTTAAATGTGTTTTAATGGCTATTTATTACTGCTGATTTTTATTTCTGCAATTTCCAGCATTCTGTAAAATTTCCAGAATTTGTGTTTTAAGCAATATTTATTTTTTCAGCTTGTTAAATGTATGGTTATGGGAAAGGGCATTTAACTACATGGGAGAAATAAGGTGAAACTGAAAACCGGGGTGGGAAAACAGAAATTTCTACAAAAAACGTGTACATGATTGGAAAACCTAGGTTTTGGTCTGAGGTATTTGGTCCGTGGTATTGACCCTAGGTATTTGGTCCATGGTATTGACCCTAGGTATTTGGTCCAAGGTATTGGTCCTAAGTGGTTTTGGTCCAAGGTATTGACAAAGGGCCTAAAGCTATATAAGGAGGAGAAGATCATAAGGCCAAGTGTGCAAGTGTATGGGTTTCTAAGGAATACTTCTATCTAAAGTATATTTTATGTTGCAAGGGCTATGTTTGTGATTTGATCTAAAATACTTTGTGCACCTTGAATTCAATGTTGGATCAGGATCATGAGACCTGAAGTGACTTATTATTGGATGATCTGATATTGGTTGGGCTAGATCTAACTGTGTACACCTGTTTTATTCTTTAAATGTCGTGATCTGGGTTTGTCTGAAGTTCAGAAGTGCAGCAAAGTTATGAGTTGATATTTGCAGATATGTACGCTGGTTCGTCTCTTCAAAAGCGCGTGTACACGCAAGTTATACTCTTCAAAATAGCGTGTACAAAAGAAAAGCTTCTTTTTCAGATTTGACTGATCTATCTGATCAAATTCTGTTGTTTTACTGTTGTCTGTCAATGAAGTCTTCTTAGATTTGAATGTAACACTGAATGCATAAGGAGGTTGGTATTTGATTGATTGATTATAAGTGAGAAGAAGTTATCTCTGTCGCTGCCTGGTAAAGCTTTGTAAGTTGACAGTAGATATTCAGTGTGTTGGTATAGACTTGATTCAAAAGTTTATGTTTGCAGTAGTTTTGAAGGTATACGCAGGTTTGATTAACGGAAGTAGCGTATACACTCTGATGCATGATTTTTGAGGTTACAGCTAGTTCTGAATGATGATGCAGGTTTTTGGGTTCAGCACAGTGTTCTGGTGTCAGTGATCTGATTTTTCAGATTAACTGAATGTTGGTTGATGCAATTTAAGTTTAAAAGTTTTTGATGGGTCCAGTATGAAAATTGGATGAAATGTGGCCTTCAGATTGCGGTGTTGTGATTCAGGAGTATCCAGTCTAAAAAATTCATAAAACGTGGTCCTTGGAGGAAGAAAGAAGGTTGTAGCCTTTTGCAGGTCGGTGCCTACGTACTCGTAAACAAATTGGCTTGTACAAGAGCTAGGGGGTTGCAACTCCCTTCTAGTAGAAGCTGGAAAACTAGAGAAGGTTGTACCCTTCTGCAGGTGGGTGCCTGCGTACTGGTATGATTTTGCACCAGTACAAGATTGTAAACAGATTTTCTTATTATTGAAAGAAGACAGAGACAACAACAGGTGGTTTTCACCCACATTGGGTTTCCACCTTAAATCTTGGTGTTCATGTGTGTTGCTTATGTGTGATGCTTTATTCTGCTTTTACTGCACTGTCTAATAAGTTGTTGATGTATTGGTTTAAGATCAACACATGATAAATTGTCTAAATCACAAGTTATCAGGATATATGCTGGTTTCTTTAATCACAGTTGCGTGTACACGCTAGTTCACTTCACTGAAGTAGCGTATATAAATATGTTCGGGAAATAAAATTATTGATTTGATAATACTGATTCACCCCCCCTCTCAGTGTTATTTCCAACACAGCATAAGTGCACCAAGGTGCAGCATAAGTATATCAAGATGCAGCATGATGGGCACAGTGAGGTACAGTTTGAAGATGCAACACAAGGAGGTGCAACATGATATGGTGCAGCAACATGATGTTGCAACATGATGATGAAGAGCAGCAAGATGGGTACAACTCAGCAGTAATGCAACATGGTGCAGCTCTGTGATGATGGACATGGTATGACGGTGCAACACTATGACAGGGTGATGGAATTACATGAGTCCATGTCCATTACCTCATGAGACATCTTCTTAGAGAAGATCTATGTTCTTATCTTGTCAAGTTGAAGTGTTGACTTCTGTTGTAAATGTACTCTCTCTCTGCTGAATTATTGAACATATAAGAAGAATTGATCAAGGGTTTTCCCACATTGGGGTTTATCCCTGGTTAGTGCCACATATTGTGTCCTCTTGTCTTGGCTTGTCTTCTGCGATTTATGTTTATGTTCTATATGCAGGTTACTTTAATGCTGATGTGATTGCTAATCTGGAAAAGATATTAAACTAACTGTGAAAATTGAAAAAATTGCTCTAAGCATAGAACATACCTAAAATTAACATGGTATCGGAGCTGAGGTGAAGACAAAGCCCAAGCAAGAGTGAACGAGCAATCACCAAAGACAGTTGGGAAAGAACAAAAGGATCAGTGGATTCCTCATCCCTCTTCAAATTCACTGAGGGTGAAGTCGAAGCATAGAATATTATCAAAAAGGCGTAGTAGAACATGGCCTACCTAAAGATCACTTCATTGGGAAGACCCAATCTCAGGGTGGAAGGAAAGGCATATAACTAGTTTGGCCATTATGCGGAGTGTCCGAATGGCAGGGACACATCACTTGATGATGATAACAATCATTCCAGGGACATCTTCAATGGTCAGAGGAATGACAGGTAATGCAGGTCATCAAGGAAATGAACAACTCTTCAGAGAATGCAAGGGACCTCAGGTATGAAGAATCAAATGTTGTTTTTGATAAGATAAAGAAGCACTATCTTGTATTGGCCCTCTCCTTCAGATTCTTTGGGAATCTGGCTTATTGATTATAGTGCTTCAAGGCACTTCATCAGATAGAAGGGGGCTCTCTCTAATTTGGTAGAGATGGAAACAATCATGGGATTATACTTGGAGCCAATGCCACCTATCCCGGAAAGGGTGTAGGGAATGTTACCCCTCAATTGAATGAGGGTAACTCGATTCATTTACAAAATCTCTTTAATGTACCTGATCACAAGAAGAACCTGGTGTCCATTTTGGCAATGGAAGTCAAAGGTTACAGGGTGGCATTCATCGATGGAAAGGTACGTGTTTGCAAATGAAAATTTCAAAGATGTTTTTACTCATGGGTTTAGGGTTGGCAATTTGTGTCAAGTTGCGGGATGGTCCATTGGGGAGCATGACATATCTTATCTATAACACCCGAAATCTACTTTATGAGGCCCTAACCGATGTGAGTTAGATGGTGACTCGGATACCTGAATTCAAGAAGAGTGTGAAGGTACATGTCTAAGATGTACCGAAGGAAAATCTTACAAGGGGACCATCCCGCTCATGTAGCAAGTCCACAGGTTTGGAACAACCTGAGGGGTTTGAGATTCATGATTGGGAATCTCATGTATATAGGTGGAAGAAAGACCTCTATGGCTTGAAGTAAAACACCCTGGGCCTAATATGAGAGGATTGATAGCTGTCTGATGAAGCTGAGATTCACTAAAAGTGAAGCTGATCCAAACCATTGTTTGAAGGTTGTGGATGATAGGTCTCTCATACTGGCACCTTCTAAGAAACGACCTAATTCTGACAGGTGCAGACCCTCTCACTTGCAGAAGTAAGAGGGAGTTGGATTCCAGATATGGAATGGTAAACTGCAAGCCCATGACTACCTCGAGGATCTTAACTTTCAGAAGTTATATGGTGGTGATGCCAGACCAGATTTGGGAAATGCCTATGAGTTTCATAAACTCATCTGCATTGATGTTCTTGGTGAACTTCCGTCTGTGTATATGCTTTGCAGTTAGCATGGTGAGCTCATATTTGGTTGAGCCTCACTAGATTGGTGCCAAGAATCTTCTGAGATATCTTTAGGGCACAATCTCTCATGGATTGAGATACACTGTTGGAAATATGAAGCTGCATGATTATTCGAATGCTGACTGGGTAGGCAGTGTGGAGGATCGCTAGAGCACTTTTGAGTGTTGATTCTATCTGGATTTTGCTTCAATATCATGTATGAGCAGGAAGCAGAAGTCGGTTGCTATAAGCACCGCCAAGATGGAATACATAGCTACGAGTATGATCTCGTGTGAAGCTGCCTGGTTGTGGAAGCTCATCAGTGAGCTGTTTGAACACATGATGAATACCACTGTGATTCTTTGTGACAACCAGGGGGGATTCGATTATTGAGGAATCCTGTATGCGATGATTGCTCCAGCAGATAGACATCAGATACTACCTTATCTGGGATATGGTAAGTCAATGAGCGAGGAGGCTCCATCGCATTAATACTGATGTACAGGTCGCAAACACTTTGTCAAAGCCCTGGGAAAGGTCAAATCTGTGATTTTCCCAAACGACTTGGAGTCGTTGAGAGACCTTCGTATAAGGGTCCTACATGTTGCATGCACTGAGCTCTAGGAGGTTTGAGGGGCTTCTAGTACTTACTGGAGCGACATACGACCACAGGGCGACTCACCCTCCCCTGGTGGTGCGCTTTGTACAGGGTGGCAGGTTCAACCTTTCCCTGTGATACCTCGTGGCGACTATGGAACAGGATGATGAGTTCTCCTGTGGGCCGGGATGATTAGTTCTCTCTTGGCAACTATGGAACAGGATGATTAGTTCTCCTTTGGGCCGGGATGATTAGTTCTCCCATGGTGACTGTGAGCTAGGATGATTAGTTCTCCTGTGGCGACCAATGGACAGGATGATTCGTTCTCCTGTGGATAGGATGATTAGTTCTCCTCTCGAGGCATCCTACCCATGTAGTATGGGACTCATGGGAAGTACCTCTCATCTGATCTTTGAGCAGGGAAATGGGGTTAAGGACCATAGTAGTACTATCGATGGACACATCGTTGTATCTACCGTACTCCCTATGCTAGGATGACCTTCATTGATCTGGGATCAACAAAACTGATTTGGGATCAGTATGAGTGGTTTGAGACACTCTCTTGTGATATTGATCTGGGATCAATAAAACTGACTTCGGGTCAGTAGAGAATGGTATGAGACATTCTCGACCAATCATTCTTCTTCATGGTTCAGCAGAGCAGATCAGAACTGAGCAAAGCTCAGCAGAACAGAGCATAGCAGTGCAGGGCACTGATGGCAGAGATAGTACAGTTGGACATATGGATCAGCAGATGGAGTTCTCCCTAGTTGAGAGGGAGTGTTAAAATTGGAAACTAGGGCCAAACTCCATGTGGGTCATCTTATTTATGGCAGCTGATATTTTTCTTGGATCCCTCTCATCGAGAGGTGTAGGATTGATCTAAAGATCATCTGATTTCGATAAGTATTCATGGAGATATGAATTTATTTGTGTTATGGGACAATTTGTCAAGGTCGGCCAGCAACCAAATATACCCCACTTGTGCTCAATGTTTTAGTATAAATAAAGGAGGACTTCAAGTCATTTGATAATCATCTCTTGTGATCTCACTCTCCACTTGTTTGGGTTTTTAGTGGAAGAGGAGATCTAGAGGAGATGCTTTCTACGCAGCCCTAAAGAAGGGTCATCTAGGAGAGCCCTAGCCGCAGACTTGTAGGAGATTTGGCTGCAGATCTAAGAGGCCCTAATCCACAGCTAGAAGAGCCTTAATCCGTAGCTAAAGTGAGCCCTAATCCATAGCTAGAAGAGCCCTAAATTGGAGCGAAAGTGAGCCCTAATCCGCAGCTAAAGGATGCCCTAAACTGCAGTCAAAAGAGGCTTCTTAGCCACAACAAAGAAGGGAGATCTATCCACTGTTTAGGGGAGCTTCTACACGTAGCAAGGCTGCCCAAATCCGCAGACATGAGGAAGCCTTAAAGGAGCCTTAGCTGCATATCTAAGGAAGGGTTAAACGTGCCCTAGACACAGTCTATACATGGCTGAACGCAGGCCTAAACACAGTCACCTTAACACTATTTTAGGCCGCATTTATGGAGGGTTTCATGTGCCCTTAGACTGCTGTGAGAAGGGATTTGAATGGTTCCTTATATGCAGTCTCATGACTGCCTTAGCCACAGGAAAAGAGAAGGTTACAACAGTTCATTAGTGGGACTATTTGGGAGGTCTACTATATCAAGGAGGACTATAATGATGAAGTGTGGAGGGCAGCGTCTCATTGGAGGACAACCACAGTCATTAAGAGCAATTAAGGGCCAGCTTAGATGGGCTATTAGGGACTGTGGTCAGTACCCCAATTAGTCCCTGAATTGCAACATTACAACATGTTCAAGAGTTGACATTTCTATAGGCTAAATGTTGTTGCGTTAATAATGATTGGACACTATCTGGGACATGTTTGTTGCTATGTGCTAAGATGCAGGCCATAGCACCATAGCAAGAGTTGTTGTGGGCAATGTATCAGGGTGTGCAGCACAAGTGTATCAAGGTGCAAAATATGTGTATCAGGGTGTGCAACACAAGTGTATCAAGGTGCAACATATGTGTATCAGGGTGTGCAACATAAGTGTATCAAAGTGCAGCATAAGTGTACCAAGGTGCAGCATAAGTGTATCAAGATATAGCACAAGGGGATGCAACATGATGGGCATAGTAAGGTACAGTTTGAAGATGCAGCACAAGGAGGTGCAACATGATGATATGGTGCAACAACATGATGATGAAGAGCAGCAAGATGGGTACAACATGATGAGGTACAACTCAGCAGTAATGCAGCATGGTGTAACTCTGTGATGATGGACATGGTATGATGGTGTAGCACTATGATAGGGTGATGGAATCACATGAGTCCATATCCGTTACCTCATGAGACATCTTCTTAGAGAAGATCTATGTTCTTATCTTGTCAAGTTGAAGTGTTGACTTCTGTTGTAAATGTACTCTCTCTCTCTCTGCTGAACTATTGAAGAACATATAAGAAGAATTGATCAAGGGTTTCCCCACATTGGGATTTGTCCCTGGCTAGCGCAACATCTTGTGTCCTCTTGTCTTTTGCAATTTATGTTTATGTTCTATTTGCAGTTTACTTTAATGCTGATGTGATTGCTAATTTGGAAAAGATATTGAGCTAATTGTGAAAATTGAAATAAATTGCTCTAAGCATAGAACTTAACTGAAATTAACACAATGAGATCACCCTTGTAGAGTTTATGGCCTTTTTAATGCTTGCAAAATAGATCCCAAATACTAGCTCTTTAAGTTGGGTAAGGGCTAGGGCTTTCAGAAAATGGGTTTTTTCCTCAATTTGAAAATAAGCAACCTACAAAAATAGCCTGAAAACCCTAGAATTCTAGGGTTTCTGAGGTCTCCAATGTCAATTTCTTCGTCAATCCTGAAACAAATTTGGAATAGAAACTCAAATAACCAATATAAAAAATTTAAATTTCAAAACCCCAAATATTGTACAAAACTTCTAAACCCCAAATATATACAAAATACTAAAAATCCCCAAAATCCAAGTTAGAAAAATAATTTATGAGTTAGATCTACAAAATTATTCAGAAGGTCTACAAAGGTTTTAAAAATTATTCACAAGATCTACAAAGGTTTTTAAAAAAAATTAAATTTTTGAGAAAAATATTTTTATGGAGTCTTTTACTTTGAAGAATGGCTAAAAATACTTTAGAATTTCCAATGCATACTATAGCCTTATCGAAGATTTAATCCACCATATAAATATTTGGAATCCAAGCAACAATGATTCTTGCCCAAGTTTGTGAACTTGGAATCCAAGGACTAAATTACCTGCAAGCACTATGAATTTATCTCAAAATAATTTGTTAGATCACATGGGGAATTAAACCACCTAGGATTAGCCCAAAACTATCAATAGTATGGTTCTAGGTCTATCTAATGAAAAAACAAATCTTACTAATATTCAACACAACATAGATATGCTCGTAGTCAGCACATACAACAAATCAATAACAAGGAACACTTTGAATTGCACCCCAAAGCCTTTATTATGATTGAAAGAAATCAATAAGAAAGAACACCTTGAACTGCACCCCAAAGTCTTTTTTATGATTGAAAAAATAGTTCTCAGTGAAACAATAGTTACAAAGTTGCTTCAACAAAAAAATTCTAGCTAGAGGCTCAAATGATTTATCCTCCAAGTGGAAAAATAACGGCTAGTTTATAATCTTGGTTGATAAACACTTCAAGATCTTTTAATTTTAGGCCTTGATTTTTTAATTTTGAGGAATTTCCAAATTTATCATTTAATTCCATTTTTATTAGCTCAAAAATTTGACTTTGACTTAACCACCAAGGTCCAAGGGTCCAAATTTCCTTGAAATATACAATATTCTCTTGGTGGAAGACCTTTAAAAATTGATTCCTTTAATTTTGACTCTAATTAATTAATTTTTTGGCTTAGGATTTAATTTTATTTTGCCATTAAAATTAATCAATTTACACATGAGGGGATTTAACTATTTTCCACCCTCTAATACATAAGATTTTACATTTACACCCCTCAAAATAAAATCAAAATACACATTTGGCTTAGATCCTCAAGACACATAACCCATCTACAATACAATATGATCTAGTAAACCAAGTGATTTGTAATAAAATAATTAAGCCAACTAGCTTAAATTATTTCCAAATCATTTTTATGTCAGACTTGACTAAAAAGACTAGGATCCACCTAAGATTTCGACAATAAATCTCATCTTAGCTTTGGGGTTTAAGCTAGAGGGAAAAAACTCCTTTGATTAGCCGTGTTTAGAAGGTAATCAGTGAGGTTAAAAGTCCTCCTAGGATGAAATTCATCATCAAAATCATAGGCTTACCTAAGTTGTTACATATATTCAAGGTCTTACTAGGATCATTTACATTAGATAATTTGCAGAATGAGTTTACAATGACATATAGAGTGCTGACAAATTATCCGATCTTGTTGAAAAAATTTGGCACTTCTGCTTCCTTGGAACTTTGACAAATCTGGTGCAACGGGTCCCTTGTTGCCTTCTTATGTTACCCATATCCGAGTTTCTTAGCCTTATGCATTCAAGAGGTAATTACTTTTAGAAGACAAACGGTAAACCTTATAGGGACCTTTGAGGCGTACTCGGTTGATTGTTGCCTTGTTTCAATTCCCCTCCATTAGTGAGGGCATTAAGTACCTATTTGATATTTGTTGTCACTAACAGAAACAATCATAGATCAATGAGACAATGCTCTCCCTAGCACAAGAGATCACAAAGTTTCCTCCTCTTAATGTTCCCCACATCTAGTGTATGAGATATTGCTACGCTTCGTCATTCTTAGCACAAAACTCGTAGCCTTTGAGGCTACTTGGTTGATTACATCCTTGTTTCAAGCTCCCTTTCTGAAGGCATTGGTGAATTCATCTAGATCTAAAAAAATTAATACCTACATTCTTTTAGATCTTTTGTTTGTATTTTTGTCAACCTTGTCCCCTATCCCCTAAAAATAAGGGGTTATCCTCCAACCAGAAACCAGATGGAAAATTGTCCCCTGTTCCTCTATTCTCCAGTCCTTGAACCTTGGGTTAACAAAGGATTCCTTGGAAATATTTGAAATGAGTTTGAGATTGCAATTCATTAGCTTCAACTCGGAAGAAAAAACATACCAAATTGCTGGAACCAATTCTTTCATGAAAGCTGTGTTGTCAAACAAAATGAAGATGATTGAGAGAAGGGTTCTGAAAATAATTGTGAGATTTTACTCTATTGAACCACAGAGGAATTGAAAACCAAGTTATGATTCAAACAGCGCTAATATTATTGAAGCTTGTTTAGAAGAATACAATTAGAGGGAAGATGTGAAGGAAATTGTAGTGAATGTGCCATACTGCCCTATGACCTATTAGTCAGCATTCCACTTGCATGACATATGGAGTACGTTCTCACACTAGAACCAGGAGCAGTACATATCTGTGCCAAACTGTAGCATCACCCATCTCACCATAAAATGAAAATTGAATGCCTAGTGCAAAAATTTGTGTCTCAAAGTGGTCAACCCAAGAAAATGTTCTTAAACAATGCGTGTCGTCTTGTACCAAAGGAGGATGGTTCCTTCTAATAATGGATTGCAGTACCAGAAAAAACACTCCTTTCTTACTGAAGTGTTACTAATTGCACTGTGCAAAGTTGCAAACTAGTTTAAAATCTTGGCCAATGCACAAGATTGAAGGATTAAGAAGCTAACCAACAACACTCTGAAAGAGAATTCCAAAAGAGTAAATGGGGTTTGTTTTCATTCAACTGGCATGCTAGAAATTGATTTACTAACTTTGGACAAAGTAAAGGTGATTTTACAGCACAAATAAATGCTAATATGCAAACAAAATGTCTACACTTAAGACCCCGAAAATATGTTCCAGTAGAGGAACCTGCCTAATTAAAAAGCATTTTGGAAAAAGTGAAGATTTTCACACCCTGCATCCTGTCCTACCCATGCTTTTAGGGCAAAACATCTTTACTGGACGTGTTATTTACCTCTTTGATGGTAATCGATAGTTAATTGGTATAATTAAATGGGTATGACTGTTGTAGTGATTAGTCACCTCGTCTAATGGATTAAATATAAATATAGACTCAGAAAATAATCATTTCATCTCATCTCATTAAAGGATATATGTTACATTTATATTTATAAAGCTTTGCTGAGACATTCCTTGTTCGATATCATCAGCAAAAGGTAGCCATTGAAATTTTTTTGTTCTTAAGTGTTGAGTTTAGCACCAAGTTTGATGTTTTAGAGCAAATAGTGTAAAGAAACTTTACTTTTTGAGGAGATTTTTTTTTTCTAAAACAGTAAATATAAGACTGATCACAAACATTTTCTATATAATAATGGTGTACGTCAGGCCCATGTACCCCAAAGCATCTCTGTTATGAATTGTGCCTTCGTAAACTTCATCTATGCAATTATGCTGATTTTATAGGCTAACTCCTTGCATAACATTTTTCTTGATTTAAGAAATGTGTGCAGCTTTCTCACTGTTGTTTTTAATGAAATATCATTTTGGATTTCTGTGTGTTACAGAGCCTGAAACACCCTTTCTTGGATGCATTTTTTGCGTATCTATCATGTACTGTTTCTGTGCCTTTCTATACAGGTTTTCTTCCTTTGCTCTTCTGGGTATGATATCTTATCTCAAATTTTCACCATTAATATTGTTTTTAATTTCTATATTTGAAAATTGCAGCTGGATTTGAAATGTTTGGCAGTAATGTAGTGTTTTTTTTTGTTGCATTTTCTGTTGCAGAGTGGCCACTGTAAATTAGGAAGACAGATGACCCTTCTCATGGCATTTTGTAATTACACAGGACATTGCATTAAGGTTGGTCTAATATCTGAACTCTATGCATGCCAGAACAAATTTCTGATCTGCCATTATACCATTTAGTGTTGAATATATTAGATCATACTAAGAAAGTAGTTTGGTGAGCTGACTGAACATGACTAAGACCATTGTCACTGTACACAGCTGCCACACAAAATAGGTATTGACATATTTATTTCGTTAATATGAACAATTACTCCATAGGAAGTTATCTCGTAACCACTGGTTGGAAATGCCAATTTCTTTTCTAGATTAAACTAGTGTTTAGGATGAAATTAAGAAGTTACATAAATCTTGTTGTCTGTTTTCTGAGGATATATAAATATTGCTCTTTTGTTGCAAAATATCAGGATATAGTCTCAGCTCCAAGGCCTTTATCTCCACCTGTCATAAGACTGGCAACTACTGAAGAAGAAAAGGAAAATGAAATGGAATATGGGTTGCCATCATCACATACTCTTAATACAATGTGTCTTTCTGGGTAATGATGGCAATAAAGTTTCAACTAGCACCACAATTTTAGGGTAACATCCATCTATGAGGATAAGAATCACTTTGTGTATGAATGCAGGTACTTGCTATATTATATTCTCAACGACTTCAACAATGCAAATACTTTTGCCTTTAAGTTGATGGTTATTTCTTTGTTGGTCACCCTGTCATTGCTAATTGGTATTGGTAAGTTGTAGGCAATAAGAAAATAGACATGTTTTGGAATTAGTTGTTGGGTTTCCTCAACACAAACATAATAATTCTATAGATTAATCTGGATAAGATAGACACAAAAGAAAGAGAAAGTAATAAAGTTCAAGCAGTTGTGTTATGAAATTATATCTGCTTCTGTTATTGATCCAAACAACACTATTTTCCAGGAAGAATTTACCTTGGAATGCACTCATTAATAGATGTGGTTGGTGCTGCTGTCCTTGGTACAATGATTCTTATCTTCTGGTTTACAGTCCATGAAAGACTTGATTCTTTTGTTACTTCAGGCAAAAATGGTATGAAAAATATTTCTTGACCAGTTAGTTGCTCTGTTGATGGTATATACATTTGTAAGCATGGCAATGAACGAAACACGTTGTTGTGTGTAGTCACATTCTTTTGGGCTAGCCTTGCATTCCTGCTGCTTTTTGCATATCCTACACCAGAGCTACCCACCCCAAGCTTTGGTTTTCATGTTGCCTTCAATGGTGTTGCTGCAGGAGTGGTAAGTACATATCATTTACTCAGCCTTATTTATTGAACTCCTAAAGAGAATTACTGCAGGAATATCAAAGTGAAAATTTGTTAGGTTTTGGTATTACTCTTCATAACTTTATACAGTTGATAAGGATTCTCCTTTGTTTGCATAGGTAACTGGCATCAATCGCACTTTTTCAGAGTTTCACAATGAGCATGTTCCAAGGCTTCTTGGCCCACATCTCGGAGCAACTGTGTTTTTCAAACGGGTAATGATTGGACTTCCAATAATCATTGCAGTGAAATTTGTTAGCAAGGCACTGGCAAAATGGTTGCTTCCACTGATCTGCAACCTCATAGGTGTACCAATAAAATCTTCATCTTATATCCAGCCGGTAAAAGGGGTGACTGTTTCTGCGGTAAAAAGCAAGGGTGATGGCCAATTATCTTTCAGTGGCAGACAATCAGGTTACTTGCAGAAGATTTTTCTTTCTCCTACTGAGGAGTCTTATGATGTTGATACAGGCATAAGGTTGTTACAGTACGCAGGTCTATCATGGGCTGTGGTTGAGTTAGTTCCTTTGGTATTTCAGTCTATGAGATTGTGAAAAGTCTATGTATCAATAGTAATGCTTTTGTATTATTTGAGACAGTGACTGAATTAGTTCCTTTGATATTTCAGTCTATGAGATTGTGAAAAATCTATGTATCAATAGTAATGCTTTGATATTATTTGAGACAGTTCTCCCGTCCTTGAATATTTTTCAGGAAATTCGGGAGGATGCATTATTGTTTATGGCTAATTTTCATGTAAATTTGGATTTGAATTCGATTGAGACGGGATTGCATTTGATTGATCTAACTTAGTACAAGGGTTTAGTCAATTTCCTCATTGTCTTTGTAGACTAATGGCAATATATAGAAAATTAAGAGACCTCCTTTCTGGAGGAAGAAACACTGCCACAATTGAATCTAAAAGCTAAATAAAAGAGTTATAAGAACGACTCTTTATTGATGAGTAGATGTAGAATTGAGATATTCAGAGTCCTCTTCAAAAGTCAACAAACTGTATGTGACTGAATGTAAAATGGTGGGTAAGTGTTGGGTAAATGTTCTCGTTAAGTATAGCATGTTCAAATATGTAGCGGTAATCCTAAGGATGACCTTATCAACATATACCATAAAATTTGAGGTGAATCTATCCAACGTAGTATTCTTAATTGTTAAACATCGCAGTGGTTTTAAATATAAGTAATTGTGAATATCATGAGCACTCTTTTTCTTTGTTGCAAATGTGATGAATAAGATTTTAACACAAAACTATGTTATATATATATATATATATAATTTATTTTTAAAAATAAAAATAAATTGTATGAGGTAGATGAGATCATTTTGTTAACCCCGGTGTATGGCCTTTTTGGTTTCCTTGACTGTTTCTTTATAAAATCAAATTGTTAGGGTTTTGTAGATGATTACTTTTATAAGGGGACTGGATTGATGAGGAATTATGGAGTAATGAATTTGTTCACACAATAACAAGTGAAGTGGATGAAATATTCTTTTAATTTACAAATTAGCAATGTCTTTTTTAGAGTTATATGACAACTAAGAAAAGGGTCAATGAAGAAGACAATATTAGATGAAGTGCAAGATGACATAAATGTGATTAAAACAATAAGTCTCAATTGCTTCTGATTTCAATTGAAACCAAAAGAGATAAAAATGTAAATTGAGAATTCGAAGGCAATCGATATAGAAACATAATAGAGTAGTAACATAAATATGGAATAACAACTTATTTTAATTCATTTAATTCATTTTTGTATAGAGTGTATATAATAAAATATTTGGTATCTTGATTGGGCTTTAAAATATTTCTCATGGAAAGGGAATGTGGTAGATTTTCCTTCAACCCACTAGGGAAAGGAGTTCACTTCAAAACACATGACGGTTTAAAGTTATAACAGCCATAATTGTATCAACCTATGCTAACTAACAAATGTGAGACAAGTGGGTTTAGAAACAAGCAAGGTTCATATGCTAAGACCATTAAGGGTGCATTTAACATTATGTGCATCCAAAGGATTGTGACTTCGGCAAATTTGTAAGGGTGAAGTGGTCTCCCTCATATGCACAAGGAACCATGGTAAGTCTACAACGGGAGAGAGGGGGAGGGGAATACTAAATGAATGGTGAAGCTCACATGAAAGGTTTTTTTGAATATAAAGAAGGGCAAAAAGGACTTTGAGATTCATGGTGATGCCACACCGTGAAGTGCTAGAGGAATCTTTATTACATTTATGACCTTTAAGTAAGGGTAAAGGTTGAGATTATGTAGATGTTTTGACTTTTGAACAAGTGGGTAGTTTGGAGAAAAGGTATAAAGATCAACCCTTTGATGAGGAAGGTTGAGGATGAAAGCAAAAGGGCCTATTGCCCCTTGTGTTAGCAAGGACACATGTATGTTTTTGTAGTACATCTCACACAATTGTAAGTCCAAGGTCGTAAGTTAAAACCTTGTAACAACCATGTCATGCCCAATATTAGGTATCCTATACCTTGTACTTGGTTGGACCACAACTGATCCCTTTGGGTTCATCTTTGGCTCCTTTAGTCCTAGATAGGATTGGAGGGCCTTGGATGGGTTTACTTGAGGAATCATCGTTTTAGAGGAACTTGCTTATGTAGGGGTGGTCATCAATGCATGGGCTAGTCCAGCCTACATTGAGGTGCACCTATGTCTCATTGCATGGTTATGTGTCAATTGAGTTTGTATGTGGCCTTGGCCTTGGTACGGTATCCCTCAAATAGTTTTCATAGATGGCAGTGTCATAAACAACTTTCACATATCCCGATGCAAGTGATCTTAGAAGTCAAGAAGTCAATTTGGTCCCAAATTGTTCATTTTGATGAGAAGATGGCATGCCATGTTGAGTTTTTCCAAATAGAGAAGGCATTGTCAAGTTATAATTAGTCAAATTTGGTCAATAGGTACTAGAGGTTTCTACATGGCAGAACATGGGCAACATTGAGTAGCTTTAGACATGAATTATGTCCAAAGTGGTCTACAAGAAAAGAGGAACAAAATCCATGCCTTAGATTTTCCAGGTTCTTCACGACATTAATCTAGCATAGGGTATGATTGCATGGTAGATATAATGATGATGTGAAAATACAAGGTGTGATATGAAAAATTGGAGCAAGACTCGTGAAACCAAGGTAGGTTACAACAAACCTAGGTGGTAGAATCATCAAAGTCACCAAGGCATTGGAGATTGTAACGAACAAAGTTTGTATACTCAAATGAATGCTCTGATGCCAATGTAACAAACAAAGTTCGTATACTGTAATAATCTTCAGAATACTTCGAAGACAAAGACATCCATTGTAGGACAAGTAATTACATATATAAGAATATTTGAATACAAATGAAATGATTACAATAAGGGTGAGGGTTTGCTTATATAGCTAGGCAAGTACGTAGGTCATGTCCTTAGAGACATGCATTTTCAATACTAATTACTAGTTAATTAATCATTATTACAGTTATCATTATTATTTATATTTATATTATTTTATATATATATTATTCATAACATTGTCTTCCTCTTCGGAAAACTTTGTCCTCAAAGCTTACTGATGGAAAAGCATGCTATCTATTTTTTGGTCTTGTAATTCATTCACATTCTTTTGAATTCTTGTAGTTGTCAACTTCATTGATACCAGATGATAGGATCCCTTGAGTGATAAATGAAATTGTCGCACTGAAAAGGGATATGACCATCCTAGATCAATATTTTGTGGAATCTTGTGGTTACTTGATAGCTGGAATAAATTGTTATTGTCAGTTTAGATCGTGTTGACATCATTTTTCTTTAGAACATAAGTCTGTTGTTTTTGTTATGAATGATACAGATACATAGACTGATTGAGATGTTTGTTCTTGTGATTCGGATGTAGATAAGGAGTTCTTGTGGCTTAATCTTGCTTTAATTTGTTTGTGGTGATTTCTTGGTTTACTTGAGTGATCCGATTTCTTTCAGGTACAGAGGTTGTTTGATTAATTGCAAGATCTTTCCTTGAAATTTCCATTGTTTGGACTACAACTTCTAAGTACGTCCTCACTTCAATTGATTTATCTTCTTCTTGAGTTGTGATATTGACTAGATCAGTACTCATTGTTTTTTCTTCAACTTAAATTTCTACATTCGATGTTTCATTCTCGATAAGTTGTTGTACCTTGTTTTTCAATTACTTCTTGTCCTTAAGCTTTTTAATTTGTATCAATGATTTTTCACTATGGTCCTTAAGCTGAGAAACTTCTTCATTTTTGTGAATGGTGACTTTGTCAACTTCCATTTTTATAATTTGTATCATTTTTTGACTTCTTTAAGAATTACTTTTGAGCTATCTTGTGTGTCTTTTGGCATCATTGAATTTGGCTTCTTGTAACATTTTGTAGTGTTATTTTTTTCTTTTTGTATGAAAATGTCAAAAACTTATTTTTTTGTATTTAGGATGAAAGACCCTAGAGTTTCCATCCAAGGTGAACCCAAAATAATATCAGCTTGATCGTTCCATAGGGTTTGAACAAAGAATTGTGATGTAAATGTATAATCTAGCACAATAGAAAGAATCGAGACGCATTGTATCTTAATTGGCAGCATTGAGGAGAAAATAATTTTCAATGCTGACTTTGTGCAATTGTTGCTCAACGTGTCGGCAATGGAAACTAACCGACGACGACTGATTTTGGCGCTTTTGCTATGCAGTAGAGACCACTGTTTGGTCGATAAATGAAAACATGACTCAACAGTAGTGGTGGTGCGAGCGGCTCTAGCCACTGCGATAGCCGGTTTGTTGTGCTTTTTTTAATTTTTTAATTTTATTTTTATAATTTTGTTATAATATTGTTTTTTATATAAACATTTTTTCGATATTATTATTTTGTATATGTTTTTTTCTACTTTTTTATACATAACACACACACACATATATATATCGAAGAAAAGAGTCAAGGGAGAATTAAAGGTATTAAAATAGCAAAAAATATCATTTTGTCTTGTTTACTTTTTGTGGTTGATGTCCTCATTTTTCTGAATGGGACTGTTAGTGATTCAACCATGTTCAATGTCACTATTAATTTATTCTGTAGGGCTACAAGGATGGAAAGCAATCAAGAGGAGTCTACTTTGACTGCTATGGGGTGTTCGTAGTATGAAATAGATTATGCAAAATAGAGATTTCCATATAGACTCCTAGCTTTTGAAGATGGTCTCAGATATTTGGGATTTCGGCTCAAATCCAATAACTATAATATTGTTGACTAGATGTGGTTGGTAGCTAAGGTTGAAAGAAGAGTAAACATTTGGCATCATTGTTGGTTATGTAGGGCAGGTCGACTAGTTCTAATCAAATCAGTGTTGGAGGCAATCCTTGTATATTGGATGTCTCTGGCATCGATCCCAAAAGGAATATTATCTAGAATTCAACAGTTATGTTGTAGCTTTCTTTGGCGAGGGAACAAGGAAGGTAGAACATTTGCATGGGTAAGATGGGATCACATTGCTTTGCCCAAGAAATGGGGAGGATGGGGGATGAAGAATCTTGTATGTTTTTCTAAATCCCTTGCAGCAAAATTGGGATGACAGGTCCTTACTACAAACAATTTATGGACAGAGGTGGTTGTCAGAAAATACATTATCCCATAGCATATTGATGAATGGATCAGAAGGTCTAACTGGAACAGAACTAACATATCAACAATTTGGTGATCTGTTTTGAACTCTATTGAATACATCTGAGTAGGTCTGGCTTGGAGAGTAGGATCAGGTGGGAAGGTTCGCATTGGAATGGATGCATGGTCTGGGAGTGGAAATTCTCACATCCTTCCCCCTGAACTCATCCAATTTCTGGAGACATCTGGTATAAGGATTCTAAATCAAATCGTGGATCCAGAAAAATCCTCTATTTTTGGATAGGCATGGAAATCTGCACTAAATCTTAGGATCCCTGCAGTGTGGCATTAGGACTGGACAAACTATATTAATGCACTATTAGAATATTACATAATGATTCAGGATAGAGAAGATGAATTAGTTTGGGTTATTTCTCAGCATGGAAAATATTCTCCAAAAGATTGATATCCGTTTATCTATGTTGATCATGAGCCCCATAATTATCTCTGGTGGTGGCGTCCGATGTGGAAATTGAAAGGCCCACCCAAAGCTAAGCTCTTTATGTGGTGCTTATTACGCAACAAAACTCCCACAGGAGACAACCTTCAACATTGTGCCTTTCAGGGACCCTCCTAGTGTTCACTATGCAAGAACTATGAAGAATCTATTGAACATTTATTTCTGCACTGCTCTACAGTAACTGAAATTTGGAATCAGTTATATCAATCGATGGCTATCAACATCAGGTGGATGGGAGATATTGTTCGAAATGCATGGGAATCCTAGTGGAACCAAGCCCACCCTTCAAAACTTCGCAACTTACCTCTATTGGTTTATTGGAGTATCTGGATAGGAAGGAACAAACTCATTTTCGAAGAGAAGGTTCCCAATTGGTAGCTAACTTGTTCTTGCATCACAACCCTGTACAATATGATTCCAGATGAAGAACCTCGACAACAACACAAGAATATAGTCGTGAAAACCATCGATAAAACTATTCCTTGGGCTTATTTCGATGGATCGGCCCAACAAGTAGGATGTGGCGATGGAGCAGTATTAAATCTTAGTGACGATCATTACTATAAGATGAGGATGGGATTAGGGAGAGGCACAAATAAATTTTCAAAACTTAACAGCCTCAGACATCTTCTTACCTTTTCCCTTGAGAAAGGATGTTGGTAACTTTAGATCTTTGGCGATTCTAAGCTTATCATTAATTGGTTCAATCAACAATCTGAATGTCACATGCACACACAGGGATTTTCTGGATGAAATTATTTCTTTAAAATCACAGTTTGACTATATATCGTGTCCTCATATCTAAAGGGAGAGGAACCAACTTTCCGATAACCTTTCCAAGGAAGCAGCACAACAACCTCTTGGTTATTGGATGATACAGGAGTAGAATGTACATGACTTCTATCAATATTTCCACAGACCTTTCATAGATCATCATGCACATGGGGCAGTGCCCTGATTTTTTGTAGATCATAAATGGAGCTCCTCATTGCCTTTTTGTATTTTTGTGTCGGTTCTTAGATCCATGTATCTGTTAATTATATTATGTTGTCAGATTATCAATTACAGTCATGTAATAGTCAATCATATACTATACACAATATGTGGCAATGCCACTAGCTTTGACATATGCTCCTTTTGCAGCATCTACAACATGTAACTTTCAATATTTTACATAATGAAAGTTACGATTTTTCCTTGGAAAATATATATATATATATTCTCTTTTTTTTAATTATTTCTTATTTACTTTTTTTTCTTTTTTCTTTTTATTATTAGCTGAAATCTTGATGACAAAATGGAGAATCTCCAAAAATTTGTGTAGTGAAATGCTTCAATTGTAACGACAACAAGGTTGCCCAAGAGTTGATGGCCAAAGGTCAGATCGGGCTAGCTATGTGCAGTGGTTGAGCGGCTAGAGGATCAAACAACTCTGATACTAATGTAACGAAAAAAGTTCGTATACTTTAGTGGTATGCTTTGATACCAATGTAACAAACAAAGTTTGTATACTCAGAGGAATGCCCTGATACCAATGTAACGAACAAAGTTCATATACTGCAATAATATTCAAAATACTTCAAAGACAGACATCCATTGTAGGACAAGTAATTATATATATATATATATATATATATATATATATATTTGAATACAAGTGAGATGATTACAAATGAGGGTGAGGACCTACTTATATACCTAGGCAGGTACCTCTTCACAAACGGTCATGTCCTTAGAGACATGCCTTTTCAATACTAATTACTAGTTAATCAATCATTATTACAGTTATCATTATTATAATTTATATTTCTTTATATATATTTTATTCATAACGGATATCAAGTAAGAAGGTGGTAAAGTCGGTTTTTTAGAGACTGATCGCTGGGATCCCGATCGATACCTAGCCGCCGCTCTTCTGCGCCCTCGCCTTTGGCTCGGCCCTCAGGCTGCTCGCGCCGTTGGCCTCCTGCGGGCTCTTCCCTCTGCGAGGCGCTCCCCTTCGCGGTGGTCTCCCTGCGCGCTGTAGTTCTGCTGGAGCTCCCCAATTTGTTGCACTTGAGATGGCTTGTGGGGATTGATCAAGGCCGCTACTGTGGTTGCTGCTTCAATGGATCCGCCCCCTCCGCCTCCCCCTTCTAATGCTGAAGCCTTTCTTAAGCTCTTGGAATCCCTGCCGAAGAAGAAAGCTTCAGAGGCTACAAAATTTGTTAAATGTTTCGACGACATTCCAGAGATCTCGCTCCCCCCTGAGGGTCCGATCAAGGTCGCCCTTTCGCTGGCTGAGAGAGCTCTGGTAGGCCAGTTCACGGGCCTCTGGCCCTCTCCCAAATCCACGGAGAACTGGATTGCTAGAAACTGGGCTCCTTTGATTAAGAATGGTGTCACCTCGTATTTTCTAGGGAAGGGATTCTTCATGTTTGAATTTACTGATAAAGAGGATAAGGATCTGATATTTCGTAATGGCCCCTATTTCATGGGCCCTCAAGGGTTGTACCTCAACAAGTGGACGCCTGATTTTGACCCTTCAGTTGATGTTCCCACAGCCGTTCCTGCGTGGGTTAGGCTGCCCAATTTGCCTGTGCATTGCTGGAACTGGGAATCCCTAAAGCACATTGGTAACACCTTGGGAAAATTCATTGATCGTGCAAATAACAAAGATCAATTCGACTTTGCAAGAATCTGCGTTGAAGTTGATCTGGAAGTTGGCTTACCCGAGGCAGTAAAGATCAGGGTTGGAAGTTGGTCTCATGTCCAGAAGCTGGACTACGAGCAGCTCCCGTTCAAGTGCAGGAAATGTCAGGTATATGGCCACTTCGCTCGGAATTGTCCAAAGAATATTGAAATGGAGAAAGGCAAGGATGAAGGTTGGACCCAGGTTAAAAGATCCAAAAATACCCACAAAGCCAATCAACCAGGCAATATGAAAGGCAATGGTTCACAGGTTGCCCCTAGTAACCAAACCCCTGCCATGGAAGAACAATGAAACAAATACATTCTGTTAAGCCCAGCTATGGAAGCTTCCCTAGAACCAGAGATGCAGAAAGGATCGATCCCCAAAGAGTCCCCCATGGAATCAGTATAGGTGGAAAGTAATGAAGGCAGACCAAAAGAGACTCCCATTGTAGAGACAGAGGAGATGCAAAGTTTGGAGGAATCAAAAGAAGAAGGCGAAATAGAAACTTCGCAAACCTTGGCTAGAAGATCATTGAGAGGTCGAAAATCTGTGCGGGAAAAAAGAGAACAAGGGACCTATAAAGACAAGCTCCAGGGTAGTCAACCAACCCTTGAGAAGCTTTTGGAAAATACTCCGAAGAAGAACAGAAATCAGCCTCAGAGCTCTAGGGGAGCTCATCCTTCAAAATGCAAGTGATGAAGATCGTCTCCTGGAACTGCAGGGGTATGGGGAGCAGAATAAAAGAAGAAGCTATAAGAAGTCTGATAAGAACAGAATCTCCCGACCTACTCCTCATCCAGGAGACTAAAATGGAGGACTATGCCTTCCTCCAGATCGGCAAGAAGTTGTGGAAACAAAGCGAAGGTCTAGCAGTATCAGCTCGAGGTGCTTTCGGTGGACTGGGTTCTATCTGGAATGCAAACAAATTTATAAAGATCAGAGAAGTTAAAAATACCCATTGGCTGTTCTCAAAAATCCATCACATAGAAACAGATATGACACTCTCCCTCTTCAATGTGTATGCTCCCGTCAGCTCAGCAGAGAAAAAGCACTGTTGGGATTCCATTAGGAATCTGGCAGATACTGAAGACTTAACCAATATTATCATAGCAGGGGATCTTAATCTAACATTATCAGTGGCTGAAAAACGCGGAGGAAGCATCGTCAGGGACCCGGCGCGGGAATGGGTTGAGGACTTGCTGCTCGATTGGGATATGATCGACATCAAGCCTTCGGCTGGGAAGTACACATGGACTAACAAAAGAATCGGACCTGGCCACATCGCTGCAAGGTTAGATAGATTTCTTGTCCAAAGCTCTTTTCTTCTTCTTGGTCTAGAATCTAGAATGCATATGATTCCTTGCAGTGTTTCCGATCACCACCCCATAAAACTCGAGCTTCTGGCTCATTCAGATCAAGGTCCCATTCCTTTCAAATTCAACACTCACTGGGCCAAGGAGCCGTACTTCTTGCCTCTGATAAAAGAAACCTGGAAGCTCCCTGTCAAAGGCTCTGCATTCTTTGTTTGGGAAGAGAAACTTAGGAGAGTCAAAACTGCTCTAAAGTCCTGGGTAAAATCATTACCAAATCCTGTTGTGGAAAGGAAAACGATCCAGGAGCGTCTTGAATCGCATCATTTGGCATCGGAAAACGCTGAGATCACTAAAGAATTACTTGACAAGGAGGCTAACCTTCAGCGCATGTTTCTTAGGGCTAGCTTGGCAGAGGAAGAGTTTTGGAGACAAAAATCCCGCAGTCTCTGGCTCAAGGCGGTAGATAGAAACTCTTCTTTCTTCCATAAGCAAGCTCAGGCCTGAAAATGTTTCAACTCCATCTCTGAAATCAAAGTTGAGACAACCATTCATAGAGACATAAAATGCATAAAAAACGTTGCCTTCACTCACTTCAAAAATCTCTACAGTGAAGAAGAGGCTGCCGATCATGCTCCTTCCATTGTGAATGAGGTGCCCTTCCTGATAACCGAAAGAAATAATCAATTCCTGGATGATGAGATTACTAACAATGAAATAAAAGCCTCGCTCTTCGCTATGGAACCGGACAAGGCCCCGGGCCCTGACGGTTTCACTGTCAAATTCATTCAGACCTGTTGGCAGATAGTGGAGAAAGACCTATGCAGAATGATAAGGAAATCCAAAGAGTTCCAGAAAATTGGGGGAAGCACCAATTCGGCCTTCCTGGCCCTCATTCCGAAGGAGAAAGGAGCCAACTCCTCCAGCCGGTTTCGCCCTATATCATTATGTAATATAGGTTATAAGCTGATCACGCAAGTTATTGCCAACAGATTAAAAACCATCCTTTCGAACATCATCCCTGCGAACCAGGGAGGATTTATCAAGGGAAGAAAGATTGTGGACAACTTTGTCCTGGTCCAAGAGGTAATCCACTCCAGTATGGTTCGTAAAGAGAAAGGTATGGCAGTCAAGCTAGATCTAGAAAGTGCCTTTGACAGAGTGAGACACAGTTTTCTATTCGAGGTCCTGCACAAATTTGGGTTTGGTTCCAAATTTTTCAATTGGGTTAAGGCCTGTATCAGCGAGCCCTGGATAGCCCCTCTGGTGAATGGGAGGGCCTCAGATTTCTTCAAAGCCTCTCGTGGTTTGAGGCAAGGGTGTCCTTTATCCCCCCTACTCTTTGTCCTTCAAGCTTCCGTCCTCAACTTCCTTTTGAACAAAAAGCAACAGGATCAAGAACTAATGGGTCTGAATATTGCAAGAGGTGTTAACAACATAAACCACGCGTTATTTGCGGACGATTCCCTCTTACTGGGTGCTGCCTCTATGTCCTCAGCTAAAAGTTTCAAAGAAGTGGTTGAAGAATACTGTGAAGAATTAGGAAGTAAGCTGAACAAAGGAAAAATGCCATATCTACTGCTGGAATACCCCTGCCTCCACATTGCAGGCCATCTCTAGTTGCTTCAGTTTCGCGGCTTCCTTTTCTTGGTCCTCCTTCAAGTATCTGGGTCTCCTTATCTTTTTACACCGTGCTGTCAACAGATATTGGTTGCCCTCGCTGGAAAAGTTCGAGTCTAAGATCCATTCCTGGGGTTTTAACTGGCTTAATCTGGCAGGTAAGTCAATTCTAATAAAAGCTGTCCTTAACAGCCTCCCCATTTACCAATTTTCAATGATGTTGGCCCATGTTGGAATTATGAAGAAAATGGAGGACCATATCAGAAAATTCTTTTGGAAAGGCGGGAAAGCCAATGAAAAGAAAATTCCTCTATTAAGCTGGACTAAAATCTCCATGCCCAGATTGGAAGGTGGACTAAACTTTAAGAACATTAGCATGCAAAACTTGGCGTTGGGTGCAAAAATGATCTGGAGGATTATTGCCCCAAAGCTGGGGTGGGCTCAGATCGCCTTGTGGAAAAAGTTCTTTCGTGGGCAGAGGAAAAGGTGTCTTGATCATCCCAGAGCAAACATTGGCTCACCTATTCAAAAGCTCTGGTGCAAAATCCTTCTCCCTAATCAATGATCACGCTGATTGGATCCCTGGCAATGGCAAGCAAATCAGAATTTGGGAGGATCGTATTATGGGCTGCGACCCTCTGTCTGATGATAGATCCCTGTCAGTGCTGAAAGACTGGATGCATAGTTCGAGGTTCAATACACTGTGGGATATATCTAAATGGGAGAATGGACACTGACTCAGTTGGATAAATTTTGAGGTTCCTCAGTCCCTATCCAAAGAACTGGCAATTTCCTCAGACTTCCTCAATGGTAAGGCTCCTATGAGCAGCAGAAAGCCAGACACTCGTGGTTGGGGCTCGTTGTCTGGGCGCTACTCCGTTTCTCAGGGATACAGGCAGCTCTTAGCGCATCCTCATGTTCCCTCAGACCCGAAACCATGGAAAGGAGTCTGGTACCAAAGTTCGCTTCCAAAAATCGACTATTTTTGTTGGCTTCTCTATCACCAACGTATTTTGACGGATGATAGACTCCACAAAAGAGGTTACCATGGCCCCTCTCGCTGTTCCTTATGTGGTGAACAGTCAGAAACCGCTGCGCATCTGATGCTGAACTGTAATTTCGTGGCCAATCTCTGGAATGCGGCCTTAGGCTCTTGGCGGGCAGACATCATCCTCCCCAATAATATTCCAGAGCTGTTCTCGAACTGGAAGACATCGTACCCTAGAGGCTTTCCCCAAAATGTTCACCTCAAAGCCGCCTGGTGTATTCTTCCAAAATTAATCTGTTGGTTCACCTGGCTGGAAAGAAATCAGAGGATTTTCAAAGATAAGAAGAGAGATCATAATATTGTCTGGGTTAAAATAAAAACTCAGCTAAAGGAATGTGTTGGTGATCAGTTGGATGGGGCAGGACTGAGTGACCTCGATGCAGCTTGGAGTGACTCCCTGGACCTCCGCTTCAATGAAATTGTCAGGCCTCCCGTTCTCCCTAAAGACTGGCAAATTCGTCTTAACGCCTCAGATTGCTTGGCTCTCTCTTCAAAGCAAGATCACATTATCCTTTTCTTCAATGGGGCTGCCAAAGGCAACCCGGGCAGATCCGGTGCTGGTGGAGTTGTTAAGAGAGCGGATGGCAAAATTGCTCTTAGATTTTCCTGGGGAGTGGGCTTCAACACCAGTATGCAAGCTGAAGCTCTGGCCCTTTTCCAAGGACCGAAACAACTTAAATCCCTCGGAATCAATGATGCAATAGTGATGGCAGACTCGAAGACTATCATAAAAACTTTCATAGACAGCTCTACCCCAACAGATCTAAGACTGTCCAGATTGATCACTAGAACAAGAACCTTATCAAACTCATTCTAGAGTTTGAAATTCTATCATGTCAAGAGAGATAATAAAAAAGAGGCTGACGCTGAAGCTAATAAAGCAGCTCTTCTCCCCCTCAGAGTCATTCTCAGAGATGGAGAAGAAGGCTGGGATCCCATTCCTTAACCTCCTGGTGATTATGTTTTATTGTCTCTTACTGAAGCAGTTTGTTTGCATCTTTAATTTGGGAAAAATAGAGGCGGTTGCCCGGAAAACAACTTGTAAAAATCTCTGGTGTAGCATAGAAAAAGAGACCTCGGACCTAGATAAAAAGCTCTTTGGATTTTGCTTTGCATATTGTAACCAGAATTACGGCATTTTGGCCAGAAAGTAATACATCTCTCTATCTGTTTCTGTTAAAAAAAAAAGAAGGTGGTAAAGTTAAATTTATTATTTATTATGGATAGTTAAGTGGAATGTTGGAGTGTTATGGACCAAGAAGTTGATGACTGGACAAAAATGTAGTTAGAAATTCAAGAGTCTCCTCTTCAACCAAATTAGATCCCAAGAGGAAAAAGTCGAGTTGCATGAACCAAGTCAAGTTTTCAAAGTTCGACATTAGGCCTCTAGAGTTCACTATTATTTATTTTTTGTCTTCAAGGGAATATGGACCTCCAGGGGAAATTTGAGTCAATTTGACCTCTTTAGTGGGCAAATTCGTGAATGTAATGTAATATTTTATTAAAACTACTAAGTCTCCAACATGTGGATGACTAGTAACTGTTATTTTTTAGACGAGCATAACCAATTATTAGCAACTCATTATCTAGCCGCTAAGAAAAGTTTTATAAAAGGCTAGCCTTCCTATAGTAAAATGTTGTTGTTGAACTATGAGATCATTTATAACATAGTAAAGAAACCATTTTGAAAAATATTTGTGTTATTGTGTTGATTATTCTATTCCTTTTATTCTTAGATTTCTCCTTTAATTTTTACTTCATAGAAGGATTTGCAAGTAAAATTTGGTTACTATGGTGTCCATATAGTGATCCATTGGGGAACAGATAGTAATGTGGAATGGAAGGTCTAGGCCCAAAGCCTTCACCTCATCCTTAGCTAGCATCAAGGAGACATATTCTAGTGTTAGACAAACCCAAGTGTGATATATTGGTGTTACTGTTGATATAGCAATTGGGGCATCTTGAATGAGTAGACCCCCTTAGTGGGATCAGATTTCTTACAAGTGTTCTAAACTAGCTTGAATGAGATAGTCTCACTTCAACTCCTCATTCGATCCTAGTCCTCAAGGAAAACTGACAAATAGAGGGTTGTGATTGCAACCTTGCAAATTGGTAAGCAAAGGGTCAAGGTAAGCCTTACTCCATTAACCACTTCATTCATAAAATTCAAAATTTTATATTTTGTTTTATTAACTAGCTTGCTACACAAGTTTTATCATATATAATTCATAAATCCTTAGGAAAAAAGAACATTTATTTCTAGATCTTAACCAAGGAATCAATACATCCCTTTTAAGCATATTTCACACATATTTTTCATGGTTGTATTAAGTTATTTGTGAAGATCTACAGAATTCTCAATTGTAGCACAACATTTTCTACAAATTTCTCTCCACGTTGGGTGCATTTTCAAGCAAGTATCTTAAACACACTTTGTTTAAGGTTCAAATCTAATTTTGCAAGTTACATCTCTAATTGGCAGCTAGAAGTAATTATTTCCAGCCATTAAAATATTCATATTTTGCTGAAATAATTTTCTAGGAATGCATTTAGGGGGTTTTGACCCCATAACCTCAACAAGTGAATTTCTAGCTTGTTGGAAATTCCATTTTTTGTAGGTTTAAGGTTTAGAAGTAGTTCAAAGTGACTTTTCTTTTGTCTTATAACCTCCCTACCCCTAGATCTTGGATCTAGAAGTGTTTAAGCACTTTTGGGTGGTCTTCAAAGGGAATTTTTTGTTGTTTTTTCAAGTTTCTACAAATTTTGCATGCTACAGTATAGGACAGCAAGCTAAATTACAAAAAAACTCCTTTAACCAAGGTACTGATCATAGAAATAATTTAATATTTAGTTTAGCATATTTTTTGTACACTCATTTTGACTACGATATGTTTTGTTATATTTAGGTGTCTTTTCTCGCTAGTTAAGTATACTTTTTTATAAATTTTGAGCATTAAGCCTATAGGGCAGCAATATATAACTCCATTTTAGCCATTAGACCCCATAGAAAGCATTGACCTTGTGTTAATTGGTTGAGGTTATCAAAGGGAAGCCTCCCATAGCCATTTTAGAGGTAGTTGGGCTTAAAGAGTGGGGACTCGGGGTCAAATAATAGTGGGACCTTGTCCTATATGTGTCGATTTTAGCAAGTTTCAAGGATCTTCGGAAATCCTACTTACAAGAGTGGTAAGAGGGCCTATTTAGTAGAGAAAATAACTATGAGTGTGAATAAATGTGTGGATGGAATAATAATGGTATTAAGGGAGATATTGTCTTGAGCCAAATTCTAGAGTTCTTGTTTATAACTTTAGTTAGGAATATTTTGGTTGTTGAATATTTGATTCAACCCTTGAGAATTGGATTCAAAAGATGTGGATACCCATCCTAGGATATTTATTATCCTCCTTCACTTTGGCTAGGTGATGGTTAACATTCTCCTTCAAAACAAAAGAAAAGTCCCTTCACATCAAAAGTAGAGTGTGGTTTTTGAATTCAAACTTGTTATCTCTGTGATAGTTTGCTCCAAATTTTGATCCTATGTGTTAAAAGGAAAATATTAAAAAAGAAAACCTAGGTGTGTGAAGAAACACAAGGACAAGATAAATGGTATTGGGAAAAGATATCTTCTTGAGCCAAATTTTAGATCTATAGTACACAACCTTAGTTGAGAGATTTTTCTGGTTTCTACATATTTGATTCAATCAATCAAGAAATTAACTCAAAATATGTGGAAACCCATCTTAGGATATTGTTATAGACATTTTTGTGCCTTACAGCATTGAGCATGAAATGTCCATAATCTAAGGGATCCAAAGTCCATAAACATGTTGTTCCTACCCCTAGAGGAACAAGGCTAACAAACCACAACAATTCACAGAAGTTCTCCACCAAAAAACTGCTCAAAACAAGTCAAATCAGGATCATTTTAGTGGCTACACTAGCTGTTTGCGTTGAATGTCAAAGCCAACAATGGCTACCTGCGTTGAATGTCAAATGGAACACTGGCTACCTGCGCTGAACGAGAGTGGACATGTGGCAAGCTCATTTCTCAAGGTGTCAAAACCCAGGAAGCTTCCAAAATGACACTTGCCTCAGGGAATTCGACTGGTGATGAGTAAGAGGTTCCAAATCTCCAAGTGGAAGCAAGAACCTCCAAGTGGAATCAAGAACTGACAGAGGGAGAGGACACTAGTCAGATCTCAAGCTGACTCATCCTCTCTCCAAACATCTATATATGGATCTCTCCTCCATGAGATCTAGAGGCTGGAATTTTGTTATTGCAAAGAATTGTTGTTGGTTTGAGATTGGAATCATTGGGTGCTTAATGCTTTGAAGGGGGTGAAGATAGGAATTCCATTTGCTGGGAAGGAGATGCTGGATTGGAGCCCTCTGGGTTGTATCTCTTCCTGAACCTTGTTATTCATCAATAAAGCTATCTTGGTTTCTCCTATATGCTGATGTATTCTTGATGTATGATTGCATTAGTGTATTTGGTTTATTTCTAATCCTAAACTAGTTATGAATGTGAATATCTGTCTTTGTGTAGTGTTCTTCTCTTGTCGCAAGTAGCTGTTCTCTTGTGATCTTGCAGGAACCCGGTGGAGCTGGACAAGCAAGAAGGCAAGTAGCTGTTCTCTTGTGATCTTGCATGAACCTGTTGAAGCTGGGCGAGTGAGAAGGCAAGTAGCTGTGAACTCCCAAAGAGAAGAGAGACCGGATCGAGGGACAAACGGAAGACACCGGTAAGTCTATTTATCTCTCTTCTTTCACATTTCATAAAGGAAGAAACCAGAATAGCTGTATCTGTTTGTTGCTAAGGCACTGTCACACCTTAGGTGGATAGGATCGTCCTGCATAGGCATTTTTCCCCACAACAAATTGGCGACTCCGCTGGGGAGATCTGTTTAGTCATTTTATTTGTGTTTCTATCATTGTTTGTTTCATAGACTTGACAACAACAATCGAACTACATCTGCTATTCCCGGATGCAAAGTAGACAGTTGCTGCCTTGATCCAATCACTGGACTTGTCTATGATCTGAACAATGGACTCACAAATGATTTGATGATCCTTTGTGATAGATCTTAGTACTCCCTCAAAGCATCGCTTTGACTGTACCTTGCTTGTTGCTTTTATTTGGCCTGAAACAGTGAATTAAATAGCAATCTGTGACCCAGAACCTGTGGGAAACGAGAGTTTCTCCTTCAACGCAGACCCAGTGAAGGGATTCTGCATTTCAACGCAGGTCCCGTGAAGGCTACCTGCACTAAATGTCAAAACCCTTGTGTTGAGGTTGCGCTGAACCAGTTTGCCCTTGTGCAGCTGGGGTTCTCTGCTCTATTTTGCCTTGTTTTGATCTCTGATTTTTGCAGCCTGTAATCAGCATAGGTACCAGTCTGATAACTCCTTTTCTCTGCTTAAATTCCGCCTCCTTTTGTACAAAAATAATGTGAGTGTTTTTATGTGTTTGTGGCATCATTTGTAGTCTTCCTTTGCATGAGTGAAATAGTCATCCTGTAGCCCTTGATTCAGATCTGTTGATTGTGATCTTAGGAGAGAGTTCATTGGCTGTTTGCAGTTGATTATACATTTGCTTTTGCTTATTGGTTTGAGTTTGTCTCTTTTAAGTGTCGAAACAAGTATTCATTTCGAAAATCGTTAAGTGTTGTAATCTCTTCTACCCTCTCTGATTTCGAAAAAGTAAACTTGTTTGTATTCGTCATTTAAAAGCAAATTCAAAGTTGTACAAAAAAAACTTTCTTTGTAGGCATCAATACTAAGAAAGAGGAAAACAAACACCTGCATTGTGCATTTGCATCTTGATAGTTTGCATGTTTGATTTAGGAAAAGTGCATTAGAGTGTGCTGATTGCTCTTTGAGAAAAGATGGTGTCTTTCTTTTCCCTTAGTAGCTAGGATTTTCAAAGTTGAAAAGATATAAAGCTTGCTTATCATCTTTAGACTGCATTTAGGAATTTGTATCATACATCTCGTGGTGAACCTTGAAAGGCAAACTTTAAAAAGATCAACCTAAAAGAAATTGAATGAACTTAACAACGCTTTGCAACATAACACACAACATAGAGGTCTAGGCTAGAGACATGTTCCGACGTCGTAAAGCCTGGTGACTGTCGATCTTGTGGATGGTGGGTGATTCCTCCTGAGGGACGATAGTGCCAGTACGGATTGTACTCCCACGTACCATCACGTATATATTGGGAGACCCCTATAGGCATAAAACCTTTATCCTTAGGAAGCCGTGTCGGCCGCCCTACTGATCGCAATGCACTGAACACAGCATTCAGGAAGATCGACCGCCCGTACCCTAAAAAGTATTCTGCGGTTTTGCGAAAAGTTTGGCACACCCTCTGCCTAGAATTCCAGAGCAGTTCCTTTTGGCATTTTTCAGACTCTATAACAGAAAAAGTCCATCCGAGCATTTGTCACTTCGGGCTCGTTAAAACATCGAAGGAGACTAGAGTCATATTTATATTTTTCTCGACTCTTTAAAAGTGAAAAATCAAGTTGTGTCTAAAGCGTCGTTAAAATTTATTTTAAACGGAACAATCACCCCTTATTCCTGCGTTGATCTTTAGGTTGAAAAAATGGAGCACACCAACCTAGGAATTCCCCTTGGTGGAAATCCTAGTCCCTTCTCCTCTTGGGGAGATGTTAGTGCGCCCCATATGGCCACATTGTCGCTTCCAGGACTGACAATTGGTCTGCCGGTCTGGCTCTTTTCAACCAATGTCGTTCAAACCACCACTATTCCTGAACAGTCGAGTCAACAGTTAGACCAGACCAGAGTTGCAAACCAGCCTTCTACTTCATCCAACTCTTCCTCTCCTCCTTCCTCTTCGCTTGACGGAACTGGTAAAACAAAAAACCAAGTTCCTAAGGAGAAGAAGGAAAAGAAGAAGAAAGAGAAGAAGAAGAAGGAGCCAAAAGCGACTGGGGGCAAACAAGTGTCGTCTGACAAAAATCCACACACAGCACTGACAAGGCCTAAATCGCCATGTGTCATATGCAAGGGAGACCACTTCCATAGAGATTGTCCCTGCATCCCTCGGATACTAAGGGACTGGTCTCCTCATTTGCACAATTCGGTAGCATCAAACTCTGATAGCCATGTTGACTGCTCACCGTCAACTAGTGAAAGTGAAGCCACAGGACAGAAAGGGAAAGCTAGATTTCCCTGCAAACTGTGTGAAGGCGACCACGCCATCCACCGTTGTCCCTTCTTAGATGAGGCTAAACGAGTTTTGGAAGATCGCCCGATCTTACGAGCGCAACTTCCTCCTGGATATCAAAAACTCCTGCCAAGTCCTTCACTAGTTGAGAACCCGGCTGGCCTGCCCAGGTGGTCAGCCGAAGCACCTATCATTGAAGATGAACCGTCTGAATCCATACCTGACGAAAGTCAAAAGGTTGAGGCGACAATTGACCCGGTTTTACCTTCAGAGGCTCTATCTTCGAATGATACCGTCATAGAGGAGAATAAAGACGACACCGTCCAAATTCTCTTCATCAACACAGACTCCGACGAACAAGGGGGCAATTTGCCCATTCCTTTGTCGCAGGAAGGAACTTCGTCAGAGTCATACCCGGCCGTCTACTCGGTCCCACCACCAAGCAACCTGGTTGTGTCCTTCGACTGGAACCAACTAGGCAGACCCCGGTTGCCAGCAAGAATACCATTCAGAATTATCGTTAAAATATACAGAATGGTAATGGCTAGCACTATCATTGATGAGGGGGCATCTGTGAGTATCCTTTCCTCTATTGCTTGGAAAGTGCTTGGTTCGCCAGCGCTTTTGCCTGAATGAGAAATCTATCAGGCTTTGATAAAGGAACCAGTCGACCTTTAGGGATCCTCCCCAATGTGCCCATTACATTGAAAGGGAAGACCGTTCAAATGAACGTGATGGTCGTTCAAGGACCCTTGGATTATAACCTACTCCTTGGACGAGACTATATATATTGCATGGGAGCCATCGTCTCCTCACTCTTTAGAGTAATGTGTTTTCCGCATGAAGGAAGAGTGGTCAAGCTCGTGGACCAACTTTCATTTCCCGAATCACGCATCGCAAATAGTCACATACCATCCCTAAATGGTCTATTCACGCAAGAAGTGTCTCAACCCACGGTCTGTCCTCCTGATGAGCGCGAGTAATCCGGGAGGATATGACTGGAACCCAGGGGGCATGCGTCTTGGTTTGCTTCGGCAGGAAAACTTTGGGTATAGGGTAGGTTTCCGCGGGAGAATATGACTAGTTTGTACCTCGCCCATGCTGGAAGAGGGGTTATTCTAGAATAAGATTCTCTTGTCAAAGCTACGTGTTTGGCACTAAGGTCATTCACCTTTGTCTATTTCGGTAGACACCGCCGAAGAAGTGTTTTGTTTGAAAGATTAAAGAAACAATCTTTGGGTAGCCTGAAAGAGGTAGGCCTTTCCTGCTTAAACAAATGTTTTGGCGGACAAAGTAAGGGTAACCTCGAAATCATATTTTATACCTGGGGGCATGCAAACCTTTTGAAGTGCAAGCAAGGGGCGGCTATTTATTTTTAAAATTTTTAGGTCCTCCCTTTAAACCTGTAGGTCTAACCCTTTAAACTCGTAGGATTAGTCGTTTCCGAACTTGCATAAAGAAAGGATGCGGGGCATAGCTTTGGTAAGGCGCAAGCTCCATAAAAAATGGAATCTTACATGAGACATTCTTATCATAAGACTGGGTAATCGAGCAGTTTTAGCACACAGTTCATGCTCGTTAAAAAATAAATGCAAGATCCGAGCAGTTTTAGCACATAGTTCATGCTCGTTAAAAAATAAACATAAGACCGAGCAAATGTTTCCACCCGCGTTTAAGCTCGTTAAAAAATGAACTACCCGGTAAATAACCACAGTGAATGTAATATCATCAGCCATCAAAGCCTTGGTCGTGTTTGCACCATCACCTCCACTTTTCATTTGGCCGATCGTTCACCTCCATATGATTGTTTACCCATTTTGAGGAACAGCTGCGAAGAGTGATTTCACCTAGCCATCCTTGTGACACTGCCGTGATTGGAAAATTCCAACCTGTACCTGGAATCAGCTGCTAAACCTGTTTATCACTCGTTCCTCAAAAGACGAGTCTTCTTTAAGCTCTTTTCATCTGACTCGTAAAATATGAAAAGTTTGCCGAGTTTTGGCCTTCCATCTCGTTAAAGCGACCGGGAGAGCTATCCCTCCTCTAGATTTTAATCTTTTTGGACCTGAGGGATTATTGCACAAAAAGATCGAGCGCTTGTTTTGTTCGGCTCGTTAAAACTATCGAAAACTCATCCCTTCTGAATTGTTTTATACTTTTTCGGACTTAAGGGATTAGATGACGAAAAAGGACTTTTGGAGTTGACTTTATGTACCTTTTCAGACTCTCTAAAAATGAAAAGGACCGAGTTATCCTTGTCGTTAGACTCGTTTAAATCTTTGAATAGCGACAAACTTGTCTTTAGACGAGAACGAGTTTCACCATCGCTAGGCTCGTTAAAACATAGCGATGGGCTTGCCCGAAGGGCAGGTTATAGAACAAGCATATGTTATCCTCCTCAAGCTTGACAAAAATAAAGAGGTACTGGTCAGCAATGACTGGGGAAAAATTGGGAGAAACTAAAGAAAACTTTGATGGTAGCAAGTCGCTCTTGAACATGACACTTTTCCTCCGTACCACAATCGGGTTGGGTTGTTTCATTCACCGGTCACATCCATGGTCTCGCCACACCATCCATGGTCTCGCCACTGCCATACATTATCCTTCATCCTTTCATGACCGCCACCCTGAATCATATGTCACAAATCATTTTCACCTCCATTAAAATCATTAGCTCCGTTCCGTGTCACTGATGTGGGATTCATTAAGGCCCTCCTTTGACGGATCGCTTCTTGTCGACATCAGCTCATTATCCAAGAAGTTGATCTAGGAACAATCCCTTCGGTACTTTGAAGCTTGCATGCCTCAATGGCAAGTTTCTCACTTCCGGCGACAGGTATACATCAATGACCTTCGACCGAAAGATTTTGCGTGGTGTTCGACGCCAAGTCCTTTATTCACACCACGTGAATTGTACTGCAGCACCTTGAGGGTCATTATCATTATCGGTGATTCCTCTCGCGCTTGTTAACGGTTTACATCATTGACCGATAATCAAGCGATGTCTTTCCATGTTCGACTTCAGAACATTTCTCACATGGATCGACTTGTACTTAGAGTGAAGATCGAACGAGTTTGAAGACCCCGGATCTAGTTTCATCCATCCGGGCTGCGATATATATTCAGGAAAGATAAGGACATTGACATGTACATCATTGCAGCAGATAATCATCCTACTCAAAGGATGATAGTTTCATAAAAAATTATCAGTCTACCATCAGACGATTGTCTGTTCTATGTACAGAAAAATGAATTTATAAAGCTGAGCATGGGAATGCCCGCCTCAGCTAGATCATGAAAGCAGTATGAAAAATAATGTATTGTATTGTATCTTATTACAGGTCTCCTCCCAGCATTGGATGAACTTCGGATCCCCCTGATAAAGCATTTCACCCGATAAACAACCTCATACTTTAGGGGACAACTGTTATAGACATTTTTGTGCGTTACAGCATTGAGCATGAAATGTCCATAATCTAAGGGATCCAAAGTCCATAAACATGTTGTTCCTACCCCTAGAGGAACAAGGCTAACAAACCACAGCAATTCACAGAAGTTCTCCACCAAAAAACTGCTCAAAACAAGTCAAATCAGGATCATTTCAGTGGCTACACTAGATGTTTGCGCTGAATGTCAAAGCCAACACTGGCTACCTGCGTTGAATGTCAAATGGAACACTGGCTACCTGCGCTGAAGGAGAGTGGACATGTGGCAAGCTCATTTCTCAAGGTGTCAAAACCCATGAAGCTTCCAAAATGACACTTGCCTCAGGGAATTCGACTGGTGATGAGTAAGAGGTTCCAAATCTCCAAGTGGAAGCAAGAACCTCCAAGTGGAATCAAGAACTGACAGAGGGAGAGGACACTAGTCAGATCTCAAGCTGACTCATCCTCTCTCCAAACATCTATATATGGATCTCTCCTCCATGAGATCTAGAGGTTGGAATTTTGTTATTGCAAAGAATTGTTGTTGGTTTGAGATTGGAATCATTGGGTGCTTAATGCTTTGAAGGGGGTGAAGATAGGAATTCCATTTGCTGGGAAGGAGATGCTGGATTGGAGCCCTCTGGGTTGTATCTCTTCCTGAACCTTGTTATTCATCAATAAAGCTATCTTGGTTTCTCCTATATGCTGATGTATTCTTGATGTATGATTGCATTAGTGTATTTGGTTTATTTCTAATCCTAAACTAGTTATGAATGTGAATATCTGTCTTTGTGTAGTGTTCTTCTCTTGTCGCAAGTAGCTGTTCTCTTGTGATCTTGCAGGAACTTGGTGGAGCTGGACAAGCAAGAAGGCAAGTAGCTGTTCTCTTGTGATCTTGCATGAACCTGTTGAAGCTGGGCGAGTGAGAAGGCAAGTAGCTGTGAACTCCCAAAGAGAAGAGAGACCGGATCGAGGGACAAACGGAAGACACCGGTAAGTCTATTTATCTCTCTTCTTTCACATTTAATAAAGGAAGAAACCAGAATAGCTGTATGTGTTTGTTTCTAAGGCACTGCCACACCTTAGGTGGATAGGATCGTCCTGCATAGGCATTTTTCCCCACAACAGATATGCATCATCCTTATTCATACTAGCTCAAGGATGGTCAGCATTTTCCTTCAAAACATATGAACATGCCTTTCACATTAGAAATTGTGTGATTAAAGAAAGCCTATGTGTGTCAAGAAATGAAAGGATGGGGCAAAATGGTGTTGGGAGAAGATATTAGTCAAGTTTTGGATCTATAGTACACAATTTTAGTTGAGAGATTTTTTTGGTTGCTACATATTTGATTTAACTGTAGAAGAAAGAACTTCAATATGCAAGTAATTGTGTGTAGATTCTATAAGTAAGAGTAATTTGTAATTGTATTATTGAATAAATTTTGAATGGTGATTACAATCTTGCGTGGTGGTAGGCATTGACTGGCCACGAAGGTGAGTGGTAACTCCTCTTGACCTTTTTCCCTTTCATAATTATTGGTCCATTAATTAATTAAATTAGTTAATTTACTATTTTTTTTTCTCTGGTGGTCCACGGACACCTGCTGTCACTGGGTGGCCGTTACGTCCATGGAAATATCTGAGCTTGATGAAGGGTATCAAGCCCCGCGGTCAATATCTAGGCCTAACCCCAAGGGCTTCGGGGAGAATTGACCTTGTGACCTCCCAAACGGCAAGGCACTTATTTGACCAGTTGAGCTAACCCTTGGGGCTTTTAACTATTTATATTATTGTTTTAATATTTTATTTAACTAATGTTTTTTTATGAATATTTTATTCATAACATTTCCACCCCCTTTAGAGATGCTTTGTCCTCAAAGCATAACAAGAAGGGTTTCCTCTAGTTTAACGTGTTGTAATGGAGTGGCATCTTTAAGTTGACTGGTGAAGTCCTCATGAGTATTTGTACCTTCCTTGAAGTTGGAAGTGTTAACACCATATAATTTATAATGTCGTCCTTGCCAGTTAAACTCCATGAATTGTTTTTCAAGGTTTGTAGTATAGCTTCCTAGTTGTATTAACCATTCTACACCTAGAAGTACATCCATTTCTTTGAGTGGTAGGAAAAATAGATATGTTTGTAGCTCTAGTTCTTGTATTTGGATTGAAACCTTATGGAATTCTCCTATCTCTTTGAAATTTTACCCAGTAGCGACAGACATGGTCAAGTCCTTGATTGGGCATATACAAAGATCAAGTTGTTTAGCAAGATCAATGTTTATACAATTGTGAATATTGCTAGAATCTACAAGTATATTGACATTTCTACCTCTTATGTTCCCTTTAAGCTTCAGGTTTTTAGGGTGTAATCTCCTTGTCATGTTTGTTGGTAGAGTATTAGGCTTAATGTTCTTTCTTCTTGGAGACTGATTTCTCTGCTTTTGAAGGTGTGGCGGAACATATTTTGCAGTCACTTTTTGTTTGTGGTCTTTTGAAGAATTGCTTTCTTCATTCTGATTCCATTGATCACAAAAGGTTTTAGTTAATGATGGTTCATCAGGATTTGAATCTTCATTGTGTGCGATAACGATTTCTTTGTTGGGTTCTTGTACTTCAACTTGCCTTTCATCTACTATTTTATAGTAGTGTAAGGACATTTCTTCACATTTATGTTCAGGTGTCCAATTTTCTCCACACTTGCAACAATTATTTTTCTTTTTTATCATTTTCTCTTATTCTTTACTTGAAATGTATGACTCTTTCTCAATTTCATAAGAATACAATTTCTTGTTAAGGCATCTGTGTCTTGACATCCATTTGTCTCCACAATACCTACATTTTTTTACTCCTTTTTACTTGAGTATTGTTGTCGGTCTCTGTTTCCCTTTTATGACATTTTAAACTTATTTTCTACCAATAATCCTTGCTGCATGTCTAGCTTCTTCGATAGTTTTGTTGAAAATGGAAACAAGAAAATCCTGATTTAATTTTCCCTTGAATTAAATTAGGAAAAAATTGTATTTCCACATCACAAGACAACAATAATGAGTTAACTAGGTTAATTTCAATTAGTTGGCTCAGCTAATTCAAGTTGAGGGCCTAACTTGAGTCATGTAGAGTGGTTCCTAAATTTTAGGAGCCTAGGTTGAGTTTAATGAGTTGTAATAGTTTAATTCAATTAAACTGAGTTAATGTCATTTAAACTAGTTCCAACTGTTGGAGGAACTAGTAGGAGGCCTAACAGTGGGGTGCAGCTTCAATGTTCAACCAATTAACTAATAAATCAGCCATAATTAACTCATGTATGCATGAAATTTGAGTTACCCAATTGAGATTGGAGTCCAAAGGCAGTGTACTATCAATTGTATAATTTTCCGATTTGAACAGGCGGTGCATGTAGTCAGAGAAGGACCTACAGGGATTGCACAGTTTGGGATGGGGATTTCCCTAATTTATAAGGGGTCTAATTCCTTGAGAAAAAACGTAAGGAAATAGGAGCTTGGCAGGCAAAAAAATTAGCTAAGTATGGGCCAGAGTCAGCTTGTGAGGCAGTGAGATAGATTATACTTGTGCCGAGATTGTTAAAGTTGAACAAGGATTGTATTTATTCTCTATTTTTCTGATCTAATGCAATATATAGATAGGAAGGGGTTTTGAGCAGCAAGCTTTCTCGTTAGATAAATCTCTATGCATATGTTATTGAACCTTGTCTCATGTTTATGTTGTGATTTATCGATCGATTAATTGTTTCCGCTCATGAGTAGAGTATATTCAAGTCTTTTGTTTTGGAATATTACATAAGCAGTTTGAATCTACAAGGACTTTCTACATGGTATCAGAGCATGAATAACAATAGAAGAGAAGAATTTGAGTTTGCATTTGCAAGTGAAATTGAATTTATAGTATCATTCTTCAAAGACAGCAGGATGTTGTTCTATGGATTGAGACTCGAGTATGCCCTGGGGGGTAGCTCGAATTATATTTCTTGGAAGGACAAGATGGAGGCAGTGTTGGAAGATAACGAGCTGAAGGAATTCATAGAAAATGATATTCCTAAACCTCCAACAACTGATGCTCAAGATCAGCAGAGTGGAAGAAATGTGTGGCAAAGGAAAGGAGGATCATACTAGAAGGAGTTCAAGATCATTTTGTCTCGAATCTCCACATGAAGGATACCCCATATGCAATGTGGAAAGCCTTGATAGACTTTTTTCAGAACAACAGTGACCACGGGAAGTTGGCACTGAAGGACAAGCTTCAAAAGGTCAAGATGGAGAAGGGCGACACAATACCATGGTACCTGAGCAGGTTCACCCAATGTCGAGATGAAATTGGGAGTGTTGGTATTACAGATGTTGAAGATGACTTGGTAAGCCTAGCACTTCTATCCCTTCCCAAGAGTTGGCACATCTACCAGGATTCGGTAAATGGGAGGGAGAAACTACAAAATTGGGAGTGATCGTGGTCTGAATTAGTGCAAGAAGAGATCAGGTGGAACACCAGAGATGGAACCTCATCCAAGCATGATGATGAGGAGAATTATGCCTTGGCTAGAAAGGAAAAGAAAGGGAAAGGGAACAAATCCCAATCCAAAGTGGATTCCAGTGAGGGCGGAAAGAAGAAAGACTTGTTGAATATTAAATGTTTTAACTGTCATGAGTTGGGACACTATGCCACAAAGTGTCCGCACAAGACGACCGAAAAGAATCCCTCGAGAGGAGCGGCAGGTGAAGCTGTAGCTTCACAAGTCAAGTTGGATTTCACACTCATTGCATGCATGGTGACATCGGTGATGAGTAGTGTGTGGTATTTGGATAGTGGAGCCTCATTCCATATGATGGGAAACAAAGAATGTTTTAGTGACTTGGAGGAGAAGGACCTCTAGATGCACATTGAGATGGGAGGTGATGGAAGGTATAGCGTGACCGGTATCGGTACAACTAATTTTCAAAGGGAGCCTTGGTTCTCCTATCACATTAAAAGATGTCATGTATGTTTCGGGTCTGAAGAAGAATTTAGTTTCAATTGCTATGTTGGAAGACTATGAATATGATGTGATGTTTAGCAAAGGAAAGGCTTTCCTTAGTCATATCACCATGGGACAAGTGAAGCAAATCGAGGTTGAGGTGAAGAACCTCTACAAATTGGATGTAGAAGATTGTGTTGCTTTGAGCATGAAAGAAGAAAAGTTGCAGAGCCGAGATATCGATGAATTATGGCATAGGTGACTTGGCCATTTGCACCATATTGCCTTGAAGATCATGCAGAAGATTTCTACAGGACTTCCCAAGGGTGCACTAGAGCAGTGAGATACATCAAAAGGGTGTACACTGGGGAAGTACACCAAAGCCACCTTTCATGATAAGGACAGTAGAGCACAAGCAGTTCTTGAAAGAGTTCACTCAGATGTGTGTGGACCTTTCTCGACAACCTCCACGACCAAGCATAGATATTATGCTATATTTTTAGATAATTTTTTACGTAAGTGTTGGATCTTCTTCATGTAGAAGAAAGACCAGACATTCTCCAAATTTTGCAAATTTAAATCACTTGTTGAGAAAGATACTAGCAGGAAAGTGAAGGTTCTCAGGAGTGATAACGGTGGTGAATATGTTGAATGAGTTCAAGAACTTATGTGCATCAGAAGGCATTCGATGGGAGTTAATAGCACCCCATAAACCATAATTAATGGGGTGGTTGAGAGGAAGAACAAAATTATTATGGGAGATGCACGGGTGATGTTACATGATCAAGGCCTATCGTTGCACTTTTGGGTTGAAGCATGTAACATAGTTGTACATGTGTAGAATAGGAGTCCTCATCGGATTCTCGGGATGAGTACACCAACAGAAGATTTTTCAGGGAAGAAGCGAGACGTGTCACACTTCAGGATATTTGGTTCATCAGTTTACTGTCATGTTACCAACGATGTAAGGAAAAAGCTAGAGACGATAGTTAAGTTGGGCATATTTATGGGGTACACTAATACACCTCACAACTATCGGGTGTACCTACCATCTCATAGGAAGAGAGTTGCTTTTAAAGATGTGAAGTTCGATGAAGAGAAGGCCATGAGATTTTTCCTTGAGAGGGATCGTCAGTTGCATGTAGATGAGGAGCTTTTGGCTCCAAAGGAAGAACCTCAAGATGTTGTGGAGCATTGACAATCATAGGAGCAGAGAGTGGAAGCACCCATTCATGCAGATAAATCCAGAGATGGAAGGAAGCACACCAGGGAAGTTGACAGATTATTATATGATGCTAGAGAGAATGTGGGAGCACCCACATCACAGCACAGGCAGAGGAGGTCTACAAATCGGTACACTGGGTACATGGCTCTGATGAGTGAGCTAGTTGAGACAAAATCATCCTCATTCAAGGAAGCAATATAGAAGCCAGTATGGGTTGATGCCATGGTAGAGGAATATGATTCTATAGTCAGAAATAGCATTTTGGAAGTTGTCTCAAGACCATAGAACAAGTTAGTGGTAGTTTCCAGGTGGATCTACAAGGTGAAGAAATCAACAGATGGAAGCATCGGGAAACACAAGGCCAAATTCGTGGCCAAGGGGTTCTATCAAGTGGAGGAAATTGATTACAAGGAGACCTTTGCTCCAGCAGCAAGGTGTTATTCTATCATATCAATTATAGCACTTGCAGCACAGATGGGATGGAAGATACATTAGATGGATGTGAAGACAACATTCCTCAATGGAGTGATTGAGGAGGAGGTGCACATTGAGCAGCCGGAAGGATTTGAGACATTCGATAGAGAGTCGCATGTGTGCATACTCAAGAGAGCATTGTATGGATTGAGACAAGCACCATGTGCTTGGTACACTAGGATTGACAGCAATTTCACCAAGTTGGGCTTCACCAAAGTGAAGGAAATGCAAACCTTTACCATATTGTGGTTGAAGGTAAATTATTGAAATTTATAGTATTATATCTTGATGATTTAATTCTAATTGGTGATGAGAATTTGATCAAGTATTGCAAGAGAATTAGAGATGAAGGACATGGGACTCATGCATTATTTCCTTGGTTTGCAAGTATGGCAAGGAGATGGGGAATTGTTTGTCTCTCAGGGAAAGTATGCCAACAAGATACTGAAGAAGTTCTGCATGGAGAGTAGAAAAACCATGGACACTCCTCTAGCAGGAAGTTGGAGGAAAGAGGATGCCACTTTATGTGAGGATCTGAAGGCCACTATTTACAGGAAAATCATGGGTTCAATAATGTATTTGGTGAACATATGACCAGACATGTGTTATGCAACTAACCAGATTAGTCAAGCAATGGTTAAGCCAAACAAATTGTATTGGAAGGAAGCCAAACATGCGTTGAGATACCTTAGAGGCACCACTCAGTTTGATATTTGGTACAAGTGGAAAAAGGGAGTGAAGCTACAAGGCTTCACATATGTAGATTGGGTGGGTAGTCCATCAGACAGGAAGAGCACATTAGGAGGCATCTTCAGTATTGGGTCAGCAGCAGTTTCTTGGTACAATAGGAAGCTGAGATAAGTTACACTGAGTTCAACAGAAGTAGAGTACATGGCTTCTAACCAATTAGCTTATGAAGTTATCTGGATGATGAAGATTCTTATTGGGTTATTTGGCCAAATGATGGATCCATCATGATTTATTGTGAAAATTAGAGTTGTATCAAACTCTCTAAACCATTTTTTCATGATCGATCCAAGCATATCAACATCTGGTATCACCATCTATGAGATTGTATGCAAAGGAGAATCATGTTGTTGGGGTACATTCTTACAGAGGAACATGATGCAAATATTTTGACAAAGGCATTGTCAAGATGCAAGTTTGAGTTCCATAGAAGCAGGATCGGGGTAGCAGATAATCCCTTTCTTTTTGAGAGGGAGCGTTGAAAATGGCAACAAGAAGATCTTCATTTAATTTTCCCTTGAATTAAATTAGGATAAAATTGTAATTCCACGACAAAAAACAACAAGAATGAGTTAACTAAGTTAATTTCACTTAGTTTTCTCAGTTAATTCGAGTTGAGGGCCTAACTTGAGTCATGAAGAGTGGTTCCTAAAGTTTAGGAGACTAAGTTGAGTTTACATTGAGTTTTAATAGTTTAATTCATTTAAACTGAGTTAATGTCAATTAAACTAGTTCCAATTGTTGGAGGAACTAGTAGGAGGTCTATCAGTGGGGTGCAGCTTCAGTGTTCAACCAGTTAAAATCAACCATAATTAAGTCATGCATGCATGAAATTTTAGTTACCCAGTTGAGATTGGAGTTCAAGGGCAATGTACTATTAGTTGTGTAATCTTTCGAGTTGTATAGGTGGTGCATGCAGTCAGAGAAGGACCTATAGGGATTGCGCAATTCAGGATGGGGATTTCCCTAATTAATAGGGGGCTAATTCCTTGAGAAAAAGAATAAGGAAATAGGAGCTTGGCAGGCAACAAAATTAGCTAAGTGTTGGCCAGAGTCATTTTGTGAGGTAGTGAGATAGATTATACTTGTGCTGAGATTGTTTAGGTTGAACAAGCATTGTATTTATTCTCTATTTTTCTTATCTAATTCAATATACAGATAGGAAGAGTTTTTTAGCAGTAAGATTTCCCCTTAGATAAATCTCTGAGAATATGTGATTGAATCTTGTCTCGTGTTTATGTTTTGATTTTTCGCTCGATTAATTGTTTTGTTGATGAGTAGAGTAGATTCAAGTCTTTTGTTTTAGCATATTACGTAAGCAGTTTGAATCTACAAGGAATTTCTACAAGTTTAAGGTTTGTAAAATTTCAATTCTACACGAATATACTCTTTAAGTCCAATTTTATACTTTTTAAGCAGTTGTTCATCAACAAATTGTCTTTCTCTTGTAGCCAATACTTCCCATTCGTGGGTATATTCACTTACTAACCCTTTTTGCTTTAGATGAACAATTTTTTCGTAGACATCATCTTCTTCTTCGTCATAGAATCTTTTTAGCAAGGAATCCACGAATGTATTTCAATGAAAGGAGTAGGCATCACATTTTCCAGACCACCATAGGAACAAATAATATGCCTCTAATTCCAAATTGTTGGATGTAGTCATGATTTTTTCTCGTTCGCCTATTGGTGGCTTTGATTCAAAAACGACTTTCATTTTATTAATCCATACAATAGTGTCTTTATGGTCTTTACCATCATATTTTGGGAGCTCCTTTTTAATCCGTTGATAGTCCCTTTCTGGAATTCTGGTGTAATATTGACTTCATGAAAAATATATTTCAAATGGATTTGTCAGTTCATGTTCATTTACATTTGGCAGGCTATTAGTTGGCTCCTGATAGGGGCCAGATTGCAACATCAAGGTGTCCATTTTTTCTATTAGTGTATTGATTTGTTCACCATGTTCATTAAGCCTCTGAGTAGTCTCATCGATTTTGAAGTCCTTTTGTAGAATTTGCTCCATCATCAACGTCAACCTTTTTTGTTCTTCCCTAATCTTTGCTTGTGATTTTTATATGTTACTAAGGCGATAACATACACTGTTGACTTCGTCTCAATAATGATTAACATCAGTGTATAATTCTTCATTACTCACCATCTTGCCTTTTTTCTTGGTGGATGCCACCTTCTTTTTATTATTATTATTATTATTATTATATAATTAAATTAAATATATATAAATTTTATAACTATGTTAATATAAAGTCGCCACTCAAGGAAATGACGAAATTAAACCATGTGATTTTTTGTCTAGACAAGGCGATCCGTCGCAGGAGGGTTGTTGACCTGTAGCTGTACATTATGAATCAGTTGGAACAAGGTGTAGACAACAGTGCTTGATAGCGAGACACAACAACGATGGTTGATACGAAAGGATCAATGATCGTGGAGGACGCTGACTGAGTGAGAGAAAACAACACGGTAAGGAATGAATGCAACGGAGAGGGAACGTAAACTTGTCAGGGTAGAAGATTGGAAAATGTTAAATAGGGTTTGGCTACTTGTAATGACAGGCGGATACAACAGGGAACGTAGTGAGGTACGAACAATGCGGGGGGGGAGTCTGGCACGAGGGGACCTATGAGCGGTGAGATAGTGTGACTGTCAATGACAAAAGGAAGATGTTTGTGGAGAGGAGTAAGGATGACAAAAAAATGGAGTGGATGATCAATTCAGTAGAAGGATACAAGTATGTGTAGCAAAACCAGTTCAGAACACATGGCTCAGATACCACTGTAGAAGAAAGAACGCCAATATGTAAGTAATTGTGTGTATATTATGTAAGCAAGAGTAAAATCTAATTGTATTATTGAATAAAGTATGAATTAGGATTACAATCCTTCGTGGTGGTGTTCCTATATAGGCATTGACTGGCCACGAAGGTGAGTGGTCACACCTTTTGATCTTTTTCCCTTTCATAATTAATGAGCCATTAATTAATTAAATTATTTAATTTTTTATATTATTATTTTTACATTTTATTTAATTAATGTTTTTTTACGAATATTTTATTCATAACATCAACCTATCAAAAAATGAACTCAAAATATGTGGAAAACCATCTTAGGATATGTCATCCTTCTTCATACTAGCTCAAGGATGGTCAACATTTTCCTTCAAAACATAAGAAAATGCCCTTCACATTAGAAATTATGTTTTTTGAGCCCCATCTTGTTATTTCTATAGTTTTGGACTTCAAATTTTGATCCTATGTATGAAAAGGAGGATTTTTATCCCTTATGGGTAAAATTGACATCCCTCCCACTAGAATTCTGGTTACAAAGAGCTTTTAGGTCCATTATAGAAGCTCTAGGTACCTTCAAAGCTTTAGATCATAGATGTGTGACAAGGAATATAAGGTCGATAGCTAGGGTTTTTGTAGAAATGGACTTGGAGCAAGGGCTCACGTATGAAAATCAAATCATAGTATAGAAAATTTCCTATATTATATTCTTGCATGAATTTCTAGAATCCAACAATTAATATAATTATGAAATTCCATCTCATTTACTTGAGATTTCCCAAATGTAATCCTTGTAAACTTTTAGTCTTAGGGCTTGTTGCCCATCTATATACATGGGAAACCCTAGGAGAAATTTATTTTTCTAAAATGTAGATTTCTTGCCAACAACCTCATATGATCCTCATATAGTAACTTCTTATATGCTTCTCACAAACACATTGGTCACATCATCTACTTCATCAAATTGCTTACCATGAGGTGCACTAGTTAATGTCTCACACAAAGTGATTACACTTAATGTTTAAAGACATCTAAGTAAGGGTCATGGGTTGAAATTAGATAATGGATCATGATGTGTGGAATTTGTGCTTGTTGCCTTATTTCATCTTGGTGGTCATCCTTTCTTCCAAGTCAAGTGTACCGCTTGGGGTTTTTCCTTCACTATCTAGTAGGGGCACAAATAATTGGCCTTGATTGATATGGGTGTCCATATCCTTTCACACATGTCATTCAACATTTATCCTTTATTTTGTTTGATTGTTTCTATTTGCTTGTACTAGTTCCTTGCTTGCCTCATTCAATAAGAAAGGGGGCTTGGAAATTTCCCAAAGGTTGATGTGGGTGCAAAATGAAGGAAGATAAGGGCATATGCCAAAATGTCAAAATGAAAAATAATGGCAAGGTATAATTGTTAAAATCCAATTTAGCTTGAGCTCTATCTCCTCATATGGGGGCATCACCTTAGCCCCATGTTTATCATGCCTATCAAAGTAAAAGGGACTTATGAAAACATCCCAACCCTAATGAGAAATAAGTTGCCTCATCCTAAAAGGGGTCTTAAATGAAATCAATGAAATCTTGCTAATCAAGACAAATATGTTGATTGCTGTTGTCATTGATGTCAAATTCAGCCATTGGTGATTAACATAAAGAGTGCATCATCTTTGGAAGCAGTGAAGGAAAGAATGAAAGTCTTGACATGAACGTTTTAACTTGAACGCTTTTAATATATGTTAGTGAATTGCATTAATTAGAAGTAACAATGGACAAGAGTCCCATAAAAAAGGAAAGGAATCCAGAAGCTTTGCACATTCCCCACTCTTGTTATGTCAAATAAATGTGAAACTGCACTCTAGACCATCACCATAATGTATTCTTCATCATCTTGTTCCCAACGGCAGGTGGCATGCCACGAAGGCTCTATCTGTTGAGGAGATATGCTCATTTGAAGATAGTATATGAACCATTTCATAAAACATAAAGACACAAAATCTTAATTACTTTTTCATATTGATATGTGTGGTCGGTTATTTGTTTAAATAAAATGAAAAAAACCCCATTGGGTGTGGACAAAGGTCATGCAGGTGGTTGTTGTTTAAATAAAATAAAAAGTGAAAACCTTGTTCGAAGGAATGATTCATGCATGAAATAAGCTAAGCTATATGGTCAGCTTGGTGAAAACTTTGAGGAAATTATTAAAACCATGGCTCTCTCCATAACCTTCAACCTACAAATTCATCTATAAATATCCATGTCATGGTGAAGAAGGATATGGAGCGTGTGGTGAAAAGGCAAGAATAAATGTTCTAAGTTCACTAACAGAACTTTCTTTTTTGATTCATTTCGCTAAGATTTGGATCGTATTATTTGGAAGAGTGCTAAGAAATTTGGTCTAATTTCTATGAAGAATGTAAATAATCCAGGATTGGTTCTGGTCCAAGAAAAGGATGTTTATGGTCTTGATCAAGTTCTAGCTCAAAGGCATATTTATTATACGTGCCTTGCACTATAATTCATTGTAAATGAGGAGTTATCTCTTAAATTGTTGTTAATGATGATTTGAGAATTCATAAGTTCGATGGAATTTATCATTCGAACCCCTGGTGAAATTCAAAGGCATAGATTATGATTTGTAAAGGCACGGTCTAAGATTTATTTAATTTTTATTGGTCTGCGGAATCACTATGACAATGGTTTGAAGATTCTTTATGGCATCATTATGAAAATGGTCTGAAAATCATGAGGTTTCTTTTTTATTAGTTTGTGACATCAACATAAACATGGCCTAAGGTTCTTTTGCGACATCGTTATGACAATGGTCTTATATTTGTTTTATTGGTTTGTGGTGTGATGGCATGGCTCGTGATGATAGTGGTTTGAGGGTTCTATGATTTCATATCATGATTTGGACCATATTTCGTTGATGTCATTTTTTAGCCAAAGTCTAAATCTTGGTGCAGGTTCAATTATAGCAAAACCTTTGGAGAGGCAGAGATTAACCTTTAAGATTTTAAGTACGACCGATTGAAATCATTAGAAAATTACATTTTTGCAATTTTCATTGATCGCACAAAACCCTAAATAGGACTTGTTACAATATTGACATCATGATCAAGCATGTGAGTATTGGATAGTGTTTCTACTGGTTCAAAAATTTGATGTCCCAAGCGTTTGAAGTTTCAATGATCATCCCTGCAGTGTAAGTAGATCACAAGCATTGTTCCTATGAAAGCCACGTAAGCGTGTCACTAGAAGTACTAAAGTCTTGGGTCAGCAAAGTGCAAAAGGTAGATGAAAAAATCGTTGTGATAAGGATCTACTTCAAATTGGGCCCATCAAAATTTTTGAGATAAACTAGACAGCCATGATCATAATTAAGCAATTGTATGATTATATATATGTAATATTGTTGGGTTGTGTTATATTCTTTCCATGACTAGCCCACCTAGTTAACCGGGGGGTTAGGGGGGGGGGGAGCCCCCCTTTCGTTGCGCCGACTACACAGTGGGGGGGTCATGGGGGGCGGCAACCCCCCCATCTAAGGGGTTTAATGGGGTCGCGTAGCCCCCCTCTATGGGGTCCAGGGCAGTGCCCTGGGGAAATTTTTTTTGGACCCTATATTAGGTTGGGCGAACCTACCTATGGTTTTGTGCATGGTTTTTGCACATGGTTTTGGACACGATGGTTTTTGGTCTATGGTATTGGATGCTTCAGCATGTATAAATATGTATTGTGACATTGAAATGAACATAATGAAAAATCAAGCTAGTAGTCCCGGTTTTGGGATCTAGGGGAAAATCTCTGTGTATATGTGTTTTATGTGTTATGATCTCGCATTGTTTATTTTCTGTGTTTTAGAATTTGTATGTAGATAAATTTATTTATGGGGTTAAAACCTACATTTGGTATTGGAGATGTTTGGGCTTCAAGGGGACGCCTTTGTTTCTGAGGGGTTTCGCTGGGCCTATGGTAGACCCTATTCAATGGTAGATCTGCGGGATCGATTCTAGTGGTGAAAGAATATGGCGAACAGTGGAAAGATAGAGATCGATAAATTTAATGGTCAGAGTTTTGAGTTATGGAAACTCAAGATGGAGGATCTGTTGGTGGATAAAGATCAGTGGATCATGGTAGATCTAAGTACTAAACCAATGGGAGTATTCGATGAAGAATGGAAGAAGTTGGATCGGAAGGCTAAGAGTACAATACGATTGTGTGTCTCAGATTCAGTATTGTTGAATGTATCAGAGGAAGCTACGTCGAAGGCTTTGTGGGACAAGTTAGGGACTTTGTACCAATCTAAGTCTCTAGTGAATAAACTATTCCTACGGAAAAAGTTGTATAACCTAAGGATGAAAGATGGAGACTCAGTGAGAGAACATCTGAATGCATTTAATACTGTGGTAAGTTAGTTATTATCTGTTGATATTAAAATTTCAGATGAAGATAAGTGCATCAGTTTGTTGTGTTCTCTACTAGATTCGTGGGATAGTCTGGTTATTGCAATAGATAGCAATGCAACTACCTTCCAGTTTGATGAAATAGTCTCGTCCTTGCTGATGAAGGAGATGAGACGGAAAAATATGGAGAGCCAGAATGGTGATGCCTTATCTATATGAGGAAGGTCCTAGAATATAAACAAAAATTAAGTCATCGAGTGGGAGATCTAAATCTAGAGGGAGATCTAAAGCTCCATGAAAACCTGTAAAGGTGGTGTGCTAGAAATGTGGAAAGGAAGGGAACTACAAAAGGGACTATAAATCTAAAGCTCCTGACAAAGGAAAGGGATCTGATGATGCTCCTTTTGCAGAGGCGAAAATTACCTCAGATGAAGGTGGGATTGTGTACTTGGCTTCTTCAAGTACACATGTAGATCACGAGGCATGGTTGATTAACTCAGGTGCATCCTTTCACTTCATTCCCCATAAAGAGTGGTTTTGCGAGTATGAGAAATATGATGGTGTTGATGTCTTCTTAGGGGATGATAGGAAGGCTAGAATCGTTGGTTGTGAAAAAGTAAAGTTGAAGTTGCAAGGTGGAAGGGTTAGAACACTTCCGGGTGTTCTACATATTCCTGCGTTGGCCAGAAATCTGATTTCTATAAGTAAGATGGATGATGCAGGTGTAAAAACAGTGTTCGAGAAGGATTCCTACAAGATGGTTCGGGCAGAACTAGTATTGATGCGGGGAGTTCGGATTGGAACTCTGTACAAGCTGCAAGGTAGCACTGTTGTTGATGGGTGCAACAGTTTTGTGGTTCTTGAAAGTGGAGCAGAAAATCTAGTGGTCTTTGGAGAGAAGACCATGTTGTGGCATCAAAGGCTTGGACATATTGGAGAGAAGGGCCTTCAAATACTTCATGGTAAAGGTACGGTAGAAGGTATGAGTAATATCTCTCTGGATTTTGATTTCTGTGAAAATTGTGTATATGGGAAGCAAAATCGGGTGAGTTTCCCCTCTGGTGGTAAGAGGGAAAAACAGATATTAGAGCTTATGCACAATGATGTGTTTGGACTTGTGAAGGTTCCATCACAAAGGTAAGTATGTGTATTATGTATCATTTATAGATGACTTCTCAAGGAATACATGGATATATTTCCTTAAGAAGAAATCTAAAGTCTTTGACAAGTTTAAAGAATTTAAGGCTTTGGTGGAAAACTAGACAAAGAAGAAGATAAAGGTGTTGAGGTCAGATAACGGTGGAGAGTTTTTTAGCAAGGAACTTAAAGAATTCTGTAAGAAGTGTGGTATATCACGGCAGAAGACTACTCCATACACACCTGAGCAAAATGGAGTTGCAGAAAGAATGAACAAGACATTGATGGAAAGGGAAAGAAGCATGCTCAGTGGTGCTGGTTTAGGACAGGAATTCTGGGCAGAGGTGGTGGAGATAGCATGTTACCTGGTCAAAAAATAACCTTCATCAACGTTGGAGGATAAGACTCCACAAGAGGTATGGACTGGTAAGAAACCCTCTCTTTCACATCTAAGGGTATTTGGATGTGATGCATATGTACATGTTCCAAAGGAGAAAAGAACCAAGTTGGATAGTAAATCTGAAAAGTGCATCTTTATTGGGTATAAGGATGGTTTAAAGGGTTATAAGCTTTGGAATCCAGTAACAAGGAAGGTTGTGTACAACTGAGATGTGGTGTTCAAGGAGGTGAAGGATGTTATTAAACATGAATTCCAACCAAAGGAACTTGAGAAGATAGAGTTTGAGTTTAAGGAGGAAGAATCAGACTCTACAATAGAAGAGGAATTAGAAGATGAAAAGCCACAAACTCCAGGTGTGAGAAGATCAATTCGAGAAAGAAGGAAACTAGAAAGGTATAGTCCATCTACTTTCTGTTCAATTTTTGCTTTATTTGTCACTGATGATGATCCCAAAACTGTGAAGGAAGTAGTAGATTCAGAGGATCACAAACTCTGGAAAGAGGACATGGTTGATGAAATGGCATATTTGCACAAAAGCGAGGCTTGGGATATGGTGGAGTTGCCGGCTGGAAGGAAATCTATTGGTAGCAAAAGGGTGTTCAAGAAGAAGACAAATGTAGAAGGAAAGGTGGAGAAACACAAAGCTCGGTTGGTAGCAAAAGGTTATTCCCAGGTGCTAGGAATTTATTTTGGTGATTTTTTTCTCCTGATTCCAAGGTAGCTTCTATTAGATTACTTTTATCTGTTGCTATTACTTTTGAGTTTTAGGTAGAACAGACAACATTTCTTCATGGGGATCTAGAGGAGGAGATCTACATGAAGCAACCTGAAGGCTTTGCGGTGAAGGGTAAGAAAGAACTATTATGCAAGTTAAAGAAGTCTCTGTATGGGTTAAAACAGTCACCAAGGATGTGGTATCAGAAATTTGATAGATTTATACGGGGACTCGGTTTCACCAGAAGCAAAGCAGATCACTGTGTGTATTTTAAATTAATTGGTGACCGTGTTATTTATTTGGTCATGTGTGTGGATGATATGTTGCTGGTTGGAAATGACAAAGAAATTATCCGAGATTTGAAGACCCAATTGTCCTCCAAATTTGACATGAAAGATCTTGGAGTTGCAAATTATATTTTGGGCATGGAAATTAAAAGAGATCAGGCAAAGAGGAAGCTCTCGTTAAACCATGAAGTATGTCGAGACAATACTGCAGAGATTTAATATGCGGGATAGTAAACCGGTGAAGGTTCCTATTCTTGTAGGTGTAAAGTTATATGTTGAACAATGTCCCAAGACACAAGAAGAGGAAGAGGACATGTCTCATGTTCCATATGCAAGTGCAGTCGGTAGCCTAATGTATGTGATGATCTGTACTAAATCAGACATTGCACATGCAGTGGGAGCATTGAGCAAGTTTATGTCAAAACCAGGGAAGGAGTATTGGACAACAGTGAAGCGGGTTTTCAGGTATTTGCGTGGCACTAGTGATTATGGTCTGTGCTACCAAGGAATACCAGGATTGGACAGAGTTTTGGATATCTATGGCTTTGTTGATGCAGACTAAGCTAGAGATTTGGATCAGAGAAGATCTACAAGTGGGTATGTGTTTAAACTATTTGGAGGTGCAGTCAGATGGATGAGTAAGAAACAATCTGTAGTGGCATTATCAACTATAGAGGTAGAATACATGATATCCACTCATGCAAGCAAGGAAGCAGTTTGGTTGCAGAGATTGTGTTCAAGTATGGGGTTATATAGGGAGCTATAAGGATAGATTGTGACAGCCAAAGTGCAAATTTCTTAGCAAAGAACCTTGCTTATCATTGAAAGACAAAACACATTGATGTTCAATATCACTTTGTGAGGGATATGATAGAAGACAAAAGGGTGTTGCTGGTAAAGGTGGACACTTTGAAGAATACTACAGATGCATTGACAAAATTTGTGATCTATGAGAAGTTACCTTGGTGTAGAGAAACAATGGGCTTTGTAGGGGTGGATAAATGACTAAGCTCTCCCGTGGTCCCCCGTGGAAAGAAAACAACAAGACGAAGAATGTTGAGTTGTGTTTATTCTTTCCACGACTATCCCACCTAGTTAACCGGGGAGTTAGAGGGGGAGAAGAGCCCCCCCTTCGTTGCTCGAATTGCGCAGAGGGGGGCTCACAAGGGGCACGACAGCCCTCCCTGTCCAGGGGGTTTGAGGGGGGTGGGTAGCCCCCCTCTATGGGGTCCGGGGCAGCACCTCAGGGAAAAAAAATTGGACCCTATATTAGGTTGGGCAGACCTACCTATGGTTTTGTGCATGGTTTTCACACATGGTTTTGGACGTGATGGTTTTCGGTCCATGGTATTGGATGCTTCGACATGTATAAATATGTATTGTAACATTGAAATGAACATAATGAAAAATCAAGCTGGTAGTCCTGGTTTTGGGATCCAGGGGAAAATCTCTGTGTATATGTATTTTATGTGTTATGCTCTCGCATTGTTTATTTTATGTGTTTTAGAATTCGTATGCAGGTAAATTTTTGTATGGGGTTAAAATCGTTGTGATAAGGATCTGCTTCAAATTGGGCCATCAAAATTTCTGAGATAAACTAGACAACCATGATCATAATTAAGAAATTGTATGATTATATATATGTAATATCCCATAATAATAATTATAATAATAAGAAAGTAAATAAAATAATATAAATATAAATAGAATAACAATTAATGAAGAATATTCAAAAAAAATCTCAAACCTTGGACTAGAGCACGCTTGCTGAAGGAGCTGCGCAACCCTAGCCAGCGAACGCAGCAAGAAGCACGCAACAACACACAACTGTCCCTGAGCGACCTCCTACTGCTGGGGCTTGAGCTCCATGGATGCATTAGAGGACGGAGAGCTTCCTTTAGATCAACAGCAAGAAAATGAAGGAACAACAAAAGCTTTTGCCTCTCTCATTTCTGCAATGGGCCTGGCAAAGAACAGACCATCAGTCACCAAGTTTGTTAAAATAATGGAAGATATTCCTGAAATCTCACTCCCTCCTGCCCTTCCCCGCAGAGCAGCACTTTCTCTAGCGGAGTGTGGATTAGTGGTGAAATTCACTGGGTTATGTCCATCACCTAAAATTGTGCAAAAATGCGTAGAAAAGAAGTAGACTGCATCAATAAATGGGAAAAACTCAATCAGGTTTTGTGGAAGAGGTTACTTCACCTTCCACTTTGAAACCAAGGAGGATCGAGATCTGATATTTAGGAATGGACCTTATTTTATGGATACTAGGGGTTTGTATCTAAATAGATGGACGCTGATTTCGATCCAGAAATGGATGTTCCCAATGCCGTCCTCGTTTGGGTTAGACTGCCACACCTTCCCCTTCACTGCTGGAGGGATGGTTCAGTCAAAGAAATAGGAAACGCAACTGGGAAATATATAGAAAAGTTCGAGCGAAAGGAAAATATGCATGCATGCGCTAGAATATGTGTAGAAGTGGATCTTGGGAAAGGGCTACCAGAAGCCATCAAAATCAAAGTGGACCAGTGGATGCACATACAACAACTGGATTATGAACAAATCCCCTTCAAATGCAAGGTATGTCACGAATACGGTCATTTTGCAAATAGATGTACAAAAAAAAAAGAAAAAGAAAATGAAAATAGTGAAGATTTGGAAAACAAATGGGAATAGGTAAAAAGAAAGAAGACAGTCCACAAACAACCAAATCTCTCTTCCTCGCAACCCTCCACATCCTCTGACCCCCATCCTCCATCACCAAAAGTTAATAACCTTCTTGCTAGCCCTAACCCTTTTGAACCTCTGGATCCTTCAGCCCCCCCATCCCCTAGACCAAGATCCAGATCCAGATCCCCACAACATACCCCCAATCCCCCCTCATCCCCTCTGGTTTCAAACACTCATACCCCTCCCCCCCCAGTAGATAGAATCCTAACCAGAAAGCAGTCAAAGGAAGTACCCCCAAATGTAGAATACCAAAAAAAATCAGGAAGAAAGACAAACAAAGAAATCAGGGATGAAGCAACAACAAAGGAAATGGCATTAGGAACACAACAACCTATGGAAACCTTCTTAGGAAGGAGTTCAGGAAACAACAAAAAAAGTCAGCCAAGAGGGAAAGGAGCCATGCACCACCCAACAAGCAAATAATGATAGTGGTCTCCTGGAATTGTAGAGGAATGGGATCGCCCATCAAGGAAAATGCCACAAGAGACATTCTGGAAAAAGAAAACCCAGACATCCTTATGATTCAGGAGACAAAAACAAACAACCAAGAAACTAAAAAAAAAAAAAAAAAAAAAAAAAAATTAATAATAATAATAAGAATAAGAATAAGAATAATAATAATAATAATAATAATAATTCAGAAATTATGAAGGGGAAGAAATACAAGCAATAGGAGCGTCAGGAGGCATATGCACAATATGGAAAAAAGGAACTTGGGAATTAATAAAATACAAAAAATATCAGCACTGGATCCAAACAGATCTAATGCAAATCAATACAAAAGAGAAGTACAGTGTCATAAATATATATGCCCCAAATCATTACAAGGAAAAAAAGTAATGCTGGGACACCTTAAAAGAAGCACTAAAAGAAGTGCAAGATGGGAAAATAATACTAGGAGGAGATTTAAATTTGGTAAGAAGCATAGAATAAAAGTTTGGAGGAACATATCACACAGACCCATCTAGGGATACTCTAGAAGAATTAATGGAATAGCACAACTTGATAGATATCCCGCCAAACAATGGGAAATACACTTGGAGCAATAAAAGAGTGGGCAAAAGTAACATAAAAGAAAGGCTGGATAGAATTCTGATACAAGAAAATATAGCAGCAGTGCATAGCTCCATAAAATAAAAATTTTTACATACCACAACATCTGATCATAAACCGGTGATAATAGTCATGGGAAAAATGGAAAATCAGGGTCCGCTCCCATTTAGATACAGCTCAATTTGGGACAACAATGGAGAAATCAACGACTTAGTCAAGGAAGCATGGGAGACATGAGTAATAGGATCACCATAGTATATTTGGGAAACAAAATAAAAAACTACAAGAAACAAATTAAAGGAATGGGCAAGAGCAAATGAATTAAAAAAATAGTAAAAGAGAAAAGAGTTACAACAGAAAATGGAAAACCTGCAAACTGAAAAAGAAAACAAAGAAGAAAGCAAGAAAGATTATCTAAGAGATAAGGAAATCTTTTGGGAAATATATAGGGAAAACAGGAAAGAAGAAGAAGAGGCAAGATTGAAGTCAAGAAGTTTGTGGCTCAAGGTAGGGGACAAAAACACATCATTTTTCCATAACAAAATGAAGATAAGAAGAGCAAGAAACCAAATAGAAAAAATTCAAGTTGAAAGCCAAGAGGTCAAAGGAGCGGAGGAACTAAAAAAATCAGCCTATCAGCACTTTAAAAACCTACTTTCAGCCAATGAAGAAATGGTTGAAAGTGAAGACTTCTTAAAGCACACAAAAAGAAAAATAAAAAAATAAAAAAATGCAGCAATGTGCAAGGATCCCACAGAAGAAGAGGTAGTGACGACCATATGGAGCCTGCATCCGGACAAAGCCCCAGGGCTAGATGGCTTCACAATAGCATTCTACAGATTTCATTGGTATACCATCAGAAAGGATTTCTTAAGAATGGTGAAGAATGTTTTCAAAAAAAAAAAAGAGGCAACACCAAATCCTCCTATCTTGCTCTTATCCCAAAAGAAGCAAACCCCTCAACTTTCAACAGGTTTCGCCCTATCTCTCTCTACAATTCATCATATAAGATAATAACAAAAATAATTGCAAATAGAATCAAGGAAGTACTTCCAATAATCATATCTGAAAATCAAGGAGGATTCGTGCCCAATAGGCAAATCATAGATAATGTAATTATTGTACAGGAAGCGGTTCACTCCAGTATGCTAAAGCAAGAAAAAGGCCTCATAATCAAACTAGATATGGAAAATGCATTTGACAGGGTCAGTCATCCATATCTAATGGATTTCCTCCAGAAACTTGCATTCTTAAGAGAAATAGTGGAAGTCATATAGGCATGCATCTCTACTCCATGGATTGCCCCCCTCATAAATGGAAGGCCCAGTGCTTCTTTCAAAGCACAAGAGGCCTTAGGCAAGGTTGTCCTCTCTCCCCCTTCCTATACATTATAATGGCGGAAACATTAAGCAGGGCTCTGGCAAATCAAAGAAAGGAAAGAAATATCATAGGGATCAAAATAGCAAAAGGAGTAAAAACAATAAACCACTCACTCTTTGCTGATGACACACTACTGATGGGAGGGGCATCAACAATAATAGCAAGGAGGTTTAAAAAATTTATGGATGACCTTTACAGGTTTCAGGTGGGCTATTAAGTAATACAAAATGCAAGATATATGGATGGAAAAACTCTCTCAGAACTACGCAAAGGATATCACAAATCTTAGACATCCCTGTATAGGAAAAATGGACACACTTCTTTTAGCTGGGACTTCCAATCTCAAAAGAGAACATGAAGATATAAATATGGACTAAACAAATTGAAAAAATGAAAAACAAAATACAAAGTTGGGGTATGATGTGGTTGAATATGGCAGGAAGGGTAATTCTAATCAAAGCACTCCTTGCAGCACTACCTATCTATCAATATGCCATAATCATGGCCCCAGCAAGTGCCCACAAACAAATGGAGCTTATTTTAAGAAGCTTTTTGTGGCAAGGGGGGAAGCAAGAAAACAAAAAATTTAGCCTGGTCAGGTGGGAGCAAGTAGTACTACCTTATGAACAAGGAGGACTATCAATACGGAAACCTGGGCTCATGAATGCAACATTGGGAATGAAAATAGTATGGAGACTAATTACACAAAAAGAGAGCCGGTGGAAAAAGACTCTTATAACAAAATATATGGATGGCACTAGGAAAACACTGCTCAATGGAAATATCCCAATAAGACCATGTACCCAAATATGGAAGCTGATGAGCCCTAGAAATGGGTAACTATATGGGCTCATTATGCCTATTATTTTCATTTAATCCACCATTTCCAATAGTTTTGTGCATTTTTTAATATATTTATGTCAATAGAGTGAATGGGGATGGTCACTTTGCCATGTAGTATAATGAGTATTTATTGTAGACTTTTTTTAGACAATTTTGGACAAGGACTAGGAATCTATGAGAAAAATGACAACCAAACTTGAGAAAACAGGGATGAGGACTTATAGGAGGGGTGTCTCCTTCATTAATGATTCCTTCCTCAAATTCTTCATCAACAGCTCGGAGTACAAAGGCCCACATTGATTATTCCAAGGGGTAGTCGAGCAAGTCAAGTAGGGCTGCTGTTATCTTCAGTTCTAGGCAGTCGAGTTCCTTAAGTTTAGGAGGACTGTTGGGAGTCCCCACTTGTATAAATAAGAAGGCTTCAAGACTCAGCATTTTAGCCATTTCATATTATATTTTCACATTGTTGTGCAACCTTGTACTCAGCTCATTTTCGAGCTCTTTTTGAAGATAGTTTTGTGATGTAACTGCTATTTTTTTATCAATGAAGATGAATCAAGTCTTCAACCAGCACTGATATTCCCTAGAGGGCTGAATCTCTTGGTTTAGGGCCCAACCCAAGTGCCCAACACCTCCTTTGTGTATTTATATGCTTTTGTTTGCATTCATAAGATAATTTCTTTTGTTTAGGTTAATCTTGCTTTGTTAAATTAGGTTGCTTTTGATGGTTAGAATAGTTGTTTTTGCTTCAAGTTGCTTAAGTAATTTGCTGCAGTAACAGAAAAAGATCCAAAAAGGCCACCATCAGGTCTTAATCTCCTTTCTCCCTCCTTGGGACCATGATTTAAGATCAAGGCACTACTGCTGCCACCAAAAACACAGTTTTTGCTCCTCCAATGCAACTGCTAGTGTGATATTTCGAGTCGAAGAAGTTGATATTAGTTTGGATTCACATGCTTAGATCATTTCATGTTCATTTACCATGGTTTTCTTGCACAAGTTTCTGTTCATAAAGTACTGTTTGGCATTTTTCTGGTTTTAGGTCAGAATTTAGGTTAAAATAGACAAAACTCTGTTTTTCAGTTCTTGCTTTGGTCAGTTTTGAGGAATAAGTGTGCAAATCTCTTGTAGAACATCCCAACTTATCATTCCTCCATAACACAGCCTGTACCAGTTCAGCTCTCAAGATTTCCCCACTCATTCGCCACATTTCGCCAATCTGCCCTAATTTCTGTGTTTTTATTCATAAAGATTTTTTCTTGCCATTTAAACAAACCCAACCATCACATTCAACCCTGACCTTCTTTGACAAGTTCTAGACACCTCAAAACCTTCATCCATCCTTAATTTCCCTTTTCCCATCATTTTTCCACTTTCAAAACTCCAAAAATAGCTCTCGGCCTCCTCCTGTAGAACCTCCTATAGATCCCCTGCAGCCTCCTGCAAAATTTCCTATGAGTGATTTTTTGAAGTCTGATCGCAATGGAAGTCTTCAGAAGGGTACTAGGGGCTTCTTAGGACCTCTCCACACCTTCCTCCACCTCTGCAAAAGCCAACTCCATCTTCCTTTGCCACCAAACCTCTGTACAGTCATAACCAGATAAATCACAAGCATAATAATTTCACATAAAAACACTCAAAAGTACAGAAAGATGTTTCCTTCTCATTTCTTTTTAGAAGTAGCTTGAATAAATGCAATTTACCTTTTCAATAGTCAATGGCATTCATTTCATCAGTTTTGATCTCTTTTCCTGCAATAGTAGGGTTAGTGGGTAGATTAAGGTTTGCTAGGGTTTGTGTTACATTTCGGTTTTCCTTCTCTTTCTGCAAGTAGAATAGCCTCTTTCGAGTTAGCTTTCTTTCATCACAGTTAAAAGCTTCTTCTGAGAATTCACAGAAGTTGGCTTAAGCTCATAGTGAACTTGCGCCAACTAATCAAGTGACAGCCTACAGTAAGAGCTAGTACTTGTGCATACAGCACCGTCGCTTCCAAGTTTGTTACGAACTAATGGGTTGATAAAAGTAAAGTAGGGAGCCCCAGGAGTTGCAGCATTATTGCTGCAATACTAGAGCTCACCAACTTTTTGGCGCCATTGCCGGGGAAGCGTCAGAGTACTTTGTGATTACTGCTTTTTTCTATTTTCTGCTGCAACATTATGCTAAGTAGTTTATTTCAGAAAAAGTGGAGTAGTTGTTTCATTTCCATTCTACAATTTCAATTCTACAAAAGTAGATTACACGTTTCCTGATTTCATTTCAATTCTGCAATTTCATTTCAGCAAGCGTAAATTAGGCATTTCTTGCTTTCATTTCAATTCTGCAATTTCATTTCAGCAAAATAGATTAGTCATCTCTTGCTTTCATTTCAATTCTGCAATTTTCATTTCAGCTAGGTTTATTTCAGTTAGTTGCAATTTGTTGTTCAATCCATTTTAGTTTTACAGGTGCAAGAAAAAAAACAAAAATCACCCAAAAAAGAGATTTCCTTTCATGCCTCGTAGGAACAGAGACAATTTAGGAAAATTCCTACTCAACACCCCCACCACATCACTAGGTCACCCTTCTCTCTTCTTTGGTGGCAGTGATCCAGAAGAACCTATAGGTGAACCTCCAGAGATATATGAAGATCCTATAACAGAAGAAGAGCAAGAAACCATTCCTCCTAAGACCATGGATGAAAACTGAAATGTTAGAGGAAATGGGGAAAGAATAGAAGGTGCCTTTCCTATCCGAGAGACCAATGGGGACACAAAGATGAAAAACATAAGTCCTTCAGCCTTACCTCACTTCCATGGATTGACTACCGAAGACCCTGATACCTTCTTGTTTGAGTTTTTTGTTCTCTGTCGAACCTATGACTATGCAGAAGACAAGCAGAAGTTGAAATTGTTTCCTTCTACCCTCAAGGATGCAGCATTGCGCTGGTTCATGGGGTTACCTGGAAACAGTATCACAACTTGGGCTCAGATGCAGCAAGCCTTTAACAACAAATACGGGACCACTATAGGTCAAAGGATACCAAGGAAGAAATCTTCCGAATGACCATGGGAAGTGATGAATCTTTAGAAGACTATGAAGAGTGGTTTCAAATCAGTTATAAAAGGGTCAGGTGCACACTTGACCCTGAATCTCTGAAGTTGGTCCTACTCAGAGGAGTCCCTGAAGACCTTCTAGATACCCTCCATTTTCTGGCTGGGGGAGACATCTACCAACTGCCTTATGATGACATAAAGACTGTGTTTAGAAACCATTCTAGGTCAGCTAGAAAGAGAGGTAGGGGAAGTCAACGTTTAGCCAGTACATCCTCATCCAGTTCATCCTTTAAAAACGAACTTGAGAATCAGCTAGGAGATTTCAAAAGTGAGATGAGGCAGACTCTTGCCATGCAAATGGATACCTTGCGTATCCAAAGGAAACAAGAGGAAGCCGAGAGGGCTTTGGCCATATTTTGTCCCAGGTGCACTAGAAAGCATCCTAGGAACGAATGTCCATTGCACTCTATAGAAGTGTGTTTAGTTTGTGAAGAAGACCATCCTACGAATCAGTGCCCTTCTTTGCTCGGAATTAAAGATGCATATCAGGGGACTGAAGGAGCCACTGAACCACTCTATTTCATGAACCAAAGGAGGCCACATGGACCCAGACCTTACCAGCAGGGAATGCAAGGGACATCCCAGAACTATTACAACCCTAATCAAGCCACTTCCATGCCTTCTTGGGGTCCCCCTTCTCATCCTTCCTGGTCCACACCCCCTCCTTGGTCATATCCTCCTCAATACCAGGCTCCACCAGTTGCTCATTCATTTCACTCTTATGCTCAGCCACAGCCTCAGTGGAATGCACCTCATCAGGGGTGGAGGCCCTAGTATAACTCTCCTCCTACTCTTTTGCCTCCACCACCTGCTCAACCACAACCATTACCTCCTTCTCCACCAAGACAACCCCAAATACCTGCTCAACCGAACCCGAACCCTAACAACAGACAGGCCCAGCAGGTATATAGTGGAGAAATATCATGCCTGACCTATGCTGTGGAGATTCAAGAGATTAACCTAAGATCTGGGAAGTTTCTCCCAAATAACCAAACTCCTCCTAAGGAGGACGAGGAAGAAAAACAAGAAAGTGAACCAAAAGTCATTCCACCCTTTCCTGAGAGACTAATTGGAACCACTCAACCGACCCCAGAAGAAACTGAACTTATGGGAGAACTAAAACAGTAATGTGTAAAGATACCACTTCTCCAAGCCATAAAAGATGTACCTATATACAACAAGTTGATCAAGGAGAAGTGCTTAAGGCACCCAGGTAGGCGTAAGAGAGATGCTCCAACTATCAATGTCATAGGACAACTATCTAACCTGATGTTGGGGCAGGTAATGTGTCCAAAATATCTAGACCCTGGGAGTCCTGTACTCAATGTCCACATCAATGGCACTGTAATCTCCCATACCCTGATTGATCTAGGGGTTGCCATTAATGTGATGACCAGGGACACTATGCTCAAGCTCAACCTTCAGGGTTCCTTGAGGAAGACCACAACAGTACTGCAATTAGCAGACCGCTCCACCTTGACCCCTAAGGGGATTGTGGAAGATGTAATGGTCTCTATTGACTCCTAGGAGTACCATACTGATTTCCTGGTTCTTCAGCCAAAGGCAAAGCTCACTAGGTATCCTCTCACCTTGGGAAGACCTTGGTTGGCTACTGCAGATGCCTACATCAATTTTCGAGCTGGGAGCATGACAATCAAGAATGGGCATATGTCCAAACAGCTAGTCCTGTATCCTCCTGCCCAACCTTTGTTAGAACAGGATCTACCTCTCTGGTTGGAGGAGGAAGATGAGGATGAAGTCTATTCCACACCATTGTGTACAGTAGAGGCTACCATGAGGGGCCCACAAACCGAGGATGACCTTATTGAAAACTTGATTCAGAATCCACCCCCAAGTGTGTTTCCATTAGAAGAGTTGGTGGAAGAAACCCAAGCCAATCCTTTAGTTGATCTCTGTGTGGCTGATCCGACCTCTCTTCGAGTTAAGAATGTGGAATTTGACCCAGAAATAACCTTGAAGATTAACTCATCCCTATCCACCTCTCAGGAGAAAGAACTTTGTATCTTATTGAAAAATCACTTGGATGCTTTTGCTTGGAGCTATAAGGAGATGAAGGGAGTCCACCCTTTAGTCTACACTCATCACATTTACATTAAAGAAGATTGTAATCCAGTCAGGCAGCCTTAAAGGAGGATGAATCCAGCCCTTAAGGACATTGTCAAAGAATAACTACAAAAGTTGCTGGATGCTGGATTCATCTACCCCATCTCTGACAGCGAATGGGTCTCTCCTTTGGTGCTAGTGCCAAAGAAAAACGGGAAGTGGAGAATTTGTGCAGATTATCAGGATCTAAACAAAGCCACCAAGAAGGACCATTTCTCTTTTCCTTTCATAGATCAAGTGCTAGATGGCCTGGCAGGGAAGAAGTTCTCTCCTTCCTAGATGGGTTTAACGGGTACAACCAGATCCAAATCAGCCTGGAAGACCAAGATAATACCACTTTCACTTGTCCTTGGGGTAATTTTTCATATCAAGTCCTTCCTTTTGGGTTGTGAAATGCTCCCGCCACTTTCCAGAGAGCAGTACTGAGCATATTTGCTGAACCGGTTCATGACTCAGTGGAAATCTATATGGATGACTTTACCCCTTATGGTTCTAACTTCGAGGAAGCTTTGACTAACCTGGGAAAAGTTCTAGCCAAGTGTATTGAAATGAACCTGTCCCTTAGTCCTGAAAAATGCGAATTCTTAATGACTGAAGGGACCGTGCTAGGTCATACAATTTCTCAGCAAGGATTACAGGTGGATCCCAACAAGATTGCTATCATCCAAAGGGTCCCACCTCCTCAAAAGGTAAGAGATGTTCGGAGTTTTCTAGGCTTAGCAAGGTATTATAGAAGATTCATTAAGGATTTTAGTAAGCTAGCCTCTCCATTTTTTGGTCTTTTGGGAAAAGATGCTGAGTTCATATGGACTGACAACTGTCAAGAGGCTCTGGATGCCTTGAAAGGTAAACTGGTAACTGCCCCAATTTTGAGAGGTCCAAACTGGGCCCTACCTTTCCACATTCACACAGATGCCTCGAACAAAGTGATAGGAGCAGCCTTAGGGCAAGTTGATGAGAAGCTACCTTATGCCATATATTTTGTAAGTAAAACCTTGTCCAAGGCAGAATTAAACTACACTGTAACCGAAAAGGATCTCCTAGATATAGTCCATTCCCTAAATAAGTTCAGACACTACATCACCGACTATCAAAAATTCGTACACACTGATCATGCTACAATTAGGTATTTGATGAATAAACCGGACGTAAATGCTCGTATTATTAGATGGTTACTTTTATTGCAGCAATTTGATTTCAACATTGTTGATAAACCGGGTAAGGAAAATGTTGTTGTTGATTTTCTATCTAGACTAGATCTACCTACAGGTGAAGAAGGAATGGTGGATGATCAAATGCCAGATGAATACCTATTTGCTATTTTAGTACTCTCTCCATTGTTTTCTGATATAGCAAATTACTTGGTGTCAGCATAGTTTCCGCCACACCTGTTCTCAAAAGAGAAGAGCAAGATCGTGAGGAAAAGTGCCCCATTCACCTGGATTAGGGGAAATCTTTTTAAACTTGGCCCAGATTAGATTTTGAGGTGATGTGTCAGGGAGGAGTTTGTTTTTGACATCCTCCTAACCTATCATGATGGGTCCTGTGGGGGCCATTTTGCAGCAAAGAGGACTGTCTTCAAAATTCTGCAAGCAGGTTACTATTGGCCCACTCTTCATCAAGATGTCAGGAGATATATCAGCCAGTGTGACCGATGTCAAAGGATGGGGAACCTACTGCAAGGGATGAGATGCCCTTGCAACCTCAAGTGACATTCGAGCCATTTGAGAAGTGGGGCATGGACGTTGTGGGTCCTATCAACCCTCCTTCAAAATAGAAATCTCACATCATTGTTTGTACTAATTATCTGTCAAAATGGGTGGAAACAAAGGAGATCAAGGCAGCAACAGAAGAAAAAGTAGCTGAGATTTTGAGGGAAAATATCATCTACAAGTTTGGTTATCCAAGAGAATTAGTCACAGATCAAGGAAGTTAGTTTACCTCCAATCTGGTTGAAGACTTGTTCACACATCACAAGATTAAGCACAGAACTTCCACCCCTTATCATCCGCAAGCAAATGGATAGGTGGAAGTCACTAACAAAGCTTTGGAAGGGATTTTGACTAAGGTAGTGAGTAGCAGCAGAAAAGATTGGGCAGATCAATTGGGTCAGGCCACCTAGGCCTATAACACAACCTAGAAAACCACCACAGGGTTCACACCCTATGAGCTGGTCTATGGGAAGAAGGCTCTGCTGTCAATAGAATTCGAATATAACACATTAAGGATGGCAGCTCAACTGGACCTAGATCTCAGCCATGCACAAAAGGAAAGGTTACTTAAGCTAAATGGATTGGATGAGCAGAGGTTACAGGCCCTTCTCCACTCAGAGGTAGTCCAACTTCAAAGAAAAATATGGCATGACAGACACCTCAAAGAAAAACAATTCCAACAAGGAGATTGGGCACTACTGTATGATTCAAGATATAAAGATGTCAAAGGAAAACTAAGGACAAAATGGCTGGGACCATACACAGTATAAAAATGCAATGAAAATGGTTCAGTCCTGATCCAGACCATTGATGAAGAAGCCATCCCCATGCTTTTCAATGGGCATAGGTTGAAGATCTACAGGAAGCCCCTTTCCAAGCAGGAATTCATTGAGAATCTGAGGAAAACAATGTTGGTAGTGGAGCAGGTCTCTGCCTCCACTCCACCCACACCCTGAGTTTAAAAAAAGAAGAAGGAAAAAAACAAAAAAAAGAATAAAAGATCCCTGGGTGAAAACCTCTTGTAGGCGCCCAAGGCAGGCAGTGAGGGTGAAAACCTCCTGGAGGCGCCCCAACTGTCTCAAAAAAAAAAAACAAGAAAAGAAAAAAGAAAAAAACCAAAAAACAACCTAACTTCTTTTGAATGCATTGCAGATTGTAGGAGGGCCACACAAGAAGAAAAGGACATGGCCAGGTTGCATACACCCTTTATAGTTCATTCTTCCATTTCCACTATCTTTTCCTAGGCCTTGGTCTCACTTGTTCTGAAAATTTTTCATCCTACAAGAAACTCTGTGCATTCTACAGAGGCCCCTGTAGAAACCACAGAGAGCTCAAAATCGAGTTTAAGAAAGAATCTGAGGGCTAGAAATTTGTCCAGAAGGCCTATGGACCTCCCCACAACCATCCATACTCCTAATTCTCCATTCCATCCCTACACACCCACATTTCCACTCACTTTTTCTTCCCTGCACAGAAAACACAGAATTCTGTTCTTGTTGTCTTGAAAAAATGATGAATAAAACAACAACAATCTTCACTCGTTTCTTACCTGATGAATTCCAGTTGTTATTACTTTCATTCAGAACCTTCTTCAGCTGTCTCTTCAGTCCCTGCTCAAGCATCAGCCTGAAATTTCAGAGGGAGAAGCAACTACAGGAAATACTGCGGGATTCCTGTAGCAGCTGATCGCTTTAAAAAAACGAGCTCCAGAGACAGGGTTGGTGCAGCCAAGATGTATGCAACATGCAAGGAGCAGAGCCTGATTGAAAAATCACCAGCATAAGCACCAGTTCAGAGGCCATGAGCACCAGCAGCAACAACAATGAGAAAATGAAGTGCCAAAGTCCAAGCATGCAAAGCACCAGTAGCAACAACAATGAGAAAATGAAGTGCCAAAGTCCGAGCATGCAAAGCACCAACAACAACAACAATGAGAAAATGAAGTTCCAAAGTCCAAGCATGCAGAGCACAGTAGCAACTAACATGTAAGTGGCTAAACCTATTCCTTGATTGCATGAATATTATTTAGGAACTACATGAACTATTGGGATGGTCACGATTAAACGGAATCGGTGGCCAGCTAACTGGCCACCCTCGTTCAGTTCAAAACACCCTCATGGAGTTCAAATGAGCCTCGTCTAATTCAAACCACAGTTCAAATACGCAGTCAGCACGTGTGGCCCGTCAACTAGGGAAGGAAAAAACTCAAAACTAGTAGTGGTGGCGGCGTATAACAGAATAAGGGAGGTGATGGCGGTCAGGCGACATGAAAAACCATAATGACACTAGCGTAGGACCAATGGTCTGGATGGGGATAACGTACCCATCCGGCCACCTCACCTCGTCACCGCAGATTATGCCATCAGCTTAAGTACAGTGCGGTCTAAGCCTCCACCACCTTTTTGTTTCATTTGCATCGACGAGTTCTCGATTGCAGCACTCACCTACCACCTTCAGAACAACGAACCAGTCATTTTCTGCTAGTTCTTCAAAACCTTCCCGCCTATTGAGCTTTACAGGAGCACTACTGCATTCTACAGGAGCAGGAACACTGTCTACAGGAGCCTTTCTACAGGAAGGCCAGAGAGTAGCCCTGCAGAGGAAAAATTCGAATTTTTTGTCAAATTCAAGCTTGAAAAGAGGTAGGCTCGCGAACCTACTCTGCATGTGATATATCTATACAAGGTGGTGGATTAGAAGTAAAGTATTGGGTTGAAAAAGGAAAGGAAAGAAAGCTTAAAAGTCTGCCTGTGTTTTCCTAAATTCCATACAGTCTCTCCATTTTCTTCTCTGCACTCAAAAATATGTTTTTTCTTTCCTTTCCCGTATTCTCCTAAAAAAAGGGATGCAACCATAGAAACCAAGCCTGTGAAAAAAAATGAATTTGCAAGTCTGTCTACTCTGTGAAAAACATTGTGTTATATATTCTATGTTCTGTCAAAGTATTGATTTTTTCCAAAAAGCCGAGAAGCAAATTTAGGTTGAAAACAATTTGAAGAGATGGAAAAATTGCAAATTGATGTTGTGAAAAAGAATAACACAGGAAATTCCTTCTTTGGTTTCAAAAAAAAAAAAACTCTCAGCTATCCCTCTATTTCCGATTTTGAAAATTGTTGCCTTCTTCCTCACCTAAGCATTTTCAGAAGTCACTAAACACCACGCCAGGAGGTTTTGTGAGAAAGGAGCCTTTGAACTCCAACAAATTTCATGAGCACCCCGAAGTGGTGGCCCTCTTCACTAGGGCAAACTTGATGTCTTTCTTTGAGAGAATTCACGGTTATGACGAAGAAGTGACCGAGGAATTTTTACTGTACTTAAGACTCCATTCCAAAACACATGCTACAGTTAGTTTCAGGGGTCTGACCCTAGAGCTTACACCAGATTTTATCAGCAGAATCACAGGTCTTCCACTTGGGCTCCCCTGGAGCAAAGAAGAAAAACCATTAGGACAGGTTGCTAAGAAGACATTTTTTCAGCCTGATGAGCATCCTGTAGAGGATAAGAATGGGGTCAGAAGGACAAGCTTACCTCCTCCATGGAGTGAGGTCAGCTACCAGATCATGAAATATATCTCTTGTGAAGGAAGATTCAGTATAGTTTATGGGTATCACTTCAGGTTATTACATGAATTGAGATATGGGATGGACCTACCTGCAGCTAGAAAACTCAGTCTCCCATATTTCCTCCTCCAATATTTGATAGAATGTGGCACCAAGTTGAATGCAGGGGTTCCAAACCAACTAGCCCACCATGGGCTCATTAAATTGTTGGTAGAAGATGCCCTACACACATACACCATCCCTATAGCTTGGGAAATTTTCAGGAACATGTCTAGAGAAGATGACATCAAAACTCTTATTGATGACCTTAGCCCATCTGGCAGTGAAGAGGAGGAGCAGAAAGAGGAACTTGAAAAGGAAATTCATGAGGAGGCACAAGATATTCAAGTAGAAGAAGAAATAGAGGAAAAACAGAGAGAAGAAGAGAAAAAGGACACAACCACAGTTGAACCTAAGGCAGAGAAAGAAACAACATCAAGAGCAGCAAAGAGAAAGAGGAAAAAAGCTGAGAAAAAGAAAACCAAGACAACTCAGAAGAAGGCTGCCACTAGAAAGGCAGAAACCCAGCAGGAAAAGGAGAAAAAACCACTTGAGACAGCAGAAACAACAGACATAGGTAAAACTACAGAAGGTGAAGAAGAAAAATAACAGGAGGAAATATCCCCTGAAACACTGGCAAGGGAAGGAGCAGATGTGCTTGCTACATTAAGCACTCCAGCTAAGAAAAAGGGAAAAAGAAAAAGACAGACATCAATGAATTTCCAAGCTAGGAGGAGCACCAGGATCAAGGTGGGCAAGCCCCAACCACCATCAAAAGAACCCATTATCATTGAGGATGCACCTACTATGAAAAAGGAGGAATCTCCCTCCAAAATCTCCACCACCTATGAGAGAGGGAGTCCGAAGGCCTCCACCTGGAGGGAAAGGATCAAATTGATGGACTCCGAGGCACAAACCTCTCTACAGGAGACACTGGCCAAGCTTAAAGAAACTGAAAAAGTGGAAAAGAAGGCAGAAGAACAGTCACAAGAGGAGGGTAAAGAAAAAGAAATACCTGAGCCAAGCCCTCAGCCTAATTTAAGTTCCTATTACAATCTTCTAGAAGGTGGGAAGATCATCCCACAAAATTTGTAGTACCTCTTTTCTTCGAATTAGAAAAAGAAAGGGTCAAGACCCACACCTAGATGCAGATTACTAAATCTAGAGGAGTTGAATATATAGGGCACATGGAAAACAAGTTGAGAGAGTTGAGTAGGGAGTTGAACATGGTAAGGCACATAGAGAGAATTGGAAAGCCCAACTATAGGAAGAAAATAAACTGTTAAAAAAGAAATTACAGGAGCGAGAACCTCAAGGGGGAGACAAGTTGCCAATCTTGGAAGGGCAGCAACAAGAAGAAGGACCCCTAGCAAATAATGAAGCAACAAAGAAACATCAGCAAGAAGAAGAACCACAGACAGATATTGAAATGATGATGAAACAACAACAAGAAAGAGAATCTCAGGCAGCAACTGAAGTTCTAATTTTGAAAAAGCAGTTGCAGGAAAAGGAAGCCCAGATGGCTTGCATGGCCAGCTGGGCAATGGAGGCCTTGCAGTGTAGACATCTAGTTAGATCCTATGCATTGTATCTCCAAAACCAGTGGCTCCAATTCTAGATTAAAACATTGACCCAGAGGGGTACAATTCCATTTCAAGATTATGGTCTGTTCATAGATTTATGTGATCATAGTTCAGCCGAAGATAAAGCCAAGCTAGTAGAATTTTGCCTATGACATGAACTTATGAGATCCAAATGCTGCATTGGGAGACCTACAACTCATGGCTATGGCTTCTTGGATGAGCCATGAGGAAAAGAGAGTAGTGGAAATTCAAAAGATAATGGCAAAAGAGCTAAGTGAGCCCCTGATGATAAGGGCCGAACCAGAAGACCCCTTAGCTCTCATCTATGCCCATCAACACCTTGCAGCCAATCCTCAAGTTCTCCCTGATTATGTTGACAGGAAAGCACAAGCTATTGCTCATTTTGAAGATATGGAGAGATTATTTGGCGATGACTGCCTTCATGCATGCATGAGAAGGTGGAATACATTGTCACATAGCCTAAGGATCAGGGAGTATCACTCCCCAACCAGAATGAGGGAAGCTATGAGGAGAGTGCCCCTATATAAACAATCAATGCAAAACTTGAAAGCCAACTGGATTGGTCTTAAGTTCAGTCCTCCACTACTGTTAGGACTGTTGGAAGGAGTTAAGGAGGAGGAAGAACAGGAACAATGGGATTAAGTGGATAGGAAAGCAGGTTTCCATGACAGAGAGGAAGACTTCACATCAGAGGCTTGGGATGTCAGGGAAGCTGTTAAAGCTATTGAAGATGAAGAACTGGATTAGTTGCTCAAAGGATGAGCAACCCATTAAGCAGGGGGTGATGATGAGCCCCAGAAATGGGTAACTATATGGGCTCATTATGCCTATTATTTTAATTTAATCCACCATTCTCAATATTTTTGTGCATGTTTTTGAATATATTTATGTCAATAGGGTGAATGGGGATGGTCACTTTGCCATGTAGTCTAATGAGTGTTTATTGCAGATTTTTTTGGACAATTTTGGACAAGGACCAGGAATTTATGAGCAAAATGACAGCCAAACTCGAGGAAACAGGGATGAGGACTTATAGAGGGATGTCTCCTTCATTAATGACCCCTTCCTCGAATTCTTCATCAACAGCTCGGAGTAGAAAGGCTCACATTGATGATTCCAAGGGGCAGCTGAGCAAGTCAAGTAGGGCTGTTGTTATCTTCAGTTCTAGGCAGCCGAGTTCCTTAATCTTAGGAGGAATGTTGGGAGTCCCCACTTGTATAAATAAGAAGGCTTCAAGCCTCAGTAGTTTAGCCATTTCATAGTATATTTTCACACTGTTGTGCAACCTTGTACTCAGCTCATTTTCGAGCTCTTTTTGAAGACAATTTTGTGATGTAACTGCTATTTTTTTTATCAATGAAGATGAATCATGTCTTGAACCAGCATTGATCTTTCCTAGAGGGCTGAAGCTCTTGGGTTAGGGCCCAACCCAAGTGCCCAACACCTCCTTTGTGTATTTATATGCTTTTTCTTGCATTCATAAGATAATTTATGTTGTTTAGGTTAATCTTGCTTTGTTAAATTAGGTTGCTTTTGATGGTTAGAATAGTTGTTTTTGCTTCAAGTTGCTTAAGTAGCTTGTTGCAATAATAGAAAAAGATCCAAAAAGGCCACCAGCAAGTCTTGATCTCCTTTCTCCCTCCTTGGGACCATGATTTGAGGTCAAGGCACTACTGCTGCCACCAAAAACACAGTTTTTGCTCCTCCAATGCAACTGCTAGTGTGATATTTCGAGTTGGAGAAGTTGATATTAGTTTGGATTCACATGCTTAGATCATTTCATATTCATTTACCATGGTTTTCTCACACAAGTTTCTGTTCATAAAGTCTTGTTAGGCATTTTTCTTGTTTTAGGTCAAAATTTAGGTTAAAATATATAAAACTCTGTTTTTCAGTTCTTGCTTTGGTCAGTTTTGAGGAATTAGTGTGCAGTTCTCTTGTAGAACATCCCATATTATCATTCCTCCATAACACAGCTGGTACCAGTTCATCTCTCAAGATTTCCCCACTCATTCGCCACATTTCACCAATCTGCCCTAATTTCTGTGTTTTTCTCCATAAAAATTTTCTTGCCATTTGAACAAACCCAACCATCACGTTCATCCCTAACCTTATTTGACAAGTTCTAGACACCTCAAAATCTTTATATAGCCTTCATTTCCCTTTTCCCATCATTTTTCCACTTTCAAAACTCCAAAAATATCTCTCGGCCTCCTCATGTAGATCCTCCTATAAAACCTCCAGTAGATCCCTTGCAGCCTCCTATAAAATTTCCTGTGAGTGATTTTTCGAAGTCTGATCGCAATGGAAGTCTTCATAAGGGTACTAGGGGCTTCTTAGGACCTCTCCACACCTTCCTCCACCTATGTAAAAGCCAACTCCATCTTCCTTTGCCACCAAATCTCTGCACAGTCATAACCAGATAAATCACAAGCATAATAATTTCACATAAAAACACTCAAAAGTACAAAAAGATGTTTCCTTCTCATTTCTTTTCAAAAGTAGCTTGAATAAATGCAATTTACCTTTTCAGTAGTCAATGGCACTCATTTCATCAGTTTTGATCTCTTTCCCGCAACAGTAGGGTCAGTGGGTAGATTAGGGTTTGCTAGGGTTTGCGTTACATTTCAATTTTCCTTCTCTTTCTACAAGTAGAATAGCCTCTTTCAAGTTAGATTTCTTTCATCACAGTTAAAAGCTTCTTCTAATAATTCATATAAGTTGGCTTAAGTTCATAGCAAACTTGCGGCAGCTGATCAAGTGACAACCTGCAGTGAGAGATAGTACTTGTGCATACAACACAGTCGCTTCCAAGTTTATTACGAACTATCGGGTTGATAAAAGTAAAGTAGGGAGCCCCAGGAGTTGCAACATTATTTCTGCAACACTGGAGCTCACCAGAAGTTGGTTAAAAAAACAATTCCATTAATGAGTAGATATATTTCTAAACTCCCAAGCAATGGAAAAACAATTTCAATTTGGGAGGACAGAATCATGGGAAAGAACCATTACAGACTCATCCAGAAATTGAAGACATACAAGAGTGGATGAAAATTAAAGGTTTCAGCACCTTACACTCTATATCTCTTTGGAATCAAAAGGAGTGGCAAGACTGGAAAAGCTTAGCAATCTCGACAGATCTGGAAGGGAAATGGAGCAAAATCAGGCAGCTCTTAAAGGGGTAGCGCCAATCCACTTTGATGAGGAAAATGCTTATCTTTGGGACCTAAGCGGTGGACACTGCACAGTTAGGACTGGATATAAAATCCCTTAGGAACAACCGAATCAAAAAGACTGGGATTCTTGGAAAATAGCTTGGAAATCAGAAATTCTGCCTAAGATCAAAATGTTTATCTGGACTCTATTAAAAGGGAGAATATTGACCAGTGACAAACTAAAAAAAAGGGCTTTCAAGGCCCAACATGATGCCCATTGTGCATGTAGGCTGAAGAAAATATTCAGTACTTATTTTAAGAATGCACCTTTGCCAAAGAATGTTGGCAGCAGTTGATAAGTCCTTTGGATATAAGAATAAATTTTGAACAACCCTTGCCAGACTTTCTTTAGACCCTCGAGAAGGCCTATCCATACACAACAAAGAAGAAAGTCACAATTTAGAGAATATGGAAGTGCATCCCAGTAGTTCTATGTTGGCAAATTTGGTTGACACGAAATAAGTTCATATTCAAAAATCAAATTCCAAGGATAGGGAAGACCCTCTCAAAAACTTGGGGTTTAACTTCTAAAATCCTCAATGTCAAAGGAACAACACCAACAGATTACAACACTCTTCAGCAGAAAGAGCGAAATTGGCTCAACAAAGCCATAATAAACAATCATGGACAAAAAGGAAACAGGAAGATAAACTTAGGAAATATTTGGAAAATAAGAATGAGTGAAGAGGAACTGACAAACTAGAGGAAAAATCAGAACAAACACTGTCTATACTTTGATGGGACCTCAAAGCATAACCCGGGAAAGGCAGGGGCAGGGGGAATAATCCTAGATCCTAATGGGAAATAAAATTTCACATATGAATGGGGATTGGGAAAAATATCAAATAATAAGGCAGAATCATACAACTTGCTGATGGGAACAAGAATAATAAAAAAAAGAGAAATTCAAAATCCTATCATAACAGGTGATTCAGCCATAATAATAGAGGCAATGGAAAGAAAAAAAAACCCAAGCAATGAGTTCATGAACATAATTCTTAGAAGAATAAGGAAGAACTTGGAAGGCTCTCGAAATGTAATCTTCAAACATGTCTTGAGAATTCACAATCAACAGGCGGATTATTTTGCAAACCAAGCAGTGGAAAAAATGAAGGGCATGGCTGTGAAAACCAGGAAGAATATCATAATTTTGTTCCTTAATGAGCAACAAAAATCACAAGTATAAAGATCACCAAAATCAAGGAAAAACCACAAGGATAAAAGCAATAAATAAAAAAACAACAGTAAAAAAGCAACAAAGGACTCATCACTGCAATAACAGCCAGGAAGTCACGGAAATGCATAAGAAAATCCATGAAACTTTAGACTCTAGCATGAGAAACAACAGGAAGGAAGATTGCAACCATGGCCACAAGAACCATGTTGCAAACTATTTCATCAAAGGCAGGGATTGGGCAGCGTTAAAGCACTATAAGAACAGAGGGTGCAATCATCGCAGAAGCAATCTCAATGAAGAAATCTTCACCTTCCAGGTCAGTATAGTGCTTCTTTGGCTTCAAAGCCCCTTCCTGCCTTATATAATAGCCCTCAACGTTACCTCTACTAAGCGAGTAGACTTCATATTAAGCCCTCTCCCCTCTTCTTACCCAGCTCGTTCACCCCATATCCCCCCATCCCCTCCACTCCCTCCACCCAGCGCCCCATTGCAGCGTAAAGCCTCTGTTATGTCCAGATTTCGGTCCTCTCTCTGGGACCTCATTATTACCGAAATACAATGGAAAATCATGACTGAGTGCTTAATTCGGACTTCAAATAAGCTTTCATTTGCACCTAAATATATCATCGGGTCTGCCCCCCAAGCCTTCACCGCATCGCTTTTCTCTCCTCTCTCCGATCTCTGATCAAAGTTGGATCATTGATCTGGCGCCTGATCCGACGATTGGCGATCAGCTCGCCCATCCAAACTTGTGTGACTTTCTCCCACCGTCAATCTGTCCCCATCGGATCTGATGGTTCTTATCGATATCGGGCCGACAACATGCTCAGAGATTACCCGCCCGAAAAGCAGTTTTCTCTCTCTCCTCCACTGCTACGTGTCGCCTGGTCAATGGAATCGGGTGTCCTCCCCTTTTTACCACTCACGGTTTCTTATCTGCCTGAAATACCACCTTCGCCTTTAATCCTGCCTTTCTCATTGATTATCGTTCGAACCTTTTCACGCCCGATGACCGTTGATTTGATTCATCGACGGCAGCAACGGTTCCTCCAGACTGCAGCACCTCTGGATAATCTCTACCGTCCATCCCATGATTCCGAACTTTGCGACTTAATCTGGGCAATTATTAAACTAAAAACCCCGTTCGTTGATTCCAATGGCCCCCGTGCCCAACAAAAGGAAAGCAGTCAACACCAGAAGAAGAAAAAGCACCTCAAGCATTACAAATCCAAGGAAGCACAACAAACAAGGAGCAGAATGCAAAGCCAAAGGAAGAACAAGAAATCAACTCAAATGGAACCACAGTGGCACATTACAAAATCAGCAGCACAAGTAATGAAGGAGAGAACTCGGTCAAATATGAAAAGAAGAAACAACCAACTCAGGAGAAAACAGTCTATAAGCCTTGAAAAACTGTCAGAGAACCCATGGCATGTAAATTTCTCTTTCTAATAGGTCAGTTTGTTAGGCAGTACACTAGAATACCCATAAAAATACATGAAGTCTTGAACACTAGCCTAGGAGAAGAGACTACGTTCCTATCTCCTGGCTTAGATGTTTATCTTTTTGCAGTCGTTTGTAATAGGAGCTTGCTCCAACAAAGCTTTTGATAATATATCAACTACCTGACCTTGTTAAAAAAAAAGCAATTAATGAAGAATAGATAAACTAACAATTAAAGAAGAGAAAATATATGAATAAATAAATAAAACAACAAATAATGAAGAAAAGATAAAATAACAAACAACAAATAAAATGTAACAATAAATAAATAAAATAAAAGTTGGCATGGACACATGGATGGTGTACATGTAGATCCCTTTCCAATCCCCTTACGATTTTTAGAGCTATTTGTTCTATTTAATGGTGGAGAAGGGGGAAGAAGAGGCAAGCATTCATTCACTCATTTTTTAAGAAGGAAATGCTGGAGGGAATAGATCATTGGTAGTAGTAAGTTGGTTGAGCTCGAGGGCGGCTAGTTGTTGAAATATACTTAGAAGCTAAGCCTATGGTTGGGTGGAGAGTCGTCCCCAAATTCTTGTTGTGGGTAGTGGTTTCGGATCAACACAATCACGTCACAACACCATAAACTTCAGTAAGAAATCTTCACTCATCATGTATGCAATTGTTTAAATTTTTATATGTTGATAGCTTGGTTGTTGTATTTTTTCTCGACATGCTTAAATTTTGGGACGTTACATATGGTACCAAAGCAAGGTTCAAACCCTAGTTACCTTTGGGAATAACATTTTAAATTATTACTGCAAGATCTAATTAGATTTACCTGAAAGCATTCATTCACTCATTTTTTAGGAAGGAAATGTTGGAGGGGATAGATAATTGGCAGTAGTAAGTTGGTTGAGGGCCCGTGGGTGGCTAGATGCTGAAATACACTGAGTATCTAATCCTACAATTGGGTGGAGAGTCGTCCCCAAATCCTTGTTGCAGGTAGCGGTTCTAGACCAGCACAATCACATCACAACACCATAAACTTCAGTAAAAAATCTTCACTCATCTAGTACACAATTGTTTAAATTTTTATACATTAATAACTTAGTTGTTGTAATTTGTCTCGTGCTTAAATTTTAGGATGTTACATATGGTACTGAATTGTAATAATGTCAGTGATATTGTTAAAGAACAAAACTTTATAATTAAAATGCATTCCAACTTATTACTATCAATGAATAAATCAATAATCATTTTAATATAAATAAACAATATTTATATATTACTTTATAAATATTCTAACGCAATTTAATTTCATGATTACCAAAAATTATTTTCATACTATCTCATGCACATTTAATAAGGTTCTTTACAAATCAATGTTCAATAAACCTTCTTTCAAATCATATAAAATGTACGATATTAATGGAGTAATATATCAATTTAACTAATAGACTTCACTTCTATTATGTTATAAATATATTGTGTTAAGACTTTTTAAATCTCATATATATGCAAAGCGTGGATCACATAAAGAACGAGAGCTCAAAAAGAAAGAAAAAAGGATTATACTTTCCCAAAAATTGACATGTGAACTTATTTTATAAACACACCATGGAAATCACCCTCAGTTTTTCTTACCATCTTGTATTGATTTAACCTTGTAAGACCTTAGATCCTACTCCTAAACACATTTGATTAAGAAGAGATCGTTCTTGCAAGAGGAAAATAGATTGAATTATGTTTCCTTTTGAAGAGAAGAATGATAAATTACTGTGAATGGATGTTTATAAAGGAAATTTTAGTGCACATGTTGCTTATGCCCTAAGATAGGAATTAAAAGAAAAGAAAAGAGGAGGATATGATTAAACTCACAATAGTAAAATTATGTTGAATCTACTGATAGAAACTCCACACATAAAGGAAAAGGAGGCTACTTATAATTAGTTTAAAAGAGATCATATAAACATTTTATACACTTTTTATAGGATGTTGGTGTTCATAATCAAGTAAAAATATATTGTACACATGCACTATTGTTAGAACAATCAAGATGTATCTTAAGTGTTTCATAGCATAACCTCAATGGGTTGACTAGAGATATTAAGAAGAGGCCATTAGGGAGGAACTAATACAATCGCATAAAAAAATGTGAGACTTGCTAAGGTAACCCGAGAGAATGTAGAAGACAATAATTGTAAATAACCAAAGTAAGAAATAAATAGTGCAATTCCTTAAAGGTATACATCAAATGAAGGTCAAAATGAAATATCTTAAAATAGTCATAACTTGGTACTGTAAAGGTATTCCCTGAATGAAAAACTTAGTATCAAATGTCTATGGACTCATAGAATTATTTTCATACAAAACATGATGAGAATCATTATATGGTCTATTTAAGAATGATGCACATAAGGAAGAAAACATTCACAATCAACTATAATGAAAGTCGTTTTCAAAGGCCCTGAAAAGTATGATGACATTAGATTGAAGAAGTGAATCCTTAATAAAATTGATCAATTGGAGGAAGGTAAGTTATGAGGATGGAAACATGTATAATAATTTTTCCCTCTAATGGGAGAACCACATTGTAAATATTTTGTAGGTGACTAACTATATGCGTGGATTATGGACATCAAGATGTATGATTAGGCAATTAAATTCCTTGATTCCTTAAAATAGGAAATGACAAGTGGATTACATTTGATAGCCACTTTATTGAATTTATACTTAATCATAACCAAGTTGGAGTTGTCCCGAGTGATTGAGAGGAATAAATGGAATTCTCCCCTTCTAGGTTCAATTCTCACAAGTGACATGATGGATGTTGAATAATCTTGTTTCATCATTGGTATTCATTATTTATGAAAGCAAATGAAATTGATTTTTATGATGAATCATGATAAGGATTATGCTAGTATTGCTCTAATATTGAGATGATTCTCACATTTATGATGTTATGGCATGAGGTTATATTATTATGTGATGTCATAATATATATTTGATACTCATATGTTGATGTTATGATTATGTGAAGCATGTGGTTATTGCATGAATATTTTATGACATGCATGAGCATGCAATATTTATATTTAGAATGTTGTGATAACAATGATGTTATGTTTCCATGATGACATACAAAGGTTGGCATGATAATTATTATTATATTATGATGTTAAGACTAATGCATTGGTTTCATATTGAGATGTGGTGATTGACAGGAAATCCACAAGCAGGTTGAGAAAGCTAGTTTATTTGATGATCTTGTGGGAACCCATACCTACAAGGGAGAATGTGTAACATCATAGGGGTTGGGGACAGACTCAACCAACACTACATATGTCAATGTATCTATTTCCTTGTATAGCTCTTTATGGATAGCTCTTGAAGATCTATAGGACCATCTTGAGGAGGTTAAGTTCCTGATATTGGATTGGGATGCCAAAGTCCAGAAGGGTCATAAGGACTTCGATGTTGAAGTCTAGAGGGGGCGTAACAACTTCGATGACTGTGGCTAGGCACCTTAGTGAGTTGTGGAGGGAGTTGGGCCATCCTTGTGAGATGCCCAGAGTCATTGAGTACTAGGACCAGATGCCTGCCTTGGGGTAGATGAGTTCTAAGCCCTGGGGCGAGACATAGGGCTATGGTATAGACCGAGGAGGCTATATGCCTAGTTCTAAAAGTTGGGAAGAGGCTTGAGATTCCTCAAGATTTCCTTGTTGTTGTGGAACTTTCGATGCCTGCTAGTATACTAGTTCAGCAGAGGGTGTTTGGCAATCACGGGGTAATCATAATAATAATAATAATAATAAAATAATAATAATAATAACTTAACTTCGAGATGAAGTTCCTTAAATAGGGGGGTATGTAATATCCCATAATAATAATAATAATAATAATAATAATCAATCAATAAATAAATATAATAATAATAATAATAATATATAAATAATAATAATAATAAAGTAAATAAAATAATATTAATATAAATAGAATAACAATTAACGAAGAATAGATAAACTAACAATTAACGAAGAGAAAATATATGAATAAATAAATAAATTAACAAATAATGAAGAAAAGATAAAATAACAAACAACGAAGAAAATGTAATAATAAATATATAAAATAAAAATTGTCATGGACACATGTATGGTGTACTTGTAGATCCCTTTCCAATCCCCTTATGATTTTTAGAGACATTTGTTCTATTTAATGGCGGAGAAGGGGAAGAAGACAAAATTAGTCATTCGCTCATTTTTTAGGAAGGAAATGCTAGAGGGAATATATCATTGGCAGCAGTAAGTTAGTTGAGGGCTCAGGGGTGGCTAGTTGTTGAAATATACTGAGTAGCTAAGCCTACAATTGGGTGGAGAGTCATACCAAAATCCTTGTTGCGAGTAGCAGTTATGAATTAGCGCAATCACGTCACAACACCGTAAACTTCAATAAGAAATCTTCACTCATCAAGTATGCAATTGTTTACATTTTTATATGTTGATAGCTTGGTTGTTTTATTTTATCTCATGCTTCAATTTTGGGACGTTACAATATAGAGACCAGTTCATTTTTAGACACTCAGAATTCATCGCTCACCAAAATAAGGATACGATCAAACAACCATGTGCAGGTCCATTAGTATGTTTCTTCACTTGTGTAGAGAAGGTCACAAATTCAATCCCAACTAATATGAGGTCAAAAATTATGTTTTATCTTTCTCCATTAAGTCCATGTATTTCAACAAACATGTTGTGCCAAATTCATTTGAGGACATTGGTTACATGCTTGAGGTCGTAGCATCAAACTTTATAACTATCAGGTTAGAAATTTATTTTATTCTATTGCACACCCAAAGTTACATTTTATTGAAAAACTAATCAACTTGAGAAGTTCAATTTGTTGCTCCATTGCTAGACAATAGTAATTTTGTAGAATGTGGCATGAAAGGGGTTTTATGTAGATCTATTAATTTATCATAAGGGTCCATATGCGTTTTGTGGGTTCTTGGAATAAATAGTTTCTCAAATTGGAATATAAAAGAAGTGTGGCAATCAGGGCTTGGAGGTGGATGTTTCAGAAGGCTTAAAAAACCTTGATGGTGGACATTTTATGGACAAAATCTATTTTGCATGTGTTAAGATTCTATGAGCAAGTTATAAATTTTTTTGATACATTGATAAAATCAAGTTCCAAGAAGGGAATCTGATTGACAATATTGATGAATTGAGCATGGGCATATTTCAGGATAGTGTGTGGTGTTAATGAGGTTATTGACAACATCAAGTCCCACTAGCACAATTGGTTGAGGATGGGCCTCATTAGTAAGGCGAACCAGGATCAAACCTCACGAGGGGTGGTCATGCCCTGTGCTAGGGGGAGGAGACATACTAAAACAATCCAATCAGCTAAGGGTTGGTGTGGCCCAAGCCGGGTGAAATCCCTAGGTGACTTTGACGACTTAGATGCCCATGGTTCGTGGCTCCTCAAGCCACAGGTCAAGCCTGGAGGATCACAGACAACTTGACAAACAAACAAACAAAAACAAGGTTCTTGACAACAGTGATTGAACAACAAAGCAGTGGATATGTAGTGCAGTAATTAAGTGTAGTGGCTAAGAAGCATAATATATTTTGCTATTTTATTTTATCTTAGGGGTGGTTGGGTGGTGCACAAAGGAGACCAAAGACTCCTTTAGGTTGTAGCATGAGAACATCATCAATCTTTAGGGTGGTAGGGTGGTGATAGGCTAGCAAGTTGGTGATTGCAGGGTGTTGGTGCATCCTTCCAGTTGGAGCTAATAAAATCAGGGGGTCGGTGCCACCTTCCAGTCATCGTTGGTAAATCAAGAAGTTGATTATTCCTATTGATGTAATATTCAAGATATATATTAAAAGTGTTTCGTGGCTTTCTCCCATTTGTGTTTCCATAAAAAAAATGGTGTCTATATATAATGTTATGCATTGTTGAATGGTGTTTTTAACTGTTAATGTCTAATTAAAATTATAAAAGGTGTACAAAATCGATTCACCCCCCCCCCCCCACCCCAATTGTTGGTGGATATTTCAACAAAGTCAAAACAAAGAAAAATGATTGTAAAGGGTGGAAAAAACAATGTTGAGGAAAGCGTAACTCAAGTAGATGCAAACGTGTTATGAACCATGCACCTTAAAAAATGATAAGTCAAAGAACACATTCCATTTCAAGAGTGGAACCTCCTTTTACAATTAATACAAGACAAAAAAAGATATAGTGATCATAATATTAGGTCTGCTTGGTGTGAGTATATATAGGAGACAAAGGGTACAATTATAATGAAAGGTTCTAGCCTATATAAGAATATAATAATAAAAATGTAATAACCCAATCTCTAAGGCTTCATAAGGGGTTTTAGGGTTAACATAGGGTAGGGCTTAACATGCCCCTCCCTTTCAAACAAGTGTTTTTCTCAACGCTTGACTAACTATAGGTGTTTATGCATGAATAACTCATTTTCCCATTTTGCCTCTTCCACTAGTAGGTTCTTTCATTTGATGAGGTACTCAGTAATTACTCGATTTTTCAGCTACTTAATCTTTGTTTCATAGATTATTCCTAGTTCTAGTATGATTTTCCCTTCTTCATTAATATTCAGTAAAACAGTTTGGACTGAGATCTTATCAACTATTACCTTCTTTAAGAAATAAAAATTGAAGATTAGATGTACACATGAAGATTTAGGAAACTCCATTTTGTAAGTCATACTTCTTATACTTTGCAACACCTTATAGGGGACATAATATCTCAGTGTTAATTTATCAGGCTACATATGCCATGAACCATCCTTTTTTGTAACAAACAACATTGGTGAAGAGAAATCTCTTTCATGAGGTTGAATGATGTCAACCTTTAACATTCCTTGAATCAGATGCTCAATCTCACTCTTCTTTGCATATTGATACCTATAAGGCCTTATGTTAGGTGGTACACTTCCACGCTGCAAATGCGTAGCATAGTCATGATCTCTAGCATATGGAAAACCTTTACGTATATCTTTGAATACCTTGGAATTATTGTTGATAACTTTTCAAAGATCCACTAGAAAAGAGTATATAGATGTTTGAACATCTAATGGGCACATTTGTGAAATTACACCATGGTGACCCTTTTTTAGCATTTTTGTCATGCTATTAGAGCTTATCACCTTAAAGGGTTTCCCTTGGATATATCTAAGCTCAATTTATTTTCCTTATGAGGAAAATATCATGAAAGTTATGAAAAATTAAGGGCCATTGTTCCCAATGATTGTAACCATTGGACCCACAGAACAACATCAACACCACCATCTGGATTGCACCTATGGGACTATCCAATAAATACTCCCCAATATTTAGCTTAATACTATATCACTTTCCTAAACAATTTATGATACCTGCATATGCAATCATTACTCTTAGGTGAGGACCAATAGCCTCTTTACTCCCTATTAGCCATAGGGTGGAGATGGTTTTCTTCAAAGTTCCTTGATGGATAGGGTGGAGGATTTCTCCTTGGATTTCTGAAAGGAGGATTTTTGAAGGCTTTTATTGTTGTGGTTGTTTTTTCAATGGGATTTTGGATTTTCTAGGATGGATGGAACCACTATGTTGTGATTTAAAGGGTGGAGATAACAAACCTATGGATTCCCCATGTTATTGTTGACTACTTAAATAGGTGGAGGGTGGAGGTGGGAGAACCTCTGGAGTTTGATTCCTCAACCAAAAGTCCCCTTAGCCTTTGGAATTTGTCTTGGGGTTGATAACTGCAAGTGAAGACTGGCTACAACTTATCTATGGTTGGGTGGAGAGTCGTTGTCCCAAACTTAGGATCCCAATTTTCAACTCAAAATAAGTATCGATATTGTATATCATGGGGTGGAGAACCTTATTTTGATATCGTATATCGTAATATCGTATATCGTAATATCATATATCATAATACAATATGTCATAATACTCCATCGCGCCATGAATTAGTGACCATGGGCATGGGGATAGTCTTCAATCACATGGGGGGCATGTGACCTGGCAGAGGTCCAGGGTAGGTGCCAATAAGGCACTTGGAACATTGTTGGTGGGTGAAGATCCGAACTGCAACAATAAGGGTGAAAATGGAAGCCTTAGCCCTAAGGGTGAGGCTGTAGAACCATATGACCACATATCAATAGAGAAATTTTGAGGTCTAAAATGGGCCTCCTAAGGAATACTATAAAATAATAGTGGAAATAATAAAATAAGATTAGATTACATCATCAAATTTTAAAGGGAAAAAGAAAAAACTATTTTTCAACTCGTATTTTCAACTTATCCCCCTACATTTTACTCAAATTTCGAGTGGGAGAACTCATTGGATGCATAATTTAATTCTTCATCCAAGGAGTACCCATGTTGCATACTTTTGATGGACCCTGCTACATGAAAAATGAGAAATACATGAAAAACATGTAGCAGGTTCCATCAAAAGTACGCAACATGGGTACTCCTTGGATGAGGAATTAAATTATGCATCTAATGAGTGCTCTCGCTCGAAATTTTGAATAAAACCATAGGGAGATAAGTTGAAAATAAGAGTTGAAAAAATATTTTATTTTTTAGTCTTTTTACTTTTTAAATCAAAAAATGGTGAATCATCCCCCATGGTTGGCATCATCATCTTGAATCCTATTGGTTCTAACAAAGTTGATTCTTGTTGTACATTTTTTTAGGCCCTTTTTAGACCTAAAATTTTCTCTAATGTGTGGCTGAGGGTAGAAGGAAAACTCGAATGGATGGCGGGAATTAATTATGAAATCAACGGTCGATAAATATAATGCGACCCTCCCCTTGTGACGTCAGTGAGGGGAGGGGGGTGGTGCTATTGAATGATAGTCATCAGATGGGTCGAGCGCATGCAAGTCGTTGGATTCCACCCTGAAACTGTGAGGTAAAACTATGATAGTGACCCCCCCTCCTTGTGACGCCAGTGTGGAAGGGGGGTGGCACTATTAGCTATTTGTCATTAGATAGATAAAGCGCATGTGAACCATTGAATTTGTATCCCAGAATCCCGAAGAAAATCCATGATAGTGACACCCCCCCCCCCCCCCCCCCTTGTGACATCAGAAAGGAAGGGGGATGGTGTATTCAAATCCTAGTCATTGATCGACGATTGTCGAGGGTCATCAGATGGTGGAGGGACACACACATATATATATATATATATATATATATATATATATATATATATATATATGTATATATATAGTGAGGAGTAAAATAGAGAATAAGGTCTTGAGACATGACACGTGGGGACCATGTGGCTGCCATGTGGCAAGAAAAGAGAGGTGGCATATTTGATTTAATAAGGATTTAGAAGACCCTAACTTGTAATCTTGGAGTTCTATTTAGATTAAATTTATATCACTGGAAAAGTCTCCCTGAGACAAATACAATGATGACATCCAAATTGAGTTTTGGAAACTTGGAAGAAGTAAAAAAAAAAGTCCCCATTTCCCTAACTATACCAAGGAATTTGGGTTAATATATAATCGCAACAGTGTATGTATATATATATATATATATATATATATATATATATATATATATATATAGATATAGATATGCATATTCTCAGCCTTCTGCCATATGACGATCAACGTTAATATATATTCGGCCCTTTGTGATCAATGGCCATTAATTAAAAACACAGCCTCCCTTCTTGTGGTCCTCCCTCATCTAATTTCCCTCAAAAATCGTATATTAATGGCTAGGATTTGAACACACCCCCCCCTTACTGACATCACAAGGGGAGGCATCATTATCACGAATCCGCTTCGAGGTGTTGGGCTACAATATGATGATTCACACGCACTTGATCCATCCGACGGCACACAGTCAATAGTGTCAAACACCCCTCCCTTGTTAAGGTCACAAGGAGGGGTGTGTCACTATCACAGTTCTTCCTCACAATTCTGGTGTGGAATCCAATATCCTGTGCACGTTCGGCTCATATGATGGCTATCATTCAACATCGCCACCTCCCTCCCCTCGCTAATGTCACGCAGCGAGGAGGGGGTTGCGCTATTTTTATCAACCGTCAATTTATAAGTCAATCATCGCCATCCATTTGAGTCTAGCTTCTTCCCTCAGCCATGATATGTGGTTATATGGTTCTACAGCCCGACCCTTAGGGCTATGGCATATATTTTCTCTTGTATCGTTATGATTTGACTCGTCGCCCACTAGCGATGTTATGGGTGCCTTCAAACCTCTATTGGACCTTCCACCAGGTCACATGCCTACCATGTGACTGAGGACTATCCCCACGCCCAAGGTCACTAATTCATGGTGCGGTGGAGTATTACGACATATCGTATTATGATATATCCTATTACAATATAACATATTACGATATATCGTATTATGATATATGATATCGAAATCATGTTCTCCACCCCACAAGTGCTTTGTGGATTAACGTTACAACTAATCATGGCCTCAACATATGAATATGCAGGCACATATTTCATTTCTCAGGCTTAAGGCATAGTTACCTATACATAGGACATGTTCAGGATAAGCACTCCTACATTAATCCTATTTAATATTAGAGAGGGCATTTTCAATTGCAGTGTCTAACCATTCACCATTAACATAACAAATTTAACTATGCATATAGCCATGGCTTAGGAAGTACGTCTATAATGTCAAAAACTCAACTCAACGACGTTGCTCATATATATACACATGTATTTATGCACTTCTATAATATATGTGCATATTCTCCCTCCTGCACACAACCATTAGTATAAAAATTCCCTGTATTTTTACATTCATGGCAATGAGTTCCATACACCTCGGATTATCAATCATACTGATTAATTTAATTAGTGTTGGAATGATGATACAATTTTTCTTATACATGCCCATTGTGTCTTGAGTCATCATTGTTTCCTACCAATAGTTAAGCTCAATATTTAATTAATTTGAGATAAATTATCATACCTTCACCCAATGTTTATCCACACCGACAATACAACTGTAATCATTATGTGCATACAACACTTATGTGTGTGTGTGTGTGTGCATATCTTTCCCTTGCATAAAGAATGTTAGTGCAGGACCACAACCACAACTTAGAAACTAGTTATCAGAATCGCATTCCTTTAATCGCAGGAAAACCATGCACCTTTCATGCAATATACGATTAGCTTAATAGTATAAACATAAATTTCATGGAAAAGGTTACATATGAATATACTTATATTGAGTTGAAAATTGAGAAACTAAGTTTGGGACAACGACTCTCCACCTAACCATAGACAAGCTACAACTAGTCCTCACTTGTAATTATCACCCCCAAGCTAGATTCTAGAGACTGAGTGGACTTTTTCTCTAGGTACCAAAATCCAATTGCTGATTGAAACAAGGATTCTAAAGGTTATCCCACCTCTATCCTCAAACTCTTTAAGAAGTAAACAATAGAAGAGGGAGTATAGAGGCATGCTATCTCCACCCTTTAAATCCATAAACACATCCATCCATCTTGTAAAATCTAGAATCGCACTACAAAAATAACCATGAGAAGAAAAGCCTTCATAAATCCTCCTTTTAGCAATCCAAGGAACAATCATCCACCCCAACCATGAAAGAACTCAAGAAAAAACCATCTCCACCCTCTGGCTAATAGGGAATCAAGAGGCCATTGCTCCTCACTTGAGAGTAATTTCGTCTTGCCTTCTTGCCAACCAAAATTGATATCCCATTTTTTTCTCCTTTGTTGTAAGACTTCAGGGAACTTTCTCTGTTGTTGACCCTTTAATGGTTCTATTTTTTTTTATTCAAGGAAAAACACAAAGACCCCTCTTACTTGTTTCACAAGTTGTGCATGAAATTTCCCAGCTAGCATCTAACTCCAAGAATGTTCTCCTCTATCTCTCACATACCTCATTGTTCTAATGCGCTTACTGTCCTTTTTCCGCACTAATTCTTCAGAACTTATCCTCTCGTTTTCTAGTTGGCACCTAACTCCAGGAGTCACCACGTTCTCCTTCACATATGATTTTGTTCAATTGATCTTATTTTCCTTTATCCCTTGTGCAACCCTCCAGACAGTTACCCTTGTTTTTAGTAGAATCGTCCTAGCCCATGGGGCGGTGCCCTGTCTTCCTCCCCACCATCTCCTTCTTTACTAGCTTTTATATCCAACCAACAACCCACTTCCTCCTGCTTTCTTTGGCCTTCACAACTCAACGATGTTGTCATCCCTGCATTAATTTTGGTGTCCTTTTCTCGAGTCCATTTTCCTCCAAGAAAGCATGGTCCTTGTCATGTCGTCCATCTCCTCTTAATTGTATAATTCCATCCCATTAAATATGCCCACCTAACAGTCCCTTGGTTTTCATAACAAATTAAAATAAATCCCAAGCAATTTTCCATCCTCTGCTCTATAATTTCTATCCCTTTGACTTAACCCATTTTTTTAATCAATATTTACACTGTATACATAAGTGGAAAATAATCAGGGTTGTCACATACTTTTATCCTTTGATTGGTTATTTTGAGTGCTTTATTTGCCATAACTTTTGACACATCGTAGCTAATTGTAGAAGCATATTTTTCAGACTGGGTTCTCCAACAAACAATCAAGGAAGAAGACTTCCCACTAGAATATCATGTACTCTTAGGTATACAAGTTTATTTAATGGTTGTTGTTTTTCTTGTAATTCATTTGGACATGAGGCCATAGATTCAAAATCATATGGAAATGAAAGGAATATAAGGAAGATATCGTATATGTACAATGGTTTTAGAATACATGATTCTTTTGTCCCCTTGTTCGGTCACATAAGATGTTATACATGCAATAAGTTTGGACACATTTGTTACCAGGAATAGTGTCTATATAGAACTGCTAATCCCACTAAGGTTGGTAGCTACCTTAGAAACAAACAAAGTAAAACTACTTTCATTTTCCTTTACGAGAGATAGATGAGAGAAGAATAAAGGAGACCAACCTCTGTCTTGCGCTTGGTTCCTTGCTCAATTCCTCTCTCTTCTGATAGTCCTTTGCTGCTTGCTTTCTTGTATACCCAGCTTCACAAAGTACCTGTAGAATCAAAGCAACATAACACTATACGAGAACATAGATCTATTATCATAAACAATCTAGGATCAGATGTAAATTGACCATACAAATGCATAAAACATGGATCACACAAGAGTATGGAGGAAAACTTGAATAGCTTTATTGATAATCAAGAAAGAGCCAAGAGAGTTACAACCAATTGTTTTGAACCAGCATCATCCTCTCATCAAGAAGCCCTTCTTCACCTCATGAAAAGCTTAGATCACCCAACACTATGATGTTGCCTCAAGAAACCAACAACAATTCCTTACAAGATGCAAAATTCCAGCCTCTGGATCTCTGGGATGAGGGATCCATATATAGATGTCTGCAAGGGAGGTGAGTCAGCTTTTGAGATTTGATTAGTGTCTTCCCTCTGATAGTTCTTGCTTCCACTTGGAGATTGATGATCTCTTACTCATCCCTGGTCGAATTCAGAGAGGCAAGTGTCACAGGAGAAGTTTCTGGAAGATTCCATGCTTCTCCACCTCGCGGATTGACATTGCCATTTGTCCCTTCTCGCCCATCGCACCCCATAGAAGGGATTTTTGAAATGAAACGCACCTACTATGTGTATTTAGGTGGGATGCAACGCACTTTGCCTATGGAGCAGGTGAAACGGTCCAGTTTTGACGAGTTCTAAGTAGTTTTTCATGGAGAACTTCTGGGAGAAGCTGTAATTAGTTGACCTTGTTCTTTTAGGGGTTGGAAAAACACCTTTAGGGACTTAGGAGCACTTGGTTTATGGACATTTTATGCTTAGGGTTGCAGTGCCCAAAAATGTCTATAACAGTTTCCCCCTAAAGCATGAGGTCGTTAATCTTTTTGATGTGGGGTGAAATGCTTTATCATGAGGATCCGAAGTTCTTTCAAGCTGGAAGGAGACCTGTAATAAGATACAATACAATACATTATCTTCATAATATTTTCATGATCTGGCTGAGGCAGGCGTTCCCATGCTCAGCTTTATAAATTCATTTTCATGTACATAGGACAAACAATCGTCTGAGTGTAGATTGATGATTCTGGTAGAGCCATCATCCCTTAGATTGGATGATTATCTGTGCAGCAATGATGTACATTTGATGTCTTTATTTTCCTGAATATATATCGTAGCCCGGATGGATGAAACTAGATCCATGGTCTTCAATCTCATTCGATCTTCACTCAAAGTACAAGTCGATCCGTGTGAGAGATGTTCTGGAGTCAAACATGGAAAGACATCGCCTGATTACCAGCCAATGATGTAAGTTGTTAACAGGCGCGAGAGGAATCACCGATAATGATAATGATCCTCAAGGTACTGCAATACAATTCACGTGGTGTGAATAAGGGACTTGGCGTCGAACACCATGCAAAATCTTTCGGTCGAAGGCCATTGATGTAAACCTGTCGCCGGAAGTGAGAAACTTGCCATTGAGGCATGCAAGCTTCAAATTACTGAAAGGGGTGTTCCCAGATCGACTTCTTGGATAATGAGTTGATGTCGACAAGAAGCGATCTGTCATAGGAGGGCCTTAATGAATCCTACATCAATGACATGGAACGGAGCAAATGATTTTAATGGAGGTGAAAACGATCTGGTGATATAAGGTTCAGGGTAGCGGTCATGAAAGAATGGAGCGTAAATGTATTGCAGCGGGTGAGACACAGGTGGATTCTCTGAGTGACTTCTCTTGAACATATCAGCGACACTGACATGATGGATTGGTAGCATTAACCCCAAATGTGGATGGTGTGATCTGACCATGGTGATGTGACCGGTGAATGAAATAACCCAACCCGACTTGGATGCGGAGTGAAAGTGTCATGTTCAAGAGCGACTTGCTACCAACAAAGTTTCTTCAATTTTTCTTCCAAATTTTTCCCCAGTCATTGTTGACCAGTACCTCTTTATTTTTTTCAAGCTTGAGGAGGATAACATATGCTTGTTCTATAATTTTCCCTTTGGGCAAACCCATCGCTATGTTTTAACGAGCCTAGCGATAGTGAAACTCGTTCTTGTCTGTTGTGGACAACTTTGTCGCTATTAGGTTTTAACGAGTTTAACGACAAAGATAACTCGGTCCTTTTCAATTTTAGAGAGTCTGAAAAGGGACATAAAGGAAACTCCAAAAATCCTTTTTCGTCATCTAATCCCTTAAGTCCGAAAAAGTATAAAACAATATAGAAGGGACGAATTTTCGATACTTTTAACGAGCCGAACAAAACAAGCGTTCGATCTTTTTGTGTAATAATCCCTTAGGTCCAAAAAGATTAAATTCTAGAGGAGGGATAGCACTTCCGGTCACTTTAACGAGCTGGAGAGGCCAATGGCTCGAAAATCTTTTCATATTTTACGAGTCATTTGAAAATAGCTTAAAGGAGACTCGTTTTGTGAGGAATGAGTGATGAATTCGGGTAGCAGCTGATTCCAGGTAAGGTTTGGAATTTCCCAATCACGGCAGTGTTACAAGGATGGATAACAGGATCACTCTTCGTAGTTTTTCCTCAAAAAGGGGTAAACAATCAAGTGGAGGTGAATGATCGGCCAATACAAAGTGGAGGTGATGATGAGAACACGACCAAGGCTTCAAAGGCGAAGTACTACATTCACGATGGTTATTTACCGGAAATTGGTTCTTTTTTTAATGAGCTTAAACGCTGGGGGAAAAATTTGCTCATTGCTTATGTTTATTTTTTAACGAGCATGAAGTCCGCGTTAAAACTGCTCGATTAATCCAGTCGTATAATAAGAATGTCTCATATACAAAAATGGCATTATTTCAAAGCTTTGCCCCACATCCTTTCTTTATGCAAGTTAAGAAACGACCAATCCTACGAGTTTAAAGGGTTAGAGGACCTACAAATTTAAAAGAATAAATGGTCACTCTTTGCTTGCATGCCAAAAGGGTTGCATGCCCCCAGGTATAGAGACAGAGTTTCAAGGTTACCCCGCAATTTCTCGGACAAAACATTTGTTTTGCCAAAAAGGCCTACCTCTTTCAGGTTACCAAAGATTGTTCTATTTGTACCACAAACAAAACACTTCTTCGGCGATGTCTACCGAAATAGACAAAGGCGAGTGGCGCAGATGCCACCACTCACATAACTTTGACGAGGGAACCTTATTCCAGTCTAACCCCCTTTCCAATTGCGGACGAGAGTGTCAGACTAATCATATATCCTTCGCGGAAACCTATGCTATACCTGAAGTTTTCCTGCCGAAGCAGACCAGGGTGTATGCCCCCTTGGTTTCAGTCATGTCCCCCGAATCACTCGCGCTCATCGGGTGGACGGACTGGGGATTGATGAGACATTCCTTGCATGAAAATACCATTCAATGATGGTATATGACTATTTTCTATACGTGAACCAGGGAATGAAAGCTGGTCTACGAGCTTGACCACTCTTCCTTCATGCGGAAAACACATTACTCTAAAGAGTGAGGAGACAATGGCTCCCATGCAATAAATATAGTCTCGCCCAAGGAGTAGATTATAATCCAGGGGTCCTTGGACTACCATTACGTTCATGTGAACGGTTTTCCCTCTCAATGTTATGGGTGCATTGGGAAGGATCCCTAACGGTCGACTGGTTCCTTTGTCAAAGCCTGTTAGATTTCTCATCTCAGGCAAAAGCGATGGCGAACCAAGCGCTTGCCAAGCAGTCGAGGAAAGGATACTCACAGAAGCCCCTTCATCTATGATGGTACCGGCCATAACCATTCTATATATTTGAGCAATGATTCGGAATGGTATACTAGCCGGTAAATGGGGTCTGCCTAGTAGATTCCAGTCAAAGGAAACAACTAGGTTGCTTGGAGGTGGGACTGAATAGATGGTCAGGTACGACTCTGACGAACTTCCTTCCTGCGGTAAAGGAATGGGTAAATTGCCCCCATGTTCATCAGAGTATGTGCTTACGAAAAGAATTTGGATGGTGTCGCCTTTATTCTCTTCGGTGACTGTATCATCTGAAGATGGAACCTATGAAGGCAAGACCGGGTCAACTGCCACCTCGACCTTTTGACTTTCGTCTGGTATGGATTTAGATGGTTTTTCTTCAGCGATAGATACTTCGGCCGACCACCTAGGCGGGTCAGCCAGATTTTCAACTAGTGACGGACTTGGCAAGAGTTTCTTATATCCAGGAGGGAACCGTAATGGTGAAACCAAACGGTTGTCCAAAACTATTTTAGCCTCCTCTAAGAAGGGACAACGGCGGACAGCATGATCGCCTTCACACAGTTTACAAGGAAATTTGAATTTTCCTTTTTTTCCAAGGGCTTCACTTTCACTAGTCGACGGTGTATTTTGAACATGATCATCAGAGGTTGACGACATCGGGTTGTGCAAACGAGGAGACCAGTCCCTTAAGATCTGAGGGATGCAAGGACAATCTCTATGATAGTGGTCTCCTTTGCAAATGACACATGGCGATTTAGGCCTGGTCAGCGCAGTGTGTGGATTTTCGCTAGACAACGCTTGGTTACCCCTTTTCGCCTTTGGCTCCTTCTTCTTCTTCTCTTTCTTCTTCTTTTCCTTCTTCTCAGGTACTTGATTTTTGGCTTTTCCAGCTTTATCAAGCAAAGAGGAAGGAGGAGAAGAAGAATTGGATGAAGTAGAGAGTTGGGGGGTAATCCTGGAATCGTCTAGTTGCTGACTCAATTGTTCAGGAACCGCGGTGTTCTGAACGACAGAGGTTGATAAAAGCCATACGTGCAAGCCTATTGTCAATCCTGGAAGCGACAATGTGGCCATATGGGGTGCACCAACATCTCCCCAAGATGAGAAGGGACTAGGATTTCCTCCAAGGGGAACTCCTTGGTTGGTGGACTCCATTTTCCTCAACCTAAGACCAACGTAGGAAAGGTGATAATTATTCCGTTTAAAATAAATTTTAGACACTTTGACACAACTTGTTTTTTCAATTTTAAAGAGTCGAGAAAAAACAAAAGATGACTCTAGTCGCCTTCGATTTTTAATGAGCCTGAAGTGACAAGTTATCAGATGGACCTTTTCCGTTAAAGAGTCTGAAAAGGAATGAAAGGGACTTCTCTGGAAATCTAGACACAGGGATTACCAAACCAATTGCAAAACTGCAGAATAATTTTTATGGTACGGCAGTCAATCTTCCCGAATGCTATGTTCAGTGCATTGCGATCAATAGGGCGGCAGACACGGCTTCCTATGGATAAAGGATTAAGCCTATTGTGGTCTCCCAAAATATACTCGACGGTACGTGGGAGCACAAGTCCGTGCTGGCACTTATCGTCTCAAAGTGGAGGAATCACCCAACCAACAGTGAAAACAACAGTTACCAGGCTTTACGACGCCGGAATAGTCTCTAACCTAGACTTCTAGATGTTGTGTGTTAGGTTCCAAAGCGTTGTTAGATTCATTAAATTTATTTTATAGTTGATCTTGCTTAAGAAATTTTCCTTTTAGGTTCACCATGTGATGTAGATGTACAATTCCTAAAATGCAATCTAAGATGATAAACAGTCGTTTTATCTTCTCTGTGCAATGAAAATCCTAGCTACTAAGGAAAGAGAAATGGCGTTCTTTCAGCAAAGAGCATAGAGCACACACTATATGCACTGTCCTAAATCAAACCAATCAAACAGTCTAAATGCAAATGCACATGCATGTATTTTTTTAGCCTTCTTAATATGTGAATGATAAAAAGAAAGCTAATGCGCAAATCTAAATTATTTTTTAAAGCGAAAATTACTAACAAGTTTCTTTTCAAAATCAAAATGAAGACAATGACAACACTTTGTGATTTGGAATTGAAAACTTGCTTTCAACACTAGAAAAACTACTAATTCAGATCAAATCAATGGTAACAGGGTAATCGACTATCAAGAACAATCAGATTCTCTTCTATGACTGAAAACGACACTTGCGACACTTTCCAATCAAGAAATGACAGTACAATTACGTTACTTCTTTGTAAAGGAGAACTGAAAATGACTCAAAAAATACATAAAAACATTTACAGTTCTTTGCACAATGGAGGTGGAATATCAGCAAGGAAAGGGGTTTAAAACAGAGGTATACTGACTACAGGCAGCAAAACTCCTGAATAGATATGAAAAGAGTGAACACAGAAACCAAAATTTAGGAACAATGCCTAGTCTAATCAGCGCACCTGCAACACATTGAAACTGAAATGCAACGCACCTACTACACTCAGGAAGTGTGTTGAATTTGAGATTCACAGAACAGACAGTGCACTGGACCAGGGACGAGACTTTGATTGGGTTTCGGGTCACAGTTTGTAGTTCAGTTCAGGGATTTTGGCTGAGCAAGTGGTAATCGGTAAATCAATCACATGGGTAGATCTAAGGAGGTTACTAGAGCCACCACAAGGGTAATTAGAGAGCTTGTAAATCAATTGTTTAAATCATAAATAAAACCCGGAGATTGACTGAAGCAGCGTTGATCTACTTTGCACTTGCATAGCAAATGCAGTTCGAAGGCTAGCTGGCTTGACTTCAAGCTCCGTCTATAAGTTTATAAAGTAAACAAATGTAGATGAACAAACAATCTACTCGCTCCCCAACGGAGTCGCCATTTTGTTACCAGGAATAGTGTCAATATAGAACTGCTAATCCCACTAAGGTTGCTAGCTACCTTAGAAACAAACAAAGTAAAACTACTTTCGTTTTCCTTTACGAGAGATAGATGAGAGAAGAATAAAGGAGACCAACCTCTGTCTTGCACTTGGTTCCTTGCTCAATTCCTCTCTCTTCTGATAGTCCTTTGCTGCTTGCTTTCTTGTATACCCAGCTTCACAGAGTACCTGTAGAATCAAAGCAGCATAACACTATACGAGAACATAGATCTATTATCATAAACAATCTAGGATCAGATGTAAATTGACCATACAAATGCATAAAACATGAATCACACAAGAGTATGGAGGAAAACTTGAATAGCTTTATTGATAATCAAGAAAGAGCCGAGAGAGTTACAACCAATTGTTCTGACCCAGCATCATCCTTTCAGCAATAAGCCCTTCTTCACCTCATGAAAAGCTTAGATCACCCAACACTATGATGTTGCCTCAAGAAACCAACAACAATTCCTTACAAGATGCAAAATTCCAGCCTCTGGATCTCTGGGATGAGGGATCCATATATAGATGTCTGCAAGGGAGGTGAGTAGCTTTTGAGGTTTGATTAGTTTCTTCCCTCTGATAGTTCTCGCTTCCACTTGGAGATTGATGATCTCTTACTCATCCCTGGTCGAATTCAGAGAGGCAAGTGTCACAGGAGAAGTTTCTGGAAGATTCCATGCTTCTCCACCTCGCAGATTGACACTGCCATTTGTCCCTTCTCGCCCATCGCACCCCATAGAAGGGATTTTTGAAATGCAACGCACCTACAGTGTCTATTTAGGTGGGATGAAATGCACTTTGCCTATGGAGCAGGTGAAATGGTCCAGTTTTGAAGAGTTCTGAGTAGTTTTTCATGGAGAACTTCTGGGAGAAGCTGTAATCAGTTGACCTTGTCCTTTTAGGGGTTGGAACAACACCTTTAGGGACTTAAGAGCCCTTGGTTTATGGACATTTTATGCTTGGGGTTGCAGTTCCCAAAAATTTCTATAACAACATTGCAAAGGAGTGTAGGAGAAATTCAATAACTTCTTTAATACAATTCAAACAACAACAAGAAGTTATTCAAAATAGGCAGTTGAACAAGAAATCAAAAGAGGATCCTTTTAACAAAAGGTTGGAAGAAGAGGTCTCTATCAGCAGTCAACATAACAAGTATGGAAGGAAAAGGAAGAGAGACACGTGAATTTTGGCCTAATATTATGTGTGCTAGAGGAAGATGGTCATTGGTACATAAACAATGGATGTTCTCATCATATGTCTAGAGATAAGAGTAGATTTATCTCTTTAAAAAAAACAAAGGTGGTAATGTTATTGTCAGGTACCTATAATACTAGTATAGCCCCTTATTGTTATTGTTGGTGTAGCCCCCCTTATTTTTATTGTTGTGCCCATGTAGTCCCCATATTGTTATTATTGTGCCCCATAGAAGCCCACTATTGTTATTGTTGTGCCCTTACATTATCACTTTTATGTAGGCACTGATTATATTATGACCCCTTAGACTCTTATATATAGACAGGAGGTTTTTTCACTTGACTCACCCAAAAATTGTTCATTTATGTAATGTAAAGGAGGTTTTCCCCTCGAATAGGATAATTTTTAAGTCGTTGATCTATCTATTTGTGAGCTAGTTGCATAACATTTGGTATCGGAGCTTTGGATTCTAGGGTTTCACTGCTTCAAACATGGCATTGTGGAATTTTCACTATAACGTTTTTTATACAACGCTTCAGACACTGAAATTGTAACTACATGGAGCTGAAATATTGATGAAATTCGTGTACAAATTTCAGATCTTGTGTCCCTATATTTTCGGAGATATGATCCGAGGAAGTTAGGGTTTTTGCAGGCTCCATAATTCCATATCAAACAGGTGACCTAGGGAAAATCATCATAACTTTCTCTCTAAGCATCAGATTTGAATTTCGTAAAAAGTGATGGGAAGAGAACAGACTATATTTTTTTGGGTATCATTTCCAGTGCCTAATGTTGAAATAGTGACACGTGTCACTCCGTACAAATTCTCTCTACTGAATTAGTTGCACCGAGAGGCGCTCTACAACCCAGTATGGGGGTATGGAGGTAGATCTCATGTAAATGTAAACGTAAACGTAAATGTAAATGTAAATATAAACATAAACATAAACATTTAACATGTAATGGGGGTAGGGGTATGGGGGTAGATCTCACATAAATGTAAACGTAAATGTTAAATTTTCAGATTGTTCAATGTTGTATCAGTTACTGTAACCCAATTTATCCTTTTTATTAACGATGCATCCAATTATTAGCATCATGATCAATCATAAACGTAAATGAAGAATGAACAACAGGAAAATTGATAGAGAAGACAATAACACACAACCATAAGAGACAACAGATTGGTCCAAGACCAGGGAAAAACCCCACAAGGGGGAAACCCTTTCAAATATTCTTCTTCTTTAGTAGATCACCATAAAAGGTTACATCAGTGAGTATAATGAGCCCAATACATATAATAAACAGTAGGTAGTAATAAACTACATCTACAGATCTGTTATAATAGCATAGATACTCAGATCTACTGATCTACATCAGAGAAACCTGGATTCACATAGCACTGATGCCAAGATGTCAAAACCCCAGATTTGAACTAGGTCGCTATCATCGACATTTTCTGTGTGCGACGAAAAAATTTAGGGTCGCACTCACGAATACAGTATGCAAACAACTATAACAACAAAGTTTCTCCCAGGAGGTCTTTATGCCTATGACTATGGATCTGAACAAAAAATATCCAAATTCTCTCCCTTGTCGGGTTTTCCGAGTGATCGATCAAGGAAAAGTCGCACTCATACAGTGCTATCCGAGCGACCGACAAAGAAAAGTCACTCCCTGGGCTACCTGAAGCCAACGACCAAATACCGGAATCTTCTGAAGGAAAAGTCGCTCCCTTTGAACTACCGCTCTACGACCAAAGAGCCAAGTCGCTCTCTTACCCACTCTGTGCTAGTGACTATGGACGAAAAAATTCATATCTATGCTAGTGACCGAGATCTAGAATACCCTAACTCAAAGCGAACCTTTTGCCTGTGATCTCGAACCCAATGAGGACTTCCGCTGATGAACCTGTGTGAGCCAAGGAAAAGTAGAAGAAATAAAAACATAACTTAATTGTGTGTCCAAATGAGCTTGAGGTCGCTTCCTTTTATAGGCTTCTTGAGGATTTACTGGGGGTTAAGAATGACCCAAGCATTTACCCAAGTGGTTAGGGCTAACCCATTCCATAATGAATGAATTAATAAAATAATTTAAAACTTAACTTTCGCTTAACCGAATCAAGTGATATTTAGGTCCATTTTGATCCTCTCGAAAAGAGGAATTTAATGCAAGCATCATCTTGGTCATCTGAGTTGTCCAATGTGGAATTTTACCGCAGTTGCAAAAATTAACACTCCCTCTCAACTAGGGAGAATTCCACTTGCCCTTATCTTTATATCATCTTGTCAAGTTGTTGTAATGCTTGACTATCTCTGCTCAACTCTAACTGCTAAAACTTTCTCTTATCTACAAGAAGAATAATTTGTTTCTGGAGGGGAGCTTAGTCTACCACCCTTTATCCATTAGGTTGTTATCTAGAATCTTTGTTATCAGGCTGCCACCCAGAGTATCATCATCAATCGTCATCGAAGAGTACATCATCAAGGAGCAAATCTCAACCTGGAACCATGTTGGGGAGCAATAGCTTCCACCCATACCGAGCAATAGGTTAACTCTCATCATAGGGGATTACATCCTCAACCCTGAAATCTCATCGGGGAGCTTACTCTCAACCTAGAATCATGTCGGGTCATCTCAACCCATCTTATTTCCTACTGATCTTCCCATCAATGGTAGAGCACCTGCATCATAATCAACTTGTGTTGTACACCCCAAGTACACTCTCAACTCATAGGCCAAAACGAGGAGCGGTATTACCATCAAGTTGGCCTACTTGAGGGTAGATGCCGACTAGGGTATACTTTACAAAGACCAAGAGGGGAGAAACATTCTTCAAACCTGGGTAATACATAGGGTACCACCCTATTTTCCAAAGATCCCTCAACCCTGAGAGACTTGTATCTCAATTCCTCACCCTGGGAGCTCAAGCAGGGTGGGAAGAGCATCCTTAGTGTCCTCGATCAGCATTGCCCCTTATCCGGAGGGGATACATCCATCATTCCAATTTATTCTCTGAAGAGTGATAACTTTCTCTTCAGTAATGCCTTGGTGGGAATTTACGCAATCTGGTCATTTGTTGATATGTGATGGAGCTCGACGGCTCGTCTCTGCACCATATATCGAATTTCAATATGTTTGGACTTGTCATGGAACACATGATTTTATACCAAATGAGTCCCACTCTTGTTGTCACAGTATATTACTGTGGTGTCTAAGACCTACTCAAACAGCTCTCAAAAGAGCTTTCTTAACCATACTTCCTTACAGCTTGCCATACTAACGGCAATATATTCTTCTTCGGTTGTGCTCAATGCTACATACTTTTGTTTCCTGCTCATCCAGGATATCATGCAAGATCCAAGGCTAAAACAACATCCGGATGTACTTTTCCTGTCGAAAGTATTTCTGACCCAATCAACATTAATATATCCATGAAGTTGAACATTTCCTGCAGAATATCTCAGGACAAGTGTAATTTACCCATGAAAGTATTTCAATATGTGTCTAACAGCTATCCAATGTGATTGGTGGGGCTCGATCATAAAGTGACTTAGAGTGTTTACTGCATAGCATATATTTGGACGAGTGTTCACAAGGAACATCAGAGCCCTAATTAATTATCTATACTGAGATTAATTTTCTAAGTCTAGTCCTACAACATATCCACATAATTCTTGAAATTTATTTCCATAGGAGTGACCATGGATCTACATTTAGTCATTCCAAATATTTCCAGCAACTTTACAATGCATTTACCTTGCGAGCAAAAAATTTCACCAGACTTTTGCCATACTTCAAGGCCCAAAAGGTAGTGCATAATACCAAGGCCTGTTATGAAACTAGCTCACAAAAGATCGAAAAGATAGATCAACACCTTAGAAATAAGCCTCTTTTAGGGGGAAACCTCCTTTACATTACACAAATGAACAATTCTTAGATGATACAAATGACAAGGCCTCCTTTATATATATAGGAGTCTAAAGGGTCATAATATAATCAGAGCCGACATAACAATAATAATTTAAGGGCACAATAATAATAATATGGGGACTACATGGGCACAACAATATAATAAGGGGGTTGTACTAATAACAATAATGGGTTACACTAGTAGTATAGGGACCTAACATGCCCCTCTCCTTCAAAAAGTGTTGTCCTCAACGCTTGAGTAGTTCTTGACGCTTCTGTACAAAATTCTTGTCCTCCCATGTGGAATATTCAGTGGGTAAGTTCTTCCACTTGATGAGATACTCTGAAATTGATCGATTTCGTAGCTGTCGGGTTCTTGTTTCTATGAATGTTCTTGGTTCCAATATGATTTTTCCTTCCTCGTAAAATTCTGACAATATTGTTTGAACTGGGATCTTCTGTAACTTTTGAATGAGCGGCCACACTTCTTCATCCTTTTTCCATTCATACCTTGCTTTGTGTATCCAATCTGGTTGGATAATAGAAATAGCACAAAACAATGCTTCCACATCCTCATCCTTTCTTGAGAGTGCATCTGCAACAACATTTTGCTTCCCTTTTTTGTATATGATTTCAAAGTCATAACCCAGCATATTTTTGACCAATTTTTTTTGTTCTTCTATAGATAATCTTTGTTCTAAAAAGTATTTAAGACTATCATGATCCATTTTTAACTTGATGTGTCTTCCCATTAGGTAAGGTCGCCATTTCTTAAGTGCATGTAATATTGCCAACATTTCCTTCTCATAAATTGCTTGCTTGAGATGTAACTGTAAAAATACCCAATCGCCTACATCAAAACTTCTTTCACTATGATGTTGATTTGCCTATTGTTTCATTCGATTCTGCACCAAAGTGGCGTTATCCTTTAAAAGTTGTAGAACTTGTTGGTGAGGCTCGATGTGATCTTTCACTGCTTGAATATTTTTCTTCTTGATATGTCCTTCTATCTTGAGAGTTTGAGGAGTGGTAATTTCTTCGAATGCATTACAATATATGGTAGGATTCATTTCTTGATGCTCGATGTGATATTTCACTTCTTGAACATTTTTCTTCTTGATATGTCCTTCTCTCTTGATAGTTTGAGGAGTGGTAATTCTGGCCAATGCATTACAAGATATGGTCAGATTCATTTCTTCTTTCGTGATGTGATATTTCACTTCTTGAACCTTTTTCTTCTTGATGTGTCCTTTTATCTTGAGAGTTTGAGGAGTGGTAATTCTTGCTAATGCTTTACAAGATATGGTCGGATTCATTTATTCTTTCTCTGGGGTTGGTTCCTGGTGTATATCCTCTTCTTTTGATGTTTCTTTATCATTTTCTTCCTCCTTTTCATAATCTATGTAAGATAATTTCTTCTCGACACACTTATGACCTTTAGTGTATTTTCTATCACAATTGTAACAAAGCCCTTTTGCTCTTTTTTCTTCCAATTGTTGTGGTGTCAACCTTGTAGGTTGTGGAAGGATAGGAGAAATAATACTTCCATCTTTATAGTTGTGAGGGGTAGACTTCCTTGTTGCCATAATTTTGCTTTGCACTTTTCTTGCCCTCTCTAATGAATCAGGTTCCCAATGACGAACCTCATGTTGAATGTTATCCTTTAAAGTACCTATGGAGACATCAATCCTCTGCTTCTCTGGAATATCATTTTCCCTTATATTCAATTTTTGAAAGTCCTCAATGTTCTCTCCCATTGAACAATTTTGTTTGAGATTCATCAATAGGCTAAAGAAGGTGTTGTTGTTTGTATCCTCATAATGTGATATCATTTCCTCCGTGAAAACTAACCACGTAACAAGTGGTTTACGAGAACAAAGTCCTTTATACCATAAAAATTGATCCGGTTCTAAATAATTAGATGCAATACGTACCTTTTGTAATAGTGGTACGCCATGTATATCAAAATATTTCTCCATCTGTAGTATCCAATTTACCGAATCCTTGCCATCAAACTTCCTCATCTCGTTTTTTCTTGATTTTAGGAGCTCGATCTTGAAATGATTGTAACTCTGTAATTTCAAATCTCCAAGTTCTAAAATTTCATCCTGTAGTAGACCTCAGAGTCCTCTTTCTAACCCCAAATGTCTGATCAAGATTGGATTCTGTAAGGAAGCATTATGTCAAATCTCCCATGATGACCCGATTATAGATTGGTTTAGTAGAGCGAACTTGTACGAAGTTCCACGTGTCACTGTTTCAATCTGTTATGAAACCAGCTCAAGAAAAGATAGAAAAGATAGATCAACGCCTTAGAATTCAGCCTCTTCGAGGGGGCAACCTCCTTTACATTACATAAATGAACAATTCTTGGATGATTCAAATAACAAAACCTCCTTTCTATATATAGGAGTCTAAGGAGTCACAATATAATCCAGCCGACCTAACAATAATAATATAAAGCCACAAAAATAACAATAGAGGGATTCTATGGGGCACAGTAATAACAATATGTGGGCAATGGGGACAAAACAATATTAATAAGGGGTATAACTACAATAGTAATGGGGTAATCACTAGTATTATAGGGACCCAACATGCCCCTCTCCTTCAAAAAAGTGTTGTCCTCAACGCTTGAGTAGTTCTAGATACTTCTGCATAAAATTTTCATCCTCCCATGTGGAATCTTCAGCGGATAAGTTCTTCCACTTGATAAGATACTCTGAAATTGATCGATTTCGTAGCTGTCGAGTTCTTGTTTCTGTGACTGCTTCCAGTTCCAATATAATTTTTCCTTCCTCGTCAAGTTCTGGCAATATTGTTTGAACTGGGAGCTTGTCGCATATAACCTTCTTTAAACATGAAACATGGAAAATTGGGTGCAATCGAGAAGTTGCAGGAAGCTCCAATTTGTATGCCATAGTACCAATCTTTTGCAACACCTTGTACGGACCATAATACTTTGGTGATAATTTATTATCCTTCTTAGCTTGCTTGAGGGACATTTTCTTATATGGTTGTAGCCGTAGGAATACCCAATCACCTACATCAAAACTTCTTTCACTGGATGTTGATCTGCCTGTTGTTTCATTCTATTTTGTGCCAACACAAGGTTATCCTTTAAGAGTTGGAGGACTTGTTGTTGATGTTCGATGTGATGTTCCACTGCCTGAACCTTAGAATTTTCTCTTAAATATGATGTGATGGATGGTGGTTGATACCCATAAAGTGCCATAAATGGGGTCATTTTTGTTGCTGTATGGAAGGAAGTGTTATACCACCATTCAGACAGAGGCAACCATTTGACCCATTGTGTCTGTTTATCAGATACAAAGCAACGAAGATATCCTTCCAAACATTTGTTTACTATCTCAGTTTTCCCATCAGATTGAGGATGATAAGATGAGCTATGAGCTAACTGAGTACCAAGACAAGAAAATAATTCTGTCCAAAACTTTCTAGTGAAAATGGGATCTCTGTCACTTACAATAATCTTTGGGTTTCCATGTAGCTTTTGAATTGTTTCCATAAATGCAGTAGAAATTGTACTGGCTTTAAATGGATGTGATAATGCACAAAAGTGTGCATACTTGGTAAGTCTGTCAACTACCACCATGATGACACTCTTTCCCTCAGACTTGGGTAAACTTGTGATAAAATCCATTGAAACCTCCTCCCAACGTTGGCTTGGAATGGATAAAGGTTGTAATAGACTCGGTGTCTTAATTGTTTCAACTTTATTTTGTTGGCAAACCAAACATTCCGCCACAAAATTTTGAATATCTGATTTAAGGCCATCCAAAAAAGATTCCTTCTTAACCCTGTGGTAAGTTTTTAAAAATCCCGAGTGCCCTCCTAAGGGAGAAGTGTGCAATTCCATAAGAATCTTTTGTTTTAGCTGGGAATTCTTACAAAGGTATAAGCGATCTTTGTACCATAACGAATCATTTTTCCAACTAAATGTATCAGACGTACTGGAATCTTGTTGTAACTTTCGAATAAGTGCCCACACTTCTTCGTCATTCTTCCATTCCTCCCTTGCTTCGTTTATCCAATCTGGTTGGATAATAGAAATGGCGCACAACAATGCTTCCACATCCTCATCCTTTCTTGAGAGTGCATCTGCCACCACATTTTGCTTCCCTTTTTTGTAGATGATTTCAAAGTCATAACCCAACATCTTTGTGACCCACTTTTGTTGCTCTTCAGAGGATAATCTTTGTTCTAAAAAGTATTTAAGGCTATCATGATCCGTTTTTACCTTGAAGTGTCTTCCCATTAGGTAGGGTCGCCATTTCTTAAGTGCATGGAGTATTGCCAACATTTCCTTCTCATAAATAGCTTTGCTTAAAAACTTTCCCTTGATTGGACGACTTTCAAAAGCAATGGGTCTTTCATCTTGCATTAGAACAGCCCCAATTCCATTTCCTGAAGCATCACATTCCACAATAAAGGTTTTTGTGAAGTCTGGTGTAGCTAAGACCGGTGCTTGGCACATTGCCTCTTTAAGATGTTCAAAGGCCTTTGTTGCTTCCGGAGTCCATGAAAATGCATCTTTCTTCAATAATGTTGTTAGAGGTGCTGCTATTCTCCCATAATTCTTAACAAACTTGCGATAATACCCTGTCAACCCTAGAAATCCTCGCAGATGCTTTATGGATGTGGGGATTTTCCATTCCTTAATGGCTTTAATTTTGCTAGGGTCTACCTTAACTCCTTCATGAGATACAATATGACCCAGATATTCCACCTCCTGGACTCCAAAGAAACATTTGGATCTTTTTGCATATAATTGTTTCTCCTCCAATAGTTGTAGCACCCTGTCAACATGTTCAACATGATCCTTCCAAGACTTGCTGTAGATTAGTATATCATCAAAAAATACTAACACAAATTTTCTAAGGAATGGTTTGAAAATTGAATTCATCAAACCTTGAAATGTTGAAGGTGCATTGGTAAGGCCAAAAGGCATGACCAAAAATTCATAATGACCCTCATGAGTTCTAAATGCTGTTTTTGGAATGTCTTCAGTCTTCATTCTGATTTGATGATATCCTGAACGAAGATCCAACTTGGTGAAGTAAATTGATCCATGCAATTCATCCAGTAATTCATCAATGACAGGAATGGGGAACTTATCTTTAATAGTGAGCTTGTTGAGCTCCCTATAATCCGGACACATGCGCCATGATCCATCCTTCTTGTGCACTAATACTACTGGAGCAGAGAAAGAACTTTGACTCGGTTGAATTATACCAGCCTCTAGCATTTCTGCAACCATACATTCAATTTCACTCTTTTGGACATAGGGATATCGTACGGCCTGATGTTTGGAGGAACACTTCCTGGAATCAGATGAATAGCATGATCATGATCACGCATAGGTGGGAGACCTTTGGGAGTCTCAAATACCTTGGAATGATTGTCCAAGACTTTTTGGAGATTTGGAGAAATAGATGATTCCGATGTGGAAACATCTAGCGAACATAATTGTGCAATTACACCTCTTTGCTCCTTTTTTAGAAGCTTTGTCATACCATTAGAGCTGATTATCTTTCCTGGTTTCCCTACAATACCCCTTAATTCAACTTCCTTTCCTTCCATAGAAAATTTGATGAAAAGTTCTTGAAAATTAAAAGCTATTGTACCCAAGGATTGTAGCCATTGGACTCCTAGTACAACATCAGCACCTCCCATTGGAATGGAAAGCATTGGGCTAGTCAATACATATTCTCCCATGGATAGCTTGATATTATGGCACTTTCCAGAGCAATTTATTGTTCCTCCATTTGCAATCATCACTTGACACTCTGGTGCTGGATATAGGAAGCAATTCAATTCTTTTGCTACCTTACAATGAATAAAATTGTGGGTGCTTCCTGAATCAATCAACACTATTACCTTTTTCTTCTTGATTTGTCCTTCTATCTTGATGGTTTGAGGAGTGGTAATTCCCACCAATGCATTACAAGATATGGTCAGATTTATTTGTATTTCATATAGGCTTTGTTCCTGGGGTATATCCTCTTATTTTGACCTTTCTTGCTCCTTTTATTATTCCTCTTCACAATCTATGTAGAATAATTTCTTCTCAGCACACTTATGACCTTTAGTGTATTTGCTATCACAACTGTAACAAAGCCCTTTTGCTCTTTTGTCTTCCAATTTTTGTGGTGTCAACCTTATAGGTTGTGGGTGACTAGGGGCAACAACACTTCCGTCTTTATAGTTGTGAGTGGTATGCTTCCTGGTTGCCATAATTTTGCTTTCCATTTTTCTTGCTAATCTGAATGCCTTCTCTAATGAATCAGGTTCCCAAAGGCAAACATCATGTTGGATATTATCCTTTAAAGACCCTATGAACACATCAATCCTATGCTCCTCTGGAATATCTTTTACCCTTATGTTCAATTTTTGGAACTCCTCAATGTGCTCCATTATTGAACCCTTTTGTTTGAGACTTATCAATTGGCTAAAAAAAGTGTTACTTTTTGTATCCTCATAATGTGATATCAATTCTTCCATAAAAATTGCCCAAGTGATAATTTTTTTACGAGAGCAAAGCCATTGATACCACACAAATGTATTTGGTTCCAAATATAAAGTTGCCATAGGTACCTTTTGTGTATTTTTCACATTATTGAGATCAAAGAATTGCTCCATATGTAATATCCATGTTGCGGGATCCTTGCCATCAAACTTCCTCATATTTATTTTTGGAATATGGTGGGTATTCAATCCAAAATTAGAGTCTATGGAATCATGATTAACATTTCTTTTGCTCTCATCATGAGTTTCCTTTACTACCCTTTCACCCTTAGTGACCCTTTCTTGTAGCAACTTCTTCAATTCTTCCATGTCTGTCTTCAAATCTATCTTCAAATCATCCATCTTAGCTTCTATGCCTTTCTTTAAACCATCCATCTTAGCTTCTACATCTTTCTTTAAACCATCCATCTTAGATTTTGTTCCTTTTTGTGCAAGTGATACTTGTTGCACTTGGTCTCGTAATTTTGCTATATCATGTTGCATTTCTTCCTCTTCTTCATAAGTCATGCTAGAGCTTTCAGGTTGCTTACTAGGTGTTTGCATTTTCTTTCCTCAGGGCATCAATTACCGATAATAATGCTTTACTATGCCCTTTGAATTCCTTCAAACCAAGCTTACGCAAAGAATTTAAAAAAAAACACTACACACCTTTTTTCACTTTGTAGAAGTCTGATATTGAATCTGATGTATCTCTGTAATTTCGAATCATCCAGTTCTAAAATTGTGACCTGTAGTAGCCTTCTGTGTCCTCTTTCCAATGCCACTAGTCTGATCCAAATTAGATTCTCCAAGAAATAGTTATGCACAATCTCCTGCAGTGACCTGATTATAGACTAGTTCAGTAGAGCAAACTTGTATGAAGTGCCACGTGTCACTATTGCGACCTTTGACTTTGAATAATATATACAAGAAAACTAAAATCCTTCCTCTTTCTGTAACTTCTTACAAAATTTCAATCCGATGCTCAGAAAGAAAGTTATGACGATTTTCCCCAGGTCACCTGTTTGGAATGTAATTCAGGAGTCTGCAAAAAGACCAACTTCCTCAAATCATATCTCCGCAAATATAGCGCGAAAAGCTATTAAATTTGGACCCTAGGTTCAGGGTGATTTCTTCTCAAATGGGTTTTTTTTTCAACTTTTGAAACGTTGCAGAAAAAAGGTTATATCGAAAATGCCACGATGACCTGTTTGGAGCAGCAAAACCCTAGAATCCAAAGCTCTGATACCAAATGTTATGGAACCAGCTCAAGAAAAGATAGATCAACGCCTTAGAATTCAGCCTCTTTGAGGGGGAAACTTCCTTTACATTACATAAATGAACAATTCTTGGATGATTCAAATGACAAAACTTCCTTTCTATATATAGGAGTCTAAGGAGTCACAATATAATCCAGTCGACCTAACAATAATAATATAAAGCCACAAAAATAACAATAGAGGGATTCTATGGGGCACAGTAATAACAATATGGGGCAATAGGGGCACAACAATATTAATAAGGGGTATAACTACAATAGTAATGGGGTAATCACTAGTATTATAGGGACCCAACACAACCTTAGGACCTAAAACCGATACACAGAAAACTAAAGTCCGTCTTCTTTCTGTAACTTCTTACAAAATTTCAATTTGATGCTGAGAGAGAAAGTTATGATGATTTTCTCAAGGTCACGTGTTTAGGATGTAATTTGGGAGCCTATAGAAACCCTAAATGTCTCAGATTATATCTCCGAAAATATAGCGAGAGAAGATCTGAAATTTAGACCAAGATTAACGAAGATTTCCTTTCAAATGGGTTTTAATTTCATAGTCTAAACCTTTGTAGGACAAATATTATAGCGAAAATTCCACGACGACCTTTTTGAGATGAAATTATGGAGCTTGCAAAAACCCTAACTTCCTCAGATCATATCTCTGAAAAAATAGCGAGACAAGATCTCAAATTTGGACACGACGTTCAGACTGATTTCTTCTCAAATGGGTTTTTGTTTTACCTTCTGAAACTTCGTAGAAACAATGTTATGGCGAAAATTCCACGATGTCCTGTTTGGAGCAGCGAAACCCTAGAATCCACAACTCTGATACCAAATGTTATGAAGCTAGCTCACAAAAGGATAGAAAAGATAGATCAACGCCTATGAAATAAACCTCTTCGAGGGGGAAAACTCCTTTACATTACACAAATGGACAGTTCTTATATGATACTAATGACAAGACCTCCTTTCTATATATAGGAGTCTAAGGGGTGTAGGAATTTACAGGGTAAGTTCCTTAGATAGAACGCCAAAGGACACCGCTCACAAACAGATCACAGATCAATACACTAGTATTGTTAACGTGGTTAAAACCCTCAAAGAGGGAAACAATCCACAGCCTAAGCCAATGTAGCCACTTTAGGCAATTTATTAATAAAAGAATGAAAAAATTACATAAGCTTCTCTCATGAAAGGTTACCCTACAAATGACCCTCCATGCTCTTTAAATAGAGATCATGGACCAATCGGGTGTTAAGCCATGGATCAAGTGTTGGTAATACCGAGGAGAGAATGAACCGTCGAATCACTACATATCGTGACTGTCGGATTGTAAGTTACAAAAGTACATAGTAAAGAAACACACTTTACCTAACTCTATACTTGACCAAGTTATACTTAACTACTTCCTATGTGTCGGAATATCCTAACATCCCCCCTTAAGAACAACTTGGGATATGATTGAAGGATGTACAAAGATGACACAATAGGAGAAGGAAGGAGGCACTAGAGCCTATCCCCCCTTAGTGACAACTTCCTGAACTCCAACCATAAATTGAAGTTTAGTAAACTTCGCCTCTATGAGAGCCTTTGTAAAGATGTCTGCAACTTGATCGTCTGTTGAACAATATTTCACTTCAAGAACATGGTCATGAATGAGATTTTTGATGAAGTGCATGTGTAGTTCAATGTGTTTATTACGCTGATGTTGGACTGGATCTTTTCATAGTTGAATGGCACTTTGATTATCGCACTAAAGTGTAGTCGGATGCTGCTGCTAAAAGCCAAACTCTGACAGGATCTGACGAAGCCACAAGGCTTCCTTACTAGCTTATACAGCACCACGATACTCTGCTTCTGTTGAAGAAAGAGAAATGGCACCTTGTTTCTTGCAAGCCCATGTAATAGGTCCTTAACCAAGAGTGAACACATAACCTACAATAGACTTCCGATCATCAGGGTCACCAACCCAATCGGAATCAGTGAAACCAACCAATAGAGGAGATGCTTCGGCACTATAATGAATCCCAAACTGAACTGTACCTCAAACATAATGAAGTATTCTTTTAGTTGCTTTCTAATGACTTTTATGTGGGTTTTGCATAAATCGAGCAACAAGGCCAACAACAAAGGAAAGGTCAGGACGAGTATGGGTCAGATACAAAAGTTTTCCTACAAGTTGACGGTATAAGGTAGCATTAACTTCAGGTGAAGTACAAGTGACTGAAAGTTTGGCAACAGACTGAAAGGGAGGAGGGGCTGGCTTACAGTCTTCCATGTGAAAATGGCGTACAATATCACAGGCATACTTGGACTGGGAAAGGGAAATACCTTCCTTGGATTGCAAGACTTGAAGACCAAGAAAATAATGTAAGTGTCCTAAGTCTGTCATTTCAAACTTCTCTTTAAGGCTGGAATTCACATGGTTTATAAGGTTGGGATCACTAGCAGTAAGGATAAGATCATCAACATAAAGAACAAGAATGATAAGGGACTTGCCCACTTTCTTGGTGTAGACAGTATTGTCAGAATGACACCTGGAAAAGCCAATTTCTAAAAGAAACCTATCCATTTTGGCATACCAAGCTCGAGGGGCTTGCTTGAGACCATAAAGGGATTTCTTAAGCCGACATACAAGGCTAGAGTTTGTTTGTATAAAGCCAGTAGTTTGTTCCATATAGATTTCTTCATGCAAGTCCCCATGTAAGAAGGTATATTTAACATCCATCTGATGGACTTCCCATTTGAAAGAGGCAACAAGGGAAAGAAAAATGTGGATAGAGTTCATTTTGGCAACAGGGGAGAAGGTTTTAGTGTAGTCAATGCCTTCAACTTGTGAAAAGCCCTTAGCAACAAGACGAGATTTATGTTTATCAACTTTCCCATCTGGTCCATACTTGGTTCTGTAAACCCATTTGCATCTAACAAGTTTTCGTCCCTTTGGTAGAGGAACAAGATCCCATGTATCATTTTACAATAATGAACGATATTCTTCATTCATAGCTGCTTCCCAATCTAGATGGCCTAAAGCTTCTACAAAGGTGTCAGGATCGTAATTCGCTGAAGCTTGAGCTAGTAAAGAAGAGGCTCTATCGAACTAAGAACGTGTACGTCGCTGATCTGTAGGATCACTGGCAAGATCACCTGCTGCATCCTGAGTAGCACGGACCCATTTTGGAAGCTGAAGAGCTAAAGGAGGATCCTGAGAGGGTGGGGGAGGATTGTCATCCTCGCTTTCATCATCTGAAGAAGAAATATTTTCAAAAGTAGAATAGATAGAAAGAGGTGGCACATCCGCCAAACTAGGCTCATAGGCCGATATATTTTCAGCAAACTTTACATCTCTTCTAATGATAACATTTTTGGACTTAAGTGGAATAAGTCTATATCCTTTGACATCTTCAGAATATCCAACAAAAATACATTTTTCACTCTTAGGTTATAAAGATTTATGTTTCTCATCTGGAATATGGGTCCATGCTTCACTTCAAAAAACACGAAAGTGACTTACATTTGGTTTAATTGAGCTCCATGCTTCTTCTGGAGTGATACTCTTTAAAACCTTAGTAGGAGTGTGATTTATTATGTAATTTGCACAGTTAATTGCTTCTGCCCAAAAATTAAGACTAAGTCCTTTAGATTGAAGCATAAAATTAGCCATTTCCTTTAAGGTGTGATTCTTCCTTTCAGCTACACCATTTTGTTGTGGAGTATATGGAACAATATGTTGCATTTGAGTTCCATTCTCAGTGCAAAAGTTGATGAATTTTTTGTTAACATATTCTCCGCCAGTATCAGATCTTAGCTTAAGAATTTGATGTCCAGATTGTTTTTCAACAATGGCCTTAAAGGCCAAGAACATGTTAAATACTTCACTCTTGAGTTTTAAGAAGTATACCCAAGTGCGTCTGGAGAAATCATCAATGAAATTTAAGAAATACATGTAGCCAGAGAATGAAACAACTGGAAGTGGACCACATAAATCACTATGCACAAGCTGTAAAGGGGTTGAGGCGTGCCAAGAGGCACGTTTTTCAAAACTATCCCAATGATATTTTCCGAGTACACATTCGAAACAAACACCATCTTTGCAAGATACCATTGGAAGACCTGTCACCATATTTTCTTTACATAGATTCTGAAGGGAGAGATAGTTTAAGTGACCAAATCGCTCATGCCAAAGTTTGCTCACTTCATCGTTATGAGCAACAAATACCGAGGGAATATTTGATGACCCAAAGTTGTTAAACTTATAGAACCTTGTAGAATCATTAGCAATGCCAATAGCTAAAATCTGTCTAGGATCTCTTAGGTCCTTAATTACAACATCGTGAGGTGAAAATTCAATGATTTTACCTTCACCTGAATGAGTTATCTGATATACAGATAGAAGGTTGTAGGATAAGGTTGGAACACATAATACATCATTAAATTGACCATTGTCTATATGAACAGTTCCAGTCCCTACAACACTAAGAGATCTATCATCACCAACATATATATTTTGGTGTTACAATCATTTAAAGAAGAAAACATGGTTGTGTTTTTGGCCATGTGATAAGAAGCTCCAAAATCAATGAGCCACTCATGAGAATGAGAAGAAGAAGATACATTTAGTGCATAGCCATACCGAGATGCTTGACAACCACATGCAGAAAGTGTTATTCCTAAAGATGAAGTTGAAGTTGAAGAGTACTCCAAATGGATGTTATGCTTCTTCATTGTTGCTTCCAAGGCTTCCATCTTCTTAAAGCATTTGGATTCTAAGTGGCCATCTCGATTACAAAAGTGGCAATGTCTATCAATCTTCTTCCCTTTGTTTTTATTTGCCTTATCATTTTGTTGAAATGGATTTTCATTTTGAGACTGGAATTGCTTATGACCCTTGTTTGGTTTAGGACCATTCCTTTTAGGATACGACTTCTTAGGTTCTTTGAATTTGGTTGCTGCTGAGAAGCTAAGGCTTTCTTAGAAGAGTTTTCAAGCTTAAGAAGACCAAGATGTAAGAGTTTTTCTTGTTCTCTTATTAAAGAATCACAAAAGGAATCAAAGGAAGGGGACTTGTAGGCTTTTCCTTGAGAAATGAATGCTTCTCTTGTAGAATGGAAGGTGGAAACAAACACAGAGTAGGCTAGTCCCAACTTAGTAAGAATGGAATAGATAAGGTTACTATCTTCTTTCTTAACCTTAACACCTTCCAAGAGAAGTCTAAGGGTCTTGAACTTGGACAAAAAATCTTCAATGGAAGAAAAATTATTGGGGTCCAATGTAAGCAACTCATTTTCAAGTTGATGGGCTCTAAGTTCTTTTTTAATTCCAAAAACTTTAGTGATATGTTTAATTGCTTCATCAGGAGTATCAAGTTCTGCAATATGGAATCTAAGATCTAGAGAAATAGACATCCCTATCAACCCACATGCTTGATCTTGCCTATTTTCCCATTTAGCTGCCTTATCTTCATCTTTCAGTTTGGTTTCTTGGCCTGAGGCTATTTTGTAAATACCTTTACTTCTAAGTAAATCCATAATGTAGGATCACCATTGGAAGTAGTTGTTGTTGTCAAGAATAACCTGGCATGGAATTTCCATTTTAACAAAACCTGAAGCTATAGATGTTGAAACTAAGTGTTACAATGGAAAGATTTCGAAAAATTAGGTTTATTAAAAAAAAATGGCTCTGAAAACAGCTTCCGGATGAAGAAGTTATAGCTTTTTGAAGAAAAGTTGTTGAAGATGTCGACGAAGTGCGGGAATGTGCGGAAATGAAGAAAAAAATCCCCCCCCTTTCCAAACTTAATCTAATAAAGTAGCTTTGTACCAAGAAGGATTTGAACTCAAGACCTCTATTCTCATAAAGTAGCTTTGGACCAAGTAAGCTAGATTAAAAGGTTAGTAATTTTTGGAAAAGAGGAAGGGGTTTTTTTTTTTTAATCATTGACGCTTTGGGTTGCGTGCTTACTTGAGAAAGCTATTTTTTCCCTACAAAACAAAAAACACAAAACCCAACACAGACATACAAAAAAAACAAACCTTACGGCTTGAAGTTAGCTTTAGCCTGAAACTAAATATTTTCATCAATGTTTCTGGTTTTCCGAGATCACACTAAGGTGCGATGGAAAAGAGCATAAGCATGAGATAAATCCTTCCTTTCTGTTTCTGATTTGCTAGATCGCACAGAGTCGTGGGGTAAAGAGCATATGCAGAAATGAAAGGTATAGATCCGGTAATTAAAAAACAAAGAGCTAAATAAACTGAAATAAACAGAGAGAAAATAACTAAAAAACTGCAAATAAACATTGTATACCTCCAGATCCTAAAAATGACGTAGCTAGGACTACCAGAAACCTTTTCGCGTGAAACAAAAGGGGTTCCTCACTGGAACAGATGCTCCTAACACAATAGAGCAGTCCTCTCAGCCCGAAAGTAGTCATAAATAGTAGATCTAGGAAACAGCAATTGGATGCAGTTCTATTGGCTTCAGATTTGGATCACCAATGGATGCGGCCCTCAAATAGCTCTGATACCATGTAGGAATTTATAGGGTAAGTCCCTTAGAAAGAACACCAAAGGACACAACTTAAAAACAAATCACAGATCAATACACCTGTATTGTTGACGTGGTTAAAACCCTCAAAGTGGGAAACAGCCCACAGCTTGAGCCAATGCAGCCACTTCAAGCAATTTATTAATAAAAGAATGAAAAATTTACATAAGCTTCTCTCATGAAAAGTTTCCCTACAAATGACCCTCCATGCTCTTTAAATAGAGATCATGGACCAATCAGGTGTTAAGCCACAGATCAAGTGTCAGTAATACCGACGAGAGAATGAACCGTCGGATCACTACATATCGTGGCCTTCAGATTGTAAGTTACAAAAGTACATAGTAAAGAAACACACTTTACCTAACTCTATAATAGACCAAGTTATACTTAACTACTTCCTATGTGTCAGAATATCCTAACAAGGGATCATAATATAATCAGAGCCGACATAACAATAATAATGTAAGGGCACAATAATAACAATAGTGGGCTTCTATGGGGCACAATAATAACAATTTAGGGACTACATGGGCATAACAATATAATAATGGGGTTGTACTAATAACAATAAGGGGTTACACTAGTAGTATAGGGACCTAACAAGGTCTTTCATTTCAAACTTAGAGGCTAGCTTCCTCTTACATTCGATCATCATAGGCTCACTACCTATCAAAAATGGATCATCAACATACAAAACAAAAATCAATGGCATAATTTGGATTACCTTGAAGTAGAGGTTGGGATCAACATTGCTTCTTGTGAATCCCAACTTTACTAAGTAGTTGTCAATATGTGCATACCAAGCTCAGGGATCTTGCTTCAAACCATACAATGCCTTCTTCAACCTGCACACATGTGTTTTCTGGTCTTCCACTTCAAATCCTTGTGGTTGTTCAACATATACCTCTTCCTATAACATGCCATGGAGGAAGGCAGTCTTTACATCCATCTGATGAAGAGTCCATCCCTGACTTGCAGCAAGGGAAACTATAGAGCGGATGGTTGTATATCGAGCTACAGGAGAAAATATGTCATCATAATATTCTCCCTCTTTCTGAGAGAAGCCACAAGCCACAAACCTTGCTTTATATTTCTCGATGTTGCCATCACTTCCATGCTTGATTTTAAACAACCATTTTGAAGTCACAACAGACTTCCCTTTTGGTCTAGGTACAATATCCCAGACATCATTTTTCATAATTGATTCATATTCTTCAACCATAGCATCCTTCCAAACTTGTTCTTTTATTGCTTCTTCGAATGAGGATGGTTTGACATGAATCATAGTACTCATTGCAGCAACATATCCCTGATACCTGCAAGGTTGTTTCCTCTCTGAATGATCTACGGATGGGGACATTCCTTTTAGTATCCTGTAAAGTGTCGCAGAGCCATGGTGATCTCTTCTTAGAGGGAGGATCACTTGAAGGAGGATCTAACGGATCCATAGGCTCTATGGGATCATCAACCATATCAGGTTCAGGTGCAGCTGGACCATCCAAAATATCCCAGTCATCATTCTCTTCCTTAGGAGGAGGAAGTGGAGGAAGATCTCTTGCTTTTCCAAGAGCTGCATCTTCATCAAATGTTACATCCCTACTAATTTCGACCTTTCTCTGACCAGGAATATAAATTCTATAAGCTTTAGAATTATCACAATAACCCACAAACGTACCTTTTATGCCAGTAGCCTCCAGTTTGTTTCTTTTGTCTTTTGGCACATGAAAATATATTGGGCATCCAAATACACGAAAATGGTTGATATCAGGCTTGATCCCTGTGAATATTTATTCAGGAGTCTTGTTTTCCAACGCTTGATGAGGCACCTTGTTTCAAACATATACCACATTATATGTAGCTTTGACCCAAAGGAATTTTGGCATCTTTCGATCATGGAGCATAGCACGGGAAACTTCTAATATAGATTTGTTCTTTATTTCAGCGAGAACATTCTATTCAGGAGTATATGGCACAATCTTTTCATTTTTTATTCTGCCTTTATTACAGAATGCTATGAATTCTTTTGACATGTATTCTCCTCCATTATCGGACTTGAAGACTTTGATTCTCTTACTTGATTGATTTCTGATCAATGCTTTGAATTCCTTGAAAGTTTCGCGCTTCATCCTTGTGCTTAAGATAATAAATCCATGTAATTCTTGAGAAGTCATAAATGAAGGTAATGTAGTAGATATGACCACCAACTGAATGCGCAAGCATTAGACCACATATATTAGAATGAATGATATGAAGAATGTCATAAGTTTTGTTCTTACTAGAGGGAAATGGTACCCTTGTTTTCTTTCCACTTACACAACCTGGGCAGACTCCATTATGTTGAGCCTGAACATCGGGAATACCAAAGACCAATTTCTTCAATTTTAGAAGTGCATCATAGTGAAGATGAGCCAATCTACGGTGCCATAATTCACTCAAGTAATTTGTATTATGAGCCAATGCAAGGAGAGGTCTTCCTGTGACCCTGTAGAGTCCTTCAAATCTCGATCCTAGTGTAAAGGCATCTTTCATAGATGAATTAGGGGGGCATGATAGAAATTTACCTTTGATGAAGGCAACCCTCATCCCTTTGTCTTCCAATGTAGATACAGATACCAGATTCTTCATTAATCCTGGTACATACATGACATCATGCAGCAGAACAGATTCCCCAGAATTTAGTTGAAACTTGACAGACCCAAAACCTTTCACGGGATGAGTAGAATTGTCTCCAAGAATTATCCTTAACTTAGTCTCCCTCTCTACCAGATCAGAGAGGACTTATTTATAACTAGATAAATGATGAGTGGCCCCACTATCGACTAGCCAGCTATCCCATGAATCTAATGGAGAAGAACTAGTAAGAGCATAAATGAGAATGTATTCAGATTTATTTGCAGTGTTACTTTCATACCTGGGTTCCCTTTGTTTCTTTTGAGGAGGATAATGTTCTTCATGGTCACTTGAGGAGTCTCTTCTTCTTCTCTCATCTCTTCTGTCACAGTTCTTTCTTTGATAGTCTTTTCTTCCTTTGTTATTGTAGTTGTAGCGTGATCTCTTTCCTTTCTTAGGACAGTCTCGTGAATAATGACCTTTATTGTGAAAATTGAAGCATTCAATATGAGATGTCGATATATCATTCTATTTTGAGTTTTGAAAGAAGGGCTTCCTTGAAGAACTTCCACTTTTCTTCTTCCTTTTTCCATGAGTGATGTATGTTGTGGGTTCTCCTTCTTCATGCTTTTGAATTCTTCCTCTTGCTATCAATCTGGATTCTTCTTGAGTAAGTTTTCCCATGATCTCATCATATGTTGGAAGAACATTGCTGTTGTTGATGGTAGTAATGAAGGTTTCCCAAATAGAGGGGAGACCTCTAAGAGTCACTATTACTAGTTCCCTGTCAGGTATATTTTCTCCAACTCTTTGCAATTGATCTCTAAGACGAGAGATCCTCATAATGTAAGATTGAACAGTTTCTCCTTTGTTCATCTTGACTTCCTTGAGTTGATCTTTCAAGGTAATGATCTCATTTAGGTTATTGACTTCATACATGCCAGTTATCTTGTCATACATATCTTTGGACTTTCTTAAATTCCCAACATAAGCAAGTAAATGATCCTGTAAACCATCAGCTATAATTTTCTTTGCTTTAGACTCACCTTTCTTGTACCTGTTCTTGAGTGTAGCAGAAGCATCTTCTGAAGGCTCGGGTATACTTCCTTGAATATATTCTAGCACATCATGGTTTTCGACTATGATCTCCAATCTGACTTTCCATGAAGCAAAGTTTGATGCATCACCTAGCTTTTCATGCTCCTTGAAGGTAGAGGACGACATCTTGACTTTGAATCAGGTGATCTGCTTTCTGAAGAAGAGGGCTTCAAGACTTGTCTTCTCTTGGGCTTCACTTTCATCGTAGCTCTGATACCATGTTAAATTTTCAAATTGTTCAATGTTGTATCAATTACTATAGCCCAATTTATCCTTTTTATTAACAGTGCATCCAATTATTAGCAGTATAATCAATCATAAACGTAACTGAAGAATGAACAATAGGAACAATGATAGAGAAGACAATAGCACACAACCATAAGAGACAACAGATTGGTCCAAGACCAAGGAAAACCCCACAAGGGGGAAACCCTTTCAAATCTTCTTCTTCTTTAGTAAATCATCATAAAATGTTACAACAATGAGTACAATGAGCCCAATACATATAATTAGTGGAAATAACAACAAACTATATCTACATATCTATAGATATGTTATAATAGCAAAAATACTCAGATATACCAATCTACAGCAGAGAAACTTAGATTCACAGATCACTAATGTCGAGATGTCAAAACCCTAGATCTGAACTGGGTCGATATCATAAACGTTGTCTGTGTGCGACGGAAAGCTTTAGGGTCACACTCACGAAGATAGTATGCAAGCGACTGTAACAACAAATTCACTCCCATGAGGTCTCTATCCCTGTGACTATGGATTTGAACAAAAAATATCCAAAGTCTCTCCCTTGTCAGGTTGTTCGAGCAGCCAATCAAGGAAAAGTCACACTCATGTAGTGCTATCTGAACTACTGACAAAGCAAAGTCACTCCATGGGCTACCTTAAGCCAGGGACCAGAGACCAGAACCTTCTGAATGCAAAGTCACTCCCTCTGAACTACCTTCCAGTGACCAGAGAGCCAAATTCGCTCTCTTATCCACTATGTGCCAGCAACTATGGACGAAAAACTCCAAATCTGTGTCAGTGACCGAGATCCAGAATACGCTAACTCAAAGCGAACCTTTCGCCTATGATCTTGAACCCAATGAGGACTTCCGTTGATGAACCTATGCGAGCCAAGACAAAGTAGAAGAAATAAAAACATAACTTGAGTGTGTGTCCAAATGAGCTTGAGGTCGCTTCCTTTTATAGGATTCTTGAGGGTTTACTTGGGGTTAAGAATGACCCAAGCAGTTACCCAAGTGGTTAGGGCCGACCCATTCCATAATGAATGAATTAATAAAATAATTTAAAACTTAACTTCCACTTAACCGAATCAAGTGATCTTTAGGTCCATTTTGATCAATGCAAGCATCATCTTGGTCATGTGAGCTGTCCAATGTGGAATTTTACAGATAGTTGCAAAAATTAAGATAAACATAACGTAAACATTTAACATGTAATAGGGGTAGGGTAAAACAATTAACATGTAATGTTTAAAATTTAATATTTAACATTTTTAATATAATGTATGGGGTATGGGGTAGATATCACGTAAATGTAAATGTAAATGCAAATGTAAACGTAAACATTTAACATTTAACATTTTCAATCTAATGTGGCCCTATTTAAAAATCAATCTAATTATGATTTTCTATAAACACAATATAAATTTAGAATATAAAGAGTTTTACTAACACTCAAAAAAGAGGTATGGTAAATAAATAAAAATATAAATAAACCGGAGGTATGGTAAATAAATAAAACCTCTTTTTATCCTTACTCCGGGTATGGTAAATAAATAAAACCTCTTTTTATACTTACTCGGGCTATGGTAAATAAATAAAGATATAAATAAAATAGAGGTATGGTAACTAAATAAAACCTCTTTTTATATTTACTCCATAAACCTCTTTATATTTACAAAAATAAAAATAAAAATAAAAAAGCTTTATTTAAGCAAAGCCTATGGGCCAAATACCATATTTATAAAATAGGTATGGTAAATAAATAAATATAAAAGATTTATAAAGAGGTATGGTAAATAAATAAAAATATATCAAATAGGATTAGAAATCAACATCTAATTGATGATGATGATGATGGTGGTGGTTAACGTCCATTGAGACCAAACTTTGGTGTATCGGACCTAAAGAAACGAATTATTTAGTTTGATTTAAGATTTTATTCCTATGCTCGAAAAGCTTGGAGAGAAGCCTCCCGAGCTCACTGTAAATTTGACAACGTAAAAGGCTAGGAAGGTCAATATTGCAACAAATATTTTGAAACTGAGATCTAATGTTGTTGTACGTGAGGCACTCTAATAGGAAGTGATTTTCATCCTCGATGTTTGTATTCTCACAGAGATGGCAAAACCTTTCCATCCATGGTGTTTTAGGAACTACCCAACGACCCATTTCACTATGGAGCTCATGAGAGTTCATTTTACTCTTGGCTATATTAATTTTCTTCTTTGAGCTAGTTAAAACAGAGAGATACTTTTGATCTTCTAGGGTGGGGTTGATGACCTCCTTATAATATCTTAATTTTCTTTTAGCTGCTAAATCTTTCTCACACCACATTTTTTCTTTGAACTTAGAAGTAACAATATTTTTAATGTTTTGCAATGCAACATTCTCGTCGATCTCCCAATGGTTTAACCAGGCCCTGGTGTCTTTATACCAACCTCATTTGAGCCTTAGGTGGTTTTGGATGGAATTTAAAGCTAGCTTAGGAAGTCTATGGTCTCTTATGTTATTGAGTTTGTGTTTGTACAACAGAAGCCTAGTCATAGCTAGGCTCTCGATAAGGGAAAGACCCACTTCTATAAGGAGAATAGGATAGGGTGTGTTGCTTTTAATTTTGAGGTTATACGTTATAAAACGCTTCTAGATTTGCTCAATATTTCTCCAGGATTCTCTAGAGATGCTACAATCCCAAACCTCACATCCATATAAGATAACCGGAGTGACTAAAGTTTCAAAGAGGAATTTCTTTCTATCCCACATTACGAGGTTTGTCATTTTACAATTATTTTCAAGACCAAAATAAGCTTTCCATCCTCCATTAATCCTTTTCTCAATGCTATAGTTCCAATTGAGCTTGTGATGAATATCAATTCCTAGGTACTTGTAGGAAGACACTTCCTCCAAGTTACTATTGTGATACATAAAATTAGCGTAAGTGTCCTTCTTGGATTTGATAATCATAACTTTTGTTTTGTTAATGTTAACAATCATACCCATGGTAGAGTAGAAATCCTTAAGAAGTATAAGTTGCTTATCAAGATCAGATGGGCACCTTGCAACAAGAACAATATCGTCAGTGTAGAGAAGAAGGATGATGACTATCCTAGCTAAGGTCGTGCCAGCACATCCTGCTTCCTCTAAACAACCTTCTATCTTGTCAATGTAAATGCCAAATAGGGTAGGGGAGAGGGGGAAACCTTGTTTAACTCCGATATTACACTTAATATCTTTCAACCACCCCTCATTTCTCTTTAACTTGGCAATTACATTCTCGTATAACCTTATAGTAGCAGCTCTCAACTCAAAAGTAACCTTTAGCTCTTCTAATCTGTTCTAAAGGTTGTTTCTAGGAACCGTATCGAAAGCCTTTCTAAAGTCCCGAAAGCAACAAAAGAGATTGGATTTATCATTGCGGCATTCCTCCACAATGATCCTAAGCATAACGAGGTGGTCTGTTGTTAAGTGCTGCTTTCTAAAACCCGCTTGGCCTTTAGCTCGCTTACCTTCACTTTCAAGCCATATGCTCAACTTCCTTTCCAAAATAATACCATATAACTTGGCTAGGAGAGGGCTGATCACAATTTTCTAATACTTAGAGGGGTTATTTGTATCCCCACTTTTAAAAATAGGGATAATGAGGCTTTGAGTCCATGTTTTAGGGAACCCTTGCTTGACCGCTTGATTGAAAAGCTTGTGAATGTGGGGGATGAGGATAGGACCTCCAATTTTTAAGATTTCTGTCTGGTAACCTTCAATGTCCTTATCTTTCCCATTAGCCAAGTGATTAACCCAAAAATCAATGTCTTCTAATGAGAAAAATTGTTTTTATACTTACTCAAAAAGGAGGTTTTATCTAGGTGAAGCCTATGGGCCAAATTATTATTAATATCATGCAAATAAAATTATTAACCCTAGTATTAATATTAAAATATTATTATTATTATTATTAAATATAATATTCATATTAACATATTCTAATATTAATATTATTAAATTTAATAACTTTGAAATAATACAATGTTAAGTTTTTTATATTATAATATATATTAACTCTATATATATGGGAGGGAAGAACAAATACATAGAGTGATATAGGTTGAGAGATAGGGAGAGTGATAAGGGAAAGATGGAGATAAACAGAAGGAGAGGGGAGAGGAGGAATGAATATAGAGAGAGGGAGAGAAGGCTAAGAGATGGGGAAGGGGACATAAAGATGGAGGAAGGAGAGAGGGACGGAGATAGTGAGAGGATTAGCCTGGCAGAGAGAGAGAGAGAGAGAGAGAGAGAGAGAGAGAGAAGGGGGAAGAGAGAGGTAGGTAGAAGAGGAAGGACGAGAGAGATGACATAAGAGAGAGGAGGAGAGAGGGAGGGATAGAGATATGAATTTGGAGGGGGGAGAGAGGGAGGGAAAAAGAAAGACATAGAGAGTGGGAAGTGGAGAGAGAGAAGGAGTGACAAGGGAGAGATGGAGAGAGAGTGTGTATGTTTAAGGGTGAGATAAAGAGACAAAGAAGGAGAGAAGGAGGGAGATAATGAGGGAGAAGGAGAGAGGGAGGGATATAGTAACATAGTTGGAGGGAGAGAGAGAGGGAGAGGATTGGAGTGAAGAGAGAGAGAGAGAGAGAGAGAGAGAGAGAGAGAGGATTGGAGGGCAAAGAGAGAGAAAGAGAAAGGGATATAGAGGAAGGAGGAGAGTGATAGGGAAGAGAGAGAGAGAGAGATAGAGAGAAAGTGATGGGGGAAGAGAGAGGGAGGTAGGAGAGAAAGGGAGAGAGAGGAAGGATGAGAGAGAGGACTTGAGAAAGAGGAGGAGAGAGGGAGGGATAGAGGGAGGGATAGAGAGATGGAATTGGATGGGGAGAGAGGGAAGGAAGAAGAAATACATAGAGAGTGAGAAGTTAAGAGATAGAGGGAGTGACAAGGGAGATATGGAGAGATATTTGATTACTCTCAGCGCTTGATAGATCCAGAGTTAAGATGGATCTAGGTTGGTCTATAATCAGGTTTGTTAGGGTCCTATAATAATAGGATTCATAATTTTGAATTGACTATGTTAAGTCTTGTAATATTGTACATACCTTTGGTTTTCTGCAAATGTTTTCCATATTAAAAAATTAAAAAATGTAAATAGGGTATGTCCTAAAAGAAATATCAAAGGACAAAAAGAATAATAAAAGTGAAAAAATATGAACCCCAAACAAAAAACAGATCATGAAAGTGTGCAAGTCCAAATGCCACTACTTTTTACTTTTATGTACAAAATAATGGTTGTGTGAAGCTTTTCATAAATGCCACAACCCATGATAGTCAAATTGTTTAATCTTGACTACTTCATGCTTTAAATTTCATGTTTATAGTTAGAGAATAAAGATCTGGCCAAACTATTTAATCTTGGCAGATCAGTAGTTAGGTAGAGAAATAAAATGTGCTCATAAGCTTAATCTGAGCCATTGGAAAGATATAAGGTTAGAATTAGGTAGTTTATTTTTCAAAGGAAAAGGAAAGAAAGGGTCTGTTAGTTTAAATGCACCCAATAAAGTGAAGAAAAAATGTTAGGGTAAGTAAGAGGGTAAGTAGAAGAAAGGTTGCAGAAGTACAAAGCTAGTTGAAGCATAAGCACTTCATCATGCTTAACTATATGTTTCAGTGTGCAGGAATTCACCTTCTCGTATAAGCCAAAACCATCACTATTCATTTAACTAATTCCGCACCAAATTTAAAAAGTTACTCGTTAAAACCCTGAAAACCCTCGTTTTCACTCCTTTTGCCTGTGTACACAGTAAAACCTGCATAACCCTACCGGTGCCACCTTGAACCTTTGCAACACAATTTGACCTCTGATTACCTTCAAACATTGCCATGACTCCTTCCACATACATCCATGTTCAATAAAGCCATCAAATGTCTTCTCTGCCAAACCTGTGTTTTATTAATAATTGTTATATTTTGCAGGTAATTAGTAGAAAACCAGAGCTTGGATAAACATGTTTGATACTAGTCAAAAAAATTGCTTACTCCAAGACTCGAAAGGAAATCTATTCAAAAGCCTATATTAAGAAGAAGAAGACAATTATACACATAACAGAGAAGAAATCATTTACAGAAAGAAATATAGTTAAAAGACTGAACAGAGGAACCAGACAGAGCATACAATGGAAAGACAAACAGATCAAACATACAGAAAGATGATCAATATCCATTACCAGATGTTGATACATATGAAAAACTAAATAATTTATTGTTGAAATATACAGTAAAAAGTTAAAATGTGCAGTAAAAGTAAAAACATAGTAAAGGATATTGACAGGTCATCAAGGTTAAAGTGTATCAGATTAAAGAGTATCAGGTGAAATGTCATAAGTAAATATGACATCCGGAGTGAAGACCAAACAACCAAGCAGCTTAAAGGGAAAAGGATCAGACAGCAAGCAGCAGTTCAAAAGATGTCTCTATCTTCTTGCATGAAAATATTTTCCTTTTCCTAGATTAGTTCTCAATACAGTTTGAGATATTTTGTAAATTCATTTTGTATAAATACTTCGAAATTCGAAGTATCTGGGGTGGATTACATTACATTTGTAGACTTATTTTGATCTTGAACCTAAGGGTGATTTTACCAATTTCAAGTCAACAGACAGGAGCAAGTAATAAAAGCATTGAACTGCAGGATTCATGAGATGAGTTATTTGCAGTGAAGTATATTCTTTATGTTATTTTGTTACCTTCTTATGTTTTCATAAACTTAATTGTAATTCCAAATTTGAATGTATTAACTAGAAATATCACTCAGAATTTGTTTAAGTACACTCTGTTTTGCATATTTAGTCATTTATATGTTTTCATCTAATACCCGGATTTGAGAACCCTTAATTTCTCTCCCATCCCGGTGGACCTCTTTCATTCCTTCCATAATCCAGCCTAGGGAATCCTTAATTGCTCCCTGGATCCGATTAGAAGCCACTTCACCATCCAGCCTTTGAGATCTAGAAAAACTCACCTATCTTTCCCTATAGACATTGTCTTTTAAAGCTTGATCCAATCCAGTTTGTCTCATGTTGACTCCATAGCCCAATGGTAAAAACAAACCTCTGTTCATCTAAGTAAATGATCCCACCACCCAAATTCAAACAAAAATCCAAGTGCAACCATACTAGCCTAAAATTTATTAACTAAAACAAAGCTAAAACATACAGAGAGAGCCCTCTCTGAGATTAGGAAGGCTAGGTCATGATCTCCAAAAGTGGTTTTCATGGTTACCTATATTATTTCTTTCTTTAATAACTTTCAAAGGAAATTTTGGAGTGATAACAAGGTCATCGTGGGAGATTGGACATAACTGTTTCTTGAAGACTCCAATATTGGTATGACTTGGTGGGTTGGAAAGAAGACTCTGAGGGCTACTACAGGACGAAAGTTTAGATCTTGGATATTTGCAATTACAGATATACAATAGCTGCAATATCTAGCTCCTAAAAAGTAAGAAAAAGTTGTGTATTTTTTTTTAATTTTACATAAATATTGTTTGAAAAATTAGTTTGAAGTGATTCAAAGGGCATAGTGAAGCATTGATATCATTGTTTGATTTCAAAATGCCTCGAAGCAAGAAAATGGAAACGCCTAGTAAGCAACCAGAAACCTCTACTATTTCGCTCTCACAAAGAGTAACCAAAAATGAAATGGAAGCTAAGATGGATGGTTTGAAGAATAATTTAAAACCAGACATGGAAGGTTTGAAGGATGGCATAGAAGCAAAAATCAAAGGCAACATGGAATATTTGAAGAATGATTTAAAAGAAAAGACGGAAGGTTTGAAGGAAGGTTTGACAAATTTGCTACAAGAAATACTTCCTAATGGCGAAAAGGTATTAGATGAAACTCATGATGAGAACAAAGAAATTTTAATCATTATTTCATAGACTCTAACATTGGATTGAAGACCCACCATATTCCAAAGATCGATATGAGGAATTTTGATGGCAAGGATTCGATAACATGGATACTACAGATGGAGGAATATTTTTATCTTCATAATGTGCAACACACACAAAAGGTACACATTGTAAATTTATATTTAGAACCCAATCAGTTTGTATGGTATCAATGAATTTTTTTCTCGTAAACCACTTGTCACTTGGTCATTTTTTACATAGGAAATGATAGCACATTATGAGGATACAAAGAGAAACACCTTCTTTAGCCAATTGATAAATCTCAAACAAAAGGGTTCAATGGCGGAGCACATTGAGGACTTCCAAAAATTGAATATAAGGGTAAATGATAATCCATAGGAGCATAATATCGATGTATTAGGGACTTTAAAGGATAACATCCAACATGAGGTTCTCCTTTGGGAACCTGATTCATTGGAGAAGGCATTCAGATTGGCAAGAAAAATTGAAAGCAAAATTATGGCAACAAGGAAGCATACCACTCACAACTATAAAGATGGAAGTATTGCTACCCCTAGCCTTCCACAACCTACAAGGTTGACAACACAACAATTGGAAGAAAAAATATCAAAATGGCTTTGTTATAGTTGTGATAGCAAATACACTAAAGGTCATAAGTGTGCTTAGAAGAAATTATTTTACATAGATTATGAAGAGGAGGAAGAAAAGGAACAAGAAACTTCAAAAGAAGAGGATATACACTAGGAACTAAACCTAGAGAAAGAAGAAATTAATCCTACCATATCTTGTAATGCATTGGTAGGAATTACCACTTCTCAAACTCTCAAGATAAAAGGCCATATAAAGAAGAAAAAGGTAATAGTGTTGATTGATTCGGGTAGTACCCATAATTTTATTCATTGTAAGATAGCCAAGTAATTGAATTGCTTCCTATACCCAGCACCAGAGTTTCAAGTGATGGTTGCAAATGGAGGAACTATAAATTTCTCTGCAAAGTGCCATAATATCAAGCTAGCTATGGGGTAATATGTATTGAATTGTCCAATTCTCTCCATTCTAATGGGTGGTGCTGATATTGTACTAGGAGTCCAATGGTTACAATATTTGGGTACGATAGCATTTAATTTTCAAAATCTTTTCTTGAATTTTTTTTTAGAAGGAAAGGAAGTTGAATTAAGGGGTATCACAAGGAAACCAGGAAATATAATTAGCTCTAATAGCATGACAAATCTTCTAAAGAAATAACAATGGGGCATAATTGCACAATTATGTTCACTGGAGGTTCAAACATTGAAATCATCTATTTCTCAAGATCTCCAAAAAAACATGGAAAATCATCCCAAGGTATTTGAGACTCCTAAAGATCTCCCACCTATTTTTGATCATGATCATGCTATTCATTTGATTCTAAGAAGTTTTCCTCCAAACATCAGGCCTTATAGATATCCCTATGCCCAAAAAAGTGAAATTGAACGTATGGTTGCAGAAATGCTAGAGGCCAGTATAATTCAACCTAGTCAAAGTTATTTTTCGGCTCTAGCAGTATTGGTGCACAAGAAGGATGGATCATGGTGTGTGTTTGGATTATAGGGAGCTAAATAAGATCACTATTAAAGATAAACTTCCCATTCATGTCATTAATGAATATTGGATGAATTACATGGAGCAATTTACTTCACCAAGTTGGATCTTTTTTCAGGATATCATCAAATTAGAATGAAGACTAAAGACATTCTTAAAACAACATTTAGAACTCATGAGGGTCATTATGAATTTTTGGTCATGCCTTTTGGCGTTACCAATTCACCTTATAGATTTCAAGGCTTGACGAATTCCATTTTCAAACCCTTCCTTAGAAAATTTTTGTTAGTATTTTTTGATGATATACTAATCTACAACAAGTCTTGGAAGTATCATGTTCAACATGTTGACAAGGTGCTTAAACTATTGGAGGAGAAACAATTATATGAAAAAACCTCCAAATGTTCCTTTGGAGTACAAGAGGTGGAATATCTGGGTCATATTGTATCTCATGAGGGTGTTAAGGTAGACCCTAACAAAATTAAATCCATTAAGGAATGAAAAATCCCCACAACTATAAATCATCTGCGAGGATTTCTTGGGCTGACAGGGTATTATTGCAAGTTTGTTAAGAATTATGGGAGAATAGCAGCACCTCTAACAACATTACTGAATAAAGATGCATTTTCTTGGACTCCAGAAGCAACTAAGGCCTTTGAATATCTTAAAGAGGAAATGTCCAAGCACCGGTCTTAGCTACGTCAGACTTCACAAAAACCTTTATTGTGGATTGTGATGCCTCCAGAAATGGAATTGGTGTTGTTTTGATTCAAGAAGGAAAATTCATTGCTTTTGAAAGTCCTCCAATCAAAGGAAAGTATTTACAAAAACCTATTTATGAGAAGGAAATGTTGGAAATACTGCATGCAGTAAAGCAATGATGAACTTATCAAGTGGAAATACACTTCAAGGTAAAAACAGATCATGATAGCCTTAAATACTTTTTGGAAAATATATTATCTTCAGAAGAGAAGCAAAAATGGGTCACAAAAATGTTGGGTCATGACTTTGAAATCATCTACAAAAAAAGGAAGCAAAATGTTGTTGTAGACGCACTCTCAAGAAAGGATGAGGATGTGGAAGCATTTCTTTGTGACATTTATATTATCCAACCAAATTGGATAATCGAAGTAAGGGATGAATGGAATAATGACGAAGAAGTGTGGACACTCATTCAAAAGTTGTAGCAAGATCCCAGTACATATAATACATTTAGCTGGAAAAATGATTCGTTATGGTATAAAGATCGCTTATATCTTTGTAAAAAATCCCAACTCAAACAAAATATTCTTTTGAAATTGCACACCTCTCCCTTAGGATGGCACTCAGGATTTTTAAAAACTTACCATGGGGTCAAGAAGCAATTTTTTGGGATGACCTTAAATCTGATATTCAAACTTTTGTGGCAGAATGTTTGGTTTTCCAACAAAATAAAGGTGAGACAATTAAGAGCCCGGGTATGTTACAACCTTTATCCATTCCAAGTCAACATTGGAAGAAGGTTTCAATGGATTTTATCACAGGTTTACCTAGGTCTGAAGGAAAGAGTGTCATCATGGTGGTAGTTGATATACTTACCAAGTATGCACACTTTTGTGCATTATCTCATCCATTTAAAGCCAGTATAGTTGCTACTGCATTTTTGGAAACAATTCAAAAGCTACATGGAAACCCAAAGATTGCTAGAAGCTACAAAGATCCCATTTTCACTGGAAATTTTTGGAGGTAATTATTTTCTTACCTGGGTGCTCAATTAGATCATAGCTCATCTTATCATCCTCAATCTGATGGGAAAATTGAGATAGTAAAGAAATGTTTGGAAGGATATATTTGTTTCTTTGTATCTAATAAGAAAACGCAATGGGTCAATTGGTTACCTTTGGATGAATTGTGGTATAACACTTCCTTCCATACTGCAGCAAAAATGACCCCTTTTATGGTACTTTATGGATATCATCAACCATCCATCACATCATCTTTAAGAGAAAATTCTAAAGTTTGAGTAGTGGAAGATCACATCGAGCATCAACAAGAAGTTCTCCAACTCTTAAAGTATAACCTCAATTTGGCACAGAATTGAATGAAACAACAGGCAGATCAGCATTGCAGCTAAAGAAATTTTGATGCAGGCAGCTGGGTATTTTTACAGCTACAACCATACAAACAAATGTCCCTCAAGCAAGCTAAGAAGGATAGTAAATTATCACCAAATAGCTATGGTCATTACAAAGTGTTGCAAAATATTGGTACTATGGCATACAAATTGGAGCTTCCTGCAACTTCCTAAGTGCACCCAGTTTTCCATGTTTCATGCTTAAAGAAGGTTATAGGTGACAAGCTCCCAGTTCAAACAATATTGCCAGAACTTGAGGAGGAAAGAAAAAGCATATTGGAACCTAAAGAATTCATGGAAACAAGAACTCGACAGCAACGAAATCGATAAATTTCAGAGTATCTCATCAAGTGGAAGAACTTACCCGCTGAAGATTCCACATGGGAGGATGAAATTTTAGACAGAAGCATCCATAACTACTCAAACATTGAGGGCAACACTTTTTTGAATGAGAGGGGCATGTTAGGTACCTATAATACTAGTATAGCACCTTATTGTGATTGTTAGTGCATCCCCCATATTGTTGTTGTTGTGCCCATGTAGTCCCCTTATTATTATTATTGTGCCCCATAAAATCCCACTGTTGTTATTGGTGCACCCTTAGATTATCATTGTTATGTCGGCTCTGATTATATTGTGAGCCCTTAGTTTCATATACATAGAAAGGAGGTTTTGTCATTTGAATCATCCAAGAATTGTTCATTTATGTAATGTAAAGGAGGTTTCCCCCTCAAAGAGGATAATTTTTAAGTCATTGATCTATCTATTTGTGAGCTAGTTGTGTTGAAAATAGCAACAAGAAATGTTAAAATTAGAATCCAAAAATTTCAATTTAATTTGTCCTTGAATTAAATTGTGAATTAAAATTGTAATTCTTTTCTCATAGCAACTTGTAATTGTTAACTAAGTTAAGTTGACTTAGTTAACTTAGGAATTTCAAGTTGGAATTCTTTTGGAAGTCATGTATATGTTCTCCCTAAGTTTTAGGGGTCCAGAATGAGTTTATTTATGAGTTGTAATTAGGTTACTCAGTTTACTCAACTATAGTCACTTAAATTAGTTCTAATTGTTTTTGGAACTAATAGAGGACTAATACTCAGTTGGTGCACTGGTGCATCCACAAGTGTTACTCCATTTAACTGAAGATTCCCTCATCAGAAACCCATGCATGTCAGTTCAAAGAAAGACCCAGTTGAGACTAGAGTTGTAAATATCATGCATGCAATCAGAGAAGGACCTAATTTTGGATTGCGCAGTTATGGATGAGGAATTTCCCTTTAAATATGGGCTAATTCTCTCAGGAATTATGCAAAGAATTAGAAGCTTGGAGGCTTGAAAATTTGGCTAAGTATTGGCCAAAGGAAGTCATTAGGCAGAGGATAGGAAATACTTGTACAGGTTAAGCTCAAGGTTGAGCAGATCATATTGTATTCATCCAAATTCTTTGACCAAGGGCGTAAGGAATCAAGGGCGTGGAGAGCAGCGGAAGAGGCTAGAGATTGGCTTGAGATTGCTTGTGAGCAGGGAGATTGATCATACTAAGTGTTGGGATTATTCTTGTGAGAACAAGCATTGTATTATCATCTTGGATTTCTGAATAATGCAATATAGACAGTAGGGGTTTTGGGTGGAGGCTTTCCTTGGATACATATTGTGTTATGTGCCATTGATTATCTTACTCTAGATGATTACTGTTTTCATCGATCTATTGGCTCCCGCTAGTTGAAAGTATAAGTAGATTCTTGTCTTTTGCTTTAGTACATTGCATGAGCTTGTGAATCTATAGGATTTTGTACATGGTATCAGAGCTAGATTTGTAGGAAATTCTATATGGTATCAAAGCCAGATTTTTCTGGGCCGCGAGTTTGCAAAGAAAATTTGAAAAATTTTGTGCAAAATTTTCAGAAGCAAATAGCAGATATGGATTTCTTGTGAAAAAATACCCAAATTCAAAAAAAAAAATCGGCTAAATCAGAGTTCGGATGAGGGCAATATCGTTGATTTAAAATCAGCTCTTTTTCTAGAAAATTTCGTGACGACGAGACAGAAGAAACAAATTGGTGCACTAGCCAAGCACCTGTATGCACTTGAGGTGCAAGATGTATGCAAAGCCTTGAGGAGAAAGGAAAAGGTTAGAGACTTGTTGGTTGAGAGGGAGAGTAAATTACCTCTCAACATGTAACCCCAAAAGAAGCCTCAGAAGCAGCTTTAGGTTATTGTGGAGCGGCCACAACTGGAGAAGCTGAAAGGAGAACGAGTGGAGGCATCCACTCATGTAGAGACCTACAATAGGGGGAAATTTCGAGCCAGGAGGGCAAAGGGATCACATGCAACCATACCTCCAAGTGTGAGGTGGGGCGATGTGAAGTGATAGTCCTAAGAGGGCTGAAATTGACAGGGTCCATTGAGAAATTTTATCTCATGGATCGTACCTTGCTACGGGAGCCCAAAGTACATAGTAGCGGGAGGAATCAGTGGGATTGATGCAGTCGAAGATTAGAGTGATAGAGGCTAGAGCAGTCAGATACTGAAGAGTGTAGAGAAGGGTTGACAATAGTGCAGGAAGGCAGAGTCAACAGAAACGCAAAGTTTTCAGTCAATAGAGGCAATAACAGTTAGAGACTTTGATGACAGATACATCATACTAATTCAAGTTGGATGTTTTTTTGTTTGTTTCTGGAGTAGTTGTAGCAACAACGCTAGAGAGAAGCATTACATGCATAACATTCCAAAGGTTCAGGATTGGGATCAAGTTGAATTCCTTTCTTGTTGAGAGGGAGTGTTGAAAATAGAAACAAGAAATGTTAAAAATAGAATTGAGAAATTCCAATTTAATTTGTCCTTGAATTAAATTTTGAATTAAAATTGTAATTATTTTCTCATAACAACTTGTAATAGTTAACTAAGTTAATTTGGCTTAGTTAACTTAGGAATTTCGAGTTGGAAGACTTTCGCAAGTCATGTATATGTTCTCCCTAAGTTTTAGGGGTCTAGAATGAGTTTATTTATGAGTTGTAATTACATAACTCAGTTTATTGATTTATATTCAGTTAAATTAGTTCTAACTATTTGTGGAACTAATAGAGGAATAATAGCCAGTTGGTGCACCGGTGCATCCACAAGTGTTACTCCAGTTAACTAGATATTCCCTCATTAGAAACTCATCCATGTCAATTAAGAGAAAGACCCAGATGAGACTAGAGTGCAGGAACAGTGTACTATTTGTTGTATGATTTACTGAGTTGTAAATATCATGCATGCAATCAAAGAAGGACCTAATTTCGGATTGTGCAGTTATGGATGAGGAATTTCCCTGTAAATACAGGTTAATTCTCTCAGGAATTGTGCAAAGAATTAGAATCTTGGAGGCTTGAAAATTTGGCTAAGTATTGGCCAAAGGAAGTCATCATGCAGAGGATTGGAAATACTTGTGCGAGTTAAGCTCAAGGTTGAGCAGATCATATTGTATTCATCCAAATTCTTTGACCAAGGGCACAAGGAATCAGGGGCTTGGAGAGTAGCAGAAGAGGGTAGAGATTGGCTTGAGCTTGCTTGTGAGCAGGTAGATTGATCATATTGAGTACTGGGATTATTCTTATGAGAACAAGCATTGTATTATCATCTTGGATTTCTGATTAATGCAATATGTTAGCACCTAAATCTGCCTTAGGCTGAAGGAAGGCAAAATTCAGGGTAACCACAAACCACGCTCAGTCTGGTAGCTAACCCTACCAGAACAGGAGAGGGCTCTCTCCGAGTCACGCTCAGCGAATAAGTAAACGGAATGGCCTGAGATGACTAACAGTGAAATATTGATCTTAGGCTAGTAAGTAAATATGGATACAAGAAGCAATTTTTTTATGAATGACTGAGTTTCTAGGATGGTATGGGACCAACGGACAGCAATGAGCAGAGAATTTAATACAAAGGCATAGATTACTTCGTGAGGCAAGACAGGAGGAAAGTCTATCAATTTAGTTTGAAATAATGCGCAATAGAGGAATTGCTTAGGAGGGTGAAAAGGGCATAAGTACATGAATCCTTTTCAACAGAAGAAGAACACTGAACATGAAATTTTCCCACAGGCAGAGAAATAAAAATGAATTCTACCTTATCTAACGTAGAAAATTTCACTGGAAATGAATATGAAATGAACTGTGAAACATTACGAAATGCATATGAAACATAAGAGACACATTTTCTAAACTCACAACCACATGAATCTCATGAAACAGAGCCGCTGCCTTTCATTAATCCTCTATCAAAATATACAATGAAGAACTGAGTTTCTCTCCCACAGTCTCCCAGAAATTACAAGCCAACCTTTTGCAAATGGTTTGCATGCAATAAATAGACTATGCCATGAGGAAATAGAATGACCAAGAGTTGGGGATTTTTTCGAATCATTACAAAGTGGAAGTGGAAATCCAACCATTAGTTACAGGTGCAGCGTTACAAAAATGACAAATGGCTTGGGTGACTGCTCGCCTTCATTTGCCACTTGGATAGGAGCCCACTTTTAGTGAAAATACTTTTTAAACATTGCCTTAGTTGCCGAGAAAAATATAGTGTAAATGAGTGGGCCCACTTGGAGAAATTCGCGAATCGAAATTTCGCGAAGCGGGCGCGATTTTGGCCTTTTTCTCTATATGTGCCATGCCCAAATCTATACGCTCTGCGCCACTTTGGAGGTGATTTTGAGGTACCTGCTAGAGTCCAAATTGTGCCCAAGTGTGCTTTTTGGAAATCCTAGCCCGTATAATTTCTAACCCAAGTGGAATTTCTGAATTTGGTGCTCATTTGCCCCTCCAAATCTTCATTCTCCCAAGACTGCTTCCTGTGTGTCAAAATAGGGGCAGAGAGGTCATTTTTTGAGTGTTTTTGACCTCCTGGGGACTCAAATCATGCCCAAATTTCTTGTTCATGCACCAACAGGCATGATTTTTCATGCTGAATCCAAAAATGCAAGCCATTTGTGATTTGGAGCTCCCAATCCTAAGCACCATGCCACAGGGAGAAAAAACCTGTTTTGTGCCCAAAAATTTGTCATGTGACCAAAATTGCCCAAATTTTTTGAAATTTGGGCTGGAGGTTCTTTATGAAGTGCTATGCTGGGCCACAGAGGATTTAGCCAATATCTAAAGTGGATCGAGCTCCCTTTACCTCTTTTGCTTCTTGATTGCCTTCCTCAATTTCGCCTTCAAATTCCTGATTCGGGCCTTGCACACTTTGTTTCGCGCCATGTAGTGGAAAGCCATGTGTCTCAGCAATGCATGGTCCTTGTCAGCCTTGTCTAGCAGCCTCTCTAAGTGCATGTTAACTCTCTCAAGGTTGGCCTCCCAATCCTCATTAATCTCTTGCTCCAATGACGTGAGCTCAACTCTTCTCTTTTGTGCAGCTGGGCAATGCTCACGAACGTTTTGTAGCTCCATGATCGCTTGCTGATCCTCAAGATGTTTGTTCCTCTGCTCCAGATATTTCATGTTCCACTTAGCCCTCTCCAAGTCAAGGGATAAGGCTTCGATCTTTGATTGCTTCTCCTGGATGATCTCTCTAAGCTGTGCACTTGGCGGATCTGTATCTGTATCATCAACATGAAGGAGAACGAATTATGTCTCTTGTTCACCTGATGGATCACCTGAAGGCCCCTCATCCTGCATTGGCTCCTTGCCTTTGTCCTATTCCTCTGATGCTGATGGAGGAAGCAAGGCCCCTTCCACCCCGGATGGAGATAACACTTGCTTTGCTGCTGCAAACAAACGTCTGGTGCCTTTCTGATATGTGATGAAAACCGGCACACTAGCAATCTCATGGCACTCATACCGACGAGAAGGTTCACCCTCATGCTTAACCTCTGATAATACCTGTGAAGTGCTGAAGAGGTCATGGGAGATGAAATCATCCCAAGTAATGCCCTGCAATCCCAACTGATGAACCACCAAAATCTTAATAAGAGCAAAGTGATAAACACTGTTAAGTTGCTACAGAGGGGTCTTGTGCTGCATGAAGGTGTTCATCCTCTCTATGTTCCTACAAATGAAATATGGGATGTTCATCATCCATACCGTGGTAAAGTGCATGAGCAACCTAATGTGATAGGCATATAGACGAGAGAACCTCCCCCCACAGCTGAAGTACTTCATGATCAACTTCATGAGTGGAGCATATTCATCTTTCAAATATCGGAATGGAAAGACTCTTGTGAGCCACCTCAAGAAACTGGCCTTAATGTAAGGCTCATAATGCTGTTGATCAACCTTCTGTTTCTTGTGCCATGGTTCTCCAACATTTTGTATGCCGGTTGCTAATGAGACGGTTTCAGGTGTTAGTGTGAAGGTGACACCGACCAAGATAGAGTGATCTCCATGTAGGTGAAGCACAGAAAGACGGGCCAACTCATGATGAACTCGAACATTAGCCACCATTTGACAAAATTCAAAACATGATAGATGCTGGAAGCATGACATGGCAAGAGTGCAGGCCTGCAATTCAGTGAGGGTGGTTGGCTCATCCCTAACATGTTTGCCACTCTTGTGATGTCTCCTGGGAGCCTGTTCTTCCGAGGATGAATCACTTTGTGTCTCCATCTCATACTCTGATGAATGCTCAGATGCCATGACTGTTGTGTGTATTGTACTTGGGCTGCCCTTTGATGATGGTGTGAAACTAGGTGCTGTTGTGATATCTGCCACCAAGGGGAACAATGAAAAAAAAGGGAGTATTAGGAGGGGAATAATATGATGGGAATAGGGGTTATGGGGAGAGGTTTTGTTTAGGGATATATAGGAGGGTTTTGGGATTTGATAGGGTAGGGTTTTGGGGTTTTGATAAGGTAGGGTTTTTGGGTTTATATTGATCAAAGAGTGGAGGGATAAGGAATAGGGGTTTGGTAATATTTTAGGGTAGGGAGAATAGGAAAAAATGGGATAGGGGGGATAGGGAAAAATGGTAAGAAAGGGAAAATGAGGGGTGATAATGAAACCTTAGCATCAACACCACAATTATGCAACCCTATCAACAATGGATTTTGGTGTTTTCTTATGATTGGTTTTATGAGTTTTGTTGCAATTAAACATAGCCATGAACCACCATAACATTCACAAAATTTGATGAGCAAGCCATGATATAGAGCCTACCTGTTGATTTGAGGGGTTTCACAGGCAACTTGAGGCAATTTGGCACGGTTTCGGGCCTTTGTGGGTGTGCGCCACGCCCCAAACCCAATGCGTCGCGCCCATTGTGTGCGCCGCGCCCATAGAAATTTTGCACTATGGGTTGGCTTCGTGTGCGCCGTGCTCTGTGTGTGCGCCGCGCCCCTCTGTGTGTGCGCCACACTCTGGAAAACGATTCCCACTCACTCTTAAACACGCACTTTGCTCTCCTAATCACTTTGCAACATTTCTCTATGACCTTGATTTGCACAATGACCTTGTTTGCTTGTGGAAACCTCTATTTAAAGGCTTTGAAGTCATGGGTTTAATTTTTTCTTCTCCAAAAACCCACTTTGCTAATGTTTCATTTTGGCTTTTTTCACTGACTTAAAGTGACACTTGAATTTCTCTTTTCCCTTTGGAATTTTAGGTCAAATGATGAAGTTTTCGGCACTCTTTGCAGGGATTGCATGACAGGGCATTTGGCCACGGAAACCATGACTGCACCTGAAGAAATCAACTAACAAATTTTTTGAAAATTTTATCACAAAGGACACTGTTTGACTTTTCTTCAAAACAGAGTTTTGAAGAACAGTCAAAATTTTTCCACATGACGATGAAACTCTCTGAATAATAACTTTGTAAGGGCCTCACTCTGGCCTGCATGGCTTTATTGGACATGGTTGAAGACCAAATTGATTAATCCCTAGACCTAATTATCGAAAATGACTTTTGTCCATTAAAGGACCAGACCTTGACTGTCATGGACTTTAGTGATCATTGACAAAATACCTAAGCCAGCAGGAACCAAACATGAGGGGAAATGACTAGCATGACCTTTTCCGTCAGATTATGGCATGATCCTAGTGGAATGCAGCTGGGTGAATGGAGCGGGACTCCTAAAAATGAAATGCATAAAAAGTTTTGATCTCTGACAGAGGACTAACCAAACCGACTCTAACATTAGCTCCAATGGAGGATGGTAGCTCCTTGGAGATGCCAAGAACAATAGATCTCTGGAAGAGCTAGATAGTGGCTTCGTCCATTGGGCTATGGAATCATTTTTTCGACAAACAACACAGGACTCTAACTCATTTATGAAACTAAAATGACCAAAACATTGAGTCAAACTTAACATTGAAATGACTCGAAGACTAACTTGACAAACTCAAACCAAACTGAAATAAAAATGGTATTTACAATGACAGTGGAAGCAGGGTTAATAACTCAGAAATGGTACCGCTTGAGCAGACGACCATTGATCGGCCCTCCTGGACAATCTTCCCCGTTCATTTCCTTCGGAAGAAAGGCATTCTGACCTCGATATGCTGCAATCTTGAAAGGACCTTTCCAAAGATTCTCAAACTTACCGTGCTTACCTTTTTCCTCATTCCTTGCATCCCACTTCAGCACCACATCATCCAACTAAAATTTATCCGCCTTTGCTTTTCTGTCATAAATTTTCTTGATCTTCTACTGCAATTTGGATGTGTTCTTAAAAAATTCTTCTCTGGTCTACTGCAAGTGGACCATTTGATTCAACCTTCTCTTCATGGGATCTTCTTCATTGCCGGCCTCCTAAAGAAGTTTGACTACCGGGGCAGTGAGAGAGGTAGGAAATACTGTATCAACTCCAAAAACAAGCTCAAACGGTGGCGTACCAATGGATTTCTTCTGGCTGACCCGATCTGCCCAAATTGCATTGACCAACCTCTTATGCCAGCTCTTCTTATTTATTTCTAGTAGCTTCTTGATGATGTTGACCAACAATTTGTTCGAAGACTCCGCCAATCCATTGCCTTGCGGATGATAAGCAGTTAAGTGACCCAAAATGATGTGATATTTATGACAAAACTCTACCATCATTTTTTATTTGAAAGCTATTGCGTTATCAGTGATTAACTTATTCGGGCAACCAAAGCGAGACAAGATGTTATTTTCAAGGAATGAAATGATTACTGCATCAGTAGCTTGTCTGGTGGGAATTGCCTTGATCCATTTCGTGAAATAATTTGTCGTTGTGAGGATCCATCTATGCTGACCAGAAGAAGCGGGATGAATTTCACCAATGAAATCCAATCCCCATTGCTGGAAAGGAGCACTCACCTCAATAGGCTTAAGTGGCAAAGGCTTTAACTTTTTCTTTCCTTCGAAAATCTGACACTTATGACAGCGCTTGACCATCTTATATACATTAGTGAACAATGTTGGCCAATAGTACCCTGCTCTCAGAATTTTATTTGTTGTTGACTTCAAAAAAAGGTGACCACCACAGTCTCCTTGGTAGCAGTCCTCCATGACCTTCTTTGCTTCCTTTTCCACCAAGCAATTTAACAGAACGCCACCGGGATCTTTCCAATACAGTGCGGAATTAAGAATGCAAAACTTGGCAGCTTTCAACTTGAGTGTTCTCGCTTTATTTCTAGTCATGTCGGGCGGTGGTGACAAATTTTTAAGCACATATATGATATCTGAATACCACGGAGAGAGAGAAAACATTTCAGATACCTAAATTGATGATGCTTCCTCATTCTCATCGGACATAGCAGCGATCAGATTTATGTCCAAGGCATGCAAGTTTGATTCGGCCATTAACTTTGCCAATCCCTATCCTTTAACCAGCTTTGTGGGCTTTATTTCCACATCATATTCCAGCAAGGCTGCAAACCATTTGCCTCATCTTCCTTCTGGATCGGTCTGCACTAAAACATCTTTGACAGCAGTGTTAGGAACACAGGCCAAAATATGAGAATGTAGAATATATACCTGGAAATCTTTCAATGCCTTCACAAGTGCAAGGGCTTGCTTCTCAATGATGTTGTATTTTAAGGCTGCATCTCTTATAGCTTTGCTAAAGAATGCAATGGGTATTTCATGATCATCTATTTTCTGCAATAACACAGCTACCATCGTGTGCTCCGAAGCAAATGAAAACAATATGAAATACTGAGTGTAGTCCGGGCTTACTAGAATGGGAGCTGAAGAAAGAGCCAATTTGACTAAATTGAAATATTTTACAGCCTCCTCCGTCCACTTCACTTGGCTGTCCTTCTTAAGCATGTTTGTCATCTCTCTTAGGTGCTCAACAAGATTAGGGACAAAGCGGCGTAGAAAATTCATTTTACCATTGAAAAATTGTATCTCTTTCTTATTCCGGGGTAGATCGATTTGCTGAATTGCTTGCACACATGCTGGGTCAATACGAATGCCATCTTTTGAGATAATGTGCCCGAGTAGTTTGCCTTCCTCCATGGCGAACAAGCTCTTTTTCGGATTCAGGGACAAGCAATATTTTCTGCACTTTTGAAAGACAATTTTTAGATGGTACATGTGCTCTTCATCAGATTTGGAAAACACCGTCAAAGTTTCCAGGTACACAACTAAAAAGAAAGCCTTCTCATTTGAAAAATCCAAGTCCATTGCACGCTAAAATGTGGCACCCGCATTCTTTAAACCAAAAGGCATTTTAGCTTAATGAAAGGTTCCCCATGGAGTGGTGAACGTTGTCTTGTCTCGGTCATCTTCATGGACAGAAACTTGGTTATATCCGGAATAACCATCAAGTAGTGACATACGAGATGCTCCCACTACTCGCTGAAGTATATGGTCCATTTTGGGCAGTGGATAATTATCTTTCAACGAAACTTTATTGAGATTTCTAAAATCAATGCATAAGCGAATCTCACCTGTCTTCTTTTGTACGGGCACCAAATTAGAGATCCAATCTAAAAATCTGATGGGAAAAATGATCCCTGATTTTTACAACCTATTTATCTCCTTTTCAATAGATGGCAGCAACTTTGCATTTAGCCTTCTCAACTTCTGTCTGAATGGTTTTTATTGGGCTTGATGGGTATAATGTGCTGAATTATATTGGTATCATATGTCTTTAAGTCAGAATAGTCCCAAGAAAACACATCTGCAAATGAAGACAACAAACCGATATATTTGTCCTTGATCTTTGGTGGCAATGCTTTAGACAGTTTTACCAATTTAGGATTAGCAGTTGTTCCGACATTGACCTCTTCCACACCCTTCTCTGTTGGCTTCAATGTTGGTTTGCAGGCTACATCATCTTGATCGAAGAGTTCTTCTAAAGGTATCAAGCCTTTAGGAATAACGTTATTCTTTAGCTACAACACGTCCATTTGATTGATCTGCACATCATCTGTACCATTACCTTTACCATCGTCATTTTCTACATCCATTGAGGTTTCTTTGAACTTACCTTTGTTTTGCAGAAAATCATCAATCTCCTCATCATCTTGGAAAACTTGCCAATATCTCTGATTGTCTGGGACAATCAGACGATGCTTGACATGGATTTAGAATTTATTACTAGAGTTCATTGGGATCTTCAAACTACTTGTTGCCTTAGCAAGAGCATCAGCAATATTATTTTGTATACGAGGCACACATGTCAAGGTGTATTCTGAAAACAATTTTAGGATGTCTAGGACTGCATTACAGTAAGCCTGCATCCGTCGATGCTTTGCTTGATATTCGCCTCTGACCTGCTTAATCACCAATTTGGAGTCACCATATACTGAAATCCTCTTAGCATTAGCTTTCTTAGAATCTTTAGGCCAGCAATCAAAGCTTCATACTCAGCTTCATTGTTTGAACAATCAAAAGCCAACTTGTAAGAGCATACCCGCACATTACTAGGCACTTTGTTCGGGGTGGAGAAAGGACTGCGTACCCAAATTCCAATTCCAACCCCATCATTTCCCACTGCTCCATCGAAATCCATGGTCCACAAACCTTCTTCCTCCTCTTGCAAGTGTTGAAAATCTTTTTGCTGTGCTTGGTCTGCTTGCTGTCCATTACTTTCAGCTGATTGCTCAACGGTGCTTTGTTGTTCTTGTCCTTCTTTCTTTAAAACTCCTCTGAAATTTTCTGTTATTTCCAGAATATCATCTGCTTCTACTAACTGACTATCGATATCATTGAAACTATTAGAATACAAAACAAACGACTCTAAATTTGTATGTACATAATTAATCGGATGATTTATTGGTTTCTCCTTGCTTGTGATCATATATTTCATTTTTTGTTCCTGATACAATTTCCTCATTTGGCCAAACACCAGAATCGTTGCATAGGAGAAATCTAGCTGTAGTGTCCCTTTCAATTTCGCTACCCAAGACTTGGAAAGAAGCATGCCAAACCTGGGAGGAATATCTGCTACAACAACTTCCATCAAAACATTCTTCATTGGGAGCTGATCCAGACTCGCAACCAAGTATTTGATGAGTCCTATACATCTTACTCTACTGGAATCAAATGAATAGAGATCATGGTATTGCCGGGTGATGTCCAGACCAAGCTTATCCATAATAGCCTTGGGCATGAGATTGTGAGAAGCTCTAGAATCAAACATGGCATTATGTAACACAAAATCATGCAACCTTAAACTGATATAAAAGGGTGGCACATCACTATCAGGAGACTCACCATTCGATGCTGGCCCAAAAATCATTTCAAGTTGATCGTCTTCGACATTCACCATGTCGGACATTGGGTCCAAATTCAACATTTTAGATACTTGCCCTCTATAACTGATGTTCCTCATTATTTCAGTCAAGGGGATGGATACCTTTAATTTAGAAATCTCATTCTCTAAATTAAAAGCGGGAATCTTTTCTATCTCTTTAACTGGGATTTCTTTTTTTTCCTTTTCTTTCGATGCAACTAGCTGATGTGATTGTTCTGCTGATGGTGATTTTCTTCTCTCCGGACCAACCGCCTCCTTTCCTTTCCTTTGTGTAATTGATGAATCATTCTTTGATGCCTCAACATCGTTCCTTTTCTGAATTGGTTTGACCGGCACATCTCTGTTTCTAAGTGAATATCACTGCTGTTGGGCGGACAGAGCATTCATATAGCCTCTTTGGTACTCATCTGATTCTTCCTCCAAGACGGTGTCTTTTGCTAGAATGAAATCTACATCTTTGTGTACAGCCGAACTTTCTGCATACTCCTCATCCTCAGTGAGATAAATAGGCAAATCATCAGGAGTAAAGAGATGAATTTCTTCCCCTATTATATTCCCGTCCTCATCTGACTCTGGTCCATGCACAAAATTTTGCTGCAAAAGTGTTTGTACTGGCTGTTGTGTTGTCTGCTCTTGAGCTCGTTGATCTCTCTGTCTTATTCTATATTGCGGTTGTTGCTAACCATGAAAGTTAGGATTTCTAACTTGTGGCTCCGATTTGTCAAGTTTCACTCTTTCAAGCATCTGCTCTACCTTCCGGAGTAATTGATCTACCAAGGAAGACTCTTCTTTTACGGTGACCTTCTTCTCTACCTTTGCTCTAGCTCGGTCAGCAGATTCGCTTCAACGCTGACCGCTATCTTCTGCATGTCTCCCATTGTGGTCGGTTCTCTCTCTCTTAATTGATAAGCCATGTCAGCATCAAAACCATCCGGGAACTTCACCATGGCTAGTCCCACAGGTGGCCTTAGATGATCTGGAATTTCGTTATAAACTGAATTGAATATAACGCAATAGTCTTGGACCGACTCACTAGCGTTTTGTTTGATTTGCTCATATTCAGCTAGAATTTGAAGAGGATTCTTTTTCACTTCCCATCGGTTTAAAAATTGTCTTTGTAGGTCGGCCAAGGTAGCGATGCGTGCCATCGGCAAACCTCTGAACCATTTCCTCACTTCACCTGCAAATGTCTGTACAAAGAGTCTCATTGCCACATTCTCTGCATCGATCTCATGAAGTTCATAGAAATCTTCCATTCTGTCCACAAGTTGCTGAGCAGTAATGCTGTTAGGAGTGCCATCAAAAAATGGGATTTTGCTTTGATAATCTTTGGGCATATCATCTAGAACTTGAGGCAAAACCAGGGGTGCAAAACGGGCAACGATCACTCTTGGTGGATTTGGCCTTGGAGGTGTTGGAGGAGTGTGCACAGTTTGTAAGGGGCTAGCAATTGGAGTTTGAAGCTGAGCTATAATGTAATTATCAATTGACCGGTTAGCCCTTTCCGTTTCCAAGTCTACAAGAAATGGTGGATTGGGGATAGTATAGTCAATAGCCCTTTCGGATTTGGTCTCGAACAATGATATTTCAAACCACTTATCAAACTCAAGCTCTTCAAGATACTCAAAAATGTCAGGACATGAATGGGATTTGAACACGGGAGTTATAATGCTCTCTTGACGAAGGAGTCTTGGAATCAAGTTGGGGTTTTCATAAATATGAGGAGGATCTGGATCTGGATTTGCTCTGGTATATCGTCTCGAAGCCTACGTGCTATTTTCGAAAAAATCAGAAGGACATGAACAACTTACTCAGCCTATCAAATCCTAAACTTATCATCCGGAAGCTTAAAATTATCAAGAAGTAAGGGGATTAATTTCCTCCCCAGTGGAGTCGCCACTATGTTAGCACCTAAATCTGCCTTAGGCTGAAGGAAGGAAAAATTCAGGGTAACCACAAACCACGCTTAGTCTGGTAGCTAGCCCTACCAGAACAAGAGAGGGCTCTCTCCGAGTCACGCTCAGCGAATAAGTAAACGGAATGGTCTGAGATGACTAACAGTGAAATATTGATCTTAGGCTAGTAGGTAAATATGGATACAAGAAGCAATTTTTTATGAATGACTGAGTTTCTAGGATGGTATGGGACCAACGGACAGCAATGAGAAGAGAATTTAATACAAAGGCACAGATTACTTCGTGAGGCAAGACAGGCGGAAAGTCTAGCAATTTAGTTTGAAATAACGCGGAATGGAGGAATTTCTTAGGAGGGTGAAAAAGGAATAAGTACATGAATCCTTTTCAACGGAAGAAGAACATTGAACATGAAATTTTCCCACAGGCAGAGCAATAAAAATGAATTCTACCTTATCTAACTTAGAAAATTTCACTGGAAATGAATATGAAATGAACTATGAAACATTACAAAATGCATATGAAACAAAAGAGACACATTTGCTACACTCACAACCACATGAATCTCATGAAACAGAGTCGCTGCCTTTCATTAATCCTCTGTCAAAATATACAATGAAGAACTGAGTTTCTCTCCCACAGTCTCCCAGAAATTACAAGCCAACCTTTTGCAAATGGTTTGCATACAATAAATATACTATGCCATGAGTAAATAGAATGGCCAAGAGTTGGGGAGTTTTTCGAATCATTACAAAGTGGAAGTGGAAAGCCGACCATTAGTTACAGGTGCAGTGTTACAAAAATGACAAATGGCTTGGGCGACTGCTCGCCTTCCTTTGCCACTTGGATAGGAGCCCACTTTTAGTGAAAATACTTTTTAAACATTGCCTTAGTTGCCGAGAAAAATATAGTGTAAATGAGCAGGCCCAATTGGAGAAAGTCGCGAATTGAAATTTCGCGAAGCGGGCGCGATTTTGGCCTTTTTCTCTATATGCACCGCGCCCAAATCTATACGCGCAGTGCCACTTTGGAGGTGATTTTGAGGTACCTTCTAGAGTCCAAATTGTGCCCAAGTGTGCTTGTTGGAAAGCATGGCCTGTCTACTTTCCAACCCAAGTGGAATTTCTGAATTTGGTGCTCATTTGCCCCTCCAAATCTTCATTCTCCCAAGACTACTTCATGTGTGTCAAAATAGGGGCAGAGAGGTCATTTTTTTAGTGTTTTTGACCTCCTGGGGACTCAAATCATGCCCAAATTATTTTCCATGCACCAGCAGGCATGATTTTTCATGCTAAATCCAAAAATTCAAGCCATTTGTGATTTGGAACTCCCAATCCTAAGCGCCACGCCACAGGGAGAAAAAACTTGTTTTGTGCGCAAAAATTTGTCATGTGACCAAAATTGCCCCAAATTTTTTGAAATTTGGGTTGGAGGTTCTCTATGAAGTGCTATGCTGGGCCACAGAGGCTTCAGCCAATATTTGAAGTCGATCGGGCTCCCTTTGCATCTTTTTCTTCTTGATTGCCTTCCTCAATTTCGCCTTCAAATTCCTGATTCGGGCCTTGCACACTTTGTTTCACGCCATGTAGTGGAAAGCCATGTGTCTCAGAAATGCATGGTCCTTGTCGGCCTTGTCTAGAAGCCTCTCTAAGTACATGTTAACTCTCTCGAGGTTGGCCTCCCAATCCTCATTAATCTCTTGCTCCAATGATGTGAGCTCAACTCTTCTCCTTTGTGCAACTTGGCGATGCTCACGAATGTTTTGTAGCTCCATGATCACTTGATGATCCTCAAGTTGTTTGTTCCTCTACTCCAGATATTTCATGTTCCACTTAGCCCTCTCCAAGTCAAGGGATAAGGCTTCGATCTCTGATTGCTGCTCCTGGATGATCTCTCTAAGTTGTGCACTTGGCGGATCTGTATCTGTATCATCATCATGAAGGAGAACGAATTCAGTCTCTCGTTCACCTGATGGCTCACCTGAAGGCCCCTCATCCTGCATTGGCTCCTTGCCTTTGTCCTATTCCTGTGATGCTGATGGAGGAAGCGAGGCCCCTTCCACCCTGGGTGGAGATAACACTCGCTTTACCGCTGCAAACAAACATCTGGTGCCTTTCTGATATGTGATGAAAACCGGCACACTAACAGTCTCATGGCGCTCATACCGATGAGAAGGTTCACCCTCATGCTTAACCTCTGATAATACCTGTGAAGTGCTGAAGAGGTCACGGGAGATGAAATCATCCCAAGTAATGCCCTGCAATCCCAGCTGATGAACCACCAAAATCTTAATAAGAGCAAAGTGATAAACACTGTTAAGTTGCTACTGAGGGGTCTTGTGCTGCATGAAGGTGTTCATCCTCTCTATGTTCCTACAAATGAAATATGGGATGTTCATCATCCATACCGTGGTAAAGTGCATGAGCAACCTAATGTGATAGGCATATAGACGAGAGAACCTCCCCCCACAGCTGAAGTACTTCATGATCAACTTCATGAGTGGAGCATATTCATCTTTCAAATATCGAAATGGAAAGACTCTTGTGAGCCACCTCAAGAAACTGGCCTTAATGTAAGGCTCATAATGTTGCCGATCAACCTTCTGTTTCTTGTGCCATGGTTCTCCAACATTTGGTATGCCGATTGCTAATGAGACAGTTTCAGGTGTTAGTGTGAAGGTGACACCAGCCAAGATAGAGTGATCTCCATGTAGGTGAAGCACAAAAAGACGGGCCAACTCATGATGAATTCGAACATTAGCCACCCTTTGACAAAATTCAAAACATGATAGATGCTAGAAGCATGACATGGCAAGAGCGCAGGCCTGCAATTTAGTGAGGGTGGTTGGCTCATCCCTAACATGTTTTCCACTCTTGTGATGTCTCTTGGGAGCCTGTTCTTCCGAGGATGAATCACTTTGTGTCTCCATCTCATACTCTGATGAATGCTCAGATGCCATGACTGTTGTGTGTACTGTACTTGGGCTGCCCTTTGATGATGGTGTGAAACTAGGTGTTGTTGTGATATCTGCCACCAAGGGGAACAATAAAAAAAAGGGAGTATTAGGAGGGGAATAATATGATGGGAATAGGGGTTATGGGGAGAGGTTTTGTTTAGGGATATATAGGAGGGTTTGGGGATTTGATAGGGTAGGGTTTTGGGGTTTTGATAAGGTAGGGTTTTGGGGTTTATATTGACCAAAGAGTGGAGGGATAAGGAATAGGGGTTTGGTAATATTTTAGGGTAGCGAGAATAGGAAAAAAATGGGATAGGGGGGATAGGGAAAAATGGTAAGAAAGGGAAAATGAGGGGTGATAACGGAACCTTGGCATCAACACCACAATTATGCAACCCTAGCAACAATGGCTTTTGGTGTTTTCTTGTGGTTGGTTTTATGAGTTTTGTTGCAATTAAACATAGCCATGAACCACCATAACATTCACAAAAATTTGATGAGCAAGCCATGATATAGAGCCTACCTATTGATTTGAGGGGTTTCACAGGCAACTTGAGGAAATTTGGCATGGTTTCAGGCCTTTGTGGGTGTGCACCGCGCGCCAAACCCAGTGCGTTGCGCTCATTGTGTGCGCCGCGCCCGTAGAAATTTTGCACTGTGGGGTGGCTCTGTGTGCACCGCGCTCTGTGTGTGCGCCGTGCCCCTCTATGTGTGCGCCACGCTCTGGAAAACGACTCCCACTCACTCTTAAACACGCACTTTGCTCTCCTAATCACTTTGCAACGTTTCTCTATGACCTTGATTTGCACAATGACCTTGTTTTCTTGTGGAAACCTCTATTTAAAGGCTTTGAAGTCATGGGTTTAATTTTTCCTTCTCCAAAAACCCACTTTGCTAATGTTTCATTTTTGCTTTTTTCACTGACTTAAAGCAACACTTGAATTTCTCTTTTCCCTTTGGAATTTTAGGTCAAATGATGAAGTTTTCAGCACTCTTTGCAGGGATTGCATGACAGAGCATTTGGCCACAGAAACCATGACTGCACCTGAAGAAATAAACTGACGAATTTTTTGAAAATTTTATCACAAATGACACTGTTTGACTTTTCTTCAAAACAGAGTTTTGAAGAACAGTCAAAATTTGTCCACATGACGATGAAACTCTCTGAATCATAACTTTGTAAGGGCCTCACTCTGGCCTGCATGGCTTTATTGGACATGGTTGAAGACCAAATTGATTAATCCCTAGACCTAATTATCGAAAATGAATTTTGTCCATTAAAGGACCAGACCTTGACTGTCATGGACTTTAGTGGTCATTGACAAAAGACCTAAGCCAGTAGGAGCCAGACATGAGGGGAAATGACTAGCATGACCTCTTCCGTCAGATTATGGCATGATCCTAGCGGAATGCAGCTGGGTGAATGGAGTGGGACTCCTAAAAATGAAATGCATAAAGAGTTTTGATCTCTGACAGAGGACTGACCAGACCAACTCTAATACAATATAGATAGTATGGGTTTTGGGCATAGGCTTTCCCTGGATGCATATTATGTTATGTGCCATTGATTATCTTACTCTAGTTAATTAATGTTTTCATCAATCTATTGGCTTCTTTTGGTTGAAAGTAGAAGTAGATTCTTGTCTTTTGCTTTAGTACATTGCATGAGCTTGTGAATCTACAGGATTTTCTACATGGTATTAGAGCTAGATTTGTAGGAAATTTTACATGGTATCAAAGCCAGATTTTTTTGGGTCATGGGTTTGTAAAGCAGATCTGAATTTTTTTGTGCAAAATTTTCAAAAACAAATATCAAATCTGGATTACTTGTGGAAAAATACCCAAATTCAAAAAAATAAATTGGTCAAATCAATGTTCAGATGAGGGAGATATCATTGATTTAAAATCAGCTCTATTTCCATAAAATTTCGTGATAATGGAACAGATGAAACATATTGGTGTGCTAGCCAAGAACCTGTATGCACTTGAGGTGTAAGATGCATGAAAAGCCTTGAGGAAAAAGGAAAATGTTATAGACTTGGTGGTTGAGAGGGAGAGTAAATTACCTCTCAACATGCAACCCCAAAAGAAGCCTCAGAAGCAGTTTCAGGAATTTGCGAAGTGGCCACAACTAGAGAAGCTAAGAGGAGAACAAGTGGAGGCATCCACTCATGTAGAGACCTCCAGTAGGGGAAAATTTCAATCTAGGAGGGCAGAGGGATCACATGCAGCCATACCTCCAAGTGTGAGGTGGGGCGATGTAAAGTGATAGTCCCAAGAGGGCTGAAATTGGGCGGGTTCCATTGAGAGATTTTATCTCATGGATTGTAACTTGCTACGAGAGCCCAAAGTACATAGTAGCGGGAGGAATCAATGGCATTAATGCAGTCAGAGATCAGAGTGACAAAGCCTAGAGCAGTCAGATACTGAAGAGCGTAGGGAAGGGTTGACCATAGTACAGAAAGGTAGAGTCAACAGAAGCGCAAAGTTTTCAGTCGACAGAGGCAATAACAGTTAGAGACTTTGATGACAGATGCATCATACTGATTCAAGTTGGATTTTTTTTTGTTTCTGGAGTAGTTGTAGCAACAACACTAGAGAGAAGTATTACATGCATAACATTCCAAAGGTTCGGGATTGGGATTGAGTTGAATTCCTCTCTTTTTGAGAGGGAGTGTTGAAAATAGCAATAAGAAATATTAAAAATAGAATCGAGAAATTCCAATTTAATTTTTCCTTGAATTAAATTGTAATTATTTTCTCATAGCAACTTGTAATAGTTAACTAAGTTAAGTTGACTTAGTTAACTTAGGAATTTTGAGTTGGAAGTCATGTATTTGTTCTCCCTAAGTTTTAGGGGTCCAGAATGAGTTGATTTATGAGTTGTAATTAGATAACTCAGTTCACTAAGTTATAGTCAGTTAAATTAGCTCTAACTATTTGTGGAACTAATAGATGACTAACAGTCAGTTGGTGCATTGGTGCATCTGCAAGTGTTACTCCAGTTAACTAAAGATTCCCTCATTAGAAACTCATGCATGTCAGTTCAGAGAAAGACCCAGTTGAGACTAGAGTGTAGCGACAATGTACTATCAGTCGTATGATTTACTGAGTTATAAATATCACGCATGCAATCAGAGAAGGACCTAATTTTGGATTGCACAGTTATGGATGAGGAATTTACCTTTAAATACGGGTTAATTCTCTCAGGAATTGTACAAAGAATTAGAAGCTTGGAGGCTTGGAAATTTGGCTAAGTATTGGACAAAGGAATTCATCAGGCGGAGGATAGGAAATACTTGTGTAGGTTAAGCTCAATGTTGAGAAAAGCATATTGTATTCATCCAAATTATTTAACCATGGGCGCAAGGAATTAGGGGCTTGGAGAGCAACAAAAGAGGTTAGAGATTGGCTTGAGATTTCTTATGAGCAGGGAGACTGATCATACTGAGTGTTGTGATTGTTCTTGTGAGAACAAGCAGTGCATTATCATCTTGGATTTTTTATTAATGTGATATAGATAGTAGGGGTTTTGTGTTGAGGCTTTCCCTGAATACATATTGTGTTATGTTCCATTGATTATCTTACTCTAGTTTATTACTATTTTCATATATCTATTGGCTTCCACTGATTGAAAGTAGAAGTAGATCCTTGTCTTTTACTTTAGTGCATTGCATGAGCATGGTATCAGAGCTAGATTTGTAGGAAATTCTACATGGAATCAAAGCCAGATTTTTTGGGCCACGAGTTTGCAGAGCAGATCTGAAAATTTTTGTGCAAAATTTTCAGAAACAAATAGCAGATTAATTCCCAAATTCAAAAAAAATCGGTCAAATTGGAGTTCGGATGAAGGAGATATCACTGATTTAAAAACATCTCTTTTTCTAGAAAATTTTGTAACAACGGGACAGATGAAACAGATTGGTGTGCTAGCCAAGAACTTGTATGCACTTGAGGTACAAGATGTATGAAAGGCCTTGAGGAGCAAGGCAAAGGTTAGAGACTTGGTGGTTGAGAGGGAGAGTAAATTACCTCTCAACATGCAGCCCCAAAAGAAGCCTCAGAAGCAGCTTCAGGAAGTTGTGGAGCAGCCACACTAGAGAAGTTGAGAGGAAACCAAGTGGAGGCATCCACTCATGCAGAGACCTCCAGTAGGGGGGATTTTTGAGCCAGGTTGGTAGAGGGATCACATGAAGCCATACCTCCAGGTGTGAGGTGGGGCGATGTGAAGTGATAGTTCCAAGAGGGTTGAAATTGGGTAGGGTCCATTAAAAGGTTTTATCTCATGGATCATGCCTTGCTACGGGAGCCCAAAGTACACAATTGTGGGAGGAATCAGTGGGATTGATGTAGTCAAAGATTAGAGTGGCAGAGGGTAGAGCAGTTAGATACTGAAGAGCATAGAGAAGGGTTGAGAACAGTGTAGAAAGGCAGAGTCAACAAAAGTGCAGAGTTTTCAGTCAACAGAGGCAATAATAATCAGATATTTTGATGACAGATGCATCATACTGATTCAAGTTGGATGTTCTTTTTTTTTGTTTTTGGAGTTGTTGTAGCAACAACACTGAAGTGTTTCATGCAGAACATTCCAAACATTCATGATCAGGATCGAGTTGAATTCCTTTCTTGTTGAGAGGGAGCGTTGAAAATATCAACAAGAAATGTTAAAAATAGAATCCATAAATTCCAGTTTAATTTGTCCTTAAATTAAATTGTGAATTAAAATTGTAATTCTTTTCTCATAAGAACTTGTAATAGTTAACTAAGTTAAGTTGACTTAGTTAACTTAGGAATTTTGAGTTGGAAGTCATGTATATGTTCTCCCTAAGTTTAAGGGATCTAGAATGAGTTTCTTTATGAGGTTAATTAGATAACTCAGTTTACTAAGTTATAGTCAGTTAAATTAGTTCTAACTGTTTGTGGAACTAATAGAGGACTAACAGTGAGTTGGTGCATTGGTGCATCCACAAGTGTTACTCCTATTAACTGAATATTCCCTCATCAGAAACCCATGCATGTTAGTTCAGAGAAAGACCCGGTTGAGACTAAAGTGCGGGAACAGTGTACTATCAGTTGTATGATTTACTGAGTTGTAAATATCATGCATTCAATCAGATAAGGACCTAATTTTGGATTGCGCAATTATGGATGAGGAATTTCCCTTTAAATATGCACTAATTTTCTCAGGAATTGTGCAAAGAAGTAGAAGCTTTGAGGCTTGAAAATTTGGCTAAGTATTGGCCAAAGGAAGTCATCAGGCCAAGGATATGAAATAATTGTGCAGGTTAAGCTCAAGGTTGAGCAAAGCATATTGTATTCATCCAAATTATTTGACCAAGGGCACAAGGAATCAGGGGCTTGGGGAGCAGTAGAAGAGGCTAAAGATTGGCTTGACCTTACTTGTGAGTAGGGAGATTGATCATAATGAATGTTGGGATTGTTCTTGTGAGAGCAATCATTGTATTATCATCTTGAATTTCTGATTAATTTGATATAGATATTAGGGGTTTTGGGTTGAGGCTTTCCTCGGATACATATTGTGTTATGTTCCATTCATTATCTTACTCTAGTTGATTATTGTTTTCATCGATCTATTGGTTTCCACTGGTTGAAAGTAGAAGTAGATTCTTGTCTTTTGCCTTAGTACATTGCATGATCTTTTGAATCTAAATGATATTCTACATGTTGCATAACCGTTATTATTATAAAGAAAACACTAGCGAAGGTGATAGAAAAAGGTAAAGCGAGCCTCGATGTTAAAAATACGAATGTTTTCAATGTCTTATTGGTTGAAGGGTTAAAGCATATCATCCTGAGTGTGTGTCAAATGACTAATAAAGGACATGTAGTCATATCCACTTCAAGAGGATGCAGGATTATAGAAGAAGACATTGGAAATTTAATAGCAAAAGGAATCAGAACTCTAGATAAGATATATGTGTTGAAGAGAAGTAAAGGAAGAAATAAGAAGGAAATATCTTCATAAGATATTGAATAAAGTAATCAAGGCTCGTATGCAGTACATTATTCCTAATATATACACAAGAAGCATTGTTGAAGAAAGAAAAAATAAAATCTGACATAGTCATTGTTGGAGAATCTATTATGGCAGCTATTTCAATAATTCTCATTATCCTTAATAATTACTTGTGAACATTAGTTGGTTTCTTCGTGTTCTTTATTAATTCTCTTCATCAAATAATTATCAAGAGGATGAACCATAAAAAAATCATAAAAGACGGAGGACACAAATTATAGGCTCTAAGCCAGGGAAAAACCCCTCTAAGGAGAAAACCCAAAAGAATCTCTTCTCTTCTTATAGAATCTGATCAAATGAGAAAACTAAGACCCAAAAATAAAATTCAAGACCTCCTCCAAGCCCCAATTCAGCCCTCTAAAGTTTCCTCCTTCAAATAAGCTCTAGTCAACAAGGTCAATGAAAGTCAAACTTTGAGATGCTTGGTCAAAGCAAAGTTCGGCCCTTTATTTTGGACTTGCAATTTTTGGCCTCCGAGTAGCTGCAAAAACCTAACTTTCATACATGTGAGAGAATCCAAGCTCAAACTCACATTTTCTTCTTTTCCTTTCACTTTTCCTTTGACCTTTGTTCTTGCTTCATTTTTCTTGTTTACTTCAAATCGAGCTTGTTTCTTTTGCAGATCGAATGTGTATCAAATGAAGTCGAAATTGCTTCTATATATATACATTTGTGGAGTTCGAATATCGTCTTCTAGGTTGACTTGTCACTAGCAGGGTGGACTTGTGCTTAGAGGTTTTTTTGACTTTCTAGACATAAAAATAATATATTTTACATGTTACATCTTGCCCAATAGGGTCTTATAGAAATGATATTGACATGAAAAACCCTAGAAGCATGAAGAAACATGCTTAACCTAGATGACTAGTCAAAAGAAGCATGAAACATGTGCTTAAAAATAATAGTGTTCTTTTCTTCTTTTTCTTGTAACATAAGATATACATAATGACATGAGTACAATGAGAATTATGAAGATAGCAACTAGTTACATTTTCCAACACTCCCTCTTAACTAGGGAGGTATTCATAATTGTACAACCAGTACAAGGATATTCTCAAACTAAAGAGTTATCATAAGAAGAGTTGGATTGGTAAGCCATTTTTAAGTATCAACATCATAACCAACATTGTCAACATAGTAAGGCCTTAACTTGACAAGCTCTATTTATATCAGAGCATAATGTTGGAAGGCTTTATGTGAGACACCACACTACCTCAAGGTACATACCCGATCCGGATGTTCACTAGGTATGTCCTTTTAGGACTATTTTTATTTTGGATTTCCAATCCTCAAAGAATATCGGTCCTCTTCAACCACTCTTGTCTTAGATAGTTGTCCAATCCTCAAAGTGTGTTGGTAAAAACTAATGCTTCCTATCTTGGATTTTATATTCTCAAGGAGTAACAATCTTAGATTCTTCTCCAGTCTTCCATTATCCTTCCTAATGCCTTCACTAATACTTACGGTTGTTAGTCTTAGTCTAGTGCATGACACATGTAGAATATGATGTCTTTAACATCACTACCTCTCAACCTAGAGGGGAGATCCTCATTCCTTTTTTATCAAGGTATAGATTCTTGCTCCTTCTCAAACATTTAAGGAGACTTTTATTCCATCTAAAGAATAGAGACATTTATTTGTACTTCTTTTCAATTGGGAAGATTTCTAGTGTGTCCTCATCAATAAATCAACTACTACTCCTTCATGGAGATCTCTAAGTATCTACATGCCTCCTTATTCTCTTTGTATCTTCATCAAATAGATCTTTCATCTTCCTAAATGTATTGAAGCCAAATTGTGACATGATTCCATCCATCAACCTTTCATATCACTTTCCTCTAGTCATCATCAACAAGGGCATTATGTTTAGCCAATCAAAGTAGAGCTTAGTCATAGCTCTCTTTAGGCATGAAATTGAGATGCGTCATTCATATGAACATCGAGTTATCTCATTGTACTAATATCTCTTAATTCCAAGATGTTCTAAATATCTTGACCATAAAATCCTTCAAGGATTACCAAAACCAACCACTCAATCCATGTAATCATTGAACTGAGTTAAAAACTAACAGTTATAGATATACTTGTCTCAAATGTACATCTGGAAAATCCTTCCAGGTAACAAAAATATATACTAACCAGATATCCAAAACCAAGACATCAATATCAAAATTACCTCAATATGATGGCCTCTTCAGATTCTGCTTACTTCTGAGATCAACATCCTTTTGCATGGTTTGTCTTCAGCTTTTACCAAAGAATCTTCTCCATGCTAATCACTTGTAATAAAATTGCCCATGGAACAAACTTATCAAGAAGTTACAATTTCTTCTACCTTGCAGTTGTAATTATCAACTCTTTTTCTTTCTTCAAGAAACCATATTCAATGTTGATCAATATAATCATGTCTAAGTTATGTCAACTTGCAGAAGAGTCTTAATATTTAACCATTCCAAAGTATGCCAAACTTCTTCTTCCAAGCATCGAGTCACCATATGGAAGAGTTACCGAACACATTTTTATAACCAAATCCTTCTACAAGATTATTTTAGATATGAACTCTACCTTAGAGAAGAGTTACTTAAAAATATTCATACATTTTCTTCCATACAACTATCTAGCCATACTTTTCTTTGAATGATATTTCCTCCAAACTTATTGAAGATAATATTTCCTTTAAGAGGAGAAAGACCTTAATTCTGCCTCTCAAACTATAACTCGGCCATCTGCATACCTTCATCCTGCAAGACTATTGTTTCCATACTAGTTGGAATATATATCAGACATAATGATTCTTCCGAGAACCTTCCTAAATGACAGTTCTTATTGGAGGATCTTGATTATCCTTCTTTGCAAGATGACTACCTCTAAATTTATGTTAGAAAATGCTTGGATGAACTATAATGTGCAATATGATCAAAATATTCTCATTCTTTGACAGCTAGATTACTTTTCCAAAGCAATTTGATTATGTATTTTTCAACTCTTATACCATCATATGATTCCTTCTATGATTTCATGCTTCAAAAAAATCATGACTTCCTCTAGAGAATGAAACTATGCATGACTACTCTAACTTCTACTTTCTAATAAAGAAAGACAAATTGCAAATGAACCTGATATATATGGAGCTTCCTTCAATAGTAAAGATCCTTTGGATCTTCTCCTTTTGGATTCTTCTACAGTTCTCCCTTTGCTTCAACTATGTGAGCTTCACTCCTTACCCTCCTTTTGTCGTTTTTATTGTTTGGACAATCCCTCTTAAAATGTCCATATTCATTGCATCGAAAGCATTAAATCTTGGACATATATGGTTTTCCTTTGGACTTTCTAAACTTCCCTTTCTTCTTCTTCTTGGATTTAACAACAAAAGCTTGAGACTTCTCATTTGATTCAGTGTCATCCTTTGCCTCTATCTTTGTTTCTTCCAAGGTTCATTGATCTCATAGTTCATCAAAATCAATAGTGTCCTTTCTTGAGTAGGCACTAGTTACAAAACTTCTCCAATCAGGTGGCAAAGTATTTAATAAACATGTAGTCATTTCCCCAAGACCTTTTAATTGGTCCCTTATTTGTGAGATATTCATAAGATAAGTGGCCATATCTTCATCCTTTAATTTCCTTATTCTATATAGTTGATTTCTCAAGGATATATTTTGACCTGATGTACTTATAGAGTACAACTTCACCAACTTATCATAGATTTCTTTAGATGACTTCAAATCAACAACAAAGTGAATGAGATGATATTTTGTGGATTTAATAAGAATACTTTGTGCCCTCACTTCTCCCTTTTTGTACCTTGTTAGTTCTTAAGTCTTCTCTTTGTCTAGTTGAGTAACTTCACCAAGAACATATTCCATGATCTCACTTTCTGTGAGCACCAAATCAATCCTCTTCCTCCATTCTAGGAAGTTTTCTAACCCAATGATCTTGTTGTTTTCCTTGCAAATTGTTGCCATATGTTTTGTATATTGAGACATGGAGCACAAAATGGTACTTACTTGTCAAATGATTGTCCTTCTTAATTATGTCCCCAACTATCTCAATGCATTCAAGACCTTCAAAGGGACTTCAAAATGCCCTAGAATGATGACTTCTAAGATGCCTTCAACAATAGTGTCTTCAAATAGATGATGTTCCCATGATCCTTTGATATTTCCTTTCCTTCAAATATGTCTTCCAACAAACCTTCAAATTGATTACCTTTCAAGAGAGAGTAGCAATCTTTCCTTCAAAATGATGAAGTACATTCATGAACCTTCGACGAGAGCTTGTAATCTTCTTCATTCAATAAGAGCTTGATATTTCTTAAGATGATAAGGTCTTCATTGAAAGCTTGATGTATTAATATTCCTTATAGATAAATAGGTCTTATTCTTCTTTCCTTGTGTCCTTTTGCAAATGGTTCCCCTTGAAAATCAATCCCTTCTTATGTCAACAAGATGATCTCCAAGCTGCCTTCTTCTTCACCTTAGCTCTAATACCATGTTGGAGATTCTACTATGGAATTTATTTCAACAATTCTCCTTATCCTTAATATTTACTTGTGAAATTTAGTTATATTCTTTGTATTATTTATTAATTCTCTTCATCAAATAATTATCAATAGCACAAATAATAATAATAAAAAATCATAAAAGACAGAAGACACAAAATATAGGCTCTAAGTGAGGGAAAGACCTCTCCAAGGGGAAAACCCAAAAGAATCTCTTCTCTTCTTGTAGAATTTGATTAAGTGAGAAAACCAAGACGCAAAGATCAAATTCAAGACCTCCTCTAAGCCCCAAGTCATCCCTCTAAATTTTCCTCCTTCAAACAAGCTCTAATCAACAATGTCAACGAAAGTCAAACTTCAAGAACCTTGGTCAAAGAAAAGTTTCGGCCCTCTATTTCAAACCTATAGTTGATACCTGCAATTTTCAACCTCCCAATAGCTGCAGAAACCCTAACTTTTGCATGTGTGAGAAAATCCAAGCTCAAAATCAGATTTTCTTCTTTTCCTTTGACTTTTCCTTGTTTCCTTGACCTTCGCTCTTGCTTGCTTCAAATCAAACTTGTTTCTTTTGCAGATTGAATGTGTGTCAAATGAGGTTAAAATTGCTTCTATATATACACATTTTTGGAGGTCGAATAGCATCTTCTAGACTGACTTGTCACTGGCAGGGTCGACATGTGCTTGGAGGTCTTTTTGACTTTCTAGACATAAAATTAATATAGTTTACATGTTACATCTTTCCCAATACGGTCTTACACAAATGATATTAACATGACAATAATTCTTATGACATGACAAACCCTAGAAGCGTGAAGAACATCCTTAACCTATATGACCAATTAAAAGAATCATGAAACCCATGCTTGAAAATAATATGTTTATTATCTTTTCTTTCTTATAACATAAGATATACATAATGACATGAGTATAATGACAATTATGAAGACTAGGACTAGTTACATTTTCCAACAGTCTTAAGGGGAGAATAATACAACATTTTAAAGGAAGATAAAAATTGTTGAAGATGAATTTGTGGCAGAAGAATGGTGTGTGCGTGTGTGAAAAAGTCCAAATGTTGAATCATGTTTGCAGGAACTGTTCTCAAAAATCCAGATGACGAGAAATCAGCATGGAAGGATAGTGCATGAACATAGGGGGGCAATATGGGATCATAGCATATCTAATCAGGTTGTATGACCACAAAAAGAAGCAGTGTATACTCAGGGAAATCTATTGTAGCAGCTATGGATGAGAAGGTTAGAATGTACCACATGCTCAAAGGGAGCATACCCAATGAAAGAAAGTATTTATAGATACACAGATAATAGTTTGGCGTCGTTTGAAATTTATGTCATATTTTATGGTTTCTAATGATTGATTTGTAGGTGTATCACATGCTCAAGGGAGCAATTTTTTAATCAAAACATTGGTGTTAGTATGTGCCTCATGAAATAGCAGTAGGTGGAGCATCCACAAGTATTAGTGGGAAAAGGATTTAGCAGATGTTATTTTTATAGATGGATTTGGTACTTAGAGGCATACTGAAATTGCAAAAGAAGTTCCCAATATGTTTTCCCTTTGCCATTAGTTTCAAATGGGGAGAGATACATCATCCACAAATTCAATTTTAGCAATTGGTTGTCATTAATGCCAATGGGGGGGATTGTTAGCATTATTGTGTTTCCATAGATGTAAACAGTGGCATGGACTAATGATGTAGTAAGAAGCATGATTGATGATGTGGATTTCTATAATGGGCTGACCCCTAATGCATGGAGTGACCATTTAGGGTTTGATTCATGGAAATACATCAAAGAAGAGGCCAAAAGAAGTTACTAGTGACCAAAATGAGAAAGTAAAGGTTAACCTACAGATATTAGAATGCCATGTCTAATTTGCATATCTTTGTTTGAGAATTGATAACTGGAATCCACAACCCAGATTGCCAATGTTTAACTCGCGTATTCCACTCAAATTTCGTGTCTTGAATTGGCATGCATCGAACTGTAGGATTGCTTTCAGTGTCTGTGATTTTCTCCCTTAGTTTTTCATTGGGGCATTTTACCATTGATTCGCCCTTGGTATTGTAATGCACGTCTTGATTTGGTCTAAGGATTAAAGCATATAAATATAGACCCCAAATCCACCTTTAGACATGGCTCAAGGACAACGTCTATGGAATGTATGTGATAATTTAGTCAAAGATGTCCTGAGGAAATTGTCGTGTGTACTTAGACATGCAACACCAGTGAATGGTCCACTCATTTTCTCTATTCTGACAAGTAATAAATTTTTCTTTTTCTTTGTTATGGTGAGACCATATGTCAGATATGGGAAAAAACTTAAGTGTGCATATGAACGCCTAATCATAAGTTTTCTAGAACATGAGCAGAGCTTCCATGGATCAATATGGAGGTGATGGTCCCCTAATGTGTTGAATAAACAATGAATGTTTGCAGCATATTTATTCTAAATTTATGGTAGCAATGATTCAAACTCCTTAGGCATGGTTCTAAACTCATTTGTCTCTAGTTTGTTGGTTTCTAATTGTGTTTCATTGTACTTCTCTAATGAGTTGACAATCTGCTACTACCTGTTATCAAAGAAATGGTTTTGTTTAATTTAGTGATGCATAATTAATTGTTGTACTCTATTTTATGAACATGAAGTTTGTCTTGAACAAAAAAATTACTGAGATTTAGTGTTGGACGTTATATATTAGAGGCATATTGATATTTTTATTTCTTCCTAAATTATCTACATATGAAATATGGTGTCTACAAAGTATCCTTCTAGTGTGTGACTGGAGGTGTATGGAAGTGTGATGGTGGTTGATCTCATTATTCGATCTCTATTATGCTTTGACCTGGGTGTAATCAAGACCTTGTGCATAAAATGGAAATTAATCAGTCAATATATTGTTCTAGAGTAATGTCGATCTAAGGGAGGACCAATCATTGATTTTGTTGAATTATTCGCATATGATGCCATAAACACATGTTTTGTTGTAATTGTCCCTTTCATTTTTTCTAGAGTGATTGTGCGGATATTTTCTTGTTCTAGTACATGTGAGAAATATAGATCTAAGTGATAAGACCACGCCCATGCCATATCTTGATTCCTTGAGGAGAACTTAATTCGAGGGTATTTCACACACTTAGATTCAGACTAGATTTTAACACCATAAGTAAAGGCCATTCTCCTTCACACACACAAAGGAAAACTCAATTATCATCCTTTCCATCTTTAACCAGGCTCACATTCACAAAATACCATGAAGTTTGATCCATAAATTGTCGTGGATATTACACTAGAGAGTTCGTCACAACAGATCTGATAAAATTATATTTAAAATCCAAAATTCTACAGTATTACAATTTTATTTGATTTTTGTATATGTTGATTTATTGTTAATGGCACATGCATGCGAAATTAAAATTATGCATAAAATAGAGAACAAGGAAATAAAATATCACACACACATTTTACACATGATATGACATGGGAAACCCTTTCGAGAAAAAAAACCCAGCTGGAAAGTGAGGCCACTCCGCTCTCTTTCTCTAAATGGAAATATGGATTCACTCGAAAGAATGGAATCCCTTTTCCTCCTAGTGGCCTGGTTATAACATAGCTCAATAGCCTACTAGTGCTTAGGTTTGACTACCTAAACTCTTAACTAGAGGTAAAATATAGACTCTTCTAGAGCCGTCTACATCATAATAATGTGGCTAGCCCATTTTTTATTAATAATGGGGGTTGACGTGGCATCCTCTCGAATTATGGTGGTGAAAATAGGAAGGTCAACTTCTGAGTGGCATAAACTTTGCATATGTACTCCAATTGACATGATTCTTATGTCGTTGGAAAGGTCTTTATGTGTAGAATAGGAAAAAGAGGTATGACACTAAAGCGGAAAAAAAAATCCCCAAAAGGAATCTTCGATGCCTTGAAATTCTCTCAGAAAGTTTCAAACCCTAGTTTGCCAAACTGGGTCTTGCTAGTAAAAATGGTCCTGAAAGTTTATTCCTCCACTTTTTCCACTCTAAAAGCATCAATATGGATGAAAAAAAAATGATCCAATATAGACCATAGGCCTACACAGCACAGGGCATCCTTCTCTTAATCTTGTATTCCCTTGAGCCCCCCCTTCAATTCTTTATGTGCCACACAAAACCGGGATTGTTCTCAGTCCTCAAAACCATCTAGTCAAAAGATAAAGCATTGCAATACTTTCATTTCTTATCACATTAGTTGTCACTCACACCTCTTAACTAGTCATAAGGTATGAACCTTTTTGGGTTCTATCACCAATCCTTGCGAATTTGAATTTTCTAAGTGTGAGAGAGAGATGTATGAGAGAGTAATATAAGAGATAAAAACTAGAATTAAAATAAATTTAAAAAAACAAAAAACCCTTGAGTGCTACTCCCTATTATTTTTATAATCACACCTTACCCTTTAGCTTCCCAACCTTTCAGCTTCTTAGGAATACTAACCATCATATCAAAGGGAAATATTCACTCAAGGTATATTTTTCCTCTTAAGCCAATTTTCCCCCTCCCTAAGGCATCATAATCTATTGGTTGTCCCCTTTTTTCAGCTCTATCATTTTTTGTTAATAAACATTACATCATATAATAGATTTTGACATCATAGCATCAATGATGGCACCCCAACATTATATGGTCTTAATTACATTACAAAATTTTGGGTAATGAAAGGGGTGTCACACATTTTATCGAACAGTTCCCATACAATATTTAATCGCCATCCACAAGACCACATTTTGTTGGGGCATTTCATCAATCAGTTTGTGTGCACTGTTTATTTCTCTCAAACCCCAATCTTCCATGGAGTATATCTCATAAATTATAAAGGACCAAAATCTGAAATTTCTACATGTGCCTTCAAATATTTTCTTTGTCTCCTCAAATTTCACAGTCTAGAACCTCTCAGAAAGAAAGTTATGGAAAGAATGCCAAGTTGTCCTTATTTGAGGTCTAGTTTCAGGAGCATTAGAGAGACCTAAATTCCCCAGGGAATATCTCCAAAAATATAGTGAAGTGAGATATGAAATATTCACCAGACTTTCCTCTGGATTTCACCTGAGTATGGTCCAAGTTTTAGCCTCTAAAATCACCTAGAAGAAAAGTTATAGTGAAAATGCCAAACTAGCCTTATTTCAGGAGCATTCACGAAGCCCGAATTTCTTAGAGCATAACTCCCAAAATATAGCAATTCAATATATAAAAATTGAATGAAAAGATCAAGAGGATTTCCCCCCACAATGGTCCAAGTTTCACCCCTCTAGAACCTCCCAAAAGAAAAGTTATAGCAAAAATTCCAAGATGACCTATTTCAAGAAGCATAAAGAAAGATTGACTTCTCAGATCATATGTCCAAAAATTTAGTGAACCAAGACATCAAAATTGGACTAGATGATCAACAGAATTTCCCCTCATTATGGTCCAAGTTTTAGCCTTTCGAACCTCCCAAAAGAATATTTATAGTAAAAATTCCAAGATGATTTGTTTACCTCATAAATCACATATTGGGCTTCCACCATTAAACTCCATGAAATCAATTATAGCCTATAGAGGAAATTAATCAAAATAATACATCTAAATGAATTGGGATGCATGAGCAATGAATGATACTTTTGGGTAATTGCATGCCTTCCTTGTTAATTGCATTCTTTCCTTGTTCAAAATAATACATCTAATTAATCAAAAACACCAAGTTCAAATGAATGAAAATGAATAAGTAAATAACTAATTTTTGAGTAAATAAATAAATATTTTTATTTATTTAATTATTTAAGTTTTGACTAAATAAATAAATAAATATGTTTGGACTAAATAGCTAAATAAATAAATATTTAGTTTTGAATAAATAACTAAATATTTATTTTTTGACTAAATAAGTTTATTTATTCATAACATTTTCAAGCTTGGTGGGATAGTCTTCAAAGGAGTGATTTTCCACTCCATATATTGCAAAACTTAAGATGAATTCTCTCCTTGAATGGGAAGATGGGACTGATATGGTAATCCTTCCAACATATGAAGTAATAAGGTCAACACTTATCATGGCCTCCTCTTCCATACCTTTCCTTGTAACCACTTCTATTTCCTCCTCCTCCCCGATATCTGTTGGAAATACTGAGGGGGGGTGAATCAGTGTTTCTTAGCAATTAGCACTTTTAATATTTTTTAGAGCATTAGTTAGTATTAAGTTATTAATATTATTGTTCTCTTCATATAACCATAAACATATAAAAATATTAGACAACACCATACAACAATGAAAAATGATAAAAAAATGGACTCATAAAGTTTAGGTAGAAAACCCCCTCTAGGTCAAAAACCATCGAACACTTCTTTAGTAATTATCTTCTCCCTGTTAAAATAAAATTTATTACATCGATATCTCATCTATAACTGAGGGAAGCGTCAACCCCCTAATTCACAAGCTACAACCTGTAGGACGCTACTACACCCTAATAACCTATAGCAACCGGAAGGACACCCCAATGCTCTGTATGTCAGCCCATAACCTAATGAGTGCCTAAAACTTTGTTTTCCAGCTACAATCGAAAGTATGCTTTGTCACCTTGTAATTTATCAGCCCCAACTGAAAGGACGCCACAATGTTATGTGCAGTATACGACCTACCCTAGCACCAACCTGCCACCCTGAAGGGTTCTCAGGCCACAACCAAGGTAGCTTCAATTACCCTAAAGAGTCAGCGGACCATGTTTCACAATTTTCAGACTAGATCCCCCTGTGCTTTGAATGAATAGAATGTTGTAAAGAAGATATTTTTATACCCTATCAAATCTTGGTAGCCACTAAAAATTGTACAATACTACTCTCCCCAAACTGATCACTGCACAATATTGTAAGTCAAGCTCACTGCTCAAATGCACATCACTATCACTGCTCAACTACACATCACTATCATTGTACAACTACACATCATTGTCACTGCACGTCACTATCACTACACAACTGCATTGCTCATCATCAACAACTCACAACATTGGCTACCAATATGACTACAACGAACAACCTGTATTATTGTAGATGATGAACCCAAATGTCTAATAAGGACATACTCCAACATTCCTTAGATCATCGCTATGACCTGCTACCAATGCTCTCAAGCACTACCCACACAGAGCTACCAACATATGTCTTTTCACTATTGATCACTAATCATATCCTGAGATCCATCTTTACATCAATAAGTTATACATAAAATGATATTATCCTCAATGATTTGCTTCCTTGTAAGATCATGATTATGTCATTTACTATAAAACATCTTAGGTTTATTATATGAGACAAGAGGAACACTTCAATGTAGTCATGAAGTCAGTTTTATCATTGATATTATTAGCCAACATAGATATTGCTAAAAGTTCCGAGGTTATTGTAGATACATAGTATCATTGTGAGTTCACAATACACATGGTCATGGTTATTTCATCGTCTCATATGTTGAGTCATGGTTCACATAAAGGTTATCAATGAATATTAATTCATTTGTCGTTTTCAAGCTATGTCAGTCAAGTCAAGTATTTGTTGCTTGTTTAAATGATTGTGGCTTACTGAAATGCTTGTTGCAATTAAGTCAATATACGGTCATTGTTCTAATGCTAAACATTAGGTCATCAAGGAGGATTTAGGCTTTAATCCAATCAAATTGTCAAGTCACCACAGATCTCATCAATTATATTCAACGGTATTGTTGTCCTATGCATTAAATCACATCTCTATGTTGGTAAGTTAATCAAGGTTCATAACCATATTCACATCAAGTCAGAACAAGGCATTGTGTCAGATGAGGTAAGTTTTATGGAATAATGATTATTGGTTATTGTACATTCATTTAGTAATGCAATGAGAGGTTTGTCAACAAGGTGCTAAATCAATCATTGGATTAGAGCATGACACTAATACTCAAACGATGAACCACTTCCAACCATTGTCTTATGATGAGAAGCAATGTCATATATTGACAACCGTAAGAGGATACATTGTTTCACTATTTTGCAACTGTACAAAAGTCAAGTCAAAATGTTTCAGATAGTTAAAGTCCAAAAGTTTTTGTTGTGTGATTATTATTAAAAGAGGTATCATTAAAGTATTGTTCACTCATTAGGTTGTAATTTCCAAACTTGTTGATTGTTGTAGTTAATCAAGTTTTGACAATCCAGATTACATAGTGTGCTCTCAAAACATAGTTATATCATCAGTTCACTATCAAGTTACTATTATTGTCTATGTCAAAATGTCAATTCAAATTATGGCTTTGTTCTTATTGTTACACTAGGACAGGAAACAATATTTTAGTCATTAAAAGGTCATTGTTTTATTAGGACATTCAAGATCATTTCACTATTTTAAAGTCATATCATTGTTCCAAATTAAGGTCATGTCATCATTTCACTAGGATAGTCATAGAGATATTGTCACAATTGTCAATGAATCGCAGTGATGCAAATGTATTACAATATTTTTAGTCGAATACACTATGTTAACCAACAAGGAGAATGTAAAATACAACAACTTCCTAAGTGCCAAGGTCTTGTTAATACACAGTTCTAATCCAAACAAAACTTACATAAGAACCAATTATTCTTACCTGAGAGATTTCACTACCCTAGATTTGTTGTCCCTTGCCTCAGGAATTTGAATCTTCCCTTAGATAAAGCACACTTTAGAGATAAGATCAAGTTGACCAAAAATTTCAGATGATATGTTTGTGTATTGAGAATGTTATGTTTGGATATTAGACTAGGTCCCTTTTTATAGTGTTGTGTTAGGCTTAGAGAGGGATTCTAAGTGTTAGACGTTGGAGGAGCTTCATGAAATTTAGGCCATATTGCATTACAATATTCAAGTATATCTTTGTAAACTAAGTTAGGAGGACCACAACTCTAGACTTAAGCTTAGGCTTAGGTAGATTAGTATAGGAATGATTTTATAAATTAGAGAAGGGATTTTGAAGCAAACGTTGGATGAGAATAGGAGTTTACTTTGAGAGTTTACTATCAAATACTCATCATTTATTAATTGGATTATGCCTAAAGTAAAGAATCCATTAGCTTTATGGAGGAGAGGTAAGGGTTGAAGGACCCTTGTTGTGAGCACAAAATGGTTTGATATCCATCCTTAAAATCATTTCTCCATGAGAGACGATGTGGAACCCTTAGACTTTATTTTTATGCCCATAACCAATAAAATATTCCAAGTCATCACCCCTTGGGATTTTAGCCCAGAAACTAGGGATTTTACCTTCAAACTCAATTATCTCTCAAATCAAGAGAAACCAAGTGGCATACAACATACCACTAGAAAGATCTCGATGAGGAGAATCCGATGATGTGGATATCCAAGATAAACTCAATGTTTTCACCCTTTAAAAACCCTCGACAAATTTAGGGTACATCCTTAGTCTAGGGAACCCAAATCCTAGGACTTGTGTTTTCAATTATCCAACAGTGTAGTTGCCAACTTTATGTAATCCAGAAATTACTAAGAAGTGTTCAGTAACCATTTACATCAATGACTAGCGTTTTTAGTCAAATTCAAACCCAATAATTACATCAGTTGACATCAATGACAACACCATCCAACAATCTCCCCCTTTATCATTAATGGAAACATGTGTACTCTTTCTACAAGTACAGCTCCCCCTGACTTCATGCTTCCATCTCCTTCTCATAATTTTAATCATATTCTCATGATTTCTCTCCCCCTTTGACATCAATGGCAAAGGGTGACTCTCCCTAAAAATCTACCTGCTTCTTGTGGACCTGTCATCTACCTATGCTCCTCCTGATGAGAAGCCTTCCTGTAATAATCTATCAATGACAATCCCTATGGACCTATAACCTACATGTGCTCCCCCATACAAGAAGATTTCCTTTGACATTGGTGATTCTTGTGAACCTGTAATCCTTTAAATGTTCTTCTCCCCCTGAACCTGTTACACATATGTCTTTAGGTTTTCATTTTGTCCATATTGTCTACTTATCAATGGTAGACATGTGCCGCACACTACTACATAGACATCCCCTCTTCAACATTCAAGGAATTGACAAGCCATATCTTTCTAGAATGGTGTGTCATGCAATGGATCATCTTGATCCATGTCATCATCTGAAGCAACTACTAATTCCTCATGACCTTTTTCTTTTACAAATCTCGACAGCATAATTGTTGATACATTCTTATTTGCTTGATCTTCTTCTTGTACTTGTTTCCTTTTCTAAATCCTCTTGTGCCTAAAATATCGAGCCATGTGCCCATAGTTATGGCACTTAAAGCATTCAATGTTGTCCATTGATGATTCCATCTTATATCTACAATCATGATCTATATGGTCATAGTTATGGCATTTGAAACATTCAATGTTTGGCCCATATAGCACGTATTCTTTGATAACAAAATCATCATAGAACGTGTAACATGATCCTACAAACTTGCCTCTAGGATTTTTCAGATGATAATGGTACCTATCAAATACTTCATAATCCCTAGACATGTGTCCATAGTTAGTACATAAAAATAATAACCATTAAATTAACATGCATACATGGATGGTTCATTCATAGGTGGTGGTTTTTGATAATTGTACATGTCAACAACTTTACAATCCCTGGCCATATGTCCAAAGTTAGTACATGAAAAACGATAACCATTAAATGGATGAACGTACTTGGATGATTCTCTATATTCATTCTTATTTGAAAGCAATGTCATAATATTTTTTTGTCATTTGTCTCTGGCTGCTTTGGCATTATTCTTTGGAGATGCAATGTGCTTCTTCTTTGGTTTTTCACTTTGATCAATCTTTTCTTCATTTTGACCTGATGAAGCTTTGGAGTTTGTGCCTTTGTCACAAAGCACCTTACCTGCTTGTTCTGTATCCAATTTCAACTAAACCACTTCTTTGACTATCATGTCAATTACCTGCAACTGTTCCTTGAACTTGTTGATTTCATCAAAGGATCTGTCAAGTTCTTCTTTCTTTTAAGCAAGGTCTTCTTGAAACCATATTTTCAAAAATTGTCTTCTTCTTTCTGCTTCTTCTATTTTTAGATTTAGAAGAGTGACATTTTATACTTCTCTATTGAGAACTTGTATTTGTTCCTTATGCCTTCCATTTTCTTTCCTAAGCCTATCTATTTCTACAATAGCTATATCCAATCCTTTTTTCTTTTGATCAACTTCAATTTCATGCCTCTGACTAGATTCCTTTAATTGGCTTGCCAGGTCTTTCTTTTCAATTTTTGCTTCATGTACTTGTTTCTTAAGCATGATAATGATTTTCTCAGATTCTTCATTCTTCTCATTAAGTCTTCCAACATATCCTTTTTCTATTTCAAATTTTCCTTCCAGGAATTTTTTCCTTTCCCATTCACCATTGAGTTCCCTTATAACTCTAACCACTTCATTTTGAAATTCAATCTCACTCATTTCCTCAACTTCTTTACTATTATCATGGTTTGATTCCTTGATATCATGATTTGCATGATTATCAACATCTATATCTTGACCTACATACTTCTTTGAGTAGATATTATGGATCCTTTCCCAAAGAATTTTGGTCATTGAGCATTGACCAACTTTTGCTTTTACGGGATCTAGAAAAACATTAAAAATGGCATTCATGGCTTTCGTATTGTTCCTTTTAGCTTCATTGGTAGATGTGTCTCCAAACACAACAGATTGTAATACATCATGAGCTTCCAAATGGACTACCATTCTAGATTCCCATATCCAGTAATTATCTTCATCAAATTTGGGAGTTGGCACACAATACTTATTTTCTTCAGGTGTTACAGTACCTGAAACTTCCTTTGAAAGCTCGGCGGATTTCTTCTTCGATTTTTCCATCTCTGTAATCTGAGATATTCCTTCCATTTGTTAATTTTTTATGAAAGGAACCAAGATTTGATACCAATTGTTGGAAATATTGGGGGGGTGAATCAGTATTTCTTATTAATTAGAACTTTTAATCTTTTTCAGAATGTGAGTTAATCTTCAGTTATTAATATCATTGTTCTCTTTAGATAATCATAAACATACAACAACAGTAAACAACAACATACAACAATGAAAAAATATAAAACAGTGGACACAGAAATTTTAGGTGGAAAACCCCCTCCAATTCAAAAACCGTCAAACTATTCATTAGTAATTGTCTTCTCCTTCCTAAAAGAAAATTGATTACATCAAGATCTCAGCTACAGCTGAGGGAGGCGTCAACCCCCTAATTCACGGGATACAACCTATAGGATGCTACTACATCCTAATAACCTGTTGCAACCAAAAGGATGCCCCAATTCCCTGTATGTCAGGCCACAACCTGATGAGTGCCCCAACGCTCTATTTTCCAACTGTTATTGGAAGGATGTTTCATCGCCCTATGATTTATCAGCCCCAATAGAAAGGACACCACAACATTTTGTGCAGGCTAAGGCCTGACATAGCACCACCCTGCCACCCGAAAGTGTTCTCAGGCCACAACCTGAAGGTAACTCCAATCACCATAAAGAGTCGATGGACCATGTTTCACAATTTTAAAACCGGATCCCCCTGTGCTTTGAATCAATAAAATGTTGTAAAGAAGATACTATTATACCTTGTGAAATCTTGGTAGCCACTAACAACTATACAATATTACTTTGCCAAAATTGATCACTACATAATACTGTACATCAAGATCACTTCTCAAACACATAACACTATCACTACTCAACTACACATCATTGTCACTGCACAACTACACAACAATGTCACTGCACAACTACATTTCTCATCATCAAGAGCTCACAACATTGGCAATATGACTACAATGAACATATTGTACTGTTGTAGATGATGAACCAAAAATTCTGATAATGGCATACTCCAAGGTGCCTTAGATCATCCCTATGAACTACTACCAATGCTCTCAAGTACTACCCATGGAGAGCTACCAACATATGAATTTTCATTATTGATCACTAGTCATATCTTGCTATCCATCTTTACATCAAGTTGTACACAAGATGATATTATCCTCAATGATTTGCTACCCCGTAAGATCACAACTATGCCATTTACTATAAAACATCATAGGTTCTATAGTCATAGGTCTGTGTCATTTATAACTACAATCTATAGGTCAATGTCTTATTTTCAAGCCAATATGTCAAATACAGGATCTTAGTTGTCAATGTTATATTTGTAATTATCCATCTTCAAACATGGACCCATAATCAAGTTTAGGGATATATGAAATAAGAGGATCACTTCAATGTAGTCATGAACTCAATTTTATCACTGATATTATTAGCCAACAAAGATATTGCTAAAAGTTCCTAGGTTACTATAGATACATAGTATCATTGTGTTGACAGTGTTGGATTCCACCAACATTGTAAGGATCTCCCTTATGTGAATTCCAAATTAAACCTCACACCATTTGTTATAGGAGTACCATCTGGTCATACTGTCTGGCCACCGTTGAAGGGTTTTCTTGTATATGCCTTAGTTAAAATCGGACATAAGAGAACAGAACACCTCTTTGGGCCAGCAGGAATGTGAGCTTTGTGAGACACCCAATGTAAGGTATACTTAGGGAGACTTATGTGGTTGGTGAGAGAAACAAGCCACCAGTTAGAAAAGTAATAGTATTATCCTAAAGGGTGGCCCGTGGAAATGAGAAAGACTAGTTGAGTACTTGCATATTAGTCCACATAGTAAACAACAATTCGTTAAAACATAATAGCATTCATTCAATCATAGGCATAGATAAGCAACAAAATAGTTCAGTAACTTAGCCTTTGAATCAAGAAACATATACCATACACATAACCATATTAGTCCAACTAGATCTATGATACATGTATGAAGGAATGTCGTCTCATTGAGCTTCTGATTATAAGCATAAGATCCCAAGTACATTGTTACATGAATGAAACATTGTATCCAATAGTGGAAGATGAAGCCACAACTTTCTTCTCCAAAGAATAATATATCTCCTATGTAGTGCAAGAGAAGCTAAGGCTCAAATTCCTAAGAGCTTGGTCCCAAAAAGCCTTTTTTTTTTAGTTATGAGGAGTTATTTATAACAAACATAATGAATTTTGAGCTTCCTCGTGACTTTTGAATTCCTATCACTGTTCATATTCTAGTATGACTCATTACATTCCAGTGTGTGGCTATTCATATTCCACATGTGTCCCTTGCACTTCATTACACAACATTTATTACATAAAACAATTTACAAATGAGATGGTGGCCTAATAAGACAAAATTTCTAAAGGAAAAAACTCATCAAATGGATAGATCATTTGCTTCTTCATAGAGTTCACTTGTGATGTAAATGTGCCTTGCTCTGAACTCCTTCGCGATGGCATCGACCCGGATTGGAAAGTCCTCTTTGTAGCACACCTTCACCTCCAATGCCTTTTTCAGTATGTTCTTGGAGCTTGATTGTACATTTTTCTATAGCCATGAAAGCATCATGTGCGCTTTGACTGGTGCAAAGGCATACTGTTGAATAATGTCATTGGTTACCTCCAAGCTTTCCCTTTATGTTTCATGTTTGATCTGTTTAATGTGTTCCCTAATCTCCTAAAATATGACATCACTACCCTTGATTGCTTCAAGAGATCTGATGGAAAGCATCCCATGCTTCTGTGTAAGAGACTTAAACCCATTGTGTAGTCAATTGTAGGCATCCATGGTGTTAACCGATTGTGCTCCAAGATGTGAGTAATTATGTAGGTGGAATCTCAACTAAACATTGTCAATTTTTGCAACAACCTTATCCTTCTTTTCCAAGTGTTGTGCAGCATCTGGATATTTGGCAGTCTACTCCTGCATCTATTCAATTGCCTTGTTTGCTATCTTTAGGAGCTTCACCTTTTCCTGTGCATTCTTCTGAATGCTAATGAGAGGAGCCATGACCTGGTGTATAAGTATCATCTCATCATATAGTTGTGCCATGGTGTCCTCCATTGGCCCCACCTCTTCTTGCATGGTTGACGTCCATTTCGCAATGTTGGAGTTCTATGATGATAGTTGTTGGTTCTTCATTGCAAGATGTTCTACCTATTACTTCACCGCAACCAATTCTCTTCTCAATCTAACATTCTCATTCAAAAAATATTTTGAGTTATCCTATGTCGTTATAGCAAATGCAAAATTTGTCGCCATAACTATCCTTGAATTTCTTCTAGTCTTGGAGGTGATCACCTTTTATGTTGCTACTGAGACTGGGTTTTGAGGATAATTGGGAAAGTATCTATGCCTTTTCCACATGATCCTCTTCTTCAATTGATCAAACGTTATGCTGCATACGTCCATGACTTGGTCTACTGGTGGAAGTATAATCCCCATCTCTCTAAATGGAAGATGTCCTCCTATGAGTGGTTGTTCATCTTGAGTATTGTGATCATCATCCATGGGTTGGATGGTATCTTATTCCTCTAACTACTCCTCCTCTAGCTCAATTGTTCTTCTCCTAGTCTCAGCGTTGCTTCCTTCTCCTGGGACTGCCTCTGTTGTTCTTCCTCTATCTGTCTCCTCTCTTCTTCTTCTACCTGTTTCTTCTTAAGAAACTCATCATGTGTCTTACTCTCCTCCTCTTCTTCTTCTTCTTCCACTTCTCTCCTCTTTGGATCTGTTTTTGTATCTCCTCTGTTTAAAGGATCCGCCTTCCATTTCTTGCTTATCTCACCTGATAAATACCTAATCCTTTTCCTGGGAGCTAACTTCTTTACTTGAGGTGTTGTTTCTTCCTCCTCCTGCTCTTCCTCCTCCAATTCCTAGGCTAACGGATCGTGGGGTGAGCTGGTCTTCATGGTTGGATGTGTATTTTTTTTAGCATTGTACCAGTTCTCTATATTTTCATCTTCTGGTCTGCATATTAATGAATACCCTGTATTATGACTGATCGTTTGATAATTTTTCTTGACAATTCGCCTAGGATGATACGTGTGGAATTATTTGGTGGTGAAGTGTAGGTGATACGACTCTTCAATTTGAGTTGTTAACACCTTGTGACTCTTTAATTCATAGAATAAAATCCTCAATGGAAAGATAGGCCAAGGGGCTTTCTTCCTCTTGTGAAGAGTTCTTGACAGTCCCTTATCCAGCTGATTTTCCACTTCCAGTATGACCACCTTATTTGTCACATATTGTCGCATAAGATGAGGGGTTGTTTGACATCTGAAGCATCTAATATATGTTCCCTCATGAGCTACAAACCAGTCTGTAATACCTTGAAGTGACTTCTTCACTTGATCCATCATGCATGGCGGATTGGTCTCAAATATCATGCGAAAAATGGCTGCAAAGAAGTGTTCAGCCAATTTGTTGTATGCACCTCTGAAACTTCCTTCTGATAACACCCAGCAGTGGAAATAAACTAGGAACTTCTCTTTAGGAATCTAGTTCCAATATAGTTTCGAAAATGTATACCATGCACAGATTCAATCCAAGAGATACGCAAACATCTAGAATTATGGGGATTGATTTTCCTGTAAAGATGTTTTGGGTTTCCCCACCTCGCGCTACAATTCGTATGATAATATATCTTCCCAATCAAAATATTTTCCATGTGTCACCACCATATTGAGTGTATATATCCAATTCTCTTGGAAAACTTCAGCGTTCTTTCACCCAAACATCTGACAATACATAGCCATCAAATATTGATATGCGTCTCTTAAGATCTTTGTAAGATCAATTGTTGATAGGCAATGGCGAAACTTGTAAGGCTCTCGACACCATTGTTTGATAACATCGTTCGTGTCAAGAGTGGCCCATTTTGTGTAGAAGTGGTCATTTGTGTATTCATTATGTTTGAGCATCTTATAATATTTTTGCATATCCTCACCATAATAGGTGGTGAGGTGACCACCACTGTCACTGTGAAGCACAAGGTGAGATTCATCCATGTGTGTGATGATCCATTCAATAGCTTCAGCACATGGCATGATTGGGAATCTGCATGAGATCCTCTGTATCCTGGAATTCTTAATGTTGATGTATGCATGCACATCCTCTAAGTCCTCAACAAACTTCTCTTGAATGAATGTGTTGTAGATCTTGCTCCAAGTGACCTTTGTATTCTTGTCGATGAAACACTAAGTGTTTGCATATGTAGGAATGTTAGGCTTTGAAAATTCAATTGGCTCATCAGTGCTTTCTTCTAAAATTTCTATAGAGGCTACTTTTCGAGGCGATGCGTTTCCAAAAAATGACGACACAATGGACACACATGTAGCACAGGAACTTGTTTGTGGAATCACACTCATAACAACAAGATTAGCTTAAAACAACTAATTATGCAGCATAACTTATAAATCACGTTCAAAGAGCCATCATGGATGATATATCACTAAAAACTATGAATGACAGCCAAAAATAACTTACATGCAAGAAAGAATGTGCATGAAAACTAGCAGGGTGCGCTTTCAAATCATGAAGGGGCATGCATCATCATTCGAGGCTTCACAGTGCACTCATGCACCCAAGAAAGAGGAAAAACTTTGCCAAGGTGTATTGTCACACCTTGAAGGGTCGAAGGAATGGTAAAATGGGCCTTTAGCTCTTCCCTATACGCCCATGTGCCCAAGGAGACAAAGAGGGTGCATTTTCGCACTTCAAAGGGTTGAAGAATGAAGGAAACAAGGCTTTGGGTCTTCAAAGTGTGCCTATGCACTCAAGGCAAAGGAGGGTGCATTGTCGCATGCCGAAGGGCTGAATGGATTGAGCTTCGTGCCTTCGTGATGTGCCTATGCGCCCTAAGGAAAAGAGGGCATAATGTAGCACTTTGAAGAGTCGAAGGGAAAAGATTTGTGCCTTCATGATGCGCCCATGTGCTCAAGAAGAAAATTGGGTTACATAGGGTGTAGTTTTCAAGGCTGAAGGAGCTTCAAGCTCAAGAAGTGTGATTTGCTTGTAAAAAGCTCAGTTAATAGGATTTGATGTTAATATGAGAAAGAGAAGAGCCTACAAGGATTTAAAGTTGGTGTCGCATGCATGGTGGAAGATGGAGGGTTTCAATAATGTGAAGAGTCTCTTTCATGTGATAGTGAATTAACACTTGCAATATGAATATTCAACTATAACTCTAGCAAAAAAACTACAAAACAAGTGATTGACAACAAACAAAGCAATATTTAATAATTAAATCATGAAAAACGTCAAAATATTGAGCATGCAAACTTACTTGTTGCACTAGTTAATGAAGGGCTTCCTCATTCTCCAATTGTGTGCTCAACTCAGATGACATGATGATGGAAATAATGGTTAACTGAGCTTATTTAAATAAATTGACATTCAAAACTGATTCATGCATGAGTTCCACTTATCGTCGCATGAAAGGATTAGTTAAGAAGTATTTAAGGTGGTTCCTATTTTCTATGAGTGTGCCCTCATGCAACAAGTTGGATCATGTATGCAACTGGACAGGGCACGAGTCTTCGACATGAAGCAGTGCACCTAGGTAGGGCACACTTGCTTAGTTTGAATGAATGTGCCCAGGTATGGCACACTTCTTCATCCCGAAGGAGTGCAATCACCTCAAGAACATGTCTTCATCAACTCAAAGTGTGCTTTTGCTTTCATGAGATATTTTCCTGCTTTTTTCTTGATTTTTCCTCTTTTTTGTTTTTTAGTGTGTGCATGGCTATAAGGCAAGTTTCTAAGTCAAGAAGGACCATGAGTTCACTTAACCATTAACTTACTAACTCAAACGCTTCTAATGGTTAAGTGACGACGCTTGAGACACATTGACTTAGGAGGATGTGACACTAGGAGAAAACACACAAATATCAAATCAAACCACATGACGACACATGGGGGCTTGAAATGACAATTAGCGTAGGCTCCAAAATTGACATAGGCAAAAAATTTGGAGGGTCATTGTCGCAGCGACACACTCGGAGAACCGCAACTTCTTTGAAAGGGTTTCATTGTAAGCGCAAAGTCTCATTTCTATAGGAAGTATTGATTCGATCAATGAGTTACCTTCATCTCCCCATTCTATTTGGTTAAAGATATATTTTTCCCAATTCTGCTACTCGATGTAATTCAAACATTAAGCAAGCCATATTAATATCCTATCAACGTAAGTAAGAGTAATATAGTACGGTGAAATAAAAAAATAAAAGTTTTAGTTTTACATCTTTGGCATTGCTTCATTTCCAGCAAGCCTGGAAAGTACCCTGATGGAGTTGCATGGGGAACACAAACATTGCTTCATTGTCAACTAATCTAGACAGTACCCCGACGAATTCCCTTGCTTCACCTCCCTGTGCAACAAGCCTTTCTCTTCTTTCACCCTTTTATTTTTTTTCTCTTTTGTTTCATAGTATTGTGCATAGGAACTTATTATTTTTCACGAGCGGAAGAGGGATTCTGACTTATTGAGAGCAGAAGAGGTTGTTCCTTCAAAGACAATTTATTATACCTCTGATGGTTTAATCGCCAAAAATTTTCCCCTTATCTTATTCTACACATATAGATAAGAAAGAACACGCCATTAATAAGAGGAACTAGTGCGGGAATGAGAATCCTGAATAGGTACGGGTTTCATGGTTTGCCTACAGTTTTCTAGTTGACGGATCGTATTTTCCATCGAAAATTCATTGACTTGAAAGATGTAAACAAAATCAAGGAAGAGGGTAATAGATAATCCAATGGTTGTGTACTTCCACAACTTGCCTTCCCCAAAATATTAGCCACATATTCTCGAAGCACAAAACCAACTTATTCAAGGACGAATCAAACCGAAAGAATAAAATCGTAACATGAAAGAAAAAATAGAACAGTGCAATGCATCTAACTACATGCAACCTAACCTAGCCTAAACTAAACAATACAAGGTCGTATAATCTAAAATGGAACTTCCAATTTATCCATAGAAGTTGCTCCTGACCTTTAGAGCAAAGGATGTGATCGTGAAAAGGCGAAATGGAAAGTAGTGCAGTGAATAAGAGAAATTGTGCAAGAATCTACACAGTTCGACAAAAACAGGAACTTGCATATGGAACACGGGACATGTCCTCTTCCTCTTCTTGTGTCTTGGGACACTATTCAGCAGATAACCTCACACCTATAGGAATAGCAACCTTCACCGGTTTACTATCCTACATATTAAACCTCTACAGTATTGTCTCGACATACTTCCTCTAGTTTAACCAGCGCTTCCTCTTTCCCCGATATCTTTTAATTTCCATGTCCAAAATATAGTTTGCAGCACCAAGATCTTTCATGTCAAATTTGGAGGACAATTGGGTCTTCAAATCCTGGATAATTTCTTTGTCATTTCCAACCAGCAACATATCATCCACATAAAAGACCAGATAAATAACACGGTCACCAATTGATTTAAAATACACACAGTGATCTGCTTTGCTTCTGGTGAAGCCAAGTCCCCATATAAATGTATCAAATTTTTGATACCACATCCTTGGTGACTGTTTTAACCCATACAAAGACTTCTTTAACTTGCATACCAGTTCTTTCATACCCTTCACCGCAAAGCCTTCAGGTTGCTTCATGTATATTTCCTCTTCTAGATCTCCGTGAAGAAATTTTGTCTTCACATCCATCTGTTCTACCTCAAAATCAAAAGCAGCAGAAACAGATAAAAGTAATCTAATAGAAGTTACCTTGGCAACAGGAGAAAAAATATCACCAAAATCAATTCCCGACACCTGGTAATAACCATTTGCTACCAACTGAGCTTTGTATTTCTCCACCTTTCCTTTTGCATTTGTCTTCTTCTTGAACACAAATTTGCTGCCAGTGGGTTTCCTTCCAGTTGGAAACTCCACCAGATCCCAAGCCTCATTTTTGTGCAAAGATGTCATTTCATCAACCATGGCCTCTTTCCAGAGTTTGTCATCCTCTAAGTCTACTGCTTCCTTCACAGTTCTAGGATCATCGTCAGTAATAGATAAAGAAAAATTTAAACAGAAAGCAGATGGACTATACCTTTCTGGTTGCCTTCTTTCTCTAACTGATCTTCTCACACCCGGAGTTTGGGGCTCTTCATCTTCTGATTCCTCCTCTGCTGTAGAGTCTGATTCTTCCTCCTTAACCTCAAACTCTATCTTCTCAAGTTCCTTTGGTTGGCTTCATGTTTAATAACATATTTTACCTCTCTGAACACCACATCTCAGCTGTACAAAACCTTCTGTGTGACTGGGTTCCAAAGCTTATACCCTTTAAACCATCCTTATACCCAATAAATATGCACTTTTCAGATTTATTGTCCAACTTGGTTCGTTCCTCCTTTGGAACATGTACATATGCATCACATCCAAATACCCTCAGATGTGAAAGAGAGGGTTTCTTACCAGCCCATACCTCTTGTGGAGTCTTATCCTCCAACGTTGATGAAGGTGACCCGGTTGACTAGGTAACATGCAGTATCCACTGCCTCTGCCTAGAATTATTGTCCTAACCCAGCACCACTGAGCATGCTTCTTGCCCTTTCCATCAACGTCTTATTCATTCCTTCTGCAACTTCATTTTGCTGAGGTGTATATGGAGTAGTCTTCTGTCGTGCTATACCACACATCTTACAGAATTCTTCAAATTCCTTACTGCAAAACTCTCCACCATTATCTGTCCTCAGCACCTTTATCTTCTTCTCTGTCTGACTTTCCACGAGAGCCTTAAATTCTTTAAACCTGTCAAAGGCTTCAGATTTCTTCTTAAGGAAATTTATCCATGTATTCCTTGAGAAGTCATCTATAAATGATACATAGTGCATAGACTTACCCAGTGATGGAACCTTCACAGGTCCAAACACATCACTGTGCACAAGTTCTAATATTTGTTTTGCCCTCTTACTACTAGAGGGGAAACTCACCCGATTCTGATTTCCATATACACAATTTTCACATAAATCAAAATCCGGAGAGCTATTACTCATACCTACTACCATACCTTTACCATGAAGTATACGAAGGCCCTTCTCTCCAATTTGTCCAAGCCTTTGATGCCACAACATGGTCTTCTCTCCAAAGACCACTAGATTTTCCGCTCCACTTTCTGGAACCACAAAATTGTTGCACCCATCAATAACAGGGCTACCTTGCAGCTTGTACAGAGTTCCAATTCGAATTCCCCGCATCAATACCAGTGCTCCCCGAACCATTTTTCAGGTATCCTTCTCGAACACTGTTTTTACACCCACATCAACTAGCTTGCTTACAGAAATCAGATTTCTGGCCAATGCAGGAATATGTAGAACACCTGGAAGTGTTCTAACCCTTCCACCTTGTAACTTCAACTTTACTTTTCCGCGACCAATGATTCTAGCCTTCCCATCATCCCCTAAGAAGACATCACCACCATCGTATTTCTCATACTCGCAGAACCACTCTCTATGGGGAGTGAAGTGAAAGGATGCACCTAAGTCAATCAACCATGCCTTATGATCTACATGTGTACTTGAAGAATCCAAGTACACATCCCCACCTTCATCTGAGGTGGTTTTCGCTTCTGCAGAAGGGGTATCATCAGATACCTTTCCTTTATCTGGAGTTTTAGATTTACAGTCCCTTTTGTAGTGCCCTTCCTTTCCGTATTTCCAGCACACCACCTTTACAGGTTTTCCTGGAGATTTAGATCTCCCTCTAGATTTAGATCTCCCACTCGCTGACTTATTTTTGTTTCTATTCTGGGACCGTCCTCGTACAAACAAGGCATCACCATTCTGGCTCTCCATATTTTTCCGTCTCATCTCCTCCATCAGCAAGGATGAGACTATTTTAGCAAACTCCAAGGCAGTTGCATTTCTACCTATTACAATAACCAGACAATCCCACGAATCTGGTAGAGAACACAACAAACTGATGCACTTATCTTCATCTGAAATTTTAGTATCAACATATGCTAACTGACTTACCACAGTATTAAATGCGTTCAGATTCTCTGTCACCGAGTCTCCATCTTTCATCCTCAGGTTATATAGCTTTTTCTGCAGGAATAGTTTATTCACGAGAATCATAGATTGGTACAAAGTCCCTAACTTGTCCCACAAAGCCTTCGTTGTAGCTTCCCCTGATACATTTAGCAATACTGAATCTAAGACACACAATCATATTGTGCTCTTTGCCTTCTGATCCAACTTCTTCCATTCTTCATCAGACACTCCCGTTGGTTTAGTACCCGGATCTACTGCAATCCACTGATCTTTATCCACCAAAAAATCTTCCATCTTGAGTTTCCACAACTCAAAACTCTGACCATTAAATTTCTCGATCTCTATCTTTCCACTACTCGCCATCTTCTTTCACCACCAAAATCGATCTTGCAGATCTCCCACTGAACAGGGTCTACCACAGGCCCGAGCGAAACCCCCCAGCAACAAAGGCGTCCCCTTGAAGCCAAAACTACTCTGATACTAAATGTAGGTTTTAACCTCGTACAGAAATTACCTGCATATGAATTCTAAAACATAGAAAATAACCAATGTGAGAGCATAACACATAAAACACATAGACACAGATATTTCCCCTGGATCCCAAAACTAGGACTACCAGCTTATTTTTCATTATGTTCCTTTCAATGTTATAATACATATTTATACATGCCGAAGCATCCAATACCATGGACCGGAAACCATCACGTCCAAAAAACATGTGCGAAAATCATGCACAAAACCATAGGTGGGTCCACCCATCCTAAAATAGGGTCCAAACCCAAAATTTTCTGGGGCGCTGCCACGGACCCCATAAAGTGGGGTTATGGGTATGCCTCAAACCCCCTGTGACCCCCCCCCCCCCCCCCACTACACAATCAGTGCAACGAAGGGGGGCTCCGCCCCCCTCTAACTCCCCGGTTAACTACGTGGGCTAATCATGAAAAGAATATAACACAACCCAACAATCTACACTGATCTTCAAAAACAGGAAGTGCAGCCACAACGGTGCATTACACTTGACTTCCCTACTGTTATCACTTAGATTTTTTCCTTAGAAGTTATCAAAGAAGGAATAGTCTGAGGTAACCACAAACCTAATCTTTTAGACTCAGGTTCTAGCCAACCTAAGTCCAGAGAGGGCTCTCTCTTTACGATTTAACTTTGTTGGAATAAGATTTCAGGCTAGTTCTTAGTGTTCATGATTGTTTTGTTTTGATTGGATGGTGGAATTAAGAAGACAGATGGGCAGAGAAAGTATTTAGGCCATTGGGCTATGGAGTCAATCAAGAAAGGTTTAACTCGATTTGATCTATCACTAAGGTAAGATTGCACACGGCGGGATAGCACAACAAAAGCAAATCTGCATGTTTAAATGAATGAAGTAATCCCAACCAGGGCAAAGGGCAATGAAGAATCCTTAACCCGGATCAAGATGAAGAAAGGAAGGATGATCAGTAGCAAAGGGCAATGAAGAATCCTTTACTATGGACCAAAGGGGGGGTAAACTACGGAAGTAAGGGAGCAATTAAGAATTCCTAGACCAAGGCAGTTTAGTAGAAAACATAAATAAAGCAAATAGTTAAAACAGAGAGCACTTAAGCTAATTCTGATGATATCATTCCTTGTTTGCTTTACAGATTTTATAAGAAACACATATGAATATTTATAACATACGAGAAAAACAATACTTAAACACGAAGAGATAATACTTATTTGTTCCAACTGTGCACAAGAATCTAGCGAAATGTCCTTAGCTTTATTTCATTTCCAGTAAAACCAATACAGTCTTGAGTACAATAGTTCCTTAGCTCCAAAATAAAATGTCTACATAAATGTATTTTAATCCACACTAATTACTTCAATTTGTGAAGTATTTATACAAAAATTGATACAAAATATCTTATAACCATATGAGAATTATTCTAGGAAACAGAAAATATCTTCAACACGAAGATAGAGACAGATGGAGAATTGTTTTCTTGTTGCCCCTTTTATTGTGACTGTGCTGGATGTTGTAACTCGGATTTGTATCTTTCAGTTTCTTTGCAGTTGTGTTCTAGAATCACTTTTTATCTTCTACCTAGTGATACTCTTTACATGTTCTGCTTTGACCCAATATTACCTGTTTTACCTGGCAGCTCTGTTTTACCATATAGATTTACTGCAGTAATTTTATAGTAAATCTGTCAGTTGTTTCCACCATTCACTATCAGGTAATTTCATCCTTATCATTTTTCTGTAAATCTCATCAGCTTCTGTATACTTGGCAAAATTTGGTTTGCTTGTGAACAAGTGCTTGACCTCATGCTCTATGTAAAATAGATTTTCAAGACTATCATATAGTACTTTGCCAGTGGGTAGAGCTTTTACCCCTGAAGTACTAGCTTGGTTGCTGGCTAATTTGTTCAGTTTTTCAATGTAATCACTCTGAGTCATTAGCTTATCATTTATTACCATAGGACTGGGGAGTCCTTTTTCTCTTAAGATGCCATACTTTATCATAAAACTGTCAATGTCTGTTTGGATGCTCTAACATCTTTTCTCAAGATTGAGCATCAGGTTCCTTTTGGTGAGAACCTTTTTTATTTCTATGATTGTTGATGTTCTGTCTTCTATTTCTAGTTCATCCAGCTGATATTTGTTTTTGTTGTTCAAAAATGTGATTAATTGGTTGGCTTCTTCAGGTTTATCTCCCAATTCTTCTGTTGTCTTGTGGATTGCTTCTGTGGCCTTTTTGACTAATTCAGTCTGTTCAAAAATAACCTAAATAAAAGGCCAAACATCATTGATGGAATCAATGATGTTGGCCCAAAGAATTTCTTTCATGTCTCGTAGGGGCTCTTGAAATGTCAAGTCCTTCTCAATGACTTTTATCCTTTCTACCATCCTTTGGTTCTTATGAGCTTCTTCTTTATGTTGTATTTGTGCAAGTTTACAATTAATTTCTAAACTTCACACTTGTTCTCTAAGTTTCTTAAGCTCAGTGGCCTAGATGCTCATTTCTTGCATGGCCTTGATCAATTCTACAGTCTTTTATGTTGGTGTATTTGTGCTTGTAGATGTTCCTGTGCCTGCTGACGTACCTGATACTGGAAAAGCAGTAGCTGGTGGAATTGTTGGTGCTAATGCAGCAGCCAACGTGGAGGGTACTGCTGTGGAGACTGTTGGAATTACAGTCTGAGGAGTGGTGGCCAACTCACTCTGCTTAGACTGTATCAAGTTATCCAGCTCCTTCTCGATCTCTTTGAGTTGTTCATTAAGCTTTAGGACCAAGTCCATAAGCTCTTCCTCCTTCTTGGTTTCCATTACTTCAGCTGTCTGAGGATGATGAAGAGAAGGAATCTTGAGCTGCTTTTTCAGGGCAGCTATGTCATCATTTTTCTTCTTGATAAGCTTTTCTGCTGCTTTCACATCCTTGGGATCATGTCCCAGTTCTATGACCAAGTCCTCTAAGGACTTTATTCTGGTGTCTTTGGCTTGTGAAGAGGCCTTCTCCAACTGGAATTGTGCTGACATGTTATTCAGTGAATTTTGAAGTTGGTGGGTTGCAATTGCTTTGACGGTCAAAGTGGAGTAGACCATTTCACCAGTTTTCTTATGTAACTCAATTTGGTCAATAGGATGGATATCCTTTGCCAATACTTCAAAATTTGTTTTTAGGTAATCAACCATTGATTTGGGTTTTTTTATGGTTGGTTTCAAAAAACTCATCTACATTTTCCCTTCTTTTATGTCAAAAGCTGACATTAGCCTTGTTTGGTTTGCTGGAGCCATTTTCAGATAATGTGCATAACTTTGTACCTTTAGCCTCTCATTTCTTGCCTTAATTTATTTATATTTTTCTTTGATATCTTGGCTCTGGCCAGTAGGAGCCCTGAAGGAGGATACTTCCACACTCTTTTGTCTTTCCAACATTTGAGCCTGTGAGGTGGAAGGTTCTTGTGTACCTCCTGAAGGTGTGGTATGCATGCTTTCTGTCCTCTTTCCACCTGTAGTTCTTGTTGTCTTCTCAGTATACTCCATCTCTAAGAATGGATTCAGCCCTTGCCTCTTAGCATAGGTTTGGGCAACAGGTCTGCTGGAAGGAGTGGCTGCCTCTCTATCTCTTTGGAGGTTCCTCTCCTCATTCAGAGGAGTCTGCAAGATAGGAGGATTGCTCATGATTTGTTCTAGTTGAACAAGTTCCTCTGAAATCTCAGGCTATTCAGATTCCTCTGGTTGCTCTGAAGGTTCTGCTTGCTCTGATTTTTTCCCTGGTTGCTCTGATGTTTTCCCACTGTGTCCTTGTGATTTCCTTTGAGATTGAGTTTCTACTAGCACCTGTACAAATGAATCCTCATCAAGTCTTTTGTCTAAATTTATCAATACATTATCAACAGCAACCTCTGTGCTATCTCGATCTATCAAAAAAATTTCCACCCATTCAAGCCGATTTGCATATTATTCAATTTCATGAATTCTATGGTGGATGTAAGGAGATAATTTATTCTTTTGTCTCCTATTACAAATGAAATCTAAGGGACCATAATTCCATATAAAACTTTGTTTGAGTCTCAACCTTTATAGGATTTCATCTACTTCCTTTCTTGCTTCCCTACTGTTATAAATAAATGGACCCAGCTGATCTTTTATTCTAAGTTGGGCTTTCTTCTTGGATTTCACAAAATGCACCTCATCTGAATTGATCATTTGCCTATAGTACTCCAGAGCAAACAATCTCATGGGGAGGTATCTAGGCAGTTTGTAGGGAGCCAGCTCACATCCATAGATTCTGACTTCAGTGTAGTTTTGGTACAAGTACCAATCCCCTACTTTATATTTCTTAGACAACTGTAAGACCCTCCTGTTGTCTGCACTGATTCTGGGGGGAGGGCTTCCTAGTAGCATAGTTGTCACAGGGTACACAAAGAGATCTATGAAGTCGGTATAAGAATATTGAGAGTCAAATTGATGGATTAATGAAGTCCAGAAGATCATTGATCTTGGGTTGCCTTTGGTATCAAGCTTTTGGAGGGCAATTGGAAATCTATCAGCTTGATAATACAAGAATAAATTATATAAAACTGAGGAATATTTAAACACTCTTTCATTTTCCAGTCTCATGAATTGATCATGCATTTTTTCAGCAATAAACTTAACATAGTCAAACATGATGGCTGGTGGTTGGCCAGGAGAGTAGATGGACATAAAGGATATTATGATTTCATCAAAAAATTTCACTTGTGGTGTAGCCTAGCACACTGTATATCATGTCTATGATGTCTCGACCAAGGTTTGAGAAAATAGTCCACGAGTAAGGGGGAGAGTCCTTTGGGGTGTATTGTTCTTCTCTGATAAAGGTTTGGAATAACTGAGCAAGTCTGATTGAAGTGAGTGTAGGGTATTTGTTCAACATATCTCCAATGGAAAGAGGAGTCAGGATTGGGCTTGGTTGTAATTGTAGCATCTCATTAATAGATTCAGCAATGATGGTAAATAGAACAGACTGATTAGGGGTTCTCGCTGCCCTTTGGATGGGATCATAGTTCATGTGGCAGTAATGTACAATCTCTAGAAAGACATGAACTATGGGGAATTGGTACTTATGAAAACCTGATTCGAAAAGTCCAAGGGAGTCTTCATGGTTCAGGTACTGGTCTCTATACTTGCATAATAGTTTCAAAGGGGATTTTGAGACAAAGGTATCTTTAATCTGGAAATCTTTATCTACAAGTGGGAGGTGATCTAAATCCCTATGAGGAGTTGTAATGGGCATAATATTCAATGCAATTGAAGCATCCATCCTTGGTTCTTGTGGATTCAAGGACAGGGGCAAAGGGTTTCAATGAAAATGGGAAGAATTGGTCTATTTCAAGGTGTTGGAGAGTCACCAGGCAACTTATCTTACTAAATTACTTAGTATTTAAAGCAATTTAGTTTAGGTTTGGCAAGAAAATAGGGTTTCTCGGTGAAATTGGGGTAAATACCTGGTTTCGACTGTTGAACGGAGTAATGGCAACTGTGCATTGTTTGCAGGAAGCGCACGCAGTTGAAAGGTGGTCGAGAATTTCAGCAGGTTCGGTTAGTTGACGTTTGGTAGCAGGTTGACGATTTCAACGTACTTTGTGCTTTGCATGTAAGTTAGAATGTTCTTTTCCACGATAAAATGAAAAAAATAGAGTTTTTTTGGTTTTATGTGTAAAGTCAATGACTTTGGCGGGTACATTGGGAAAAGGACAGTTGGCACCAACGGGGGATGTGATGTTTTGGCATGTAGTGGAGGTGGTAAGCGGAATCCATCGCACCGCTTTTTGGGATAAGTGGTTTGGGGGGGGGGGGGGGGGGGGGGAAGCCACGCGATGCCATTCATCGGGCGCCATGTAGCAGCAGGGTGAACAGTGGAACTGTTCACATCGGGTGGGTAAAGGTCGGCCTTCGGAGGTCGCCCGATATGAGTGTCGACCATTGGATCTGAAGGGGTTAGATCGCACGGTGATGTGGATATGATTTGATCGGAGTTTTAACGGAGGGGCCCGATGGGGTTTTAATGAGCGGAAGGGTTAATTAACTGCGAATTAGGGAGGCTTAATGACGTCGGGGGTGATTTGATTGGCGGGGCAGATTATTGATTAATCACTGATTGATTAATTAATATCTTTGACTTGGCGAGGGGTCAAGGTTATTAATTAGTCGTTGATCGACTGAATTAATCCCTTTAAACTTTTCACTTAATAAGGTTTATGTTTCAAACCTTAGGGGCAGGATATTTATCATATGGGATTTAATAAAATATACGGGGAAGGGTTTATTTCGGAATTTTAATAAATAAAATTAAAATTACGAGTTAATGTGAAAGAAAAACGGAAAGGTGGATTTTGCGCCAAGTATAATGTGTTTGAAATTTATTTACATTTTCGCATTTACATATTATAACTTAGGCTAAATGCATATTTGTGGGTTTTTGTGGAATAGGGGTTTTGTATGGGGGTAATCACTTTCCCTAGGCAAATGGTGGTTTCACCTTAGGAAAAGGTATTTTTTAGATGAAATGAATGAATTGTGGAGGGGGTGAATGTTGGTTAAGGGGCTTTAGTACTTAGACCCTATAAGTTATTGGGCCGAGGGTCCGGTCCCTCCAGAAGTCAGAGAAATGCTCTGAGTCCCTTTAACTTAAGGTTTTAGGTACTATTGACATTGCTTATGGGAAATTAGTGAAATTAAAGGTAAAATGAATGGGGAATTTAATCACTTGAGTTTGTGAACTACTAAATTATCATTCATACTTTAGCAACTTGATGATGAAAGTAAATGATATGATCTTAGCTAATCATTCATTGGAATTATGCAACCATACAACTACTTACCCATCTACTCATCCTACCATTTTTTCTACTCTTTATTAGGGTGCACTTAAGCTGACAAACCCTTATCAAAAAATTTTCTTTTCTTTTACAATATAAATCTATCTAAGTCTATCCTTATTACATCCAAGGGCTCAAATTAAACTGTTGAGCTCCTTTTATCCACTCTACCTATCTACTTATCTGCCAAGATTAAACAGTTTGGTCAGATTTTATTCTCTATCTCTAAGCATGAAATTCAAAACATGGAATAACCAAGATTAAACTGTTTGGTTACCATGGATTGTGGCATAAATAACAAGTTGCACGCAATCATTATTGTACAAGCAGTAAAATAGCAGTGGCATTTGGACTTGCACACTTTCATGGTCTTTTTCTTTTTCTTGGGGTTCATTTTTTCATCTTTTTTTACCTTTTTCATTTTTCTTGTCCTTTGATTTTTCTTTTAGGACATACCCTCTTTACATTTTATTTTTTTTTGAATATGGAAAACATTTGCAGAAAGAAAAGGTATGTATATATTACAGATTTAACCTCAGCTATTCAAAAATTATGACACCTATTGGTATAGGAACATAACAATGACAGTTGTAGAAATACTAAATACTTTTTTAGAAACCAAGCTTGTTGTTATCCCCAGAAAACACAACATGCAAGCTCACAGTTTAGCCATGTTTGCTAGTACTTGTAAGTTGCCTTTTCAGCCCAACCATCAGTACACTGTTGAGGTTAGGCATAGACCTACTACTCCTGAAAACTTAAAGAACTGGAAAGTATTCGAGAATGATCAACAAATTAATAATTTTTTAACTTTAGATGAGGAATTTGTAAATAGAAACATAGACACAGACATAGCATTAGATTTTGATTACACTAATGAAGTAGAAATTAACAAAGTAGAAGATGATCAAATAAATAGATTTCATCCCACAAAGTTTACAAAATCAGATATTCGAAATCTAAAACAAATGGAAATTGATGAAGCCATTGATGAAGAATCTCAAATCATTAACCTTAAAGATAATTTTTTTCCCAAAGGATTAACCCCTTTGGAGGAATTATTTGATTCAAACGACATTCCTAAAAAGCCTAAAATGGAACCCTTGAAATCAGACATTGAGGAGTGTAACAAAGGTTCTGAAGAAGATCCCAAACTGATAAAACTTTCAAAATCATTACCTCCCAATGAAAAAGTGGAAGTATATGGAACTGCTAAAGGAATTCCAAGATGTTTTTTTCTAGAGTTATGAGGACTTTAATTCCTATGATACCAGCATAATACAACACACCATTCCATTAAAAGAAAATCAAAAGCCTTTTAGACAGAAGCTTAGAAGAATAAACCCTGTTCTACTGCCTTCCATTGAAAAAGAGATCAAAATAATGTATGAAGCTAATATTATTGCACCAATTAGATTCTCAGACTAGGTTTCTAATTTGGTACCTACAAGAAAGAAAACTGGCGAAACTAGACTGTGTTGACCTTAGGAATTTGAATAAAGTTTCAATTAAGGATAACTATCCTCTCCCTAAAATGGATCACATATTACAGAGGGTAGTAGGTTCCACCAGAATTTCACTACTAGATGGGTTCTCTGGTTATAACCAAATCCTAGTCCACCCAGATGATCAGGAAAATACTACATTCTCTACACCATGGGGCACTTTCATGTATGTGAAAATGCCACTTGGGTTAAAAATTGCAGGGGCCACCTTTCAAAGAGCAATGGACATAGCCTTTGCTAAGGAAATCCATGACTTCTTGGTAATCTACCTAGATGATATCACAATATTCTCTAAATCAGATCAACAACACCTAGATAATCTTAGGCAAGTCTTCACCAAGTGTAAGAAACATGGGATTTCTTTGAATCCTAAAAAATCTGTGTTTGGGTTGGAAGAAGGAAAATTACTAGGCCACATTATCTCTAAAGATGGTATCAGGATTGACCCAACAAGAATTGAAGCCATTTTGCAGATACCACACCCCAGGAACATCAAAGAACTTCAAGCATTTTTAGGCAAAATAAACTTTTTGAGAAGATTTATCTCTAATCTAGCTGAATTGATTAGACTACTAAACAACATGTTAAAGAGAGATTCGACTATTAAATGGACTCTAGAGGCTAAAAATTCATTTGAAGATATAAAGTTAGCCTTAACACAAACACCAGTTCTCATCAGTCCAATGTTTGATAAGGATTTCATCATTTTTTCTTTCGCCTCAGAACACACAATTGCTGCAGTCCTACTGAAGAAAAATGATTAGGGTTTCGAACAACCAATAGCCTTCTTCAGTAAAGCCCTGAGAGATGCACCTTTAAATAATATAATGGAAAAGCAAGCTTTTTCTCTAGTTAAAGCTATTAAACACTTCAGAGTTTATATCTTGTACTCTCATATAGTAGCTTATGTTCCCAATGTTGTAGTCAAAGACATCCTAACACAGGATGGACTTGGTGGAAAGAGAGGGAAGTGGATAGCTACAATATTAGAGTATGATTTAGAAATTAAACCTAAAAATTTGACCAAAGGCCAAGGTTTAGCCAAGCTCATGGTTGAATCAAACTACCAGGACCTAGACATAAACTTCATTGCAGAATTGAATAACGAAAAGGAGATGGCGACTCCACAGATCAGCCAAACCTTTACAGATTCACCATGGTATGCTGACATTATATATGTTCCACAAAACCTTCAAGCTTCTCCAGAGTTATCCAGGACTAAAAGTAGGTTCTTAAAAATGAAATCTTTGAAGTTTTTCATAATTGATAATGCTTTATTTTGGAAAAATCATGAAGGCATCCTTCTAAATTGTTTGTTAAAGGAAGAATCTGATAAAATTTTGCAAGAGTTTCATGCAGGTGACTGTGGGGGACATCTTTATTGGAAGAAAACAGCTGATAAGATCTTAAGGGTTGGTTTTTACTGGCCCACTCTATTTGTTGATGTAAAGAAGTTTTTAACCTCATGCCACAAATGTCAGATTTTTGAAGGAAAAAGAAAACTACTGCCATTGCCTTTGAAACCTATATCTACTGAAACACCATTTCAACAGTGGGGTCTTGACTTCATTAGTGAAATTCACCCCCCTTCCTCTGCCCAACATAGATGGATCTTAACTGCCACAAAGTATTTTAAAAAGTGGATAGAAGCCATACCCTCAAGACAAGCCACTGATACTGTCATAATAAGTTTTCTTGAGGCTAACATTCTGTCCAGATTTGGTCGCCCCACCAAAATCATCACAGACAATGCAGCAGCCTTTAAATCAAAAAATATGATTGATTTCTGCAACAAATATCGCATAAGCCTTGTTCACTCCACAGCCTACTATCCCTATGGAAATGGACTTGCAGAGTCTTCCAATAAGAGCTTAATGAATATCATCAAAAACCTTTTTGAAGATAATAAGAAAACCTAGAACAAGAAACTTGTAAATGCCTTGTGGGCAGACAGGCTGACCACAAAGAGATCTATTGGTACCAATTCCTATCAATTAGTCTATGGAATGGAGGTTGTATTCCCATCTTCTTTGGGAACACCAGTGATGAAATTACTCCAAGAAGCATAGGTTGAGCCAAATGATATTCAAAGGAGAACCAACCAGACAATTCACTTGCAGGAAACCAGGAATGAAGTGTACATCAGATCCCAAGTTGTGCAGGAGAGAATCAAGAAAGCTTTTGAAAAAAGAACCAAGGCAGAAGATTTCTATCTAGGAGATAAAGTCTTGAAATGGGACTCAAGAAGGGAGGATAAAGGGAAACATGGGAAGTTTGACTTCCTATGGAAAGGTCCTTACATTATTTATGCTTTCAGAGGTAATAATGCTTATTTTCTCAAAGAATTGGATGGTGCAGAAGTAGAAGGAAGACCAATCAATGGTCGAATGCTTAAGCACTATATAGATCCCAGTCACTGATTTCACTAATCACTTGTACATATTATATCCTTAATAAAGTTTAGTGTGGATTAGATGGTAAATTTTGGAGTTGCACAGGTTGAGCCAAATGATATTCAAAGGAGAATCAACCATACAATTCACTTGCAGCAAACCAGGGAGGAAGTGTACATCAGATCCCAAGTTGTGCAGGAGAGAATCAAGAAATCTTTTGACAAAAGAAACAAGGCAAAAGATTTCTATCTAGGAGATAAAGTCTTGAAATGGGACTCAATAGAGGATAAAGGGAAACATGGTAAGTTTGACTTCCTATGGAAAGGTCCTTACATTATTTATGCTTTCAGAGGTAATAATGCTTATTTTCTCAAAGAATTGGATGGTGCAAAAGTAGAAGGAGGACCAGTCAATGGTCGAATGCTTAAGCACTATATAGATCCCAATCAGTGATTTCACCAATCACTTGTACATATTATATCCTTCATAAAGTTTAGTGTGGATTAGATGGAAAATTTTGGAGTTGAAGCCCGAAGAGAAGCCCCTAAGCTTCAAAATTTTCACTATCAATAAATATCAATAAAGAAGCAAAGTAAAAAGGAAAATTGCAGAGTAAAATCACAGTAATTTATAAGGCTATTGATCTACTAGTTCTTGACATTCCATCAGGAAATGTCATCCCCAAGTGGAGCCACTGTTATGTTCTTATACCAATAGGTGTCATAATTTTTGAATAGCTGAGGTTAAATCTGTAATATGTACATACCTTTTCTTTCTGCAAATGTTTTCCATATTCAAAAAATCAAAAAAATCAAAAAAATGTAAAGAGGGTATGTCCTAAAAGAAAAATCAAAGGACAAGAAAAATGAAAAAGGTCAAAAAAGATGAAAAAATGAACCCCAAGAAAAAGAAAAAGACCATGAAAGTGTGCAAGTCCAAATGCCACTGCTATTTTAATTTTTGTACAATAATGATTGTGTGCAACTTGTTATTTATGCCACAATCCATGGTAACCAAACAGTTTAATCTTGGTTATTCCATGTTTTGAATTTCATGCTTAGAGATAGAGAATAAAATCTGACCAAACTGTTTAATCTTGGCAGATAAATAGATAGGTAGAGTGAATAAAAGGAGCTCAACAGTTTAATCTAAGCCCTTGGATGTAATAAGGATAGACTTAGATAGATTTCTATTGTAAAAGAAAAGAAAATGTTTTGATAAGGGTTTGCCAGCTTAAATGCACCCTAATAAAGAGTAGAAAAAATGGTAGGATAAGTAAATGGGTAAGTAGTTGTATGGTGGCATAATTCCAATGAATGATTAGCTAAGATCATATCATTTACTTTCATCATCAATTTGCTAAAGTATGAATGATAATTTAGCAGTTCACAAAGTCAAGTGATTAAATTCCCCATTCATTTTACCTTTAATTTCACTAATTTCCCATAAGCAATGTCAATAGTACCTAAAACCTTAAGTTAAAGGGACTCAGAGCATTTCTCTGACTTCTGGAGGGACCGGACCCTCAGCCCACTAACTTATAGGGTCTAAGTACTAAAGCCCCTTCACCAACATTCACCCCCTCCATAATTCATTCATTTCATCTAAAAAATCCCTTTTCCTAAGGCGAAACCACCATTTGCCTAGGGAAAGTGATTACCCCCATACAAAACCCCTATTCCACAAAAACCCACAAATATGCATTTAGTCTAAGTTATAATGTGTAAATGCGAAAATGTAAATAAATTTCAAACACATTATACTTGACGCAAAATCCACTTTTCCGCTTTTCTTTCATATTAACTCGTAATTTTAATTTTATTTATTAAAATCCCGAAAATAAACCCTTCCCCGTATATTTTATTAAATCCCATATGATCAATATCCCGCCTCTAAGGTTTGAAACATAAACCTTATTAAGTTAAAAGTTTAAAGGGATTAATTCAATCGATCAGCGACTAATTAATAACCTTGACCCCCCGCCAATCAAATCACCCCCGACGTCATTAAGCCTCCCTAATCCGTAGTTAATTAACCCTTCCTCTCATTAAAACCTCATTGGGCCCCTCCATTAAAACTCCGATCAAATCATCCCCCTATCACCGTGCGATCTGACTCCTTCAGATCCAACGGTCAACACTCGTATCGGGCGACCTTTTAAGGCCGACCTTTACCTGCCTGATGTGAGCAGTTTCATTGTTCACCCCGCTGCTACGTGGTCCCTAATGAATGGCATCGGGTGACCTCCCCCCAAAAACACTTATCCCAAAAAGCAGTGCAATGGATTTCGCTTACCACCTCCACTACACGCCAAACGTCACATCCCCCGTTGGCGCTAGTTTTCCTTTTCCCAATGTACGACCAAAGTCATTGACCTTACGCATAAAACCAAAAAAACTCTAGTTTTTTCATTTTATTGTGGAAAGAACATTCTAACTTCCATGCAAAGGACAGAGTACATTCAAACCGTCAACCTACTACCAAACATCAACTGACCAAACCTGTTGAAATTCTCGGCCACCTTTCAACTGCGTGCGCTTCCTGCAAACAGCGCACAGTCGCCATTACTCCATTCAACAGACGAAACCAGGTATTTACCCCAATTTCACCGAGAAACCCTGTTTTCTTGCCAAACCTGAACTAAATTGCTTTAAATACTAAGTAATTTAGTAAGATAAGTTGCCTGGTGACTCTCAAACACCCTAAAACAGACCAATTCTTCCCATTTTCACTGAAACGCTTTGCCCCCGTCCTTGAATCCAAAAGAACCAAGGATGGACACCCCAATTGCATTGAATATCATGCCCATTACGACTCCTCATAGGGATTTAGATCATCTCCCACTTGCAGACAAAGATTTCCAGATTAAAGATACCTCTGTCTCAAAATCCCCTTTGAAACTATTCTACAAGTACAGAGACCAGTACCTGAACCATGTAGACTCCATTGAACTTTGGGAATCAGGTTTTCCTAAGTACTAGTTCCCCAGAGTTCATGTCTTTCCAGAGATTCTACATTACTGCGACATGAACTATGATCCCATCCAAAGGGCAGTGAGAACCCCTAACCAGTCTGTTCTATTTACCATCACTGCTGAATCTATTAATGAGATGCTACAATTACAACCAAGCCCAAGCCTGACTCCTATTTCCATTAGAGATATGATGAAAAGATACCCTACACTCACTTCAATCAGACTTGCTCAGTTATTCCAAACCTTTATCATAGAAGAACCGTACACCTCCAAAGGACTCTCCCCATTACCTGTGGACTATTTTCTCCAACCTTGGCCGAGATATCATAGACATGATATCAAGTGTGCTATGCTACACCACAAGTGAATTTTTTGATGAAATCATAATATCCTTTATGTCCATCTACTCTCCTGGCCAACCACCAGCCATCATGTTTGACTATTCTAAGTTTATTGCTAACAAAATGCATGATCAATTCATGAGACTGGAAAATGAAAGAGTGTTTAAATATTCCTCAGTTCTATATCATTTATTGTTGTATTATCAAGCTAATAGATTTCCAATTTCCCTCCAAAAGCTTGATACCAAAGGCAACCCCAGCCCAATGATCTTCTGGACTTCATTAATCCATCAATTTGACTCTCAATATTCTTATACCGACTTCATAGATCTCTTTGTGTACCCTGTGACAACTATGCTACTAGGAAGCCCTCCCCCAAGAATCAGTGCAGACATCAGGAGGGTCCTACAGTTGTCTAAGCAATATAAAGTGGGGGATTGGTACTTGTACCAAAACCACACTAAAATCAGAATCTATGGATGTGAGTTGGCTCCCTACAAACTACCTAGATACCTCCCCATGAGATTGTTTGCTCTAGAGTACTACAAGCAAATGATCAATTCAGATGAGGTGCATTTTGTGAAAGCCAAGAAGAAAGCCCAACTTAGAATAAAAGATCAGCTGGGCCCATTTATTTGTAACAATGGGGAAGCAGGAAAGGAAGCAAACAAAATCCTACAAAGGTTGAGACTCAAACAAATTTTTATATGGAATTATGATCCCTTAGATTTCATTTGTAATAGGAGACAAAAGAATAAATTATCTCCTTACATCCATCATAGAATCCCTGAAATTGAACAATATGCAAATCGACTCGAATGGGTGGAAAACACTTTGATCGATCGAAATAGAACAGATGTTGTTGTCGATAATGTATTGATAGATTTAGACAAAGGACTTGATGACGATTCATTTGTACAGGTGCCGGGAGAAACTCAATCTCAAAGGCAATCACAGGGACACAGTGGGAAAACATTAGAGCAAGCAGAACCTTTAGAGAAACCAGAGGAATCTGAACAGCCTGAGATTTCAGAGGAACTTACTCAGCTAGAACAAATCATGAGCAATCCTCCTATCTTGCAGACTCCTCTGAATGAAGAGAGGAACATCAAAAGAGATAGATAGGAGGCCACTCCTTCTAGCAGACCTATTGCCCAAACCTATGCTAAGAGGCAAAGGCTGAATCCATTCTCAGAGCAGGAGTATACTGAGGAGACAGCAGGAACTACAGGTGCAGAGAGGACAGAAAGCATGCATACCACACCTTCAGGAGGTAGACAAGAACCTTCCACCTCACGGGCTCAAATGTTGGAAAGACAACAGAGTGTGGAAGTGTCCTCCTTTAGGGCTCCTACTGGCCAGAGCCAAGGTATCAAAGAAAAATATAAAGAAATCAAGGCAAGAAATGAGAGGCTAAAGGTACAAAGTTATGCACATTACCTGAAAATGGCTCCAACAAACCAAACAAGGCTAATGTCAGCCTTTGACATAAAAGAAGGGAAAATGCAGATGATTTTTTTGAAACCAACCATACAGCAACCCAAATCAATGGCAGATTACCTAAAAATAGATTTTGAAGTATTGGCAAAGGATATCCATCCTATTGACCAAATTGAGTTACATAAGAAAACTGGTGAAATGGTCTACTCCACTTTGACCAGCAAGGCAATAGCAGCCCACCAACTTCAGAATTCACTGAATAACATGTCAGCACAATTCCAGTTGGAGAAGGCCTCTTCACAGGCCAAAGACACCAGAATAAAGTCCTTAGAGGACTTGATCATATAACTGGGACATGAACCCAAGGATGTGAAAGAAGAAAAGTGATAACATAGTTGCCCTGAAAAACTTAACAAGAAGAAAAGTGATAACATAGTTGCCCTGAAAACGTAGCTCAAGATTCCTTCTCTTAATCATCCTCAAACAGTTGAAGTAGTGGAAACCAAGAAGGAGAAAGAGCTTATGGACTTGGTCCTAAAGCTTAATGAACAACTCAAAGAGACCGAGAAGGAACTGGATAACTTGAGACAATCTAAGCAGAGTGAGTTGACCACCACTTCTCATACTGTAATTCCAACAGTCTCCACAGCAGTACCCTCCACGTTGGTTGTTGCATTAGCACCAACAATTCCACCAACTACTGCTTTTCCAGTTTCAGGTACATCAACAAGCACAGAGACACCAACAGAAAAGACTGCAGAATTGATCAAGGCCATGGAAGAAATGAGCATCCAGGCCACTGAGCTTAAGAAACTTAGAGAACAAGTGTGAAGTTTAGAAACAAATTGTAAACTTGCACAAATACAGCAGAAAGAAGAATCTCAGAAGAACCAAAGGATGGTAGAAAGGATAAAAGTCCTTGAGAAGGACTTGACATTGCAAGAGCCCCTAGGAGACATGAAAGAAATTATTTGGGCCAACATCATTGATTCCATCAATGATGTTTGGCCTTCTATTCAGGTTATTTTTGAACAGACTAAATTAGTCAAAATGGCCACAGAATTAATCCACAAGGCAACAGAAGAATTGGGAGATAAACCTCAAGAAGCCAATCAATTAATCACATTTTTGAACAGCAAAAATAGATACCAGTTGTATGAACTAGAAATAGAAGACAGAATAGCAACAATCATAGAAAACAAAAAGGTTCTCACTAAAAGAAACCTGATGCTCAATCTTGAGAAAATATGTCAGAGCATCCAAACAGACATTGACATTTTTATGCTAAAGTATGGCATCTTAAGAGAAAAACGAATCCCCAGTCCTATGGTAATAAATGACAAGCTAATGACTCAGAGTGATTACATTGAAAAACTAAACAAATTAGCCAGCAACCAAGCTAGTACTTCGGGGGTAAAAGCTCTACCCACTGGCAAAGTACTATATGTTAATCTTGAAAATCTATTTTACATAGAGCATGAGGTCAAGCACTTGTTCACAAGCAAACCAAATTTTTCCAAGTATACAGAATCTGATGAAATTTACAAAAAAATGATAAGGATGAAATTACCTGACAGTGAATGGTGGACACAACTGACAGGTTTACTATAAAATTATTACAGTAAATCTATATGGTAAAACAGAGCTGCCAAGTAAAACAGGTAATACAGGGTCAAAGCAGAACACGTAAAGAGTATCACTAGGTAGAAGATAAAAAGTGATTCCAGCACACAACTGCAAAGCAACTGAAAGAGCCAAATCTGAGTTACAATAGCCAGCACAGTCACAATAAAAGGGACAGCAAGAAAACAGTTCTCCATCTGTCTCTATCTTCATGTTGAAGATATTTTCTGTTTCCTAGAATAATTCTCATATGGTTATGAGATATTTTGTATCAATTTTTGTATAAATACTTCACAAATTGAAGTAATTAGTGTGGATTAAAATACATTTCTGTAGACATTTTATTTTGGATCCAAGGAGCTATTGTACTCAAGACTGGACTCGTTTTGCTGGAAATGAAATAAAGCTAAGGACATTTCATTGGATTCTTGTGCACAGTTGGAACAAATAAGTATTATCTCTTCATGTTTAAATATTGTTTTCTCGTCACATTATAAATATTCATATGTGTTTCTTATAAAATCTATAAAACAAACAAGGAATGATATCATCAGAATTAGCTTAAGTGCTCTCTGTTTTAACTGTTTGCTTTATTTATGTTTTCTACTAAACTTCCTTGGTCTGGGAATTCTTAATTGCTCCCTTACTTCCGTAGTTTACCCCCCCTTTGGTCCATAGTAAATGATTCTTCATTGCCCTTTGCTACTAATCATCCTTCCTTTCTTCATCTTGATCCCGATTAAGGATTCTTCATTTCCCTTTGCCCTAGTTAGGATTACTTCATTCATTGAAACCTACAGATTTGATTTTGTTGTGCTAGCCCGCCCTATGCACTCTTACCTTAGTGATAGATCAAATCCAGTTAAGCCTTTCTTGATTGACTCCATAGCCCAATGGCCTAAATACTTGCTCTGCCCATCTGTCTTCTTAATTCCACCATCCAATCAAAACAAAACAATCATGAACACTAAGAACTAGCCTGAAATCTTATTCCAACAAAGTTAAATCATAAAGAGAGAGCCCTCTCTGGACTTAGGTTGGCTAGAACTTGAGTCTAAAAGATTAGGTTTGTGGTTACCTCAAACTATTCCTTCTTTGATAACTTCTAAGGAAAAAATCTGAGTGATAACACCTACCAAATGGGAAACTTCACAATAACAATAATAACTGGGCCTATGACCACATATGACTCAAAAAAGCACATGCAAGTGCAGGCCATGAGACATGGACCCAAACTGAAAATATTTTTGCAATGAATCTGCAAAGGATCATGGATACAACCTTTATGAAAAGACATATAAAATAAATTACAAAAGGAAAAATCCATGTCATCATGTTGGCCAAAATCCAAGTTGTCGTGCACGTGAAATTCTTTGATGGATGATGTAAGAGATTCATTAAGATTATTCCCTAATCCTACATTGCATATTTGAGATTTGGTTGAAATGGGATGAAGTGGTGGAAGTTCAATAATCAAATTAAATTTCCTTCCCTACAGGTTGAAAAAATTTATGTGAATAAAAGAAGCATCCCTCAGGAAGGCATCATCATCCCATGTGATTACATCCATGAAAAAGTTGTGCAAAAAAATAAAAAACTGGTCAAAATCACAAATACTGTCATGGGGACATGGACCTGACATAACCGTTAGCTTTAGCTGAAGTTCCCTACTCACCTAAATCGACTTTTGATTTTGAGAAAACCTGGTCAGCTACTTATCAAAACAAGATTCAATATTTAACTCGTGAGATTCAACAGAAGATAGATTTTCCATACTAGTGCAAAAATCCTCAATGATAAGCATGTCATCTTCTTGATCGAAAAGAGATATACCTGAAAGAAAATATTTTATAATCATGTCAGACTCCTTTTGAAACTCCTACAAATACGAATATTCAAGTGGGAACAAAGATTCCTCCAGATTAATTGAATTACCACTACCATATAATACTGAGAGAAGAAAATCATCAGGATCGTGATCATTCAAGGGTTCACCTTGATCGACGGGTGAAAGATTGATGGGAGGAATATCAAGATTGAATATGGTTTATTGATAAAGTCAGATGAATCACCATCGAATGAGAGATGTGAGAGAAAGATAAGTTCTTCATCCGCAAGATGATATTTCGATTCAATAACTGGTCTAGGTCCAGCATACGAAACATAAAACGGAGGAGGACATGGGATAAATGGCATATTTGATTCTTCCTTCAAATGTTGAAAATCTTCCTGATCAAGAGGATATGATGAATCTGATTTGAAAGCTTTCCTTGACATCCAGACTAAGAATTGAAACTTCTCATTTAATAACTATCAGTCCATGTCGTCATCTGGAAACTAATAACAATGATGAAGGAACCGATCAGCAAATGCTCAAGAGATTTAGTCAATTCCATTATAATTTGACCAATTTCATCAATAACATATTAATACTCATATTTAATAAAAACTTGATACATCTCGTTAACCAAGTGATCAAAATACGTGATGGAAGTAGTGGGGAGAGAATAGCACCATTGCTTCGCACGACCATCCAATGTAAGGGTAAACAACCATGCAAGTATTTCTTCTAAATAAACACCATTTAAGAAGAAAAATTGAACAAATTAAATAACATAACAAAGGATGGTTATTGTACCCTTACCATCGAATTTAAATCGTGACAAGTTATGAAGAAAGTCCACGGGGATTGAAAGATCTAAAGCTTTTGTGAAACACCTCGGGATTATGATTTTTGATGAATGCATTAAAGGTAAGAGATTAAAACAGAATTCATAGGCTCATATTGTCATCTAGCCCTCCTTCTAGCACCAAAAATGTTGATGGTATTGGATTTTTCCAACATTGTAAGGGGATATCCCTGATGTGAAGTCCCAATTAGACCTCACGTTGTTTAGTATAGGAGTCCCATCCGATCATATGGCTCAGCCACCGTTGAATGGTTTTCCAGGATATGCCTTCGTTGTAATCAGACATAAGAGAAAAAAAAACGACTCTTTGGGTCAGCAAGAATGTGAGCTTTGTGAGACACCCAATGTAAGGTATACTTAGGGAGACTTACGCAGCTAGTGAGAGAAACGAGCAACTAGTTAGAATAGTAATAGTATTATCCTAAAGGGAGGCCCAGGGAAATGAGAAATACTTTTTGAGTGCCTATAGATTAGTGCACATAATAAACAACAATCGTTAAAACATAACAACATTCATTCAATAATAGACATAGCTAAGAAACGAAATTGTTCATTAACTTAGTATGTGAATAAGGTAGCTTATACCATACACAACCATAATAGTCCAACTACATCTATGATACATATATGAAGGAATGTCGGCTAATTGAGATTTTGATTATAAGCCTAAGATCCCAAGTACATTGTTATGTCAATGAAACACTGTATCCAATAGTGGAATATGAAGCCACAACTTGCTTCTCCAAAGAATAATATATCTCCTATGTAGTGAAAGAGAAGCCAAGGCTCAAACTCCTAAGAGCTTGGTCATAAAAATCCTCTTGTTTGAGTTATGAGGAGCTATTTATAACAAAGACAATGACTTTTGAGCTTCCTCATGACTCTTGAATTCATATGATTGTTCATATTCTAGTATGACTCATTACATTCCAATGTGTGGCTATTCATACTCCACATGTGTCTCTTGGAATTCAATACACAACATTTATTACATAAAACAATTTACAAATGAGATAGTGGCCTAATAAGACAAAACTTCTAAAGGACAAAACACATCAAATGAATAGAGCATTTACTTCTTCATGGAGTTCACTTGTTATGTAATTTTTTCATTCTTTGAAGTCCTTCACAATGGCTTCGACCCGGATTGGAAAGTCCCCTTTGTAGTGCACCTTTACCTCCAATGCCTCTATCAGTATGTTCTTGGAGCTTGAGTGTACATTATTTCAGATCCATGAAAGCTTCATGTGTGCTTTGGCTGGTGCAAAGGCATACTTCTGAATAATTTTCTTGTTTACCTCCAAGCCTTCCCTTTCCGCTTCCTGTTTGAGCTATTCAATAGATTCCCTGATCTCCTAAAAGATGACTTCCCTGCTCTTGATTGCTTCAAGAGATCTGATGGTGGGCATCATGTGCTTCTGTAAAATAGACTCAAACCCATTATGCGGCCAGTTCTAGACAGCCTTGGTGTTAACCGACTATGATCCAAGACGCGTGTGATTTTGTAGGTGGAGTCAATTTCTGCAACAATCTTATCCTTCTTTTCTAAGTGTTTCGCAGCATCTAGATATTTTCCTGTCCACTCCTACATCTAGTCAACTACTCTATTTGTTATCTTCAAGAGCTTCACCACTTCCTGTGAGTTCTTGTCAATTCCAATGAGAGGAGCCATGACCTGTTGTATAATTATCATCTTGTCATATATTCGTGCCATTGTGTCCTCCATTGGCCCCAATGCTTCTTGCATGGATGATCGTCATTCCGCGGTGTTGGAGTTCTGTGATGATAGATGTTGGTTCTCCGCTGCAAGATTTACTACATGTTGCTTCACCACAACCAATTATATTCTCAATCTGGCATTCTCATTCAACAAATATTTTGAATTATCCTAAGGGTCATTATAGAGAATGCAACATTTTCCTCCATAATTGCCCTCAAATTTCTTCTAGTGTTGGAGGTGATCACCTTTTTTGTTGCTACTAAGACTGGGTTCTGAGGATCATTGGGAAAGTTTCTATGTCTTTGCTACATGATCCACTTCTTTAGTTGATCAAATGTTATGATGCATACATCCATGACTCGGCCTGCTCATGGAGGTGTAATACCCATCTCTCTGAATGGCAGATGTCCTCATGTGAGTGGTTTTTCATTTGGAGTATTGGGCTTATCATCCATGGGCTAGATGGTATCTTCTTCCTCTAACCTCTCCTCCTCTAGCTCTTGATTCAATTGTTCTTCTCCTAGTCTCAGCGTTGCTTCCCCTGGGACTCCCTCCGTTGTTCTTTCTTTATCTGTCCCCTCTCTTCTTCTTCTACTTGTTTTTGTCTCATGTTTTTAAAGGATCAGCCTCCCTATTATGAAACCAGCTCAAGAAAAGATAGAAAAGATAGATCAACGCCTTAGAATTCAGCCTCTTCGAGGGGGAAACCTCCTTTACATTACATAAATGAACAATTCTTGGATGATACAAATGAAAAAACCTCCTTTCTATATATAGGAGTCTAGGGAGTCACAATATAATCCAGCCGACTAACAATAATAATATAAAGCCACAAAAATAACAATAGAGGGATTCTATGGGGCACAGAAATAACAATATGGGGGTAATAGGGGCACAACAATATAAATAAGGGATATAACTACAATAGTAATGGGGTAATCACTAGTATTATAGGGACCCAACATGCCCCTCTCCTTCAAAAAAGTGTTGTCCTCAACGCTTGAGTAGTTCTGGATACTTTTGCATAAAATTCTCATCCTCCCATGTGGAATCTTCAGCGGATAAGTTCTTCCACTTGATAAGATACTCTAAAATTGATCGATTTCGTAGTTGTCGAGTTCTTGTTTCTGTGACTGCTTCTTTGTTCCTGGATATATCTTCTTCTTTTGACCTTTCTTGCTCCTTTTCTTCTTCCTCTTCACAATCTATGTAGAATAATTTCTTCTCAGCACACTTATGACCTTTAGTGTATTTGCTATCACAACTGTAACAAAGCCCTTTTGCTCTTTTTTCTTCCAATTTTTGTGGTGTCAACCTTATAGGTTGTGGAAGACTAGGGGCAACAACACTTTCGTCTTTATAGTTGTGAGTGGTATGCTTCCTCGTTGCCATAATTTTGCTTTCCATTTTTCTTGCTAACCTGAATGCCTTCTCTAATGAATCAGGTTCCCAAAGGCGAACATCATGTTGGATATTATCCTTTAAAGACCCTATGAACACATCAATCCTATGCTCCTCTGGAATATCTTTTACCCTTATGTTCAATTTTTGGAACTCCTCAATGTGCTCCATTACTGAACCCTTTTGTTTGAGACTTATCAATTGGCTAAAAAAAGTGTTGCTTTTTGTATCTTCATAATGTGCTATCAATTCTTCCGTAAAAATTGCCCAAGTGATAAATTTTTTACGAGAGAAAAGCCATTGATACCATACAAATTGATTTGGTTCCAAATATACAGTTGCCATACGTACCTTTTGTGCGTTTTTCACATTATTGAGATCGAAGAATTGCTCCATCTGTAATATCCATGTGGCGGGATCCTTGCCATCAAACTTCCTCATATCGATTTTTGGAATATGGTGATTCTTCGATCCAACATTAGCGTCTATGGAATCATGATTAACATTTCTTTTGTTCTCATCATGAGTTTCCTTTACTACCTTTTCACCATTAGTGACCCTTTCTTGTAGCAACTTCTTCAATTCTTCCATGTCTGTCTTCAAATCTATCTTCAAATTTGCCATGTCTCTCTTCAAATCTGTCTTCGAATCATCCATCTTAGCTTCCACGCCCTTTATCTTAGATTCCACGCCATTTATCTTAGATTCCACGCCATTTATCTTAGATTCCACGCCACTTATCTTAGCTTCTGTTAGCTTTTGTGAGCGTGAAATTTGTTGCACTTGTTCTTGTAATTTTGATATATCATGTAGCATTTCTTCCTCTTCTTCATGAGTCATGCTAGAGCTTTCAGGTTCCTTACTAGGTGTTTGCATTTTCTTTCCTCGGGGCATCAGTTACTGATAATAATGCTTTACTATGCCCTTTGAATTCCGTTAAACCAAGCTTACACAAAAATTTAAAAAAAAAAACTACACACCTTTCTTCACTTTATAGAAGCCTGATATTAAATCTGATGTATCTCTGTAATTTTGGATCATCAAGTTCTGAAATTGCTACCTGCAGTAGCCTTCTGCGTCCTCTTTCCAATGCCACAAGTCTGAGCCAAATTGGATTCTCCAAGGAAGAGTTATGTGAAATCTCCCACAGTGACTTGTTTTTAGACTGGTTCAGTAGAGCGAACTTGTACGTCGTGCCACGAGTCACTGTTTCAACCTTTGAATCTCAAACACACACACAAGAAACTACAGTCCGTCCTCTTTATGTACCTTCTTAGGAAATTTCAATCTGATCCTCAGAGAGAAAGTTATGATGATTTTCCCCAGGTCACCTGTTTTGAATGTAATTCAAGAGTCTGCAAAAAGACCAACTTCCTCAGATCATATCTCCGAAAATATCACGCGAAAAGCTCTGAAATTCGGACCCAAGGTTCAACACGATTTCTTCTCAAATGGGTTTCTTTTTGCAACTTCTGAAACGTCACAGAAAAAAAGTTATAGCGAAAATTCCACGATGACCTGTTTGGAGCAGCGAAACCCTAGAATCCAAAGCTCTGGTACCAAATGTTATGAAACCAGCTCAAGAAAAGATAGAAAAGATAGATCAACGCCTTAGAATTCAGCCTCTTCGAGGGGGAAACCTCCTTTACATTACATAAATGAACAATTCTTGGATGATACAAATGACAAAACCTCCTTTCTATATATAGGAGTCTAGGGAGTCACAATATAATCCAGCCGACCTAACAATAATAATATAAAGCCACAAAAATAACAATAGAGGGATTCTATGGGGCACAGAAATAACAATATGGGGGTAATAGGGGCACAACAATATAAATAAGGGGTATAACTACAATAGTAATGGGGTAATCACTAGTATTATAGGGACCCAACACTCCCATTTATTTTTTCTCTTGCTCGATGAATACCTAATCCTTTTCCTAGGAGCTAACTTCTTTACTTGAGGTATTGTTTCCTCCTCCTCCTAATCTTGCTCTTACAAGTCCTGGGATGATAGATGATGGGGTGAAATGGGCTTCATAGCTGGGTGTGTATTTATTATGGCATTGTACCATTTCTTTATATTTTCATCTTTTGGTCTTCATATTGATGAATACCCAGTATTATGACCGATCCTTTGACAATGCTGCCTGACAATTCACCTGGGATCATATGTGTGGAAGACTTTTGTGGTGAACTGTAGGCGATTCAACTCTTCAATTTATGTTGCTAACACCTTGTGACTCTTTAATTCATACAAATCGATCCTTAATGGAAATATATTCCAAGGGGATTTCTTCCTCTTGTGAAGGTTTCCTGACAGTCCCTTGTCCAACTGATTTTCCACTTCCTACATGACCACCTTATTTATCACATATTGTAGCATAGGATGAGGGGTTTTTTGACATCTGAAGCATCTGATATATGTGCCCTCAAGAGATACATACCAGTCACCAATATCTTGAAGTGACCCCTTCAATTTTTTATTCATGCATGGGAAATAGGTCTCAAATATCATGCGAAAAATGGCTACAAAGAAGTGTTCGACCAATCTGTCATGTACGCCTCTAAAGCTTCCTTATGATAACAACCTATAGTGGAAATAAATTGGGAACTTCTCTTTAGGAGTCCAATTCCAATATAGTTTCAGGAACACATATCATGCACAGATTCCATCAAGGAGATATGCATACATGTAGAATTTTGGAGTTTTATTTGCTTGTAAAGATGCTTTGGCCTACTCCACCTGGCACTGCAATTCGTATGATAATATATCTGCCCAATTGAAATATTTTCCATGTGTCACCATTAGATTGAGTATATATATCCAATTATCTTGGAACACTTCATGGTTCTTGAACCCAAACATCCGACAGTACATAGCCATCAAATATTGATATACGTATCTTAAGATCTTTCTCAGATAAACTGTTGATGGGCGATGGTGAAACTTGGCAGGCTTTCGATACCATTGTTTGATAACATTGGTCATGTTGAGAGTGGCCAGTTTTGTGTAAAATTGGTCATCTACATATTCATTGGGCTTTATCATCTTATAATATGTCTTCATATCCTCACCATAATAGGTGGCGAGGTGATCGCCACTCTCACTATGAAGCACAAGGTGAGATTCATCCATGTGTGTGATGATCCATTCAATAGCTTCATCACATGGCATGATTGGGAATCTGCATGCGATCGTGTGTATCCTAGACTTCTTAATGTTGATGTATGCATGCACATCCTCTAATTCCTCATGAAACTTCTGCTGCATGAATGTGTTGTAGATCTTTTTAGATCTTGCCCCAAATGAGCTTTGTAGTCTTGTCAATGAAACAATGAGTGTCCGCATATGTGGGAACATTAGGATTTACAATTTAAATCAGCTCATCAGTGCTTGCTTCTTAAAGTTCTTTACAAGCTACTTTGTGAGGCAACATGTTTCCAATAGATGACGACACAGTGGCAACACTTGTAGCATGAGTAGTTTTTTGTGGAATCACACTAATAATGGAAAGATCAGATTAAAACAACTAACTATGCAACATAACTTATAGATCACGTTCAAAGAACCATCGCGGATGATAGATCACGAAAAACTATGAACGACAATGAAAAATAACTTGCATGCAAGTAAAAATACACATGCAAATTAGGAGGGTGCACTTTCAAAGCACGAAGGGGCATGCAAGGTCATTTGGGGATTCGCAATGCACTCATGTCCTCAAGAAAGAGGCAAAAATCAGCCATGGCCCATTATTGCATCTTGAAGGGTCAAAGGAATGGGAAAATGGGCATTCAGGTCTTCCCTATGTACCCAAGGAGACAAGGAGGGATCATTGTCACACTCCTAAGGGTTGAAGAATGAAGGAAACAATGCTTCGGGTCTTCAAAGTGCGCCTATGCAGTCAAGGCAAAAGAGGGTGCACTCTCGGATGTCGAAGGGCTGAACGGATGGAGTTTCATGCCTTTGTGATGTGCCTAAGCGCCCTAAGGTAAAGAGAGCATATTGTAGCACTCCAAAGGGTCAAAGGGAAAAGATGTGTGCCTTCGTGATGCACCCATGTGCTCAGGAAGAAAATTGGGTTACACAGGGTGCAGTTTTCAAGGCTGAAGTAGCTTTGAGCTCAGGAAGTGCTCTCTACCTATTAAAAGGTCATAAATAGGTTTAATTAATAGGATTCAATGATAACATGAGAAACAGAAGAGCCTGCAAGGATTTATAGATGGTGTCGCATGCATGGTGGAAGATTTAGGGTTTCAAGAATGTGAAGAGTCTCTTGCCTGTGACAGTGGATTAACACTTTCAAGATGAAGATTCAGCTATAACGCTAGCAAAAAATCTTCAAAACAAGTGATTAAGAGCAAACAAAGCAAGATATTACAATGAAATCATGAAAAACGGTAAAAGATTAAGCATGCAAACTTACTTGTTGCATTGGTTGATGAAGGGCTTCCTGATTCTCCATTTGTGTGCTCAACTTAGAGGAAATAATGATTAACTGAGTTTATTTAAAGAAATTGACATGAAAAATTAATGCATGCATGAGTTCCATGTGTTGTCGCATGAAAGGATTAGTTAAGGAGTTAAGGTGGTTCATATTTTCTAGGAGTGCGCCCTCATGCAACAAGTTGGCTCATGCATGCAACTAGACAGGGTTCAAGTCTTTGACATGGAGTGCACCTAGGTAGGTTACACTTTCTCATCCTGAATGAATGCACCCAGGAAGGGCGCACTTCTTCACCTCGAAGGAGTGCACTCACCTCAAGAGCATGTCTTCATGAACTCAAAGTGTGCTTTTGATTTTGTGAGAGATTTCCTTGCTTTTTTTTCTTTTGTGTGCTTTTGAGTGTGTGCATGGCTAAAGGAAAGTTTCTAAGTCAAGAAGGACTGTGAGTTCACTTAACCATGAACTTACTAACTCAAACACTTCTGATGGTTAAGTGATGATGCTTGATACACATTAACCTAAGAGGATACGACATTACGAAAAAAACACAAATATTAAATCAAACCACATGACGACGCATGGGGGCTTGAAATGATAGATAGCATAGGCTCCAAAATTGACATAGGAAAAAAATTGGAGGGTCGTTGTTGCAGGGAAAACACACTATTAGCTCACAATATACGTGGCCATAGTTATTTCATCATCTTAGATGTTGATTCATGGTTCTCATAAAGGCTATCAATGAATATTAATGCATGTGTCATTGCCAAGTCATGCCAGTCAAGTCAAGTCTTTACTTCTTGTTTAATATGTTTTGTCTTACTAAAATGCTTGCTGCAATTAATTAAATATACAGTCATTGTTCTAATGTTAAACATTAGGTCATCAAGGAGGCTTTAGGCTTTAATCCAATCAAATTTTCAAGTCACCATATATCTCATCAATTGTCTTCAACAATATTGTTGTCCTATGCATTAAATCACATTTCCATGTTGGTAAGTTAATCAAGGTTCGTGACCATATTCACATCAAGTCGAAACAAGGCATTGTGTCAGATGAGGTAAGTGTTATGGAATAACAATTATTTGTTACTGTACATTCGTTTATAACTGTAATGAGAGGTTTGTCAACAAAGTGCTAAATCAATCATTGGCGTAGTGCATGACACTAATACTCAGACGATGAACCACTTTCAACCATTGTCTTATGATGAGAAGCAATGTCATATATTGAAAACCATAAGAGGATACATTGTTTCACTGTTTTGCAACTGTACAACAGTCAATTCAAAATGTTTCAAATAGTTAAAGTCCAAATTTTTTTGTTATGTGATTATCATTAAAAGAGGTAGCATTAAAGTATCAGTCACTCCTTAGGTTGTAATTTCCAAACTTCTTGATTTTTGTATTTAATCAAGTTTTGGAAATCCAGATTACACAGTTTACTTTCAAGACACTGTCAAATTACTGTTACTGTCTATGTCAAAATGTCAAGACAAATTATGTCATTGTTCTTATTGTTACACTAGGATGGTCAACAAGAGTTTAGTCATCAAAAGGTCATTGTTTTATTAGGATAGTCAAGATCATTTCACTATTTTAAAGTCACCTCATTGTTCCAAATTAAGGTCATGTCATCATTTCACTAGGACAGTCACAGAGATACTGTCACAATTCTCAATGCATCCCAATGATGCAAATGCATTACAAGGTTTTTGTTGTATACACTATGTTAACCAACAAGGAGAATGAAAAATACAACTGCTTCCTAAGTGCCAATGTATTCTTAATACACAATCCTAATCCAAAAAAAAACATACAAGAACCATTAATCCTTACCTGAGAAATTTCGCTACCCTAGCTTTGTTGTCCCTTTCCTCAGGAATCTGAATCTTCCCTCAATAGTTTGCACACTTTAGAGATAAGATCAAGTTGGCCAAAAATTTAAAATGATATGTTTGTGTATTGAGAATGTTATGTTTGGATATTAGACTAGATTCATTTTTATAGTTTTTTGATAGGCTTAGAGAGGGATTCTAAGTGTTAAACATTGGAGGAGCTTCATGAAATTTAGGCCATAGTGCATTAAAATATTCAAGTGTATCTTTGTAAACTAAGTTAGCATGACTCCGACTCTAGACTTAAGCTTAGGCTTAGGTAGATTAGTATAGGAATGTTTTTATAAATTAGAGAAGGGATTTCTAAGTGAACATTGGATGAGAATACTAGTTTACTTTTATTTTTGACTATCAAATATTCATCATTTATTAATTAACTTACATCTAAAGTAAATAATTTGTTAACTTTATGGAGGAGAGATAAGGGTTGAAGGACCCTTCTTGTGAGCACAAAAGGGTTTGATATCCATCCTTAAAATCATTTATCCACGAGAGATGATGTGGAACCATTAGACTTTTTTTTATGCCAATTTCCAATAAAAATATGTGAAGTCACCACTTCTGGGGGTTTTAGCCCAGAAACTGGGGATTTTACCTTCAAACTCAATTATCTCTCAAATCAGGAGGAACCACGTGGTGTACCACATACCACTAGAAATATCTCATCGAGGAGAATCCAATGATGTGGATCTCCAAGCCAAAATCAACGTATTGACCCTTTAGAAACCCTTAACAAATTTTGGGTACATCCTTGGTCCAAGGAACCCAAACCCTAGGACTTGGGTTTTCAACCATCCAATAGTGTAGTTGCCAACTTGATGTAATTCAACAATTACTAAGAAGCGTTCATTGACAATTTGACATAAACGAATGGTGTTTTTAGTCAAAGTCATATCCAATAAATTCCATGGGTTGACATCAATGACAACACCATCCAATAGTATCCACCTCATCCTTGATATCCATTCATGTTTCCTTGATAGACATTCTCGTCAATTTCTGGTGCATGATAAATTATGTGGTAATTTGGGTTATTTTGACCCATTTAGTTGGAATTTGTACATCGAGTGGCTTACTTCTTCACAAATTTTGCATGGTTTAGGATTTTCATTTTTCAAATTATGGGGGACATCTCTAGTATTATCAGATTTCAGAGATTCACAATTTCACAATATGTTGCTATTTAAACTCAATGGACATTTTAGTCTCTTTCGAATGGGCCACTATATTTCAATTATATTTCATGTGACATTAATTCATACAATTGGTGCATCAAATGTCATTTCTCTTGATAGTTGAAGTTCTTAATGATTGTCACAACATCTCTAATTTTTTTTCTAATCACTTATCAATCAATGTTGAAGTTAATGACCAATCATCGTAAGTATCAATGTGTTTTACTTTCTTTAATGCTTCTTCACATGACTAGATCTTATGCATTCATAATGGTCCTCTAGCTCTTTGTAGCAATCTATACAACTACCAATGTACCGAGACTTGTTCATTTATGGTGTATGGTATTTAACTAAGAAAATCCTTTAAAAAATTGTCATGCTCATGCATTGTCTCTCATCATTTTCCTTAACATTTTTGGGTAGCAATATGTTAACACCTTGTTCTTTAAAGAAAGAAAAAAAAATAGATTTAACTTCTACTTTTGTATTCTTACAACTATCCATGATGTCCATAACACAACTTAATGTTATTTTCCCTAAGGTATTAGAGAATTGAGCCGTTTTCTTGTCTTCATCAATTATATACACCCAAATCTCGAAATTTATCACACATGAACCAATGCATTTTTGGGTCTTTGACCCTCATAAAGTGGGATGTAGTTTAGGCCATATTACCTAAAATTTTGTCTTAGGAAAAATTGGGTCAATCAAGAGGATTGTCCCAATAAATGAAATGTTAGTATTTCAAGAAGTAGCGAGCCAGGTTATGACATAATATTTGTTGAAGAGCATCATTTATCCTTCAGAAGTGATTCAAATGTAGATTTGAAGTGATTGATGCGCTTATTTTCAATTCTTGCTATTAAAGAAGGGTGATGCCTAGAGAATCCAAGTTGTATATTAATCTTACAAACTTAGTTAGGGTTAACAGGCTTGATCTTAATCTCAAAGGAAAAAGAAACACCAACGAACCGTACAAAAGGCCAAGCAAGTCACCTTTTGACCATCACTGGAGTCAATGACGAAAATAAGGGTTGAGGAGAAGTAAAGGGAGCTCTATAAACTTTAATATGCTTCAATCCTTTATCTAGTTCATCATAATTAGAAAGTCCATAAGTTTGAAGCATTATTACATAGTATCTAAGATGGGCACTAATATGTAAACAAGAGAATGAGCAGTGGAGTTATTAGTAGATATATATGTCAAAGAAATGTTTGATATGTTAAAGATATATTATAGTGGAAATAAAATAGTGAAGCTTGATCAAACTTTACAGGCAATGGGATTACCTAAGACTTGGGACAACAATGAATTTTAGAGATATCACAGTCTACCTAGTACACTAGAGAATACGAGGGGAGGTAACATTACATATATATAGGTATGAACATTGGCCTTAATAGGGTGAGCCGACCTATAGATTTTTGATATAAAAAAATGGGCTTTAAGCAGGGTCAGCCCTTGTTTATTATAAAATTGTCATGCTTTAATGGTAAGTTTATTATAATTCCATGTAAATTTCATGTAAGCCAACTTTAAGGTGGACAATTCTTGAAGGGACCTAGTAATGTTTTAGTAATTATGGAGTTGACCATGCACTTAATTTGAGGACTTGAGGATGTTGTAAAATCAAGGAAATTGTAGATTAAGGTTGATTCTCCTTACTTGATAATTACTTGTGAGATTTGTTGGCCTTTTATTGCTTTATTAATTATTCTTCATCAACCAATTATCAAAACCTAAAATGCATGAATATCACAAGAACATAAAGAACACAAGATATAGGCTCCAAGCCAGGGAAAAACCCCACAATTGGGGAAAACTCGAACAATATTCTTACATAATCATATGAAAGTGAGACCTCCAAGACCCAAAGACCAAGACCCCTTCCAAGCACCAAGTCAGCCCTTCAAAATCCTTCCTCAATCAAGTCAAAATTCACCAAGTCAAAGATGGTCAAAATTCACAAAATCTACTCCAAGTCAAAGTTTTGACCCTCTATCTCAGGTCTGCAATTCAGACCTGTAAATCGCCCAGAAACCCTAGATCCTTCGCACATGTGAGCAAAGAAGTCAAAAATTCACATATTCTTCTTATTCCTTTAGTTTCTCTTCTTTCATTGGCCTTCACTCTTCTGTCTTGTCTTGTATGGAGATCGAAATTGTTTCTTATGTCATAAAATGAGGATGAAGTCTTCCCTATATATAGTCATCCACGAGAGTGAAAAGGTGCGCCAACAAGGCCAACTTATCATGGTAGGGCTGACTTGGTCTTGGAGGATAATATGACTTTACATAACCCAAAAAATAGTATTTTTCTTTGGTTACAAAGAGTCCAAATGGGACTTTAATATATGACAAATATTCTTCTCGACTCAACAATCCCTATAAGCATGAAGAACATGCTTAACCTAGACTTGAGCATGAAACTCGTGCTTGAACAAATAAAATTATTTTTCTTCTTTTTGTTTTTTATACAAATACAAAGATAATTATGAAGATTGAACCTCGTTAATTTTCCAATACTCCATCTTAACTAGGGAGTTATTCATAAAGACTCAATAGGTCTATCTCAAGTTGAAATATTTACATAAGAATGGATCTGGATTGACAAGTATCAATGATTACAGTATCATCATATCCAACATAGTCACATTACCAAGGCATTTATAGGTACACTCTATCGCTCCACAAGATCATAGTACAATGTTGGGATGAATTCTATGGAACACCACACAACCTCTTCGAGGTACATACTCCACCTAGGATACCCAGAGTATGTCCTCCACCAGACCATTTCCCTCAAGGAAATGACTGCCCACTGGACCATTCTTTATCCAATTCTATGTACATGACTTAGGATATTAATCCTAATTCATCGCAATACCTAACACAAGGAGAACCATGTGTCCAACCTTACTCCCTTTCAACCTGAGAGGATAAATTCATGCTCACTCCCTCTCAAATAGGCAGAGTGCATCAACAAGCTTCAACTCTTGTTGGAAGTACTCACACTTCCCTTACATCAATTACATGTTATTGTTGTAGCTTCATCAACCAACCCTCTTATCACTGAGTTTGCTCATCTTGCAACTTCTTGAACTAGGGCTCAAATTTTGGCTCCTAATAGTCCTTTATCTTGCACTTGAGGTCTTCACCTACTACATCATATATTGTGTCCAACACTACATCCTCCATTGCATTGCTTCTTGCACTACTTCCTTCCTTGAAGATAGTCCATCACACAAATCCTTCAACTAGATGATTATCACAATACAAGGTTAGCCAATCTATTGTTCAGTCAACCTTGAACACAACTTATCTAACCTTTTCAATCAGTCTCTATCAGTCAACACGGCTTCATATAATCAAATAATTATGACCCCTAGTTGTTATTATCATCTTTCCAAAATAGCAAACTCTCAGGGTCTTCAAATAAACTTTCTTGTCAGTCCTCTAGATGCCTCTTAGATGATTGTCCTTAGTGTTTATACACACAACCCTATAATTGTCCAATTGTTGCTTCAAATTGACAGTCTTTAAGGCACCAATCAAGTTGCCTTACAATAGTGACTTAGTTGCTCCAAGATTACTATCACAAGGTATTCTAAGAAAAACCCACTTAATAGCAAATAGCACATATTTCATTAAATTTTGGAATTAAATGATGAATCTAGAATTTCAAAATAACAAAAAACCTCAATTCTATTGATTTCATTTTAATAAAAAAATTCCAAATTTAATGAAATATGTGTTGAATGTCCATTAATTCACTGTCCTTAGTGTTTTCACAAGTCTTCCCACACAATATTGAACTAACTCTTGCACTCACTGTACATAGAGCTTCTTCAAGTTTCCCCTTTAAACAACCTTAGATTTGAGCCTACACCATTCAGCCTTGTCTAGGGCTTCCTTGTACCTGTAAAACACAACAAAAAACCCTCACCAAAGGACCCCCTTCTTGTGCAGTTGCCAAAGAGGGATAGGGCCTTGTTTTGGAAGGCCTACTATGATACTCGACCTCTAAAACAAGCCCTTCCTTCAACCTGTAATTACACTAAATTTTCGTCCCTTCTTGAATGTGAGAATCTTTCTTCTTCTGCTCAAAACCATCCCTCTAGACTTCGACCAAATGTCCTTCTACTCATGCCTAGATCTATCTCATATTCGTTCCCTTACCACAAAGCCTTTTTATGCCTTGGAATTCTTCCAAACTTTAGACATATTGTAGGCATGTGGTAACCCTAACCTCAACTTGTAGCAACCCTCATTCATTCCCAATAGACCCTTTTATCTTTTGTTGTTTCCTATGGCTTCTTAGGCCTCCAATCCTCAATCATAACTACCTCTCGGCCCTCATGTAGCATCCAACTAGAACCTTTGGTATTTCTATTACATTTGGGATATCTCGACCATTATGATTGCTTAGAACATAGATAAATTGGACTTGTTCTTAGCCTCTTCTCAAATGAGAACTCAGTTGTTAACCACAAAGACGTTCTTCTTTCAAACTTAGATACTTCACTACAAGAACAAATCCTCCATTAGCATGACTAGGTTTTAGAATACAAAACCTAACTTACTCCTTAAGAACTCGTTCCTTCTTGGCTAAAGTCTTGTAGAAAATTTCCAATAGAATGGATCAAATCATGGCCTCCTTAGTAGCCCATCTCGGCCATCAAGTTCAACCTTCACATGGACTACATCTCGACTTCTCTCTTACATCTTGTTAGTCTCCTTGAGAGTCTCAGAAAGAACTCGTATTGTTGCCAAACCTTGGAGGAGATGACACACATAATTGGTGTATGCATATCATTGTTATGTCAAGGAAGGTAACCCACAAATCAAGGTTACATATGTCAAGCTTCATTGTCATATATTAAGGTCAGATTTCTTGCATTATATCAGAGAATTTTAGCTCGTATTGTTGTCATGTTATGCCTTCAGAAGAGACAACGCATATCATTGTTATAACTTCGCATCATACTTGAAGGAGTACTTGCATTATTGAATTAAGAACTTGAATCATAGAACAACTTCATACCTTGTATCATTTTAATTGTCAACCTTCGCATCACTAATACTTAATTTGTATGGATTATTCCAAGAGTAAAGGTGCATCTTGTCATAGCTCGGATATAAATATAATTGTCACGAATCAGATGATAAAAGTGTCTTGCAACACGATCATATAACTCACATTCATACCAAGAAGAACCTTGCATCAAAGTAAGAGATCAATGCCATCATTTTGAGGCGAACTTACATCATTGTTTAGGCTTGTATCATAACTCCGAATAGTTGATCCAAAACTTCGTATCCCAGTCATATCTTGGAGGAGGTGACTTGAAAACCTTTGCATTGTTGTCATGTGATGAAGGAAGCTTACTATATAAAAATATGGATCACAATATAGCATATCTCAACCTTTCTTACAAATGCATATCAACATTCTTTTCTCAAAACTTTGTATGGTATGACTACTACAGATAGTATATCTTCTAAATTTACCCAAGAATAAAAGTCACAGTTCTTTGTATGGATGCTTTCTTCAGGACTTAGAACTTTAAGTACCTTCTTGAATTAGCCACTACAGACAAATCATGCGGAAAAGACATATCATCACATCTGCATTGAAGAGGCTAGGGTAATTGCCAGGATTGACCATTTTCACCATCGTAAATTTAGGGAGGCCTCGGAAATTGAAAAAAGGTCTATAAATCTTAATAGAGACGATGGTTGGAGTATCAACACATGTTAGATCCCTGCTCTATCTTCCTAGGGTTTTTTTTTCAAGGCTTGATTTTAATTTTATTAGAAGTTCTTTTTATTTGTATTTCTTTCTTAATAAAAATATTCATAATAGTCTGCTTGGGGTAGCTCAATTGGCAATGGTCGTGGAAACGAAGTCTCACCGAACCAGAAGTCTTGGGTTCAAACCTTGTGCTATCTCCCTCGATCGGGGTGAAAAGTTGGACATGGTGAAGATGTAGTCCTACCATATATATATATATAGCCCTGACCCCAAGAGCTTTCGGGAATTGATCTTGTGACCTCCCATCTGGCGAGGCCCCGTCTTGATGAAGATCATTTATATATATCTATATATATATATATATATATATATATATATATATGATCTTCATCAAGACGGGGCCTCGCCAGATGGGAGGTCACAGGATCAATTCTCGAAAGCTCTTGGGGTCAGGTCTTGCAGTAGGCCGCGGGGCGTCAAGCCCAGATTTTTCCAGTGGACGTAGCGCCACCCGTTGACCAAAGGTGTCCGTGAACCACGCGCAAAAATAAAATAAAAAATAAAATAAAATCTATATATATATATATATATATATGATCTTATTTCTTGGTTTCTTTTCTTTATTTTTCTTGTTTGGTAATATTACTATGATAATCAATTTTATTGATAAAATTATTTATAGTAAAAACATTTTTTTATTACTAATTATTTTTAATAATACTATTTTGAATAATTATAGCAATAAATTAATTCTTACCATAGAATAATTTTTATCTATTATTCTAATAACAGTGTTTTACTCAAACTAGTCGTTATAATCTCACTATTTGCTTTGTTTGGTAATTTTATTATAATTCATAATATTATTTATAATAATAAAATTTGTATTACTAATTATTTTTTAATAACATTGCTTATAAAAAATTCAATTTTAAACGATTTATTTCTATAAATATTATAAATAGATAAAAAAAAAAATTAAATATGATTTATAATTAATTTATTTTGAATAAATTATTTATTTCTATAAAGTAATTTTTTTATTAGTAATAACGGGTCTTGAGTCAAACTAGTCATTATAATCTAACGGATAGTTATCTTTTCTCTTCATCTATTTATTTCGATGCCTAGATCGGGTTCCTCACCTTGTCTTGAAGATGAACCATACTAGTTGGTTCGAAACACATCGACAAGATTTTCTCCTATGTGATTTTTACCTAAAGAATTTTTGTCGAAATGAAAACAAAGTGTATTCTTCTAACCTTAGCTCTGATACATGTTGGAAAACCAAGGAAATTGTAGATTAAGGTTGATTCTCCTTACTTGATAATCACTGGTGAGATATGTTGGCCTTTTATAACTTTATTATTTATTCTTCATCAAGAAATTACCAAAACCTGAAATGCACGAAGATCACAAGAACACAAAAAACACAAGATATAGGCTCCAAGCCAACGCAAAACCCCACAATTGGGGAAAACCCAAACAATCCTCTTCTTATAGAATCATATCAAAGTGATACCTCCAAGACCCAAAGACGAAGACCTTCTCCAAGCACCAAGTCAGCCCTCTAAAATCCTTCCTCAATAAAGTCAAAATTCACCAAGTCAAAGATGGTAAAACTTCACAAAATCTAATCCAAGTCAAAGTTTCGACCCTATATCTCAAGTCTGCAATTCATACCTGCAATCCTCGACCCTGCAACTTGCAGAGAAAACCAAGATCCTTCGCATGTGTGAGAAAACAAGTCAAAAACTCACGTCTTCTTCTTAGTCCTTTAGTTTCTCTTCTTTCCTTAGACTTTTCTCTTCTTTCCTTCTTGTCTTGTATAGAGATCGAACTTGTTTCATGTGTCATCAAATGAGGATGAATTTTTCCCCATATATAGTCATCCAGGAGAACAAAAAGGTGCTCCAACAGGGCCGACTTGGTCTTAGAGGATAAAATCTCTCTACATGACTCAAAAAATAATATTTTTCTTTTGTTAGAAAGAGTCCAAATGGTAATTTAATATATGACGAATATTATTCTTGACTCAAGAATCCCTAGAAGCATGAAGAACATGCTTAACTTAGACATGAGCATGAAGCCCATGTTTGAACTTATAAATTTATTTTTCTTCTTTTTGTTTTTAATACAAATACAAAGATAATTATGAAGACCATACCTAGTTGCTTTTCCAAATGAGGAGGCTTTATGATGGACCACTTGGAGATGCCCCCTTGCTTAGGTTTTGGTCATTTTTTGCCCACTTAAATAGACACACGATACATTACAACATTCAAGAATCATTGGAAGTGGCATTGTGCACCCACATTGAGGCGAGCCTAAAGGATTTTTATTGGCAGATTTGGTGGGAGAAAATGTACCATTTTCAAGGGCCTTTAAGGTTGGACAACCCACGATTAAATCCTAGCTTTTTGTACATGAAAAGTGCACACTTAAGTGGGATTGTTGAAGCATCAACGTAGCCCATCTTGGATTATGTTTTGAGCATTTGATCTGAAAATGGGGCACTAAAGGCTTCTTGTCAAACTTACAAGAACCTCTCCCACTCCAAAGCGTATATATTCCTAAGATCTATGCTTATGGTTGATAAATGTGGAATTAAAACAACTTGAAAGAGGTGTATTCTTGTGTTTGTTTTTAGACTGTTCAAGTGCTTATGTACATTTTCTTATGTTGATGTAAAACACACATAACAGTAAATACAATCTAGCAAATAAGCAAACACATGAGACAACAATATAATATGGAGTTCAGCCTGATATCTTGGGCTACGTCTCCTTGAGCTCTAATCAACTCGATTAGGCTCTTTGGGATTATGGCTGAATTTTTTTACAAGTTCCACACTCAACTCCAATAGGTTATGACTGAACCATTGTGCTTAGAATACCATTTTTATCCCTGGCCGTTTGGCTCTCTGGCTCTCGTCTCTTGGCTCTCAGCTCTAGCTCTCGGCTTTGGCTCTTGGCTCTTGGCTCTCGGCTCTCATGAGCTTCTGGTTTTGCTTGACCTCCAAGCCACCCTCTGCTTCTAAGTCACCTCGACTCTGCAAACTGCCTCCTCTGGGCTTACACTCAGCATTCAAGCATCTCTGATCCTCTTGGGCTTCTTTGCACTTCTCCTGAGCATAACTCTACCTCTCTGTATTATTAGTGGTTCGCTCAACCTCCAAGCGAATCTCAACAACCTTCAGCAGCCTGTCAATTGAGCTACCTATGCTTTTTGTAATACATCAGTTACAGTCGCCTCCATCATTGAAGACAGACTGTTTCATTACAAGAATCTGTTTACAAATGGAAAGGAACCGACAGCCTCTTTCCAGAACGAAATCCACGAAATAATGCATTCCTGTTACAGAAACGCCCGCTCATAGCATGGCACAGGTGTGATGGTTGTTTCCAAATGGAAATGAACCGTCAGTGTGGGAAACCTGGTCATTTGGCCTTCCTCCTGCCATAATCCTGAAAACAGTAGCATAACGGAAATACACAGGAAAAATGCATCATGAGTCGTTTAACTAGAACTCAAAATGCATTCAATCGCATTGATAAACCTATCGGGTCCATCCTGTCATCGCAAATCGCAATCGCATAGGCGGAATGCTTAAAACCCAAGAAATGGCCAAAAACATCAATACATGGGAATACACTGAAAATCCAAAAATCCGGACTTCAAATAATATGCAATCGCATCCCTTACTCTATCGGGTCCGCGCCTTGATCGCTGATCACAATCGCATTGTCGTATGTGCACTGGCCCTTGTATTGTTGCGATGTGATTCACCGATCATCGATCGGCGCTATCGCATATCGCACAGTCGCATAATCACATGTCGCATTGTCCTCCCACCAGGCCTTTATCCCTTCAACGCTCTGATCCGATACATCTTACAGATACGATAAGGGTTTAGACTGTGGAACATAATATTTCGGGTCCACCTCCACATCGCTCCATCGTTGATCGCTTTGTCGCACGTCGCAACATCGGCATATCGCCAATCAGCCTACCTAGGGTTCTGATGTCACGCGAAGGCTTTCCTCCGATGCGATATATTGGAGATTGCTATCAGGGAGCCCTTAAGGCCTACTGCTCCACCCTTTAGACCTTTCCGATGCGATATTCTTTAAGGAACGCATATTCTCCATTAAGTCCCATTTATAAGAAATTGCCTCCTTTTCAAAGGACAATGGGCAAATTTCTTTTTACAATAACTTCTTCATCCGAAGTCCTTTTTGGTCCATTCAAATTGCATTAGATTCAGAATGAAACAATCTACGACATGAGACTATTTTCAAAATCATCCAATGACTTTCATTTTTCCTCTATGAGGAAAATTCATAGACTTAGAAGTCTATGTTAGATCCATTTTGGATCATGACTTCCCACTAAAAAGCTTTTGGACTCCAAAAGAATGATACACTGATCTGAACAGTAAATGAGAGTACCTCACCCTCTTCTTTCAGCCTCCATACACTTTCCTTGCATAGTTCCTTTGAGCCAAAGCCTTTGAACACTCCCTTCCTGGATGTGCTTGTCCTCCTGGGAAGAACTGTCTTCCTCCTTGACTTCCTATAGGACTCCTGCTGAGAAGGTCACAGAAAGTAGTTTGAACTTCTCTACCTTGATCATTGATCCAAGGTGGCTCAAACCAATGTGAAGTTACATTTGCTTCACAAAATTTTCATTTGGACCTGTTTGACATACTGTCAACAACAACCGTTAACAACAACATGATTACAGACAACAACTTGGATGTCCTAAACTCCTGCTTCAACAAAATAAACATATTTCACATCTTGTGAACCCTCCATGTCTTTACATCTGCATACAAATGTTTGACTAGATAACAAGCCAAAAAAACATGCCTTTAAAACAATTGACCCTTCAAGTCAAGCATGTAGAAAAAGAACTTTAGGATTCTTTTTCAAAGATGAAACACTTCATCATTATCTCCATCTTGGAGACCATATCAACTTTTTCCAAGTCAACATTAACATTACATGCATGTTTAAAAATAAAGTAATCAACCCTTCAAGTTAATCACACATACATGTTCAAATACAAGGAAATCATCAACATCCCTGTGTTCATGCATATCATGCTTATGCATGCATTTCATCCTTCAACTTTCGCTTAAGTACATTGTACTTTCAAAGCTGAAATGAACATAATGTTGCAGCAATAAAGTGAGTCTCCTACTCAACTTTTCCATTCACCTTCTTGGTAGAAGTCTGCAACTTGCATTCCATTAACAAAGAAATGCAAATAGATGCATTATATCGATAGACATGCAATCTTAATTGGATACGAACTCTAACCATTTCTTACCAATCCATTTCAAAGGTCCTTCCTTTGTCTCCTCATCAGCATCAACATGTGAATCATCTTGAAACACATCATTCATGGAATCTATCTTTCCATTCCTACCATTCTTTCTTTCCACCTTCTTCAAGTTTCGTGGAAGCATTGTTGGATTCAGAGTCCAACACTTTTTAGCAATGTGTCCTTGCTTATGGCAGTAAGTGCAACACATGTGCATCTTCTTAACAGCATGATTTTCCTTGTCCAATGGACATTTTTCTCTTTGCTTCTTTTCCTTCAAAATTTTCCTGTATGTGGCCATTCTCTTCCAACATCTAGAAAGACTATGGTTATCCAAACCACAAAAGGAACATGCAATTCTTTTCCCATACTTATATGGAAACTTACCATGCTGAACATAATCAAAAGGAATATGATTAAAACCAAATTTATACTTTTCTCTTGCACCTTTATTGCCTTCATGAGGAGGTGAATCAAATGAAGAAGTAGCTCCCTTTGGAACACCATCAACCTCTTCAATGGTTTCAGAGTTTCCACAACTCTCTGGTTCAAGTGTATTCTTATGAACACCTTCTTTTTGCAAATGATGTTCCAAGCTATTGCATTCCTTGTGAATACAATCTTCACACTCTTTAGGTAGAAGACCTGAAATAAAACTCCTTCTCGGAACTGTTTCAATTGTCTTCGTGGCAGCTTTGGAACTTTCTCCATAAGAATGTTCATAGCCAAGACCCAAATACTTAGGCCTTTCCTCAACTATTATTGGCTCAACAATACCCTGTGCATGTTTGCCCAAGCCTTTTCCTTCATATCCCATCTTGGACATTAACTTGGAACCTATGCCTCTGGTATGTTTTTCAAAAGAACCAATATAAACATTCTTAGAGGAAATTTAAGACAAACTGGAATTATTTACCTCTTCTTCAAGTTGATACTTGACTAAGGCTTCTTTGGCAACAAAGAGTTGTGTCTCCAACTCATGCATCCTTTCCAGATCCATATTTGCAATATGAAGTTGTCTCTCCATTTCCTACAATTTCTCAAAAAGCAACTGCTTCTCTTCCTTCATGGAATTCAACTACTCTCTAAGTCTCGTATTCTTGCTTTCATCCTCATGCATTTCTCTCACCATATCTATCATGGTGAAAAAGTCTTGCTTCATGTCTTCATCAAAGAATCTTGTGAAGAAAGAAGAATTTGAGGACTCACTTATAGAAGTTGTCATTATCAAAATGAACAAAAGAACTTTAAACAAGATTAACAAAGAGCTTATTCAGCAACCTTTTGCAACAAACCTCTTGTGCTTCAAGGATTTCTTTGAGGTCCTTTGAGATAAGAAGAATGTCTTCAGCCCTTCTTCCGTCTTGTCCTCTCTTGGACTTAGCTATCAATAGCTTTCCCTTCACCTCTGCAAACTCAAACAAGAGTCAGTTTACAAACAATCAAATAGAAAAATCATTGCTACTGTTTGAACACCTTTCAACTTAGTCAAACAAGCGTATACTGGTACCACTTGCATCATGACACCACCTACTTCATGATACCATCTGCTCTGTGATAACTTGCTCTGATATAACCAGCTTTGATATCACCTTCTTTGAAGGTGGGGTTAATCAACCTAATGCTCTGATACCACCTTATCTGAAAATGGGGCGCTAAAGGCTTCTTGTCAAACTTACAAGAACCTCTCCCACTCCAAAGCTTATATATATTCCCTGGATCTATGCTTATGGTTGATAAATGAATAATTAAAAGAACTTGAAAGATGTGTATTCTTGTGTTTGTTTTTAGACTGTTCAAGTGCTTATGTACATTTTCTTACGCTGATGTAAAACAAACATAACAGTAAATACAATGCAGCAAATAAGAAAACACATGAGACAACAATATAATATGGAGTTCACCCTGATATCTTGGGCTACATCTCCTTGAGCTCTAATCAACTCAATTAGGCTCTTTGGGATTATGGTTGAATTATTTTACAAGTTTCACACTCAACTCCAATAGGTTACGACTGAACCATTGGGCTTAGAATACCATTTTTATCCCTGGCCGTTTGGCTCCCTCGCTCTCGGCTCTGCCTCTCGACTCTAGCTCTCGACTCTGGCTCTTGGCTCTTGGCTCTCGGCTCTGGCTCTCGGTTCTTAGCTCTCGGCTCTTGGCTCTCGGCTCTGGCTCTCGGCTCTGGCTCTTGGCTCTTGGCTCTCAGCTCTCACGAGCTTCTAGTTTTTCTTGACCTCCAAGCAACCCTCTGCTTCTGAGTCACCCTGACTCCGCAAACTGTCTCCTCTGGGCTTACACTCAGCATTCAAGCATCTTTGAGCCTCTTGGGCTTCTCTACACTTCTCCTGAGCATAACTCTGCCTCCCTGTGTTATCAGTGGTTCGCTCGACCTCCAAGCGAATCTCAGCAATCTTTAGTAGCCTGTCAGTTGAGCTCCCTGTGCTTTTTGTAATACATCAGTTACAGTCACCTCCATCATTGAAGACCAACTATTTCATTACAAAAATCTGTTTACAAATGGAAAGGAACCGGCGGCCTCCTTCCAGAACAAAATCCATGAAAGAATGCATTCTTGTTACAGAAATGCCCGCTCATAGCATGGCATAGGTGTGATGGTTGTTTCCAAATGGAAATGAATCGTCGGTGTGGGAAACCTGGTCGTTTGGCCTTCCTCCTGCCATAATCCCGAAAACAGCAGCATAACGGAAATACACAGGAAAAATGCATCATGAGCCATTTAACCGGAACTCAAAATGCATTCAATCGCATTGATAAACCTATCGGGTCCGTCCTGTCATCGCAAATCACAATCGCACAGGCGGAATGCTTAAAACCCAAGAAATTTCCAAAAACATCAATACACAGGAATACATTGAAAATCTGAAAATCCAGACTTCAAATAATAAGCAATCGTATCCCTTACTCTATCGGGTCAACGCCTTGATCGTTGATCGCAATCGCATTGTCGTATGTCCACTAGCCCTTGTATTGTTGCGATGTGATTCACCTATCGCCGATCGGCACTATTGCATATCACACAATCGCATAATCGCATGTCGCATTGTCCTCCCGCCCGGCCTTTATCCCTTCAATGCTCCGATATGATACATCTTACGGATCCGATAACGGTTTAGACTACGGAACATAATATTTCGGGTCCGCCTCCACATCGCTCCATCGTCGATCGCTTTGTCGTACGTCGCAACATCGGCGTATCACCAATCGGCCTACCCAGGGTTCCGATGTCGCGCGAAGGCCTTCCTCCGATGCGATATATCAAAGATCACTATCGATGAGCCCTTAAGGCCTACTGCTCTGCCCTTTACACATTTCCGGCGCGATATTCTTTAAGGAACACATATTCTCCATTCAGTCCCATTTATAATAAATTGCCTCCTTTTCAAAGGACAATGGGCAAATTTCTTTTTACAATAACTTCTTCATCCGAAGTCTGTTTTGGTCCATTCAAATTGCATTAGATTTAGAATGAAACAATCTACGAAATGATACTATTTTCAAAATCATCCAATGACTTTCATTTTTCCTCTATGAGGAAAATTCATAGACTTAGAAGTCTATGTTAGATCCATCTTGGATCAGCATTAGTGGGCTTGTGCACCCACATTTGAAGGAGAATTACTAGTTGATTTCATGGAGTCTCCACTATTTTGGTTGAGTACATAATTAGGAAATCTCTTGTACCCATCCTTGAGGGCACTCTGGGGAGTGGTTTCCCACATGGATTGTTCATTTTGAAGGATTTGATAGAAATTTTGAAGGTATATGGAAGAATATAGTATATTGAAGGGCCTTTGGAGGCTAGACACTACACTAACACCCATGTATTTCACTTCATTTGTGGAAAGGGTCAATATTTAGAGGGATTAAGCCATCTTTACTCTTGACAATATAATAAAGGGATCTTACCATTCCTTAATTTTCTTATTTCTAAAAATGATGATGGTTCCATTTCACACCAAGTTTTCCTTAAAAAGACTCGCAAGGAACAATACTTCCACATTGTGTCCCATCATCATTCGACACAAGAAATTGTTCTGTTAAACACCTTGACCACCTGAGCATTAAGGATTTCTAATGAAAGTTACCTTAATGAGGAGAAAACCTACCTTCTTGAAGTTTTTGTAAAAAATTGTTATAATTAATGGCATGGCATCAAAGCTTTCCAAAAAGCTAGTCAGGATCCTAGGCCAAAAATGGACCTTGTTGATCCTATCTCTAAGGTTAAACTTCCCTATATACAAGGAACCTAATCTGAAATGGAGCAGATTAGTAATGCTGTGCTAATTCCCCATTCAAAATAAAACCCAAGATGCTTATAATTTGCTTATCAAGTGCTTAAGGATTCAATATTTTTGCTTAATTAACTGATTCCCATGAGAGTTTCTTATGTAAATGTTAAAAATAACTTAACATACATAATATGTTGAATAATAGCAAAATAACAGCAAAGAACATCAAAATACAACACATAGCAAGCACATGATAAAGGAGTTCACCCTCCTAGGCTACGTCACCTTGGTCCAGCTTCCAATGGCTTGGGCCTCTCTATTATGCTCAAATTACAATAAAAGTGTGTTTTCGATGCTCAGATGATCTGAAACCTATCTTGATGAGTTCAGAATCCTAAAAAATGGCTATCTTGCCTCTTTTTGCATCCAATTTGGATAAGAGTTGAAGAAGTTATTACTTCTCCTAATTCTCCCACTATTTGTTCCACAAATTCCCTCCAAAATCTACTAACTGAGTGAGAATTTGGCCGCACCGCGGGCCATAACCTATTGGCCATATTGCAAATCGCAATAAGTGGAGTCCCGCGATCTTATGGACTATGAACTAGGTGAACAATATGCAATTGTGACATGACGGACCCGTCGGGAGTTTTAAACTTAACATATAAATGATCGCATCCAGGAATCCAATCGCAAAACGCAATCACCGCTTTCCATCGGCGGATACCAAAACCCATACCAATGCGGACCCACTGGGATTATCAAACCTAGTCCATAAAATATTGGGTCCAGAGCACTATCACAAATCACAATCGGCATTTTCCCTCAGCATGTATTAAAGTCCATACAACTATGATATCAGCGGACCTGCCAAGCTTTGAAATATAGTGTATAACATATCACATCCGGGGACCTTTCACAACCAGCAGAGTACTGAGGGTAACATAAATGTTAATGGGGTTTTGGTGCGATGTGATTGCGATTATTGCAATCCATCCTGTCGGGGCCTGATTCTTAACCTGCGTCCTTTGTTTTTCCCTGATATGGGACATGCGGGACCCAATGGCAACCTGCTACTTGGCACTTCCCCATTCGTTGGGACCTTTGCCATGTCATCAAATCCTACCATGTGTCCAAGTCAAACATGAACTTTGAATTGCTCTAACTTCTTCATATGAGCTTGGATTTGAGTGTCATTCGCACCATTGGATTTAGAATAATGAGCTCTTTGATCTAAAGCTGAGTTTGACAAAATTCTGGCACTTTGATTTTTGAGCATAAACTTGAGCACATGATCACTCCTCCCCACTGGAAGCCTTTTGGACCCCAAAATATTATATTCAGTTTTGAAAAGATGAGGGTATTTTTCCCTCACCTTCCACTCTTCAATCCATTTAGCCTTTGATGGATTTGTACCTTTGAGACCCACTCGAAGATAATCAACATTTCCCCTTTTTGATGACCTCGTTCTTCTGCCAAGTATGGTGTCTTGTTGAATCTCATCAAGAAATTATGGAGAAAAATCTTCAATTGATCGAATCTATATACTTTCTCCTTGATGTTCAATCAAATGAGGCTCATACAATCTTAAATTTTCAACATTAACTATGGAATAAATTTGCATATATGAAGGCAAATCAAGCTTTAAAGCATTATTACCAATATTTTCCAGAATTATAAATGGACCATAACGGATTGGTTTCCACTTTTTACCTTCACCTTGAATCCTTTCCTTACTAATATAAAGCCAAACTTCATCACCTACTTGAAACTGATGATCCACATGATGCTTATCATGTCTTGCCTTATACTTGCCTTGACTCTTTTCTAGTTGTTCTTGAATTGTTTGGTGAATCAACTAAATTTGCTCAATGAATTTCGTTGCTTTGTCTATGTCGCTATGTCCATCTACAGCTACGTATTTCTCAAAGATGAAATCCAAAGGCGATTTAGGCAAATAACCAAGACATGCCTCAAAGGGCGAAGTTAGAGTAGAAGAGTGTTTTTCTCCCACAACTTAGGATGTTTATTGTAATATCCTCTTAGCAAATGAATAATTGTCTTGTTAACCACTTCAGTTTGACCATCTATTTGCGGATGGAAGGTTGTACTTTTCTTCAACTGGGTGTCCATCAAGTTCCATAACTTGACTGAAAATTCCCAACAAATCGGGAATCACGATCACTTACAATAGAAGTAGGTAATCCAAAATGAACCCATACATTTTGAAAGAAAAGTTAAGTTGTTTGTTTAACTGTAATTTGTTTTTTACAAGGCATTAATATGCACATCTTGGTGAACCTATCCACAACTACATACAAATAATCATGACCTTTTCTTGATAAAGGAAGACCTCCTACAAAATCCATAGAAGCACTCTCCCATGGACGTGAAGGCACTGGAAGTGGTGTGTACAATCCTAGTTTCTTATTACTAGGCTTACTGACTGCACGCAATGAACAACCACTGATAAAACGTGACACACTTTCAAGCATATGAGGCCTGTAAAAATACCTCGGAAGATTTGCCACTGTTTTACTTACACTGAAATGTCCAACAATAAGAGAAGTGTGTACTTCCCTTGTGACATTTACTCTCTCTCCCTATGGAACACCAAGTTTTCCCAAATGATACAACAGATTATCATGTACATGGTAGTCTAATTCCTCAACTTGGTGACCTTGACTCAAGTTTGAATATACCTCTTGAAAGTCAGCATCATGTGTGTATTGTTCAACATAAATTTCAAGAAAAACAGAATTATTCTTGAGTAAAATGGCTACATTAAAAACCAGTCTAGAGAGAATATCAACGAATATCTTATAAATACCTTTCTTATACCTAATTACCAAGTGGAATTACTGTAAAAATCCCATCCAATGAAAGTGCCTTGATTGCTGCAATTTTGTTTGAGATTGAAAATATTGCAAAGGTTGATGATCGGTGTGAATAATGGTTTCTTTACCCATCAAGTAATGCTTCCATTTCTTCACACTTTTCACCAATTTGTAAAGCTCTTTATCATATGTAGGATAGTTAATAACAGCACCATTAAAAATCTCATAATGAAATGAAATGGGCTTACCATGATGTAAAATAACTGCACCCATGGCGTAGTCACTTGCATCTGTTTGTATTTCAAATGGTTGTTTCAAATCCGGCAATGCTAAAACTAGGGTTGAACTGATCTTTTGTTTTAAAGCATCAAATTCTTTTTGTTGTTTGCCTCCCCACTGGAAGACAACCTTCACGTTGGTCAAAGCATGTAGTGGAGCTGCTATGGAAGAGAAATTGGAAATAAACTTCCTCCAGTATTGTGCTGCTCCCAGAAAACTCCTTACTTATGTGACTGATTTGGGTATTGGCCAATTCACAATGACTGAAACTTTAGAGGGGTCAATCTTCAGCTCACCTCCTCCAACTATGTAGCCCAAATACACTAAGGAAGTTTTCCCAATTCACATTTAGATATCTTCATAAATAATTGTTCTTTTCTCAAGACATCCAACACTTTCCTCACATGCTTGACATGCTCTTCTCGTGATTTGTTGAATATAAAAATATCATCTATATAGAAAATTACAAAATCATCAAGAAAGGATCTTAAAACATCATTCATAACTCTCATGAATGTAGTTGGAGCGTTACAAAAACCGAAAGGCATAACCATCCACTCAAACAATCCATGTTTGGTTTTAAAAGCAGTCTTCCAAATATCCTCCTCAATTATTCTAACTTGATGATATCCACTTCTCAAGTATAATTCAGTGAAATATTTTGAATTCTTCAACTGATCTCGCAAATCATCTATTATGGGAGTGGGTATCGATTCTTTATGGTAATTTTATTCAAAGCTCAATAATATACACACATGTGCCAGGTTCCATCTTTCTTGGGTACAAGAACAATTGGTGAACCACATGGTGAAGTAGAGGGACGAATTACACCTTTATCTAACAATTCTTGGACTTGTTTCTTAATTTCTAAACTTTCTAGAATTGACATTCGATACATACCGATGTTTGGGAGTGGACAGTCTTGTTGTAGCTGAATTTCAAGTTGAGTTCCCCTTTTTGGTGGCAATCCCTTTGGTTCTTGAAACATGTCTCCATATTGATTGGCCACGTCAACTAATTCACCTTTCAGCTTCACGTCACAGCCTGCAAAGGATTCATGCTCTGTGTCATTCTTTTGCTTGATCGTAAGGAACACGAGACTCTTGCTAGGATTGACTTGTCGTTTCATTTGCCCTGTACTTGCCAAAGATAGATTAAGCTTCCTACGATGGGATCTCACAATATACTCCACTTAGTCTTTGAAAAAATGATATTTGTTCTCAAATTTATGGAAAACAACTTTCCTATCATACAAATACGGGCTTCCCAACACAATTCCAAAAATATCCAGCGGCACTACATCTAATTCGACTTCATCAACGAAATTGGCAGTAATTGCAAACCTGAAAATGCATTTCCTTGTGACCTAAATATTTGCATCCTTGGTTATCCAACCCAACAGATACGGTTTATGATGAGGCACAGTTTCCAGATTCAATTTCTTGACCAAGTCTATAGAAATTAAATTTTCCTGAGATCCACTGTCAAACAACGTATCAATCTTGGTGTGTTTGGAAATAACTCGGATATGGAATAGCTCAATTCTATTTTCCTCATTTGAATCATTATTGGAGTTATTTGTTGTGCTGGTACTTGCCACCTAAGTTAGAAACCAAGTCTTGTTGTACAACAGTGTTTGTCTTTTCTTTTCCTTTATTATTAGATTTCATCAGTCTTAACTTAGGAATAAGCTTCCAGCAATGTGCTTCATCATGGCCCTCTTTGAAACAATTCTTGCACATGGGTTTCTCCCCTTCTTTCTTAACAGAAGCATTTTTCTTCTCCTTTCCTTTGAAAGTATTTCCTTTTTCACCACTCTGGAATGGCTTCTTCTTACCTTCTTCTTGTACATTTTTCCCTCTTGCTTCGACGTGTGCAGCTTGAACACATACCTCATCAAGATTCGTGGGATTAAACATAAGAATGGTATGTCGAAGATAGCTATGCAAACATCCTATATATTTTAGCAAAGTATCTTATGACTGTAAGTATACTCCTAGCATAAGAGCTCTTCTCCTAAACTCTTGAGTATACTCTTGCACATTTTGACCTTTTAACTATTTGAAATTTTGCCAATTCATGATAGATTTTTTCATATGAGCTAAAGGGTAGAATTGTCTTTTTATAGCAGCAATGAAATCAGACCAAGTAATAGAGATCTTACCATGTTTTTTGATCTCGTCTTGAGTCCTTGATTCCCACCATACAAGTGTTGCACCCTCCATTCTCAATGAAGCCAACTAAATCTTGATATCATCCTCTTGAAGGTTCAGAATTCTACAATACACCTCCAACTAAAAAATCCAATTATCCAACTTCTTTGCATTCACTTCACCATTGTACATAAGCAACTCGAATTTAACATCAAGCTTTAGAAAAGGTGATTTACCAATTCCTTTTGAAGAATGATGATAAGTATGAGTAAGGGTTGTATTAGTGGAAGAGTGTGAAGATGCTTGTGAAGTAGAAGATGAAGAAGATGGTGGAGAGGGTGGAGGCTTGTCTCCATTCCCATTACCTCCTTTTCCATTACCACCTCATGAAGAGCCTTCTCCTTTGGAAGTTTAGAACTTTCTCCTTGCAATCTGCTATTCCTCTCTTCGTAGAGGACCTTCACCATCTCTGTTATATCAAAGAAAGCATTTCTGAAGGTCTTCTCATCTTCTGTCATGATAGGTTATCCTTCAAGAGACATGGTCTCTGAAGACTCAACTGAAACTTCTGCAACTTGAGGATGTGCTGGTGTAGAAGACTTTGGAAACCTTGCTCTTCTTCCACTTGACCCAACTTCAGTGCTTCCAACAAACTTTCCTTCTCCTCTTTTGAGTTTTAACCTTGTTAGCATGACACAAAATTGCAAACAACTAAATACTTCTTTCACAAAGAAAATATAGTAAGCATAAACCAGTGCTCTGATACTAACTAGATCTGAAATGGAGCAGATTAGTAATGTTGTGCTAATTCCCCATTCGGAATAAAACCCAAGATGCTTATCATTTGCTTATCAAGTACTTAAGAATTAAATATTTTTTCTTAATTAACTGATTCCCATGAGAGTTTATTATGTAAATTTTAGAAACAATTTAACATAAAACATATGCTGAAAAGCAACAAAATAATGGCAAAGAACATCATAATACAACACACGACAAGCACATGATAAAGGAGTTCAGCACTCCCGGGCTACGTCTCCTTGGTCCAGATTCCAATGGCTTGGGCCTCTCTATTATGCTCAAATTACAATAAAAGTGTGTTTTCAAGGCTCAGACACCTCTGAAACCTGTCTCAATGAGTTCAGAATCCTAAAAAATGGCTATCTAGCCTCTTTTTGCATCCAATTTGGATAAGAACTGAAGAAGTTATGACTTCTCCTAGTTCTCCCACTATTTGTTCCACAAATTGCTCCAAAACTGACATAATCCCACAAATTCGCTCCAAAATCTGCTAACTGAGAAAGAATTTGGTCGCATCTCGGGCCATAACCTATCAGCCATATCGCAAATCGCAATCAGTGGAGTCTCGCAATCTTATGGACTGTGAATTAGGCGGGCAATATGCGATTGCGATACGACAGACCCGCTGAGAGTATTAAACTTAACACATAAATTATCACATGCGGGAACCCAAGTGCAAACCGCAATCGGCACTTTCCATCTGTGGATACCAAAACCCATACCATTGCGGACCCACCGGGATTATCAAACCTAGTCCATAAAATATCGGGTCCGGAGCCCCATTGCAAATCGCAATTAGTGTTTCCCTCAGTAGATATTAAAATCCATACAACTGCGATATCAATGCATTCACTGGTCTATGAAATATAGTGTATAACATATCATGTATGGGGACCTTTTGCAATCAGCAGAGTACCGGGGGTAACATAAATATCAGCGGGGTTTTAGTACAATATGCAATTGTGATTATCACAAATAGCAACCCAACTTGCTGGGTGTTGATTCTTAACCTGCGTCCTGATATGTGACATGCGGGACCCAGTGGCAACCTGCTACTTGGCGGTTTCCCATTCGTTGGGAACTTTGCCATGTCATCCAATCCTGCCACATGTCCAAGTCAAACATGAACTTTGACTTGCTCTAACTTCTGCATATGAGCTCAGATTTGAGTGTCGTTCACACCGTTGGATTCAAAATGATGAGATCTTTGATTTGAAGATGAGTTTGAATAAATTATGACACTTTGATTTTTTAGCATAAACTTGAGCACCTGATGAAAACCATAGATGGGATTACTTTCATTTTAAGAAAGAATCGTGTTTCCGCCTCTTTCAAACCATTAAACACCATTCGTGGTATCTTAACATAGGTCAAGGAACCTATTGACCCTACTAACATGAAAGGGGTTTATTTAATCCCATGCTCATGTGGGGCTCCCTTTTTTGGTGAGACAGGCCAATCCGTTAAGCAAAGAATTCAGGAGCATACGGTTGACATTAAACATAGTCAGTCCCAGTCCTCAAGTCTTATAGAGCATGCTAAGAAAACCAAGCAACATATTTGCATTGAAGACTTCAAGACCCTATCGAAAATCAGACACCATTATCATAGGAAGTTAAGAGAAGCCATAGAGATTGAAAAACACTAGCGATTTGAACAAAGATGATGGCTAGAAGATTAGCAAGAACTGGAATTCCACCCTTTCTTCTAGTTTTGCTTCCTCCCAAATCTTGTCTCTCCCCTTTCCCCTTCTCGTTTCTCTTTTGTGTGTTTTTTTTCTTCTCTTTATCTTTCCATGTCACTCTCCCTCTTCCCTTTGGTCCTTAGATCTCTTCCTTCTTCTTCTTATATTCCTTCCAACTCTTTTTGTCCCTTTCTTTTAATTATAGTTTTATTTAGGTTTCTTTGCATTTTTCCCCACAGTTTTGTCTATTTTATAATATAAATAAACTAATTAATTATTTATTTATTTTTTATCTTTTATTTTATTAATTTCCTTTTGGATCCCTTTATTTCCTCAATAAAATAAGGTTTTAATATTCTTATATTGTTTTTGTTATTTATTCTTTATTATTAGAATAAATATATCCGACGACAATATTACTATTTATACATATATTATATTTACATTTGTTATTAAACTCTTAAATTATTAATATAATATTTATATCCTTTTTCTAAATATTATTTGATTATATTAATATTTTATTTGATTATTTATATTATACTGGATAGTTTTCATATTAATTAATATTTATTTGTTTTAATTTGAACACTTGAATCTTGATAACAATAAAAATATTAATTTTTTATGTTTCTTATCTTTAACTACTTAACATTCAACTAACCTAATGTGTTTTTTTCCATTTTGACCTGCATCTCTCACTTATTTATCTCCTGAAGCTTAATCAAATTTCATATCAATGTCCTAAGGATGAGACACACTTTTTGACTCAAAACGTCGACCAAAAGATCTTAATGTGAGTGATATGGAAATGTCAAATCAAAACATACATTGCAATATAGAATCAACCGCCTTAACAATTAAGGAACCATAAGATCAATAACATGTCAAACAATGGAAATCACATATAGTAATAGTTTAACTGAGCACATCAACCATTCATGCAAGGCCATGTAAATAGCTCTATAACTCAGGAAAGTATCAGCAAAAATAGAGGCCTCCAAGCCCCTCATAACCATGAGAACATGTCGATAACATCTCATCAAAGGCACACAAGAATAACACATTCCTCCATTATCATGTTGATACATTCATCGTCATAACACATAACAATATCATTCACCATTCATATTGCAAGATATGTACAAGTGGAGACACGAACGAACTCGCACACTGCTCCCACTCTGGTTTTTCAAATTCTGAGCGTGCCCTTCCCCTTGGCTTCCGGGGCCTCCTACTCCCAGGGCTAGCAACCCTACATTAGATCTCTCAATGGCTCGCCTGGAGCCTCACCCCAATGGCGATCCAATCCTAGTTGTTCTCTCTGAAACTCCTGCACAGCAGGGTGAAAACGCAAATGCATTTGCCTCCTTGCTCTCCTCTCTTGGCCCCTCTCAGCCTAGGCCTTCAATATCAAAGTTTGTGAAGAAGATAGATGAAATTCCTGAAATCATTCTTCCTCCTTCAATACCTTGCCATGCTACTCTTTCTCTCTTTGAGCGAGGTCTAGTTGGACAATTCACCGGCCTCTAGCCTTCACCCCATTCTGTTCAAAAATCGATGGAAAGGAACTGGTCCTCCTCCATTAAAGGAAAAATATCGATAAGGTTATGTGGTAGAGGATACTTCACATTCCATTTCGAAACAAAAGAGGATAGAGATCTAATTTTTAGAAATGGCCCATATTTCATGGATTCAAGAGGGTTATATCTTAATAGATGGACTTCGGACTTCGATCCAGAGTTGGATGTGCCGAATGCAGTGCCAGAATGGGTGAGGCTTCCCCATCTTCCTCTACACTGCTGGGGAGATGAGTATGTTAAAGTAATAGGAAATGTAGTTGGAAAATACATAAATAGAAGCGAGCTTAAGGAAAATATGCATGCATTTGAAAGAATCTGTGTGGAAGTCGACCTAGGGAAAGGACTACAGGAAGCAGTCAAGATCAAAGTAGATAGTTGGGTTCACATTCAACAGTTGAACTATGAACAAATACCATTCAAATGCAAGGTATGTCATGAATATGGTCATTTTGCAAATAGATGTCCTAAAAATTAGAAATGGAAGAAACAGAAACCCAGGGCCCAAAATGGGAGCACGTCAAGAAGAAAAAATCAACTAATAAACCCTCCTCCCATCCTCCTTCTGCCTCCCTTCTTCCTTCGAATCTCCCTCTCCACTCCCCTTCTTCCTCTCCTTCTATTTCAGTTCCCTCCAAATCACCTTCCTCTCCCTCCTCATCTTTAATCCCCCCTCCCCTCACCTCTGCTCTTTTGTCTTCTAACCCCTTTGGTCCCCTTGAGGAACCTGACCTTCCCTCCTCCCCTCCTTCCTCCCCTCCTCTCCTTCCCTTCCCTTCTATACCCTCCCCTTCCTCTCCCATTCTCTCTCATAGCCCTCCTCCTCCTTCCTTTAACTGAATAATCACCCAAACTCTATCTAAATATCTCATATCCTCAATTGACCACCCAAAAAGGGTTGGAAGAAAATCCAATAGAGATATTATAGATGAAGTTCCGACAAAGGAAATGGCTTTGGGCACCCAACAACCTCTGGACACTTTCTTAGAAAAGAGCAAGGAAAAAAATGTACATCCCACCAGAGGGAAAGGTCCCTCTACCCATAACCCAAAGTGATAATGAATATAGTCTCCTAGAATTGTAGAGGAATGGGAAGCGCACCAAAATTTAATGCAATAAAAGACTTAATAGCATTGGAGAAACATGACATTTTCATGATCCAAGAGACAAAAAATAATCGAAAAGGAAATGGGAATAATGACCCAAAAACTAAGAAGTTATGAAGGAACATCAATTCCAGTAATTGGAGCTTCGGGAGGAATATGTTCATTATGGAAAACAAAGATTTAGGAGTTGGTTCAGTGAAAAAAAGAGTTGCATTGGATAAAAACAAACCTAAAAGACAAAAGATATATACTGCTTCATTAATGTTTATGCCCCTAATCATTATAGAGACAAGGAATCTTATTGGATTGCCTTAAAAAATCATCTATTGCAGGTTCAAAACAGCGGCATAATTATAGGAGGAGACTTCAACCTTGTTTTGAATGTTGATGAGAAGTTTGGGGGGAAATATCATGTTGATTCCTCAAGGGAAATTGTAGAAACAACAATGGAAACAAGTAATTTACAAGACATGCCTCCAAGTAATGGGAAGTATACTTGGAGCAACAAAAGAATTGGCAAAAATAATATAAAGGAAAGGCTGGACAGAATTCTAATTCAAGACAAAATCGCCACCTCCTTCAGCGATATAAAATCAAAAATCATCCACAACATAGCATCGAATCATAAACCGGTGGTGTTATCTCTAGGGATGATGGGGAATCTAGGCCCAACTCCATTCAGATACAACTCTATTTGGAATGATAGTGAAGAAGTAAAAAAGATTATTGCAGATGTGTGGGCAAATCAAATTATTGGCTCTCCAAGCTATGTTTGGGAATCAAAATTAAAAGCTCTGAGGAAAGAGCTGAAATATTGGGCAAAGAACAAAAAATTAGAAACCCAAAAAAGGAAGATAGAAATAACAAAAAAAATAGAGAGAATTCAAGTGGAAAAAGAACAGCAAGAGGAGTCACAAGAAAGTATATGGCAGGAAAAGCAAGCATATTGGGAATTGTACAGACAAAATAGAAGGGAAGAAGAGGAGTGGAGATTAAAATCTAGAAGCCTATGGCTTAAAGCAAGAGACAAAAACACAACTTTCTTCCACAATGCTGCTAGGATAAGGAGAATTCAAAATCAAATAGACAGTATAAAGGATAATGAAGGAAAAGAAGTAAGAGGGCAAGAGGAAATAAAGGAGGCTTTTAGCTATTATAAAAATTTGCTAACAGCCACAACAACAAATAATGAGTATAAAGAATTTTTGCAGCATATCCCAAAAAAAATCAGCGATGGAGAAAATAATGAATTCACCAAAGAAGTGGAAGAAAAGGAAATTGTCGCAGTTGTTTGGGATTTACACCCGGATAAGGCCCCTGGCCCTAATGGATTTCCTATTTATTTCTATAGAAATAACTGGAACATCATTAAAAAAGATCTGATAAGAATGATAAGAAATGTTTTTTGAAAACACAAGGTAGGAGGATTTACAAACTCCTCCTTTCTTGCCCTTGTTCCAAAAGAGTCAAATGCAAATTCATTCAGTAGGTTCAGGCCTATTTCTTTGTGTAACTCCTCCTACAAAATCATTACAAAGATATTGGCAAACAGAATAAAAGGAATGCTTCCAGAAATAATCTCAGAAAATCAAGGTGGATTTGTTCCAAGGCGACAAATATTGGACAATATCCTAATAGTCCAGGAAGCATTGCATACTAGCCTTCAGAAGAAGGAAAAAGGAATGATTGTAAAGTTGGATATGGAAAATGCTTTCGATAGGGTCAATCTTGCTTTCCTCTCGAATGTCCTACAAAAATTTGGATTCTCTAAAAAGGCAATAGACATAATTAATGCATGTATTATTGGTCCTTTGATAGTTCCCTTTGTCAATGGAAGACTGAGTGAATTTTTCCAAAGCTCTAGAGGGGTTCGACAAGGTTGCCCCCTCTCCCCTTTTCTATATATCATCATGGCAGACTCATTGAGTTGAAATCTAGAGAAATGTAGACAAGACCGGTCTATTACAGGACTCACAATCTCCCCGGAAGTAAAAGGCATTAACCATTCTCTATTCGCAGATGATACTCTAATTATGGGAGGGGCCTCATGCATTATAGCAAGAAGAATAAAAAAAGTGCTCACTAGCTTTATGGAAGCCTTGGAAGGTCTTATAAATAACCAAAAATGTAGAATATTTGGGTGGAACACCCCTCTTCACTCTCTACAGAAAATATCACAAATTCTGGAAATTCCTTTTCAAGAAAAACAAAGCCACTTCCATTATCTCGGTCTCCCAATTTCAAAAGAAAATCTGAAGACTGAGATATGGAACAAATATATAGAGAAATTGAAGAAAAAAAATGTGCAAAATTGGGGTATGAATTGGCTAAACTTGGAAGGAAGGGTGGTCTTAATCAAATCATTGCTCACAACTCTACCAATATACCAATTTGTAGCAATATTAGCTCCAGCAAGAATTCATAAATAAATAGAGCTTGTTATCAGGGGGTTCCTATGGCAAGGAGGCAAAGTAGAAACAAAGAAGCTCAGTTTGGTGAAATGGGACCAGGTAACACAACCATATGAGAAAGGGGGTCTAGAAATAAGACTTCCTGAGACTCTAAACTTGGCTCTCGAAGCAAAAATAACATGGAGAATTATTACTAGAGAGAGCAGTTGGTGGAAGAAAATTCTGGAAGCAAAATACATGAACCATAACAGAATATTTCTACTTGAAAAGGATTTCCCAATAAGGCCCTGCTCTCATATATGGAGCTTGATTAAAAAGACTCTTCCCCTAATCAAAGAAAATACCTCCAAGTCCCCTGACAATGGGAAAAGCATTAAAATTTGGGAGGATAGTATAATGGGAAGTCTGCCTATAGCCTGTCAAGAAAATCTCCATGAATTGAGAAGGTGGATGAAAGCAAAAGGACTCAGCACTCTTGACGATATCTCTCATTGGATTGATGGGATTGGGCTGATTGGAGAATTCTTAACCTCCCCCAATGCATGGTTCCTCAATGGATGTGCTTAATTTCTCTTCTTAAGGGAGAAACACCTCTCAGTCAAGACACAAAAGACTTTCTCAGGTGGGATATGGACAATGGTGAATACTCAGTAAAATCAGGATATGCCACTATACAATCTTAGCAAGCAAACCAAGATTGGGATTTTTGGAGGAGTGCCTGAAAATTGAATCCCTGCCAAAAATAAAAGTGTTCATGTGGACTCCCCTCAAAGGAAAAATTCTAGCAGCCGACAGTCTCAAGAAGAAAGGTTATGCTGGTCCTTCTTGTTGCACCATGTGTCAGAAAAGTGAGGAAAGTATCTCTTTGTGGAGTGTGCTTTCACAAATGACTGTTGGAAACTGTTAGTAAGTCCATTGGAGGTCAGAACTCAGTTAACACTGCCCATTAATGAAATTTTCTCAACTTGGAACAAAACTTATCCATATTCTCTTAAAAATAAGGAAACAATTAAAAGATACTGGACTAGTTTGCCCACATTTATGTGATGGCAAATTTTGTTGGCTAGAAAAATAAGGAAACAAGGAAACAATTAAAAGATATTGGACTAGTTTTCCCACATAAATGTGTATTGGTTGTAACAATCCCACTAGATGTATGCACTCCACTTTCACTTGTTAGCACTCCAAGCACCTAGCAATACACTCGGCAACATATTTTTTCATGCTCGTTCAATAGTACATATGTTTCATAGTTGTTGTCATTTTGTCATAACCAGGATGACGTTAATAAGGTATTTTATGAAACTCATCAGAGATGAGCTTCTTTAAGCCACCCATGCAAGGTATGTACCACCTACCTTTGAACTTTAACATGCCATCATCTGTGAGTGATTAATTCTTACTCACTGCTCCTTCTGGCTCATGTTGCAAGTGTTCCTTCACTTGTTGGAAATGATCGTCTTGATGCAACGCCCCTTTGATCCTTTCCTTGATATCAACTTCACAAGTACTTATAGTTGCCACATGAGCCACTTGTAGCCTCCTACTAAGTGAATATGCTGGTTTGTTTTCCTTTCCTTTGATATATTTTATTTCATAACCAAATTCACTAATCGGGGCTAGTCGTCTTGTTTGTCTTGCATTCAACTTGGGTTGGTCAAATAGATGCCTCAACCCTCCATGATCTAACATTAAAAATAGATTTCTTTTGAGCAAATAGTGCCTCCACATTTTCAATGCATGCATTATTGTTGCAAGCTCTAAATCATTAGTGACATAATTTCTCTCATGCTCATTCAGCTTCCTTGATCTGTAACTAACCACTTGTCCTTCTTATATTATAACTACATTGAGCCCTTCCTTGTAGGCATCTTTGCAAACCACAAAATCTTTTTTCGGGTCTATTATTCTTAATATCGGTGCATGTGTAAGTAGATATTTTAATTGCTCAAAATTGGATGCACACTAAAGTGTCCATTGAAATTTAATTCATTTACTTTGCAACATTGTGATTGGATGTCCAATCTTTGAGAAATTTTGGATGAACCTTCGGTAATACCCGGACAATCCCATAAAGGATCTAAATTCTACCATGTTCCAAGGAGTAGGCCATTCCATGATGGCTTTTATCTTCTCAGGATCCACTGTTACTCCTTCCTTAGAAACAATGTGTTCCAAGTATTGAACTTGTGATTGGAAGAAATCACATTTCTTGAGATTGGCATAAAATTTGTGCTCTCTCAATAATTGCAAAATTGTTGTTGAATTTTCTTCATGTTCCTCCTTGATTTTAGAATAAACCAAACTATCATCTACAAAGTCCAAATATGGATTGAGAACGTTGTTAATTAAACACATAAATGTTGTTGGAGCATTGATGAGTCCAAATGGCACCACCACAAATCCGTAATTCCCATACCTAGTTCTGGAAGTTGTATTTTGGACGTCTTCATCCTTAATTTGTACCTGATGGTACCTAGACCTCAAGTCTATCTTTGAAAATACTACAACTCCTCTTAGTTGATCAAACAAGTCATTAATCCTAGGCAAATCTTGTTCTTTATGGTGGCTTTATTTAGCTACATGTAGTTAATACACAGTCCCAATGTGCCATCCTTTTCCTTTGCGAACAGAATTAGAGCTCCCTAGTGTGATACTTTTGGTATGATGTATCCCATGTCTAGAATTTTCTTTAACTGTAGTTTTAATTCCACCATCTCTAGCAAACTCATGCGATATGGAGATCTTGACACTAGTGTCAGTCCTATTAATAATTTAATTAAGAAATCAATTTATGTTCTTGGTGGAAATCCTAGGATTTTGCTCAAGAATCACATCACTGAATTGTTTTAAGATTGGATACTCTTCCCTTTTGTCTTTGTCAACCTTTGATTCACTGGTTACTTGGATAACAAACAATTCGATTCCTTTCTAGCTACAATGTTGATATTTTCCTAATAGTCACGGATTTTCTTATTCCTTGCAGCATTACTCTCTCCTTCATCGCTAAGATATTCTAGCGACTTGTTGTGGCAATCAATTTTAGTTTTGTGGGACACGATCCAGTCCATGCTTACTAGCACATCATACTCACCCAACAATAATGGATTAAAGTCATATGACATGGGCATATCCTTTTGTTATTACTAGACACGATTTCACTATGTTTGTAATTTGCCTTTTGGTTCTTGTAGCTAGTTGAACCAACAATGATTCTTCATGGGGTTTCTTCTATAGTGGACAGATTTCCATTATTTTTGGACTAACATAGTTGAAATTAGAACCTGGGTCAATCAAACTTGTAATAAGTTGGTTATTGACCATACCTATTGACCTGCTTGTTATCCAACGTGGCATAAATTCTTGGCATGCTTTGAGCCACATCCTTCACTGTCTCCACTTCTTACACATTATACATCCTCAAACTATTCTATTGTTATGAGATAGTATTCTTCCAATTGTTTTCTCCACAAATCCAACACTGCATAGGTTCTCTATTGAACCCCTCGACTTCCTCTCTAATAGGCTTAGAGAATCGGCCTTTATCAACGGGATCACCCTTAATAGGAGTGGTAAACTTCACTTTCCTTCCTCTTGGTTGATGTCCTACAATTTTTTTCCATTTTCCTCTAAAACTAGGTTTATATTTTGCTTTCTAATTAGTTTGGGACTTAGTCCTATGCTTGGACTATTCATAGCAATACTTCAGCTTTTAGATGGTGTCTTCCATAGTTTTTGGCTCATCAAAATCTATTTTGTCCCTGGATTCTTATGGAAAACTAATGAGATACCTTTAGATCTTACCTTCTCATCCTTGATGTAAGGCACATACCACAATAACTCCAAGAATCTATCATACATTCATCAGATGTTAATTTCCCTAGTTTGTGCTCATACAATTCCTTGGCCTTGTTGTCATAGTACCTTTCAGATAGGTACTCCTCCCGGAAATATCCCTCAAATCTCCTCTAGGACAACTCCTTCTCTCTGATGTTCTCGACATTCCTCGGGTCTTCCCACCAAATATCAGCCTTGTTATTCAAGCTAAATATGACTATCTTGCATTCATATTCTCATAGTACTCATGTACTTTGAAGTACTTATTCATTCCTAGTAACCATGCTTCTACTTCCTCATCCTTCTTCACCTCTCCATCAAATGTAGGAGATTTTTCCTTCTTAAAGCCTCCTAGCATCAAATCTTTCTCTTTTCTTTTCTCTTAATAATGTCATTTAGTGGCTAAAATAGACATTTTCTCATGATTTCATGTCCTCCTCTCTGGAGTACTTAGTGGAGTTCCACCTTTCACTATATCTTAACTTACCTACCTATGTATTTTCTTAGATATGTTTCCTTCTGCACCATCAATCCTTAATTCATTTTTTCCAAGTCCTAATGGACTTTTCCTATACTTATACTTTCCTAGGTAGCTGGCACCTAGCTCATGCTACTTCCATTTTGCAAATAAAATAGGCCTTGCAGTATAATTGCATTTACTTCTGCTTGCTTTTCCTAAGCTCTAACAATATTTTTATTGTCAGCCTTGCATCTTCTTAATTCGGCCCTTAAACTTCTAAGATTGTCCATCCAGTCAAGTGAGCCTTCCCCTCTCCTCTTTCCGACTAACTCCTTCCTCACAATGTTGGGATCTATCAACATTGTACTACACCATTATGCTACTCATCCTTTTACACTCTTGTTATTCTTGGGTTTCTTCTTATATGTTGTTACACACACATAACTATTAGCTAAACCAAAACACAAGCAACCATGTTTACTCATCACCTTGGTTTATTTGCAACAAGCATGTTGATTTAAGGCTATCTAAAACACAAAATCTCAAGTTAGTATTCCAGTTAGAAAAGAAACGAACTCATCAACATCTACCATGTCAATCTTTTTATCATTATAATATCAACACATATATGCATACAACAAATAACCACCAGTCAAAATTCTATGATCGTCACACATCAAAGAACCACACTTTGCAACAGAGTGTAAATTTTATCCTCTAAATGTTTAGTGAAGATCCTTATCTTCGATACCACTGTGTAATTCTCCCTCCCACCCCCTTAGAATTTACAAGTTGATGGGAGATGTTACTTTTAACTAACCCAACCTCCATGGTATCATTATGAAGATGGGGTTACAAAAATACTTCTTCACCAAAGTTTTTGGAATTAACTTTGGGCAACACCATCACATCTAGCTCGTCGAGAGCTTTCCAACAATATAAATTTTGTCTCAATTTGACTCCTAGATTGAAAGTTATGCCCTTTTAATGTTTAATCAATTAACTCTTGCCACATCAACAATATGCTACCATATGGCACCCACATGTGGCCCACATGGCCCTTCCATGTAACTTTTATCACCTACATGCTTCCCACGTAGTCATAACCATACATTTGTGGTGCTTTCCACCTCATCCACATTCGCGAGTTCCACCAGACCCTACTCCGTTGTGCAATGCATCAGAATTTTTTGTATCTGATTTTAGGGGATATTCGGGTGTGCATCAAATTTGCACTGTGGAAAACTCTCTGAACCCCTAGATCACAACATTCCACAAGTGTATCTAGACTTGTCCCATCATCTAGGGTTTCCCAAGGCTTACACTATGCCTTTACCCCAGATACTTATACTAGCTAATAAATTTGACCTCGCATGCATTATTTCACCATGTTGGGCCCACATCATATATACTGCATGTTCTATGAAATCCAACCTCAACTCATATCTAGCCTCGCGGCTACTTTTCATTAAGTGTTGTAACCAAAATCACCTAGATCCTAGATTTCCTCTCCCAACAATACAATATTTGGCTCCACCTAAGCACGGCCCTCACCAGATGCTACCTCCTTCTAAAGAATATCAGAGCATTTCGCATTTGGTGCGTTCTCGAAATTGCATAGATGTAAACCACTTGGATGCCCAGTCTCCTAGATACAATTGTTAGGCTTGTAATACATTCAACCTAGATACAATTTTAGCCAAAAACTTATCTATCCCTGGATACAAGTCTAATCTTGTGCAATACTTCAAACTTAGAAAACTCTATGGATGTCAAGAACCTTGCCCAAGCTTTTCTTGAAGCCTAATGTTTCTCAAAACACTAACTTCTATATGATTGAACTCCTCATTCCAATGTTAACATTCTAGATATCATAAAAAAAAATACATCGATAAAACTATTAACATGCCTATTATCAGGCACTAAAATCCAACCAATAAATAACTAGCACTGCTCTGTGATTCAAATGCAACAACATCATATTTCACCACATAATGGATCCCACATAATACTATCATATCCATTGATAAAACATACATTGCAATATCATTAGTCCTTTACCAAGAAGACAACCGATTGTCTTAACAATTAAAGATCCATGACATCCGTAACATGCCAAATAATGGAAATCACACACAATAATATTTTAATTGGGCACATCAATCATTCATGCAAGGCCATGTAAATAGCTTTGTAACTCAGGAAAGTATCAATAAACACAGAGGCCTCCATGTCCCTCATAACCATGAGAACATGTAGATATCATATCATCATAGACACACAATAATAACACATTCTTCCATTATCAATGTTGATACATTCATTGTCATAACACATAATAATAATATCATTCACCATTCATAGTGTAACATGTGTACAAGTGAATATACTTATCAATGATTGGAAACTAAGGGAGGGACTTCAAATAATATCATTCACCATTCATAGTGTAACATATGTACAAGTGAATATACTTATCAATGATTGGAAACTAAGGGAGGGACTTCAACTCTCCACCCAACCATAGGCCAACTAATTTACAATCTTTCTTGCAGCTAACCGCCCTCAAGTCGGGTTCAGATATTGAGGAGTTAAGTACTCAATGGAATATACACCAATACAATTCAACCAAATCACATAGGAATCCAAAGCACACAGTGTCTCCACCTTCTTACAGGAATCACAGTGTCTCCACCTGCCAAACACTTCAGGAATCCAAAGCACAATGTGGTTCCACTTGCAAAACCCTGTAGGGATCCAAAATACACAACAACTTCACTTGTTAAACGCCATAGGAGTTTATATCACTCACTCAATGTCTCCACCTACTCTTCCTTGTCTTCATTTCACACCACACTCCTCAGCATGTCTTCGCTCTAAAGTGTACATTGTGCTCTCTCTCTTGTTCTCTTATGTGAGCTCTTTCACTCTAATGCCACCTTCTTTTTCGCATTCGAGTGTATCCTCTCTTTGTTCATCTACCCATACCACTTCTATCATTTTTATTCTCTTTCCCAATGAAATTTTTCCCTTCTGATGACCTTCATCCCCCTCTTGTGTTTTGATGACACCAATGTGCCCCTCGAGGGTAGAGGTGGTATGGGTTTCATCCGTATCTCAAGGAACAGATACTCCACCTCCCTCATTGTTATGCATGCCATTAAACTTAGTCAAGGAATTGGTAGCATATTTAAAGAAACAACTCGAGTTTAATCACTTCCCAAGAAACTCCTCTCCTCATACCTTAACCTTGTTCCCACTCCTCCAACCTTATCATTGTTTACATTTCCACAATATTTACATGAACTACAATTCATAGTGACTTTTACAAGAGGGGTAGCAAAAAGGGTTGTCACAAGCAAGATGTGTATATAAGGTTTTTATCTTATATTGTACAATGGGTAACTAGATTGAATTGCAATCCCCTAGATTACAACGACCCTTAAACGGCATAATCCCTGACATTTGGGTAATTGGTTAATGCACACAAATATTTACAAGAGTATCTCTAAGTTTGATCATCAAGAAATGGCCCTCCATGCTCTTTAAATAAATATCATTGAACAACAAGCCTTGAGCCATATATCATTTATCACTAATATAAAGGATATTTTTAAACCATTGGACCATTCATACATAGAACATAATTTTGACTATCTTATTATTAAAGTACAAAAGCGCATTGAGTCACATTTTAACCCAAAGTCACATTAGAACAAGTTGAATTATGCATTTATAGTTGAATTATGCATTTATTCCCTATTGTTTTGGTTCCTAGTGATACACTCAATCTCATTCTCATACCAAATTATGCCTATAGCTTTAAAAAAAAATTCCATTTCAATGCCCGCTAATTATCTTGTATCATAACTCTGTGAATATTTTTAAAGATGCACTTGTGGCATTTTATATCAAAATGATAAGCATGCTTCAAACAATCATGTCAATAGACTTAAAGATTTCATAATATATTTTTAATTATGGAATTATTTGAGTATTCACAATACCAACTCCCTATTTGAGCGTAAGGAAAAGGCTCTATCTTGCAAAGGAAAAGGAACCAATTAATTGTTAGAGATATTATCAACATGTTGGCTTCCACTAATAGATCACCACATTAATACGTTTTTAGTTTACGAGGTAGTGTCACGTTGTGTTGGGAACTTTGATTCTTGCGAAATAACTTGCGTGGTGAAGGAGAAGGGTAAAAACGACATACCCTTCACCCTCAAAATATTCAGAAAAATGGTAACACTGCGTGAACTTATGAAAGATGATTTTGGTGTAAATGCCAACATGCTCTTCAATGCTAATGCATAAGCATATAGCATGATTAATAAATGATGAATGATCCAAGGGAAGAATCCTTGAAGAAGACTAGTTGTGAAGTTCACAAACCTATACAAATAAATGGCATGACTCTTTGCTCGACTAATAAGCCAATAAGACATTGTTGGAATTAAAAGGTATGCACATTATGTTATTCATTGAGGTGAGGGTAAAGGGGGTGTTTTTTTATTTATCTAGGATCATTTCAAATTAGATATCACATTAACTATAAAAATTCCAATAGACCTGGTAGTTTTACAAGACTGCATATTTGATTTATGCACTCGTTTTCTATAATGGTTTATCTATAATAGGTGATGCTAACCCAACCAATGACCATGTGCCATTCTAGAACTTGATGTTTTGGAAGCAAAGAGTAGTCATTCTATAAGGTTCAAGGCACCTTTGGTTTTGGTGTGAAGATAATATGCACCGAGATCAAATCAACAAGCTAACTAAAGAATCAAAAAAAGTTCACAAAAGTCAAAGTGGAGTTTTTGTTAAGAAGATCGTTGTTATTGTATAAGAACATCTAATTTCAAAGGAAACCATAGTATTCCAAAGTTTTTTAGTGATAGATATTTTCTCCCTAAAAGTTGTAGGCAATCTATAAGATGGCACAAATTCATCAGTGGTGTTAAGGGGAACAATTATTTAATTTTTTTTTACGAAATCGGTTACTTGTATATTATAAAAACTTCAAAGGACTAAGTCCTATTACATCGGGATGACAAACTAAAGCAGTGAGGATCCAAAACGGGTTCGCAGACCCTCGATCCTTGTTGCTACAGAAACTGTAAATGAAATAAAAGAGGTAACGGCTATATTGCCGAATGAAGGAGCCTGCAAGCCAACAAAATTTGCAGTTCATGGGGTTTAGGTGTTCTTCTGGTTAACAGAGTCGTCCGGAAGGGAGTCCTTTCTTGCACTAGCTCTGGTTGAGGCTTCCGCCTGCATACTTTGGGTGAGAGTCCTGATATGGGCAATGGCTTCCTCTAAATGGGCGCATCTGTCTTTCAGGGCCTCGATCTCGGCTTTATACTTCTCTGGCTTCTTCCTTTTGGCTCTACTATCCGCCTGATAGTCATCTTTGAGATCATTGAAGTGCTTAATGAATCTGCCTATCATAAATGTATGCGCTTTGCAAAGAGTGCATTCACTGTTTGTTATGACATTTTCGAGAGGATTTGGAGCAGGCTCCTGAGCTCCCTGTTGTTGCTGCTGGTCCTCCATTTCTTCAATCTTGGAGAAGGAAATAACGGGCTGGCGATGCAGGGAGGGGCGATTTCTGGGGGAGGAGGCGATGAAGGGAAGAGACCGAAAGGGGGAGTGCAGGACTGGGGCCAGATGAGAGGAACAGAGAGGAAAGGGAACGTATGAGGGGAGGGGATCAAACAGGAGTAACCAAACAACCAAACTGTTAGAATAAACCTGAACACAGAGATTGCAAAAGCGAGAGTATACCGCTAAAGGAGGACGAGATCCGATCTCCAGGTGATTGCACCCGACTTCAGGATAATGTCTGCGCAGAGAGATGGCACCAACAATGCCCAACGAGACTGATAAGGATGGAGATGAGGGGGGGGATATACTGCTATAAATAGTGAGAAAGAGGCAGCTTGGGCGGGAGGTCCAGAGGTTATCCGATCGGATCCTGAAGTGATTGAGAGGCCAGATGGGGATTTTGCTGCGCGCTGTGAAGATATTTAAATGATTACAATCTGGACAGAGCCTGAGATTGGCGGCGGGGAGCAGATATGACACAGGGTCAAGGCTGAGAGAGGTGAGGGAGGTGACCTGAGCGTTCACAGGGGGGCGGTTCTGAAGTAGGCGGAACCGAATGATGCAGTCGAGGAGATTTGATAAGAGGTGAAGTGATTTGGTAATTGGCGAAGTTCGAGAGGCCTGGATTCTGAGGTGACTCATAGTCAGAGGATTGAGGGGTACATAAAAATTATTAAGGAATGGCTTTATCATAGTGCTGATCGTTTTCTCTGACTTGGCCGACCTGTCTAGTGGTTGCCTTGTTGGCTTGTTCGTCTGCCTCGCTGTTGCTGCTCCTTAGCACATGTTTGAAAGTGGCTCCATTTATATTTCTTATGTTGTCGTTGATCCTGGCTTTGATGCTGTTCAGGGCCGCTTGCTTGAAATCCTTCCCCGAAACCATGGCAGCAATAATAATGGCTGAGTCTCCAATTATGAGCGGGTTTTGAAGCCCAAGGTTCTTCAGAATGGAGGTTCCCAGGAGCAGACTATAGGCCTCGGCCCTGTTGTTGGACATCATGCCCAATCCCCACTCATAGGTTACTATATTCTTGCCTTGGTGATCTTTGATGACTCCTCCGGCACCTGCCTGTCCCGGATTATTTTTTGAGGCCCCATCGAAATGGAGAGAGGGCCTCTTTTGATCTTGGATCCATTCTCTGATTTCCTCCTTAGAGCCTCTTAGCTTCCAATCAATCTTTTTCTGACCTGTGTTGGCAGCTTTGCAGTTCCTTGTTTCGTATTTGAATTTCCCCATCCATTCTGTTTCCTCTGGGTTTCCGGGATCTTGATCTGGGTGTGCTATTCCATTAGCGCTGATGGCCTCCGAGATGAGTGCAATTGTTTTTGCAAGTGTGCTTGGGATGCTGGCCTTTTCATTGTTGAAGATGCTTTTGTTTCGGGCATTCCAGATTTGCCAGCAGAGGGTGGGAGGGATACTATTCCACAGTCTTTTGGCAAGGGATTTGTTTTTCTTGGGGTAAGGATAGCTGCTTCCCCAATTTTTTTGGAGGAGATTGATTTGAGTGGGCAATTCTCCAGTTCTCAACGGGCTCATAATGAGCTTCCAGCAGTTTCGGGCGAAGGAGCATTCTAGGAAAAGATGGTTTATGTTTTCTTCCGCAGCTCTACATAGGCAGCATATTGAAGGGCCTAGGATGCCTTTCTTCCTTAGGTTTTCTGTTGTAAGGACTTTGCTTTTGAGGAGAGTCCAATTGAAAAATTTGATCTTTGGGATGCATTCCGAATTCCAAGCCACTTTGTGGAGAGGCCAATTATTGATTGCTGTGGCATTTTGGAGGATTTTGTATCCTTCTTTGACTGTGTAGGTTCCTCCATTGGGGTCCCAGATATATTTGTTCGTGGATGTGTTGTTGAGAGGAGCTGCCCCTGAGAGAGATAGCTTGAGTTCGACCCACAGGTCCCTTAGGTTGTTTGGGAGGGGGAGATCTTTCCAGCCCAGCCACCTGTTTTGATCCCAAGAGGAGATGTCAAATAGAGTCTTGAGATGTTTACCTTCCATCCACAGTTGCAGCGGTCTGAGATTTGGGGAGGTTTCCCTTGCTTCAGTGCCCATTATGCGGTCAGTCCAAATGTTGATATCTTTCCCACTGCCCGGAGCTCTTGAGATGTAAACTTTGAAGTGGGGGAGAGTCTTTTTAATAAGTTTCCAGACTGGTGTACATTGTCTATCAACAATAGATTCTGAGAGGATGTTGGAGTTGGAGCCGTTCAGATATTTCCTTTTGATTGCTTCAGTCCACCAGGCACCTTTTTCAGTGAGGATTCTCCAGATCAACTTGAAGCCCATGGCCATGTTGGCTAGCCTTGGGATTCTTATTCCTAACCCTCCTTTTTCGAAAGGTAGAATGACCTGGTCCCACTTTACAAGGCTGAATTTTTTGGAGTCCTGCTTTCCTCCCTGCCACAAGAAGCTCCTGATGATTAGTTCCATGTGTTTGTGAATACTCGTCGGGGCGAGGGTGGTTGCAAACTGATATATGGGAAGTGCTGAGAGGATAGCTTTTATGAGAATTGTTCTTCCAGCCAGGTTGAGCCAGGACACACCCCAGCTCTGAAGTTTCCCTCTTAGCTTCTCTATTAGGTTCGCCCAAATCTCAGCTTTGATCGATTCCTTAGCAAGAGGCAATCCCAGATACATGAAATGGCTCCAATTCATTTGGGCAGGGATGTCCAAAATTGAGGAGATTCTCTGAGTGATCTGCCTGGGAACGTTCCAGGTATACAGCCTGCACTTATTGTTATTTAGCTTGCCTCCAGACACCAGAAGAAAGAGATCTAAGGTTTGCTTGAACCTTCTTGCCATGAGACTGGAAGCTCCTCCAATTAGGAGAGTGTCATCTGCGAAGAGGGAATGGTTTATCCCCTTGATTCCCCGCACTATGCTGATGCCTGTGATTTCTTTTTGCCTACGGAGATTTTCCAGATGTATACTTAGCGTTTCAGCCATAATAATGTAGAGGAATGGGGAGAGCGGGCAGCCTTGTCTCAGACCCCTTGAGCTTCTAAAGTGATTGCTTGGCCTGCCATTAATCAGAGGGGCTGTCCAGGGGAGGGAGATACATTCCATAATCCTGCTGATGAAGGTGCTGGAAATCCCAAATTTCTCAAGGGTTGCCTTGAGAAATTGATGACTTACTCGATCAAATGCGTTAGCCATGTCTAGCTTAATGATCATACCCTTTTCCTTTCTATTTATACTACTGTGGATTGCCTCCTGAATAAGGATGACATTGTCTGAGATTTGTCTTCTGGGGACGAAGCCTCCTTGGTTCTCAGAGATGAGGAAGGGGAGGAGCTTTTTTAGCCTATTGGCTAGGATTTTGGTGATAATTTTATAGGAGACATTACACAGAGAGATTGGGCGAAATCTATCAAAGGATTGAGGGTTGGGATCCTTGGGTATAAGGGCTAGGTGAGAGGATTTGATGCTGTCCCCATTTTGCATTTAGCGAAGAAGTTCCTTACCATTCTGATAAAATCTTTTTTGATAATGTCCCAGTGGTTCCTGTAGAAAGCCACTGTGAACCCGTCCGGGCCCGGTGCTTTGTCCTGAGCCATGCTAAAAACCGACCCCTCAATTTCCTATGTCGTGATCTCTTGGTCCAGCTCATGGTTTTGGTCCGCTGAGATTTTGTTTTCAATAAGGCTGAGGAACTCTTCATTATCGGTGGGCTGGTTGTTTGCGGTTAGGAGGGCGCAGAAGTGTCTGGTGGCAGCTTCTTTTATTTCCTCTTGGTCCCTTAGCTCTTTTCCATCCATCGAGATTTTCTCAATATGATTCCCTGCCCTCTTGAGTTTTAAGTTGTTGTGGAAGAAGGAGGTATTTCTGTCGCCTGCTTTGAGCCAGAGGCGGCGAGACTTTTGTCTCTGTTCTTCTTCTTCCATCCTATTTTGTTTATACAGTTCTTTATATATTTCGTTCTCTTTGGCCTGATCTTCCTCAGTGAATTGAATTAGCTCCTTTTCCTTGCTCCATTGTTCCAGCTTTGCGTGGAGGTCCATTCTTTTTTTATTTTCCTCTGCAGCATGGTTTTTTGCCCAGCATTTAATGGCAGTCTTAAGTGATTTAATCTTGGTCTCCCAAATGTAATGGGGCGATGCTATTACTTCTTTTGCCCACTGCTCCTTAATCAGATTTCGAAATTCTTCTTTGTTGTCCCATGCCTTGTTGTATTTGAAGGGAAGAGGCCCCAGGTCCTTTCCTTTGTCTAAAATCAAGGCCACAGGTTTATGGTCTGAGATGAAGCCATGGATGATTTTGCTTTGAATGTTTGAGAACCTTGCCACTGTTCTGTCCTGAACGAGGATTCGATCAAGTCTCTCCTTTATGTTGTTATTGCCAGTCCTCTTATTGCTCCAGGTGAATCTCCCATTGTGCGGGGGAATATCCACTAGGTTATGGATTTGGATGATTGCTTCGAGAGAGTCTCTTGAAGGGTCTGCATAGTAGTTTCCTCCCAATTTCTCATCTGCATTCCTTATAAGATTTAGATCACCTCCTAGGAAAATGTTCCTTCCTTGGACTGTCATAAGGTCTGAAGTTATTGAGTCCCAGCATGCGGCTTTATCCCTATAATGGTTAGGGGCATAAATGTTGTAGATTGAGTATTCCTCTTTTGAGGCTTTATTTTGTATATCTGTTCTGACCCACCAGCTATAGGTCTTTTGTTCTTTGAGATCCCATTTGTTTTTATCCCAAATTGTTCCTATGCCTCCTGATGCTCCAACTGCACTTACTGCTATGCCTGTGTATCTTTTGCTTTGTTTTATATGGCTTTGAAATTCTTGTTCTGTGATTTTGGTCTCCTGAAGTAGGAGAAGGTCTGGAAGTTCAGATTTGAGTAGGTCCAGGACTGCGTTTGTTTTTAGGGAGGAGCCCATCCCCCTACAATTCCAGGAGACCAAAATCATCATTTACCATGCTTGGTGTTTGCCCCACTTTTCTCTTTCATCTTTTCTCCACTTCCTTTTGTTTTGTCTAGGAATGAATCCATTGGTTGCTGCGTTCCGGTGGCCATTTCTTTTGCAGCGTTTTCATCTCTAATCTCTTTGTTGGACTTTCTTCCAACTTTTCTGGGGGGATCTGAGGAGAGGTTATTTTCCTTTGATTTGTTTCTGGTTAAGATTCTTTCTACTGTTGGGGGAGGGGAGGGTTGAGGGATGGATTCAGGGGCAGAGATAACGATCCCACGGGGGGAGGGGGGGGGGGGGGGGGGGAAGGGGGTTCTTCCGTGGACAGGGTTTCAAAGGGGTTGGAGGAGGAGGGGAAAGAAGGGCCGGATCCGGAGGGATGGGAAGGGTGGGAGGAGTTTTCAGGGGGGTCCTTTGAGCTTGGGCCTGGAGGGGGATTTGACTTTTTCTTTTTGACGTGCTCCCAGACCCCCTCAGGGGTTTCTACAATGCTTTCAGGAACATTTGTTTTAGATTTGCTACATCTATTAGCGAAGTGCCCGTATTCATGACATACCTTGCATTTGAAGGGTAGTTTCTCGTAGTCCACTTGCTGAATGTGCGTCCATTGATCAACTTTGAGTTTGATTGCTTCCGGCAGGCCTTTCCCCAGATCTACTTCGACACAAATCCTCGTGCATGCATGCATGTTTTCTTTCGGTTCTGATCTGTCAATATATTTGCCAAATGCATTCCCTATAGCTTTGACGGACTCATCCCCCCAGCAATGAAGCCGCAAATGGGGGAGATGAACCCAAACAGGGACAGCGTTGGGGACGTCCATTTCTGGATCAAAATCAGGCGTCCATCTGTTTAAATAGAGACCCCGAGAGTCCATGAAATAGGGGTCGTTCCTGAAGATGAGATTCCTGTCTTCCGTTGTTTCGAAAAGAAAGGTGTAAAAGCCTCTGCCACAAAACCTTATTGCTATTTTCCCTTGCACCATCGAGTTCCAGTTTCTCTCGACCCATCTTTGTACTGATCTTGGGGATGGCCACAATCCTGTGAACTGGCCGACCAGGCCTCGTTCTGCTAAGGAAATTGCTGCTCTCCTTGGAAGGGAGGGAGGTAGAGCTACTTCTGGGATTTCATCTAACTTCTTGATGAATTTGGAGGCTGTTGGACGGATTCTCCCAGCTGCGCTCTCAGGAATAAGGGAGGCAAACCGCTTCTCGAAGTCTTCTGGTTCCTGAGGTGGGGGATCCATTTCAGTCATATGAGCAGGCGGTGGGGGAGGGCAGGAGGCCTGGGATCGGAGGTGAGGAGGCCAGCAGAGGATGGGGGCGGCCTAGCAGCCGCGCTGCCAGGCGCAGGGCGCAGGATCGAAGTCGGGGGTCTAGGTCACGCGCTGCAACGATCGCCAAAGCCAGTCCGCCAAGATAATATTCAAGGGGAACAATTATTTATTACAACACTAATGTGTTGGATATTTTTTCATTGAAATAGGTTATCCTATAAAGGTGGTGAAAGATTTTAAGATCATTATTTTAAAAAAAAGTGCATGTAATTGGTGTTATGATCTAAAGGGTGCATTCATGTTACATATGACAAGCAGTAGACATGGGAGTGCATCCCTAAATCAAACCCTCAGTGGAGGGAATGACATTGAAGAGGGAGAAAAAGTTGAAAATGAGTGAAAATTCATACAAGGTAGATGAGGACAAAAATAATTTTGATAATCCTAGAGCCAAATACAATTTTAGAGATAGGAAGAATCAATATGATTTTTTTTTTGTTGGAAGTGCAAAGGCTCAAATATCCAAATGGAAAGGGGCACTTCATTCCCCCCAAGACAAAAATGCATATTTGTATTAATTTTATAAAGGAATAACTAGACCAAACTCAGTATTGAGTCCAATAGTACGAAAAAGGCACTTATGTTGTTAGAAGGACATTGTTTGGCTAGTGTTGGTCATGCTCATACGCCCGCAACATTTTTTAGAGATACCCTTCTAGTGTTCACTACAATGGTGACTACCCAATTTTAAACTCTTTTTCCATAACTTTCATGCTTGGCCAAAATTCATTTGAATGACATATGAGTGTTTGTTATGACACCTTTTCTCAAGGAAAACATTTCAAGATTCTCCCCACTTCCCTAGAATATCTAGATGCAGGGAAAAATTTATAACCAATTGGAATAACATATAGCAACCCAACAAGACTTGAAAATAAACTAGATTGGGACTAGAGACCTCATGGCGAGCTCCACCTTGAAATGGTCTCCTCAAACCAATAAACTAGTTGAGTTAAATCACCATATTATGTTTGTTGTGGCACTTACTAAGATATATAGGTGTGTATTTTCCCCTTAAAAACGATGTTCCATAATTACACGGGGATAATTCCTCTATAATCCCACTAACATAGGGTGAATTGACCCATAAGTGGTGAATCACTTATGAGTCCTTGGCCTACAAAAGGAAATACATGCATGTCCCTTAAGTAAACAAAACCATGGTTGGGTAGTATGCATGCATCACTCAATAACTATGTAAGAATATCCAATGCATCACTCAATAACTATGTAAGAATGGACTATGGCCTATTAAATCATGTTTTTATTTGGTAGTAAAAGAAGATATTGATACATAAAATTGGAGATTTGTTCCCACCTTAGTGGTGAAATAAAGACATTCAAATTCAAAAAAAATGAATATGTTTTTGAACAATATAAGATAAGTTGATACTCGAGTCCATATAAAACTTAGGGAAAACAACTTGAACATGGAAAAAAGGTTATTTCCCTTTCAAGGGATCATCCTTGTTTTGGCTACTAGAAAATCATTAACAACAAATTTAAGAGTAAATAGAGTTCCCAAGTCTTGTGTTCGTTGAAAGAAGTGTTCTTTCCTCCCCATTTGAATTTTATGGTCTTTGTCAACATTGTCCATGTGCCTTGTCAAATTAAACATGTCCAAATTGATATCTAATATCTTCTTATTTTCCTTTTTTGAATTGTAACTAGGAATTTATATTAAGCAAAAATCTGCGATTGGGACACATAATTGAATTATATCAAAAATAATTGGCTTTCCCAAGGCCTAAGGAAGGTGGATCCAGATCAATGATTGTCAAAACGTCCAAAAATAACATTGTTGACTTATTTTTCCATACACTCATAAGAGCTACATTCCAAAATTTCTTAGATGAGTATATTCACACAATTTAGTTACATGATAAGATGAAAAAGAAACGCATGATTATATTGGGTTTCAGGTCTAACTTCTTGTCACCATCAGTTAAGATTCTACAGATTTTTTCTTCTTCTTCTTCCCTACTTTTATCCAAGCTTATTTTATAGCAGGTGGAGTACTTGTTGATTCTTCCATGCTTGGATTATCTTGGATTAATGCTCCTTCTTATTCCAGAGTTTTAGTTCTTCAACTCGGTCTACCCATCTTACGGTTGATCAAGGGCCTAGCTTTCCATGAGTTTCTTTCCCTGAATCATGTGGTATTGTATCTTCTATCTTTAGGCTTTCAAACACATGTTATGGTTCCTTTTCTCGAGAAACTAAATTCAATTAGGAGGAAGGATCTACAAATGAAGATTTACCATGTAAAACAATTTGGTGATCCTTTGTCGATCCAATCCACCTAGTAGATTTTTGTTGGTGTTTCCTTCTTTTTTGAGACCCTTTCGCACTTGAGTTGTGATATGGCCTATTTAAAAACAACCCCTAAAACCAACAAGATTTTATCATATTCAACTTTTTGGCTCCAAGAAAAAATTTTACTAGTCAAAATAATTTCAGTTGGAAACCCCAAACTAAAATTCATTTCCACACAAATTATTGCATATTTTTCTATATTATGCCTTTGAGTTTCATGAGAGACAAAATGAAACTTTCTAAGAGCTAATCCAACTTCCCAAAGAGTGGTTCAACTCAAACGATGAAGCAATAGATTAATAAGCCTCACCCAAACAGGTGTTGTGGCTAGAACCTTTGTTAAAGGTTTGAAAGAGGGAGACTAGAGCTTCATGCATAAAGCCTACATTGCCCCAAAACCATAGACTTGAGTTAATAATAAAACCCATATATTTGGAAATTTCAAACTCAACAACAAAAAATCCTTTGCAAAATTATGAGTTGTAATTATAATATTATGTAAAAGAAAAAATATTATTCCTTGCATCATGGGTTTCATGAGCAAGATGTGTTTACCATAGGTCAAAGTCCTTTCTTTATGTCTTTAGGATTTTGTGTCTCATCATAAGTATTATAAAAGTCATAAGGTCAAACGATTACACTCTAAGAACAAGTGTCACTCTCCTCGTGCAAGTCGGCTCTACAAAAAGACAATGATCTCCTTGATGATATGTCGGCCTACCTTTAAGGCACTCATGTCAGCCTAATGTATCATAGATGATCTATATATATAAGGAGTGACATTGAGTCAATGAACAAGTCTTCGGATCATTCATCATAGTCAACGAAGATTGTACGCATACACAGTGATATCTCAGTGAAGTGATCAAGGGTAATATCAAGCTCTCAGAAGTCTATATGTTGTGATAGCTCTCGGTGGTGGTGTATATATATATATATATATATATATATATATATATATATATATATATATAGTGACTGCGTTCAACTCTCGGTGGTGGTGTATATATATACAGTGACTACGTTCAGCTCTCGATGGTGGTGTATATATATATACAGTGACTGCGTTCAGCTCTCGGTGGTGATCTGTCTTATCTTTATCATAACCAACAAAGAGCATGAAGGATTGTCTCAAGACAATAACATAAACTAAGAACTATGGCAGCCGAGAAAGAAGGAGTCGAGGACTGTGACTAGACAGTGAAGACATAAGGAGACCAAGAAGGAGTACAATGATATCAAGTCTATAGACTGTGGATTGTGGGACAAACAGTGCAGAGGATAGTGACAAACATCTTGGAGGTAATCTGGTGTCAATTTTATTCAAAGGTCTTGGTATTCATCATCTAAATACCTATAAGAAGAGATTCAAGGGTTTTACTCTCAAGACGAGAGGTTTTGCCCTGGCTTGGAGCCAACATTTTGTGTACATGTACTTTATTGTTTTTTCTTGTTTTAATAATTGTTTTATGATTAAAGAACAAGCAAACATAAAGAAGTTAACTCAAGAAAAATAAAAGGCATCACAAGCAGTTTTCAATGATGGAAGAATCATTAATAACTTACCCTAGATTCTTCAACATGGTATCGAAGCTATGGTTACAGTCTAAGGAAGGGAATAAAAGAAACATTCAAGGATCAAGTGTCAGGTAGGGCATCAAAAGCAAGCTGAAGGGTTTTGCCAAAAATTGAAGGATCAAGTCTACTATAAGCAATATACAAACAGTAAGATCTTGTGTCTCCATGGTTATCATCGAAGGGTCATCACAAGAACGCAAGTAACGAAAACTCCTATATAAGTCTCAGTTAACATAGTGAAGGTTTATATCTCAACATACAATCATGGTAGATACTCTGTCTTGGTGAAGAAGGAGAGTATATAGTCTCTACATTCCTATGATTATGGTCACAATCATACAAAATTGTAGTCCCTTTGATCTCGTGATACAATCTTGGCATGATATCTAATCACTGTTACAGTCTTGGCTTATGAAGAAGATCAAATCTCATACCATGTCTCGACATTTCACTGTGATTATTGTCATTGTCCCGAGTCTCGGCTTAACTGTGATATAAAGTATCTCAATGAAGCATACTCGGTATAGGTATATTCATGATGAATGAATCACGCAGTAACTAGTTGGACGAAGTTATAATCCTGGTCTCTAGACATAGTTACAAGTATTGATTATATCTCTATGCAAGATCTCAGTGTTACAATGATGAGTCGAGTAAAGGTGTGTTCTTAATGAAAGAACAATGAATATGTCAATGCAGCTATAACGATGGAGTAGTAGTCATAAATTCAGTGACAAGCTCGGGCTCACAACATTGTGCCTCTCTACACAATTCGTATAGTGCTCATAAACATCACTCTCTTGGTACAGTTTCATAACAATATTTTTGTCACAATCTCGATATACTTGTCACAATCTCGAATCTTGTCTATGATGTCAATAGCATGGTGCTTAGATCAGCACATGAGTCCTTCTATATCACTATCATAATTTGGATAATGCTCAATATAGGTGTTTAATGATAGGAATCTTGAGTGTGATAAATTCCACTTGTGGGACAACAATATCACTAGCATGTCAACAATGTTTTCCAATGTAGCAGGAAAAAACACCTTGAAGATGAATTAGGAGTCAATATAATGTCAAGATCACAAATGTCATGCTATGGTGCTAGAAGGTCTCGAAGGAAGTCTTGATCAAAGGATACTAGTGATTCATGATGGGCATCTCAAGCAAAGGAAGCATTAAGGTGAAGATCTTCTCTTCGCATGCCAAGTATCTTTCATGTTTTTGGTTTAATGATTTCGTTTTGTAAGGAAATAGAAACATTGGAGGATAGTTATAGTCCTCACGGAAAAAAGTCCTTGCATAGAATGAGTAGGATAGTCTCAGTCCTCATAGATGAGTAAAGTCGTTAAATAAGGTCTCCTTTGAATTCATAAGGTAGACATTGGGGAAGCTAGTAAAGGAATTACGAACAATGTGGTTCTTAAAAGAACATTGGTAGGAGGAAAAAAAAAATCCATGTCACTAGATAGTATGCAGCCCATGGTAAGAGGGAGTAGAATTCTTTAAGCTAGTTTCTCTCTATAAGTCTCCTTTTCGGCTCCTAGATCCTCCGAATAATGTGACTACAATATATTATCAGGATATGATCTGACATTATGAAAGTATTAGAAACAAGATCTCTTGACATCATCACAAGGATGACTATAATCACAAGGATAAGTAAGCTACCTTTGTCAACAACTTAGGGTCTCTGTGAAAGAAGACAAGTTGTAGGAAACAAATTTGCAGAACTCAAACATTTGAAGAATTCTCATCATACAATAAAATGGAAACATCTGCTGGATAGGGCTATTTAAGATCCTCAAGAATCTCTGATGGAATATTCACTAGAAGATTCACTGATCCAGGAATGAAGCAAGCGTTTCAATAGAAACTCCAACCTGTGGAGTTCATGAATAATGATATGATGACGTAAGAGCAATTCAAGGGGTTAAATATCTTTCAATCAAGGAAGCTTTTGAAAGAAGCCTGGACAACCTAAAGGTAAAATGAGGTATGTATACTCGTATTTAAGTTTTATAATGTCATGTCGTATGGTTGCAAATCAATACTTCTATCTTGAGAAGCATGATCTAAGGAAAAGGATCTCCTCCTCTGAAAGGATACGAAAAGACACTAGTCACACCAGATGAAATCAACATAATATGTCCTCATATGAAATAGGAGGCGATTGACTATAATGAAGAAACTCTAGTTGAAAGCTAGTACAAATGAAATGTGTGAGGAAGGAAGAGATCATGAGATATGCAACCATGATGAAGGAAATCAACATCCAAAAGATCAAGAAGACTTGACTAGAAAATCTCTCGGAAAGATATGAAGACTCTGATGGATAAGATGAAAACCATTGACAATGGGTATCTTTGGGAGATGTGTCAACATATATGTAGGATGTTGATACCTACAGAAAGATGTCATGATGAAGAGTCATATCGTAAGGTATGACTTGATTTAATGATATATTTTGATTTCTTAAATAATATCTGGATAAGTTAATCCAGGGCTACTTACAAATACAACTAACATTCATGTGATGAATGGAAGAAGCATCATGAGAAAGAAGTAGTCATATGACAAAGGTTTCGGATATGAATAAGGCCACTTTCCATGAAGAAAGGAATCACATGACGAACTAAGGAAGAAAGTGACCAATGGTTGTTGCCCTACAAGGAGAGAAGCTCATAAAGCAGCTGAAGCACCCGTGAAGAAGAAGTTTGTTATGCAACCAGCTCACAAAATAGAAGAAAAGATAGAGCAACGACTTCAAAATCAGCCTCTTCAAGGGGGAAACCCCCTTTACATTACACAAATGAAAAATTCTTGGATGATACAAAAGACAAAACCTCCTTTCTATATATAGGAGTCTAAGGGGTCACAATATAGTCAAAGTCAACATAACAATAATAATGTAAGGGCACAACAATAACAATAGTGGGCTTCTATGGGGCACAATAATAGCAATATGGGGACAACATGGGCACAACAATAACAATAAGGGGTTGCAATGACAATAATAATAAGGGAATACACTAGTATTATAGCGACCTAACATGCCCCTCTCCTTCAGAAAAGTGTTGTCCTCAACGCTTGAGTAGTTCTGAATGCTTCTGTATAAAATTATCATCCTCTCATGTGGAATATTCAGTAGGTAAGTTCTTCCACTTGATGAGATACTCTGAAATTGATCGATTTCGTAGCTATAGAGTTCTTGTTTCTGTGACTGCTTCAGGTTCCAATATGATTTTTCCTTCCTCGTCAAGTTCTGGAAATATTGTTTGAACTGGGAGCTTGTCACCTATAACCTTCTTTAAGCATGAAACATGGAAAACTGGGTGCACTCAGGAAGCTCTAATTTGTATGCCATACTACCAATCTTTTGCAACACCTTGTATGGACCATAATACTTTTGAGATAATTCATTTGTTTGTATGGTTGTAGCCATAGAAATACCCAGTCACCTACATCAAAACTTCTTTCATTGCGATGTTGATCTGCTTGTTGTTTCATTTTATTATGTGCCAAAGTGAGGTTATCCTTCAAGAGTTGGAGAACTTAAAGTTGTTGCTCGATGTGATCTTCCACTGCTTGAACCTTATAATTTTCTCTTAAATATGATGTGATGGATGGTGGATGATATCCATAAAGTGCCATAAATGGGGTCATTTTTGTTGCAGTATGGGAGGAAGTGTTATACCACCATTCAGCTAGAGGCAACCATTTGACCCATTGTATATGTTTATCGTATACAAAGCAACGAAGATATCCTTCCACAAATGTGTTAATTATCTCAGTTTTCCCATCAAATTGAGGATGATAAGATGATCTATGAGCTAACTGACTACCCAGACAAGAAAATAATTTCGTCAAAAACTTTCTATTGAAAATGGGATTTTTGTCGCTTACAATAATCTTTGGGTTTCCGTGTAGCTTTTGAATTGTTTCCATAAATGCAATAGCAATTGTATTGGATTTAAAGGGATGAGATAATGTACAAAAGTGTGCATACTTGGAAATTCTATCAACTACCACCATGATGACACTCTTTCCTTCAGACTTGGGTAAACCTGTCATAAAATCCATTGAAACCTCCTCCTAACGTTGACTTGGAATGGATAAAGGTTGTAATAGACCTAGGGTCTTAATTGTTTCAACTTTATTTTGTTGGCAAATCAAACATTCCGCCACACACTTTTGAATATCAGATTTAAGGCCATCCCAAAAAAATTCCTTCTTAACCCTGTGGTAAGTTTTTAAAATCATAAGTGCCCTCCTAAGGGAGAGGTGTGCAATTCCATAAGAATCTTTTGTTTGATTTGGGAATTCTTACAGAGGTATAAGCGATCTTTGTACCATAACAAATCATTTTTCCAGCTAAATGTATCAGATGTACTAGGGTCTTGTTGTAACTTTTGAATGAGTGCCCACACTTCTTCATCATTCTTCCATTCATCCCTTGCTTTGTTTATCCAATCTGGTTGGATAATAGAAATGGTGCTAAGCAATGCTTCCACATCCTCATCCTTTCTTGAGAGTGCATCTGCAACAACATTTTGCTTCCCTTTTTTGTAGATGATTTCAAAGTCATGACCCAACATCTTTGTGACCCATTTTTGCTGCTCTTCTAAAGATAATCTTTGTTCTAAAAAGTATTTAAGACTATCATGATCTGTTTTTAACTTGAAGTGTCTTCCCATTAGGTAAGGTCACCATTCCTTAAGTGCATGTAGTATTGCCAACATTTCCTTCTCATAAATAGCTTTGTGTAAATACTTTCCTTTAATTGGATGACTTTCGAAAGCAATGGGTCTTTCTCTTGCATTAAAACAGCACCAATTCCATTCCTTGAGGCATCACATTCCAAAAATAAAAGTTTTTGTGATGTCTGGCATAGCTAAGACCAATGCTTGGCACATTTCCTCTTTAAGATGTTCAAAGGCTTTTGTTGCTTCTAGTGTCCAAGAAAATGCATCTTTCTTTAGTAATGTTGTTAGAGGTGCTGTTATTCTCCCATAATTCTTAACAGACTTGCGATAATACCATATCAACCCGAGAAATCCTTGTGGATGCTTTATGGATGTGGGGATTTTTCATTCCTTAATGGCTTTAATTTTGCTAGGGTCTACCTTAACACCTTCATGAGATACAATATGACCCAAATATTCCACCTCTTGTACTCCAAAGAAACATTTGGAGGTTTCTGCATATAATTGTTTCTCCTCCAATAGTTTGAGCACTCTATCAACATGTTGAACATGATCCTTCCAATACTTGTTGTAGATTAGTATCATCAAAAAATACTAACACAAACTTTCTAAGGAAGGGTTTGGAAATGGAATTCATCAAAACTTGAAATGTAGAAGGTGCATTGCTAAGGCCAAAAGGCATGACCAAAAATTCATAATTACCCTCATGAGTTCTAAATGTTGTTTTCAGAATGTCTTCAGTCTTCATTCTGATTTGATTATATCCTGAATGAAGTTCCAACTTGGTGAAGTAAATTGCTCCATGTAATTCATCCAATAATTCATCAATGACATGAATGGGAAATTTATCTTTAATAGTGAGCTTGTCGATCTCCCTATAATCCGGACACATGTGCCGTGATCCATCCTTCTTGTGCACCAATACTACTCAAGCAATGAAAGAACTTTGACTAGGTTGAATTATAATAGCTCTGGCATTTTTGCAACCATACGTTCAATTTCACTCTTTTGGGCATATGGATATATGTAAGGCCTGATGTTTGGAGGAACAATTCTTGGAATCAAATGAATAGCATGATCATGATCATGAATAGGTAGCCATTGGACTCCTAGTAGAACATCAACACCACCCATTGGAATGGAAAGCATTTGACTATTCAACACATATTCTCCCATGGATAGCTTGATATTATGGCACTTTCCAGAGAAATTTATGGTTCTTCCATTTGTAACCATCACTTGACACTCCGGTGCTGGATATAGGAAGCAATTCAATTCCTTCGTTATTTTACAATGAATAAAATTATGGGTACTGCCTGAACCAATCAACACTTTTTCCTTTTTCTTCTCGATATGTCCTTCTATCTTGATAGTTTGAGGAGTGGTTATTCTAGCCAATGCATTACAAGATATGGTCGGACTCATTTCTTCTTTCTCTAGGATTTATTCCTGGTGTGTATCCTCTTCTTTTGATGTTTCTTGTTCATTTTCTTCTTCCTCTTCACAATCTATGTAAAATAATTTATTCTCAGCACACTTATGACCTTAGTGTATTTTCTATCACAACTATAACAAATCCCTTTTGCTCTTTTTTCTTCCAATTTTTGTGGTGTCAACCTTGTAGGTTATGGAAAGCTATGAGCAACAACACTCCCATCTTTATAGTTGTGATTGGTAGGTTTCCTTGTTGCCATAATTTTTCTTTCAAATTTTCTTGCCAACCTAAATGCCTTCTCCAATGAATCAGGTTCCCAAAGGCGAACCTCATGTTGGATGTTATCCTTTAATGTCCCTATGAACACATCAATCCTATGCTCCTATGGAATATCTTTTACCCTTATATTCAATTTTTGGAAGTCCTCAATGTGCTCCACCATTGAACCTTTTTGTTTGAGATTTATCAATTGCCTAAAAAAGGTGTTGCTTTTTGTATCCTCATAATGTGCTATCATTTCTTCCACAAAAATTGCCCAAGTGACAATTCACAATGCGTACCTTTTGTGTGTTTTGCATATTATGTAGATCAAAATATTTCTCCATCTGTAGTATCCATGTTACGGGATCCTTGCCATCAAACTTCCTCATATCGATCTTTGGAACATGGTGGGTCTTCAATCCAATGTTAGAGTCTATGAAATCATGACTAACATTTATTTTGTTCTCATCATGAGTTTCCTCTACTACCTTTTCGCCATTAGGAAGCATTTCTTGTAGCAACTTTGCCAAACCTCCTTTCAAACCTTCCATGTCTTTCTTCAAATCTTCAATGTTTACTTCTAAACCATCCATCTTAGCTTCCACGCCATCCATCTTAGCTTCCACACCATTCTTTAAACCATCCATCTTAGCTTCCATGCCTTTCTTTAAACCATCCATCTTAGCTTTTGTTAATTTTTGTGAGAGTGAAATTTGTTGCACTTGGTCTCGTAATTTTGATATATCATGTTGCATTTCTTCCTCTTCTTCATGAGTCATGCTAGAACTTTCAGGTTGCTTACTAGGTGTTTCCATTTTCTTTCTTCAGGGCATCAATTAATGATAATTATGCTTCACTGCGTCCTTTGAATTCCTTCAAACTAATTTTTCAAACCAAACTTATGCAAAATTTTAAAAAGACAACACATTTTTTTTGGCTTTTTAGGAGCTCGATATTGAATGTGTTGTATCTCTATAATTTCAGATCTCCAAGATCTAAAATTTCATCCTGTGATATCTCTTTGAGTCCTCGTTCCAACCCTGCAATTCTGATCACGATTTGATTCTCCAAGAAAGAGTTATTCCAAATCTCCCACGATGACCTTATTATAAACTGGTTCAGTAGAGAGAAATTGTACGAAGTTCCATGTGTCGTTGTTTCAACCCTCGGACCTAAAAAAGATACAAAAAAAACTACAGTGCATCCTCTTTCTATTGCTTTTTACGAAATTTCAATCTGATGCTGAGAGAGAAAGTTATGATGATTTTTCCTAGGTCACTTGTTTGAGATATAATTCAGGAGTCTGCAAAAAACCTAACTTCCTTGGATAATATCTACTAAAGTATACTGAGAAAATATCTAAAATCCATACTCAAGGTTCATCAAGATTTCTTCTCAAATGGGTTTTAATTTTAGCTTGTGAAACATCGTAGAAAAAAAGTTATAGCGAAACTTTGACGATGGCCTGTTTGAAGCAGTGAAACCCTAGAATCCAAAGCTCTGATACCAATTGTTATACAACCAACTCACAAAATAGAAGAAAATATAGAGAAACAACTTCCAAATTAGCCTCTTCAAGGGGGCAACCTCCTTTACATTACACAAATGAAAAATTCTTGGATGATACAAATGACAAGACCTTCTTTCTATATATAGGAGTTTAAGGGGTCATAATATAGTCAAAGTCGACATAACAATAATAATGTAAGGGCACAACAATAACAATAGTGGGCTTCTATGGGGCAAAATAATAACAATATAGGGACAACATGGGCACAAAAATAACAATAAGGGGCTACAATGACAATAATAATAAGGGAATACACTAGTATTATAGGGACCTAACAAAGTTGTTGATATATAGAAGAATCCCTGATCCGAATTGGATCCTAGAACACGCTCTAAGTTTTCATGAACTCTTAAAATTATGCTAAGTTTCAAAGTCTTATGAAGGCCAAGCTTATCAGATATATCCTCGTAATAGTTGCAATTTGTGATCAGCACGGAGCAACGAGGACCCTCGGTCAAGCGCGCAGACCGTCGGCCCATGGTACCGCGCGTTGTCACAAATTAGCAAAACAGGAGGCCTTTTCGAGAAACGAGGGTGGTTTCTAATATAATCGCATATCACTGGGCAAACCCCTCAAAGAAGTAAAAGCCCTGAGCGCCCGGACCCGAAAGGTTATAAAATGTAAAGGATATCGCGCCGATTCTGTCGGGGGCGGGATTCCACAAAACTAGCAAGATATTGGAAGGGCTCGAGGCAGTAAGTGGTTTCAACCAAGTCCCATCAGATGCCACACATCGATTGCCATGCATCCAGCGGAAGAGAGAGAAAACCGCTCACATCAGGCGGGTAACCATCGATCTACTCAACCGCCCGATATGAGCGACAACCGTAGGATTTGGGGGGCCCAGATCGACATCGGGGATGTGTCCCGATGGGTGACCTAATTTGATGAGGTTATAGAGCAAGATCACATGGGATTTGAAGTCCGACATGGACGATGAGTTGGAAAAATATTCAGTTTCGCGGGCATTCTTGGAGCAAACGAAAATAACAACCGTTCAAATATGTCCAAGAGAGCTGACACCCTCATCCGTTACAGAATAGGTGGCCACCTCCCTGTGAGGCGTTACATAGTGATGATTACGCAGAACAGAGGGATTCAAATGGATAGAGGCAGGGAATTAGGAAGCTAAGAAGCGGAAATGAACAGTCAGGAAGATTGGCTTTAAAGCCACGAACTGACAAAGAAAGAGGCAGAGCTAGTTAGACGCAGAAAGATGAGATCAAAGCGAAGAAGCCGAGCTAACCTGTAGAAGAAAAGGAAGCATCGAGACAGACAAAGATAGAGAGAGTCAGAGAGTTTGTGTGCTCCAGAGAAGGCTTGAGAGGTTCAAGCGAAATCCTCTGTATATTCCTGTCATGTGTGAGTCTCAGATTGGGCTCATACTATGGTGACCAATAGAGGTCAAGTCTTAGTAAGGAGAGTCTGTGTACTCCAGAGACTTGGGGGATCCAAGTACAGCCCTACTGAATTGTATCTATTGTGTGAGACTCAAATTTAGCTCACTTTTGTAAAAAACCATGCTTTTGAAAACATAATATAGAGGCCACCACTGAAGGCTGGACAAGGAGACGTAGCCTAGGAGTGTTGGTTGAACTCCTTATTAAACTTGTTGTGTTTACATGTTTTCCTATTATTTTTTCTCTAACTGCTTCAGTGCCTGTGTATTTCGCAATCTTATCAATCCGTTGCATAAAATAACATAGGCGCATCCATGCACATGAGTCTGTAATACCTTAATTGTTTGTCTTAGATCAATTTCAGATCAAGTGGTATCAGAGCTCTAGGTTACTAAGGTTAGACAAGCTTGTGTTGGATTCTTTTGTTGAATGATAACTAGATAAAAGCTTAAATTAAGAGAAGGAGAGTTGGTCGAAGCTAACCCAGAAATCATAAGGGTCTATCCTAAGAAGAAAATGTCAAAATAAAGTCCCTTGGAATCAGACTCCCAGTTCATGGACAGTTTCATGACCATGAGAGCCATGGTAGAAGAAATGTATAGAGAATTTAAGAAAGGTAGAGGTGAAGGGTCATCAACCTCCAAACAAGATAAAGGAGTAGAAGAACCTCTTCTAGTTGCCCACCCAGAAGGCAAAGGAAAAAAAGAGAATCCCTCTCCACCATCTCCCCCATCATCACCTTCATCATCATCTTCTTCACACAAAGAAAGCACTGAAGAGAAAAAGAAGAAATTTTCTTTGATTAAATTAGATGTGAAGTTTGATTTGCCAGTTTATGGCGGAGAATTGAATGCAGAAAAGCTAGTAATTGGATTAGATAGATTGATGTATAGTGCAGAGTGTAAAACATCGATTCAGAAAGGAGAAAGATTTAGCTAGCTAGTCTACGCCTTGGAGGCACTGCCCTAATATGCTGGGAAGGTAGGACACAAGCTGATTCAAAGAAGCATGGTAAAATTCTTTCTACCTGGAATGAATTTGTTTCTACAACTAAAAAACAATTCTATCCATTAGCTTATATGCAACAAGCTATGATGAGTTGGAAAACTCTTCGCTAATTGAAATGGCAAAGTGTAGAATGTTACACCCAAGAATTTAGGAAAAGAGCTTTGATTCTAGGCATTTCTTTAGACTCACCTGAAACTGTGCTGAAGTATATAGGTGGTCTACATAGTTATTTAAGACATACCATTCTCATGTTTAATCCCACTAGCATAGATGAGGTATCTGTTCAGGCTGCACATCTAGAGGCTAGAGGCAACAATGTGAACCCAGAAGTTGGTGGATCATCAAAACCCACTGCAAACAAGAACAAGGAAAAGAGAAAACATAAATGGAAAGAGAGGAAGGCAAATGTTGTACAAAAGACCAAACCTTCATGCACTCATTGCAAGAAGGATGGGCATGATGATGAACATTGTTGGATTCTGCATCCAGAGCTGAAACCCAAGAAGTATGATGGCAAAAAGAAGAAGACTATTGTAGTTATTCAGAAGGATTTGGGGTCAGACTCAGAGGATGAAACAACAATCGCAGCCACAGGTATAAAAGTTAAAAATTCTGAAGCATCTACTAGTAATTCTACACAATCCACTGATAATGAAGAAAATGAGAGGAAAAGACATGAGCTTTGTCATATTAGAGTTATTTCCAAGCATCAAAATATTGATACTTTGTTTGATAGTGGCTCACAAGTAAACTTAATTTTTGAAGCACTTGTAAAGAAACTGGGATTACTAACCACACCTCACAAAAAGCCATATCCATTAGGTTGGTTTTATGATAAAGCAAAGCTACAAGTGACTAGACAATGTAAACTTAGGTTTTCTTTTGGGTCAGCATTTGTAGATGAGGTTGAGTTAGATATTATTCCCTTGAATGTATGTGGAATTGTTTTAGGAAGTCCTTACTTGTATGATAGAAAAGCCACTTTCTTTAGAGCTTAAAACAAGCATCAACTCGTTAAAGATGGAATTGAATATACTGTAAGAGCTCATAAACTCAAGAATAATTAAATTCTCATAAACTCAGGGCAGATGAAAAGAATTGTAAATGCATGCAAGCAATTTTTACTGATGGTTGTAAAGGAAAGGAAATATGATAAAACCAATGTATTTGAAGGTTGTAATGCTAAACAGCAAGCTGATTTAGAAAAAGTTGTTTCGGAATATGATATACTATTTCAAGAACCTAAAAGTCTGCCACCCAAAAAGGAAATAGTACATGATATTAATTTGCAGCAAGATGCTCCATTGCCTAACATCGGAATGTACAGGTTGTCCACTTTAGAGAATGCAGAAATCAAGAAGCAAGTACAGGAGCTGCTCGAGAAAGGGTTCATAAAACCTAGTACATCACCTTGTGGGTCTCCCATTGTCTTGGTGAGAAAGAAAGATGACTCATGGAGAATGTGCATTGATTACCAAGCACTAAATAAGATAACGATCAAAAATCATTATCCCCTTCCTTGCATAGATGATCTATTAGATCAGTTGAAAGAAGTTGTTTACTTTTCCAAGTTGGACTTGCATAGTGGCTACCATCAGGTCAGAGTTGCAGAGCAAGATGCATGGAAGACTGCTTTCAAAACAAAGCAGGGATTGTATGAGTGGTTGGTTATGCCTTTTGGCTTAACTAATGCTCCTGCTACTTTCATGAGAGTAATGAATGATGTACTCAGGTCTTTTATTGATGATTTTGTCATTGTATATTTAGATGACATTATTAAATTTAATAAAACATTGGAAGAACATTTGAAGCATGTAAAGCAGACTCTAGATGTTTTGAAAAGAGAAAATATTTGTGTTAAGCTATCAAAATGTGAATTTGGAAAAACATCTTTGAATTATTTGGGTCATATTGTAGGGGGTGGTGAATTGAAGATAGATCTCTTTAAGGTTGCAGTCATTGTAAACTAGCCTAAACCAAAATCTTCTACAGAAGTTAGAAGCTTCCTAGAAGCAGCACAATATTGGAGAAAGTTTATTTCTAACTTTTCCTTGATTGTACCTCCCTTACATGCTTTAATGGGATTGAACAAGGTGTTTCATTTGGGAGGCAAACAGCAGAAAGCCTTCGACACCTTAAAAGAAAAGATTAGTACGGCACTAGTACTAGCGCTGCCTAATCTTCAAAGACCCTTTGAGATTGAAACGGATGCCAGTGTCTATGCCATGGGAGCAGTGTTGATGCAACACGGTAAACCCATATGTTATCATTCTGAGACATTTAATTCTGCAATAATTAATTATCCCACATATGATAAAGAATTGTATGCATTAGTACAGAGTGTGAAAAAGTGGAAACATTATCTAATGGGAAAATAGACAGTTATACATACTGATCATCAACCACTTCAATATTTGCACTCACAAACTAAGTTGCAGCAATCAAGACACTATAAGTGGATGGGTTTTCTACAACTATTTCATCTTGTCATCAAATATAAAAAGGGCATACACAATAAAGTTGCAGATATGTTGTCCAGACCGATCATAAATGCATCCACTATACTTACGCATAATTCAGTATTGCATGAAAGCTACATTGAACAATATGCTCAAGATATAGATTTTAAAGATGTATACGCAACTTTAAGTCATGGAAAACAAGTAGAAGTATTGGATTATCATGTTAAGGACCAACTCTTGTATCATTTTGGAAAGTTATGCATTCCACAAACTGAAAGAGTAAAGATAATTTGAGAAGCACACACTTCTGTAATATCAGGTCACTTTGGTGTAAGTAAAACAATTGCACAGCTGCAAAGATTTTGTTATTGGCAAAAAATGAATGAGACAGTTTCTAGATATGTAAGAGGGTGTACTATGTGTGCTAAAAGTAAGCGCAGCAATAGAAAATTATGCTTGTACACTCCATTACCAGTTCCTTCTCATCCTTGGGAAAGTATTTCCATGGACTTTGTTGGGGGACTGCCTAAATCTAGAAAAGGTCATGACTATTTATATGTTATTGTGGATAGGTTCAGCAAAATGTGTATTTTAATACCTTGTAACAAACAGATTACAGCTGAACAAACAGCAAAGTTGTTCTTTCAGCATGTATGGGTTCATTTTGGATTACCCACTTCCATTGTATTCAATCGAGATACCCGATTTGTTGGGAAATTTTGTTCGAGTCTTTGGGAACTGATGAACACTAGATTGAAGAAGAGCACAACCTTTCATCCACAAACAAATGGCCAAACAAAGGTGGTCAACAAGACAGTGATCCAGTTGCTCAGAGGCTATTGCAGCAAGCATCCCAAGCTTTGGGATGAACATCTGTGTTATGTCCGATATGCTTACAACCGAGCTAAACATTCTTCTACATAGAGATCTCCTTTTGAGACCTGTTTTGGTTTCATACCAAGGTCTCCCTTGGATTTTGTCTTTGGTAAAGATGGTTGATGGACACAGTGATGTGGACAAGGCAACCAAGTTCATTGAACAAATCCAAGAGATTCACCAGGTAGTTCAGGAACAGCTGGAAAAGAGCCAAGCCAAGTACAAGGCAAGGCATGATAAGCATCAAACTGAGCATAGTTTCCAAGTTGGTGATCAAGTCTGGTTGTATATCAGCAAGGACAGAATGCAAGATGAAGGTAAGAAGCTGAATCCAATAAGGTATGGACCTTTCAAGATACTTGAGAAAATTGGTGAGAATGCTTTTCACCTTGATTTGCCAGCTTACATGCATATCTATTCAGTAGTTAATGCAAAAGCTTGAGACTGTTTGAACCTTCATTGATTAAAGATCCCGAAGAGCAGAGTCAGTTGCCTTCTATTGATGATCTGTTGCCTGAATATCTCAATGAGTTGCAGGAAGATACTGTTCTGGACAAGAAGGTGAGGACTACTCACAGAGGGGATTTTGAGTACCTCAGGATTGGACTCAAAGGTTCAAAACCAAGCAGTGCAAGATGGATGGGAATTGAGAAAGCAAGGAAACTGTATCCTCATTTAATTGATGCTTAAAAACCAACTTTTGGTGGTCCAAAAGCTTTTTTAGTGGGAAGGTCGTGATCCGAATTGGATCCTAGAACACACTCTAAGTTTTCATGAACTCTTAAAATTATGCCAAGTTTCAAAGTCTTATGAAGGCCAAGCTTATCAGAGATATCCTCGTAACAGTTGCAATTTGTGATCAGCGCGGAGCAATGAGGACCCTCGGTCAAGCGCGCAGACCGTCGGCCCATGGTAATGCGCGCTGTCACGAATTAGCAAAACGGGAGGCCTTTTCGAGAAACGGGGGTGGTTTCTGATATGTGATTAGCGACAAGTATCTAATTGCATATCATCAGGCAAACCCTCAAAGAAGGAAAAGCCCCGAGCACCGGGACCCGAAAGGTTATAAAATGTAAAGGATATCACGCTGATTCCATCGGGGGCAGGATTCCACAAAACCAGCAGGATATTGGAAGGGCTCGAGGCAGTAAGTGGTTTCAACCAAGTCCCGCTCGATGCCACACATTGATTGCCACACATCCAGCAAAAGAGAGAGAAAAATGCTCACATCAAGAGGGTAACCATCAAGCTACTCAACCACCCGATATGAGCGACAACCGTAGGATTTGGGGGGCCCAGATCAACAGTGGGGACACGTCTCGATGGATGACTGGATTTGACGAGGTTATATAGCAAGATCACAAGGGATTTGAAGTCCGACATGGACGATGAGTTGGCAAAAGATTCAATTTCGCGGGCATTCTTGGAGCAAACGGAAATAACGACCATTCAAACATGTCCAAGAGAGTTGACACCCTCATTCGTTACAAAATAGGTGGCCACCTCCCTGTGAGGCGTTACATAGTGATGATTACGCAGAACAGAGGGATTCAAATGGACAGAGGCAGGGAATCAGGAAGCCGAGAAGCGAAAACGAACAGTCAGGAAGATTGGCTTTAAAGCCACGAACTGACAGAGAAAGAGGCAGAGCTAGTTAGACGCAGAAATATGAGAGCAGAGAGAAGAAGCCGAGTTGACTTGCAAAAGAAGAGGCAGCATCGATCTAGACATAGACAGAGAGAGTTAGAGAGTCTGTGTGCTCCAAAGAAGGCTTGAGAGGTTCAAGCGAACTCCTCTATATATGCCTGTCATGTGTGAGTCTCAGATTGGGCTCATACTACGGTGACCAATAGAGGTCGAGTCTCAGTACGGAGAGTCTGTGTACTCCAGAGACTTGGGGGATCCAAGTACAGTCCTACTGAATTGTATCTATTGTGTGAGACTCAAATTGAGCTCACTATTGTAAAAAAACTCTACTTTTGAATACATAATAGATAGGCCACCACTAAAGGCTGGACCGGGCGTAGCCCAAGAGTGTTGGGTGAACTCCTTATTAAGCTTGTTGTGTTTACATGTTTGCCTGTTATTTTTTCTCTAACTGCTTCAGTGCCTGTGTATTTCACAATCTTATCGATCCGTTGCGTAAAATATCATAGGCACATCCATGCACATGAGTCTGTAATACCTTAATTGTTTGTCTTAGATCAATTTCATATCAATCCCTAACTAAGAGGGAGCTCTGATAGGTCCCTGATCAAGTGGGAGCTTAGATTAGATCACCCCTGATTAAAAAGGAGTGACAGTTGTGTTTTTTTATTTCATGTTTCATGCACTAGACCAGGACTAACAGCCATAAGTCTAGGTGAAGGCCATGAAGAGAAATTAAAACACATGATATCCTCCCTAGTTGAGAGGGAGGGATAGACACAACATTCTTGTCTTCACTTTGGAAGAAAGAATGGAGGATTGGGTAATCATCTAGAATCTGATGCTCTGTGAGGATGTGTAGGGCATCTAAGACAAGAGTAGGCAAGAGGACCGATATTCTTTGAGGGCTAGGAACCCAAGATAAGAATAGTCCTAGAAGGTCATACTCAGTGAACACCCGGGTGGGTATGTACCTTGAGAGACAATGATAAAGGTGTCTATAATCATTGGTATCACCAAAATTGTGCTCTGATCTATTGAGAGATAGAGTTGTTAGTCAAGGCCTTGCTATGTGACAATGTTCGCTATAATGATGCTATACATATGAATTACTAGTTCGACTCTTCTTATGAGATCTCTTTAGTATTGAGAATAGCCATGTACCATTTAATGAATAACTCCCTAGTTAAGAGGGAGTGTTGAAGAAAATGTAACTAGGTTCAGTTTTCATTATGACTTGTAATTATAATATTATGTAAAAGAAAAATTATTATTCCTTGCATCATGGGTTTCATGAGCAAGATGTGTTTACCATATGTTAAAGACTTCTTCTTGATGTCTTTAGTATTTTATGTCTCATCATAAGTATTATAAAAGACATAAGGTCAAAATACTACGCTCCAAGAACAAGTGTCAATATCCTCATGCAAGTCGGCTCTACAAAAAAACAGTGATCTCCTTGATGATATGTTGGCCTACCTTTAAGGCACTCATGTCGGCCTAATGTATCATAGATGATCTATATATATAAGGAGTGACATTGATTCAATGAACAAGTATTTAGATCAATCATCATAGTCAACGAAGATTGTACGCATACACAGTGATATCTCGGTGAAGTGATCAAGGGTAATATCAAGCTCTCAGAAGTCTATGCGTTGTGATAGCTCTCAGTGGTGGCGTATATATATACAATGACTACGTTCAGCTCTCGGTGGTGGTGTATATATATACAATGACTGTGTTAAGCTCTCGGTGGTGGTGTATATATATACAGTGACTACGTTAAGCTCTCAGTGGTGGTGTATATATATACAGTGACTGCGTTCAACTCTCGGTGGTGGTGTGTATATATATAGTGACTATGTTCAACTCTTAGTGGTGGTCTGTCTTATCTTTATCATAACCAATGAAGAGCATGAAGGACTGTCTCAAGAATATAAAATAAATGAAGAACTGTGGCAACCAAGAAAGAAGGAGTCAAGGAATGTGATTGGACAACGAAGACATAAGGAAACCAAGAAGGAGTATAGTAATATCAAGTCTATAGACTGTGGATTGTGGGCCAAGCAGTGTAGAGGACAGTGACAAACATTTTGGAGGTAATCTGGTGTCAATTTTATTCAAGGGTCTTGGTCATCATCTAAATACATATAAGAAGAGTTTCAAGGGTTTTACTCTCAAGAGGAGAGGTTTTGCCCTGGCTTGGAGCCAACATTTTGTGTACATGTACTTTATTGTTTTTATTGTTTTGATAATTGTTTGATGATTAAAGAACAAGCAACCATAAAGAAGTTAACTCAAGAAAAATAAAAGACATCACAAGCAGTTGTCAATGATGGAAGAATCATTAATAACTTGCCCTAGATTCTTCAACAGATGAAAACTTCTTGTTTGATCATTGGAATCAAATATTTCAAAATCAAACCATGAAGGTATGCTAGTTGAGGCCAAACCCCATAAAAATTACATGCCAAGCTACTAAAACTGAGAAAATTTACCCCTTCATCAGATTAGGGCCAATGGGAATGGAAATAGATGGGGCTTCGTGCACCAAAAGAGAGGGAGAGCTAGAAGAAGCATTTTTCAGCACAAAATCTTTGAAAGAAAAATCTTTAGAAGCACCATTGATGAGATCGAACACATGGAAGGCACACAAGAGGGAGGGCCATAACCCATATTGACAATTTAAGAAGTCGCTGGAACTATATCTGCCATAGATATGACTATTGGCGACATGGATAACACAGGGAAGGGGGAGAAAGGGTGGCTTGAGTGATTAGGGTTAAACCCTAGCCACAATGAGTAGGAGGAGGAGCTCCATCATTCTGGGACATGAGAAAACTTATGGCTTAATATCTCTAATATCAAATATAAGATATCAAACATGGCGGGCATTCTTGGAGCAAATAGAAGATATCATTCATCATCCTCATGAATGTCGTTGGAGAATTAGTCAAGCCAAGAAGCATGGCCAACCACTCAAAAAGGCCTTCTTTAGACTTGATTATAGTGTTCCATACATCATTTGGTTTAATCAGGACTTGGTGATAGTTCAACTTCATATCATTCTTACTAAAAAAAATTGACACCTTTGAACTAATCAAGAAGATATCTATCTAGGGGATTGGATATTGATTATTGACTATGATTTTTTTTAATGGTCTTCAATCAAAACATAGTTTCCATTCCATCCTCTTATGCACGAATACAATTGGGATTTTGCAAGGAGAGGAGCTTGGTCAATTGTGGCATTTTTGGAAGAGCTCTTGAATCTAATGTTTGTTTTTTTCATCTCTACAAGATAATGCTCGTATACTAGGCCACTAGGTACATGAGCACTGGGTGTCAAATCAACTAAATGCTTGAATTGGCAATGTAGATAAATCCCCGTGGGAAAAGTGAAGATATCTCTATATTCTTCCACTATTTTATCCACCTTCTTCTACTGGGTAGAGAACCCCAACAAAGGTTGGGGTATCCATAATGATGTTTTGTTCACCTTCTAACTGAATTATGAAGAGGGAAAATCTTATGGTTTAAGAGATTGTCTTCTTGTGTTGCTTTGTTGAGATCAAGGAAATTGTGGTTGTCAAAACTACCTTTAGTGCCATGTAGAGCTTACCTCCCAAAATTAATAATGACACTATGAGGCCTATACTCATAAACAACATGACATTTTTACATTTAAGGTTGTCCAAAAAGAACAACACAATCTCAAAGTGGGGTAGCATCGTAGTACCTCATATTCAAAGGACCTGATGCCATAGGGTAGGTGACATTACTCATTGTTGCAAATGCCTTGTCATTGGCTTAATCTACCAATGGTGTATGGTAGGGGTGTGGTATCTCTTTATGACCTTGTTCTAGATTGGGTTCACTCTAGTCACCTTTGTCAATATTGGAATGTAGTTAATTTACCTGCACCCATATTTGTGCATGGAAGAGGTGTTCACCTTCCATGGCCTCCTCTAGCTCTCATTCTTGCAACTTTGTAGTTGTAATGGTGGTAGTGGGTTTCGTGTCGATGATTCATTTTCCCTTATTTAGCTCCATATTAGAGTCTAATCCATAGTCTTACCCCGAGTCTTTGAATGCAACCACTAGTGATTACCTCAAGAGAAATTCATCAATATTGTGTCAGAGGATTTTGTGGGACTCACACCAATTTCTAATGCCCTTCTTTGACTTCTCACTACCCTTCTTTACCTTTAACTTGGACTAGTTTTCATAAGCTTGGTTATCATGCTTTGTCCTTCGGTCTATGAGTTAATAATATGTTTACCATTTTATTGCTATGGTAGTCTTTTAGACTCAAACTCCCCTTGTTTTTCTATGTAATTTTTTTTCTCAATTATGACATCACACCTGTAAGCAACTCTCAATGAGGAATTTCCAAGAAATCCATTTCTATTTGGATGTACCCACATAGGCCATTGCGGTACTTCATAACCAAGTGCCAGTTGGACTCTTTGATACCCAATTTTGAGAGCAAGGTATATAATATATTATTGTACTTCAACATTATTTGGTTTATCTCGTGGTGCAAAGCCATCCATCTCATGTATTGCTCATCTTCATTTGCAATGGGATAGATAACTTACTTGAGAGCTTCAACAAAAGTCGCTTATGTGGTTTTGTCCTAAATATTGTAGACTCATCTCCAATCTTGTCTCTCTTGGTAACAATCCTGCCAATCTTTGACATGGGGAAGGGACTTAAGGAGTAACAACCCTCTATTAGTTTTAACCATTTCTCAAAGGCATCTATGTCTATCTGACATTTAAATGAAGTAATATCAAATTTAACTTATACATTGAAGGATATTACATATCTAAAATGACTCCTTATTGAAGGTTTCTTTACTATTGTTGGAAGTTGTTGAAGGATTTCGACAAAATTATACATCATCTTGTTCCTCCATAGGATGAGGGCTTCCTCAAGCAACAATTTGATAGGAGCCCTTGCTCTAAACCATCTTTCTTGTATTCCACCATTGGAGGTTGCTTGGGTTGGAAAGAGTGGTCTTCTAGAAACTTGGTTAGTTCGAGATTTAACTCCCTATACCTTGACCTTGTCGGGGACATGCACAAAGAAACAACAAAAAACAAATTGCTCTAATACAATTGATTTGGTTTATATAAGGAATGAAATAAAGTAGAAATATAAATAGAAACATATAGAGATATTGTGGAGGGCATAATAGTACCATTGATTTGCATTGTATAGACAACGAAATGAGGTAGAAATATAAATGGAAACATGTAGAGATATTGTAGAGAGAACAATAACACAATAAAACCAAAATTCTATTTATGCATAGAATGGAAAAACATTGTAAAATGCAAAGGAATACAAACTAACTAGAATGGTGGTGGCTTATCTCTAAAGAGAATTGTCATGTTGGGTCCCTATAATACTAGTGATTACCCCATTACTATTGTAATTGTATCCCTTATTAATATTGTTGTGCCCATATTGTCCTCATATTGTTATTACTATGCCCCATAGAATCCCTCTATTGCTATTTTTGTGCTTTTATATTATTATTGTTAGGTCGGCTTGGTTATATTGTGACCCCTTGGATTCCTATATATAGAAAGAAGGTTTTGTCATCTGAAGCATTATCAACGTAAACTTTGAAATGGGAACTGATACTATTACCCGTTTTGTAGAGATAGCAAAAAAGTGACCCGATTTTGAAAAGGGATGATGCAGAACACACACGTTTTTTTTAGAGCATAGTTTTTGGCACTTTAATTTTTTTTATGTACATTGCGTTTTAGAATGGTAGTGATTTTCATGCTTATTTTAAAAAGTGGTAATTCTACATCAGACCCCTTTTTTAAAAGACCTATTTTTTGACTTTAAATTTCTAATGTATGAAATGTAAACAATTATTTTGTAAATTTAATAATTTTGGAAGTGGTCTTCTTCTTCATATTTTCTTGTTTGTATTTTTATTTTTTATTTTTTTGTAGTGAGGTTTTTTTTGTTTTGCATATTTATAGAAGAAGATCGATATTTTACATATTTGATGATGATGATGATGATGATGATTAACGTCCGCTGAGACCAAACAATGGTCTATCGGACCTTAAAAAAACAAATTATTTATTTTGATTTAAGATTTTATTCCTATGCTCAAAAAGCTTGGAGAGAAGCCTCCCGAGCTCACTATAATTTTGACATTGTAAAAGGCTAGGAAGGTCAGTATTGTAACAAAGATTGTGAAACTGAGATCTAATGTGGTTGTACGTGGGGCACTCTAAGAGGAAGTGGTTTTCATCCTCGATGTTCCTATTTTCACATATATGGTAGATCCTTTCCATCCATGGCGTTTTAGGAACTACCCAACAACCTGTTTCACTATGGAGCTCATGAGAATTCGTTCTAATCTTTGCTATATTAATTTTCTTCTTTGAACTAGTTAAAATAGAGAGATACTTTTGATCTTATAGAGTGGGGTTGATGACCTTCTTATAATAACTTAATTTTCTTTTAGCCGCTAAATCTTTCTCACACCACATTTTTTCTTTGAACTTAGAAGTAACAATATCTTTAATGTTATTTAAGTTTTGCAATGCATCATTCTCGTTGATCTCCAATAGTTTAACCAGGCCCTTATGTCTTTATGCCACCCTCGATTGAGCCTTAGGTGGTTTTGGCTGGAATTTAAAGCTAGCTTAGGAAGTCTATGATCGTCTATGATCGTTAATTAAATTTTCAATCCCCATGAAATTATATATATATATATATATATAAGTAAGTAAAAATAGAGAAATTAAAAAAAACATTAGCAAAAAACAAACTAGTTTAAAACAAAAAAACAAACTAGTTAAAAAAAATAGAAAATTAACGAAAAAATTAAAAAACTAGTAAAATTAGTATTAAAAAAACAAAACAAAACTTGAATTTAACCAAAAAAAAATAATAATAATAATAATTTAAAAAAGGGCATAAAATATATGTCTTTTCAAATTAAAAAATAAAAAATAAAAAAACATCTACAGTTTATAAAGAAATGCCTAATTTTGATTTTTTTTTAAATGTATTTTTTATTCTAAAAAAAGAAATTATTATTTTTTATTAAACCTGCATTTTTTATTTAAAAAATAAATAAATAAAATTTTAAATTTTTTTATTAAAAAAATTTATATATATATGCAATTTTTTTTAAATACAAATCAATAAAAATATTTTAATTTTTTTTAAATCAATTTAATTTTTTAATTTAAAATTCAAAAAATTACTTAAAAAAATAAAAAAAATTATATTCGTTTTATAACGGTTTTTTTTATTTAAAAATACATATCATTAAAAATATTTTAATTTTTTTAAACATATTTAATTTTTAAATTTAAAGTTTAAAAAATTATTAAAAATAAAAAATAAAATTTATATTGATTTTATAATGGTTTTTTTTTTAAACACAAATCATTAAAAAAAAAAAGTATTTTTTTAAAACAAATTTAATTTTTGTAATTTAAATATATATATATATATATGTTTTTTAACCTTTTTTATTAAAAATAATAATAATAAAATATTTTTGGTGACGAGGGGCCACCAGAAATATATATATATATATAAAATTAAAAAAAAAAAAAAAAAACAAACAAAAAGACCTTAAAAAACTATATACTTTAAATAACTTTTTAAATTTTAAATCACAAAAATTAAATTTGTTTTAAAAAAATTATTTTTTTTAAATGACTTGTATCTAAAAAAACAATGTAATTTTTTTTTTTAATTTTAAATTTAAAAATTAAATTTGTTTTAATGATATATATATATATATATATATATTAAAAAAAAAATTGTTTAAAAGAAAAATTAAATTTAAATTTTTAATAAAAAATGAAGGTTTAATAAAAATTAATTGCATTTTTTTAAAATTAAAAATACGCATTTTTTTTCGTTTTTTGTTTTTTATAATTTGAATTTATTTTTTTTAATATTAATTTTACTAGTTTTTTAACTCATTTTCGTCAATTTTCTATTTTTTTAAACTAATTTGTTTTTAATTTTTTTTCCTAAATTTTGCTAATGTTTTTTTTTTAATTTCTCTATTTTTACTTAATTAATTTTATATATATATATATATATATTGTTTTTTCAAAAATTCTTTTATGGTTTATGAGATAAAAAAATTTTAACATTTTTTATTTTTTATTTTTGTTTTCTTATATTCTTTTATATTTGATTTTTTAAGTAATCAACATTTTAATCTTAATTTTAGTAGTTTTTATTTATTTTTTTGTTAATTTTCTATTTTTTTTAAATCCAGTTTGTTTTTAATTTTTTTTTTTTACTTTTTTTGTTTTTTGTTAATTTTTTTTATTTTTCTATTTTTACCTATTTAATTTTTAGTCTATTTTAAATGTTTTTTTTTTTTTTTTTCCATATTTTTTTTTTCTTTTGCCAATTTTTTTTATGGTTTACAAGATAATTTTTTTTTTTTAACTATTTATTTGTTTATAATTTTTATTTTTATTTTAGTCTTTTAATTGTTATCATTAATTTATTTTTATTTTTATATTTTTATGATTGATTTTTTTTTTATATTTGATTTTTTTCGTTTTTTATTTTTATTTCATGTTTTTTTTTAATATATATTTTAATTTATGTTTTGTTATTTTTTTAACTTTTTTTTGTTTTGTGTTTTTTCTTTCTTTCTTTTCTTTTCTTTTTAAATGTTTTTCGGAGTCATGATAAAATATTTTACGCCATTATTTCGAAATGTTCAAATTTTACTTTCGAAAAAAATAAATAAAATATATATATATATATATGAAAAATGTTCTCCCAGCATTAACACTTTTCGTTTTGAGGGTGTTTTTGGCTAATTTTTGCGAAAAAAATTGGTTTTCACCACCATTTTTAAAACATGTTGAAAATCCCCCTCCCCCCCCCACCAAAAAAAAAAGAAGGGTGTTATTCCAGCATCAACACTTTTCGTTTTTAACACTGTTTTTTATATTTTTTCGAGTTTTTTTTGCCAGAGTTCCCGTTCTGAGTTTATAGTTTTCGTTTCAAAGTTTACATTGTTCATTGAAGAATTTCATTTGTGTAATGTAAAAGAGGTTTCCCCCTCGAAGATTCTATCTTTTTGTGAGCTGGTTTCATAACATTTGGTATCGGAGCTTTGGATTCTAGGGTTTCGCTGTTCCAAACAGGCCATCGTGGCATTTGCGCTATAACTTTTTTCTGCGACGCTTCAGATGCTAAAAAAAAAAAAAAACCCATTTGGGCTTAAATCGTTCTAAACCTTGGGTCCAAATTTCAGAGCTTTTCGCGCTATATTTACGGAGATATGATATGAGGAAGTTGGCCTTTTTACAGACTCCCGAATTACATTCCAAACAGGTGACCTGGGGAAAATCATCATAACTTTTGTTTTGAGCATCATATTGAAATTTCGTAAGAAGTTACAGAAAGAGGACGGATTGTAGTTTCCTGTGTATATTTTTTAGACCCGAAGGTCAAAACAGTGACATGTGGCACTTCATACAAGTTCGCTCTTCTGAAAAGGTATATAATCAGGTCATCTTGGGAGATTGTGCATAACTCTTTCTTAGAGAATCTAAATTCGATCAGACTGTTGGCATTGGAAAGAGGATAGAGAGGGCTACTGCATGTCCCAATTTCAGAACTGGATGATCCAAAATTATAGAAATACATCATATTCAATATGAGGCTGCTACAAAGTGAGAAAAAGTGTGTAATTTTTTTAATTTTGCATAAGATTGGTTTGAAAAATTAGTTTGAAGGAATTCAAAGGGAATAGTGAAGAATTATTAGCATTATTCTACATAGATTGTGAAGAGGAGGAAGAAAAGGAACAATAATTGTCAAAAGAAGAGGATATACTCCAGAAACAAACCCTAGATAAAGAAGAAATGAATCCGACCATATCTTGTAATGCATTGGCTGGAATTACCACTCCTCAAACTATCAAAATAGAAGGACATATCAAGAAGAAAAAGGTAATAGTGTTGATTGACTCAAGAAGTACCCACAATTTTATTCATTGTAAGATAGCAAAAGAATTGAATTGCTTCCTATATCCAGCACCAGAGTGTCAAGTGATGGTTGCAAGTGGAGGAACCCTAAATTGCTCTAGAAAGTGCCATAATATTAAGCTATCCATGGGAGAATATGTATTGAATAGTCCAATGCTTTCCATTCTGATGGGAGGTGCTGATGTTGTACTAGGAGTCTAATGGCTACAATCCTTGGGTACAATAGCTTTTAATTTTCAACTTTTCATGAAATTTTCTGCAGAAGGAAAGGAAGTTGAATTAAGGGGTATTGCAGGGAAACTGAGAAAGATAATCAGCTCTAATGGTATGACAAAGCTTCTAAAAAAGGAACAACAAGGTGTAATTGCACAATTATGTTTGCTAAATGTTTCCCCATCGAAATCACCTATTTCTCCAGATCTCCAAAAAGTCTTGGATAATCATTCCAAGGTATTTGAGACTCCCAAAGGTCTCCCACCTATTCATGATCAAGATCATGCTATTCATTTGATTCCAGGAAGTGTTCCTCCAAACATCAAGCCGTATAGATATCCCTATGCCCAAAAGAGTGAATTGAACGTATGGTTGCAGAAATGTTGGAGGCTGGTATAAATCAACCTAGTCAAAGGTCTTTCTCTGTTATAGTAGTATTGGTGCACAAGAAGGATGGATCATGGCGCATGTGTCCGGATTATAGGGATCTAAACAAGCTCACTATTAAAGATAAATTTCCCATTCGTGTCATTGATGAATTATTGGATGAATTGCATGGATCAGTTTACTTCGCCAAGTTGGATCTTCGTTTAGGATATCATCAAATCAGAATGAAGACTGAAGACATTTTGAAAACAACATTTATAACTCATGAGGGTCATTATGAATTTTTGGTCATGCCTTTTGGCCTTTCCAATGCACCTTCTACATTTCAAGGTTTGATGAATTCCATTTTCAAACCCTTTCTTAGAAAATTTGTGTTAGTATTTTTTGATGATATACTAATCTACAACAAGTCTTGGAAGGATCATGTTGAACATGTTGACAGGGTGCTACAACTATTGGAGGAGAAACAATTATATGCAAAAGCTCCAAATGTTTCTTTGGAGTACAAGAGGTGGAATATCTGGGTCATATTGTATCTCATGAAGGTGTTAAGGTAGACCCTAGCAAATTAAAGACATTAAGGAATGGAAAATCCCCACATCCATAAAGCATCTGCGAGGATTTCTCGGGTTGACAGGGTATTATTACAAGTTTGTTAAGAACTATGGGAGAATAGTAGCACCTCTAATAACATTATTAAAGAAAGATGCATTTTCATGTACTCCAAAAGCAACAAAGGCCTTCGAACATCTTAAAGAGGCAATGTGCCAAGCACCGGTCTTAGCTACGCCGGACTTCACAAAAACCTTTATTGTGGAATGTGATGCTTCAGGAAATGGAATTGGTGTTGTTTTAATGCAAGATGAAAGGACCATTGCTTTCGAAAGTTGTCCAATCAAGGGAAAGTATTTACACGAAGCTATTTATGAGAAGGAAATGTTGGCAATACTACATGCACTTAAGAAATGGCGACCCTACCTAATGGGAAGACACTTCAAGGTAAAAATGGATCACGATAGCCTTAAATACTTTTTAGAACAAATATTATCCTCTGAAGAGCAACAAAAATGGGTCACAAAGATGTTGGGTTATGACTTTGAAATCATCTACAAAAAAGGGAAGCAAAATGTTGTGGCAGATGCACTCTCAAGAAAGGATGAGGATGTGGAAGCATTATTGTGCACCATTCCTATTATCCAGTCAGATTGGATAAACGAAGCAAGGAGGAATGAAATAATGATGAAGAAGTGTGGGCACTTATTCGAAAGTTACAACAAGATTCCAGTACATCTGATACATTTAGCTGGAAAAATGATTCGTTATGGTACAAAGATCGTTTATACCTCTATAAGAATTCCCAACTCAAACAAAAGATTCTTATGGAATTGCACACTTCTCCCTTAGGAGGGCACTCAGGATTTTTAAAAACTTACCACAGAGTTAAGAAGGAATTTTTTTGGGATGGCCTTAAATTAGATATTCAAAAGTTTGTGGCGGAATGTTTGGTTTTCCAACAAAATAAAGTTGAAACAATTAAGACCCCAGGTCTATTACAACCTTTATCCATTCCAAGCCAACGTTGCGAGGAGGTTTCAATGGATTTTATCACAGGTTTACCCAAGTCTGAAGGAAAGAGTTTCATCATGGTGGCAGTTGACAGACTTACCAAGTATGCACACTTTTGTGCATTATCACATCCATTTAAATCCAGTACAGTTTCTACTACATTTATGGAAACAATTCAAAAGCTACATGGAAACCCAAAGATTCTTATAAGTGATAGAGATCCCATTTTCACTAGAAATTTTTGGACATAATTATTTTCTTGTCTTGGTACTCCGTTAGCTCATAGCTCATCTTATCATCCTCAATCTAATGGGCAAACTAAGATAGTAAACAAATATTTGGAAGGATATCTTCGTTGCTTTGTATCTGATAAACAGACACAATGGGTCAAATGGTTGCCTCTAGCTGAATGGTGGTATAACACTTCCTTCCATACTGCAGCAAAAATGACCCCATTTATGGCGCTTTATGGATATCAAACACCATCCATCACATCATATTTAAGAGAAAATTCTAAGGTTCAAGTAGTGGAACATCACATCGAGCATCAACAAGAAGTTCTCCAACTCTTAAAGGATAACCTTGTGTTGGCGCATAATAGAATGAAACAACAAGCAGATCAACATCGCAGCGAAAGAAGTTTTAATGTAGGTGACTAGGTATTCCTACAGCTACAACCATATAAACAAATGCCCCTCAAGCAAGCTAAGAAGGATAATAAATTATCACCAAAGTATTATGGTTCATACAAGCTGTTGCAAAAGATTAGTACTATGGCATACAAATTGGAGCTTCCTACAGCTTCTCGAGTACACGCAGTTTTCCATGTTTCATGTTTAAAGAAAGTTATAGGTGACAAGCTTCTAGTTCAAACAATATTGTCAGAACTTGACAAGGAAGGAAAAATTATATTGGAACCAGAAGCAGTCACAGAAACAAGAACTCGACAACTACAAAATCGATCAATTTCGGAGTATCTCATCAAGTGGAAGAACTTATCCGCTGAAGATTCCACATGGGAGGACGAGAATTTTATACAGAAGCATCCAGAACTACTCAAGCATTGAGGACAACACATTTTTGAAGGAGAGGGGTATGTTGGGTCCCTATAATACTAGTGATTCCCCCATTACTATTGTAGTTGTATCCCTTATTAATATTGTTGTGCCCCTATTGTCCCCATATTGTTATTACTGTGCCCCATAGAATCCCTCTATTGTTATTTTTGTGCCTTTATATTATTATTGTTAGGTCAGCTTGGTTATATTGTGACCCCTTAGACTCCTATATATAGAAAGAAGGTTTTGTCATTTGAAGCATCGAAGAATTGTTCATTTTTGTAATGTAAATGAGGTTGCCCCCTTGAAGAGGTTGAATTCTAAGGCGTTGATCTATCTTTTCTATCTTTTTGTGAGTTGGTTTCATAACAGATAACTACTCCTATCTGTAAGGAAATATTATAAGAGGCCAAAACTACATTTAAACATAAAGTATAATACCCTAATATGCAAACACCGTAAAGATCCAAGATCTTGACCCTTGAAAATGATGTGCCAAACAGAATGTGGGCCCTGAGCGAACTAATTGATATGCCAACTTTTCAAGGGTGAAAGTTTACATACAAACTTCATTTAGGACATTTCTTAGATTGTTACAATGTTTAATCCATGCTCTATGTGTCTAGCAAGTCACATCTATGTCAAATATCAAAGCACACATAGGAAATGTTTGAAAGATGTCAAAAGTTTGAGACATCAAAAAAACCATATTAGAACTACCAAGATGTGAAACCATTATGAGTTAGTGGAATTGGTGATTGGCCACCAACATCCACCTAGATCACAAAGTTCCCCATTTCTTTAAATTAGTGATGTGATTTTTATCATGGCACCTCCTTGTTTTATCTCAACATTTATTGGACATTCAATTCAAAAGCAATTTTTCCTCCTGTTGTAGCGGCTACAACACCCTCTAAAATTTTGGCCTACATCCAATTTCGCAGCCTCCTTTGAGAGTTTTACTTGATGAATGCATGCACTCAGGTTCACTCCGTGAGCTCGTGTGAGTCTTTGCACCCACTTTCTTAATCATTCCACCCAAGCTTTTGCATGTTGATGTCACTGTCATGCTTGTGACCATGTTCTGGTCATACTCAAGGTCTTCTCTTCATGTGTACATGTTGTGTTCGCTATGTAAACATCTGTCGCGCTCACACACGAAGTCATATTTACTGTCGCGCAAGCATCGTCGCAGTTGTCCAATGATCAATCTCATTACGCTTGTCGCTCACACCGTCGGTCAGTAATGTTGAGCATGTGTGTCTAGATGGTTTGAGTTGTCTCGTCGTCAAGTCATGCAAGTGTGTCTTTGCAAGATCACACATGCGCCTTTTCACTGATTCACACACTTAGTCATTTTGCTAAAGTTTTGACGACTAGATTCCCCTCTGATAGCCAAACCTTCACCCTGCCATCGACTCAATCGATTATCACCTAGAACAGCACAAAAGCACCAAATAAGTCATTTCAAGTTGCGTTGCCCGCAAGCTGATCAATCAACCTTCATGTTGGTCAATGAAGAGTTTGACCTGGCAGTCACCACGGAACTGACTCCCCTAAAAAATTGCACAAAGGCTGCAGACATTTCCCACTCCGCTGACTAAGAAAATTGTGTAGATAGGTCGGACAGACACCCAGTACCCATCCCTGTCTCCCTCAGAAAATTGCGCAGTTTTTCCAGCCAACCCTCCAGTCAGTCGACTAGCTGCTCACCCGAAAAACTGAACAATTTTCATCAGCAAGCCCTCTGTTTCCTAGCAATTCACTGGGCTCAGAAACTGAGCAGAGGTGATCAGCAAGCCAGCCTCCCAACATCAAGGTAATTTTTCCCGCCAGCAGCTCCCAGCAACCAACTACTAGTTCCCTCCAGGAATTACGCAATTTTCACTGCCAAGCTCCAGCGGCTGACTGCCAGTTCCCTCCAGGAATTGCGTAGTTTTTGCTACCAATATCCTGGCATCTGACTGGCAATTCCCCTCAAGAATTGCATAATTTTTGTTGTCAGTGTCCTGGCATCCAGCTGCTAGTTCCCTCCAAGAATTGCGAAGTTTTGGTTGCCTGACTCCCGTTGCCCGCTTCTTCCAGAAATTGCGCAGATTTTGCCTGCCCAACCTTCCTGCAGCCCGAACTTTTCCTCTAAAAAATTATGCAGTTTTGTCCTCCAGCTGAGCCAGACCCTGCAGACAGTCACTATCGATCCGGATTTCCCATATCCATCACCCAGTGACTGCTACATAGTTTTCACCAGTAGTGCTCGGAGCCTCCATCCCAGCTCGCAACCTTGTCTCCTCTCCCGGTCACCTACATATGAAACGATCATGCATCATGGTAGACTAGGAGGATTATGGATTTGATGTCGTTTCGTCATGAGTGACTATAGATACAAGTACACAAACAAACATGGCGTGATGATAGATGGGATAGACAAAGGGAGTACATGCAAAATGACATGTTCGCCAACAGACGAGAAAATGATGCATGAAAAGTGACTTGCTCGCAAATGGACGATCATGCAAAGATGTGTTCGCGGATGGACGAATGAGCGAACATGCAAGATTGTTCACAGATGGAAGGATAAATGAACACGGACTTTTCGCGAACAGACGAACATGTCAAGAATACCAAGATACAAGCAAGGAACAACGTGTGTATGCAACATCAACCGAACCCTACATCCATCAAAGACCCCGTGCACTTTGCTATGCAGAGGTGAAGATGTGACACACCATGAGGACATCCATCACCCAACAACATTGCAGCTTGACATGCACACTAACAACAACATGAATGTACCAGCACTATCATTTCGAGTCTTGTCATGAGTCATGTCGGCACATCTCAATTGTGGGCCATACTGTCAACCAATGTAATGTAACGTGGAAGTCCAAGAGACCCACTTGTTATATGAAGAGTCATGTAAAGTTGAAAAGTCATGGAAGTCAAACAGTCATGAGGGTAGTCGAACAACCACAAGGGTCAGTTTAACCCTTGGCTATAAATACCCCCTCATTTGTACATGTAAGGGACTTTTCACCTCAGCTCCTCCCACTTAGCCTTGAGAGTCTGTAATATTTTCTTTAAAGAGTAAGTAGTGGCTCCAGCGCCCCGCCCACGAGGTTAGTGATGTATGGTGTAACGATGTGTCTTGGAACTTTCACTTAAATCAAAAGCATGCTAACAGGCCAACACATTTTCACACATGTATTGTAATTGTTGTAAGACTGATCTTGAACACTTGTAATGCATGTTGCTTTAACCTATGCTTAACACTTGAACTCATTCACTTGTTGCAATACATATATATTAATGAAAATGTGTTGTATGTGTTGTTAACGCTATCCTGCCCATGTTGGTTACCTCCTCAGACATCAGACAGACCTTCCACATAAACTTGCTATAACAATCATTGCACTTGCGCGGAATCATCCGTTGAGTGTTGTATGTGTTATCTTCCCTTGTGTGTTATGACTGACGCATATGTGTGGATTGTTCTTCTGGAAGCTGTGCACATCATGTTGTGTTGTGTGTTCCTAACAAAGTTGGGGCTTCCACCCAATCGACTTGGGACTCACTCCCACCCTCTCCCTCTACAGTGAAAGAACCATTTACACAAGTAACACTAGTAATCACCAGCCACGCGAACCTCACTACTCGAAGACAAAGCAAACCACTCTCATGTGCTAACAAGCAAGAGTTGAGGCAAATCTTTAAGATAATGGCAACAAGACCATCATACCGGATGGGACTCCCACACCAAACGGTGTGAGGTCTAGTTGGGACTTCATACCAGGGTGATCCCCTAAATGTTGACGGGTCCATCACCGTCAACATTTCTGGTGCTAGAAGGAGGGCAACTAGTTTGATATGGATGAACGTCCTCTCACACTCACTCATCAACCATCTGGTCAAGGCAGTAACTTGCATTCCCTCGCACCGTGCGACTCTGCAGTTGGTTACTTCTCACTTCCCAGGACTGAACATGAAATTCCATATCATCACCTTCGCTTCGTCCATCCCATAGCCCGCCAATTCACAAAAGCAGTCAGACTGATCCCAAGCATACAACATCTTCCATATGTATCAAGGAAGCCAAAAGACACTCCCACAGGGGTTGTTGTATCATCAGTGGAGAAGTAGTTCTTGCCACACTTGAAGGTCTGACAAAAGCTATTAAAGACGGAGAAGAACCTTCGATCTGCCGAAAAGGGGAATGAGACACCCTTGTGATCTTGGGATCATACTCTGGTATAAGAGGCAGAGGGGAAGGTAGCGGAGGAGGTGGAGGTAGAGACGAACCAACAGACTCAGAGCCGAAATCGTCAGATTCTGAAGGAGAGGAGGAGGACGAAGAAGAAGAAGAGATGGTTGACCAAAATTTGGAATGGATGACTCAGGGACCATTGGCTCTCTCGGGTTCTTTGCACAAGATGCCAAAGCGAGCGGAGAGAATGAACATCAAGTTCAACCCTAACAGCACAGTGAAGGCAGAAGACCATTTGGACAACTTCTACCTGCAACTGCAGACCCTTGAGGTACGGTATGACAATGTAGCATGTAGATTGTTTCCATGTACCTTGGACGGTCACACAACTGCATGGTATCACAGCCTTCCACCAAACTCCATACAGAACTGGGGTGCATTCAAACACATGTTTCTTGAAAAGTTTGTTGATGACAAGACCCCAACTATGCTACTCAAAGAATTGGGAAGCCTGAAGATGGAGGGGAAAGAAAAGGTAAAAGACTTCAATCATAGGTTTACATGCATATTGAATAAATTTGCAGTGGACACCAAACCTCATGACTCCATCACTGTTGATTACTACACGTCTGCGTTGTCGACTAGCATTGTGCAGTTCGTCAAGCGAGCTGCGAAACCAACACTATTGGAAAACTGTGAAGAGGTTATTGTTGTTGAGAAAGATTTGCACATGATTGGAGTCATCAAGGATGATGAACTAGCGAAGGACTCCAAAGATGCAAGCATAAATTCCCAGGTGATGGCGAGCAAAGGTAGAGACAAGGAAGAAAATGATATTGAAACCCTCACTCGCCTCGTCAGGAACTTGACAACAGAAGTGTCTGAGCTTAAACAACAAAAAATAGACACATCTGTAAGCAGCCATCCACCCAGATAGAGACAGGGAAGAAGTTCATCAGGAAGCAACCGGTACACTCCAAAAATTGTGCAGAGCTTTGTGTTCCACCTCAAACAGTGTGCAAATTTTGAGTTCTGTTCATTCCCCAAAGAACATCACCTCGAGAACTCTTGTTCAGACTGGAAACGAGTCACAAGCTCTGTATGCAGTCATAGATTTGATGCAGAAAACAATATGTAGGAGCAACCAAAAGACACTGATAATGACGAAGCTATTGCACCTGATGAAGCATCAAGTTTTGGGCATGTAGTGAACACATATCAGTGCTTGCAAGCAACACCGAAGACGAACACCGAGAAGCAACCCCCAAAGCAAAATGACCGTTACAATATTAGGAGTAAAGGGGCTCCCCTTACACTTGGGGAAGCACAAGAAAAGATGAGACTGTTGTTGAGGAAGGCTGATCCACCAGCCGCCCCAAAGAAAAAACACAAAACAAGTCCAAGAAGACAACGACGGACAAGAGTACGTCCATGAGCAACAAACTGCAGAACACTCCACTGAACAACATGAACATCAGTTCTACCCCGGACACCTTGGTGAGTCTACCACCTTTGGACTACAACATTGTAGATGACATGAAGAAAACTCGAGCGAACATCAATTTGTTCGAGTTAGCTAAGATCTAGAGTCAGTGAGACATCCTGCTATGCACATTGGGATAGACATCAACGAAAAACACAACCTCTACCAACAAGGGAGCAAGCACACCTCCCGGATCACTTTCCACTGTGCTAAACACACTCCGGATGGAAGAAGCAAACTCAGGTTGCCCTCCATTCCTACTCTCATTTGAAGTATTTAAATGCAATGTTCACAACTGCTTGGTTTATTCTGGCGCAACAGCCAACGTCATGTCGCTCTCCAATGCAAAAAAGATCAATGCACAATGGAGTGAGAGATCCGCGTGAATCATCCAACTTGATTAGACATCGGTACCAGCCACTGGTGAACTTCGAGACATGATCATCCGACTATCTCATCATGGTCAAGTCCACCAATGCATCAACATTGTCGTTGTGGACATACCAGAAGCATACGGTCTACTACTCAGCAGAGAGTGGTCTAGCAAGATGAACATATATTTTTCTATAGGCTGGTTGCACATGTGGCTTCCGTACAAGGGAAAATGCAATCAAATTCGGGTGTTATCTGAGAGGTATACGAAGCACAATGTCACTCCCCTCAATGATGAGAATAAATTGTTGGCCTTCGCAGAACTCATGTTTGGCAACTGCCTCCTGGAAACAAAGTTAGAGTGTTATCTTGTGTGGCTAGCTCCAACCCCACCAGACATGCAGTTGGAACTCCTTCCTTGCCAAAATGATGGTAATGAAACATGTATAGTACATTGTACCAATAGTAGCAGTAATAGTAGCAACAGTAGTAGCAGCAATACAAGCACGTCAAACAGTCCGTGTATAGACAAGTTGTGGACCATGTACTTCGATGGATCAAAGACGTGGGATGGCTCAGGAGCCAGATGTGTCTTGGTCGACCCATATAACAAGAAGCATTTGGTTTCAAGTCGCTTGGAGTTCGAGTGCACAAACAACATTGCTAAGTATGAAGCACTCATGTTGGGCTTGCAGAAATCCATCAGCCTCAACGTGGTCGCACTCAAAGTGGTATGTGCTTCAGAGATAGTGGTACGACAGGTACGTAACACCATTCATTGTTTGTCACCGCATCTCAAAAGTTACCAGCAAGAGGTATTGCGACTGATCTCTAACTTCCAATCATTTAACATCACTATTGTACCACGTACATGTAATGCAGCTGCCAATGCTCTGGAAAATGCAACTTCAAGAATGTCACCAATTAGGGATAGATTTACTATTGAAATTTTGTATAAACCATCTATCTCAGATAACATAACTAACTTACGCATGTTTAATGATGATCAACAAATACTGCATTTCATGGCCAACGTTGACGTCTTCAAAATTGATAGATGATGACAAGCACGAGCGCTCTCTGCAAGCAGAAGTTGGTAATAGGAAAGGCCACCTTACTATGAAGGGTGTGGCATCATTAGAAAAGCTTTATGACTTGAAATAATGTTTTCAGGGGCCGAGGAACAGCGAAACCCACAACTCCACCATGATGCAGAAACTGATCAACCTGGGAACATAACAAGATCTGAAGTTTGTTGATCTTGGTACATGTTGCACACAGCAAGAGCGGCAAGCCTTTGTCCTCCTGTTCAAACAATACCGAGATGTGTTCACGTGGACGTAAGATGATCTAAAAACGTGTGACACACAGATAATCCAACACATCATTTTGATCAAAGAAGGGGTCAAGCCATATCAACAGAAGCTAAGGAAAGTACACCCGTCACTTGAACCCCTCATACAAAAAGATCTTACCAAGTTGTTGTATGCATGGATCATATACAAAGTTCGTCATTCCACGTGGGTTCAAACCTTGTTCCAATATGCAAGAAGTCTGGGGAAATCCGCTTATGTGTTGATTTATGGAACATGAACCGTGCCTCAGACAAAGACAACTACCTTGTGCCGTTTATGGACCACATTCTGTAAATAGTATCTGGGGCACAGATGTTTTCCCCACTCGATGGTTTTTCAGGATACAATCAGTTTCTGGTAGCAGAACCTGACAAACTTAAGACTACATTACGTACCAAGTGGGGTACGTTCGCTTACAGACAAATGCCATTTGGGCTTGTAAATGCAAGCGCAACTTTTCAGTGCACCATGGACATCGCTTTTTGTGGACTCATCAGACAAATCGTAGTGGTATACCTCAATGATGTGACTGTGTTCTCAAGAAGACGTGAGGACCACATACGCCATCTGAAGAAAAATTTTAAGCGATGTCGAAAATACGAGATTTCCTTAAATCCCAAGAAGAGCATATTCATAGTGTATAATGGGAACCTTCTCGGACACATTGTTGCCAAAAGCAGGATCAAGGTGGATCCGAACCGGGTCCAGACTATTACACAGATCCCTCACCCAACCAACAAGAAATCCATGCAATCCTTCTTGGGCAAGATAAACTTCCTCCGGAAGTTCATCTCGGATTATGCGCAGATAGTCAAGCCCATGCAGGACATGATCAAGAAATATGCAGTCTACAGTTGGGGAAAGAGGGAAAAGTATGCATTCACCCATATCAAGCAGGCTATTGCAGAAGTGCCTGCACTCTACAACCCAGACTTCAAGAAAGATTTCCTGTTATACACCTTCACCTCCAATAATTCGCTCGTTGTAGTACTCACTCAAAGGGGTAAATGAATGATGAAATTCCCATCTCCTTCATGAGCGCAAGCATGCAGGGACTAGAACTCAACTACCCTGTCGCTGACAAGCAAGCATATGCAGTTTACAAGGCGGTGAAACACTTTAGGCCCTACTTGATGAAGAACCACTACATGGTCTACGTCCCTCACCCAACAGTCCGCACATTACTTGTACAACAAGAATTGGGTGAACGATGTGCGAACTAGATGACACGCTTGCAAGAGTATGATCTTGAAATCAAGCCATTTCACACGATCAAAGGACATGGGCTATACAGACTCATAGCCAAAGTAGTACATGCCTCGGAGAGTGAAGAAGAGCTCGCCGACTGGGAGCAGGAAGTTGAGTTGTATGATATAAGGTGAGCAGCACCCACTGAAGACGAAACCTCTTGGTACACAGATGTGTGCCAGTACCTTGAGCATGGCACCATACCCCCTCTCTTGTCCATCAGACAGAAGAGGGAATTACGCCTCAAATCTTTAGCATATCAATCAATGCACGAAGTGCTTTACAGGAAGCACAACAACAGAGTTTTACTCAGGTGCCTGGAGGCACATGAATCAGAGAAGGTATTACAAGATCTGCATGACGGACCCATCAGGGGTCACTTTGTGGGAAACATCACTGTACACAAAGTTATGCGAGTCGATTTCTACTGGCCCACATTATTCAAGGATGCACATGCTTATGCTTATTTTGTCAGCGATGCACCGACAGAACACAAAGGTCAGCAGCCCCACTACACCCTGTTCCAGTGACTAAACAGTTCCAACAATGGAGCCTGGACATCATTGGGGAAATCTTCCCACATTCATAAAAGCAACACCACTACATTTTAACAGCAACTAATTACTTCAAGCGGTGGACAGAAGCAATTACGCTCAAACAAGTGAATGACCAAAAGGTCATCAACTTCCTCCAGCAGAACATCATCTCACACTCCGGCGTTCCAGTATCACTTGTTTTTTATAATGCAACATACTTTTCGTCTTTGAAACTTTATGATTTTTCACTAGATAATGGTATTGTGCTGAAACACTCATCTGACTATTACCCACAAGGAAACGGTCTAGCAGAATCCACGAATAAAAACCTCATCCGCATAGTCAAAAAGATAATTTTCTCTAAGCAACAGAACTGGCATACCGCACTGACGAATGCATTATGGGCTAACTATGTAACACCAAATCCCTCTCTGAATACCTCACTGTACTTCCTGGTCTACGGTAAAGAATCCATCCTTCCACCTAATATCTACTTGCCTTCACTTCATCTATCCCAAGAATCTCAATGCAAGCCTTCCCAGCTAATTCAACGCAGGATGGATACTCTCCATAAGCTTTGTGAAGAAAGGATGAAAGCAAAAGAAAATTTCACACTCCTCCAGAATCATATCAAGAGATGGTTCGATAAGAAGTCTGCTGGGAAAGCTAACTTCAGTGTCAGTGACTTGGTTCTAAAATGGGATAAGTCCCATGAAGACAAAGGCAATCATACAAAGTTCCATTCCCTGTGGATTGGTTCGTACATAATCCATGAGAAACTTGGCCCACACACATACCATCTGCGATCACTTGACAGGAGGATTAAAAACCTTCCTATCAACGACCAAGATCTTAAGCATTACTTCTAGTAGGTCAGGCCGCGCCCCGTGCCATGTACATAGTCTGCTTGTTGCTTGTTGTTCTCATTTTGTTTGCCTTGCTTACTATCATTGTTTTCATTTGGTTTGCTTCACTTACTATTTTTGTTTTCATTTGTTTGAGTTGTTTAATACCTTACTATTTTGTTTCCGAAATAAGTGTTGCCATCTACTGAGTTTTGGCTTTTGAATGAGTATGTGGCTGAGATATGAAGAGACTTGTGACAGTGCAGCACTTGGCCAATCTTGCGTCTATCTTCTATGTGCTTGGTTATAACCTTCAGCTGATGAAGTCTTGACAGAAAATACGAGCCGTCTGCAAGGGAAGTTTTGGTCCAACCATGAACCTGTGTCCACAATAGGAAGCCCCATGCCTGTACTCAGCTTTATGCTCTATGTTCAAGCTCATCCAACTAGCAGAAACAAAGAAGGGGAAATCTAAATGAGCAAACCTATGTCAAAAGTCTTACATGCTTCTCTGAAGAAGCAACCTCTTCTTCTCTCAATAAGTCAGGATCCCTCTTCCCCCAAAAATAAATAAGTGCCTATGCACAGTCCTCTTGAAAAATTACAAAAGCGAAAGAAGAGAAAGGCTTCCTGCGCAGAGAGATGAAGCATGCAACTCCACCAGGGTACTGACCGGGCTCACTGGCAGTGGAGCAATGTGTGTGTTCCTGCGTGACTCCGTCAGGGTACTGTCCAGGCCTACTGGAAGCGAAGCAACACTAGAGATGAAAACTTATACTCTGAAAATATTCAATTCGTGAGCTAAACTACCCTTCCCAATTTCAAAACACTATGATCAAGCTGAACTTTTGATTGTGTTCAACTGAGTTGGCAAAAGGTGAACCATGTATGTCCATGGGGTAAGTGAGGAAACCAAAGTAACCCACATAGCGATTCAATACTCCCCGGAATACTAAGGCCCCGTGCTAACAATGAACCAAAATAGAGAAGTTGGAGTTCTACCAGTGTGTCGCCAAGTGTTGTAGCAGCTGCAACACCCTCCAAAATTTTGGTCAGCATCTAATTTCAGAGCCTCCTTTGAGAGTTTTACTTGATGACTGCACGCACTCAGGTTCACTCCATGAGCTCATGTGAGTCACTACACGCATTCAGGTTCACTCCGTGAGCTCGTGTGAGTCATTGCACGCACTCAGGTTCACTCCGTGAGCTCGTGTGAGTCTTCACACCTACCTTTCTTGATCATTCCACCAAAGCTTTTACATGTTGATGTCAATTTCATGCTTATGACCATGTTCTGGTCATACTCAAGGTCTTTGCTTCGTGTGTACACGTTGTGCTCGCTATGTAAACATCTGTCGTGCACACACACGGAGTCATATTCACTGTTGCGCAAGCGTCGTCGCGGTCATCCAACAATCAATCACAAGCTTTGCGCTTTTCTCTCACATCGTTGGTTAGTCATGTTGAGCATGCGTGTCTGAATGGTTTGAGTCATCTCGACGTCAAGTCATGTAAGTGTGTGTTTGCAAGATCATGTATGCACCTTTTCACTCGTTCACGCATTAAGTCATTTTGCTGAAGTTGTGACGACAGGATTCCCCTATGACAGCCAGACCTTCACCCCACCTGTTAGGTTCCTATACCAATAGGTGTCATATTTCATGATTGACTGTGGAAGTGCCAAATATGATCATCCTTTCCATGTTGCAAAGGTTCCATATTTTCAAAAAACCAAAAAAATTAAAAAAATGTAAAGAGGGTATGCCTTAAAAGAACAATCAAAGGGCAAAAAGAATGAATTGGTCAAGAAAACAAAGAAAATGAACCCCAAAGAAAAGACCAAGAAAGTGTGCTAGTCCAAAATGCCACTATTATCCTATTTTTTGCAAACAGGTTCAGAATGTGCAATCAGTGACTTCTGTCACACTTGATGGATGGCCAAACAGCTCAATCTTGGCGAGTCCATGTTTAAATTTCTTGTTGTAGAACTAGAGAATAAGATATGTTCCAACAGTTCAAGCTTGGCAGATCATTAGTTAGGTAGAGAAGCAAAGGGTGCTCAACAGTTAAATATGAGCCCCTGGAAGAGATAAGGGCAGACTTAGATAGGAGGACAGCTAAAAGAAAACAAAAGAGAAAAAGGGTTTGCTAGTTCAAATGCACCCAATCAAAGGAAGAAAAAATGTTAGGTGTATTAGGCTGGGTAAGCAGTTTGATGTTGCAGAAGCAAGTTTGTGATCAGTGTTGTCTTTCTGAATATGATTTATCTCATGAATATCATAAGTGAAATGGCACTTGTTTGGTCACAGTTCAGGTGGAGCATGACTAATTTCCCCTCTCATTTCGCCAAGAATACTTACTAACATCCCCTCAAGGACATTGGGATCTGCTCAATGGTCCTAGTTCATTTCATTTAATGAGAAATACTAAGTGGAATTTTGTGTTTACTTAGCCAAAACAAACCACATTTCTTGTGTAAAAATAATCATTCCATTTCCCTTTCATTTCCCTAAAAACCTAAGTTAATACCTTATAAACTTATCGTTTTCTATCCATAAAACCATATTAACACTTTAACTTTATTATATAGCTCCTATTTAAAGTTTTCCCTGCCCCTATTATACATAAAATAACATAAAAGTCCCTAAAAATCTAAATATCCCAACCCCCGGCTTAATATAGCCATATACCATAATGTTTCAGGAATTATAGGTTCACTTGGAACCTTATAATAACCCCTCCCCACGCATACAAACCTTGGGATTTAATTAACACTTGGTTGATTAAATAACCAACCCGCAACCCAAAATTGCAATACACTATAATACTTCGGAAAAACCTTACACAACGCTGAAATATTATGGCGGGTCCCATATATTACACCTCCGCTTGTTTAACATGCCGCCAACCGTCGGATCCGATCGCGCAGATCGAACGGCCCACATGCATATCGTGAGCCTTCATATGCCGAACGATAGCGTCCGGGGAATGGGTGGTATTTCTGCCATACACGGGACACGCGGCAGGCGCCCGGCGTGATCGCTACCCCCTCTGATAAAACCACTTTGGCCCAAAGGCAGTGCGAGGGCCAAACCGCTTACCACCTATGCCCCCGCCCCACTGACGTCACCCGCTCGCCACCCTTACATCATCGGACATGTCATCCGCCACCCCGCCTCTGTACCATCCACCGTGTCCACCACGTCACTGCCAAGTGGGCCTCCGTACCCCCCGCTATACGACAAAATCATGACTTCGTGCTGACGTCACCCGACCTAAGCGTGCCAAAAACCCGCCAAAATCAAAATTTTGTCAAAAAGCCGTTAAAACGTCGTTTTTGTCCATTTCACTTTGTTTGTTCTGCACGATATTTGCATGGTTTTCAACGACCAAAACGCCATTTTCGCTGCACAGTCCACCACCCAGGGAAATCAACTCTGCTGCTCAGTTCCTCAGCTTGGTCTGCCACCCACATTGTGCACCAGGCGTCCATAAAACAGGTATTTACCTGAATTCTTCTCCCAAACCCTGTTTCTCCAAATTTTTCTCCAAAAATTGCCCATAGAACCAAATTTCGAATTAAAAACACAGTGCTACCCCCGAACCTATGCTTCTAATCCTCTGTTCGACCCATTTTTTCCAAAGAAAACCTGTGAACTGTGTTTCCCTCTGCAAATTCGTCCATCGAGCTAAAATTAAGCTTATTTTGGCCTGCAATTCCCGCAGAAAGCCCCTGAAACTGATATTTTACCTACTGTTGCTATGAAAGCTCAAAATTTTAAATTAAATAATCGCATAAGATTGAAGAATGGAACCTCCAGTGGCCCTCAATGTTGCCCCTTTGAATGCACCACACAAGGAGTTGGAATGGTTGCCCTTAGCTTATAGGGACTTCCAAATACAAGACCTAATGGGTATCAAAAACCATCTACAAACATTTTGTGAAATTAGAAACAGCTACCTAAACAAGACTGACCTCTATGGCATATGGGAGTCCAACCTGCCCATATATTATCTTCCATCAGTCAATGTATTTCCAGATATAATCCAATTGTGTTGTGCTAACTATGAGCCTACTCAAAGAGTTGTCATGTCCCCAAATGGCACTGTCCTATTCTATATCACTCCTGACTCAATCAATGAGATGTTGCATTTCAAGCCTAATCAGCCTCTGGCTCCTCTGTCTATGAAACATTTGTTGGACCAAGGCTCCAAACTATCCTCTGCAGAAATAGGCCGAATTTCCAAGTTATTCATGAGCCCAGACTCCCAGCCCAGAGACTCACCTCCTTTTCACCAGGTCTATTTCAATGAATTTGGGAGAACTGTTATTGACATGATATCCTATGTCTTGGGTTTTAGAATGAGTGAGTATGTTGATGAAACCATTCTAGCTGTGATGTCCATATTCATTCCAAGGCACCCTCCTGCCATCAAGTTTGACTTTGCTACCTTCATTAGCAACAAAATCCATGAACAATTCATGAGCTTAAATAGAGAAGGGGTTTTCAAGTATACAACCTATATATATCATCTGTTCTTATACTATCAAACAGATAGATTTTATTTCCCTGTCAAGAAATTAGATGCAAAAGGAGAAAGGAGATCTGTCATATTTTGGACCCCAGTCTTCCATATAGTCCATAATTCTCCTTTTACTTATTGTGAGTTCATTTACCTATTCAAATATCCAGTCTCATCTCTGTTGATGAGAAGTCCCCCTCACAGTCTCTCAGCTGAAATGAAGAAAATCTTGCGGTTGTCCAAAAGCTATAAAATAGGTGACTGGTACTTTTACGAAAATCACACAGAGATCAGGATTTATGGCTGTGAATTGTGCCCCTACAAGCTGCCAAGATATGTGCCTATGAGATTGTTTACCCTTGAATACTTTAAGCAATTTATTAGCTCAGATTTGACTCATTTTTATGAAGCCAAGAAAAAGGCTCAGCTGAAGCTAAGAAACCAACTAGGCCCCCTCATTATTAACAAAAAGGAAGGGTGGAAGGATGCTGAAAAGATATTAGGTGAGCAACTCAAACTAAAAAGGAGCTTTTGGTGGGTACCCTATGACCCAAAAGGATTTATCAATGATAGAAAGACAAAATATAGGCTATCGGGCTATGAACATTGTAGAATTCCTGATATAGAACAATATGCTAACCAAGATGAATGAGAAGGTACATTGGTAGAACAGATTACTGAGGAAGAGAAAATGGAGCAGGCAATGAAAGACCTTGAAAAAACTCTTGCCCTGGACTCTTTTGGACAGGTCTCTTTCAAATTGCCTCAACACATTGGAGCGGGTACATCAACTGCTACAACTTCACAGCAGCCTGCCCAACAAGATACTCCTCCTGCAGGCACATCCAAAGGCAAAGCAGTGATGCATTTAGAACAACAAAAAGTCACAGATCAGCCTACATCATCACAGCAGTAAGGCCAAGGGAAAATTCCTCCTGCCCAGACCAATGCACCAGAGATACCAACATTACAGACTCCTCTCAATGAGGAGAAGGGCGGGAAAAGGGACCGGGAAGAGGCCACACCCATAAGTGGGCCAGCAGAACAACCAGAAGCAAAGAGGCAGAGAGTGGATCCTTTACCTGAAGAGGAAGTTATTGAAGAGATCATTGAAAGCCCAATAAGTGAAAGGGCAACCAGCCCACTGACTTCCCCAGTGACAGAATCACCTACCAGTTCTTATGGACAGCAATTTGGAAAACAACCTATTATGGAAATTTCATCAGCACGGGCACAAAGCAAACAAAGTTCCGATATTAAGAGGCCATTCATGGAGATCAAGGCACAAAATGAGCCAATAAGGATGCAGCTCTACGATCAGTTCCTCAAAATGACTCCTGCCAAACAGCAGAGATTGATGTCTGCCTATGATATCAAGGGAAATTGATCTTGAGTCATTTCAAGCCCAAAGTTCAGCAGCCACAATCAGCTGTTGATTATATTAGAACAAATCTGGAGGCTCTGGCCAAAGACATTCACCCTTTGGACCAGGTTGAGCTGCACAAACAAACCAGTGAAATGGTTTATTCCACTTTAGCAGATAAAGCCATACTAGCTCAGCAATTGCAGAATTCACTAAACAATACATCTGCTCAATTAGAGTTGGAAAAGGTATCTTCTTTGGCTAAGGACAACAGTATAAATTCCTTGGAAGAAATCATCATTGAACTGGGACACAATCCCAAGGATCCCAAGGCAATAAAAGCACTGATAAAGAAAAAGGAGGATGACATAGCTGCCCTCAAGAAACAGTTAAAACTGCCAGTTACTATGCATCCGCGGGCCATAGAGATGGTGAAAGAAAAAGAAGAAGAAGATATGATGGAGCTGTTAATAAAAATGAATCAAAGGCTAAGTGAAACAGAGCAGGCTTTGGAGAAATAATTGCAGGAAAAACAGGGAGAGTTGGCCTCTCAGCCAGCTCAAACAGCCCCAATAGCTACAACTGCTCCTCCTACAGCAACAACAGCAGTCCATTCCACTGCCCCAGCATCGACAATAGGTACATCAGCCACAGATACTTCAGCAGCAACAACAACAGCAGTGCCAGATACCAACATGTGCATGGAAAAGATAATGGAGGAAATAAAGGCCTTAGAACTCCAAATGGCAAAGCTAAAGGAAGCCAAAGAAAAACTAGCCAAGTTGGAGGTAAGCTATGATAAATCAAAAATAATTGTGGCTGAGAAAACAAAAGAGGTAAAGGCCCTGGAAAATAAGGTAAAATCTTTGGAGAAAGATCTGACTCTTCATAAAACTCTGTCTGAAATCAAAACAATTTTGTGGACTAAGATTGGCCAGTCCATCACTCATCAATGGAGATCAATACAGACCATCCATGAGAAAATTGAATTGATAGAAATAGCCCGAGTGGAGATTCAAAAGGCTAAAGCACTATTAAGAAACATGCCCGAGCAGGCCAATAGACTAATTCATTTTTTGAATACTCATACTAGAGAACAACTAGCGGCTCTAGATATGGGAGACAGAACATGTACAATTTTGACAATTAAAAAGGTGTTGACTATGAAGAATTTTGAGCAAAATCTGGAGAGAAAATGTCAAGAAATGCAGGTAGAAATAAATGCTTTTACAGAAAATTTTACAGCCTTGCAGTAAAGGGGTCTACCTAGTTTGTTAACCAGCAATCAGAGGCTGTTGACACATGAACAATATGCTCACAGGGTGAATACATATGTTTCCAATCAGATCACAGCATCATCAAGCACTTAAGAAGACATAGTGCCTCCCTCTAGACAAAGCTTATATGACAAGTTGGAAAATCTGTTCTATATCGAGCATGAAATAACACATATTTTTGAAGTCCAACCCGATTTCTACATGTATACTGAAGCTGATGAAATATTGATAAAACTACAAAGACACCAGTTGCCAACAGACCAATGGTGGCAGGGCATGTTGGAGGTTTTACCAAGGTAGTTTTGGTTCTCTTTCTTTTTTATCATCTGCATTTAAACAAATTTAATGCACATGCCACCTATCAGAAAAATGAAAACAACAGAGAAAGGAATTCATGCCAAAACGCATTAAAGCAAAATCAGGCACAGATGACAGGGCCGTGACAGCAACGTAGGAATGCAAATTGAAGAGACAGCTACCAGCCAACTTGTTGAGTCAAAAAGTCAAGTATAGCAGACCACCTAAGGCAGCCAGTACAGCGGAAGTTACTCCTACATTCATTGCACTCTGTTTTCAATGTCATTTATTGCCTTTGAAGAAGTAGATGGATAAATTTATTGCTTGATATTTTCCCTATGAGATATTTTGTAACTCTTTTTGTATAAATACCTCCCCTAGAGATGTATTGGGGGTTGGTTGGTGAATATCATTCTGGACCTGTGCTGTACATTTTGAGAACTCTTCTGAATAAAGATTGCTGGAATGCTTTGCTGATGAACTTGTTGGTTGTGGAATTAATGGCAGAAGAATATGTTACAGAATTCTTGTGTTACCTCATGGATCAATAAGTCTTTTAACTCTTGTTTTACTGTTCCTGTGTTTTATATATCATCTATATATCATGTTCTAAATTGCAGGAAAAAAGAATAGCCCAGAATTTACTTTGATGTACTCTGTGTTCAATTCCTATCATTTTATATTTTTTCTACAGGACTAGCATAGGCAGGATTTCTTGACTGCTCCTGTCTCCCTGGTTCTTACACCCAGAATACAATTAAGGAATCCTTAACTACTCCTTAGTATTATTTACTCATTTTCCCTATGTTAGCATAATGAAAGATTCTTAATTGCCTTTCATTCCCTGACTCCATTTCCTCTTATTCCAGCTTGAAGATTGTTCCATGTTTAATTATCTTGCTCTGTAGTTCCTCCTTTCGCCAAAGAAACCATACCCAGAAGTTTATTTTCATTTGACTCCATTAACCCAATGGTCTAAACTTCTTATACTTTGCAGCCCTGTTTTATTGAATGTCACCTTCCAAACACCAAACAAATACTTGCACTTCATAACTAGCCTAACATACAACAAAACAAAGCTAAATCACAAAAAGGGAGCCCTCTCTGGTTGCAGATTGGCTAGAATCTGCAGCTAAAAGACTGGTTAGTGGTTACCTCGGTCGTATTCCCTTTTCCACTGCTTTTGGGGAACAACCTGAGTGATAACATCATTGGCGACTCCACTGGGGAACTGAATGACTGTGTTTGTTACTGCTGTCTATTTTCTAAAGCTACAAATGGAGCCTAAAGTTAGCCAGGCAGCCTTTGAGACTGTTTTTGCTTTGGATTTACAGGAGTAAATAAAAGTTGCTTCAGTCTATCTCCAGTATAGCTTTAGGCTTTAAACAGCTGTCCCAAAAATTTGATCAGTTTCCTCTTATTTTGAAAAGATCTTTAGGAAAATTCAAGACTGTTACAATTTATGTTTTCCTAGAAAGATATTGTCAAAAGCATCATTCTTCAAATATCTCCAGAAAATACCAAAAACAGAGTTAGAAGCTGGCTCCAAAGAAGAAAACTCGTTACACTAGATCAAATCCGGATCCCAATCCTCCAGCTATTTTTGAAAATCCTAACTTGATCCCTAAAAATCTTAAAAGACAAGAAAATCTAGAAAATTCTGCTTATTTAAATCTTGATATACTTCAGCAAAACCTTACCCAATCACCTCCTAGAAAATCAGCAGTCCTCTCTACTCTTGCTGCAGCTTCTTCTAGTTCACCGCCGTCACTTCAAAGCACCTCTTCCACTCCTCCATCCACTCCGTTTATCTCAGTTGTTATCCCTGTGTTTCCAGCTGTACCATTTATACCTGTAAATATGGCAAACCGATATGCTCCCCTGCAATTGCCTGAAAATCCAGGGGCTATGCCCAAGATTATCAAAGAAAAATTACATATTTTGATGGCACTGGCTCCTACACAGCCCAGCAACACACTAAGAAAATGATGGACTACTTTGAGAATTATGAAATTGATGACAATGATGTCAGGATGAAAATTTTTGTCCAAAGCTTAACCGGTGATGTAAAGACCTGGTTCAAGGCACTTGCTGCAAATACAATTACTGATCCAGATTCCCTTTATCAAACCTTTTTGAACAGATGGGAGAAGAAGGACCCATTACATATCTTGTCCGAATATGAAAGCTTGAAAAGAGGCCCACAAGAAACTGTCCAAGACCACTGTGCTAGATTCAATAACGTGTACAATGCTATCCCTCAAAACCTTAGACCTCCACCAGACTTGGCCTTGATCAAATTCCCCGATGGATTTGACTCTGACATGGCATATCAGCTAAGGGAAAGAGCTCCTGCCAGCTTAGAAGACATGCAGAGCATAACTGTTAGTGTAGAGGCCAATCTGATCTCTAAAAGCGCTCGAGCTAGAGCTGAAAGAAGGACTACTTTCAAGGAAGAGCCTTCTGCATTTGAGCAAAAACTAGATGCAATCATCAAAAGAATGGATATATTGGGTGATAGAGTGGAAACCATTGAAATAAAATCCTCTTGGAAAGGTCAGCCAAGTAACACCACTAGAAATCCAAACTTTAGAAAAAATCAAAATCCTAACACCGGGAAGGCTGGCCCTGATCAAAATATTAGACCTCCATTTCAAGAGAACTATGTCGAAGCTTCAACCTCTAGTGAGCCAACAGAGGATACACAAATCAACCTAATAGGTCTGAGTAGCGAACAACAAATCTTTTTAACCCAAGATGACCAAGAAGCTCATAATTTCAACCAATTTCAAATCAAATCCAGAGAATCATTTGATTTCAGAGAAGGATATGATGCAGCTGTCTATGAGGTTCATAAACAATACAAATTGAAAAGCAGAACGGTAGATGTTCCTGAACCTAGCAAGCTAAAAGATACCAAGCAGCCTAAGAAAGCAAAGGATAAAACTGCCCTGACAGAGCTCCCTGCTAAAACAGACCTCAACCCAAAGGAACCTACGATTGAGGATATATCAGACTTGCAGCCATCAAGTGACCAGCCATACACATCATCTCCTCCAAAAAAGAATGCAAACAGCTCTTCTGAAAATAATTTCAAAGCAGATTTAGTACATAACAGCAATCATGATGAAGAAAAAACCACGGAAAACACAGCAGAAAAGGAAAACCTTGCTGCCCGGAATATAAAAATTCAAGTGGAAAAACCTTTCAACCTAGAAACTAAAATTGGCAAATTAAAAATAGCCATTCCACTGTCTGAATTAGCTAAACATGAGGTTTATAGGGAACAAATCAGCAGGTCACTTCAAATATCAGAGAGTAGAAATGCAGTCAATGTTTTAGATGACCAACCAGAACTAATTTTTGGTCCTGAGGTAAATGGTAAAACAGTAGATGGAGGAGTCCCTCCATTCTATGTGAGCTTAAACATTCATAACAAAGTGCTGCATAATGTAATGTTTGGTTCAGGAGCTTCCCATAACCTAATGCCTAAGCCTGTGATGGAAATATTGGACCTAGATATCACAAGGCCATACAAAGATTTGTTTTCATTTGATTCCAGCCAGGTCTGGTGTCTAGGCCTAATCAAAGATTTGTGTGCATCTCTAGTGCAATACTCTACCAAGACTATTCTAATGGATGTAGTGGTAGCTGATATCCAACCAAAGTATGGAATGCTTTTATCCAGATCTTGGGGTGCAAAACTCCAAGGATCTTTGCAGCTAGATATGCCTTATGCCACCATTTCAGTCTTTGGCCAGCCAAAGAGATTGTACCAGGAAACATTGATGAAATATGTGGTCAGCAGTCAGGAGAAGCCCTAAAACTTCCCCATTTATTCCATGCATTTTGATGTGGATTCCTTTATCTTATACAATGTTGAAATGTGCCCCAAAACTGATGACAAACTTCTAGAATCAGCACAAGCAAGAAGCATAAATGAACAATCCACTCCTCAAGATCCAAAAGTTGTTGAAGTGATTGATGTAACAGATAAACAAGTCAAACCATATGACTCACAAAATCCAAATCTACCCACCAAGACAGTTTCTAAAACTCCTCATCCTAGTGGTAATCAAGAAATCCTATGGTACTTAGAGTTTGATGGGTCAGTAAATAAATTAGGAGCAGGGGCAGGGATTTGGATACACAATATGCAAAATGATCATGCTGAAAGACATGCATATAGGCTGAATTTTATATGTACAAACAATATGGCCGAATATGAAGCCCTTTTGCCGGGACTCAAACTGATTAGAAGTCTAGGGGCGACTAAGATTTCAATTCTAGGAGACTCAGATTTGATTATCCAACAGATAAAGGGAAACTTTGTTACAAATGATCTTAGGCTAAGAGCTTACAGAGGGGCAGCAATGGCAATACTCAATAGCTTTCTAGAGTCTCAGCTCACCAAAATTTCGAGAAAACACAATTTACATGCTCATAGTTTGGCAACTTTTGCCAGCACTTGCAAGCTGCCATTTGAGCTTAACCACCACTTCACTGCTGAAATTAAACACAGACCTGTTGTTCCAGACAATGTCAAAAGTTGGCAAGTGTTTGAAAATGACACAAATTAATAATTTCTTGACTTTGAAAGAGGAATTTTTAAGCACAAACATAGACACAAGCACCATTTATGATGAACAACAAACAAACAAAATTGAGAAGAATATATCAGCTGAAATAGCAAATCACATTTTGCATCCCACAATCTTTACTAGCAAAAATTTACAAGAACTGAAACAAATGGACCTTGATGAAACTGCTGAGGGAGAATCTGAAGTAATTGAGTTGAAGGATAATTTTTTGCCCACAGGCTTGACTCCTTTGGAAGATATTTTTGATTCAAATGATATACCAAGAAAGCCAAAAATGCAGCCTTTAAATGCAGAAATTGAGGAATGTAATATAGGAACTGCACAAAATCCTAAGATGGTGAAATTGTCTAAAACCTTGCCTCCAAATCAAAAACTGAAATACATTGAGTTGTTTAAAGAGTTTCAAGATGTCTTTGCATGGAGCTATGAGGACCTCAAGTCCTATGATACTTCGGTCATCCAACACACAATACCTTTAAAAGAAAATCAAAAGCCTTTTAAACAAAAACTTAGAAGGGTTAATCCAGTCCTCCTTCCTCTCATTGAAAAGGAAGTCAAAATAATGTACCCACCAGAAAGAAAACCGGAGAGATAAGACTGTGCGTTGACTTAAGAAACCTGAATAAAGTTTCTCTCAAAGATCACTATCCCTTACCTAAGATGGAACACATTTTGCAAAGGGTAGTGGGAGCTTCTAGGATCTCACTGTTAGATGGATTCTCAGGATTTAATCAAATCTTAGTTCACCCGGATGATCAAGATAAAACTGCCTTTACAACACCTTGGGGAACCTTCAAATATGTAAAAATGCCTTTTGGACTTAAAAATGTAGGGGCCACATTTCAACGAGCAATGGACATAGCCTTTGCAAAAGAGATTCATGATTTCCTAGTCATATATCTTAATGACCTCACTGCTTTTTCAAAATCAGATCAAGAACATTTAAAACATCTCAGACAAGTGTTCCTAATTTGTAGAAAATATGGCATATCATTGAACCCAAAGAAATCATTGTTTGGCTTAGAAGAAGGCAAGCTCTTAGGTCATATAATTTCAAAAGATGGCATTAGAATCAACCCGGAAAGAATACAAGCTATCTTCCAAGTGCCTCATCCAAGAAACATCAAAGAATTGCAAGCTTTTCTAGGAAAGATCAATTTCCTAAGAAGATTCATACCCAACTTGGCTGAACTAATAAGATTGTTGAATAACATGCTGAAGAAAGATTCCAAAGTCAAATGGACAATAGAAGCTAAGAAAGCCTTTGAGGAAATTAAAATAGCTTTGACTAAAACACCGGTCCTCACAAGCCCAAAGTTTGATAGAGACTTCATAGTCTTTTCCTTTGCATCTCGGCATACTATTGCTATTGTCATATTGCAAAAGGATGATCGAGGATGTGAGAAGCCCATTGCTTTTTTCAGCAAAGCACTTAGAGATGCACCACTCAAATATCAAATCATGGAAAAACAAGCTTATGCCCTTGTAAAGGCCATCAAGGATTTCAGAGTTTATATTTTGTACTCTCATGTGATAGCTTATGTCCCAAATGCCGTGGTCAAAGACATTCTAACTTAAGAAGGAATTGAAGGAAAAAGAGGCAAATGGATAGCTAACGTTTTGGAATATGACCTTGAAATTAAGCCAAGAAATTTGATAAAAGGACAAGGTTTAGCTAAATTGATGACTGAAACCAATTTTCAAGCCCCTGACATCAATGAACTGGATAACAAGCAGGAGATGGCGACTCCATAGATCAATCAAGCCTTCTTACAATCACCTTGGTATGCTGATATAATTTATGTATTGTTAAACCTGCAAGCTCCTCTAGGGTTATCCAGAACTACAAAGAGATTCTTGAAAATGAAAGCTTCAAAGTTTTGTATAGTAGACAATGTTTTATTTTGGAAAAATCACGAAGGTATTTTGCTGAATTGCCTAACACAGGATGAAACTGACAAAGTACTCAAGGAATTTTATGCAGGGGACTGTGGTGGACATTTGTATTGGAAGTCAACAGCTGATAAAATCTTAAGAGCTAGGTTTTATTGGCCCTCCCTGTTTGCTGATGTAAAGAAATTTGTGGTTTCTTGCCATAAATGTCAAATCTTTGAAGGCAAGAGAAAGTTGTTACCTTTACCCCTAAAACCCATTTCCACTGAGAAACCATTTCAACAATGGGGTTTAGATTTCATTGGAGAAATTCACCCTTCCTCTTCTGGCCAGCATAAGTGGATTTTAACTGCCATAGATTACTTCACCAAATGGATAGAGGCCATCCCTTGTAGGCAAGCCAATGACTCAATCATCATGCAATTTTTAAAGACCAATATCCTATCTAGATTTGGCTATCCGGAGAAGATAATAACTGACAATGCTGCTGCCTTTAAATCTAAAAGAATGATCAATTTTTGCCACAAATACCATATTACCTTGGGCCACTCCACAGCCTATTACCCTCAAGGTAATGGTATATCTGAGTCATCCAATAAAAGCTTGATCAACATCATAAAGAAAGTATTGGAGGAAAATAATAAGAATTGGCACAAAAAGTTGGTTAATGCGCTTTGGGCAGACAGGTTAACCACAAAGAGGTCAATTGGAACAAGCCCCTATGAGTTGGTTTATGTCATGGAGGCAGTATTCCCTTCATCTTTGGGAATCCCTGTGATAAAATTATTGTAAGAAATACAGGCAGAACCCAATGATATTCAGAGAAGAATCAATCAAACAATTCATTTACAACAGACCAGAGAAGAAGTGTATCACAAATCTTAGGTCCTACAAGAGAAACTGAAGAAGATTTTTGACAAAAGGACAAAGGCAGAAGATTTTTTCATAGGAGACAAAGTGTTGAAGTGGGATTCCATAAGGGAAGATAAAGGAAAACATGGCAAATTTGATTTCCTATGGAAAGGACATTTTGCTATTCATGTTGTACAAGGAAAAAACACCTATTTTTTGATAAGCCTAGATGGTACAGAAGCAGAGGATGGGCCAGTCAATGGGCAGATGCTCAAGAATTATTTTGATCCACTTTGATTGAGATAACAGGACTGTATTTTGTACATAATAGTGTCTATTTTCAGCAGTTTATTACAGCAATAAGAATGGGAATAAGATGCAGCAAATTTTGAGGAAAAGATCAAGAAATTGTGTCTCCTTTCTGTTATATTTTGAGTTTATCAGAAGAAATCAAGAAGAAGACTTGGGAGCTATAAAAATGATGACAAATACTCAGACAAACTAGCAAAGGCCGAGCCGTAATTATGTTCAAATCGGCTCATGAGAAATGTATATGTGCCACAAAGATACAGTTTGTTGGTTTACAGCAAAAGGAAATTTTAGATTACAGCAAGAGTTGAATATAAGGCCATTTGACCTGCTGTTCTTGGCGTTTCATCTGGAAAAGCCATCCCCAAGTGGAGCCACTGTTAGGTTCCTATACCAATAGGTGTCATATTTCATGATTGACAATGGAAGTGCCAAATATGATCATCCTTTCCATGCTGCAAAGGTTCCATATTTTCAAAAAACCAAAAAATTTAAAAAAATGTAAAGAGGGTATGCCTTAAAAGAACAATCAAAGGGCAAAAAGAATGAATTGGTCAAGAAAACAAAGAAAATGAACCCCAAAGAAAAAACCAGGAAAGTGCGCTAGTCCAAAATGCCACTACTATCCTATTTTTTGCAAACAGGTTCAGAATGTGCAATCAGTGACTTCTGTCACACTTGATGGATGGCCAAACAGCTCAATCTTGGCCAGTCCATGTTTAAATTTCTTGTTGTAGAACTTGAGAATAAGATCTATTCCAACATTTCAAGCTTGGCAGATCATTAGTTAGGTAGAGAAGCAAAGGGTGCTCAACAGTTAAATCTGAGCCCCTGGAAGAGATAAGGGCATACTTAGATAGGAGGACAGCTAAAAGAAAACAAAAGAGAAAAAGGGTTTGCTAGTTCAAATGCACCCAATCAAAGGAAGAAAAAATGTTAGGTATATTAGGCTAGGTAAGCAGTTTGATGTTGCAGAAGCAAGTTTGTGATCAGTGTTGTCTTTTTTAATATGATTTATCTCATGAATATCATAAGTGCAATGGCACTTGTTTGGTCACAGTTCAGGTGGAGCATGACTAATTTCCCCTCTCATTTCCCCAAGAACACTTACTAACATCCCCTCAAAGACATTGGAATTTGCTCAATGGTCCTAGTTCATTTCATTTTATGATAAATACTAAGTGGAATTCTGTGCTTGCTTAGCCAAAACAAGCCACATTTCTTGTGTAAAAATAATCATTCCATTTCCCTTTCATTTCCCTAAAAACCTAAGTTATTACCTTATAAACTTAGCGTTTTCTATCCATAAAACCATATTAGCACTTTAACTTTATTATATAGCCCCTATTTAAAGTTTTCCCCGCCCCTATTATACATAAAATAACATAAAAGTCCCTTAAAATCTAAATATCCCAACCCCTGGTTTAATATAGCCATATACCATAATGTTTTGGGAATTATAGGTTCACTTGGAACCTTATAATAACCCCTCCCCGCGCATACAAACCTTGGGATTTAATTAACACTTGGTTGATTAAATAACCAACCCGCAACCCAAAATTGCAATACACTTTAATACTTTGCAAAAACCTTACACAATGCTGAAATATTATGGCGGGTCCCATATATTACACCTCCGCATGTTTAACATGCCCAGCCGTCGGATCCGATCCCCCAGATCGGACGGCCCACATGCATATCGCGAGCCTTCATATGCGTCCGGGGAATGGGCGTTATTTCCGCCGTACACGTGACACACGGTAGGCGCCCAGCGTGATGCCCCCTATGACAAAACCACTTTGGCCAAAAGACGGTGCGGGGGCCAAACCACTTACCACCTATGCCCCCACCCCACTGACGTCACCCGCTCGCCACCCTTACGTCATCAGACACATCATCTGCCACCCCGCCTCTGTACCATCCACCGTGTCTGCCACGTCACTGCCAAGTCGGCCTCCGTACCCCCTGCTATACGACAAAATCATGACGTTGTGCTGACATCACCCGACCTAACCGCGCCAAAAACCCACCAAAACCAAAAATTTTGTCAAAAAGCCGTTAAAACGTCGTTTTTGTCCATTTCACTTTGTTTGTTCTATGCGATATTTGCATGGTTTTCAATGACCAAAACGCCATTTTCGTTGCACAGTCCACCACCCAGGGAACTCAACTCCACTGCTCGGTCCCTCAGCTCGGTTTTCCACCCACATTGTGCACCAGGCGTCCATAAAACAGGTATTTACCTGAATTCTTCTCCCAAACCCTGTTTTTCTAAGTTTTTTCTCCAAAAATTGCCCATAGAACCAAATTTTGAATTAAAAACACAATGTTGCCCCCAAACCTCTGATTATTAACCTTTGTTCGGCCCATTTTTTCCAAAGAAAACCTGTGAACTGTGTTTCCCTCTGCAAATTCGTCCATCGAGCTGAAATTAAGCTTATTTCGGCCTGCAATTCCCGCAGAAAGCCCTTGAAACTGATATTTTACCTACTGTTGTTGTGAAAGCTCAAAATTTTAAATTAAAATAATCACATAAGATTGAAGAATGGAACCTCCAGTGGCCCTCAATGTTGCCCCTTTGGATGCACCACACAAGGAGCTGGAATGGTTGCCCTTAGCTGATAGGGACTTCCAAATACAAGACCTAATGGGTATCAAAAACCATCTGCAAACATTTTGTGAAATTAGAAATAGCTACCTAAACAAGACTGACCTCTATGGCATATGGGAGTCCAACCTGCCCATATATTATCTTCCATCAGTCAATGTATTTCCAGATATAATCCGATTGTATTGTGCTAACTATGAGCCTACTCAAAGAGCTGTCATGTCCCCAAATGGCACTGTCCTATTCTATATCACTCCTGACTCAATCAATGAGATGTTGCATTTCAAGCCTAATCAGCCTCTGGCTCCTCTGTCTATAAAACATTTGTTGGACCAAGGCTCCAAACTATCCTCTGCAGAAATAGGCCGAATTGCCAAGTTATTCATGAGCCCAGACTCCCAGACCAGAGACTCACCTCCTTTTCACCAGGTCTATTTCAATGAAGTTGGGAGAATTGTTATTGACATGATATCCTATGTCCTAGGTTTTAGAACGAGTGACTATGTTGATGAAACCATTCTAGCCGTAATGTCCATATTCATTCCAGGGCACCCTCCTACCATCAAGTTTGACTTTGCTACCTTCATTAGCAACAAAATCCATGAACAATTCATGAGCTTAAATAGAGAAGGGGTTTCAAGTATACAGCCTATATATATCATTTGTTCTTATACTATCAAACAGATAGTTTTCAGTTCCCTGTCAAGAAATTAGATGCAAAAGGAGTAAGGAGATCTGTCATATTTTGGACCCCAGTCTTCCATATAGTCCATAATTCTCCTTTTACTTATTGTGAGTTCATTAACCTATTCATATATCCAGTCTCATCTCTGCTGATGAGAAGTCCCCCTCCCAGACTCTCAGCTGAAATGAAGAAAATCTTGGAGCTGTCCAAAAGCTATAAAATAGGTGACTGGTACTTTTACGAAAATCACACAGAGATCAGGATTTATGGCTGTGAATTGTGCCCCTACAAGCTGCCAAGATATGTGCCTATGAGATTGTTTGCCCTTGAATACTTTAGGAAATTTATTAGCTCAGGTTTGACTCATTTTTATGAAGCCAAGAAAAAGGCTCAGCTGAAGCTAAGAAACCAACTAGGCCCCCTCATTATTAACAAAAAGGAAGGGTGGAAGGATGCTGAAAAGATATTAGGTGAGCAACTCAAACTAAAAAGGAGCTTTTGGTGGGTACCCTATGACCCAAAAGGATTTATCAATGATAGAAAGACAAAATATAGGCTATCGGGCTATGAACATTGTAGAATTCCTGATATAGAACAATATGCTAACCAAGATGAATGAGAAGGTACATTGGTAGAACAGATTACTGAGGAAGAGAAAATGGAGCAGGCAATGAAAGACCTTGAAAAAACTCTTGCCCTGGACTCTTTTGGACAGGTCTCTTTCAAATTGCCTCAACACATTGGAGCGGGTACATCAACTGCTACAACTTCACAGCAGCCTGCCCAACAAGATACTCCTCCTGCAGGCACATCCAAAGGCAAAGCAGTGATGCATTTAGAACAACAAAAAGTCACAGATCAGCCTACATCATCACAGCAGTAAGGCCAAGGGAAAATTCCTCCTGCCCAGACCAATGCACCAGAGATACCAACATTACAGACTCCTCTCAATGAGGAGAAGGGCAAGAAAAGGGACCGAGAAGAGGCCACGCCCATAAGTGGGCTAGCAGAACAACCAGAAGCAAAGAGGCAGAGAGTGGATCCTCTACCTGAAGAGGAAGTTATTGAAGAGATCATTGAAAGCCCAAGAAGTGAAAGGGCAGCCAGCCCACTGACTTCCCCAGTGATAGAATCACCTACCAGTTCTTATGGACAACAATTTGGAAAACAACCTATTATGGAAATTTCATCAGCACGGGCACAAAGCAGATAAAGTTCCAATATTAAGAGGCCATTCATGGAGATCAAGGTACAAAATGAGCCAATAAGGATGCATCTCTACGATCGGTTCCTCAAAATGACTCCTGCCAAACAACAGAGATTGATGTCTGCCTATGATATCAAGGAAGGGAAATTGATCTTGAGTCATTTCAAGCCCACAGTGCAGCAGCCACAGTCAGCTGCCGATTATATTAGAACAAATCTGGAGGCTCTGGCCAAAGACATTCACCCTTTGGACTAGGTTGAGCTGCACAAACAAACCGGTGAAATGGTTTATTCCACTTTAGCAGATAAAGCCATACTAGCTCAGCAATTGCAGAATTCACTAAACAATACATCTGCTCAATTAGAGTTGGAAAAGGTATCTTCTTTGGCTAATTACAACAGGATAAAATCCTTGGAAGAAATTATCATTGAACTGGGACACAATCCTAAGGATCCCAAGGCAATAAAAGCACTGATAAAGAAGGAGGATGACATAGTTGCCCTCAAGAAACAGTTAAAACTGCCAGTTACTATGTATCCGCAGGCCATAGAGATGGTGAAAGAAAAAGAAGAAGAAGATATGATGGAGCTGTTAATAAAAATGAATCAAAGGCTAAGTGAAATAGAGCAGGCCTTGGAGAAAGCATTGCAGGAAAAACAGGGAGATTTGGCCTCTCAGCCATCTCAAACAACCCCAATAGCTACAATTGCTCCTCCTACAGCAACAACAGTAGTCCATTCCATTGCCCCATCATCGACAATAGGTACATCAGCCACAGATACTTCAGCAGCAGCAGCAACAGCAGTGCTAGATACCAGCATGAGCATGGAAAAGATGATGGAGGAAATAAAGGCCTTAGAACTCCAAATGGCAGAGCTAAAGGAAGCCAAAGAAAAACTGGCCAAGTTGGAGGTAAGCTATGATAAATAAAAAATAACTGTGGCTGAGAAAACAAGAGAGGTAAAGGCCTTGGAAAATAAGGTAAAATCTTTGGAGAAAGATCTGACTCTTCATAAAACTCTGTCTGAAATCAAAACAATTTTGTGGACTAAGACTGGCCAGTCCATCACTGATCAATGGAGATCAATACAGACCATCCATGAGAAAATTGAATTGATAGAAATAGCCCGAGTGGAGATTCAAAAGGCCAAAGCACTATTAAGAAACATGCCCGAGCAGGCCAATAAACTAATTCGTTTTTTGAATACTCATACTAGAGAACAACTAGCGGCTCTAAATATCAGAGACAAAACATGTACAATTTTGACAATTAAAAAGGTGCTGACTATGAAGAATTTTGTGCAAAATATGGAGAGAAAATGTCAAGAAATGCAGGTAGAAATAAATGCTTTTACATAAAAGTTTACAACCTTGCAGCAAAGGGGTCTACCCAATTTGTTAACCAGCAATCAGAGGTTGTTGACACATGAACAATTTGCTCACAGGGTGAATACATATGTTGCCAATCAGAGCACAGCATCATCAAGCACTTCAGAAGACATAGTGCCTCCCTTTGGACAAATCTTATATGACAAGTTGGAAAATCTGTTCTATATCAAGCATGAAATAACACATCTTTTTGAAGTCCAACCCAATTTCTACAGGTATACTGAAGCTGATGAAATATTGATAAAACTACAAAGACACCAGTTGCCAACAGAACAATGGTGGCAGGGCATGTTGGAGGTTTTACCGAGGTAGTTTTTGTTCTCTTTCTTTTTGATCATCTGCATTTAATCAAATTTAATGGACATGCCACCTATCAGAAAAATGAAAACAACAGAGAAAGGAATTCACGCCAAAACGCATTAAAGCAAAATCAGGCACAGATGACAGGGCCGTGACAGCAACGCAGGAACGCAAATTGAAGAGACAGCTACCAGCCGACTTGTTAAGTCAAAAAGTCAAGTATAGTAGACCACCTAAGGCAGCCAGTACAGCGGAAGTTACTCCTACATTCATTGCGCTCTGTTTTCAATGTCATTTATTGCCTTTGAAGAAGTAGATGGATAAATTTATTGCTTGATATTTTCCCTATGAGATATTTTGTAACTCTTTTTGTATAAATACCTCCCCTAGAGATGTATTCGGGGTTGGTTGGTGAATATCATTATGAACCTGCGCTGTACATTTTGAGAACTCTTCTGAATAAAGATTGCCGGAATGCTTTGCTAATGAACCTGCTGGTTGTGGAATTAATGGCAGAAGAATATGTTACATAATTCTTGTGTTACCTCATGGATCAATAAGTCTTTTAACTCTTGTTTTACTGTTCCTGTGTTTTATATATCATCTATATATCATGTTCTAAATTGCAGGAAAAAAGAATAGCCCAGAATTTACTTTGTTGTACTCTGTGTTCAATTCCTGTCATTTTTTATGTTTTCTACAGGACTAGCATAGGCAGGAATTCTTGACTGCTCCTGTCTCCCTGGTTCTTACACCCAGAATACAATTAAGGAATCCTTAACTGCTCCTTAGTAGTATTTACTCATTTTCCCTCTGTTAGCATAATGAAATATTCTTAATTGCCTTTCATTCCCTGACTCCATTTCCTCTTATTCCAGCTTAAAGATTGTTCCATGTTTAATTATCTTGCTCTGTAGTTCCTCCTTTCGCCAAAGAAACCATACCCAGAAGTTTATTTTCATTTGACTCCATTAACCCAATGGTCTGAACTTCTTATACTTTGTAGCCCTGTTTTATTGAATGTCACCTTCCAAACACTAAACAAATACTTGCACTTCATAACTAGCCTAACATACAACAAAACAAAGCTAAATCACAAAGAGAGAGCCCTCTCTGGTTGCAGATTGGCTAGAATCTACAGCTAAAAGACTGGTTAGTGGTTACCTCAGCCGTATTCCCTTTTCCACTGTTTTTGGGGAACAACCTTAGTGATAACACCACCAACGACTCAATCAACTGTCACCTAGAACAGCGCAGAAGCACCAAGCAATCCATTTTAGGTTGCGTTGCCTGCAAGCAGATCAATCAACCTTCATGCTAGTCAACCGGAGAGTTTGACCTGGTAGTCACCCGGGGAAAGACTCCCCTCAAAAATTGCGCAGAGGCTGCAAACCTTACCCGCTCTGCTGACTGAGAAAATTACATAGACAGGTCGAATAGACACCCAATGCCCATCCCAGTCTCCCTCAGAAAATTGCACATTTTTTCTAGCCAGCCCTCCAATCAGTCGACCAGCTGCTCACCCGGAAAACTATGCAGTTTTCATGAGCAAGCCCTCTGCTGCCCAACAGTCCACTCGGCTCATAAATTGCGTAGAGGTGATCAATAAGCCAACTTCCCAAAATCAACATAGTTTTTCCCGCCAACTGCCCGTTCCCTCCAGGAATTGCACAACTTTTGTTGCCAAGCTCCAGCAGCTAACTGCCAGTTCCCTCCAGGAATTATGTAGTTTTCCTGCCAAGCTCCCAGCAGCTAACGGCCAGTTCCCCTTAGGAATTGCGCAGTTTCTGTTTCCAATGTCCTAGCAGCCAGCTACTAGTTCCCTCCAAGAATTGCGTAGTTTTGGCTGCTAGACTCCCGCTACCCACTCCTTCCAGAAATTGTGCATATTTTTCCTGCCCAGCCTTCCCGCAGCCCAGACTGTTCCTCTCAAAAACTCACAGTTTTTTCCTCCAGCTGAGCCAGACCCTGCAGACAATCATTGTCGATCCGTATTGCCCATCTCCATCACCCAGTGACTGCTGCGGAGCTTTCACCAGTAGTGCCCGAAGCCTCCATCCCAACTCGCAACCTTGTCTCCTCTCCCAATCACCTGCATCTGAAACGATCATGAATCGTGGTAGACTAGGAGGTTTATGGATTTGATGTCGTCTCGTCATGAGAGAATGCAGATACAGATACACAAACAAGCATGGCACGACGACGAATGGGATGAAAAAATGGCGTACATGCAGAAGAACATGTTCACCAATGGATGAGAAAACGATGCATGCAAAGGGACATGCTTGCGAACAGATGATCATGCAAAGATGTGTTCGCGGACGGACGAATGTGCGAACATGCAAGATGTGTTCACGGACAGACAAACGGACGAACATGCACTTTTCACGAATGGACAAACCTATCAAGCATACCAAGATAAAAGCAAGGAGCAACATGCGGATGCAACATCAATCGAACCCAATGACCATTGAAGACTTTGCACACTTTGCCATGCAGAGGTGAAGATGTGACACACCATGAGGACATCCATCACCCAGAAACACTGCAGCTCGACATGCACACCAGCAGTAACACGAATGTACCAGCACTGTCATGTCGAGTCTTGTCATGAGTCATGTCATCCACATCTCTATTGTGGGCCATACTATCAATCAATGTAATGTAACGTGGAAGTCCAAGAGACCCACTTGTTGTATGAAGAGTCATGTAAAGTCGAAAAGTCATGGAAGTCAAACAATCATGAGGGTAGTCAAACAACCACAAGGGTCAGTTTCACCCTTGGCTATAAATACCCCCTCATTTGTACATGCAAGGGAATTTTCACCTCAGCTCCTCCCACATAGCCTCGAGAGTCTATAATCTTTTCTTTGAGGAGTAAGTAGTGGCTCCAACGCCCTGCCCATGGGGTTAGTGATGTATGGTGTAACAACGTGTCTTGGAACTTTCGCTTAATTCTTAAGCCTGCTAATAGGCCATCGTGTTTTCACACATGTATTTTATTGTAAGAATGATCTTGAACACTTGCAATGCATGTTGCTTTAACCTGTGTTTAACGCTTGAACTCATTCACTTGTTGTAATACAATATACTAGTGAAAATGTGTTGTATGTTCTGTTAATGTTGTCATGCTCATGTTGGTTACGTCCCCGGACATCAGATAGACCTTTCACATAAACTTGCTATAACAATCGTTGCACTTGCATGGACTCATCTACTGAGTGTTGTACGTGTTATCTTCCCTTATGTGTTGTGGTTGTAGCATCAGTGTGGACTGTTCTTCCGAAAGTTATGCACGTCCTGTTGTGTTGTGTGCTCCTAATAGAGTTGGGGCTTCCTCCCAATCGACTTGGGACTCACTCCCACCCTCTCCCTCTACATTGAAAGAACCATTTACACAAGTAACACTAGCAATCACCAGGCACGCGAACCTCACTACTCAAAGACAAAGCATATCAATCTCCTGTGCCGACAAGCAAGAGTTGAGGCAAATATTTAAGATAATGGCAATCAGGCCATCATACCAGATGGGACTCCCACACCAAACGGTGTGAGTTCTAGTTGGGACTTCATACCGGGGTGACCCCCTGAATGTTTGCGGGTCCAGCACCATCAACACCTCCCTATACCTTCATAAAATGAAGTCAACCCATGACTCACAAATATCTTGTTTGAAAAAGGGAAACGATAAAACAACCACTACAACAACCCTAATAATGTTTTAGGTCTTACCAATGGGATGATGCTCCCCTTCCCATGGCCAATTAGATGACTAACTTAATAGTTTCTCATACTAATTTTGGTCTTCGTTGAAAGCTAAGACAATTATCACATTGACTCCCATTCTTTCTAGCTAACTAACTATGGGGCTTGGACCTTTACTTGATGATTATTCGAGCATGGACATCATGAAAACTCTTATTTTTCCCTTTGTATTCATCCATTGCTTTGCCATAATCTCCATATTCATATTCTAATCTAAAATAGATAAAAATATTGAGATGCACATAAAATATTTCTATACATTCCATACGGAGTGAACATGTCACAAATGAATTGTCTTTTCCATACTCCCATGGAGTCACCACATTGGAGAAGTAAATGCTTTGAGATTGGGGTTAGTTGACATAAAATACCATTAATGGTAGTTATCTTATGTCCAATATAATTTCATAATTTAATGCTTGATCTTTAAGGATTTAGTTGGAATTATGAAGGATACATATATCCAGGTCAAGGAGCCAAATCATTTTAAGCAATATTAAAAATGAGGCAAGCTTGAAGGTGAGCACCCACCCTCCCCCATATTTCCTCTCCATGGCCCCATTTTGATAGGCATATTCAATGTTCCCATCCTCTACGTCATTTCAAAATTCTTAATTGCATTGACCCAACTATTTTATCCTCTTAATCACAAAAATTCTAAGATCATCAACTTCTCCCTTTTATTCTTAGCGGGAAAATGAATTGATGACCTTGTTGGGTACCTTACTAAGATGACTAAACTGAAGATCCATCATGTTAAGAAATCAATGTGCTAGTATAATAGGGTTGATTCCTCTTACTTGATAATTACTTGTGAGTGTTTGTTGGATTTTGTTACTTTATTTTGTTTTTTTCATCAAGCAATTACCAAAATATAAAGTAGATGAAAATCACAAAAGGCAAAGAACTCAAGATGTAGGTTGCAAACCAGGGAAAAACCCCACAAGGGGGAAAACCCAAACAACTTCTCTTCTTATAAAATCAGATCAAAGTGAGACATCCAGGGCCCAAGACCTCCACAAAGAACCAAGTCAACCCTCCTTCATATCTTATCCAATCAAAACAAAGTCAACAAGAATCAAAGATGGTCAAACGTCTTCAAATCAGAATTTCGGACCTGCAACTTTGTAGAGTTGCGCCAACACCTTCGCAGAGTTTCCCCAACAGATTTGTACATGTGAATAAAGTCAATAAAAATTTGATTTTTCTTCTTTCTGTAGAAAATTTGTGATAGGTTAACCTGATAATGCAATATAAATCAAAGCAGAATACTATAACCTACTTTTACTATCAATTTGTGGAAGCTTAAAGATCGCGCTGAACAATATACCTAGAAGAAGAAAAATCAATGGCACAATACACATGAAAATACTTTGGGGAAATCCTCAGCTAAAAACCCCACACTATTGTATTATCATACATGGTGGAAATACATAGGAATTATACAATGCCTTAGCTCTCACAGTTAGCCAACTCTCAGTACAATCCTCACAGATGCTCACAGGCAATCTTGGCTTCTCTCTAGCCTTCCTCTTTGCCCTCCTAATCCAAATGGATACGAGAATGCTCTCTAATTCTTCATAAACTCTTTAAAAATCATGCCAAAGATCAAAATCTTTTAAAAGATCAAAGTTAACGCAAGAGGAAACACCCTTAGCAGGGTGGAGAAACACTATCGGGAGGCCCAAAACCCGTGAAAACAGAGAAAAAAAGTATCGGCGACTTTAACACAACGTTAAGTCAGAGCCATCGGATCTGGCCGATCAACGGCCCATATCCGATCGGCAAATTGCAATTGGCAAGGACATATAGCGGGTATCAGTGCAGATCTCATGAAAGTTGCGACGACGATTGGCAGAGTTAATCTGGACCGTCGATCAAGTGCGCAGATCGACAGCCCATATTACATCGCTAGATCACTATCGGGGGATTGCAAAAGTGCTTACAAACGGCCTTAGGGTTATTGCGATGAGCGATTGCGATATATCGCATCGCCTCATCGCATTGGAACTGTGTAGAGGAGCGATTACAATCGACGGGGGTCATGTGCGATATCGTGTCGAAACATGGAGAGGGGCCAATATCAATACACCATGTGATAGCCAAACCCGATAGCATTATAAAGGAAATTTGATATAATTTCAAGTCCATAACAGATCCATTTTTAATGTATTTTCGCAATTTTCGTTGTATTTCCAAAACACAAAGGGACGGAGCTTTCCGATATGCGATAGTGACTTGTGGATGGGCCCAATACGGGAATGAATCATATTTAAGGACTTTTAAAGTCTGATATATTGAATTTTGGCAGACTTTCTCTGTTAAAACACATTTTCCCTGTGTTTAACAGAGCGTGGTTGTTTCAGGAGTTTCAGAGGCCCGCGACACTATGGCGTTACAGAATGGGTGGCCACCTCCTCTCTAGGCGTTAAACAATGATTGTATCATGCTGAGAGAGGGATTCGAAGCGGACAGAGGTCGGGGAGACCGAGAGACAGGAACATGAAACGAACAAGCAGCGCATTTTTGGCTATAAAGCCACAAACAGAGAGCATAACAGAGGAGGCAGTATTGCAGGCAAACGCTGAGACAGAGTTTGCACAGAGACAGAGAGCACTGAGGGAGTCTGTGTACTCATAGAGAAACTTGAGAGGTTCAAGTAAAGCTCTTGTATTGTAATCTGTTGTGTGTGAGGCTCAAATTGAGCTCACTATTGTAAACAGAACTTTGCTTGAAGACATAATAGAGAGGCCACCACTGAAGGCTGGACCAGGAGATGTAGCCTAGGAGTATTGGGTGAACTCCTCATTAAATTTGTTGTGTTATGTGTTGTCTATTATGTTTTGTTTACTGCTTCATTGTCTATGCATTTCACAATCTTATCGATCCATTGCATAAAATGACATAGACTAATCCATGCACATAAGTCTGTAATACCTTATTATTGTCTTAGATCTCATTTTCAGATCAAGTGGTATCAGAGCTTTAGGTTGCTAAGGTTAGACAAGCTTGTGCTAGATTGTTAGTGAACGATAACTAGATCAAATCTTAAATTAGGAGAAGGAGGATTGGTTGAAACTAACTTAGAAATTGGTAGAGTCTATCGTAAGAGGAAAATGACAGAAGAAATCCCCTTGGAATTAGACTCTCAGTTCATGGACAGTTTCATGACCATGAGAGCCATGGTAGAAGAAATGTATAGAGAATTTAAGAAAGGTTGAAGTGAAGATTCTTCCACTTCCAAACAAGACAAAGGAACAAAAGAATCTCTTATAGATGGGCATTCTGAAGGCAAAGGGAAAGGAAAAGAGGCTCCTCCATCCACACCTCCTGATAGCCCTGAAAATAAAAAGAAGAAAACATCCTTGGTTGAATTAGATGTTAAATTTGATTTGCTTGTTTATGATGGAGAGTTGAATGCAAAGAAGCTAGATAACTGGACCAGACAGATTGATGTGTATTTCAGGGTGCAGAATATTGATTCAGACAGGAGAAAAATTCAGCTGGCCAGCCTACGCCTTGGAGGAAATGCCTTGGTATGGTGGGAAGGCAGAACACAAGCTGACTTGAAGAAGCATGGTAAAATTCTTTTTGTCTGGAGTGAATTTGTTTATGCAATTAAAAAACAATTCTATCCACTAGCTTATATGCAACAAGTTATCATGAGTTGGCAAACTCTTCGGTAATTAAAAGGGCAAAGTGTACAAAGCTACACCCAAGAGTTTAGAAAAAGAGCTTTGATTCTAGGCATTTCTTTAGACTCACCTAAAACTTTGCTGAAGTATATAGGTGGTCTACGTAGTTATTTGAGACATACCATTCTCATGTTTAACCCTACTAGCATAGATGAGGTATCTGTCCAAACTACCCATCTAGAGGCTAGAGGCAAGAATGTGAACCAAGAGATTGAGGGATCATCAAAACCCACTGCAAGCAATAACAAGGAAACGAGGAAGCATAAATGGAAAAAGAGGAAGGAAAATATTGTACAAAAGACCAAACCTTCATGCACTCACTGCAAGAAGGATGGACATGATGATGAACATTGCTGGTATTTGCATCCAGAGCTGAAACCCAAGATGTTTGATAGCACAAAGAAGAAGATTGTTGCTGCCATACAAAAAGATTTGGGGTCAAACTCAGGTGATGAAACAACAATCATAGCCACAAGTATAAAAGGTAAAAATTCTGAAGCATCTACTAGTAATTCTGCCCAAACTATTGATAGTGAAGAAAATGAGAGGAAAAGACATGAGCTTTTTCATATTAGAGTTATTTCCAAGCATCAAAAGATTGATACTTTATTTGATAGTGGCTCACAAGTAAACTTAATTTCTGAAGCAATTGTAAAGAAATTGGGACTGCTAACCACACCTCACAAGAAGCCATATCCATTAGGTTGGGTATGTGATAAAGCAAAACTACAAGTGACTAGACAATGTAAACTTAGGTTTTCTTTTGGGTCAACATTTGTGGATGAGGTTGAGTTAGATATTGTTCCCTTGGATATATGTGGAATTGTTTTAGGAAGTCCTTACTTGTATGATAGAAAAGCCATATTCTATAGAGCTGAAAATAAGTATCAACTCGTTAAAGATGGAATTGAATATATTGTAAGAGCTCATAAACTCAAGAATAATTATACTCTCGTAAACTCAGGGCAGATGAAAAGAATTGTACATTCATGCAAGCAATTTTTACTGATGGTTGTAAAGGAAGAGAAACCTGATAAAACCAATGTATTTGAAGGTTGTGATGCTAAACAACAAACTGATTTAGAAAAAGTTGTTTCAGAATATGATATCTTATTTCAAGAACCTAAAGTGCCACCAAAAAGGGAAATTGTACATGATATTAATTTGCAGCAAGATGCTCCATTGCCTAACATCGGAATGTACAGGTTATCCGCTTTAGAGAATGCAGAAATCAAGAAGCAGGTACAGGAACTGCTTGAGAAAGGGTTCATAAGGCCAAGCACATCACCATGCGGATCTCTGATAGTGTTGATGAGAAAGAAAGATGGTTCGTGGAGGATGTGCATTAATTACCAAGCACTGAATAAAATAACCATCAAGAATCGTTATCCCCTTCCTCGCATTGATGATCTATTGGATCAGTTGAAGGAAGTTGTTTACTTTTCCAAGTTGGACCTACGTAGTGGTTACCATCAGGTCAGAGTAGCAGAGCAAGATGCATGGAAGACTGCTTTCAAAACAAAGCAAGGGTTGTATGAATGGCTAGTTATGCCTTTTGGTTTAACTAATGCTTCTGTCACTTTCATGAGAGTAATGAATGATGTACTCATGCCTTTTATTGATGATTTTGTAATTGTATATTTGGATGACATTCTTGTATTTAGTAAAACATGGGAAGAACATTTAAAGCATGTGAAGTAGACTCTAGATGTTTTGAAAAAGGAAAATCTCTATGTTAAATTATCAAAATGTGAATTCGGTAAAACATCTTTGAATTATTTGGGTCATATTTTAGGGGGTGGTGAGATAAATCCCTCTAAGGTTGCAGTCATTGTAAACTAGCCTAAACCCAAGTCTGCTACAGAAGTTAGAAGCTTCCTAGGAGCAGCACAATATTGGAGAAAGTTTACTGCTAACTTTTCCTTAATTGCAGCTCCCTTACATGCTTTGACAGGATTGAACAAGGTGTTTCAGTGGGGAGGCAAACAACAGAAAGCCTTCGACACCTTGAAAGAAAAAATTAGTAGAGCACCAGTACTAGCATTGCCAAATCTTCAACAACCATTTGAGATCAAAACCAATGCCAGTGACTATGCCATGGGAGCAGTGTTGATGCAACATGGTAAACCCATATGCTACCATTCTGAGATTTTTAATTCTGCAGTAGTTAATTATCCTACATATGATAAAGAATCATATGCATTAGTTTAGAGTGTGAAGAAGTGGAAACATTACTTAATGGGCAAAGAAACAATAATACATATTGATCATTAGCCACTTCAGTACTTGCACTCACAAACTAAGTTGCAACAATCAAGACACTATAGGTGGATGGGTTTCCTACAACAATTTCATTTAGTCATCAGATATAAAAAGGGCATACACAAAAAAGTTGCAGATATGTTGTCTAGTTCAATCATAAATGCATCTACTATACTTAAGCATAACTCAGTAATGCATGAAAGCTACATTGAACAATATGCTCAAGATATAGACTTCAAAGATGTATATGCAGCTTTAAGTAATGGCAAAAAGGTAGAAGAATTGGATTACTATGTTAAGGACCAACTCTTGTATCATTTGGGAAAGCTATGCATTCCACAAACAGAAAGAGTTAACATAATTAGGGAAGCACATATTTCTCTGATATCAGGTCATTTTGGCGTAAGTAAAACAGTTGCACAACTGCAAAGATACTGCTATTGGCCAATAATTCATGAAACAGTTTCTAGATATGTAAGAGGGTGTACCATGTGTGCTAAAAGTAAGCCCAGCAATAGAAAAATAGGCTTGTACACTCCACTACCAGTCCCTTCCCATCCTTGGGAAAGTGTTTCCATGGACTTTGTTAGAGGACTACCAAAATTTAGAAAAGGTCATGACTATTTGTATTCTATTGTGGACAGGTTCAGCAAAATGTGTATTTTAATACCTTGTAATAAGCAGATTACAGCTGAACAAACAGTGAAATTGTTCTTTCAACATGTTTGGGTGCATTTTGGGTTACCCACTTCCATAGTATCTGATCGAGACTCCCGATTTGTTGGGAAGTTTTGGTCAAGTCTGTGGGAAGTAATGGACACCAAGCTTAAGAAAAGCACGGCCTTCCATCCACAAACAGATGGGCAAACAGAGGTAGTCAACAGGACAGTGATCTAGTTGCTTAGGGGTTATTGCAGCAAGCATCCCAAGCTTTGGGATGAACACTTATGTTATGTGCAACATGCTTACAATCATGCTAAACATTCTTCTACACAAAGATCTCCTTTTGAGATCTGTTTTGGTTTCATACCAAGGTCTCCCTTGGATTTTGTCTTTGAAAAAGACATAGTAGTTGCTGGACACAGTGATGTGGACAAAGAAACCAGATTCATTGAACAGATCCAAGAAATTCACCAGGCAGTGCAGGAACAGCTTGAAAAGAGCCAAGCCAAATATAAGGCAAGGCATGATAAACACCAGGTGGAGCACAGCTTCCAAATTGGTGATCAAGTCTGGTTGTATATCAGCAAGGATAGAATGCAAGGTGAAGGAAAGAAGCTGAAGCCAATAAGGTATGGGCCTTTTAACGTACTTGAGAAAATTGGTGAGAATGCTTTCCACCTTGATCTACCAGCATACATGCACATCTATTTAGTAGTAAATGTAGAAAATTTAAGATTGCTTGAACCTTCTTTAATTGAAGATCCTGAAGAGTAAAGTCAATTGCCTTCCATTGATAATATATTGCATGAATACCTCAATGAGTTGCAGGTAGATACAGTTCTAGATAGGAAGGTGAGGACAACGCGCAGAGGGGACGTGGAGTACCTTAGAATTGGACTCAAAGGTTCAAAACCCAACAGTCCTAAATGGATAGAGATTGGGCAAGTGAGGCAGCTATATCCTCACTTAAGCGATGCTTGAAAACCAACTTTTGGTGGTCTAAAATCCTTTTTAATGGGAAGGTGTAATCCAAATGGATCTGTTACAACTCTCTAAGTCTTCATAAACTCTTTAAAAATCATGCCAAAGATCAAAGTTAACACAAGAGGAAATACCCTTAGCAGGGCGGAGAAACACTATCGGGAAGCCCAAAACCCGTGAAAACAGAGAAAACAAAGTATCAGTGGCTTTAACACAATGTTAAATCAGAGCCGTTGGATCTAGAAATCAATGACCCAGATCCGATAGGTGAATCGCAATCGGCCAAGACAGACAGAGGGTATCAGCGCAGAGCTCATGAATGTTGCGAAGGTGATTGGCAGAGTTAATCTGGACCGTCAATCAAGCGCGCAGATCGATGACCCATATTACATCACCGGATCGCTATCGGGGGATTGCAAAAGCCCTTACAAATGGCCCGAGGGTTATTACGATGAGCAATTACGATATATCACATCACATCGAAACTGTGCAGAGGAGCGATTACAATCGACGGGGGTCATGTGCGATATGTGATATTGCGTCGGAACATGAAGCGGGGCCAATATCAATACACCGTGCAACAGCCTGACCCAATAGTATTATAAAGGAAATTTGATATAATTTCAAGTCTGTAACAGAGCCATTTTTAATGTATTTTCGCGATTTTCGTTGTATTTCTAAAACACAAAGGGACGGAGCCTTCTGATATGCGATAACAACTTGTGGATGGAGCCGATAGGGGAATGAATCATATTTAAGGACTTTTAAAGTCTGATATATTGAGTTTTGGTGGACTTTCTTTATTAAAACACATTTTCCCTGTGTTTAACAAAGCGCGGCTGTTTCAGGAGTTTCAGAGGCCCGCGACACTATGGCGTTACAGAATGGGTGGCCACCTCCTCTCTAGGCGTTAAACAATGATTGTATCACGCTGAGAGAGGGATTCGAAGCAGACATAGGCCGGGGAGACTGATAAGTCCCGAATTGGGTAATTTATTGGGCTCATTTTGCCTAATTGTCCTTGTTCAATCCTCCAATTTCATAGATTATGCATGTTTTTCTAGTATGTTTATGTTAGTTGAACGAATAAGGGTGGTCACTCTACCAAGGAGGCTAATACGTGGTCATTTCAGGTTTTTTGGACAAATTTTGGAGCAAAACCAAGCAATTATGGCCCAAGTGACAGCCAAGCTTGAGGTGAGGATTCGTAGGGAGGTTGTCTGTGGCATTAAATGACCCTTCCTCGAAATATCCACCCTCAACTCCGCTCAACAGGCCACCAAAACGAGTTCTAAAGGCAGCCAAGCAGCTTTAGGAAGAGTGACTGTTTACTAGCAGTTGGAACAACCGAGTCCCTTGAATCTAGGAGGGCTGCTAGCCCCCTCGTATTGTATAAATAAGAAGGCCTCAGCCTTCGTAGTTTACTTTTGGAACTGTTGGTATTTGCACTATAGTGTTGTCCTTTTTCAGCTCGTTTTTCCTTAGCTACTATTGTACAACTTTCTTGTGATGATGATTTTTGAGTAATGGGAAGCAGCTTTACTTGGCATCAGATCTGAGTTCTTTATAGGAGCCTGCAGATCTTGGGGTTGGGCCCAACCCGAGTGCTAAGGCCTCCTTTATGTATTGTTATTTGTTCTTTATGCATTTGCAAAATCATTTATGTTAAGTAGATTAAATCTTGTTGATTAACTAGGTCACTGTTAATGGTTAGAAAGACTTTTGATGCTCAGATTTAGTTCATAGGTTGTTAACAAGGAAAAGCTTCAAAAAGAGGCCATCAAACATCTCTGGTTTCACCTCTCCCTCAGTGGGATCAGGAGCTGGGATCAGGGTGACCTTGCTGCCCACAGGAACACTGATTTTGCTTTGCCATGCAATCACTAGTGTTTGATTTTCATTTGTAGAAGTTGGTTACAAGTTCAGACTTTTGCTTGCTTAGTTGCATGAGTTAGTATACACGGTTTCATTGCAGTTCAAACTTTTGTTCATTCTTCTTACTGATAGCTAGATCAGATTAGGTCAACATAACTAGGTTTTTGATTTTACAAGTCTTCATCGGTTCAATTGAAAAAACGACTTTCAGAGCACCTGCACCACTTCTCTACCTGCCCGTACTCCATCAAACCCATCTGCTCCATCCCTCAGCTCAGCTTCTAGCCTTACGTTTGCCATTTGCTTACATAACCCTAGTTTTTGTGCATCATTGTTTCAGTCCTCCTTGAACAAATCCAGCCATCTACATCTATCCTCCACTCCATCCACCAAGTCCTGGACCACCTCCAACCCTTATCTCACCTCCATACCCACTCCTTCATTTTTCTTCCTCCATCCATCCTCCAAAATCTCATTTCTGAACATCCTGTAGAAAAATTACAAACATCCTATAGAAATTCCAGAACATCTGGTAGAACCCCTGCAGACTTCCTGTAGAAGCTCACAAATGAGGTTCCTTGATAGCCAAACTCTGTGAAACTCTCTAGAAGGGTGTTAGGGACCCCTTAGGCCCTCTCTGAACCTTCCCGACCTCATCCAAGCATTTCCTCTCACAATCCACCTCTGCACAGTAAAAACAGTCAAATCGCATGCATGATAATTCTGGCAACTTATTCAAAAATACAAAATGATTTTTTTTTTTTTTTTTTTTTTTTGAGATGTTACTGTAGAAGTAGCTTAGATACATGTATTTACCTTCCTATAATTCAATGGCATCTCTTTCAGTAGCTTGCATTCTCTTTCTTGCATCGGTAGGGATAGCTGGTAAAATTAGGGTTTCCTAGGGTTTACGTTTCCTTTCATCTTTCCAGTTTCTTTCCACAAGTAGATTAGCCTTCTTTGAGTTAGCTTTCGTCCATCAGTTAAAAAACTTCTTCTCAGAGCTCATAGAAGTTGGCTTAAGCCCCTAGCGGACTTGTGTCAGCTGACCAAGTGATAGCTGCGGCAAGAGCTAGTACTTGTGCATACAACACTGTCACTTCCAAGTTTGTTACGAACTACCGGGTTGATAAAAGTAAAGAAGGGAGTCCCAGGAGTTGCAACATTATTGCTGCAATACTGGAGCTCACCATTCTTTTTGGCGCCGTTGCTAGGGAAGCGTCAGAGTATTTGTGACTGCTGCTTTTCTTCTATTTTCCTACTCTAATCTTCTGCTAAGTAGTTTATTTCAGTTCCATTCTGCAATTTCATTTCTGCAAAAGTAAATTAGACATTTCCTGCTTTCATAGATTAGCCTTTCAATTTCGCAATTTCATTTCTGCAAGCGTAGAATAGAATTTCAATTTTGCAAGCGTAGTCTAGCATTTCATTCTCACAATTTGATTTCAGCAAAAATAGATTAGTCATTTCCTGCTTTCATTTCAATTCCGCATTTTCATTTCTGCAAGATAGATTGTAGTTAGTTGCAATTCCATCCTGTTTCAGTTTTGCAGGTACAAGCAGAGAAAAAAAGCAAAAACAATCAAAAATCCTTTCATGCCTCGTAGGAACAGAGATAATACCGGAAAATCCTACCCAACACCCCCACAACTTCACTAAGTCACCCTTCTCTCTTCTTTGGTGGTAGTGATCCAGAAGAACCTATAGGTGAACCTCCTGAGATATACGAAGATCCTATAATAGAAGAAGAGCAAGAAAACATTCCTTTTCAGACCATGGCTGACAACAGAAATGGTAGAAACGATGACGAGAGAATAGAAGGTACCTTCCCCATTCGAGAGACCAATGGGGACATGAAAATGAAGAACATAAGTCCCTCAGCCTTACCGCATTTCCATGGATTAACCACTGAAGACCCTGATACCTTCCTATTTGAGTTTGTTGTCCTTTGTCAAACTTATGACTATACAAAAGATGAGCAAAAGTTGAATCTCTTTCCCTCTACCCTCAAGGATGCAGCATTAAGCTGGTTCATAGGGTTACCTGGAAACAGTATCACTACTTGGGCTCAGATGCAGCAAGCCTTTAACAACAAATACCGGGATTACTGTAGGTTAAAGGAAATCAAGGGAGAAATCTTTCGGATGACCATGGGAAATGATGAGTCTTTAGAAGACTATGAGGAAAGGTTCCAACTTAGCTATAAACGGTCCAGGTGCACACTTGACCCTGAATCTCTAAAGCTGGTTCTGCTCCGAGGAGTCCCTGAAGACCTCCTAGATACCCTTCACATGCTAGCTGGAGGAGACATTTACCAACTACCTTATGAGGACATAAAGACTGTGTTTAGAAACCACTCTAGGGCAGCCCATAAAAGAGGTAGGGGGAATCCACTTTCAGCTAGTACTACCTTCTCCAAGCATGAGTTTGCTAATCAGATGGAAGACCTCAAAAGTGAGATGAGACAGACCATTGCCATGCAACTTGATACTTTCTGAATCCAACAAAAGAAAGAGGAAGCTGAGAGGGCTTTGGCCATTTTCTGTCCCAGATGTACGAGGAAGCACCCTAAGAACGAGTGTCCATTGCACTCAGTAGAGGTATGTTTCGTTTGTGAGGAGAACCACCCCACAAACCAATGCCCAACCTTGCCCGGATTCAAAGCCATGTACCAAGGGATTGAGGCACCCACTAAACCTCTCTACTTCCTCAACCAAAGGAGGCCGCATGGACCCAGACCTTACCAGCATGGGATGCAATGGACATCCCAAGCTTATTATAGCCCCAACCAATTTGCTCACGTGGCTTCTTGGGGTCCCCCTGCTAATCCTTCCTGGTCTGCACCTCCTCCGTGGTCCTATCCACCTCAATACCATACTCAACCCACTGCTCATTCGTTTCACTCACATGTCCAGCCACAGCCTCAGTGGAATGCACCTCAACCGGGGTGGAGGCCCCAATACAACTCCCCTCCCGCCATTCTGCCTCCACCACCAGCTCAGCCACAACCATTACCTCCTACTCCTCCAAGACAACCCCAAATGCCTGCTCAACCGAACCTGAACCCCAACAACCGACAAGCCCAGTAGGTATACACTGGGGAGACAACATGTCCTACCTATGCTGTGGAGATCCAGGAGATCAACCTGCGATCCGGGAAGACCCTTCCAGATTGCCAACCTCCTCCCCCAGAGGGCGAGGAAGAGAAACACGAAAGTGAACCCAAAGCCATTCCACCCTTTCCTGAGCGATTAACAGTAACCAAACAACCAAACCCAGAGGAGACTGAACTTTTGGGAGAACTGAAACAGTTGTGTGTGAAAATACCACTTCTCCAGGCCATCAAAGATGTACCGATATACAAAAAATTGATAAAGGAGAAGTGTTCAGGCACCCAGGTAGGAGAAAGAGAGATGCCTCGACTATCAATGTTATCGGACAACTGTTCGATCTAATGTTGCGGCAAGTAATCTGTCCAAAGCATTTGGACCCTGGGAGTCCTGTAGTTGATGTCCACACCAATGGAACCATAATTCCCCGTACCTTGATTGATCTAGGGGCTGCCATTAATGTGATGACCAAGGACACCATACTTAAACTCAACCTTCAAAATTCCTTAAGGAAGACCTCGACAGTCTTGCAGTTGGCAGATCGCTCCACCATGACTCCCGAAGGGATTGTGGAAGATGTCTTGGTCTCTATTGACTCTTGGGAGTACCTTGTGGACTTCTTGGTCCTTCAGCCAAAAGCAAAGCTCACTAGATACCCCCTCATTTTGGGAAGGCCTTGGTTAGCCACTGCGAATGCTTACATCAGTTGTCGAGCTGGAAGCATGACCATCAAGAATGGGCCTATGTCCAAGCAGCTGGTCCTATATCCTCCTGCCCAACCTCTGCTAGAACATGACTTACCACTCTGGTTGGAAGAAGGAGATGAGGATGAGGTCTACTCTACACCATTGTGCACAGTAGAAACCACTAGGGGAGGTCCTCAAACCGAGGATGATTTGATTGAGACTTTGATTCAAAATCCACCTCCCAGTGCACTGTCCTTAGAGGAATTGGTGGAAGATACCCAAGCCAACACCTTAGTGGACCTCTGTGTGACTGATCCAACCTCTCCCAGAGTTAAGAATGTGGAGTTTTGTCCCGAAATAACTTTAAAGATCAGCTCCTCCCTATCTCTTTCCCAGGAGAAGGAGCTGTGTAGCTTACTAAACATCATTTAGATGCTTTCGCTTGGAGCTATAAGGAGATGAAAGGAGTCCATCCTTCGGTCTGTACCCATCACATCTACATTAAATAAGATTGTAAACCAGTTAGGCAGCCTCAAAGGAGAATGAATCCAGCCCTTAAGGACATTGTCAAAGAAGAATTGCAAAAATTATTGGATGCAGGATTCATCTACCCTATCTCCGATAGTGAGTGGATCTCGCCTCTAGTGCTTGTGCCCAAAAAGAACGGGAAGTGGAGAACCTGTGTAGATTACCAAGAACTTAACAAAGCCACCAAGAAAGACCATTTCCATTTGCCTTTCATAGATCAGGTGTTGGATGGACTGGCAGGGAAGAAGTTCTTCTCTTTCCTAGATGGGTTCAGCGGGTATAACTAGATCCAAATCAGCCCGGAAGACCAAGATAAAACCACCTTCACCTGTCCTTGGGGTACCTTTTCCTACCGAGTCCTTCCCTTTGGGCTATGCAACGCTCCTTTACTTTCCATAGAGCAGTATTGAGCATCTTTTCTGAGTTGGTCCATGATTCAGTAGAAATCTATATGGATGACTTTACTCCTTATGGGTCCAACTTCCAAGAATCTTGACTAATATGGGAAAAGTTCTAACCAAGTGCATTGAGATGAACCTGTCCCTCAGTCCCGAAAAATGTGAATTCCTGATGACTGAAGGGACCATGCTAGGTCATACCATTTCTTGGCAAGGATTACAGGTGGATCCTAATAAAATTGCTATCATCCAAAAGGTCCCACCTCCTCAAAAGGTAAGAGATGTTCTGAGTTTCCTAGGCTTAGCAGGATATTATCGAAGATTCATTAAAGACTTCAGTAACCTAGCCTCGCCTTTGTTTGGACTCTTAGGGAAAGATGTTGAGTTTAAATGGACTGACAACTCTCAAGGGGCACTGGATGAGTTGAAAGATAAGCTGGTGTCCCCCCCCCCCCGATCTTGAGAGGTCCAAACTGGGCCCTACCTTTCCACATCCACATTGATGCCTCGAACAAAGCCATAGGGGCAGCCTTAGGACAAGTTGAGGAGAAACTCCCATATGCCATATACTTCGTCAGCAAAAACCTGACCAAGGCAAAAATGAACTATACTATAACCGAGAAAGAGTTCTTGGCTGTAGTCCATTCCCTAAACAAGTTCAGACACTACATCACTGGTTATCAAACATTTGTACACACTGATCATGCTGCGATTAGATATTTAATGAATAAACCTGATGTCAATGCTCGTATCATTAGATGGTTACTTTTGTTGCAGCAATTTGATTTGATGATTGTTGACAAGCAAGGTAAGGAAAATGTTGTTGCTGACTTCTTGTCTAGATTGGACTTGCCTGCAGGTGAAGAAGGAAAAGTGGATGACCAGATGCCATATGAACATCTGTTTCCTATCTCAGTGCTCTCTCCATGGTTTGTTGATATAGCAAATTACTTGGTCTCAGCACAGTTCCGTCTGCGTCTATCCTCAAAGGAGAAGAGCAGAATTGTAAGGAAGAGTGCCCCGTTCATTTGGATCGGGGGCAACCTGTTTAAACTTGGCCCAGATCAAATCTTGAGACATCGTGTTAGGGAGGAGGAAGTCTTTGACATACTCCTAAGCTGTCATGATGGACCTTGTGGAGGCCACTTCGCAGCAAAAAGGACTGCCTTTAAAATTCTACAGGAAGGCTACTATTGGCCTACTCTTCATCAAGATGTCAGAAGATACATTAGCCAGTGTGACTGATGTTAGAGGATGGGGAAACCAACTCCAAGGGATGAAATGCCTCTCCAACCTCAAGTGACCTTCGAGCCATTTGAGAAGTGGGGCATGGATTTTTTGGGTCCTATCAACCCTCCTTCAAAGCAACGGTCTTACATCATTGTGTGCACCGACTATCTGACCAAGTGGGCAGAAACGAAGGCAATCAAAGCAGCAACAGAAGAAAAGGTGGCTGAGTTTCTGAGGGAAAATGTCTTCTACAAGTATGGCTACCTAAGAGAGTTAGTCACAAATCAAGGAAGCCAGTTCACCTCCAACTTGATTGAAGATTTGCTCGCTCATCACAAGATCAAGCACAAGACTTCCACCCCCTATCATCCTCAAGCAAATGGGCAGGTGGAAGTCACTAATAGAGCATTGGAATGGATTTTGACTAAGGTTGTGAGCAGCAGCAGAAAGGATTGGGCAGATCGCCTGGTTGAGGCCACCTGGGCCTACAACACCACTTGGAAGACTACAACCGGTTTCACACCTTATGAGATGGTCTACGGGAAGAAAGCTTTGTTGTCCATAGAGTTTGAGTACAATACATTAAGGGTGGCAGCTCAGCTGGACCTAGATCTCAGCCAGGCTCAACGTGAAAGATTATTGCAGCTGAATGGATTAGATGAACAAAGAATGCAGGCCCTCCTCCACTCAGAAGTAGTTCAACTCTAGAGGAAGATATGGCATGACTGACACCTTAATGAAAAGCAATTCTAGCCGGGAGATTGGGCACTACTGCATGACTCAAGATACAAGGATTTCAAAGGAAAGATGAGGACAAGATGGTTAGGACCATATACAGTGGAGAAATGTAATGACAATGGTTCAGTCCTTATTAGGACCATTGATGAAGAAGCCATCCCCATGCTTGTCAATGGGCATCGATTGAAAATCTACAAGAAACCCCTTTCAAGGCAGGAGTTCATTGAAACTGTGGAAAAATCAGTGTTGGTAATAGAGCAGGGTTCTGCCTTTGTTCCGACCACACCTTTATCATAAAAAAAAATGAGGAATAAAAAGATCCCTGGACAAAAACCTCTCTGAGGCGGCCAAGGCAGACAGTGAGGGTGAAAACCTCATGGAGGCGCCCCAGCTGTCTCTCAGAAAATAAAGAAATGGAATAAAAAAGATCCTTGGGCGAAAACCTCTCTGAGGCGCCCAGGGCAGATAGTGGGGGTGAAAACCTCATGGAGGCGCTCCTGCTGTCTCTTAAAAAGCAAAAAGAAAAAAGAAAAAGAAACAGGTCTAATCTCTAGAATTATTGCAGGTTGCAGGGAATACAGTGCAGATGAAGAAGGTCGCGCAAAACAAGGACAGGGGTCTGTACCAAGTTACCAGACATCCTCACAGACACTCCCTCCATGGCCACTCACTTTTTCCAGGATTTGGACACATTCGGGTCAAGATTCAACCTCCTACAGGAAGTTTCAGGGCTTTCTACAGGAAGTTCTGCAATTCTACAGAAAACATCCTGTAAAACCTTTGGGCAGGCCAAAATCGACTCTGGAGAGGGATTTAAAGCTTGAGGAGGCATGTAGCCACCCCTTTCTTCCATCCATCACTTGTTTCATCTCCTTCCACTGCCATTACCACAATCTGGTCCGGTATTCCTGCATAGTCATGCAAAAAGTCTTGTTCTCCTCAAATTGCAATTTTTTTCAAGGGACAAATCAAGTACATGAAGGCCCGCACACTCTACCTGTTAAAGCTTCATCAGGACCCTTCAATAGTGAATACAACCCTGCTCATTTCAGCATGCATCCTAGGAGGAGAAACAACTATAGGATGTCCTATAGGAATCCTGTAGCAGCTGATCCGCCTGGAATACACACTATGGAGTCAATAGCAGTTGAAATCAATGCAGGAGGCATGTAACCAGCTCCGCTTGAACGTGAACACCTCCTCGACAGCTGAGAAAAGGCAGAGTCGTGCATGCAACGTTCACCACCAGTGGATCGGGTCCCGAAGCCTTGCATGCAGCATCAGAGAATGAACGAAGGAATTCCAGCGCCTGTGCACGAAGCAGCAATGAGCAAAGCCATCGTTCCACGTCCGGAAACCTGCAGAGCACGTCCACGGCCACACAGGTAAGTGCCTAACCTTATTTCGTCAAATTTCATAGACTATACTATGAAAATTGCATGTCTGTGAATGGTGCGGATTGAACAAATTTGGTGGCCAGTCAACTGGCCACCCACAGTCAGTCGAATGGCCTCGTGGGATCCGAACGAGCTCGGTTACGCTCGAATCCGCCAAAGGGACGTGGAGCCGACACGTGGGAAGTGTCCAGTCGAGGAAAATCGGCGGATGGGCAGTGATGACGGTGGGTAATGGCAGAGATAGAAAAATGGTGGTCAGAGACACGCCGGAGAATGATGGTCGTGACGTTGGCCAACGGATCGGCCTGGACACCTCACCCCCGCGCCATGAATTGTGCTATAATTCAAAATCCTTCGGCCATAACACTCACATTAACCACTATCATTTAATATTGCAACCAGTTTTCAGCAACGTACGCATCCTCCTCCTCTGCAGTTCATTGGCCCGAGCTTTTCGGCCTTTTTCAAACTCCTCCCGCATCCCAAGCTTGCTCAGAAGCACCGTGACTTCCTCCAAAAGCCGGCAAAGCTCTCTACAGGAAGGAACTCTACAGGAAGCACAGCATAGCCTCCCGGAGCAGAGAAATCCGGATCTTCTACGTCGGAATTGGAGTTTCGAAGAGAGGTAGGCTCAAAAAACGCCATACCCATGCATGATATTTCGAAAGGTGGTAAATTAAACTGTTTGGAGTAGGGAAAGTTAAAACAAGTCTGCCTGTGGGTCAAGAATTGTGGTTTGCTTATATGATACACGAATTTTCTTTCAAATGATGTTGCATCACATTCTCCTCCACGATTCCTGTTAACGAATTCCTCCCGTAGAAACGATAAACCTCTGTAAGGACTGACCTGTGCATAAAAAATGTGACTTGTATGTGATTGGTGTGCTAATTATGCTCTGCACTCTGTCTGTGAGAGCCTAATTTCCTTTTGACAGTCAAGTTTTGGGGCAGCAACAACATTATAACCAGGGAATTGGTGAAAAGGGAGATACAGACATCTGAGAAACCCTTTCTTAAGAATAAAAGGAGGAAATCATAAGCAGAATTCCCTTTCTAATCAGAGCACAAGCCAAAATAGATTATTTTTCACCATGTCAGGAGGGTTTATCAGAAAGGAACCCTCAGATTCCAAGAAGTTGAGAGAAACTCCTAAGATGGTAGACCTATTTACCCATGCAAATTGGATGACCTTCTGTGACAGAATTCAAGGTCACGATGATGAGATAATAGAGGAGTTCCTAAGGTCCCTGCAGCCTAAATCAAAGACGTTGGCCACTGTAAATTTCTAAGAATTGACCTTAAAACTCACCCCACAACTCATTAGTCGGGTCACTGATTTGCCATTGGGGATACCCTAGGATAAAGAGGAAAGGAAATTGGGCCAGAAGGCCAAAAAGGAATTCTTCCTACCAGAAGAACAGTTTTCAGAGGATAAGAATGGGGTCCGGAGAGCCAGCCTTCAGCCATTTTGGAGCGAGGTCAGCCTTCAGATTATGAAATACATTACCTGTGAGGGGCGATTCAGTATTGTATATGGTTATCACTTCCGGCTGCTAACTGAACTCAGACATAAGATGGATTTACCCACAGAACAAAAGCTAAGCATCCCCTACTTCCTCCTACAGTCATTGATTGAGTGTGGCACAAAACTGAAGGAAGGGACACCAGACCAGCTGGCCCATCATGGGCTTATCAAGCTTCTAGTAGAAGATGCCCTCCATACTTATACTGTCCCTCTCTCCTGGGAGATTTTTCGCAATATGTCCAAGGATGATGATATCCGAATTCTGGCCGAAGAACTCACTTCATCCAGCAGTGAGGAAAGGGAGCATATTGAGGCAGAGAAGAAAACTAAGGGTAAAGAAACCCAGGACAGACCACCACAGGGAGAGCAAGAAGAGAAACGAGAAAAAGGCCAAGCTACTGAGGCCAAAGTTGTGGGTGGAATAAAAGCACAAACGCCAAGGGAGAAATGGTTGCAAATCAGGGCAGAAAGGACTGAAAAAGTCCAAGCAAGTGAGGGCACATCCAAGGAAACCACAACAAAATTGAAGGAGAAGACACCCCCAGCCAAGCAGGCCAAAATAGTGAAAACTGTTTCTACAGGAAGCCCGAAAATTGCTTCTACAGGAAGACAGAAAACAGTCAGCACAGGACTTTCTACAAGAAGTCTGAAGACAGAGCAACAGAGGGAAAAATCATCGAAAATTTTAGCTAGGGAGGCAGCAGCTGTGCTGGCCACCCTAAGCACATCTCCCAAGCAGAAGGGAAAGCGAAAGAGGGAGCCTCCTCTGTATTTTAAGGCAAGAAGGAGTGTAAGGATTAAGATTGGCAGACCCCAGCTTCTGTCCAAAGAACCAATCACAATTGTAGACACTCCTACTACACAAAAGGAGAGGTCCCCCTCCAAGGCATCCATCACTTATGAACGGGGAAGCCCGAAGACATCTACCTGGAGGGAGAGAATGAAAATGTTAGACATAAAGGCCTCTCTACAGGATGCTGACACTATTCTACAGGAAACACTAGCTAGGTTGAAGGAGACCGAAGCAATGGAAGGTGAGGCAGCTAAATCACCACATGAGGAAGAAAAGGTGGAGAACATTGTGGAACCTAGCCCCCAGCCCAGCTTGGGCTCCTATTATAACTTCTTGGAGGCCGGAAAGATCATTCCTCAAAAATTCACAGTGCCACTTTTCCTTACACTAGAAGAAGAGAGGGTGAGGACCCCCACTTGGATGAAAATCGCTAAGTCCAAGGGTGTGGCGGATATAGGTCCTCTGGAGGAACAACTCAAAAAGGCAATGAGGGAATTGGCTATGGTACGACATGTGGAGAGCAGCCAACGGGTCAAGCTATAGGAAGAAAATGAGCTGCTTAGAAAGAAGCTACAATTACAGGGACAGAGGAAGGAATACATGCCTCATATCTTGGGAGAACAACAGCAACAGGAGGAGCCCGCAACAACCAAAGATACCCCTGATGAACAGCAAAGAAAGGAAGGGATGTAGACTGAAATTGAGACACTGAATCAACAGCTACAGGAAAAAGAATTGGAGACACAGTCTCTGAAACAGCAGGTACAAGAAAAGGAGGCCCAACTAGCCTGCATGGCCAGCTGGGCAATGGAAGCTCTGTAGTGTAGGCAGCCTACCAAATCCTATGCCCTATACCTCAAGGATCAGTGGTTACAGTTTTAGATCAATACCTTGGCTCAAAGGGGCATCACCCCATTCCAAAATTATCATCAATTTGCAGCTCTATGCGGCAGTAGTTCATTTGAGGATAGGGCCAAATTATCAGAGTTCTACTTGCACAACTTCGCCCTTCCAAACATGAACGCATGGGATCCCAACACGGTGATAGGAGATGTCCAGCTTATGGCCATGGCCTCTTGGATGAGCCATGAGGAGAAGAGAGCAGCAGAGGTCCGCAGTATCATAGGCAGAGAGCTCAGTGAGCCTCTCATGATCAGAGCAGAGCCGGATGACCCATCAGCAGTGATAAGTGCCCACCAGCACTTGGCCAACAGTCCTCAGGAGCTACCGGAGTACATTGAGCAACAGGCTCAAGCCATTGCCCACTTTGAGGACATGGAGAGACTGTTGGGAGAAAACTGCATGCATGCCTGCACAAGGCGGTGGAACACACTGCCTCACAGCCTGAAGATAAAATAATACCACTCTCCCACTAGGATGAGGGAAGACTTGGCAAGGGTACTTCTCTACAAACAGTTGATGCTGAATTTGCAGGCCAATTGGATTGGCTTGAAATTCAGTCCTCCTTTACTTTTGGGATTTCTAGAAGGAGTGAAGGAAGAGGAGGAAGGTAGACAATGGGAGGAAGTGGAAAGGAAGGCAGGATTCCACGACCGGGAAGAGGATATCACAGTAGAGGCCTGGGACGTGAGGGAGGCGATCAAAGCCATAAAGGATGATGAGCTGGACTAGTTGCTCAGAGGATGAGCAACCCATTTAGCAGGGGGGTGATGATGAGCCCCGAATTGGGTAACTTATTGGGCTCATTTTGCCTAATTGTCCTTGTTCAATCTTTCATTTTTCATAGATTATGCATGTTTTTCTAGTATGTTTATGTTATTTGAACGAATAAGGGTGGTCACTCTACCAAGGAGGCTAATACGTGGTCATTTCAGGTTTTTTGGACAAATTTTGGAGCAAAACCAAACAATTATGGCCCAGATGACAACCAAGCTTGAGGTGAGGATTCGTAGGGAGGTTGTATGTGGCATTAAATGGCCCTTCCTCGAAATCTCCACCCTCAACTCCGAGCTCAACAGGCCACCAAAACGAGTTCTAAAGGCAACCAAGCAGCTTTGGGAAGAGTGACTGTTTACTAGCAGTTGGAACAGCTGAGTCCCTTGAATCTAGGAGGGCTGCTAGCCCCCTCGTATTGTATAAATAAGAAGGCCTTAGCCTTCGTAGTTTACTTTTGGAACTGTTGGTATTTGCACTATAGTGTTGTCTTTGTTCAGCTCGTTTTTCCTTAGCTACTATTGTACAACTTTCTTGTGATGATTATTTTTGAGTAATGGGAAGCAGCTTTACTTGGCATCAGATCTGAGTTCTTTATAGGAGCCTGCAGCTCTTGGGGTTGGGCCCAACCCGAGTGCTAAGGCCTCCTTTATGTATTGTTATTTGTTCTTTATGCATTTGCAAAATCATTTCTGTTAAGTAGATTAAATCTTGTTGATTAACTAGGTCACTGTTAATGGTTAGAAAGACTTTTGATGCTCAGATTTAGTTGATAGGTTGTTAACAGGGAAAAGCTTCAAAAAGGGGCCATCAAACATCTCTGGTTTCACCTCTCCCTCGGTGGGATCATGAGTTGGGATCAGGGTGACCTTGCTGCCCACAAGAACACTGATTTTCCTTTGCCATGCAATCACTAATGTTTGATTTTCATTTGTAGAAGTTGGTTACAAGTTCAGACTTTTGCTTGCTTAGTTGCATGAGTTAGTATACACGGTTCCATTGCAATTCAAACTTCTGTTCATTCTTTTTACTGACATCTAGATCAGATTAGGTCAACGTAACTAGGTTTTTGATTTTACAAGTCTTCATCGGTTCAGTTGGAAAAACGACTTGCAGAGCACCTGCACCACTTCTCTACCTGCTCGTACTCCATCAAACCCATCTGCTCCATCCCTCAGCTCAGCTTCTAGCCTTACGTTTTCCATTTGCTCACATAACCCTAATTTTTGTGCATCATTGTTTCAGTCCTCCTTGAACAAATCTATCCATCTACATCTGTCCTCCACTCCATCCACCAAGTCCTGGACCACCTCCAACCCTTATCTCATCTCCATACCCACTCCTTCATCTTTCTTCCTCCACCCATCCTCCAAAATCTCATTTCTGAACATCCTGTAGAAAAATTACAGACATCCTGTAGAAATTCCAGAACATCCTGTAGAACCCGTGCAGACTTCCTGTAGAAGCTCACAAATGAGGTTTCTTGATAGCCAAACTCTGTGAAACTCTCTGGAAGGGTGTTAGGGACCCCTTAGGCCCTCTCTGAACCTTTCCAACCTCATCCCAAGCATTTCCTCTCACCAATCCACCTCTGCACAGTAAAAACAGTCAAATCGCATGTATGATAATTCTGGCAACTTATTCAAAAATACAAAAAGATGTTTTTTTTTTTCTTCAGATGTTACTGTAGAAGTAGCTTAGATACATGTATTTACCTTCCTAGAAGTCAACGACATCTCTTTCAGTAGCTTACATACTCTTTCTTGCATCGGTAGCGATAGCTGGTAAAATTTGGGTTTGCTAGGGTTTACGTTTCCTTTCAGCTTTCCAGTTTCTTTCCACAAGTAGATTAGCCTTCTTTGAGTTAGCTTTCGTCCATCAATTAAAAAGCTTCTTCTCAGAGCTCATAGAAGTTGGCTTAAGCCCCTAGCGGACTTGTGCCAGCTGACTAAGTGATAGATGCGGCAAGAGCTAGTACTTGTGCATACAACACTGTCGCTTCCAAGTTTGTTACGAACTACCGGGTTGATAAAAGTAAAGCAGGGAGTCCCAGGAGTTGCAGCATTATTGCTGCAATATTGGAGCTCACCAGAGACCGAGAGACAGGAACATGAAACGCATTTTTGGCTATAAAGCCACAGACAGAGAGCACAACAGAGGAGGCAGTATTGCAGGAAAACGCTGAGACAAACAGAGAGCACTGAGGGAGTATGTGTACTCATATAGAAACTTGAGAGGTTCAAGTAAAGATCTTGTATTGTAATCTGTTGCGTGTGAGGCTCAAATTGAGCTCACTGTTGTAAACAGAACTCTGCTTGAAGACATAATAGAGAGGCCACCACTGAAGGCTGGACCAGGAGATGTATCCCACGAGTATTGGGTGAACTCCTCATTAAATTTGTTGTATTATGTGTTGTCTATTATGTTTTGTTTACTGCTTCATTGTCTGTGAATTTCGCAATCTTATCGATCCATTGAATGAAATGACAGACTAATCCATGCACATAAGTCTATAATACCTTACTATTGTCTTAGATCTCATTTTCAAATCACCTCCAAGCTCCTATTTCCTTGCGTTGTTCCTTGTGGATGATTCCCCTTCAAAACTATGCAATCCTCAAGGATGAATCCTTGACTGCATGCATGAGTTTTCTCCATGAGAAAACACATGCAACTGATAGTACATTGTCCTTCAACATTAATCTCAACTGGGTCTTTCTCAGAATAGACATGCATGAGTTTGTGATGAGGGAATCTTCAGTTAACTGGAGTAGCACTAGTTGAGTGCATTAATGCATCAACTGACTATTAACTCACTATTAGTTCCTCAAGCAGTTTGGAACTAATTTAACTGGACTTAACTTAGTAAACTGAGTTAACTAATTACAACTCAAATATAACTCAATCTTATCTCCTTAATTTAAGGGATAACTCTTGCATGACTTCAGAAAGACTTCTAACTTGAACTTCTCCAACTAATTAATTTAAAAATAAATTAATTAATTAATTCCAAGTAGCTGTTAAGAGTAAATTTGAACTTAATTCACAATTTAATTCAAGGACAAATTAAATTGAAATATTCTTGTTGCCATATTTCAACGCTCCCTCTCAACAAGAAAGGGATTATCTGCCACCCCGATCCTGTCTCTATGGAACTCGAATTTACACTTTGACAATGCCTTTGTCAAAATGTTAGCATCTTGCTCCTCTGTCGAAATATACTGCAGCAACATGATCCTCTCGACCTGTGAAAAGCCACGGGCAATAAATCTTGCCTTATGCTTCTCCACACTACCATCAGCAACTTGCTTTACCTTGTAAATCCAACGGGAACTCACAACAAACTTGTTCTCTGGTCTCGGAACCATGTCCCAAACATTGTTACGAACTATGGAGTCATACTCCTCCACCATAGCATCAACCCAAATCAGTTGTTGCACTTCTTCCTCAAAGGAAGATGGCTCAGTCTCAGCACATTTCCCAGCAAGGGCCATGTATCCAGTGTACCTATCAGGTGACCTCCTCTATCTGCGCTGAGAAGATGGTGCTCCCACATTCTCTCTCGCATCCTCCAACAATCTATCAGCTTCTCTTATGCGCTTCCGTCCATCTCTGGAAGACTCTACTTGAGTGGATGTCTCCACTCTTGGAACCTTTGCATGCGGCTGCTCCGCATCAGTCTGAGGCTCCTCCTCCTTAGGAACCAATAATTCCTCCACAACGTGTAGTTGGAGCTCCCTCTCAAGGGAAACTTGCATGGCCTTCTGCTCATCAAACTTGAGAACTCTGTGAACCACTGCCCTCCAACTGGTAGGCAAGTACACTCGATAGTTGTGAGGTGTATCAGTGCACCCCACAAATATCCCCAACTCTGTTGTCGGCTCAAGCTTCTTCCGTGCATCCTTTGTCACATGGCAATATACTGATGAGCCAAAGATCCTGAAGTGACCCACATCTGGTCTCTTACCGAAGAAAGCTTCCTCTGGTGTCTTCATCCCAAGTATGCGATGCAGGCTTCTATTCTGCAAATAGACTGTTGTGTTGCATGCCTCAGTCCACAAGTGAAGTGGTAGGCCTTGGTCATGCAACATTGCCCGTGCTGCCCCTACAATAGTTTTGTTCTTCCTCTCGGCCACCCCATTTTGTTGTGGGTTATGAGGTGTCGTCAACTCCCGTTTAATTCCTTCCACTGCACAGAAGTCCTTAAACTCTTGCGATACATATCCTCCACCGTTGTCGCTTCTCAAGGCCTTGATCTTCTTCCCTGACTCTTTCTCGACCAAAGCTTTGAACTCACAAAACTTTGTGAAAGTTTGGTCCTTCTTCTGCATGAAATAAATCCAGCATTTACGAGAATAGTCATCAATGAAAATCACATAACACCTTTGCTTCACTATGGATGCTGTCGAGAATGGTCCACACAAATCAGAACTTGCTCTAAGATAGCCTTTGCACGACTGTCCCAATCATGAAAGGAAGACTTGGTGTACTTTCCCAAGGTACAACCTTTGCATGTGTCAACTTGCTCAAGTTTACCTTTGGGAAGTCCTATAGATATCTGCTGCATTATCTGCAAAGCCCCATGATGCAAATGGCCCAACGACCTATGCCACAACTCGCCAATGTCTTGGCTTTGCACCAATTCTGCTTTCGTACTCTATGCTGCACAATCATCTACCTCTAGTATATAGAGATTCTTCACCCGAATCCCTATCCTCTTGGTCTGACCCGTGTCTATGTGTCTTAGGAACGCCTTTCCTTTACTGAAGACAACATCGTAGCCTTTGTCCTCCAACATCGCGATCGATACCAAGTTCTTCTTCAGTCCAGGCACATATATCACATCTGTCAAGGTGAGAGGAGCTCCATGTTCCCTCTGAAAAGCAACCATGCCCACTCCTGAAACACTATACCTTTTGTCGTCACCCATCTCTATGCGCATCTTGAGTTCTTTCTCCTCCAAGGCACTAAATAATTTTTTATCATCGGTCATGTGGAATGAGGCTCCACTGTCAAGATACCTGACACAACCCATCATCGATGACACCATGCATGCGATGAGGGTAAAGTCCATTTCGAACTGAGAGGAAAATGCCTCACCTTCCGGTCCTTCTGAGGATCCCTTCTTGGACTTATTCAATGGGCAATTCGTCGCATAATGTCCCATCTTATGACAATTAAAGCATCTTACTTTAGACATGTCACCCTTCTTCCCTCCATGACAAGAATTCGATTTGAAATGGGAAGTCTTCCACTTCCCTTTCCTTGCCTTACTTGCTAAGGCCAGATTTTCTTCATCATCATTCTTTGATGAAGAACCATCTCGTGTGCTCCTCCTGATCTCCTCTTGCATAAAATCCGACCACAATTGTTCCCAATCCGGAAGTTTCTCCCTTCCATTCACAAAGTCCTGGTAGCTATTCCAACTCTTTGGAAGGCCAAGGAGAGCGAGGCTCACCATATAATCATCGGAAATAGTTATTCCCGCACTGTTAAGCTCATCTCTGCAGGTGGTGAGCTTGTTCAGATATGTGGAAATAGTATCACCCTTCTCCATCTTGATTCTTCGAAGCTTATCCTTGAGCACCAATTTCCTCTGGTCGCTATTGTTCTGGTAGAGGTCCGTCAATGTCTTCCACATTGAAAATGGAGTATCCTTCCCATGGATACTCAAGACAATATGGTCTCGAACTCCCTCAAGGATGATCCGTCTCACCTTCGCCACACACTTTTTCCACTCAGCGAACTCTTATGCATTAGTTGAGGCTGGCTTTGGGATTTCTTGATCAATGAATTCCTTTAAGCCATTGTCTTCTAATACAACCTCCATTCTATCTTTCCATGCTATGTAATTCGAGCTACCTTCCAAGGCATACTCGAGTCTCAAGCCATAGAACGCCATTGGTCAACCTTGAAGTATGATATGAATTCGATTTGCACCTACAACCCCGAACTTCAAACTTCAAATTATCTTCTCATTATATTTCACAGCTCTGATACCATGTACAAAATATGTGATAGGTTAACCCGATAATGAAATATAAATCAAAGTAGAATACTATAACCTACTTCTACTATCAATTTGAGGAAGCTTAAAGATCAAGCTAAACAATATAACTAGAAGAAGAAAAATCAATGGCACAATACACATGAAAATACTTTGGGGAAAGCCTGAGCTAAAAACCCTAGACTATTGTATTATTATACATGGTGGAAATACATAGGAATTATACAAAGCCTTGGCTCTCAGAGCTAGCCAGCTCTCAGTACAATCCTCACAGATGCTCACAGGCAATCTTGGCTTCTCTCCAACCTTCCTCTCTCCCCTCCAAGCTCCTATTTCCTTGCGTTGTTCCTTGTGGATGATTCCCCTTCAAAACTGCGCAATCCTCAAGGATGAATCTTAACTGCATGCATGAGTTTTCTCCATGAGAAAACACATGCAACTAATAGTACACTGTCCTTGAACATTAATCTCAACTGGGTCTTTCTCAGAATAGACATTCATGAGTTTCTGATGAGGGAATCTTCAGTTAATTAGAGTAGCACTAGTTGAGTGAATTAATGCATCAGTTGACTGTTAACTCACTATTAGTTCCTCAAACAGTTTGGAACTAATTTAACTGGACTTAACTCAGTAAACTGAGTTAACTAATTACAACTCAAGTATAATTCAATCTTATCTCCTTAATTTAAGGGATAACTCTTGCATGACTTCATAAAGACTTCTAACTTGAATTACCCCAACTAATTAATTTAAAAATAAATAAATTAATTATTTCCAAGTAGTTGTTAAGACTAAATTCGATTTTAATTCACAATTTAATTCAAGGACAAATTAAATTGAAATATTCTTGTTGCCATATTTCAACACTTTCCTTAGATTCTTCTTCTCTCTCCTTGGCCTTCGCTCTATTTCTTCTTCTTTCTTGCACAAAAAATTGATGAGCACGAGTGAGTGATCAAATGAGGTCGAATTCTCTTCCTTTTATAATTGTCCAAGAGGTTGAATAGGTGCCTCTTCAAGGTCGACTTGTACAGGTAGGGTTGACTTGGTCTCGTGGTGTCTAAATGACTCTTTTTGACTCAAAATACAAATTTTCCTTTTCTCTTACAAATAGTCCAAATGGGACTTTGACACATGACACATTTTCTTTTAGAAAATACACCCTAGAAGCATGAAGAACGCGTTTTGACTAGAATAATAATAATAATAATAAAATTTATTTTTCTTCTTTTCGCTTTTACATGAAATACATATTGATAAGAGTGCAATGATAATTATGAAGATCGAAACTAGTTACATTTTCAACACTCCCTCTTAACTAGGGAGGTATTCATAATTACACAATAGGATAGAAGGATACTCAAATTGAAATATTCTCATAAGAAGAGTTGAGATTTCTAAGCATCATCAAGCATCATCATCATAACCAACATTGTCAATTACAAAATAGCAAAGCATTGACTAACAAGCTCTAACTCTCCACTGGATTAGAGAACAATGCTGAGAGGCATACATTTGGACACCATCACCGCCTCTCAAGACACATACCCCATCTGGATGTTCACCAGGTATGTCCTCACATGAATATTCTTATCTTGGATTCAAAATCCTCAAAGAATATTCATCCTTCTCAGGACTACTCTTATCTTAGATACACTACCTTATCCTCAAAGAGTATCAGTCTTAAGGACTACTCCTATCTTGTATACCATTCCTCAAGGAGTATTGGTCCTAGATGCTCATCTAATCCTCCATTCTCCCTACTAATGCCTTCACTAGGCTTACGACTATTAGTCCTGGCCTAGTGCATGACACATGGAGAATACAATGTCCATCCTCACTCCCTCTCAACCATGGAGGAAATATCCACAAGTCCAAGCTTGTCTCTCAAATACTCAAGCTTCCCATTTGGAAGAGACTTCGTCAATATTTCAACTACCTATTCATTTGTGGAGATGTACTATAGCTTCATGACCCCATCTTGTACCAAGATTCTAATATAGTGGTACTTATAATTGATACACTTTGTCCTGGAACGAAAAAATGGGTCTTATGTCAACCTTATGCAACTTTGGTTGTCACAGTATATAGTGGTAGGGTCCAAATGTCCTTCAAACAAATCTAAAAGCAACTTCCTAAACCAAACAAATTCTCTACCAACTTCACTGGTTGTCATATATTTGGCTTCAACACTACTCAATGCAACTGAATCTTGTTTCCTGCTCATCCATGAAATCATAAAAGATCCGAAACTAAAACATCCACCAGTAGTGCTCTTTCCATCTGCATCATTGCCTCCCTAGTCTGATTTTGTATTGCCCAATAACTGTATCTCATTACCAACATATCTAACACAATGATGTATAGTCCCATGAAGATATCTCAAAATATGTTTAGCTTCCATCCAATGATCATGCCTTGACTTCACATGGGATTGACTAAGAATGTTTACTGCACAATATATGTTTGCCCAAGTGTTCACAAGGTACATCAAGGATCCAATCAACCGTTGGTAGGATGTTGGATCAACAAGGCTTGAATCTAAACTCCTTAACTTCTTCAAATTAGTGATAACTAGAGTCGTCATTGGTTTACTATCCATCATACCAAACTTTTGCAATATATTGAACACATATTTCCCTTGACCAAGATAGATCTCATTAGGTTTCTGTCATACTTCTAGTCCCAAGTAGTAATGCATTAGTCCATGATCCTTCATATCAAATTTAGTTGCAAGTTGCTTCTTGCATTCTTGAATACATCACTCCATGCTTGTTATTAGTAAGGCATCCACATATAGTAGTATGATCACAGGTTCATTCTTTACCGCCTTGATGTAGAGATTAAGATTTGCAAAAGTTTTGATGAAACCAAGTCTTAGTAGATATGCATCCATCCTGACATATTATGCTTCAGGGTATTGTTTCAAGCCATATAGAGCCTTGTTCAACCTGCAAACATGTGTTTCCTTACCATGAACTTCAAATCCCTTAGGTTGCTCCATGTAAAAATCAATCGTCCCATTCAAAAAGGTTGTTTTTATGTCCATTTGATGGATGTTCCATCTCATAAGAGCCACAATAGAAATGAGCGATCTAATGGTTTTATATCTCGTCGTCGGAGCAAAAGTTTCTTCATAGTCAATTCCTTCTTGTTGAGAGAATCCTCTTGCCACAAACCTTGCCTTATACTTGTCAATTCTTCCATCAACTGCAAGCTTGATATTGTACACCCATTTGGAATTCATAGTTGATTTGTCTTTAGGTATAGGAACAATTTCCCAAACATCATTCCTCATTATAATTTGGTATTCTTCTTGCATTACATTCTTCCATTCTTTATGTTCGACTTCCTTTTCATAAGTGGTAGGTTATGCTTCAATAAGTTTAGTCATGTAAGTTACATAACCTGAATATCTCTTAGGCTTCTTGCTTTCTCTGAATGTTCCTTTTGTTGTTGCATGTCATTCGACTTCTTGTATAGTTAACCTTAACCAATTTGGCCTCTTTTGATTTTCTGGAATGAGGATTTGTTGCACAAGTTCAATTTCCTCATGATTAGTTGTAGGTTCCAGAGTTTTTTCTTGCCTTGAAACTTTTTCATTTATAAAGATAGGTTCTTCTTCTTCATTGGAATTAATGGGAATATCCTTGGACTTCTTGTATGCAATGCTTTCATAAAAAATGACATCTCTGCTTACTTCAATATGATGTTCTTCCTTGATGTAGACTCTGTATTCTTTTGATGAGGTGCTATATCCAACAAAGATGCCTTTTATACCTGTTGGGTCCAACTTCTTCCTTTTGTCTTTGGGAATGTGAATGTATATGAGACATCCAAAAATTTGGAGATGATTAATAGTTGGCCTCTTTCCGATGAATGCTTCTTTTGGGGTCATATCATTAAGAATTATGTGAGGACTTTGAATTTGTAAATAGACTACTATTACAAAAGTTTCTCCCCATTAAAACTTGGGAAGGTTTTGGGCATGTAGCATGACTCTAACACATTATTCAATGGATCAGTTCTTCCTTTTAGCCACACCATTTTGTTGAGGATTGTAGGGAATTATCAACTCCCTCTTAACTCTTGCTTCTTTGCAAAAATATATAAGTTATCAAGAAGTATATTCTCCATCATTATCTGATCTCAGGGTTTTGATATTCTTCTTTCTCAAAATTTCTACATGTTCCTTGAACTCTTGGAATTTCTTGAATACTTGATCCTTAGACTTTAGAAGGTATATCCAAGTCTTTCTAGAGTGATCATCAATGAATGTTACGTGGTATTGATGACCACCAAGTGACCTCTCTGCCATAAGTCCACAAACATCAGAGTGTATGAGATCCGAAATTTCCTTGGATCTTGTGTCATTGCTAGTAAAAGGTTTTTTCATATTCTTCCCAAGAGCACATCCCTTATAGAATCCTTCATGCTCTTCTTTCAATTGAGGTGTACTAGTAACCATTTGATTCAATGATGGCAATATCTTATAATGAAAGTGACCATACCTTCTATGCCATAATTCATGAGGGTTGATGTATAAATGCACTAGAGCTTGAGGAGGAGGAGTTAGAAGTATATACGACCTCCCATCTTGAATCCCAATAGTTCTCATTTTCTCAATACTAGACCCTTTGGCCCATACAATAACTTTGCCATCAAGAAATTCCACCCTATCACCTTTATCTTCTCAGCAAGAAAAAGAAAGTAAGTTCTTTTTCAAACCTGGAACATAGAGTATATTGTTGAGATGAATATTCCCACTGGATTCCAACACTAAGGAGGTAGATCCAATCCCTTTGAGCGAGTAGGTATTATTATCTCCAAGTTCCATTGAGTGAGAAGAGTTTCCTTTTGATAGAGTTTTGAGTTTACCATGTTCCCCTGTCATGTGCCTTGAAGCTCCACTGTCAATTACCCATGTATTATCGTCTTCAAATGTGCATGTAAGAGCAGAATCAAAACTTCCATCCATGACTCCTTTAGATAGCTTAGAAATGAATTGGACGATATAACCTTTGATATATTCAAGGAGACTCCTAAGAGTCTTGAGACCTTCCTTCATGTATCTTGCCATTTGGAGAGGGAGAGAGAAGATAACTACTTCAAGAATGTCTTCAAACAAGAATGCCAACAAAAAGTGATCCTCAAGTTGTCCTTCCTTCACCTTAGCTCTGATACCATGTTGAGAAATCAATATGCTTGTAGATTAGGGTTGATTCCTCTTACTTGATAATTACTTGTGAGTGTTTGTTGGCTTTTATTACTTTATTACGTTTTCTTCATCAAGCAATTACCAAAATATAAAGTGCATAGAGATCACAAAAGACAAAGAACACAAGATGTAGGCTCTAATCCAGGGAAAAAGCCCACAAGGGGGAACCCAAACAACTTCTCTTCTTATAGGATCAGATCAAAGTGAGATATCTAGGACCTAAGACCAAGATCAAGACCTCCACAAAGAACCAAATTAGACCTCAATAAGAATCAAAGCTAGTCAAACCTCTTCAAGTCATAATTTTGGACTTGCAAATTCGCAAAGTTGCCCCAACACCTTCACACGTGTGAACAAAAACATATTTTTGGCCTTGTAATTCGCAGAGTTGTGCCAACACCTTTGCACATGTGAACAAAAACAAACAAAAATTCAATTTTTCTTCTTTCCTTAGATTCTTGTTCTCTATCCTTGGCCTTCACTCTATTTCTTCTACTTTCTTGCATAGAAATCGATGAGTGTGAGTGAGTGATCAAATGAAGTCAAAGTCTCTTCCTTTGATATTTGTCCAGGAGGTCTAATAGGTGCCTCTTCAAGGTCGACTTGGTCTTGTGGTGTCTAAATGGCTCTTTTTTATTCAAAATAATTTATTTTTTTTCTATTTCTCACAATTAGTCCAAATGAGACTTTGACACATGACAAATTTTCTTTTAGACTCAATAAACCTTAGAAGCATGAAGAACATGTGTTGACTAGAATAATAATAACAATAATAATAATAAAATTTATTTTTCTTCTTTTTGCTTTTACATGAAATACATATTGGTACAAGTACAATGATAATTATGAAGATCAAACCTAGTTACATTTTCAACACATCCTACCTTCCAAGGCATTCCTTATCCATCTCCTTTGGTCTTCAACCTTCCATCTTCATAAGCTAAATATACTTTACCCAAAAATAATTATCATTTAAGAATCTCAATCTAGTAACACTTCCTTCAAACCTTTTGTTATCATAAAAAATTTCATTTTTGTAATTTTTATAAAATGTTGACAACTACGTTGTCAGCATTTAAGGTTGTAATAAACATGTTAACTCTCCTAGCAATGTTTTGGGACCTGATATAGTTGGAAAAGCGAATATCGCTGACAATGAGGATAACACTATTTTCTCATTTCTCCAACGAGCCAATTATCAACGATTAAGTTATTTTTAAATATTTGAAATGTTGACTGTGCTGATAACGTCAGTGTCAGTATTTTGAGCGCATATGTCTCTGTTATGTTCAAAAGGGTAAAGTATGAATTTAATCGTGTCTAGCGATGTAATTATTGAGAACGCCATGTGACCGATTCCTCCATATTAAACGAACTATGATTCACAATCATGACTAAGGGTGATGTTAAGTTTTAACTTAACACATAATTACTTTCATTTTATCTTAAACCTCATGTGTTGTAAGCAGTTATATGGGTAAGTTATTTGACTTTTCCACTTGGCGATTGAAACTATTTTCACAGCAGGGACACAACATTGAATCCCGCAGATAGTATCAGACATAATGGGAAAGAGAGGCATGCTAAACCGAACTGGGCCTAAAGAACCATAGCTATTGAATGTCTCTCTTGATATCCTACATTTGTTCTAGTAGGTAGGTTGGAGTCAATTTTTCTATTGCTGTTCCGAGTACCAAGATTTGGTAGCTCAATCATTTGCAGCAGGTTTCGATGGTAACCGTTTGGAGGTCGGTGGTTTAGCGTTTGAGGTCATAAATCACACTGTTTCCAAAGCCACAACTCTACCCATGGACGTTGATAGGGTTTTTTCCAGCCATAGTTTAGTAGGCATAGACGTTCCGTCTTTCTTCAAAGAAGAACATAGAGCAGAGAATTGGAAGGTCGAGGTTCAAAAAGATAGGCTACAAGACAAATGGTATGCTCCCTTGCAACTTTTCAAACAATATTTTACTTGTGAGGGTCATTATAATAGGATCAATTCATATCATTTTTACTTCTTAGCACATTTAGATGGGCATATTAGGATTAATCCCTGCTTTTACTTGCTGGAAAGCCTCAAGTACATGGCTGCTAGGTTCAGGGCTAGGGTTAACCCTTCTTCACATTTTATTTATCACAAGGCACTGATAAAACTTTTGATAGAAAGTCAATTGAGTAAGCTCAAGAGGACCTGGAACCATTTCCTTTTCTAGGGAGGGTTCCAGCCTCAACTTGCCAGAAGGAAAAGAGGCAGACCCCAAACTATTAGGAGGATGAATAAGACTCAGACTCAAGCTCCTGTTCAAACTCCCATCATGCATGAAAAATCAGAAGCCCCATCTACCTCAGCTACCCCAAAAGCTCCTAAGGTCTATCAGAGGAAGAGTGCTCGACTTCACAAGCCAGAGCCTACATCGTTGAAAAGCCTAGAAGTTGACATTGGCCTCACTACTTTTCCAACTTTACCCTCAGAGAACACCCCTGTAGACACATATATTCCTGAAGATTTAAAGGGAAAGAAGCCAATAATAGAGGAAAGGGAACCAACACCTGAGATTCTTAGACCGGGTAATAGGCACACTAGGCCAACAAACAAGCTACGGTATAAAATCAAGCTTAGAAGCAACCCAGAGTTAGCTAAACAAGTCATTGACATAGATGATGTGCCTCTGAAAGACTTAATCATCAATGAGAAACCTACAAAGTCTAAGAAAAGGTCTATAGAGTCTAAGAATAAGCTTGAAAGCCCTAATAAGAAAGGAAATAAACAGGTTGCCAAAGCAAAGCCCATGGAGACTAGAAAGAACAAGAAGCAGAGATTAGACAAGTTGGATGTGTTACTCGAAGCTGCCAATACCCTCAGCTAATATGCCAGGGTATCAGAACCATTTTTGTCCACTTGTTTAAATAAAAAACTCAGTTTTTGCATTTCGTTGATAGTCGACCTGCCAGTTTTGTATACAATATGAAAGTCGGGAGAGTTGACAATGCCCTTGTCAACATTTTTGAAAAGCTTGACAGTGTGTTTGTCAGCTATTTTGAACAAACTATGCATACTGATTAGTAAATGAAACCTATAGGAAAATGTCGACAACGTGCCTGTCAACATTTTCTTTTCTAAAATGAAATAGAGACGCTAACATCTCTATTGTCAGCGATATTCGAAAGGATTGACCTCCCGGTTGTCAGCTATATCTCAGATCAGAAAATCAGTAATGCCGATGACCCACCGGTTAGTGATTTTTGTAGAAAATCGCAGAATAATAGAAGACATCCAGGGCAGTGTTGGTGAAGTAGATAGAGGGACTTGTTTTGTTGAAAATCTTCAGAAGGACCGGTTCTATTTTCCAGCCAGAAAATTGACCAAGATCACTTTATTTTTGCCTAGATTTTAGCATATTTGCCTACAGTTTTCTAGGATTCATTAGATATTTTCTAAGTTTATCTTTTTTGTGCATGAACTTAAAGGATATTTTAAAATATCTCAGTATTGTAATTATGAGGATTCTATTATTTTGCAAATTGTTATGTGAAACTCTATAAAGACAGTTTATGAATAATGAAAAAGGGTTGGAAATCATTTGAAAAATTACTTGTAGTTTGGATATGTTTGAGCAATCTTAAATGTATTTGCAGTGTTTGATGAGCAACTAGTATAAAACTCATGTGTTTCATTTCCTTGTCAGTATTTCTCTGTTATTAATTGTCTCTTTCATGTCTGAAATGTTAGTTTAATGAGATTGGATTTCATTTGATGCTCCTCTCTTAAATTATCAGTCATTAAATACTTGTTGTTCTCAACTCTTATAAGCTCTGTTTTCTCCCAGTTCATCTTTCTTCGAAATCTCCAAAACAGTCAAAGGACGTGTTACTCCCATGCTTTGTGCAATTTTCTCATTAGATCTGTGATTTCATTTGGTTGATAGCTTGACTCCATGCCCAATGGTAGGTTTTGAGGATCATCCAACCATCTTATACCTAAACCCAAATATGTTCACTTGAACTCAATTGTAAAAACCTTCTATTACAGTGACCATAAAGTAGTTGAGTTTTACGGAGAGATCCCCCTGCAGGTTGAAGAGCCAAGTTTCAACCTAAAAGTGGTTTGAGGTTACCTTAGGGCCTGCAACCAAGGTTTTCCCTGAGTGATAACACCTTTGATACATACAAAACTTTATTTCTCCCACCAGTATCTCTTTTCAACATAATTACTAACACAACTATATAAATTAAATGGTTGGTAAATGCTAATAGCCATCAAAACACTTATGTGCCATTTAATTCATGTAACATCGAGAATTTGTAACATCAAAACATAGCGAAGGCCGCAAACAAACTACATAATTTTTAAAATAAAAAATAATTTGAAAACCCTTAATTTAATCCATTAAATTATATATATGACAAAAAAATATTTTTAAATTATTAAAGCTAGACCATCTATAAATTTTTATTTAAAAAAATTATAAATTCTTAAAACCCTATTTCAAAATAAACCACTTCTATGTTCGAACTCATATTATCTAATGTAAAATGCCCAGTCTTCCCATTTTTGCTCTATCTTAGTGGCTTTACAAAGCATGCATTTTTTTGGAGTTGTCTATAATGTGACTTTTTGGAGATTCCGGTGACGGAATCCGGCGGAAGAAATTGAGGTTAAATCTTGATTTGTTGCAGTTAAAATGGTTTTTTAATTGCATATTTGGATTCAGCACCCTCAAAAACCCCTGGGACGCTTTCATTGTGCAGAAACTAGCTATCAAACTTGCGATTCCAATAAATTCCTGCCGGATTTCGACCAGAAAAACCCGCCAGAAAGACTTTCAAAAAGTCGCATTATAGACAACTGCCATTTTTTTTCCATTATTAGTGCATCTTACTTTACCTAACGTGCATTTTTAGCCTTATCAAAATTCAATTTGAATTGTCCTCCCTTGGGGTGCCATTAGGCCTTGAAGGATAAGTGGACAAAATCTACCGAGTGTCCTCGATAAGACGCAATACCATATCCTCACAGCCCATAACTTTGGATGTATCCATGTAGAATAATTATTGGTGACGAATTGAAAGCCATGTCGAATTATCAACTCATGTAACCTCGGCTATATTTGGAGGATATTGTGTTGCTAAGTGACACTATAAACTGATCACTTGCTTCCCCGGTCTATTAGCTCCAGATATGATGAACCATCCCATTATTGTTATCGGTGCTCAGCCTTATCACGTTGTTGCCCCTGCTAGGGCCACATTACTTACGATCAACAATACTAACACGGAGTTTATTACTTCACCAGCCCTTGAGTAATAGTTGAAAAGGATTGGAATGGTGGGCCTCTGTGATGGTAGTGGTTAGGAGCTCTTTTGGGTTAAAGCTAGAAGATCAAGGCGTTAAGAAAGGTATTTATTGCTTGTCCCCATCGAGCAAAGAACGTGCTGCTCAAATGTAATGAATGTATAATCTCATTTTTCTTTTCCCTAACAATTTACATTGTTGATAGGAATTCATTCGTTCGGCATAAAGGAATTGGCCAAAACAATCCCGGTTCATCCTGCTTCAGTAGGAAGGTCAGTGCCCTAAACCAAACCATAGCAACTTTTGATTTGTTATGTAGTGTATGTGCTTACGGGATTCGAACCAGAGACTTCCGAATGCCCTAGGGTTTTAGGCCAAAGCTTTCAGAACCTAGTTTTGGAGCTTTCTCACGACCTTTATATTTTTGGCATTGTTTTGCGAGTACATTTCTCGGGATTTAATTATTCTTCCCTAATGTGTTTTTGCCCGTTCCCTAACAATTTATATTGTTGATAGGAATTCATTCGTTCGGCCTAAAGGAACTGGCCAAAAACAAACCCGGTTCATGCTGCTTCAGTAGGAAGGTTAGTGCCTTAAACCAAACCATAGCAACTTTTGATATGTTATGTAGTGCAAGTGCTTAAGGGATTCGAACCAGAGACTTCCGAATGCCCTAGGGTTTTAGGCCAAAGCTTTCAGAACCTAGTTTTGGAGCTTTCTCACGACCTTTGTATTCTTGGCATTATTTGCGCGTACATTTCTCGGCATTTAGTTGTTCTTCGCTAATGTGTGATGTTCATTCTCATTTTGCGAAAACACGGGGTTTTGGGGTTCAGTTGGTTATTGACTTCGTGGGTATATTTTACCATGCACTGCAGTGTTTGAACTCGTGATCTCTCCGAGGCAAATACTAAGTTCTAACTCCTAAGCTAGTTATTTTTGGTTCAATCTGTTTTCGTTTTATTTTTCTTGAATCAAATTTAATATGTCTCTGTTATTGAAGTTCCTACCCACGTGCCTTCGCCTGACGAAGGGGCATGCAGATTTGGTGTTTTCCACGAGATTTGAATCCGTATGCGTATGCATGCTAGCATGTTCCATGTAAAGCAACTGTTACGTTGTAATGCTGAATGTATGTATGCAAGCGAATTTTTTTTTGTTTATCTATATGCTCGTCAAAATCCCATGAAACGGTCATCTGTTTCAGAAACTGAAACATGTATGACTTTTAGATCGATACTTTTCAAAATGATAAAAAACGGTGGAATGCCACCACAGAATGTTCTAAAAATAAAATAATTCATAACTCTGAAAATTTTGCGCCCTTTTTGTTTTGAACATTTAGGGTTTTCTCTTAATGGAAAATTTAGGGCTGTTTTTTACTCTTTTAGGGTCTATATACTCAGAAGCAAGGCATTTGTGGGTACCACTTTCTTTCGAGGACATTTTAAGGGGAGCTTCACGGGCATTTTGTCCCTCTTTTCCTCCCAGAAATATTTCTGGGGTGGAAATGTCGGAGGTGGGAGCACGAGTTTGCTGTGTCGTTAATGCTTGTCCTATGGGCTTGTAGGTCTTTCTATTGCCATGGGAGAAATTTGGTGTCTGACCAATGGACAGACAGGCAGATAATATATTAAGGTATCCACAAGGGTTCCGTTGTTGCTGCGGTTCACCCTATGTGAATGTAATTTCAAGAAAAGGGATGAGGTTGGGTGCAAGACTGCCCCGATTTTGGTGAAATAAATACCCCTACCTGCTTGCCTATGTTGAACGGAATTAGGATTAAGTATTGTGGTGCAACCTCAGCCCCAGGGCATGGTTCTTGAAACAACTTGCAAAGATGTGGGATTATTTCTTGAAACAACTTTCAAAGATGAGGGGTTGTTTTGCCTTCATTTGTAAATTCTTTGTTAGATGTCCATCCTCAAGGCAACCATTGCATTGTATAATAAAGGATCATTTATTTTTGGATGCAAAATCATTTCCAAGTCTATTTTATTTATGTATCCCTGAATGTGATTAGGTTAAAGCTAAAATCCATAGGTTCTAAACAATTATCACCCCTATTAGGATTAAAACTAAACTCTAGTAAAATTGATAGGCATACTAAAATTGACCTTACATTCATAGCAACATCGAGAAGGGGTTGGGGGGACTACCACTAGAATTGCTATCATGGCACGATTAATATAATATAAATAAACTATGTTTTTGAAACATAACTTGACAAGAAGATTATGTATTTAACATACTAGACAATAACTTATTTGTACTTGAGGGTTGTAAGGAGGTTGCAGGTGCTCAATATTCTCCTATGCTTCCTTTTCCTCTCTTTTGTATCGATTGACATTCATGAGAGATTTCTACACAAAAGGTCCCAATTGTTTTTAACATGTTAGATTTGAGGTTAGAGTGGTTTGTGTGGATTTTATTTGATAGTGGAATTGTTAGTGGCTATCCTCTCCACTCCATTATTCTCCCTCTTTAAGTTTGGTTCCACCTCAATAGCTTCTCTACTTGGTTCTTAATGTTCTCTTTCTCTTGCTCCTAGTCCGTCCTCTAGTGTGTCTTTGTTTTCTTCAACCACTCATTCTACAATTTACAATCTTAGGCCAACATTTCCTTATATTACGTTATTCTCCTCCCTTGGAGAATCCATAGTTGTTAATGAAGGATTTTGCCACCTTACACATCTTTTGGCATAAGGTACTTAATCAATGACTTTGAGCAATGATTATATGTAGGATTCTTAGTGAGAATGTCATCACTTAAATTTTTCCCAGGAGAAAAGTTGGTTGTAGAGGATGATATAGTTTGTTTTATCACCTTAGGTGTAGGATTGTGCGGCATCTCCATTTTTGAAAAGGGATATTGATTTTTTAATGTTTGAGCCCCTCCTTTTTGAAGGTTTGATTAAGATGATGGGGCATGATAGCACCCTTGGGTGCTACGATTCAAGATTTGTTGGGACTTTTCCAACTTAGTCTTTAAACCCTTGATTTCACAAAAGTCCTTATTTAATTATTAGGATTTTCTTCTTCCATGAGTTGTTGTATTTGGAGGTAAGTTTCCTATCTTATTTGTTGTCTTTTTTACATGGATATATGTGACATTTTGATTTTCTAATGCTTCACTAATTTAGAGTGTAGGCTATCTTTCCTTTTAAGAACTAGAAGCCTTTTTTAGCTTTGTTTGGAGGTCAATAATCAACTTAAGTATTTTTCTATCTCTAGATTATGGATGTTGCATTAAAGGCGAAGTTTTATTCCTTCCTCGATAGACTCATTTTTCCCAATCATTTATAGCCATCCTAAGGAACTTGTAATATATAAATTTTATTGTCCTTGTTTCTTAGAACCCCTCCAATGTTTGTTCATTGTGGGTTACAACTAGTTGCTCAATCTTATTTCATTCTAATCCAATTATCTTTGGGGAGTCTTCATTCTTATTGCATTGCCTCTTAGTGTTTGTCTTTAATTGAAATATGAAGAATTTTAGCTTCTCGTCTAAGTTCTCAAGATTTGTAGAGTTTTCATGTCATTTCAACAGTTATGGAAGACGATATCCTCCTCTTCCACTTTCCATTGGGATTATATGATTTTCATAGTCGCTTTTCTATTAGTGTCCCCCTTTTTAGTGTTTATGGGTTTTTTTCCAAAAGACATTGTTTCATGCCTTCCATACATTCTTGAAGGTAAAACTTGGGTTACTGAGGATTGAAGTTGAAATGGAAATGGATATTAATGTCCACTAGAGACCACACTATGCCAAAGGTATTAGAGATTACATCCATCACGAGAATTCTACAACTAATTTGTATTCTACATTTTATTTTTAAATATAAATGTATATATGAAAAATATATATTATTTAAAAACTGCTCTTGCAATGCTATCCCCTTGGGTTTTTTTGGGAATTAGCTCGGTTGGTGCTCACGCTCCCACTCTCACTTTGCTCCCATGCTTTGGCAACCTTGGTTTAAACCATTCTTATAGGTTATTGAGTTGAATCTTAATTCTTGCTCAGTCGATGCTTTGTTGACTTGTATAAAATCATTCACAACACTTAGTACAAGCAACAAACTCTTGTAGTCTCTAAACTTGACCCATCTTTATTTTTTCATTATTTCTTGAATTCTTGTTAGTAGGATTACTTTTAGCCTAGTGTCTTGTTGATGCATTTTTAATGAAATGTTAATTTTCCATGAAATTCTGCAACTACTTCGATGAATAATTGAAAATTGGAATCTAGTTAACTTTCACCAAGATAAATTTCTCGACAACTTATAAGCAGCAGAATAAAAAGGCAGATAAAAACACTTATTTTTCTTAGGAAACCCAACAGGGAAAAACCTATTTCCTTGACGTGGTATTTTATCGATCTCGAGCAATTGAATCAATTACAAAGCAATCCGTTACTTTGAGAACACACTTGCTCTCTTGCTAATCTAGCTTGTACTTGCCCCCCAACCCTTGATCCCAACTCCTAAATCCTTGTGCACTTCTTGGCCCTATTTCCTTGCCCACTAGGCCTATCTCCTTGCGCACAAAATCTCCTATTTTGTAGCGCATTGGCTCCTATTTTTGTGCGCACTTGGCCTCCTATTTTGTAGTGCAAATCTGCTCAATAAACTCGTGCGCTCTTGCTCCTCAAAGCTACGCACACCACAAGCAAAGAGATCTCACAAAAACTTGTGCACTCAACAATGAATAATCCTTGTGCCTTCATCCTTCTTTTATAGATTCGATCCATGCTAAATTAGGCAAGTACAAATTTGGAACTCGAGTTGTGATTGACAAGTTAACTGAGTTGAATTGGTTCTCTCTCTAATTGTCACTGGAGTCATAACTCGTCCTTCCTTCAATCAATGACTGAAGTCCCAACTTGTCCTAAACTGGATTCGTAACTGCCGTCCAATCCTGTAGTTAAATTGAGGAAGGCTCCATGTAATTGAACCTCCAACACTACACATGATTTGAAGTCTATCTCATGATTTTGGACCATGCTAAGAGAAGGACAAACTCGTGGCCTTTCTGGCTTAAGGCATAAAATAAAAGACTTTCACTGTTTACAATTTTCAACATGATGTCAATCAAGAATTCATGGTTTATCTCCCAAAAGGTTAACCTATTGATTGGTTTTTTTTTTTTTTTTTATGATATTGTTAAGATACTTATCCTTTTGGTAAGTATGACCTTTTTTTCATGTTCCTTGGGTATATAATGTTGAGAAATCTATAGGGCAATGGTTAGAATGATTTCTCTTATGTTTGATAATTGCATTTGATGTTTTTTTATTTTTTCTTATTACGTTCTTCTCCTAATATTATATTGTTCTTATCATCAAACAACTACCAAAACAAGAAGATCAACAATACACAAGAATACAGGATATAGGCTGCAAGCCAGGACCAAAACCTCTCCACTTAAGAGGAAAACCCACAAATATCTTCTCTTCTTATAGATCCTTCAATTAACGAATTCCAAGACCTTTAGACCAAGACGAATACCCTTCCAAGACCAAGTCCAACGTTCTTGATGATGTGCTTCCTTTGTCCCAAGTCAAATTTTGTCAAATCTCTTCCAACAACACAACTTCGACACCCAGCTACAGAATTTCGACCTCTATTGCAGGTCTGAAAATTTTGGCCCTCCTAGCAACAACTGCTTCCACACGTGAGCTTATTTTGGGCTTCCAAGACTTCTTGAGACCTTCGCTTGAGTGTCTCCTTCTTCTAGGGCTTGAGGATGACCTAATGAGCCTTCCTTCAACCTTCTTTCTACACTTTTTCCAACTTCGATCTTGCAGCAACAAAACCCTAACCTAACAAGAGAAACCCTAGTCTTCTTCTTTTGCATGTGTGATGAGAGAGAGAGAAATAACCCAATCACTTGATCTTCATCCTTCTTCTTCCTTCACTAGCCTCTTTCTTCTTCTCCTTTTCTTGCTTGATGAGAGAATTAATTGTATCCATAGGAGGTTGAGTTCCTTACTATATATAGGCTTCCAAGGTGGACCAAGTACCTCAAATTATGCCGACTTCTTAGCTTGTAGACTGACTTGGCCTTGGAGGGTATTTTAACACTTTTAAATACAAAATAATTCTTTTTTACAAGTTACAATGTGGCCGATGGGGTCTTCAACATATGACAATGACTCTTTTGACTTCTTGACCTAGGACAAACCCTAGAAGCACTCAATGGGTGCTTGACCTCTAAAATAAAAGACCTCGAACATGAAACTCATGCTTCAAAATAACAATAATAATTTTTCTTTCATTTTATAATATACAAGAATCAAAATTACATTTCATATTTATGAAGACCAATCCTAGTTACACATTTTTCAACATATAGCCCTTCAAAATTTAAACTAGAGCTTATTAGGTTTGAATAAGAGCCTCCAATAGATTTTAGCACAAATATTTATTGACTAGCACTATTCTTCTTTGATTTGCTCCTGAAGCTGATCTAGATGGTTGCTACATTCTTCCAACCAAGGAGATGCCAATTTCTTTCACTTTAATTTATTTTTATGATGCTTCACAGTTTAATTAAAGTGGTTGTTAGAATCAATAGAGTATAATCTTCACAATAATAATACTTGATAGTACAACTTGGATAAGTGTGATTATGAGTCCATTAGGCCAATATTACTAAGTCTTTTGATTTGAATGTTGATTTTGAAAGAGAGGAAACTTCAAACATTTTGATTGAAGCTTATGATCCTAGAAACCCAAGATAAGTTGGATTTTCCACTTGAAAGATAATAATCATAAAGAAGTTTATGGAGAGAATTTATAGAATTCTTTGGGTTACTCTGTAACTATCGATTGCTATATATTAAATATTAAATGTTTCTTTTTCCAAACTAAATGTCAAGGGGAAACACAAGGGATGGTTTCTCACATTCTTGGATGGCATTCCTATAAAACTTGTCGATGTAGACTAGTGCCCTTCTCACAGGGGGGGTTTGCATTGGGCACCTATTGGCATGGAGCTAGCATAATTTCTAACAACATTGGTGGCAATTGATTGAGCTAACCCCTTGGGATTTGTAAACATGAAATATATATAAATAATACTAATACATAAAATACACAAACTAGACGGCACAACCCCTTATATATGTGATCATTCAATGTTTTATAATACAAACATCACATACCATTGTAATCATATCATCTCATCATTTATAAATATTTTATTGCAACATATATTTGTGCATTATTGCATGTAAGTAATTTTATTCAAAGAAAACCTTGTAGGATGCCCCCCTTGGAATATTTGAACGGAGGGTGGCCTATTTTTCAGCCATAATATTTTTTGGTAACTAGATTCCAGCTTGTGATTGATGGCCTTCTTGTTGGAAACATGCTTTGGGTGTATGGTTCAATTGATTGAGCTATCTTGGGATTACGTGTATGAGTATATTCATGTTGCAGGTTTGCAACAATTTGTATTAAAGCCACGCTCTTTGCATTTTGATTCAATTGTGCAAGTGGAGAAACTAATCCTTCACCCCTTCAAGATGCCAACTCAAAAATTAAAAAACAAAGATCCTAAGTTTAATTGATCTTTTTGGGATTAGAACCAATTTCAGTCATTGGTACAAGCCTCCGGGTCATATCAAGCCATTGGGCCTTTGCAATCTTGGAATCATGCTATAATTCAACACAATAGCTTGCTAAATAATTTGCACCCTCTCGCCCCGATAAAAAATAAAAAATAACCTTCTCATGGGGTCTAGGGAGGAAGTTAGACAACCAAGCCAAAGCTTATGCTCTTTCGCAAGGTTTGATGCTTGCTAAAAACCAAAGGATCGAAAACATTACAATCATGGTGTACTCTTGAATTATTATACAAAGCCTCATGAAATATGCTTCTGCAAAAGACCAACATTTAAAAGCACTAATAAAAAGTATTCAAAGGATGTTGCATCAGTTCAAAACATTTGAAGTTTTTCATATACTAAGGCAACACAATTGCCTGGCATACACACTAGCAAATGAAGGTGTTGCATTGGATATTGGGGTATTAAAACTAATAATACATTAACAATATGTCACATACCTTGATTGAAATCAAAATTCACAAAGGCATTAATGCCTTGAAGTGGGATGGCCACATGATGAAACCAAGGCCTCCATACCATGCAAGATACAAGCCATATGTAGAATTGGGGAAGAGATGCCACACACGCGTGCCCATATGCTTTGTCCTTAGATGCAGGTATGTTTGGAGCAAGTATAGAGCAATGATGCAGTGGGCATGTGAGGATGGTGTTGGGAAGGATCTACATACAATCACTAGATTGCCGAGCAAGGGAAGAGTAATTAAGTGTCATGTCTCTATCTACATCAATAAAGGTGGAAGCAAGATGACATGGGAGGATCATAACTTTGGTACAGAGGAGGGAGGTCAGAGCATGTATCCCAATCATTTCTTTCTCATTGGGGCAAAAGAAAGCAGCAACCTAGTGAAGGTACACAACAAGCAAGTATTAGCTATTTACATCATGGTGAAATTGGGATTCATTAAAAGGCAAAATAACAGCCAGTTTGTCCTGCGGCCTCAGAGCAAAGCACACCTAAATCGGATCAAGATTTAGGGCAACCCGATTCTTCAAGCTGACTTGCTATAAGTTCATCTAGGATGCTTGGACAGGTAGCTAATCTGCCAAAAATTGAAAGTGCGCTGGGGAATTCACACATGGAATTGTGGTAAGATGGCTTGTCTGTTTACATTTCCTCTAGATAGTTCACTCTCGAGTCAAAGATATAGCTATTTTGATGCACATTCTGGTTAAAACTCGGTGGAAATATAATTTGTGAGCATAATTGTGGCGAGACCATGACCTTTTGGGATATGAATGTGGGGAATCACACTATCAAAAAGTTAAAAGTGGTTTCTCTTTGGAATTTTTGTTCTATCAATTCAGTGGGCATGTAATTTTCAAGTTGCTTGGTGGAAGACTTGAGGTCATCCTCTGACTATGGGTGACCATACCTGGGATGTGCTTGATGGGTGCAATAGCAACTTAGGGAAAGTTGTTCAGTGAGCTGGTGGTTTTGTGCATTTAGAATAGGTATACTTCACCTGTGTAAATAAGACAGTTTTCAGGTGGTATAGAGAAGAGGCTGTGCTCCCTTGTTGTGGGAACCTTACGTTTTCATTAGGATACATATGGCCAAATCTCCCAATCCAGAAATACAACTTATGAGGGAGGAAATAAATATCCTCCAAGAAGGAATCTTCACCCTACAGATGAAACACAATCAGATCGCTGCCATCATTTCAACAGTTATGGATTTATTCATAGATTAGGGGTCATTATACAAAGGAACGAAGATGAGCTCAGTAGCCTCTGCCAACAAAGAGGTCGTCTACAAATGGCAATAGAGACGAGATCCATGAAACAGACCTCCTCAATAATGAAACATCAACATTTTGCTTATGTAGTTCCAAATCTGAACAAAACAACAATTCCACAGTAGGAGGAGCCAATCCAAGATCAGAGTTACAGCTATGCTAGCATGTAAATGTTGTCTCATTTTGTTTGTTTTTTGGCATATTTAGGCATGTAGGAGTCATAGCATAAAAGTAAAAATCACAATTTTGTTTTTGTGGGCCTAGTGGGAGCAGAAAGACTAGAAATCTATGTATAATGGGCCCCTTTAGTTTTGAAATGATGGATCAGGTGTAACAGCTGTGCTCATAAAACAGATTTAAGAAATATAAAAGAATATATATTCTCATTTCTTTAAAGAAAATTGCATCCTTTTGACATCGTTAAATCATCTAGAAGAAGTCACTTACTAATAAAAACAAATTGTGATTTATTTGGCATATTGAGGATGAATTGATGGATTGCGATGGTTACAGTGTAGAACCAATTCAATTAATCATGCATCCACAATCCACGCATTGATGTCATGAAAATTGAAGTAACTAGGTGTTGTTAATCCCAACCACCAAGGAAATCTAAAAAGCTAGTTTTGAACCTTGTTGCATCTGTTGCTTCTTGTCTTATTGTAATTGCTAGAGCAATAGTATAGGTATAAACCATCAAAATGATACATTAGTTTGAATAGTGGCTAGGTGTAATTGTTTGAAAAAAGGAAGTCGGTGTCAGTTGCCATGTGATGTAAGTCTTAACACTGCTAAAAAAATTACATAGTTTAAAAGATTCTCCCTTTTCCCTCTAATATTCAGATGGAATGCGACTCAATTGCTAGACACAATAGCAATGAGTAATCCAAAATAACATCTATCAATATAATACTAATAATAAAAGGTAAAAAAGAGAGAAGGAAAAGTGGTTATTTAAATTTCGTCTTCACTGGAATATTTGGATGGAGAATGATAGCAACTAAAGAGTTGCTTGTTATTTTTTTTCTTAATGAACCCACTTTAATATTCCAAATCATGCTGGCGTGGGTGTGTGCGTGCACACACATACGTATCTGTATGCATATACCATTTTTGGGGTTACCTTTTTCTTGATGAGCCCTCTTTTACTATCCCAAATCACAATGGCTTGGGTAACACACACACACACACACACATACTTGGAATGAAAGCACTGGAAACACCTGAGTATTACCCCACTTTTTGTGGATGCTGAACCGGGTAAACCGTCAGCCCTGATTACGAGGCCTTGCCCTCCCTAAGGGAATCGAAGAGAGTTGAATCCGTGATCAGCTACAGCTAATGACAATATCAAAGAACTTCACATTTGGCTTTAGACCATGTCTAGATCTAGACACTTGAGTGACCACGTGTGTGTATAATATCCAATCTAGTGTGATTTGGGATAATAAATTATAAAAGAGGACACAACAATACAATAAATTCCTGAAAATGGATAACACTGGAGACCTCAGTGTAGTGGTGAAAATCATATGGAGATGAGGCTAATGGTACAAAATACTAACTCGATAATATTGAAAAATTTCAAAACAAAAAAATTTGAGGCACACACCTCGTAGATTCCCCCTGGTTTTTATGTATGGAGGGCATCATCAATTGCTAGTTGCAATAGTCACTGGTAAGCTAGCTAGACTCTGTTAGAATGAATTTCAAAAACTCCCTGAGCATTATGCCTTAATGGAAATGGATGAGCTATCTATTGGGTGGCTAATAATCTACAAGATACTAATTAAAAGCATGGTTGACACAACTAATGGTGGTGAGGGTTAATGCAATACTTTTTTTCTAGTCTATATAAACATGCTGTATCTTGGAGGTGGACAATGAACCATAAATAAAATTTAAAACCAATCTTTATCCTTTTTAAGCAGAGCTTTCCTACTTAGTAACCTAGAGGTTGGAAAATGATTGATATGCCCTAATTGCATATAACAAAACTGAACTTTGCAGGCTTGTCCAAACAACTTAAAAGTAAACCATCTAGGTAATTTGCGCTTACTGATTGCTCATATTTTGTGCTAAAACTTAAGCCAGGAAAATTTGAACTTAGTTTCTTAAGACATGGTAGTGGGCACATAGAAAATGTAAGCTACATCTGTTTCTTGTCACAGACAATGGTGCTCAAAATAAGTCAAAAAGCCTTTGTTTACTTGCTTAAAGCTTAGGATATTTCTGTTAGGAAAGACATAACCATGTCTCCTCATTGCAAAGGGAACTGTTTTTCATGATTTAAGTTTGAAATAAGTGTGGAGGATGATCTTTTATGTGTAGGAACAAAGCTCGTCAGGTATGACTTGGACTTGCAAATCATATCCAATTTGGTGCCAGGAGTTGCCTGGACAAAAACTTGGGAAAACCTGATGAGTCTATCTCTTTCTCGTGCATATCTCGGGAGATAGTTTCTTCTTCTGCGCTTGAAGATTTCAATTATTTGACCCTGGTACTGAATGCTGTGGAAAAGAGCTACGAGGCTAATCTTATGTAGGGAAGAGGCTTATCACTTTGATGCACATTTTTGTAGTTAGGTTTACTTGTTTGTCTTTTCCTATATTTCACAAAGGTTTGGGGATGAACGATCTTTGTGAATGGCTGGATAGGCCTTAAATTTCAGGAAATGGCACAGGAGAATGGCAAGCTACTAGGCAAAAGGGGATCCTTCTTCCCAGCTACAGAGAAAATAAAGAAATATAAAAGATGGAAAGTTTATTGTTAATGATTCATGATTAATCACATATGCAACGTCCATTTACACAACTTGAAAAACAGATAGGTGAATCCATCCAACCTATATTATACAACACTACATCCATACTTAATCGTACATGAGATGCCCTCATCCTGGAAACACAAGGGATGCAGGGGATGTGTCATCTCCTGAACTCCTGCAGAGGTGTCCCCTGTCAAACATTGGTATTTTATCTCTAGAATTTTCTCTATGTGCTATTGTTTATAACTGATTCGATGAAAACTCTTTGGATTCTGGCTTTCAGCTGCCTCAGACTGCTCTTTGATGTAGCAGAGAACTAATGACTTCGCTCTCTAGTAGCTTTAGAATTTTTGTAATCTTATGTGTTTGATAAATTAAAGCCCATGCTAGATATCTTATTATTTGTCTTGTGAAGGAACAAAAGTTATTGAGGCTTGTACCTTGGGTATTTTTGATCCCTCCTGGTGCTTAGTAGATCTGGGACATATGATGGATCCATGCTGATTATTGCCAACAGCATCATATTTACGTCTTCTAGCATTTAGTGGCCTTAGATTATGTTATTTATCTTAATTGTGATATCTTCTGGCATCTAGTTGCCTTAGATTATATTATTTATCTTAATTTGTGATATTTTCTGCATCTAGTGGCCTTAGATCATGTATTAAGTTTTAAATGGTTGCATTGGATACCGTGCTCTTCTGACTTGGCAGAAGGCTTAATAAGTGTTAAATCTTACTAACCGCAGTTCCTGGCTATTTATTACTTTGTAAATTCTCTTGCTGTAAATTAATTTACTATAGATCTACTGAATAAAAACGTGTACGGCTAGTATGGTCAACCAGAATTCCCTGTTTCAACCCTCCGGACTTGCTGCCCCCTTGGCTTGCTGCACAAACCCTGCACCGCACCTATATGGATGTATGGCTGTACTCTCAGCCTACTGCATGAACCCTGTGCAGCACATATATGACTATACTGACACATTGTACAGTGGCAGTATTGGCTTGCTGCATGAACTCTACATAGCACCTGTGTGGTGGTACTCTTGGCCTGCTGCACGTACTCTGTACAGCACCTGTGTGGTGGTATTCTTGGCCTGCTGCACGTAGTCTGTACAGCACCTGTGTGGTTGTACTCTTGGCCTGCTGCAGGTAATCTGTTGTATGTACAGCACCTGTGTGGTTGTACTCTTGGCCTGCTGCACGTACTCTGTACAGCACCTGTGTGGTTGTACTCTTGGCCTGCTGCATGTACTCTGTGCAACACCTGTGCAGCTGTTATCTCGGAATGCACTTTGTCAACCCGTATGACCTGTTGGGTGGTTGAATCCTTTTACTGTGGATTTCTCCTGCTTACACACTTCCTTTCGGACTTGAATCTTGATCTCTAGATGAAACTCTGTTATCAACTTATCGCCCTTGCTGACATCTCCTTGAATCACTGTCCTTTATGACTCAATCTCACAATGTCTCTAATTTGTCTTCCTCCTTTACCTAGTGTTGTTGTTGATCGAATCCATGACCCCAAAGTGATTGATGGTCGAGATTATATCTCAGTTCACTTGAGATCAATGGTTGAGATTTGTCTAATTCATTAATGCAAAATCCTTTGCATTTCATCAGATTAAACTCAATCTTTATTACAAAGCAATTAATTAAATAAATCCTTTAATTAAAGTAATTTTGCTAAGGTTGAAGGCTTTGGACGAGTTCCATGTGTCTAGACTCTAGATACTTAGATCTGTGCGGAAGTACCTGTCCGATGCTACAAACATCAAGAATAAGGCCCTGATGAACAGGGCTGTCTAGAACCTGGAGGAGCTGCCAGAGCATCATAAGTTCCCAAATGTCATTGACTGTCTGTCCATCCACGTCAAATTTTGCACCAAATCACTGACCTCTTGTCTAATAGATTACTAGCATGGTTGTGGCAGATCCCCCTTAAATTATGCTTTATTTTTTTCTGGCACAATATATATATATATATATATATATATATGATCATTTTTTGCTTCTTCTGTTACAAATTTAAACAAACGAAAGATAGCCAGAATAGTAGTTGTCAAACCATAAATTCTGTGTTTTGGAAGTCCAGGCATTTCTTTAGATGTAACCAAGCACCCTACCCTCCAGCCAGTAAACAAACATAAGATCAGGGCTGACCGCCTCAGCAACAATTGGCTCATGAAGAGTGCGAGATGTTACAAGTGGGATTTGAATCCAGAGGTGAAGAATAACATTTCTCCTCCATAACCAGCTGAGCTAGACTGAGTTGGCATTGGCGTTCCAGACTTTGCACCATGTTTGGTGCTATGTTTTCTTGGTGTATATCCCCTTAATTATTAATAGTGAGTTCTTTGAGGTCCCCTTAGTTATCTGATAGAATTCATGCTATTCAGGTTGCTAGCTTATTGTTTAATGAATATCTGATAAGGTACAGCTATATATTTTTTTTCTTAATCTAGTAGTTGTTATTATATTTTGTAAACTGACGTTGCACTGAGAAGTGTGTGGTAATTCACAAGGTGAGAAGATTGTGTGAACTGATGTTGAATTGAGAAGTAAGGATATTGCTATTTGGGTTTTGTAAAACGAATGTTTGTACTGTTTTCCAGCCAGACTATCTCAAATCACAATGGCTGAATCACCAGAAGAGAGAGACGATGAATTTTTCAAGGAAGTTTATGGCAAAGAGTACACTGGGCCACCTACATTAAGCACTGAAAAGTCACTCGAAAATAGTAAATCGAATAAGAGACCACGTTCAAGTGGCAATGCTGGTGGTGAATCCGATGAGGAACAAGAAGAACGCGATCCAAATGCTGTGCCCACTGACTTCACTAGTAGAGAAGCCAGAGCTTGGGAGGCAAAGGCAAAGGCAATAGAACGAAACTGGAAGCGAAAGAAAGACGAGGAGTTTATTTGTAAAATTTGTGGGGAGTCTGGCCACTTTACTCAGGTGTACATTTTTTTACCTTTGATTTGATGCTTTTGTTAAACACTATTTTTTCATGTTTATGTTATAGGAAATGGTTGAAACTTTTGGAATAGAACTGCAATCAAGCTTTTTTAGGTGGCATTTTTTTGCGTGTTTAGCTTTTTTCCATGTTAGAATTAGTGAATAAGCTTGTAAGCGATACAAGTGATTAAACATGATCTGATATATTACTACCTGCATTAGACTTTTGTCATTGATGGTCAGTACATTCCCTGAGTCATGTTAGTATATGTATTGATAGTTATATTACTACCCACATTAGACTTTTGTCTTTGATAGCCAGTACATTCTGAGTTTTGTTTTGCTTGGCACTTGGCTAGAAATGTCTTAGATATTTAAATTTAACTCTAAATCTGTCCTCAGTTTCGGTGTTGGCATGAAGGGAATAAAGAAATAGGGAAAAATGAAAAAAAGAAGGTTGAGAACTTGAGTAGGTCAGGCTAGGAAAAATCTTAAAATCATTAGTGTAAAATTCCATTTTACTTATTTCAAAACCCATATCTTTTACCCATTGTTTTACAAACCGGCCGTTTCGAAACCGAAACGGCCGAGTCGAACCGAGTTGAAGCCTTGAGGAGTGACCCGGTAGAAAAACCAGTCCGGGAGGCCGAGTCATGACTGACTCGGCCGAGTTATTGCATGACTCGGCCGAGTCAGTCATGACTCGGTCAACCCGGCCGTTTTGCACATCTACTCGGCCGAGTCATTAAATTCAGCCAGTCACCCAAAGAAACAACGATTTTTCTATTTTTTTTTTAACTTTTTAACATTTGGCTGATTGTTGGGGACTCCAAGGTGTTTTCTAAATTGGTTAAGTGCTATTTGGGGTCCATTCCCCTCTCCTAGTATTGATATGATGTTCAAATTTCATGGTAATGTTAAATTCTTAAAGTAAAAGTGACATTCTCCTTAATCTTCATTTTCATCCTTTTACTTAAATTTTTAACATTACCATGAAATGACTCAGGATGTTTAAGAGTGGTTCCAGCCTCATTGGATTTCATATGGAGAAAGTAGAATTTTAGATTTCATTCAAAATCCAGCAGACTTATCATTTTTTCAGGGTTTTAGGATTGGAGGATTGCAATGTTTCCATTGAATTTTGTCATGTATTAGGGTATGGAACTCGTATTTAATCAAGAGCACCAATCCCTCTGTGTACCTTGATGTTAGTGACATTGGTTGTTGAACTCCTCTGGGATTCGCTCTCAAACCTGGAGCTTCTGAAAATGTCGCTTCTGCTCCCGTTTTCGCTCTCGCTCCCCACTTCCGCTCCTGCTCCCAAGTAACACTGAGCTAGATGATGTTGGCAACTCTAGCAGTAGCCAGTACTGGTCATTGATGGGGCCCCTTGTCTGACTCTGATGATGATGATCCAGAGATTGGTCGAGATGATCTTGGCTCCTCTGGCAGTAGCTACTAGCCTCCTTGGTTATTTGTATTTTGTTTTGACTCTTGAGTCTTTGATCATGTATGACAGACTACAGTTGACTATGTATTTACTATTGCCATTGGGTACCACCGTACCATTTTGATATAATGGATTGGTTCATGAGCCTACTTTGATCATATGTTGTCTTCCATGTATATTATAATGTTGTGTGTTTGGAAACTTGAATGAAAATCTTTAAAATTATGTTTAAAATATTTAAAATTATGTTTTTTTATAAAAAAAATAAATATTTAATGTATTTTTTACAACGACCGAGTCATTGAAATCGAGTCGGCCGAGTCATTACCGAGTCGGAGTCGGAGTCGGAGTCGATCCTCGGCCGAGTCCGAGTCCGAGTCCGAGTTGTAAAACATTGCTTTTACCTGGAGATTAATACAGTTTTTTGATTTCTACCATAATATGCTTATCCAATATGAGTATCTGATTTCAGGGCCATGGTCAATGATAAGTCTTGTTAATCATAGTTTAAAGACTTATCTATGTATGTCAAAATGTCCTTATCTTGCCTTTGCAAAAATCTCTATGAGGATTTGTATATTTGCTCCTTATAATTTTGAACATATGCTTTTGAATATGAAAAATGAAATATAATTCAGAAGTAATAGTTATAACATAAGTTAAAATTATTAAGCAATGCTTACTTTTTCATCTCTGTTGGCAGTATCTGTGCTTATTTAACCAAAATCTATTCCAGAATCCGCACCTGTCTTAGATTTAGCCGATAGTGGGGCTGCTGTGGTCAGGAAATGGCAAATTGCATGGTGCCATTTTGATTGCTACACGTCTTTCAAGTTCACGGAACTACCTACAGGAGTGCATTCTGTTCTTCAACTCGTTTGAAATGTAATGATGGGAACTTTCTTTCTCAACCCAGATTCCTTTGTTTGGATTGGTCTCCTTGGCCTTGAAACATATTCTGAAATAGAATATCGAACAGAAGTTAGCAGTTAGGATAAGAGAGAATAACAATATTGCAATCAACAAGCCAAGAGGCATCTTCTAATTGCTGGAGTAAGATTGCATATTCTTTGAAAATAGTGAGCAATAAATCATTCCTTTGTCAGTAAGCTTTGTTATATCTCTGGATTGAATTTTTATCTAAGACAGGTATTTGGGATCAAAAGCTAAGGTGCTGTAGTTTTAGAGGAAGGTGGCTTACTTTCTATACTCCGTGAGTCAAGATTTAAGGTTCATTATTTATACATAAATGTATTAAAAAAATAAAAAAATAAATTAAAGATAATCTTCCTCATTGATAATTGCTGGAGTAAGATTGCATACTATTTGAAAATAGTGAGCAAATAAATCATTCCTTTGTAAAAATTTCTCATTTCCCAGCCTGGTTTGCAGTTTCACCTTATTTCTCCAAAATAGTTAAATGCCCTTTCCCATATCCATACATTCAATAATTGGAAAATAAATTTTGCTGAAAACACAAATTCTGGAAATTTTACAGAATGCTGGAAAATGCAGAAATAAATATCAACACATACAAATAGCCATTCAACACATTTAAACACAGTGAATTTTGGTCAAGGTGACCCTGGAAAAACCCCCTACAACTCTTGGGGAAAACCAGTTCGAAAGCTTCTTTTATTTCTGGAAAATGCTTTTTACAGTAAGAGAAATATTCAGCAAAAATCAGCAAGCAAACTTTTACAACTTATTTCAGCCTTGTTGAAACTCCGCTGTACAGACTTGCTGAAACTCAGCCCTGCTGAAACTCCGCTGTACGGACTTGCTGAAACTCCGCCCTGCTGAAACTCCGCTGTACAGACTTGCTGAAACTCAGCCTTGTTGAAACTCCGCCCTGTTGAAACTCCGCTGTACAGACTTGCTGATACTCAGCCTTGCTGAAACTCCGCCCTGCGTAAAGTCCGCTGTACAGACTTGCTGAAACTCAGCCTTGCTGAAACACCGTCCTGCTGAAACTCCGCTGTACAGACTTGCAGCCTCCTTCTCCGCACTGTCCAGAAATCTCCCTGGCTCTCTTGCTCTCCTTCTCTCAATCTGCTCATGAAAGAATTAATGACCTTTTCCTCATTTTCTTCCTTTAATCTAACCCTGAGTGACTTTTGGGTAATCCCTAAATCCAATGGCTGAAATAGATTGAGACCTAGGGCTGAGATTAAATGCTCATTTAAATCTCACTTTCTATTTTTCAATTCACCCCACTTTAATAAAGACCCACTTAGTCATTTATTTCCAAAGTCAGTTTTCCTTTCTAATTTTACATTGACTTTATTAAAATCACTTTAAAATTAGACTTTAGTAGCTTTATCACTTAAAGTCACTTTTAAATTAGATATGACTTTATAAAAATTATAGTCACTTTAGGAGAAAAACTAAATTCTTTTGGACACTTTTCCCTAGGCCAAAGATCAAAGCCTTGGGGAACCACCTGTCCTCCGGTACCAAATTTCAACACTCCCTCTTACCGAGGAAGGTGTTCCTCACCACACCCATCTTGTCTCTGAAGTAGTCATGCTTGCCCCGTGGTAAGGCTTTGGTAAGAATATCTGCAACCTGCTCATCAGTGGGAATATACTCAAGCTTCACAGCGCCCTTCTGAACATAGTCTCTGATGAAATGATATTTGATCCTGATATGCTTTGACTTGTCATGAAATACTGGATTCTCCGTGAGTTTAATGCAACTCTGATTATCACAGTAACTGAAGGTCTCAACGGCTGACCAAATAAGCCAAACAACATCTTGCGAAGCCAGATGGCCTCACAACTAGCTAGACTGGTTGCCATATACTCTGCTTTCGCTGAACTCAATGCTACTGACTGCTGCTTCTGGCTGAACCATGACACTACTACCGAACCCAACCCAAAACAGCACCCTGAAGTGCTCTTCCTATCAGAAGCACAACCTGCCCAATCAGAATCAGTATAACCTGCCAATCTCACTCCATCCCCCTGCCTGTAGTCCAAACCATAATCCATTGTCCCTTGCAAGTACCGCAAAATGTGTTTTGCAGCCACACAGTGAACCTTCCTAGGCTCACACATAAACTGACTCATCGTGTTGACTGCAAAACAAATATCCGGTCTAGTGTTGACCAAATACATCAAGGAACCAATCGCTTGTACAATGTGGGATCCACCAACTCGGAATCCGAAGCATGAAGCTTCTTCCAGTTGGTAATCATCGGTGTCGACATGGGTTTACAATCCTCCATGTGGAATCTGCCAAGGATGTCCACAATATACTTCCCCTGCCCCAGGAAGAAATGCCCCTCCTCCTGCCACACCTCCAAACCCAAAAAGTAATGCATCAAGCCGATGTCCTTCATCTCAAACTTCGCTGCAAGATCTCTTTTGCAGTGCTCTATGAGTCTCTCTGCACCTGTAATGACTAAGTCATCCACATACAACACCAGAATGAGAGGCTCCTCACCTATCACAATAAAGTAAAGGTTCGGATCTGCCTCACTCTTTGTGAAACCCATCCCTTGCAAGTATGTATCTATCCTGGAGTACGAAGCTCTGGGAGCTTGCTTCAGGCCATAAAGGGCCTTCTTCAGTGTGCACACATGGGACTCCTTCCCATGCATCTCAAAGCCTTGTGGCTGTTCAATGTACACCTCCTCCTGTATGAAGCCATTGAGAAATGCAATCTTCACATCCATCTGGTGGATCTTCCAACCCATCTCTGCTGCTATCGATATAATGGAGCGGATCGAAGTATATCGAGCCACGGGAGCGAAGGTCTCCTCATAATCAACTCCCTCTACCTAGGAGAACCCTCTAGCCACAAACCTCGCTTTGAATTTCTCAATGCTGCCATCTGCAGCATGCTTTACCTTGTAAAGCCATCTGGAAGTAACCACGGATTTGCCCTCAGGCCTTGGCACCACCTCCCACACATATTCTTCATGATAGAAGAATACTCCTCCTGCATGGCCTCTCTCCAGACCTGCTGGTTAGTTGCCTCCTCATCTCTAGAAGGCTCAGAGTCAAGGATGCTAGTAACCATTGCCATATAGCTACAAAACCTCTCAGGTGGTCTACTCTCTTTGACCGGCCTCTTAGGCTCAGCAACAGATGTGGCATCTCTCAAGGTGTCCTGAAGCCACTTGGGATTCCTCTTCCCTGAGCGCACTTCTTCCATAGGAGAATGAAACTCCTCCTCATCATCACCAGGAGCCTGAACTCTTGACTATCTGTCTGCTGTCCTCCTGCCTGCACCTGTAGAAGCTGAGGTATCGTGTGAACTGTCCATCAGTGGACTCCCTAGTGAACTACTTTGTGAACTGCTCTGCATGCTGCCCGGAGCACCACCCCTCTGGCTCGGTGAGCCACTGCTCACTGACGGACCTGACATCCTCATAGATGTACCTCCGGATCCTCCTGATCCCTGGCCATTGGATCCTTGTGACTGACTCAACTGCTGCTGAGGGTCTGGCTGATTCAGATACTCTAACTCCCGTGACCTCCTAAAGGCCCTGTCCTCCTCGAACTTCACATCCCGCCTGACAACAACTTTTCTCTGTGCAAGAATGTAAATCTGAAAGGCCTTTGAGGTCTGCGGTGGGCTCAGTTTGGTCCTCTTCTCCTTGGGTATGTAGGAGTATGTAATGCATCCAAAGATGCGAAGATGATCAATATTAGGCTTCTTCCTAGAAAAAGCCTCCTCCGAAGTCATGTGCCCCAAGGCACTATGCAGACTCTTGTTTTGCAAATAAACAACTGTGTTGCAGGTCTATGCCCACAAGAACAATGGCAACCCTTGATCATGTAACATGGCTTTGGCAGCCCCTACGATGGATTTGTTCTTCCTCTCTGCAACCCTGTTCTGCTGGGCATTGTAAGGAACAGTGAACTCCCTCCTAATGCCTGCCTCTGCACAATAGTCAACAAAGTCTCCAAGGGTGTACTCTCCCCCATTGTTCGACCTCAGGGACTTGATCTTCCGACCTGTCTGTGTCTCCACAAGAGCTCTAAACCCCTGAAACCGCTTGAAGACCTCACTCTTGGTCTTCAAGAAATAAATCCAGGCCCTCCTGGAGTGATCATCAATGAATAAAACATAGTACTCATATCCACTCAAGGAAACATGAGACATCCGACCGCTCACATCGGAATGAATCAAATCAAGAATCCAAGTCGCTCTGCTGTCACTGCTAGGAAAAGGGGATTTGGCAAACTTGCCCATCGCACATCCTGTAGTGATTTCCTGCAATGTCCTCAAGGCTCCATGATACATATGCCCCATCCTGCGGTGCCAAATCTCACACAGCTCAGAATTGCTAGCTCTGCTGTCGCTACTACTGCTCAATGCCAAAAGGGACTGGAATGCTAACTTGTACACCTTTGCATGGCGTACACCTATCACTCTAGCTGAATCAGCTGGAGTTCCCCTGGGATACATCAACACTTGTCTTCCCCTGAACAGTACCTCATATCCTCTGTCGTCCAAGCCTGAGACGGATATGAGGTTCTTCCTCATCCCTGGCACATAAAGAACATTTGACACCTTCAAGGGAGGTTTGGACTCCCTCTGAAATGTCAGTGTCCCCACACCGACTGCTCTAACAACTCTGTCATCACCGAGTACTACCTCCATATCAGTGCAAGGACTCCTATCATGTGACGTGAAGCCCCACTGTCCACATACCAGATACCCGAAGATGCTCCGCTAATCGAGGGAAACGCATGTTCCCTCTGAATCTATGTGGAAGGTGATCCTGCACTAGAGGACTCACACGTAGTGAACCCAAACTCCCGGTCAAAACGAACTGCAAAGTCCTCAACCTCTGCTGAAGCTGCCACGCTCTGGTTTTTCCCCTTCTTCTTCTTCTTCTCCGGACACACAACTGCATAGTGTCTCATCTTTTGACAATTCCAACACTTCACCTTGGAATAGTCCTTTTGTGTGTTACCCTATTTACCTTTACCTTTTCCTTTGCCTCCACCATTGCTTGTGGAAGCCTGTTTCTTCCGTTTGCCTTTCTTGCCTCTTGCCGATAGTGCTACATCCTCATCCTGCTCAATTGGCTTGGCTGCCCCAAGCTGACCTTTCTTAATCTCTGTCTGAATGCAATCATTCCAAAACCTCTCCCATGTGGGAAGGGTCTCACGTGCACAAACCCCATCAGCAAAGTTCATCCATGAACGGGGGAGGCCATTCACTGCAATCCGCACCAACTCAGTGGGTGGAATGTCCTCTCCAACTGCTGCCAACTCTTCTCTCACATTAGTAATCTTTGTGAGATATCCAACTGCACTATCATTACCCATCTTAATAGTCTTCAGCTTCTCCTTCAGGACCATTTTCGGGTTCTCATTGGTACTCGGGTAGACATTGGACAATGCTGTCCACATCTCATGGGCATTTCTCTTTCCTCTCACATGAGGAATGCAATGGTTTTTGACTCCGTCTAGAATTAGTCTCTTACCCTTGTTGTTCTTTCTATTATAAGTAACCAATTTAGTAGCATCAATAGGCACAACAACAGGGTTCTTTTTGGTATGCACCATGATGTCCCAGACTTCTACCTCCTCAAGATACTCTGCATTCTCTCCTTCCAAATGTTGTAATTTGTATGCCCATCCAGCCTATCCTCCACCCTCAATCCCAATGACATCCTGCTGTCTTAAAACTGAAAAATAGCACTGCTGTAGTAAAAATAAAACTGCTGTTTGTCAAAAATCAGCTTGCTGGAATTTTCTGAGTGAAAAATCAGCAGGCTGTAATTTTCCTCCTTGATGTCCCACACTGCACTTTAGCACTCAAGCTCTGATACCATGTAAAAATTTCTCATTTCCCACCTCGGTTTTCAGTTTCACCTTATTTCTCCAAAATAGTTAAATGCCCTTTCCCATATCCATACATTCAACAACCGGAAAATAAATTTTGCTGAAAACACAAATTCTGGAAATTTTACAGAATGCCGGAAAATGCAGAAATAAATATCAGCACATACAAACAGTGCTTCAACACATTTAAACACAGTGAATTCTGGTCAAGGTGACCCTGGAAAAAACCCCTTACAACTCTTGGGGAAAACCAGTTCGAAAGCTTCTTTTATTTATGGAAAATGCTTTTTACAGTAAGAGAAATATTCAGCAAAAATCAGCAAACAAACTTTTATAACTTATCTCAGCCTTGCTGAAACTCAGACTTGCTGAAACTCCGCCCTGCTGAAATTCCGTTGTACAGACTTGCTGAAACTCTGCCCTGCTGAAACTCCGCTGTACAGACTTGCAGCCTCCTTCTCCTCACTGTCCAGAAATCTCCCTGACTCTTATTCTCTCATTTTTTCAATCTGCTCATGAAAGAATTAATGACCTTTTCCTCCTTTTCCTCCTTTAATCTAACCCTAAGTGACTTTTGGGTAATACCTAAATTCAATGGCTGAAATAGATTGAGATCTAGGGTTGAGATTAAATGCTCATTTAAATCTCACTTTCTATTTTTTAATTCATCCTACTTTAATAAAGACCCACTTAGTCATTTATTTCCAAAGTCACTTTTTATGTCTAATTTTACATTGACTTTATTAAAATCACTTTAAAATTAGACTTTAGTAACTTTATCACTTAAAATCACTTTTAGATTCGATTTGACTTTATAAAAATTATAAAGTCACTTTAGGAGAAAAATTAAATTCTTTTGGACACTTTTCCTTAGGCCAAAGATCAAAGCCTTAGGGAACCACCTGTCCTCCGGTACCAAATTTCAACATCCTTTGTCAGTGAGCTTTGTTATATCTCTGGATTGAATTTTTATCTAAGACAGGTATTTGGGATCAAAAGCTAAGGTGCTGTAGTTGTAGAGGAAGGTGGCTTACTTTCAGAGGGAATAATTGACTAAATATTGAATATGTGCCATAATTGCGGAATATATCTTTGAATGCGGCCCTTCAAGATCACTCATATTCTGTGTGACCGGATCAGCCCAGGCTTGAGGCTGACTTAGTGGATCCATGTTTCAAATCCGGATCCGCCATGGAAATGAATCCTTCAAGCCAGGAAACAGATCCCATGCTGCCAAAAGGGATCCTGTGCCTGCTAGCCCTCACATGCTGGATCCCAAGCAACTAGCATTATAGTTTTAGGTTTGTATAATATGCAGTCGGAATAGCTGTATAGGTAAGTAATTTATCATCTGTAGTCTGTATAGTATACGACAATGCTAGCAGGAAAGGTCTGAGAAATCGAAATTTAGTTTCAGTTTCTGATGATGCTAGCAGCAAACATCTAGGAAAGGCTTGAAACATTATATAGATGAATGTATATAATATATACATAATTTTCAGTTTTCTTTGTGTGCATGGGATGGCTGTGTCATTAATATTTTATTAAATCAATCCCGTCCAACTCTAGAGGGTCCTCTTAAAACAGTATGGCGCATAGACCATAGCATTTGTCAAACAGTGTATGGCATTCATTTACCATCATACCTACCTGAGAATCTTTAGACTTTAAGGCAAATTTCAGTGAAGATGACTGGTTGATTGTAATGTAAAGTTGAAATATTCAGATGATGAGGATGTAGACCCATTTAAGAATGTGTAGTTAGACATACTCTTCATTATCATATTAATATAGTAATCATTGATGAGACAATCAAATTTTTATTTACAGGTATCCTTTTTGTACGAGGCTTGATGCATCATGATTTTAGTCCTCAGATTTATAAATTATCTAATGATTTTAGTTATAATGTTGTGATTCATGAATGGTTTTGATTCTTAACTTTGAATATGTTCTTTAAAATTAAAAAAATACTATTATATTTGTTGTATGTGGCGTTCCTGCCGTCATTTGGATCCTGGCTATTAAAGAATCTGGCGGATCTGTGGCCATATCCCCTTCAACTTTCCTTGTAACTTTCTCCTATTATAGGTTAAGTAGTCCCAGTTAGCTGCATTCACTGGGATGTAGTTATAATTCTACTGTGATGTAGTGGTCCTCCTAACACTGAATTTCTGGAGTTTATGTTATTACATAATTATGTCTGGCCATTTTTATTTGGGAGTAAAGGGACAACTGTCTCTATCATGTAGTTTCTGCTCCAAGAAAAGCAAGGTCCACTCTATAATCCAACGTGGATGAGCATTGGATGATGAGATGTGTAACTTGATAATGCTAATAAAATAAAAAATGAAAGAAAAGTTTTTAGGCCCTATCTCTGTCCCTTCTATGAGAAAGAATACAAATGTCTCTTTTGTTATGGGAAATGTTTCCTGATCTTTAGAAGTTGTGATATAGGCCCTTTGTCACTAATCTACAACCTTTTGTAATACTCTTCTTCTCAGGAAATAATCCCTTTCTCTAGTAGTGGTCCAAACACCTTCCAGCCTTGCTTTCACAGTTCACCTTACAATTTCCTTGATCATTCCCCCCAATACTATACCCTGCCCTCCATCTTGCAATTTTGTTCTTCTGGTGATATCAATGGAGCCACTTGGACCCACTGATATGGCATGCATTTTCCTTCTTTGTTGTCTAAACATATTATCCACACTATCCTCAATTTAGTGTATGATTTAGATCCTGATAATTAGTGGTCCATCATGATTGGGTGTACCTTTGCCAAACTCTTTGCTTAACACATGGTTTTTGGACTACTTAGAGTGGCATCAACTCTAGGCTACTGGACATGCAAGTTTTCTTAGAAAGCATCAAATTGTGGGTCATATATTCACTCTCTGAGCCTACTATCAAGGAGGCAAGACAATGCTTGGCAAAGGTTTTCTGCTATTTTGACTTTAGGAAGTCTTTTGACTTGATTTCAATATTAATGCTTTTTAAAAGGTTTTGGGATAGACATTGGTGTCTCTGAGACCCCTTTTGTTTCTACGACATGATTCTATGAGTCGATCATCAATAGATTATACTTCCTATTGTCAATTTGAGCCTATTTGGAGTACCATCAATGTCAAACAAAGTTGGCTCCTTTATTTGACCCCATTTGATTTTTATATTGATGAGTGTGAGACTTTTCTGAGAGAGCAATACCTAGGAGGGAGATAGATGTCTACTACATATCTGCTGATTGCCATTCCTTTCTTTTACCTATGATGTAAATTCTTCTGGCTTCCTCCATCTAGGAACAATAGGGATATATTCATGATTAAGTTATTTTAATGACATGTTTCATTTTAAATTGTTTGAGTAGCTCCTTCGTTCATTATAACTTTTTCCTTAGAGACAGTGAGATTTAGATAACCACTTATTATACATGCTTGGGAGTATAGTTCATGGGTTCATTGTTAAGTCTGAGACATGGTTGGACACCCAGGTTCAACAAATGTTTTCAGGTACATTTTTTGGTGTTTATTATTTACACCTTTTTGATGCAATTATCAAGTCCAAAATACTTTTATGGCTCTGAGATGTAGCGATCAATCCTTCATTTAATTGGACAAGAGTTGAGTGGGTCCAATCATTTATGCTGTAGTGCATGATTCTTTGTAAGCATAAAACTCCACATGATATCATTCATGCTGAGTTTGGTGCACATTCAATGTCTCTTGAGATTATTTTTATATAGGTCTCCTTTCTCAATAGAGTATAATCTTTGAGTGACAATTTCTGGACTATAGTACATGGCCTTTACTTAGGAGATTGGTTTGTCTTTTGTAGGCCTTTCCTTGGAATGTTGATCTATGCTGGTTTATTCCAAGTGCTGAGAGAGGACAGACAATATATACATGGCACTTGGATTGCCCCTCCAAGGGACCTTGGTCCTAAGACGATTTCCTATTTTCAGAATTTCATGCAATAGAAGGATGGCCTCATTATTAGACAGAAGTATACTTGGAAGTTTCGAGGTTTAGACTGATGATTGATCATCATATCTCGAGAACATAGACAGTTTTTAGGTTTGTTCCCTACAAGACGGTTTGTAGGTTTGACTTGAAAGAAGTCAAAATAACACCCATCTTTTGTTACCCTTTATACTATGATTCCAGGGGAGGTTCTATTGTTTCTACAAGGACTAAGGAGGGTCCTCCTACTTTTTTCTGATACTTGAAATTGAGGAGCATAGCACATTTCTTGAAGCAATTGCTAGGTTTTAGGAGACATATCCTACAAGGGCCACCAAGACACTCTACTAGTTTCACTACTTTTGATCTCAATGATATATGACTGTAAGATACGTGCAAAACCCCATGTGACATCAACTTTTAGATTGGTGAGACTGTGCACCTGCTTTAGGCCTATAGTTGGAAGTCCAACTAGGGCCTTGAGGAGGATTTGCGTACAACACAGTTTAACTAGTTAGCCCCTCTACTATCTTGAGTATGCAGAGCTCCATCCCATATTCTTCACAATGATGGCGTTGAGTGTAACAAGAATATCTGTAGAGGGTTCATGTCTACCCAAGATCATACAATCTAGTCCCTTCAATCTCATTTAAATCTGTAGATGAGATAATTACCTACTGGTTGTAACTTGTACTTCTAAGTCCCATTGGCTGACTGTTGTGGTCATTTGTATTATTTTAAGTACAATTGTGTAGCGTTTAGGACTTTTGCCTTGTGTGGATTAGGGTTGGGGTTACCTTTGTAATCTCACTATGTACTTACACTGTTTGTACTTATCTAGCTTTCTACTCTTCAAAATATAGTTTGAACAAGTCCCTTTTGGATGTATAGCAATTGTTCCATGCCCCAACACGTTATGTTGTGTACTGCTACTGAATAATGAGGCTTTGTTCCTAAAATTTTTCCTTGCTGAATAGTTCATTTATCTGTGCAGGGGTGTCCAACCACACTAGGAGCCAATAAAACTAGGGAGTTCGTTGAGAAAATCCCTGTGAAGGATAAGCATTTAAAGTCTCGTATTATTGGATCTGGTGGATCAGTTATTCAGAAGATTGAGAAAGACACGGGATGTAAAATTAGGGTCGAAGATAATGCTGCTTCTGGGGATGTGTGTTTCTTTGTTCGCATTTCTGGTCCTGATAGATTATGTCTTAGAAAAGGAACAGATGCAGTGAAGAAGCTTGTTAATGAAGGAGAAGATGATGGGAAAAATCACATTTCACATCAGGGACGGACAGAGCATACTACCTCTCGAAGACAACATTCTAGGTCCAGAAGTCCTCGTTGGAGGCCACGCAATTCTCATGAAGAAAAGCATGCAGCTGATAAACATTTTTCTCAGAATGAAGGTAGGCGGAAATCAGAGGGGAGTTCTTCTCATGGCAGGAGCAGCCCTAATTTTGCATCTTTATATCTGAGCAAAGCTGGTAAGATTGGATGTTTCAGCTGCTCAGTTCTTTTCTGTGAATTGTGAATAAACTTTATATATAAGAATGAAAGAGTGGCTTAATTTTTGTCTTGAGATGAAAAGTAAATAAGTATTATTTCCCAGCACATTACAACAATGGTGCATATCATTTATTTCCAATTTGATAACAGTGCTACCTATCGTTTATGATTTTTCCAATTTCAGAACTGTAGTTTGTTTTATATCATGGAAGCCCCTGTATTATAAGGTATGCGTGCATTCCATTTATTGTATAAGTGAATATCAACTTTTGGTGGTACAACTGGAAGAAATTGCACACTCCTGAAGAAGGCAGAGGTGCTGATCACAAAATTTCCTGATTGTATCGATTCTCTGGCAGAATGCTTTGTAGTATTTTTCCAGATTGAGTAATTTATGCTGTTACACACCCTAAATAAAACAGTGATTGTGCCAAGCCCTTAACAATTCCTTTGAGGTGATCGTAATGACAGCTAAAGGAAATCTAAATTTCATTTTTTTCTTTCACAGATCACGGTTCTTATCAAAATCATGAACAGTCATTGGAAAGAAGTGCATATGACAGGGAAAAGTGGGTTGCTGATGTACGAGGTAAAGAACTAGATCCTGGATTCAGGGGTGAACAGCGTGTTTTCCCACATACATTGGAGGAGTTAGAGCAGGAATTTTCAAAAGAGGCCCTTGATTTATTCAGAGTCAAAAACATTGATGAAGAGGAAGAAAACATGAAGCATCGTGAGGTACATTTCTCATCTTCTGATATCATTTCATGGATGATAAGTGTAGTCCGTCAGCTGCAATGGCATCAGTAATTGTCTATAATACATATCAATTTTTATCCTGCTTCTCCACAAGCTGTTTGTTTTCTGTAGGATATATGCTATATTATTTCATGGATGGGAGAAATTAAAATGTGAATTGCTAAGATAAGATAGTTTTATTGATGCCTAATGAATAACCACAATAGGTCCATGGGATTGCCAAGTACATTTGTATCATACAGTGGTAGTCAATGGTGATTCCTATAAATATCAAAAGCAGATCTAATCTAAGATCTGTTGGGCATTGGATAATCGAACGCTCCACCTGTGTTTCGCAACATGTGCTTAACCGCCTCTTGAAGATCTGTTAACTCTGGTGAGTCGCCTGTTTACTAACACCTGTGGGTTTTGGGGAACGACAATCGTGATCCCAACAAGATCTAAAATCTAAACTAAGAGAAAAAGTATCACTGGGAAAGCTGGATAGATAAAATCCCTGCTAAGGGTCCAATGTCAAAAGTCCACAGAGCAATGCCTTGGAGGAGGTTACCGGGAGGTCAGTCCTCCCTGGACTTGTCACCAGATGAATAGGAATGAACCCTGCTCAATAAGTCAACCACCTATTTATACATAGCCCTACCTCCTAGTATCTGAAGCTGAAGAAAATAAATTTCTGATTGGAGGCTATCCAGAGTTGGTTCCGCTAAATGTCTTGATGTCTCAAAGGAGGGACTGCTGCTGCTTGGAAATGGAAGGTTGCCTACTAGAGGGACAACCTCTATATGGGGAAATGAATTCGGAGCTCCAATGGGTCTTGCTGAAGGGGGAAAGGAGCCCCCTCGCGGTCTGCTGGATCTGAATCCCATTGGAATGGTGTGTTGGTGTTTATATCTTGGATAGGTGCTTTTGCATATTCTAGGTGTCAATCATGTAAAATGTAGGAAATCCACAAAATTCTGATCTGCTAATATGAACAATCTGAAAACAAGTTTCTTTTCATAGACACATAATTTGTCTACCAAATTTGCAGCGGAATAGGAACAGAAATAAATCACCCCCACACAGTAGCAAAACACTATTTTTCTAGGGAACCCAACTGGGAAAACCCTCTACTTGCTTGAGAATTTTATTGATAGAAAATTAGAGCAATAGATCTCTTACAACTTGTTTCAAAAGAGAATACAATCTAATTCCCTCTGCTAGAACACTCATTGCAAGACCCCTGTTTTTCTCCACGATTTCCTACTAATTCCTTGCGCATAGGCAGCCCCTAAATTTTTGGGCAATTCCCAAGGAAATTCCTCTCTCCAAAAATGCGCACAAGCTTCTGTTTGTGCACCTTTCTCTCACAAGCTCCACACATAAACCTGTGCTTTTCATAGACACAGAATTTGTCTACCAAATTTGCAGTGGAATAGGAACAGAAATAAATCACAGCCACACAGTAGCAAAACACAATATTTTTCTAGGGAACCCAACTGGGAAAACCCTCTACTTGAGAATTTTATTGATAGAGCAATAGATCTCTTACAACTTGTTTCAAAAGAGAATACAATCTAATTCCCTCTGCTTGTACTAGCTAGAACACTCATTGCAAGACCCCTGGTTTGATCCTCGATTTCCTCCTAACTCCTTGCGCATAGGCAGCTCCTAAATTCTTGGGAAATTCCCAAGGAAATTCCTCTTTCCAAAAATGTGCACAAGCTTGTCTTGGTGCACCTTTCTCTCACAAGCTCCACACATAAACCTGTGCAACCTTCTCACAAACTCGTGAGCTCTATTGTCTTGTCTCACCAATTTGTGCTCACAAGACAATGATCAAATTGTGCCTTTGTTCCTCTTTTTAAAGCACAATTCAAATGGCTAAAGTTAGCAAGTTGTATTTTTGGAATGATTTTGTGATTGATTGAGTTAACTAAGTGAAAACCCACATGCAACTCATATTGTCTTAATTCTAGAACTTAAGACACAATCACTTGTCCTTTTCCTCATGAAACTCACACTAGAAGACAAGTAACTTGTCCTTCCACTTTTGCACATTAGTTAACTGCTTCATAACTTGTCCTAACTTTTAGGATTTCATCCTAAATTATAGGAACTTGTCTTAATTTGTAGGGACTTATCCTAAATCTTAGGAACTTGTCCTAACTTATAGGAATTAATTCCTAACTTATAGGAATTGATTCCAAACTTATAGGAATTCGAGCATGCTAAGGATATACTCTTTTTGGTCCCTTTGATTAAGGCAAAAGTCAAGGAACCTTTCTCGCTACTATTTTCAACGCTCCCTCTTAGCGAGAAAGGTGCTTTTGGAAGAACCTCGTCCACCTGGATTTGTCTCTGACACTACCATGTTCCCCGTTGCTGCAATTGATCCTTCTGAATTTGAAGACTTCTTTGCTTTCTTCTGTGAAATCTGATCTGAAGACCTGTTCTTCCCCACCATGCTCTGCGAGTTCACAATTTGCCACTATCAATGATCACACCTCCTTTTGGGTCACTGAAATTTGGCTCATTGATCTGCCCACTAGTAGGTTGAGTCATATTTTAACATAACATATATAGAGAGAGGAAGATTGAGAGAATTCTTATTCCATTAATAACTAACTGCTTTCTAATTCAATGAATGAGGGATATTTGTAATTCTTTCAATGCTTAATATGGATTTGATGATATGTAATTATTTAGAAAATATTAATAATAAAAATAATTAAATATATGCATCTCCATGCTTGGCAGATCCAGAGGTAAGATGGATCTAGGCTGGTTGATAGAAAATTAGAGCAATAGATCTCTTACAACTTGTTTCAATAAAGAATACAATCTAATTACCTCTGCTTGTACTAAGCTGAAACACTCATTGAAAGACCCCTAATCTGCTCCTTGATTTCCTCCTAATTACTTGCACATAGGCAATTCCTAAATTCTTGCACAATTCCCAAGGAAATTCCTCTCTCCAAAAATGCGCACAAGCTTCTCTTGGCATAGCTTTCTCCCACAAGCTCCACACATAAACCTGTGCAACCTTCTCAGAAACCTGTGAGCTCTATTGTCTTGTCCTACCAACTCGTGTTCACAAGACAATGATCAAATCACGTCTTCGATCCTTCTTTTAAAGCAATTTGAATGGCTAAAGTTAGCAACTTCTATTTCTGGAATGATTTTGTGATTGATTGAGTTATCTAAGTGAAAACACACATGCAACTCATTTTATCTTAATTCTAGAACTTAGGACACAATCGATCGTCCTCTTCCTCATGTAACTTGCACTAGAAGATAAGTAACCTGTCCTGCCACTTTTGCACATTATTTAACAACTTCATAACTCGTTGTAACGTTTAGAAATTCGTCCTAATTTGTATGGATTGGTCTTAAATATTAGCAATTTGTCCTAAGTTATAGGAATTAACTCCTAACTTATAGGAATTTATTCCTAATTGATCCAGACTTATGTAGGAACACGACATAATATAGATATAAACATAAACACAATGATGCAACGCAAATAAATCTTCATTTCATTAATATCAAAGAACTGAAAGATGCTTACAAGCAGAATGGAAATAAACTAGTTTGGGTGATGGTAGCTTATCTCTGAGAAGAGATGTGGCAGCTACATGCCTTTGAACTGTGTTACAATGAGGCTCAAGGGCCTTTTTATTATTGATCAAGAAGGAAAACCCGAAACAACCAAAACCCTAACCCCAGGAGATGGAGCACCAAGAGTTTGTGGGCCCTGTTGGGGTTAGTTGGGCAGCCAACTTCTGGGGGTTGTAACTTGGTCATAAGATCTTCGCTTGGCGTGTACGAGACCTCGTTGGAAAGATCTCTTGTACTACATGATTTGTTGCAGGTCCCTTCCTATGACTATGGGCCTGCTGCAGACCTCAAAAATTTGTTGTTTAGGGGGTCAAAACATCTTTGGAAGTTAAGGACCCGAAAAATTGCTAAAATAGTAAATGCTACTGTAATCAAGGAAACAAATAAAACCACCTGGAGGTCTCGGTGGAATATTCGAGTGGCCACCAATATCCACCTGGATCAGTCGTCGCCCCTTAGGAAGCAATGGTCCCCATTGCGTGCAGAGCCTCCATGAGGTGAGGAATTTTCTGTTGAACTTGGTCTCTGGTGAACCACTTGCCCTGGTGAAGGAGTTGGCCTGCTTTGACAACTCGATATAGTTGGATCCTCTGCTGGTGAGTGTTCTTGATATGTGTGTCCATAAATGTTGCGCGACTCATACTCATATAAGACTCGTCTGGCTATTGAATCGTCGACTCGTATAAGACTTGGGAACGACTCGTATAAGACTCCTCAAAATACAAAAAAAACTTAAAATATGGTAAATTTTAAACACAAAAAAGAAACTAATGACAATTCCAATCCTTATAAGTTTTAAAAACCACAATATATGCAATAATTCATAACATCACCTCACATCTATAAAAGTACAGCATAACTTGTTCGATTTTTGTAAGCAAAACATTTAGATACTGAATAAGAAAAGGAATCATGATTCCATAATTAAAATAAAAATTGGCAGCGAGTTCAAAATTCAAATACATATTTCATAAATGATAAATGATTGTCTCATAACAATCTTGAGTCTCATCACTAATGGACGACTACGCCTACAATAAGCCCTCGTGGAGCTAGTGCCAACATTGGAAGGCTGGAGCAACTGTGAGGCAGGTGTATTTGGAGTCTCCATTTGAGATGGCAAACTAGAGAGATCCTCAGTCTCTTCATCAAGCCAACTCAAATAAGGGGACTCCTCCACAACCCAATCGAACTCTAAATCAATGGTATCCAATAAAATTGGATTTGTATCCTTTGGTTGCACTTGTTTTGTGAGCATTTGAAGGTTGTAGTAGATGAAAATCAACTTCTCCAACCTCTCATGCTCTAACTTGTTTCTCTTTTTGCTGTGGATGTGCTCAAACACCGACTAATTGTGCTCACAAGAAGAAGCACTGCAAGGTTGACTCAGAACTCTGATGGTGAATTCTTGTAATTGTGGTGCCTCCGTGCCACAATCTATCTACCAATGAGCTGTAAAAAAATAACAACAAAGATTATCAATTTGTAATGCCAAACATATAAAAGAGAACAAGCAAAATTACAAGCTAAGTTCTAACAATCTGCACTTACAAGGCATTTTCTTGTTTTTGAGACGTTGGCTTGCGCTGAATCCAAACATGCCAGATGCTTCGTTGTACATATCTTGTTGTATTCTGATTTTGTCTTGAATATCTTGATTCAGGAACATCTTCTCAAAGCATATCATAACACCTTTCATCACCTGTTAGGCCCCTACACTAGTAGTATAGGGGCCTAACAAAAAGATAGAAAAGAGAGATCCACGCCTTAGAATTCAGCCTCTTCGAGGGGGCAACCTCCTTTACATTACATAAATGAACAATTCTTGGATGATACAAATGAAAATACCTCCTTTCTATATATAGGAGTCTAAGTGGTCCCAATACAATCAAAGCCTACATAACAATAATATTGTAGGGCACAACAGTAACAATGGTGGGCTTCTATGTGGCATAATAGTAACAATATGGGCACTACATGGGTACATCAATATAATAAGTGGGTTATACTAATAACAATAAGGGGTTACACTAGTAGTATAGGGGCCTAACATGCCCCTCTCCTTCAAAAAGCGTTGTCCTCAACGCTTGAGTAGTTCTTGATGCTTCTATATAAAATTCTTGTCCTCCCATGTGGAATATTCAGCGGGTAAGTTCTTCCACTTGATGAGATACTCTGAAATTGATCGATTTCGTAGCTGTCGGGTTCTTGTTTCTGTGACTGCTCCAGGTTCCAATATGATTTTTCCTTCCTCTTCAATTTCTGGCAATATTGCTTGAATTGGGATCTTTTGCAACTTTTGAATAAGTGGCCATACTTCTTCGTTCTTCTTCCATTCATCCGTTGCTTCGTTTATCCAATTTGGTTGGATAATATAAATAGCACAAAACAATGCTTCCACATCCTCATCCTTGAAGCGTCTTCCCATTCGATAAGGTCGCCATTTTTTAAGTGCATGTAGTATTGCCAACATTTCCTTCTCATAAATAGCTTGCTTGAGATGTAGCAGTAAAAATACCCAATCACTCACATCAAAACATTTTTCACTACGATGTTGATCTACCTGTTGTTTCATTTGATTTTGCACCGAAGTGGCGTTATCCTTTAAAAGTTGGAGAACTTGCTGTTGATGCTTGATATGATCTTTCTCTACTTGAACCTTTTTCTTCTTGATATGTCCTTCTATCTTTTGAGGAGTGGTAATTTCTTCCAGTCCTTTACAAGATATGGTCGGATTCATTTCTTGATGCTCGATGTGATCTTTCACTTCTTGAACATTTTTCTTCTTGATGTGTCCTTCTATCTTGATAGTTTGAGGAGTGGTAATTTCATCCATTGAATTACAAGATATAGTTGGATTCATTTCTTCTTTCTCGATGTGATCTTTCACTTCTTGCACCTTTTTCTTCTTGATATGTCCTTCTATCTTGAGAGTTTGAGGAGTGGTAATTCTTGCCAATGCTTTACAAGATATGGTCGGATTCATTTCTTCTTTCTCTGGGGTGGTGTCCTGACGTATATCCTCTTCTTTTGATGTTTCTTGATCCTTTTCTTCCTCCTCTTCATATTCTATGTAAAATAATTTCTTCTCAGCACACCTATGACCTTTAGTGCATTTGCTATCACAATTGTAACAAAGCCCTTTTTCTCTTTTTTCTTCCAATTGTTGTGGTGTAACCCTTGTAGGTTGTGGAAGGCTGGGAGAAACAACACTTCCTTCTTTATAGTTGTGAGGGGTATGCTTCCTGGTTTCCATAATTTTGCTTTCCATTATGCCACAAAGCCCTTTTACTCTTTCCAATTGTTGTGGTGTTTCTCTAAAGAAGGTGTTGCTCTTTATATCCTCATAATGTGCTATCATTTCCTCCGTGAAAATTGACCACGTAACAAGTTTTTTACGAGAACAAAGCCCTTTGTACCATAAAAATTCATCTGGTTCTAAATATGAAGATGCAATACATACCTTTTGTAACAGTTGTACACCATGTATATCAAAATATTGCTCCATCTGAAGTATCCAATTTACCGGATCCTTGCCATCAAACTTCCTCATCTTCCTTTTTCTTGATTTTAGGAGCTCTACCTTTAAACGACTGTAACTCTGTACTTTCGGATCTTTAAGTTCTGAATTTGTGACCTGTAGTAGCCCTCTGTGTCCTCTTTCCAATGCCACAAGTCTGATCCAAATTGGATTCTCCAAGAAAAAGTTATGCACAATCTCCCGCAGTGACCTGATTATAGAATAGTTCAGTAGAGTGAACTTGTATGAAGTGCCACGTGTCACTGTTTCAACCTTTGACTCTGAAAAATATATAAACAGAAACTACAGTCCGTCCTCTTTCTGTACCTTCTTACGAAATTTCAATCCGATGCCCAGAAAGAAAGTTATGACGATTTTCCCCAGGTCACCTGTTTTGAGTGTAATTCAGGAGTCTGCAAAAAGACCAACTTCCGCAGATCATATCTCCGAACATATCACGCGAAAAGATCTGAAATTTGGACCCAAGGTTCAGCGCCAATTCTTCTCAAATGGGTTTTTTTTTTGCGACTTCTGAAACGTTACAGAAAAAAAGTTATCGCGAAAATGCCACGATGACCTGTTTGGAGCAGCGAAACCCTAGAATCCAAAGCTCTGATACACTAGTAGTATAGGGGCCTAACATCACCTCAGGATCTCATTGAATGTTAGACCCCTTATTATGAAATAAGTTCGGATTGAGATATGCTCCTGCTGCATGCAATGGTGAATGTAGTTGCCTGTCCCACCTGGAATCAATTATTTGCCATAAAGGGAGATATTTAGATTCATTTCCCTTATAGAAAGTCTTGATGGCCTCTTTGGCCCTGTCCATGCCCTTATAAATATATCCCATTGCAGGTTTCTCCCCATCCATCAATCTCAAGACTTTCACAAAGGGCCCAATGAAGTTGACAATCTCAGTGACTTTTTCCCACAAACTATCACCAAAGACAGATGCTTTCACAGACAATGCTTCTAGTTTTGTACTATCTTTACAAAATATTCTTCTCATAACTTAGTACTCATACAAAAGGATTTGGAGGGAAATAAAGTTTGTAGCAAATCATGTGACAGTTGGGTGACTAAGCTCACCCTGCGTGAATTCCCTCATAAGGTTCAACACCCACGCATGATTATAAATATACTTGGTAATTTGCTTGCATTCTTCCACATCTTGCACCCACTCCAACTTCTCAATGTCCTCTAGTATCAAGTCCTTGCAACAGGCAACGCATGGAGTTAAAAAAATGGTGGGATATTTAGCACAAAAAAACCTTCCAGCTGCCACATAATTTGCTGCATTGTCCGTGATTACTTGGACAACATTTGCAACCCCAACTCCCCCCACCACATCAGCGAACGATGTAAAAATCAAATGTGCATATTTTACATGTGCAAATGCATCAATGGATTTTAGGAACATGGTTCCTTTAGGGCAAAGCTAAAAAAAAAGTTTATTATTGTTCTACCTCTTTGATCTGTCCACCAATTAGACACAATTGTACAACTTGTAAATTTCCATGGGCTTTAATGTTCTCCAATTGTTCTTTGACACACTCAAGCTCCTCATCTAGCTCTTCCCCCCTAATAAGATGGGCCTTTGTATCCAGGGCCACCACTTGCAATGGCATCTGCCATGGATTGATAAGAATAAGACTTTGCATAGTTGAATGAAACACTGTTATGGTACCAAAACCTCCCCACTACCATATTTGCCTCCTTCCTCCTCTTTTCATTAAAAATCTCCAAGGTTGGTTGAGATTCTAGAGTTATACGAGGACTGAAGAAATAAGAGGTTATACTCCTGTTTGCCACAACACTTGAAGATGAGTTACCAATACTTGCACTTTGAATCTGTGGTTCACTCTGAGATGAAGATCTACCTATTACAACAATCTTATTCTTCCTTTTTTCCCTCTTAGAACATTCTTCTTTAATGGATTCCAAAGTTGCTACCATTTTAGCAGTGATTTCATCAAGGCAATTTTGACAACATCCCACACCATTCTCAGGAATTCTAGCTAGGTGGTATTTTAGCCTGTTTATGCCTACATGCATTTTGGCATTGCCATAGTTACACTTGACATGGTGGTCATTACCGACAATGAGTCGCTGACCATGTGCCCATGTCGGATTATGAGACTTTCTAGTACCCTTGGTGGCATGGTGATGGAATTTGGAAGAAAAATTAAAATTTTAAAATTTAATTGATTTTGTGGAATTTGCAATTCTAAATTCAATAATTTAAATGTAACTTTTTATTTGTTTCAATTTGTTTTAATTGTGTTCTCAGTTCTGTTTCAATTTTTTTTGGATTCTCAGTGCGTAGGCCTTGTGGCCGAGTAACTCAGCCATAAAGAATTGTAAATTAAAAACCAAAAGAAAAATTGAATTGAAAACCCATAAAACATTCAAACAAGAAATCCAAAGTTTGTTCATGAAGCCTACTTGTTTGTGATGAAGCTGGGTGTGATTTGATGAAGCCTCCTCCAAGAGCTTCTTCATTGTGCAATGGAGTCACTCAACACTCATAGAAATGAGTTAAACAATCAAATGGCAAGTGAATGACAAACGATAGGGAGAGAGGTGCTTATAAAACATTTTCTTGCCTCCAATTTACCTTTCCCTCCACCACATCTCCAACAAAAAAGAAAAGAAATTGCAAATTGAGGGGTGACTGGTTGAATAAGGGTTTGGTATGGGTCTAATGGCAAACTCGCGGGTCTTATACGGGTAGTCGGGTCCAATACTGGTTTGCGCAAGTACAGGTCTAGGTCGCGGGTTTCATGCGAGTGACTCGTCTCGCTAAAGAACTCGCCAAGACCTGCAGGTTTTATGCGAGTGACCCGTCTCGCTAAAGAACCCACCAAGACCCGTGGGTTTTATGCGAGTACTCGTCTCGCTAAAGAATCTGCCAAGAACCGTGGGTACTCATGGGTTCTATACGAGTGGTGCTACACTAGTGTCCATGATCCCGTTAGTTGTGGCCTGTTCGACGCAGCTTGGGTTGAGCTCTTTTCGTGTCAGCATGTCGGATGTATCCAACAATGGGGGAAAGTATGGTCGCAGCTGGTCCATATTGAATACTGGGAGCAGGGCAAGGAACAATGGAATGTTGAGCTCGAAGGCATTATCCCCTGCAACCTTGGTGATTGTATATGATCGATATCGAAGTGGGTGAAGCTTTCGGTGGGGCCCATCGAGACACTCCTTCTGCAAATGTAACCAAGCATTGTTGCCCACTTGGAACTTGTGTGGCACCCGATGCTGATCATGACACTGCTTGTACTTAGCATTGACTCTGTCCAATATGTCATGGACCTGCTAGTAGATGTGCTGAATGCACTCGATGAAGCTGTTAGCCTTGTCAGTGTCGGATTGGACATGAGCTGAATCTGCCTGAGTAGCTGCAAATGGTATGTCCACATCAATGGGACATAGTGGCTGGAATCGCAACCCCACTTGAAAGGGGTTGTGGCTAGTTGAGCTACAGAGAGCTCTGTTGTAGCTGTGCTGGACATAAGGGAGGCTTTCATCCCATGTGTGTGGATGTTTCAAGTTGTACATGCGTAGAATGTGCGTGGTTATCTTGTTGATGACCTTTGTTTGGCCATCAGTTTGGGTGTGGAAGGCCGTGGACTTAGTGAGCTTATTATCCAAGATCGGCTAGAGGCTTGACCAAAATGTGTACTCTGTAACCTGTTGTCTTGATCTGAGATACTAGATTGTGGGATCCCAAAGTGTACCCACACTCGTTCAAAGAAGAGCTTGGCAGTGGCTTCTACTGTGATATTCTTCTTGCAGCCCACAAGAATGGCCATCTTAGAGAATCTGTTGACGACCACGAAAAGGAAATCATTGCCATGCATAGTAGAAGGAAGACCCAGCATGCAATCCATGGAGATGGATTCCAAAGGCCGACTAGGAGTAGGAAGAGTATATAGGCCTTGCTTCTTGATTGTCGGTTTGGAAATGGCAAAGGAAGTGCAAGATCTGATGTACTTCTTTACATTTTGTTGAAGGTTCGACCAATAAAAATACTTTTGCAGCACTGCCACTGTTTTTTGTACTCCAAAATGTCCAACGACTCTATTGTAGTGCGCCTCCCAACTCATCTTGGCACGCTCGCTTGAAGGAACACAAAGGTGGTTGAAAAAGATGAAGGAACCATGGATGGAAGTTCCTAGGGAGAAAGGTGTGAAGAAATAAAGATGAGATCATGAAAGATGCAACTGCGGTCACATCTAATGACTACAAGGAATGGCTATGACATCTCCATAAAGAAGGTATAAAGACGCTGATAAGGTTCGTAAAGAAAGGATACCTTTGACATATGAAGTCTTGGAGATGTGTTTATGAATGTGCATGATGTTGATGTTGCAAGCAAGAAGGATGTCATGATGAAATGCTATCATAAAAGGTAACTTATATTTGATGTTAATTTTTTTTATTTTTGAACAACATTTGGATGGATTGATATAGGGCCCTACTGAAACTGAAAAGAGAGTTGTAGATGTCACGTACAACTAGCAATCATGAGATTGGATGGAAGATCTCAAACATGACGTGGAAAAGGTAGCAGTGTGAAGAAAAACTAGATGTGGACTAGAAGACCACTTGTAGGAGAAAAGAAGGATGACATGACTAACTTGGTTCGTGAAAGTGATGGATGACTGATGCCTTACGAAAGATGAAGGCTCCATAATGAAGAAGATGAAATTCATGACATCGAAAGGAGGAGCTCTACTAGCAACTGAAGGTACCATGATCTCCACCAAAGAGTTGTTATGGGAAACAAGTCATTGGTTAAGAGGGAGCTTGGGTACATTCCTTTTATAGGAATGGGTTGGTCCTCCTTGGTTAAAAGAGATTGACAAATATGATTCTCTACTTCATGTGTCGTGCACTAGACCAGGACTAACAACTGTAAGTGATCGAAACTTATGTAGGAACGCAAAAAAATACAGATATAAACATGAACACAGAGATGCAGCAAAGATAAATCTTCATTTCATTCTATCAAAGAACTGAAATATGCTTACACGTAGAATGGAAATAAACCACCACAGGATATGGTAACTTATCTCTGAGAAGAGATGTTGCGGCTACATGCCTTTGAACTGTGTTACAATGAGGCTCAATGGCTTTTTTATTATTAATAAACAATGGGAAACCCTAAACATCCAAAAACCTAACTCTACGAGATGAAGCGCCACAAGCTTGTGGGCCCCGCTGGGGATAGTTGGAACGTCAACTTCCCGGGGTCGTAACTTTTGCACACAATCTCTGTTTCACTGTCATACTACCTCATTTTGAAGATCTCCAAGAGGAGTCCAAAAAAATGGGTAAAGTAATTTGACACTTTTTTGGTCTCTCTGTTTTCCCAAGAAACGTATTTTAAGCCCTTAAAATAACTCTGAAAGTTTAGGACCTGAAAAACTGCTAAAAATAGTAAGTTGTACTACAATCAAGGATATTGAAAAGAAACGGTGGGGGTCCAAGTGGAATAGGTGGGTGGCCACCAATATCCACCTGGATCAATCCTCCCCCCTTAGGAAGAAATGGTCCTTGTCGTGTTGAGTGCCTCCATGAGATGGGAAAATTTTTGGTGAACTTGGTCCTTGGTGAGCCACTTGCCTTGGTGAAGGAGTTGGCTTGCTTTGACAACTCGATATAGCTGGATCCTTCGTTGGCGAGTGTTCTTGATCTGTGTCCATGATCTTGTCAGTTGTGGCTTGCTCGATGTAGTTTGGGTTGAGCTCTGTGGGTGTCAACTGCTCAACATCATTGGATGTGTCCAACAATGGGGGCAAGTATGGTCACAACTGATCCACATTGAATACTGGGTGCAGGCCAAGGAACAATGGAATGTTGAGCTTGAAGACATTTTCCTCTATAGCCTTGGTGATGGTGTACAACCTAGCGACGTGCTCCTTCTGCAAATGTAACCAAACTTTGTCGCCCACCTGGAATTTTTGTGGCATTCGATGTTGATCATGACATTGCTTGTACTTAGCATTGGCTCTATCCAATATGTCATGGACCTACTGGCAGATGTATTGAATGCGCTCAATGAAGCTGTTAACCTGGTTAGCTTCGGACTGGACATGAGTCGAATCTGCATGAGTAGCTACAAATGGTATGGCCACATCAATGGGACATAGTGGCTAGAATCCTAAACCCACCTGAAATGGACTGTGCCCAATTGAGCTATGGAGAGCTTTGTTGTAGCTATGTTGTCCATAGGGGAGGCTTTCATCCCATGTGCATGGATGCTTCGAGTTGTACATGCGCAAAATGTGTATGATCATCTTGTTGACAACCTCTGTTTGAACTTTGGACATCAGTTTGGGGGTGGAAGGTCATGGACTTAGTGAGCTTGGTATCCCTAACATCAACCAAAGGCTTGACTAAAATGTACTCGGGAACCTGTTGTTCTGATCTGAGATAATGGACTGCAGAATCCAAAATTGTACCCACACTCATTCAAAGAATAGCTTAGCAATGGATTCTGCTGTGATACTCTTCTTGTAGGCTGTCAGAATGACCATCTTAGAGAATCTGTCGATGACCACAAAAACGGAATCATTGCCATGCATAGTAGAAGGAAGACCCGACATGTAATCCATGGAGATGAATTTCCAAGGCTGACTAGGAGTAGGAAGAGGAGTATATAGGCCTTGATTCTTGATTGTCAGTTTGGCAATGGCAAAGGAAGTGCAAGATTTAATGTACTTCTTTACATCTTGTTGAAGGTTTGGCCAATAAAAATACTTTTGCAGCGCTGCCACTGTTTTTTGTACTCCAAAATGTCCAATGACTCTACTGTAGTGCGCCTCCCAAATCATCTTGACACGCTCGCTTGAAGGAACACAAAGGTGTCGTAGGTGGCATAACAATGCACCTTGGAGTTGAAAATTTGGAACTTGGTTGCTTTCCAAGAGCATTTAGTACGTGTTGCTGAATTATGGATCGCTCTTGTAAAGATGCGGCGGCCCCGAAATCTCATGTCCATAAGAGTTGAGCATAGTGGTTAGCACCATAACTAGTGGTCGATTGAGACAATCTGCAACATTATTGGTGCTGTGCTTCCTGTACTTGATGTTCAAGTGGAACTGTTGCAGATTTGTAGATCATTTTTGATGGCGATTGTTCTGCAAGTTTCCTTGTGTTTGTATGAACTGCAGGGGTCAACGGTCTGTGTGGATGATCGTTTCCTTGCCCAGAATGTAATTCTTCCATTGTCGGGAGACTTGCACAACGAAATACATCTCTTTGTCATAAGTGGGATAATTTCAGATTGTATCTGAATGTGTTTCACTGTGATATGCCACCAGATGCCCATGCTGGGTAAGAACTGTACCAATAACATAGTCGGAGGCCTCTGTCTCAATTTCAAATGGTTGTTGCAAGTCTGGTAATGTGAGCACTGGTGCAGAGCAGATGCGATGCTTCAACTCGACAAACGCTTTCTGTTGGGATTCAGGCCGAAAGAAATTTGCTTTCGCTCCTCCCGACCTTGGTGACTTGACTCAAATTCCAAGTGATAGAGAGAATCTTAACATGAACATGTGATAGAAATTGGCAAGACCTAGAAAGTTGCGTAGCTCTATTAGAGTGGTTGGGGTTGGCCAACCTCGAATAACTTTTATCTTGGCTCATCAATGATGTACCCCAGATATTGAACTTGCGTCTTACCAAAAGTGCATTTCTACAAATTAGCACACAACTTGTGTTGTCATAGGGTTTGGAGGACCTGCCTAATATGGTGTAGGTGCTCTTCCCAACTCTCGCTGAAGATCAAGATGTCGTCCAAATACACTACCATGAATGAGTTGGTGAAGGGTCGCAAGAGTTGCCCATTAGCCTCATGAAGGTTGTAGGGGCATTCATCAACTCGAAAGGCATGGCCATCCATTCCAAAAGGCCTTCCTTGGATTTGAAGGCAGTCATCCACACATCCAGACTTCAAATCAATCTTGCTGAAATATTTGCCCCCCCTTGAGCTAGTCTAGAAGGTCATCAATTTGTGGGATTGGATACCTATTCTAGATAGCGATCTTATTCAAAGCTCGATAGTCAATACAAAGTCTCCAGGTGCCATTATCTTTTGTACCAACACGATCGGGCTCCCACAGGGTGATGAACTTGACGTGATGTGCCTTATCTGCAACAACTCCTGAATCTGCCTCTTAATTTCATCGTTCTCTAGAGCAGAGCATCGGTGGATCGGTTTGTTGGGTAGCGACGCGCCTGGGGTTAGAGTGATGGAGTGCTTGACCTGATAGTGCAGGGGTACCCCTATGGGTGAGGTGGAGATATCCCTTTTCTCCGCCACGACCCTGTCCGTCTACTGCTACCATGCAGAGGGGCCCTGTTTGGAGGCTATGGATGTGGCCATAGTCTTCTTCTTGCCCTGATAGTGAATCATAAGGAAAACAAATTTCCTAGTCAGGGAAATGATCTTATTGCATTGCTTTGCAGAGATCAAAGAGATGGCGGTAGGCGGTGCTACCTCCAGTATCTTGTATAACTTATTGCCCAAAGAAATAATAACAATGCGAGGCCTAGACTCATACACATAATGACACTTCCACAAGTATGGTTGGCCTAATAATACATCAGAAACTTCAAGAGGAGCAACATCACACAGTACCTCATCTGTGAAGGGCTTGATGCTGTAGGGAAGGTGACATTGCTTGCTGACGTGGAGATCTCATCCTTGGTGAAGCCACCCGATGGTGTATGGCTGCGGGTGTGGTGTAGTGAGTAGGTCCAATCGCTTCACGACCTCGACTGAAATGAGGTTCTTTTGGCTTCCACTGTCGACAATGAACTGCAGTGGAGAACCCTTCACCCACATCTGTGAGTGGAAGAACTGCTCCCCCTCCTTTGGGTCTTCGAGCTCAATCTTTTGGATCTTGGTGGTGGCATTGGTGGCACTGGGCTTCGCATCAATAATTTGCTTCTCCTTGTCATTCCCCTTGTCGGGTTCTGACTCAGAGCCAGAACATGCATGATTTGGAAGCCTTCAGCTCGACCGCCAGTGACTGCTTGGCTCAACACACACTTGTGTTGTGAGTGGCGCTCTTATGGAACTCACACCATTTCCCTGTGTCCTTTTTCTTCGTAGTGTTGTTCTTTGCGTGCAGCTTCTACATGTTGTCCTGGGTTGCCCACCTTGGCTTTGTCCTTTGTTCTACAGTTTGGGGGCACATTTCCCTTGCTTTAGATTCACCGATTCATAGTCTCAACTGTATTCATAGGCGGTGCCAAGCGAGGAGATATCTAGGAACTCCATCTCGTCCTAGGTGTATTTTTGTATACAACCGCAATGCTTGAGTACCAATTGCTGCTTAGAATCCTTGATACCCATCTTCGTGCAAAGGGTGAAAAATATTTGTGAACTCCGACACGTCTATGTCCCTTCCCTGCCGCAACATTGTCCACTTTATGTATTTATCTTCATAGCTACCAATAGGGTAATATTGTTCCTTGATGGCGTCTCGAAAAGAATTCCAAGTGGCGCAGCTGAAAACAGTGAGGGTTCCCTCTCGTCCTTCTGTTCACAGAAGGTTTCGTACTAATCCTTGACATGGGGGGTGGCTTTGAGGAGTGCAAAAGTAATCTTTTCCTAATTGGAAAAGTCATGAACTGAAAAATATCCTTCCAACAGATTTAACCATCTATCTACGATGTCTTCATCTATCTGGCCTTCAAATATGGGAATGTCAAAGTTGACTTGTATTTGAAAGGGAGTAGCGCCTCCAAAGTCATTGTTGGATGAAGATGCGTTGCCTGTGGGTAGCCGCTAAAGGATCTGGGCAAAGTTATCCTACATCGCGTTCCTCTGGTGCTCGAGGGCTTCCTCGAGCAATATTTTGAAAGGATCTCATGTTCCCTCGTCTTTCTTTTCTTCCGCCATGGGAGGCCGTCGTGGTTTGCGAGGTTGGTCTTGCAAAGGTTCAAACAATTCGAGCCCTAACTCCTTATACCTTGACCTCGTCGGGGACTTGTAAAGAAAAATAGAGAAAGAGTAGATTGCTCAGATACCACTAATCCATACTTATGTAGAAACACAACATAATACAAATATAAACATAAACACATAGATGCAGCAAAAATAAATCTTCATTTCATTAATATCAAAAACCTGAAAGATGCTTACAAGCAGAATGGAAATAAACTAGCATGGGCGATGGTAGCTTATATCTGATAAGAGATGTGGCGGCTACGTGCCTCTGAACTATGTTACAATGAGGCTCAATGGCCTTTTTATCATTGAATAATAAGGGAAAGCCCTAAACAACCAAAACCCTAACCCCGGGAGATGGAACACCAAGAGTTTGTGGGCCCTGTTGGGGTTAGTTTGGTAGCCAACTTCCAAGGATCGTAACTTGGTCATATGATCTCCGTTTGGTGCATACAATGCCTCGTTGGAAAGATCTCTTCGAGTACTACAAGATTTGCGCAGTCCCTTGACTATGGCTACAAGCCTTTAAAAAACAACTGCGGAAGTTCAAGACCCGAAAAACTGCTAAAAATAGTAAATGCTACTATGCTGGAGGTCCAGGGGGAATAGGCAGGTTTGAGCATGCTAAGGAGAAACTCATTTTGGTCCCTTTGATTGAGGAAAAAATCAAGGAACCTTTCTCGTTACTATTTTCACTATAAAAGATGTCCAAAATCCTCTTTAGGTGCTTGCTCATAAGGAGTAAGTGATTAATATGATTTATTTCCTAAGTTTAATTTAGGAAAATCACATTGATCAATTTAATTGATTAATGTTGTCTAGTGGACTAAGTTTATAAGGATAGATAATTCAATTATTTAAGTGAATTAGATCTAATTTATAACATTGATCTAAGTGGCTTAGGAATTAATCCTAGCCATCTATCACTTTGGAGATTGGGGATAGTGATTTAGCTCAAGATGAAATTATAAAAGAAGCCTAAGGGAGAGGGTGAAGACACATAATCAAGACATCAAATCATCTGAGAGAGTGATTTTCTCAAGAGAGAGAGATTCAAGATAAAGAGAAGAGAAAGGAGTGCAATGAGGTGATTTCGGGAGAAGGAAGAGGAGGCTGAGTTTGTGGAAGGAGAAAGCAGGCCGAGATTTGGAGGAGTCTGAAATCTATGAGGGGCCAAGATTTTTCAGCTAGGCTTGTGCAAGGGTAAAATAGGGATTTGCTCTGGTGTGCAAGGTGTTGTATAAAGCAAGGAAAGGGAGGCCAAATTGCAGGTAGAGAAGCTGAAAGTTTCCTTCGGTTGAAATTCCCAAGGGTCAAAAATCCTAGTTTTGTTGTGCTGTTTTTTTTTTTAATTATTTTTGTGTATTCTCAAAGGGTCATTTTCTTGGTTAAGGGAGCCCTAATTTTCTCAGAGTTAATAAAAACTGAAGGAGAATTTGTTGGGTAGAATTTTCTGTTTGTTTTGTGGCTAATTTTCTATTTTAATTTCTGCTGCAAATTTTATCTGTGAAGTTTAAATACCATTGTATTTATTTTCAACGGCTTTAAATTTTTTTTTACTAGGCGAAATATTTTATGGGTATAAAATAATTGTTGAGAAAAATAAATTAGACATGGTATTAAAAAGTACTGAACTCTGAGGAGTAGAGAAAATGATTTGTCACAGGAGTTTACAATAAAATATTTATTCTTTCCATTAAACATTTTTTTTGGGGGTTGAGTATTTCATTTGGAAGTTGGGAGGATAGCTACAATTGGATCAAGTTCTAAAGACCGGTTGTTGGATTCCGCATCCAACTTCAGTCCTTGGAATGAGAGGATAGCATTCATTCATAATCAAAAGGATGTGAAGGCTAGGAGAATCATCTTCAATGGGGTGAAGGATCATGTGATCCCTCATCTTTTCAAGATTTGGTGAGGAAAACCCTCCATGGTTTCCCCAAGCATTGGGAAACCTTTGTTAAAGGGATCATGTGATCCCTCATCTTTTCAAGATTTGGTGAGGAAAACCCTCCATGGTTTTTCCAAGCATTGGGAAACCTTTGTTAAAGGGATCATAGCACGCGAGCACCTACACGATTGGGAGAGGTTATGGGATGACTTCATACAGGAGGAGATTTGAGAGGAGTCTCTTCATGGGAGCCACTCTAAGGGTGATGATGAGAACCTTGCCCAACCAATTAGGCAAGGAAGGGCAAGGGGAAGGCCAAGTACCTAGGAGGACATAGTACCTTAGGAGTTGGAGAAAAGGACATGAGAAAACTAAAATTCTTTGCATGTCACAAGTTTGGTCACTATGCAGGCTAATGTTTGAACAACAAAAAGGGCAAGGGGAAGTCATAGTTTGTTGCATTTTCAGACTCACATGTGAGCGAGTTTGCTAAAAGGTTAGAGAAAGAGTTCTTGCTGATGACATGTCTTTTTAGCTCCAATGGCAAAGGTGCATGGACAAGGAGCATCTTATCATGTGTCGGGATTGCGGGAGTTATTTGCTAGCTTGAGATAGGATGACCTAGATCTAACTGTGGAGCTTGGCAATAATGCCAAGGGTCCAATGGAGGAAGTTGGAACTATATATTTTCAGCTAGAGTTAGGTGAATCCTTAGAGGTTATAGATGTTTTATATGTTCCGAGGCTACATAAGAACCTTTTTGCAATCTCGGCCATGGAGAGGGATATGAAGTACCTTTTCGAGATGGAAAAGTGATTATTAGGTTGAGATCTTCCATTTCGAGTATAGGATGAGTCGTTTGGAGGATAGAGGGTAAACTGTGTATGTTGAGGGGTCAACTAATGAGGGCCTTGGTTCATGATGTTGACAACTTGTGTGAGCTTTGGTGCAAGAGGATGACACATTTGCATCATATGGCCTTGCATATATTACGGGAGATTGTCATTGGTCTCCTTGAATTTAGCGTTCTAAAGTAGGTGTTTGCAAAGGCTGTGCTTTTGGCAACTATGCCAACACTGTTTTCCCAAGTAGTTATTCTAAGGTCCGAAGGGTTATTTGATCTAGTATATTTAAACGTGTGTGGTCCTATGTCCTTGAGTGGGTACAATTGTGATTTTACCTTTATTAGTGATTGTTCGAGGAGGACCTGGATCTACTTCATGAAGACCAAGGATGAGGTCTTCAACAAGTTTTGAGAGTTTAAAGCTCTCATGGAAAACCAAACTGAGAGGAAGGTCATGGTCCTTGGATCGAATAATGGGGGTGAGTATACCTCTAATGAGTTCGAGGAATTTTGTAGGGAAACAGACATCGAGAAAGAGTTGACAAATCCTTATAACCCGCAACAAATTGGGGTTTCTAAGAGGAAAAATCCTCTCCTCAAACCTTTAGAGAATGAGAACAATCTCAATAAGCGACATGCACAAAATTGCCAAATTAACCTACTTAAAAATAAGGGAAACAATTCTCGTGAACATTATCCAAGCAAAATAAATAAACCAACTTCCTTCACATGCATAATCTAAGATTCACCATGAAAAATCTTGAGAAGAGCTCAATCCACCAAGAGAAAAACCCCAAGTCTAGTTGCTCAACTAGGTCTCCACTGTGTACTAGTAAAAGAGAAGTCAATAAATGAATATCTGATGTGTGACAAGATGATCAAAGATGATCAAAGAGAGGATGATGTGTGATAATGCTGCCAAGGTGAGTCTATTTTCTCTCAAAAAGGATAAAACAACCCCCGAAACTACATAATCCATGATACAAGGGAACAAGGTCATATGTCGACCTCAGTATTCATCTCAACACAAAAGCATAACATAAATGCCTCTTAATGACCCACATTTGTGAATAAAAGGCCAAGTAAGGGTGACATCATGCTCAGAAACTACATAATCCATGATACAAGGGAACAATGTCATATGTCGACCTCAAAATATTCATCTCAACTCAAAAGCATAACATAAATTCCTCTTAATGATCCACACTTGTGAGTAAAAGGCCAAGTAAAGGTGACATCATGCTCAAAAGAATATGTCAATGAAAGGTGCAAGGGGCACCTCAAAAGGTGATCATCATGAACATGGCAGAAGATGAGCGAGTGCATCATCAAGATTGCATCCACATCATCAAATGGTCCACCCTCAACATGACGTCATGGTCTAGGTTGCCAATGTCACCTCTCAAAATCAAGCCAGAATGACATCATAGAGCAAAAAGGCAACACCCTCCTCCAAGAAGGTGTACTAGCCTCTCCAAAGGGGTCCCGTCGAGTCATTTTAATAAAAAACCATCATCCAGAGGGCAACACCCATCAAGAAGGGTACAATGCCAACCTAAGGGCATCTTGCAGCTCCTAGGGTACATCCCTTGTGGAAGCAACATCATAGCCCCAATGATCACCGTCAAAGGTGTTGGAGGGAGGGGAAACCATAACCAATGTAGCTAAATCATCGGATGGGTCAATATCCCTTAGAAAGTGAAAGGACATTAATTTGTTAGAGATGTAGTATACTAGATAAAAGGCTCTACTTTTAGTTTGCCTCTTTCTCTCTCACTTTTTTTGGTTTGTATCTTGTATCCCTTTCTCTAGTATAGCTATATTGTTTTTTCTCGTTTTTTAAGTAATGCACTCCTAATTTAATATTATCAATCTAATTTTAGAGGACATCAATCTTTTAAAGATGTAATATTCCATATCACAAAAGACTGAATTTTTGTACACTGTATAATGCCCTCTTTCTTTCCTAATGTTCAATACTTAGATTATGTACCTACTTTTAGAGGATACTAAGTTTTTAGATATGTAATATACTATATAAAAAAAGCTGAACCTAGTTAAGGTCCAATAGTAGTGTGTATAGACATGGCCAATCAAAAGATACACTCCTTCACAAGAGGATACAGATTCAATTGCCCCTTCAAAACCTAACATTTTACAGATTATTATTATGCACCGAGTTGGTTCTTAGCAAGTGGTATCTTCCTTTGGCATTTGACTATAGAAAACTCTAAATCAAAGGTTTTGGAGCTAATATTTAAAACAACATTATCGTTGATCCAAAATGGATTTTGGATAGACTCTTAAGTCTAAGTGGTCCTCACAGAGGAAAAATGAAAGTCCAAGGAAGTTCCTGGAAATATCCCCATTGCAGAGATCTTTTCTTTTTGAATATATTGCAACTTGAATGGGCTAAAATGGACTTAGGATGCAAAAGTTATCGCATGCAGAAGATGCCCAGTTTCTTTGAAAAAATGGCTAAAACACCTAAAAATGGCAAAAAACCCTTTAAAAAGGGAAATCGCATCGGAAAAGGCAAAGGTCGGATTTTACGCGAAGGTGGAGGAAACTCAGATCTGCCGATCCGATCGATCGGATCGGAGGCAAACATAGATGCGATATCGGGACTTGGATTTGCTGATTGCCGATCGCCCATGATCGGATCGGTGGATCGCAATCGGCGTTGGCATAAGCCATACCATATGGAAAGACCCCGGGCCTACGCGATACGCGATTGCGATATCGCAAAATCGCATCAGAGCTACATAGTGGAACAAGGCTACATATATATATGTGCGATGCGATAGTCGGACCCGACGAGGCTATAGGCGATATTTGATATATTTTGAGATCCATCAAATGACAATTTTCTATGTATTTTCGCATATTTCGTTTAATAAATGAAAAACAAAGGGAAGCGCCAATGCGATGAAAACCGGACAAGAAAGGGTTTGCGAATGAAAATATATTGTTTCAAGTTCGTGCGTGATTTTGCAATGTTTTAATGTATTTTTAAATACAAAGGAAATCAGGGAACAAGCGAGATTTCGGGAGGCCAAAGGCGGTAAGTGGTTTGGGCCGGGCTCCGCTTGATCCCATACATTGGCTGCCACGTGTCTAGGCGTAGGAGAGAGAAAACCACCTTCATCGGGCGATTAACCCCTGTACGGAAGAGTCGCCTCGAAATGAATCACAACTGTTGGATCTAGATCTCCCAGATCAACGGTAGAGATGCGATAAGCGGTTTAAAAGGCAGACCCGATGGAAATATAGTGTGGATTTATGAATATTTCAAATCCGATGAATAGTGATTTGGCGGATTTTCCCGTGTTTTGCAGCATTGCTCTGTGTAAACAAAGAATGACTATTTTTGGGATTTTCATTGCAACGATGGTTCATTCTGTTACGGAGCAGGTGGCCACCATCTCTGAAGGCGTTTGGCAGTGATTGCTAATCTCAGAGAGGGGATTTGAAGGGACAACAATCGGAGGCCACAGAGCCCGAGAGGGAAAATGAACATACAATCACCGATTGGCTTAAAAGCCATGAATGTCAGAGACAGGTTGTTGTTGCAGTTGTTACTGAAATCGAGCATAAGCTGAAAGCGAAGCCAAAGCAGGAAGCTAAGGCGAAAGAGCGCAGAAAGTAAAAGCTGAAGTGCATGCAGCCAAGGGAGTCACTTGGAGTTCAAGTGGAAAGCCAAAGGCTGTAAACTGACAAAGAAGCCAGAGCTAGAGCGAAAGTTGAGAGCCAGAATGCTGAGAGCTTCAGAGCCAGGGAGAAGATGGTGTTCTAAGTCCCGAATTCTGTGTAAATTAGTGGAGTTGAGCTTGTAAAAAGAACACAGACCACATTGTCTTTGCTGCTTTATTTACTGTTATATATATTTAGAGATCAGTTTGAGCACATCAACTTACAACACAACAACAAAATTTAAGGCGTATAATCAGTTAAAAACAAATATCAGCATACATGTATATTTGCAAGCATTTCTTAATTTCGCATTGGTTAATCAATACGACTTGGGAATATTTAAAGCTTTGGAAGTGGGAGAGGTTCTTGAAAGTTAGACAAGAAGCCTAAGTGCCCCATTTTCAGATCAATCATATCAATGGAAGAAAATATAAAATCTAAGAATCCAATGTGCATTTTATTTTAGTACATTATACGCATACATTTGGAGATTTATGACTTGGTCCATTGGTCTGATCTTGTCTTACATAGCTTTTAATCACATCAAGTCTCTTTGAATTATTTTTTTGGTATGTTTTATTTTGATTTTGGCTAACCTATGGAGGACAAGCCTAACATGTTATATTGCATGAAATTGGGTTTCCCAGAGGCAGCAGTATAGGAGCATCCATGATGTCAAATAAAGGACCCATTAGACTAGTATATTGTCTGTCAAAAACCTCTTTCAAACTTTTTTCCGAATTGGATGATATTTAGAATCTAGATGGTTATGGATTATACATGGTTGTAAAATGAGTACCGTTTGATCTGTCTATTCAGTGTCATATTAAGTGTAATTATCCCCTACAGATGTCTCTCAGGTGTGTTCTACGGATTTTCTGGCATTTAGTTGCAACTGCCTTTCTTTTGTCTTTAGGAGGAGATGCTCTTGGCACAGGTTGCTATTATTACTTGTACTTTCAGAGTTTCATTAAATGTTTTTGGTCATTAATGAATATCAATATAATTTTACTTCATTTAACTTCGGAGATCAATATGTAAGATGTGTGTTCTGTGATATCCTATGAAACCGGATTCGTCCTAGAGGCCCCACGAATCCCGAATCCATCGTGTCCGACACGATTCTCTCGAGATTCGTGTCCAAAAACCATGACATGTCGAATCTGACTACGTGTCACGACTTCGGCAGCGTGTCACGATTTTGGGAATTGTGTCCTATTTTCCAGGACTTGCTAGGCTCAAAAAGTGACCTGCGCGGGTATGAAAAGGGCGTGTTTGCTCATTACAGCCACACATATTTTCATTTGGCAAGTGTTTTGTGAGCTGTTGGCAAGTGGAGAAGGGTTTGTAGCAAGGAGTTAAGGGAGTAGAGCATTCAACAAGGAGAATCAACCACCAGGTAAGTGCATTTCACCTCCATTTTTTTGCATTTCTTATAGCAGTTTGTATATGATTTTTTGTTTACAAGTTTGTGCATGCTTTGTTCATTTCTTTTATAGTATTCATGGCTCAATCAAAGGCAGCAGTTAGGGGCAAAGGAAGGGCAAGAATGTCATGGGTGGAGATGGCCCCTCCTCCCCCAATATCATCAGAGTCTGCTGCAAGTAATGTTGAGGGAAGAGGACCTAAAGACAATGAGAAATATGCATTGTGGAAATATGTCACAAGAGAGGATGGGCCAAACACTAAGGGAAAGGGAAGAGGCAATGTCACATGGAATTGCAACTTTTGTCACATTTCTTTCAAAAGCACATGTTACTGTGTGAAATCACATTTGTTGGCTTTACCTGGTTGTGGGATTGGAGCTTGTAAAGCTATTTCTTTACAAAAGAGAAAAGAATTGGAAAAGGAGGCCAATGTTGGTATGGAACATGTGGCTTCAAAACAAAAAAACCCCAAGAATGAAGACCACCTTCCATTTTTGAGGAAAGCCACCACCAAATTTCCATTTGAGAGTTCTACTTCTATTGGGGGACAAGCATAAAAAAGAAGAGCACTTGGTCCAATGGACAAGATTTTCCAAAAAGAGGGACGGGAAGAGCTTGATCTCACCATTGCCTTCTTCTTCTATCAAAACTTCATATCATTTAATGTTGCACGTTCACCTCTATTTATTGAGATGTGCCGAGCTCTAACTCAAGGGGCTCCAGTAGGGTATGTGCCTCATGGGTCAGAGAAGCTAAGAACCACATTGTTGACGAAGGCAAAAAAAGAGCTGCAAAAAATGCTTGAGCCTATTGTAGCATCATGGCTAACATCTGGGGTTAGCATTGTTTCTGATGAATGGACAAATCCAGCACAACACCCACTCATCAACTTCATGGTGTCTTCCTTGAGTGGTCCAGTTTTCATGAAAGTAGTGGATACACTTGGCGAATACAAGGATGCACAATTTATGGGTGAGTTATTTATGAAAGTTATTGAAGATGTAGGTGTTGATTCTTGTGTGCAAATCATTACAGATAATGCACCTGTTTGCAAGGCTGCTGGCATGATTGTGGAAGCTAAATATCCACAAATGTTTTGGACACCTTGCATTGTCCATTCATTGAACTTAGCACTGAAATCCATTGCTTCTGATGTGCTTTGGATTGGAAGCATTATTGAGGATGCAAGACATATCCGTAACTTTGTGCAAAATCATACAAATGGCCTCGCTATCTACAAGGAGTACAACAATCTATCATTGTTGAAGATTGCTGATACATGGTTTGCATCTTCATTCATGATGTTGAAGAGGTTGAGGGAGGTCAAGACCGCTCTTGGGTCCATGGTTATTTTTGAGTTTTGGTCTTTTTGGAGAAAGACAAATCAGGGAGCCTCTAAAAGAGTGAAGGACACAGCGCTAGATGATGCTTGGTGGGAGAGGGTAGATCTAATTATTCGGATCATGGACCCTATCATTTCTTTGCTTCGATTTGCAGATATAGACAAACCCATCCTAGGAGAGGTTTATGAGGGATGGGATTCCATGATTGAGTCTGTGAGGAGCATTATTCTACAGAGTGAGTGCCCCGAGTATGAGACATCACCAGAGGCCTTCTATGATACCATACATGATATTCTTGTCAGCAGATGGGACAAGAATTGTACACCTTTACATTGTTTGGCTCACTCATTGAACCCCAAATATTACAACCATGAGTGGCTGAATAGTGGACCTTCCCGCAGATTCCCTCCTCACATGGATGGTGAAATCTCACAGGGGAGGAAAGAGGCATTCAGGCGGATTTATCAGGATAGTGCATTGCTTGCTAAGGTGGAGGATGCCTTTGCAGAGTTTTCCACTGGCAGTGGTCGATTTGGAGGTTATGATGTGATTAGAGACAAGGGGGCTAAGATGCCCTATTCTTGGTGGGAAAATCATGGGGCAACAAGCCCTCCTCTTCAACATTTAGCCATGAGGCTCCTCTCTCAGGTGACTTCATCCTCTTGTTGCGAGAGGAATTGGAGCACATATGGGAATTTGTATAGTGTGAAGAAGAGCAGGCTTGAGTAGTCCAGGGCAGAGACAATGGTGTATGTGCACACCAACCTTCGTCTTATTTACAGGCAGAGGGAAGAGTGGTTGAGGGGAAGGACAAAGATGTGGGATGTCTTCCTTGATGATATGGGTTTGGACACCAATGTTGAGTTGGCATTGGCCAACATGGATCTCAATGAGCCAGTGCTAGAGCCTATTAGATTTGATGACTTAGAGGGGTCAACCTCCACACCAACAGATGCAAAGGCGAATATGGATACATGGGAGGAGGAGGATGCAGAGTAGAGCAGTGGGGACCATGATGATGAGAACAGTGATGCTGATTGATGCCTTGAGGCTTGTATACCTATAATTGTTTTATATTTTCTATTTCTATTTGCCATTGGCATTGCACCAGCACTACCTATGTAACACATTTTGATTTGATGACTTAATGAGAAAACTACAGTTGTCAGTGTGTTTATCTTACTATCTTGTAGTTGTAAGTTGTCTTTCAGTTATGAATTATGAATCATGATTTAATAGATTTATCATTTATGTGACCAGTACCACTGACATTTATTTGAATTATGTATGTACTATGCATGCTAATAGCTATAGATGAAGATCTATGTTTGAAATCAATAAATTTGTATCATTAATTAAAATTTGTGTAAGAAATATGTAATTTTTAATATATATATATATATATATATATTTTTAATAAAATAATATATAACGAATCCTCCGAATCCCGAATCCCCGTGTCAGGTGACTTAGGTGATATCTTAACTGATACACATTAGATGAGTTGAGAAAGGGCATGAAGTTGTCAGTAGTGTTGTACTACCAATTTTCTATGCATTAGATTTGTTTTATCATACAATTCTAGTTGTTGGCAAGTTGCTCATATATTGCAGACATCACAAGTTCTCCTGGGAAGGCTTTTAGCCAAAATAAATTACTAGTCTTTAAAATGTTGCTATCCTTTTAACAGATTTCAAGATTAGGCAATCCTTTGATATGCTATAAAAGAGATATAATCTAGAGCATCCTGGTTTTTGTCTTGTTTCTAGCTTCAATTGACATTTATTGTGTCCTAAATTTGATTCTCTTATGATCATTTTATGCTATTTTGTCTTCACTTCCAATTTGATGTTCTTTCTTCTACCGATGGGTTTTGGTTTCAAATTATGAAAGTGTGGTTTTTTTTTGCAGCGACTGAGCAAAATACGAGAAGCATTCCCGAAAAACATGATTACAATTCGGGCAAGGCAAACAAAACAATGGGAAGACTTTATGCGCCGTGAAACACATGCACTGCAGAGGCAGTATCAACATCAGTTGGATCACAGCCATTCCAGTTATAATGGTATTGGCAATGCTGCTTATGGCAGCGTTGCTGGGGGTATCGGTGGTCATGGCAACTACGTGGATAATTCTAGCATGGAACATCAAAACAGTAGATATTCAGCTTCATATGATGTCTTCCAAGCCACCAGGCCAAATGCCTATGGTGAAAGGGAACCATATAACGCTGGTCTCTATGGAAATCCTCAAGCATTTCGCACTTATAGATGAAGGGCCCCTAATCTTCATCAAAATGTAAATGTTCCGTGTTAAGAAATGGGATTGCTGCAGGAGGAGGGTGGCCCTTAGACTGAATGGAGAATGTCATATTTGACTGTCTTGATTCTTGGTTATAAAAGCATTGTTTCATGAACTTTGTATACAATAAGATACTGAGGTAAAATGGTTTTATGTCTACCCTACTTCAATGCCGTGTGATCTTTTAAATCTAAGGTTGATTATATGATTGCTTATGCTTTGGTCTTAATCTCCTTATTCATTGACTGCTATAGTTAAATCTAATTTTCAATACGCATGTCTGTTTTTAGCAATCACATAATTTGGTTGTTTCCATCTAATGTAATGAAATTCATTGATTGACTGTGTTTCTTTATTCAGATTACCTCTGTAAATTTTGCCTGGGGTCATTATAAATGCCCATTTCTGTATTTTGTTTGCTATCGTGGTTACATCCTGTTTCATTCCCTTTTGTTGTGGGAATGTGGGAAACTCGCCCTTCTGGAACAGATCCTCATGTTAACTGATATTTGAAAACTCATCATTTCCCTTTTTCCTTTGACTCAAAATGACTCGGCAAATATAACATCGCTTGTGAATGCTCCTTGAAGATTAAATATCAGTGGTCCATAATTGAGGCAGGTGATACAGTTTACACAATGAAACTTTTTGGATTATTGGAGACAGATAACTTGTGTGTTTCTAATCACCACTAGAGACCTGATCTGTTATCATTTCATAACATTATTCTTTTTAAAATTACATATTTTAGAATTTTGATTAGCTGGGAAGTGTAATAATCTAACGAGGATGTAAACCATGATGCTGAAAAAGTTAAAACTGGAAAATTATTCTAAATGCTGTAAAATATAAAAAATTGTATTCAAACTTTGAAAGACTGAATCACAGAAATGCCATCCGTTTTTCAAATCCTGGTGTCAGAGAAATACAACTGTTTTGCTATGGTGTGCATTATTCCTGGGATGTTGAAGAGGAAAGAACACTAGTACCAAAATAACTATTATGACCGTTCTAAAAGTTATTGGCATGATATTTATAGTGTTGCTGACTATGCCTGAAATTCTTTTAAGGAGTTTTTATGTGGTACAGAATTTATCGCTGCCTCTCACTGCTTCCAAATGTATTCTTTACTGTTTTCTTGCCATTTTGCAAACTGTTGTATATTCCAGATTATTGAGGGGAAGTGCCAATTGCTTGACTTCTTTCTTGGGCATCAACAAGTAACTTAATGAAATAAAATGATGTTCTGATGGTCTGGATGGAAAATTGTTAGCATTTTTCTCGAAAGGAAAGCTCATTGGGAAATCCCTGTAGAATTTCCTTGAAATTCTGCAGCTGCTGTAGTGAACAAATCTGAAACTAATCTGTAACACCAAGACACAGAATTTCTCTACCAATTTGCAATGGAATAGAACAGAAATAAAAACAGTCACACAAAAGCAAAAACACAAAAAATTGTAGGGAACACAACTGGGAAAAGCCTTCTGCTCGTTGTAGAAATTTTATTGACAAAGTTGAGCAAATAGAATTAATTACAAGGAAAATTGTTTCACTTAAAGAACACAGCTGTTCTCTCTGCTGACACTTAGCTGAACCAGCAAGAATTTTCTTTGCCAAACACTATGTATAGGCCTCTCCGTCACGCTTTCCTAGCTCTGCTAGCTTGCACACACAAACTCGTGCTCTCTATTGTCTTGTCTCACCAACTCGTGCCCACAAAACAATGATGTACGATTCTGTGCCTTTGTCCTCCTTACAAGCTTTTTGAATAGGCTAAATATGGTAAGTTTTATTTCTGGAAATCGAACTAGTGATGGATGAGTTAACTGAGTCTAACTGACTCATGCAACTTGTGCTACCTCAATTTAGAACTTGAGATTCACACATGTCAATTTCCAAAACTAACTCACGCTAGGAGACAATAACTGAGCCTCCCACTCCAGCGCATCAGTCGAACTGCTTCATGAACTGTCCTAACTTATAGGAATTTGTCCTAAACTTTAGGAACTCATGCATGCTAAGGAAAACTGCTTCTTGGTCTCTTTGATTAAGGCACAAGTCAAAGAAGGACCTTTCTCGCTACTATTTTCAACACTTCCTTTTAGTGAGGTAGGCGCTTCTGGAAGAACCTCGTCCACCTGGATTTGTTTCCAATACTACCACGTTCTGTGCTGTTGCAGCTGCTCCCTCTGAATTAGAAAACATTTCTGCTTTCTTCTGCAGAACCTGATCTGAAGATTTGTTCTTTCCCACCACGCTCTGTGAGTCTATCACTTCAGTCATAAGTGGCATGTACCCTGTGTACCTTTGTGGCTGCTTCCTTTGGCTGGAAGTGGTACTGGAAGATTAAATTATCTTTTGATCACCCTTAACTCCCTATATCGGGAGTCTTTGACTAAGTGGCTGTCTCCACTTGCCTTGGGCTATGCTCCTCATCATCTTGTTGGTCAGGCCAACTGCCATCTAGCTTAGACTCAAACTGAGATACTGGCTGAGGCTCCATCTTGAGATCTCTATCCTGCGCTCGCTCAACCACCACTTCCCTAGTATGAGCTCTCTTTTCTTTGCTGCTCAACGCTGCATCTGTCTCTACCTCCAGCTTGTCGAGATTTTTCACTCTCACACCTATCTGCTTCTTACATCCAAAAGCTAAGTGCTTGAGGTACACCGTACCTTTGCTGAAGATGATATCATATCCCTCATCCTCAAGGGTAGCTACGAAACAAGATTCTGCTTCAATCTTGGAACATAGAGAACATCTCTGAGATGAAGAGAATGACCTGACTCCCTTTGAAAACTGACAGTACCACTTTCTCTAGCTGCATACATACCATCATCTCCTAGCTCAATATGAAACTGCATGTCCTTCTCCTTCAGGTGGCTAAAATACTTCTTGTTTCCGGTCATGTGGAAGGATGCTCCTTGAACACATCTGGTAGGTAGGTACTTTGCCTCTTATTACTAAGATGCCCCCTTGCATTCACTGAACTAGGGCTTCACCAAACTACCCTCCTGTTGTCTCTTGGGCGCTCCAAGAATGACAATCCTAGGGCTTGCAAACCTGTCTTTTCAGGCCTCCAAAACTGCCCACACACAGTTAACACCTTGACTTATCTAGGGCTTCAATATTGCTGTTCATCACCCCTATGAACAGACCTCCATCGTTTCCTTGATTCTACCCACTAACCTCCACTTCAAGACATCCCAATTTACAGTCCCAACACCCAATGTTCTTTCCACAATTTGAACTAGATCTTGATCTCTTTTCTTCTCTGAACTAGATGGCATAGGGACTGACTTATGGAACTGTTCTTGCATAGGAGATAAGTCTCAACTAGGGCATCAAAAACTGCCCACATATCAGTTTTCTAACAACCTTTAGATAACTGAACTAGGGTAAGGTAAACTGCTGTCAATTACCTTAATTGACAGCACTCCATCACTTTGCAACTTGAAAAGACAATCCTTTACCTCTTCAAGACTTATTCTTCAGTCTACCAAGAAACTTAGATTGACTGAACTACGGTAAGGTAAACTGCTGTCAATTACGCTAATTGACAACACTCCATCACTTTGCAACTTGGAAAGACAATCATTTACCTCTTCAAGACCTATTCATCTGTCCTGAAAGAACATGGATCTGAGCACTTTTTTGAGGATTCAGCCCCCCCTTCAGTGTTCCTGAACAACTACGGGAGTGCCCAACTTTTGGCCTCCAAAACAGTCCTCAAAAGCTGTGCTATTCCCTTCATATAGACCCTCATCTCTTGCTCTGGTCCACTAGAGGAACTAGGCCTTTCAACCCTTCAATACACTGGTTGCAGGGGTCTCATCCCTCTTCTTAAGACCAGAACTTATGCAACCTGTTACACAGGAAATCTGCCCAGAACTTGTGACTAGAACTTCCAAACAAACTCGGCCAGCATCTGCTCCTACACAGCCATTCCAGAACTAGGGAAACAGAAGTAACCTTGTCCTCTTCTCCACACTTTGGATTGCCTCCTTAGGGCTGCGGCACCTCATACCTGCACTGCTGTAGTGAACAAATATGAAACTAATTTGTAACACCAAGACAATTTCTCTACCAATTTGCAGCCAAATAGAACATAAATAAAAACACAGTCACACTATAGCAAAAACATAAATTTCTAGGCAACCCAACTGGGAAAACCCTTTTTCTGCTGGTTGTAGAAATATTATTGACAAAGTTGAGCAAATATAATTAATTACAAGGCAAATTGTTTCATTTAGAGAACAAGGTTGTTCTCTCTGCTGACACTTAGCTGAAACCTGCTTGCGACAGCCCTGTCCTTAGCTCCTAAATCCTTGTGCTGGCCCTGGAAGTTCCTCCTATTAGCTCATACCATTTGTTTGCCTAACACTGCATATAAGCCTCTCCTTCACGCTCTTCCTAGCTCTGCTAGTTTACATACATGAACTCGTGCTCTTTATTATCTTGTCTCACCAACAAACTCACAACCATGATGTACAATTTTGTGCCTACATCCTCCTTATAAGTTTTCGAATGAGCTAAATCTGGCAAGTTTTATTTATTGAAATCAAACTAGTGATGGATGAGTTAACTTAGTCTAACTGACTCATGTAACTCGTGCTGCCTCAATTTAGAACTTGAGACTCATGCATGTCAATTTCCAAAACTAACTCGCACTAGGAGACAGCCACTGAGCCTTCCATTCCAGCGCATCAGTTGAACTGCTTCATGAACTGTCCTAACTTAAAGGATTTCCTCTTAAATTTTAGGAACTTGTCCTAACTTTTGGGAACTCGTGCACGCTAAAGAAAACTGTTTCTTGGTCTCTTTGACTAAGGCACAAGTCAAAGAAGGACCTTACTATTTTCAACAATCCCCTAGGGCCCAGGCTTTTCCCTGCATTTTGTGGATCGTACCCATTGTCAATTCAACAACTGCGGATTATGTGCCTGACTTGGTGGGGATGCCAAGTGGGGCATGGAACAGTGGCAAACAGCCCGTGAGATTGACCCTAAGACCTACTGCATGAACCTTAAAGCACTCAACCACTTGAGCTAGCCCATTGGCTCCGAAAATTGTTAGCTTGCATAGATGATCCCCAATGTCAATGTATTTTTATATCTAAATTATTTATAAAACATGATAAGTATGTAAATTAACAAATTGGTTTTAGATAAATAGTAGGGTTTTTAAAGACATTTAATGAATAAACACAGCTAACTGATTTTTTCTAGCTGCAAAATTCTGCCCTACCTTGTCTCTGTTTTCACACATCTTCTCACATAAACAGCAATTGCATTAAATAATAATAATAATAGTTCTAAATGACCCTGCCCCTTTTGATGTAAACAGTGAGACACATGAATAAAAGTTTTATTTTCTTGTGGGCACATATTTCCACCTCTACCTTGGTTTTGGAACATATTTACATTTATATCAAACACGTGATTCAGTTATTGGCAAGCTTAAAAAATGATTTTTTTGTGAACTGCTTACTAGGTTCTTGGTTTGAAGTTTCATATACTTTATTAAGATAATTTTAGGTATAAGTATTCAGTGCAGATTTATGGAAAGCTTTGCTTATGAGAATTTCAATATTGCGTGTTCGACGTACTACTGTCATAATTCACAACAATTCTCTAAGTAGAATCATTAATACCTTGAATGTTTTGATCAGCTGACAAGCTTAGAAGATGCAATGCAACTTCTAAATGCATAGGAATATTTCTCTTGTATTTTTAATCGAAATAGTATATTTGTATTACTAAAAAGAGAGTGCAAGATTACAAAGTGGCTGAATTGAGTATGAAGCATGGGAGATGTAAGCTTCTCCATGAAAACTGAAACCAGATAGCCTGTCCTTATTTCAGGCGATACCAGAATTCTATATCTACACGCAAAATTTTTCCAAAATGTGTCCCAAAAAACATTTGAAATATCTACACGCAAAATTTTTCCAAAATGTGTCCAAGAACAAAAAACATTTGAAGTACATGCATTTGTCAGTTAACAAAATCAGTCCTGACTTTTGCCCTTATCCGGTCCATGAGCTGGGTTGGACTTGCTTACAGAGGTGCTCGCTGAAGCCACAGATTATTGTTCTTTTTCATGAACTTGGGCTATCTGGATCATCTTATCCCAGATATGTTGTTTGACATCATCCAGGGGGGGTTCCAGACAGCTTTCCCCAATCAATTTTCTTGTCATCCTTCAGGCTTTTAGACATCTTTAACAGTCCCCTGAAAGTCCCGAGCAAGAATGCTGAGCAATTGTTAACACTATAAGCAGCAACCACAGGAGTCAAGACCCGAAAATGGAAGTCTTCAAACCAACAATGCAATCTACCGCACAAACAAAAGGCGCCTTGCAAGAAATGACAATTCAAAAAGGACATGAAACCCAAAGAAAGAACCAGCAGCGAGCACAGGCCCATGCTATTCCAGAATGCAGAATCCCATCACTGATATTCCACGATCATAGAACGATAACAAACTGCCCACAGAAAAAAATTCCGATGCCCAACACAGTGATGAAGTTCCTGACCAAAGAACGCTGAATTCAAATCACTTCTCTTGGACTCCACAGCCCAGTGCCACATTGCTACCTGGAGAACATACAAGCACAACGACAGGCAGAGGTCACAGACTGCCCTCAGATGGCAATACCAATGAGAATCGATGGAATCCCACCAAGTTCACCACGAGACATCAGCTAAAATCAACTTCACCAAAACATAACACTCAGTCCAACACCTAGCCAGAAACACTTTGCCACGATCAAACCAGACCCGAATGACTAAAATTTAGACATCAATCCTTGGATTCGAGACAAAATAACAACCAATTGTACATCCTTAGGTCCGCAATCCAGCACCAAAGCCCTTATAAAGGTTTCAGACACATACGACCTTGGGCCAGAATCAACTGCTTAAGCCTTCAGGTGCTTAGGACTTTTCTTTCTTAAATCTGGCATGCGGCTGCTCTTGGTAATGACATTTATGTAAAATGCGTGGATCGTCAGATTTACCACTTGTTGCTAAAGACTTTTCCATGTGATGCTGCCATGACAACGTGCGAATTCACCTCTATCAACCAATCGGCCATTGTCACTTATCAACTACTGTGCCATGGTCCCACATCAGCTCCTTTGAACTGCAATCCAGTATCCAATTCATTTTAGTTTTAGTTTTGGCCCTATATGCATGAAGTCCTGAATTGCTAGATATCCAGATACTCATTTTATTGCAGAACGAGGAACGGCCAGAACTTTGATCTTTGACCGTTGACTGTTTCCTCATTTGTGCCCAAATCCGATATTTGGGTGATTTTAGGTTGTGCATTTGTGCAAAATGCCCGGAGGGTCTGATGTCCGGATGCATCGGATTGTTCGGATTTCCCAAGTCCTGTTTTGGGCACACTCCCCAGTCATCAACCTTTTTTGAAAAGAATATTAACACGTGAAAGCTTTGCCAAACACGCCCTTGGTGCGAATCTTGAAACTATGCAATGTCATCATTGCCACGTGACAATCACAAAGTCGTGCCATGTTCACTTAAATTCATCCCACTTAGCCACCCAAAAGGTCCAAAAACACTTGCCATGTGTCATGTGTCACGCTAGCAGGTGCCACATCATCATACTTGCCATGTCATCGCCACTTGTTTACCAATTGCCTTTTCAAACACTTGTCATTAATATAGAGGAGGATCTAGGGGCTATGTTTTTCATGGTTTTTCTGTGTTATTTATAAAGTGCCCGCGGCGCCAAATTTATGCCAACTCGTGGAATCAAGCCCCTTCCGTCTCGCGCCATCACCCAAACACTTGACTTAAATCTTTTGCGGTACGAATGTGAAATCATATGTTAGTTAATCAGAACATCCCTGTCTAGCGTCTTCCGTCACGCGCCTCCATGAACCTCCTCAACCAATCCTTCCACGGCGCGAACGACAAACAATGCATCAAGTGTCTGAGAAATTCTCGTCTTGGAGGCTCTGTTAATCACGCAAACGCACTTATCACCAAAAATTAGCAACTGCTCGGCTTTAACTTGGCGTGGTGCGATAATGCGTCACATTATGTCATCTCCATGCCATCTGTCACCGTATGAGTGGTGCCATGTGTCACCGAGCAAAGGGCCATTTTTGCACCCAAAAGTGCCAAATTTGCATGCCACATATCCTTGCCACATCATGCCACATATCCTTGCCACATCATGCCACGATATCATTGTGCTGGCTTGTCATGCCAACTCATCCTTCTCATCCAATATAATTTTGCCATCTGTCAACACTGCCACCTGTACTGGCACGGAACTAAATCCGGGGTGTTTCTCGTGTTTTTCTTCATAAACTTTCTAAGCGTTGGATGCTTGGATATCACCTCCGTTGCGTGGAACCTTGTTCCAATTAGAATTCGGCCTCAGGCCAATCTGGATCCGAGTTTTTTCCATGTTTGCACTTGTGCATATACTCTGGATGCCCGAATGTCTAGATGTTCTATGTCTCCTCGATAAGTCCAGATGTTCTACGCCTCTCGAATAAGTCCGGATTAATCCGGTATCCGGATTAATCCGGTATCCGGATTGTTTAGCCGTGTGCCACTTGTTTGCTTCTTGTATCTCCTCATCTCCCGGATGAACCCTGATATTCAGATTCCCATTCCATAGTGTGTTAATCCGGATTCCTGGATATGCTCCCAAGTCTCAGATATCTCGTAAACTCCGGATATGCCCGGATGACTTCCAAACCACAAAACTGCTCAGCCATGCCTCAACTTTAATTTCAAAAGACCTTTTCTCCTTTTCTCAGCCATGCCTCTCGGAGGGCTTTCCAACTATACTATATGCGGGAGCGTTTGAGCTGATCCACTGCAGACAAAATGCCTTCAAAAATAAGCTATTAGATCATACATCCAATGATCTGCAATCACTACAAGATTGTGCAAACACCAAAAACACATCAGCAATGATTACTTGAGAAGTTGACATCAATGACAACCTGTTGTCATCCTGCTTAACAATTTCCAACAAGCTCCTCCTGAACTTGACACCACTTTACATCAATGACAACACTTTGCTCAAAATTTACCACAGATCATCATACAAAAGTTTCTAAATTGACACTGACCTTAATTATGAGTCTTGACTCCTGTTACCTGCCCAAGTGGTTAACCCCTAGGAGATTTTTTCTCCTATTTGAGCAGCTTGCTAGCCAGCAACCCTATGGATGGTCCATAGATAGCTATGCATCAAAGCTCTCCAAATATATCTGATTAGTGCTTTCCTCCTAACCCAGCACACTTGTTGAAGGAAGTTGGGTCATGTATTACAAAGTACACTAACTATTTCTATAATCATATGCATTTCATTTAATGTCAAGCGAATTCTAATATGAATCGTAGGTATAGCTGTATGATTTCCTGCTCATGATTGTATGCTTGTTCTCGCTCTTCACCTGGGAGGTTATCCCCATTGCTCCTAGTCCAGTGTGACCTTTCATGCAGCCTTTCCTTTCCACTATTCAGGAGCGACAGAAATATGAGGCATTGATTGATATAGCGCACCCAATGTAATCCATAATTATCACTTTCCATCAGTGCCTTGTATCCACCTCCACTCTTTGGGTTGATTGTTATTTGTCACTAGTACTGGTAATTGGCACCCTCTGATCCTCATCATTGAGCAAGGGCTTGAAAATTTTTGCCATTAAAAGGACAGCAACAGCCAAGGAGGATGGTGGGTTATGACCTAATTATAGCCCAAACATTAATTAACATTTAATTGAGCTAAGTCTTTTACAAAAAATGCGTTTATTACACCAAGTAAGCCTGATATTTTAACACCCCCTCTTAAGGATTACAGTACAATTAAAAACATTGGTTAAAGCAGTCCTCAGATAGGGCTCCATCAAGCTGCCTTAACCCTTGTCCAAGTCGATTTCTTGAGTCTGGATTCCATCTTCTCGAAGTCTTGAATCATAGATTTCCTCAGCTATCTGGGCAACAATCCATGTTGAGCATCACCTACATTTTATCCCTTCTTTGTTTGCTAAAATTGAGCTTAAATCATAAAAGCATCATTTAGTCTTATTTCCCTTTGTTCTGATCAGGTACGGGGGATAGGTTCCTCTGTTACTCAAAATGCTGACGCAAGGTATAAACTTGAAACATCAAATATCTGTATGGAAATATTTCCATCTGCTGGGTCACATAGGTACCTAGCCAGTTGGTCGCTTAGTTCTCTATGAATGTATTCTGGATATTGGGTTTATCCATGTCAATCTTACATCTTGCTGAAGATGAACACTGGAAACTGTAACCGCTGAAACAAACACACTCGAAAAATAGTCTTGCTGGAAAATCTAAAACAAATAGAATAAACTCTAATCAAATCGCTGCTAGATAGAAAGCAAGAAACTCTATTCCCTTCTTTAGTTAAGATTTTTCCCCTTTGAATTTGAAAATATAGCCTTCGCTTTTATTGTTCTTACACCATAAAATGGCTGATCTTTGATACCAATTAACGGAGTCTGCATACACGTTAAGAATTGCTCCAACTGCAAATAGTTGTTTTGGAGAGTCTTCCTAGGTTCTTGCAAGTTCATCTTCTACTAATGGTTTTGCCCACAGACTTTGTTGATTCCAGGCTTAGATTGCATTCATTTCAGATTTAGACTATGAGATTCATGACTCAAATCACATCTCTAGGCATGCATGGAGGATAAGATCACATTCATGAACCAGAGCAATCTGACGGTATGGTTTGGAGAGAGCTAGTGGCCTGAAATCATTGCATCAACAGTATTATGCTGCATTCATTTCAAATTTAGATTGTGAGATCCCTAACTCAAATAACATCTATAGGCATGCACTGTGGATGAGATCACATTCATGAACCAAAGTGATCTGATTCTGTGGTTTGGAGAGAGCTAGTGCCCTGAAATAATTTCGTCAGTGCTACTATGATGCAAATCGGAGGACTGCTGTTTAAATGAGGTTGTGCTGCAGAGGGACGGCATGGAGGTTGTGTTGAATTGGTCTCTACCTTTTATTAGATGCCACTACTGTTGCTTTGATATGGCAACTCTCTCTTTCATGTGGCGGCTCTCTCCCTTTAATATAAATTAGCAGATAGATATGGGTGCTCCTTAACCAATGACATGCGACCTTTTTCCTTGAGTAGTTTGCGGCAGATAGAAGAGATTCAATGTCCACGTGTGCCTTCTTCTTCACATAATAGACAACTCCTTACGTGACAGCTTTGAAACTTGACATGGATGCTTGTATGGGCCTTTAAATGCCGGATTGAGCAGCAAGGACAGATTCCTTCAATTGGTGGCTAGTCCAGGATTCTCATTCTCTTCCTTCAACTTTAGCATCAACAAGAGAGTCGTCTTCTTCATAGATTCCCAGAGTCAAATCTTCTCACTCTGATAACTTTGTTACTAATAGCAACAACAAATTAACTCGGTGCACAATGCAATAAACCCTCGGTTAATGTGATGAATAGATAGAACAATGCAACATGCACAAAACAATGGGTAGGGCGAAACCTTTAACACAAAATGATATTCAATATTAGCTTCAGGTCATCAAATACAATAGCAAAGAGTCTTTCATAGAGCTCACGTCACCTAAAATCTAGAATCTAAAACCTAATTATAGCCTAAACATTGATTAACATTTAACTGACCTAAATAGCTTCTGAAACATGACCTTATTACATCAAGTAAGCCTTCTCTTTCTAAAAGAAAATCAACTTTCTTGTCCATTTTAGTGATTAGTCCATATTGACTGGTGAGACCTCTGCATATTGGCTAAATCAAGTTGAATTAATACAATGAACCTTTTAGCCCATTTTAGTGACTAGTCAAGATTGACTGGCAAGGGCTTTAAGCACGTGCTGAATCTTGAATTTTTCATGAGTTGAATTGATACATGCACAATGGGAGCTGGGGACCTCCTTGTTTACATTTAGGGTATACTTGTTTTGATTCGGGTCATTTGACAAAATGAGGACTTTTTAATAAATTTAACTTATGCTTTTAAGAAGCTTTATAAAGTCTATGGTGTGAAGATTGAATGTTTTTTCCCCATGAAAATAATCTCACCCTACCCTCACACACTTAAATGAAGGTGGTGTTGATTGCATGCCGGTCCTGTAGCTCTTCCACTTCTTACTCTAAATTTTCAGATGGAACATAGATCCACTGCCACTAGCATATGTGGTTGGTAACCCAAATGGCCCTGACTAGATTTGATCCAAGACCTCTTTGGTCTTAGCACAAGAGCATCTACCAGTCAAGCTAACCCTTAGGTTGTTATTAATGAGAACCTGTCTTTTATGGATTTGTAAACCCAATAATAAGCTCAACTTACCACCCTTAGGGCATTATTATTGGGAACTTGTCTTTTATGGATTTGTAAAACCAGTAATAAGCTCAACTCACCATCACACAAGCAAAGAATAGGATTTTCTGGTATCTTCTCAGAACCATAACAATAATTTCCCAGATGGGTACATCAACAATTTTCAATATATTCAATATCCACATCCAACTCCACAAACCCCGTGTAGGGGAGGAGCATGCACCAGAATTTGAACTTGGGTCATTGTCACAATCGCTACTTCAAGTTGCTGTTAGACCATGGTCCAATGGACTAGAAAAGTTGGATGCTTATCTGAAATGTTTGTTATAGAATGTTTAGAAATGGTTTAGATCCTTTTGTGATAACTTGAAAATGGACATTTTTGGTGCACAATGTTTTAGTGAAGAAGTTATGTTTCCTGTTAACTGCACCACAAGCTCTTTCTTTGAGATGTCTGAGACTCCGAAACACTTTGGTGTAGTCTTTTAGAGTCATTGACAGGCTGTTGGGACATTGGTACAGTTGGTGCTGCTTTATATAATTCTTTGTAGAGTGTCAAAATTTGCCATTGCTGTTAGAAAAATTAATTTTGTTTACTAGAGGGACTAGGGTTAGGGTTTTGTCTTTTGTTGGAGGGCACACCACTGGGTGGTCTATGCATTCACTGTATCTCATATTCACCTAGTCTATAAAAGAGAGACACACCACATAATTTTTGTTGTGGGTTAGATAGAAGTTTTGAGCAGTTTACTTTGTATTTTTCCATTTAAAACTTTGAAGTAATAGATTTAAATCTTTGTGACTCCCATGCTCACAAAATTGGGGATATTACAACCCTCCTTGCCAAAAATTGGTTGTCCCCAAGCAATGCTTGAACAAGCTCTCTCTCTTTCTCTGCTGACCACACTGTCACTGCAAACAATACCGGGGTCCTAAATGTGCTGCTGAGTCACCCTGAATCCTTGCACCATCATGTCATAAATGAATCACTCGATACCAGGGTACCATGCTTAGCTAAAAAAATGCCGCCATGTCGACGCTGCGCCACTAGTTACAACTGTCTACCCATCATGCACATAATGTATCCTCCTCTCCTGGAACCCAGTGGTGAAATTATGACAAATGACAAATACATCCTACCCAGGGATCTCCATGATGTCAAAGCCTACCCATCCAAAGCTAACCCTGAACTTGTGTAGCAATAGGGAAAGCCAGCGTCGCCATACGATGAAGGCCTCTGTGAACCCCCATGTGTTAACCCAAGAGTGAACTAGATCACTCTCTTCCGTAAATCTAATCATCATGAGATAGAGTGATCTATCAACCAACTGAATGCCTGGATCCCATAGTGATCCAAGGTCTTTTGCTTATAGATGTATGAAAGAATTACATGCATAAATTGTAGTTTAAACATAGAAATTTAATGTGCACATCAGAGAAGAGGAGAAACACATAAAAACATGAAAGAAGACAAAAGACTTGATAACGGAGTTTGTCCAATTTGGACTACGTCTCTGGGCCCTGCTCAATCAATGGAGAGGCCTTCATTCATTAAGTGTCATGAGAAAGAACAGAGCAATCATTATTTGCGAAAAGGAGTCTTATGCCTTGATTATGGAAGATGACCAAAAAATGTAGAACTCTGTTGGAGAAATGGACAACACCATTGCATTTGTGGCGTCGAGAAACGTTGAAACCATATAAAATTTGTCGAAATCTAACAAAGTGAAAATCTGCGCCTTGGAGAAATTGCTCAAATCATGGTTCCGCCACCTGCAAAACTGGTCTGCCTCGAATTGTGTGCCCGCTCCCCCTCCGACGCATTGTGCAAAAATGCTTAAATATTAAATTGTGGGCGGAAGGTCCCAAGCGGACTGTTTGGCGCGATGGTTAAGATAACAAGGTTGTTGAGGAGGGGTCGGGTGATCAAATCCCGCCCCTCTTTTTATTACATAGTGGTTAATGGTTTGAAATGGGAGGTGGATCCACTGGTCCGATGGCTCGCTCTCCTAATCTTCCGTCGGTTTTTACATGGCTTGGAGTGGCGTGGAGCGGAGGAGGGGTTGACAACCCACCCCCCAATGCATTGATGGCTATAGTGGGTACTGGGGGCACCGGGGTCATGGCCGCCCGCCCCATATTTTTTTTTATTAATTTTTTATAACCACCGCCCCTTTTGGTATTTTCCAGAATCTAGGCGTTAAGAGACAAATTAACGGACCCACAAATTTTCTTGGTAAACTGGCCGAATTCTGGTGCTGGATTCTTGCCAAATTGTGCCCTCCTTAAGCCTGCCACATGGATAAGTCAACCCACAACTTTGACTGCCTCTATCTTCCTCATCCAAACTCGGATTGGAGTGCCGTTAGCACCGTTGGAATCAAGGCGATGAGCATTTCGATCTGACGCCAAGTTAATCGACTTTCTACCACTTTGAATTTTGAGCCTTTTCCATGTCACTGGTGTCTAGAGATACACCTGGATCAATCCTCCCCATTGAAGAGCTTTTCGACCGCCAAACTATTTATCAGTCAATTGGCAAGTGAGGGAATTGTTCCTTCACTCTCTCCCTTTCCAACCATTTTGCCTTGCTAGGGTGCATCCCTTTGAAACCAACTCGAAGGTATTCCACATCTCCCCGTCATGAAGTCCTGGTTCTTCTGTTAAGGATGATATCTTCAGGTAACTCATCGAGATACTCTGGTGCAAAGTCATCAACTATAGGAACTGTGCCCACCTCTTCGGTGTCCATAATCAATGGTGGCTCATACAACTTTAAGTTTTCCACATTCACTATGGAGTACATTTGCATATATGTCGGCAAATCAAGACGAAAGGCATTGTTTCCAATCTTCTCCAAGATGGTGAATGGACCATACCAGATTGGTTGCAACTTCTTCCCTTCTCCCTTCATCCTTTCCTTGTTGATATGGAACCACACTTTGTCGCCCACTTGAAATTGATGGTCGACTTGGTGTTTGTCATGTCGAGCCTTGTACCGGGCCTGAATTTTCTCCAACTGCTCCTATACTTCTTGGTGAATCAATTGGATCTGCTGAATGAACCGGTGTGCTTTGTCCCTGTCATCACGTCCATTGGAGTCATCTTCCCTTCCAAAGACCATATCAAAAGGATCTTTTGGCAAGTAGTCTAAACATGTCTCAAATGGTGAACGATGTGTAGATGAGTGCACTGCTCGATTGTAGGAATGCTGCACATATGGAAGATGCTCATCCCACAACTTAGGATGTTTCCTAAAATAGCCTCGCAACAAGTGTACCATGGTGCGGTTGAAAACCTCTGTATGTCTGTTAGTCTACAGATGAAGTGTCGTGCTTCTTTTCAACTTGGTGTCTATCATCTTCCACAAGCTGGTCTAAAACTCTCTGAGAAAGCGAGAGTCCTGATCTGACACAATCGTTGTGGGCAACTCTAAATGGACCCAAACATGCTGAAAGAAAAGATAAGCAGTCTGCTCTTCAGTGATCTGATTTTTACAAGGCATTAAAATACACATCTTACTAAAACGGTCAACGATGTCATACAAATAGTCGTGACTTTTTCTAGACAAAGGCAAACCTCCTACAAAATCCATCGACACACTTTCCCATGGACGACTCAGAATAGGAGTGGTGTGTAGAGCCCGAGTTTTCTATTAGAGGGCTTTGAAACAGAACAAATCACACATCCCTTTACATAGCGAGTCACAATGTTCTTCATATGAGGCCAAAAACAAAATCTTTGTACATGACACAGTTTTTTCAACACCAAAATGACCAGACACAAGGGAGGTGTGGGCTTCCCGGATTACATGTACTCTTTCTCCTGTGGGTATGCACAATTTACTAAGGTGATACAACAGTTTCCCTTGCAAGTGATAGTTGTCCACCTGTGAACCATGGGTTAGTTTTGCATAGATCTCCTTAAAGTCATCATTGTTAGCATATTGTTCAACATAACTTTCAAAAGATAATGAAGCCTTATGCAAAATAACAGACGTAGAAATAGGGGGGCGAGATAGCATATTGACAACTTTGTTGCTAGTGCCCTTCTTATACATTATTACCAGATGAAATTGCTGAAGAAAACCCATCCACCTGAAATGATGAGATTGCTGCAACTTGGTTTGTGACTGAAGATACTGCAAAGGCTGATGATCCATATGGATGATGGTCTCCTTGCTGATCAGGTAGTGTTTCCACTTTTTCACACTCTGGACCAAGGAATATAACTCCTTGTCATAAGTGGGATAGTTTATCACAACTTGAGGGAACTTCTCTGAATGGTAACATATCGGCTTCTTTTGCTGCATCAATACAACTCCCATGGCATATTTGCTAGCGTCTGTCTCGATCTCGAATGGCTGTTGGAGATTTGGTAAGGCCATGACCGGTGCGGTGCTAATATTTTCTTTCAATGTTTCGAAGGACTTCTGCTGCTTTCCTCCCCATTGAAATACTTGCTTTACACTTGTCAATGTGTGTAAAGGTGCTGCAATAATAGAGAAATTGACAATAAATCTCCTCCAATACTGTACTGCACCCAAAAAGCTGCGAACCTCGGTTACACTAGTAGGCTTAGGCCAATTTACAATTTCTTCAACTTTAGAAGGATCAATTTTTAGCTGACCATGACCAACAATATGACCTAGTTAAACCAAAGAGATTTTTCCAAACCCACACTTTGACAATTTTACATAGAGTTTTTCTTTTTTCAATACATCAAGCACTTTCTTCACATGGCATACATGTTCATTCCAACTTTTACTAAAGACAAGAATATCATCTAGATATACAAGAACAAATTCATCAATGAAAGGCCTAAAGAGATCATTCATGACCCTCATGAAAGTGGCTGGAGCATTGCAAAGTTCGAATGGCATCACCATCCATTCGAACAACCCTTGTTTGGTCTTGAAGGCAGTTTTCCACACATCCTGCTATGCAATTCGGACCTGGTGATAACCACTACGCAAATCCAATTTGGTGAAATAGATAGCATTCTTTAACTGGTCTAATAAATCATCTATGCGTGGGAGAGGGTAACAATTTTTCACCGTGATTTTGTTTAGTGCTCGGTAATCCATACACATCCTCCATGTGCCATCTTTCTTCAGCACTAAGACAATTGGTGAGCCACATGGAGAAGTGCTCGGTCTGATGACCCCTTGGTTTAATAGTTCCTGCACCTGCTTTTTGATCTCCTCCATCTCAATGGTCGACATCCTGTACATGCCAATATTTGGTAAAGGAGCGTCATGTTGCAAATGGATCTCATGTTGGATTTCCCTCTTCGGAGGTAATCCCCTTGGTCCCTGAAACATTTCATTCATAGTTAGAAATTAATTCACATAATTCCTTTTTATGCACATGATGACAACCCTGGAAAGCATCAGATAATTCTGCATCTTTCCCCCTTACAACCATAAGCATACAACGCTTACTGGAATTCACCAACCTCTTCATTTGTCCTGCACTTACAAGGCTGGCATTGATTTTAGTTTGATGAGACCTTACAATATATTCTAACCCATATTTTGTGATTTGGTATTTGTTTTCATGACGGAAGAAGATTGCTTTTCTATCATATAGATATGGACTCCCTAACACCATGCCACAAATATCCAATGGTATCACATCAAGTTCTACTTCATCCACTAACTTAGAAGCGATCACAAATTTATCCTTGCATTGTTTAGTTACATTCAATTTTGATTTATCATGTATCCATCCAAGTGGGTAAGCTTTTGGATGTGGTTTGGTTTCTAAGCCTAGCTTTTTTACCAAGGACTCTGAAATTAGATTGCTTGGGATCCGGTATCAAATAGAGTTTCCACTTTTGTATGATTTATGATAACTCTAGTATGAAATAGCTCAATTCTCTTTCGTTTCATTAGGAAGAGACTCATCTATTGAACTAGTGCCTTCATGTGATTCAGAATTAAACATGAGGTGTAAGAGTACCTTTTGTTCTTGCTGCCGTGATCAATGCTTCATCTCCGGAATCGGATCCAAGGTCTTGTTGCACAGTTGCCACTGTCTTCTGCTTGTCTTTTCCTCCATACTTCTTTGGTCTCTTTTCTGGGTACAGTTTCCAACAATGATCGTTGTCATGACCTTCCTTTTTGCAGTAAGTGCAATAAGGCCTTTCTTCTCCATCTTTCTTGGTTGATGCCGTCCTATTCTCCTTTCCTTTTTCTTTCACTTTGGGTTTGCCATTTGGAGGTTTGAAAGGTGGTTTCTTGAAATGATCATCTCTTTCATTTTTTCCCCTGTTCTGAAGATGGATGGCCTTTACATTGGCCGAGTCAATAGTAGTTGGTTCAAACAATAATAATGAATGTCTAAGGTAACTATGTAATGACCCAATATACTTAGTTACTACTTTAGGTGAGTCAAGTGGGATGCCCAAATTAAGTGCTTGTTTTCTAAACTCCTATGTAAAGCTTTGAACATCCTGACCTTTGCCTTTCCTTAAGTATTTCCAATCCATTAAGGATTTTTGCTTATTACCCAAGGGATAAACTTGTTCCTTTAATGTAGAAATGAAACTAGGCCATGAGGAAAGAAGATTACCCACAATCTCACTGCTTCGCAATTTGCTCTCTCACCAGACAAGAGAAGTGCTACTTAGACGAAGAGAGGCCAGCTGAATCTTTGCCTCGTCCTCTTCGATCTACTGAATCCTGTAGTAGATTTCAATCTTCCTAATCCAGTGATTAATCTTTTTTGCATTACTTTCATTGTTAAACATGGGAAGATCAAATTTGACATCTAATTTAAAGAAAGGTTTCTTAGATGCATCCCTTGAATTTCTATGATGATGGTGATGAGAGGAAGAAGAACTTTCACTCATGGAAGGAGGAGGGGGTTCTTCTTCACCATTTCCATGCACTGAACCTTGTTCTTCTGCCCCTTTTCCTTCTACTTTCTCCATCCTTGAAAGCAACTGACCGACATTTTTTGTCATTGTATAGAAGGTTTTGCGGAAATTGAGCTCCTCTTCATAACGAGCCTCTTCATCTACCATGTTTCTGCTTTGAAGTGCACGCCCCGCTTCGGGATCAAAAGACTTTAGTTTCCCTTCGCCTCTCGGAGCCTGTTTCTTGTTAGCATACAACCATGCAATTGACATCTACAAAGACCTGCCCCGATACCGCTTGATCCAAGGTATTTTGCTTATATATGTATGAAAGAATTACATGCATAAATTGTAGCTTAAACATAGAAATTTAATGTGCACATGAGAGAAGACGAGAAACACATAAAAACATGAAAGAAGACAAAATACTTGATAACAGAGTTTGTCCAATTTGGACTACGTCTTCAGGCCCTGCTCAATCAATAGGGAGGCCTTCATTCATTAAGTGGCATGAGAAAGAAGAGAGCAATCATTATTTACAAAAATGAGTCTTATACATCCATTTTGGAAAATGGCTGAAAAACGCAGAACTCCGTTGGAGAAATGGACAACACCATTGCGTTCGTGGCGTCGAGAAATGCTGAAACCATATAAAATTTGTCGAAATCCGACAGTGAAAATCTGCCCCCCTGGAGAAATTGCTAAGATCATGGTTCCGCCACCTGCAAAATTGGTCTGCCTTGAACTACATGCTCGCTCCCCCTCCAGCGCACTGTGTAAAAATGCTTAAATATTAAATTGTGGGAGGAAAGTCCCAATCAGTCTGTTTGGCACGATGGTTAAGATAGGAAGGTTGTTGAGGAGGGGTCGGGGGATCAAATCCCGCCCCTCCCTTTTTTTATTACATAGTGGTTAATGTTTTGAAATGGGAGGCGGGTCCACCGGTCCGATGGCCCGTTGTCCTAATATTTCGCTGGATTTTACATGTTTTGGAGTGGCATGGAAGGGAGGCAGGGTTGGCAACTCGCCCCCCAATACATTGATGGCTATAGTGGGTACCGGGGGCGACGGGGTCATGACCGCCTGCCCTTATTTTTAATGCGATAGTTTGGTGCGGTTCCAGGGGTGGCGGGGTCATGGCCGTCTGCCCCTTTTTCTATTATCATTTTGTTTTGGTGGTTCCGGGGTGGCGGGGTCATGGCCACTCGCCCCATATTTTTTCATTATTTTTTTATAACCACCGCCCCTTTGGGGATTTTCTAGAACCTAAGCGTTAGGAGACAAATTAACGGATCCGCAAATTTGCTCGGAAAACTGGCCGGATTCTGGTGCTGGATTCTTGCCAAATTGTGCCCTCCTTAAGCCTGCCACATGGATAAGTCAACCCACAACTTTGACTGCCTCTATCTTCCTCATCTGGACTTGGATTGTAGTGCTGTTCGCACCGTTGGAATCAAGGAAACGAGCACTTCGATCTGACACCAAGTTAATCAAATTTCTGCCACTTTGAATTTTGAGCCTTTTCCATGCCACTGGTGTCTGGAGATCCACCTGGATCACATAGCCATACGTGCTGTGACATAGTTTTGACAGCTGTTGGAATCCATCCGTGCTTTGTCTCTAGTCCCTGTATGCAATCAATATATATGCTCCATATATTATGAACTAATCTGATGCATGCTAAACTGCCTTGTGCCTGCCACTGTGTAGTACTGATGACCACTGGAAACCACATGTGCCAAATAGCTACCGGATGAATGCAACCAATATATGGGTTTCTGATACTCACAATCGACTCAATGTATGTGGATCCATCCTGCTCCTTCCAACCATCACCACTAAGTTTTCCATCCACCCTCTCAATAATGTACCAATATAATGTCTGGAGCCCAGACACCCATTGGAAAACTGCGTCAGTCATACATGGTATCCTCTGCTCATGAAGGATCCCGATATGCCCTGTGGAAAGAGTGGCACATGTCTCCCCCATGACCATCTCCCTAGGTGTAGGCTCAGTGATGAACAATATTCCACCCCTGCAGAAGATCACCTCATCTCCCAACCTGTGGCTGTCAACTCGCACACCAACCCTGCTCCTCCATTGCAGAATATCTATCGTGCCCCTAAGGCACTGAACCTCATAGCGTCGTCTTAGGAAAATCCCCCAAGTCCTACTATCCACACTATGGGTCTAGATCAAACACAACAAGGCTCCCTCAAATGGACATGGTGACAACGAGCAGAATATGCGTGGGTTTTGCTGGGTAATATCAAGAACCTGTGTGCACACTCTCGACCTGTCTCGTGATCGATCCTCTCTCCCAACCTGGGTATGTCCACCCCAATGACATACATTACATCCTCATCAAGGAATCTTCCTACTAGTAACACTCCCTCTGTCTGAAGTGCAACCCCGCACACTATTGCATATAACCATGTATCCTCGTGTCTCCTGGCATACAACTGCACCCAATCACACATCTCTATGCATTGTCGGACCTTTCTACATGCTGCTACATCATCCTGGATCAATTGGTATCCCTCATGTATCGATGTTCCTGTCACTCTATGAGGGAATGAATTATGATGTGAATTGCTCCTCCTACACCATGATGCAACCCTGCACACCACCGCGCACCACTGCACACCTCCGTGCTCCTTCACATACTGTTGTGCAATGCTGCATATCCCTATACACCCCTGGATATCAAGGTCTAAGACTAAGTCCATAGGCATCATCTCACATCCTATCAAGGTCTCTATCTCTACTACCACTCTGCTGGTAAGCCCTCCATGATGTGAGTTGTATCTCCTCATCATCCCAGATAGACCTAAGCGGCCTAACTCCTCACATGCTAACATGAATAACACTACTGATCCTATCCTCAGTAGCTCATGTGTCCAATATACCAGTGACAGAGAATCGTCTCCATATAATACCCTTTCTGGTGGCCTGCCGATGCCACCTCCTCCTACCAACTCCTGCCAGAGTAGGCTAATCATCCTATAAAAACATGTACGCCCAACATGCCATGACAACTCATGAAATCTACCTGCTCCCCTGTCAATCCATCTTGTCACTAGTGTTGTCAAGAACTCTGTAGGGGATATGAAACGATGTCTCCGCCCAACCATCGAGTCCATCATGCAACTACTACCATCACTCACCGACTCCATGATGTGATGGATAATCCCACCTAGATCCCAACAACAGTCTGGCCCTCTAAACCCTCTAGTAATCCATAGCCTCTGCTAAACTATGGCCACAGATGCATCTTACCTCCTAACCAGATCCACGGATACCAACTCAATATCTCTCAACATCCAACCCCGAGAGAGAAATCAAATGCATGAACAACCATACATGAAACCAATCGCCCATCTTGTGAATGTTGCTCCATGTGTAGCTCATGTCGCCTCATCACACTGACCTAGTCAGTACATAAAATATGTTAGGGTAATTTTGCATCTCCCTCTCCATTGTGCAGAGGTAGCCTAGCAATGCTGCAAGTCCCATCTATATAAGCCCAAAGGGAGCTCTAGTGATGATCAGTACATTTAAATGCTCTAAATCGGTGGTTGGCCCAAAAGTTGACTACTCGTCCTCCTCCACCATGAACTCTATATGGGTCACAAACCTCCCCTCCATGACTAGCTCACGTCCCTCTATGTGTTCTCCATGCTGTTGTAGGTGGCCACGGTTAGGGAACTTAGTCATAGTTCTAGGTACCTCTGTGTCTCCTAGCACCTCATCTAGGGATGAAACCTCATCAACATATGGCTCTAAGGGTGTAGGCTCTACTCTCTCCACCAAGGTGTCAACCGGTGCTATCAAAGAGGTCTCCAATAATGGTGACTCCTTTGCCACACTGGGTATATCGATGTGCTCCTCACCATCCTGCACACCCTCACACTCAACCTCCTCCTCAGGCTCGTGACATCTAAAGCCCGGTCTCCACCAACAGAAACACCCCCTGGTCTCACCCTCTAATTGCACTCCTCTACATGATGATCACGTCCTTGACCTATGGTTCTCCTTCTCTGGTTCATCCAAAAAATGAGGCATGGTAGGATGGCGAAATTGGCCATACGTATGGGTGTTGTACTGCTGGGTTGTGCTTGCACATGCTTGGATTCTTTGCTGGTTTTGTATCATTTGTTGTATCCTCTCTAGGACTTGTTGGTTTTGCCTCCTCAACAATCGGTTCTCCCTCATAAGCTCCTCCATGATCCCTTGTGTACTCTTCCCTTTTTGTGTATAATTGATGTTTGTGGGTCTATAATTGATCCTTTTCAGTTCGTGATAGGTCCATTGTGTATCCCAGAGAGTTATATTTCCAACGAGCTATCATGGGCTCAATTGGGACTTCGGGAAGGCACTCAAATGTTGGTTTGAAGACGGCGTTGCGCATGCATTAAAGGTGCTGCACATAGAGCAGTCAGGCGCTACGCATGCATCAAAGGCGCTACGCACCTGTCAAATTTCATCTGTAAGCTCTCAGATTTCATGAAGGTGCTCCAAAACTTCAGCACATGGTCTCTTAACCTCTTAGAAATTAAGTAAAGCGTTACTATACCCTCCTTACATTTCACAAGTCATCAATTCATGGTTTTAAGTTTCTTGTGTGAAACTTGGAGTTCTCAAAACTTGCAAACCCTAGTTTCATTCCCACACCTCCAAAACTGTTCCTAAGACCCTACTATCCTTCCCACATCATAATAAACCCTATCCCTACCCTTGTATTGCTAAATCCCTATCCCAAATTTATTCTCCCTTAAACCCTAAGTCCTAGGCAGCGAATTCCTAGGCAGCCATACTGCCATACCTGTAATAAAATACCAATTCCCAAATCCCTTAAATATTTCAATCCCCTATCACCTCCCTAAGTTCCCTAATCCCTTCCCCCATTCCCTAAATTTTTCCTACCCCATTCCCACTCCCATTTCCTAATCCCTAGGGTTTCAAGACAAAAAGAAAAAAAACACATCATGGAGGAAGATAGAGATTTTACAGAGGAGGAAGATACAGAAGAAAGAAGGCCACACAAAGGAGGAAGAATATTGAGGTTTGATCCTAACAAGACTAGAGAACTAATGGCCTCACCCATGACAGTCACTTGTTTCAAGCATGGGATGCTTTGATTTTTGTGACATGATACAAAGATTTCAAAGCCACCCTATTTTGACTAGAGTTTTCATTTCAAATATTAAGGACAATCAAGTGACGTTAGCTGGTGTAACCTTCACCATATATTATTTTATCAAGAGCATTGAAAAAATGGCATACACAGCTCAAGGAAAAAAGTATGATCTGCAAATGAACAACCTCTTTCATCACTCTCTAATCAAGATCATTGTCCTCCATCACCTTAATCAGCTGAACATCTCATGGGAAACTTTCATTGCCAATGATACTTTCACTGCTCCACAAGCTCCACATGCTGAAGATATGAATTCTTCATCTCATTCCATTGATCATCACACTGAAGACATACCCCCTCCATCTCAGCCCACTACATCTATCCCTCCATCATCTCAGCCTATTTCACCATCATCATCACCATTGTATGATCATACAGGGTCACCTAGCAGACTTGAGGTCATCAAGCCTAAGAGGGAAGAATTGGGCACATTGGCATATACTTATCAGAAAGGTCATAGGCAAGTGTTTTCCCCACAGATTGTGGGAGGGTCCCTGCCTTCTTCATTAGCAAAGAAGGTACAAAAGGGGAAGAAAAAGATCACAAAGATAGTTGTTCATGAGGAAATCAGGTCAGAGGATGAGGATTTACATGAGACAGAGCAAGATTTTGACCTTGTTAACTTAGATGAGCATGATGGAAATGGAGATATTAGCATAGTCATCAAAGAAAAATATGCACTCATCAGGGACCTCCAGACCAACTTAGAGAGGGCTACATATATTATTTCATATTATGAGCAAGAAAACCAGCGACTTCAAGCCAAACATGATGCCATGGAGATTCAACTCATTAAGGCAAAAAGAGAAGAAATGAAAGCTAAGGAATTTCTTGATGAATCCTATGACAGGCATGGTGAACCTCAACAAGAAAAAAAAAGTAGACCTAGGACTAGAGGTTTGAAAAGAGCTCTAGAACTAGAAAGACAAAAGGAGGCTAAGCTTGCAAATCAACTCACATGGAATGCACAATTTTCCATCATGATTAATGATAACAGAGAGAATTGGTTTGACAAGGTAAATCATCATTTAGAGAAGCTCCTAGACAAGGCCAAAAAAGACAATGACATACAGAGGAGGATGGCAAAGTATTATTGCCAAAGAAGCCAAATAGCAAGGTCAAAACTCAAGATAGTGAAATCAAAGCTTGAAACCATAAATATGCAAGAGGGGAAGAGAAAAATTGATATCCTTGTTGAATCCTCTTTCCATGCTTGACATACTTCATCAGAAGCTCATGTACCAATTTTGACAAATTTTCTGGGCATTTTTTGGAATTTTTGGGTTTTTGTGCAAACATTGACATTTTTTGGCACAGTTGGACTGTCCTATGCGCAACACCCTAGGCGTTGCGAACCTTATAAAGGCATCCAAATGAAAAATCAAGACCACCATTGGATTTAGAAGGCAGTAAACATGCAATTTTTACTATTGGCACATCAAAATTGGGCAATCTGACAGGGATAAATAGCCAAAAACACCTCAAAAATCACAATTTTGCCCTCTTTTTCAACTAGGTGCTGTGCACATGAGAAGTCTTGGGAGATTTACTTTTTGGAGGGTAAAATATTATCATGTATTAGAACCAAGAACATTTATGGAAACTAGACAGGATAGGCTTTCCACTGAACTATCTTGAGCTCAATTTGGACATCGGAAACCCCTTCAAAACTTAGCTAGAATATGGCATTGCGCACAGACCAAAGGCGCTGCGCATAGACCACTTGCGCTGCGCATAGCATCAGTTGCCTGATTTTTCACTGTTTTTCTCCAGATTTGATTTTCATCCTTGGAAATCAGATTTTTACTGATGTAATTGATGTTGTAAACGTAATTATGGTATTTTTACTATTACCTAGGGTAAATATGTTATGAAACCAACGCATAAAAAGATAGAAAAGATAGATCAACGCCTTATAAATAAACCTCTTCAAGGGGCTACCTCCTTTACATTACACAAATGAATAATTCTTATATGATACAAATGACAAGACCTTCTTTCTATATATAGGAGTCTAAGGGGTCATAATATAATCAGAGCTGACCTAACAATAATAATGTAAGGGCTTTATAATAACAATAGTGGGCTTCTATGTGGCACAATAATAACAATATGGGGACTACATGGGCACAACAATATAATAAGGGGGTTGTACTAATAATAATAAGGGGTTACACTAGTAGTATAGGGACCTAAGATTGCCCCTCTTCTTCAAAAAGTGTTGTCCTCAATGCTTGAGTAGTTCTTGATGCTTCTGTATAAAATTATTTTTCTCCCATGTAGAATCTTCAGTGGGTAAGTTATTCCACTTGATTAGATACTCTGAAATTGATCGATTTCGTAGCTGTTGGGTTCTTGTTTCTATGCCTACTCTAGGTTCCAATATGATTTTTCCTTCCTCGTCAAGTTTTGAAAACATTGTTTGAACTGGGATCTTCTGCAACTTTTGAATGAGTGGCCAAACTTCTTCATCCTTCTTCCATTCATCCCTTGCTTCATTTATCCAATCTGATTGGATAATAGAAATAGCAGAAATCAATGATTCCACATCCTCATCCTTTCTTGAGAGTGCATCTGCAACAAAATTTTGCTTCCCCATTTTGTAGATGATTTCAAAGTCATAACCCAACATATTTGTGACCCATTTTTTTTGTTCTTCTAAAGATAATCTTTGTTCTAAGAAGTATTTAAGACTATCATGATCCATTTTTACCTTGAAGTGTCTTCTGATTAGGTAAGGTCGCCATTTCTTAAGTGCATGTAGTATTGCCAACATTTCCTTCTCATAAATAGCTTGCTTGAGATGTAGCCGTAAAAATACCCAATCTCCTACATCAAAACTTCTTTCACTGCGACGTTGATTTTCCTGTTGTTTCATTCAATTCTGCACCAAAATGGCGTTATCCTTTAAAAGTTGGAGAACTTGTTGGTGATGCTCGATGTGATCTTTCACTGATTGAATCTTTTTCTTCTTGATGTGTCCTTCTATCTTGAGAGTTCGAGGAGTGGTAATTTCTTCCAATGCATTACAAGATATGGTTGGATTCATTTCTTGATGCTCGATGTGATATTTCACTTCTTGAACATTTTTCTTCTTGATATGTCCTTCTATCTTGATAGTTTGAGGAGTGGTAATTTCAGCCAATGCATTACAAGATATGGTTAGATTCATTTCTTCTTTCTCAATGTGATCTTTCACTTCTTGAACCTTTTTCTTCTTGATATGTCCTTCTGTCTTGAGACTTTGAGGAGTGGTAATTCTTGCCAATGCTTTACAAGATATGGTCAGATTCATTTCTTCTTTATCTGGGGTTGGTTCATGGTGTATATCCTCTTATTTTTATGTTTCTTGATCCTTTTATTCCTCCTTTTCATAATCTATGTAAAATAATTTCTTCTCAGCACAATTATGACCTTTAGTGTATTTGCTATCACAATTGTAACAAAGCCCTTTTTCCCTTTTTTCTTCCAATTTTTGTGGTGTAAACCTTGTAGGTTGTGGAAGGGTAGGAGAAAAAACACTTCCATAATTATAGTTATGAGTGGTGGGATTCCTTGTTTCCATAATTTTGCTTTCAATTTTTCTTGCCAACCTGAATCCCTTCTCCAATGGATCGGGTTCCCAAAGACGAACCTCATGTTGAATGTTATCCTTTAAAATCCCTATGAAGCCATTGATCCTTTGCTTCTCTGGAATATCATTTACACTTATATTCAATTTTTGAAATTCCTCAATGTGTTCTGCCATTGAACCCTTTTGTTTGAGATTTATCAATTGGCTAAAGAAGGTGCTTCTCTTTGTATCCTCATAATGTGCTATCATTTCCTCCGTGAAAATTGACCACGTAACAAGTGGTTTACGAGAACAAAGCCCTTTATACCATAAAAATTGATCCAGTCCTAAATATGAAGATGCAATACGTACCTTTTATAACAGTTGCACCTCATGTAGATAAAAATATTGCTCCATCTGTAGTATCCATTTTACCGGATCCTTGCCATCAAACTTCCTCATATAACCTTTTCTTGATTTTAGGAGCTCGATCTTGAAACGACTGTAACTCTGTAATTTCAAATCTCTCAGTTCTGAAATTGCATCCTACAGTAGCCCTCTGAATCCTCTTTCTAACCCTGTAAGTCTGACCAAGATTGGATTCTGAAAGGAAGAGTTATGTTAAATTTCCCATGATGACTTGATTATAGACTAGTTCAGTAGAGTGAACTTGTACGAACTTCCATGTGTCACTGTTTCAACATTAGGACCTGAAACCGATACATAGACTATATCTCTTGGATTATATCTCTGACAATGTAGCAAAACAAGATCTGAAATTCGGGCCCGAGATTCACCAAGTTTTCGGCGCAAATGGGTTTTAATTTTAGAGTCTGAAACTTTGTAGAAAAACAATTATATCGAAAATTACACGATGACCTGTTTGAGATGGAATTCTGGAGCTTTCAAAAACCCTAAATTCCTCAAATCATATCTCCGAAAATATATGAAATTGGGACCCAACATTCAATGAGATGTTGTCTCAAATGGGTTTTTTTGTAGCTTCTGAAACATCACAGAAAAAACGTTAAAGCGAAAATGCCACGATGGCTTGTTTGGAGCGACGAAACCCTAGAATCCAAACCTCTGATACCAAATGTTATGAAACCAGCTTACAAAAAGATAGAAAAGATAGATCAATGCTTTAGAAATAAGACTCTTCGAGGGGGAAACCTCTTTTACATTACACAAATGAATATTCTTGGGTGATACAAATGACAAGGCCTCCTTTCTATATATATGAGTCTAAGGGGTCATAATATAATAAGAGCTGACCTAATAATAATAATGTAAGGGAACAATAATAACAATAGTGGGCTTCTATGGAGCACAATAATAACAATATGGGGACTACATGGGCACAAAAATATAATAAGGGGGTTGTACTAATAACAATAAGGGGTTACACTAGTAGTATAGGGACCTAAAAAAATACATTAGGTAAATAGACTTCATCAGGTGTAATGAATCAATTTCATTGTAATTAGGGATGAGTCATTTTGAACACCCTACACTCTAGCTATCGATTCAGGTTTTCATGGAACTGCTCCTCCTCTCATGTATTCGACCCTTGAGGCTAGGAGGAGATTGTTTTGAGTCCTATATCTTGTATTTTTTAGTCTTTTCAAAGGTTGGACTTAGTTGGATGTTGTACTAGTGATCAAAGACACTATTGTATCAGATTTTGGCTAGCATTAATAGATGAGTTGCAACTATTTCTTTGGGATACATTTGGTATGGATGTTTAGCATTGTTTCTTATTTGTTATCATTTGTATGAATGTTTTGTAAGCTCATAAACCATTTCATGTATGTTATATGGTAATTTTCAAGTTGATAGGTAGAATACATGTTTGCTCATGCTTTGTTTTGGGAAAGTTATCATAATTTGTCCTTTATTTCTTAAGATTAGGAAGAATACATCTCATATGCTCTTCCTAACTCCTCATCAGTCTTAAACCATCTCATCAAATCACCTTTTAAGTGCTAAGCCTCCTTCATACCTTGCCCCTTGGAATGTCTAGAATCATATCTGATTTTCCCTGACCTAGCCTCTTTGACCTAATACCCTCATCCACCAACAACCCCACCAAATCAAATCAAACAACTTATGCAAATCATAACTAGCCTAAAACCCTAATCCATCCAATCCTCGTGGATGTGATTCTTTGGATAGAGCCCTCTCCGACTTGGTAGGGCTAGCTACCAAGTCAAAATATTAGTCTGTGGTTACCTTAGCTGCATTGTTCCTCAACCTTGGAGATCTGGAGGAGTGATAACAGTGTTCAATTCTGGGAGGTGAGGAGTAATAAAATGCTGATTCATGGGAGAGGGAGTGCGAGTTACTGCCTTGACTAGATGGTTGATGGGTGAGTGTGAGGGGAATTTCAACCATGTACAACTAGCTTCCCTCCTTCTAGTGCTAGAAATGTTGACGGTGCTGGACCCGCGAACATTCAGGGGATCACCTCAGTATGAAGTCCCAACTATACCTCACACCGTTTGGTGTGGGAGTCCCATCTGATATGATGGCCTATTTTCCATTATCATAAGGATTTTCCTCAACTCTTGCTTGTCAGCTTAGGAGAGTGGTTCACTTTGTCTTCGAGAAGTGAGGTTCGCGCGTGCCTGGTGAGTGTGACTGTACTTGTGTCAGTGGTTCTTTCACTGTGAGGGGAAGAAGGTGAAGGTGAGTTCCAGGATGAAAGGGATCAATCCAAACTTGGCTAGGAACACACAACACAAAGGACATACACAGCTTCCGGCAGAGCAGTCCACCCAGATGCGGCAGTCACAACATACAAGGTAAGATAACACATGCAACACTCACGGATTAGTCCCAACAAGTGAAATGATTGTTACAAAAAGGTTTATGTGAAAGGTCTGTCTGATGTCCGACAAAGCAGTCGACACATACATGACAACATTAGCAACATATACAACACATTTCCATTATTAGATTATGCATTACAACAAATGAATCAGTTCAGATGTAGAACATAGGTTAAAGCAACATGCATTACAAGTGTTAAAGATCAATCTTAAAACAAATACAATACATGTGTGAAAATGTGTTGGCTTGTTGACAGACTTCTGAATTAAGTGAAAGTTCCAAGACACATCATTACACCATACATCACTAACCTCGTCAGCGGGGCATTGGAGCCACTACTTACTCCTCAAAGAAAATATTACAGACTCTCTTGGCTATGTGGGAGGAGATGAGGTAAAAAGTATTTTCATGTACAAATGAGGAGGGTATTTATAGCCAAGGGTGAAACTAACCCTTGTGGCTATTTGACTACCCTCATGACCGTTCGACTTCCATGAATTTTCGACTTACATGACTCTATGTTCAACAAGTGGGTCTTTTGGACTTCCACATTACATCACATTGATTGACAACAAGCCCAAAGTCGATATGTGGGCAACATGACTCATGACTTGATTTGAATTGACATGACAATGCTGGTACATTTGTGTTGTTGCTTGAGTGCATGTCGAGCTATAGTGCTGCTGAGTGACAGATGTCTTCATGGTGTATCATAGCTTCACCTTCGCATGGCGAAGTGCGCAAAGTCTTCGATGGTCGTTGGTTCACTTGATGAAGCTTTAGCATGTTGTTCCTTACTTTCGTGCTAGAAGGCTTGATAGGCTCACTTGTTCGCGAAGGTCACTGTTCGTCACGTTCGTCCGCTTCACATGTTTCTTTCGTTCATCCGTTGGTGAACCTGTCCATCTGTATGTGCTTCATTCATCCCATTCATCGTATTGAGATGTTTTTTGGTGTACCTGTACTTGTAGTCACTCATGACGAGACGACATCAAATCCAAAACCTCCTAGTATACCATGACATAGGATCATTCGAATACTGGTGACCGGGAGAGGCAACAGGGATGTGATGCGGGATGATGGCTCCAGGCAACTGCTGATGAAAACTGTGCAAGAGTCACTGAGAGATGGAGACAGACAATCTGAGTCGATAGTGACTATCTACAAGTTCCGGCTCGGCTAGGAGGAAAAATTGCACAAATTTTGGGAGGGATAGTTTGGGTTGCAGGAGGAAAAGACAGGCATGATATGTGCATTTTCTGGAACGAACAGTCAACAAGGGTTGGACAACCATATTTGCACAATTTTCCAGAGGAACGGATTGGGCTGCATGAAGGGTCAGTAGGCAGGGATTGCATAGTTTTTCTGGGGAACTACCCAGGAGACCGGTAGCCAGAACTACGCAATTCCCAGAGGGAACTTCTAGTTGGCTATTGGGGTCACTGGTAGCCAAAACTGTGCAATTCCCAGAGGGAACTTCCAGTTGGCTACTGGGGTCACTGGCAGCCAAAACTACACAAGTCCAAGAGGGAATTCCCAGTTGGCTGCTGGGGTCACTGGAAGTTGGCTGCTCAGTCACTGGGAGCAGAAACTGCACAATTCCTGGAGGGAACACGCAATCTGCTGCTAGGAGCTACTAGTTGGGAAAACTGCACTGAGGCTGGGAGGTCGGCATGCTGGTAATCTCTGCGCAATTTCTAAGTTGAGCTGACTGATGGGCAGCGGAAGGCCTGCTCATGAGCACAAAACAATTTTTTAGATGAATAGTTGGTCGACTGTCCAGATGATTGACTCGGAAAACTTCGCAATTTTCTAAAGGAGACAGGGATGGGCACTTGGTGCCTGTCTAGCTTGTCTACGCAATCTCCTCAGTCAATTTAACGTGTGAGGTCAATGGCCTCTGCGCAAATTTTGAGGGGAGTCAGTCCCGGGGTGACTATCGGGTCTGACTGTCCGGGTGGCCATCATGAGGGTTGATTGAGTTTCTTGCGGGCAATGCTGGTTGAAAGGACTAGCCTGGTGCTTCTGCGCTGTTCTAGTTGACAGTTGGTTGAGTCGAAAGTAGGGTGATGGTCCGGTTGTCAGTGAGGAGTCTGGTCGTCATAACTTCAGAAAAAATGACTAAGTGTGTGAATAGTTGAAAGATGCATAGGTGATCATACAAAAACACAATCGCATGACTTGACGATGAAATGACCAAACCATCCAGATAAACATGTTCAACATGACTGATCGACGGTGCAAGTGACAAGCCTGACATTCGTGATTGATCGTTCATGATCGAGACGGCGTTTGCGTGACAGTGAATTTGACTCCGTGTGTGAGTGCGACAAATGCTTTCATGGTGAACACAACAAACACATACGAAGCAAAGACTTTGAGCATAACCAGAACATGGTCGCAAGAAAGACTTAGACGTCAACATGTAGGGACTTGAATGTAATAAACAATCAAGGTGAATGTAAAGACTCACATGAGCTCACAGAGTGAACCCGAGTGTGTGCAATCATCAAGTGAAACTCTTCAAGGGAGGCTCCGAAATTGGTGCAGGCCAAAATTTTGGAGGGTGGTTGTAGTTGCTACAACAGAATCATACAAAGCCTCCAATATCACTTTGTCATAATGGATAAACCTAAGTTTCCTTTAAAAAGTCACTGAAAACCAGTTCATTATAATCACCAGTGGCCTCTCTGGATTCTTTTCCCTTGCCCATATTTCATTTTGTTTCCATCTCTTCTCATAGTATGTGGATATATTTTAAAACATATCCTTGCCATTTTAGAGTCCCATATGTGTGTGCGAGAACAACTTGCAATTAAAATTCGTGTCAATCCTTCTAGATCTTGACTGATCTACTCTTTCTCATCTTGAGTGAAAAAAGGACAGTGGTGAGTTTGAGTATCTTATTCATTTTTAAAAATTGTTCTCATGTTATTGATAAATATTCTTGAATGACAACATTGTCTGAAAAATTCAAATGGGAAAATATTTCCATTTTTTTTCTTAATTTCCCTAAAGACATGTTGTGGCAATAAAAACATAAGTAATTTTATCTAGTCATGGAATGTTGTCAAAAAATTCATATTTCATGCATAAGGGTGTCAAAAAATGCATTATCATATTCCACTAATGCTGCAATAAATTTCATTGAACAACTATATGCCACCACATATTTGGTCCATTAAGAAATTAATCAAAGTTGAATGCACTCTACATATTACAGGTTTCCTAAGATAGCTATTTGTTGATACTCGTAAATATACCCGTGTTTAAGTGTTAAAGACTGAGAGGTATGCTGAATTTAGGGCCACTATTTATACACCCAAGGGATTCTTTCATTGCTTCTCACATACCCAAATTGTTACTCAACAAGACATGCATGCATCCTCACCCAAAATCAACAAACTATCTCATACAATCATGGAAAATATAGGTGATATAAGGATGATTTGTAGGTCTATTACATGATAAAATTTGTCATTTAGGGCTCTTATAAAGGGACTAATTCATTGATCCCTTTAACCCTTGTCAACAATGCAAGTATGACACAAAGGCTCTACAGGAAAAATTGTGTGTTCATCATGAGTACACAAGGATAAAACTTAGGGCTTCATAATTGGTCATGGGTGCGAAACATAAAATCTAAAGATTTGTCATATTTTCAACATACATTATTTTCTAGGGCTTCAAAATAGCCCTTCCTTTCAACAACACTTCAATGCTTCATATATCAATGTTAAGCCTTTTCTATATCAATGTTGGAAGGGTGAATTTCGATGGAAAAATATCTTTGCCATGATTCATATAAAATCAGTCCCAACCATTTATTTGAATATGACATGGTTTAATTCCATGCATTGGAAAATGTTGTTTTAGGTTACTTGAATCCTTGCAAGGGACTTGAGTCAACCCTTCACACTAGACTAGACAAGTACTTGAGTCAACACTTCACTCTAGACAAGGTTTGTTGTAATACCTTCTTGAAATGCCCTATTTCCTCAAAATTGCTCCCAAAAAATCACCATTAATGGCCATCACAATTAATGAGAAACATTTCTATGATATTGTGGGTTGTTTGTTGCAATTTCAGCCTTAGAATGCCACCTATGAGACTGGGTAATGGTGCAATGGATCCACTTAATCAATCTCTTCTATCATATACCCAAAAAGAAATCATACTCTGTTTAAATAACTTCAAGAGCTAGTGTTCAGGTGGGTTGACCTCTATGAAATATTTAAAATTTATGGCAATATTTTGAAACAAGGCATGTTTGGTTAGAAAGTAGATGGAATGGGAGTTTCACATGCTCCAAATGTCTTCAAATTTAACTCAAATTGTCACCAACAATGTGGATTTTGCTAATTTGAAAATGCTCAAACTATTTTTGAGGGTCTTATCTTTGTGGCTTAATAGTGACACCAACTATTTGGATTAAAAATAATGGTGGTGCATTTGAGTATATTCTTCATTTTGTAAAATAGTTCCCATGTTATTGATAAATCTTCTTGAATGACAACATTGATTGACAAATTTGAATGGGAAAATATTTCCAATTTTTTCTTAATTTCCTAAAGACATGTTGTGGAAATAAAACCATAGGTACTTTTGATCATACATGGAATATTTTCAACACATTCATATTTCATGCATAAGGGTGTCAAACAATGCCTTATCATATTCCATTAATGCTGCAATAAGTTTCCTTGAAAGGCTACATGCCTCCACATATTTGGTTCCTCAAGAAATTGCTCAAAGTTGAATGCACTCTGCATGTTACAAGTTTCCTAAGATAGTTATTTTTTGACACTCATAAATATCCTCATGTTTAAGTGTTAAAAAGGTATGCTGAATTTAGGGCCACTATTTGTACACCCAAGGGCTTCGTTCATTTATTCTCACATACGCCAAATTGTTACTCAACAAGACATGCATGCATCCTCACCCAAAATCAACAAACTATCTCATACAATCATGGCAAAATATAGGTGATATAAGGCTGATTTGCAGGCCTATTACATGTCAAATTTTTTTATTTAGGGATCTTATAAAGGGCCTAAATAATTGCTCCCTTTAACCCTTGTCAACATTGCAAGTATGACACAAAGGCTTTGCAAGAAAAGCTATGTGTTCATCACGAGTACACAAGGATAAAACTTAGGGCTTCATCATTGGTCATGGGTTCCAAACATAAACTCTCTAGATTTGTCATATTTTCAATATAAATTATTGGCTATGGCTTCCAAATAGCCCTTCCTTTCAACAACACTTAAATGATTCATATATCAATGTTAAGCCTTTGTTATATCAATGTTGGAAGGGTTATTTTCGATGGAAAAATATCTTTGCAATGATCCCCATAAAATCAGTCCCAATAATTTATTTGAATATGACATTGTTTACTTCCATGCATTGGAAAATGTTGTTATAGGTTACTTGAATCCTTGCAAGGGACATGATTCAACACTTCACTCTTAACTAGGTATGTTGTAATACGTTCTTGAAAATGCCTTATTTTGTCAAAATGTCTCCCAAAAGATCACCATTAAGGGCCATCTCAATCAATGAGAAACATTGCTATAGGATTGTGGGTTGTTTGTTGCAATTTCAGCCTTATAATTTCACCTATGAGATTGGGTAATGGTGCAATGGATCCACTTAATCAATCTCTTCTATCATGTACCCAAAAATAAAGCATACTTTGTGTAAGCAACATCAAGAGCTAGTGTTTAGGTGGGTTGACCTCTGTGAAATATGTAAAATTTATGGAAAGATTTTGAAACAGGCGTGTTTTTTTAGAAAGTGGATGGAATGGGAGTTTCACATGCTCAAAATGTCTTCAAATATAACTCAAATTGTCACCAAAAATGTGGATTTTCCTAATTTGAAAATGCTCAAACGGTTTTTGGTGGTCTTATCTTTGTGGCTTAATAGTGACATCAACTATTTGACTTAAAAAGGATGGTGGTTCATTTGAGCATCTCCATCATTTTGTAAAATAGTTCCCATGTTATTGATAAATATTCTTGAATGACAACATTTCCTGACAAATTTGAATGGGAAAATATTTCCATTTTTCTCTTAATTACCCTAAAGACATGTTGTGGCAACAAAAATATAGGTGCATTGATCTAGTCGTGGAATATTGTCAAAAAATTCATATTTCATGCATAAGGGTGTCAAACAATGCCTTATCATATTCCATTAATGCCACAATAAGTTTCCTTGAAAGGCTATATGCCACCACAGATTTGGTCCCTAAAGAAATTGTTCAAAGTTGAATGCACTTTGCATGTTACAGGTTTCCTAAGATATATATTTGTTGACACTCACAAATATCCTCATGTTTAAGTGTTAAAGGCTGAGAGGTACACTGATTTTAGGGTCACTATTAGTACACCCAAGGGCTTCATTCATTGCTGCTCACATACCCAAAATTTTTACTCAACAAGACATGCATGCATCCTCACCCAAAATCAGCAAACTATCTCATACAATCATGGCCAAATATAGGCGATATAAGGCTGATTTGTAGGCCTATTACATGTTAAAATTTGTCATTTAGGGCTCTTATAAAGGTCCTAATTCATTTCTCCCTTTAACCGTTATCAACACTACAAGTATGAAACAAAGGCTTTGTAAGAAAAATTGCATGTTCATCACGAGTACACAAGGATAAAACTTAGGGCTTCATCATTGGTCATGGGTGCCAAACATAAACTCTCCAGATTTGTCATATTTTCAATATAAATTATTCGATAAGGCTTCAAAACATCCCTTCCTTTCAACATCACTTCAATGCTTCAGATATCAATGTTAAGCCTTTGTTATATCAACATTGGAAGGGTGAATTTTGATGGAAAAATATCTTAGCAATGATCCGCATAAAATCAGTCCCAATCATTTATTTGAATATGACATGGTTTACTTCCATGCAATGGAAAAGGTTGCTGTAGGTTAATTGAATCCTTTCAAGAGACTTGAGTCAACTTTTCACTCTGGCCTAGGTAGGGACTTGAGTCAACACTTCACTCTGGACTAGGTTTTTTGTAATACCTTCTCGAAATGCCCTATTTTCTCAAAATTTCTCCCAAAAGATCACCATTACGGGCCATCACAATCAAAGAGAAACATTTCCATATTAATGTTGGTTTTTTGTTGAAATTTAAGCCTTATAATTCCACCTATGAGACTGGGTAATGGTGCAATGGATCCAATTAATCAATCTATTCTAACTTGAACACAATCTCTGCAACCAAACTGCTTTCTTGCTTGCATGAGTGGCTGCCATGTATTCTACCTCTGTAGTTGACAGTGCCACTACAGATTGTTTCTTACTCATCCAACTGACTGCACCTCCAAATAGGTTAAACACATACCCACTTGTAGATCTTCTCTGATCCAGATCTCCAGCCCAGTCTGCATCAACAAAGCCATGAATATCCAAAACTCTGTCCAATCCTGGTCTTCCTTGGTAGCACAAACCATAATCACTAGTGCCACGAAAATACTTGAAAACCCGCTTCACTGCTGTCCAGTGCTCCTTCCCTGGTTTTGACATAAACCTGCTCAATACTCCCACTACATGTGCAATGTTTGGTCTAGTACAGACCATTGCATACCTCAGGCTATCGACTGCACTTGAATATGGAACATGGGACATGTCCTCTTCCTCTTCTTGTGTCTTGGGACACTGTTCAACAGATAACCTCACACCTACAGGAATAAGATCCTTCACCGGTTTACTATCCTTCATATTAAACCTCTGCAATATTGTCTTGACATACTTCCTCTGGTTTAATCGGAGCTTCCTCTTTGCCCGATCTCTTTTAATTTCCATGCCCAAAATATAGTTTGCAACACCAAGATCTTTCATGTTGAATTTGGAGGACAATTGGGTATTCAAATCCTGGATAACTTCTTTGTCATTTCCGACCAACAACATATCATCCACATACAAGACGAGATAAATAACACAGTCACCAATTAATTTAAAATACACACAGTGTTCTGCTTTGCTTCTGGTGAAGCCAAGTCCCCATATAAATGTATCAAATTTCTGATACCACATCCTTGGTGACTGTTTTAACCCATATAGAGACCTCTTTAACTTACATACCAGTTCTTTCTTACCTTTCACCGCAAATCCTTCAGGTTGCTTCATGTGGATCTCCTCTTCCAGATCCCTGTGAAGAAATGCTCTCTTCACATCCATCTGTTCTACCTCAAAATCAAAAGCAACAACAACAGATAAAAGTAATCTAATAGAAGTTACCTTGGCAACAAGAGAAAAAATATCACCAAAATCAATTCTCTGCACCTGGGAATACCCTTTTACTACCAACCGAGCTTTGCATTTCTCCACTTTTCCTTCTGCATTTGTCTTCTTTTTGAATACCCATTTGCTGCCAATGGGTTTCCTTCCAGCCGGCAACTCCACCAGATCCCGAGCCTCATTTTTGTGCAAAGATGCCATTTCATCAACCATGGCCTCTTTCCAGAGTTTTCCATCTTCTGAATCCACTGCTTCCTTCACAGTTCTGGGATCATCATCAGTAACAGACAGAAAAATTTGAACAGAAAGAAAATGGACTATACCTTTCTGGCTGCCTTCTTTCTCGAACTGATCTTCTTACAGCTGGAGTTTGTGGCTCTTCATCTTCTGATTCCTCCTCTGCTGTAGAGTCCGATTCTTCCTCCTTTAGCTCAAACTCTATCTTCTTAGGTTCCTTTGGTTGGACTTCATGTTTGATAACATCTTTCACCTCTCTAAACACCACATCTCGACTGTACATAACCTTCCTTGTTACTAGGTTCCAAAGCTTATAACCCTTTAAACCATCCTTATACCCAATAAAGATGCACTTTTCAGATTTACTATCCAACTTTGTTATTTTCTCCTTTGGAACATGTACATATGCATCACATCCAAATACCGTCAGATGTGAAAGAGAGGGTTTCTTACCAGTCCATACCTCTTGTGGAGTCTTATCCTCCAACGCTGATGAAGGTGACCTGTTGACCAGGTAACATGCAGTATCCACTGCCTCCACCCAGAATTCCTGTCCTAACCTGGCACCACTGAGCATGCTTCTTGCCCTTTCCATCAACGTCTTGTTCATTCTTTCTGCAACTCCATTTTGCTGAGGTGTATATGGAGTAGTCTTCTGCCGTGCTATACCACACTTCTTGCAGAATTTTTCAAATTCCTTACTGCAAAAATCTCCACCATTATCTGTGCTCAACACCTTAATCTTCTTTTCTGTTTGATTTTCCACTAGAGCCTTAAATTCTTTAAACCTATCAAAGACTTCAGATTTTTTCTTAAGGAAATATATCAATGTATTCTTTGAGAAGTCATCTATAAATGATACATGGTACACAAACTTACCTAGTGATGGAACCTTCACAGGTCCAAACACATCACTGTGCACAAGCTCTAATATATGTTTCGCCCTCTTACCACTAGAGGGGAAACTCACCCGATTCTGCTTCCCGTATACACAATTTTCATAGAAATCAAAATCCAGAGACATATTACTCATACCTTCTACCATACCTTTACCATGAAGTATTAAAAGGCCCTTCTCTCCAATATGTCCTAGCCTTTGATGCCACAACATGGTCTTTTCTCCAGAGACCACTAGATTTTCTGCTCCACTTTCAGGAACCATGAAACTGTTGCACCCATCAACAACAATGCTACCTTGCAGTTTGTACAGAGTTCCAATCCGAACTCCCCACATCAATACCAGTGCTCCCGGAACCATCTTATAGGTATCCTTCTCGAACACTGTTTTTACACCTGCATCATCCAACTTACTAACAGAAATCAGGTTTCTGGCTAATGCAAGAATATGTAGAACACTCGAAAGTGTTCTAACCCTTCCACCTTGCAGCTTCATCTTTACTTTTCCACGACCAATGATTCTAGACTTCCTATCATCCCCCAAGAAGACATCACCACCATCATATTTCTCATACTCACAGAACCACTCTCCATGGGGAGTGAAGTGAAAGGATGCACCTGAGTCAATCAACCATGCCTCATGATCTACATGTGTACTTGAAGAAGCCAAGTACACATCCCCACCTTCATCTAAGGTGGTTTTCGCCTCTGCAGAAGGAGCCTCATCAAATCCCTTTCCTTTGTCAGGAGATTTAGATTTACAGTTCCTTTTGAAGTGGCCTTCCTTTCCACATTTCCAGCACACCACCTTTACAGGTTTTCCTGGAGATTTAGATCTCCCACTCGATGACTTATTTTTGTTTCTATTCTGGGACCGTCCTCGTACAAACAAGGCATCACCATTTTGGCTCTCCATATTTTTCCGTCTCATCTCCTCCATTAGCAAGGCTAAGACTATTTCGTCAAACTGCATGGCAGTTTCATTGCTACCTATTGCAATAACCGGACTATCCCACGAATATGGTAGAGAACACAACAAACTGATGCACTTATCTTCATCTGAAATTTTAATATCAACAGATGCTAACTGACTTACCACAATATTAAATGCATTCAGATGCTCTGTCACTGAGTCTCCATCTTTCATCCTCAGGTTATACAACTTTTTCGACAGGAACAGTTTATTCACCAAAGACTTAGATTGGTACAAAGTCCCTAACTTGTCCCACAATGCCTTTGTTGTAGCTTCTCCTGATACATTCAACAATACTGAATCTGAGACGCACAATCGTATTGTGCTCTTTGCATTTTGATCCAACTTCTTCCATTCTTCATCGGACACTCCCGTTGGTTTAGTACCCGGATCTACCGTGATCCACTAATCTTTATCCACCAAAAGATCCTCCATCTTGAGTTTCCACATCTCAAAACTCCAGCCATTAAATTTCTCGATCTCTATATTTCCACTGCTCGCCATCTTCTTTTACCACGAGAATCAATCTCGCAGATCTCCCACTGAACAGGGTCTACCACAGGCCTGAGCGAAACCCCTCAACAACAAAGGCGTCCCCTTGAAGCCAAATCTGCTCTGATACCAAATGTAGGTTTTAACCCTGTACAGAAATCATCTGCATACAAATTCTAAAACACATAAAGTAAAAAATGTGAGAGCATAACACATAAAACACATATACATAGATATTTTCTCTTGGATCCCAAAACCAGGACTACCAACTTTATTTTTCATTATGTTCCTTTCAATGTTACAATACATATTTATACATGTCGAAGCATCCAATACGATGGACCGAAAACCATCGCGTCCAAAAAACATGTGCGAAAATCATGCACAAAACCATAGGTGTGTCCGCTCAACCTAACATAGGGTCCAAAACCAAAATTTTCTGGGGCACTGCCCTGGACCCCATAAAGTGGGGTTACGGGTGCCCCTCAAACACCCTGTTAACTACATGGAAAGAATATAACACAACCCAACATCATGTACCCAAAAAAAATCATACTAATTGTGTAAACAACTCCAAGAGCTAGCGTTCATGTGGGTTGACCTCTATGATATATGTAAAATTTATGGAAAGATTTTGAAACAAGGCATGTTGGGTTAGAAAGTAGATGGAATGGGAGTTTCACATGCTCCAAATGTCTTCAAATTTAACTCAAATTGTCACCAACAATGTGGATTTTGCTAATCTAAAAATGCTCAAACTGTTTTTGAGGGTCTTATATTTGTGGCTTAATAGTGACACCAACTATTTGACTTAAAAATGATGGTGGTGCATTTGAGTATCTTCTTAATTTTTTAAAATAACTCCCATGTTATTTATAAATCTTCTTGAACGAAAACATTGTATGACAAATTTGAATGGGTAAATATTTCCAATTTTTTCTTAATTTCCCTAAAGACATGTTGTGGCAATAAAAACATAGTTACTTTGATTTGATCATGGAATATTGTCAACGCATTCATATTTCATGTATAAGGGTGTCAAACAATGCCTTATCATATTCCACTAGTTCCGCAATAAGTTTCCTTTAAAGGCTATATACCACCACATAGTTGGTCCCTTAATAAATTGCTAAAAGTTGAATGCACTCTACATGTTACATGTTTCCTAAGATAGCTATTTGTTGACACTCATAAATATCCTCATGTTTAAGTGTTAAAGGTTGAGAGGTATGCTAAATTTATGGCCACTATTTGTACACCCAAGGGCTTCACTCATTGCTGCTCACATACCCAAAATTTTTACTCAACATGACATGCATTCATCCTCACCCAAAGTCAACAAACTATCTCATACAATCATGGCCAAATATAGGTGATATAAGGCTGATTTATAGGCCTATTGTATGTTTATTTTTTTCATTTAGGGCTCTTATAATGGGCATAATTCATTTCTCCCTTTAACCCTTATTAACACTGCAAGTATGACACAAAGGCTCTGCAAGAAAAATTGTGTGTTCATCACGAGTATGCAAGGATAAAACTTAGGGCTTCATAATTTTTCATGGTTCTAAACATTAAAACTCTAGATTTGCCATATTTTCAATATATATTATTGGCTAGGGATTCCAAATACCCCTTCCTTTCAACAATACTTCAATGCTTCAGATATCAATGTTAAGCCTTTGTTATATCAACGTTGGAAGGGTGAATTTCGATGGAAAACTATCTTTGCAATAATCCACATAAAATCTGTCCCAATCATTTATTTGAATATGACATGGTTTACTTCCATGCATTGGAAAAGTTTGTTGTAGGTTACTTGAATCCTTGCAATGGAATTGAGTCAACACTTCACTCTGGACTAGGTCTGTTGTAATGCCTTCTTGAAATGCCTTATTTCCTCAAAATTGCTCCCAAAATATCACCTTTAAGGGCCATCACAATCAATGAGAAACACTTCTATAGGTGTTGAGAATTCAATAGGGCAGTTAGTATGTTAATTATCTTAACTTGATAATTTCTTGTGTTATCTTTTTCCTTATTAGATTTTTTTTCCTTATTATTACAGTGTGAGATACATAAAAAAGCTACCAAAACAATAAGAACAATGACACACTATATAGGTTGCAAGCTAGAGCCACAACCCTTCATTTTGAGGGGGAAACCCTTAAATCTCTTCTCTCCTTATATATTATTCAATTGAAAAATACTATGATCTAGTGACTAAGACAAATACCCTCCAAGATCAATATCAACTCGGCCTCCTGCTACAATGACTTCGACCTCCCACTGTAGATCCGAAATTCTATCTCATGACAACCGCTCCTCCTCCTAGAGACTTCGATCTCCCTCGAATAACCTTCTCTTTCCTTCGCTTTCCTTCCCTTGAGACTTAGGGCTAATGAGATGCCCTAAGTGACCTTCGCCTTCCTTTCCATCTCTCTTTCCTTCAATATCGAATTAGAGATAGACCCACCACAGAAACCCTAACTTTGACTTTCACAAGAGAGATAGAACTAGCCGAAGCACATTGACTTCTTCGAATTCCTCTTCTTCATACCCTCTTCTTTGAATTATTCTCTTCCTCTTATTCACATAGAATGAGATGAGTGAGTGTGTATAATGGAGAATGATTTCCTCTCTATATATAGGCTCTTCCAAAGGTAGACATGGCTCTTCATGTAGGCCGACTTGACTTCTCCTTAGGCCAACATGATCTTGGAGGTATTTAGACACTTTAAAGAAAAAATACTTTTTTATTTACAATATAAAATGTTCCCATAGGTTTTTCAATATATGAGAATTATTCTTTAACATAAGACAAACCCTAAAATCACTCAATGGGTGCTTGACCTATTGTTGGCTTGGTGGGGCCTGACCCAGGTTCAGAAGTGATTTAGCCAAATAAATCCTGAAACTACAACCCTTTCGGCAACAGTCCGCGGTGCGCGGACTGAGGTCTCACCCGAGGTAGTATGGGAGGGTGCTGGAACCAGGTTTTTGCACCCTAGGGATGTCTTGATGAAGTTAGGAAGTTCGCGAATCAAATTCGCATGCTTGCACTGCTCCACGCAGCTGTCTGTCCTTCGCAACTTGTGCAATTGCTTCTGCACAGCTCCGTAAAGAGCGCGAAGAGGTGCTATCTAGATCCTTTATCCTTACTGTGTTATTACTATAGATCTTGACTTAATTATGTTTACCCAATATTCTCATTAACCATTCAACACTCATAACAAGTGCGTGCAATCATAAAACTATAAAGAGATGCATAAATACAATAGAAGCATAAACACACATTATTCCAGAATCAACTTATCTTTTATTAATCCTCTATTCAAGTACAATCCCAACTCTGCTTTGCACACTCAGCTGCAGGGGTCTGTGCACACAACTGCGGACTCTATCAGGCCTCTGCGCACATAGCTGCAGAGCCTCTTCCTACTACTACAACCCAAGACCTGGAATTATAGACTCAGAGCGAATTTCTCATCCCCAAAAACACATCTCTAAAAACTAAGACTGCCTTTACACTTAGATCCTCGCTCTATTTATACAATCCCATGGTCCGTGGACCATGGGTAGGCTGACAGATTTTACATTAAATTATATTATTTTAGGGTGGACAACCCTAGAATCTTGTGCTTCACATTTCGTGGGGTCTTTACATTGCACTTGACCAGAATTCAGGCTTCAAGCCCCAAAAAACCCACCATGGGGGGATCCGCTGCCCAATAGGACCCCAACATAATCATCATGACTCGTCCTCGAGTCACTCTACTGGCATGACGATCTTCGCGCAAAGTCCATCCAGCTGTTCCTGTGCTGTGCGAAGATCCTAGCGCACTGCTTTGCCGTCTACTGGATTCGTTCTGCTCGCTCAACCGAATGCTCATTGTCAAGGTCACATCAATGTCTCAGATCACGCATTGCTTTCGTTTGCGCGAGTTTTCCTTCGATTTCAGCCGTGATGAGGAGGGCCTCATCAATCCAAGGCTGGACGCGTGCTTTAAGTACTGCCTCTTTTTGGAGAACTACGTCCACTTGCTCCTTCAATGCCTTTGCCTGGTGCAACCTCGTGAGCCGCTGAGTTAGGACCACTGTCTGCGCTGTCCTACGCATGCTATCATATTTCATTTGAAGCTCCCGCACCTATGTTTCCAACCGCTGTATGGTGGGCTCCTCCTGTAAGGTTGTGAGGACCCTGAAGGATTCTTCCAACAACGTGGTGTAGCTTTGCACTGCTTGTTCAGTTTCTTCCAATCCTTTTTGGATATCGCCAGCGCGCTGATATCGAACTTCTGGGGGTGTGGAGGGCTGCACCTTTAACCGTAGTTCAACAATTTGCACGTTGAATTCAAGCTGGATCCTCGTAGCTTCCTCCTTTGCCTCACGAAATCCACTGGCCAATTTGTGGATCCGCATTCCTACTGGCAGATCTGTCGCAATTTCTAATTCTGGGACACGATGGCATGCTTCCTCTATGATCTGCTCCAAATGCTGGTTCTGAGCCACTACTTCATCATGTTGTAGGCTAAGCTATTCGATGTTGATTCATTGTTCACTTAGCATTTGCACTGCGCGTCCGTCCTTAGCGCGGAGTTCTGTCATCGCTCCATCCTATAGCTGGTATAAAATATCCCACGAAAGGGAAGCCAAGTTTAGGCCGAGTCCCTTGATCCGTCCTACCACGACTCTATCCTCCATGCTGTTTGCTGTCAGTGCTCCTTCTGGCAATGTGACAGTGTTGGCCATTTTGGCTCGCAACAACTGCTTTGTTGCCGATGCTCTCGTGGCACCGTAGACGGCTACGGTTCCTTCTTGTGGGAGTTTCACCTGAAGTCCCTGTAGTTGTTCCCTGAGTGCCCCTAACACATTCTATAGCTCTGCCATTGATTCTTGGAGTGCCTCTCTAGTGACCTCGCGAACTGTGTCGCCGATGTCACATAGATCACCCTCTATTAGTGTAATAGGATCCCCATCCAATTTGGAAGCCTTGGTCTTCTTCCGTAGCCCTGTTCGCTCTATCCTGCGTGGCCATTTCAATTGTGTAAAGGTGGTGCTTAGGTCTGCACCTTCTGCCGTATCGTCTGTCCCATGTCCTATGGTCAAGTCCGGTCCTCTTTCCTCCTGTGTCGTGGTGGCCCTAGCTGTTGCTGTTGTTCCGGTAGCCTTGCTCTGTTCTGGGGCAGCCTTTGCTGCCTCGCGGGAAGCCCTTACCTCGTCAGCTAACTGCTCGTTCCACTTTTGTTGTGCCAATAGCTTCGCGACATCCTTCTGTCGTGGTATCACTACCTCATCACGCGCTGCCAGGTCCAGGGCGCACCATTCGGGTGGCCATGAGTTGAGCACCGCGAAAACAACGTCATCAATTGCGATGAATGAGAGATTGGTCCAGTTATGCTCTGGATCCTTCCGCGCCTTGATATACACATTGTGCATATCTGCCTTAAAGTCTGAATAGATTCACAGATTGTCCCATATCGTGGGGGATAGGCGCAACCGTTTGTGGATCCACATCTGTATGCTTGCCTCCATGAGTATCTAGAAGATCTTGATCTCACGGATGCGCGTGGCGTGCCTTGTTGCCCAGAGAGATATGTATTTCGCTACCTCTGGCAAATCCTGGTCAAGGGGAGGAAACTGACAGTCCTCCGACAATTCCCCTGCAACCAACAAGATGTATAAGAGCAACCACGCATAGTGGAAGGCCTTACCCTACTCCTGATCCTCCTTTCAGTTCGTCAGGAACTCCTCATAGAGAAACTGTGCCTAGTTGAACTATACCCCCTCGGTGCATTGTTCGGCCAGTGTGATCACTGTTGCTGGTACCTCGTTGCCGCGACATTTTCTCATCACTTTTCTTGCCAGCAGCTGAGTGGTTATGCACACCCCTTTGTCTTGAATGTTAGTAATCACGTGGCTTCTATGCTTCTTCTCTAACTTGTTTTTCTTCTTCATGGCTTCTGCAAGCGCCAAGTCTCCACTTTGGCCAGCGCTTTCCACGGGGTCCCTTCCCGTACAGGGAAGGTTTGAAATCCTATGAATCAGCTCCGCCGTGATGGGAATCGACTTCTCCAGCCACAAGTACCCCTCATGCATTAGGAAGAGCAGTTGCCTGATGACAAATATCATGATTAGTTCCCGGTGAAAATGCGGAATCCATAGTAGGTGGAGTACCCGGCCTCCTCCACCCCACGCAACCATTTCCGTGGCTCCAGCGCTGTAACTACCCCCTCCTTGCTTTGTTTCATAAGTTGGATAATCTCTAAATGTGGGAACTTTTCGCTGTTTGCGAGGTCCCAATCTTCAAATTTTATCGTGCGTACATGACCCAGGGTTGAACCCTCAAATAAAATTCCATCTTGGAGAAGTGGGGTTTCGAGTGCGTTCTTAACAATATCCACGTCTTTGGGCACTTTTTCTTTCCCTTTCCGTGGGGGGACATATTTGGGCAGTTTTGCTATAGTGCGCATTGGATGAATGTCTTCCTCCACTTCTTCATCTGGTTCAATCTCTTCTTCAAAGGTGTGAAGATCCTCCTCCTCATCATATGTCTCAATATTAACCGTCTTGCCCTTATCTTCCATAGTCAATTTACCAAAACTACGGATTTTGCGGGGACATATGAACCAATTCTGCTGCCTGTGGATCCTTTTTGGGCCTCGGCATCCTGGGCGATTTAGGGATTTCCGGTGCATCCTTTACCCACGGTGTAGAGCTCTACACAACTCCCTTGGTTGTTGACATCATTCTGATCAGGGAATCCTGTGTCTCCTTTGGCAATGTTTCAAACCATGGACTTGCTCTCATAGCCTCCATTTTTTAGGTCCATACCCAATTGATAGCGCAACAACTGAGTTCTCAAAAAACCAATGGTTGTTTGGTGGAAATCCACCTGTGATTTATAGTCCCTTTTGAATTCAAATGAGACCATTCCCCCCTTATTTGGCTCATTAATGCGAGATTAGCGGTAGTTAGCCTCAAATCTAGTTCTGACTTCGTGTCTTAATTTCCTGCCACCTGCTCCTCGTTGCCTTAAATTGGCCACATTATCATGAATAATGAATTCAATGGTCACTTCCCAACCTACCCATGCGGCAGCGCAGCCCTTTGTGCATGGATGTGACCCGTGTGTCATGCTGATCCTGCGCGCAACCTCCTTGTCGTGCAGCGCCCATACAGACTCTGTCATAGTCCCGCACTCCCTTTCAACTACTTGGAACACTGAGACTGTGCTTCCTACGGATAGTCAGGTGGTCGTACCACCAGTGTGAGGCTTCAAGTCACCTTCCATCCCAATCCACAGGCCTTCCTTAGCTACCCTCGTGCAGGTCAGCACTTCACGTTCTTCCTTAGACGGTGCGCTCCCCTAGTTACTTTGTCTAATAAGGTATGGTCACAGGCATGGTAGGAAAGCCAAAAATTCTCAGCGACAATCTTCTAATGTGAGGGTATCGCTGCCCGTATCTTGTCCTGTCCTTCTGTCGACGCGACATGTTTGCGCGATTTTGGTTTTCAGTTTTCTGCTTTCTGCGTCCATTAACATGCTTTTCCGCTTCATTCGTACCCATTCTTCTTCGAGCTCGCGAAGCTCAAGGTCCCCTCACTGAAGGGCTTCTTGAATCTGCCTATGTTCGTCCTCGCACGACTGCATAATCCCTTCGTTTTGGTCCTCGCGTGCTGTCCCAACTGTGGGAGCTGTTTTAGGGGGATTATTCTATGCTCTTATGGTTTCATCTCTTCTTGTCAGTGTTGGGATCATTTTCGTGCTCCGGTTTTTGCTTATGGACCTGTAGGCCCATCGAACCAGTGGTACATGTAGGTTCCATTCAGTTCGTCTTTCTTGGTAAACTCTGTTCATGATTCTGCATATCTTTTTGAATGCTTTGACGTGGGATATTTGTGGTGCGTGTTACTTTTCCTGCTACCGCGTCTGGTTCTGATTTTCAATCCTTAGTTTGGGATATGCTTACACAACACACTTCTGCACCCATCAATACAGGTGGGTGCACAAGCTGTTTCTTCCTTGCTTCCCAGCTCTTGTTTGATGCTGGGGACTTCCAAACCATAAGCACATCCATATTCTACATTCGCGCCAGTTTCCAATGGTATTCTGATGTGTAATCCACCATCATGCGGGTGTTGCACGCAGTGCCCATTCCATTGCATTGTACTGCGGCTGTTCTAATACTGCGCTTTCAGATTTGTCCAAGAATTCATCCACCGCTGTTACCCCATCATATGTTGGCAGTTCCCTTGCTTCTTTCGTCATGCACCATAGTGATCTAATCATCATGTTGCAATTCAACATTGTCACCTCGTGCAATCGACTCTTCCAGTGTTCTACTTCTTCATTTGAATCCGAAGTACAAGAACTGTTGCGCTCCCATGAGATTCTCCCATCTACAGTCAGGTTCACCTGATCCTGGCATTGCATTGTTATCTGGTAAATACAATCTAGCTCATCGTCGCTTTCATCGTTGTGCACTTGTTCATTGTAGCACATTCCCTCGGCTGGGTCTAGCGGAACCACTACGCGTAGGGAATTTTTCTCGAATATAATCTTCCGCTTCTTTAGGTTGATGACTCCATTCATATCAGTGGCCCAGTCTATTACTAGTAATGCGGGATAAGGATTGCTGTCATCAACAATCTCTATTACTTCAAAGTCCATCTGCGTGCTTGCGCCTTCGATATCAACTATTACCCCTTGCAACCTCTCCATGGGCAAAATCTTCTGTTGGTTCACCAATCGTAATTGAACAGGGGACTACTGTAACATGGGCTTGCCCATATGTTCCCATGTTAGCTTTGGTAATACATTCGCGTCTGAACCCAGGTCTAGGATTACCTGATCCATTTCATATTCGCCAATCTGCGCCGTCAATCTCATTTCCCTCCTGGTGCGTAATGCATGATTTCCTAGTTTCTAGACCACGCGTGGTTCGCCTGACCCCGCGCACCTAGTGATCAACTCCTAGAGTCCCTTAACTGCCTTATTGTCGCACATCAGTTTCATGCATGTCTCTAAAAAGGTAGTAAGCATAGAATGATCCATTCCTGGCTCTGGTTGATCCTTACTACCTGAAGTAGAGGCCTCCGCGAAGCTCTTCTTAGCTTCCATGAACATCTCCTTTGTGCATTTTAAGTCAAACTCAGGTTCCCTTATAGGAGCCTTGCGAACCCATGTATCCTCCTTGGGCTGCTTCCGCTTATCTTCCCCTATGGTCACACTGCTTCCGAGCACCATGTTCACATTTGGGTCTTCTTCGCGCGGTTCAGATCTCATCATTTGGATAGTTTAAGTCAGAGTAGGCTGGAGTACCCATTTCATGATCAACCTGAGCACAATATGAACAGGATACTCTCGTTGGGTTGGTACAATTGCAAGCGTAGTGCCATGGTCCTCCACAATTATAACAAATTAACTGTCCACGACCCCTTCCTGGTCCCATTCCTCCTCGTCCTCGACCTCGCCCCTGAAATCCAGCATGCGCCATCCATGTGGCTGGGTTGAGGCCTTTCTTTTCTATCTGCATTCTATAGACTGGGGTCCAATCCATCATTAACTCGTAGTTGTGACACATATGCTTGTCGTGGCCTATTGACCTACAAAAATTACAAAATAGCTGCTGGGGTGTCTGGGTATACTTCTATAACAAATGACAGTTATTCGTCGTGTGTTTTCCTCCTATCTGACAGATCGTGCACCATAGCACAGTTGTCGCACTCGGCCCTGCCTATGCCTCTGGTCTCAACAACATTGGCCACCCTCCTTCCAGGGAGTTCGTGAATATCGGACAATGATCCTATTCGTGGCCCTGGCTTTTGCATTTTATGCACCACATTTCCTCACGTGCCTCCAGCCGCGGTGCCCTATCCTTCTTCAAGCTCTACAGTTCCAGGTAGAGATTATGTAGTTGTGCGTAGATTTGTTGAACTCCTAGCCCCAGATCCTGTATTGGTGTCACATGAAACCTCATCGCCATTTACAACGCTTCGGCCTAGGTTGAAAGCTTTTGCTATGACAACACCATCCTTAGGTGTAGCGTCAAAGATGCCACAACCATGCGCGGTGCTGTGCATTTGTTAGTGTCATATTAGCCTCGCGGATTGTACTCTTCAGCCACTAATCTTGATCCCAGGGGGTCTCACCTGGAAGAATCACGATCTCTTTAAATCCAATGATTGACTGTGTCTTTGACTTCGGCTGGCTAAATTCTCTGTTCAGCGGATTTTGGATCTCTGCTATTCCTGCATTTTGGTGATCATTAGAGTGCTTGATATACCATGTCAATGCACGATCCTACAGTGCGCTCACTAATGTAGCCTTCTTAATGTTTTCATCCGGATCCCTTGTGCTTCCCATACTCCTCTTACCATGAACCAGAACTGATCTGGATCCTCATTCCCTACTCCTCTGAATACGGGTAGCTTGATCGTGCTCGCCATGCTGAACTGTGGGTTTGGTGGAGCTGGGGTGGGTGAAGATGGAGGTGAAGGAGGTGAAGTGGGTGGTGGTGTAGGTGGAGGTGTAACTGCGGAATGCATTGCCTTATCAAACTGACTGCACTTCTCGGAGAGACCCGAGCGAGCTCTTCCTTGCTCTCTCGTGGAGGTGAAATCAAGGGATTGTTTCCTAATTACCCACTACCTCTGTAGATATTTCCGCTCTGCGTCGTTCCAAACATTAATGTATTCGTATAACCTGCTTTTCACATAACAACATCTTAATCTAGATATTCAAAGATTTAATGTACCTACCTTGCAGTCCCTTGAGAAAATGCCTTTCTGCTTCGCTGTAGCTCACGGTCGTGTCTATCACAAATTCAGTGATAAACCCCCTATTATCTGGTCAAGCCACTGATCCATAGCTTGCACGATCTTATATTCTGATGTATTTAGTTTGCGCACTAAATTCCAGAGTCCACACTATTGGTTGGTCGAGCTTATACCTTCCCTGGCTATCTGCTAACCTCACGATCCACTCATACAGATCAGAAGGGAAGGACGCGAAGAAGATCTCATGGATTTCCGTATATACGTAGCGATCCAGCCACCTTTTCTCAGATATCTTTGGAGTTCTGTTTTCTTGGGTCATGAACTCGTGAAGCTTCTTGTCCAACCACTCTTCAATTTCCTTCTTTGTTGGGTTCCAATGGCACAACATCAAACATCCCTTAGGCAGATCCCAGTCCCGACAACGGAACCATTTTTTGTCTTGATGGGGCTTGACCTAGGTTCAGAAGTGATTTAGCCAAACAAATCCCGAAACTACCGGCCCTTTGGGCAACAGTCCACGGTGCGTGGGCTGAGGTCTCACTTGAGGTAGTATGGGAGGGTGCTGAAACTAGGTTTCCACACCCTAGGGATGTCTTGATGAAGTATAGGAAGTTCACAAACCAAATCCGTGTGCTTGCGCTACTCCGCGTAGCTGCCTGTCCTTCACAACTTTTGCAATTGATTCCGAGCAGCTTTGTAAAGAGTGCGAAGAGGTGCTATCTAGATCTTTTATCCTTACTGTGATATTACTATAGATCTTGACTTAATTATGTGTATCCAATATTCTCATTAACCATTCAACACTCATGACAAGTGCGTGCAATCATAAAACTGTAAAGAGATGCATAAATACAACAGAAGCATAAACACATAGTATTCCAGAATCAACTTATATTTTATTAATCCTCTGTTTAAGTACAATCCCAACTCTACCCTGCGCACTCAACAACAAGGGTCTGCGCACATAGCTGCGGACTCTATCAGGCCTCTGCACACATAGCTGCAGAGCCTATTCCTACTACTACAACCCAAGGCTTGGACTTACAGACTCGGAGCGAATTTCTCATCCCCAAAAACACATCTCTAAAAACTAAGACTGCCTTTACACTTAGAGCTTCACTCTATTTTTACAATCCCATGGTCCGTGGACCATGGGTAGGTTGACACACTTTACATTAAATTATATTATTTTAGGACGGAAAAACCTAGAATCTCGCGCTCCGCATTTCACGGGGTCTTTACATTGCACTTGACCAAAATTCGGGCTTCAAGCCCCAAAAACCTGCTATGGGGGGATTCGTTGCCCAACACCTATAAAATAAAAGAACTTGAGAATGAAACCCATGCTCTAATAATAATTTATTTTCATTTTGTTATTTACAAGAATACATTTCATAATTACGATGACCGAACCTAGTTACACATTCTTCAACACTCCCTCTTAACTAGGGAGGTATTCATAAGAGGTACATGGTCATTCTCAATATGAAGAGATCTCATAAAAAGAGTCGGATTAGTAACCCATATGTCTAGCATCATATCAACCAACATTGTTATATAGCAAGGCCTTGGCTAACAACTCTATCCACATGATCATAACACAGTTATGGTGAGACCAATGATTCATATACACCATAATCATTGTCTCACAAGGTACATACTCCACCCGAGTGTTCACAGAGTATGACCTTCCTTTGGACTATTCTTATCTTGTATAGCTAGTCCTCAAAGATTATCGGTCCACGACTACTCTTGTCTTGAATTCCCTACCACATTCTCAAATAGTATCGAATGCTAGATGGTCACCCAATCCTCCTTTCTTTCTTCCCAAGTGAAGACAAGAATGTAGTGTCTATCTCTCCCTCTCAATTAGGGAGGATACATCGACCAAACCAATATTGTCCCTTAAATATACAAGATTCTTGTTTGGAAGTGACTTTGTCAATATATCAACTACCTACTCATCAGTGGAGATGTATTGTAGCTTCAACACACCATTTTGTACTACATCTCAGATATAGTGATACATTTTGTTTATATGCTTTGTCTTTCCATGAAACATTGGATCTTTAGAAAAACATATACAACTAATGTTATCACAACTTATCACTGTAGGGTTCATTGGTCCTTCAAACAGATTAGATAGCAGTTTCCTCAACCATACTAATTCTCTTCTTACTTCACAGGTTGCAACATATTCAACTTCAACACTACTCAAAGCAACCGAGTCTTGCTTTTTTATCATCCATGAGATCATGGAGGATCCCAAACTAAAGCATCCTCCCGTAATGCTCCTTCCATCTTTCTCACTACCTCCCCAATCAGAATCTGTATATCCAAGTAATTGGACATCATTCCTTCTATCATGTTTTAGACAATAGTGGATGGTTCCTTGTAGATATCTCAGAATATGTTTGGATGCTATCCAATGATCATGCTTCAGTTCCACTTGGAATTGACTGAGAACATTTACTGCAAAGCATATATCTAGACGCGTATTCACCAAGTACATTAATGATCCAATGAGTTGCTTATACTTGGAAGGATCCATAGGGATAGATTCAGAAATCCTTAGTCTTTTCAAGTTTGTGATCATCAGAGTAGTCATAGGTTTGCAGTCCATCATGTCAAACCTTTTTAGTAACTCGATCATGTACTTTCCTTGACCCAAATAAAGTTCATTAGGTCCTTTCAAGACTTCTAGTACCAAATAAAAATACATCAACCCAAGATCCTTCATGTCAAATTCTGTTTCTAGTTGCTTCATACATTCTTCAATCCAACCTTCTACACTTGTCAAGAGAAGATCATCTACATATAGAAGAATTATTACCAGTTCACTATCTACAACCATAATGTAAAGGTTGGAGTCAACATGTTTATTTGTAAAGCCTATCCTTTGAAGGTATGCATCCATTCTAGCATACCATGCCCTTGGTGCTTGTTTGAGGCCATATAGTGCTTTCTTAAGTTTGCAAACATATGCCTTTCTATCTTTGACTTCGAATCCCAAGGGTTTCTCTATGTAGACTTCTTCCTTTATTGTGCCATTCAGAAACACAGTCTTGACATCCATTTGGTGGATGTTCCATCCCATCGATGATGCTAGAGAAACTAATGATCGAATCATAGTATATCTTGCTATTGGAGAAAATTTTTCTTCATAATCGGTGCCTTAAAGATGAGAGAAGCCTCTAGCCACAGATCGTGCTTTATACTTATCTATACTTCCATCAACTGCATGTTTGATCTTATAGATCCATTCAAAAGTAACCAAATATTTGTCTTCGGGCCTAGGTATGATCTCCCAAACTCCATTCCATTATAGATTGATACTCTTCGTTCATGGGACCTTTCCATTATCGATTATTTATAGTCTCTTCAAAGGAGGATGGTTTTGATTAGTATTAGTTTTGTCATGTATGCAGCATATATAGAATATCTCTCGGGTTTCTTCCTTTCTCAAAATGAGTCTATTGCTGCTCCATTACCTTCTGCATCAAGGTGTAGATTTCAACCAATTAGGCCTTTTACTTGTTTCAGGGATGACCACAGGTTTAACAAAGTTCACAGGGACCTTCCTCTTCATGGTGTGATTCTTATTTCCCTTGGTCAACTTCCTCCTCAAATATCAGAAGTTATTCATCATCAAAGTCTATGGAAATTTCCTTTGATTTCTTGAATGTTATTCTCTCATAGATATGACATCATGACTTACTTCTATGCGATGTCAATCTCTCATGTAGATCCTATAATATTTTGATGAGTTTCTATACCCAAAAAATGTTCCCTTCATGCCAGAAGGATCCAACTTCTTTCTTTTGTCCTTCGGTATATGGATATATATAGGACACCCAAAGATCCGGGGATGATCTATAGATGGCTTCTTTCCAGTGAACACTTCTTCCAGTTTTTTCTTGTCTAGAGCTATGTGCGGACTTCAATTCTGAATGTAGACAATTGTCTTCATGGCTTCTCCCCACAAAAACTTAGGTAGATCCTGATCGTGTAACATTGATTTTACACTTTCTTTAATGGATCTATTCTTTCTTTCTGCAACTCCATTTTGTTTGCGATTATATGGGACTATCATCTCCCTCTTAATCCTATATTCCTTATAGAATTCTATAATCTCTTTGGATGTATATTCTCCTCCATTATCAGATCTTAGTATCTTTATTCTTCTTTCTGTAAGGTTCTCTACTTCAACTTTGAATTCTTAAAATTTTGTAAATACTTCATCCTTGGTTTTCATTAAGTAAACCCATGTTTTTCTTGAATGATCATCTATAAATGTGACATAATATAGATGAACTCCAAGTGATTTAGGAGTCATAGGGTCACATACATCAGAGTGAATGAGATCCAAGATTTATTTTGACCATGAAGTACTACTTCCAAATGGTCTCTTGGTATTCTTACCCAATGCAAATCCATTACAGACACCTTCATGATCCTCCTTCAGATTCAGAATTCCATCTACTATGGGAATTTGTTTTCAAAGGATTTTGAAATGTAGATGACTAAATCTTCGATTCCAAAGTTCACATGGGCTAATTTCAAGGTGAACTAGGGCTTGGTTCATAAGATACATCTGTCTGTAGAGTCTTCCTTCTCGAATTCGTATAACTTTGGCTTGATCTATACTTGAGTATTTTCCCCAAACAAAGACCTTTCCATCAATGAAGGCTATTCTATCACCCCTATCTTCCATAATTGAAATAGAAAGTAAATTCTTGTGCAAACCTGGAACAAAGAGAATGTTGTTGAGGTGGATTTTGCTTCAGTCTTACAACTTTATGGAGTTTGATCCAATACCTTTCATGGGATAGCTCTTGTTTTCTCCAAGTTCCACTGAATAAGTGGACTTTCCTTTTGATAAGGTCTTTAATCTATTGGAATGGCCAGTCATGTGCCTTGATGCACCATTTTAAATTACCCAAATGTCTTCATCTTGAAATGTGCTAGAGAGAGCCGATAAGAGACCTTCATTCCTTTCTTTGATTGATATATTCTTTGTAGAGAATAAGAAATTCCATGCTTCCTTAATACCTTTCTTGAGATGGATTGCAATCTTCTTTATGAAATTATTTACTATAGAGGATGAATTCATGATGCCCTTAGATAACCTTAGCTCTAATACCATGTTGAGAATTCAATAAGGTAGATAGTATGTTAATTATCTTAACTCAATAACTTTTTGTGTTACCTTTTTCCTTGTTAGCTTTGTTCCTTATTATTACAATGTGAGATAAATAAAAAATCTACCAAAACAATAAGAACAATGACATAACATATAGGCTACAAGTTAGGGCCAAAACCCCTCCTCTTGAGGGGAAAACCCTTAAATATATTCTCTTCTTATAGATTCTTCAATTGATGAATACCATGACCTAGTGACTCAGACAAATACCCTCCAAGATCAAGATCAAATCAGGCTCCTACTGCAATGACTTCGACCTCCCATTGTAGATACGAAATTCTATCTCACGACAATCACTCCTCCTCCTCCTAGAGACTTCAATTTCCATTGAATAACCTTCTCTTCCCTTCGCTTGCCTTCCTTCAGACTTAGGTCTAATGGATTTCCCTAAGTGACATTTTCTTGCCTTTCCTCCTCTCTTTCCTTCAAGATCGAACTAGATATAGATCCAAGCAAAAACCCTAACTTCGACTTTCACAAGAGAGATAGAACTAGCCCAAGCACATTGACTTCTTTGAATTACTTTTCTTCATACCCTCTTCTTTGAATTATTCTCTTCCTCTTCTTTGAATATAGTGAGATGAGTGAGTGTATATAATGGAGAATGAGTTCCTCTCTCTATATAGGCTTTTCCAAGGGTAGACGTGGTTCTTCATGTAGGCTGACTTGACTGCTCCTTAGGCCAACTTGATCTTGGAGGTATTTCGACAGTTTAAAGACAAAATAAATTTTTCTTTACAAGATACAATGTGCCCATAGGGTCTTCAATATATGAAAATGAATCTTTAACTTAGGACAAACCCTAGAAGCACTCAATGGTTTCTTGACCTATAAAATAAAAGAACTTGAGAATGAAACCCATGCTCCAATAATAATTCCTTTACATTTTATTATTTACAAGAATACATTTCATACTTATGAAGATCGAACCTAGTTACACATTCTTCAACAATAGGACTGTGGGTTGTTTATTTCAATTTCATCCTTAGAATGCCACCTATGAGACTGGGTAATGGTGCAATGGATCCACTTAATAAATCTCTTCTATCATGTACCCAAAAAGAAATCATACTCTGTGTAAACAACTTCAAGAGATAGTGTTCAGGTGGGTTTACCTCTATGAAATATGTAAAATTTATGGAAATATTTTGAAACAAGGCATGTTTGTTTAGAAAGTGGATGGAATGGGAGTTTCACATGCTTCAAATTTAACTCAAATTGTCACCAACAATGTGGATTTTTCTAATCTGAAAATGTTCAAACTATTTTTTGGGGTCTTATCTTTGTGGCTTAATAGTGACACCAACTATTTGACTTAAAAAGGACGGTGGTGCATTTGAGTATCTTCTTCATTTTGTAAAATAGTTTCCATGTTATTGAGAAATCTTCTTGAATGAAAACATTGTCTGACAATTTTGAATGGGAAAATATTTTCATTTTTTTCTTAATTTCCCTAAAGACATGTTGTGGCAATAAAAACATAGGCACTTTTATCTGGTCATGGAATATTATCAAAACATTCATATTTCATGCATAAGGGTGTCAAAAAATGCCTTATCATATTCCACTAATGCTGTAATAAGTTTTCTTGAAAGGCTATATGCCACCACAAATTTGGTCCCTTAATAAAATTCTCAAAGTTGAATGCACTTTGCATGTTACAGTTTTCGTAAGATAGCACTTTGTTAACACTCATAAATATCCTCATGTTAAAGTGTTAAAGGCTGAGAGGTACGCTGAATTTAGTGCCACTATTTGTACACTGAAGGGCTTCATTAATTGTTGCTCACATACCCAAAATTGTTACTCAACAAGACATGCATGCATCCTAACCCAAAATCAACAAACTATTTCATACAGTCATGGCCAAATATAGGTGATATAAGGTTGATTTGCAGGACTGTTACATGTTCAAATTTGTCATTTAGGGTGTTTATAAAGGGCATAATTCATTGCTCCCTTTAACTCTTGTCAAAACTACAAGTATGACACAAAGGCTCTGCAAGAAAAATTGTGTGTTCATCACGAGTACATAAAGATAAAACTTAGGGCTTCATCATTGGTCATGGTTTGCAAACATAAAATCTCCAAATTTGTCATATTTTAAATATACATTATTGGCTAAGGCTTCCAAACAACCCTTCCTTTCAACAACACTTCAATGCTATAGATATCAATGTTAAGACTTTGTTATATCAAATTTGGAAGGGTGAATTTCAATGGAAAAATATCTTTACAATGATCCACATAAAATTAGTCCCAATCATTTATTTGAATATGACATGGTTTAATTCCATGCATATGAAAAGGTTTTTGTAGGTTAATGGACTAGGTCTGTTGTAATACCTTCTTGAAATTCCCTATTTCCTCAAAATTTCTCCCAAAATATCATCATTAAGGGCCATTATAATCAATGAGAAACTCTACTATAGGACCGTGGATTGTTTGTTGTAATTTTGGCCTTAGAATTCGAGCTATGAGACTGGGTAATGGTGAAATGGATCAACATGTTCAATCTCTTCTATCATGTACCCAAAAATAAAGCATACTATGTGTAAACAACTTCAAGACCTAGTGTTCAGCTGGGTTGACCTCTATGAAATATGTAAAATTTATGGAAAGATTTTGAAACAAGCCATGATTGTTTAGAAAGTGGATGGAATGTGAGTTTCACATGCTCGAAATGTATTCAAATTTAATTCAAATTTTCACGAAAATGTAGATTTTGCTAATATGAAAATGATCAAACTGTTTTTGAGGGTCTTATCTTTGTGGCTTAATAGTGACACCAACTTTAGTCAAGGATGATCTTCATAGTGAAAAGGATATGAGGGTTTGAACCCCAAAATGGTAGCTTGTTTGTTGTAAGCTTTCACCAATGTTTCCATGCCTAGAATGAAGTAATTTATAATTCGTTATTTCCTTTGATCATGGACTGCCATAATTTTGTAAAGTTTGGTCTTCGTTCATGTGATTAATTGGGATTGCCAAAATTTAAGAAAGGCTCCAAAAACAGATTTTCTCAAATCACCTCAAGGATCTTCTCATTCCAATGGAAAAATATGGAATTAGACTTATCTTTAGACTTCTACATGTCCTTGTATTAAATTTCTTGTCAATTACCCTTCTCATCCCATATGACTACCCTATAGTATGCTTAAACATCCTTCAAGTAATTTTTTTAACAATGTCACTTAATCTAAGAAGCCAGAGTGTTGGATATTGAATCAATTTTTGTATATTTCGTTGGTGATCATGGTTCAGGTTTTTATATATGTATCTCATGCAAACATAAGTTTACTAGTATTTCATAGATAAGAAATGAGTGGATAGTTTTAGTCTTACATGAATGGTTATAAATTTGTATGCAAGTTGGATCAATTAAATATAAATATGATCATTTTCTCAATTTTGATAGTTGATACAAAAGCTTTAGCAGATGTACTTACCTTTGTATTTTTATTGCAGTGACATGGGTACTCGTCGATCTTCAGGAAAGTTGGAAACTGTTATAGTTGAGTATACAAAGGATGAAATGGGTAGCTATATTCCATTTCACGATGCAATTGGATCTTGGGTTACTATATATCCATCAAGGAATCGAATTTGGGCAAAAAAGGAAGACCAGATGATTTAAAATCCCATTGGAAAGGTGTAGTAAAGGAAATAAGAGTAGACAAAGGGGTGAAAAAGTGGAGAAGGTGCTCATATCTCATGTGTATGAACGCAAGGACATCCTCAAAGAATTAGTTTCCGAAGAAAATAATTTTCCTCAAATTGGACTAAATTGTAAGGGCTTGTCATTTTATAATTCTTGAAGACCATTGCTAATTTTGTATTCAACTATTAAGATATGAATTCCCTAGATTAAATGGATGTTCAATTTGTGGTTTATATTTTTTATTTGCAGGTTTGTGCATTTATAACTTTGAAGAATGGGAGCCTGTGGAATGCATCAACAATATTATAAGAGTTTTCCCTTCACAAATAGGGGAGATACTCTATGAGGGAAAGGATTCCACATCATTGAGGGAAGAAGGGGTTTGGTTTTATAAGTACATCTACTTTATTCCAAGTAGTAAAAGGGTTGGACATATTGAAGAAGCCAATTTACCCATGCTTCGTGAAATTAGCTTATAAAATTCTAATCCAACTTTAATTGATTGCATACGTTCAAAATTAGTCCTTGAGATTTAATTTGGTATGCGGGGGAAGGGTGGTGCATGTGATCGTTTTGGTATGCACCTACCATTTCTAGTTTTTGCTAAATTGTTCAAGGAAGAGGACTCAATTAGAATGACTAAGAAGACATATGTTTGCACAAATCCCTCAAACATGTTATTATGTAACTTATTTTACTCTGGATGGGATACAAGATTACATTTTGTGAATGGAGAGAAATTAAAATGCATGTTGAGTGTAGAGACACTTCGTTTTAGGTAATGTTTTGCAATTTTCATTTTTCCTTTTCATTGTTTTCACAATGATTTGACATCACTTTCTAACTATTTTTTCAACCATGATTATAACCTACAGATATTCAATAAAAAGGAAAACTCTCTATGTTTCTTTTAAATTTTGACGATTTAGGCAAATAAGGGATAACGAAAACTGGATTTGGATGCCAATAGAGAAAGACAATGATGATGAAACCCATTATCCTCCAATATACATTGATTGTTTTAAGGATGGTGTACATTTCAAAACATTGTCCATGGAATAAAATTGGACTTTGTTTGAATTTAGAAGACACAATGAATTTGAACAAGAATTGAGCCTCGAGGATGACTTCTATTTTATTTAAAATGAAAAAAGGGTGAGACAATTTTATAGTTTATTTGTGTGTGTTCATTTTATAAAAATATCCTCTTACTAACATAATAATGATTGCATATTGGCAGATTGGTAAAAGGCGAGAGAAGAGCATCATGTGCAATGATATTGTAAAATTACCATTCATGGTCATGGATTTTCTAATAAGATTACTTATGGTTGGAATTATCTAGTTGTTAAGCATGTTGTCTTACAAAAGAATTCTTATTATTTCAAAATGAAAAACTCTTGACAAATTGTAAAAATTATCTAAGAGAATACTTATGTAAATCCTCAGACTTACAATGTTATCATAAATAGTATTCACATCTAGTTTCAAATTTATCTTGGTGCTTAATATCTCTTATTATATCAATGCATAAATTTTACTTCAAAGTTCATGCTATTCCTCTAGTACTTTCTATTTATGCTACAACACAACCTTTGTTTTATAGAAACCATCATATTTGCAAACCAGTCCTTGTGAAAAACATGAGGTTAATTAAATAATAATTGGAGTAATATAAACAATTGAAAACTTGGTGTTCTTGAATTACAGTTGAAGTCCCAGTGCCCATCCAAATCTCCATAGTACTAAATGGTGTATTGACTGCAATAACCAAAACATGCCTGGATTGTTGGTATAAGTGATAAGTTCTAGCTCTATGCATGGTAGATTGTTGTAAATTGATGGAATAATATGTGCCAAAAATGTAATCTGTCATTTTATAGGCCAAAACACTCCCACAAGATAAATTGTGATTGGGGACTAGGTATGTCATAAAGCTGGTATTAGACTTTCCTAAGGCTGGGATTCTAAATATTCAATAGTGACCTAGTGCTTATGGTTTTGACTATTGTGGAGTTTAAGTACTAGTCTTGATGAATTTAAATATGTACAAATACAATAACAGTTAATGATTTGGATGGCTTCTCAAGTTGTTAATAATTGCTTATGAAAACCCAATTTAGTTCATGCTATCATGGATCTATTTCTCCTTGGATTTGAGGCCTTTTCTTTCCCATTTTATTATTTTATGTACAAACTGTTGAATTTCATCATATATTTCCTTCTATGAAGAATGAATGCTTTGGAATTTGATTACAAATACAAATGAATGGAATCTTGTAAAATGAACAACAAAGCAATATACTATAAACTGCATGAAGAGTTAAGTCCTGGAACAATTCTGTAGGTTTTTCTCATATTTGCAAATATAGAAAAATGTTCCTTTGACTCCACATAACCATGGATTTTAATATACTGTTACTATTGTGAGATGCATCATGAAAAATTGATAAAATTAATGGACACATCAATTACATGTGCTCATAGATCCCAAATATTTCCAACATCTACAACATATAATATTACAAACCCTTCCTATATTCAAAATGTAATATGTAAGTAATATAGATTAAGTGTGAGGTCATGAATTGATTGGAACATGTCCTAAAACAAATATTTCTATGGAAATAAAATCTGAATCTCTATCTCTCAACCAATTTTTAGTGTAAAATGTATTGCAATTCTTTTCATATTCGGCGAGTTGCTCTATTCACTGGAGTAATTATACTCAAGAAATGAATAACCATGCAGAAGTAGAGAAATCTCTATTCCTAAGAAATTGACCAATGCTAACTCATGACTCCAGAATCTATTTTGGACTACAACTCTAAGTACAAGATCCTCCAAGACCACCTCCACTCATCATTACTAGAAAATATGTAAGAGATGGTCATGCAAATTGCAAATGTCATTAGTGGAATTTATTATGTCGCTTCTGATTTACAAACTCACTGTAGTTCATAATTTACGAGGAGCACAATTGAAGAACTGCTAGTCAATTAAGCTGTTAGTGGAGAGGCTTCTCAAGTTGGCTTCATAATAACTAGTCCTTTTCATTCCCCTGATTGTAAGTGTTGTTTCAATACCAACACTTACAAAAAAATTCCAAATTAACAATTAGCATTCCATCCATCGATAACGAGCACAATTCAAAATAAAATTTCTTCTCTAATTATGCACAGGGTGCACACTAGTATCCTTGAAGGTCATTTTACAACTCCCATAATGTTATGGCTACTGATTATGACAACATTAATACAAAGTGAGAAAAGCTCATAGAATGGTATTTTGTTTCTAGAAAACAACACGACCATGACCTGATAGTAATATAATACTTCTATGTTCTAGGTTGACCTGATAGTAATATAATACTACTATGTTCTAGGTTTTCTATGTTCTAGGTTGAAATGATAATACTTAGTTCTAGGTCGACCTTCTTACTCCTGATGAGATAAGAAATGAGAAAACTTGTTTGAGTAGGCATTTATAAAGTAAGGTGGTTATTTAAATGTGCCAATTTATTTTCTAATCATTTTCTTCTCCTAGGGAAGAAGGTTGAAGATCGTTTGCCTTGTTAGTGTACATTTAAGGTACCTGAAGGTAACTTCTATTCAAAGTAGACATAACAATCCTGCTTATCGGTTTGTTTCTTCCATACAAAAATGAATAGCCTCAGAAATTACCATTACCCTAATTTAAAATGACCATTATCAACTGTCCTACATCTAAGTCAAAATATTTGTAGTGCAATGTCCAATTTGCGACCTTTCCCTCTAGTTAAATATTGCTTTATGAATCTAGTTTGCACAATTTAGTCACACCCCAAATCAGGAACCAATAGCCATTTAGCCAATGTTTAGATCATGACTAGATGTTTTGAAATTTTACTATCTTGTTGTTATAAAACACCTACTTATGTGATTTTGAATGAAATTTGTGTTCAATCTTATGCTCAAAATCTTGATTGGGACAATAAGACTTCAAAATGTGATTTGAAGATACTCCCATTAGAGTCAAAGAGTCTAAGAGTACATCCTTCACATGGGTAGCCATCAGAAAGGGAAGGTAGGCCAAGTGAAAAGTGACCATGGAATTATTTGAATTATATACACTGATATGCATTATTTACATTATATACCATTTCAAAGTAATTACATGCTTGGGTGTTATCGGGAAATCTAGTGTCTATGCAGAGCTACTAGTCCCACTAAGGCTGGTAGCTACCTTAGAAACAAACAAACTAAAACCACTTTCATTTTCCTTTCTGAGAAGTAGATAAGAGGGGAGAGAAGGAGACCAACCTCTGTCTTGCGCTTGGTTCCTTGCTTGATTCCTCTCCCTTCTGATAGACCTTTGCCACTTGCTTCCTCGTTTACCCAGCTTCAAAGAGTACCTGTAGAATCAAAGTAGCATAACACTATCCAAGAACAAAGATCTACTATCATAAACAATATAGGACCAGATATATATTGACCACACAAATGCATATATCATCAATCATACAAGAATGTGGAGGAAAAATTGAATAGCTTTATTAATAATCAAGAATAGCAAAGAGGATTACAACCAATTTTTCTGACCCAGCGTCATCCTCTCAGCAAGAAAGCCTTTCTTCACCTCATGAAAATCTTAGATCACCCAACACTATGATGTTACACCAAGAAAACATCAGCACTTCCTTGCAAGATACAAAATTCCAGCCTCCTGGATCTCTGGGGTGAGGGATCCATATATAGATGTTTGCAAGGGGATGAGTCAGCTTTTGAGATTTGATTAGTGTCCTCTCTCTGATAGTTCTTGATTCCACTTGGAGATTGATGATCTCTTACTCATCCCTAGGCGAATGCAGAGAGGCAAGTGTCACAGGAGAAGTTTCTAGAAGATTCCATGATCCTCCACCTTGCAGATTGACCTTGCCATTTGTCCACTCTCACCCATCGCACCCCATAGAAGGGCTTTTCGGTATGCATCGCACCTCCTGTGTGCATTTAGGTGGGATGCAGCGCACTTTGACCATGGAGCAGGTGAGATGGTATAATTTTGACCAGTTCTGAATAGTTTTTCATGGAGAACTTCTGGGAGATGATGTAATCAGCTGACCTTTTTCTTTTAGGGGTTGGAACAACAATTTTAGGGACTTAAGATCCCTTGGTTTATGGACATTTATGATTGGGTTTGCAGTGCCCAAAAATGTCTATAACATTGGGGTCATTACAGGGGTACTGGATTTTGTGGTATAATAGGTCTAGCAACAATGCCATGATGATGTTAGATGTACTCTCCCTTTAAAGCTGGTTTTGACTTTCTTTGAATTTGGGAAGTTGTTTTCTGTGGTTCTAGTCAAGTAGAGGCAAGCAAAATTCAGGATATATCAAAATTCAGGTCACAACTAGGTATGTACCGCTAGAATAACAATATAATTGAGTACAATTAAAAATGCTAAAATAGAGAGCAATATATCAGAACAAAACATAGTATAATCCACGTATAGGAATTCACTACGCAAACAACCTAGATTTGAAATGCTAAAAAGTTTAAAACAAACCTTACATATTGTTACCGGGAAAAGTGTTTATACAAAACTGCTTATCCCACTAAGGTGTGGTAGCTACCTTAGAAACAAACAAAGTAAATCTACTTTCGTTTTTCCTTTATGAAAGATAGATGAGAGAAGAATAGAGGAGACCAACCTCTGTCTTGTGCTTGGCTCCTAGTTCGATTCCTCTCTCTTCTGATAGTCCTTTGCCACTTGCTTCCTTGTGCACCCAGCTTCACAGAGTACCTGCAGACTCAAAGTAGCATAACACTATACAAGAACATGGATCTATAATCATAAACAATCTAGGATAAGATGTAAATTGACCATACAAATGCATAAAACATAAATGACACAAGAGTATGGAGGAAAACTTGAATAGATTTTATTGATAATCAATAAAGAGCCAAGGGAGTTACAACCAGTTGTTCTGACCCAGCATCATCCTCTCAGCAAGTAAGCCCTTCTTCACCTCATACAAAGCTTAGATCACCCAACACTATGATGTTGTCTCAAGAAACCAACAACAATTCCTTACAAGATGCAAAATTCCAGCCCCTGGCTCTCTGGGATGAGGGATCCATATATAGATATCTGTAAGGGAGATGAGTCAGCTTGTGATTTGATTAGTGTCTTCCTTCTGATAGTTCTTGCTTCCACTTGGAGATTGATGATCTCTTACTCATCCTTGGTCGAATTCAGAGAGGCAAGTGTCACAGGAGAAGTTTCTGGAAGATTCCATACCTCTCCACCTCACGGATTGACACTGCCATTTGTCACTTCTCGCCCATCGCACCCCATAGAAGGGATTTTTGAAATGCAACACACCCACAGAGTGTACTTAGGTGAGATGCAACGCACTTTGCCTATGGAGCAGGTGAAATGATCCTGTTTTGACCAGTTCTGAGCAATTTTTCATGGAGAACTTTTGGGAGAAGCTGTAATCAGTTGAACTTGTTCCTTTCGGGGTTAGAACAACACTTTTAGGGACTTAGGAGCCTTTGGTTTATGGAAATTTTATGCTTGGGGTTGCAGTGCCCAAAAATGTCTATAACAGTTGCCCCCTAAAGCATGAGGTCGTTAATCTTTTTTGATGTCGGGTGAAATGCCTTATTATGAGGATCCGAAGTTCTTTCAAGATGGGAGGAGACCTGTAATAAGATACAATACAATACATTATATTCATAATTTTTTCATGATCTAGCTGAGGCAGGCATTCCCATACTCAGCTTTATAAATTCATTTTCATGTACATAGGACAGACAATCGTCTGAGTGTATACTGATGATTCTGGTAGAGCCATCATCCCTTTGATTGGATGATTTTCTGTGCAGCAACGATGTACATTTGATGTATTTATTTCCTTGAATATATATCGCATCCCGGATGGATGAAACTAGATCCGGGGTCTTCAATCTCGTTCGATCTTCACTCGAAGTACAAGTCTATCCATGTGAGAGATGTTCTGGAGTCGAACATGGAAAGACATCGCCTGATTACCAGCCAATGATGTAAGCTGTTAACAAGAGCGAGAGGAATCACCGATAATGATAATGACCCTCAAGGTACAGCAGTACAATTCACGTGGTGTGAATAAAGGACTTGGTGTCGAACACCACGCAAAATCTTTTTGTTGAAGGCCATTGATGTAAACCTGTCGCCGGAAGTGAGAAAATTGCCATTGAGGCATGCAAGCTTCAAAGTACTGAACAGGGTGTTCCTAGATCGACTTCTTAGATAATGAGCTGTTGTCGACAAGAAGCGATCCGTCATAGGAGGGCCTTAATGAATCCCACATCAATGACATAGAATGGAGCAAATGATTTTAATGGAGGTGAAAACGATCTGGTGATATAAGGTTCAGGGTGGCGGTCATGAAAGAATGGAGTGTAAAGTGTCTATACAGAACTGCTTATCCCACTAAGGTGTGGTAGCTACCTTAGAAACAAACAAAGTAAAGCTACTTTCGTTTTTCCTTTATGAAATATAGATGAGAGAAGAACATAGGAGACCAACCTCTGTCTTGTGCTTGACTCCTAGTTCGATTCATCTCTCTTCTGATAGTCCTTTGCTACTTGCTTCCTTGTATACCCAACTTAACAGAGTACCTGTAGAATCAGAGTAGCATAACACTATACAATAACATGGATCTATAATCATAACAAATCTAGGATCATATGTAAATTGACCATACAAATTCATAAAACATAAATGACACAAGAGTATGGAGGAAAACTTGAATAGCTTTTATTGATAATCAAGAAAGAGCCAAGGGAGTTACAACCAGTTGTTCTGACCCAACATCATCCTCTCAGCAAGTAAGCCCTTCTTCACCTCATACAAATCTTAGATCACCTAACACTATGAAGTTGTCTCAAGAAACCAACAACAATTCCTTACAAGATGCAAAATTCTAGCCTCTGGATCTCTGGGATGAGGGATCCATATATAGATATCTGTAAGGGAGATGATCCAACTTGTGATTTGATTAATGTCTTCCCTATGATAGTTCTTGATTCCACTTGGATATTGATGATCTCTTACTCATCCTTGGTTGAATTCATAGAGGCAAGTGTCGCAGGAGAAGTTTCTGGAAGATTCCATGCCTCTCCATCTCGCGGAATGACACTGCCATTTGTTACTTCTCACCCATCGCACCCCATAGAAGGGATTTTTGAAATGCAACGCACCCACAGAGTGTACTTAGGTGAGATGCAACGCACTTTGCCTATGGAGTAGGTGAAATGATCCTGTTTTGACCAGTTCTGAGCAATTTTTCATGGAGAACTTCCGGGAGAAGCTGTAATCAGTTGACCTTGTTCCTTTAGGGGTTAGAACAACACTTTTAGGGACTTAGGAGCCCTTGTTTTATGGACATTTTATGCTTGGGGTTGCAGTGCCCAAAAATGTCTATAACAGTTTCCCCCTAAAGCATGAGGTCGTTAATCGTTTTTGATGTCGGGTGAAATGCTTTATTATGAGGATCCGAAGTTCTTTCAAGCTGGGAGGAGACCCGCAATAAGATACAATACAATACATTATCTTCATAATTTTTTCATGATCTAGCTGAGGCGGGCATTCCCATGCTCAACTTTATAAATTCATTTTCATGTACATAGGATAGACAATCGTCTGAGTGCTGATGATTTTGGTAGAGCCATCATCCCTTTGATTGGATGATTATCTGTGCAGAAACGATGTACATTTGATGTCTTTATTTCCCTGAATATATATCGCAACCCGGATGGATGAAACTAGATACATGGTCTTCAATCTCGTTCGATATTTACTCGAAGTACAAGTCTATCCATGTGAGAGAGGTTTTGGAGTCGAACATTGAAAGACATCGCCTGATTACCAACCAATGATGTAAGCTGTTAACAGGCGCGAGAGGAATCACCGATAATGATAATGACCCTCAAGGTACTACAGTACAATTCACGTGGTGTGAATAAAGGACTTGGTGTCGAACACCACGCAAAATCTTTCGGTCGAAGGCCATTGATGTAAACCTGTCACCGGAAGTGAGAAACTTGCCATTGAGGCATGCAAGCTTCAAAGTACTGAAAGGGGTGTTCCTAGATCAACTTCTTGGATAATGAGCTGATGTCGACAAGAAGCGATCCATCATAGGAGGGCCTTAATGAATCCCACATCAATGACACGGAACGAAGCAAATGATTTTAATGGAGGTGAAAACGATCTGGTGATATAAGGTTCAGGGTGGCGGTTGTTATCTCAAAATCAAGCCCTGGAAGGCTGCAACCCAGGAAGACTTCAAGCAACTATTTCACACCAATCTTTTGACTAAGGCTTAGCCTCCTTAGCCTGAGAGGGCTCTCTCAAAGGTTATTGATTTTGACTAATGATTAGATGGCTAACTCTTGTGATATAACATGAACAAGTATGCTGGCTGGACAAACATTAAACTAATTCCCATTGGGCTTATGGAGTCAAACATACTACAGCAAACAATGATATTGCCTCTACATAGAAGTCAGGGCATGTGACATTTAAATGTTCAAAACACAACTCTTATAAAACCACAGTTCATAGATGAGTACAGGAAGTCAGAGCAACATAAGTGAATTCTGAGTGATTACTCCTCTAAGCAACTGAAAAAAGACATGAAGGACAAAGTAAAATAACACATCTTGAACATGGAAATGCTGTATGAATCCTGAGAAGAAAGGCATATATCTTATATTACTGAAATCTGTTCTTTACACAAGCCAAAACAACACTCTGTTTTCATAAAATATCCAACCCTTTGTACATCAGCTCTTCTTCCATATATAGAGCTCTTTACACAACTTAGATTCCTCTTCTAGGATGAGGAAAATTCGAATTCTACCTGACCTGACACCTAATGACACTCAAAACTAACTATTAAATGCAAATGACACCTAACTAGCAGTCCTAGAGACCTAATACAACTAGGAGTGTAACTCCTTATCATGATTCAACAACCTTATTTAAGCATTTAAAGCATTATTTGACAACTTGAAACCTCAAGAAGTCGAATTTGATGAAGCCTCCCACGTGGTCATCTCACTGCTGAAGACAAGCCCTAGAAATTAGGGAACATGTTTCCTTGTTTTTAGGTTTAGGATCCCTGAAAATGGCACGTGGGACAGAGCCTTTATCTCTTCATCCATGACACATTTTACGAAACTGAAGGAGGTTTTTGTAGCCCATGTTGTCTAGAACAAAAACCTCTCCTGGTTTTTTAAAAAATTCCTCCAGCTCTTCAGAATCTGTCCTTGAAAAACACGTGTCAAACAGGAAACTGTCCCTTGCTCTGTTCTGGCTGAAAAATAGGTCTTGGGACAGAGGTCATAACTTCTCGTACAAAATGTATTTGGAAAAACTGAAGGAGGTTTTTGTGAAAAAATCCATGCTGAACAAAAACCTCTTTTGGTGTTTTGAAAAACTACTCCAGCTGCCCAGAATAAGTCTTTGAAAAACAGGTGTAAAACAGGAGATGAAAAACTGCACCTACAGCAGTTTCGTAGCGCAACTTTGACCACACATTTCTCCCACCTCAGAATGGAATTGAAGAAACTGAAAGAGGTTTTTTTAATTAAACATGTTAGGAAGAAAAGCCTCTTTCAGTTTGCAAAATTTAGTTCTCAGCTGCTCTAGAAAGCTTCTGGGAGTTACCTAGTAAAACAGTTTTTTCTGCTGAAACAGGCTGCTACAGGGGTTTCGCAGCGCGCTGCGAAAACACTGATTTCGTAGCGCAAGGTTTAGCATGCGTATTCATCTTCATTTCTTGAATTTTCCTTTTGATTAGGGCTCAAACCTTCTCAAGTGATCTTATTACACCTCTGCAGCAACATCCCTTTCAAAATAATCTTTTTTTTCTTTCAAGGTAGATCCTCAAAAAACAAAACTGTCACCTTCAGCAGTTTCGTAGCGCGCTACGAAACTGCTGAGTTGTTTCAAAAATCATAGTTTCAACCCAAAACTTTGCTATTTGAGAACTTTTCTATTAAAACATTCTTTCAAATGTTTCAAGACCCTCCAAAACTGAATGGAAATGTTTGAAAAGATTATACCAAGCATAACTACCAAAACTTTGAAGCATATCCTTACTTGAAGTGAGATTTCTTTATGGAAATCCTTTTTTTTTCTTTGAAATTTTGTCAGTGATAACAACGGTCATGAAAGAATGGAGTGTAAATGTATTGTAGCGGGTGAGACACAGGTTAATTCTCTGAATGACTTCTCTTGAACATATCGGCGACACTGACGTGATGGATTGGTAGCATTAACCCCAAATGTGGATGGTGTGATGGGACCATGGCGATGTGACTGGTGAATGGAACAACCCAACCCGACTTGGATGCAGAGTGAAAGTGTCATGTTCAAGAGCGACTTGCTACCAACAAAGTTTCTTCAAGTTTTCTTCCCAATTTTTCCCCAATCATTGCTGATCAGCACCTCTTTATTTTTGTCAAGCTTGAGGAGGATAACATATGCTTGTTCTATAATTTTCCCTTTGGGCAAACCCATTGCTATGTTTTAACGAGCCTAGCGATAGTGAAACTCGTTCTTGTCTGCTATGGACAAGTTTGTCGCTATTAGGTTTTAAGGAGTTTAACGACAAATATAACTCGGTCCTTTTCAATTTTAGAGAGTCTGAAAAGGAACGTAAAGGAAACTCCAAAATTCCTTTTTCGTCATTTAATCCCTTAAGTCCGAAAAAGTATAAAACAATACAGAAGGGATGAATTTTCGATACTTTTAACGAGCCGAACAAAACAAGCGCTCGATCTTTTTGTGTAATAATCCCTCAGGTCCAAAAAGATTAAAATCTAAAGGAGGGATAGCACTTCCGGTCCCTTTAACGAGCTGGAGAGGCCAATGGCTCGACAATCTTTTCATATTTTGCGAGTCAGTTGAAAAGAGCTTAAAGGAGATTAGTTTTTGAGGAACGAGTGATAAAATTGGGTAGCAGCTGATTCCAGGTAAGGTTTGGAATTTTCTAATCACGGCAGTGTTACAAGGATGGCTAGCGAGATCACTCTTCGCAGCTGTTCCTCAAAAGGGGTAAACAATCAAATGGAGGTGAATGATCGGCCAATACAAAGTGGAGGTGATGATGAGAACACGACCAAGGCTTTAAAGGCTGAAGTACTACATTCACAATGGTTATTTACCGGGGAATAGTTCATTTTTTAATGATCTTAAATGCGGGGAGAAACATTTGCTCATGACTTATGTTTATTTTTTAACGAGCTTGAACTATGTGCTAAAACTGCTCGATGCGGGTTTATTTTTTAATGAGCTTTAACCCTGCGGTAACACTGCTCGTGATAAGTTTGCATGCCCCCAGCATAATAACGCAAATCGAGGTGCATGCCCCCAAAGCTTCATTGCATTCATCTCGGTGGTTGGAATGAAGGTTTACCTTCGAGATATTCGAAAGACTCGACTTTGATTTTACGAGATCGTAATCAAAGACTCGATTTGGAAAGGGAGTCGTTTCATTTTTTAATGAGGTTGACACAGTAAAAGAACTATCCTCATGACTCCTTCTTTCATTTTTTAACGAGGTTGACATGAGATAAGAACCATCCTCTAAATCCACCGTATTTACATTATTTTATAGAAAATCAAAAACTGATGGATGATTAAGGTTGCTGGAATAATCTTCGTGGTAGTCCGGAAGATGGGAGCAATGGTGGTAATATTCCCATGGTGCCTCTCCTATCATCATTGATTGAATGATTCCTTCGTCTGTAGAATGTACATGTGACCGAGGATCTGAAGAGGTGCCATATTCCTTAGACCTATCTATCCAAACACTCGATGAGCGTTGATTTGGGTTTGCCCCCTAGACCAAGAAAATTGATTGCTACAATATTTCTAAAATGGCGATGATCCATGCTGACAAAATGTTTAGGAATCTTCTGAATCCATTAGATATAGAAGATTTCATATTGCAGGTTTCCACTGTGGCCACTTCCGCCAGATTACTCGGAGGCGGTAGGGCAAAAGTACCCATTAAGGCAGGGTCTTTTATGAGACCTACTCTGATATTTTGAAGCGAATTATTGCTTCCATGGATCATTGGAATGCTTCCTGTAACTTGTGAACTGTTGGGGAGAAATGTTTGTTGGTCGATGATCGTAATTACTCCTTGAAAAGGAAATGAAATCTTCCTAAAGTAGGTCGACACAACTGCGGCCATGGCATATATCTAGGGCCTTCCCAGTAGGATGTTGTAATTGAGGTTTCCGTCAATTACTTCAACATCAATTTCTACTGCTTTTCCCCCTAGTTCAACTTGCAAGTTACTTAAAATCCCATATGGGGTATATGATCTTCCATCAAATGATTTTAACGTCGTTGATGATCTCAACAAGGGTGGTGAGCCTAAATTTTTCCAGCAACTCATCGACATAATACATGAAGATGCTCCCTCGTCAATAATTGTTCGATGAACAATTTTGTTAAGGGATTTCACTTGAATAAGGAAAGATAGTTGAGCTGGTAACTGAGGTTCATATCCTTTATGATCAAAGGCAACAAGATTGGAATCCATTGGGCCAATCCCACCTATTGCTGATAATAAAGCTTGCTTTTGGGAGGGAAAAATTTGCGGTACCTCAAGTGTCGACATAGCGGACGGCGATTGGGCCAGGTCCTCTATTATATTATAATTCTGTGCTACTTTTGCACGAGGACTAAATGTCGATTTGTGTACCACTCCCTTTGGCGACTTTATCATTGGTTTAGGAATGATGGGTGGCACAACTTCGGTCAAAGTTGTTGTCGAACTACTAGGTTTTTCATTAGCCTTGTTATTTGACAGCTGTGGATTCCCATAATCTTTATTCCTTGTCAAAGCATCATTTTTCTACTTTGAGATAGACAACATAAGCACTTGGGATCGGGAAGCATTTTGATTAGCAACCAGTTTGGTTCTCGGGTTTGGAAACGGATCAGTCAATACTGCTGAGGTTTTTGAACTCTTAAAGAGTTTCTTAACTTCAACTTTATGTGGACAATCTCTCGTCCGATGATCCTCATCACATATATGACACCCCGCAGGGGGTTTCTTTGCCCAGAAGTGTTTGCATAAGCTTTTTCAGGAGATGACTCATCCTGCTTCTTTTTTCTCCCTTTCTTTTTCTTCTTGCCCCCTGGTTGCTTCAGTTGTTTGCCCTTGTCAGTTGACATGGCATTTACCTCCGAGGCGAGAAGTTATTCATTTGCATTTTGATCAGAAATCTTACGGGATTTCTTAGATGTAGTCCTTGTCGATTTCGTGCTTGTCGTACCTATCACGCCATCACTAGCATGAGAGTCTTTGTTTGATTTAGGAGGGGGAGGAACGGAAAATTTCGGTCTAGGAGCATCAGGTATTTTATCGTAGAGCGTGACAGACTGAGTATAGATCAAGTCTAGATATTGTGCACGAGCAATAACTTGCTCTTCAGTGACGACTCCTCCCTTTGCCACATCTTTTGTGATAGAAGGTAGTAATGACTTAATAAACCATTTAGCTAACAGCTGATCAAGAACATATGTTTTTACGATTCTGCGACGACTTCGCCACTCATGAATATGATCAGATATGTGAGTGGTCGTTGTCTGCTTGAAATTGGTAAGGAGTTCTGTTCCCGTTTCGTACCTTATCGGTAACTAAAAATGGGTTAAAAAGGTTGTGGCTAGGGTACTGAAGTTTTCAAACGAAGCTCTGGGTAACTCGATATACCATTTCGCTGCCGGACCAGTTAACGTCCTCTGGAAAAGGCGAAGCGTAATTGAATCATCAATTAGGGTGTTTGATGAACACCACCGATGAAATGTCATCACATGATTCGATGGGTCTTCACCCGGATTTCCATTAAATTTAGGAATATCTAACGGAAGTTTATGCGGAATCGCTGGCCACCAAGGGGTATAAGCAATTGGATCATTCGTCAGCCGGTTTAGGTCTGGTAATTCTAGAGTTGCTACAAAGGGCAACTGTTGATTCAGGTTAGGCGAAGCATACCCAGGATAAGATGGAATCGCCTGAGCAGTGGGTCTTTGCATACCAGCATAATGTATTTGATACTAGCAACTTTGACAAGGTTGATGGGCATAACCATTATAATATGGTTGTTGATAACTGCTTTGGAAATGCGGTTTCCTGTTACTTACAAAGACTTGTTGCTCAGGTCCTTGATATGATTGCTGGAATGGCGATTGTTGAGATTGAATCAGCCATGGTTGTTGGACCATTTGTTGTTGCCCAATACTGGATGATTGACCAAGATGAGAAGTCATAGTACTTGTTTGAGCCTGAGTCGCTCAAGATAAGGAGGCACTAACCTGAGGTTGCGATTGAGTCGTTGAGACAAGAGGCTGTTTCATTGCAACCTGAGAAACTTGGGGTTGACATACAACAGGTAGCGCTTGTACTTGCGACGCAGTCACCATAGTAGGTATAGTTCGACACAGGGTGGACTGGTTGCTTTGACTATACAACCCTTGGTTGCTGAGGTAGTATTGGTACCCAATCGCTGGATGTAATTCCAGTTTGACCTGAAATTTGTTGTAAACTCCCATATGGTTGTTCTCCGGGAGGGAACAATGAAAAAGCATACTGCCCTCCATATGGTGGCAATCCAGTACTTAAAGGGTATACTGGCCTTTGAAGACACATTGGATCAATTTGTTGAGTTTCAACATAAGAAATACCAGATGATAATCCGGATGAAGAAATAGGAACTGACGATGTCGTTGAAACAATCCCTGATTGGACTCCGACTTGTTGTTGATAACTTGTCGGGATAGATGGTATACCGACGAACATCGTTGGAGTAGCAGCAGGAGGCTCTGCTGCTGCTGCGTTAGATGACACAGTCTTGGATGTCGACGATTGTTCAGACATATCTAGTCTATCCAAAAGATTTTCTAGCGATTTCGATTGACTTTCTTCCACCATTGCGGATTACTCGATCAACTAAAAATAAAGGGGGAATATGTTTCCGAATTAAATGAATTTTAGACGCTTTGACACAATTTGTTTTTTCAATTTTTAAGAGTCGAGAAAAAACAAAAGATGACTCTAGTCACCTTCAATTTTTAATGAGCCTGAAGTGACAAGTGCTCAGATGGACCTTTTCCGTTAAGGAGTCTGAAAAGGAACAAAAGGGACTACTCTAGAAATCTAGGCAGAGGGATTACCAAACCAATCGCAAAACTGCAGAATAATTTCTACGGTACGACAGTCAATATTCCCGAATGCTGTGTTTAGTGCATTGCGATCGATAGGGCGGCAGACACGACTTCCTATGGATAAAGGATTAAGCCTATTGTGGTCTCCCAAAATATACTCGACGGTACGTGGGAGCACAAGTCCGTACTGGAACTTATCGTCTCAAAGTGGAGGAATCACCCAACCAACAGTGAGAACAACAGTTACCAGGCTTTACGACGCCGGAATACGTCTCTAGCTTAGACTTCTAGATGTTGTGCGTTAGGTTCCAAAGCGTTGTTAGATTCATTAAATTTATTTTATAGTTGATATTGCTTAAGAAATTTTCCTTTCAGGTTCACCGCATGATGTAGATGTACAATTCCTAAAATGCAATCTAAGATGATAAACAATCTTTTATCTTCTTAATGAAAATCCTAGCTACTAAGGAAAGAGAGATAGTATTCTTTCACAAAGAGCAAAGAGCACACACTATATGCACTGTCCTAAATCAAACCAATCAAGCAATCTAAATGAAAATGCACATGCATGTATTTTTTTTCAGCCTTCTTAATATGTGAATGATAAAAAGAAAGCTAATGCGCAAATCTGAATTACTTTCAAGCGACAATTACTAACAAGTTTCTTTTCAAATTCAAAATGCAGACTTGCTTTCGACACTAGAAATACTACTAATTTAGATCAAATATAATAGTAACAGAGTAATCAACTACCAAGAGCAATCAGACTCTCTTATATGACTGAAAACGACACTTGCGACACTTTCAAATCAAGAAACGACACTACAATTACGTTACTTTTCTGCAAAGGAGAACTGAAAATGACTCAACAAATACACAAAAATGTTTACAGTTCTTTGCACAATGGAGGCGGAATATCAGCAAGGAAAGGGGTTTCAAACAGAGGTATATTGACTACAGGCAGCAAAATTCATGAATAGAACTGAAAAGAATGAACACAGGAACCAAAATTGAGGAACAATGCCTAGTCTGATCAGCACACCTGTAACACAGTGAACTTGAAATGCAACGCACCTACTACACTCGGGAAGTGCACTGAATTTCAGATTCACATAACAGAGACTGCGCTGGGCCAAAGACGAGACTTTGCTTGGGTTCTGGGTCACAGTTTGCAGTTCAGTTCAGGGATTTTGGCCGAGCAAGTGGTAATTAGTAAATCAACAACAGGGGTAGATCTAAGGAGGTTACTAGAGCCACCACAAGGGCAATTAGAGAGTTTGTAAATCAGTTGTTTAATTCATAAACAAAACCTGGAGATTGACTAAAGCAGCATTTATCTACTTTGCATTCGCATAGCAAATGCAGTTCGAAAGCTAACTGGCTCGACTTCAGGCTTCGTCTGTAAGTTTATAAAATAAACAACAAGGTACATAAACAAACAACCTAGTCGCTCGCCATTTTGTTACAGGGAAAAGTGTCTATACAGAACTGCTTATCCCACTAAGGTGTGGTAGCTACCTTAGAAACAAACAAAGTAAATCTACTTTCGTTTTTCCTTTATGAAATATAGATGAGAGAAGAACAAAGGAGACCAACCTCTGTCTTGCGCTTGACTCCTAGTTCGATTCATCTCTCTTCTGATAGTCCTTTGCTACTTGCTTCCTTGTACACCCAGATTCACAGAGTACCTGTAGAATCAGAGTAGCATAACACTATACAAGAACATGGATCTATAATCATAAACAATCTAGGATCAGATGTAAATTGACCATACAAATGCATAAAACATAAATGACACTTGAGTATGAAGGAAAACTTGAATAGCTTTTATTGATAATCAAGAAAGAGCCAAGGGAGTTACAACTAGTTGTTCTGACCTAACATCATCCTCTCAGCAAGTAAGCCCTTCTTCACCTCATACAAATCTTAGATCACCCAACACTATGATGTTGTCTCAAGAAACCAACAATAATTCCTTACAAGATGCAAAATTACAGCTTCTGGATCTCTGGGATGAGGGATCCATATATAGATATCTGTAAGGGAGATGAGTCAGCTTGTGATTTGATTAGTGTCTTCCCTCTGATAGTTCTTGCTTCCACTTGGAGATTTATGATCTCTTACTCATCCTTGGTCGAATTCAGAGAGGCAAGTGTCACAGGAGAAGTTTCTAGAAGATTCCATGCCTCTCCATCTCGCGGAATGACACTGCCATTTGTCACTTCTCGCCCATCGCACCCCATAGAAGGGATTTTTGAAATGCAACGCACCCACAAAGTGTACTTAGGTGAGATGCAACACACTTTTCCTATGGAGCAGGTGAAATGATCCTGTTTTGACCAGTTCTGAGCAGTTTTTCATGGAGAACTTCCGGGAGAAGCTGTAATCAGTTGACCTTGTTCCTTTAGGGGTTAGAACAAAACTTTTAGGGACTTAGGAGCCCTTGTTTTATGGACATTTTATGCTTGGGGTTGCAGTGCCCAAAAATGTCTATAACAATATGGAAAAAGAAAAAAAGTAAAAACATTTGAAAATAATGACTCCAAATCAGACATTTCAATTTAGGTACAATTTCTCACTGTAAAATGCATATGAATCATTTCTAAAGGATGAATGAAAAGTTTCAAAGAACTAGGTATGTACTGCTAGAATAGGGAGAAATATAATTGAGTACAATTAAAAATGCTAAATCAGGGAAATCAATGAAAAGATGCAATGTTCAATTGTGAAGAAGCACACCGTGGTTCTCTCAAGACATCAAGCATCGCCCGCATACAATCTTAACCAGAGGAATCCATATGTCATGCTATTGAGTTAGAATGTTATTTGAGGGGATAGGGGTGTCAAATTGAATTGATGATCTAGAGTCACATTCCTAATTGCTTACGGTAATAAAATTTGGAAGCTATGACCATCATGAAAAATAAAGGAGAAATATAGATGGTTTATATCCAATTTCATTTTCATGAACAAATATATCTCAATTCACTCAAGTAGGGAGGAAGTTGATGGGAGTGCTCTGTAGTTCCTTCATGTTTTCTGTTCATGCATCTTAGCTCAGTTATATTTTTTTTCTAGTTTTTCTCCATCACCATACCTTATGTTATGGGTGTATGCCATGATTTTTTTGGTTATGGGTTAAATATTTAGATAAAATGGTAGAGAGGTTGATTTTTTCCCATTGGCCTTGGTACTACTATAAAAATAAACCAAATATAAAGACCATTCTCAAGGTTCTCAGGTGATTACCATAGTGCACTATCATTGGCATTTGGCATTGGTCTTAGCTTTCCACAACAATAAAATTAAGAAGTGAAACTACATTTTCATGGGGCCATCTCATTTATTATATTTATGCACATTGAATAACAAGGTTCTCAACATGACAGAGAATTGTTGAGGAACACTTATTTTCATTTCTATAGTAAGCATATGTGTTGATGAACATAATGGACCCGTAGACATTAGGCAGTAAGCATATGTTTTAATGAAGAGGAAGGGCCCATATACCTACAATTTATAGATTGACAAGGGTCTATAAAAATAACAAGTTGTAAAAAGAGAGAGGTCAATCATAATTAAACCAAGAGTAGGTGCAACCGGCATGGAGTGATCCAACTTCCAAAATAGGAAAAGGATAAAGAACATGAGCAGGGTTAACTTAATCTTACTCCCTATTTTTTGTTACTACATATTAAGAATAAACGAATGAGGAGATGATAATGACATAATCATAAAATAGGCCAAAGGTTACAAACTAATTCACTGCTACTAACCATTTCTTGATTAAAGAGTGACTGTTAGAAAAAGTTAACAAAGATAATGAGAAGATGAATTCAGTTATGAAGAAGACCGTAGAAAGGATCTTGTAGAGCATTTAAATAGTTGAATGTAGAAGAAAATGAAAATGAAGATTTCATCCCAAAAACATTTTGTTCATGAAAAAAAAAAGGTAAGTAGTCTACATAGTGTTGCGTTGTGTTATATTCTTTCCACGGCTAGCCCACGTAGTTAATCGGGGGGTTAGAGGGGGTGCGGGCCCCCCCTTCATTGCACCGATTGCGTAGCAGTAGGGTCATAGGGGGTTTTAGGGGTGAAGGTAACCCCACTGTATGGGGTCTGGGCCAGCAGCCCAAAAAATTTTGGTTTTGGAACATATGTTAGGTTGGGCAGACCCACCTATGGTTTTGTGCATGATTTTGCACATGTTTTTGGACGCGATGGTTTTCGGTCCATGGTATTGGATGCTTCGACATGTATAGATATGTATTATAACATTGAAAGGAATATAATGAAAAATCAAGCTGGTAGTCCCGGTATTGGGATCCAGGGGAAAATATCTTTGTATATGTATTTTATGTGTAATGCTCTCGCATTGTTTATTTTCTGTGTTTTAGAATTTGTATGCAGGTAATTTCTGTACGAGGTTAAAACCTACATTTGGTATCGGAGCTGTTTTGGCTTCAAGGGGACGCCTTTGTTGTTGAGGGGTTTTGCTCGAGCTTGTGGTAGACCCTATTCAGCGGGAGATCTGCGAGATCGATTCTGGTGGTGAAAGAAGATGGTGAGTAGTGGAAAGATAAAGATCAAGAAATTTAATGGTCAGAGTTTTGAGTTGTGGAAACTCAATATGGAGGATCTGTTGGTGGATAAATATCAGTGGATCGCGGTAGATCTGGGTACTAAACCAATGGGAGTGTCTGATGAATAATGGAAGAAGTTGGATCGGAAGGCAAAGAGCACAATACAATTGTGTGTCTCAGATTCAGTATTGCTGAATGTATCAGGGGAAGCTACGACGAAGGCTTTGTGGGAAAAGTTAGGGACTTTGTACCAATCTAAGTCTCTGGCGAATAAACTATTCCTGCAGAAAAATATATATAACCTAAGGATGAAAGATGGAGACTTGGTGACAGAGCATCTTAATGCGTTTAATACTATGGTAAGTCAGTTATTGTCTATTGATATCAAAATTTTAGATGAAGATAAGTGCATTAGTTCGTTGTGTTCTCTACCAGCTTCATGAGATAGTCTGGTTATTGCAATAGGTAGCAATGCAACTGCCTTGCAGTTTGATGAAATAGTCTCATCCTTGCTGACGGAGGAGATGAGACAAAAAAATATGGAGAGCCATAATGGTGATTCCTTGTCTGTATGAGGACGGTCCCAGAACAGAAACAAAAATAAGTCATCGAGTGGGAGATCTAAATCTAGAGGGAGATCTAAATCTCCAGGAAAACCTGTAAAGGTGGTGTGATGGAAAGGAAGGGCATTACAAAAGGGATTGTAAATCTAAAGGTCTTGATAAAGGAGAGAGATTTGATGATGCTCCTTCTGTAGAGCTGAAAACCACCTCAGATGAAGGGTGGGGATGTGTAATTGGATTCTTCAAGTACACATGTAGATCATGAGGCATGGTTGATTGACTCAGGTGCATCCTTTCACTTCACTCCCCATAGAGAGTGGTTCTACGAGTATGAGAAATACGATGGTGGTGATGTCTTCTTAGGGGATGATAGGAAGGCTAGAATCGTTGGTTGCAGAAAAGTAAAGTTGAAGTTGCAAGGTGGAAGGGTTAGAACAGTTCCGGGTGTTCTACATATTCCTGCATTGGCCATAAATATGATTTCTGTAAGCAAGTTGGATGATGCAGGTGTAAAAATAGTGTTTGAGAAGGATACCTGCAAGATGGTTTGGAGAGCACTAGTATTGATGCAGGTAGTTCAGATTGGAACTCTGTACAAGCTGCAAGGTAGCACTGTTGTTGATGGGTGCAATAGTTCTGTGGTTCCTGAAAGTGGAGCAGAAAATCTAGTGGTCTCTGGAGAGAAGACCATGATGTGGCATCAAAGGCTTGGACATATTGGAGAGAAGGGCCTTTGAATACTTCATGGTAAAGGTATGGTAGAAGGTATAAGTAATATCTCTCTGGATTTTGATTTATGTGAAAATTGTGTATATGGGAAGCAGAATCGGGTGAGTTTCCCCTCTAGTGGTAAGAGGGCGAAACAAATATTAGAGCTTGTGCAGAATGATGTGTTTGGACCTGTGAAGGTTCCATCACTGGGTAAGTCTGTGTACTATGTATCATTTATAGATGACTTCTCAAGGAATACATAAATATATGTAATTAAAAAGAAATCTGAAGTCTTTGACAGGTTTAAAGAATTTAAGGCTCTGGTGGAAAACCAGACAGAGAAGAAGATAAAGGTGCTGAGGACAGATAATGGTGGAGAGTTTTTCAGTAAGGAATTTGAAGAATTCTGTAAGAAGTGTGGTATAGCACAACAGAAGACTACTCCATATACACCACAACAAAATGGAGTTGCAGAAAGAATGAACAAGACGTTGATGGAAAGGGCAAGAAGCATGCTTAGTGGTGTTGGGTTAGGACAAGAATTCTGGGCAAAGGCGACGGTGACAACATGTTACTTGGTCAACAGATCACCTTCATCAACGTTGGAGGATAAGACTCCACAAGAGGTATGGATTGGTAAGAAACCCTCTCTTTCACATCTAAGGGTATTTGGATGTGATGCATATGTACATGTTCCAAAGGAGAAACGAACCAAGTTGGACAGTAAATCTGAAAAGTGCATCTTTATTGGGTATAAGGATGGTTTAAAGGGTTATAAGCTTTGGAACCTAGTAACAAGGAAGGTTGTGTATAACCAAGATGTGGTGTTCAGAGAGGTGAAAGATGTTATTAAACATGAAGTCCAACCAAATGAACTTGAGAAGATAGAGTTTGAGCTAAAGGAGGAAGAATCAGACTCTACAACAGAGGAGGAATCAGAAGATGAAGAGCCACAAATTCCTGGTGTGAGAAGATCAGTTCGAGAAAGAAGACAACCAGAACTATGAAGGAAGCAGTAGATTCAGAGGATGGAAAACTCTGGAAAGAGGCCATGGTTGATGAAATGGCATCTTTGCACAAAAATGAGGCTTGGGATCTGGTGGAGTTGCCGGCTGGAAGGAAACCCATTGGCAACAAATGGGTGTTCAAGAAGAAGACAAATGCAGAAGGAAAGGTGGAGAAATACAAAGCTCAGTTGGTAGCAAAAGGTTATTCTCAGGTGCCAGGAATTGATTTTGGTGATATTTTTTCTGCTATTGCTAAGGTAACTTCTATTAGATTACTTTTATTTGTTGCTGTTGCTTTTGATTTTGAGGTAGAAGAGATGGATGTGAAGATAACATTTCTTCACAAGGATCTGGAAGAGGAGATCTACATGAAGCAACCCGAAGGCTTTCCGGTGAAGGGTAAGAGAGAACTGGTATGCAAGTTAAAGAAGTCTCTGTATGGGTTAAAACAGTCACCAAGGATGTGGTATTAGAAATTTGATACATTTATATGGGGACTTGGCTTCACTAGAAGCAACGAAAATCACTGTGTATATTTTAAATTAATTGGTGACTGTGTTATTTATCTGGTCTTGTATGTGGATGATATGTTTCTAGTTGGAAATGACAAAGAAATTATCCAGGATTTGAAGACCCAATTGGCCTCCAATTTCGACATGAAAGATCTTGGTGCTGCAAACTATATTTTGGGCATGGAAATTAAAAGAGATTGGGCAAAGAGGAAGCTCTGGTTAAATTAGAGGAAGTATGTTGAGACAATATTGCAGAGGTTTAATATGTAGGATAATAAACTAGTGAAGGTTCCTATTCGTGTAGGTGTAAAGTTATCTGCTGAACAGTGTCCCAAGACACACGAAGAGGAAGAAGATATGTCCCGTGTTCCATATGCAAGTTTAGTCGGTAGCCTGATGTATGCAATGGTATGTACTAGACCAGAAATTGCACATGCAGTGGGAGTTTTGAGCAGGTTTATGTCAAAACCAGGAAAGGAGCATTGGACATCAATGAAGCGGGTTTTCAGGTATTTGCATGGCACTAATGATTATGGTTTGTGCTACCAAGGGAGACCAGGATTGGACAGAGTGTTGGATATTCATGGCTTTGTTGATGAAGACTTGGCTGGAGATCTGGATCAGAGAAGATCTACAAGTGGGTATGTGTTTAACCTATTTGGAGGTGCAGTCAGTTGGATGAGTAAGAAACAATCTGTAGTGGCATTATCAAATACAGAGGCAAAATACATGGCAGCCACTCATGCAAGTAAGGAAGCAGTTTGGCTGCAAAGATTGTGTTCAAGTATGGGGTTAGTACAGGGAGCTATAAGGATAGACTGTGATAGCCAAAGTGCAATTTTCTTGGAAAAGAACCCTGCATATCATTCAAAGACAAAGCACATTGATGTTCAGTATCACTTTGTGAGGGATATGATAGAAGAAAAAAATGTGTTGCTGGTAAAGGTGGACACTTTGAAGAATACTGTAGATGCATTGACAAAATCTGTGAGCTCTGAGAAGTTCTCTTGGTGTAGAGAAACAGTGGGCGCTGCAGGGCTGGATAAATGACTAAGCTCTCTTGCACCCCCATGTGGAAAGAAAACAACAAGTGGGAGAATGTTGGGTTGTGTTATATTCTTTCCACGACTAGCCTACGTAGTTAACCGGGGGGTTAGAGGGGGGGGGGGGGGGGGGGCGGACCCCCCCTTCGCTGCATCGATTGCGTAGGGGTCACAGGGGCTTTGAGGGGTGCAAGTAATTTTTTTTTGGTTTTGGAACCTATGTTAGGTTGGGAGGACCCACCTATGGTTTTGTGCACGATTTTCGCACATGTTTTTGGACGCGATGGGTTTTGGTCCACAGTTTTGGACACAATGGTTTTCAGTCCATGGTATTGGATGCTTCGACATGTATAAATATGTATTAGAACATTGAAAGGAATATAATGAAAAATCAAGCTGGTAGTCCCGGTTTTGGGATCCATGGGAAAATCTATGTGTATATGTGTTTTATGTGTTATGCTCTCGCATTGCTTATTTTCTATGTTTTAGAATTTGTATGCAGGTAATTTCTGTATGGGGTTAAAACATACACATACGTTATCCTCTGTTCCATGTTTAGTAATTTATATTTCCATATGAGAAAACCAATTGACTGATAAAAAGAGCAGATAAGTTGTAGACCTGTTCGTTTTTGCAAAGATATGGTGAGTATCTCACAACTTCTATGGTTACAGTATTTAATTCCAATATTTTATTCATTTTTAGAAGTTTAGGGAAAGAAGCTTAGATGTTTATAAAGTAAGATATTCATGCACATGTATGAACAATGTAAAATTCCTTGTAAATAACAGTAAATGTGTGAACGTAGTGTTATACTACTATAGTTATAGGTGTCATATTTCATGATTGACTGGTTGAGCTCTGTAATATGTTCATACCTTTCCTTGCTGTAAAGGTTTCCATATTATGAAAAAAAATTCAAAAAAATAAAAAAATGTAAAGAGGGTATACCCTAAAAGAAAAATCAAAGGGTGAAAAATATAAATGGTCAAAAGAAAAAATGAAAAGAAATGAACCCCAAATAAACATAGACTAGGAAAGTGTGCAAGTCCAAATGTCACTACTATTTCATTTTCTGTAAATAAAGCATCATGTATAGCTTGTTGAACTTTTTTCCACAATTGATGAATTGCCAAACAACTTAATCTTGGCCAGTTCATGTTTCAATTTCCTGTTTTAGAAATAGAGAATAAAGATCTGTCCAAACTGTTTAATCTTGGCAGATAAGTAGATAGGTAGAGAAGCAAAGGAGCTCAACAGTTTAGTCTGAGCCCTTGGATGTAATAAGTGAAGACTTAGGTAGGCTTACAATGAAAAGAAAAGAAGATTGAAAAGGGTTTGCTAGTCTAAGTGCACCCAAAGCAAGGAAGAAAAAATGTTAGGCAAAGTAGGCAGGGTAGGTAGATTGCTGTTGCAGAATGAGACTTGTGATAGGTTTTGTCTCTAAAAATGTGTTAATCTTATCTCTATCACAAGTACTATGGCAGAGATTACTCTTGAAGTAGCTCAAGTGAGGCATGACTAACTCCCCTTCATGTCCTTTCCCCAAATCATTTACTAATTTCCCCCAGAGATATTAAGATCTACTTAATATCACTAAAGCCACTCATTTCATTACACAAACATTGCCTAAGTACAACCCTGTTTTGCTTAGGACAATGGCCATCTTTCCTGTATAAACCTTGTTCCCACTTTTTAGCCTAAGTCTAAAAATACACCTATTTTTATACTTAGCGCGCATTAATTTTTCAAGTTTCATAGTAACAAAATAACTTTATTATTTAAATCCCATATAATTCTTTCCCAAATCTCGTAATATGTATATATGTACAAAACCTCAAAATGTTAATATTCCCGCCCCTAGTCGAAATACGACTATAGTATTATTTTTAACAGAGATTGATGAATTGATTTGAAATTCATTAAGAACCCTTCCCACCGCGTTCAAGGATCAATTAACATCTGGTTAATTAATAACTTAATCAAACCCCCGAACCAATAACATTGCGCCCGATGCCATTATAAAACACTGTTTAAATGCATCCCTCGCGCGTTAACTATTCGCCATCTCCGCAATGTGCCTTCCGTCCAATCTGGACCTTACCATCTGATGGCTGAGATCTATCTCACGACCCCCTCTACTGCCGACTTTTACCTCCCGGGGAACCAGCGGTATTGCGCCCGTACCAGGGACACATGTCGACCGTTTGCGTTGTTCACTGCCCCTCCACCCGAAACCACCCTAACCCAAAAGTGGTGCGGGCAAAACAACATACCGCCCTGCCGCTGCCCCTCACTGATGTCACCCTGCCACATCACCCTACGCTAACGTCACTGCCACGTCACTACCACATCATCCGTCCCGTAACCCCCGCTGACGTCATCTGTCCTTCGAATCAAAATTCCCCGCCAAAAATCATTTTTGTTCAATAAAGGGTAAAAAAGTCATTTTTTGTTATGTTTTCACTGCAAACAGGGTTCCGGGCGTAAAAGCATATGAGCTCTCAGTTCAGGTTTTCGACTGCCTCCGGATAGGAAGGACTCCATCAACGAACTCCGCGACCAACCATTCAACCTGCCATGGAGCAAATTTCCTCTCTAGAACAGTTTAAAGCAAACATAGTACTTCGAGTTTGCAGAAAAAGAAATAAAGGGATGAACAGGGATATTTTGTTACTTCGGTCAGTGAACCGTCAGAGACATGATTTACTAGAGGAAAGGCGGTGAGAAGACATGTTGCAGTCTTAGTTTTTCCAGAAAAGTGGTGAGCAGGGGTCAGATCAGCGGTAAATAGTATTAGTTCAAGCATTAAAGTGTATCAGATCACAAGTCAAAGTGTATGAGTGCAGAATTAAAGGCAAATCAAATCAAAATTAATGAATATCAGGAGCCGACTAAGAGAAGCAGATCAAAAGTTAAAGAACAGTTAATACAAACAGTCGGCACAGAGCTACAAAGGATACCTACAAGTTGAACCCTAAAGAGCCAACCTACAACACAACATAAGTTCGTTGTTTCCACTTTGCTTGTAAATTACTTTAGGTTAACCTTACATATTATCTCATAGATTTTATGAGATACCTGTTGTACATATTTTGTTGTATAAATACCCCCTTCATCAGAGTTTTGAAGAGGTTGGGTATGTGTATATTTCCTAGACTTTGCTGTAATACTGAACTTTTGGAATAAAAAGCTATTGGGATCAAACTGTTGTCTGGTTTACTGGAAGAAGAATTGATGCAGAGGACTTGTCACAGAATTCTTGAATCAACCCATGGATCAATGAGTACTTTCTACCTTGTGTTTTACAGTTTCTTGTCTGTTATATCATCTGTGTTTCATAAATATGAATGATAAAGCAAAATATTAATTCAGAATTTGCTTGACTGCACTCTATTTTCAGTCTTTATTATTCTCTGTGTTTTTCTTCAGAATTAGCATAAACAATGAATTCTTAATTTCTCCTGTTTCCTGATTCTCTCATCTTGATTATTTGCTAAGGAATCCTTAACTACTCCTTAACAGTAAGCATCCATTTTCCCTCTTTCAATATGTTGAAGGATTCTTAACTGCCCTTCATCCATTTGAGTCCATTCCATCTGATTCCAGCCTTTAAATTGTTCCATGTTTGACTACCTTGCTCTATGATGCCATCCTCTGTTAGAAACCAAATCCAGAAATCCATCCTTCTTTGACTCCATCATGCTGAATGGACTGAACTCTTCAGTTTTGCCTCACTGTTCTATTGAATCTCACCACCCAAACTCAAAACAAAACCCTTGTACTTCATAACTAGCCTAATACCTTAAAAAAAAAGCTAAATCATAAAGAGAGAGCCCTCTTTGGAAGTAGATTGGCTAGAATATGTATCTAAAAGATTGGTCTGTGGTTACCTCGGCCGTATTCCCTTTCTTACAACTTTTGGGAACAACCTGAGTGATAATAGGTAGTTAGCATTAGATTCTGTTTAATGCATTCACACAGTTTCACTTTTGATCTCAACTTCAAGAGAAATAAGTCAAGATCTACATGTAATGATCAAACATGAGAAATCAAAGATGGATTTACCAAACAAAATGTTAAATATGGTCATATTACAAAAGAAAGTGACCCATGCTGAGTGACTAGGGTAGGAGATTTTTTTGTAGTCAGTGAAAATTAGTGAGGATGGACATTGTCATTTTATATAGAGTGAGTTACTTTAGTTTTATATTTAATGATGCATGGACCATTGCAGAAGAGAACAATACATTCTATGGTGGCCTCTATTGTCAAATGTAGTTGCACAAGTGGGTATTGAGGGTCAGGATAAGACTCAGGTTTGTAGTTTCAGTACAATATGTAGGTGGTTGGATATCATTATAGGTTTTTGCAACAAACCTAATGGTCAATAAATCACTTACATTGGAAGAAAGGGGATTGAGAAAGAAGGTACCCTTGGAGGAATTGAGAGTACATCTGCAACCTTAACTTTGGCCTTTGAGAAGCATTTTCTTTTTCTATGATTGATGGTTTCCTTTCAAGTCAAATATTGGAGATGACTGTAACCCTAGAGAAACCCTAAAGAGAGTTGTTGTGGTATGAGAATGGTATTTCCTAGTTAACATTGCTAAGGGTCATGAAAATATTGTGATGATGAAGCTGTCAAGTGTTTCAGTCCACCAATAGATTCTACTGTAAAGGTGCACATGAATGTGAGAACTGTGAAATTAAACTTTGAACCATGTCCAACATTTCCCAATGTATGATAACAATTTTTTAGGGACAACAAGCTTCAAGCAAAAATAGTAACATTTTTCCTTGGGCTAAAACTTTCCTTAAATACATGAATGAGTGCGCCAATTGTGATAGTACAAGGTATGTCGTAGAGAACCATTTCCATGACCATTCTTGTCTTGCATATTTGTGGACCAATTTGGATCTTATCAAAACTTTTAATTTGATGATTTCTCTATTAGTTTTTTTTCTCTGTCAAGGATCAAAATGATAAGGAAATATAACAGGGTATAACTTGAAATATCCTATAAAGGAAGCCAAAAAATGTATACAAAAACTATCACTATTGTCAAAAGACGCTATATATGCCCAAGAAATATGTTTACCACACTAAGGACTGATGCTATTGCAACCTTATATTGCAATCTTAAGCTCTTTATGAATTGTGAACCCTCAATAAATATACCTTTTAAAATCCTATTTTTATTTGCATCATTGTTTGAGAGAGGCATCAATATCTTGCTTGAATTTTCCATATAGTTCACATGAAAGATATGGATGATATTCTAGATGACAGGTTCTACGTTGCTCCACCAAAAGACTGCCAAAAACAAAGGATCTACCAGAAGTTTCCACCTTGTATATGGATGGGAAATATAGGGTGGTGTATAATCTATATGTAACTTTAGTAGAAGCTCCATGTTTATGTATTTTTTGTTCATATATGTATTGTAGAGGACGCCATTTTACTATATTGATCCTTACATTCTATATACATGAGAAAAATTTACAATGGCTTGGTTTGTATATATATCAAGTTTGAATATTGATGTACACTTCACTATACTTGATGTAAATATCAAAGTTTGTATGACATGAAATATAGCCAGGTCTCAAAAAGTTGACCAAATACACGTGTTCCGGTAAAAGTTGAAGAGTACATCACATGGACTAGATCAACAAAGGATAAAAGACGAAAAGTGATGCGAAAAAAGTAATACAAGTTATTAAAAGTGACGCTAAAAAATTTGAACCCGATTTGAAATTTTCATGTCTTGAGTTCTTCCTTTCAAAGTATTCAATGAAAATTAAGGTTGCTATATAATATAAGGCACTTTAAATAATGACATTCAATACTAAGAGTTAATTATATAAATTCTAAATGAACACAATTCTGGACAAGATACTTCTCCACAATAGAGCTCCAACAACATAAAATCATGCAAATAGTGTATAGGAAATAAATAGAAAGAACATTTATTTATAATAAATATGAGATTCTTTATTTACACCATGCATAATACAATGCAATAAAAAATACAATATGGCAATGGAATATCATATTTGAATATGGCCATAAGTGGCACAACATTAGAATTCCATAATACATACACTAACACACATCTGAATGCAAGTTTGAATACAAGTCTAAGTCTCTGCAGATTAGATGCTCTTACAAATAATTAATACACGTGGAAAGAAACAAGAGTAGTATATTTGGAGAATATACAAGGAAATTTTTTCTCCAATCATATAATTTATCCAATTTTGACTAGTGAAAAATTTGAAATAACACAAGACTCATCAAAGAAGTAATTGCTACTACACCGAAGTCCTTTTTGACCTTAATGAATTCTGAAGCATCTAAAAGATGGATTTTTGGACCATTAGAGTTGAAATGTTCATGTTGTACCTATGGTGATGTAAATGAAATACACTAGTTTTGATACCAAAAAAACATATTTTTCTAGAACTTTGATGTCAAAAATATTAAATTTTTACAACTAAATTCATACTCATGCATGAAAGGGTTAAGGTAGTGTACCTGGTAACTGACTTTGTACATGCCTATATTCTGTCTTAATCTAAAAATTATGAAATTTACAACTTACATCAATTTTTAATAGAGAATACACTTAACATCATTAATGGCCTGTGGAAGGTCGTGTTGATGAAGGGTCACATCTACAAAAAATAATGATAATGCACATACAAAATTCAATAAATAAATTAAATGGAAAATGGAAAAAAAATAACATACAAATTGCATACCTTGCACTTGTCACAACCTCACCTTCAAAAGCTTCAGATCTCTTACGTTTTCTACATAGCTCTGCCTGTCTTATCACTCTATGAAGCTCAATTGTTTATGGAAGGTGGCCTTTTTTCTTAGATCCATCCATTTTACGCCTATAAAATGCCTGACCAATTTGGAAAAGAACATTTGAATGATTTGAACCCCCTCCTTTTTGAGTGCATTTATGGTAAATGTGTACCCAAAGATCCAGGCTTCCATATTTTGCTACAAACCATGGCCCATGTGCAAACAATTGATGCTACAAACACATACATTTTAATCTAAAGTTAGAAGACTAAACAAATGTACAAATTGAACTTAATTTAGAATATAACATATAAAATGAGATAAATACAAACTTGAAAAATAATAGTGAAATGTAACTTGAATATGCATACCATATAATGTGTCACATGATTCTCTCCCCAAAGCTTCTTTAATTTCTTTGATGAAGTTTGTAATAGCTTCTTGGAATGCTGTTATGCCACCTTCCATAAATTTTTCCTTATCCATAAAAATAAATAAATATGAAAGTGACCTTCAAGAATGCTTCTTCTTTCTAGCTGATTCACGCCCTCCATTACTATGATCATCTTCTGCATCAATTAATTCTTCATACAACCCCCAACTTCCATGTCCACATTTCTTTTCAAGAAAATGACGTGCCTTGACACTTGACATTGATGGATTTGCTGGAAGATTACCTCTTTTACTTGACCTTTTGATATCTTTTTCAATTTTGACATGTCCACCATGCAAACCCGCTTTCGAAAGAACATATTCAATGACCTCAATTGAATTTTTACTTTCATCTTGTAAGGTTTTGTTCCAAGCAAACAAAATAGATAAATACACCATCTTATCAACAATTCTCAGAAAAGCATAGAAAGTACACAGGTGTACCCTGGTCAATGGTATGGGAAGGATGACATCTATATTTTTTTCAAGTTCATGAAGATTAGGAGGTCGATTTTGAGGACAACTCAAAATACCACCTTTCTAATTACCATCTTTTTGTTTTTTCTGCATGCAATATAAGCAATTATGTGTTGCATTTGCACTATGAGAAATATTATACTTGCACTCTAGAGTTTTTAAATCAGTTGCAAGATGCCATTCCACAAAATATGAGCCATATCCTTCCACTTTCAGTTTTTCTCCTTGAGCATGTGAATAAATAATTAATCGTAAATATGTTTTGCTAAAACAAATTTCAAGGACTCATGGGACTCCTTGTTAACACAAAAAATTCCCATCTAAAAAAGGTGATCTTCATATTGAACTTTAAAATATTTATCATTTATCTTATCAATTTTTGGATCTAATCCATGATTCATTAATGTGATTGAAACTCTTTCATATTTTTCATTATTTACTAACTCCATATCATCTAATTTTATGATCAAGGTGGATCTTCAGACACAATGGCATGGGAAAAGCTCAAAATTCAAAGTGGCAGAAAGGAAATTATCTTGACATTAGATCAAATTGCTCATCACCCTGATTCCAATAGTGTGAATGACACTCCAATACGAGTTCGAATGAAGGAGATAGAAGTGGTCAAAGTTCTGGGTAGACTTGCAGGAAACAGAGGAAAATGAAAGTCCAAGGATGCTCCTAGAAATAGTCCCGTTGCATAGATCTTTTCATTCTGAATCTACTGCAACTTGAATGGGCTAAAATGGACTTTGGATGATGAAGTTATTGTGAAAAGAGTTTGCCTTTGTTCCTTTGAAAAAGGAGGCATTTCCTCTAAAATAGGCTTAAAGGCATCTAAAGAAAAATCGCAATCAGAGCAGTCCAAAGGGCGGACTTAATGCCGGGTGGACGGAACCCCCGATCAACAATCTTCGACTAATCACAATTGGGGGCAGGCTATGTGCGATATCAGGACTTAAGGGAGGCGACATACGATATTAGCATCAACGATTGGCATCGATGTATGCCATATGGAAGAACCCTGGGCCATAGTGATTGCGATATGCCAACAGCAATACGCCGATATCAGCGATATCGACGATCGACGATCGGGTGATCAACAGATCCCCAATATAAAGGGCCATTGACATCGCGATATGCGATTTGAAAAAGGGACGAACACGATGAGTTTATAGACCCAATTTGATAAAATTTGAAGTCCGGGTTTTCGATTTTTCTAGTGTTTCCGTGTATTGTTGTATTAACAAAAAAGGGCCTATTTTCGGGGTTTGTTGCATAGAATGGTCGGATGGTTGGCTTGCCGATCCTTTCGTTAGAACGACTTCCATTTTAAAAAAACTAACCTCCGATTGTAGCGGTCTAGTAATAAAGAAATATTATAAAACCCAATCAATGTAGAAAGTGCGGGGGGAGAGGAATTTAGACGTAGTTCGAGGCAGAAGCTTGCAGGAGGGGCGAAATTCCATTTTGTCTAGATTTGACAAATTTTATATGGTTTCAGCCCTTCTCGACGCCACTAACACAATGGAGCTATCCATTTCTCCATCTGAGTTTTGAATTTCTCATCCATTTTCCAGAATGGAGGTATAAGACTCCTCTGTTGTAACTGATGATTGTATTCTTCTTTTTCATGCCATTTAATGAATGAAGGCCTCCCCATTGATCGAGCAGGGCCCGGAGACATAGTCCAATTTGGATGAACTCCGTTATCAAGTATTTGTTGTCTTCTTCTCATGCTTTATGTGTTTCTTCTTCTTCTCTCATGTGCACATTAGATTTCTATGGTTAAGCTGCAATTTCTACATCTGATTCTTTAATACATCTATAAGCATTAGATCCCCGGATCAAGTGGTATCAGAGCAGGTCTTTTTAGATGTGAATTGCATGTTTGTATGCTAACAAGAAACAGGCTCCAAAGAGGTGAAGGGGAACTAGAGCCTTTCAATCCCAAAGTGGGGCGTGCACATCAAAGGAGAAACATGGCAGATGAAGAGGCTCGTCTTGAAGAGGAGTGAAATTTTCGCAAGACCTTCTATTCAATAGCAAAGAATGTCGGTCAGTTGCTTTCAAGGCTGGAGAAAGCAGAAGAGAGAAAACCAGAAGAACAAGGTTCAGCGCATGAAAATGGTGGAGAAGAACCCCCTCCTTCTCCTTCCACGAGTGAAAGTTTTTCTTCCTCTCATGACCATAATCATAGAAATTCAAGGGATGAATCTAAGAAACCTTTCTTTAAATTAGATGTCAAATTTGATCTTCCCATGTTTAATGGTGAAAGTAATGCAGAAAAGCTTAATAATTGGATTAGGCAGATTGAGATCTACTGCAGGATTCAGCAGATTGTGGAGGATGAGGCAAAGATTCAGCTGGCCTCTCTACGGCTGAGCAACACCGCTCTCATTTGGTGGGAGAGAAAATTGCAAAGCAATAAGAATGTGGTTAACCTTTTTTCCTCATGGCCTGATTTTATTTCTGCGTTAAAGGAACAATTTTATCCCTTGGGTTACAAGCAAAAAGCATTAATGAATTGGCAGTATTTAAGGCAAGGCAAAGGTTAGGATGTTCAAAGTTTTACAGAGGAGTTTAGAAAGCAAGTACTTAATTTGGGTATTGCACTTGATTCACCTGAATTAGTAACTAAGTACATTGGATCATTACATAGTTACATTAGGCATTCATTATTGTTCTTTGAACCAACTACTATTGACTCCACTAGCGTAAGGCAATTCATATTGAGAATAGGGGCAAAAATGAAAGAGATGATCATTCCAAGAAACCACCGTTCAAACCTCCCAATGGAAAACCTAAAGCAAAATGGAAAGGAAAGGAGAAAAAGATGGCATCAACCAAGAAAGAAGAAGGAGAAAGGCCTTATTGCACTCACTACAAAAAGGAAGGTCATGTTGTGGTAAAAACACAACCCCCCCATTATTGATGCGTCCACTTCGAATAATGGGGACCCTTTCTATAAAAATTTTGGCTAAACACCTTTTCGGATTTTTATTTAGTTAATTGCCCTACGCTTTTGTTAATTTTTCATTTTCCTTGGATTCTTGTTTTGATTGCTTTGTTAAGATCGATTTTTTATAAGCTTCCCATTGACGCTTGTTTCACCTCATTTGGTCAACTGGTTTGAAAATGGCACTCCTTTGAAAGTCTGATTATTTATGCAGCCTGGGTTAAAAATGCGTAAAATGTACAATATTGCATTTTGTAGATAAATTAGTTCAATAATGCATTCATTTTAAATATTAACTCGTAGTGAGTTTTTACTAACATTTTTCCATATAGCCAAATCATGAAGCAACCGGATTTTAGTAATTTACTCCAATAAATTATTAATCTCGAAAAATCATAATTTCAAAGTGGCTATAATTTATTTTTCATTTTATTAAAAATAGTTGTAATTTATAAAATAAACCAAAATAAAAAATTAATCTTTAATATTAAATCTTAAATTAATTAAATTAATTATTATTTAAAAATATAATTAATTTAATGAAATTAAAATTTAATATATGAAAAATATAAAAAATAGATTTTAATCGCATCGGGAGCTTTCAAATGACATGTTTAAAAAAAAACCCAGATGGACTCATACCCTCGACGCCGATTGCCGATATCGCATCGAGGACTTTGACATTGTAACATGTTTGACAAACCATGCACTCCCCCAACTCTCCGATTGCGAAAAGTCAAGTTTCCCGATTGCTCATCGCATCGGAGCTTTCATACAAGGCAAGTTTAACCATCCTCCCAAGTCTCCCGATTGCCGATGGCCTCTCATCCCCGATCGCCAAAATTTTGAAAACCCCGAAAGGCATATGGGCATGATGCATTAATTCAAAGTTTTATTAAAAAACTTGGTATTTATTTCAAGCCTTGACCTTCACGTATGGCTCACGTATTAATTCATATTTTTAGGAATGATTTATGTGGGGCATATGGGCATGATGCATTAATTCAAAGTTTTATTAAAAAACTTGGTATTTATTTCAAGCCTTGACCTTCACGTATGGCTCACATATTAATTCATATTTTTAGGAATGATTTATGTGAGTATCTTACCATAGGAGTAAGTAAGAAGTAGTGTAGGTTAATGTATATTAATATTAGTTTATATATTAATATGTAATATGTAATATATTATATTAATTAAATTAATTAATACTATTTAATATTTAATTAATTTAATTAAAATTTAAATATCATTTAGATTAATATTGATTAGTTTTTAATTAGATTAAATTTGTTTATAAATCGCTAATTAGATATCAGTTAGTTAGATTAATAAATAAGTTATTAACAATTAGTTTAGTTTATAATTAACAATTAATTTAGAATTAATTAGAATTCTAATTTAGGATTTAATTTTAATAAGAATTTTGATATTTTTTTTAGCCTAGCAACAGAATTTCCAGATTCATGTCAGATTTGACTCATCAACTATGGAGGCTCATAAATTGAGTTATACTTGGCCAAATGAGGCCCATGACAGCTCATTGGAAAGAGAAAATCAAGGAGAATATTTCTGAGGAGGTTTCACTAACAGATTTAATCATTTATTGGGTCAAAAATCAGGCAGAAGATAAAGCTCCGAATTTTGAAAACAAAATCAATTTTCTGAGTTATTTTCTTCATTTTCATTTGTCCAAAGCTTCTTCTAATTGCAGATCCATTGGTTAATAATATCCTTGGCCAATCAAAATATCCCAAGCATCAATACAGAGCTTATATTTTATTTTCAATTATTTATTTGAATAGAATTTGATTGAATTTGATTTAAAGGCCAGCAATGCTATTTTGATTTTATGGTTGCATTTTAATTTATTTTGATTTCTTTTTGCAGGAAAACAGTGGAAGAAATATGGAGAAAAAGATCTCAGTCAATGAGAATGCTCCAGCAATTGAAGATCAGAATTTTGAGCAAGTAAAATTGGATTTAGCAGATTTCTCTTGAACAAACTCTCCTCTCCAAAATTCCTACACAAATATTATAAATAACAGATTGTAGAATGGAATAAGGGCTGCTCTCCTCTGTAATGCTAGACTTCTAAAAGCACTACTGTAATAGGAATTTAGAGTTGTAGGAGAGAGGAGAGAAAATCTCAGATCTAGGGATTATTGAAGATTTTTCCTTTGTATCTTGAATTATGTATGAGGGGCAGAGTTTTCACTATTGTGGCTTTAGCTTTGAAGGCAGAAATTCAAGCAATGTAAAGGACTGTTGGAGACCAAGATCAGAGAAATGGATGCAATAAATTGGTATTTTTAATACTACTGTTTCAAATCTCAGTTTCATTTTTACGGTAACAGGAATGTCTCATTTTATTCATGTTTGTGCACTATTGTCAATATGGGTAATTTGTCTCAATCTTGTTATTAAGTATCTTTGTTCTTATGAATTAAAATCTGATTTCTGAGTAACTATTTACTCAGAAAACTGTCTTACAAAACTGATTTATTGAATGGTAATGTGTTGTGAACTATTTCCACATATTATTGTTTAATTATTGGATTTACTGATATGATAATCAATATCATTTCAGTGAACTACTTCCGGGAATGTTCTTGATTTATTATTTCAGTTGATAGGTCTCAATAGGATGTGTTTTGATATCCATAATATCAGTTAATTGAACTACTTCATTAACTTGGTATTCATTATAAACAAGACATATCTAAATCCCAATACTTTAATTATCTTGCTCTTAGTTGGGTTAGATCTATATCTGCCTATTTAAGATAGGATTTAGATTAGTTTCTTTTGCTTGCATCATAGAATAAACTTGCATTTAGAGTAAATTCTACATTCTTTTAAGTCCTCTCCTCAAAGAGGCAAAACTTTAGTTGTGGCTTGGCTGAACCCAAATCAGCTTAAGGGTCATTCTCTTGCCTGATCAGCAAGAAGAAGTGATCTGATGTCCCTGTCTATTGGTAGTTAAAGATACATTATAAACCAATAGCAATAGGGAGAAGGTAACTGGACCTAGTTGAACAGTCGAAGCCACCACACCAAACAGAAAAGGAGCTGCTTTAAGGTCCGGACCGGGTGGTTATCCCCCAATGTTGTTGCAGCGATTTTCGAGGCATCAACATTTTTGGCGCTAGAAGGAGGGCAAATATTTCTTGTCTATTGGAGTCCTTTCAATTTTAATATTTTATTTATTGTGATGACTCCTCTTAAACTTCCAATTTGGAGTTGTATTGCCCAATTGAGAAATTCAAGTTTCATATTATAATCATCAGCATTGAAAGATATTAATATTCTGATTTATATCAATTGTTATAGACATTTTTGTGCCTTACAACATTGAGCATGAAATGTCCATAATCTAAGGGATTCAAAGTCCCTAAACATGTTGTTCCTACCCCTAGATGAACAAGGCTAACAAACTACAACAATTCACAGAGGTTCTCCACAAAAAACTGCTCAAAACAAGTCAAATCAGGATCATTTCAGTGGCTACACTAGCTGTTTGCGCTGAATGTCAAAGCCAACACTGGCTACCTGTGTTGAATGTCAAATGGAGCACTGGCTACATGCGCTGAACGAGAGTGGACATGTGGCAGGCTCATTTCTCAAGGTGTCAAAACCCAGGAAGCTTCCAAAATGACACTTGCCTCAGGGAATTCGACTGGTGATGAGTAAGAGGTTCCAAATCTCCAAGTGGAAGCAAGAACCTCCAAGTGGACTCAAGAACTGACAGAGGGAGAGGACACTAGTCAGATCTCAAGCTGACTCATCCTCTCTCCAAACATCTATATATGGATCTCTCCTCCATGAGATCTGGAGGCTGGAATTTTGTTATTGCAAAGAATTGCTGTTGGTTTGAGACTGGAATCATTGGGTGCTTAATGCTTTGAAGGGGGTGAAAATAGGAAAAATCCATGTCAAATATGCGATGAGGATCACTGGACAAACAAATGCCCGTACAAAGCTGAGCTTAAGAGATTCTTTAAAAGTTCGCAGACCTCAACTGTGTTAACTGATCCATTTCCCAATCCAGGTCAAAATCTGGTTGATAGTGGAAATGCTTCCCCGTCGCAAGTGCTTATGTTGTTGGTTTCAAAACAGCAAAATGATGCCTTGATTTCGACAAGGAACAAAGATTACGGGAATCCGCAGCTGTCGAACGACAAAGGTAAAGATCAACCAAGTAGTTCGACAACAACTTCGACAAAAGTTGTACCGCCCATCATTCCTGAATTAACAATAAAACCGCCAAAGGGAGTAGTACAGAAGTCGACATTTAATCCTCGCATTAGAGCGGCGCAACATTATAACATAGTGGAAGTTTTGGCCCAATCGCCATCCGCTATGTCGACTCTTGAAGTATTACAAAATTGCCCATCCCAAAGGCAGGCTTTGTTATCAGCTATTGGTGGGGTTGATCCTAAGGATTCCAATCTTGTATCCTTTGACCACAAAGGATACGATCCTCAGTTACCAGCTCAACTAGCTTTCCTTATTCAAGTGAAAGCCCTCAACAAAACTGTTCACCGAACAATTATTGATGAGGGGGCATCTACATGTATTATGTCGATGAGTTGCTGGAAAACTTTAGGATCTCCAACCTTGTCGCGATCTTCTACGACATTAAAAGCATTCGAAGGAAGGACATATACCCCATGGGTATATTATAGTCGCCGTTGACTATTTTACCAAATGGGCCGAGGCGATGCCTACATTAGATAACACTGGTGAAAGAGCTGCCCTTTTCTTTTTCAATCATGTAGTCGCCAGGTTCGGCGTACCATAGGCTATAGTTACAGATCATGGATCACATTTTCACAATCACATGATGGTTGAATTAGCTGCCAAGCTAGGGCTATCTCACGACAGCTCTACCCCGTATTATCCGCAAGCCAACGGACAAGTTGAAGCAATCAACAAGGTCCTGAAGCGTATGTTTCAAAGGATGATCTGGGTTCACAAAAGAAGGTGGCACCTAATCCTGTACTCAGCCTTGTGGGCTTACCGAACATCGGTAAAGAACGCAACCGGGTTCACACCTTTCCAACTGGTGTATGGCCTGGAAGCAGTCTTGCCAATCCAGTGTGAAATTTCGTCGCTTAAACTTGCAATTGATCTCCTCCCCAGAACTTCGGAAGAAGAGGCCCATTTCTTGGAATTAATCCAATTGGATGAAACCCGCCGTGACGCCACTCTGGTTAACGAAGCCCATAAGAAACGAGTCAAAGCGCAGTTCGACAAAAATGTCAAATCTCGTGTCTTCTCAGAAGGTGACTTGGTCTTGCTTTATGACCAAGAATCCGATAAATTGGGAGCAGGTAAATTTAATTCTTTATGGATGGGCCCCTATATTGTTAAACGAGTGTTAGCAAAAGGATCCTACGAGTTAATGGATTATGACGGAATTCCACTGGCGCAACCCCGTAATGGGTTGTACCTCAAGCGTTACTATGCTTAAATAGTGACCAATATGCATGCACCTCGATTTGCGTTATTATGTTGGGGGCATGAAAAATTATCATCGAGCAGTTTTAGCACACAGTTCATGCTCGTTAAAAAATAAACGCAAGATCCGAGCAGTTTTAACACATAGTTCATGCTCGTTAAAAAATAAACATAAGATCGAGCAAATGTTTCCACCTGCGTTTAAGCTCGTTAAAAAATGAACTATCCCGGTAAATAACCACTGTGAATGTAATATCATCAGCCATTAAAGCCTTGGTCGTGTTTGCACCGTCACCTCCACTTTTCATTTTGCCGATCGTTCACCTCCATATGATTGTTTACCCATTTTGAGGAATAGCTGCGAAGAGTGATTACACCTAGCCATCCTTGTGACACTGCCGTGATTGGAAAATTCCAACCTGTACTTGGAATCAACTGCTAACCCTGTTTATCACTCGTTCCTCAAAAGACGAGTCTTCTTTAAGCTCTTTTCAGCTGACTCGTAAAATATGAAAAGATTGCCGAGTCCTTGGCCTTCCAGCTCGTTAAAGGGACAGGAAGAGCTATCCCTCCTCTAGATTTTAATCTTTTTGGACCTGAGGGATTATTGCAAAAAAAGATCGAGCGCTTGTTTTATTTGGCTCATTAAAACTATCGAAAACTCATCCCTTCTGTATTGTTTTATACTTTTTCGGACTTAAGGGATTAGATGACGAAAAATGACTTTTGGAGTTAACTTTATGTACCTTTTCAGACTCTCTAAAAATGAAAAGGACCGAGTTATCCTTGTCGTTAGACTCGTTAAAATCATTAAATAGCGACAAACTTGTCTTTAGACGAGAACAAGTTTCACTATCGCTAGGCTCGTTAAAACATAGCGATGGGCTTGCCCGAAGGGCAGGTTATAGAACAAGCATATGTTATCCTCCTCAAACTTGACAAAAATAAAGAGGTACTGGTCAGCAATGAATGGGGAAAAATTTGGAGAAACTAAAGAAAACTTTGATGGTAGCAAGTCGCTCTTGAACATGACACTTTTCCTCCGTACCACAATCGGGTTGGGTTGTTTCATTCACCGGTCACATCCATGGTCTCGCCATACCATCCATATTTGGGGTACTTCTACCAATCCATCGCATCAGTGTCGCCATATGTTCAAGAGAAGTCGTTCAGAAAAGTCAACTGTGTCCCATCCACTACCATACATTATCCTTCATCCTTTCATGACCGCCACCCTGAATCATATGTCACAGATCATTTTCACCTCCATTAAAATCATTAGCTCCGTTCCGTGTCACTGATGTGGGATTCATTAAGGCCCTTCTTTGACGGATCGCTTCTTGTCGACATCAGCTCATTATCCAAGAAGTTGATCTAGGAACAACCCTTTCAGTACTTTGAAGCTTGCATGCCTCAATGGCAAGTTTCTCACTTCTGGCGACAGGTATACATCAATGACCTTCGACCGAAAGATTTTGCGTGGTGTTCGATGCCAAGTCCTTTATTCACACCACGTGAATTGTACTGCAGTACCTTGAGGGTTATTATCATTATCGGTGATTCCTCTCGCGCTTGTTAACGGTTTACATCATTGACCGGTAATCAAGCGATGTTTTTCCATGTTCGACTTCAGAACATTTCTCACATGGATCGACTTGTACTTAGAGTGAAGATCGAACGAGTTTGAAGATCCCGGATCTAGTTTCATCCATCCGAGCTGCGATATATATTTAGGAAAAATAAAGACATTGACATGTACATCATTGCAGCAGATAATCATCCTACTCAAAGGATGATAATTTCATCAAAATTATCAGTCTACCATCAGACGATTGTCTGTTCTATGTACAGAAAAATGAATTTATAAAGCTGAGCATGGGAATGCCCGCCTCAGCTAGATCATGAAAACAGTATGAAAAATAATGTATTGTATTGTATCTTATTACAGGTCTCCTCTCAGCATTGGATGAACTTCGGATCCCCCTGATAAAGCATTTCGCCCGATAAACAACCTCATACTTTAGGGGGCAACTGTTATAGATATTTTTGTGCCTTACAACATTGAGCATGAAATGTCCATAATCTAAGAGATCCAAAGTCCCTAAACATGTTGTTCCTACCCCTAGAGGAACAAGGCTAACAAACCACAGCAATTCACAGAAGTTCTCCACCAAAAACTGCTCAAAACAAGTCAAATCAGGATCATTTCAGTGGCTACACTAGCTGTTTGCGCTGAATGTCAAAGCCAACACTGGCTACCTGCGTTGAATGTCAAATGGAACACTGGCTACCTGCGCTAAACGAGAGTGGACATGTGGCAGGCTCATTTCTCAAGGTGTCAAAACCCAGGAAGCTTCCAAAATGACACTTGCCTCAGGGAATTCGACTGGTGATGAGTAAGAGGTTCCAAATCTCCAAGTGGAAGCAAGAACCTCCAAGTGGAATCAAGAACTGACAGAGGGAGAGGACACTAGTCAGATCTCAAGCTGACTCATCCTCTCTCCAAACATCTATATATGGATCTCTCCTCCATGAGATCTGGAGGCTGGAATTTTGTTATTGCAAAGAATTGCTGTTGGTTTGAGACTGGAATCATTGGGTGCTTAATGCTTTGAAGGGGGTGAAGATAGGAATTCCATTTGCTGGGAAGGAGATGTTGGATTGGAGCCCTCTGGGTTGTATCTCTTCCTGAACCTTGTTATTCATCAATAAAGTTATCTTGGTTTCTCCTATATGCTGATGTATTCTTGATGTATGATTGCATTAGTGTATTTGGTTTATTTCTAATCCTAAACTAGTTATGAATGTGAATATCTGTCTTTGTGTAGTGTTCTTCTCTTGTCTCAAGTAACCGTTCTCTTGTCGCAAGTAGCTGTTCTCTTGTGATCTCGCAGGAACCTGTTGAAGCTGGACGAGTGAGAAGGCAAGTAGCTGTGAACTCCCAAAGAGAAGAGAGACCGGATCGAGGGACAAACGGAAGACACCGGTAAGTCTATTGATCTCTCTTCTTTCACATTTCATAAAGGAAGAAACCAGAATAGCTGTCTCTGTTTGTTGCTAAGGCACTGTCACACCTTAGGTGGATAGGATCGTCCTGCATAGGCATTCTTCCCCACAACATCAATGCTAATGTTTCATCAAAAGCTTCTATCTTTTCAAAGGCAATGTCAACAAGAGAATGTATTTTTGCAATCTGGCCAACAATTTAATTCAATTAATAAATTGCCATTTTATTTGAAAGACTTCCATCCATTTTTCATTGACTCATTTGAAAATTGTTTGGAAATTTTTTCTTCAAGGAAAATTGTCAATGATTTAACATTTGTACATAACGCTAACAATTTTTTTCAGGTCAAAGAATCTAAAAATTCATCTTCACAAGCTGGCATGTTATCTCTTCCTTTGAACATTTCCCAATTTTTAATAAAGATCCATCCAGATTTTTATGATCCAATTGGTATTCAATTGGAAAGGAAAATTCAAGAGAAAGAGATTTTAAATAAATTACTAACAATAACACTAACTGTACATTCTGATTTCATATTTAATTCTCTTAGTTTAGTTAGATTTGTATTTTTATTACTAACATTTGGACTGTACATAAACGCGGGAATAAAAATAAGAGAATGGTTACACTGGAAATATGACTATACCTAGTCATTTTCATGTATATGGTTAGAATAGGAGTAGAATTAAATTAGTTAGTTTGTTTTGTATAGTTAATTTGTTTTTAACAGTTTTGTAGATTTAAAAAAAGAAACAAAGCAATCAGCCTTCTCATACATGTTCAGCGAAAACATTCTTCCCTATCATAAAATTTTAATTTTTGCTTCTTTTTAAAATTCCTTACAGCAATACCTCTACTCTGCCTATTTTGAATAATGTCTTGATTAGATTCAATTAAGGTTGCACTTGGCATCGATCGCCTCAAAGCCACTTTTCTTTATTTCAAGATTTCCTTCTAAGATTTTCTTTTGAAATTTATATGGTAAGGATTTAAGGATATAAAAGCTTCATGATCCCATTATCCCATGAAATGTAGGACTGTCTATCATAAGCTTAATTCTAATTCAATCATTATTAGTCAGTCTAACCTTTCACGGTAATCATATGAAGTTCATATTATCTTCCTCGAAATTTGTTAAGGATGTCCATTTTGCCAAGTGCACACATTCAAATTTGTTTTGATACTTTTTTCACAATTAGTGGCTTTATCCCATTCTGATATTTAGTTTATTATTTGATGCTACAAAACGCATCATATTCATTTACTAAAGGTATTATTGAACAGTCACTATAACAATACAGATTTTTCTCAAGATTAATTCACAATGAGCAGAGGTAATAAATTGTTGTTTCAATTCAAAAGGGGAGCCTATTTTTATATTTATTTTTGGTAAATTTTATATTTCCTGAACATGAATAAACAGATTTTATTTAGGTTGATTGCACACTTAGATTTAGAATAAATAATGAGATGATTTTGAACAAAGTCGGAATTTTGATAAATCAAAGGAAGAATTTGAATATTCGTAAGGTAAAATTTGCAAACAATTTCCTTCCAGGTACGCATTTGCAAGTTCGTTCTCATCTCTTATTAGTTTCTATTTTCCTTAGTTTATTTTTGATTCGTGTTCTATTTTATTTACAGGTTTTCATTTGTTTTCAAAACTTGAAGTAAGCAGCAAACCCAATTCAAATTTGCAATAGGCTCAGGGAAATTTTATTTGTGATGCATTAGAATTTAAGCATTTTTAATTTTGCTTTTATTCACGTAGAAAACACAATTGAAATTTCAAGGAATATCATAAGACCATTCGCATCATAAGATTTCATCGGAAGTAGTTCTTAGCATTTCTTTTGATAACAAATTGTTCATAAAATACCTCCGATGTATTATCTTACTCATATGCCATATCGCATTTCGCATATCGGAGCTTTCCAAGTGAAGTATACTTCCATGAACATGAATCACCGATCTCCGATAATCGACTTTATCGATATTGCGATAAACACATAATTCCGGACCCGATATGAAATTCAAATCAAATTCATAAAATATCGCATCCGCTCAATCGCAATAATGGTAGGAGCACAACTTTAAAAGGGCCTATGTCTCGGATCCGATATGTTATTAAAATTCCATTGTAAAAGTTATCGGGTCCGCTCTTCATCGCATATCAGCATCACAAGAAATATATTGTGTTACATCGGGTGCTTAAGATTGCCGATCGCCGATTAGCCACGACATTCATCGCACATCGGAATCACAGGAATCATATCGTGTTATATCAGGTACCAAAAGTTTGCCAATCGCCGATATCGCAATCACTTCGTCACATTGTTATTTATGCTTACATCAAATCTTTGATTCTGCGATGTGCGATGCGCGATGTGGGAAGCACAGTGTCAATATTCCCCAATCCCCGATATAATATTTCTTTAAATATGCGATCACTCCATCTCATAGCACAACTTATCATCGCATATTTTCATATCGGCGAGTCGCCATTGCAACATTTGATGCGAGAATTTCCAATGCATGCCTCTAAGCCGTTAACATTTAATCAATGTATGGCATAGAAATAAAATTGAAGTCTTACAAATTAAACTTCAAGCATGGTGAAGAAACATGTTGTGTGGATCATCCGATGAGGCGATGTGTTAAAACGAGCTTGGGTAACCACTATGGGAAAAAGGCAATTGATGACAAATTTGCAGCATACAAAAAATCATTTCAATTTCTCATACATTTTAGTTTTAAATATATAATTCCATAATTAAAAATGGAATTCAAGACCTCTATCTTCATATTTAAATTATATTATCTTGGATTTAGTCTTGATTTTGAACAATTTATCAAATCATGGAGTTTATATGAAACATATAATATTATGAGGAATAGTCATTACTGCAAATTCTCATTCTCATTTCTGATGCATTTGTTTTAATTTCAATTCCCCTGAACACTAAGCATTCTATTTTTATATTACTGTTTGCTTTAATTTAAGTAACATAAATAATGATTTTGGGTTATAGGATTTTGGTTAGTGTGACTTCTTCATGTTTTTAATATTAATTAAAATAAGAAGTCAGCTAGTTTGGAGAAACTGATACCTTTCAGGTAAGATCAAAAGCAATTATCCAATGGTAAGATTCATGTGCCCACTTTCATTAATTTCCATTTCATCACTCTAGTTTCATTTTTGTTTTTAAATTATGCTGATATAAAACTCTGTTTTGCAGCTCTCCATTTGAAGTTTCCAATCCTCTGCTAGATCATATTTTCAAAGTCCATACTTTTCTCCAAGTTTTATTTCAATAAGTAGCAATAATCTTCATCGAAACAGCTACACCAGGAAGTTTCTAAACCTTTAGTTTGTTTCTTTAAGCATTCATTTTATTAGAAAATGATCAAGATGATGCTTTGAAACAAGAAGATTAATATCATATAGAAAGTTTTCATTGTGGCTGAATTTTATCGTCACTGCTATCCAAAAGGCCTAAAACAATTACAATCTTGCAAGGTATGATTTTTCTAAATCTCAATATAAGAAGGAATGATTACACGATTATTTTCTTTTCTTCATATTGTTAAGACATTGGTATAAACATTCTTGTTTGAGTTTATCTTTCGAAACTTAGATTTTCTTTTCCACTTTTAAAATTTCTTCATTTTTATTTTTGTTTGCTGATTTCTTTCTCATTTTAGCATAAGAATTCTTTTCCTTCGGATTTCAGCTTTGATTTTGGTGACTTTGCCATTATTTATATGGAAGGCCTATTTGTTACCTAACAATGGTCAGGATACATGGAGAAAATTGTTAATAGTCACCTATTAGCTTTTTCTTAAATCTCTTAATGAAGTTTGATTTTCTTATTATAAAGGTAGACATACTTAAGGAAGAGATTACCAATCAAGAGAAGTTGACAAAGTATCATAAAAACTGAAAATTTCTTTTTCATCAAATTGTAATCATTTTGAGATTTCAAAATTTTATTAAGATCTTTCAAAGTTTTATTATTAGTCAAGAATAGTTATTTTTAACCAAGCAAAGACACTTTACAGCAAAGCACCTTTAACTCTGAAATTGTCATTCTTAACTCTTAAGGAGTCAATGATTCTCCCTCTCCCAAAGAGTCTTATTTTTCTAGAGTATAATCCTGAAATATATTTAAACTTAGAAGATAAGAGGTCTCATCGTGGGCCTGCTTACCATGATCATAGGGGAAAAATAGGCTGACATTACCAACACTACTAAACAAACCAGGGTAATGACTTATGATTGCAAACAATTATAAGACAAGGGGTCTCATCACGAGCCAGCTTGTTCAGTCTAATTTTAACCAGTGAATGGCATTGTTAACTATCTGGCTACCATACTAGGACAATGGCTTTTAAGATTTAATAAAAAATAAAAAAATAAAAAGTAATACATATATAAATGGATTTATCTCTAGGTCAATAATTCTTGAAAAGATGGGATTCTGAATCATTGATGATTGAAAAAGTAAACCTGCTGAGACTATAGATGTTTGCTGGCAGCAGTGGCTCTACTTGTGACAAATGAGTATATTCTAAAAGCTAAGCTGTAAAGTGACCCCTGCTTTATCTCTACAACTAATTAAGGACTAATGTAGAGTTTTGAAATATTTTAATGTATAAAGAATTTTAAGAAAAATTACAATTAGATGATTCTTGTTTTTATTCAGACTAATGAACTTAGTCAAGCATTTCAAGCATAATTTTCTCTTCTTTAATTATCTTTACTTTAATTTTAGGAAAATCTCATATCAAAGAGAGATAACTGGTTCTTCTCCCGTGTGTCGCCATTGTTGTGGTAAAAACACAACCCCCCCATTATTGATGCGTCCACTTCGAATAATGGGGACCCTTTCTATAAAAATTTTGGCTAAACACCTTTTTGGATATTTATTTAGTTAATTGCCCTATGCTTTTGTTAATTTTGCATTTTCCTTGGATTCTTGTTTTGATTCCTTTGTTAAAATCGATTTTTTATAAGTTTCCCATTGACGCTTGTTTCACCTCATTTGGTCAACTGGTTTGAAAATGGCACTCCTTTGAAAGTCTGATTATTTATGTAGCCTGGGTTAAAAATGCGTAAAATGTACAATATTGCATTTTGTAGATAAATTAGTTCAATAATGCATTCATTTTAAATATTAACCCGTAGTGAGTTTTTACTAACATTTTTCCATATAGCCAAATCATGAAGCAACCGGATTTTAGTAATTTACTCCAATAAATTATTAATCTCGAAAAATCATAATTTCAAAGTGGCTATAATTTATTTTTCATTTTATTAAAAATAATTGTAATTTATAAAATAAACCAAAATAAAAAATTAATCTTTAATATTAAATCTTAAATTAATTAAATTAATTATTATTTAAAAATATAATTAATTTAATGAAATTAAAATTTAATATATGAAAAATATAAAAAATAGATTTTAATCGCATCGGGAGCTTTCAAATGACATGTTTTTTAAAAAACCCCGATGGACTCATACCCTCGACGCCGATTGCCGATATCACATCGGGGACTTTGACATTGTAACATGTTTGACAAACCATGCACTCCCCCAACTCTCCGATTGCGAAAAGTCAAGTCTCCCGATCGCTCATCGCATCGGAGCTTTCATACAAGGCAAGTTTAACCATCCTCCCAAGTCTCCCGATTGCCGATGGCCTCTTATCCCCGATCGCCGAAATTTTGAAAACCCCGAAAGGCATATGGGCATGATGCATTAATTCAAAGTTTTATTAAAAAACTTGGTATTTATTTCAAGCCTTGACCTTCACGTATGGCTCACGTATTAATTCATATTTTTAAGAATGATTTATGTGAGTATCTTACCATAGGAGTAAGTAAGAAGTAGTGTAGGTTAATATATATTAATATTAGTTTATATATTAATATGTAATATGTAATATATTATATTAATTAAATTAATTAATACTATTTAATATTTAATTAAAATTTAAATATCATTTAGATTAATATTGATTAGTTTTTAATTAGATTAAATTTGTTTATAAATCGCTAATTAGATATCAGTTAGTTAGATTAATAAATAGGTTATTAATAATTAGTTTAGTTTATAATTAACAATTAATTTAGAATTAATTAGAATTCTAATTTAGGATTTAATTTTAATAAGAATTTTGATATTTTTTTTAGCTCAGCAACAAAATTTCCAGATTCATGCCAGATTTGACTCATCAACTTTGGAGGCTCATAAATTGAGTTATACTTGGCTAAATGAGGCCCATGACGGCTCATTGGAAAGATAAAATCAAGGAGAATATTTCTAAGGAGGTTTCACTAACAGATTTAATCATTTATTGAGTCAAAAATCAGGCAGAAGATCAAGCTCCGAATTTTGAAAACAAAATCAATTTTCTGAGTTATTTTCTTCATTTTCATTTGTCCAAAGCCTCTTCTAATTGTCAAAGGCAACGCCTTTTTTTTCAACTGGAATAGTATTTCTGGCTGCCCTGTTTATGACCTCTCATGTATACAACTTATTATATTTTCTTAATATAATTTACATCGTGTTTTTCTCTCTGAAAAAAAAGCCTCTTCTAATTGCAGATCCATTGGTTAATAATTCCTTGGCCAATCAAAATATCCCAAGCATCAATACAGAGCTTATATTTTATTTTCAATTATTTATTTGAATAGAATTTGATTGAATTTGATTTAAAGGCCAGCAATGCTATTTTGATTTTATGGTTGCATTTTAATTTATTTTGATTTCTTTTTGCAGGAAAACAGTGGAAGAAATATGGAGAAAAAGATCTCAGTCAATGAGAATGCTCCAGCAATTGAAGATCAAAATTTTGAGCAAGTAAAATTGGATTTAGCAGATTTCTCTTGAACAAACTCTCCTCTCCAAAATTCCTACACAAATATTATAAATAACAGATTGTAGAATGGAATAAGGGCTGCTCTCCTTTGCAATGCTAGACTTCTAAAAGCACTACTGTAATAGGAATTTAGAGTTGTAGGAGAGAGGAGAGAAAATCTCAGATCTGGGGATTATTGAGGATTTTTCCTTTGTATCTTGAATTATGTATGAGGGGCAGATTTTTCACTATTGTGGCTTTAGCTTTGAAGGCAGAAATTCAAGCAATGTAAAGGACTGTTGGAGACCAAGATCAGAGAAATGGATGCAATAAATTGGTATTTTTAATACTACTGTTTCAAATATCAGTTTCATTTTTATGGTAACAGGAATGTCTCATTTTATTCATGTTTGTGCACTATTGTCAATATGGGTAATTTGTCTCAATCTTGTTATTAAGTATCTCTGTTCTTATGAATTAAAATCTGATTTCTGAGTAACTATTTACTCAGAAAACTGTCTTACAAAACTGATTTATTGAATGGTAATGTGTTGTGAACTATTTCCACATATTATTGTTTAATTATTGGATTTACTGATATGATAATCAATATCATTTCAGTGAACTACTTCCGGGAATGTTCTTGATTTATTATTTCAGTTGATAGGTCTCAATAGGATGTGTTTTGATATCCATAATATCAGTTAATTGAACTACTTCATTAACTTGGTATTCATTATAAACAAGACATATCTAAATCCCAATACTTTAATTATCTTGCTCTTAGTTGGGTTAGATCTATATCTGCCTAATTAAGATAGGATTTAGATTAGTTTCTTTTGCTTGCATCATAGAATAAGCTTGCATTTAGAGTAAATTCTACATTCTTTTAAGTCCTCTCCTCAAAGAGGAAAAACTTTAGTTGTCGCTTGGCTGAACCCAAATCAGCTTAAGGGTCATTCTCTTGCCTGATCAACAAGAAGAAGTGATCTGATGTCCCTGTCTATTGGTAGTTAAAGATACATTATAAACCAATAGCAATAGGGAGAAGGTAACCAGACCTATTTGAACAGTCGGAGCCACCACACCAAACGGAAAAGGAGCTGCTTTAAGGTCCGGACTGGGTGGTTATCCCCCAATGTTGTTGCAGCGATTTTCGAGGCATCAACAGGTCACGATGACGATCACTGTTGGAAAATGCATCCAGAAAAGAGACCATGGAGGAAAAGGCAAGCAAAAGATAGTGGCAACTGCGCAGAAAGATCTTGGATCCGATTTGGGAGATGAAGCATTAATCACATCAGTAGGAATAAAAGGTACGCTTACACCTCATGTTAATTCTGACTCGCATGAAGGAACTAGTTCAGTAAACGAGTCCCTTCCTAATGAAAGAAAGAGAATTGAGTTATTTCATATTAGAGTTGGGGTAAATCATACTAAAGTGGAAACTCTATTTGATACTTGATCCCAATAAAACTTAATTTCAGAATCCTTGGTAAAGAAACTCAGCTTAGAAACATAACCACATACAAAACCTTACCCACTTGGATGGATACATGATAAAGCAAAATTGAATGTAACTTGTAGAAATTTTGAATAATTTAACACATATTCAACAGAGATTATCCTGATCATGTACTATTGCGGAATACATACACAATACATAAGCTCCTCTACGTTGATCATCAATATAGCAGCATCAATAACAATAAAACATCAAGAGCATTCACACATTAACATAGTATGTAACCCGGGGAAAGCATCTCGCTAAAAACCCCAACTATCTGTATATTAATGATTGAGACCATGTAACATTACAAAGTACAATGCTTATCACAAGCAATCCAATACCAGCTCCACCTGTTACACACAATACAACTCAGATCTGATCTCCAAATCTATTCCACTGCTTGCCTGCCTCCACTGCTCAATACCTGCTCAAGAACTGATGAGAATGGCTTACCAAACTCATATTTCACCTCAAAATAATCACTCACACTTTGTTGGACGTGAGAAAAGGCTACAATACTGTGAAAATACGTGAGAAAACTCATTGGCATACTCAATCCCTTGATTGTGCAAGATCTGGTGCACAACTATAGTCACAACTGATAGCAATCTGATTCTCTACCACCTGTCTCTGTTGAACTGAACATGCACTGACATGAAACTGAGTTAACTGATGTATTCATTAGTTGCATCATGAGTTAATAATTAGTTTAACAACTCATCATTAGTCTATTTTCAGTTAGACTAATTACAACTATTTTAACTAAGTCAAACTGAACACAACTCCATCATCTCCACAATCAACTCCACCAAACTCAACTGATTGAGTTCTAACTGAAGTCATGCATGCAACAACTCAACTGACTCATAAGAAAAGTGTATTTCCTTCTGACAGCTGCATGTGCCACCTCTGTAGCTCAAACTGAAGTGCTCCAAGAGAATAAGATCAAGTTTATAGTCCAAATATTATTATGAGACAATAATATTTGACTTTTCTATTTTTGACAGCCAGTCTAAAAATAGACTTTGATCACTCACACTGTGATCACTCACACTTTGATAAAAAATAGAAGTCCATCTATTTTTCCCAACTTGACCAATCATCCATAAATAGCAACCTGCAATCCATAGACATGATACATATGTCTAAAAATAGATATAGTCTAAAAATAGACTTGCGCCAAAAATAGCCTGCGGGCCCACTTAGTGAAGGCGACTCTTTTCACTAAGCTCCATCATCTTGTTGCAATCTCAACACTCCCTCTCGACAAGATATGGATTATCACCAACTCCTATCCTACCTCGGTGGTACTCGAATTTGCTCCTGGTGAGAGCCTTCGTCAGAATATCAACATCCTGATCCTCCGTTGGAATGTACGAAAGTAACATGATCCTCCGCTGCACACAATCTCTGATATGATGGTACCTGATGTTAATATGTTTAGATCTATCATGAAATACAGGATTAGCCGAGAGTTTAATGCAACTCTGGTTATCACAGTAAATCACAGTAGGTTCCAAATGAGAACCGAACAAACCAACCAGGATCTTCCTCATCCATATAGCCTCGCATGCAACCAAACTTGCTGCCATATACTCGGCCTCCACTGAACTGAGTGCCAAGGATTTCCGCTTCCTGCTGTACCAAGAAACTGCTGTCGATCCGATACTGAAGACCCCTCCTGATGTGCTCTTTCTGTCCGTTGGGGTCCCTGCCCAATCTACATACGTGAAGCCACATAGCTTCACCTCATCCTCTTGTCTGTACCACAAACCATATCCCGATGTGCCTCTCAAGTAGCACAACACATGCTTGCCCGCCTTCCAGAAGAGCTTGGTAGGCTTAACCATAGCTTGTGAAAGCTGGTTAACTGCATAGCATATATCGGGTCGTGTATTGAGCAAATACATCAGCGACCCCACCAACTGTCGATAAACAGTGGCATCCACTTCTTCTCCCGAAGTGGCATCCTCCTTCCTCCAACCTCCAGGAAGAGGAGTATCAACAGGCTTGCAGCCATGCATGTTGAACTTCTCCAGTATCTCCCGAGCATACTTTCCCTGAGAAACAAACAGTCCACCACTGCGCTGCCATATTTCCAATCCTAGGAAATAGTGAAGGAGGCCCAAGTCCTTCATCTCAAACTCTGTAGCAAGATCCTTCTTGCATGACAGTATCAACAACTCATCACCCGTTAGAATCAATTCATCAACATACAGTACAATGATAAGCAACTTACCCTCCACCACAATCTGGTATAGGTTAGGATCCGCCTCGCTCTTGGAGAATCCAAGTCCTGTGAAATAGCTGTTTATCCGTGTGTACCAAGCACGTGGTGCTTGCTTCAACCCATACAACGCTCTCTTGAGCCTGCACACAGCGACTCGCTACTGAAGACCTCAAAGCCTTCGGGCTGCTCAATGCACACCTCCTCCTCAATGACTCCGTTGAGGAATGCAGTCTTCACATCCATCTGATGAATGTTCCATCCCATCTGCGCTGAGAGAGCAAGAATCGTCCGTATGGAAGAATACCTTGCGACAGGTGCAAAGGTCTCCTCATAATCGATCCCCTCAATCTGTGAAAAGCCTCGGGCAACAAATCTTGCCTTGTACTTCTCCACACTCCCGTCAGCTGTCTGCTTAACTTTGTAGATCCATCTCGAACCCACCACTGATTTCCCTTCCGGTCTAGGAACAATCTCCCATGCACCATTTCTGAAAATAGAATCATACTCTTCCACCATGGCGTCTACCCATGCGGGATCCTCCACCGCTTCCTCGAAAGAGGATGGCTCAGTCACAACACACTTGCTCATAAGAGCCATGTATCCAATGTACTGATCAGGTGACTGTCTCTGCCTGCGTTGGGCTGTAGGTGGTCCTACAACTTTCTCTGCATCTTGAGCCAGTCGCTCAGCTTCTGTCAAGCACTTTCGCCCTCTGATGGTTGGCGCTGCATGAGTGGTCTCTTCCACTCCATGAATCTCGTCCTGTGGCTGATCCACGTCCTGAAGCTCATCCTTAGGAACTAATAGCTCCTCATCTACATGCAAGTGTAGCTCCCTCTCAAGCGAACACTTCATGGCTTTCTCCTCTTGAAATTTTATATCCTGTCGCACAACAGTTTTACCACTATCTGGAAAATACACACAATAGTTGTGGGGCGTATCAGTGTACCCCACAAATATCCCAACCTCTGCGGTCGGCTCCAACTTCTTCCTGGCATCCTTCGTCACATGCATGTAAACGTTAGCACCAAAAATCCTCAAATGAGAAAGATCAGGCTTCTTACCAGAATAAGCCTCCTCGGGTGTACTCATGCCAAGTATCCTATGAGGACAACGGTTCTGCACATAAACTACTGTATTGCATGCTTCCGCCCACAAGTGAAGGGGTAGGCTCTGATCATGCAACATTGCCTGTGCAGCACCCACGATCGTTCTGTTCTTCCGCTCAGCTACCCCGTTCTGCTGTGGGTTATGGGGAGCTATGAGCTCTCTACAAATCCCTTCTGCCTTGCAGAAATCCTTGAACTCGTCCGAGATGTATTCACCACCATTATCGCTCCTAAGAGCCTTCACCTTCTTCCCCGACTCCTTCTCGACCAGTGCTTTGAATTGACAGAACTTTGAATATGTCTCGCTCTTCTTCTGCATGAAGAAGATCCAACGCTTATGAGAGAAATCATCAACAAAAATCACATAATACCTGTGTTTTGCTGTCGAAGCAACTGAGAAAGGTCCACACACGTCTGTGTGAATTCTCTCAAGGATCGTCGTGGCGCGACTATCCTTCTCGTGAAAGGTGGCTTTCACAAACTTCCCCAAAGTACACCCTTTGCACTGATCTGACTGCGCAAGTGTGCCTTTAGGAAGCCCTGTAGTGATCTGCTGCAGTATCTTCAAGGCTCCATGGTGAAGGTGACCCAATCTCCTGTGCCACAACTCGCCATCATCCCGGCTCACCAATCCTTCTGCCTTGCCCGCCATTGCTGCGCATCCATCTACATGCAACTAATAAAGGTTCCTCACTCGAACCCTATCTTCCGGGTCTCACCAGTTGTCTTGCTGCGCAGGAAAGCCTTTCCCTTGCTGAAAACAACATCATAACCCTTGTCTTCTAACATCGCCACTGAGAAAAGATTCTTCTTCAATCATGGAACATGCATGACTTCCTTCAATACGAAGGGTTTACCAGACTCCCTCTCAAAGGAAATGGTACCGATACCGGTCACACTGTATCTACCATCATCACCCATCTCGATGTGCACTCCAAGATCTTTGTCCTCCAGATCAGAGAACAAATCTTTATCTCCCGTCATGTGAAAAGCCGCACCACTATCCAAGAACCACACGGATCCCATCACACTTGAAACCAAGCATGCGATCAATGAAAAATCAAGCTCAAACTGAGAAGCTAAGGCCTCTCCCCCTGCAGATTCAGCAGCTTGCTTGTTCTTCTTCTTCTGCGGACAATTTGTGGCATAGTGTCCGTGCTGGTGACAGTGAAAACACTTCACCTTGGACATATCCTGATTCTTGCCTTTCGCACCAGACTGAGAAGCTTTCTTGCTCTTCCCTTTCTTTGCTTTGTCAGCCAAAGCACAATTCTCTTCATCAGCTCCCTTTGACGAAGATCCGTCCCTCATACTCCGCCTGATCTCCTCCTGCACAAGATCTGACCATAGTATTTCCCATCTTGGCAATTTCTCCCGACCATTGACAGAGTCTTGATAGGAATGCCAACTCTTCGGAAGACCAAGGAGAGCCAAGCTCACCAAGTCCTCATCATCGACAGTAACCCCCACACTTCCCAGCTCATCTCGACACTGAGTGAACTTCGTGAGATACTTGGGAATACTGTCACCCTTCTCGCATTTGATGTTTCTGAGTTTATCTTTGAGCGCCAGCTTCCTCTGATCGCTCTTGCTTTGGAATAATTCCGTTAATGATTTCCACATCAAATATGGAGTAGCCTTTCCATGGAGGCTGGACACAATGTGATCCTTCACGCCCTCCAATAGAATCCTTCAACATTTTGCGATCTTCTTTTGCCAAGCATCAGCTTGAGTAGCATCAGTAGGCTTTGGGATATCCGTATCTATGAACTCCTTTAGCCCGTTATCATCCAATACTGCCTCCATCCTGTCCTTCCATGCAATATATTTTGAGCTGCCCTCAAGAGCATACTCCAATCGCAATCCGTTGAAAGACATTGCTGCGTTGTCACCAAGAAAACACTGCTGCAAATTCGAATTCCACCAGCAACCAACTCAACCGTCTCCGATCTAAGATTCGTGAGAACACAATATTTCTTGTACAGAGATTGACTGTATGGGCATTCACCGGATATCTAACCTTCCAAGGGAAGGATGAATCCAGAGGCTACCTGGCGCGATTACAGACTCTGCCTGAAGAAATAGAATGTAAACACTTCCTGAATAGTAGATCTGATGATCAACAACTCTGATACCATGTAGAAACTTTTTCTACAATTATCTAGCTCGCTCTGATACCATGTAGAAATTTTGAATAATTTAACACATATTCAACATAGATTATCCTGATCATGTACTATTGCGGAATACATACACAATACATAAGCTCCTCTACGTTGATCATCAATATAGCAGCATCAATAACAATAAAACATCAAGAGCATTCACACATTAACACAGTATGTAACCCGGGGAAAGCATCTCGCTAAAAACCCCAACTATCTGTATATTAATGATTGAGACTATGTAACATTACAAAGTACAATGCTTATCACAAGCAATCCAGTACCAGCTCCACCTGTTACACACAATACAACTCAGATCTGATCTCCAAATCTATTCCACTGCTTGCCTGCCTCCATTGCTCAATACCTGCTCAAGAACTGATGAGAATGGCTTACCAAACTCGTATTTCACCTCAAAATAATCACTCACACTTTGTTGGACATGAGAAAAGGCTACAATACTGGGAAAATACGTGAGCAAACTCATTGGCATACTCAATCCCTTGATTGTGCAAGATCTGGTGCACAACTATAGTCACAACTGACAGCAATCTGATTCTCTACCACCTGTCCCTGTTGAACTGAACATGCACTGACATGCAACTGAGTTAAGTGATGTATTCATTAGTTGCATCATGAGTTAATAATTAGTTTAACAACTCATCATTAGTCTATTTGCAGTTAGACTAATTACAACTAGTTTAACTAAGTCAAACTGAACACAACTCCATCAACTCCACAATCAACTCCATCAAACTCAACTGATTGAGTTCTAACTGAAGTCATGCATGCAACAACTCAACTCAATCATAAGAAAAGCGTATTTCCTTCTGACAACTGCATGTGCCACCTATGTAGCTCAAACTGAAGTGCTCCAAGAGAATAAGATCAAGTTTATAGTCCAAATATTATTATGAGACAATAATATTTGACTTTTATATTTTTGACAGCCAGTCTAAAAATAGACTTTGATCACTCACACTTTGATAAAAAATAGAAGTCCTACTATTTTTCCCAACTTGACCAATCATCCATAAACAACAACCTGCAATCCATAGACATGATCCATATGTCTAAAAATAGACATAGTCTAAAAATAGACTTGCGCCAAAAATAGCCTGCGGGCCCACTTAGTGAAGGCGACTCTTTTCACTAAGCTCCATCATCTTGTTGCAATCTCAACATAACTAAGCAGCGTAAAGTAAAATTTGTGATTGCTTCTAAGCTAGTGGATGAAGTAGAGCTTGATGTGATCCCATTGGATATCTGTGGCATGGTGTTAGGGAGTCCATACCTATATGATAGCAAAACAATCTTCTTTCGTCGCGAAAACAAATACCAAATCACAAAATATGGGGTAGAATATATTGTAAGGTCTCATCAAACTAAAATCAATGCTAGCCTTGTAAGTGCAGGACAAATGAAGAGGTTGGTAAATTCTAGTAAGGGTTGCATGCTTATGGTTGTAAGGGGAAAAGATGCAGAATTAGCCGATGCTTTCTAGGGTTGTGATCAGGAACATAAAAAGGAATTATGTGAATTAATTTATAACTATGATGAGATGTTTCGGGAATCGAAGGGATTACCTTCGAAGAGGGAAATCCAACATGAGATCCATTTGTAGCATGGTGCTCCTTTACCAAATATTGGCATGTATAGGATGTCGACCATTGAGATGGAGGAAATAAAAAAGCAAGTGCAGAAATTGCTGGACCAAGGGGTCATCAGGCCGAGCACTTCTCCATGTGGCTCATTGATTGTCTTAGTGCCAAAGAATGATGGCACATGGAGGATGTGCGTAGATTACCGAGCACTAAACAAAATCACAGTGAAAAATTGTTACCCTGTTCCACACATTGATGACTTATTAGATCAGGTAAAGAATGCTATCTATTTCACCAAATTGGATTTGCATAGTGGTTATCACCAGGTACGAATTGCAAAGCAGGATGTGTGGAAAACCACCTTCAAGACCAAACAGGGGCTGTTTGAATGGATGGTGATGCCATTCGGACTTTGCAACGCTCCATCCACTTTCATGAGGATCATGAATGATCTCTTTAGGCCTTTCATTGATGAATTTGTTCTTGTATATCTACATGATATCCTTGTCTTTAATAAAAGTTTGAATGAACATGTGTGTCATGTGAAGAAAGTGATTGATGTATTGAAAAAAGAAAAACTCTATGTAAAATTGTCAAAGTGTGAGTTCGGGAAAACCTCTTTGGTTTACCTAGGTCATATTGTTGGTCATGGTTAGTTAGAAATTGATCCTTCTAAAGTTGAAGAAATTGTAAATTCGCCTAAGTCTACTAGTGTAATCGAGGTCCGTAGCTTTTTAGGTGTAGTCCAGTATTGGAGGAGATTTATTGCCAATTTCTCTGTTATTGCAGCACCTTTGCACACATTGACAAGTGTGAAACAGGTCTTTCAATGGGGAGGGAAACAACAGAAGTCCTTCGAAACATTGAAGGAAAAGATCAGCACCGCACCAGTCTTAGCCTTACCAGATCTCCAACAGCCGTTCGAGATCGAAACAGATGCCAGCAGATATGCCATGGGAGCTGTACTAATGCAGCAAAAGAAGCTAATATGTTACCATTCTGAGAAGTTCTCTCAGGCTGTGATAAACTATCCCACTTATGCAAGGAGCTTTATGCCTTGGTTCAAATTGTGAAAAAGTGGAAACACTACTTGATCGGCAAGGAGACCATCATCCATACAGATCATCAACCCTTACAGTAACTTCAATCACAAACCAAGTTGCAACAATCTCGTCATTTCAGGTGGATGGGTTTTCTTCAACAGTTTCATCTGGTAATAAAGTATAAGAAGGGCACTAGCAAAAAAGTGGTCGATATGCTATCTCTACCTCCTATTTCTGCTTTTGTTATTTTGCATAATGCTTCGTTATATTTTTAGAGTTATGCTGAACAATATGCTAACGATGATGACTTTAAGGAGATTTATGCAAAACTAACCCATGGTTCACAGGTGGACAACTATCACTTGTAGGGGAAACTGTTGTATCACCTTGGAAAATTATGCATTCCCACAGGGGAACGAGTACATGTAATTTGAGAGGCCCACACCTCTCTTGTGTCTGGTCACTTTGGTGTCAAAAAGACTTTATGTCATATACAAAGATTTTGTTTTTGGCCTCATATGAAGAACAGTGTGACTCGCTATGTAAAGGGTTGTGTGATGTGTTTTGTTTATGTTAGTGCCTAGATTTACCTTAGGCTGAAAAGGTAGGATCCAGGGCCAACATCAAACCACGCTCAGCCTCGTAGCTAGCCCTATGAGGACAAGAGAGGGCTCTCTCCAGGTCAATCTCAACAAAAGATGATCTATGGGGCTTGAGATGACTGAAATAAAAACTAATTTTAGGCTAGGTATGAAGTGCAAGGATTTGATGTGATTTTTTGGGGGTTTTGTTGGTATCAAGGGAAAGGCAGACTTTGGGGTGCGGGGATTGAGGTTCAGTTATGCAGAGATCTCAATGGGGCAAGGTAAGCAGTCATTTTGGTACTTAAATTTTAGTGAGATGGAGGGAAAAGACAGGTAAGGTGTTGAAGAGGGCAAGGGAAATCAAGAATCCTCCCCAAACAACTGAAAACATCAAACAACTAAAGCAAACTTCAAGTAGAGCATTGCACTTTCAATGAATTCTACTTACACTCTTGTTTGTTTAATTCAGAAGAAATAAGATAGATGATGGCATACATAAAAAAAATTCACAATTACAAAGTGAAGCACTATACCAGTACAAATTGCCACATGAATCCCAAAGAGTGCTGTAAATCCTGGTCTCAATTCCTTAAGCCAAAATACTGAAAATGAATGTACAATAAACTCAAGGCTTTCTCAAGAGTCCAACCATGCTAATGACTGAAAAATAACATAATATGGACAAAAATAGCTCATCCTTGCCTCTAGGGGTTGATCTCATGAGTTTAGGAGCTGATCCAACTGATTCTAAACTGAGAACTAGAAACTAGGCAAGATAACAACATGCCTCTAAAAACAAGGGAACTGATTCATTTAGTTTCAAACAACCTCTAAACTGATGGATCTACCTCTACAAGTAAAAATCCAACATATTTACATCATAATCCATCAATTTTCATCAAATTACATCATAAATTTTCCATTAGGAAAGTGAAAAAATCAAACTATGCGAAGCTGGGCAAAAAACAAAGCAAAACTTGGTCAAATTGGCAATTTTCCTCTATGCGACGCGCCTGATTCTCTATGCGTAGCGCCTGTTTGGACCCACTTTTGGATGCCTTCCCGATGTCTAGAGCTCCAGATGTTCTTGCTGGAAAGGTCTACCTGTCTACTTTCCAACCCAAGTGGAATTTTTCAATTTTGCCTCCATTTTCCCCTCCAAAAGTCCATTATCCCAACACTGCTTCCTGTGTGTCAAAATAGGGGCAGTGAGGTCATTTTTTGAGTCTTTTTTGACCTTTTGAGGGCTCAAAACCTGCCCAAATTTCTTGGCCATAGGTAGGAAAGCATAAATTTTCATGAAAAATCCAAAAATGAATTTTTTTTGTGATTTGGAGGCCTCTAGCAAAAGCGAGTGCCACGTGGCGCGGCGCATAGGGCAGAAAAACCTGTTTTTTGTGCCAAAAATTTACAAAAATGCAAAAATTGCTCCAAATTTCTTGAAATTTGGACTAAGTCTTCTCTATCAAGTTCTGTGATGGGCCAAGGAAGCCTCAGCCAAGATTTGAAGTCCTTCATCCTCTTTTTGCCTCCTTGATGCTCTCTTCAACTTTGCTTTTAAATTCCTGATTCTCGCTTGGCACACCAAGTTCTGGGACAAGTAATGATATGACAAATTTCTAAGCATATTCTTCTCATTTATTGCCTTCTCTAGCTTCCTCTCCAAGTGGATATTGACTCTTTCGAGTCATGACTCCCTATCAGCATTGATCTCTTGCTCCAAGGAAGTGAACTCCACTCTCCTCCTTCGGGCAGCTTGGCGATTTTGCCGAATGTTTTGTAACTCCATCACCACCTGCTAGTCCTCAAGCTGCTTGTTCCTCTGCTCTAGGTAATTTATAGTCCATTGGGCTCTATCCAAGTTGGTGGAAAATGCATCAATTTCCGCCTGCTGCTCCTTGATGATCTATCTAAGGTTTGCACTCTATGGGCCCATGTCAGTATCATCACCCTCAATGTGGATGAAATCAGTCTCTCGTTCACCTGATGGTCCTTCCTCCCGTAGAGGCCTCTTGCCTCAGTCCTGAACCTGCTGTGCTAATGGTGGAAACGAGGCCCCTTCCACCCTGGGCAGAGATAACACTCGCTTCGCTGCTGCAAACAACCGTCTAGTGCCTCTCCGATAAGAGATGAACATCGACATACTGGCGGTCTCATGGCCTTGCTGATAAGAAGGTCCACCTGTCTCATGCCCAACCTCTGAAGGTCCTTGTGAAGCTCTGAAAAACTCACGAGAGATGAAGTCATCCCAAGTGATGCCCTGTAAACCAAGCTGATGAGCGACCACAATTTTGATGAGAGTAAAATGATAAAGACTGTTGAACTGCTGCTGAAGGGTCTTGTGCTACACAAGAGTAGTCATCTTCTCTATGTTTCGGCATATAAAATAAGGAATGTTCATCATCCGCACCTGAGTAAAATGCATCAGTAACCTGATGTGATAAGTATACAAGCGGGAGAACCAGCCCTCACAGGTGAAATACTTCATGATGAGTTTCATTAAAGGATCATACTTATCCTTGAGGAACTGAAAAGGAAACACTCTCTTGAGCTGTCTCAGAAAACCAGGTTTGATGTATGGTTCATAGTGTTGCTGGTCAATTTTCTACCTCTTATTCCATTGTTCTCCAATGTTTGGTATGTCGGTTGCCAATGAAATGGTTTCTGGTGTTAATGTGAAAGTAACACCAGCAAGAGTGGCTTGATCACCATGTAAATGCAACACAAATAAGCTGGCCAACTCATGATGAAACTGAACATTAGAAACCTTCTCACAAAATTCATAACATGACTGATGCTGGAAACAAAAGATGGCAAGAGGGCAGGCCTGCAACAAGGTAAGAGTGGTAGGTTCTTCTCTGATATGTCTGCCACCTCTATGAGGCCTCCTAGGTGCATGTCCCTTCGTGGGTGAGTCACTTTGGGTCTCTTCTTCATAATCATATGAAGGATTAGATGCCATAACTGTTGGTAGAAAAATTGGTTTGGAGTCAAACTGTGGTGGACTATTTTTGGTGATGCGCTTGACCTCTGCCACCAAGGGAAAACAGTGAAACAAGGGATTGTTAGGAGAGGGGAAAAATAGTGGGAAATTTGGGACTGTTGGGATAGACTTAGTTAGGGAAATATGGGATATTATGGGAGTTTTTGTATAGGATTAGGGTTTGGGGTTTACATTTGGAAATTTGGGAAAGGGAACTTGGGATAGGGAATTAATGAACTTAAGGTGGTAGGGGAACTTAGGGAATAATGAAATCAAAGGACAAATGAGATGAGAGAGTGAACTTGGTGACAAAACAATGAATTGAAACCCTAGCAACAAGTTTCTTTGAGGTATTCTAAAAGGTAGGGTTTGATTGTTTTACACAAGCACCATGAAACACACATCATCAACAACCATTAATCTTGGATGAAAAACCATGAATGAAGTTCAACCTACTTGTATCGATGCGTTTTGGGCGATTTTGGAGCGAATTTGGTAACTTTTGGGCTTCCTGGCTGTATGCGCCATGCAGCACAGCCAATGCGCTGTGCCCCACCTATGCACCACACCCTTGTTAAAATGAACTGAGTGCTAAGGCCGAGTGTGCCGCGCTGGTTGTATGCGCCGCGCCTCCTGCCCAGTGCGCCGCTTGAGTAATATTCAAACGATTTTCACCCAATTTCTCACTTGCTCACAAAATTTTCTCTATCTTGCTTCTCTTTTGCAAATGAAGGAATAATTTATAAACAAAGAGCTTTTGAAATTTTGGCTCATGAAACCCACTTTTATAATGTTTTGGATTTGACTTTATCTTTAAACTCTGTTTTTGGACATTTTCACTGCTTTTTCACTTTGTGATGAATTTAATGACTTGAGCTTGCTTGTTTTTGCAGGTGTTGGAGCTTCTGGGCTAAGAAAGAGACCAGGGTGTAGATGAAGAAATTTAAAATGAGGAAAATGAAAATTTTCATGATTTTGTACAATAAATGCTGAATACTCTGTTTTTTCCTCAAAACAGAGTTTGGAAAAACACATTTTCAAACTCTTGATGATGCAATTTATTGATATTGAACCCTCCTCATAGCATGCTGGCAATTATTGGACACTTTGACACATTTTTGGACGAAACCCTAATGAAACCCTAGACCTAACTGACCATGAAACCCTAAAGACAATCTTTTCAATTTTCAGGATAAAAAAGGAGACTATATATGTTTTTTTTTAATGAGCAAATATGTGCCAGCAGGTAGACAACATGAGGGAAACTGAAGGAATGCCACTACCGTCAGATGATCTATTCGCCTAATGGAATGCAAATGACTGGGCGGGACACCTAATATGAAATGCAACAAGAGGATTTGATCTCTGACGAAGGGATGACAATACTGACTCTAACAGTTTTAAAGCCCTCTAATAGGAAACTTGGGCTCTACACACCACTCCCTATTCTGAGTCATCCCTGGGAAAGTGTGTCGATGGCCTTTGTAGGAGGTTTTCCTTTGTCTAGAGAAAGTCATGACTATTTGTGTTTCGTTATTGACCGTTTTAGTAAGATGTACATTTTTATGCCTTGTAAAAAACAGATCACTGCAGAGTAAACTGATTATCTTTTCTTTCAACATGTTTGGGTCTATTTTGGGCTGCCCACATCGATTGTGTCAAATCGTGACTCTTGCTTTCTCGGAGAGTTTTGGACTAGCTTGTGGAAGATGATGGACACAAAGTTGAAAAGAAGCACGAAATTTCATCCACAGATTGACAGACAGACAAAGGTTGTCAACCGCACCGTGGTACGTTTGTTACGAGGCTATTATGGGAAACATCCTAAGTTGTGGGATGAGCATCTCCCATATGTGTAACATTCCTACAACCAAGCAGTGCACTCATCTATGCAGTGTTCACCATTTGAGACATGTTTTGGTTACCTGCAAAAGGACCCTTTTGATATGGTCTTTGGAAGGGAAGATGAATCCAGTGGACATAATGACAGGGACAAAGCACAACAATTCATTCAACAGATCCAGTTGATTCACCAAGAAGTACAGGAGAAATTGGAGAAAAGTCAAGCCCGTTAGAAGGCTCGACATGATAAACATCAAGTCGACCATCAATTTCAAGTGGGCGACAAAGTGTGGTTCCATATCAGCAAGGACATGATGAAGGGAGAAGGGAAGAAGTTGCGACCAGTCTAGTATGGTCCATTCACCATTTTGGAGAAGATTGGAAACAATGCTTTTTGTCTAGATTTGCCGATATATATGCAGATGTACTCCGTAGTGAATGTGGAGAACTTAAAGCTATATGAGCCACCATTGATTATGGACACCGAGGAGGTGGGCACAATTCCTACAGTTGATGATTTTGCACCAGAGTATCTCGATGAGTTACCTGAAGACATCATCCTTAACAGAAGAACTAGGACTTCACAATGAGGAGATGTGGAATACCTTTGAGTTGGTTTCAAGGGGATGCACCCCGGCAAGGCAAAATGGCTGGAGAAGGAAAGAGTGAGGGAACAATTCCCTCACTTTCCAATTGACTGATAAAGATTTTGGCGGTACAAAAGCTCCTCAACGGGGAGGATTGATCCAGGTGGATCTTTAGACACAATGGCATGGGAAAATCTGAAATTTTAAAGTGCCAGAAAGGAAATTTTCTTAACATCAGATCGAAGTGCTCATTTCCGTGATTCCAACGGTGTGAACGACACTCCAATCCGAGTCCGAATGAAGGAGATAGAAGCAGTCAAAGTTCTGGGTAGACTTGCAGGAAACAAAGGAAAATGAAAGTCCAAGGATGCTCCTGGAAATAGTCTCGTTGTGTAGATCTTTTCATTCTGAATCTACTGCAACTTGAATGGGCTAAAATGGACTTCAGATGATGAAGTTATCGCAAAAAGAGTTTTCCTTTGCTCATTTGAAAAAGGAGGCATTTCCTCTAAAATAGGCTTAAAGGCTTCTAAAGGAAAATTACAATTGGAGGAGTCCAAAGGGCAGACAGAACCCTCGATCAACGATCTCCGACTAATCGCAATCGGGGGCAGGTTATGTATGATATTGGGACTTAAGGCAGGTGACATGCGATATCAGTGTCGACGATCGGCATCGGTGTATGCCATATGGAAGAACCTTGGGCCGTAGTGATTGCGATATGCCGACAGCGATACGGCGATATCGGCGATATCGGTGATCGATGATCGGGCAATTGACGGATCCCTGATATAAAGGGCTAATGACAACGTGATATGTGATTTGTGACAAAGGGCTGGACCCGATGGGTTTATAGACTCGATTTGATAAAATTTGAAGTCCGGGTTTTTGGTTTTTCTAGTGTTTTCCGTGTATTGTTGTATTAACGAAAAAGGGCCTATTTTCGGGGCTTGTTGCATAGAAAGGTTGGACGGCCAACCCACCGATCCTTTCGTTAGAACGGCTTCCATTTTAAACAAACTGACCTTCGATTGTAGCGACCTGGTAACAAAGAAATATTATAAAACCCAATGAACGCAAAAAGTGCTGGGGGAGAGGAATTTGCACGCAGTTTGAGGCAAAATCTTGCAGGAGGGGCGAAAGTCCATTTTGTCCAGATTTGACAAATTTTATATGGTTTCAGCCCTTCTCGACGCCACGAACGCAAGGATGCTATCCATTTCTCCATCTAAGTTCTTCATTTCTAATCCATTTTCCAGAATAGAGGTATAAGACTCCTTTGCTGTAACTGATGATTGTATTCTTCTTTTTCATGCCATTTAATGAATGAAGGCCTCCCCATTGATTGAGCAGGGCTCGAAGACATAGTACAAGTTGGACGAACTCCATTATCAAGTCTTGTTGTCTTCTTCTCATGATTTATGTGTTTCTTCTTCTTCTCTCATGTGCACATTAGATTTCTATGGTTAAGTTGCAATTTCTACATGTGATTCTTTAATACATCTATAAGCACAAGATCCTTGGATCATTTTATCCCAACAATCAATTTCCCACATGCCTCCTCAATAGATATGTCATAGTACCTCACCATCAACTATAATACTTGTTCAACATCAAACCACAAGTTATTTTTTTAACTAATGGAATAATTTCACTCGATACTTTATTTCTACTCTTACTTGCAACTTCATGCTTTGCTTCTAAATGATATGAATCTCCTAATGATCAACAAGTTTTTTTTATTTCGAACTGCATGCTATTTCCTCACATGACAAGGGTGAGGAACCAAAATCTTATTTATGCCAACGTTCAATATTCCTTCTCTTAGAACTTTAACAAGACTTGCATATGATTCCCTGCTAATCCCTCTATCATCACACACTCCTTGAATGTCCTTTACATCAATTTTTATGTTTTTAATGAATTAGTTAACTACTTTCCTTAAAGCATCAAATTTCAGATCTTTAAGCATTGGTATAATGTCTTTTTTCTTTAACATGGTTTTTCACAAATCCACGAAATCTGTACAACTTGGATCAATATGGACTTCAATGCATGCACTCTTTTTCTATAGGCAAATCCAATCTTTGCCAAACATGATATTTTTTTCATTTTTTTTGATATATTCCTCCATCCAATTGGATTTTCTAGAGATTCTCTTTTGAAGATGACAATTATTAGTTTTTAAACTCTCAATTTTTTTTGATGCATCAAATAATTTTTTGTTTAATCTTATGATTTCTTGATATTGATTCATATTATTTTGATGGATATACAAGATATTTTGATTAAGGCCATGAATGGTTTGTTCTAAATAAGTACAATCACCTTCCAAGTTTCTACAATATCCTAGAATACCACTCTTTCCATTACATACAAACCTGTTATTGTTTTGAAATCGAGATGAGAATTGGACACAAGTTCAATTGGATACAATTCTCCTTTTACCCAAAGATCCACATGTTTAGCTCTATATTCCCTTAAGGCATTTTAATCAATGTTAGGGACCAATTTCTGATTTTGTTTTTGGATCATCTCCATATCCTTAATTAAATTTATGTGCAAAACATAAGGACTCTTGTTTCTTATACTCTCTGTATGTGTTGGAGAGTCCTGTAAACAATCAAGTTTATGAAAATCAAAACATAATGGAAATTACAAAATGAAAAAATTCAACTTGCATAAGGAACAATTTGGGAGATGTTCCAAGGAAAAGGAAACTTATGTAGATATTAAGGCATACCTCGATGTTTTCAAGCATATTGTAGAATATGGTAAATCCAACAAAGCTTGTATGCCTGTATTTGAAAAAAAACATAAATTTAAAATTAGCGAGTAGAATATCATAAAAGTAGCCTTACAACAACCAACAATATCTTAGAACATAAAACAAATACAAAGAAATATTAATTGCATTTAGTGGACATTTGAATGGCAGTAACATATCTTACCATCATATACCATTGCCCAAGTATATATCATAAAAACAATTAGAAGAGGATGTTCTAAAATATTCTAAACCAACAATATTTAGAGCACAAACTTTGAAGAATAGGGAGAAAGTCTCACACCAACAAATCTGTAGGTAATATTTATGAAAGTCATATGGCAGATGGTAGCAACACTTAAAATTGTTTTGAACCTTGTCTCTATAAGGTGTATACTTCAGCAAGTGTAATCTCATTCTACAACAATGAAACCTTTTATTGGCTTTTTTTGAGCATGAAATAAGATCATACAAAAAAAATCCTTTGATAACATTTCTGTGTGGACTTTGAGTGCAAATAACAACATTAGAGTGTGCCATAACAATAGTATAAAAAAGAAAAATTAGCAATAAAATCAACATTTGAACTATCCTTGTATCAATGGTGATTAAGGAAGGATGTCATGAAATTTGTAACAGACTTAAGTAACATTTATTTGTAATTTTACTAGGGTTTTTTCAATTGTTCAAGAAACAAAGACAAAGAGATTTCAACCTAAAAAGTACTATCTTTGGATGGATTTGTATGCATAAAGGAAGAATCAATTATGACACACATGACATGGAAAATTTATAAGATTCCTTAACTGTGCAAGTTCTCTGTGTACAACAAAATCAACTTCCTAAATGCCCTAATAGTTTTCATGCTTGTGCTTTGGCCTACGTTATATGGCTAGCGAGAGCACCCTCTTCATTTATGCTTCTACTTTTGTCTTAATCAAGAGTATCTTATCCTACAGATCCTATTGCATTAGTACATTAGATAATGGTGCCTCCTAGCTCCTTATTTTCACATGTTAATGATGGATCCTTAGTGTTCTTTGTTGAAGGCAACTCATGTTGCACGATAGGTTTGAGGTATTTGGCTACCAAGTGGTTATAATATGGTTAATAATTACCTTTTTTATGACTCATGTCTCCCTATGAATATTGAACAGAGATTGGTTCTGGTTGGTTGAGGACATTGCGTTGCTTCAAATTTTGTGGTCAATGCTCACAAGACAAACCATTGGGTGATAGGGATGGACGCTCCATCGTATTGGGTAAGATTGTGAAGTTTCCTTCAGTAATTAAAAAAAAAGTGTTAGGTTGGGGGGATCCTCCAAATTTTTCTTCAAGAAATTTCACGTGCAAGGTAATTTCACGTGGCCTTTATGAAGTTAAAGGGTTCAATTTATTGGCAACATAAAATACCTTACATTGGAGATTGATATTGTCTTCACTGGCCCATGAATATTTGTATGAAGCAATTGGAGATTTTATTTGGCTTTCCATGCTTTCCCTTTGTCAAATGGCATTCAATGTTTTTTTGCCTCAAAACATGCTTCACACACAATGTCTCACTTATTGGAAATATTTGGGTGTTGGCATCTACCAATTTTTCATTAATGAAAGTGAAAATAAATTGCAGATTTAATTTCTGTTATCTTTGATGCCAAAGTGCCCGTGCCTTGTCCCCTTTTGGCCACCAAGACTTGTTCTTCGACTCTATCATCACTGACCAATCTAAATATCCCCTCTTTTCCAACACCCATGCCAACTTACTTTTATCTCTTTTATCAACAATATAACATAGATTGTCCCTAAAAATAACATTTAAATGAGGGTTATGTTTCATAATTTAAATTGTAGAAAGAAGGTCCTTCTCCAATTTGGGACAAAGAAAACCTTTAGGAAGAGAAACCTTTTACCTTGCATTTGTAATTGCACATTTCCTTTACCTGTAATTTTTTATTCTTCTCCACCACAACAATCACAAAATACATACTTTTCTTATTTGCTACAAAATCAAGATGTAAATCCTTTTTGTTATTGGAATGTTGCGATGCAAGAAAAATAAAAGTTATTCACACTAACCTCTTTATTCCAAGACTAAAAATTTCTCCCCCCTCTTCATGCTTAACTAAAGTTTCTTGCTTCTTATTGGTCCAATTTACAGAATGGTTATGTTTGTTATGTAAGGTAGAAAATATCCCAAATTAGAAGCCCATTGAATTGTCATTTCATTTTGTTAGAAAATAATAGAGTTCTCACATGCTAATAGGCTATTTATGCTCAATGTTCCAAGAACATAAAAGTACGTGAACTTTACTATATGTTATTAGCTCAGTTGGAGAGAGTACATGCCTTGCTTCAACCGGTAGTTCCATAACCCATCATTTCGATAATAAGAAAAAAATGAAATGAAATGAAATTTATGTTAATATGAACCAAATACCAAGGGACTAGAGATTACATCGGTCATGAGAAGTCTATGAAAAAACATAGATATAGCCCAAAATGCCCACTTAAGATGAGAAATAAATTAACTGAAAATTATATACTTTTAGTAGCCTACCTGAATGCTAACTTACAAGTATTTTAATTCACAAAGAATTATGTCTGACACATTATAAACTATGAAATCGTTTTTCATTTCATAGAGTCCATAGTGATGTTGATTTGGGTGAGTTCTGCCCATTATTATCCAACAAAGACTTGATGGATGGAGGACCACCAGTGTCACAAGGGAAAGGTACATTTGAAAATAGTAGACTTCGAATACTTATGACCATGCAAAGCATAGCACAAGCACACCGATAAATTTTGTAATGGTTATTCCACTGAAGGCAAAAGCTTTCATTGTTGTAAGTGCCTCTTTCGAGCATTGTGTCCTATCTCCACTCACAGAGAATGCATGAGTAATGTGGACACAAAACTCAACTGCAATGTCGATTGAAATTACAATATTCTCTACAAATGATAAACACAACCACGAGTGCAACTAAATTAAAACATAAAACTAAATTTTAAAAATATGGACACAAAAGAAATCTTAAGCTCAAAAGTTGTAGCTGGACCGCAAAAGAGAAAAAAAACCTCAAACTAACATATGTTAAACTCATAATTTTTAAAAAAATTGAAAATTTATTTCCATGGTAATTCATGTAACAACAAAAAAAACTGAACCAACATACCTCAAAAAAATGGTTAGCTTTAAGAAGATATTGATGTTGGTCAAAAAATGCTCAATCTTAGTTGATAAATGAATAGAGTGACTTCCAATTGATGATCAAAACCAATAATATATAGCATGCGAACATGTTTTAAACGGTAAAATTGAAATACGATTGTCATGGCTCCAGTTTTTGACTAAACCAATGAAGTTTTTAGTCAAACTTAAATTGCCAATAAAAAAATAGAGATAGGGGTTACAAAATATGTTTCGCATAAAAAAATGGAGATTGAGGGTAAAAAATGTGTTGCCGTAAAAGTTCGAGACCAAGGGTTCACAAAATTGGACACCAACAATTTAGAAAACCATAAAGAGAAATAAAAAAAATATGTTGCCGATAACAAATTGGAGATCCAACATTAAAAAATGTGTTGCCAGATATAAAAAAAGAAAAAAGAAAATTGGAGACCAAGGGTTCACGAAATTGGACACCAACGATTCAGAAAATCATAAAGAGAAATAAAAAAATATGTTGCCCATAACAAATTGGAGATCCAGCGTTAAAAATATGTTGCCGGATTAAAAAAATTGGAGATCTAGCGTTAAAAAATGTGTTGCCAAATAAAAAAAATTGGAGAGAAGGGTTCATGAAATTGGGCACCAAAGATTCAAAAAATCATGAGGATAACTTGGACACCAAGAATTCAGAAAATCACGAGTAGAAATCAATTTAAAGTAGAGTTCAAAAAGAGAAAAAAATTACAGTGATATTTTGTCCACGAAAATTAGTCATTAAAAAATTGGAAAATTAACAAATGAGAGAATAAAGTAAATTTTCACAATAAAATATTCTCCATTCAAATATTTAAAAAAAATATGTTTTAAGGTGTTTTGTGCATATTTATTGTTATATTAAAAAAAGGAAATATTGCTAAATCAAATGTTATTAAGTTTAATCATTTTTTATTAATGATTAATTTTGTTCCTTATATTTAGGAATTTATATAATAAATTTGAATAGTGTATTAAATTTTGGAGTACCAAATTTTATTAAATATTGTGTTAATAAATTAATTTAAATAAAATCATTCATATATATATATATATATATGTGGTTATTTTAATAAAAGTGACATTTATTTATGTAATTTTGATATAAGTAAAATAATAAAAATGATATATTAAAAAATTGTCTACATGACATTATTTTATTAATTTCTTAATTTTTTCTTAGGTGGTTATTTTTGAGTTGAAATTTCCTCTAATACTCATTTTGTGTCATTGATGGGGGATACATCAAGGCCCTCCCGCGACAGGTCGCTTCCTGCCGACATCAACATATCATACATGAAGTTGACTTAGAAACACCCCTTGGTACCTTAGTGCTTGAATACATCAATGATATGTTTCCTCACTATCTACGATAAATTTACATCATCTCGACCTTTAACTGAAATATTCTGTGTGGTGTTCGACATCAACTCATTCATTCACGCCATATGGACTGTACTATACTACCTTGAGATCCCTAACATCAATGGTGATTTCTCTCACGTTTGTTAACGACTTACATCATTGGCCGGTAATCAGATGGTGCCTACCATGTTCAACTCCAACTCATTGGTTCACATGGTTAGACTTGTACATTGGTTGGTTGTGTGAATGAGATAGAAGACCCCGGATCTAGTTTCATCCATCTGGGCTGCAATTCCAGGATTATACAAAGATCACAATGTATGATGGCCGAGATCATATAGACAGTCATCTAGTCATGGGTGCACCGGTTGCCTTGTGGATGTGTCATTTGATCATTGTACATGTTATGGTAGCTTATGAGTTGAGTATGGGTATGCCTCCCTCAGAAAACAAAGATGTCATGTTTTAAATGTATTGTAACAGATGAAGCTCATCGATTTTCCTTGATCCTTACTTGTTACAAGGTAAAGCACTTCAGTCACCAGTCATCATCTCTAACTTTGTGCTTTAGGCCATTTTTTCACATCCGATCAGTGAGCCTATTGATGGGATCAATCAACATCCTATTCCCCCTTGTCATAATCTTGCACAAAGCCCTAAGCATGTACCTTTCATTTCCGAGAGTTTGAGCCCTAAATTGCTTCATCTGAGCTAGTTTGAGGACCAACGCTCCTCGTAAGCTTACTGCGGTGCGTTCACCAGTAGTTACTCCACTATGGCTTGCGATGGTCACCAACAGGTTGCTTCCCTTTGCACCTGCATTGGTTCTGTTCACACCTAATCTTCAACGGTTGGGTAAACAAGAACGTGAATAGTCATCAAGAAGATGAACTGATCCGTCCATTTTATGTATATAAGCAATAGTTATCTAATGAAATAATCAGTCAGTTTTCTTCTGCCCATTTTGGAGTTACCCTGGCCTGACATGGTATCAGAGTGCAGGTCCCAGATTCATTGTAACTCCCTTATCTCTGTCCTGAGCGCTCCTCTGTCCTGAGCGCTGCTCAGTCCTGAGCGCTGCTCTGCCCTGAGCGCTGCATCTGTCCTGAGTGTCATTAATTCTCTGCGCATCAGTTAAAAGTCATTAATTGTCCTGCGTTCCATTGATTCGCTGCCTCTCCACACTAGATGCACTGACTCTGCAACAGATCATTAAGGACGTTGTGGAAATACTAAAGATTAATCAAAATCCTTCCGTTGAGGAGATTTCAAAGGAAACAGCGCCGACTTGCAGCTCGTTGTTCTCAGGTACATTCCCCCATCGTATGGTATCGTACTCCTTAAGCTTCCCTATGGCATAATCATCGATAACATTAGCATCTACCGCCTTCTTGCTCTCGCCGGTGACATAATAGATTTTTTTCTGCCCCTCTTTCATCCGGTTCTCTGTTGACATATCTCGTCACGCCCCCGAGCCTCAGATCAGAGCCATTGATAGCCTCACGACCTTGATTTCAGAGAGTTTGTTGGGCGCTCCTCCGGTGACCTTTGCAACTCTGAGCAAGGCAAGCTCAGCCTTGAGCTCCTTGAGCTGGCTTAACAACTCTTTTCGCAAGTCCGCCCTGGCTCTGGCCATTTCGATTCAAATCTTTTCGCAAGTCCGCTCTGCGCCTCGGCTCCTCTCTCTATGGTTGAACCGCAGTAACACCCTCACCAAACAGCTTTGCATGTGATGACCTGACCCTGTGTCGACATCGCCGAGGGTTATATACACAGAAACATAAATCAAATGAATGGATACAACCAACGCATGTATATTGAATATGTCCAAGTTGCCAACGCATGTATATTGAATATGTCCAAGTCGTCACACCTCAGGCTGGGGAGGTCCCCATAAGATATTGCATGTGGCTCTATACTTGAAGCGGAAAGGATCTCGAGGGTCTTTTTCATGCATTCGTGGACACGAAGCTGCTGGGATAGTTGAGAGTATAGTGTTGTTCTGTTGATTTTAACTTCAATGTATATTTATGATGGCGGTTTTGGTATAGCGTTGAGCAGTTTGTTGACTTCATGATATTACACAGTTTAAATAATTCAAAGCGTTTGTATGTCATTCAAAATATTGCGGTGTTTCCAGAATGTCTTATATACCAAAGCATTTGTAGTATTGCATAATATATATTGATATATTGAAGTGATATATTAATACAATGAAGTGAAGTGATCCCTTTCGCATTTTTTCAATTGCATAATATATTGATATATTGAAGTGATATATTAATAGAATGAAGTGATATATTGAAGTGATCCATTGCGCATTTTTCAAAACATAGTAGTATTGCAATGATATGTACAATGAAATGCTGATGCTTTTAGCAAATATTAGAGGGATTTGAAGGCTGTAACATAAGGATTTTTTTTTAGCAGAAGTAATTTTTCACATAATGCATTCAATCATCTCTATGGTCGGAATAGTTCTCACTAGCAAGGAGAACTATTCTGAATGGTCTCGGATGGTAAAACACACCCTCATCTACAATGAGTTGTGGAAAGGAGTGTGTGTCAGAGAAGAAGACAAAGACCCTGTGCAGCCTACATCAGATAAAGAACTTGTCATTTGGGAAAACAAGAACAACAAAGCCTATGCATTGATCGCAGTATCTGTAAATGAAGAAGTAAGTCATCATATTTCATCTTATTCCACTGCCTTTGAAGCTTTACAAAAGCTGAAAGAACTCTATGATTCACATTCTGCACTTGAAGTTGTTCAGCTCATGATTAAACTCTTCACTCTTGAACTGAAAAATAATGATCCTCTTGCTCTTGCATCTGAACTAAAGTCTATAAAGCATGATATTAAATCCACTAAGGTTGAGCTGGATATCCCTCTTATTGCATTTCTCAAATCACTCTATCCTACCTACTCCAATTATCTTGAGTCATTACAAGCAAATGGAAATCTTAAAGATATAACCTTTGACTCTCTTGTGAAAAAGTTTGCTGAAAGAGAGAAAGCCTTTGGAAAGAAGACAGTCCCTGAATCTTCTGAAGAGACTATTTGCCTTGCTCATAAAGAAAAACATCCTGCTCAAGATTCTACAAGAGGAAGAGGTGGACGAAGAGGAAGAGGAAGATACTTCATAGGCAGGGGGGGCAGACATTCTCAAGCAAAAAAAGCAGATCTGCATTGCATTCGTTGCAAACGAAATGGATCACATGATGCTTCTACATGCAAGCTACCATGGGACAAAATTGAGCAGAGAAGAAACCAACAGAAAGGTAAAAATGATGACACAGACAAAGGTAAAGCACCTGAATCCGCTCACTATTTTGAGGCACAATGTAACATTGGAGTAAATGAAGATTTGTTTAATGCTTCACTTGCTTCTTCGAAAAATGATTGGCTGCTTGATTCATGAGCAACCTGTCATATGACTCATAGGAAAGATTTTTTTGAAGATTTCACTGACAATGTTGATGGAGCAGTATACTTTGCAGATCAGTCAAAAATCAAGCCATCAGGGCTTGGTACAATCAGGCTTAAACTGCCTGGTCTTCCAGACTTTCTTCTGGATCATGTTCTATATCTCCCACAGCTCAAGAGAAACTTGCTGTCCCTGGTCCACATCCGCCATCAAGGTCACTCCATTCATATGTTTGATGGCAAGCTTGAGGTAAGAAAGGAATCTGACCACTCACTTGTCATGAGGGGTATAGAAGAAGAAAGACTTCTTAAACTGCAAGGAACCTCTACTCATGCACAACATTTCTCATATATTTCTCATCATGAAGAAGGTACACTTCCGTCAAGTTTATTATGGCATGCTAGATTTGGACATTTAAACTATGATAGTCTCCGCTTGTTGAAGAAAAATGGTGTTGCTGGTTTGCCTACAATTCCTAGAAAACATAAGCAATGTGATGCTTGCATTCTAGGAAAGCATAGCAAACAGTCTTTTCATGATTCACATTCAAGAGCACATAGGAAGCTTGAACTCATTCATTCAGATTTATGTGGTCCAATGCCTATTCCTTCTGCAAATGGAAATAAATATATCATGACATTTATTGATGATTACACCAGAATGTGTTGGGTTTATTTATTGAAGAACAAATCTGATGCTTTTCAAACATTCAAGAATTTTCATAAGTGGATTGAAAATGATGCACAATCTCATATTGGGTCTATTCGCACTGATAATGGAAAAGAATATACATCAAATGAATTTGAAAACTATCTTCGCCAACATGGGATCAAACATCAAACAACTGTACCTTATAATCCCCAACAGAATGGTGTAGCAGAAAGAATGAATAGAACAATTTTGAATATGGTACGATCCATGCTTTTCTTCAAAAATGTAAAGATAATGTTTTGGGCTGATGCTGTTCTATGTGCTGCATATATAAAGAATAGATGTCCATCTAGTGCTATAAGAAACAAGACTCCTTATGAATTGTGGTATGGACATGTTCCTTCGGTAAAACATCTCAGGATTTTTGGTTCCACCTGTTATGCTTTAATACCAAAGGTACATAGAAACAAACTTGGTGCTAGAAGTCGTAAGTGTATCTTCCTGGGGTATTCAAACACCTCTAAAGCATACCGTCTCTATGATGAAGTAAATAAAAAGTTTGTTGTATCTAGAGATGTCATTTTTCTTGAATCATCCAAATCTGACAGTGTTGTTGAGCGGAAACTTGATCGCTTGGATAGATTCACAAAAACAAAATCATTTCAAGAGTTTGATAATCAGATTCCACATCTTGAAGGGGGGATTCCTATACTAGATCAACATGTGGAATCTTCTTCTGAAGAACAATCTCCCTTGCATGAAACTCCAACACCGGATGATCCTTTAAGTGATGTACTTGATAGAATTGGGAGACTCAATCTTGATTCAGTCCCAACTCAATCAACAGAGCAGCCTGGACCATCTCAGAAAGGTCCCCCAAAGTGGTTGACAAAGACACTTGAAAGTGTTCATCCTGATGAAATTGGAAAAACAGGAACTAGAAATACAAACCGACAAGATGGAGGTGATGTAGGTAACTCTAATTCACCTGTTAATATGGATGTTACTTATGATTGTGAATTGAACTTGTCTACAGATTTTCAACCAACTTCCTTCAAAGAAGCTGCTTCTCATGATGAATGGAAAGAAGCGATGCAGAAGGAGTATGATGCCCTCATAAAGAATGGCACTTGGAAGCTGGTTGATCCTCCATTTGGAACCAAACCAATTGGCTGCAAGTGGGTCTACAAGAACAAGTACAAAGCTGATGGCTCACTTGACAAGCACAAAGCTAGGCTTGTGGCAAAAGGTTTTGCACAGAAGGAAGGGGTCGATTATGAGGAAACTTTTGCCCCCACAACAAAATGGGCCACCATCCGGACACTCTTTGCACTAGCTGGTCAGAACGGTTGGAAAGTCCATCAAATGGATGTAAAAACTGCATTCTTGAATGGAGATCTAAAAGAAAATGTTTTTATGTCCCAGCCTGAAGGATTTGCTGTGAAAGGACATGAACATAAAGTATGCAAACTTGTGAAGTCCTTGTATGGCCTCAAACAAGCACCACGAGCCTGGTATGAAAAACTAACTGAGCATCTTCTGAAACTCAACTTCAAACATTTTGATCTTGATGATGCAACTTTATTTGTCAAGAAAGTTGGCAAAACAGTTGTATATCTTGTGGTATATGTAGATGATCTTTTAATGACAGGGAACAATGAAAGCTATATTGCATCCATAAAGAAAGAATTAGGAAAAAGTTTTGAAATGACTGATTTGGGCTATGTTCATTACTATCTTGGCATTGAAGTAACCCAACATCCAAAATCCATATTTCTTTCTCAAAAGAAATACATTGGAGATTTGTTAAACAGATTTGGCATGACAGAGTGCAATCCTCTTTCTACTCCAATGGAACAAAACTTGAAGCTCACATCTATTGAAGGAAAGGAATTTCAGGATGCAACAAAGTATAGACAACTTGTAGGAAGTCTCATCTACCTCACTACTACCCAAGGAAAATTTTAAGGATGGAAAATTTTCTTGAATTTTAAAACATTGGTTGTAATCTCCTTCCATTTATAGTAATGCAAATAATTCATTGTTTTCCTAAATGTGATGTTATTACACTTATTTTAATACCATGTAAATCTATTAAATGAAGTACTAAGATGATATTGCATAGACCTCGTAGTTTCTTGGCTTGTGTTATCTAACCGTGCAGGTTCTAATTTAGGAAATTAGAGCTAGGATTGGAGCTTCCAAGCTCAAGAAGGAGTGAAGCATGCGAAGGATTCTAGGTAGGATTCACTCCATCATCTCTTTAATTTAAGGAAAAACATTGTGTTCCTTGTCTCTCTATTGTTCTATCTTAGACACCGACCTAGGGGATATACTTTTGTCCACAATCATAAATCCCTTATAATAGTGAAAACTTTATGTGGTCATTGTTGTTTTGAAACAAGTCCGTCAAGACCTTCCACATTGAAAATGGAGTTTCCTTACCATGGAGTTTGAGACAATATGATCTCAAACTCCTAGGATAATCCTTCTCGCATTTTCCATACATTTTCTCCACTCTACTAGATCTTGAGCATCAACTAGCATAGGAATATCTTTTTCTATGAATTCCTTAAGCCTGTTGTCTTCCAAAACTACTTCCATCCTATCCTTCCAAGAAATATATTTCAAACTAACCTCAAGGGAAAATCCGTAGAATGACATCCTGATGGCTCTAAAGTATGATACTGCAAATTTGATTTTTTCTCCAAAAGAAAAACTTGTATTCTCTTCTTCTATAGTGATTTTAGCTCTAATACCACGTAGATTCAAAATGTAGATTATAATATGCTAAAAAAATTGACTTGAATCTACTCTACTCATTAACGGAAACAATAAATGATCGATGAAATCACGAAGCATATAAGAGAAAGAATTCGATCGCTCATAATACATTGATTTTCCGGGGAAGTCCACAACTAAAAACCCCAACAATCTGTATATTGTATTAATAAGAAAATATGAGAAGATTACAAATATTTGCTCAAACTCGAGAAGTATCTGCACTATCTCTATCTATCTCACTACTTCCTAGACAAGCTCAAGCCAATACTTAGCCAATTTTGCTGTTGGGAATCACAATTACCGTTAGACCAAAACCTGCAGGTGTTAGTCAACGATCACATCGCCAAAGATAAGGATCCATGAAGGTGGTTAGTCCATGTCACGAAACACACGGGGACCATTGGTTTATCTAATGTCCAACAATCCCCCCCCACAATGCGAGCCAGGTGTGTATCAAACTCGTGACCTATGCTCTGATACCACTTGTTAGGAATCACGATTGCCGTTAGACCAAAACCTGCAAGTATTATTCAACGATCGCATCGCCAAAGATAAGGATCCACGAGAGGTGGTTAATCCATGTCACGAAACACACAGGGAGCACTGGTTTATCCAATGTCCAACATTCTGTTGCCTACCAAGCTCCTATTTCCTTGCATTGTTCCCTTGGGAATTAACACATATTTAATTGGTAAATCTCACAATTATGAATTGCACAATCCTCATAGGCCTTCCTCTGATTGCATGAACTACCTATACAATTCAGATGATTATACAACTGATCGTACACTGTCCTTGAAGTCCAATCTCAACTGGGTCTTTCTTTGTTCTGACATGCATGAGTTAATTATGAGTGAATCTTCAATTTACTGATCACTGCAGGTTACACCCCACTATTGCAGGTTACACCCCACTACTACAAGTTACACCCCACTACCATAGGTTACACCCCTTTGCAGTAAGTTACACCCCACTAGAGTAACTTACACCCCAATTCTGCTGGTTACACCCCATTGTTTCTAGTTACACCCCATTGTTTATGATCTCCCACTAATTCCTCCATTAGTTGGAACTAGTTTAACTGAATTTAACTCAGTTGGACTGAATTAAATAATTACAACTCAAAATAAACTCAATTACTGAGAATTAATTCTTCAATCAACCTACACACATAACATGGCTTTCCATTCCTTCTTAATTTCTAACATAGATCAAAGTGTATTGTAGGCATGGATTTTTGAGCTTGAGCTTGATATGACCTCCATTAAATCTCTTTGCAAATTGCGGTCCTCGATTCCTTGATCCAACGATCTCTGCAACCAATATTGAATTCATTAGCTCAACCTATGAATTCGTGGTCCTTATTTGTTTTGAATAAGCCATCAACCCCATTATAGTGCATTCTATTGCATAGCCACCGACCTGTTCATGCATGTTCACAAATCTATAGAGGTCCTCAAAATATGGCACAAGTGCCAAGCTTAGCCCAAGGCGCCAAAGCACTTCTAAATATAACTCTTTTAATTAGAGCCCCCCTCATGTTGGTTCTTAGCACTTGTATTTTGCGAGAAGGCCCATGGTCATAATAACACACAAAAACACTGTAGGACTAAGACCTGGGTGATTTTTGAGCTATAGCCCTGAGGGAATATTTTTTTCTTTAACTTATTCGCGCCCTTGGTCTCATTTCTCGCAATAGGACTGTTACCTGTGACCGCCGACTAAGCCTGTAGGCGCTCAGCCACTCTACGATCTTTGCGGGCCAAATTCCCTTTGTTAATGGCTCCATGCCATTGGTCTCATTTCTATGCAAAATGACTAAGGGTCAGGGCTTAGCCCATAGCCATTTTTGTCCCATAATATTAAGCCTGTGCCTATTTATACACTTGCTAGGGTTATTCTACCATGTTGATGTCTTCCATGTGGACCCCCGACCTCATTCTCATTTGCTGTCGCTCTGCCACAAGGTTGCCTATCAATCCTTAGTGTCCTGACACCTGCTACCTAACCCTTTCGCTTTCACACCACTAAAAACCTGCTAGGATCTTCCTTACCTAATGAGCTATCCTAGTGGGGTCCTCTATGTGCTTCCATTAGCTAATCAAAGGCATCGACGAGATGAGTTGTCAGACTAATATCTACTAATACTTATTTCCTAACACATTTTCCATTGGTCTGTGCTCTGACACGACCACGTCTATCCGACTCCCAATAAGGCCACTAGTTCCTCTGTAAACACATCTCATACCTTCTTGGGTAGCCCTTTTGGGATGATTTCATGCTTACTCATTAATGTGACATGGCGCCTCCTGAGTGGTGACACATGTCACCTAGATTTGACCCATCAGGCCACCCAAAAACACTGAATATGCTTGCCATGTGTCCCTCATAAATCCATGTCATGCTGATGTCATCTACCACCATCATCTCTTGGGATCCAATCAAATGACTCTGTGTCCTATTAAAAAGGAGAGAGAGAAAGGGTTCTTTGAGGCATTTTTTTTGTGACCAACCTCCGTTATAATGAAAAAACACTAGGTTCCAAAGTCTGGCTCTAGAACCACTCCTGATCGGATTGTGGTTTTGGTAGGGGTGCCCCCAGAATAGCTATTCATCATTGATCTACGCCATTAATTGTGTGGAAAACCACTTTCGAGAACAAAAGGCTTGACCATAATTCTATATTAAGGCCCATCGGTATGCTGCTACGTGGCTTGACTCCTATCTACTAGCTCTTAAATTTGTGTTCCCTTTGCAATCCTCCAGGCAATCCTTTGCGGACTTTACTGTCACTATGGGGCCCTACCGACACCTTTATCATTCGCTGCCACTGCCAAACATGTCGCCATATTTATATCACTCAACTCTTTAGTCTACGCTTTGCCTTAAGCGTTTTTCAGGGCTATATCGCTAGGATACCTCTGCCGGGCCAGGCTATAATGTGGGCTCTGGCTATGGCCAATAGAAATACTTCATACTACTTTTCTTTCCATGCCACATCTGGTTAAATCTCCTTTAGTGGCTTCGTTAAAAGGCTTTGCCAACTCTTTTTGACTGCCAAACTTGGTAACCACTTTGATCCACGACCACATTTAACTTTGCCATCTAACTTTGGGGCACCTCAAATTTGAATGGTAGTAAATCCTAATCCAGGAGGCCATTTGCAAACTTCCACATATCTTTGGAAAGCTATTTCTGAGCACTATCCAACTATTCCATTATCAAAAGTACCTAATTTGATCTATTGTTGTATAATATCCTCCAAAATTCGGGACTCCCAACACCCATAGTCATCATTTTATGGCTTATCCAATAAGCCTTATACTATGATGACTCTCTACAAGAGACTGTAGGAACCATGGGACCCCCCCTAAGCTTGCACATCAAGCACATTTGCTAGTCTGGTTGACATCAATGCCAACACTCTTGCCAACTTTCATACATTTCCAATTGGCCAACACATCCCCCAGCATGACTGTTGACATCAATGCAAACACACATGCTGCCACTTGCCATCTAGGCAATTCCAATTTTCCAAAAATCTCCTCCTTTGGCATTGATGGAAACACCTCTTCACTTCTCCACATTGATGGCTAATCCTCATGCCACTTCCACACTTTTCATTGCAGGAACCACCAATGACTTTCTCTCCTATGCATGGTCCATCACAAATTTTCTAATAAGCTTCTCACAACTTCTCCAATAATCTTCTCTCACCCTGACATCAATGACAAAGGGCTACAAGCTACTTTTTCTCTCCCAAACAATCACTGGCTATTAATGAAAAAGGGTATGGTTGTTATGTTCTTCTTCTCTACATACTTCTCTTCAAGGGCTGATATCTCTAATGAGGCAATAGAAGTCTATCACCTAAGCTCAAATATCTTGTAGATGCTTCTTCTCTATGTGCTGGACATATGCGATATGCTCTGCCTAAACATATCTTACCTCTTACATTGAATAATCCCACAGTTCTGAATGCCTTAGGCTGCTGGATGAATACTCTCTTTGCCAATGCATATTTTTCACTAATTAAAAATTAATTGATACCAATCAAAGTTGCTCATGGTATTGCTGTTGCTGCAAATACCAATCATCAGTGATGCATTTTGGATTTCTCTTTACCGTTGTTGCTACTGAGATTGCACTCACTTATCTTGAGCATCTTCATTAATCAAATATGCTCCCTTTGAGATCAAGCTACTCCAAATATGTATTTCTTCTTAAATAATATCAATTGAACCAAGAAATTGATACAACTTGGATACGATACCAAGAAAACTGTAATAATTTATTTTAGAAAGAAATGCTCATTCACACAAAAGGCTACTCCATCTGAACCCAAGACTACCAATTGACATAGAGATACCAATTGGCAACTAAGGTACATGCAAAGCTTATACCAATCATGTTCATGAACACAATATTTATAGGCATGATAAAATTCACAACTTAAATGAAATAAGGGTATTTCACCAAATATGAAAACCTTTTATTCCCTAAGGTATCTTTCTTCCCGAGGCTTACAATTGTTGCCTGCTACCACTAAATAAAGCAACTCACCCTGAGATAATGCTCTATTATCTCCTGCATATGATTCCTTGCTTTTGCATGGGTACTGATCCCGTGGACCTGACTTGTCTGAGGGCTTCTTGTCATTCCACACTTCCGTTGTAGCTTATCCTGTTCTCACAACATAAATTATTGTTGTGTACTCCTCCTCAACTCATGTTGGCTGGACTCCTCCTCTCTTTCACTGCTGATACATTTGAAATTAACCACTTTATTACTATAATCAGCAAGGGGACACGACCATACCTTCAACAATAATATGCACATATTTTTGGCATTGATTTCAATAGGGTCTTGATGTTTTTCATTATATGCCCATGTCTACATCATGATGTGTGGTGAGTGTTTGGTTGTTGCAATGTTCAACTTGATGTTATTATTAGTTGACATTGATTTCAACATGTTTATGACATGACCTAGTGTAGGAATGGGAGTTTGAGTAGAGATGGATAAAAGGTATGATATAATGGCTTTTCATAGGTCGATGATTGAATTTCCACATATGTTGGAGATGTTGCTACTACAAGAGGTTGAAGTGCTACTACAGGTGTTGCGTATGCTTCTACACATGTTGGAAACATTGGAGTTTCTTCTGCATATGTTGATATGTTGGAGGTGCTTATACCAGTGTTATAGGCATCAGGATAACATGATGTTGTTGCTGCAGAAGTTAGAGATGTTGCTACAGGTGTTGGAGGTGCTTGGACATGTTGTGGTTGAGGCTTGAGGAGATGGAGGTGTTGGCCTTGGTGATAAGGTTGGTAGGCTAGGGACTATTTGTCATTGATTTTTTATAGGAATACTTGGCCTATGTCATCAGTTGCAAACTTGTCACAAAGGCTTGGAGGTGTGTTAAGGAGCCAAAGAAGGTGATCCATCAACTGGAAAAGGTCCTGGACTGAATCTCTAATGTTTTTCTTTATCCTTTACCCCAATCACATGGAACCAATCCCGTGGGAGAGATTGAAAGGCTCTAGTCGCTGGAGGATAGGCATATGGGAATGACTGAGGATTCTAGTCAAGTTTATCCAGTGTTGTACATGTGACCAATAATTTTCACGAGTTTTTCTCCGCATTCCTCGTGAAACTCAACTAATTTTGGTATTATGGCGACATTATTAAGCATAAATTTTTTACATATGGTTGGAAAAGTTCGTGGTGCCTCTAGAAGTTAATCAAAGTTGAAAATATCAAAAGGCAAGTGGAATTAGTGTCTCAATCGAGTCAATGAGCTAAATCTAGATCAAATCAAGGATATGAACAAAGTTTATGGAGCTCAATAGTTCTTGGTAATTATTGAGTTGAGAACCTCAGTTCATGTAAATATTGGAGATAACTCAATGATAGTTTGGTTGGATGAGTTATGTTTTGAGTGAGTGTTAGTTCAAAGGATAGTGTGTAGACTGTGTGAGTTGTATTATGCAAAATTTCTGGAGCAGTTTGCAGGTGCTGTAGAAGTTAGCTGAAGTATGTTAATTTCAACTAGTATTTTGTGCAGTTAGTGAGGTGATTAGAGTTTTATTGCAAGAGTTTTTGGAGAGATTATATTGCAGTTTGTGGTGTATTTGGAGATTGGAGATTTGGTTTTTAATTTTGTGCCTTGATGTCATGTTGTTGCAGTGCGCATGTTGAGAAGTTCTCAGTTCCAGTATGAAAATGTATGAAACCAAAACCACATAGAGAAGTGGAGTTGGGTGATTCCGATGAAATCAATATAAGTGAGAAATTTTCTCAATCCAATGGTTGTTGGATGGTTTGACAGAAACTAAGTGAGGCTTGTTGGTCATGGTGGCTTCTAACATATCAGAATCTGTAGGGTCGATTGATAGTTCAGGAGTAAGCGGGTAAGGATCGTTGATCCTGGTGGCCTTTAGTGGATGGTAGTCCGTATATCCACATGAGAAAGAGTCTTCATTTGAAAGTAGCCATTTGAATATCTATTTAAAAAATTGTTTGACATAATAGAATATTTGAGCAGCGTAGCAACAACAAGTGGTTTTCTACCTTGGAGAGGGTTTTCCACTAGAAATATTTGCGTACCTTGTGTTGATTTCTTTCATGGTTTCTAGTTTATATTTGATGCTATAATATGTAATTATGTGTTTCAGTTTATGCATGATTAAATATTAATAATTTGGAGAAAATTTTATAAGTTCCTTCACTACTAATTCAGACACCCCTCTCAGTAGTGATCTAGTTTCCAACAGTTGGTATCGTGGATCTTGAGTGTAGCTTGATAGCTGGAGAGTGGATCTTAGAGTTTTTTGAAAACTTTGACAAATTGTTTGAAATGGATCAACAAGGAATTCCAGTGCTTCAAGAAGGTAAATTTCAACTTGGAGTATGAAATTGGATTCATATTTTCTATCCCTTGATGAAAATATTTTGCTATCAGTAGAGTATGGAGCTAGAGATGAATTTGATAATATGAATCAATTTATTATTTTTCATAGTATTTGAAAATCTAATAGCATGCATGTGAGTCACTATGGTACTGAAAAATATATGTTGGATAGGTTGAAAAGTTTGTAGCTTGGAGGAAAATTACATATTTTAGGATTGGATAAAAATGCAAAGGTTTCAACACATATTGCAGTGACAAATCAATCCCCATCACAAGAAGAAGATGAAGGTACTAGTGATAGCAGTGATAGATCGAGCATCAACCTTGAGGAACAACAGGAAGAGATCAGTAGTAACGATGATTATAAATCCAAGATGATGGCACTAGAAGCAAAGATCCAAAGGCTAATGGATGAAAATAAAAATCAACGAATGCCGCTGCAAATGTTTGATGAAAAGTAGTGTGCATACAAATAATAAATTTCAGATTTGAAAACTCAACTGGAGGATGAATGCAAAAAATTGAAGGCTAAAGTAATTTATGCAAGAGAAGAATTAGATAAATTCTGATAGAATAGTGCTCAAGAATCAACAAGAAAAGATGAAAATGTTGGACCAACTAGTGGTAGCAAGAAAAATGAGAATCATAAATAAATCCACCATCCATGCAAGAAGCAAAATAATAAGAGAAGGAGGCCAAAGAATAAGAATAAGAATATAATTGGAAAACGTTACAACTGTGGAGTATGTGGACATATATAAACAATGTGCAGTAATACAGAGATCAAATCCTCTCATTAAAAGGACCAACCAAAGGAGAAGAAATTTCAAGCTTGCATGCAAATAAGATCTCCATCATTCACATATAATAGTCCATTTTATGGTTATTGTTTATCACGCACTGATTTTTTCCATAGGGCTATTGATTGCAGGGCACATACAAGGAATAAATATCATATCAACAGAAGATATCAAGCTATTCCTCAGTTCCTTGGTCACATTAGGTGTTTTGTGTGTGACAGTATTGGCCATAAGGCCAAAGATTACAAACTTCCTATGTGTTATAGGAGATCGAACCAGAGAGATAAGAATATGAAAGGCCAACCACACAAGAAGAAGGATCAACAGATAAAAATTTGGAGGAGAAAAGAGCAACAAGGAACTCCCATAAAAAACTAAGGCCTACATGGTCTCAGGGGGAGCATATGGTTGCATCACGAGTTGCATGAATATTCTTAAATGTGCAACCATATTGGAAAGTGTATATGAAGAAAAATATGCATATTGTAGGAGATGCATGTGTTCAGGGGGGGTTCATGAGGTTTGAAGAGAACTTTTATCTTTGATCCATTTTCCTCTAGTTTATTTATTAGTTGGATCAACTATGTTGTTATTAATGGTTTTTGGGGAAACTGCATGTTGAGATTTTTTTTTTTTTTTTTATATGATATTGGAAATATGGAATCCAAATGGTTGTCTTATGCACATGGTCAAGGTGTGATTGAGAATCCCACATTCATGGGGAGCATATGCATTTCCTAATGGATCTATAGAGTGTTGGCATTGTTTTCACCGTGGAAGAGCATGTTTTGCATATTTTTGACATTGATTTTATGCAGGGAAGAACTTTTTGTTGCTGTTGCCATATAGTGGAAAGATCATATGCTTGCATGACATGATTTGTGTAGTTTCTTTGATAGAGAAATCTCATGTGTTGTCATGCATGTGTTGCTGTCATGGAGATCGGATCATGTATTAGAGATAGCTCATCTAGAATATACATTTTATTGCTCATTTTTTCTATTCTAGATGTATCATGTTGTTGCTCATGTGTTTTTGGATGGACGAGACATGCAGAGGATGATTGCTACTGCTCATGATACTTTGATGCATGCTATTGGATGAGATATTATCCACTTGTGGAAAGGATGAAACTATGCGTTGCTCACAATATTTTATTTCTGGATCTTATGTTGCTGCTGATGTCTATTGATGTTTTTGTTGCTGACTGATTTGCTGCTAGTATTGATGTGCTACTCAAGATTTGAATTGATGCTATATTATGTTGATATTTGATGAGCCTCATGATGAGGATATGTATTTTATGCTGTCCCATGAAATATTGATATGTAGCTGTTATCTGTTGATTTTGTTGTTGATGCACATGTGGAGCATGATGGTGGTTGCTAATGGTAATCATGATTTTGCTATAGGATATTCATTGATGGGATGGTGATGGCAAAGGTGTTGAGTGGCCATAAAATAACACATGATATTGTTAGTTCTTCTATTGTTAATACTGCACATTGAGAGAGTATATCGTTGCTCATGGAGAGACCCATGGTGTCTAACATATCTTGTCATTAGCTATGTATGGGTCATTGGAAGTCCAAGTCATTTATTATTCTGTATATCTTTGTGTAGCCCCACTACATTGGGTGCATGATGGAGACTTGGGTCAATAGAAGTCTTGGTTGGTGATAGGTGTGCTTATAGAGGAGTCATTTGTCAATTATATGTACTTGTCACAACCACATATTTTCTCCATGAAGCATTGTATGTATTGTATTTCATTGTATATCTTGTCCAAAGCCAGTTGGAGTCATGGTTCATGAGTAGTAGTCTCTTACACTTGGAATTGAGGCTTATTGCAGCTGGCATATGTGTTATAACATCAGAGAGAGTGTGATTGTAGCTTAATTACATGCTTAGGGGGAGCATGTTCAATTTTAGAGATTGCATGGAAATGGCTAGAGATATGTTGGAAGCTAAGTTCCTTGCTTCACATTCTTATCTTACAGGAGAGACATATTTGGGATGCATCAGTATGGTGTTGAGTATGACAGGGGGAGCACTCCTCTCATCCGACACATTATTGGCATTGTCTTTAGTGTTGGTATGGCCCTTTTCCATTGATGTCAAAGGGGGAGAGATTTTGGATTGTGTAGATCAACCTCAGATGTTGGATTGAGGTTGAGATCAATGCCAAAGTGGGAGTTTGTTGGCATTGTAGTGTTGGCATTGATGTTAACATGTTTAAGACATGACCTAGTGCAGGAATGGGAGTTTGAGTAGAAATGGATGTAAGGTATGACATGATGGCTTGTCATAAGTTGATGATTAAATTTCCACATACGTTGTAGATGTTGTTTTTGCAGGAGGTTGGAGTGTTGCTACATGTGTTGCATATTCTTCTACACGTGTTGGAAGCATTGGAGTTGCTGCTACATGTGTTGATATGTTGTTACATATGTTGGAGGTGCTTCTACCAATGTTGGAGGTGCTTCTGCCAATGTTGGAGGCAGTTGGATGACATGCTGCTGTTGCTACAGGAGTTAGAGATGTTGTTAAAAGTGCTGGAGGTATTTGGATAGGTTGTGGTTGTTGCTTGAGGAGATGGAGGTGTTGGTCTTGGTGATGAGGTTGGCAGACTAGGGACTACTTATCACTAACTAGTTGCATGAGTCCTTAGCCTATTTCCTTAGTTACAAAATTGTCACAGAGGCTTGGAGGTGTTTTTAGGAGTTGAAGAAGGTGTTCATCAATTGGAAGAGGCCCTAGTCTGAAGTTCCAATGTTTTTATTTATCCCTTACCCCAATCACATGGAGCCAAGCCTGTGGAACTGACTGAAAGGCTCCAGTCACTAGCAGAAAGGCTTATGGGAGCGAATGAAGAGTTCCAGTCAAGTTTGTCTAGGGTTTTGCGTGCGACCATGATTGTTCATGAGTTTTTTTCCACATTCCTCATGCAATTCAACTAATTTTGGTATTATGGAAATATTCTTGATCAGAAATTTTCGACATATGGTCGGAAAAGTTCATGGGGCCTCTAGAAGTTAATAAAAGTTGAAAATATCAAAAGGAAGGTGGAGTTAGTGGCTTGATCAACTCAATGAGCTAGATCCACATCAAATCAAGTATATGAATAACGTTTGTGGAGCTCATAATTCTTGGTAATTATTGAGTTGAGAACCTCAGTTCATCTATATATTGGAGATAACTCAATGATATTTTGGTTGGATGAGTTATGTGTTGAGTGAGTGTGAGTTTGGAGGATAGTGTGTAGACTGTGTGAGTTGTATTATGCCGAATTTCTGAAGCAGTTTGCAAGTGTTGCAACAGTTAGTGAGAAGGTGATTAGAGTTTGATTGTAGGAGTTTTTAAAGAGATTTTCTTGCAATTTGTGGTGTATTTGGAGATTGGAGATTTGTTTTTTAATTGTGTGTCTTGATGCTATGTTGCTACAGTGCTCATGTTGAGTAGTTCTTGGTTCCAGTATGAAAATGTATGAAAAGAGAACCACATAGAGAAGTGGAGTTGGGTGATTCCGATGAAATTAATATAAGTGAGCAATTTTCTCAGTCTAATGGTGGTTTGATAGTTCAACAAAAACTAATCGAGGCTCATTAGTCATAGTGGCTTCCAGCAGATCGGAGTCTGTAGAGTGGATTGATAGTTTAGGAGCAACTGAGCAAGGATCAATGATCATGGTGGCCTTCGACGGATGATAGTCTGTAAATCCACATGAGAAAGAGTCTCCATTTGAATATCTATGTAAAAATTTGTTTGACATAATATAATATTTGAGAAGCACAACAACAATAAGTGGTTTTTTCCCTGGAGAAGGTTTTCCACCATAAATATTTGTGTCCCTTGTGTTGATTTATTTCATTGTTTATGGTTTATGTTTGATTTTCTAATATATGATTATGCGTTTTAGTTTATGCATGATTAAATATTGATAATTTGGAGAAAAGTTTATAAGTGTCTTCACTACTGATTCACCCCCCCTTTTAGTAATGATCTAGTTTCCAACACCTCTCTGCCTATTCCTTCTAGCTTCCTGCATATGACTTATTTAGTCTCTCTTGAGGCCATTCTATTCTTTTAATGAATATAAAAATAACATCTACTCCCCATGAGTAGATAATCCTTATTTTTATTCCAAACCTTCAATGGTCGAGTCCTAATAGGAGCTTTACCTTCCAACTTTTTCCTTGTCGATGTTTGGGATTTCTCTTGGTTGCACATGACTAGAGAGTACTTGTCTTTACCTTTTCTTCTCATTCTCCATGTATTCTCATTTTCATTTCGATTTTCAGAGGATTTTGCTACAATATTAAGAGGAACATCCATTATGATTTTCTTTTGATTCATTTCTCATTTTTTTTTTAGCTTTCTCCCTTGACACAAAGAATTGAAGACAAACTCATATTCCAGTGCTCTATTGTTCCTTCTTGTCTTCAAATCCCGAGCTACTACATTTGCATGCATATCATGAGAAGCATGATTTTTCTTCCGATATATGTAACGTGCTACCTCATGCCTAAAATTTCCACAGTTGTAGCATTCAATATGGCTTAAGAATGGGGAAAAGGAATTACTATATCTGACAAAAATATTTTCAATTCCACTAATCCTATCAACATGCCTTCCCCTAGCCACTTTACACATTATTAGGTTGTTTCTACCCAACATATCTTATTTTCTTGCATGCCATCTATAGTCTATGATTTATGTCCAAAATTATTGCAAGAAAAACAATAGCCATAAAAATGATTTTGAGGATTAAAGGTACCTTTTGGTTGAGGGCTTTGTCCTTGAAGAGGAAAGGACCTCTGTTTGTTATTCATGTGGCTTCCATGAATTTCTGTAATTCTGCCTTGCATTCTTTCTTGAAGCTACTTAGCTCTCTTTTGCTTCTCTCCTTGCTGTTGCTTCTTATCATGTTGTTGCTACCTTTTCTTCTCCTGATGCTGATGCTTTCCTTTTTGTTGATGATGCTCAACAACTTATTTTCCTTTGTTGTTGTTGGAACCCCGAACTACATTTACCTGGGAAGTTAACTCTTCAGACTTTGCATTCTTGGATCTTGGTTTTTCTTTGAAACCAAAACTAGATTTGATGAGAGGGGATCCATGCTTAACAAACATCTCATTCAAAGCCTTTATGCTCTCCTCAAGTTTATTACATTGAGACAAATATTCATTTTCCCTTTCTAGGTCACGTCTCAACGAGACAACTTAATTTGTAGTCTCTCACATTAAGCTTCTCCATCATTTAGCTGAGTGGTCAACATCCCATTTAGTCTACTAGCATCTTCTTGTTGAGTATTAATATCAACTATTGTTTTGCTCAACTTCTCGTTCTGAAGCTCATACTCGTGCAACTACTCATTTTTCTTGATATTTTCTTATGATAACTCCTTGATATATTTTAGATAAGAGATCAACTTCTTCCTAAAATAGATCCTTTCATATAGATACTTTCCTTCATTATTAGAGGTTCTACCTAAGTAATCACGAAGATCTAAATCCATCTTTGTGTCCATGGAATCTTCCACATGTATGAGGAGTATTCCTTCTTCATCACTTCCAATGATACCCCTATTCTCTTCATGGGATATACTTTTTACTTCTTCAGAGGATCCCTCATTTGCTATTGCTACTAAATTGGGTCTCTCTTCACAACAACTAGATGTATGATTGTCTTCATCCTTAAAAGAAGAATATGTAAAACTAGTGGCTAAATGACCTATCTCTTTATATTTATCACAAAGAAATAACTTACCTTCTGAGCAACCTGATCTCTCTTTTGATTCTTCATAATCTCGAGAGTGATAGGAAGAAACTTGAGAATTAAGAGGAACACATTCAATCTTCTCAACATCTCTTTTATGGGATGATTTCTTTGAGTTATTCCTTATCTTCTCCTCATTATCAACAACCTTCACAGATTCAGGTTCACTTCTTGAGCAACAAGGTTCTTTAACATTCTCTTGAGTTGCATATCTTTCTCCTACATATGGACATTGCAATCTATCCAACATTTCCTTTGCTGACTGACAATGCCTCACTTTATCAACATCTGGTTTAGAGAAGCCTTTCATGATTATTTCCTTGGCTTTTGTATTGAAGTCATTCCTCTCTCCATATATCATAGACAACCAATTTTTTTCATTGATTACCGTCAAATAGGCCTCCATTCTAATCTTCCAGAGCTCATAGTATGATCCATTTAGAAATGGAACTCCTTCTACTATTAGCCAAACTTGACTAGCCATTGTTTCCCTTGGATATTCCTTCCAGAGGTCAAACAATTCTTGAAGGAACCTTGCTCTAATACCAATTGTTGGGAACAATGTTAACACTGAGAGGAAGGGTGAATCACTATTAAGGCTAATTTAAATTTTTATGCCATTTTTTCTTTACTCATTCAAAATTGGCATCCACTATAGGAGAGCAACCATTAACTGACCATAACAACAACTATATAAAATAATACAAGCATAAACATCATAAGTAATAAGCACATGAGACACAAAGGTTTAACGTGGAAACCCTTCTGGGAGAAAAACCACCAAAGCTTGTTTTTGTTATTGATGTAAAAATAAGAGCACCCACTTTATTACATCAATATAGCTGTGATCCACCACTCACAGGAAGCACCAAATCCCTTTGATTATTTTCTAGCACCCATTAGCAGGAAGCACAAACTCCCTCATTTTGTAGACACCTAATCAACTTACTAGACACACCATGTGAAGCACCAACTTCACGGATTTGTTGCAAGTACCAAATTGCAGTTCCTTGGATATAGGAAAGCACCAACTTGTAGGATGCACCAATGCCCAAGATTTCTTCAGATACCCAATGAGATGGAAGAACCAACTTACTATATGCAGGCTCCAACCCACACTCAATAAGGAACTAATACTATTCACTGTAATTGGTAGCCACTCTGCCTATTTTTAACTCTCCATTCTCCTCCGCCCTTATCCATATTTTTTGTTCAACAAATTTAATTTATAATCAACCCACACCACTTTGGCATCTACTCACTCTACAGTAGCCCACTATTCTTCTCAACAACATACACTCATCACTTGACCCCTTCTATTCCATAGGCTTTCTCGGCCTCATAAAGTAGGACCAAACCACTCAACCTCTTTCCTATGCAACATAGGCACACACAACCTCTCTTTGTAGCACAAACACACTTGGCCTCATCTCAAAAACTCTCACACACAAATATCTTCCACATATCTCACTCAGAATAATGTTTCTTTCCCCCTTTCTCTATAGCAATTATGGGTTTTTTTTCCTCTACTACACAAGGAACGATGTTGTCTTTGCTACTCTCATTATGGCCCTCCATTATTCTATTGAGTCCAAGACTAGGTTACTGATCCCACATTAAAAATTGAGAATGGGCTTCTAAGGATTTCTCCATACTAGTACTTAATTCTTAGTCAACCTGCAGGCTACAACAAGGCTCTCCATGCTTCTTGAAGTAGCATCAATTTTCTTGGTCGATACATCTGCATTAAACATGAGGATGGGTACCTGTTTGTTCCTCCTATACTAGGAATTAATTCTTCAGTCAACCTGCACACAACATGGCTCTCCATTCCTTCTTAATTTCCCACAAAGATCGAAGTGTACTAGAGGCATGACTTTTTGAGCTTGATCTGATCTCCATTAATTCTCTCTACAAATCATGGTCCTCGTTTCCTCGATCCAACGATCTCTACAACCAATATTGAATTCATTAGCTCAACCTATGCATTCATGGTACTTATTTATTTTGAATAAGCCATTGACCCCATTATAGTGCATTCTGCTGCACAACTGTCGACCCGTTCATGCACATTCACCAACCTGTTGAGGTCCTCCAAATATGGCACAAGTCCCAAGCTTGGTCCAAGGTGCCAAAGCACTACCAAATATAACTTTGTGGCCCTTTTTAATTAGAGCCCCCATCATGCTAACTCTTAGCCCTTTTATACCTTTGGCTGCCCCATTTTCTTTTGAATTTGGCCAGAAGGCCCATGATTGTAATAACACACAAAAAATGTTGCAGGACCGAGACTTGTGCACTTTTTGAACTATAGTCACGAGGGCTTATTTTATCGTTAACTTATTTTCACCCTTGGTCTCATTTTTCGTAATAGGACCATTTCCTCTGACCACCGGCTAAGCTTGTAGGTGCTAAGCTGCTCTATGCTTTTCGCGGGTCAAATTCCCTTTGTTAATGCCTCTGCGTCATTGGTCTCATTTCTATGTGAAATGAACAAGGGCCAGGGCTTATTCTATAGACATTTCTATTCTAGAAAATTAAGCCTCTACCTATTTATACACTCGTAGGGGTCATTTCACTCGATCAACGTGTCTTGTGGGGACCGCTCGACCTCATTTTCATTTGCTGTCACTTTGCCATAAGGATGCTATCAGTTCTTAGTATCTCGACACCCGCTACCCAGTGCTTTCACTCGCACACCACTAACCACCCACTGGGCTATTCCTTATGTGATGAGTTGTCCCAATGGGGTCCTCCCTGACTTCCATTGGCCAATCAAAGACATCCCCGAGATGAGTTGTCAAACTGATGTGTCCCAGTTCTTATTAATCGGGTCACTACCTTTGCACATCCATATTGACCTTATGAGTTCCTCTTAGTGGGCTTAACTGTCCCGTGAGGTCTTTCTGATGCTTTTTCCATTGGCCTGTGCTCTAACACAACCACATCTTCCCTACGCCTAGTCAACTCGCGTGTTCCTCTACAAACACCACCCAGACCTTCCAGTGTAGCCTTTCTAGGATGATCTCATGCTTATGTCATCAACCGGATGTGGCACCTCTTGAGTGGTGACATGTGTCACCCGTATTCAACCCATTATTCCACCAAAAAATGCCAAATCTACCTGCCACAAGTCCCCTGTACATCCATGTCATGCTGATGTCATATGCCACCATAATCTCCTAGAAGCCAATCAAATTCTGCCATGTGTCCAATTAGAGAGGATAGAGAAAGGTTCCTTTGAGGCCTCATTTTGTGACCAACCTCCATTATAATAAAAAGCCACCAGGTTCCAAAGCCTAGCTCCATCACCACTCTTGAGTGGATTGTGGTTTTGGTAGGGGTGACCTCGGAGTAGCTCTTCGTCATTGATCTATGCGATCACTTTTGTGGGAAACCACTTTCGGGATAATAAGGGATGACAAGAATTCTGTATTAAGGCCCATTAGAATGGTGCTGCATGGCCCGGTGCTTATCACCCAACGCTTAACTTTGTGTGCCCTTTGCAATCCTCCAGGAAAGCCTTTGCAGGCTTTACTATCATTGTGGGGCCTTCTAGGTGCCTTTATTATTGGTTGTTGCTGCCAATATTACCATCACAACTATCCCAATCAACTCAATTTATGTTATTCCTCCATGTCATGACGCCCTGTCTCCTGATGTTTTGCTTTGTAATCCTTAAGGCTTTACTGGGGTTATACCGCTAGGCTACCTCCACCGAGATAGGCTATAATGTGGGCTTCACCTATGTCTAATATAAATGCTTCTCGTTGCTTCTTTGTCCATGTCACATATGCTTGGTTCTCCTTTAGTGGCTCTGCTAACTCTATCTGACTACCAAACTTGGTCATCACTTTGATCCAAGGCCACATTTAACTCTACCATCTAACTTTGGGGCACCTCAAATTTAACTGGCAGTAACTCCTAATCTAGGAGGCCTTTTGCAATGTCCATATATCGTTGGAAATATCTTTCTGAGCACTATTCAATTGTGCCATCATCAAAATTACTTGAGATGATCTCTTGAGGTAGAATATCCTCCAAAGTATGGGACTCCCAACCACCATAATCATCATTTTATGGATTCTCGAATAATCCTGCTACTATGATGATTCTCTACAATATACTGCAACAAAAATGGGGCTCCCCCTGACCTTGACACATTAAGAACATATGCTAGTCTAGTTGACATCAATTCCAACACTCTTGCCAACTGTCAGAAAAAGCCAACCAGCCAAAACATCTCCCAAAATGGCTATTGACATCAATTCCAACACACTTGCTACCACTAGCCATCCAAGCAATGCCAACTATACAACATAAGCCATCCTCCTTTGAGGAAGCAGTTCAGAAAATAGTTTGGGCTGATGAAATGGTGGAAGAATACGAATCCATCATGAAGAACAATGTTTGGGAAGTGGTCCCAAGATCGACAGATAAATCAATTGTGGGTTTGAGATGGACCTTCAAGGTTAAGCATGCAGCAGGCAGAAGCATAAAGAAGTATAAGGATATATTTGTGGCTAAAAGATTATCTAAAGTTGAGGGAATTAACTATGAGGAAACATTTTCTCCTGTAGCAAGGTATTCATCCATTAGATCAATTCTTTCACTAACTATGCAGGTGAGGTGGAAGATCCACCAGATGGATGTAAAAACATCATTTCTCAATGGCGTTATAGAGAAGGAGGTGTACATTGAGAAACCAAAAGGTTTTGAGACATTTGATTAGGAGTATCATGTGTGAAGAATCAAATGAGCATTGTATGGTCTTAAACATGCACCCTGAGCTTGGTACACTAAGATCAACAATTATCTCACTGGTTTGGGCTTCACCAAAAGTGAAGTCGATGTGAACCTCTATCATATTTTGGTAGAAGGTAATTTTCTTATCATTGTTCTATATTTTTATGATTTAATATTAACAGGTGATGAGCAATTGATCAACCCTTACAAGGAGGACCTTGTAAGGGAATTTTAAATGAAAGATATGGGTATCATGCACTACTTCCTTGGTTGGAAGTATGGAAAGGTGACGGGGAATTTTTCGTGTCTCAAAGAAAGTATGTCAATGAGATATTGCAGAGATTTCACATGGAGAGTTGTAAGCCCATGGAGACACCTCTAGCGACTAACTAGAGGAAGGAGAATGCCACTTCAGGTGAAGATGTTTATGCTACCATTTACTGATAACTAGTGGGTTCAGTGATGTATCTTGTGAACACATGACCAAATATGTGCTATGTAGTCGACCAACTGATCCAAGCTATGGCTAGGCCGACAAAATTGTATTTGTAGAAGCTGAATACGTGGCTTCCATTCAAGCAACATGTGAGGTGATCTGGATGAGAAAGATACTCGTGGGATTGTTTGGTCAAAAGATGGATCCAACTGTGATCTATTGTGATAATTAGAGTTGCATTAAGCTATTTGAGAATTCAATATTTCACGATTGATCCAAGCATATAAATATATGGTATCACCATTTGCAAGACTATGTGTAGAGGCATATAGTGTTCCTACAATACATTCCGATAGAGGAACACGATGCTAACATATTGACAAAGGATTTTTTCAAGAGGGAAGTTTGAATTCCACAGGTGCAGGATAGGGGAGGTTGTTAACCCCTTTCTTGCTAAGAGGGAGTGTTTAGAAGTGTACCCAGAAAGTCTCAATTTGAATTTGCCTTGGTCAAATTGAGAAAATTTAAATTTCCACATCAACAGATAACTTGGAGGTAGTTAACTGAGGTGACATGGCTGTTGTCACTCAGTTAGCTCAATAAATTCAAGTTAGAGGGCTTGGAGGTTAGTTAAGCATGTGGGATTGCTAGATTTTAGTAATCCAGTTAAGTTATATCCAGTCATGTTTAGTTAAAAAGTTCTAATAGTTAATGGAACTAGTGGAAGGTTAGTTGTGCAGTGGGACAACAATATAACTTAGTGATCATCTAGTTAACTGATCAATCAACTCAAAATAGGTAGTGCATGTAGAGAATTCGAGTTCCCAATTATGGTGGAGATTCCAAGGAAGTATAACAAGGAGTTGTAAACTAGTTTGAGTGTATAAGTGTTGCATGCAGTTGAATGATCTATCCTTGGGAATTGTGCAATAAATTGGAGGAAAATCTCTAAAAAATAGGGGCTAATTCATTAGGATTTTCACAAGGAAATAGGGGCTCAAGCAGAGCAGAAATTGACTAAGTCATGGTCAAAGTTTCTCATTGAGAAGAGAGATAGGTTATTCACTTATAGGTTGTGCTCAGAGTGGGGAACCAATTGTAATACATTTCTATTCATTTGATTAATGCAAAGAGGCTTGAGGGTTTTTTCCCAGTTGGTTTCCCCTAGAAAAATATTGTGCATGTGTAGTTTTCTTATTGCATGTTTGCGAATGTTTTTCTAAATTGTGAATTAAAGTCTGTAGAGAAATAGAGTAGAATTGTGTCTCTTGTTTTAGATTAAAATTTCTTGAGCAATTGTAATTCTATCACCATATTTCTACATCAATGATGATGAAGATGATGTAGGTCAAGATGAGGATGATCATAATATTAAATACTTGAAAGAACATAAGAACATTGACAGTGATACACTAGATTACATTGTTGTAGACAATAATTTTAATGAGAAAGATTTCTAAAATTTCAGAATTATTTGAAATCCATGTTTAAAAAATGATGATTTTTATGGCCCAAACTTTGAAATGATTCAATATTATTTGTGTTGATACAAATTACCTATTGCAATATCCTTGAAGTGTTCAATATTTAGTATGAATTGTTGGCATTAAATATTAAGATTACTTAGGATAAGCATTAGAAAAACTTTAAGGCATAAAATGGGCCTAAAAAAAAATGTACAAAAAAAAAACTTTGTAAGAACTAATAGGATTCAATATGATGATGTCAACAATGGGGGACGATTCACCATTTTTGGAGAAAAAGATAAAAAAAATAAAGAAATTAAAAAACTGTTTTTTCAACTCATATTTTCAAATTATCTCCCTTTTATTTTACTCAAATTTCGAGTGGGAGCACTCGTTGGATGTGAAGTTTAATTTTTCATGCAAGGAATACCATGTTGCATACTTTTTATGGACCCTACTACATGAAAAATGCGAAATACATGAAAAATGTGATTGCAATAATGTTTTAAATGTATTTTACATTTTTCATGTAGTAGGGTCCATCAAAAGTATGCAACATGGGTACTCCTTGCATACAAAATTAAATTCCGCATCCAACGAGTGCCCGCACTCAAAATTTGAGTAAAATAGAAGGGCTATAAGTTGAAAATATGAGTTGAAAAAGAAGTTTTTTCTTTTTTCCCTTCAAAAATTGATGGGGTAATTTAATCTTATTTGATTGTTTCCACTATTATTTTATAATATTCCTTAGGAGACCCATTTTAGACCTCCAAATTTCTCTAATGAGTTAGCATGGTTGGTGGTCATTTATTGGTTGATAATGGTTTAGAGGTGTTTTCATCTTATTGGTTAACCTCATATTGAACTAGGATGAAGAGACTATTGAATAACAATACATTAAATATGCAATTGTTAAAAAACATAATTACATATATCGTATATGTAAAACCATGAAGATATGGTGAATTGCTACATTAGCAAACTTCGATTTTAGTGAGTAAGATTTATTTTAGGATAATGAGTATGATATGTTGTAGAAAATGTTTTTATCTTTAGGATGGAATGATCATTATTGTACTTCCAATAAATTATAGGTCTTGGTGTGAATTTATTTGAGGTACATAATATTCGCTTCTTACCCTATAAAATCAATCCAATTTGGAGTATTCATGCACAATTTCCTTTTATGAGGATGCATTATTTTCCACCCAAATTTAGTGAGGAGGAGTTATCGTCCACTCAAATTTAATGAGGATGTACTTCACACTATGTGGGGAGACATGTTCCCCACACATTTCAAAGGCCTCTTAGGTCATGTATAAATAGGAAGAGACTTCTAATTTGTAAATCATAACGCATTGGTGACAAGAGGAAGGAGTTCACTATCTTTTACATTTTTCTTTTCCTTGTTTGGAATTCTACTACTATTAAGGAAAAGTAGCATTGTTGTAGAATTTATGCTCATGACGATCAAATTTGCTAGTTTATAAGGTACTATTTTTTTTTTGAGATTGGTTTTAAGTTTTCATCTTTTAATATTTGTTTAACATTTAAATCATATGCATTTTCTTGAGGTATTATCATGGCATGTTAGCACTTGGGTGGATCTTAAATACCGAATTCTAGTCGAAAGGACCTAGTTTATAGTGAATCCCACTAGTTCCTTCATTACCTTAAACACTAAAATTCTAGTCACCATAGTCATGTGTGTTTGGAATTCCTTTTTCGGATTTTTCCAATTGATGAGTGGCATTGAAACCCTATATATACTTTGAATTCATTTCCAAACAAAAAATAAGAACTAATCCTATTTTTCTCCATTCTCCTTACCTATTTATTTTCAAACCCTAAATAGGTCATTTGATCTAATCTTAAAATTAAAACCCTGAAAAATATGTAAAATATATGAAACCATAAAATAAAACCTACAAACCAAAGGTGCTTATATCTCTTTTTCTATCCCTTGGCAGCATTTAAACTTGATTACTACTAAAATAAGGCCATCCAACCTTACTTATAAGGTTTTAACCAAGAAACTATAAGTTTCAACTATTAAAATTCAATTTTGATTTTTCTTAGCCCATCCCCTTGTTCCCAAACATTCCTAGTGTACATTTATTTGAGGCACACAAACCCTTCCTTTTACCCCATGAAATCCATGCACTTTATAGTATTCTTGAACAAAAAAAATATATATGTGAAAAATTAAAAATACTTAATTATATCAATGTTACCTATGAATAAAAAAATGAAGGTTGGACATGCATTTTTGTGAAGCAGGCCAAAATTGCCTTTCTTCACTAAAAGGCATGCCCAAGCTTCATTTCTTGGAAAATATGATTGATTCAAATTGTATATTATTTAATTACTAATTTAACACACTGATTTTCTTCCAGTAAGTTTATGATGTTCGCAAACTGTTGATACTTTTGGGGTGACATCGTGAACTATGATTGCTGCAACATTTTCATTTTCATTAACTTCAACTTTTAGATCACTAAATTATAGAAATTTAGTTTTATTAATGTTATTTATGAGTAAAAAAATAATCTCCAAGTTGAATCATTCAATTTTTCCTTGAAATCAAGGTTGGGTGTGCATTTTTGTGAAGAAGACCAAAATTTATTTGTTTCACTAAAATGCATGCCCAAGCTTCATTTATTGGCCAATATGATTGATTCAAATTGTAGATTGTTAATTTAATGATTTTAAACACTCTTACATTGTTATATTTACTTAAAGCTTAAATATTTATACTTCAGATTTCATACAACATTCTAAGTTTTCTTGACTTTCCTTATGTGAAAGATGTGTATAAGTGGGAAACATGGTTATGTAGGACATTTGTCAAACATGTTGCAAGGTTATATCAACATCAACTCGTCCTCCGAAAAATCAGCAAGAATGAGTTCTTAAAGGCACAATTGTCAAAAGACAGGGTAATATCTATTCTGTAAAGGATTAAAAGCATGAAAAATGAGATTTGTGAGGGATCTTAGGAATTCATTGAGGGATTTGTGGAGAAGATCATGTTGAGAACTTTATGGAGAGGATAATGTTGAGAGATTTATGGAGAATATCATGAATCTTAAGATAATCCATGATATTAAAAAAATCCATGATATTGTTATTTTCTAATGTAAATTGTGAACTTGTGTGTGTATGAAGAGGCGACCATTAGAACAAATATTTGGCCAGCCAAGGCGCCCAAATATGTTATGTAATAGTATAGTGGGTTTAATTAATGAAATTTGATTTCTACTTTATGTAATTCTATGTGTGTGAATCATGGGTTGATGTTTTGATGTCTTGATGGATTGAAGTTGCATGCATGCATGAATTAGAGGTGCAACTAGAGAACCCATAGGTCCAAGATCGAGCCTGTAAAAATATTAAAAATGATAGACCCCCAAAATTAATTTTCATCATATCCTAAGGTTAGGTGTTGTCCAATCATGCCCCATTTCAAAATTTCATTACCAAGAGTGTAATTGGTTTGGCCTGAGACTGCATATTTATTCTGACTTTAACATTGCTAGATATGATGAATTGCTACATTGATATACTTGGATTTTAGTGAGTATGATTCCTTTTAGGATAACGAGTATTAAATGTTTAATAAAATGGTTTTTTTCTTAGGATGGAATGATCATTGTTACACTGCCAATTGATTATAGGTCCTAGTGTGTATTATTTAGGCACACAATCCTTTCCTTTTCACTTATAAAATCAATCCAATTTGGGGTGTTCATACACAACAAAAATTCAATGAAGACGAGTTATTGTCCACCCAAATTTAGTGATAATGTACTTCATACTATGTGGGGAGGCATGTTACCCACATATTTCAAAGGTCTCTTAGGTCATGTATAAATAGGAAGAGACTTCTAATATGTAAATCGTAACACATTGGTGGCAAGAGGAAGGAGTTCAGTATCTTTTACCTTTCTCTTTTTCTTGTTTGGAATTTAAATACTATTGAGGAAGAGTAGAACTATTGTGGAATTGATGCTTATGATGATCAAATTTGCTGGTGTATGAGGTACTATGTGCTTTTATAAGATCAGTTTTAAGTTTTCATTTTTAATATTTTTTAACATTGAAATGTTATCTATTTTCTTGAGGTATTATCATGGCATTTTAGCACCCGAGTGGATATTAAATAATAGATTCTAGCAGAAAGACCCTAGTTGATAGTGAATCCCATAAGTTCCTTTATTCTCTTACACCCTATTGGCAGAAAATTTTAATTTGAGTTTGACCCAGGGTTCGATTGCGGGTACCAACAAAAAGGCCCGCATAGTCTAACACTTCGCTGACACTTTCACTCCTTTGGAAAAAAGGAGCATCTCACTTGAGGCAAGCTCGAACCATAAAAGGATGTAGGGGATCTAGATATGATTAATTAGGAAACTTGCACAATTATTAACACATTCATTCTCAACCATTCAACTCATGCACTTAAAAAAAAATAAACATACACAATTTTTTTTAAAAGGGCGCATAAAATACACAACTAAATACCAGAATTCCCATCCTCCATATATTATTAAGAAGCAAAGTTCAATTACATTATATCATTTCCATTACAACTTGCGGAAATTACAGGTTTGGACGCAGATATCAAAACCAACATATAATACATAAGCAAAACATTACAGGCTCAAATCTCAAATATCACTTAACACTAAACAATGAAACACAGTCCCAACACATACAAGCACTGTCTATATTCCTGGCACGATCTGAACCTTGCAACACTATCCAAACTTGTTTCTTGCTGCCTTCTATCTTCTTTTATAGACGTGCATGCTTGATCTAATCTTAGAGACCTCATTGGCATGATCCATAGTTTTCCAGTACTGAGGGCCATTACCTTAATTATTCATTGACTGTATCAAAATCAAATCCTAGTTCTTCGACACACGCCCTTATATTCCATTGCGTAACTTCCAAAACATTTCACCGCTGCTTTGATTTTTCGATGCTTTGTTTCCAACAACTTTGTCCAAAATTTCCTTTGCAACTGCTATTCTTTCAAAAATGAAGGACCCAACACACCCTAAAATTCTAGTCACGATTTTCATGTACGTTGGGAGAATAATTTTTCAATTGACGAGTGGAATTAAAACCCTAGATATACTTGGACTTAATTTCTAAACAACAAATAAGAACTAATCTTATTTTCCTCCATTCTCCTTACCTATTTATTTTCAAACCCTAACTAGGTAACTTGACCTAACCTTAAACATAAAACCCTAAAAAATATATAAAATATAGGAAAGCCCTAAAATAGACCTTGCAAACCCTTTGTGCTTATATCTCTTTATCTATCCCTTGAAAATATTTAAACCTAATTACTATGAAAATAAGGTCATCCAACCTTAATTATATGGTTTTAACCAAGAAACTACAAGTTTCGACTATTAAAATTCATGTTTGATTTTTCTTAGTTCGCCCCCTTTTTCTCAAACATTCTTGGTGTGCATTTATTTGAGGCACACAAACCTTGCCTTTTACCCTATGAAATCCATACAATTTGGAGTATTTTTGAACAAAAAAAAAATAAATATGTGAAAAATTAAAAATATTAATTGTATTAATGGTATCTATGAGTAAAAATATACTTTCTAAGTTAAATCATTTAATTTTGCCTTGAAATGAATGTTGAGCATGCATTTTTGTGAAATGGGCCAAAATTTGATTTCTTCACTAAAATGCATGCCCAACCTTCATTTCTTGGAAAATTTGATTGATTCAAATTGTATACTATTTAATTACTAATTTAAAAAACAAATTTTATTCTAGTGAGTTTATGATGTTCACAAACTGTTGACACTTCTGGGGTGACACAGTGAACTGCAATTGCTACAACACTTTCATTTACATTAACTTTGACCTTCAGAAAAATAAACTAGAAAAAAGTTAATTGTATTAATGTTACTTATGAATAAAAAATACTCTCTAAGTTGAATCATTCAATTTTTCCTTAAAATGAAGGTTGGACGTGCATTTTTGTGAAGCATGCCAAAATTGCCTTGCTACACTAAAATCCACGCCCAAGATTAATTTATTGGCCAATCTGATTGATTCAAATTGTAGATTTTTTATCTACTGGTTTTACACACTTTTCAATTTTCATATATTTACTTTGAGCTTAAATTTTTATACTTCATATTTCATATAACATTCTAAGTTTTGATTCAACTTGCCTTATGTGAAAGTTGTGTATAAGTGGGGAACATAAATATGTAGGATATTTGTCAAACATGATGCAAGGTTATATCCTAAGGTTAGGTATTTTCAAATTATGTCCCATTTCAAATTTTATTACTAAGAGTGTAATTGGTTTGGCCGGGGAGTGCATATTTTTTTCAACTTGAACATTGGTAAATTTGATGAATTGCTACATTTATAGATTTGGATTTAGTAAGATTGATTTCTTTTAGGATATTGAGTATGATATGTTGTAGAAAATGTTTGTATCTTTAGGATGGAATGATAATTATTGCACTGCTAATTAATTATAGGTCTCGGTGTGCATTTATTTGAGGCACACAATCCCTTCCTTTTGCCCTATAAAATCAATCCAATTGGGAGTATTCATGCACAACTGAAATTTAATGAGGATGGGTTATTATCCACCTAAATTTAATGAGGATTTACTTCATACTATTTGGGGAGGAAATTTCCCCACGCATTTCAAAGGTCTCCTAGGTCATTTATAAAAAGGAAGAGACTTCTAATTTGTAAATTGTAACACATTGGTGACAAGAGGAAGGAGTTCACTATATTTTACCTTTTTATTTTTCTTGTTTGGAATTCTAATACTATTGAGGAAGAGTATGTTATGAAACCAGCTCACAAAAAGATAGAAAAGAGAGATCCGCACCTTAGAATTCAGCCTCTTCGAGGGGGCAACCTCCTTTACATTACATAAATGAACAATTCTTGGATGATACAAATGAAAATACCTCCTTTCTATATATAGGAGTCTAAGTGGTCCCAATACAATCAAAGCCTACATAACAATAATATTGTAGGGCACAACAATAACAATAGTGGGCTTCTATGTGGCACAATAGTAACAATATGGGCACTACATGGGTACATCAATATAAATAAGGGGGTAATCACTAGTATTATAGGGACCCAACATGCCCCTCTCCTTCAAAAAAAGTGTTGTCCTCAACGCTTGAGTAGTTCAGGATACTTCTGCATAAAATTCTCGTCCTCCCATGTGGAATCTTCAGCGGATAAGTTCTTCCACTTGATAAGGTACTCTGAAATTGATCGATTTCGTAGCTGTCGAGTTCTTGTTTCTATAACTGCTTTCGGTTCCAATATAATTTTTCCTTCTTCGTCAAGTTCTGGCAATATTGTTTGAACTGGGAGCTTGTCGCCTATAACCTTCTTTAAGCATGAAACATGGAAAACTGGGTGCAATCGAGAAGCTGCAGGAAGCTCCAATTTGTATGCCATAGTACCAATCTTTTGCAACACCTTGTACGGACCATAATACTTTGGTGATAATTTATTATCCTTCTTAGCTTGCTTGAGGGACATTTACTTATATGGTTGTAGCCGTAGGAATACCCAATCACCTACATCAAAACTTCTTTCACTGCGATGCTGATCTGCCTGTTGTTTCATTCTATTCTGTGCCAACACAAGGTTATCCTTTAAGAGTTGGAGGACTTGTTGTTGATGTTCGATGTGATGTTCCACTGCTTGAACCTTAGAATTTTCTCTTAAATATGATGTGATGGATGGTGTTTGATACCCATAAAGTGCCATAAATGGGGTCATTTTTGTTGCTGTATGAAAGGAAGTGTTATACCACCATTCAGCCAGAGGCAACCATTTGACCCATTGTGTCTGTTTATCAGATACAAAGCAACGAAGGTATCCTTCCAAACATTTGTTTACTATCTCAGTTTGCCCATCAGATTGAGGATGATAAGATGAGCTATGAGCTAACTGAGTACCAAGACAAGAAAATAATTCTGTCCAAAAATTTCCAGTGAAAATGGGATCTCTGTCACTTACAATAATCTTTGGGTTTCCATGTAGCTTTTGAACTGTTTCCATAAATGCAGTAGAAACTGTACTGGCTTTAAATGGATGTGATAATGCACAAAAGTGTGCATACTTGGTAAGTCTGTCAACTACCACCATGATGACACTCTTTCCCTCAGACTTGGGTAAACCTGTGATAAAATCCATTGAAACCTCCTCCCAACGTTGGCTTGGAATGGATAAAGGTTGTAATAGACCCGGTGTCTTAATTGTTTCAACTTTATTTTGCTGGCAAACCAAACATTCCGCCACAAACTTTTGAATATCTGATTTAAGGCCATCCCAAAAACATTCCTTCTTAACCCTGTGGTAAGTTTTTAAAAATCCTGAGTGCCCTCCTAAGGGAGAAGTGTGCAATTCCATAAGAATCTTTTGTTTTAGCTGGGAATTCTTACAGAGGTATAAGCGATCTTTGTACCATAACGAATCATTTTTCCAGCTAAATGTATCAGAAGTACTGGAATCTTGTTGTAGCTTTTGAATAAGTGCCCACACTTCTTCGTCATTCTTCCATTCCTCCCTTGCTTCGTTTATCCAATCTGGTTGGATAATAGAAATGGCACACAACAATGCTTCCACATCCTCATCCTTTCTTGAGAGTGCATCTGCCACCACATTTTGCTTCCCTTTTTTGTAGATGATTTCAAAGTCATAACCCAACATCTTTGTGACCCACTTTTGTTGCTCTTCAGAGGATAATCTTTGTTCTAAAAAGTATTTAAGGCTATCATGATCCGTTTTTACCTTGAAGTGTCTTCCCATTAGGTAGGGTCGCCATTTCTTAAGTGCATGGAGTATTGCCAACATTTCCTTCTCATAAATAGCTTTTCTTAAAAACTTTCCCTTGATTGGACGACTTTCAAAAGCAATGGGTCTTTCATCTTGCATTAGAACAGCACCAATTCCATTTCCTGAAGCATCACATTCCACAATAAAGGTTTTTGTGAAGTCCGGTGTAGCTAAGACCGATGCTTGGCACATTGCCTCTTTAAGATGTTCAAAGGCCTTTGTTGCTTCCGAATTCCATGAAAATGAATCTTTCTTCAATAATGTTGTTAGAGGTGCAGCTATTCTCCCAATTCTTAACAAACTTGCGATAATACCCTGTCAACCCAAGAAATCCTCGCAGATGCTTTATGGATGTGGGGATTTTCCATTCCTTAATGGCTTTAATTTTGCTAGGGTCTACCTTAACTCCTTCATGAGATACAATATGACCCAAATATTCCACCTCCTGGACTCCAAAGAAACATTTGGATCTTTTTGCATATAATTGTTTCTCCTCCAATAGTTGTAACACCCTGTCAACATGTTCAACATGATCCTTCCAAGACTTGCTGTAGATTAGTATATCATCAAAAAATACTAACACAAATTTTCTAAGGAATGGTTTGAAAATTGAATTCATCAAACCTTGAAATGTTGAAGGTGCATTGGTAAGGCCAAAAGGCATGACCAAAAATTCATAATGACCCTCATGAGTTCTAAATGCTGTTTTCGGAATGTCTTCGACCTTCATTCCAATTTGATGATATCCCGAACGAAGATCCAACTTGGTGAAGTAAATTGATCCATGCAATTCATCCAGTAATTCATCAATAACAGGAATGGGGAACTTATCTTTAATAGTGAGCTTGTTGAGCTCCCTATAATCTGGACACATGCGCCATGATCCATCCTTCTTGTGCACCAATACTACTGGAGCTGAGAAAGAACTTTGACTGGGTTGAATTATACCAGCCTCTAGCATTTCTGCAACCATACGTTCAATTTCACTTTTTTGGACATATGGATATCTGTACGGCCTGATGTTTGGAGGAACACTTCCTGGAATCAGATGAATAGCATGATCATGATCACGCATAGGTGGGAGACCTTTGGGAGTCTCAAATACCTTGGAATGATTGTCCAGGACTTTTTGGAGATCTGGAGAAATAGATGATTCCAATGTGGAAACATCTAGTGAACATAATTGTGCAATTACACCTCTTTGCTCCTTTTTTAGAAGCTTTGTCATTCCATTAGAGCTGATTATCTTTCCTGGTTTCCCTGCAATACCCCTTAATTCAACTTCCTTTCCTTCCACAGAAAATTTCATGAAAAGTTCTTGAAAATTAAAAGCTATTGTACCCAAGGATTGTAGCCATTGGACTCCTAGTACAACATCAACACCTCCCATTGGAATGGAAAGCATTGGGCTAGTCAATACATATTCTCCCATGGATAGCTTGATATTATGGCACTTTCCAGAACAATTTATTGTTCCTCCATTTGCAATCATCACTTGACACTCTGGTGCTGGATATAGGAAGCAATTCAATTCTTTTGCTACCCTACAATGAATAAAATTGTGGGTGCTTCCTGAATCAATCAACACTATTACCTTTTTCTTCTTGATTTGTCCTTCTATCTTGATGGTTTGAGGAGTGGTAATTCCCGCCAATGCATTACAAGATATGGTCGGATTTATTTGTTCTTCATCTAGGCTTTGTTCCTGGAATATATCCTCTTCTTTTGACCTTTCTTGCTCCTTTTCTTCTTCCTCTTCACAATCTATGTAGAATAATTTCTTCTCAGCACACTTATGACCTTTTGTGTATTTGCTATCACAATTGTAACAAAGCCCTTTTGCTCTTTTTTCTTCCAATTGTTGTGGTGTCAACCTTGTAGGTTGTGGAAGACTATGGGCAACAACACTTCCTTCTTTATAGTTGTGAATGGTATGCTTCCTAGTTGCCATAATTTTGCTTTCCATTTTTCTTGCTAACCTGAATGCCTTCTCTAATGAATCAGGTTCCCAAAGGCGCACATCATGTTGGATATTATCCTTTAAAGACCCTATGAACACATCAATCCTATGATCTTCTGGAATATCTTTTACCCTTATGTTCAATTTTTGGAACTCCTCAATGTGCTCCATTATTGAACCCTTTTGTTTGAGACTTATCAATTGGCTAAAAAAAGTGTTGCTTTTTGTATCCTCATAATGTGCTATTAATTCTTCCGTAAAAATGGCCCAAGTGATAAATGGTTTACGAGAACAAAGCCATTGATACCATACAAACTGATTTGGTTCCAAATATAAAGTTGCCATACGTACCTTTTGTGTGTTTTGCACATTATTGAGATCGAAGAATTGCTCCATCTGTAATATCCATGTGGCGGGATCCTTGCCATCAAACTTCCTCATATCGATTTTTGGAACATGGTGAGTCTTTGATCCAACATTAGAGTCTATGGAATCATGATTAACATTTCTTTTGTTCTCATCATGAGTTTCCTTTACTACCTTTTCACCATTAGTGACCCTTTCTTGTAGCAACTTCTTCAATTCTTCCATGTTTGTATTCAAATCTATCTTCAAATTTTCCATCGAATCCTCCATCTTAGCTTCCATGCCCTTTATCTTAGATTCCACGCCATTTACCTTAGATTCCACGCCACTTATCTTAGCTTCTGTTAGCTTTTGTGAGCGTGACATTTGTTGCACTTGTTCTTGTAATTTTGATATATCATGTAGCATTTCTTCCTCTTCTTCATGAGTCATGCTAAAGCTTTCAGGTTCCTTACTAGGTGTTTGCATTTTCTTTCCTCGGGGCATCAGTTACCGATAATAATGCTTTACTATGCCCTTTGAATTCCGTTAAACCAAGCTTACACAAAAATTAAAAAAAAAACTACACACCTTTTTTCACTTTATAGAAGCCTGATATTGAATCTGATGTATCTCTGTAATTTCGCATCATCCAATTCTGAAATTGCTACCTGTAGTAGCCTTCTGCGTCCTCTTTCCAATGCCACAAGTCTGAGCCAAATTGGATTCTCCAAGGAAGAGTTATGTGAAATCTCCCACGGTGACTTGCTTTTAGACTGGTTCAGTAGAGCGAAGTTGTACGACGTTCCACGAGTCACTATTTTGACCTTTGGATCTGAAAAACACCCACAAGAAACTACAATCCGTCCTCTTTCTGTACCTTCTTACGAAACTTCAATCCGATGCTCAGAAAGAAAGTTATGACGAATTTCCCTAGGTCACCTGTTTTGAGTGTAATTCAGGAGTCATCAAAAAGGCCAACTTCCTGAGATCATATCTCCGAACTATCGCGCGAAAAGCTCTGAAATTCGGACCCAAGGTTCAGCGCGATGTCTTGTCAAATGGGTTTTTTTTGAGACTTCTGAAACGTCACAGAAAAAAAGTTATAGCGAAAATGCCACGATGACCTGTTTGGAGCAGCGAAACCCTAGAATCCAAAGCTCTGATACCAAATGTTATGAAACCAGCTCACAAAAAGATAGAAAAGAGAGATCCACACCTTAGAATTCAGCCTCTTCGAGGGGGAAACCTCCTTTACATTACATAAATGAACAATTCTTGGATAATACAAATGAAAATACCTCCTTTCTATATATAGGAGTCTAAGTGGTCCCAATACAATCAAAGGCTACATAACAATAATATTGTAGGGCACAACAATAACAATAGTGGGCTTCTATGTGGCACAATAGTAACAATATGGGCACTACATGGGTACATCAATATAAATAAGGGGGTAATCACTAGTATTATAGGGACCCAACAGAGTAGCACTAATGTGGAATTGATTTTCATGAGATGAAATTTGTTGTTTTATGGGGTACTATGTGTTTTTTTGAGATTGGTTTTAAGTTTTCATTTTTTAATATTTATTTAACATTGAAATGTTATGTATTTCTTGAGGTATTATCATGGCATGTTAGCACTCTAGTGGAACTTAATACTGAATTCTAGTAGAAAGGCCCTAGTTTATAGTGAATCCCGTAAGTTCCTTCATTATCTTAAACCCTAGAATTCTAGTCACTATTTTCATGTGTGTTGGGAATTTCTTTTCAAAATTTTTCCAATTGATGAGTAGCATTGAAACCCTATATCTACTTAGACTTCATTTCCAAACAACAAATAAGAACTAATCCTATTTGTCTCCATTATTCTTACCTATTTATTTTCAAATCCTAACTAGGTCACTTGACTTATTCTTAAACTTAAAACTGTAAAAAATATGTATAATATAGAAAAACCCTAAATTAGACCCTACAAACCCTAGGTGTTATCTCTTTATCTATCCCTTGGCAACATTTAAACCTAATTACTACTAAAATAAGGTCATACAAGCTTAATTATATGGTTTTAACCAAGAAAGTACAAGTTTCAACTATTGAAATTCAAATTTGAGTTTTCTTAGTCCATCCCCTTGTTCCCAAACATTCCTTGTGTGCATTTATTTGAGGCACACCGACTCTCCCTTTTACCTTATGAAATCCATGCAATTTGGAGTATTCTTGAACAACATAAAGATATATGTGAAAAATTAAAATTATTTAATTGTATTAATGTTACCTATGAGTAAAAAAATACTCTCCAAGTTGAATCATTCAATTTAACCTTGAAATGAAGGTTGGGTGTGGATTTTTGTGAAGTACACCAAAATTGCCTTCCTTCACTAAAATGCACACCCAAGTTTAATTTCTTGGAAAATTTGATTGATTCAAATTGTATACTATTTAATTACTATTTTTACATGCAAATTTGCTTCTAGTAATTTTTTGTTGTTCAAAAACTATTGACACTTTTGGGGAGACACTGTGAACTATGATTGCTCCTACACTTTCATTTACATTAACTTCAACCTTTGGATTACTAAATTAGAAAAATTTAATTGTATTAATGCTACTTATGAGTAAAAAAATACTCTCCAATTTGAATCATTCAAATTTTCCTAGAATTGAAGGCTAGGCCTGCGTTTTTGTGAAGCATGCCAAAATTGCGTTTCTCTACTAAAATGCATACCCAAAATTCATTTAATGGTCATTTTGATTGCTTTAAATTGTACATTGTTTATTTAATTATTTTACACACTTTTACATTTTTATATATTTACTTTGAGCATAAACATTCTAAGTTTTGCTTTGACTTGCCTTATGTGAAAGTTGTGTATAAGTGGGAAACATAGTTATGTAGGATATTTGTTAGACATGATGCAAGTTTATATCATAAGGTTAGGAATAGTCCAATCGTGTCCCATTTTAAATTTCATTACTAAGAGTGTAATTGTGTGGCGTGGGAGTGCATAATTTTTTCGACTGTGATCATTGGAAGATATGATCAATTGCTATTTTGACACACTTGGATTTTAGTGTATAACATTTCCTTTAAGAAAATGACTATGATATGTTGCATAAAATGGTTTTATATTTAGGTTGGAATGATAATTATCACACAATAAATTAAGTACAGGTCCTTGTGTGCATTTATTTTAGGCACACAAACCTTGACTTAATGCTACGAAATCGATCCAATTTGGCATATTTTTCCACAACATAAATTTCTATGTCCAAAATTAACATTAATTATGAGTAAAAAGGTACTCTCCAATTTGAATAATTCAATTTGGCCTTGTAATAAAGGCTAGGAATGCATTTTTGTAAAGTAGGATAAAATTTACTTGCTTCACTAAAATGCACTCTGAGGCTTCATTTATTGGACAATATGTTTGATTCAAATTGTAGACTATTTATTTATTTATTTTACACACTTTTGAGTTATTATATGTTTACTTTGATCCTTAAATAATCTTGCTTTAGATTTCATACAACATTCCAAGTTTTGCTTCAACTTGCATTATGTGAAAGTTGTGTATAGGTTTTGCTTTAACTTGCATTTTTACTTGTCAGACCTGATGCAAGGCTATATCATAAGGTTAGGTATTGTATAATTATGTAGAATTTATGGATGGTATTGCACTCCTCGAAAGAATAAGAAACTCTATGATATATTAGGCTTTAGTCGTGAAAAGGATTGGAAGACTTTTAAATACCTCGGTATTCCAATATACTTGAAAGGGACCACAAGTAAAGACCGGCATAATGTAGTTTCAAAAATTCAAAAGAAAATGGTTTTCTGGGGTGCTAGTTGTCTGAATTTGGCAAGTAAAGTGGTCTTGATAAAATCCACCCTGTCTACTTTGTATATATTCCAGGGTTCAATCTTCTTTGCCCCTAAAGGAATATTGGATCAAATTAGTAGGTGTAAGACAGTTTTTGTGGAAAGGTGGAAAATAAAATGAAAAAAATTCAACTTAGTTAATTGGAGTACAGTTAAAAGCTAAAAAGAGGAAAGGGGCCGGGGTTTAAAGGACCTTTTTTGCATGCAATTAGCTTTAGGGGAAAACCTAGTTTGGAGGCTATTAATAAAACCCTTTAAATGGTGGTCCCAAGTGCTACAAAAGAAATATCTTCTTTTCCTTAGAGATATCATTCAACAGTACATAAGACCATATGATGGCTTCCACAAGTGCTAATATACTCTTCACAAATTCTTCTAACAAGATCACAAATGCAAGGTTGATCCTCTCACTATACCACATAATAGATCATATCTCAAACCAATATATATGACATAGATCTCAGAGAATATATCTAATCTAAAACCAATATATATGCCACATATCTTAGAGAAATATATCATATCTTGAATCAATATATATGCCACAGACCTCAGAGAAATAGATCAAATCTAGAACCAATATATACGGTAAATATTTCAGATAAATATATGAGATATCGAACCAATATGTATGCCACAGATCTTAGACTTCAGATCATAAGTATTATTGAACATATCTCTAACCACTTATTTCATACCATAAATGTAATGAGTAGATCTTATAAATATTGGACCACTTCATATATAAGAGTAGATAAGTAATGTATGTGTGTTTGAGTTGCATCAAAAGGAGAGAAAATTAATCTCTCTATAAAGCCATCATGTGATATGGATGCAAAAATTTCAAGGAAAGCTTTTACAAGAAATGAGGAAGAAAAATAAGATGTTAAACAAGAAGCTAAATCAAAAGCTAAAAATGAGGCTAAGGTGGATGCAAAAAACAACGCTATAATGAGGAGAAAAATAGGATGTTAAACATGAGGCTAAAATGGAAGATAAAAAGGAAGCTAAAGGGTATGCTAAAAATAATGTCACAACGATGAGAAAAATAGGACATTACATAGGAAGTTACACATGAAGCAACATTAAGAGCTAAAGAAGAGCTTAAACTAGGTGTTTACGCCCACCGTAAAGTTAATGATATTTAGTGCTGATTAACTATGATCGACAAAAAAATCCAAAGATAGTGGAATCCCAATAAGTAGCGCCTATTTTTTCAAAAAGGTGGAGAAAAATACACCAAAACAGTTAGTGGAAGCAAAACAGGGAGCTAAAGAGGAAGCTAATATTAGGAATTTGTTGTAGTATTTAAAATTGTTGAATATTCTCTATAACTGGACCTTTTTATCAAAAAATTACCAACTGAATAAAGAATATGTTGCTCTTAATATCCCCATAATAGCTACCAGTTCCTATGTAAAAATAGACCAAGATACAATATATTTTTTTTCCTTTCACAAAGCCATTAATATCATATACATGTTAATCTTGTTCTAAAAATATAGATGCATCATTTACCTTTTGTAAAAATACCACTTGGTATAGATCAAAATACATTTTTAACATAATAATTTACAATATAAATAACTTATCATCTTATATATTTTATCAACATTATTTTAATAAGCCAAATTTCATTTAAGTATAGAAACAAAATGATTTTTTATTAACTCTAATTCAAATAAAATTATTTTATCTACAAAATTAGAATTAAAAAAATACCATTAACATATATATTCAATATTAAATCTTCAACCACCTATTAATTTCAATATCTCTATTTAACAATGTTAAATGAAATAAAATGTAAGTAAATTACATTTTTTTTGAAATATAAAACACATCATTAAATTTGATTGCTCAATTTAATTCTTTTAATCTCAAATCCATTCCTAAACGCAATAAACGAAAATTGCTTACCGCACTTCTCAAATATTTGTTAATAGAGTATTTTTTAGTTGAATGCACTTTGATGATTACAATATATATATGAACTGAAAACTGTTCTCAATCGATTGTACTAAGTGAGCCAGTTTAAAATACAATGTTTTATTTAGGTATAATTAGATTATGGCGTAATTTTTTTTGAAAAGTTTATAGGATAAGCTTGTAAAAATGTAAAGTTAATGGAGTAGAAAGTATCATGTTCAAATTTCATGTGGTTTAGAGTGGCATCATTCACCTATGGTGATTAGAATTGATCCCATATCGTATAAGTAGAGTATATGATTACTAATGTAGTAAATTCGACTAGATAAAAAAAAAATGATTAACTAAAAATGATATTTATTATTAATTTAGATAATTATATATGACAAAATGTAATTTAAATTATTTATTATTAAGATTATATTTTAAAGAGTTATCAATAAGCTAAATACTTGTATATATTGTAAAATGTTGTTGGAATTATTTATAGGGAGAATAAGCTATATAATTGTATATATTGTAAAATGTTGTTGGAATTACTTATAGGCAGAATGAGACAATACATAATTTCTTCTTGTTTATTTTAACCCTGTACAAAAATTACCTGCATATGAATTATAAAACACAGAAAAATAAACAATGCAAGAGCATAACACATAAAACACATATACACAAAGATTTTCCCACTAGATCCCAAAATTGGGACTACCTGCTTGATTTTTCATTATGTTCCTTTCAATGTTATAATACATATTTATACATGCCGAAGAATCCAATACCATGGACCGAAAACCATCGCGTCCAATACCATGGACCGAAAAACCATCGCGTCCAAAAAACATGTGCGGAAATCATGCACAAAACCATAGGTGGGTCCGCCCAACCTAACATAGGGTCCAAAACCAAAATTTTCCGGGGCGCTGCCTTGGACCCCATAAAATGGGGTTACGGGTGCCCCTCAAACCCCCTGTTAACTACGTGGAAAGAATATAACACAACCCAACATCAATTTGGAGCTTAGTCTAAAGATGGGAGTTTTCATCAATGATCGGAGCCCTAAAGAGATTATAAGAGTAATTATGCAGAATGAAAAAGAGGATTGGAGTCCTCATTGTTCTTATTAATAAATTTGTTATTTTTTTTATACATTTTGTGTTTTTTTTATAAGTGATCTTAACTAGCATAAAAATTACGATTGTGAAAGAAATACTAATTCAATCCCTATTAGTATTTGCAACAATTGGTATCAAATCCAGTACCTTCATTATCAACCTAATAATTAGAAGGTAGATCCTCAGAACTGATGAGCCTCATCATTGAGTAACTATATGGACCTTAATCCACCTCCTAGCTTACTCAAATCAACCCTTATCATGATTTATTACATATTTTGATTGTGTTTTACTTCATGAGATGAGTCAAAGTGAGATATTATGCCTGCTAGACTAATATGCATTGGTTTGAGGTTTTTGAGAGAAAATCATGGAAATTTTACTCCTCACTCTTTCAAATATTCCTCGATCAATCACACCAACTTGGAGTACAAGCAGCCAAGTCGTGGAGATCAATAGGCAACCAAGCAAGTGACAATCAAAGAGCTAGTTTATCTTGATTTTGGGAGCCGAGCCTCCCTATATTTAAGGAAATCATTGGAGACTTCATTTGTATAAATAAGAACGCCTAGAGCCTCATTCAAATTTAAATTTTTGTTGTAAAAACACTTGTCATTTTCGAGTTCAAGACTTGTGGAAGACATTGTTATGTAATTTTCTGTTTTGAAAATGAGAATGAACATTTCCTTGATCTAGCACTGAGTTGACTCAGACGGTTGAATTTATTGGGTTAGGGCCCAACCCTAGCAGCAAAGGATCATATTCTTTTATTTGTATGCTTAGTCAATTTCATAGATTAATGGTTGAATTGTCTTTAGAATTGTTTCATTGCATGCAGTTGTAGATTTGATTAGTTTGCTTTCATTTGTGATTTACTTCAACAATAGATTTGAAGAGATAAAGGAACATCACAAAGTTGTCAGTAGGTGGATTTTGCCTCACTCCTTCCTTCAGGGATCATGGTTTGAGGAAAGAACCCCTATGCAGCCCCAAAAAGACATAATTCTAGTTTCTCATGGAATTTAGGGTTTTCTGTACTTAGGCCAACATTTGATCAATTTGAAAGAATAGGATCTAGTTATCATTTCTTCTATCTTCAGTTTTACTTCAGATATCATCAACGTTTCATCTTATTCTGCAATTTTTCCCTGATGCATGAAATAGGCAGCTAGCTCATGAAATTATATTTTCCTTAGTTAATTGAAGTCCTTCTTGTTTACATGATTTATGGATAAATGTCAATGTTTGATGCAGTGCAGGAGTTTCAGTAGTACATAGAGATTTCATTATCAACAACCTCATCTGAAGCTCATCCATCGATGATCATTCCTTCCTTTCATCAAAACCCTCACCAATTTGATCATTTCACAAGAGTACTTCTCCAAGCTTGTTGAGCAAAGCTAGCCATCTCCCAACTCTGGTTTTGAATTCTGAAGTAGTCCTACGCACTCCCTTGCCTCATTCCATTGACCAACCACCTTCACTAAGCCTTCCATCACCTTCAACATCCCTCCTTTTGCTATCGGCTGTATCTTGTAGCTATACATGGGATCTTGTAGGAATTGAGGATATCCTGTAGAACGCATTAGGAAATCTTGTAGGTTGACCTATAGTGGCATGTTTTGAGGCAGAATTCAAGAAAAATACCCTAGGAATATAGAAGAGGACCCCCTACTTGTCTCCTAAGCCTTCCGACTATTCACCATCATCCTTAAGACCCCTACCACATCACCAAAAGAAGTCATCTTTCACACTTTCAAACAAAAAAAGACAAAAAGAAAAACAGGGTTATTTTGGTCATTTACATGCACAACAATAGAATGTTTGATGTTTCAATTTGCATGCTTAGGACAGTAGGATTGCATACATGTTAAATTAGCACTCTTTTGAAGCAAATCCTCTTAGTAGTTAGCTGGAAAAATGGCGTGTTTTAGCATTTTATTTCAGTCTTTTTCTTCACTACAGTAGACAAGCTTTCCCTTAATGTAGATTTCTCTTTTCCTCATTGGTAATCAAGATTCTTCTGAATCCATAGAAGTCTGGTTTGAAAATCCTTAGTGGTATATTTCGAGCTTAGCAGTGACAAATAATAGACCCATCACATGTACTTGTGTATACAACACTATCATCTTTAAGTTTGTATGAACCCCAGGTTGATAAAGTAAAGTTGGTAGCCCCAGGAGTTGCAACATTCTTACTGCAATACTGGTTCTCATCACTTTTTGGTGCTATTGCCAGGGAGGTGTCTGAGTAATATGTGATTAATTCTTTCTTTCTTCCATCTCTTATCTCTGACATTCTGCTATTAGTTTCATTTCTGCGAAAGTAATTTAGTTTTCTTTCTTTTCCATTCTACAAGTGAGATTTCATTTAAGCAGTTAGTTTTCATCCAATCAGTTAGTTTCCATTCAATTTGCAATTTCAAATCTACAATTATTCTCAAATCTTGAAAAAATACAAAACAAAACAAAAGCACTTCTTTCGTGCCTCGTAGGAATAGTGATAACTTAGGGAAATTTCTGCCAAGTACCCCCACCACTTCAAGCAACCAACAATCTGTCTTCTTTGGTGGTTGTGAATTGGAGGAACCCTTAGGTGAACAACCAAAGATATTTGAAGAGCATACAGGGTGAGAAGAAGAAGAAGAACCCATTCCAACTAACCCAATGGCTGAAAATAAAAATGACAGAGGAAATAGGGAAAGAGTTGAGCGTACCTTTAACATCAGAGAAACTAATGTGGATACCAAGATGAAGAATATAAGCCCCTGTGCTCTTCCTTATTTCCATGGCCTGACCTTGGAAGATCCAGACACTTTCTTGTTTGAGTTTGTTCTCATATGCAGAACCTATGATTACACCAATGATGAGAAAAAGTTGAAACTATTCCCATCCACTCTCAAGGATGTAGCTTCGCGTTGGTTCATGTATTTACCTAGGGATAGCATCACAACTTGGGCTCAGATGCTGCAATCCTTCAACAAAAAGCATCGATAATACTACAGGTCCAGGACATTAAAGAATAAATTTTTAGGATGACCCTAGGGCATGATGAATCCCTAGAGGATTATGATGAATATTCCAGCTTAGCTACAAAAGGGCTAGGTGCACACTTGATCCTGAGTCACTGAAGCTAGTCCTGCTTAAAGGGGTAAGGGAAGATCTTCTGGATACCGTAAACATGCTAACAAGGGGGGACATCTACCAAATACCCTATGAATATATCAAGACTGTGTTTAGGAACCATTCTAGGGTAGATAGGAAAAATGGTAGAGGTAGTCAACTTATGGTAAGTCCATCCTCTTCCAACACATCCATCAAAGGTGAAATTGGAAATATGCTAGAAGACTTCAAGAGTGAGACGCTACAAACCCTTAACCTACAGATGGACACTATGCACATCAAGAGTAAGCAGGAGGAAGACGAGAGAGCCTGTTATCACTATAAAAAGCTCTAAAATTTTGGACAACTGGTATGGTTCCAAAGTTTTTATGTTAGTCATGGTAAAGTCATTTTTATGTTCTGTTTAGAGTCTAAGTAATAGAGTCAGAGTCCCATTTCCATTATGAAATAAAGGTCAACAACCCGGTTTTACCCATTATGGATCCCACATCATTCCAAAAGTGTCATGTGTTTAGTCATTTTAAAATTTGAATGCACTATGAAACTGAATAGGATTTTTTGTAGCAAAAAACTCTGAAAATACACTACATGCGCTACGAAATCACTGAAGCAACTTTTTTTTAAGAAAAAAATTTGTTTTAAGTAGTCAACTTTCAGGGGGTCTATAGAGCAACTAAAAGCATATTTTGGAAAACTGAAAGAGGTTCTTTTTCCTAACATACCTATCTACAAAAATCTCTTTTAGTTTCTTCAAATTCATTATGAGTAGGGAGAAATTGGTGACTCAACATGCAGAGTAGTTTCGTAGCGCGCTGCGAAACTGCTGTAGGTGCAATTTTGTTCTTTTTAGTTAATCTTCAAATAAATGAAGGGGAAATTTTTGGAGAAAGATGCTGTTGCAGAAATTTAAGGAGATCATTTGAAGAGGTTTAAAGCCTAAGTATGGAAAAAATTAAGGAATGAAGGACATATGCAAGAATTAAGCTTTTCGTTACAAAGATAACAGTTATTTCATAGCGCATCTAGTTTGACTTTCTTCATGGAACTTCAAGGAGTTTAGTTTTGGAAAAAGTGTAAGAGTAGGGTTATATGACTAATTCAACATGTTTTATATGATTATAGGGGCTATTTTGGTTAGCAGAAGGAATAGAAGACAAGCATCAGGATGAAACCCTAAAAAGGGGGAACTCTGTCTCCTTGTTTTTAGCAGTCAAATTCCAAGGGGATTCTTGAGTGATTGAAAAATTATTTTTGAAACGTGGAAGAGGTTTTTATTCCTAACATACTTTACTACAAAAACCTCTTTCCGTTTCTTCAAATTCAATATGAGGTGGGAGAAATTGATGGTTTAACTTTCACTATGAAACTGCTGTCTGTTTTCGGTTTTAGCAGTCTTTTTAAAGATCAGCTTCTGGCCACATGCAAAAGCATTTTGGAATTCTGAAGGAGATTTATCTTCATAAAATCCTCAGATACAATAACCTATCTCACTTTTTTCATAAGTGTCGCCAGTTGGGAGATATGAGGCTTTCTCTAAAGTCCTAATTGCAAGAGACATTTTCCTAGTTTTCAGGACAGATGAAGGAGAAGTTATTGAAGGCAAGTTGGAGGGTTATGGACATCACCAAGGTCGAAGTTAAGGAGGAGAGGCTGTCAAATATCAAATTTAATTCATATTTTAGGTTGTTACTATCATAAAAGGAGTTGTACTCCTAATTGTATTAGGACTCTAGAACTGTTAGTTAACTGTCTCTTATAATTAATAGTCTGTTTTAAGTATGAATAGGTGTCAAGTCAAGTAAATTCGAATTTCCCTCATGTTGGAGGAAGGAATCCAAGATTGTAATGAATTCTATAAAGAGTAATAGGTGTAATGCACCAAGGGGTTGGAAAATGTTATAGAAAAAGACTACTTTTGTAAATGTTGTGCAGGGATTGATATATATAGAAGCGGTTTGACTTTTCTGAAGTTAATATTCTTAGTGTACTTCAGTGAGCTTTATCATTTATCTTTGATATGTTTTAATTCCATAGTCTTAATGCTTATTACTCAGAATTCATGGAGGAACATGCTCTGACTTCCTTTAAGTCTTAAACTATGGTGAATTGAGTTCGTGGGTCGTGTCTTTGGATGTTTTTCTTCAATGTTTTAATACTTATAAATCAGAATTCATGGTTACTCATGCTCTGACTTCCTTTAAGTATTAAACTCTGATGAATCACTTTAAATACTTTCCTTTTGAATACCTTGATGTATCATTACTTAGAATTCATGCCCACATGCTCTGACTCCTATGAACTTCAAGTTATTGAGACTTTCCTGAATGTGTTACTCTTTCATTGAAGTATATACAAGCCTTAGTTTTATAAGAAGAGCTATTTATTATCCTTATCTCTGTCATTGACCCCATAACCCAATGGTAGCAAGTCTCCATCTTTCAACCTATACAAATATAAAATCACAAACCATAGAGTTAGCCATCTATCTATATCTTCAATCAATATCATTAACCTTTGAGAGAGCCCTCTCAAGCTGAGGAGGCTAAGCCTCAGCCAAAATATTGGTTTGAAATAGTTACACTGAGATTGACTTGATGAGCAGCCTATCAGGGTCCTATTTTGGTGATAACAGAGCCTTAGCCATTTTCTACCCTAGATGCACAAGGATGCACCCTAGGAATGAATTCCCATTAAATCTGATTGAAGTCTACCTAGTCTATGAAGAAAAATACTCCATAGACAAGTGCCCTTCTCTACTTGGACTAAAAGCTGTGTATTAGGGGACTGAAAGGGTGACTAAATAGCTCTTCTACATAAGTCAAAGGAGACCTCATGGGCCTCATCCACACCAGTAGGGAATGCAAGGGTTATCCCATGCCTATTACAACCCTAACCAAAGCACATCCATTCCCTCTTGGGGACCCCCTGCTCGTCCTTCCTGGTCTACATCCCCTCCTTGGCCCTTTGCACCTCAATACCATTCCCAACCAACTAGCCAGTCATTTTAGCCATATGTTCCACCCTAGCCTCAGTGGAATGCACAGCCCCAGGGGTGGAGGCCCCCATACAATAATGCTAAAGTTTTATTGCCTTCACCACCTACTCAACCGCAAATTTTACACCTTGGTCCACCTAAACAACCCCAGATGCCTACCTAGCCAAATATGAACCTAAACAACAAACAATTACAATAAGTATATAGTGGAGAGACATCCTACCCTACTTATGTTGTGGATATTCAGGAAATCAACCTGAGATATGGGAGAGTACTCTCAGACAAGTAAGGAAAATATAATTTCATGAGCTAGCTGCCTATTTCATGCATCAGGGAAAAATTGCAGAATAAGATGAAATGTTGATGATATCTGAAGTAAAACTGAAGATAGAAGAAATGATAACTAGATCCTATTCTTTCAAATTGATCAAATGCTGGCCTAAGTACAGAAAACCCTAAATTCCATGAGAAACTAGAATTATGTCTTTTTGGGGCTGCATAGGGGTTCTTTCCTCAAACCATGATCCTTTAAGGAAGGAGTGAGGCAAAATACACCTACTGACAACTTTGTGATGTTCCTTTATCTCTTCAAATCTATTGTTGAAGTAAAGCACAAATGAAAGCAAACTAATCAAATCTACAACTGCTTGCAATGAAACAATTCTAAAGACAATTCAACCATTAATCTATGAAATTGACTAAGCATACAAATAAAAGAATATTATCCTTTGCTGCTAGGGTTGGGCCCTGACCCAAGAGATTCAACTGTCTAAGTCAACTCAGTGCTAGATCAAGGAAATTCTCATTCTCATTTTCAAAACAGAAAATTACATAACAATGTCTTCCACAAGTCTTGAACTCGAAAATGACGAGTGTTTTTACAACAAAAATTGAAATTTGAATGAGGCTATAGGAGTTCTTATTTATAAAAATGAAGTCTCCAATGATTTCCTTAAATCTAGGGAGGCTCGACTCCCAAAATCAAGATAAACTAGCTCTTTGATTGTCACTTGCTTGGCTGCCTATTGATCTCAATGACTTGGCTGCTTGTACTCCAATTTGGTGTGATTGATCGAGGAATATTTGAATGAGTAAGGAGTAAAATTTCCATGATTTTCTCTCAAAAACCTCCAACCAATGTTTATTAGTCCAGGAGGCATAATATCTCACTTTGACTCATCTCATGAAGAAAAACACAATCAAAATATGTAATAAATCATGATAAGGGTTGATTTGAGTAAGCTAGGAGGTGGATTAAGGTCCATATAGTTACTCAATGATGAGGCTCATCAGTTCTGAGGATCTACCTTCTAATTATTAGGTTGCTAATGAAGGTACTGGATTTGATACCAATTGTTGCAAATACTAATAGGGGTTGAATTAGTATTTCTTTCACAATCGTAATTTTTATGCTAGTTAAGATCACTTATAAACAAAACACAAAATGTATAAAAAAAAATAACAAATTTATTAATAAGAACAATGAGGACTCCAATCCTCTTTTTCATTTTGCATAATTACTCTCATAATCTCTTTAGGGCTCTGACCATTGATGAAGGCTCCCATATTTAGACTAAGCTCCAAATTGATGTTGGGTTGTGTTATATTCTTTCCACGTAGTTAACAGGGGGTTTGAGGGGCACCCGTAACCCCACTTTATGGGGTCCGAGGCAGCGCCCCGGAAAATTTTGGTTTTGGACCCTATGTTAGGTTGGGCGGACCTACCTATGGTTTTGTGCATGATTTTCACACATGTTTTTTGGACGTTATGGTTTTTCGGTCCATGGTATTGGACGCGATGGTTTTCGGTCCATGGTATTGGATGCTTCGGCATGTATAAATATGTATTATAACATTGAAAGGAACATAATGAAAAATCAAGCTGGTAGTCCTGGTTTTGGGATCCAGTGGGAAAATCTTTGTGTATATGTGTTTTATGTGTTATGCTCTTGCATTGTTTATTTTTCTATGTTCTAGAATTCGTATGCAGGTAATTTCTGTACAGGGTTAGAATAACCTAAATAATTGTATATATTGTAAAATGTTGCTATAATTACTTATAGACACAAGTGAATTTTGGTCAAATGATTCATTAGAATGAACATATGATTTTCAAAAACCAATATGTCATGATAACTAAAATAACATTATGTGTTGTGGCTACTGACGGACATGGAATATGAAACAGGAAGGACCTTGTAGCTAGGGCACATGTAACCCTAGACACTTTAAGAAATAATTTGCAATATACAAAGGGATGTAAACCCAAAAAGGGATTTGTGAAAACTCATGGTTAAGGGAAATAGTATGGTAGTAAAATTCAGGAATGTAGTTCTGTTATTATCTTCTATAGATCATAAGCATGTCGTATTACTCTAGGATGAGGCCTAGAATTTTCACAGTCTAACAGGAAAAGAAAAAAAGGAAGGGTAATAAATAAACGAAAACAATGAATTATAAAATGTGTATTAAGCCTTCTACATGTAAAGATTAGAGGATAATTAATGTGGTAACAACCAATTCCACTTGAACCAAACACAAAGATAATATCTACCGAGAAGTAGTAAGTTGAAGTAATTGCTTTAGAATGTTGGTAATGTTTTGTTGTGACATATTTGATATCATCAAATTATGTTGTTGTCTAAAGTACCGATCATTGGTTACAATCCATCATTAGGACAAGGTGAGAAAATTCTTCCTCAAACATAAATAAACCAAAAATAAATATAACAAATATGATTATTGTGTGAGTGGTCTCGCAGGATGATTGACTATTCCAATGTTGAGGAAAATACTATTTATTAACATTCCACCGAACCTCACATGCCAATTATAATAAAGTAATATATTGTTGAATGAAATGAAAAACATGTTGGGATGCAATATACAAGAAAAGGAATAGTAGAAAAGTCCCATGATTATCCACAAGAGTAGAATCACATATAATTTACATCAACAGCTTGTAATACGTAATGAAAAAGAGCCAAATTGAAGGAATGTTGCAAAGTGGACTCTTAGTCGACGCTAAAAGAGAGTAGCAAAGCAGTCCTAGATGGGCATAACTAAGGTTGGTTGGACAAAATACACAACAATATAGCCACTTTGAATATCGCAGGAAAAGGAAGGCGTCCTAAAATTTAATTATGCATGACTAATGCACATTTGAATTAAGATAGAAGGTTAATATGATAATTCACTAGTTGCAATATATCTTGAAAGATAAGAACATTAAATGATTTTTGAATATTATTATTACAGTGCAAGTAGGGCAAATGGAATTTCTACTTCCATGGTCTAAAATTTTAGTGGAACCACATGGTGGGGTCATTGTCGAATGGCGTAGCCATTGGGTAAGTAAAAATCATGTATCATTATTATTGATGATTACAATGATGTTTCTAATTCTTATTAAGTGCAGGTTACTAACCCTTGTTGGGTTGTGATACATGGTGATAACCCATGTTTGATACATAAATAATAATTGATGGTGTTTGTAAGAAAGTTTGAAATATATATGCTCTTAAATGATGATTGATGGAAACTAATGACAACCATAATGATTATGCATGTAGGTTGGACCAAATAGAGTATTCCTTGTCGAACCTCTACATATTCTCTATCAAAAATAGGGTATGCTTCAGAAGCAAGGAATTGCCTAGGTAAAAGTGTAGTGGAAGCAATTAAGTCGAAATAGGCTACTTGGGAAGAGGATTTTATGCACGAGACATATTACAACCTCTTTTGAGGGCTAGGAAACATCGAGAACAGTGTTTCGCTCGAGAGGGGGGAGATGTAATACCCCTCAGTTAAAAGTAAATATTTAATATACTTTTATTGTAGTGACTTGGTAAACCGTGGGCTATTTGGAAAGCCTAGTGTAAATTTAAATGTTTAAAATTATTTTTATTTTATTTAAAAATCGGTTATGGTCAGGCATGGAATTTATAGGGAAAAGACACTAAATGAAAAAAAAATCACTCACTAGACAATTAGAGGAGAGTTACTCCCTTTCCCTAGAAATAAATCATCTTAGTTGCGAAAATAAGCCAAGAGGGTATGGGAGGAACCTTAGGAAACTAAGTAGGGAGAGAAAGAAGATTAATCCCTTGAATAAGATGTTGTTAAAGGAAAGGAATATGATTCCAGTTAAGATATTCTTGAACTGGATGAAGGCAGTGGCATCCATAAACCAGACTTGTTGAGTCTATGAGCTCCTGGGCTTGACTTGAATCTTAATGCCTTTGGATAGACCTTGCTAGGTCAATATCAAACAACTATTATGGAATTGGAAAATTGGCTCGGGGGAATAATTGGTGGTTGTCATTCTCATTGGTTGGGAGGAGTGGTCTTCTTGTTGGGTCCCTATAATACTAGTGATTACCCCATTACTATTGTAGTTATACCCCCTATTTATATTGTTGTGCCCCTATTACCCCCATATTGCTATTTCTGTGCCCCTTAGAATCCCTCTATTGTTATTTTTGTGGCTTTATATTATTATTCTTAGGTCGGCTGGATTATATTGTGACTCCTTAGACTCCTATATATAGAAAGGAGGTTTTGTCATTTGTATCATCCAAGAATTGTTCATTTATGTAATGTAAAGGAGGTTGCCCCCTCGAAGATGCTGAATTCTAAGGCGTGAATCTCTCTTTTCTATCTTTTTGTGAGCTGGTTTCATAACATTTGGTATCAGAGCTTTGGATTCTAGGGTTTCGCTGCTCCAAACAGGTCATCGTGGCATTTTCGCTATAACTTTTTTTCTGTGACGTTTCAGAAGTCGTAAAAAAGACCCATTTGAGAAGAAATCGCGCTGAACCTTGGGTCCGAATTTCAGAGCTTTTAGCGCGATATTTGCGGAGATATGATCTGAGGAAGTTGGTCTTTTTGCAGACTCCTGAATTACATTCAAAACAGGTGACCTGAGGAAAATCGTCATAACTTTCTCTCTGAGGATCGGATTGAAATTTCGTAAGAAGGTACAGAAAGAGGACGGACTTTAGTTTCTTGTATGTGTGTTTCAGATTCAAAGGTTGAAACAGGGACTCGTGGCATGTCGTACAACTTCGCTCTACTGAACCAGTCTAAAAGCAAGTCACTGTGGGAGATTTCACATAACTCTTCCTTGGAGAATCCAATTTGGCTCAGACTTGTGGCATTGGAAAGAGGACGTGGAAGGCTACTACAGGTAGCAATTTCAGAATTGGATGATCCGAAATTACAGAGATACATCAGATTCAATATCAGGCTTCTATAAAGTAAAAAAAAGGTGTGTAGTTTGTTTTTTAATTTTTGTGTAAGCTTGGTTTAACGGAATTCAAAGGGCATAGTAAAGCATTATTATCGGTAACTGATGCCCCGAGGAAAGAAAATGCAAACACCTAGTAAGGAACCTGAAAGCTCTAGCATGACTCATGAAGAAGAGGAAGAAATGCTACATGATATATCAAAATTACAAGAACAAGTGCAACAAATGTCACGCTCACAAAAGCTAACAGAAGCTAAGATAAGTGGCGTGGAATCTAAAGTAAATGGCGTGGAATCTAAGATAAAGGGAATGGAAGCTAATATGGAGGATTCGATGGCAAATTTAAAGATAGATTTGAATACAAACATGGAAGAATTGAAGAAGTTGCTACAAGAAAGGGTCACTAATGGCGAAAAGGTAGTAAAGGAAACTCATGATGAGAACAAAAGAAATGTTAATCATGATTCCATAGACTCTAGTGTTGGATCAAAGACTCACCATGTTCCAAAAATCGATATGAGGAAGTTTGATGGCAAGGATCCCGCCACATGGATATTACAGATGGAGCAATTCTTTGATCTCAATAATGTGCAAAACACACAAAAGGTACGTATGGCAACTTTATATTTGGAACCAAATCAGTTTGTATGGTATCAATGGCTTTGTTCTCGTAAACCATTTATCACTTGGGCAATTTTTACGGAAGAATTAGTAGCACATTATGAGTATACAAAAAGCAACACTTTTTTTAGCCAATTGATAAGTCTCAAACAAAAGGGTTCAATAATGGAGCACATTGAGGAGTTCCAAAAATTGAACATAAGGGTAAAAGATATTCCAGAGGAGCATAGGATTGATGTGTTCATAGGGTCTTTAAAGGATAATATCCAACATGATGTGCGCATTTGGGAACCTGATTCATTAGAGAAGGCATTTAGGTTAGCAAGAAAAATGGAAAGCAAAATTATGGCAACTAGGAAGCATACCATTCACAACTATAAAGACGGAAGTGTTGTTGCCCATGGTCTTCCACAACCTACAAGGTTGACACCACAACAATTGGAAGAAAAAAGAGCAAAAGGGCTTTGTTACAATTGTGATAGCAAATACACAAAAGGTCATAAATGTGCTGAGAAGAAATTATTCTACATAGATTGTGAAGAGGAAGAAGAAAAGGAGCAAGAAAGTCAAAAGAAGAGGCTATATTCCAGGAACAAAGCCTAGATGAAGAACAAATAAATCCGACCATATCTTGTAATGCATTGGCGGGAATTACCACTCCTCAAACCATCAAGATAGAAGGACAAATCAAGAAGAAAAAGGTAATAGTGTTGATTGATTCAGGAAGCACCCACAATTTTATTCATTGTAGGGTAGCAAAAGAATTGAATTGCTTCCTATATCTAGCTCCAGAGTGTCAAGTGATGATTGCAAATGGAGGAACAATAAATTGTTATGGAAAGTGCCATAATTTCAAGCTATCCATGGGAGAATATGTATTGACTAGCCTAATGCTTTCCATTCCAATGGGAGGTGCTGATGTTGTACTAGGAGTCCAATGGCTACAATCCTTGGGTACAATAGCTTTTAATTTTCAAGAACTTTTCATGAAATTTTCTGTGGAAGGAAAGGAAGTTGAATTAAGGGGTATTGCAGGGAAACCAGGAAAGATAATAAGCTCTAATGGAATGACAAAGCTTCTAAAAAAGGAGCAAAGAGGTGTAATTGCACAATTATGTTCACTAGATGTTTCCACATTGGAATCATCTATTTCTCCAGATCTCCAAAAAGTCCTGGACAATCATTCCAAGGTATTTGATACTCCCAAAGGTCTCCCACCTATGCGTGATCATGATCATGCTATTCATCTGATTCCAGGAAGTGTTCCTCCAAACATCAGGCCGTACAGATATCCATATGTCCAAAAAAGTGAAATTGAACGTATGGTTGCAGAAATGTTAGAGGCTGGTATAATTCAACCGAGTCAAAGTTCTTTCTCAGCTCCAGTAGTATTGGTGCACAAGAAGGATGGATCATGGCGCATGTGTCCAGATTATAGGGAGCTCAACAAGCTCACTATTAAAGATAAGTTCCCCATTCCTGTTATTGATGAATTACTGGATGAATTGCATGGATCAATTTACTTCACCAAGTTGGATCTTCGTTCGGGATATCATCAAATTAGAATGAAGGTTGAAGACATTCCGAAAACAACATTTAGAATTCATGAGGGTCATTATGAATTTCTGGTCATGCGTTTTGGCCTTACCAATGCACCTTCAACATTTCAAGGTTTGATGAATTCAATTTTCAAACCATTCCTTAGAAAATTTGTGTTAGTATTTTTTGATGATATACTAATCTACAGCAAGTCTTGGAAGGATCATGTTGAACATGTTGACAGGGTCTTACAACTATTGGAGGAGAAACAATTATATGCAAAAAGATCCAAATGTTTCTTTGGAGTCCAGGAGGTGGAATATTTGGGTCATATTGTATCTCATGAAGGAGTTAAGGTAGACCCTAGCAAAATTAAAGCCATTAAGGAATGGAAAATCCCCACATCCATAAACCATCTGCAAGGATTTCTTGGGTTGACAGGGTATTATCGCAAGTTTGTTAAGAATTATGGGAGAATAGCTGCACCTTTAACAACATTATTGAAGAAAGATTCATTTTCATGGACTTCGGAAGCAACAAAGGCCTTTGAACATCTTAAAGAGGCAATGTGCCAAGCACCGGTCTTAGCTACGCCAGACTTCACAAAAACCTTTATTGTGGAATGTGATGCTTCAGGAAATGGAATTGGTGCTGTTCTAATGCAAGATGAAAGACCCATTGCTTTTGAAAGTCATCCAATCAAGGGGAAGTTTTTAAGCAAAGCTATTTATGAGAAGGAAATGTTGGCAATACTCCATGCACTTAAGAAATGGCGACCCTACCTAATGGGAAGACACTTCAAGGTAAAAACGGATCATGATAGCCTTAAATACTTTTTAGAAAAAAGATTATCCTCTGAAGAGCAACAAAAGTGGGTCACAAAGATGTTGGGTTATGACTTTGAAATCATCTACAAAAAAGGGAAGCAAAATGTGGTGGCAGATGCACTCTCAAGAAAGGATGAGGATGTGGAAGCATTGTTGTGTGCCATTTCTATTATCCAACCAGATTGGATAAACGAAGCAAGGGAGGAATGGAAGAACGACGAAGAAGTGTGGGCACTTATTCAAAAGCTACAACAAGATTCCAGTACTTCTGATACATTTAGCTGGCAAAATGATTCACTATGGTACAAAGATCGCTTATACCTATGTAAGAATTCCCAGCTAAAACAAAAGATTCTTATGGAATTGCACACTTCTCCCTTAGGAGGGCACTCAGGATTTTTAAAAACTTACCACAGGGTTAAGAAGGAATTTTTTTGGGATGGCCTTAAATCAGATATTCAAAAGTTTGTGGCAGAATGTTTGGTTTGCCAGCAAAATAAAGTTGAAACAATTAAGACACCGGGTCTATTACAACCTTTATCCATTCCAAGCCAACGTTGGGAGGAGGTTTCAATGGATTTTATCACAGGTTTACCCAAGTCTGAGGGAAAGAGTGTCATCATGGTGGTAGTTGACAGACTTACCAAGTATGCACACTTTTGTGCATTATCACATCCATTTAAAGCCAGTACAGTTTCTACTGCATTTATGGAAACAGTTCAAAAGCTACATGGAAACCCAAAGATTATTGTAAGTGACAGAGATCCCATTTTCACTGGAAATTTTTGGACAAAATTATTTTCTTGTCTTGGTACTCAGTTAGCTCATAGCTCATCTTATCATCCTCAATCTGATGGGCAAACTGAGATAGTAAACAAATGTTTGGAAGGATATCTTTGTTGCTTTGTATCTGATAAACAGACACAATGGGTCAAATGGTTGCCTCTGGCTGAATGGTGGTATAACACTTCCTTCCATACAGCAACAAAAATGACCCCATTTATGGCACTTTATGGGTATCAACCACCATCCATCACATCATATTTAAGAGAAAATTCTAAGGTTCAGGCAGTGGAACATCACATCGAACATCAACAACAAGTCCTCCAACTCTTAAAGGATAACCTCGTGTTGGCACAAAATAGAATGAAACAACAGGCAGATCAACATCGCAGTGAAATAAGTTTTAATGTAGGTGATTGGGTATTCCTACGGCTACAACCATATAAGCAAATGTCCCTAAAGCAAGCTAAGAAGGATAATAAATTATCACCAAAGTATTATGGTCCGTACAAGGTGTTGGAAAAGATTGGTACTATGGCATACAAATTGGAGCTCCCTGCAGCTTCTCGATTGCACCTAGTTTTCCATGTTTCATGTTTAAAGAAGGTTATAGGTGACAAGCTCCCAATTCAAACAATATTGCCAGAACTTGATGAGGAAGGAAAAATTATATTGGAACCGGAAGCAATCACAGAAACAAGAACTCGACAGCTACGAAATCGATCAATTTCAGAGTATCTTATCAAGTGGAAGAACTTATCCGCTGAAGATTCCACATGGGAGGATCAGAATTTTGTGCAGAAGTATCCAGAACTGCTCAAGCGTTGAGGACAACACTTTTTTGAAGGAGAGGGGCATGTTGGGTCCCTATAATACTAGTGATTACCCCATTACTATTGTAGTTATACCCCCTATTTATATTGTTGTGCCCCTATTACCCCCATATTGCTATTTCTGTGCCCCTTAGAATCCCTCTATTGTTATTTTTGTGGCTTTATATTATTATTCTTAGGTCGGCTGGATTATATTGTGACTCCTTAGACTCCTATATATAGAAAGGAGGTTTTGTCATTTGTATCATCCAAGAATTGTTCATTTATGTAATGTAAAGGAGGTTGCCCCCTCGAAGAGGCTGAATTCTAAGGCGTGAATCTCTCTTTTCTATCTTTTTGTGAGCTGGTTTCATAACACTTCTCCTCCATAAATTTCCTCGCAACCTAACCTAAGAAATACAAGTATCTTAATTTGTGAATTTCATAGCATAGAATACTATTTGTATTTCTTGTAATGTGAGGTTTCCACAAGTCTTTGTAATGATTGCTTATAAATAAATTGTTGTAAATCTGTAAGTCCATGTTATAAGTTTCAGTGTTCAGTGTTGATGATTATAACGACAACTATGTTGTGATGGAATTACTATAAAGGTAGAAATATATAGAATAAAGAATAATTACAGTATGCAATAATGTTGTTATGGGTTATTATTGAAAACAGTTAGTTTCCAAACTTATTGTCTAGGTCCACTATTTGAAAACAATCCTTATTCTTTACATATGGATACCTAATTATTACATAAGGCTGATTTGCAACACCCAAAGGGTAATTAGATCTTTCTTCCTTTGTAATGCTAGTAATAATAACAAGAAATAAAGAGTGTAAATGAATTAAAATAGAAAATTCTTGTTTGATATTGTATACTCTTAAATAATAAACAAAGTTAAAAAACTAACAATGGTGTAATAAAAGGGGTGAGTTGTGCGAATTCAACTAAGTACGAAATATTTTCTATACAAGACCAATTTAGTTCCTAGGCCCAGTTGGTAAGAACCAACAATCAGGAACTATTCTAGTCTATTAGATTTATCTTCAGAAAACAAAAAAAACAAAAAAAAAACTGAGAGTGAAAACAAAATGACGAGAATTATTATCTTGATATTTATGTGGTTAATAATTGGACCATATCAATGCATGAACACTGAAATTTAGCAAAGAATTTACTTAAACCAAGAATCATATCCAAAGGTAAATGCTTCATTTCAATCATAAATGAATACAATTTCCCTGAAGGGTTTTAGACTGATAATGAAATGGATTCCGAGACCTTTCTCCTAAGTATTAAAAACACTAAAATAGTGAAAAGTTATAACAAAGGAAGTAACTATTTAACAGGGGATGCTAATTGTGGCTAGACTAGAAAAATCCTTCACGAGTGAAGCTTCAAACCCAATAAAGCTATTACCTAAAATTACTATTCCAATATTACTTCAGAGAAAAAAGGGAATTTGAATGAATACTATAACAAAACTGGAAAAATATCTCACAGTAGAGACACTGGAAAAATATCTCATAGTCTATACAAACTTTCATAAAGAGAAACCAATCCTATTTTTGAAGGCTAACGATATTGAATTAAAGTTTGATAGACACCTATAACTATATGAAGCAAAACATAATTTAATTCACAAAAAAAGGGCAAACTCTAGTATATATAATTTTTGTTACATATGTTTGTTCCAAGCCGCAGGCCATAGTCAGAAAAGAGTTAGAATTCTATCTTAAAATTCAAAACTTATTGTAACCCTAAGGGTCCTTGTATGTAGCACAATCCGAGTTAAAGGCTCGACCATCTTTACAATATAAAGAAGTTTCGAACCAAATTTTAAATAAAACTCTAAGGATCTTACAAGAAATTTAATATTGGTAACCATAGGTTAGAGTAGGACCATATTTGAAATGAAATTCATCTATAACCTCTACATATAGGGTAAACAAAATTAAATAATTTGAACCTGATATTGTTGAGTTGTATAAAACCTTAGAGAACTTTGCATCAAGTTTCAAGATAAAACTTAGAGAAGATTACAAAAGATCCAATAAGGAAATAATTGCTTACCTCATTAAAAATTTGAGGAGTATTGTGAGGATAATAAATTTGAATGAAATCTAAAGGAATTTACTTGTAAAACCCGCATCCAGCCCTCATTCCCAATGCCTGGTATGCTAACATCATATGGGTAAATAAAGGGAATGTAGTGCGAGGAAAAGGAACTGTAAAGAAAGGAAAACTCCACAGAGAATTTGTATACCTTCCGAGCATGAGAAAGTATAATATTGCCAATTGCTAGAGGTGGAATCCATCCTCCATATTCATCTATCATTTCTAAATGTTAACCCAAATTATTAAAAATTATAGAAACCGTGAGGAATTTGCAAGAAATATGGCAAGAAGCTTTGATTAAAATTACTTACCTTATTAAACATGTGATTGGAAAGTTGGTGAGCATAGGTTTTCACCAAAAAAATAGTATACTATACGAGTAACTACAGAGCCCAAACCCTTGCCGGTGAGGGTTGTAACTGATTTGGAGGGTTCGTCACTTGGAGGTGGTGGTTACCCTAACCACCCATTTGTTGCCTCAACTGTAGGATTAGAAACCTAGAAGAAGAGTCGATGATCTTGACATAGATCATGATGCCTCCTTTCGCCAAGTCACATAATGGTGCCAGTTGTGGAGTCAAGAAAGGGAAAGTTCCAACCTCGTCAACCCACATTTGACGAAATAACTAAGGTTCCAATGAAATGATATAATTACAATTATGTTATATGGATACAACCCATAAATGTTAAAGGTTTAAAAATAGATGCATCCATTTCAACAGAAGTATATATAAACAATATCCTATGCTAGACAGAAGAAACAAAACCTTAAACAACCTTAGAAAATATACAAGGACAATGTGAGGGCTCAATCCAATGATCTTATTAAGGTTATATTAAATTTTGGATCGATGTAGTGAAAGGTACAATACCAAGAACAATTAAGGTATTGATATTTACCTTTCTTCATAAATGATAAAGTACATCGAATTGATATTGTTATTATAGTGACAAGGTATAACATTATTATGGCGTTAAATGAGTGTATGTTACATGACCATCCCCACCCAATATGGAATTTTTATATGTTTCAAATTTTATTGAAAATATAATTTAATAATAAGCTAATGTCATTTCCAACATTCACATTTTTCATAATGTTACAATTAAGTTATTAAATAGGTCAAAACCTCTTATTCAGATTTTCTTATATATTATCTCATTATCTCATTATTTTACAAGTGATTCATACCCATCCAACATGACTTTCTTATAAGTTTCAAATTTTATAAAAAATATAACTTAATAATAAGGTAAAGGGATTTCCAACATTCACATTTTTCATAGCATTACAATAAGTAATTTTTAATAACTTTACAATTAAGTCATTAAATGGGTCAAAACCTCTTATTCAAATTTTATTCTATATTAACCCTTATTATTTTATAAGTGATTCAAAATTGTCAATCGACTTTCTAGTTGATCTTATTGTCTCTCCGTAATGGGTTCATGATTTTGGCTAACCATAATGACATTATAGAAGTTTCTATATCATCATTTTGTCATAATCATTTTGCTTACAAGTAATTTTAATTATTTGTATGATGAAATTTATTCAAAATATTAAACTATTGAAACTTAAAGGAAATTGAAAAATATATTAAGTTTGATTGTTTTCCTCCAGAATTTGACAATGAATTGAAAAGAAAATAAATTGTCAAAATAGTTATTTGGGAAGATTTAGAAGTTAAATGGTCTATGTTTGTTATTACATTCAAATTCTCTTGCAAATCAATTAGTGTGCCACCTCAAAATCTTACCCTTTCAATATGGCCTTTTTATAAGGTTCAAATTTTATTACAAATAGCTTGATTATATAGGCCTTTGAGAATTAAAGTTCTGATAAATGAAAGGTCTGGGGTGAATCGGCGATCTGCTATTGCAACAACGCAAGACATGTAGCAAATTGGTAATTAGCGATCTTCAAGTAACCACTATAAAAGAATTGCGGGAAAAGAATGTTGATAAGCGTAAATCATCGAGAAAGGTCGAAAGTGACTTACAAAGGAAATCAAAAAAAACCAAGGGTGTATGGGCCTTTTCTCTCTCCTCTAGAAGGCCACGTGGTGGAATACTATTGGTCCTGATAAATCCACGTGGCGTCTGACGTCATCATGACATGGCAGTGCGGAGGACACGTGGCATGCAGATCTGGAATTTTCAAGGGTCCAAAGAGGGCATATCTAGGTGACATGTGTCACCACTCAGGAAGTGTCACGTGGAAGTGATGACGTCACATCAGCAATCACAAATCATAGGTTGAGGCTTATCAGCACTTTGTGACACAATGCACACATGGGAAAGTGTGATAAAGGGGCTCTCATGTGGGGGTTGGTCTATGGTCACAAACATAAAATACAAAGGTGGAGCTGGAGACCGAGAGCTAAAGGACTATCGCAATCAGATATTTAGAGCATGTCACAGCTCCAATGTAAAAGTCCTGACTAGAAACCTCCAATGTAGAGGAGCTCCGATAAAGGGTGCACGGTCGTGAAGACTTAAGGAAACCAGGTGCAAAGCACTTATAAAGGGAAAAAGGCCACCAAACAGGAGTCCAAAGGTCCTAGCACCTTAGGGCTAAACACCCAGTCATATGATGAAGAAATACTAAAAGGGATCAAAGAAAAAGGGGCTTAAAGAGATCGGTGTTCACAGTCTTACAAAGCCTGTCCAGTTCAAAGTTCCTAAACAACCTTGGCTCCGATACAATTATAGAATTGTTTCACAGGGCATAGTTGTTACAGTAAAATGTTAAATAAGTAATGGGGATGAATGAGTTGGTAGTTGTGCTTAGGAAATGTTATGCCAATCATGAGAGATCTCTCCCAGTTCTTGTAAGCGAAGAACTAAAGTCGTTAAGACTGAAAGCGATAGGGAATCGGCCAAGAGAGTATGAGGCGTAATGTGGCAGGAACATGGTTGGACCAATGCTTTGAAGGCACAATGGTTGGAAGCTAAGGCATTTAATGAAGGCACATGGAGTAGTGGGAAATCAATATTGGCTAATCCTACAGAAGCCCTTGCAACAAGAAACCAAGGAGTACATGGGCCACATAAATGGATTTGATTGCTTCATTGCACGTCTTCTATGAGTAAATGAATATATGGAAGCTGAGGAGGACTTGATGATTCGGCATGGAGGTACATGCAGAGGGAAGATGAGGTACTCCCTAGATGATCTATGTTACTGTACCGGGACATGAAGCTCATAGTTGAACCGCTACGAGCTTTGGAGAATGAGTGATTCAGGAAGTTAAGGCGAAAGTGAAAAGAACTGACCGAGCAGTAGGAGAAGAACACCAAGGAAAAGATGTGGCCTGACTAGAGGCCATAAAAGGAACAACTAGGAAATGTTTTCCTCACCATCATTCAATTTTCCTTATTTTTATTTATTATGTATTTCTTGCATTTTAAAGAAAGGAATCAAATCCTGATTGTAATCATTGTGGGCAGTAAAGCTATCACAAACCGAGATAACTAGTCGATCAAACAGCTAGATGCTCAAGTTGAGATATTTTTGTAATTAATTTCCAATCTCTCCCTCTCCTTATAAAAGGGAGGAAGAAACACTTAATAGAGGTTCCCGAATTTTGCACCTGAGGGGTCCAAATTCTGTGGTTCCACTTTTGGTTCTACTTGCATGTTCATGAGGGACTTGAGCGAGATCTTGCTAAATGTAATGGACCAGTTATTGGGACTCAAGGATTAATGAAGCTATTATATTGATTCATATCATATAAATGTTCAATATGTTTTATCCTTTTTATATCACTTCATGTATGTTTTTCTCCCTCTGAAGTAGTGTAATGAAGCTACAGGTTTCACCCTCGTTCATGATTGTATATTTGTTACTAAGTAGTAATAGTCCCTGTGTTAGCTACAGATTTACTTATGTACATGTAATTTGCACATATTTACTTATGTTTTTGGTGATATATGTACCCATGAGGTCTTATGTAGCACTCCATTGTTTCTACCATTCCACCTCTTAATTCTTCCATATTTCAGTTGGAAAATTGTTGCCTAGGATTCTGTTTTGTTTACAACCCTATGCATCAAATTCCCTGCTTTATTCCTCCTCTTCATGTTACTACAACTCCAATATTAAATCTACCTATTGTTGTGTGATGACTGTTGAAAATGGCAACAAGAAATGCTAAAAATAGAAGTGCTAAAAATAGCACTGCTACAAATAGCAGTTTGGGTACCAGTGCTAGATTGGGCAATAGGGAATGAAAAATGGAAGTGCTAAGAATAGAATTTTATTTTTAGCAGTTCAATATGGATTCCTATTTTAGTCAGTCCTTGGACTAGAAATAGGAAGTAAAATTCAAATTTGAACTTAGAAGTTGTTTGAAAATAAATTAATTAATTCACAATGAGTTAATTAGTTGTGAAAAAACAAACATGAAGTCTATGTGAGGACATGCAACAATTTATCTATTAATTGAGGAATTTATCCATGAGTTAAAGAGATAAGGATGAGTTCTAATTTGAGTTGTAATTAGTTGGCTCAGTTAACTGAGTCAAGTCCAGTTATATTTGATTTAAACAATTTGTTTAAATTAAGTAAGTTTAGTTAGTTAATGCGTGCTTGCATATAACTGTTGCACTTCAGATAACTGAATATTCTCTCATGAATAACTCGTGCATGTCAGTTCAGACAGATACCTAGTTGAGATCAGAGAAGGGACAATGTACTATCAGTTGGATGAATATTTTTCCTATAAAGGAAGCTCATCCATGATGAGGATGTTAGGATATTCCGACACATAGGAAATAGTTAAGTACAACTTGGTCTAGTATAGAGTTGGGTATAGAGTTAGGTAAAGTGTGTTTCTTTACCGTTGTACATTTTGTCTACACCAAGAAAGTGGGCAACTCTCTTATCATCCTTGTTCTTTATGTTGATGATCTTATCCTTACTGGTAGTGATCCCAACCTTATAAACCATGTGAAGTCTAGCCTCAAAAGGAAATTTGAAATGACAGACTTAGGACACTTACACTATTTTCTCGGTCTTCAAGTCTTGCAATCCAAGGAGGGTATTTCCCTTTCCCAGTCCAAGTATGCTTGTGATATTCTACATCATTTTCACATGGAAGACTGTAAGCCAGCCCCTTCTCCCTTTCAGTCTGGAGTCAAACTCTCAGTCACTTGTACTTCTCCTGAAGTTGATGCTACCTTATACCGTCAACTTGTAGGAAAAATTTTGTATCTAACCCATACTCGTCCTGACCTTTCCTTTGCTGTTGGCCTTGTTGCTCGGTTCATGCAAAACCCCCGTGAAAGTCATTGGAAAGCAACTAAAAGAATACTTCATTATGTTTGAGGTACAGTTCAGTTTGGGATTCATTACAGTGCCAAAGCATCTCCTCTATTGGTTGGTTTCACTGATTCCGATTGGGCTGGTGACCCTGATGATCGGAAGTCTACTACCGGTTATGTGTTCACTCTTGGTTCAGGACCTATTACATGGGCTTGCAAGAAACAGGGTGCCATTTCTCTTTCATCAGCAGAAGCAGAGTATCATGGTGCCGTAGAAGCTAGTAAGGAAGCCTTGTGGCTTCGTCAGCTCCTGTCAGAATTTGGCTTTCAGCAGCAGCATTCGACTACACTTTGGTGTGATAATAAAAGTGCCATTTAGCTATGCAAAAATCCAGTTCAACATCAGCGCAGCAAACACATTGAACTGCACATGCACTTCATCAGAAAGCTCATTCACAACCATGTTCTTGAAGTGCAATATTGTTCAACAGATGATCAAGTTGCAGACATCTTCATAAAGGCTCTCACAGAGGCGAAGTTCACTAAACTTCGATTTATGGTTGGAGTTCAGGAAGTTTTCACTAAGGGGGGATAGGCTCTAGTGCCTCCTTCCTTCTCCTATTGTGTCATATTTGTAAATCCTTCAATCCTATCCCAAGTTGTTCTTAAGGGGGGATGTTAGGATATTCCGACACATAGGAAATAGTTAAGTACAACTTGGTCTAGTATAGAGTTAGGTATAGAGTTAGGTAAAGTGTGTTTCTTTACCGTTGTACATTTTGTAACTTACAATCCGATGGTCACAATATGTAGTGATCCGACGATTCATTCTCTCCTTGGTATTACCGACACTTGATCCGTGGCTTGACACCCGATTGGTCCATGAATTCTATTTAAAGCGCATGGAGGGTCGTTTGTAGGGTAATCCGTGCATGAGAGAAGCTTATGTAAATTTTAATTCTTTGATTAATAAATTGCCTGAAGTGGCCGCGTTGGCTCAGGCCGTGGACTGTTTCCCTCTTTGAGGGTTTTAACCACGCCAAAAATACTGGTGTATTGATCTGTGATCTGGTTGTGAGCGGTGTCCTTTTGGTGTTCTTTCTGAGGAACTTACCTTGTAAATTCCTACAGAGGATTTATCTCCTTCAGGACTGCGTAGTTGGATCAAAGGTTAGTGAGCGTGTGAATAGGCCAATTCACACAAGTGGATGCACTGGATCCCAATCAAAATTGCACAAAGAAATATGAGGCTTGGAGGGTAGAGTAGAGATTAGAGAGAGGCCTTTGAATGTCTATGAGTAGCAGAGGTATTGCAGAGAGAGCATGATATATTTTGAGTTGATTCTTTTTGTAATACTAGCTATATTTCCACTTGTATGATAATACAGAGTTGGGGTTTTAGGCTGAGGCTTTCCCCGGGTTATATCTTCTGTGTTATGTGTGATTGATTCCTTCTTATCAGTTATATGTGTTCTTATTGATGTTGCTCATGTTCGATTAAGCTTCCGCTAAATTGTTGGTAGAAGTAGATCTTGTATTGTGTTTTAGTATATTGCATAATCTATTGATCTACAGTGGAAATTTCTACATGGTATCGGAGCAATGGTGATCAAGGAAGAACAATATACAAGAAGGGATAAGTTGAAGTTTGTGATTCTTGAATATAGAAATCGAGTTCTTATCACATCCCTATCTCACTTATGGTGTTCAATGGTTTGAGACTCGAATATGCCCTTGATGGCAGTTCGAATTATATAGCCTGGAAGGATTGCATGGAAGCAATACTAGAGTATAACGGTCTAAAGGAATTCATTGATCAAGAAGTCCTCAAGTCGACTGGTGCTGCTGAATTGGCTGAATGGAAGAAATGTGTGGCTAGAGCAAGGAGAATCATTCTGGAGGGAGTTCGAGATCACATAGTCTCGAGTCTCCATGGGAAGGGGACACCGTTTTCAATGTGGAAAACATTGAAAGATCTATATCAGAATAACAGTGATCAGAGGAAGATTGCACTAAAAGACAAGCTTCGAAAGATCAAGTGTGAAAAGGGTGACACAATCTCTATGTATTTGAACAAGCTCACCACATGTAGTGATGAGTTTGGAAGTGTAGGGACTGCGGCAACTGATGATGACATGGTGAGCTTTGCACTCCTCATTCTTCCTAAGAGCTGGCATAACTACCAAGACTCGATTAATGGAAGAGAGAAATTGCCAGATTAGGAACGACTTTGGTTGAATTTGATGTAGGAGGAGATAAGAAGAAGCACCATAGATGGTTCTTCATCCATGGAGGATTAAGAAAAATGTGCCTTAGCGAGTAAGGCGAAGAAGGGGAAGGAGAAGGTTTCTCTTTCCGAATCTAGTTCTTCCCATGGTGGGAAGAATTTTGACAAATCGAAAGTGCGATGATTTCGTTGTCATGAGGTGGGCAATTTTGTTACAAATTGTCCACTGAGGAAATCCAAGAAGGGATTCGTGGAAGGATCAGAAGGTGAGGCACTGGCCTCACAGTTCGAGTTGGATTTCACACTGTTCACATGCATGGTTTCATCCATGGTGGGAAGTGATTGGTTTCTTAACATTGGAGCTTCTATCCACATGACCGGTGACAAGAGTTTGTTCAGTACTTTGGAGGAGAAAGATATTTAGATACTCATAGCGATGGGTAATGATGAAAAGTATAACGTCTCAGGTGTAGGCACAATTATTTTTCAAAGGGAGCGTGGAGCTCGCCTTACCTTGACCGATGTCAAGTATGTACCAGGACTAAAGAGGAATTTGGTGTTGATCGCGATGCTAGAAGACAGAGGCTATGATGTTGTTTTCAGTAAGGGAAAGGTTTTCCTTAGACACATCATCACTAGACAGGTGAAGTAGATCAGTTTATGGGTCAAGAACCTGTATGCTCTTGAGGTTCAAGATGCATGCAAAGAATTGAGGAGCAAGGCAACTGATCGAGACTTGGTGGTTGAGAGGGAGAGTACATTACCTCTCAACATGCAGCACCAGAAGAAATCTCAGACGATTGTGGAGGAGCCACGATTGGTGAAGTAGCTTTAGGAGGTTGTGGAGCAACCACACCTAGAGAAGCTGAGAGGAGATTGAGTAGATACATCTACTCATGTAAAGACCTCCAGTAGGGGGAAATTTCGAGCCAAGTGGGTAGAGGGATCACGTGCATCCATACCTCCAGGTAGGAGTTGGGGTGATGTGGAGTGATTGTCCCAAGAAGGCTGGAATAGGGGCAAGATCCTTGAGGTACCCAACCTCTTTGATTCGACTTTGTTACACGAGCCTTGATGAGGAGTAGTAGGACTGGCTGATTGGGTGGAGACAGATGTGGATGGAGCAGCAGAGAGAGCTACAGTGCAGGAGTCCCAGGACTGTGTAGAGCTAGCAGGCTGCAACAATGTGAGAGGCACAAGAATGGTGCACTAGTGAAGGATGGCATAGAGAGGTGTGTAATGGTGCGAGATTCATGGAGTGTTGTAGCAGCTCAGACATGAGAGAGGGAGCACTTGTCAGTAGCAGGTAGTGCTTCAACATGAGAGTATGTTTCTAGCCCAACGAAGAGGTTAGTTGGTAGTTTTTTTTGTTCCGAGAGTTGCTGGAGCAACCACACTTGGTAGAAGTGTTGCATGCAGAACGTTCCAAAGGTACAGGATCCGGTTCTAGTTGAAGCCTTTCTTGTTGAGAGGGACTGTTGAAAATGGAAACAAGAAATGCTAAAAATAGAAGTGCTAAAAATAGCACTGCTATAAATAGTAGTTTGGGCACCAATGCTAGATTAGGCAACAGGGAATGAAAAATGGAAGTGCTAAAAATAACATTCTATTTTTAGCAGTTCAATATGGATTCCTATTTTAGTCGGTCCCTGGACTAGAAATAGGAAGTAAAATTTGAATTTGCACTTAATAACTGTTTGAAAATAAATTAATTAATTCACCATGAGTTAATTAGTTGTGAAAAATCAAACATGAAGTCTATGTGAGGACATGCAATAGTTTATCTATTAATTGAGGAATTTATCCATGAGTTAAAGAGATAAGGATGAGTTCTAATTTGAGTTGTAATTAGTTGGATTAGTTAACTGAGTCAAGTCCAATTATATTTGATTTAAATAGTTTGTTTAAATTAAGTAAGTTCAGTTAGTATATGCATGCTTGCATATAACTGCTGCACTTTAGATAACTGGATATTCTCTCATGAATAACTCATGCATGTAATTTTGGACAGAGGCCCAATTGAGATGAAAGAAGGGACAATGTATTATTATTTGGATGAATATTTTTCCTATAAAGGAAGCTCATCCATGATGAGGATTTAGCTTCTTCAGGACTGTGTAGTTGGATTAGAGGTTAGTGAGTGTGTGAAGAGGCCAATTCACTCAAGTGTCTGCACTGGACCCCAATCAAAATTGAGCAAAGAAATAGGAGGCTTGGAGGGTAGACTAGAGGTTAGAGAGAGGCCTTTGGCTATCTATGAGTAGCATAGGTATTGCAGAGAGAGTAGGATAACTTTTGAGCTGATTCTTTTTGTAATACTGGCTATATTTCCACATGTATGTTAATAAAAAGTTGGGGTTTTAGGCTGAGGCTGTCCCCGGGTTATATCTTCTGTGTTATGTGTGATTGATTCCTTCTTATTAGTTATATGTGTTCTTATTGATGTTGCTCATGTTCGATTAAGCTTCCGCTAAATTGTTGGTAGAAGTAGATCTTGTATTGTGTTTTAGTATATTGCATAATCTATTGATCTACAGTGGGAATTTTTACAACGACGACAAGAACAAGACATTCCTCCTTGAGATCAGCCTGATTTACCCCTTGAGCATTTGGATCCATGTATTGGCTTGAGTTTACCTTGATGAAAGACTATTGAACCAAGCCTTCTTTATTCTCTTTTTAAAACTACGTTACCATTGGAGTTTAACATAATCCCTTAGATAATCTGAAATGCACTCCTCTCTTTAAGATGTCCTAGGCATTGGTCTAGAATCAACCCAAAGGCTGTCTCTAGGAAGCTTTCTATATCTCCTGAAGCACTTGTGCTACAGGTGCTAGAAAAAGCGACAACACTATATATTTGATGAGTCTTTGACCTTTAGCATTTTTGTCTTATTAGGCCATTGTCTCATTTGTAAATTGTCTTCTGTAATACATGTGGTGTAATGAAGTCCAAGAGACAAATGTTAAATATGAAAAAGCCACAAATTGGAATGTAATGAGTCATATTAGAATATCAATAGTCATAGAAGAAAAAGAATCATGGGTAAGCTCAAAGGTCATTATAATTTTTGTAAATAGCTCCTGATAACTAAAGCAAAGGGCTTGTTGCCAAGATTTTTGGGAGGCTTAGCCTTGAATTCTCTTGTACTACATAGGAGATAGATTATTCTTTGGAGAAGAAAGGCATGGCTTCGTGTTCCATTATTGGATACAATGTTTCATCCATGTAACAGTGTACTTGGGATCTTATGCTTATAATCAAAAGCTCAATGAGTCGACATTCCTTCATACATGTATCATAGATGTAGTTTGACTATTTTGGTTATGTGTATGGTATATGTTTCTTTATTCACATACTAAGTTAATGAACTTTTTTTTTGCTTAACTATATTCATTGTTGAATGAATGTTGTTATGTTTTAACGATTGTTGTTTGATATGTGGACTAATCTGTGGGTACTTAAAAAACCTTCCTCATTTTCTTTACAAAATATATTTTGAAACTAATTTATATAAATAGAACTAGAAAATAGGAATCTTGAACTCCTTGGACATCTTGCACAGAATTTGAGGCTTATGCTAATGACTGAGGTTGTAAAGATGTTATTATGTTTCCTTTCCTAATTATCTGTCATTTTTCTCCTACAAACCTGCATCATGTTGCTAAATGTTTGTTCCCTGTTGCTGGAACAATTAAGGTATAAGTATTTACCTTTCTTCATAAATAATAAAGTACATCAAACTGATATTATTATTATAGTGGCAAGGTATAACATATATATATATATATATATATGATGGTGTTACATGAGTGGATGTTACAAGACCATCCCCATCCAATATGGTCTTTTAGAAGTTTCAAATTTTATTGAAAATATAATTTAATAATAAGTTAAAGTTATTTCCAATATTCACATTTTAATAACATTACAATTAAATTATTAAGTGTGTCAAAACCTCTTATTCAAATTTTCTTATATATTACCTTTCATTATTTTACAAGTGATTCATACCCATCCAACATGATTTTCTTATAAGTTTCAAATTTTATAAAAAAATTATAACTTAATAATAAGTTAAAGGGGTCTCCAACATTCACATTTTTCATAGCATTACAATTAAGGCATTTTCAATAGCATTACAATTAAGCCATTAAATGGTGCAAAACCTCTTATTCAAATTTTACTCTATATTAACCCTCATTATTTTACAACATTCAAAATTGTCAACCAACTTTCTAGTTGATCTTATTGTCTCTTTGTAATGGGGTCATGATTTGGGCTAACCATAATGAAATTCTACAAGTTTCTATATGTATTTTGTCATAATCATCTTGTTTACAAGTAATTTTAATTATTTGTATCATGAAATTTATTCAAAATATTAAAGTATTGAAATTGAAAGCAAATTGAAAAATATATTAAATTTGATAGTTTTCTGGATTTGAGAATGAGTTGAAAAGAAAATAAATTAAATAAGTCAAAATCACTATTTCGGAATATTCAAAAGATAAAGGTCTTGTTATTACATTCAAATTCTCTTCCAAAGAAATTAGTGTGCCACCTCATAATCTTTCCTATTTAGTATGGTCTTTTTATAAGGTTCAAATTTTATTAAAAAAAACTTGATTATATAGGCCTCCTAGAATTTTATTTTAATTATTAATACAAGTGTCATATTATGTATGTGGTATTGACCCATGGTATTGTAACATAAATTATTTACAAATTAATAATTTCCATAGCAAAGTGGAGGTAAATCTTGATGGTTAAGAGTATTGTTTAATTCATATATAATTTTTTTAACAGCTAATATTAATAATTAAAACGAAGTTATTTTAGGGTTTTTCTTAAACTCTATAATGTGAGATGTATTTTGATTCTTTTTTTTCGGGTGCTTCGGGTGGTTCAAAGTTGTTGAAGGGAATCAATCCCCTCCACCCTGGAGGGAATCATTAAAGGGAATCAAGCCCCTCCACCCTCAAGGGAATCACTGAAGGAAGTAAAGCCCCTCCACCCTGAACGAGACTAGGAATCAAGCCCCTCCCCCGTGAAGGGAATCACTAAAGGGAATCAAGCCCCTCCACCATGAACCAGACTGGGAATGAATCCCCTCCACTAGCCCCTCCACCGTGAAGGGAATCACTTAAGGGAATCAAGCCCCTCCACCGTGAAGGGAATCACTAAAGGGAATCAAGCCCGGAATCAAGCCCCTCCACCGTGAAGGGAATCACTAAAGGGAATCAAGCCCGTCCACCCTGAACCAGACTCGGAAGGGAATCACTAAAGGGAATCAAGCCCCTCCACCCTGAACGAGACTGGGAATGAAGCCCCTCCAGCAGCCCCTCCACCGTGAAGGAAATCACTAAAGGGAATCAAGCCCCTCCACCCTAAACCAGACTAAGGGAATCCTCCACCCTAAACTAGACTAAGGGAATCAAGCCCCTCCACCCTAAACCAGACTAAGGGAATCCTCCACTCTAAGCCACTAAAGGGAATCAAGCCCCTCCACCCTAAACCAGACTAAGGGAATCCTCCACCCTAAACCAGACTAAGGGAATCAAGCCCCTCCACCCAATCAAGCCCGGAATCAAGCCCCTCCACCGTGAAGGGAATCACTAAAGGGAATCAAGCCCGTCCACCCTGAACCAGACTCGGAAGGGAATCACTAAAGGGAATCAAGCCCCTCCACCCTAAATGAGACTGGGAATGAAGCCCCTCCAGCAGCCCCTCCACCGTGAAGGAAATCACTAAAGGGAATCAAGCCCCTCCACCCTAAACCAGACTAAGGGAATCCTCCACCCTAAACCAGACTAAGGGAATCAAGCCCCTCCACCCTAAACCAGACTAAGGGAATCCTCCACTCTAAGCCACTAAAGGGAATCAAGCCCCTCCACCCTAAACCAGACTAAGGGAATCCTCCACCCTAAACCAGACTAAGGGAATCAAGCCCCTCCACCCTAAACCAGACTAAGGGAATCCTCCACTCTAAGCCCCTCTAAGCCCCTCCGCCAAACTAGCAAGGCCTAACCCTAAGGGCGTTGAGGAGAATTGACCCTGGGACCTCATGATCGGTGAGGTACTTAACAATGAGGACTCGACCAATTGAGCTAACCCTTGGTGCTAGATGTATTTTGATTCTTATTAACATTTACCAATCATTTCATTTATATGGTTATACTAGTAAAACAAGTTAAAACTATTTGGAGCCCAGTGAGAGGTTTTCCTTGAGGTAAGGCCCCCACAATCCATGAAATGTGGGGAAGTGCTCTAGGTTTTCTAACCATTTACAATCCACTAAATGTGTGGAAGTACTCTATGTTTTCCATGATTTCATTCATTTCCAATATCTACCAGTTATTTCTCTTGAGATATGGTTTACCGTTTTACCATCCAAAAAATGTAGAAAATCACTCCAAGTTCCACTTAAAAAATAAAAAAGTAAAAGTAAAACCACTCCAAGTTCCACTTAAAAAAAGTAAAAGTAAAACCATTTCCAATATTTACCATGTTTTATAACTGTGAAAACAATTTGTGCACATCCAACGTAGCCATGGATATGGCAATTTTATAAGGTTTAAATTTTCTTCGAGAACAATTTGTAAACGAGATTAAGATTTTACCCATCCAAGATGGCCTTATGATAAGGTTCAACTTTTCTTCACATTAATTTTTGGACTAAGTCAAACTATACCCATCTAACATGACCCTTTTATAAAATTCAAATTTTAATAAAAATAGGTTGATCATTTCCAATATTCACAATTTTCGTAATTTTAAAGCTAAGTCTTTGACTGGGTCAAGAGGTATTATTTAAATTTCTCTACATTTGTTAGGTTGTGTTATATTATTTCCACGACTTGTTGGGGTCACAAGGTAGTTTGTAGGGGATTTCACATGGTTTTAGGCGAGATGATTTTCGGTCCATGGTATTGGTATTATCTGCTAAGGGGTACGCATGGGATTTCGCACATGGTTTTGGACGGGATGGTTTTTGGCACATGGTATTATCTAGATCCAGTGAATGGAACTACATTTATGTTCTAATCGAGGGGGAACTTATGAAAAAATTAATCTGATAGTCTAGTTTTTGGATCCACGGAAAAATCTTTGTGTATACGTGTTTTATGTGTTATCCTCTAACCATTGTTTGTTTTCTTGTTTTTTAGAATTGGTATGCAGATAATTTGTGTACCCAGTTAAAACCTACAATATTAACTCTCATTATTATACAAGTGATTCATTGTTTCTCCATTATTTTACATGTGATTCAAGATTTCTACTTGGAGAACATTGATCAGTGTTCCTGTTGATTCTGTAAGTAATTTATCTATATATTAACCTTCATTATTTATCTATATATTAACCTTCATTATTTATCTATATATTAACCTTCATTATTTTACAAGTGATTCACTATTTCTACTTGCAAATTATCGATTATTGTTTTGATTGATTGTTCTCACTGTTTTCTGTAAGCAATTTCCATCTATTCTTTATGGTTCTATATTCCGATTATTTTACAAGTGATTCCCGATTTCTATTTGAAGAGTATCCATCATTGTTTTGAAGAGTAATTTCTTTATATATTAATCCTCATTATTTTACAGGTGATTCAAGGTTTCTATATATATATATATAATGTGGCAAAAACAAAAATAATTTATTTATATGTTAACCTTCATTATTTTAAAGGTGATTCAAGGTGAAGTGTTTCACCAGGGAGAGTATCGATTGTTGTTAGATTGAAGGTTTATATATATATATATAATGTGGGAAAAACAAAAATAATTTATTTATATGTTAACCTTCATTATTTTAAAGGTGATTCAAGGTGAAGTGTTTCACCAGGGAGAGTATCGATTGTTGTTAGATTGATTGATCTAAGTGTCATTCTCTTTTAGTAAGTAATTTCCCTATATATTAACCCTCATTATTTTACAATTGATTCACTATTTTTCCATTATTTTATAAGTCTTGGAGAGTGTGCTCGATAGATTGATCAAAGTGTCATTGCCTTTCTGTAAGTAATTTCCCTATACATTAACCCTCATTATTTTACAAGTGATTCACTAGTTTTCCATTTTTGTTCGATTGAAACTTTTGTGATCTATATTGAAGAATGAATATCTCTTACATTAATCCATTATTTTACAAGTGCTTTATTATTTATACTAAAATATCCATCAATTTTTGTGATTGATTGATCTCAATGTCTTTCTATAAACAATTTCTCTCATTAATTTATTTTACAAGTGAATCACAATTTCTATTTGAAGAATATCGATCAATGTTACCATTAATTGATCTCTTTCTATAAACAATTTCCGTGTATCTTAACTCTCATTATTTTACAAGTGATTCACTATTTCTATTGGATTGGATAGTATTTCATGGCTTGGAGTGACCACAATCACATTCCATTAGTATTGACAAGTTTTTATCTTAGTATTTTGTCAGAATCATCTTGAACTATTTGCATGTTGAATTTACGTTTTTATTCACCATTTCCATTATGATGAATTTATGTTTTTATTTTTATGTGTCATAAAAATAACAGGTTGTAATTTAAAACAGGTGGATTGAGCGATATATTGATTATAAGCTATTTGTTTTTATTCCATTATCGAAGATGTTAGTAATGATTATTGGCCTTTGGTTTTGTTGGTGTCGTTTAATTTCTTTTATCTCAGGTAAAATCCAACACCATGTTGCGTAGGTCAAAGAGGATAGCACTCCAGCAACGGAAGGAGATCATTCCTAATCTTCCAGATGATATAGCTCGAAATTGTTTGCTTAGAGTGCCCTACAAATGGCACTCTACGCTCAAACTGGTGTGCAGAAAATGGAAAGAGATAGTGAGCGACCCCAAGTTCTACAAGGACAGAATGAAAGCTCCAGAGAGATGAAGGCTGTTTATATTTTTGACTTCGCTTCTGCCAAATGGCGCAGAGGAACCGACATGCCCACCCAAAGGTACAACTTCGCCTGCTCCGTATCTTCCTCTACGGGGTTTATCTACGTTGCCGGAGGGAGATAAGTTGCCGGAGGGTTGCTCGCAGCAGAGGCTTACAATGTGGAAGAAGACAGATGGGAAATTCTTCCTCCAATGACCCAACAAGAACGCGCGTGCGCTGGAGTTTTTCTGGGAGAAAAGTTATTTGTGTTCGGTGGCGAACCTCCGGAGAATGCAGAAATTTTTTATCCAAAAACGGGCGTTTGGACAACCGTGGATAATATGTGGAGGTTGCAGCAATCAGTCTTGTCATGCACAGTTGCTTCTGGGCATTTGTATATGACGACTAAAACACATTTGATGAAATATAATGCTGAAGAGAATGATTTGGTTGTTCAAAGTGTTCTTCCTATCGTCTCGCGTTGAAAAGGTTTCCAGCCTCCTTGTTAACTGTAGACCCTTTTTGGATCTTTGTATTCCTTTTCTAATTTAAATCGGTTTTATATGGATCCGTCATTGAAGTTTTTGGAAATTGAGTTTGTTTTTCCCTAAATACTTGTTTCCTTAGCTCCTTAGCAAATTGGAACCAAAGGATTTCAATTTTTACCATTTCAAAATAAATGTCACCTCCTAATAACCTTATTTCCTATGTCTAATATTGATCTTGATAAGGATATGTGAGTACATGATTTCAATCTAACATTTGAAGTAATAAAAAAAAATTATTCCCAAATTATTTTTGTACATAAATACTTGGTTTCTTAGAAAATTAATTAATTAGTCTAAGAATGTTAGTAAAATAGATGTTAGAGAGCCAAAGGATTTCAATTTTCACTTATTTCTAACCCTATTCCCTATGTCTAATATCAATATTGACTAGTTGTTGTTGCTTCCACAGAAAACCTTGGATTGATTACAAGACCAACGCATGGAATATCTAGATCTTTTGTGTCTCATATGATTCTTGGGAAACTAGAGACATCACACACACACACACATATATATACTAAACAACATGGGTTAGTTCTTTCATCTAAAGGCGTAATCCATGTATTTCTGGTACTTCTTCACATATACAACTCACATAAATACTTGTATAAACTAGTGGAGGCTGAGTAGTTGAAGGACTTACAATTTAATAAGCTTTGGCTGAGTAATGAGAGAAGATAATGAGATAGAGTAACTCATCATGTAGAGCTTGAAGCATCAGGAATTTTACACTTATCACATAGATCTTGAAGCTTCCAGAATTCTACACTTATCTAAGTTAAAGGTAGACATAATGGATGAAAGAGGATGGGCACGATGATTCATGGAGCACAATTTTAAAGATACAATATCTAACATCCATACAAGCACATGCATTAACAAGTCAATATAAATGACTCTGTAAGAGCATATGAAACGTTTCTAGCAGCTACGATTATATGAATTCAGAGAGGAAACACAAACATAATGGAATTTAACAGAGGGATAACATATTGTAGTATTTGAAGGAGGACTCACCACTATTTCCTTAATATTCTGAAAGATGCATATCATAAAGTAATACAATCTTGAAATAACATGTAGTTTTTGTTGGGTTGTGTTATATTCTTTCCACGTAGTTAACAGGGGGTTTGAGGGGTACCCGTAACCCCACTTTACGGGGAAAATTTTGGTTTTGGACCCTATGATAGGTTGGGCAGACTCACCTATGGTTTTATGCATGATTTTTGCACATGCTTTTTGGACGCAATGGTTTTTGATCCATGGTATTGGATGCTTCGGCATGTATAAACATGTATTATAAAATTGAAAGGAACATAATGAAAAATCAAGTTGGTAGTCCCGGTTTCGGGATCCATGGGAAAATCTCTATGTATATGTGTTTTATGTGTTCTGCTCTCGCGTTATTTATTTTTTGTGTTTTAGAATTCATATGTAGGTAATTTCTGTATGGGATTAAAACCTACATTTGGTATCAGAGCAAATTTGGCTTCAAGGGGACGCCTTTGTTGCTGAGGGGTTTCACTCGGGCCTGTGTAGACCTTGTTCAATGGGAGATCTGCGAGATCGATTCTGGTTGTTATAGACATTTTTGTGCCTCACAGCATGGAGCATGAAATGTCAATAATCTGAGGGATCCAAAGTCCCTAAACATGTTGTTCTTACCCTTGGAGGAACAAGGTCAGCAAACCACAGCTCTGCAAATCAGTCTTCCACTAAAAAAACACTCAAAACAGGTCAATTTTGGATCAAAGCAGCTGCTCCAAAGGGTACCTGCGTTGCATAGCAGGTGCAACAAAGGCTACCTGCGTTGCAAAGCAGGTAGGACAAAGGCTACCTGCGTTGGGCGTAACTGGACATATGGAGGAGTCTTTTTCTCAAAGTGCCAGTGCCCAAGAAGCTTCCAGAAAAGCATGTGATCATAAGATTCGCCTAATGATGAGTTAAAGAGCTTCTAAAACTCCAAGTGGACAGCAGAAACTCTGAGTGAAGGACTGAAGAACAACTGGAGTTGAAGAGCACAGTAAGTCACACACCAACATGACTTACCTTCACTCCAAAACTCTATATAAGGATCTCATCCCATGGGATCTAGAGGCCGGAATTTGGTGCAAAGAATCGCTGTTGGTTTGCAGTTGTGAGCATTGGGTGATTGCTTGAGGGAGGTGAAGAAGAGATTTCTCTCCGTCGGGAAGGTGATGCTGGATTGGACCTCTCATGGTTGTATCACCGCCTGAACCTTACTTCTATATATCAATAAAGCATTTGAGGTTCTTCTATTCGCATGTGTTTCAATGTGTATTGTCTTACTTGCGTCTTTGATTTATGCTAATCCTTGAATCGTTTATGAATGCATGCTTCTTGTAGTTTCCTTTTCTTGTCTTATTTGCAGGATCTCGTGTAGCTGGACCCGTGAAAAGACTTGGAGCTGGGAGCAAGCGGCAAACAAAGGAGATCGGATCGACCATTTGCGCAAGACATCGGTAAGTGGATCTATCATTTTTATCTCTCGCATGTCATAAAGAAGAAACTTTAGATAGCTTTGCTTTCAGCTGTTGCTAAGGAACTGTCACCCTTAGAGTGGGTTAGGGTCATTCCGAGTTGGATACTTTCCCCCACAACAGACTGGCGACTCCGCTGGGGATCGTGTCTTGTTGGTAGCTTGTGTATTCTTGCTATTCATCTCTTGAACAAAAGAGAGTACCGAATCGAACTCCATGCGAGTTCTTCGAATGCAAAGTAGAGGGCAGCTACTCTAAGCCCAGTGCTGGGCGTGTTCATGATTTGAAGAGCTGATCCACAAGGACTCTTTTTTGCTCTTTGTGATAGTGTTCATCTTCCTTAATCATCCTCTAGAGTATACTTGACTGATAGCTTCTGATTTGAGCAAAAACCGTTGATTTTTGAGCAAACTGTGACCCGGAATCTGGGACGGACGAGAGTTGTCTCGTTCAGTGCAGCTGCCACAAAGGCTACCTGCGCTGCAACGCAGGTCCCGAAGGGGCTACCTGCGCTGCATCCCTGCCTGACAGTGCATCTACCTGCGCTGATCCAGTTTTGCCTTGTGCAACTGGGATTCCCTACTGTTTGTTGCCCAATTTTCAATATTGTTTTGCAGCCTGCTGTCAACCTGTATACCCAGCTGAAACCATTTTTCTTTGCCCTCATTCCGCCTCAGTTGTATGTTGAAACCGTGATTGTTCTTATTGTATTTCTTGCTTTCATTCACAGTTTCCCGTAGCGAAAGTGAGCTAGTCTTGCTGTGACCTCTTGGATCTTGACCTTTGAGAAAGTGTCATTGTGATTCTAAGAGCTAGTTTATTGCTGTTCATAGCTACTTGAACATTTGCTTTCGTTATAAGGTTCGAATTTCAGTATTTCTTGTGTAGAAACGAGTAAATCTTAAGGTGTTCTTTTGATTGTTGGACAATACTTGTTTGCTTTCGCTTGAAATTGAATTCGAAATCGTACAACAGCTTTCTTTTTGTCATACACAACATTAAGAAAGAAGAAAATAAATACTTGCATTGTGCATGTGCATTTTGACAGTTTGCATGTCGATTTAGGGAAAGTGCATTAGTGTGTGCTCCATGATCTGTTTGAAAAGATGATGTCTTTCTTTTCCTTCAGTAGTTAAGGTTTTCATAAGTTGAAAGAATTGAAAAAGCTTGCTTATCATTCTTAGACTGCATTTAGGAGTTGTATATACATCACGTGGTGATCCATAAAGGCAAACTGCTAAACAAGATCAACCTAAAAAGAACTGAATTTATCTAACAACGCTTTGAAACATAACGAAACACAGTAGAGGTCTAGGTAGAGACGTGAACCGGCGTCGTTAAACATAGTGACTGTCGATCTCTACGAAGGTGGGTGATTCCTCCTGAGGGACGATAGCACTAATACGGACTTGTGCCCCCGTGTACCGTCGCGTATATTGGGGGACCCCTATAGGAACAAAGCCTTTATCCATAGGAAGCCGTGTCGACCGCCCTACTGATCGCGATGCAGTGAACACAGCATTCACGAAGATCGACCACTCGTACCGTAAAACGTATTCTGTGGTTTCGCGAAAGGTTTGGCACACCCTTGCCTAGAACTCCAGAGTAGTTTCTTTTGGCCTTTTTCAAACTCTATAACTGAAAAAGTCCATCCGAGCATTTGTCACTTCGGGCTCGTTAATACATCGAAGGAGACTAGAGTCATCTTTAGCTTTTTCTCGACTCTTAAAAAGTGAAAAAGCAAGTTGTGTCTAAAGCGTCGTCATAATAAAATTCATTCTAAACGGAACATAATCACCCCTGATTCCTACGTTGATCTTAAGGTTGAGAACATGGAACGCACCGACCAAGGGATTCCACATGATGGGACCCCTAGCCCTTTCTCCTCTTGGGGAGAAGTTGGTGCGCCCCATATGGCCACATTGTCGCTTCCAGGACTGACAATTGGCCTGTCAGTATGGCTATTCTCAACCGTTGTAGTTCAGACCACCACGGTTCCTGAACAGTCGAGTCGACAGTTAGACCAGTCTAGAGCTACCCTCCAGCCTTCCACTTCTTATACACCTTCCTCCGATCCTTCTTCTTCGAAAGGTCAAGCCGCCAAAAGCGGAGCTCCCATAGAAAAGAAGAAGGAAAAGAAGAAGAAAGAAAAGAAGCAGAAGGAGCCAAAGGCGCCTGGGGGCAAGCAAAAGGTATCTAACGGAAACCCACACACAGCATGGACCGGGCCCAAATCGCCATGTGTCATATGTAGAGGAGACCACTTCCACAGTGATTGTCCCAGTATTCCCCGGATACTAAGGGACTGGTCCCCTCGTTTGCACAGTTCGGAAGCGTCAACCTCTGACAACCAGATTGAATGCTTACCGTCGACCAACGAAAGTGAAGGTTCTAGACAACGAAGGGGAATGAGATCCCCCTACGAACTGTGTGAAGGCAATCACACCCTCCGCCATTGTCCCTTTTTAGACGAAGCAAAGAGAGTTTTGGAAGATCAACCGGTTGCACCGTTGCTACTTCCTCCTGGATATCAAAAACTCGCGCCAAGTCCTTCGTTGGTTGAAAATACAGCTGCCCCGCTCATAGGGCCAGCTGAAGTGTCAGTCATTGAAAGTGAACCTACTAAATCCGGACCGGACGAAAGTCCAAAGGTCAAAATGGCAGTTGACCCGGTTCTCCCTTCAGAAGTTTCATCTTCAAACACCGCAGTCACTGAAGATTCATCTTCAGTTGACACCCTCACCGAAGAGAGTAAGGATGACACCGTCCAGGTTCTCTTCATCAACTCCGGTTCTGATGAACATCAGGGCAATGTGCCCACTCCTTTATCGCAGGAAGGAGCGTCGTCAGGATCATACCCGGCCGTATATGCGGTCCCACCACCAAGCAACCTGGTTGTGTCCTTTGATTGGAACCAACTAGGCAGACCCCGGTTGCCAGCCAGTATACCATTTAGAATTATTGTCCAAATATACAAAATGGTCATGGCTGGAACTATCATTGATGAAGGGGTGTCTGTGAGTATCCTGTCCTCTATTGCTTGGAAAGCACTGGGTTGCCCGGCGCTTTTGCCTGAGACAATAAATCTCTCGGGTTTTGACAAAGGAACCAGTCGACCATTAGGGATTCTGCCTAATGTGCCTATTACCCTGAAAGAAAAGGCTGTCAAGATGAATTTGATGGTCGTCCAAGGACCCTTGGATTATAACCTACTCCTTGGACGAGACTACATATATTGCATGGAAGCAATAGTCTCCTCACTCTTTCGGATAATGTGTTTTCCATACGAAGGAAGAATGGTCAAGCTCGTAGACCAACTTTCACTTCCGGGATCACGCATCGCAAGTAGTCACATACCTATCCTCAATGGTCTATTCGATCAAGAAAGGTCTCTACCTCCATTTCTTCTTCCTGATGAGTGCGAGTAATTCGGGAAAGGAAGGCGGGAACCCAAGGGGCATGCATCCTGGTCTGCTCTGGAGGCAGAAGAAACCTTGGGTGTAAAGTAGAATTTCCACGGGAGAATATGACTAGTCCGTACCCCGTCCCCTCCTCCTTCTTCGTAAAACAGAAGAGCCAGGAAGAGCTCTCATGCGGAAGAAGGGGCTGTTAGGAATGGGGTTGTTCTGGAAAAAGATTCTTTTGTTAAAGTTAAGTGGGTGGCGGAAGCGCCGTCATTCACCGTCGCCTAGTCGGCGTCGCCGAAGAAAGTTTCTGTTTGAAAGAATTAGCAGAACAATCTTTGGGTAACCTGAAAGAGGTAAGCCTCACCTGTTGAAAACAAAGGTTTTTAACGGAAAAGTAGGGGCAGCCTTGAAATTAGACTTACACCTGGGGGCATGCAAACCTCTTGGAATGCAAGCACGGGCGGCTATTTTGTTTTTTAGTTTTTTAGGTCCTCCCTTTAAACCTGTAGGTCTAACCCGTTAAACTCGTAGGATTAGCCGATACCCAGCTTGCACAAAGAGAGGATATGGAGCAATACATAGGGAGATGAAGCTCCTTAAAAAATAGTGATCTCCCATGAGACCTTCCTACTTTATGACTGGTAAAATCGAGCAGTTTTAGCATACAGTTCATGCTCGTTAAAAAATAAACGCAAGATCCGAGCAGTTTTAATACGGAAATTCATGCTCGTTAAAAAATAAACATAAGCTTGTGAGTAGGCTTCCCCCAGAGTTCAAGCTCATTTAGAAAAAATGAACCGGTAAATAACCATTTGAGACCGTAAATTCATCAGCCATAAAAGCCTTGGTCGTGTTTGTGTACCGTCACCTCCATTTTTCATTTGGCCGATCATTCACATCCACTTGATTGTTTACCTATTTTGAGGAACAGCTGCGAAGAGTGATCTCACCTAGCCATCCTTGTAATACTGCCGTGATTGGAAAATTCCAACCCGTACCTGGAATCTGTAGCTATCCCTGTTTATCACTCGTTCCTCAAAAGACGAGTCTTCTTTAAGCTCTTTTCAACTGACTTGTAAAATATGAAAAGTTTGCCGAGTTTTGGCCTTCCAGCTCGTTAAAAGGACCGGAAGAGCTATCCCTCCTCTAGATTTTAATCTTTTTGGACCTGAGGGATTATTGCACAAAAAGATCGAGCGCTTGTCTAGTTCGGCTCGATAAAGCTATCGAACATTCATCCCTTCTGTATTGTTTTATACTTTTTCAGACTTAAGGGATTAGATGACGAAAAAGGACCTTTGGAGTCCACTTTATGTACCCTTTTCAGACTCTCTAAAAATGAAAAGGACCGAGCTGTCTTTGTCGCTGGGCTCGTTAAAAGGGGTGAATAAGCGACAAACTTGTCTGTAGACGAGAACGAGTTTCCCTATCGCTAAGCTCATTAAAAACATAGCGATGGGCTTGCCCGAAGGGCAGGTTATAGAACAAGCATATGTTATCCTCCTCAAGCTTGACAAAAATAAAGAGGTACTGGTCAGAAATGACTGGGGAAAAATTGGGAGAACCTCAAAGCTTAATGGTAGCAAGTCGCTCTTGAACATGACACTTTTGCCTCCGTAAATATCGGGTTGGGTTATTATCATTCACCGGTCCCTTCACCATGGTCTCGCCATACCATCCATACATGGGGTAATGCTACCGATCCATCACATCAGTGTCGTTATATGTTCGAGAGATGTCATCCAGAAAAGTGTCAACCGGGTCCCATCCACTACCATACATCATCTTTCATCCTTCCATGACTGCCACCCTGAATCATGTTTCACAGATCGTTTTCACCATCATCACTAGCTCCGTTCCGTGTCACTGATGTGGGATTCATTAAGGCCCTCCTTTGACGGATCACTTCTTGTCGACATTAGCTCACTATCCAAGAAGTTGATCTAGGAACACCCCCTCAGTACTTTGAAGCTTGCATGCCTCAATGGCAAGTTTCTCACTTCCGGCGATAGGTATACATTAATGACCTTCGACCGAGGGACTTTGCGTGGTGTTCGACGACAGATCCTATATTCACGCCACGTGAATTGTGCTGCAGTACCTTGAGGGTCATCATCATTATCGGTGATTCCTCTCGTGCTTGTTAACAGTTTGCATTATTGACTGGTAATCAAGCGATGTCTTTCCATGTTCGACTTCAAGAAATTCTCACATGGATCGACTTGTACTTAGTGTGAAGATCGGAAGTTTGAAGACCCCGGATCTAGTTTCATCCATCCGGGCTGCGATATATATTCAGGAGATAAAGACATAGACATGTGCAACAGATGATCATCCTACTAAAAGAATGATAATTAAAAGCAGAGAATTATCAGTCTATCATTAGACAATCGTCTGTTTATGTACAACAAATGTATTTATAAAGCTGAGCATGGGAAATTCCCGCCTCAGCTAGATCATGAAAAGAAAGTATGAAAATATGATGTATTGTATTGTATTTTGTTACAGGTCACCTCCCGACGATTGAATGAACTTCGGATCCTCCTAATAAAGCATTTCACTCGATAAACGACCTCATACTTTAGGGGGCAACTGTTATAGACATTTTTGTGCCTCACAGCATGGAGCATGAAATGTCAATAATCTGAGGGATCCAAAGTCCCTAAACATGTTGTTCTTACCCTTGGAGGAACAAGGTCAGCAAACCACAGCTCTGCAAATCAGTCTTCCACTAAAAAAACACTCAAAACAGGTCAATTTTGGATCAAAGCAGCTGCTCCAAAGGGTACCTGCGTTGCATAGCAGGTGCAACAAAGGCTACCTGCGTTGCAAAGCAGGTAGGACAAAGGCTACCTGCGTTGGGCGTAACTGGACATATGGAGGAGTCTTTTTCTCAAAGTGCCAGTGCCTAGGAAGCTTCCAGAAAAGCATGTGATCATAAGATTCGCCTAATGATGAGTTAAAGAGCTTCTAAAACTCCAAGTGGACAGCAGAAACTCTGAGTGAAGGACTAAAGACAACTGGAGTTGAAGAGCACAGTAAGTCACACACCAACATGACTTACCTTCACTCCAAAACTCTATATAAGGATCTCATCCCATGGGATCTAGAGGCCGGAATTTGGTGCAAAGAATCGCTGTTGGTTTGCAGTTGTGAGCATTGGGTGATTGCTTGAGGGAGGTGAAGAAGAGATTTCTCTCCATCGGGAAGGTGATGCTGGATTGGACCTCTCATGGTTGTATCACCGCCTGAACCTTACTTCTATATATCAATAAAGCATTTGAGGTTCTTCTATTCGCATGTGTTTCAATGTGTATTGTCTTACTTGCGTCTTTGATTTATGCTAATCCTTGAATCGTTTATGAATGCATGCTTCTTGTAGTTTCCTTTTCTTGTCTTATTTGCAGGATCTCGTGTAGCTGGACCCGTGAAAAGACTTGGAGCTGGGAGCAAGCGGCAAACAAAGGAGATCGGATCGACCATTTGCGCAAGACATCGGTAAGTGGATCTATCATTTTTATCTCTCGCATGTCATAAAGAAGAAACTTTAGATAGCTTTGCTTTCAGCTGTTGCTAAGGAACTGTCACCCTTAGAGTGGGTTAGGGTCATTCCGAGTTGGATACTTTCCCCCACAACACTGGTGGTGAAAGAAGATGGCGAGCAGTGGAAAGATAGAGATCGAGAAATTTAATGGTCAGAGTTTTGAGTTGTGGAAACTCAAGATGGAAGATCTGTTGGTGGATAAAGATCAGTGGATCGCGGTAGATCCAGGTACTAAACCAACGGAAGTGTCCGATGAAGAATGGAAGAAGTTGGATCGGAAGGCAAAGAGAACAATATGATTATGTGTCTCAGATTCATTATTTCTAAATGTATCAGGGTAAGCTACAAAAAAGGCTTTGTGGGACAAGTTAGGGACTTTATACCAATCTAAGTCTTTAGTGAATAAACTGTTCCTGCATAAAAAGTTGTATAACTTGAGGATGAAAGATGGAGACTCGGTGACAGAGCGTTTGAAGGCATTTAATACTATGGTAACTCAGTTAGCATCTGTTGATATTAAAATTTCAGATGAAGATAAGTGCATCAGTTTGTTGTGTTCTCTACCAGATTCGTGGGATAGTCTGGTTATTGCAATAGGTAGCAATGCAACTACCTTTTAGTTTGATGAAATAGTCTTAGCCTTGTTGATGGAGGAGATGAGATGGAAAAATATGGAGAGCCAAAATGGTGATGCCTTGTCTATATGAGGACGGTCCCAGAATAGAAACAAAATAAGTCATCGAGTGGGAGATCTAAATCTCTAGGAAAACCTGTAAAGCTGGTGTACTGGAAATGCGGAAAGGAAGGCCACTTCAAAAGGGACTATAAATCTAAAGCTCTCGACAAAGGAAATGGATCTGATGAGGCTCCTTTTGCAGAGGTGAAAACCACCTCAGATGAAGGTGGGGATGTATACTTGGCTTCTTTAAGTACACATGTAGATCATGAGGCATAATTGATTAACTCAGGAGCATCCTTTCACTTCACTCCCCATAGAGAGTGGTTCTGTGAGTATGAGAAATATGATGGTGGTGATGTCGTCTTGGGGGATGACAGAAAGGATAGAATCATGGTCGTGGAAAAGTAAAGTTGAAGTTGTAAGGTGGAAGGGTTAGAACACTTCCGGGTGTTCTGCATATTCCTGCATTAGCCAGAAATCTGATTTCTATTAGTAAGTTGGATGATGCAGGTGTAAAAATAGTGTTCAAAAAGGATACCTGCAAGATGGTTGGGCGAGCAATGGTATTGATGTGGGGAGTTTGGATTGGAACTCTGTATAAGTTGCAAGGTAGTACTGTTGTTGATGGGTGCAATAGTTCCATGGTTCTTGAAAGTGGAGCAAAAAATCTAGTGGTCTCTGGAGAGAAGACCATGCTATGGCATCAAAGGCTTGGACATATTGGAGAGAAGGGCCTTCGAATACTTCATGGTAAAGGTATGGTAGAAGGTATGAGTAATAGCTCTCTAGATTTTGATTTCTGTGAAAATTATGTATATGGGAAGCAAAATCGGGTGAGTTTCCCCTCTGGTGGTAAGAGGGCGAAACAAATATTAGATCTTGCGCACAATGATGTGTTTGGACCTGTGAAGGTTCCATCACTGGGTAAGTCTGTATACTATGCATCCTTTATCGATGAATTCTCAAGGAATACATGCATATATTTCCTTAAGAAGAAATCTGAAGTCTTTGACAGGTTTAAAGAATTTAAGGCTTTGGTGGAAAACCAGACAGAGAAGAAGATAAAAGTGCTGAGGACAGATAATGGTGGAGAGTTTTGCAGCAAAGAATTTGAAGAATTCTGTAATAAGTGTGGTATATCACGGCAGAATCCTACTCCATATACACCTCAGCAAGATGGAGTTGCAGAAAGAATGAACAAGACATTGATGGAAAGGGCAAGAAGCTTGCTTAGTGGTGCCGGGTTAGGACAAGAATTCTGGGCAGAGGCGGTGGATGCTACATGTTACTTGGTCAATAGGTCACCTTCATCAGCGTTGGAGGATAAGATTCCACAATAGGTATGGACTGGTAAGAAACCCTCTCTTTCACATCTAAGGGTATTTGGATGTGATGCATATGTACATGTTCCAAAGGAGAAATGAACCAAGTTGGATAGTAAATCTGAAAAGTGCATCTTTATTGGGTATAAGGATGGTTTAAAGGGTTATAAATTTTGGAATCTATTAACAAGGAAGGTTGTGTACAACCGAGATGTGATGTTCAGAGAGGTGAATGTTGAAAAGTGTGCAACAATAAATGCTTGTTGAGAGTGCAACAAGATGATGGAGCTTAGTGAAAAGAGTCGCCTTCACTAAGTGGGCTCGCAGGCTATTTTTGGCGCAAGTCTATTTTTAGACTATGTCTATTTTTAGACATATGGATCATGTCTATGGATTATAGGTTGCTGTTTAAGGATGATTGGTCAAGTTGGGAAAAATAGATGGACTTCTATTTTTTATCACAGTGTGAGTGATCAAAGTCTATTTTTAGACTGGCTGTCAAAAATAGAAAAGTCAAATAGTATTGTCTCATAATAATATTTGGACTATAAACTTGATCTTATTCTCTTGGAGCACTTCAGGATGAGCTACGAATGTGGTACATGCAGATCCCAGAAGGAAATACATGGTTACCTATGGGATGACTAATATTTGCATGCAAGACTTCAATTAGAACTCAAGTGAGTTGAGTTTAGTGGACTGGAGGTGCAGTTGATGAAGTTGTGTTCTGTTTAGCTTTGTTAAACTAGTTGTATTTAGTCTAACTGATCAATAGACTAGAGATGAGTTGGGTGAATTAGTTATTAATTAATTCATGAGTTATTAACTCATAATGCAACTATAGAATACATCAGTTAACTCAATTGCATGTCAGTGCATGTTCAGTTCAGCAGGGAGACATGTGTTGGAGGATCAGATTGCTATCAGTTGTGACTATAGCTATGCATGATGATTTGCACAATCAGAGGGATTGAGTATGCCAATGAATTGGCCAATATCAAGAATTGTAGCCTTTTCTCACGTCCAACAAAGTGTGAGTGATTATTTTGAGGTGAAATACGAGTTTGGTAAGCCATTCTCATCAATTCTTGAGCAGGTATTGAGCAGTGGAGGCAGGCAAGCAGTGGAATAGATTTGGAGATCAGATCTTAGCTGTATTGTGTGTAACAGGTGGAGCTGGTACTAGATTGCTTGTGATAAGCATTGTACTTTGTAATGTTACATGGTCTCAATCATTAATATATAGATAGTTGGGGTTTTTAGCGAGATGCTTTCCCCGGGTTACATACTGTGTTAAATTATGTGTGAATGCTCTTGATGTTTTATTGTTATTGATGCTGCTATATTGATGATCAACGTAGAGGAGATTATGTATTGTGTATGTATTCCGCAATAGTACATGATCAGGATAATCTCTGTTGAATATGTGTTAAATTATTCAAAATTTCTACATGGTATCAGAGCGAGCTAGATAAATGTAGAAAATTTTTCTACATGGTATCGGAGCTGTCGATCATCAGATCTACTATTCAGGAAGTGTTTACATTCTATTTCTTCAGGCAGACTCTGTAATCGGGCCAGGTAGCCTCTGGATTCATCCTTCCTTTGGAAGGTGAGATATTCGGTGAATGCCGATACAGTCAATCTCTGTATGAGAAATATTGTGTTCTCACGAATCTTAGATCCTAGGCAGTTGAGTTGGTTGCTGGTGGAATTCGAATTTGCAGCAGTATTTTCTTGGTGACAACGCAACAATGTCTTTCAACGGATTGCGATTGGAGTATGCTCTTGAGGGCAGCTCAAACTATATTGCATGGAAGGACAGGATGGAGGCAGTATTGGATGATAACGGGCTGAAGGAGTTCATAGATACGGATATCCCAAAGCCTACTGATGCTACTCAAGCTGATGCTTGGCTAAAGAAGATCGCAAAATGTCGAAGGATTCTGTTGGAGGGCGTGAAGGATCACATTGTGTCCAGCCTCCATGGAAAGGCTACTCCATATTTGATGTGGAAATCATTAACAGAATTATTCCAAAGCAAGAGCGATCAGAGGAAGCTGGCGCTCAAAGATAAACTCAGAAACATCAAATGCGAGAAGGGTGACAGTATTCCCAAGTATCTCACGAAGTTCACTCAGTGTCGAGATGAGCTGGGAAGTGTGGGGGTTACTGTCGATGATGAGGACTTGGTGAGCTTGGCTCTCCTTGGTCTTTCGAAGAGTTGGCATTCCTATCAGGACTCTATCAATGGTCGGGAGAAATTTCCAGGATGGGAAAGACTGTGGTAAGATCTTGTGCAAGAGGAGATTAGACGGAGCACCAGAGACGGTTCTTCATCCATGCAGGATGAGGAGAACTGTGCCTTAGTGAGTAAGGCGAAGAAGGGGAAGGGGAAGGTTTCTCTTTCCGAATCCAGTTCTTCCAATGATGGGAAGAAGGTTGACAAGGCGAAGGTGAGATGTTTTTGTTGTCATGAGTTGGGTCATTATGCTACTAATTGCCCAAAGAAGAAGTCCAAAAAGGGATCCGGGGAAGGATCTGAAGGTGAGGCAGCCTCACTTGCTTCACAGTTTGAGTTGGACTTCACACTTTTCACATGCATGGTTTCATCCATGGTGGGAAGTGGTTGGTTTCTTGACAGTGGAGCTTCTTTCCACATGACCGGTGACAAAAGTTTGTTCAGTACCTTGGAGGAGAAAGATCTCCAGATACTCATAGGGATGAGTAATGATGAGAAGTATAGTTTCTTAGGTGTAGGCACGGTTATTTTTCAGAGGGAGCATGGAGCTCGCCTTACCTTGACTGATGTCAAGTATGTACCAGGACTGAAGAGAAACTTGGTGTCAATCGCGATGTTGGAAGACAGAGGCTATGATGTGGTTTTTAGTAAGGGAAAGGTTTTCCTTAGACACATCATCACTAGACAGGTGAAGCAGATTGGTTCATGGGTCAAGAACCTGTATGCTCTTGAGGTTCAAGATGCATGCAAAGCCTTGAGCAGCGAGGCAACTGATGGAGACTTGGTGGTTGAGAGGGAGTGTATATTACCTCTCAACATGCAGAGCCAGAAGAAGTCTCAGACGATTGTGGAGGAGCCACGATTGGTGCAACAGCTTCAGGAGGTTGTGGAGGAGCCACAACAGGGGAAGCTGAGAGGAGATAGAGTAGAGACATCTACTCATCCAGAGACCTCCAGTAGGGGGAAACTTCGAGCCAGATGGGCTGAGGGATCACATGCAGCCATACCTCCAGGTAGGAGGTGGGGTGATGTGGATTGATCATCCCAAGGAGGAGGGGCAGGATCCTTGAGGTACCCAACCTCTTGGATGAGACCTTGCTACGGGAGCCCCAGATGTGTAGTAACAGGAACTGACTGATTGGTTAGAGACAGATGCGGATGGAGGGGCAGAGAGAGCGACAGTGCAGGGAATCCCAGGACAGCGGATAGCTAGTAGGCTGTAGCAATGCAAGAGGCACAAGTGTTTTGCACAGTGCTAGGTGGCACAGAGAGGTGTGCAATGGTGCGAGATGTATGGAGATGTTGCAGTAGCACAGATTTCAGAGAGGGAGCACTTGTCAGCAGCAGGTAGAGCTTCAGCATCAGAGGATGTTTCTATCCCAACAGGGAGGTCAGTTGGGAGGTGCAGTGCGGATGCAATGCTGGGATATAGAACCAGCAGTAGCACAGATGCAGTTAGAGATCAAAGTGAAAGAGGCTAGAGCAGTCAGATACTGAAGAGCACAGAGATGTAGAGTTTCAGTCGACAGAGGCAATAGCAGTCAGAGACTTTGATGACAGAGCAAGTGGACCGGCCAGATGTGTTGCATGGAGAACATTCTAGAGTTACAGGATCGGGTTTGAGAGGAAGCCTTTCTTGTTGAGAGGGAGTGTTGAAAAGTGTGCAACAAGAAATGCTTGTTGAGAGTGCAACAAGATGATGGAGCTTAGTGAAAAGAGTCTCCTTCACTAAGTGGGCTCGCAGGCTATTTTTGGCGCAAGTCTATTTTTAGACTATGTCTATTTTTAGACATATGGATCATGTCTATGGATTGCAGGTTTTTGTTTATGGATGATTGGTCAAGTTGGGAAAAATAGATGGAATTCTATTTTTATCACAGTGTGAGTGATCAAAGTCTATTTTTAGACTGGCTGTCAAAAATAGAAAAGTCAAATGTTATTGTCTCATAATAATATTTGGACTATAAACTTGATCTTATTCTCTTGGAGCACTTCAGGATGAGCTACGGATGTGGTACATGCAGATCCCAGAAGGAAATACGTGGTTACCTATGGGATGACTAATATTTGCATGCAGGACTTCAATTAGAACTCAAGTGAGTTGAGTTTAGTGGATTGGAGGTGCAGTTGATGGAGTTGTGTTCTGTTTAGCTTTGTTAAACTAGTTGTATTTAGTTTAACTGATCAATAGACTAGAGATTAGTTGGATGAATTAGTTATTAATTAATTCACAAGTTATTAACTCATAATGCAACTATAGAATACATCAGTTAACTCAGTTGCATGTCAGTGCATGTTCAGTTCGGCAGGGATAGGTGTTAGAGGATCAGATTGCTATCAGTTGTGACTATAGTTGTGCATGATGATTTGCACAATCAGAGGGATTGAGTATGCCAATGAATTGGCCAATATCAAGAATTGTAGCCTTTGCTCACATTCAACAAAGTGTGAGTGATTATTTTGAGGTGAAATACGATTTTGGTAAGCCATTCTCATCAATTCTTGAGCAGGTATTGAGCAGTGGAGGCAGGCAAGCAGTGGAATAGATTTGGAGATGAGATCTTAGCTGTATTGTGTGTAACAGGTGGAGCTGGTGCTGGATTGCTTGTGATAAACATTGTACTTTGTAATGTTACATGGTCTCAATCATTAATATACAGATAGTTGGGGTTTTTAGCGAGATGCTTTCCCCGGGTTACATACTGTGTTAATGTGTGAATGCTCTTGATGTTTTATTGTTATTGATGCTGCTATATTGATGATCAACGTAGAGGAGCTTATGTATTGTGTATGTATTCCGCAATAGTACATGATCAAGATAATCTCTGTTGAATATGTGTTAAATTATTCAAAATTTCTACAGTGAAAGATGTTATTAAACATGAAGTCCAACCAAAGGAACCTAAGAAGATAGAGTTTTAGCTAAAGGAGGAAGAATCAGACTCTACACAGGAGGAATCAGAAGATGAAGAGCCACAAACTCCGGCTGTGAGAAGATCAGTTCGAGAAAGAAGGCAGCCAGAAAGGTATAGTCCATCTGCTTTCTGTTCAAATTTTGCTTTATCTGTTACTGATGATGATCCCAGAACTATGAAGGAAGCAGTGGATTGAGAGGATGGTAAACTCTAGAAAGAGGCCATGGTTGATGAAATGGCATCTTTGCACAAAAATGAGGCTTGGGATCTGGTGGAGTTGCCCGCTGGAAGGAAACCCATTGGCAGCAAATGGGTGTTCAAGGAGAAGACAAATGCAGAAGGAAAGGTGGAGAAATACAAAGCTCGGTCGGTAGCAAAAGGTTATTCCCAAGTGTCAGGAATTGATTTTGGTGATATTTTTTCTCCTGTTGCTAAGGTAACTTCTATTATATTACTTTTATCTATTGCTGCTACTTTTGATTTTGAGGTAGAACAGATGGATGTGAAGACAACATTTCTTCATGGGGATCTGGAAGAGGAAATATACATGAAGCAACCTGAAGGCTTTGCGGTGAAGGGTAAGAAAGAACTGGTATGCAAGTTAAAGAAGTCTCTATATGGGTTAAAACAGTCCCCAAAGATGTGGTATCGGAAATTTGATACATTTATATGGGGACTTGGCTTCACCAGAAGCAAAGCAGATCACTGTGTGTAATTTAAATTAATTGGTGACCGTGTTATTTATCTGGTCTTGTATGTGGATGATATGTTGCTGGTTGGAAATGACAAAGAAATTATCTAGGATTTGAAGACCCAATTGTCCTCCAAATTCGACATGAATGATCTTGGTGCTGCAAAATATATTTTGGGTATGGAAATTAAAAGAGATCGTACAAAGAGGAAGCTTTGGTTAAACCAGAGGAAGTATGTCGAGACAATACTGTAGAGGTTTAATATGCAGGATAGTAAACCGGTGAAGGTTCCTATTCCTATAGGTGTGAGGTTATTTGCTGAACAGTGTCCCAAGACACAAGAAGAGGAAGAGGACATGTCCCATGTTCCATATGTAAGTGTAGTCAGTAGCCTGATGTATGCAATGGTCTGTACTAGACCAGAAATTGCACATCTAGTGGGAGTATTGAGCAGGTTTATGTCAAAACCAGGGAAGGAGCACTGGACAACAGTGAAGCGAGTTTTCAGGTATTTGCGTGGCACTAGTGATTATGGTTTGTGCTACCAAGGAAGACCAGGATTGGATAGAGTGTTGGATATTCATGGCTTTGTTGATGCAAACTGGGTTGGAGATCTGGATCAGAGAAGATCTACAAGTGGGTATGTGTTTAACCTATTTGGAGGTGAAATCAGTTGGATGAGTAAGAAACAATCTGTAGTGGCACTATCAACTACAGAGGCAAAATACATGGCAACCACTCATGCAAGCAAGGAAGCAGTTTGGTTGCAGTGATTGTGTTCAAGTATGGGGTTAGTATAGGAATCCATAAGGATAGACTGTGATAGCCAAAGTGAAATTTTCTTGGCAAGGAACCCTGCATATCATTCAAAGACAAAGCACATTTATGTTCAGTATCACTTTGTGAGGGATATGATAGAGGACAAAAAGGTGTTGCTTGTAAAGGTGGAGACTTTGAAGAATACTGCAGATGCATTGACAAAATCTGTGAGCTCTGAGAAGTTCTCTTGGTGTAGAGAGACAATGGGCATTTCACGGCTGGAAAAATGACTAAGCTCTCTTGTGGCCCCTTGTGGAAAGAAAAAAACAAGTGGGAGAATGTTGGGTTGTGTTATATTCTTTCCATGTAGTTAACAGGGGGTTTGAGGGGCACCCGTAACCCCACTTTATGTGGTGCGAGGCAGCACCCTGGAAATTTTTTGTTTTGGACCCTATGTTAGGTTTGGAAAACCCACTTACGGTTTTGTGCATGATTTTCACACATGTTTTTTGGACGCGATGGTTTTCGGTCCATGGTATTGGATGCTTCAGCATGTATAAATATGTATTATAACATTGAAAGGAACATAATGAAAAATCAAGCTGGTAGTCTTGGTTTTTGGATCCATGGAAAAATCTCTACGTACATGTGTTTTATGTGTTCTACTCTTGCATTATTTATTTTCTGTGTTTTAGAATTCATATGCAAGTAATTTCTGTATGGGGTTAAAATCTACAGTTCTTTCTTTACGATTATGAACCTCTGTGAAGTGTTCCTTCCCACTATTTATCTACAGAGGGGAGCATTGTATAGTAATTACAAGAAAATACCTTTAGCCAAGCCTCAACTGTCAAATAGATTATCTATCTCAGTGTGGGATGGCTCTGTCGCCCAAAAATTACTACAAAAGATTAATTGCTTCATTAAATGGTCAACACATTACATGATTACAAAATAGGTCAACAATTAGATGGAAGTCCCAACAAAATCTCTCCATGCCCATCCTTGGGATTACCTTTATTCAGGTTATTGCTTGCCCACAGTTTGGCCACCTATGACACTCAGTCGATTCCCATCGCTTCTGCCTTAACTGCTTGAATCGTTCATTCTTCAAAACTGGGAGCAGTCCACTATTAGTTTAATCCCACATTACATGAACATAGGTTGTATGGTACTTCATTTTCCCTCTGTGTGGAGCACCATGATGGATCATCAAGTCCTCTTAAGCTTCCACGTATTTATTTACTCTGCCAGTGTCGACCCTGGTTTCATGTCACAAGGGGACTTTTTGGGTAAGCCGATGCCGATTTTGAATGTTGCGTCTCCTTTCTTAAATGCCTCAGCTTCCAGCCCACCACACCTTTAAATTTTTGCGTTACTTTATCGCAGAGTTATCGCATCAGGGTTTTCCATTAAAGGTCCTTGGGAGACAGGAAATTTTGATCTACTTTAGCCCCTCTTGCTTCATGTGACTTGGGGCTACGACCAACCTTTTAGTCTTTGGGTGCTAAGACCTTTGGGCTCGTGTCTATGACACTCAGCCCTTTATTAAACACATCCTGCCTATCAGTGATTTTTGATGCCCACCTTCAGTGTCTCCCCTTGACACTTACAATCATCGATATATGGGACGTGGCCCACTCGAGATATCGCAATCAGCCACTTCATAGTATTAACTTTGCTTTCTCTCCTTGATAGTTTCGATTGCCGATATGTGGGAGTCATCCACACGGGATATCGCAATAGATCATTTCATAATATTACCTCTGTTTGCTCTGTTTGATGACTGTGTTGCTCGAGTTACGCCGAAAGATACCCTCTTCATCCCATTGAGCAGAAGCGAAATAGACGTTTTAATGTTTGTTGATCTGGGTTGTTGATACATAAAATATCGCATCCGAGAGGGTTCTCACACATCACAATCACAAGTTGGAAAGGAATTTGATGGATGAGGTACTTTGACTTGTGTGATCCCCGATCGTGATATGTCAATCGGTGGGGGAAGGAATTATCGCAATTGGCGAGCAGAGAAAATATGGCAATCAACGAGGCTGAGGAGGGACTTATGATATGGTAATAGGTGGAGAAAATTTTCAATTGTAATATGAGGAGGGACCTACGATATGGAAATCGATGGAGAACTTTTGCGATATGTGATATCATAATCGCAAAAGTTAAAAAGGGAGACGAGCAGATATGTATCACAAAAATGGAAGGGGTCGATAGAGATTATGGTTTGTGGGTCCCAATGCTTAAAAAGGGTTTCAGCATAATTTCTTACTACTTTAAAACATTTAAAATTGGAAGGGGAAACATGTCTAGAGTTGGATATACAAAGGAAAAAGCGGGGTTTATGAAATGGTTTTTAGAGAAATGGAAATTTGTACAAAACAATTGAAACTAGACCTATTCTTCCTCCTTTAATCTCCAATTTGCAAAGCATAATAACCTCTTTAAGAAAAGTGGCTGATAGATGGAAATGATTAATCAAACAAACAATCATTTCTAATTCTAGACAAGTACCTCTAATTCTAGAAATAGAGTTTGGTGAACTGACCATTTACTGGTAGCTCCAATGATCCACCGTCCATATTTTGGAGTAGGCACGTATTCTTTCCTTTCTCTTCTCGAAATTTGAAAGGGTCAAACCAAAGTTGATCGAATTTTCCGAGTTTGCATTTTTCTTCTCGTCAGACGTCCCATCGTAGAACTAAATCTCTTTGTTGAAGAGGTCAATCCTTGGACTTATTTTCAAATAGGGATTTCATCTTCTGTTGGTAATTTGCCAATTTAACCCCCACCTGTTCTCTGTTTTCATGAAGTTCAACCAACTGGTTTATCCTTCATGCCAAAACACTTACCTCTTGCTCTGCCTCCTCTAGTAACTTTTCCACTGGCATTGCCAATTCGATTGGGAAGATTGCATCCTTTCCATACACTTGATCGAAAGGCGATTTTCGAGTGGATCCTTTAGGAGTTACTCGGTTAGCTGAGAGGGAAAACTTCAATTGGGAGTCCCACTTCCTCAGATTATCAGTGATGGTCTTCTTCAACACTCTCACAACATTTTTGTTTGAGGACCTAGCCAAGTCATTACCTTAAGGATAGTAAGTAGTGGAGTGTTTGATGATGATATTGAATTTCTGGTAGAAGCTACTAAATTTTGTAGATTTGAAGACTTCAACATTGTAAGCGATAATTTTGATAGGACAACCAAAGTGAGATAATATTTTCTCCTCCATAAACTTGATTACCACTAAGTCTGTGGCATTTCTATCTAGGATGGCCTCTAACCACTTGGTGAAATAATTTGTGGCAGTTAATATCCACTTTTGTTGGAAACTCGAAGGTGGGTTTATTTCTCCTATGAAGTCTAGTCCCCACTATCTGAAAGGTTCTTCCACATGAATAGGAATCAAGGAGAGAGGAGAAGGTTTTTGTCTCTCAACAAACACTTGGAACTTTTGACATGACCTGACCTCGGAATAAACATTTCCAAAAATTGTAGGCCAGTAGAATCCTAGCTTGGGGATTTTGTGAGATGTGGTCTTCTAGTTGTAATGACCTCCACAAACTCCTCCATGAAATACCTCAATCACTTTATGAGTTTCGCATTCTACCAAACTTAACTGCAAAGCTCCCACCGGGTCCCTCCAATATAATTGACCAGTGGATATGATATATTTTTCATCTTGCAATCTCAGAGTTCTATATTTGGATTTATCCAGCCCTAATGGGAACCTCAAGAATAAGTGATAATGGCTGATATTCTTATACCAGGGTGAGCCCTCATATTTAGCGTAGATATTTTCCTGTGATGTTGTAATCCTATTATGTTAAACTTTTGTTCTTCCTTTCTCTGTTATCAGGTTTATCCCCAAATCTAGGCAGTTAGATTCTGATAAAATCTTGGCCAACCCCTGGCCTTTTATGAGCTTAGTAGGCTTTATTTCCAACTCATATTCCTATATATTTCCTATCCACCTACCCCTTTTTCCTTCATTGTCTCCTTACACAATGGTGTCCTTGACTATTGTCATTCGGACAAATGCTATGATTTATGATTGTAGCACATACATCCGAAATGCCTTCAAAGCCTTGAATAGTGCATAGGCTTGTTGCTTCAATATGTTATATTTCAACTCAGCATCCCTCAAGACTTGGATGAAGAAGGAAACGGGTTGTTAATAACCATATTTATTCTTTTGTAGCAAAACTGCAACAATAGTATGTGATAAAAAAAATAAAATATATAGCAAGGCATTGAGTAATTAAGGTTGACTAATACTGGTGCTTCAACGAATGCTTCTTTAATTCTAGTAAAATAATATTGAGGGGCATATCTCCACTTGAATTCATTTTCCTTTTTTAGCATATATGTAATACCCTTCACTCTTTTTGCATAGTTTGGTATGAACCTCCTCAAGAAATTGATTCTCCTCAAAAGGGCTTGGAGTTCCTTCTCATTTATGAGTAGAGCAATACAACTAATATCTTCAAATCGCTTAGGATCAATTTTCACTCCTTCTTGTGCTACTATGTGTCCTAGTGACTTCCCCTCACTTAGGGTGAACCGAGATATCTTGGGATTCAAAGAAATACCATACCTCCTGAATTTATCAAAGGTGAGCTTCAAGTGGAGGATGTGTTCTTCATCGATCTTAGAGAAAACTGTGATATCACCCAAATATACCACTACAAACTTGTCTTGATCCCCTACAAAAGATATATCCGTAGCTCGTTGAAACGTGGCCCTTGAATTAGTAAGACCAAAATGCATGAAAGAATACATGAAATTTACCCAAGGTGTGGTGAAAGTAGTCTTCTTCTGATCATCAGGGTGGCGCCACTTGGTTGTAAACAGAAAACACATCAATCATGGACATTCTGACTAACCCAATCACCTTATGCAATATGTAATCCATCTTCAGCAGTGGGTAGTTGTCTTTTAATGATGCCTTGTTAAGGTTCCAAAAATTTAAGCATAGCCTTATTTCTCCATTCTTTTTTCGAACTGGGACTAAGTTGGCCACCCACTCCAAGTATCATAAAGGCGCTATGATTTTAGCTTGTAGAAGTTTCCTTAATTCTTTTTCAATGGAGGAAAGTAAGAGTGGATTAATCTTCCTAAGCTTCTGCTTTTATGGTTTTATTACACTCTTTAAAGAAATCTTATGTTGTATGATGTTAGTATCAAATGCTTTTAAATCATTATAAGACCAAGAAAAAACATCCTTATAGATTTTCAAGAGATTTAAATACCTTTGTTTATATTGTGAGGGCATTCTTTTTTACAGTCTGACCATCTCGGGTTCATCCTTTGAGCTGATATTGAAATATTCTACTTGTTCGTCCATCTCCAGAACCATTGGTTTGGGGGCTACATCATCCTTGTTAAATAATATTTCCAGTGGGACTAGCCCACGAGGAATGGTACTTCCTTTCAGTTGTAGAATTTTATGTCTAGCCATTGTGTCTTCCCATGAAGTGGGTTCTTGATCTACCTCTTTTTCCTCTCCCTGATCAATGGTTGAGTTAGTGAACTCCCCAAATACTTATATAAATTGTTTGATCTTCTCATTTTCCTCGAATACCTTCTAGTGATTGACATTATTAGGTATAGAGGGTCTATATCTTACCTCCACCTCGTAGTTCAGAAGTGGATTTTTAGGGGAGTTGGAATTGCTTGCTGCTACAGTAAGGGAACCAACCATTTATTTCCTTCATTGGGTAGAAATTGGATACTAAAGCCCAAGGAGAAGTTATCAATCAAATCCCACACTTCATCCCGAAAGGCCCTCAATCTCGGGTGTTTAGTCAATCACTGATTTCGGATCTGCTTTTACAATCATCTCAGAGTCTCCAGGCATAGTTAAGAATTTAGTATTCATATTCCTTGTTTTTTTAATCCAAGGAGAAATGCTTCACACTCTATCACGTTGTTGGTTTCCTCAAACTCCATCTTGAATGGGAGAGGTATCAAGCTTCCCTCAGGACTTATTAGCAATACTCCTACTCCATTTCCCCCTTTGGAATTTTCTCCATCAAAGTATAATTTCCATACTTTGTTTTTATCTGTGTGTTGGTTGTCTAATGAAATCGTTATATGCACTTGCATTTCTTCTAAGATGGTCTCATCTTCTTCTAGGAATATGCAGGAGAGATTTCTTTCTTTTCCATACACTAGGAAATTTTTAGAACCTTTAGTTGGGGTCACATATTTTACAAATATGGACTCTCTATACAACCTCCTTTCTTCGCCTCCAAAAGTGGGAATAGTTGCATAAGTTAGATCTAATTTGATGGAGTCCCCCACCTTGGAACCCCAAGACCTATATAGGAGCATTCTAAATTGAGGGGGAATATTTGCCACAATAATGTCCATCACTATGCTCTTCATAGGGATCTAAGCTAGGTTTACCACTAGATCTTTTATCATTCCCAAGCATTTGACCCTCTTAGAGTCAAAGGGTATATGTCGTTGTACGTCCTGGTGATCTACAAGCCAAGTTGTTCCATCATGGCTAAGGGCATGAGGTTATGCAAGGCTCTAGAGTCCAACATGCAGGTATGCAATAAGAGGTCATGGATTACCAGGGTCACATACAAGGGCGTAGTGGAAGGATCAAGCTCTTCAACATGAGGCCCAAAAACAACCATTGGTCTTTCCTCTTGAAGGTTTAAACAGTCATGGGTCGGTGTTGAGGTGGATGTTAGCATGAAATAAGAGCCTTGAGCTTTATAAGTGGGCTTATTTAGAAGTTCAATTAGAGGAACAAGAATCTTTACCTTTATGAGTTCCTTCTGAAGATTGAATGTAGGTTGGCCTTTTTCTACACCTCCTAGCTCTATTTCTCTTTCCTTATCACTGGTACTTTTTATCAGAACATGTGCCTTTTTTTTGTGTTCCTCAGAGCTATTGTATTCCTTATTTTAGGATACTTTTACCTTGGATGCATTAGGATTCAACTTACCTTTCCCTCTCTATGGCATTGGGGGAATATCTTGGGGAGAAGTTCCCTCTTGTTTTTCTGGTTCCCTTGGCCTTTTTCTTGAAGATATTAGATCATACCTTCAATGTAGTTGTGCTTGCATGAAATCTTCCTCATATGTTGTTGCTTCTCTATCTTGACTTGTCTCCTCGTGGGCCATGTTTTTCTGTTCTTCTTTAGAGAAAGAGGAATACAAGTTTCCCTACATCTCATGTGTATCCGGTGATTGTTCATCGAGATCATCTTATAAACATAGAGGATGAGGGATCTGATCAAGTTGTTCCCTCCTTTCCCTTAGAAGTATCTGCAATGGTGGCATTCTACACTATGGGTTATAACCTCGGTTGTTACCTTGAGAATTCTGTTTCAGGAGACTCTTGTTCTCCAGCTCAAGTTTCACCACCTTATGCGATAAAATATTGATGAGTTTATCTATTTCTTCCCACTTTATATTTGGTGATTATTTAGCTTCACCAGAGGAGGATGTTTCTTCTTGCCCCCTTTTCTTCTATGTAGGCTCATCCTTACCTCTTGACTTCCCTGCCAAGGTGAAATTTTCTTCTACCTCAAGAGCATCAACTTGGAGTTTATCCAAAGTATGAGAATTCCTTTCTCTTAGGGTAAAACCAATGTTAGATTCAAAGGCCCCCATAAATACTATGGGAGTAGTAGCTTGATGGGGCTTTATCTCACTAGGAAGGTTATTATACTGCTTATTGAACCTTTTTATGAATTTTTAAATATCCTCTTTTGGATTCTTCCTTATAGCATTGAACTCTATGAGGACATACTCATGATTTATCTTTTCACCCCACTTTTGTGTGAAAGAGTTTTTGAGTTCCTCCCAGTAAGTGATGGAGGCATTGGGTAGGGATTTAAACTATTTTATGGCTTCTCCATAAACAGATTATACAAAGAGTGTTAGGACCACATCCATTTGTTCTACATTTAGATTCTTAGAAAAAGAACAAAAGGTTTCAATGTGTCTCTTTGTAGTGTTTTCATCCTCCCCATTGAACCTAGGAAAAATATTTAGGTAGTCCTGAGGAATAGCTCTTAAAGGTTGAGGTAAATCAAGAGGGTCATATCTGTTATCGGGAAATATAGTGTCCACTCGGCGCTGCTAGTCCCACTAAGACTGGTAGCTATCTTAGAAACAAACAAACTAAAACTACTTTCGTTTTCCTTTATGAGAAGTAGATAAGAGTGGAATGAAGGACACCAACCTTAGTCTTGCGCTTGGTTCCTTGCTCGGTTCCTCTCCCTTCTGACAGATCCTTGCCGCTTCTCCTTCGTCTACCCAGCTTCAAAGAGCACTTTTGGAATCAAAGCAACATAATACTATCGGTGAACAAAGACCTACAATCATAAAAAATATAGGACCATATGTATATTTACCACACAAATGCATATATCATCAAACATACAAGAATGTGGAGGAAAACTTGAATAGATTTATTAATATCAAGAATAGAAAAGAGGATTACAACCAATTTTTCTAACCCAACATCATCCTACAGCATGAAATCCCTTCTTTCACCTCATGAAAAGCTTAGATCACCCAACATTATGATATTCCAACAAGAAACCAATAGCACTTCCTTACAAGATACAAAATTCCAGCCTCTGGATCTCCGGGATGAGGGATCCATATATAGATGATTTCAGGGGGGTGAGTCAGCTTCTGGGATTTTGATTAGTGTCCTCTCTCTGATAGTTCTTGATTCCACTTGGAGATTGATGATCTCTTACTCATCCCTGGGTGAATTTAAAGAGGCAAGTGTCATAGGAGAAGTTTCTGGAAGATTCTATGATCATCCAACTCGCAAACTGTCTCTGCCATTTGTCCACTCTCACCCATCGCACCCTACAGAAGGGATTTTCAGTATGCATCGCACCCTTTACACTGGTCAGGTGGGATGCATCGCAACCTTAGCACTGAGCAACCTGTATGGTCTAGTTTTAACCAGTTCTGAGCAGTTTCCTGTGGAGAACTTCTGGGAGATGATGTAATCAACTGACCTTGTTCCTTTAGGGTATGAAACAACACTTTTAGGGACTTAGGTGCCCTTGGCTTATGGACATGTTTGATTCGTGTTGCAGTGCCCAAAAATTTCTATAACAGTTGCCCCCTAAAGCATGAGTTCGTTAATATTTTGATGTCGGGTGAAATGCTTTATCATGAGGATCCACAATTTTTTTGAGCTGTAAGGCGACCAGTAATAAGATGCAATAGAATACATTATCTTCATAATATTTTTCATGATCTAGCTGAGGCGAGCATTCCCATGCTCAGCTTTATAAATTCATTTTCATGTACATAAGACAGACAACCGTCTGTGCGGGAGACTGATGATTCTAATAGAGTCATCATCCTTTGATTCAGATGATCATCTGTGCAGCAACAATGTACATTTGATGTCTTTATTTCCTGAAGATATCGCAGCCCAGATGGATGAAACTAGATCTAGGGTCTTCAAACTCGTTCAATCTTCACTCGGAGTACAAGTCGATGTGAAATATGTTCTGGAGTCGAACATGGAAAGACATCGCCTGATTACCGGCCAATGATGTAAGCTGTTAACATGCACGAGAGGAATCACCGATAATGATGACGACCCTAAAGGTACTACAATACAATTCGCGTGGTGTGAATAAGTGACTTGGCGTTGAACATCGCGCAAAATATTTCGGTCGAAGGCCGTTGATGTAAACCTGTCGGCGGAAGTGAGAAACTTGCCATTGAGGCATGCAAGCTTCAAAGTACTGAAAGGGTTGTTCCTAAGTCAACTTCTTGGATAATGAGCTGATGTCGACAAGAAGTGACCCGCCATAGGAGGGCCTTAATGAATCCCACATCTACGACACAGAACGGAGTAAATGATTTTGGAGGTGAAAATGATCTGATGATACAGGGTTGAGGGTGGCGGTCATGTAAGAATGGAGCGTGAATGTATTGCAGTGGATGAGACACAAGTGAATTATCTGAGTGACTTCTCTTGAACATACCAGTGACACTGACATGGATTGGTAGCATTAACCCCAAATATGGATGGTGTGATGGACCAATGGTGATATGAATACTGAACAGAACAACCAACCCAACTCGGATGCGGAGTGAAAGTGTCATGTTCAAGAGCGACTAGTTACCAATAATGTTTCTTCAAGTTTTCTTCCCAATTTTTCCCCAGTCATTTCTGACCAGTACCTCTTTATTTTTTTCAACCTTGAGGAGGATAACATATGCTTGTTCTATAATTTTCCCTTCGGGCAAACTCGTCGCCATATTTTAACGAGCCTAGTGAGAGTGAAACTCGTTCTTGTCTGTATGGACAAGTTTGTCACTATTCGTTTTTAACGAGTTTAACGACAAAGATAACTCAGTCCTTTTCAATTTTAGAGAGTCTGAAAGGGATGTAAAGGAAACTCCAATAATCCATTTTTGTCATATAATCCCTTAAGTCCGAAAAAGTATAAAATAATACAAAAGGGATGAATTTTTGGTAATTTTAACGAGCTGAACAAGACAAGCGCTCGATCTTTTCGTGTAATAATCCCTTAGGTCCAAAAAGATTAAAATTGAGAGGAGGGATACCACTTCCGGTCACTTTAATGAGCCAGAGAGGCCAATTGCTCGGATATCTTTTCATATTTTACGAGTCAGGTGAAAAGAGCTTAAAGGAGACTCGTTTTTTAGGAACAAGTGATAATTTCAGGTAGTAGCTAGTTCTAGGTAAGGTTTGGAATTTTCCAGTCATGGCAGTGTCACAAGGATGGCTAACAGGATCACTCTTCGCAGCTGTTCCTAAAAAATGGGCAAACACTCAAATGGAGGTGAATGATCGGCTAAACCAGAGTGGAGGTGATGATGAGAACACGACCAGGGCTCAAAAGCTGATGATAATGCATTCATAATGGTTATTTACCAGGAATTGGTTCAATTTTTAATGAGCTTAAGCTCTGGGAGAACGTTTGCTCATTGCTTATGTTTAATTTTTAACGAGCTTGAACTCCACATAAAAACTGATCATGCTAGTCATATAATAAGGATGTCTCATCGATAGGTTCAATTTTTAGGGAGCTTGCACCATTTGAAACTATGCTCCAGCGCCTCTCACATGCAAGCTAGGAACGACCAACTACGCCCCCCCACTTAACTACCAAGATCACCACCAAGGTTAGGTAGGAAACTTTTTCCTTTGCTTTCCTGGTGCCATGGTGGCCCCTACGAAGATGAATGGTCGATTTGACCACTCACCCGTCCTAGGCGGTTGAAGTCAGCAGAATCATAGAGTTAACGTTAGTTGGTCATTTCTCGCTTGCTCACAAGAGGTTTGCATGCCCCCAGGTATAGCGAAGTAGAGTTTCTAGGTTGCCCCTCAATTTGCAGACAAAAATTTTGTTCTGTCAGGAAAGGCCTACCTTTTAACGAAGGTATCTTATCCAGTCTAATACCCTCTTCCTATATGGATGGGGATCGGGCCAGTCATATATCCTTCGCGGAAACCTACCCTATACCCAGAGTTTCCCTACCGAAGTAGACTAGGGTGCATGCCCCTTGGGTTTCAGTCATGTCCTCCTGAATCACTCGCGCTCTTCAGGTGGATGGAATGGAGACTGATAAGACATTCCTTGCATAAAAAGACCATTTAGGGATGGAATTTGACCATTTGCTATGTGTGAGCCAGGGAATGAAAGCTGGTCTACGAGCTTGACCACTCGGCCTTCATGCAGAAAACACATTTACTCTAAAGAATGAGGAGACAATGACTCCCATGCAATCAATATAGTCACGCCCAAGGAGTAGATTATAATCTAGAGGTCCTTGGACTACCATTACATTCATGTGAATGGTTTTCCTTCTCAATGTTATCAGCACATTAGGAAGGATCCCTGATGGTCGACTGGTTCCTTTGTCAAAGCCTGTTAGATTTCTCATCTAAGGCAGAAGCGATGGTGAACCAAGCACTTTCCAAGAAATCGAGGAAAGGATACTCACAGAAGCCCCTTCATCTATGATGGTACCGACCATGATCATTTTGTAAGCTTGTACAATGATTCAGAATGGTACATTAGCTGGTACACGGGGTCTGCCTAGTAGATTCCAATCGAAGGAAACGACTAGGTTTCTTGGAGGTGGGACCGAATAGACAGCTGGATATGATTTTGACGAACTTCCTTCCTGTGGTAAAGGAATGGGTAGACTGCCCCCATGTTCATCGGAGTCTGTATTTACGAAAATAATTTGAACGGTGTCGTTCTCATTCTCTTCTGTGATTGTGTCATTTGAAGATGGACCTTCCAAAGGCAAGACTAGGTCGACTGCCACCTCAACCTTTTGACTTTCGTCTGGTATGGATTCAGTGGGTTTATCTTCAATGACAGGTGCTTCGACCGACCACAAAGGCATGTCAGTCAGTTTTTCAACCAGTGACGGACTTGGTAAGAGTTTCTTATATCCAGGAGGAAGCCGTAGCGACGAAGCCTGACGGTCATCCAAAACTCTTTTAGATTTTTCTAGGAAGGGACAACGGTGGATGACTTGATCACCTTCACACAGTTTACAAGGAAATTTACATTTCCTTTTTTGTTAAAATGCTTCACTTTCACTAGTTGATGGTGTACTTTCAATATGGTCTTCAGAGGTTGATGACACCAGGTTGTGCAAACGAGGAGACCAGTCCCTTAAGATCCGAGGGTTGCAAGGACAATCTTGATGATAGTGGTCTCCTTTGCAAATGACACATGGAGATATAGGCTTAGATGGTGCAGTGTGTGGATTTTCACTAGACGATGCCTAGTTACCCCTTTTCACCTTTGGCTCCTTCTTCTTCTTCTCTTTCTTCTCCTTCCCCTTCTTCTCCTTCTTAGTTACTTGATTTTTGGCTTTACCAGCTTTATCAAGCGAAGAGGAAGGAGGAGAGGGAGAATTGGATGAAGTAGAAGGTTGGGGAGTATCTTTAGTATCATCCAGTTGCTGACTTGATTGTTCAGGAATCACGGTGTTCTGAACGACGAAGGTCGAGAAGAACCATATTGGAAAGCCAATAGTCAATCCTGGAAGTGACAACGTGGCCATATGAGGTGCACCAACATCTCCCCAAGAGGAGAAAGGACTAGGATTCTCTTCGAGGGGAACTCCTTCGTTGGTGGACTCCATTTTTCTCAACCTAAGACCAATGTGGGAATGGTGATATTATTCCAATTAAAATAAATTTTAGACGCTTTGACACAACTTGTTTTTTCAATTTTTAAGAGTCGAGAAAAAGCAAAAGATGACTCTAGTCGCCTTTTATTTTTAATGAGCCTGAAGTGAAAAGTGCTCAGATGGACCTTTTCCTTTAACGAATCTAAAAAGGAACGAAAGAGACTACTCTGGAAATCTGGACAGAGGGATTGCCAAACTAATCGCAAAACTGTAGAATAATTTTTACGGTACGACAGTCAATCTTCTCGAATGTTGTGTTCAGTGCATTGCGATTGATAGGGAGGTAGACATGGCTTCCTATGGATAAAGGATATAGCCTATTGTGGTCTCCCAATATATACTCGACGGTACGTGGGAGCACAAGTCCGTACTAGCACTTGTCGTCTCAAAGAGGAGGAGTCACCCAACCAACAGTGAAAGCGACAGTTACCAGGGTTTACGACGCCGGAATACGGCTCTAGCCTAGACTTTTAGATTTTGTGCATTAGGTTCCAAAGAGTTTTTAGGTTCATTAAATTTATTTTACAGTTGATCTTTCTTAAGAAATTTTCCTTTCAGGTTCACCATGTGATGTAGATGTACAATTCCTAAAATGCAATCTAAGATGATAAAAAATTGTTTAATCTTCTTTTTGCAATGAAAATCCTAGCTACTAAAGAAAGAGCGACAATATTATTTCAACATAGAGCAGAGAGCACACACTAGATGCACTGTCGTAAATCAAACCAACAAGCAATCTAAATGCAAATGCACATGCATGTATTTGTTCAGCTTTCTTAATGTGTGAATGATAAGAATAATGCTAAGTACAAATCTGAATTATCTTTTCAAAGCGACAGTACTAACAAATATCTCTTCAAAAATGAAAGGAAGATAATGATGACACTTTACTATTTTGAATCGAAAATTGCTTTCGACACTTGAAAAACTAATAATTCAAATCAAATCCAATAATAACTATATAACCGACCATCAAGAACAATAGAATTCTTTTCTTTTATTGAAAACGACACTTGCGACACTTTCAAATCAAAAGACTGCAGTTCGACTATGCTACTACTTTGTAAAAGAGAATTGAAAATGGCAGAAAATACATCAAAATATTCACAGTTCTTTGCACAATGGAGGTGGAATGATGGAAAGGAAGGGGGTTTCGACAGTGGTATATTGATCATAGACAACAAAACACCTGAATAGAGCTGAAGAGAGTGAACACAGAAACCAAAATCTGAGAGTAGAAGAGGTCTTGTCTGATCAGCGCACCTGTAACATAGGGAAAGTGTGATGCAGCACACCTATTGCACACGGGAAGTGTGATGCATCCAGATTCCCAAGAGTAAAATGTGAGATGGTCTAGGGACGAGACTTCAACTGGGTTCCGGGTCATAGTTTGCAGCTCAGTTTAGGGATTTAGGCCGGGAAAGTGATGTATAGTAAATAGAAATCACAGGGGTTGATCTAATGAGGTTACTAGAGCCACCACTAGGGCAATTAGAAAGTTTTCAAATTGATTGTTCAGTTTATAAACAAAACCTGGAGATAGACTGAAGCAGCATTGATCTACGTTTCACTTGCATAGAAAATGCAGTTCGAAGGCTAGCTGGCTTGACTTCAGGCTCTGTCTGTAAGTTTATAAAACTCTCAAATATAGACAAACAAACAATCTATTCGCTCCCCAGTGGAGTCGCCATTTTGTTATCAAGAAATCTAGTGTCCACTCAAATCTGCTAGTCCCACTAAGACTGGTAGCTATCTTAGAAACAAACAAACTAAAACTACTTTCGTTTTCCTTTATGAGAAGTAGATAAGAGGGGAATGAACGACACCAACCTCAGTCTTGTGCTTGGTTCCTTGCTCGGTTCCTCTCCCTTCTGATAGATCCTTGCCGCTTCTCCTTCGTCTACCCGGCTTCAAAGAGCACCTGTGGAATCAAAGCAGCATAATACTATCGAAGAACAGATACCTACAATCATAAACAACATAGGACCAGATATATATTGACCACAAAAATGCATATATCATCAATCATACAAGAATGTGGAGGAAAACTTGAATAGCTTTATTAATATCAAGAATAAAAAAAAGGATTACAACCAATTGTTCTGACCCAACGTCATCCTCCAGCACGAAAGCCCTTCTTTCACCTCATGAAAAGCTTAGATCACCCAACACTATGATATTCCAACAAGAAACCAACAACACTTCCTTACAAGATACAAAATTCTAGCCTCTGGATCTCTGGGACGAGGGATCCATATATAGATGATTGCAGGGCGTGAGTCAGCTTCTGGGATTTTTATTAGTGTCCTCTCTGTGATAGTTCTTGATTCCACTTGGAGATTGATGATCTCTTACTCATCCCTGGGTGAATTCAGAGAGGCAAGTGTCATAGGAGAAGTTTATGGAAGATTCTATGATCGTCCACCTCGCAAACTGTCTCTGCCATTTGTCCACTCTCGCCCATTGCACCCTACAGAAGGGCTTTTTAGTATGCATCGCACCCTTTACGCTGGGCAGGTGGGACGCATCGTACCCTTAGCACTGAGCAACCTGTATGGTCCAGTTTTGACCAGTTTTGAGCAATTTCCTGTGGAGAACGTTTGGGAGATGATGTAATCAACTGACCTTGTTCCTTTAGGGTATGAAACAACACTTTTAGGGACTTAGGAGCCCTTGGTTTATGGACATGTTTGATTGGGGTTGTAGTGCCCAAAAATATCTATAACAATATCTATTCAGTAAGATACCCATAACAAACATTTGAATTAATGGAGGGGGGTTGAGATTTTCTAGAGGAACTTGGGCCAAAACTAAAGTAGTGGCTAGACTAACAGTAGGGTGTGTAAGGGTCTTAGGAGTAAATTCTCAGTAGTGGATGACAACAAGTTGGGAGCTAGTAGAGGAGATTCAATGAATGATGAGATAATAACATAGATACAAATTAATAATTTCCATAGCAAAGTGGAGGTAAATCTTGATGGTTAAGAGTATTGTTTAATTCATATATAGTTTTTTTTAATAAATAATAATAATAATTAAAACAAAGTTATAATTTAGTTAATTTCACGATTTTTCTTAATCTCCATAATGTGAGATGTATTTTGATTCTTATTAGCATTTACCAATCATTTAATTTATATGGTTGTACTAGTAAAACAAGTTAAAACTATTTCAAGCCCAGTGATCAAGGTCGAAGGTCCATTTTACCATCCATAAGAGGTTTTACTTGCAGCAAGGCTCCCTAATGCCCGCTAACCATTTACAATCCACTAAATGTGGGGAAGTACTCAAGGTTTTTTGACCGTTTACAATCCACTAAATGTGGGGAAGTACTCTAGGGTTTCTGTGATTTCATTCATTTCAAATATCTACCAAATATTTCTCTTGGGATGTGGTTTAGTGGTTTACCCTAAAAATAAAATGGACCCAATATTACCTATGGTTTTGTGCATGGAATTCACACATGGTTTTGGGCACGATGGTTTTCGGTCCATGTTATTATGTAGATCTGGTCAAGGGATCTAAAGTTATGTTGTAATCTAGGGTTAGTGGATCAGGGTTTATGGATTCTTCAGCATGGATATATAAGTATTGTAACATTAATAGGAACATATGGAAAATTCAATCTAGTAGTCCTAGTTTTGGGATCGAGGGGAAAATCTTTGTGTATATGTGTTTTATGTGTTATCCTTTGGCCATTGTTTATTTTCTGTTTTTTAGAATTCGTATGCAGGTAATTTCTATATAGGGTCAAAACCTACAATATTGACCCTCATTATTATGTAAGTGATTCATTATTTCTCCATTATTTTACAAGTGATTCAAGATTTCTCCTTGGAGAGCATTGATCAGTGTTCCCATTGATTATGTAAGTAATTTCTCTATCTATTAACCTTCATTATTTTACAAGTGATTCACTATTTCTACTTGGGGAATATCGATCATTATTTTGATGGATTGTTCTCACTATTTTCTGTAAGAAATTTCCATCTGTTATTTATGATTCTCTATTCCCATTATTTTACAAGTGATTCATGATTTCTATTTGAAGAGTACGAATCATTGCTTTAAAGAGTAATTTCTTTATATATTAATCCTAATTTTTTTACAGGTGATTCAAGGTTTCTATATTATTTTAGGGGTGATTTTTTTTTAATGCAGGAAAAACAAAAGTAATTTCTTTATATATTAACCCTTATTATTTTATAGGTGATTCAAGGTTTCTATATTATTTTAGAAGTGATTCACGATTTCTTCTTGGGAGAGTATCGATCAGTGTTCCATAGATTGATCTAAGTGTCATGGTCTTTCTGTAAGTAATTTCCCTATATATTAACCCTCATTATTTTACAAGTGATTCACAATTTTTCCATTATTTTACAAGTGTTGGAGAGGATTGATCTAAGCGTCATTGTCTTTATGTAATTAATTTCCCTATATATTAACCATCATTATTTTATTAGTGATTAACGATTTTTCCATTATTCTACAAGTGTTGGAGAGGATTGATCTAAGTGTCATTGTCTTTATGTAATTAATTTCCCTATATATTAACCATAATTATTTTACAAGTGATTAACGATTTTTCCATTATTTTACAAGTGTTGGAGAGTGTCTGTCAGTGTTCAATAGATTGATCTAAGTGTCACTGTCATTTTTTGGCTTTTTGGGGACTGACCCAGCTTCGGAGTTAATTAGCCAAACAAATCTTTGTACTACTGGCCCTTTCGGCAATAGTCCGTGGAGCACGGGCTAAGGTCTCACCCGAAGTAGTATGGGGGGGTGATGGAACCAGGTTTCCACACCCTTGATATGTCTAAGAGGTTCAACTAGTGTGACTGTTAGTCCCTCCGTGCAAGTTGCTTCACACACTTCCCATGCCTTCGCACCCTGATAGACTTGCCTTCACATAGCTCTAACCAAGGGTTGTGGAGCTTCCGCGCTGCTAGAGTGACGCTCTGTGTTTTTCCCCTAATTCATACCTGAGATCTTACTTATCTTCCTATGCCTAGTCAATTATCTTCACAAAAATGGATGTCTTATGTTATATTTATTTATACAACACATTCATAAGAGTTTCTGCAACAAATAAACAATACACTTGCAATTTAGACCCAATCATACATTAAAACAAGGAAGGATACACATTAATATGGTAAAATTCTCTTTATTAACTCTTCCCATTATTTTACAAGTGGTTTACTATTTGTACTAGAATATGCATCAATGTTATGAATGATTTATCTCATTGTCCTTCTATAAGCAATTTCCCTCATTAATTTACAAGTGATTCATGATTTCTCCATTATTTTACAAGTGATTCTGGATTGATTCATTACTTTTCAATTATTTTACAAGTGATTCAGGATTTTTCCATTATTTTACAAGTGATTCTTGATTTTCCCATTATTTTACAAGTGATTCAGAATTTCTATTTGAAGAATATCGATCAATGCTTCCATTGATTGATCTTTCTTTCTGTAAGAAATTTTCCTATATCTTAACCCTCATTATTTTACAAGTGATTCACTATTTCCATTTGGATAGTATCAATTAGTAAAGGGTTCATGGTTTGGAATAAGGGTAAAAAAGGGTTCATGGTCTGGATTGACCACAATAACACTCCATTAGTATTGACAAGTTTTTATCTCAGTATTTTGTGAGAATCATCTTTAACTATTTGTACGTTGAATTTATGTTTTTATTCAACATTTCCATTATGATGAATTTATGTTTTTATTCAACATTTCTATGTATCATAAACATAACACGTTGTGATTTAAAACAGGTGGATTGAGCCATATATTGAATATAAGCTACTTTTTTTTGTACCATAGTTGATTTTCATAATTTTTTTGTTTCCATTATCGAATATGTTAGTAATGATTTTTGGTTTTTCTGCTGTCGTTTAATTTATTTTATTTCAGGTCAAATCCTAGGGTTCTTTGTGTACAGGAAGAGATGAGTTGATTTTCAAAGTTCTCTCAGGGCCAAATTCTATGGTTTTGACATGGGCATGGTTTGAATCAGCTAAGAATAGGTCAATCTTATGGTTTTTTGGTTTCCTTTACTACTTCCTCTAAGGAAAATGTGCTGGGAGTTGGACTTTGGAGTATGTGTTCAATCAAATCATCTTCATCTGGTTGTACTCCTCCCATGGTTGTTTCTAAGGTATAGAGTTGGTTTGAATAAAATTCATATTTTTCCTCCTCTTCCATCCATAAAGGTAAGTCATGTTTTACATATGGCTGAGCAGGAGGTTACAAGACTAAATGCTTGGACATATGCCCATTTTTTATGGTCATATTTGCATCCCTGCAACTAATGTAGGCATTAACAGTGGCTAACAAGGGCCTACCAAGGATTCGAGGGTAACCAGTAATCATGACCTTAGGCTCAATAATAGGAAGTATGCAGGGTACTCCCAAGAGTCAATGGAGACCATCACATCCTCCACAATCCCCTCAAGGGACACTGTGGAATGGTCTACAAGTTCCAATATTGTTGTGGTATTTCTCAATCAACCCTGGAGGTCGCGCTTGAGCATGGTATTCTTAATCATCGCATTAATGGCAACCTCAAGATCAATCAAAGTGTGTGGGACAATGATGCCATTGATGTGCACATCTACTACAGGGCTTCTAGGGTCCAAATACTTTGGACAAATTACCTGCCCCAACATTAAGTCATATAATTGTCCAATGAAATTAATGGTAGGGGTGTCTCTCTTTTGCCTCCCTCGATGTTTGAATCTCTTCTCAATAAACTTGTTGTAAATAAGTACATATTTTATGGCTTGAAGTGAAATTTTGGCACGTAGATTTTTCAATTCACCCAGAAGTCCATTCTCTTATGGGGTAGGCTGGATTGGATGAGTTAATATCTCAAGAAAGGGTGGAGGATTTACTCTAGGAATTCTTTCCTCTCTTTCTTTCTCAATCTCCCTACGTGGAGGTAAAGTTTGGTTGTCCGAGAGTACTCTCCCATATCTCAGGTTGATTTCCTAAATATCCACAACATAAGTAGGGTGGGATGTCTCTCCACTATATACTTATTGTAATTGTCTGTTGTTCAGGTTCAGATTTGGCTAGGCAGGCATCTGGCGTTGTTTAGGTGGACCAAGGTGTAAAATTTACGGTTGAGTAGGTGGTAAAGGGAATAAAACTTGCACATTATTGTATGGGGGCCTCCACCCATGTGGCGATGCATTCCACTAAGGCTAGGGTGGAACATATTTAATGAAATGACTGGCTAGTTGGTTGGGAATAGTACTGAGGTGCAAAGGGCTAAGGAGGGGATGTAGACCAGGAAGGACGAGCAGGGGGTCCCCAAGAGGGAATGGATGTGCTTTGGTTATGGTTGTAATAGGCATGGGACTGGTGTGGATGAGGCCCATGAGGTCTCCTTTGATTTATGGAGAAGAGCTATTTAGTCACCCCTTCAGTCCCCTAATATACAGTTTTTAGTCCAGGTAGAGAAGGGCACCTGTCTGTGGAGTACTTTTCTTCATAGACTGGGCAGACTTCAATCAGATTTAATGGACATTCATTCCTAGGGTGCATCCTTGTGCATCTAGAGTAGAAAATGGTTAAGGATCTATTATCACCAAAATAGGACCCTGATAGGCTGCTCATCAAGTCAATCTCAGTGTAACTATTTCAAACCAATCTTTTGGCTGAGGCTTAGCCTCCTCAGCTTGAGAGGGCTCTCTCAAAGGTTAATGATATTGATTGAAGATATAGATAGATCGCTAACTCTATGGTTTTAGATTTTATATTTTTGTAGGTTGAAAGATGGAGACTTGCTACCATTGGGCTATGGAGTCACTGATAGAGATATGGATAACGAATAGCTCTTCTTATAAAACTGAGGCTTGTATATACTTCAATGAAAGAGTAACACATTCAGGAAAGTCTCAATAACTTGAAGTTCATAGGAGTCAGAGCATGTGGGCATGAATTCTAAGTAATGATACATCAAGGTATTCAAAAGGAAAGTATTTAAAGTGATTCATCAGAGTTTAATACTTAAAGGAAGTCAGAGCATGAGTAACCATGAATTCTGAATTATAAGTATTAAAACATTGAAGAAGAACATCCAAAGACAGGACCCACAAACTTAATTCACCATAGTTTAACACTTAAAGGAAGTTAGAGCTCATGTTCCTCCATGAATTCTGAGTAATAGGAATTAATACTGTGGAATTAAAACATATCAAAGATAAATGATAAAGCCTACTGAAGTACACTACAAATCTCAGCTTTAGAAAAGTCAAACTGCTTCTGTATATATCAGTCCCTGCACAACATTTATAAAAGTAGTCTTTTTCTATAACATTTTCCAACCCCTTGGTGCATTACACCTATTAATCTTTATAGAATTCATTACAATCTTGGATTCCTTCCTACAACATGAGGGAAATTCGAATTTACTTGAGTTGACACCTATTCATACTTAAAAAAGACTATTAATTATAAGAGACAGTTAACTAACAGTCGTAGAGTCCTAATACAATTAGGAGTACAACTCCTTTTATGATAGTAACAACCTAAAATATGAATTAAATTTGATATTTGATAGCTGCTCCTCCTTAAATTCGACCTTGGTGATGCCCATAACCCTCCAGCTGGCCTTCAATAACTTCTCCTTCATCTGTCCTGAAAACTAGGAAAATGTCTCTTGCAATTATGACTTTAAAGAAAGCCTCGTATCTCCCAACTGGTGACACTTATGAAAAAAGTGAGATATGTTATTGTAGTTAGGGATTTTATGAAGAGAAAGGTCCTTCAGAATTCCAAAAAACTTTTTCATGTGGCCAGAAACTGATCTTTAAAAAGACTACTAAAACAAAAAATAGACAACAGTTTCATAGTGAAAGTTAAACCATCAATTTCTCCCACCTCATACTGAATTTGAAGAAACGGAAAGAGGTTTTTGTAGTACAGTATGTTAGGAATAAAAAAATCTTCCACTTTTCAAAAATAAATTTTCAATCGCTCAAGAATCCCCTTGGAAGTTGACTGCTAAAAACAAGAAGACAAAGTTCCTCCTTTTTAGGGTTTCATCTTGATGCTTTTCTTCTAATCCTTCTGTTGACCAAACTAGCCACTTTAATCATATAAAACATGTTGAATTAGTCATATAACCCTTCTCTTACACTTTTTCCAAAACTAAACTCCTTGAAGTTTCCTGAAGTATGTCAAACTAGATGCGCTATGAAATGACTGTTATCTTTGTAACGAAAGGCTTAACTCTTGCACATATCCTTCATTCCTTGAGTTTTTCCATACATAGGCTTTAAACCTCTTAAAATTATCTCCTTACATTTCTGCAGCAGAATCTTTCTCCAAAAAGTTCCCCTTCATTTATTTGATGATTAACCAAAAAGAACAAAACTGCACCTATAGCAGTTTCGTGGCGCGCTACGAAACTACTCTGCATGTTGAGTCACCAATTTCTCCCTGCTCATAATGAATTTGAAGAAAGAAAAATAGGTTTTTGTAGATAGGTATGTTAGGAAGAATAACATCTTTCAGTTTTCCAAAATATGCTTTTATTTTCTCAAGAGACCCCCTAGAAGTTGACTACTTAAAACAATTTTTCTGCTAAAAAAAAGTTGCTTCAGTGATTTTGTAGCGCATGTAGTGTATTTTTAGAGTTTTGTCCTACAAAAACTCCTATATAGTTTCATAGTGCATTCAAATTTTAAAATGAACAAATACATGACACTTTTGGAATGATGTGGGATCCATAATGGGTAAAACCAGGTTGTTGACCTTCATTTGATAATAGAAATGGGACTCTAACTCTATGACTTAGATTCCAAATAGAACATAAAAATGACTTGACCATGAATAACATAAAAACTTTGGAACCATACCAATTGTCCAAAATTTTAGAACTTTTTATAGTGATAACAGGCTCTCTTGTCTTCCGCCTACTTACCCTTGATGTGCATAGTGTCCATCTGTAGGTTAAGGGTTTGCAGTGTCTCACTCTTGAAGTCTTCTAGCATATTTCCAATTTCACCTTTGATGGATGTATTGGAAGAGGATGGACTTACCATAAGTTGAACACCCCTACCCTTTTTCCTAGCTACCCTAGAATGGTTCCTAAACATAGTCTTGATATATTCATAGGGTAGTTGGTAGATGTCCCCTCCTATTAGCATGTTTAGGGTATCGAGAAGATCTTCCCTTACCCTTTTAAGCAGGACTAGCTTCAGTGACTCAGGATCAAGTGTGCACCTAGCCCTTTTGTAGCTAAGCTGGAATATTTCATCATAATCCTCTAGGGATTCATCATGCCCTAAGGTCATCCTAAAAATTTCTTCTTTAATGTCCTGGACTTGTAGTATTATCGATACTTTTTGTTGAAGGATTGTAGCATCTCAGCCCAAGTTGTGATGCTATCCCTAGGTAAATACATGAACCAACACAAAGCTATATCTTTGAGAGTGGATGGGAATAGTTTCAACTTTTTCTCATCATTGGTGTAATCATAGGTTCTGCATATGAGAACAAAATCAAATAAGAAAGTGTCTAGATCTTCCAATGTCAGGCCATGGAAATGAGGAAGATCACAGGGGCTTATATTCTTCATCTTGGTATACCCATTAGTTTCTCTGATGTTAAAGGTACACTCAACTCTTTCCCTATTTCCTCTGTCATTTTTATTTTCAGCCATTGGTTCAGTTGGAATGGGTTCTTCTTCTTCTTCTCACCATGTATGCTCTTCAAATATCTTTGGTTGTTCACCTAAGGGTTCCTCCAATTCACAACCACCGAAGAAGACAGAATGTTGGTTGTTTGAAGTGGTGGGGGTACTTGGCAGAAATTTCCGTAAGTTATCACTATTCCTACGAGGCACGAAAGAAGTGTTTTTGTTTTGTTTTGTATTTTTTCAAGATTTGAGAATAATTGTAGATTTGAAATTGAAAATTGAATGGAAACTAACTGACTAAATGAAAACTGAATTCTTAAATGAAATCTCACTTGTAGAATGGAAAAGAAAGAAAACTAAATTACTTTTGCAGAAATGAAACTAATAGCAGAATTTCAAAGATAAGAAATGGAAGAAAGAAAGCATTAATCACATATTACTTAGACACCTCCCTGGAAATAGCACCAAAAAGTGATGAGCACCAATATTGCAGCAAGAATGTTGCAACTCCTGGGGCTACCAACTTTACTTTATCAACTCGGGGTTCATACAAACTTAGAGGTGACAGTGTTGTATACACAAGTACATGTGATGGGTCTATTATTTGTCACTGCTAAGCTGGAAATATACCACTAAGGGTTTTCAAACAAGACTTCTATGGATTCAGAAGAATCTTGATTACCAATGAGGAAAAGAGAAATCTACATTAAGGGAAAGCTTGTCTACTGTAGTGAAGAAAAAGACTGAAATAAAATGCTAAAACACGCCCTTTTTTCTAGCTAACTACTAAGAGGATTTTCTTCAAAAGAGTGCTAAGTTAACATGTATGCAATCCTACTATCCTAAGCATGCAAATTGAAACATCAAACATTCTATTGTTGTGCATGTAAATAACCAAAATAACCCTATTTTTCTTTTTGTCTTTTTTTGTTTGAAAGTGTGAAAGATGACTTCTTTTGGTGATGTGGTAGGGGTATTAAGTATGATGGTGAATAGTCAGAAGGCTTGGGAGACAAGTAGGGGGTCCTCTTCTATATTCCTAGGGGATTTTTATTGAATTCTGCCTCAAAACATGCCACTATAGGTCAACCTACAAGATGTCCTAATGCGTTCTACAGGATGTCCTCAATTCCTACAATATCCCATGTATACCTACAAGATACAGTCGATAGAAAAAGGAGGGATGTTGAAGGTGATGGAAGGCTTAGTGAAGGTGGTTGGTCAATGGAATGAGGCAAGGGAGTGCCTAGGACTACTTCAGGATTCAAAACGAGAGTTGGGAGATGGCTGGCTTTGCTCAACAAGCTTGGAGAAGTACTCTTGTGAAATGATCAAATTGGTGAGGGTTTTGATGAAAGGAAGGGATGATCATTGATGGATGAACCTCAGATGAGGTTGCTGATAATTAAATCTCTATGTACTACTGAAACTCCTACACTGAATCAAACATTGACATTTATCCATAAATCATGTAAACAAGAAGGACTTCAATTAACTAAGGAAAATATAATTTCATGAACTAGCTTCCTATTTCATGCATTAGGGAAAAATTGCAGAATAAGATGAAACCTTGATGATATATGAAGTAAAAATGAAGATAGAAGAAATGATAACTAGATCCTATTCTTTCAAATTGATCAAATGCTGGCCTAAGTACAGAAAACCCTAAATTCCATGAGAAATTAGAATTATGTCTTTTTGGGGCTACATAGGGGTTCTTTCCTCAAACCATGATCCGTGAAGGAAGGAGTGAGGCAAAATCCACCTATTGACAACTTTGTGATGTTCCTTTATCTCTTCAAATCTATTGTTGAAGTAAAGCACAAACGAAAGAAAACTAATCAAATCTACAACTGCTTGCAATGAAACAATTCTAAAGACAATTCAACCATTAATCTATGAAATTGACTAAGCATACAAATAAAAGAATATGATCATTTGCTACTAGGGTTGGGCCCTAACCCAAGAGATTCAACTGTCTGAGTCAACTTAGTGCTAGATCAAGGAAATGCTCATTCTCATTTTCAAAACAAAAAATTACATAACAATGTCTTCCACAAGTCTTGAACTGGAAAATGACGAGTGTTTTTACAACAAAAATTTAAATTTGAATGAGGCTCTAGGAATTATTATTTATACAAATGAAGTCTCCAATGGTCTCCTTAAATCTAGGGAGGCTCGACTCCCAAAATCAAGATACAATAGCTCTTTGATTATCACTTGCTTGGCTGACTATTGATCTCCATGACTTGGCTGCTTGTACTCCAAGTTGGTGTGATTGATCGAGGAATATTCGAATGAGTGAGGAGTAAAATTTCCATGATTTTCTCTCAAAAACCTCCAACCAATGCATATTAGTCCAACAGGCATAATATCTCACTTTGACTCATCTCATGAAGAAAAACGCTATCAAAATATGTAATAAATCATGATAAGGGTTGATTTGAGTAAGCTAGGAGGTGGATTAAGGTCCATATAGTTACTCAATGATGAGGCTCATCAGTTCTGAGGATCTACCTTCTAATTATTAGGTTGATAATGAAGGTACTGGATTTGATACGAATTGTTGCAAATACTAATAGGGGTTGAATTAGTATTTCTTTCAGAATCGTAATTTTTATGCTAGTTAAGATCACTTATAAACAAAACACAAAATGTATAAAAATCTCTTTAGGCTAAGATCATTCTGCATAATTACTCTAATAATCTCTTTAGGGCTCCGACCATTGATGAAGACTCCCATCTTTAGACTAAGCTCCAAATTGATGTTGGGTTGTGTTATATTCTTTCCACGTAGTTAACAGGGGATTTGAGGGGCACCCATAACCCCACTTTATGGGGTCTGGGGCAGCGCCCTGGAAAATTTTGGTTTTGGACCCAATGTTAGGTTGGGCAGACCCACCTATGGTTTTGTGCATGATTTTCGTACGTGTTTTTTGGACGTGATGGTTTTTCGGTCCATGGTATTGGATGCAATGGTTTTCGGTCCATGGTATTGGATTGTTCGGCATGTATAAATATGTATTATAACATTGAAAAGAACATAATGAAAAATCAAGCTGGTAGTCCTGGTTTTGGGATCTAGTGGGAAAATCTTTGTGTATATGTGTTATGCTCTTGCATTTTTTATTTTCTGTGTTTTAGAATTCGTATGTAGGTAATTTTTGTACTATTTCCCTTAACCATGAATTTTCACAAATCCCTTTTTGGGTTTACATACCTTTTTATATTGCAAATTATTTCTCAAAGTGTCTGGGGTTACATGTGCCCTAGCTACAAGGTCCTTCCTGTTTCATATTCCATGTCTGTCAGTAGCCTCAACACATAATGTTAGTTTAGTTATCGTGACATATTGGTTTTTCTAATCATATGTTCATTCTAATGAATCATTTGACCAAACTTCACTTATGTCTATAAAAGTTGTTGTAACCTATTCAACAATGCCTAGTTTGGTCATGCTACTGCATGACCAAACTAGGCATTGTTGAATGAAACAAGAACCACAAACAATGAATGTTTCATAAGAACTATAAGGAGAGGAAAACAACTAAGAATTTAATTCCACTTTTCATTAATTTGAATGTTTCATAAGAACTATAAGGAGAGGAAAACAACTAAGAATTCCACTCTTCATAAATTTATAATTAGATTAAGAAAACGTGAAAACATATTCTTCATTATAAATATGCAAGGAAATTATTATTGAAATCTCCATCCATTGATGTAGAGAAGACCAAAAAAATATAACATCATATTTAATTTCTATCAATTTTTTTATAAATTTCAATAGAGAATATACCTATCTACATAATTATTAAAATTATATTCCAATTTTTTTTAATATTTTATTTTGTTTTTGTTTTTTAATTAATAAATCATTATAAATAATATCAATCTCATTTTAAAAAAAACTGATAAAAGAAATTATTCTCACGAATATAAATTCGATTGAAATGTGAAAAAAATTACAATTTATATCATTACCTAAAATAAAATTTAGGTAATTAGAATAATTAAATCCAGTTCTCATATTCCTATGTTAACCATGGAAAAGTACATGCCATGTTTCTTCAATGTGATAAACCTTTTGCTAGGATGTTATATTTATGTTTCATGAAAATCGTTAAACCTATAAATAACATAATTGATAAAGAAACCCAATTTTATTACATACATTTTGAAAATGAATTCCTTTCAGAAAATTAAAGATTCGATCTCATCCACTTCAGTTCTTTTAAGTGAAGATTATAAGATTTCCATCTTTACACTTTTGTTTGGTGACTAAGCAAAGTAGGTGGTGACCTCACCACATTCTTAATTGCTTGCATGTATATCCACATAAAATGGCAATACCAATCTATCATGTAGTTGGGAAACATGCATAAGCTTTGGAAAAGGTGGTCATAAACTTACTATTTTATATTTTTTAAAAGTTATATTTTTATAATAATGGTCTATGTTATAATTTATTTTTCATTAGATATGAAGAGGCAAAAGGAATGAAAAATGAAAAATTATTAAGATATATTAATAATATAATATAGAAATAATATCTAGTTTTGAAATTAGTTGAGATAATTTTTTTATGTAAATTAATTATTGAGTTTTAGATATAGTTAATAATGAAAAGTAAAAAATGAAATATCTATGTATTTAGATGTTCACTTTGTTTTATCTATAGTATATTTATGGCATTAAGTTTTAAAATTTTGTTTACAATATGATACCACCGCTTAATGCTGGAGTAATGGAAAATAGCGCTTAGAATTAGATATAATATATATGATGTGGTATGAAGAGACCTCTTTAAAAGAAGTGATATAAGTATTTTCGTGATTCCATTGAAATTAGAATGATTACAGATATTTAAATAATTTGCATGATGAACTTATTGTTGGTCACTTTGATGGAGATACTTTGATACTTAAATAATTTGCATGATGAACTTATTGTTGGTCACTTTAATGGAGATACTTTGATACTATGTTTCCCATGTTATTTAAAGATTGTATTATTTGGCAAATGTTATTTAAAGATTTTCATTTTTATAGGGAAAAAATATAATATTCATGAAATATTTTATAGAAAATAGAGATCCTTTTATTTTTCTAAATTTACTTAATATTTACTAGTTTTTCAAATAATGAGGTATTGAGTTCATTAGTATGCTAAATCACAATATTTTTATAGGAAATTAATAAATTTAGAAAAAATTGATTCCTTACTTGGTGGACCGAGGTCATTCTTATGAAAACAACTTCAATGAAGGTGGTTATCCATTTACTTGAAATGAACACTTTAACCAAATTGAAGGCTCCCATATTAGCATCAACGTTTGACAAAGATAAAATTTTAAGTCTTATGAGTTAAAAACCTCTGCCATGGAAAATGTGATCATCCTAAAGCATCCATTTGTTCATTACTCCTAGGGAATTGACTAAGCAAGTCCACCAATAAAAACATGGTCTATATCATTAAGAATTTTATAGAAAATCAACCTACAAGTTGCATAATGCATTCTTGGTTTATTAGAAAGAAATCATCCTCTCTCTTAATATCTTTCTACTCTCTTTGTAGTTGTTTAATGGTGTCAAATGAGAGATTATTACATAGAGAACCAATCAAATAAACTTCCAAAGTTGGAGGAAGAGAGAGAAAGATAGAAGGTTATTTCGCATGAGGTCCCCATTAAAACATGTTTTGATCAACCAACCTCTCATAAATAATTTGAAGTAGATAACCTATTTTTTTCACACAATTAAGACCACGAAACTAAAGCCAAGCACCATAGGTTTTGACCTTTATTGTTAGGCCCTTACAATGTGTTTTTTTTTCTAAGTGTTTCATGGACCCGAAGATTGGTGACCCCTATGCTCTTCATCCAACCCAGTTTTCCAGCCTTATCGTTTCGTTTATATATCTTCCTTTGCCTTCCAATTTTGGGTGGGCCATGAAATATTTATGCCAAATAGATCCAACTGAAGGGATCACTTCCTTCTCTATCAACCCATGGCCTTTCAATAGGAAAAAAACTCTAATGACATGGACTCGACCAATTGAACAAATCCACGACGCTTAGGCCTTTATAATGCTATGGAAAAATTTAGTTAAAACTATTGTTCTCCTTAGATCTTAGAGGGGGTTAACCATTTTCTCACCAATTACTCACATCTCAATAGGTATTCACATTAGTTCTCTTTATAAAGTGGGTTATTGCATATAAAGTAGGTAATCTGTTTATCTTGTATAATAAATTTGTTAGTTGTTTATACTTTATTTCCTAGTAGGTAGATTCATTGGTTAATTTTTTATTTTAATATACTTCAACTCTTTTCATCCATCCTTTGGAGAAAATATGGGAAAATGAAGGTGAAAGTTCCAATGGGTTTTCTAAAATGTTTCTAGTTCGTTGATAATTCTAGCAAGATACGTATCTTACATAAGGTAATACTCTACTTGACCTTAGGTCAAGAATTTACACCCAATATAAGGAGACACCCCTATTAATATGGTTATTCAATGCATTGCTCCCCCCACTATTATTAATTAGATGTTACCCATCCTCATATCTAAATAAAAGAAAAGGGAGAAATAAAATAAATGAAAAGCACCCCAATGGGGGAAGTAAAGAAGGATATAAAAACAACGTTTTATGGGGCTATGAACATCTAGTTGGTAGTAAATGCTTATTATTTCATTCTGGTGATTACATTGTAGACACATTAACTCATTAATATTGGAACAATACTTTTAGAAATCCTTGAGTCATATTTAAGGAGTCTATTACCTTAAGATCTATACAAACCCATTGGATCAAAGACCAACCTAAAGGGAAAGTAACAAATTTTTTTTTTTTTTAAAGTAAATGACCTTTATAGATAAATTGATATAATAAAGAAGTATTTTTTAATCCTAGAAATAAAAACTTAATCTCTTGTGAATTCCTAATAAAATTAACTAAAATTATATTATTGTACCATAACTATAACCTTATTGTTAAAGCATTTCAAATATTTTAGACTCATCCATTGTCTTTCCATGAATTCACTAGAAAGCACACTTGGATTTAGCTTTTAAAAACCACTCCTATTTCCATTCCTTTATGCTTAGCATGGTCATTTTAAAAGTCTTCTTCATCAAGATGAAAACCATAATCTCCATCAATTTTCATGTAAATATTTTAGACAAAGATGAATTGACTAGAAAATGTATTTGGATTTTGCTTTTAAAAACTACTCCTATTTCCATTCCCTTATATACTTAATCATTTTAAAAATCTTCTTAATCAAAATAAATCTTAATCTCATTCAATTTTCATCCAAATATCTTAGACATCTAAATATATCTAAATATCTTTGACAAGGATAACACCAAACTTAATCACCCACCCGTGCTTTGAATGATAATGAACTAAAATAACACTATTGATAGACTATATGAAAGCCCAAACTTTCTATATTATCTTCACCATAGTAACTTAGTAACTTAAATCTTGAACTCATAATTTTAACAATGTTACCCACAACTAATGTCTAATATTAGTAGACAAAGAGAGTGAATTTTAGTTACAACTTACATTGAAAGTCCATGTAACCCCATGGGGACACTAAATCTATTTTAAGACTAAAAAAAATATCCGAGAATATGTGTCGGCTTATATATTGGTCTTTGGAAATTCCCGAGGGATATAAAAATAGAGAAGAACAACTCAGGACATTTTTCGAAAAAAAATAAATCGCCACCTGAGACGCGTTATACATCGGGAAACAGAAATCGAGTAATTATGGACGCGCAGTGGCAGGTATTAGTTAGCTCTTCCACAATTGCGGCAGTGCTCTTCGCAATAGCGTTACTCATCTACTTAATCAAAGAAATTTGCTGTGATCTTTTTCCGCCGCCTTGGAGGATCATCTTCGTCCATGAATTGAACGATGATGACCGGCGAAGTCTCGGCCTCTCTGATGAAGAAATAGCCGCACTGCAATCTTTCAAGTACTCAGCAGAAGGGAGATCGGAAGAGGCGGAGGAATGTTGCAGCATTTGTTTGTGTAGAATGCAGGAAAATGAAGAAGCAAGATTGCTCCCTCGGTGCACCCACTGCTTTCACAAGGTCTGCATTGATTATTGGTTGCGTTTGAAGGCGACGTGCCCCATCTGTAATTCAAACGTTAATGAACACAGAAACGAAGTCGTTGATGTAGTGATTGACGACACCCCCACTACTCCAGTAGTGATTGACGAATCCCCCACTACTCCGCCGGCTGCTCAGGAGAACGTGCTGGTCACCATCACGGTTAACGTCGACGATCACAACGCCACAGGAGCAACCAGTGGCCCAATAACTGTTAAAGTCGACGATCACAACGCCATAGAAGCAACCAGTGGCCGGTGACATCAAAACGTTCAATATACATTGTGCTGCTAAAGATTTTACGGCTTTGCTTTATATCCCTAGCAGTTTAAAACTTTTAATTTAGTTACAATGCTTGATTTTTTGCTGTTTAGATTTACATAGATTAAACTTTCGGTTGTTTGGGTTGTCATTTTCCATTTATTACAACGATATACATATTTTCTATTGGACTTTGTGAGTCTGGATAGGCATATTTTCTATTGGACTTTGTGAATCTGGATGCTGAAACGTCAATGCATAATGTTATGGTGTAAGTTAGATGTTTTTCCTATGCCCTCTTTCTAATTGTCTGAGGTAAAAATGCAAAAACTCTTTCATCCATAGTTTTTTGATTTACTTTATTGAGATACTTACACAATGAATCTTAATTTTTACGTAAGAAAATGGTATTTAGCAAATTGTATAACTTTTAAGCCATGGAAAGTTTTAGTGGCTAATATTCCTAGGTAGGCTAATATTCCATGCTTTTTTCTAAAAAGAGATGTGCCAATTTTCATTTTTCTAAAATTGAATTCGCCCAAAGTTTATAGCATGAAATTATTTTACCTTAATTATATGTTGTCAAATATAAAATAATTAGAAATATAAACATTTTTACAAAATTATAATCAAACATTTTAATATTTGAATATTAGGGACTAGTAAGATTTGCTAAGGTAGTTAAACTTCCATCCTTCAAATTTTCCCTACTTTAAACATGTATAATTGTTTTTTTCTTAATTATATATATATATATATTAGGGACTAGTAAGATTTGCTAAGGTAGTTAAACTTCCATCCTTCAAATTTTCCCTACTTTAAACATGTATAATTGTTTTTTTCTTAATTATATATATATATTTTTTTTAAATTTTAAATTTTTAAAATTTATATTTGTTAGTGTATTTTAGTGTGCGAAGGGCACTCTTTAGTAATAGGTTACATAATGTTTATTTATTTTTATTTCTCTATGTGGATGAGTTTAGTGGATATCATTCTAATAGAAAATATGACTTTTTTTTGCTGAAGTGGAGGATTCCACAAGTGAACTAGATTTAGACTTATCTATTTCTAGGGATATTATGATTGGTTCTTTGGAAGCCAAATATATAGTGAAATAAGTGGTTAATAGAAAAATTTCACTTCACTCTCATCCTTCTTTTATTTGACTCAACAATCCTATATTCTAAAGTGAGTAAACTTCACACAATCCTTTTCATTGTTTAACGATTATTACCAATAGTCAATTACAGTCGGTGTACACCAGATTGTATAACAATGTGTCAAATCCTAGTGTCACTAGAGTTGATCCTAAAGCAACCGCCATATCATCAACTAGTATTATAGGTCTCATCCCCACCATGTTCGTACCCTCTATTTTCTGTTAGTAGGAGACTAAATTGGGTTTATTGTTTCCACCTTTTCATACATATAGCATAGGTATCTCTACCAAAATGACATTAGTAACACCATTCACCTTTGGTGGAGGCTCTAGTACACCTACGAGCAACATATTGACATCGACCATCATAAGTTCAAACCTTATATCCTCATCCTGTTTTGGGGGTCCCTCCCTTGGTCGATATATATTATTAAGAAGCTTTATTACATTTAATGTTTGGAATATAAGGATGGAACTTTACTATTTAAGTCCATGTTGTTCCTTAGCAACATTGGGGGCATAATTTTGTTAGAGGTTTTCCTAATCCTTGGGTGATTTAATTTATGAGAGGTTCATCTTTTTCATAGGGCACTCAAGTTCTTTTAAATGTAAAAGGGATTAGGCTAAGGGGGTTCCCTCTTGGTTCATCCTTTTCCACTAAGGGGCACATCTTAGGGAAATAACCCTTTTGTTGCTACCATGATTCTTGGATTTAACCCCTTGGGAAATCCACCTTCCTCAATAGGCTCCTTATCTTATAGAAACCAAGGTATGGCTAGATCACATAATCTATTTGGGTCATAGGGGTCACCACCTCCTCCCTAGGATTTGTTCAACTTACCCTTTTTCATGAAAATTACTTTGCTTGATTTGTCTAAGTTGATTAATGATCTTGTCAAGCACAACCCTATATAACTAGTTGTATTGACGAGGTTACCTATTTTTATTCCTAATTTCGATGGTAAACTTGGAGAAAATCATGCCACACACATTACAACATATAAGTAATGGTACTATTTTCTGTAAAAGCTACCGAGACTTGTAGAGGGAAACCCTACAAGGTATAAACTAGACCAAGAGGCAACAATAGTTAGTGGCCCACTATCACCACAACCAAAACCCCCTACTCTTACAAACTTTCATCAATGGGAGGAGTCCTAATACAAGATACATCACTTATAATGGGTATTCTATGGTTAATATGTAAAATGATATCACTAGGAAGTCTTCTAGAAAGACATAATTAGGGTTCAAGGCTTCACAAGGAAACAATTCACTTTCTAATAAGACACCTATAAATAAGGGAACAAGACTTAGGGTTTGATAGACTTGACGAGTTTTGTAGTAACTTAAGGTCAAGGATAGAATAAAAGTTTTCTTACAATGTGTATTAGCTATATCAAGGCTCATGAAACCTTCAATAAAGCCCTTAAGTTGAAGGAAGCAAAACTAGGATTTCCCTCTTAGGCAAATAATTGGGACAAGGAAGTTTATGGATGAAATTGAAGTGGATTCCCACCAAAATGATAGATTTAGTGGGAAATACCATTGTTTTAATGTTTAGTCTCTCCAACCACCAAAAGTCCTTTGTCTTATGGATTCATACCAAACAAATGGATTAGTCCCTTGATCCTTGGGAGTATGAAGTCTTATATATATGATTAATGCTTGTAATATATCATATAGGTTAGCATTTAATAAATATTCAACAAATTAGGACATAATTAAAATTACTAGAATCAACAAAATTCCATACATTAAACATGTAAGCAATAATTTTTCAACATCTAGATAAACTTACAATATAAAATGCAAAGAATACATTCCGTTAATCCAATTGATATTACAAAGATAGATATAGCAACTCAAAATGTTAAAGTACATCAAGATTACTACAAATCCTCCACAAGAGAAAAGTGAAAATTTCTCAAGAGGGTTGAAATTCCAAGTGATTAGATGATGAGAGATCACAAATGAATGATCTCTAATATATATACGATAAATCAAGTCTTATTATCCTACAAGCCCCTCAAATTAGATGTATCTCCATAAATGCAAGTCAAAATGATGATTTCATGCTAGTGTAGGATTTCTTTGGGAAAGCGTTGAGCTCCTTTGGTGCCATGACAAGTATAAAGGGATCCTAAAATCAAGGCTTAGGGGTTGCCCATATATCTCGTTGGAGATCTTCTTGTAGCCCTCAAATGTTGGGTTGGGACATAAAAAAGGGTCTCATAGGTCTTCAAGTTATGAATAAGCTTGATTGTACTCCAACATTGAGGGAAGTGAAGATGATGCTAGCCCTCACATGTCCCAAGGCATGATCAATGTTAACCTGGATCAATTTCTAAACCATGTGATCACTGTTAACCTGGTTAGGGGCATACTGGTCAAGGTGCATCATCTCATGAATGATAAATTAATTGTAGGAACACTATGGGTGATGAAGGTGCCCATGGTTGTGAATGGTGTTCTACAATTATCTAGAGTCCCATGAATCTTAACACATCAATTGTGGGTATCAATATTTACCTCTAGAGGACCTTGACCCCAATTAATTTGCCTAGAACTATATATGGAACCACCTAACAATTACACACAATATCGAGTGCTGCAACTTTTACCATCAAGTACATTAATCATTATTGCATCTAAGGGAACTAAGCTTGCAATAAATGGGAAATATAACACTTCACATTCAAGGCTTATCTTTCAAAATCGGTGCCTTAGTCAAGTAATGGTGTTACCTTCCTAGGTAGGAGTGGTTAATAGACCATCCTATTAGGGGTTCCCAACCCTTCAAGGGGGTTGACATGTCCTTTGTCCACCCTTCAATCGTAGGTGCCATATGAAGAATGATGTAATAGAAGGGAGAATACTTCATGGCCAAGTTCCATGGTCAAAGGGACCAACTATGATGAATTACCTCATCTTGGGTTTATAGATGTGAGATGGGAGCAATCATGGATGCACGAGTTACCTTGACCTTTATTTTTCCACCCTTCTATATTTCCTTTTACTTTTTCTTAATTGTTCCTTATATTACTTCTCGTAGCTTGAGGAATGAGAGATTTCTTTGCATGATGTATAACACTTATTACCTCCTCTATGATCGGAAAATTCATTGCCCATCATGGTTTAGTACATGTCATGGTTCATTGTATTCAATGATATAGGGCAACATCATCCGAGGAATTAGGTGATGTCCACATGATAGAGGTAGAGCTCTTGCTTGGATTTTTTCCACATGCTAATTTGTAAGTCCAACCACTTTTTGCATTTTGATTTTTCTTTTATTTTCCTTTTTTTGTGGCCATCATATTCTCTTTATTTTTGTTTTAGCTACACCAACCTTGCAGAGTCCATTTCAAGGTCCTACCCACATATGAGGATGTATGGGTGCCAAATACTAGAGAACCAATAGTTAATTGAACCAAAAGAAGGGAGGTGGAATAAATGATTGTAATGTAAGATGGAAAGTGGTAAGTATGGAGTAGGGAGAGATGGGGCTATACTATCTCAATCATTATTTCCCAAGTAATTCCCCTTCCTAAAGAAATGGGCCATTAGGGGAGTTCCCATTGGATTAGGATTGAAAATTAATCCCCCATTTAAGGTAAGGGAACAAGATCACCCAAAAGGCCCTTATTTCTTCCAAGCTACCCCATATTCCATGAAAAAATTCCCAAATATAAACAAGCATAAGCACCTAACTACAAAATGAATAAAGTACCTTTTGATCAAAACCCCACCTTCCAAAATGCACTCTCGACAAATGGGAAATGAGGCATATGATTCATCTATGTGGCATAGATATAGATGGCATGTCACATTGGCTACAAAGTGGCTCTCAGGTGTTGCTGACAACTGGATGGAAGAGATGAATAGGAAAAAAATTCTCCTAGGTGTCACCCACTTTCAGTGGGTAACAATGATTATGTAACTTGTTCATGGATGATGACGTCAATATATAGTTTTTAACTTTGTACAATTAATCACTAAAAACAGATTCTTAGTAAAACAACAAAGATCAATGATGCAAACAAACAAGCATACATATATTAACTTAGAAACTGTTGGAGATCAGATGCTCAGCTAAATTAAACAAAAATACACAGCAGATCAATCATGCACATAAAGACACAAGAATTTAACGTGGTTCACCCAAACAATCTGGGCTACGTCCACACAACATAGGCATCGGAAATCTTATTAATCAAATCAGGAGATTACAAAATGAAATCCTCACAAAACTCTCACCCTCATAGCAAATAATCCGAATGGTTTCCTGTTATATAGCAAAGAGAATCTAACAACCTCATTAACTCACTCACATCAAATATAGGAGGCCTTAATCATCTCCCAACAACCTGGAGGTAATCTAGGAACTGAATTTCTATTGTTGTCATCTACAGAGATTTTTGCCTATTTTACTCCAAACAGAAAATCTCAACAATCTCCACCTTGACAGCAATTAGCCTGATGCCCTGTTATTATTATTTTATCTTTTCTGCAAGCCAAGAGAAGCCAAACACCAACGTAGCTTCTCTAACAAAACTAGTTTCGTGAACATGTCTGCACAATTCTCCTTTGTATGCACCTTTTCAAGAGAGACTCCCCTTTCAGTGATAACCTGTCTTACAAAATGGTACTTGATCAGTATATACTTTGATTTACTATGATAGGCCGGATTCTTAGCCAAATGTATTGCACTTTTGACTATCACAAAGTAACCTGATGTTGCCATGTAACCTACCAAACTCACCAAGCAAACCTTTCAACCATACCGCCTCTTTGCAAGCATGCGAAGCAGCAATGTATTCTGCTTTAGTAGTGGATAAAGCAACATTGTTTTGTAGCTTTGACATCCAGCTAATAGCTCCACCTGCAAGAGTAAAGACATACCCTGAAGTTGACCTTCTCTTATCCAAATCACCTGCAAAATCAGAATCAACATACCCGCAAACAGATTCACTACTCTTATTGTAAGTAATACAATAACTACTTGTGCCTCTCAAATACCGAAGCACCCATTTCACTGCTGACCAGTGTTCTTTACCCGGATTTTCCATGTACCTGCTGACAACCCCAACTGCATGTGAAATATCTGGTCGAGTACAAACCATCACATACATTAAACACCCTACTACATTGGCATATGGAATTTGAGACATATAATCCTTTTCTTCATCTGTATTAGGACATAAACTGGAAGAAAGCTTGAAATGGGAAGCTAAAGGGACTGCAACAGGCTTCACATTATTCATACCAAACCTCAAAAGTATTTTCTCAATATACTTTTGTTGTGACAGCCATAGCTTACCATTGCTCCTGTCTCTTAAAATCTCCATGCCCAAAATCTGTCTTACTGCTCCTAGATCTTTCATATCAAATGTCCTTGCCATCTGAGCCTTCAACCTGTTGATTTCTTCTATGCTTTTGCTTGCTAAAATCATATCGTCAACATACAATACCAAGATAATGAATATGCCATTATTCAACTGTTTAAAATAAACACAATGATCATATTCACTTCTAACATATTTCTGACTCAACATGAAAGAATCAAACTTCTTATACCACTGCCGAGGCGACTGCTTCAGGCCATATAATGACTTCTTGAGCCTGCAGACAAATTTATCATTGCGATGGTGAACAAACCCTTCCGGTTGTTCCATATATATTTCCTCATCTAAGTCACCATGTAGAAATGCAGTCTTAACATCTAACTGCTGCAACTCTAAATCAAGCAAAGCCACTAATGCTAACACAGTTCTAATTGAAACAATTTTAACCACTGGTGAAAAAATCTCATGAAAGTCTCAATACCGGCTTTCTGAGAAAACCCTTTTGCAACCAGCCGTGCTTTGTACCTGTCTTCCGTATCATTCACACCCCGTTTCAGCTTGAAAACCCATTTACACCCCACAGTTTTCCTGCCTTTCGAAAGCTCAACTTGATCCCATGTACCATTCTTACTTAAGGCCATCATTTCGTCCTTCATGGCTCCTTTCCACTTGTCACTATTTGAACCATCTACAGCTTCCTGATAACACAAAGGTTCATCATCATTAGTGGTCAAAGCAACTGAAGTAACATGATCATCATACCTTCTCGGAGGGCGTTTGATCCTTGTAGACCTCCTTAAGAATGTTTCTGGTGCTTCCACAATTGGCTGTCTATCATCTGTAGGATCTTCTTCATGATCGCCATCTGAGACCTGTTCATGACCTCCATCTGAACCCTGTTCATAATCTGATTCTAAAACCTGTTCATGACTAGAATTTGAACTATGTTCGTTATGACTATCATTAGAAATGCTGTCAAACTAAATGTGCTGGAAATCAAATACATCATCCTGTTTCAATCTACTATCTACATCTAACTGTACAAGAGAGGATTCATTAAACTTTACATCTCTGTTGACGATGATTTTGCGAGTAGTAGGATCCCACAATCTAAATCGTTTTGTTCCATCACCATACCCAACAAAGACATACCTTTTCAATTTCGGATCTAATTTAGTTCGTTGATGTTTAGGCACTAGAGCATATGCTTCACAACCAAACACTCTGAGTTTAGAATAGTCACAAGGGTGTCCTTTCCATACCTCTTGCGGAACCTTGCAGCCTATCGCCGTTGATGGAGATCGGTTTATCACATAACAAGTTGTTGCCATTGCTTCCATCCACAACTCCTTTTGCAACCCGACGTTACTCAGCATACACTTTTCTCTCTCTAGAAGGGTCCTGTTCATGCGTTCAACAACTCCATTCTGCTGAGGAGTATAAACCGTGGTCTTATGTCTTTCGATCCATGCATCCATGCAATAACTGTCAAACTCCTTGGAGGTAAACTCACCACCATTGTGAGTTCTTAAACATTTTATAGTTCTACCAGTGTTGTTTTCTACCAATGCTCTAAACTGCTTGAAAACTGTAAAAACATCAGACTTCCTTTTCAACATGTAGACCCACACTTTTCTAGAAAAGTCATCAATAAACGATACAAAATATGACGAGCCACCATATGACACTGTAGGGGCTGGACCCAAAACATCTGAATGGATATAATCAAGTATTCCTTTACTAGTCTGTTTGCCTGTTTTAAACTTTTGTTTACTTTGTTTTCCAAACAAGCAATGTTTACAGAAATCTAACTTTCCAGATATTAGATTAGGAAGTAACTTGCGATCAGCCAAAATTTTCAACCCTCGTTCGCTCATATGGCCCAACCTTTGATGCCATAGGCGAATGGAACTACTATCCTGTTCAGACACTGACACATGATCTGACCCAGTTCTACCTTCTAATTGAAAAAGATTTCCTACCTTCTTAGCCTTCATCACTAGTAAAATAACTTTAGATATTTTCATAACTCCACCTTGAATTACAGTTTTATATCCATTCGTATCTAGTTCTCCTAATGAAATTAGATTTTTTCTTAGATTTGGTACATGTCTGACATCAGTTAACAATTTGGTTGTGCCATCTAACATTTGCAGTTGTATACTTCCTATTCCAACAATACTGCAAGTGACATCATTACCCATGTACACGACTCCATCATCAACTGATCTATATGTCTTAAACCAATCTTTATGAATACACATGTGGTTAGATGCCCCAGAATCTAACAACCAATGCTGATCATGTTTTGAAACATTAACAGACAATACCTCATCACTCATACCTGAACCAGATACTGAACCTGTATTTGTGGTGTTGGCTTCCTTCTTTTCTGTTGAAGAGCCTTCTTTAGCAGCCTGCTTTCGCTTCCAGCAATCCTTTTTCAGATGTCCTGCCTTGCCACAATGCTAGCACTTCACCTTTGCCTTCTTTCCTTTGGACTTTGAACGAGAGTCGCTATGCTTTCCCTCGGAGTGTCTCTCTCTTGAGCGACCTCTGGCCATCATTACCTCTGACGTAGAGGTGTCTGCATTCGACCTCTTCCTCGTCTCCTCAGACAACAAGGCTCCAACAACATCGTCAAACTCAAGAATGTCTGCTGTACTAAAGCTTATGGAAGTAACAAAGTGATCCCAGGATTCGAGCAATGAACACAATAGAGTTATTTCCTTATCCTCTGAATCAATTTTCACATCTAGACTGTCTAATTGCACCAGTAAGGTATTAAAAACATTCAGGTGATCAGTAATCGAGGTACCTTCTTTCATCCGCAAACCGTAAAGCTGCCGTTTCAGGAGAATCCGATTTGTCAAGGATTTCGTCATATACATCTTCTCCAACTTCGTCCACAAACCAGCTGTATTCTTCTCTGACACGATGTTAAATAAAACATCATCAGCCAAACACAACCGAATTCCGCTCAAGGCTCTTCCATCCAATTCATTCCACTCATCATCTGTCACGAGGAAGGCAGTTTGGACCTGCCCAACAATGCCTTTGCCACGCCCTACTGTACCAGCAGATCATGCATTTTTACCTTCCAGATCTCGAAATTATTTTTCCCATTAAATTTCTCGATTTCGAACCGGGCACTTTGAGTTTTCGCGATTTTTATCAGTCAAAAAACAATAATCTCCAAAAAACAAAACCAATGTTTCAATACCAGCAATTAGCAAAACAAATTGCCTATGCCTTTCTGTCTTTGCCGTTTAAAAAAAAAATTGCCCTTTTCACTTATATTACTTTGATGTCTCTTAATTTTTAAATCTTTACCAATTCAACGATCTGGCTCAAATCCTAGTGAAAGAGATGAACTTGCATCATCTGATTCATTTCTGCGAATTCTTTTATACAAATCTGATCAAGCCATGGCGTAACTCTGCTTGAACGGTGAGGTGTTTAAGTGAAGCAATCCCACACAGTTTTATGAGCATACAATCCCACACTATGCACCAGCACTTGGCACGAACAACAAACATAGAACTTCACGCAGATTTTAAAATATAACTATGCCATTTTTTAAAATATATATATCCATGTTGTTTCAAATACATATCCACGCTGTTTGTAAGTACATACCCACGCAGGTTATAGATATTCCTCCATAAAAAAGGTGTAAACCATGCCGCGCAGCTCCTCCAGCAACGTGCCATGCCCGTTTCAGGTCCAACCACTCCTCCGCTGTGCTAAGATGTCGTTGTTTGCAATTCAATGATGTACCAATAGCACCTTGGAATTGATACGTATTGCAATGACAAAGTTTGTCCACGCAGACGCTGGTAATTCCTCCACGCAGGTCCACGCTGATCTGGTGTGCACAACGCTCCAGTCAAACGCATCAACAGCAATGTACAGGCCTCCACGCACTAAAACGATCCACGTCTCCATCAATACGTCTCCAGTCATACGCACCTCCAGCACGCAATCTCAACACCTCCAACTTGCTCCGATATCAATTGTTGGAGATCAGATGCTCAGCTAAATTAAACAAAAATACACAGCAGATCAATCATGCACATAAAGACACAAGAATTTAACGTGGTTCACCCAACCAATCTGGGCTACGTCCACACAACATAGGCATCGACAATGTTATTAATCAAATCAAGAGATTACAAAATGAAATCCTCACAAAACTCTCACCCTCATAACAAACAATCTGAATGGTTGCCTGTTATATAGCAAAGAGAATCTAACAACCTCATTAACTCACTCACATCAAATATAGGGGGCATTAATCATCTCCCAACAATGTGGAGGTAATCTAGGAACTGAATATCTATTGTTGTCACCTACAGAGCTTTTTGCCTATTTTACTCCAAACAGAAAATCTCAACAGAAACCTAAACTCGTTAAACCATAAGGGATTTTCAATATATTTCTTCTTTATAGTATTATAATAATAGGTATATATCCCATGACATCCATAAACCTCCAACCCATTTACTTTGGGTTAGAATAAAAATAAAGTTCCTTAATTGGGATTACAAAACCATGGGTTTAACAACTATGAGATACAAAACCACTTTAAGTGAAAACTATGTCTCCAAAACCAACAAAAAGAGATGCAAAAAATCATGCAATTTTTATTTTTATTTTATTTTCAGGGTCATTTCCCTTCCCCCCCGTGATCCCCCCTAAACTCAATTCAATTAACACAATGTGAAACTTGTGTAGGTAGCCTTGAAAAGAATAAAACACATACCCAACACTGTTTATGACTATTCTAGTAAAATCTTACCAATAGTTCCAGAAAATGGTAGATCAATATTGAAAGCATTTTTAGGCATGGAGAAGAAACTAACATATTAACAAAATTTCATCAATATATTTCCACTAGCATCTCTAACAATATACACTAGAGGAGGAAATGAAAAAAATCATTTTGAACAAATTTCCTTGATGAATTAGTCTGAGAGTGGTTTAGTACTATGTCTATCTTTCCTAGAATCACCAAAGATGTCTCTAATATAAGAGCCCAAACTGAAGAGAAAGTGATAATTTATAACTATCAATTAGAATTGATCATCCCAATTTCTAATTGAAAACCTAAGCTAGGATCCCATGCCAATGACATTGTTAGTTTCATGTCCTATGGAAATGTAGACTAGCTAGTTGCATAGATGGGACAACGGAATATCCCTTATAATTCCTTGCTTATTGCACTGCCAACCAAATTTCTAATGTATTTTTCTAAAATTGTAAGGTGAATTAAATAAAATTCACACTCTCAAAGTATTCTTAACAACCTAGGGGTAAAAGTAAGAAAATAAAACCAAATAAATATTTGAATAATGAATTAGGGCATCTCAAACCCATGAAAATTCTAGGGTTTTGTTAGAAATTATATATTATGGAGCAATGGAACACATAAAATATTGCAGAAATATAAAAAAAGAAAACACATAAAACAAGAGAGACACAGATATACGTGGTTCACCCAGTTTGGGCTACGTCCACCCCGAACAGCTAGTCCTTCCTTTCTATTATCCAGCAAAATGAAGAGACACAAACTACAACAGATCCACTGTAATATCCTCTATTTTCTCTCACAATCTCACCTCTCTATTTCCCGCTCACAAAATACACATCTATCACACAGCCTCAAATACAATGCCCTCATACATAGAGAGGGGTTGCCTTCTAGGGTAAAAAACCCTAAACTAAACATAAGTTCTACCATCAGAACATCCGCCTAATGAACGACCTAGATTGACTTGAAATTAATATACTTTTACAAGGAAATTTTACAACTGTTTTTAGCTTCAGGGGTGCTGCCCCCGAAACCCCCCACAACGAATATTTTACGGGCGGCGTTTCCGCCCCCATTTCGAACTGGGGTCCAATGTGGTGATATCTTTGAATATAGAAGATAATCAGGCTCCACACCCAACAATCTCCCACTTGGAGATTGATTGTAGCAACTCCAACGTTGCTCCATTTGCTGGACAATGACTCCTCTTTGGACCTGGTTGTTTCTCATCTTCATTGTCATCCTTGATGTTATAGACATTTTTGTGCCTCGCAGCATGGAGCATGAAATGTCAATAATTACAGGGATCCTCAGTCCCTAAACATGTTGTTCTTACCCCTAGAGGAACAAAGTCAGCAAACCAAAGCACTTCCTATCAGTTCTCCACCTGAAAACACTCAAAAACAGGCTATTTTTGGATCATGTCAGCTGCTCCACTGAGCAACTGCGCTGAATGTCAACTGCTCCTCCTTGTACCTGCGCTGAAAGTCAACTCCAATGAAGGCTACCTGCGCTGGGGGAGATTGGCCAAGTGGCACAGTCATTCTGCAAGGTGTCAACTGCCCAGGAAGCTTCCAAACTGACACTTGGTTCAAGGAATTCGCCCTATGATGAGTAAGAGGTACTTGATCTCCATGTGGAAGCAAGGATCTCCAAGTGGACTCAAGGACTGAAGTTTAACTGAAGAGGGAGAGGACACTAGTCAGCTTTATGCCAGCCTCAAGCTGACTCATCCTTTCTCCAAATCTCCTATATATAGAGCTCTCTCATAAGGTCTAGGGAGGCTGGAATTTTGTGCAAAGCAAGGAAGTGCTGTTGGTTTACAGTTAAGAGCTATTGGGTGATTGCTTTTATAGAGGAGAAGAGGAGATTTCTTGCTGCTGGGGAGGTGCTGCTGGATTGGAGCCATTTATGGTTGTAACCTTCTCAGAACCTTTTTCTTCTATCAATAAAGCTTTGATGTTCTCCTATATACTTGTATTGCAATGATGTATTGTTTTTATCTGTATATTTGATTCATTCTAATCCATGCATCAGTTATGAGTACATGTTTCTTGTAGTTTCCCTCTCTTGTTTTTGCGGGATCTTTGTGTAGCTGGGCCGGAAAAGGGAGCAAGGAGCTGGGAACAAGAGGCAAAGAGAGAAGATAGGATCGACAAAAGCGAAAGACATCGGTTGGTCAATCTTTTCTTCCTTCTCTGTACTTTCATAAAGGAAAAATATCAAAGCTTTACTTTCAGTTGTTGCTAAGGAACTATCACCCTTAGAGTAGGGATAGGGTCATTCCGAGTCGGATACTTTTCCCCACAACAAACTGGTGACTCTGCTGGGGACCGTATCCGTTTGATTGTTTTTGTAGTATCTTTGCTATTCATTTCCTGAAGAAAAGAGTACCAAATCGAAAAGCTTTTGACTATATCAAAAGCGAAGTAGAGGGGCTGCTACTCTTGCTCATTTTCTGAGCAGATTCATGATTTGAAGAGCTGATCTACAAAATACTCTTGTGCTCTGTGTGATAGCTTTTCATCCTCTTGATCATCCCTTAGCTTGTACTTGACCTATAGCTTTTTATTTCAGCAAAAACAGTGAATTTTTGAGCTTTTTATGACCCGGAAATCCTTGTAAACGCAACTCTCGTGTCTCAGTGCAGGCTGCCCAAAGGCAGTCTCCATTTCAGCGCAGGTACTCCCTTCGGGAACTGCGCTGAAAGTCAGTTTGACAGACCAGAGCTTGCGCTGGACCAGTTAGCCAGTGTCTTGCTGAGGTTTCCTACTGAGTCTTGGCCCTGTTTTCACTGTTGTTTTGCTGCTGATTGCTTGTCATTTGTACTTGCTGTAAACCAACTTTCCTTGACATTATTCCGCCTCAGTTGTGTGATGAAACTGTGATTGTTCTTTCAGTATTTCTTGTTTCAGTTACAATTTCCCATTGTGAAAAGAAAACCAGTATAGCTGTGGCCTCTTAGATCCTGAACTGTAAAAGTGTCTTTGTGATCTTAAGAGCTAGTTTTATTACTGTTCACGGCTGTTTGAGTTTGTTTGTTTTTCATTTTGTGGTTTGAATCTATACATTTCCAGTGTCTAAACAAGTCGATCTTAAGGTGTCTTTTGATTTTGGACAAGCTTGTTTACTTTCGCTTGAAATTAGATTCAAAGTTATACAACAGTTTCCTTTTTGTCTTACATCAACATTAAGGATAAAGAAAAGAAATATCTACATTGTGCATGTGCATTATTGACAGTTTGCATGTTGATTTAGGAAAAAGTGCATTTAGTGTGTGTTCTATGATCTGTGTGAAAAGTTGATGTCTTTCTTTTCCCTCATTAGATTAAGGTTTTCAAAGTTGAAAGATTGAAAAGTTTTGCTTCTCATCTTAGATTGCATTTAGGAAGTTGTATATATACATCTCGTGGTGATCCTTAAAGGCAAACTGCTAAGCAAGATCAACATTAAAATAAATCCAATTTACATAACAACGCTTTGTAACATAACGCAAACACATAGAGGTCTAAGCTAGAGACGTGTTCCGGCGTCGTTAAACGTGATATCTTAGCGTTGAGTGGTTGGGTGATTCCTCCACGGTGAAGCGATAAGTATCAATACGGACTTGTGCTCCCGCGTACCGTCGAGTATATTGGGAGACCCCTATAGGAATAAAGCCTTTATCCTTAGGAAACCGTGTCGGCCGCCCTACTGATCGCGATGCAGTGAACACAGCATTCACGAAGATCGACCACCCGTACCGTAAAACGTATTCTGTGGTTTCGCGAAAGGTTTGGCACACCCTCTGCCTAGATCTCCAGAGCAGTTTCTTTTGGCCTTTTTCAAACTCTATAACTGAAAAAGTCCCAACCGAGCATTTGTCACTTCGGGCTCGTTAATACATCGAAGGCGACTAGAGTCATCTTTAGCTTTTTCTCGACTCTTAAAACATGAAAAAGCAAGTTTGTGTCTAAAAAGCGTCGTTAATAAAATTTATTTTAAACGGAACAAAATCACCTGTTATTCCCACGTTGATCTTTCAGTTGAAAAGTATGGAGACCACCAACCAAGGAGGAAACCTTGGCGGAAGTCCAAATCCCTTCTCCTCTTGGGGAGATGTTGGTGCGCCTCATATGGCAACATTGTCACTTCCAGGATTGACAATCGGCCTCCCTATATGGCTCTTTTCAATTAATGTAGTCCAGATCGCCACTAATCCTGAGCAGTCGAATCAACAGTTAGAACAATCTAGAACTACCCACCAGCCTTCCACTTCTTACAATACTTCCTCTGATCCTTCATCTTCGCGAGGTAGAGCTGGCAAAAGTCAACCTCCCAAGGAGAAGAAGGAAAAGAAGAAGAAAGAAAAGAAGCAGAAGGAGCCTATGGCGAAGGCGACTGGGGGCAAGCAGAAGACAGCTGACAAAAACCCACACACTGCACCGACCGGGCCTAAATCGCCATGTGTCATTTGCGAAGGGACCCACTTCCATCGTGATTGTCCTTGTATTCCCCGGATACTAAGGGACTGGTCCCCAAGGTTGCACAATCCGGTAGCATCAACCTCTGGTAGTCATGTTGATTGCAGTCCGTCAAATAGCGAGAGTGAAGGACGAAGAGGGAGACCAAGATCACCCTGTGTATTGTGTGAAGGCGAGCATGCCATCCACCGATGTCCATTCTTAGATGAGGCAAAGAGAGTTTTAGAAGATCGTCCGGTTTCACCGTTACGACTTCCTCCTGGATACCAAAAACTCACGCCTGATCCCTCGATAGTTGAAAATCCAGCTGACCCGCCCAAGTGGTCAGCTGAAGTGTCGGTCATTGAGAATGAACCTACTGAATCCGGACCAGACGAAAGTCTAAAGGTCGAAACGACAGTTGACCCAGTTCTTCCTTCAGAGGTTTCATCGTCCAATGACTCCGTCATTGAAGACCCATCTTCAAATGACACCCTCACTGAAGAGGATAAGGATGACACCGTCCATATTCTTTTCGTTAACACAGACTCTGATGAGCATCAGGGCAATGCGCCCATTCCTTTATCGCAGGAAGGAACATCGTCAGGGTCGTATCTGGCCGTATATGCGGTTTTACCACCAAGCAACCTAGTTGTATCCTTTGATTGGAATCAATTAGGCAGACCCCGGTTACCAGCTAGTATCCCATTCAGAATCATAGTCCAAATCTACAGAATGGTGATGGCTGGAACTATCATTGATGAAGGGGCATCTGTGAGTATCCTTTCCTCTGTTGCTTGGAAAGCACTGGGTTGCCCAGCGCTTTTACCTGAGATGAGAAATCTATCAGGTTTTGATAAAGGAACCAGTCGACCATTAGGAATCCTCCCCAATGTGCCTGTTACATTGAAAGGGAAGACCGTTAATTTGAACGTGATGGTCGTCCAAGGACCCTTGGATTATAACCTACTCCTTGGACGTGACTATATTTATTGCATGGAAGCGATAGTCTCCTCACTCTTTAGAGTAATGTGTTTTCCACACGAAGGAAGGATGGTCAAGCTCGTAGACCAACTTTCATTTCCGGGATCTCGCATCGCAAATAGTCAAATACCAATCCTAAATGGTCTGTTCACTCAAGATATGCCTCCACCCCCAGTCCTCCTTCCCGATGAGTGCGAGTGATTCGGAAAGAAAGACTAGAACCCAGGGGGCATGCACCCTGGTCTGCTTCGGGTAGAAGAAACCCTGGGTATAAGGTAGAATTTCCGCAGAAGAATATGACTAGTCCGTACCCCGTCCGTGGATGGAAGAGGGGTTGTTCTGGAATAGTATTCTTTTGTTAAAGTTATGTGTTTGGCAAAAGTGTCATTCACCTTTGTCTAAAGAAGTGGGCAATGCCCAAGTAGGAATTCCCTTATTGCAACAAGCAGTAACCATCTTTGGGGAAAAGCAAGCCTCACCCATTAAAACAAATGTTTTGAAGGATAAGTAGGGGCAGCCTCCAAAGAAAGAGATTCTATTGTTGTGACATAGGGTAACCATCTTTGAGTAACCTAATGATAGAAATCGCCAAAGAAAGAGATTGATTTGCGGCAGCGAATAGAACCGTCTTTGGATAATAAGAAAGAGGCAAGCCTCCTTCAATAACACCAATGTTTTGTCTTTGAGAAGTGTTCTTCTCTTGTCACAAACAACTGTTCGTTAAAAGTTGGGCCGAGGGGAAGACTGAGTACCGCGTAAGACCCCTTAAAATAACGAGAAGACTAGTATCGTTAACATTAGATTGGCAAGATGACAAGTAGCTGGGAACACCCAAAGAAGAGCAGAAGTGGGGGAGAAGAGGGGCAGCCTCGAAATTCTATCCTATACCGGGGGGCATGCAAACTTTTGGAATGTGAGCGAGGGACGACTATTTATTTTTAAAAATTTTTAGGTCCTCCCTTTAAACCTGTAGGTCTAACCCTTTAAACTCGTAGGATTAGCCGATTCCGACCTTGCATGAAAAAAGTCTGTGGGGCAAAAGTAAAAACTTGCCAAATTTGGAGCATAGCTTCGTGAGATAAAGCTCCTTAAAAAATAGCTATCTCACAGGAGGCATTCTTATTTTATGACTGGTATATTGAGCAGTTTTAGCACACAGTTCATGCTCATTAAAAAATAAACGCAAGATCCGAGCAGTTTTAGCACATAGTTCATGCTCGTTAAAAAATAAACATAAGTTGTGAGCAATCTTCCCCTAGAGTTCAAGCTCACCCAGAAAAAATGAACCGGTAAATAACCTTGGTAAATGTAACCTTTGACAGCCATATTAAAGCCCTTGGTCGTGTTCTTGCAGTCTCACCTCCATCCGTTCATTTGGCCAATCGTTCATCTCCATATGATTGTTTACCCTCTTTTGAGGAATAGCTGCGAAGAGTGATTTCACTTAGCCATCCTTGTGACACTTCCGTGATTGGAAAATTCCAACATGTACCTGGAATCTGCTGCTATCCCTGTTTATCACTCGTTCCTCAAAAGACGAGTCTTCTTTGAGCTCTTTTCTCCTGACTCGTAAAATATGAAAAGTTTGCCGAGTTTTGGCCTTCCAGCTCGTTAAACGACCGGAAGAGCTATCCCTCCTCTAGATTTTAATCTTTTTGGACCTGAGGGATTATTACACAAAAAGATCGAGCACTTGTCTTGTTCGGCTCGTTAAAAGTACCGAACACCCATCCCTTCTGTATTGTTTTATACTTTTTCGGACTTAAGGGATTAGATGACGAAAAAGGAATTATGGAGTTAACTTTCTGTACCTTTTCAGACTCTCTAAAAATGAAAAGGACCGAGTTTTCCTTGTCGTTAGACTCGTTAAAATGATTAAATAGCGACAAACTTGTCTTTAGACGAGAACGAGTTTCCCTATCGCTAAGCTTGTTAAATCATAGCGATGGGCTTGCCCGAAGGGCAGGTTATAGAACAAGCATATGTTATCCTCCTCAAGCTTGACAAAAATAAAGAGGTACTGGTCAGAAATGACTGGGGAAAAATTGGGAGAACATCAAAGCTTAATGGTAGCAAGTCGCTCTTGAACATGACACTTTTCTTCCGTACCACATCGGGTTGGGTTGTTTCATTCACCGGTCTCATCACCATGGTCTTCGCCAAACCATCCACATTTTGGGGTAATGCTACCGATCCATCGCATCAGTGTCGTTATATGTTCAAGAGAGGTCATTCTGAAAGTGTCAACCGTGTCCCATCCACTGCCATACATTATCCTTCATCCATTCATGATCGCCACCCTTAATCATATGTCACAGTTTGTTTTCACCTCCACTAAAATCATTAGCTCCGTTCCGTGTCATTGATGTGGGATTCATTAAGGCCCTCCTTTGACGGATCGCTTCTTGTCGACTTCAGCTCATTATCCAAGAAGTTGATCTAGGAACAACCCCATCAGTACTTTGAAGCTTGCATGCCTCAATGGCAAGTTTCTCACTTCCGGCGACAGGTATACATCAATGACCTTCGACCGGAAGATTTTGCGTGGCGTTCGACGCCAAGTCCTTTATTCACGCCACGTGAATTGTACTGCAGTACCTTGAGGGTCATTATCATTATCGGTGATTCCTCTCGCGCTTGTTAACGGTTTTTCATCATTGACCGGTAATCAAGCGATGTCTTTCCATGTTCGACTTCAGCGAAATTCTCACATGGATCGACTTGTACTTAGAGTGAAGATCGAACGAGTTTGAAGACCCCGGATCTAGTTTCATCCATCCGGGCTACGATACATATTCAGGAAATATAAAAGCATTTGTCATGTACATCATTGCAGCAGATGATCATCCTATTCAAAGGATGATAATTTCAGCAGAAAATTATCAGTCTACCATCAGACGATCGTCTGTTCTATGTACCAAAATGTATTTATAAAGCTGAGCATGGGAATGCCCGCCTCAGCTAGATCATGAAAACAGAATGAAAGATAATATATTGTATTGTATTGTATTACAGGGCACCTCTCAGCACTTGAATGAACTTCGGACCCTTTGGATAAAGCATTTCACCCGATAAACGACCTCATACTTTAGGGGGCAACTGTTATAGACATTTTTGTGCCTCGCAGCATGGAGCATGAAATGTCAATAATTACAGGGATCCTCAGTCCCTAAACATGTTGTTCTTACCCCTAGAGGAACAAAGTCAGCAAACCACAGCACTTCCTATCAGTTCTCCACCTGAAAACACTCAAAAACAGGCTATTTTTGGATCATGTCAGCTGCTCCACTGAGCAACTGCGCTGGATGTCAACTTCTCCTCCTTGTACCTGCGCTGAAAGTCAACTCCAATGAAGGCTACCTGCGCTGGGCGAGATTGGCCAAGTGGCACAGTCATTCTGCAAGGTGTCAACTGCCCAGGAAGCTTCCAAACTGACACTTGGTTCAAGGAATTCGCCCTATGATGAGTAAGAGGTACTTGATCTCCATGTGGAAGCAAGGATCTCCAAGTGGACTCAAGGACTGAAGTTTAACTGAAGAGGGAGAGGACACTAGTCAGCTTTATGCCAGCCTCAAGCTGACTCATCCTTTCTCCAAATCTCCTATATATAGAGCTCTCTCATGAGGTCTAGGGAGGCTGGAATTTTGTGCAAAGCAAGGAAGTGCTGTTGGTTTACAGTTAAGAGCTATTGGGTGATTGCTTTTATAGAGGAGAAGAGGAGATTTCTTGCTGTTGGGGAGGTGCTGTTGGATTGGAGCCATTTATGGTTGTAACCTTCTCAGAACCTTTTTCTTCTATCAATAAAGCTTTGATGTTCTCCTATATACTTGTATTGCAATGATGTATTGTTTTTATCTGTATATTTGATTCATTCTAATCCATGCATCAGTTATGAGTACATGTTTCTTGTAGTTTCCCTCTCTTGTTTTTGCAGGATCTTTGTGTAGCTGGGCCGACAAAGGGAGCAAGGAGCTGGGAACAAGAGGCAAAGAGAGAAGACAGGATCGACAAAAGCGAAAGACATCGGTTGGTCAATCTTTTCTTCCTTCTCTGTACTTTCATAAAGGAAAAATATCAAAGCTTTACTTTCAGTTGTTGCTAAGGAACTATCACCCTTAGAGTAGGGATAGGGTCATTCCGAGTCGGATACTTTTCCCCACAACACTTGAAGACCAATTGAAACTAAGAATATTCTTAGTTTCTCCCTGGTTACAATTTTTGTTAGCATATCTGCAGGATTCTGGCTAGTGTGTATCTTTTCCAGCTTCAACTCTCCATCTTCCAACACTGATCGTATGAAATGGTACTTGAGCTGTATGTGTTTAGTCTTGGAATGAAATGCTGCATTCTTTGCAAGATGAATGGCACTTTGACTATCACTGTATAGCGTGCCCATATCATGCTTCTTACCCAGTTCACCCATAAAACTTTGTAACCAAATCATTTCTTTACTAGCCTCTGTAGCAGCAACATACTCTGCTTCTGTTGTTGAAAGTGCAACAACACTATGGGTTTTTGAAACACAACTGACAGCTGTTCCTCCAACAGTAAATACATATCCTGTAGTGCTCCTTCTGTTATCTCTGTCACCTGCCATATCTGCATCAACATATCCTTGTAGGGAGATGTTTGAACCACCAAAGCATAATGCTTGATTTGTGACCCCTTGTGGATGGGCATTTCACAGCTAAAAAAATGACTAAGCTCTCTTGTGACCCCTTGTGAAAGAAAACAACAAGTGGGAGAATGTTGGGTAGTGTTATATTCTTTCTGCCACTAGCCCACGTAGTTAACCGGGGGGTTAGAGGGGGGGTCACATGGGGTTTAAGGTGTACCTGTAACCCCACTTTACGCGGTCTGGGGCAGTGCCCTAGAAAATTTTGGTTTTGGAACCTATGTTAGGTTGGGGGGACCCACCTATGGTTTTGTGCATGATTTTCGCACATGTTTTTTGGACGCGATGGTTTTCAATCCATGGTATTGGATGCTTCGACATGTATAAATATGTATTGTAACATTGAAAGGAACATAATGAAAAATCAAGCTGGTAGTCCCGTTTTGGGATCTAGGGGAAAATCATTGTGTATATGTGTTTTATGTGTTATGCTCTTGCATTATTTATTTTATGTGTTTTAGAATTCGTATGCAGGTAATTTCTGTATGGGGTTAAAACCTACAACCATCTTGGAGGCCATAATTGATGCAAGAGCATCTCGACTTAGCCAACAATGTGAAAGTTTGTTCACATGTCGTGGCTAAACAGGTTGAATTTCACTGACCTGAGTGGTTAAAAGTCAGTTTTTACCAAAAGGGTTGGATCTCTCAAGAAATGAGCTATATTTCATTATTGTCATAAGTAGAAATGGTATCATTTTAGATTCAAAGATAAGTTGTTAGCATAGGTGTGTGAAAGAGCTTGAAAATAGAGATTGACTGTTAGAATGTTTAAAAATAGAGATTGAGTAGTTAGAGTGGGATTCGATTGATAAAAAGGAGAAAAAATGTAATGTAGAGGGATTAGCAGAGATGAGAGAGGATTGAGTGAAGCGAGAGTCAAGTAATAGAGTGAGGACTTCCAGATTGAAACAACGGTATTTCAATCACCGTAATCGAGCCAAAGGGATGAGACTCTATAACCATTTTTATAATGAATAATTGATGTCGTGTGTATGTTTATATATCAATTATGTGTGAAATTTCATTTCGGCCATTGTTTCTTTGTATTTGGGATAGAGTCGAATATTTCTTTGTTTTTATGCTTTATGCAATAAACTTAGAGTTCAATGAAGATCGTAGTCCTTAGCGTTAATAACAGTGTTGAAGCCCGCTTAAATCCCAACCGGTGATCTAGGTTTCAACCAACGGTGCGAAATCCCGCTGACCGTTGGATCACCATATCGCATCGCAAGGTTTATTTATAAGGTGGACCTCAGGCCTTGAATAATTGCGATGTGCGATCACCACAATATCGCATCGAAGAATCCTTTGGATGTTATCGGACCCGACCGTGGGACAGTGCGATTTGTGATTGCAATAAATAGAATTGCAACAATTCAAAGGGGAAAGCACCAGACCTGAACCCTTGTGACTTGCGCTTATGCAATATAACGTGGACCGTCGGATCAAAGGTGAGGTGATCTATGGTGTACCACCGAGAGGCTCTGCATAATAAAGGAAAGATTTGTTGTCGGGATTATATTAAGGAGATCAAAGCTGAGAAGTGGAAGGCATGGTTATAAAGGGAAAGGAAAACCAGAAGAAAATGTAGTTCTTTTGGAGGAGATCTGAGGTCTGCCTACGAGGATGGAAACAATTGAGACTACTTAGAGAAGAACACCTGATGAAGGGGATTACAGTGCTAAAGAAGAATCTTCTGAGGAAGAAGAAGAGGATGAAAATGAAACTATCAGAGTTGTTAAGATGTTGGCGAAAGTAGGAGGAAAATCATGGGTGGAAATTCCTATGTATGAACGGAGTCTCAATGCAGAAGAGCTAATGGATTGGATCAGGTCATTAGACAAATATTTTGACTATGAAGAGGAAGATAACGACAAGAGGAAGGGGAAATTTGCAGTTACCAGATTGAAGCATCATGCAGCTATTTGGTGGGACGAGCTACAAACATCCAGAATGAGGAAAGGAAAGTCGAAGATTAAGCAATGGGACAAAATGGTAAGTAAGATGAAAGCCAAATTTATGCCTAAAAATTATCAGTTAAATATTTTTAAACAGTTGCAAAATTTAAGGCAAAAAGGAATGTCTGTTAAAGAATACACATAAGAGTTTTATAGATTGAGTATTAGATCAAGACATGTAGAAGATGACATGGAGAAGGTAGCTAGATATATCAATGGATTACGATATGACATAGAAGATGAGATCATCTTGTTAAATCTAAAGACTATTGAGGATGCCTATCAAGCGAGTTTGAAGGTAGAAGAGAAGGTGTTGAGAAAACAGAGTCAGAGGAATAGAGGAAGAAACTCAGTAAGAGGTAGAGGAACTACCAGACCAAGGGGACTTCAACATCAACATCAAGCAGGCAGTTCAAGTAGCAGACCACCATAGAGGGGATTTTAATAGAGGAAGATTGGTGCCTAGAGGAAGAGTCCAAGGAAGAGATATTTGATGTTACACTTGTGGAGAATGGGACATGTGTCGTGCGACTGTCCTCATAATAAACCAGCAAGTGAGAGGAGTGAAAATGTGGCTGAGGCAAAGCCAGAAACACCTCGACTTATGGAAAAGGAAGAACCCCCTAAAGTAGGAAAGTTCCTGTTGTTAAGAAGGACATTACTTAAGACAGAGAAAGAGATTGAAGAACCAACATAGTGGAAGAATTTATTCAGAACTACTTGTAAATAAAAAGGTAAGTATTGTAAAGTAATAATTGACAGTGGAAGCATTGATAACCTTGTTTCTATAGAGATTGTGGATAAGCTCAGATTGGCAAAGACAATTCACCCTACTCCTTTCAAAGTGTCATGGTTGTAGAAAGGACATTAGATTATTGTGCCAGAATAATGCAAGGTTGAAATGCAGATTGGTACGTATAAGGATGTAATATTATGCGATGTAATGCCAATGGATGTATGCCATGTATTGTTGGGAAGATAGTGATAGTTTGATCGGAAAGCTATTCATGACGGGAGGAAAAACACTTATACTCTGGAGAAAGATGGAAATAAACATACATTGCTGCCATTGAAGGATGATGCTGACAAAGGGGTAGCTAGAAATAGTGTTATGCTGATGAGCAGGAAGGAGTTGTTGCAAGAGATTGGAAAAGGTGAAGAAATACATTTTGTTGTCATAGGGAGACCGAAGTTAATTTTAACTTCCACAAACTTAGATGATTTACCTGAAGAAATCAAAGCTCTATTAAATGATTTTGCTGATATTATTGTGGATGATTTGCCAAATGCATTGCCACCGATCAGGAGGATTAGTCATCATATTGATCTAAGGCTAGAAGCAAGTTTTCCAAATAAATCAACATACATATTAACTCCTCAAGTGAATGCAAAAGTTGGAAGACAAGTGCAAGAACTGATGGATAAGGGACTAATCAGAGAGATTCTTAGTCCATGTGTTGTACCAACAGTACTCAATCCAAAGAAAGGAGGTGAATGGCATATGTGCACAGATTCTAGAGCCATAAACAAGATCACAATTAGGTATAGATTTCCTCTACCATGCATGGATGATTTAATGGATTTTGAGTGGATCAAAGTATTTTACTAAAATAGATTTGAAGAGTGGATATCATCAAATAAGAATTCAAGAAGGAGATGAAAACAATGGGTAGTATGAATGGTTAGTGATGCCTTTTAGACTCACTAATGCACCTAGCACGTTCATGATATTGATGAACGAAGTCTTGAAGGAATATGCAAGAAAGTTTGTTATTGTTTATCTTGATGATATTCTAGTTTTCAGTAAAAATAAGGAAGAACATTTAGAGCATCTTAAATTGCTTTTAAGAACTCTGTAGAAAGAGAAACTACTGATAAATTTGAAGAAATGTAGTTTCATGAAAGAAGAATTAATTACTTGGGATTTGTAGTTTCTCAAGAAGGATTGAAAATGGATCCAGAGAAAGTTCAAGAAATTTGGAACTAGCCTATTCCCAGAAATATATTTGAGGTAAGAAGCTTTCATGGTCTTGCAAGTTTTTACAGAAATTTTATCAAATGTTTTAGTTAGATTTGTGCACCAATTCTTGAAACAATTAAGGAGACTAATCAGCCATTCAAGTGGACAAAAGCAACAGACCAGAATTTTAAATTGTTGAAGAGGAAAATCACTGAAGAGCCAATTTTAGTTTTGCCTGTTTTTGAAAAAGTATTTCAAGTTGAAATAAATGCTAGTGGAGTTGTAGTTGGCACAGTTATGAGTCAAGAACAAAGACCGATAGTGTACTTCAGTGAGAAATTGAATGAAGCAAAGAAGGAGTATTGCACAAGCCTTAAAAAATGGAGACATTATTTGTTGCCAAAGGAATTCATATTGTATTCGGATAATCATGCATTACAGTTCATAAATAACCAACCGAAACTGAACCAGAAACATGCCAAGTGGGTAACTATTTTGCAGAGCTTTACTTTTGTGATAAAGCACACAAGTGGTAAGTTGAATAAATTCACTGATGCGTTGAGCAGGGTAAGTTTTATTGTGCAAGAATTCAAAGTTGGTGTTGTAGCATTTAAATAAATGATTGAAATGTACAAAGATGATGCCGATTTTAAAGATATCTATACAACAATTCAAAATCCAATAGTTCATAACAAAAGCCAATGGTTAGACTATCTCATCCAAGGAGGCTTATTGTTTAAAGGCAACAAGTTGTGCATTCCCAAATGTTCTATGAGGGAAAACATAATAAAGGAAAAACATAGTGGAGGATTATCTGGTCACTTTGGACAAGATAAAACCTTTTCTCAAGTGAATGCTTTTTATTATTGGCCAAAAATTCAAAATGGTGTTAGGAGATTTGTTGAGAAGTGCAGGATATGTCAGCATGCTAAAGGGAGAAGCTAGAATACAGGATTGTATCAGCCATTACCAATACCATACTGACCGTGGGATGTAGTTAGCATGGATTTTATTTTGGGATTACCAAAAACTCAAAGAGGGAATGATTCCATTTATGTTGTGGTAGATAGATTTTCCAAGATGGCACATTTCATTGCTTGTAATAAGACTAGTGATGCAACACATATAGCTAATCTATTTTTTTTCAGAAATTGTAAGATTACATGGATTAACTATAAGTATTGTGTCTGATATAAATACAAAATTTGTAGGACATTTATGGAGAACTCTTTGGAAGAAACTAGGAGGTAACCTCAGTTTCAGTTCAACATACCACCCTCAAATAGATGGACAAACCGAAGTAGTAAACATGAGCTTGGGAAACATATTGAGAAGTTTAGTGTATCAAAATCCTAAGCAGTGGGATTTAGCACTAGCTTGAGTTGAATTTACTTATAATGACGTTGCAAACCGAAGTACTGGAATGAGTCCATTTCAGATTGTTTTTGGAATGAAACCGAGAGGTGTGTATGAGCTCAGAAATTTGGGTAAACAGGAGACAAGAAGTGCAAAAGCTGAAGAGTTTGTAGAACAAATTCAAAGACTTCAAGAAGATGTGAAAGGCAGATTGTAGGAAAGCAGTGGAAAATACAAACAGAGAGTGGATATGAAAAGAAGAGAAAAATAATTCCAAGTGGGAGATTTAGTGATGGTATATTTGAGAAAAGAAAGATTTCCTGCTAAGACTTACAATAAACTGAAAATGAAAAAGATAGGACCATGTAGAATTGTAAGAAATTTTTCAGCTAATGCACATGAAATTGAATTGCCAGAAGGGATAGGAATATTACTTATTTTCAATATTGTAGATTTGATCCATACAAAGGGACAGAGACATAGCTACATGAGGAAACTATAGAAGATGAAGTTCAAACCTTGAACTGGGAAGAACAAATGCAAAGGTTCATTAAGAAAGAAGTGGAAGCTTTTTAAGAGAAAAGAATATCCAAAAGAACCAGAGGACACATTTATTTTCAATATCTAGTCAAATGGAAAGGACAACCAGTGAAGGATGCTAGCTAGTTGACTACAACAAAGTTACAGAAGTATGGAGTATCCCTGAAAGTCTGAAGGGTGATTTTTTTCTTCCTCGAGAGTCTGATGCAGGAGCATCTGGACTTAGCCAACAATGTGAAAGGCTGTTCACATGTTGTGGCCAAACAAGTTTAATTTCACTGAGCTGAGTGGTCAAAAGTTAGTTTTTACCGAGAGGGTTGTATCTCTCAAGAAATGAGTTGTATTTCATTATTGTAATAAGTAGAAATGGTCTTATTTTAGATTCAAAGATAAGTTTTTAGCATAGGTGTGTGAAAGAGCTCGAAAATAGAGATTGATTGTTAGAATGTTTAAAAATAGAGATTGAGTAGTTAGAGTGGAATTCGATTGATAAAAAGGAGAAAAAATGTAATGTAGAGGGATTGGCAGAGATGAGAGAGGGTTGAGTGAAGCGAGAGTCAAGTAATAGAGTGAGGACTTCCAGATTGAAACATGGGTCTTTCAATCGTTGTAATTGAGCTAAAGGGACGAGACCGTGTAACCATTTTTATAATGAATAATTGATGCTGTGTGTATGTTTATATATCGATTCTGTGTGAAATTTCATTTTGGCCTTTGTTTATTTATATTCGGGATAGAGTTGAATATTTCTCTGTTTTTATGCTTTATGTGATAAACTTAGAGTTCAATGGAGATCGCAGTCCTTAGTGTTAATAACAGTGTTTGAGCCCGCTTAAATCCAAGTCATTGATCTAAGTTCCAACCAACAGTATGAAATCCCGCCGACTGTTGGATCACCATATCACATCGCAAGATTTGTTTATAAGAAGGCTGACCTCATGCCTTGAAGAATTGCGATATGAGATCACCGCAATATTGCATCGCATAAATCCTTTTTATGTTATTGGACCCCAGTCGTGGGACAATGCGATTTGCGATTGAAATAAATCACATCGCAACAATTCAAAGGGAAAAGCACCAGACCCAAACCCTTGCGACTTGCGATTATGCAATATAGCATGGACTATCGGATCAAAGGTGAGGTGATCTATGGTGTACCACTGAGCAGCTCTACATAATAAAGGAAAGATATGTTTTCAGGATTATATTAAGGAGATCAAAGCCGAGAAGCAGAAGGTCTGGTTATAAAGGGAAAGGCTAATGTGGGGCCGATTGTTGATTCCTGCATCACTAATGATCTCCTTTCGACCTTGGGCATAATAACATCATTGTACATCTTTTCTCCCTTGCTAAAAACAATCTAATGACAAGTTGAAATACCTCATTTCTTATAGCAATGTAGCATGGTTGCAACCTCCCATTGTGATTTACAATCCATTATTAAGAGGGAGCTTATCCAACCTTTTTAAAAACCATTAACTTTGTTTTGTCCCTAGTATATTCATGGCACTAAGCCTTGAAGTTTTGTTTACAACATCATGTCACTGCTTAACACTTGAGTAATGAAAAGTAGCACTTAAACTTATATCTAGTATGTATGATGTGGTATGAAGAGACCTATTTAAAAGAAGTGATAAGAGTATTTTGTGATTTCATTGATATTACAATGGCTAAAGACATTTAAATAATTTGCATGATGAACCTATTTTTGGCCACTTTGTAGAAGATAATTTTATACTATGTTTCCCATGTTCTTTAAACATAATACTATTTGGCCGATGTTATTTAAAAATGTTCATTATCATATGCAAAGAATATAATATTCATAAAGTATTTTTTAGAAAATAGATATCCCTTTCTTCCTCTAAATTTACTTAGTATATAATAGTCTTTCAATTAATGGGGTAATGAGTTCATTGGTATGCTAAATCCCAATGTTTTATGGGGAATTAATAAATTTATCAAAAGTTGATTACTTACTTGGTGGACTGGCATCATTCACCTTAACCAAATTGAAGGCTCCCATATTAGCATCAATGTTTGACAAAAATAAAATTTTAAGTCTTATGAGTCAACAACCTTTTCCATGGACAATGTGATCATCCTAAAGCATCCATTTGTTCATTATTCCTAGGGAATTGACTAAGAAAGTCAATGTTATGAAACCAGCTCACAAAAAGATAGAAAAGATAGATCAACGCCTTATATTTCAGCCTCTTCGAGGGGTCAACCTCCTTTACATTACACAAATGAACAATTCTTGGATGAACAATTCTTGGGGTTTCGAGTGCGTTCTTAACAATATCCACGTCTTTGGGCACTTTTGATTTCCCTTTCCGTGGGGGGACATATTTGGGCAGTTTTGCTATAGTGCGCATTGGATGAATGTCTTCCTCCACTTCTTTGTCTGGTTCAATCTCTTCTACAAATGTATGAAGATCCTCCTCCTCATCATATGTCTCAATATTAATTGTCTTGCCCTTATCTTCCATAGTTAGTTTACCAAACTGCAGATTTCACAGGGACATACGAACCAGTTCTGCTGCATATGGATCCTTTTTGGGCCTTGGCATCCGGGGCGATTTAGGGATTTCCGGTGCATCCCCTACCGGCGGCGTAGAGCTCTACAAGACTCCCTTGGTTGTTGACATCATTCTGATCAGGGAATCTTGTGTCTCCTTTGTCAATGTTTCAAACCATGGACTTGCTCTCATAGCCTCCAAATTTGTTAGGTCCATACCCAATTGATAACGCAACAACTAAATTCTCAAAAAACCAATGGTTGTTCGGTGGAAATCCACTTGTGATTTATAGGCCCTTTTGAATTCAAATGAGACCGTTCCCCCCTGATTCGGCTCATTAATGCGAGATTGGCGGTAGTTAGCCTCAAATCTAGTTCTGACTTCGTGTCTTAATTGCCCGCCGCCTGCTCCTCGTTGCCTTAAATTTGCCATCTTGTCATGAATAATGACTTCAATGGTCACTTCCCAACCTACCCATGCGGTAGCACAACCCTTTGTGCTTGGACGTGACGCGTGTGTCATGCTGATTTTGCGCGTAACCTCCTTGTCGTGTAGCGCCCATACAGACTCTGTTATAGTCCTGAGCTCTCTTTCAACTGCTTGGAATGCTGAGACTATGCTTCCTACAGATAGTTAGGTGGTCGCACCACCAGTGTGAGGCTTCAAGTCACCTTCCATCCCGATCCATAGGCCTTCCTTAGCTACCCTCGTGCAGGTCAACACTTCGTGTTCTTCCTTAGATGGTGCACTCCCCTAGTTACTTTGTCTGATAAGGTATGGTCACAGCCATGGAAGGAGAGCCAGAAATTCTCAGCGACAATCTTCTAATGTGAGGGTATCAATGCCCGTATCTTGTCTTGTCCTTTTGTCGACGCGACATGTTTGCGCGAATTCGATTTTCAATTTTTTGATTTCCACGTCCATTAACATGCTTTTCTGCTTCAGTCGTACTCACTCTTCTTCAAGCTCATGAAGCTCAAGGTCCCCTCGCCAAAGGGCTTCTTGAATCTGCCTATGTTCATCCTCGTGCAGCGGCATAATCCCTTTGTTCTGGTCCTCGTGTGCTGTCCCAACTGTGGGAGATGTTTTAGGGGGATTCTTCTATGCTCTTATGGTTTCGTCTCTTCTTATCAGTGTTGGGATCATTTTTGTGCTCCGGTTTTTGCTTATGGACCTGTAGGCCCGTCGAACTGCTGGTACGTGTAGGTCCCATTCATTTTGTCTCACCTGGTAAACTATGTTCATGATTCTGCATAACTTTTTGAATGCTTTGACGTGGGATATTTGTGGTGTGTGTCGATTTTCTTGCTGTTGCATCTGGTTCTAATTTTCAATCCTTAGTTTGGGATATGCTTACACAACACACTTCTGCACTCATCGATACAGGTGGGCGTGCAAGCTGCTTCGTCTTAGCTGCCCAACTCTCATTCGACGCTGGGGACTTCCAAACCATAAGAGCATCCATCTTCTACATTCGCGCCAGTTTCCAATGGTCTTTTGATGTGTAATCCACCATTGTGCAGGTGTTACACGTAGTGCCCATTCCATCGCATTGTACTGATGCTGTCCCGATACTGCACTTTCAAATTTGTCAGTTCCCTTGCTTCTTTTTTCATGCACCACAGTGATCTAATCATCATGTTGCAATTCAGCATTGTCACTTTGTGCAATCAGTTCTTCTATTGTTCTACTTATTCATTTGAATCCGAAGTACAGGAATAATTACGCTCCCATGAGATTCTCCCATCTATAGTCAGGTTCACCCGATCTTGGTATTGCATTGTTATCTGGTAAATACAATCTAGCTCATCGTCACTTTCATCGTTGCGCACTTGTTTAGTGTAGCACGTTCCCTCGACTGGGTCTAGTGGAACCTCTATGCGTAGGGACTTTTTCTCGAATATAATCTTCCGCTTCTTCAGGTTGATGACTCCATTCATATCAGTGGCCCAGTCTATTCCTAGCAATGCAGGATAAGGATTGTAGTCATCAAAAATCTCTATTACTTAAAAGTCGATCTGTGTGCTTGCGCCTTCGATATCAATTGTTACCCCTTGCAACCTCTCGATGGGAAAAATCTTCTATTGGTTCACCATTCATAATTGAATAGGGGACCACTGTAATGCGGGCTTGCCCATCCTTTCCCATTTCTACTTTGGTAATACATTCGCGTCTGAACCCATGTCTAGGATTACCTGATCCATTTCATATTCACCAATCTGCGCCGTCAATCTCATTTCCCTCCTGGTGAGCAATGCATGATGTCCTAGTTTCTAGACTACGCGTGGTTCTCCTGACCCCGCGCACATAGTGATAAACTCCTGGAGTCCCTTAACTGCCTTATTGTCGCACAAGAGTTTCACGCATGTCTCTAAAAGGGTAGTAAGCATAGAAGGATCCATTCCTAGCTCTAGTTGATCCTTACTACCCAAAGTAGAGGCCTCCGCGAAGCTCTTCTTAGCTTCCATGAACGTCTCCTTTGCACATTCTAAGTCAAACTCAGGTTCCTTTGTAGGAGCCTTACAAACCCATGTATCCTCCTTGGGCTACTTCCCCTTATCTTCCCCTGTGGTCACACTGCTTCTGAGTACCATGTTCACATTTGGGTCTTCTTCACGTGGTTCATATCTCATCATTTGGATAGTTTGAGTCAGAGTAGGTTGGAGTACCCATTTCATGATCAACCTGAGCACAGTATGAATAGGATACTCTCATTGGGTTGGTAAAATTGCAAGCGTAGTGCCATGGTCCTCCGCAATTGTAATAAATTAACTGTCCATGGCCCCTTCTTGGTCCCATTCCTCCTTGTCGTCAACCTCACCCCTAAAATCTAGCACGCGCCATCCATGTGGCTGGGTTGAGGCCTCGTGTTTCTATCTACATTCTATAGGCTGGGGTCCAAACCATCATTAACTCGTAGTTGTGACACGTATGCTCGTCGTGACCTACTGACCTACAAAAATTACAAAATAGCTGCTGGGGTGTCTGGGTATACTTCTGTAACAAATGATAGTTATCCGTCGTGTGTTTTCCTCTTATCTGACAGATCGTGCACCATAGCATAGGTGTCACACTCGGCCCTACCAATGCCTTTGGTCTCAACAACATTGGCCCCCCTCCTTCGAGGTAGTTCGCGAATATCGGACAATGATCATATTCATGGCCCTGGCCTTTTCATTTTATGCACCACACTTCCTCACGTGCCTCTGGCCGTGGTGCCCTATCCTGCTTCAAGCTCTGCATTTCCAGGCAGAGATTCTGTAGTTGTGCGAGGATTTGTTGAACTCTTAGCCCTGGATCCTGTATCGGTGTATCATGCAACCTCATCGCCATTTACAGCGCTTCGGCCTGGGTTGAAAGCTTATGCTACGACAACGTCATCCTCAGGTGTAGTGTCAAAGATGCCACAAACTATGCGCAGTGCTGCGCATTTGTTAGCGTCATATTAGCCTCGTGGATCGTACTCTTCAGCCACTAATATTGATCCCAAGGGGTCTCACGTGGAAGAATCACGATCTCTTTAAATCTGATGATTGACTGTGTCTCTGACTTCGGCCGACTAAAGTCTCTGTTCAGCGGATTCTGGATCTTTGCTATTCCTTCATTTTGTGCTTGATATACCATGTCAATGCACGATCCTACAGTGTGCTCACTAATGTATCCTTCTTAATGTTGTCATCCGTGACCCCTTGTGCTTCCCATACTCCTCTTACCATGAACCAGAACTGATATGGATCCTCATTCCCTACTCCTTTGAATATCGGCAGCGTGATCATGCTCGCCATACTGAACTGTGGGTTTGGTGGAGGTGGGGTGGGTGAAGATGGAGGTGAAAGAGGTGAAGTGGGTGGTGGCGTAGGTGGAGGTGTAACTGCGGAATGTGCTGCCTTATCAAACTAACCGCACTTCTCGAAGAGACTCGAGCGAGCTATTCCTTGCTCTCTCGTGAAGGTGAAATCAAGGGATTGTTTCCTAATTCCCTACTACCTCTGTAGATATTTCCGCTCCGCGTCGTTCCAAAAATTAATGTATTCGTATAACCTACTTTTCACATAACAACATCTTAATCCAGATATTCAAAGATTTAATGTACTTACTATTGGAAATAATACTGAGAGGGGGGGTGAATCAATATTATCACATCAATATGACTTTTTCATTTCCATATTAAGATTCATATACTCTACTTCAGTTAAGGCAACTAGTAAACTTATGATTCAGTTAGTTGATCCTTAATGTGTGCATCCGAACATTATTAACCATAAGAACAGTAAATAGGAGAAGTAAAACAGAATAGATCATCACACACAAGAAGCACACATGAACACCATGATGTAAGGTGGAAACCCAATCTGGGTGAAAACCACCTGCTGCAAGTCGTCTCAATCTTCCTTTTAATAAGAAACTTCTTTTACAATATTTCTATACTGGTGCAGTCTTATACCAGTACACAGGATTCTACCTGCAGAAGGCTACAACCTTCTCTCATTCTTCAGCTTCTCTTGAAGGGAGCTACAACCCCAATAGTTCTTGTACTAGTCAATCCGTTTACTAGTACGCAGGCTGCTACCTGCTGACATGCTCCAAAGTTTTCCAACTGCTACTGAAAGGGAGCTACCACCCCCTTAGCTTTTTTATTAGATAAGATACTAGTACGTAGGTGCCAGCCTACAATCTTCTCTCCTCCAGGTACCACGTTTCATACATTTTTCAGACTGGATACTCCTGAAGCACAACACATAATCTGAAGGCCACGTTTCATCCAATTTTCATACTAGACCCATCAATATCATTGAAGCAGGTAATCAATCAATCTTATAAATCACGCAATCACTGGATCATTATAAGGATAATATGTGTGTTAGCAACCAGATCTAGTCCATCAGTTCACTTAAAGATAAGTCATTATGAACTTGATCCATTATAGATCTCATCCATCAATACTGAAAATAAACATAATCAATCAATTAATCACTTCTCAGAATGCTGTTATCAGAACACAGTACCAGTAACCAGACATTAATTCAGAACCCTGAACACAGCAGTAATAGAAAAAATCAGCTAAAACATATTTTTTGAGAAGTCTGCAACTTCACCAATAGGAAGCCTACGGGTATCTGCACTTTCTCTGTGTCTGACCTGCGGATCACCGCACCTGCGCCTCCGGCTTGCTTGCGCACCTTCGCACCTATGCCTGTGTCTTTCCTGCGTACCTTCACACCTACGCCTGTGTCTTTCTTGTGTACCTCCACACCTGTTGCTGTGTCTTTCCTGCACACCTCCACACTTCTGCTATGAATCGCCTGCACACCTCTGCACCTGATGCTGCGAATCGCCTGCACACCTCTACACCTGTGCCGTGTCTGGATTGTGGACCTCTAGGTATAGATAATTTATCAGTCTTCAACTACACCCCAGACTATCAGATTTATAGATCTGATCATGCGCCAAGGAGATCTCAACCAATCAGTAGATTCGTCTTGTAATGCTCAGGTTTCTCCTTGACATAGATCAGGCTATCATTCACCAACCGACCAGAATTTCAGTTCTATTTCTTCTTAAGATATTTAACCCATTCTGTCTAGTCAAATCATCTCCTTTCCTTTTTATAGACAAGGCCTTACTCAAACCATGGACCAAAACCATAGAAATCCAATACAAGGGGCCCAGTACCAGGGATCAATACTTCAGATGCAAAACCATGGACCAAAACCATGGGATCAAAAACTGTTGGACTAAATACCATGGACCAACCATAAGTTTTCCCACGTGTGTGCGCTTTTCTCTGCATGAAAGTCTGTGAACTTTAGGTCCGCACCTTTTGTTCAGACCACCTGTGAACATGTCTGCACCTTTTGAACGACGCACCTGCGGACCCAGCCTAAGGCCGCATCTTTGTGAACAAGAACCTATGGGCCTTTCATTTTCTACATTCTTTGTAGTCTGATCATCAAATTTTTGCTACTGCCTTGCTACACTATGATCTGTCATCTGTGAGAGTTGCCATCAAGGACAACACTTGTATCATAATGCCAACAATCTCCCCCTTTGGACATGATGGCAAAGCTAATTTGAGATACTGAGAACTGTCTTCTGATTCCTTTGAGCTGTCTTGCATCTCACATCTGATATCACTTCTGTAGAGTTATGTATATGAGAGTTGTTATTCTACAAGTGGGTTGACATCAAGTACAACAAATGCATCATAATGCCAACACTTACCTCATAGTCCCTTGAGAAAATGCCTTTCTGCTTCGCTGTAGCTCACGGTTGTGTCTATCACAAATTCAGTGATAAACCCCCTATTATCTGGTCGAGCCACTGGTCCATAGTTTGCATGATCTTATCTTCTGATGTCTTTAGTCTCTGCACTAATTCCGGAGTCCACACTATCGGTTGGTCGAGCTTATACCTTCCCTGGCTATCTGCTAACCTCATGATCCACTCATACAGTTTAGGAGGGAAGGACGTGAAGAAGATCTCATGGATTTCCATATATACGTAGCGATCTAGCCACCTTTTCTTGGATATATTTGGAGTTTTGTTCTCCTCGGTCATGAACTCGTGAAGCTTCTTGTCCAACCACTCTTCAATTTCCTTCTTTGTTGGGTTCTAATGGCACGACATCAAACATCCCTTAGGCAGATCCCGGTCCCGGCAACGGAGCCATTTGTTGGCTTGATGAGGCTTGACCTAGGTTCAGAAGTGATTTAGCCAAACAAATCTCGAAAATACTGGCCCTTTCGGCAACAGTCCGCGGTGCATGGGCTGAGGTCTCACCCGAGGTAGTATGGGAGGGTGTTGGAACTAGGTTTCTGCACCCTAGGGATGTCTTGATGAAGTCTAGGAAGTTCGCAAACCAAATCCGTGTGCTTGCGCTACTCCGCATAGCTGTCTGTCCTTCATAACTTGTGCAATTGATTTGGCAGAGCTCTATAAAGAGCGCGAAGAGGTGCTATCTAGATCCTTTATCCTTACTGTGCTATTACTATAGATATTGACTTAATTATGTGTATCTAATATTATCATTAACCATTCAACAATCATAACAAGTGTGCGAAATCATAAAACTGTAACGAGATGCATAAATACAACAGAAGCATAAACACATAGTATTCCAGAATCAACTTATATTTTATTAATCCTCTATTCAAGTACAATCCCAACTCCGCCCTGTGCACTCAACTACAGCGGTTTGCACACATAGCTGCGGACTCTATCAGGCCTCTACGCACATAGCTGCAGAGCCTCTTCCTACTACTACAACCCAAGGCTCAGACTTATAGACTCAGAGCGAATTTCTCATCCCCAAAAACACATCTCTAAAAACTAACATTGCCTTTACACTTAGAGCTTCCCTCTATTTTTACAATCCCATGGTCCATGGACCATGGGTAGGCCGACACACTTGACATTAAATTATATTATTTTAGGGCAGAAAAACCTAGAATCTTGCGCTCCACATTTCACAAGGTCTTTACATTGCACTTGACCAAAATTCAGGCTTCAAGCCCCAAAAACTTGCTATGGGGGGATTCGTTGCCCAACACCTATAAAATAAAAGAACTTGAGAATGAAACCCATGCTCCAATAAAATTTATTTTCATTTTTTTATTTACAAGAATACATTTCATAATTACGATGACCGAACCTAGTTACACATTCTTCAACACTCCCTCTTAACTAGTGAGGTATTCATAAGAGGTACATGGTCATTCTCAATATGAAGAGATCTCATAAAAAGAGTCAGATTAGTAACCCATCTATCTAGCATCATATCAAACAACATTGTTACGTAGCAAGGCCTTGACTAACAACTCTATCCACATGATCATAGCACAATTATGGTGAGACCAATGATTCATATACACCATAATCATTGTCTCACAAGGTACATACTCCACCTGGGTGTTCACAGAGTATGACCTTCCTTTGGACTATTTTTATCTTGTATAGCTAGTCCTCAAAGAATATCAGTCCATGACTACTCTTGTCTTGAATTCCCTACCATATTCTCAAAGAGTATCGAACGCCAGATGGTCACCCAATCCTCCATTCTTTCTTCCCAAGTGAAGACAAGAATGTAGTGTCTATCTCTCCCTCTCAATTAGGGAGGATACATCGAACAAATCAATATTGTCCCTTAAATATACAAGCTTCTTGTTTAGAAGTGACTTTGTCAATATATCAACTACCTGCTCATCAGTGGAGATGTATTGTAGCTTCAACACACAATTTTGTACTAGATCTCATATATAGTGATACTTTTTGTTTATATGCTTTTTCTTTCCATGAAACATTGGATCTTCAGAAAAATGTATACACCTAATGTTATCAAAACTTATCACTGTAGGGTTCGTTGGTCCTTCAAATAGATCAGATAGTAGTTTCTTCAACCATACTAATTCTCTTCTTACTTCATCGGTTTCAACATATTCCACTTCATCACTACTCAAAGCAACCGAGTCTTGCTTTTTTCTCATCCATGAGATCATGGAGGATCCCAAACTAAAGCATCCTCCCGTAATGCTCCTTCCATCTTTCTCACTACCTCCCAAATCAGAATCTGTATATCCAAGTAATTGGACATCATTCCTTCTATCACATTTTAGACAATAGTGGATGGTTCCTTGTAGATATCTCCAAATATGTTTTGATGCTATCCAATGATCATGCTTCAGTTCCACTTGGAATTGACTGATAACATTTACTGCAAAGCATATATCTAGACACATATTCACCAAGTACATTAATGATCTAATGAGTTGCCTATACTTGGAAGGATCCACAGGGCTAGATTCAGAAATCCTTAGTCTTTTCAAGTTTGTGATCATCAGAGTAGTCATAGGTTTGCAGTCCATCATGTCAAACCTTTTCAGTAACTCGATCACGTACTTTCCTTGAACCAAATAAATTTCATTAGGTCCTTTCAAGACTTCTAGTACCAAATAACAATACATGAACCCAAGATCCTTCATGTCAAATTGTTCTACTAGTTGCTTCTTACATTCTTCAATCCAACCTTCTACACTTGTCAAGAGAAGATCATCTACATACAGAAGAATGAGTACCAGTTCACTATCTACAACCATAATGTAAAGGTTGGAGTCAACATATTTATTTGTGAAGCCTATCATTTGAAGGTATGCATCCATTCTAGCATACCATGCCCTTGGTGCTTGTTTGAGGCCATATAGTGCTTTCTTAAGTTTGTAAACATATGCCTTTCTATCTTTGACTTTGAATCCCAAGGGTTTCTCTATGTAGACTTCTTCCTTTATTGTGCCATTCAAAAACACAGTCTTGACATCCATTTGGTGGATGTTCCATCCCATCAATGCTGTTATAGAAACTAATGATCAAATCATAATATATATTGCTATTGGAGAAAATGTCTCTTCATAATCGATGCCTTAAATATGAGAGAAGCCTCTAGCCACAAATCATGCTTTATACTTATCTATACTTCCATCAACTGCATGTTTGATCTTATAGATCCATTCAGAAGTAACCAAATATTTGTCTTTGGGCCTAGGGACGATCTCCCAAACTCCATTCTTCATTATAGATTGATACTCTTCGTTCATGGGACCTTTCCATTATCGATTATTTATAGTCTCTTCAAAGGAGGATGGTTCTGATTAGTATCAGTTTTGTCATGTATGCAGCGTATCTAGAATATCTCTTAGGTTTCTTCCTTTCTTGAAATGAGTCTATTGCTACTCCATTACCTTCTGCATCAAGGTGTAGATTTCAACCAATTAGGTCTTTTACTTGTTTCATGGATGACCACAGGTTTAACAAAGTTCACATGGATCTTCCTCTTCATGGTGTGATTTTTATTTCCCTTGGTCACCTTCCTTCTCAAATATTGGAAGTTATTCATCATTAGAGTCTATGGAATGTTCCTTTGATTTCTTGAATGCTATTCTCTCATAAATATGACATCATGAATTACTTCTATGCGATGTCAATCTCTCATGTAGATCCTATACTATTTTGATGAGTTTCTATACCCAAAAAGTGTTCCCTTCATGCCAGAAGGATCCAACTTCTTTCTTTTGTCCTTGGGTATATGGATATATACAGGACACCCAAAGATCCAGGGATGATCTATAGATGGCTTCTTTCCAGTGAACACATCTTCCTGATTTTTCTTGTCTAGAGATATGTGCGGACTTCAATTCCGAATGTAGACAATTGTCTTGATGGCTTCTCCCCACAGAAACTTAGGTACATCCTGATCATGTAACATTGATTTTACACTTTCTTTAATGGATCTATTCTTTTTTTCTGCAACTCCATTTTGTTTGGGATTATATGGGACTATCATCTCCCTCTTAATCCCAGATTCCTTATAGAATTCTTTAATCTCTTTGGATGTATATTCTCCTCCATTATTAGATCTTAGTATCTTGATTCTTCTTTCTGTAAGGTTCTCTACTTCAAATTTGAATTCTTGAATTAAGTAAACCTGGGTTTTTCTTGAATGATCATCTATAAACGTGACATAATATAGATGACCTCCAAGTGATTTAGGATTCATAGGTCCACATACATCAGAGTGAATGAGATCCAAGATTTATTTTGACCATGATGTACTACTTCCAAATGGTCTCTTGGTATTCTTACCTAATGAAAATCCATTACAGACACCTTCATGATCCTCCTTCAGATTCAGAATTCCATCTACTATGGAACTTTGTTTTGAAAGGAGTTTGAAATGTAGATGACTAAATCTTCGATGCCAAAGTTCACATGGGCTAATTTCAATGTGAAATAGGGCTTGGGTCATAAGATACATCTGTGTGTAGAGTCTTCCTTCTCAAATTCCTATAACTTTGGCTTGATCTATACTTGAGTATTCTCCCCAAACAAAGACCTTTCCATCAATGAAGGCTATTTTATCACCCCTATCTTTTAGAATTGAAATAGAAAGTAAATTCTTGTGCAAACCTAGAACAAAGAGAATGTTGTTGAGGCGGATGTCGCTTCCGTCTTACAACTTTATGGAGGTTGATCCAATGCCTTTCACCAGATAGCTCTTGTTTTCTCCAAGTTCCACTGAATAAGTGGACTTTCCTTTTGATAAGGTCTTTAATCTATTGGAATGGCCAGTCATGTGCCTTGATGCACCATTTTCAATTACCCAAATGTCTTCATCTTGAAATGTGACAGAGAGAGCCGAGAAGAGACCTTCATCCCTTTCTTTGATTGATATATTCTTTGTAGAGAATAAGAAATTCCATGCTTCCTTAATACCTTTCTTGAGATGGATTGCAATCTTCTTTATGAAATTATTTACTATAGAGGATGTACTCATGATGCCCTTAGATAACTTTAGCTCTAATACCATGTTGAGAATTCAATAAGGTAGATAGTATGTTAATTCTCTTAACTTGATAACTTTTTGTGTTACCTTTTTCCTTGTTAGCTTTGTTCCTTATTATTACAATGTGAGATAAATAAAAAATCTACCAAAACAATAAGAATAGTGACATAACACATAGGCTACAAGCTAGGGCCAAAACCCCTCCTCTTTAGGGGAAAACCCTTAAATCTCTTCTCTTCTTATAGATTCTTCAATTGATGAATACCATGACCTAGTGACTTAGACAAATACCCTCCAAGATCAAGATCAAATTGGCCTCCTACTGCAATGACTTCAAGCTCCCATTGTAGATACTAAATTCTATCTCATGACAATTGCTCCTCCTCCTCCTAGAGACTTCAATCTCCATTGAATAACCTTCTCTTCCCTTTGCTTGCCTTCCTTGAGACTTAGGGCTAATGGATTTCCCTAAGTGACATTTTCTTCCCTTTCCTCCTCTCTTTCCTTCAAGATCGAACTAGATATAGACCCAATGCAAAATCCCTAACTTCGACTTTCACAAGAGAGATAGAACTAGCCCAAGCACATTGACTTCTTTGAATTACTCTTCTTCATACCCTCTTCTTTGAATTATTCTCTTCCTCTTCTTCTCATATAGTGAGGTGAGTGAGTGTCTATAATGGAGAATGAGTTCCTCTCTCTATATAGGCTTTTCCAAGGGTAGACGTGGTTCTTCATGTAGGCTGACTTGACTGCTCCTTAGGCCAACTTGATCTTGGAGGTATTTCGACACTTTAAAGACAAAATAATTTTTTATTTACAAGATACAATGTGCTCATAGGGTCTTCAATATATGACAGTGAATCTTTAACTTAGGACAAACCCTAGAAGTACTCAATGGTTTCTTGACCTATAAAATAAAATAACTTGAGCATGAAACCCATGCTCCAATAATAATTTCTTTACATTTTATTATTTACAAGAATACATTTCATACTTATGAAGATCGAACCTAGTTACACATTCTTCAATAATAGGACTGTGGGTTGTTTATTTTAATTTCATCCTTATAATGCCACCTATAGACTGGGTAATGGTGCAATGGATCCACTTAATAAATCTCTTCTATCATGTACCCAAAAAGAAATCATACTCTGTGTAAACAACTTCAAGAGATAGTGTTCAGGTGGGTTTACCTCTATGAAATATGTAAAATTTATGGAAATATTTCGAAACAAGGCATGTTCGGTTAGAAAGTGGATGGAATGGGAGTTTCACATGCTTCAAATTTAACTCAAATTGTCACCAACAATGTGGATTTTTCTAATTCGAAAATGTTCAAACTGTTTTTTGGGGTCTTATCTTTGTGGCTTAATAGTGACATCGACTATTTGACTTTAAAAGGACGGTGGTGCATTTGAGTATCTTCTTCATTTTGTAAAATAGTTTCCATGTTATTGATAAATATTATTGAATGAAAACATTGTCTGACAATTTTGAATGGGGAAAATATTTTCATTTTTCTCTTAATTTCCCTAAAGACATGTTGTGGCAATAAAAACATAGGTACTTTTATCTAGTCATGGAATATCATCAAAACATTCATATTTCATGCATAAGTGTGTCAAATAATGCCTTATCATATTCCACTAATGCTATAATAAGTTTTCTTGAAAGGCTATATGCCACCACAAATTTGGTCCCTTAATAAATTTCTCAAAGTTGAATGCACTTTGCATGTTACAGTTTTCGTAAGATAGCTATTTGTTAACACTCATAAATATCCTCATGTTTAAGTGTTAAAGGCTGAGAGGTACGCTGAATTTAGGGCCACTATTTGTACACCGAAGGGCTTCATTAATTGTTGCTCACATACCAAAATTGTTACTCAACATGATATGCATGCATCCTAACCCAAAATCAACAAACTATTTCATACAGTCATGGCCAAATATAGGTGATATAAGGCTGATATAGGTGATATATGGCCAAATTTGTCATTTAGAGTGTTTATAAAGGGCATAATTCATTGCTCCCTTTAACTCTTGTCAAAACTACAAGTATGACACAAAGGCTCTGCAAGAAAAATTGTGTGTTCATCACGAGTACATAAAGATAAAACTTAGGGCTTCATCATTGGTCATGGTTTGCAAATATAAATCTCCAAATTTGTCATATTTTAAATATACATTATTGGCTAAGGCTTCCAAACAATCCTTCCTTTCAAAAACACTTCAATGCTTCAGATATCAATGTTAAGACTTTGTTATATCAAAGTTGGAAGGGTGAATTTCAATGGAAAAATATCTTTGCAATGGTCCACTTAAAATTAGTCCCAATCATTTATTTGAATATGACATCGTTTAATTCCATTCATATGAAAAGGTTTTTGTAGGTTAATGGACTAGGTCTGTTGTAATACCTTCTTGAAATTCCCTATTTCCTCAAAATTTCTCCCAAAATATCACCATTAAGGGCCATTATAATCAATGAGAAACTCTACTATAGGACCGTGGATTATTTTTTGTAATTTCGGCCTTAGAATTCGAGCTATGAGACTGGGTAATGGTGAAATGGATCAACATGATCAATCTATTCAATCATGTACCCAAAAAGAAAGCAACATATGTGTAAACAACTTCAAGACCTAGTGTTCAGCTGGGTTGACCTCTATGAAATATGTAAAATTTATGGAAAGATTTTGAAACAAGCCATGCTTGTTTAGAAAGTGGATGGAATGTGTGTTTCACATGCTCCAAATGTATTCAAATTTAATTCAAATTGTCATGAAAATGTAGATTTTGCTAATCTGAAAATGTTCAAACTGTTTTTGAGGGGTCTTATCTTTGTAGCTTAATAGTGACACCAACTTTAGTCAAGGATGATCTTCATAGTCAAAAGGATTTGAGAGTTTGAACCCCAAAATGGTAGCTTGTTTGTTGTAAGCTTTCACCAATGTTTCCATGCCTAGAATGAAGTAATTTCAAATTCGTTATTTCCTTTGATCATGGACTGCCATAATTTTGTAAAGTTTGGTCTTCATTCATGTGATTAATTGGGACTGTCAAAATTTAAGAAAGGCTCCAAAAACATATTTTCTCAAAATCACCTCAAGGTTCTTCTCATTCCAATGGAAAAATATGGACTTAGACTTATTTTTAGACTTCTACATGTCCTTATATTAAATTTCTTGTCAATTACCCTTCTCATCTCATATGACTACCCTATAGTATGCTTAAACATCCTTCAAGTAAATTTGTTAACAATGTCACTTAATCTAAGAAGCGTGAGTGTTGGATATCGAATCCATTTTTGTATATTTCATTGATGATCATGGTTCAGGTTTTTATATATGTATCTCATGCAAACTTAAGTTTACTAGTATTTCATAGATAAGAAATGAGTGGATAGTTTTAGTCTTACATGAATGGGTATAAATTTGTATGCAAGTTGGATCAATTAAATATAAATATGATCATTTTCTCAATTTTGATAGTTGATACAAAATCTTTAGCAGATGTACTTATATTTGTATCTTTATTCCAGTGAGATGGGTACTCGTCGCTCTTCATGAAAGTTGGAAACTGTTATAGTTGAGTATACAAAGGATGAAATGGGTAGCTAGATTCCATTTCACGATGTGTTTGGATCTTGGGTTACTATATATCCATCAAGGAACCAAATTTGGGCAAAAAAGGAAGACTAGATGATTTAAAATCCCATTGGAAAGGTGTAGCAAAGGAATTTAAGAGGAGACAAAGGGGTGAAGAAGTGGAGAAGGTGCTCATATCTCATGTGTATGAACGCAAGGAAATCCTCAAAGAATCTGTTTCCGAAGAAAATAATTTTCCTCAAATTGACTAAATTGTAAGGGCTTGTCATTTTATAATTCTTGAAGACCATTACTAATTTTGTATTCAACTATTAAGATATGAATTCCCTAGATTAAATGGATGCTTAATTTGTGTTTTATATTTTTTATTTGTAGGTTTGTGCATTTATAACTTTGAATAATGGGAGCCTGTGGAATGCATCAACAGTATTCGAAAAGTTTTCCCTTCACAAATAGGGGAGATACTCTATGAGGGAAAGGATTCCACATCATTGAGGGAAGAAGGGGTTTGGTTTTATAAGTACATCTACTTTATTCCAAATAGTAAAAGTGTTGGACATATTGAAGAAGCCAATTTACCCACGCTTCGTGAAATTAGCTTATAAAATTATAATCCAACTTTAATTGATTGCATACATTCAAAATTAGTCCTTGAGAATTTAATTTGGTATGCGGGGGAAGGGTGGTGCATGTGATCGTTTTGGTATTCACCAACCATTTCTAGTTTTTGGTAAATTGTTCAAGGAAGAGGACTTAATTAGAATGACTAAGAAGACATATGTTTGCACAAATCCCTCAAACATGTTATTATGTATCTTATTTTACTGTCGGTGGGATATAAGATTACATTTTGTAAGTGGAGAGCAATTAAAATGCATGTTGTGTGTAGAGACACTTCGTTTTAGGTAATGTTTTTCTATTTTCATTTTTCCTTTTCATTGTTTTCACAATAATTTGACATCACTCCCTAACTATTTTTTCAACCATGATTATAACCTACATATATTCAATAGAAAGGAAAACTCTCTATGTTTCTTTTAAATTTTGATGATTTAGGCAAATAAGGGATAACGAAAATTGGATTTGGGTGCCAATAGAGAAAGACAATGATGATGAAACCCATTATCCTCTAATATACGTTGATGTTTTTAAGGATGGTGTACATTTCAAAACACTGTCCATGGAATAAAATTGGAGTTTGTTTGAATTTAGAAGACACATTGAATTTGAACAAGAATCGATCCTCGAGGATGACTTCTATTTTATTTAAAATGAAAAAAGGGTGAGACAATTTTATAGTTTATTTTTGTGTGTTCATTTTATAAAAATATCCTCTTACTAACATAATAATGATTGCATATTGGAAAATAGGTAAAAGGCGATAGAAGAGCATCATGTGCAATGATATTGTAAAATTACCATTCGTGGTCATGGATTTTCTAATAAGATTACTTATGGTTGGAATTATCTAGTTGTTAAGCATGTTGGCTTACAAAAGAATTCTTATTATTTCAAAATGAAAAACTCTTGACAAATTGTAAAAATTATCTAACAAAATACTTATGTAAATCCTTAGACTTACAATGTTATCATAAATAGTATTCTCATCTAGTTTCAAATTTATCTTGGTGCTTAGTATCTCTTATTATATCAATGCATAAATTTTACTTCAAAGTTCATGCTATTCCTCTAGTACCTTCTATTTATGCTACAACACAACCTTCGTTTTATAGAAACCATAATATTTGAAAACCAGTCCTTGTGAAAAACATTAGGTTAATTAAAGAATAATTGGAGTAATATAAACAATTGAAAACTTGATGTTCTTGAATTACAGTTGAAGTCCCAGTGCCCATCCAAATCTCCATAGTACTAAATGGTGTATTGACTGCAATAACCAAAACATGCCTGGATTGTTGGTATAAGTGCTAAGTTCTAGCTCTATGCATGGTAGATTGTTGTAAATTGATGGAATAATATGTGCCAAAAATGTAATCTGTCATTTTATAGGCCAAAACACTCCCACCAGATAAATTGTGATTGGGGACTAGGTATGTCATAAAGCTAGTATTAGACTTTCCTAAGGCTAGGCTTCTAGATATTCAATAGTGACCTAGTGCTTATGGTTTTGACTATTGTGGAGTTTAAGTACTAGTCTTGAGGAATTTAAATATGTACAAATACAATAACTGTTAATGATTTGGATGGATTTTCAAGTTTTTAGTAATTGCTTATGAAAACCCAATTTAGTTCATGTTATCATGGATCTATTTCTCCTTGGATTTGAGACCTTTTATTTCCCATTTTATTATTTTATGTACAAACTATTGAATTTCATCATATATTTCCTTCTATGAAGAACGTATGCTTTGGAATTTAATTACAAATCCAAATGAATGGAATCTTGTAAATTGAACAACAAAGCAATATACTATAAACTGCATGAAGAGTTAAGTCCTGGAACAATTCTGTAGGTTTTTCTCATATTTGCAAATATAGAAAAATGTTCCTTTGACTCCACTGAACCAAAAATTTTAATATACTGTTAGTATTCTGAGATGAATCATGAAAAATTGATCAAATTAATGGACACATCAACTATGCTCATAGATCCCAAATATTTCCAACATCTACAACATATAATATTACAAACCCTGCCTATATTCAAAATGTAATATTTAAGTAATATAGATTAAGTGTGAGGTCATGAATTGATTGGAAAATGTCCTAAGAAAAATATTTCTATGGAAAAGAAAATCTGAATCTCTGTCTCTCAACCAATTTTTAGTGTAAAATGTATTGCAATTCTTTTCATATTCGACAAGTTGCTCTATTCACTGGAGTAATTATACTCAAGAAATGAATAACCATGCAGAAGTAGAGAAATCTCTATTCCTAAAAAATTGACCAATGCTAACTCATGACTCCAGAATCTATTTTGGACTACAACTCTAAGTACAAGATCCTCCAAGACCACCTCCACTCACCATTACTAGAAAATATGTAAGAGATGGTCATGCAAATTGCAAATGTCATTAGTGGAATTTATTATGTCGCTTCTGATTTACAAACTCACTATAGTTCATAATTGACTAGGAGCACAATTGGAGAAATGCTAGTCAATTAAGCTATTAGTGGAGAGCCTTTTCAAGTTGGCTTCAAAATAACTAGTCCTTCTCATTCAAGCCCTGATTGTAAGTGTTGTTTCAATACCTACACTTCCAAAAATATTCCAAATTAACAATTAGCATTCCATCCATCGATAGCAAGCACAATTCAAAATCAAATTTCTTCTCTAATTATGCACGGGGTGCACACTGGTATCCTTGAAGGTCATTTTACAACTCCCATAATGTTATGGCTACTGATTATGAAAACATTAATACAAAGTGAGAAAAGCTCATAGAATGGTATTTTGTTTCTAGGAAACAACACAACCATGACCTGATAGTAATATAATACTTCTATGTTCTAGGTTGACCTGATAGTAATATAATACTACTATGTTCTAGGTTTTCTATGTTCTAGGTTGAAATGATAATACTTAGTTGTAGGTTGACCTTCTTACTCCTAATGAGATAAGAAATGAGAAAACTTGTTTGAGTAGGCATTTATAAAGTAAGGGGGTTATTTAAATGTGCCAATTTAGTTTCTAATCATTTTCTTCTCCTAGGGAAGAAGGCTGGAGATTGTTTGCCTTGTTAGTGTACATTTAAGGTACCTGAAGGTAACTTCTATTCAAAGTAGACATAACAATCCTCCTTATCGGTTTGTTTCTTCCATACAAAAATGAATAGCCTCAGAAATTACCATTACCCTAATTTAAAATGACCATTATCAACTGTCCTACATCTAAGTCAAAATATTTGCAGTCCAATGCCCAATTTGTGACCTTTCCCTCTAGTTAAATATTGCTTTATGAATCTAGTTTTCACAATTTAATCACACCCAAAATCAGGAACCAATAGCCATTTAGCCAATGTTTAGATCATGACTAGATGTTTTGAAATTTTCCTATCTTGTTGTTATAAAACACCTACTTATGTGATTTTGAATGACATTTGTTTTTAGTCTTATGCTCAAAATCTTGATTGGGACAATAATACTTCAAAATGTGATTTGAAGATACTCCCATTAGAGTCTAAGAGTCTAAGAGTACATCCTTTACATGGGTAGCCATCAGAAAGGGTAGGTGGGCCAAGTGAAAAGTGACCATGGAATTATTTGAATTATATACATTGATATGCATTATTTACATGATATACGATTTCAATGTAATTACATGCTTGGGGTGATTACAGGGGTACTGGATTTTGTGGTATAATAGGTCTAGCAACAATGCCATGATGATGTTAGATGTATTCTCCCTTTAAAGCTGGTTTTGACTTTCTTTGAATTTAGGGAGTTGTTTTGTGTGGTGCTAGTTAAGAAGAGGCAAGAAAAATTCAGGATATATCAAAATTCAAGTCACAACTAGGTATGTACTGATAGAATAGCAGTATAATTGAGTACAATTAAAAATGCTAAAAATAGAGAGCAATATATCAGAACAAAACATAGTATAATCCACATATAGGCATTCACTACGCAAACAACTTGGATTTGAAATGCTAACCAGTTTAAAACACACCTTACATATGGAAAAAGAAAAACAGTAAAAACATTTGAAAATAATGACTCCAAATCAGACATTTCAATTTAGGTACAATTTCTCACTGTAAAATGCATATGAATCATTTCCAAAGGATGAATGAAAAGTTTCAAAGAACTAGGTATGTACTGCTAGAATAGGGAGAAATATAATTGAGTACAATTAAAAATGCTAAATCAGGGAAATCAATGAAAAGATGCAATGTTCATTTGTGATGAAGCACACCAAGGTTCTCTGAAGACATCAAGCATCACATGCATACAATCTTAACCAGAGGAATCCATATGTCATGTTATTGAGTTAGAATGTTATTTGAGGGGATAGGGGTGATGAGCCCCAAATTTGGTAACATTTTGGGCTCATTTGGCCTAGCTACCTTTGCTCAATCCTTCATTTTTCGTAACTTATGCATCATTTTTTAGTATGTTTATGTCATTTGTACGAATAAGGGCAGTCACTATTCCTAGGTGGCTAACACGTGCTCATTTTAGGTTTTTTGACACATGATTGGAACAAAACCGAGCAGATAAGGACCAGGGGACAACCAAGATGGGGTTGAGGATTCGTAGGAGGGTTGCCCAGCATTAAAAGGCCTTCCTCGGGATCTTCACCCCCAACTCCGAGCTCTAACAGCCACCACAACCGGATTAGAAGGCAGCCAAATGGATTTTGAGGAAGCAGCAGTTCACTCCTAGTTTGGTCAGCCGAGTCCCACTAATTTAGGAGGCCAACTTGGGGCCTCGTGATGTATAAATGCTAAGGCTTTAGCCTTCGAAAAGGACTTTTGAAACATTGTTGCACATTCTGCACTACGAGCTACTAGTTTGGTTTTTCTCTTTTGTAGCCAATTATTGGCATGCTATTTGACTTATAATTATTATTTTTTAATGGAAAGCAGTCCTATCTGATCTCAGTCCTGAGTTTTTAAAAGGAGCCATAGCTCTTAGGGTTGGGCCCAACCTGAGAGCCTAAGGCCTCCTTCCTTTGTATTGTTATCTTTTCCTTCAGCATTATGGTTTTCTTTACATGCATTTGAAACGCAGTTTGCTGAGTTAGATTTCTTGGTGTGGTTAAGTAGGTCATTATCATAAGACAGAGTTGCTTCAGCTGTTTAGAATAGAGTGAAGAGATTGGAGTTGATAAAAGTTCCAAAAAGGGTTGCCTGCACACTCATTTTCATCTCTTTCTAGGGGCTGGAATTGCAGACAGTGCCACCCACCAAAAACATTGGTTTACGTGTTCATGAAAATATTTGGTGCAATATTTTCGGGTGTAGAAGTTTTCCATGCATTCAGACCTCTTGGAATGTTTCTTTGCTTCAGTACCATACATGGTTTTCCTTAAGAATAACGTTGTTGTTCATTGGTTCCATTAAACAGTTAGGAATGTTTTGATTATATGCAAGACGTGGATGATTTGATTCAGTTTGCACTGTGCAGTGCTACTCCCTCACCCTCTCATCCTTCTAAGCCTTGCCCAGGCCAACTACTCATCTCCCAATTAGACCCCTTGTCTCTCAGCTACACTACTACGCACATTATCCTCCCTCTTCGGCCTTCCATTCCATCTACCCTCCTTCAGACAAACTAGCTAAGCACACCCCCTCATCATCCCATCTCTCGGTCACTAAGGCATTACAAACCCCTCTCCTACCTCCCTATCCACCCATGCAGCCTCTTCCACTCACCCATCACCCAAAGTCCGATTGTAGAACATCCTGTAGGAATTACTGAACATCTTGTAGAAATTCTGAAACATCCTGTAGAACCCCTGCAGACTTCCTGTAGAAGCTCATAAACATGGTTTCTTGGGAGCCAAACTTTGTGAGACTCTTTGGAAGGGTGTTAGGGACCCCTTAGATCCTATCTGAACTCTCCCAACCTTTTTCAAGCCTTCCTCTTCCTTGATCCACCTCTGCACAAAAAAAAACTAGTTAAAAGCACATGCATGATAATTCTAATAATTGAAACAAAAATACAAAAAGTGTTTTCTTCAGATAGAGGTAGTCTAAAAACATTCATTTCACCTTCATATAAGTAATGGCATCACTTTCAGTAGTTTGCATTCCCATCTTTGCATCGGTAAGACTAGCTGGTAGAATTAGGGTTTGCTAGGGTTTGCGTTTCTTGTTGGCTTTCACTTCCTTTCTACAAATAGATTAGCTTCTTTTGAGATTAGCTTTTTTCCATCGGTTAAAAAGCTTCTTCTAAGAGCTCATAGAAGTTGGCTTGAGCCCCTAGCGGACTTGTGCCAGTTGACCAAGTGACAGCTGCGGCAAGAGCTAGTACTTGTGCATACAACACTGTCGCTTCCAAGTTTGTTACGAACTACCGGGTTGATAAAATTAAAGGAGGAAGTTCCAGGAGTTGTAGCATTATTGCTACAATACTGGAGCCCACCAAGGGGTGTCAAATTGAATTGATGATCTAGAGTCACATTCCTAATTGTTTACGCTAAAAAAATTTGGAACCTACGACCATCATGAAAAATAAAGGAGAAATATAGATGGTTTATATCCAATTTCATTTTCATGAACAAATATATCTCAATTCACTCAAGTAGGGAGGAAGTTGATGGGAGTGCTTTGTAGTTCCTTCATGTTTTCTGTTCATGCATCTTAGCTTAGTTATATTTTTTTTTCTAGTTTTTCTCCATCACCATACCTTATGTTATGGGTGTATGCCATGATTTTTTTGGTTATGGGTTAAATATTTAGATAAAATGGTGGAGAGGTTGATTTTTTCCCATTGACCTTCGTACTACTATAGAAATAAACTAAATATAAAGACCATTCTCAAGGTTCTCAGGTGATTACCATAGTGCACTATCATTGGCATTTGGCATTGGTCTTAGCTTTCCACAACAATAAAATTAAGAAGTGAAACTACATTTTCATGAGGCCATCTCATTTATTATATTTATGCACATTGAATAACAAGGTTCTCAACATGATAGAGAAGTGTTGAGCATCACTTATTTTCATTTCTACAGTAAGCATATGTGTTGATGAACATAATGGACCCGTAGACATTAGGCAGTAAGCATATGTTTTAATGAAGAGGAAGGGTCCATATACCTACGATTTATAGATTGACAAGGGTCTATAATTGTAACAAGCTGTAAAAAGAGAGAGGTCAATCATAATTAAACCAAGAGTAGGTGCAATCTTCATGGAGTGGTCCAACTTCTAAAATAGGAAAAGGATAAAGAACATGAGCAGGGTTAAATTAATCTTACTCCCTATTTTTTGTTACTACTTATTAAAGAATAAACAAATGAGGAGATGATAATGACATAATCATAAAATAGGCCAAAGGTTACAAACTAATTCACTGCTACTAACTATTTCTTGATTAAAGAGTGACTATTATAAAACGTTAAAAAAGATAATGAGAAGATGAATTAAGTTATGAAGAAGACCGTAGAAAGGATATTGTAGAGCATTTAAATAGTTGAATGCAGAAGAAAATGAAAATGAAGATTTCATCCCAAAAACATTTTGTTCATGAAACAAAAAAAGGTAAGTAGTCTACATAGTGTTGGGTTGTGTTATATTCTTTCCACGACTAGCCCACGTAGTTAACCGGGGGGTTAGAGGGGGGGCGGACCCCCCCCCCCCCCTTCGTTGCACCGATTATGTAGCAGGGGGGTCATAGGGGATTTTAGGGGTGCAGGTAACCCCACTATATGGGGTCCGAGCCAGCAGCCCAGAAAATTTCAGTTTTGGAACCTATGTTAGGTTGGGCGGACCCACCTATGGTTTTGTGCATGATTTCCGCACATGTTTTTGGACGCAATGGTTTTCGGTCCACGGTTTTAAACGCAATGGTTTTCGGTCCATGGTATTGGATGCTTCAGCATGTATAAATATTTATTATAACATTGAGAGGAATATAATGAAAAATCAAGCCGGTAGTCTCGATATTAGGATCCAGGGGAAAATCTCTATGTATATGTGTGTTATAGACATTTTTGTGCCTTACCGCATTGAGCATGAAATGTCCATAATCTAAGGGATCCAAAGTCCCTAAACATGTTGTTCCTACCCCTAGAAGAACAAGGCTAACAAACCACAGCAATTCACAGAAGTTCTCCACCAGAAACTGCTCGAAAACAAGTCAATTCAGGATCAATTCAGAGGCTCCACTAGCTGTCTGCGCTGAAATGCAAAGTCTACACTGGCTACCTGCACTGCAACGCAGATAGAAGCACTACCAGGGTGCGCTGAGCGGGAATTGACAAATGGCAAGTTCATTCAACAAGGTGTCAAGACCTTGGAAGCTTCCAGAATCTTCCTCAATGACACTTGCCTCAATGAATTCGACTAGTGATGAGTAAGAGGTCCTCAACCTCCAAGTGGAAGCAAGAACCGCCAAGTGGAAACAAGAACTGACAGAGGGAGAGGACACTAGTCAGATCTCAAGCTGACTCATCCTCTCTCCAAACATCTATATATGGATCTCTCCTCCATGAGATCTAGGGGCTGGAATTTTGTTATTGCAAAGAATTGTTGTTAGTTTGAGACTGGAATCATTGGGTGCTTAATGCTTTGAAGGGAGGTGAAGATAGGAATTCCATTTGCTGGGAAGGAGATGCTAGATTGGAGCCTTCTTGGTTGTATCTCTTCCTGAACCTTGTTATTCATCAATAAAGCTATCTTGGTTTCTCCTATATACTGATGTATCTTTGATGTATGATTGCATTAGTATGTTTAGTTTATTTCTAATCTTGAACTAGTTATGAATATGAATCTATGTCTTTGTGTAGTGTTCTCTTCTTGTGATCTTGCAGAGACCTATTGAAGCTGGGCGAGCGAGAAGGCAAGTAGCTGGGAACTCTCAAAGAGAAGAGAAACCGGATCGAGGGACAAACGGAAGACATCGGTTAGTCCATCCATCTCTATTCATTCTTAATTCATAAAGGAAGAATACTAGAATAACTGTCTCTGTTTGTTGCTAAGGCACTGTCACACCTTAGGTGGATAGGATCATCCTGCATAGGCATTTTTCCCCACAACAAATTGGCGAGTCCGCTGGGGAGATCTGTTTAGTCATTTTATTTCTGCCTCTATCATTGTTTGTTTCATAGACTCAACAGCAACAATCGAACTGCATCTGCTATTCTCAGATGAAAAGTAGACAGCTGCTGCTTTGATCCAATCACTGGATTTGTCTATGATCTGAAAAATGGACTCACAAATGATTTGATGATCCTTTGTGATAGATCATAGTCCTCCCTCAAAGAATCCCTTTGATTGTACCTTGCTTGTTGCTTTTATTTGGCCTGAAACCGTAGATTAATAAGCAAACTGTGACCCAGAACCTAGTGAGGAACTCTCGTTTCTCCTTCAGCGCAGACCCTGTGAAGAGGTTCTGCATTTCAACGCAGGTCCCGTGAAGGCTACCTGCCCTGAATGTCAAAACCCTGGTGTTGAGGGTGCGTTGATCCAGTTGGGCATTGTGCAGCTGGGGTTCTCTGCTCTGTTTTGCCTTGTTTTGATCTCTAATTTTTGCAGCCTGTAACCAGCATAGGTACCAGTCTGATAACTCCTTTTCTCTACTTAAATTCCGCCTCCTTTTGTACAAAAAGACTGTGAGTGTTTTTATGTGTTTGTGGCATCATTTACAGTTTTCCTTTGCAAGAGTGAAATAATCATCCTGTAGCCCTTGATTCAGATCTGTTGATTGTGATCTTAGGAGAGAGTTCATTGGCTATTTATAGTTGATTATACATTTACTTTTGCTTTTGGTTTGAGTTTGTCTCTTTTAAGTGTCGAAACAAGTGTTCATTTCGAAAGTCGTAAAGTGTTGTATTCTCTTCTACCCTTTCTGATTTCGAAAAATAAAACTTGTTTGTATTGGTCATTTAAACGCAAATTCAAAGTTGTACAAAAAGCTTTCTTTTTAGGCATCAATATTAAGAAAGCGGAAAACAAACACCTGCATTGTGCATTTGCATCTTGATAGTTTGCATGCATGATTTAGGAAAAGTGCATTAGAGTGTGCTGATTTCTCTTTGAGAAAAGATGGTGTCTTTCTTTTCCCTTTGTAGCTAGGATTTTCATAGTTGAAAAGATATAAGGCTTGCTTATCATCTTTAGACTGCATTTAGGAATTGTACCATACATCTCGTGGTGATCCAGAAAGGCAAACTTCTAAAAATATCAACCTAAAATAAATTGAATGAACTTAACAACGCTTTGCAACATAACACACAACATAGAGGTCTAGGCTAGAGACGTGTTCCGGCGTCATAAAACCTGGTCACTGGTCGCCTCACTGATGGTTGGGTGATTCCTCCTGAGGGACAATTAGTACCAGTACAGATTGTGCTTCCACGTACCGTCGTGTATATATTGGGAGACCCCTATAGGCATAAAACCTTTATCCTTAGGAAGCCGTGTCGGCCGCCCTACTGATCGCAATGCACTGAACACAACATTCAGGAAGATCGACTGCCCGTACCCTAAAAATTATTCTGCGGTTTTGCGAAAGGTTTGGTACACCCTCTGCCTAGAACTCCAGAGCAGTTCCTTTTGGCCTTTTTCAGACTCTATAACGAAAAATGTCGATCCGAGCATTTGTCACTTCGGGCTCGTTAAAACATCAAAGGAGACTAGAGTCATCTTTAGCTTTTTCTCGACTCTTTAAAATTGAAAAAGCAAGTTGTGTCTAAGCATCATATAAAATTTATTTTAAATGGAACAATCACCCTTTATTCCTGTGTTGATCTTTAGGTTGAAAAATGGAGCCCACCAACCAAGGAATTCCCCTTGGTGGAAATCATAGTCCCTACTCCTCTTGGGGAGATGTTGGTGCGCCCCATATGGCCACATTGTCGCTTCCAGGACTGACAATTGGCCTGCCGGTCTGGCTCTTTTCAACCAATGTCGTTCAGAACACCACTATTCCTGAATAGTCGAATCAACAGTTAGACCAGACCAGAGTTACCCACCAGCCTTCTACTTCATCTAATTCTTCCTCTCCTCCTTCCTCTTCGCTTGACGGAACTGGTAAAACAAAAAACCAAGTTCCTAAGGAGAAGAAGGAAAAGAAGAAGAAAGAGAAGAAGAAGGAGCCAAAAGCGACTGGGGGCAAACAAGTGTCGTCTGACAAAAATCCACACACAACACTGACTAGGCCTAAATCACCATGTGTCATATGCAAGGGAGACCACTTCCACAGATATTGTCCCTGCATCCCTCGGATACTAAGGGACTAGTCTCCCCGTTTGCACAATTCGGTGGCGTCAACCTCTGATAGCCATGTTGACAGCACACCGTCAACTAGTGAAAGTGAAGCCACAGGACAGAGAGGGAAAGCTATATTTCCCTGCAAACTGTGTGAAGGCGACCATGCCATCCACTGTTGTCCCTTCTTAGACGAGGCTAAAAGAGTTTTGGAAGATCGCCCAATTTTACGAGCGCAACTTCCTCCTGGATATCAAAAACTCCTGGCAAGTCCTTCACTAGTTGAGAACCCGGCTGGCCCGCTCAGGTGGTCATCCGAAGCACCTATCATTGAAGATGAACCGTTTGAATCCATACCTGACGAAAGTCAAAAGGTTGAGGCGACAATTGACCCGGTTTTGCCTTCAGAGGCTCTATCTTCGAATGATACCATCGCAAAGGAGAATAAAGACGACACCGTCCAAATTCTCTTCATCAACACAGACTCCGACGAACACGGGGGCAATTTTCCCATTCCTTTATCGCAGGAAGGAACTTCGTCAGAGTCATACCTGGCCGTCTATTCGGTCCCACCACCAAGCAACCTGGTTGTGTCCTTCGACTGGAACCAACTAGGCAGACCCTGGTTGCCAGCAAGCATACCATTCAGAATTATCGTTCAAATATACAGAATGGTAATGGCTGGAACCATCATTGATGAGGGGGCATCTGTGAGTATCCTTTCCTCTATTTCTTGGAAAGCGCTTGGTTGGCCAGTGCTTTTGCCTGAAATGAGAAATCTATCAGGCTTCGATAAAGGAACCAGTTGACCTTTGGGGATCCTCCCCAATGTGCCTATCACACTGAAAGGGAAGACCGTTCAAATGAACGTGATGGTCGTTCAAGGACCCTTGGATTATAACCTACTCCTTGGAAGAGACTATATATATTGCATGGGAGCCATCGTCTCCTCACTCTTTAGAGTAATGTGTTTTCCGCATGAAGGAAGAGTGGTCAAGCTCGTGGACCAGCTTTCATTTCCCGGATCACGCATTGAAAATAGTCATGTACCATCCCTAAATGGTCTCTTCACGCAAGAAGTGTCTCAACCCACGGTCCGTCCTCCTGATGAGCGCGAGTGATTCGGAAGGATATGACTGGAACCTAGGGGGCATGCATCCTGGTCTGCTTCGGCAGGAAAACTTTGGGTATAGAGTAGGTTTCCGCGAGAGAATATGACTAGTCTGTACCCCGTCCGTCTAGGAAGAGGGGTTATTCTAGAATAAGATTCTTTTGTCAAAGTTATGTGAGTTGGCGAGCATCGTCGCTCACCTTTGTTTATCTCGGTAGACATCGCCGAAGAAGTGTTTTGTTTGAAAGATTAATGGAACAATCTTTGGGTAACCTGAAAGAGGTAGGTCTCTCTCGGTAAAACAAATGTTTTGACGGAAATGAAGTAGAGGTAACATTGAAATCGTACTTTATGCCTGGGGGCATGCAAACCTTTTTGAGTGCAAGCAAGGGGCGGCTATTTATTTTTTAAAATTTTTAGGTCCTCCCTTTAAACCTGTAGGTCTAACCCTTTAAACTCGTAGGATTAGTCGTTTCCGAACTTGCATAACGAAAGGATCCGGAGCAAATATTTGTAAGATCTAAGCTCCATAAAAAATAGCATCTTCAATGAGACATTCTTATCATATGACTGGGTTAATTGAGCAGTTTTAGCACACAGTTCATGCTCGTTAAAAAATAAACGTAAGATTCGAGTAGTTTTAGCACACAATTCATGCTCGTTAAAAAATAAACACAATATCCGAGCAGTTTTAGCACATAGTTCATGCTCATTAAAAAATAAACATAAGATCGAGCAAGTGTTTCAATCCACGTTCAAGCTCGTTAAAAAATGAACTACCCGGTAAATAACCACTGTGAATGTAACATTATCAGCCATTAAAGCCTTGGTCGTGTTTACACCGTCACCTCCACTTTTCCATTGGCCGATCGTTAACCTCCATATGATTTTTTACCCATTTTGAGGAACAGCTGCGAAGAGTGATTTCACTAGCCATCCTTGTGACACTGCCATGATTGGAAAATTCCAACCTGTACCTGGAATCAGCTGCTAACCCGTTTTATCACTCGTTCCTCAAAAGATGAGTCTTCTTTAAGCTCTTTTCATCTGACTCGTAAAATATGAAAAGATTGCCAAGTTTTGGCCTTCTAGCTCGTTAAAGCGACCAGAAGTGCTATCCCTCCTCTAGATTTTAATCTTTTTGGACCTGAGGGATTATTGCACAAAAGGATCGAGCGCTTGTTTTGTTCGGCTCGTTAAAACTATCGAAAACTCATCCCTTCTGTATTGTTTTATACTTTTTCGGACTTAAGGGATTAGATGACGAAAAAGGACTTTCTGAGTTGACTTTACGTAACTTTTCAGACTCTCTAAAAATGAAAAGGACCGAGTTATGTTTGTTGTTAGACTCGTTAAAATCATTAAATAGCGACAAACTTGTCTTTAGACGAGAACGAGTTTCACTATCGCTAGGCTCGTTAAAACATAGCGATGGGCTTGCCCGAAGGGCAAGTTATAGAACAAGCATATGTTATCCTCCTCAAGCTTGACAAAAATAAAGAGGTACTGGTTCTAATCATCCCTCAGGAGGAATCACCCAACCATCAATGAGGCGACCAGTGACCAGGTTTTACGACGCCGGAACACGTCTCTAGCCGAGACCTCTATGTTGTGCGTTATGTTGCAAAGCGTTGTTAAGTTCATTCAGTTTATTTTAGGTTGATCTTTTTAGAAGTTTTCCTTTTTGGATCACCACGAGATGTATGATACAATTCCTAAATGCAGTCTAAAGATGATAAGCAAGCTTTATATCTTTTCAACTATGAAAATCCTAGCTACAAAGGGAAAAGAAAGACACCATCTTTTCTCAAAGAGCAATCATCACACTCTAATGCACTTTTCCTAAATCAAGCATGTAAACTATCAAGATGCAAATGCACAATGCAGGTGTTTGTTTTCCGCTTTCTTAATATTGATGCCTAAAAAGAAAGCTTTTTGTACAACTTTGAATTTGCTTTTAAGTGACAAATACAAACAAGTTTACTTTTTCGAAATCAGAAAGGGTAGAAGAGAATACAACACTTTACGAATTTCGAAATGAACACTTGTTTCGACACCTAAAAGAGACAAACTCAAACCAAAATCAAAAGTAAATGTATAATCAACTGTAAACAGCCAATGAACTCTCTCCTAAGATCACAATCAACAGATCTGAATCAAGGGCTACAGGATGATTATTTCACTCTTGCAAAGGAAAACTGTAAATGATGCCACAAACACATAAAAACACTCACATTCTTTTTGTACAAAAGGAGGCGGAATTTAAGCAGAGAAAATGAGTTATCAGACTGGTACCTATGCTGGTTACAGGCTGCAAAAATCAAAGATCAAAACAAGGCAAAAATCTTGTTCGATGCCTGGCATTTCATCATATGACCAAGCAAAGACATCCCTGAACTCGTGAAAAAGAGCGTTATATATTTCCAGTTCTGAAGTAGAACAACCTTTGCCGACTTAAATATTCTCTACAACATTTGGTTTAGTCGAGATATTTATGGCCAATTTGTTGTGGGGAAAAATGTCTATGCAGGACGATCCTATCCACCTAAGGTGTGACAGTGCCTTAGCAACAAACAGAGACAACTATTCTAGTATTCTTCCTTTATGAATTAAGAATGAAGAGAGATGGATGGACTAACTGGTGTCTTCCGTTTATCCCTCGATCCGGTTTCTCTTCTCTTTGAGAGTTCTCAGCTACCTTCCTTCTCACTCTCCCAGCTTCAACAGGTCTCTGCAAGATCACAAGAAGAGAACACTACACAAAGACATGGATTCATATTCATAACTAGTTCAGGATTAGAAATAAACTAAACATACGAATGCAATCATACATCAAAGATACACCAGTATATAGGAGAAACCAAGATAGCTTTATTGATGAATAACAAGGTTCAGGAAGAGATACAACCAAGAAGGCTCCAATCCAGCATCTCCTTCCCAGCGAATGGAATTCCTATCTTCACCTCCCTTCAAAGCATTAAGCACCCAATGATTCCAGTCTCAAACCAACAACAATTCTTTGCAATAACAAAATTCCCGCCTTCTAGATCTCATGGAGGAGAGATCCATATATAGATGTTTGGAGAGAGGATGAGTCAGCTTGAGATCTGACTAGTGTCCTCTCCCTCTGTCAGTTCTTGTTTCCACTTGGAGGTTCTTGCTTCCACTTGGAGATTGAGAACCTCTTACTCATCACTAGTCGAATTCACTGAGGCAAGTGTCATTGAGGAAGATTCTGGAAGCTTCCAGGGTCTTGACACCTTGTTGAATGAACTTGCCATTTGTCAATTCCCGCTCAGCGCACCCTGGTAGTGCTTCTACCTGCATTGCAGTGCAGGTAGCTAGTGCAGACTTTGCATTTCAGCGCAGACAGCTAGTGGAGCCTCTGAATTGATCCTGAATTGACTTGTTTTTGAGCATTTTCTGGTGGAGAACTTCTGTGAATTGCTGTGGTTTGTTAGTCTTGTTCTTCTAGGGGTAGGAACAACATGTTTAGGGACTTTGGATCCCTTAGATTATGGACATTTGATGCTCAATGCTGTAAGGAACAAAAATGTCTATAACAGTTGCCCCCTAAAGTATGAGGTCGTTTATCGGGTGAAATGCTTTATCAGGAGGATCCGGAGTTCATCGAATGCTGGGAGGAGACCTGTAATAAGATACAATACAATACATTATTTTTCATACTGCTTTCATGATCTAGCTGAGGCGGGCATTCCCATGCTCAGCTTTATAAATTCATTTTTCTGTACATAGAACATACAATCGTCTGATGGTAGACTGATAATTTTGATGAAATTATCATCGTTTGGGTAGGATGATTATCTGTTGCAATGATGTACATGTCAATTTCTTTATCTTTCCTGAATATATATCGCAGCCCGGATGGATGAAACTAGATCCGGGGTCTTCAAACTCGTTCGATCTTCACTCTAAGTACAAGTCGATCCACGTGAGAAATGTTCTGAAGTCGAACATGGAAAGACATCGCTTGATTACCGGTCAATGAGGTAAACCGTTAACAAGCGCGAGACGAATCACCGATAATGATAATGACCCTCAAGGTACTGCAGTACAATTCACGTGGTGTGAATAAAGGACTTGGCGTCGAACACCACGCAAAATCTTTCGGTCGAAGGTCATTGATGTATACCTGTCGCCGGTAGTGAGAAACTTGCCATTGAGGCATGCAAGCTTCAAAGTACTGAAGGGGTTGTTCCTAGATCCACTTCTTGGATAATGAGATGATGTCGACAAGAAGCGATCCGTCAAAGGAGGGCCTTAATGAATCCCACGTCAATGACACGGAACGGAGCTAATGATTTTGATGGAGGTGAAAACGATCTGATGACATATGATTCAGGGTGGTGGTCATGAAAGGATGAAGGATAATGTACGGCGGTGGACGGGACACGGTTGACTTCTCTAAACGACTTCTCTTGAAAATATGGCGACACTTATGCGATGGATCGGTAGCATTACCCCAAATATGGATGGTATGGTGAGACCATGGTGATGTGACCGGTGAATGAAACAACCCAACCCGATTGTGGTACGGAGGAAAAGTGTCATGTTTAAGAGCAACTTGCTACCATCAAAGTTTTCTTGAGTTTATCCCAATTTTTCCCCAGTCATTGCTGACCAGTACCTCTTTATTTTTGTCAAGCTTGAGGAGGATAACATATGCTTGTTCTATAACTTGTCCTTCGGGCAAGCCCATCGCTATGTTTTAACGAGCCTAGCGATAGTGAAACTCGTTCTCGTCTAAAGACAAGTTTGTCGCTATTTAATGATTTTAACGAGTCTAACGACAAAGATAACTCGGTCCTTTTCATTTTTAGAGAGTCTGAAAAGGTACGTAAAGTCAACTCCGAAAGTCCTTTTTCGTCATCTAATCCCTTAAGTCTGAAAAAGTATAAAACAATACAGAAGGGATGAGTTTTCGATAGTTTTAACGAGCCGAACAAAACAAGCGCTCGATCTTTTTGTGCAACAATCCCTCAGGTCCAAAAAGATTAAAATCTATAGGAGGGATAGCACTTTCGGTCGCTTTAACGAGCTGGAAGGCCAAAACTCGGCAATCTTTTCATATTTTACGAGTTAGATGAAAAGAGCTTAAAGAAGACTCGTCTTTTGAGGAACGAGTGGTAAAACGGGTTAGCATCTGATTCCAGGTACGGGTTGGAATTTTCCAATCATGAAAGTGTCACAAGGATGGCTAGTGAAATCACTCTTCGCAGCTGTTCCTCAAAATGGGTAAACAATCATATGGAGGTGAACGATCGGCCAATGGAAAAGTGGAGGTGACGGTGCAAACACGACCAAGGCTTTAATGGCTGATAATGTTACATTCACAGTGGTTATTTACCGGGTAGTTCATTTTTTAACGAGCTTAAAGGCGGATTGAAACACTTGCTCGATCTTATGTTTATTTTTTAACGAGCATGAACTATGTGCTAAAACTGCTCGGATCTTGCGTTTATTTTTTAATGAGCATGAAATGTGTGCTAAAACTTCTCGAATAACCCAGTCATATGATAAGAATGTCTCATCGAAGATGCTATTTTTTATGGAGCTTAGATCTTACAAAGCTTTGCTCCGGATCCTTTCGTTATGCAAGTTCGGAAACGACTAATCCTATGAGTTTAAAGGGTTAGACCTACAGGTTTAAAGGGAGGACCTAAAAATTTAAAAAATAAATAGCTACCCCTTGCTTGCACTCAAAAAGGTTTGCATGCCCCCAGGCATAAAGTACGATTTCAAGGTTACCTCTACTTCATTTCCATCAAAACATTTGTTTTACCGAGAGAGGCCTACCTCTTTCAGGTTACCCAAAGATTGTTCCATTAATCTTTCAAAAAAAACACTTCTTCGGAGATGTCTACCGAGATAAACAAAGGTGAGCGACGATGCCCGCCAACTCACATAACTTTGACGAAAGAATCTTATTCTAGAATAACCCCTCTTCCTAGACGGACGGGGTACAAACTAGTCATATTCTCCCACGGAAACCTACTCTATACCCAAAGTTTTCCTGCCAAAGCAGACCAGGATGCATGCCCCCTGGGTTCCAGTCATATCCTTCCGAATCACTCGCGCTCATCGGGAGGACGGACCGTGGGTTGAGACACTTCTTGCGTGAAGAGACCATTTAGGGATGGTACATGACTATTTGCGATGCGTGATCCGAGAAATGAAAGTTGGTCCATGAGCTTGACCACTCTTCCTTCGTGCGGAAAACACATTACTCTAAAGAGTGAGGAGACGATGGCTCCCATGCAATATATATAGTCTCGTCCAAGGAGTAGGTTATAATCCAAGGGTCCTTGAACAACCATCACGTTCATTTGAACGGTCTTCCCTTTCAATGTGATAGGCACATTGGGGAGGATCCCTAAAGGTCGACTGGTTCCTTTATCGAAGCCTGTCAGATTTCTCATTTCAGGAAAAAGCGTCGGCGAACCAAGCGCTTTCCAATAAATAGAGGAAAGGATACTCACAGATGCCTCCTCATCAATGATAGTGCCAGCCATTACCATTCTGTATATTTGAACGATAATTTTGAATGGTATACTGGCTGGTAACCGGGGTCTGCCTAGTTGGTTCCAGTCGAAGGACACAACTAGGTTTCTTGGTGGAGGGACCGAATAGACGGCTGGATATCGCTCTGACGAACTTCCTTCCTGCGATAAAGGAATGGGCGCATTTCCCCTGTGTTCGTCGGAGTATGTGTTGATGAAGAGAATTTGGACGGTGTCGTCTTTATTCTCTTCTGTGATGGTATCATTCGAAGATAGAGCCTCTGAAGGCAAAACCGGGTCAACTTCCACCTCAACCTTTTGACTTTCGTCAGGTATGGATTCAGACGGTTCATCTTCAATGATAGGTGCTTCGGTTAACCACCTGAGCGGGCCAGCCGGGTTCTCAACTAGTGAAGGACTTGCCAATAGTTTTTGATATCCAGGAGGAAGTTGCGCTCGTAAAATCGGGCGATCTTCCAAAAATCTTTTAGCCTCGTCTAAGAAGGGACAACGGTGGATGGCATGGTCGCCCTCACACAGTTTGCAGGGAAATCTAGCTTTCCCTCTCTGTCCTGTGGCTTCACTTTCACTAGTTGACGGTGTGCTATCAACATGGCTATCAGAGGTTGACGCCACCGAATTGTACAAACAGGGAGACCAGTCCCTTAGTATCCGAGGGATGCAGGGACAATCTCTATGGAAGTGCTCTCCCTTGCATATGACACATGGCGATTTAGGCCTAGTCAGTGCTGTGTGTGGATTTTTATCAGACGACACTTGTTTGCCCCCAGTCACTTTTGGCTCCTTCTTCTTCTTCTCTTTCTTCTTCTTTTCCTTCTTCTCCTTAGGAACTTGGTTTTTTGTTTTACCAGTTCCGTCAAGCGAAGAGGAAGGAGGAGAGGAAGAATTAGATGAAGTAGAAGGCTGGTGGGTAACTCTGGTCTGGTCTAACTGTTGATTCGACTGTTCAGGAATAGTGGTGTTCTGAACGACAATGGTTGAAAAGAGCCAGACCGGCAAGCCAATTGTCAGTCCTGGAAGCGACAATGTGGCCATATGGGGCGCACCAACATCTCCTCAAGAGAAGAAGAGACTAGGATTTCCGCCAAGGGGAACTCCTTGGTTGGTGTGCTCCATTTTCTCAACCTAAAGATCAACGCAGGAATAGAGGGTGATTGTTCTGTTTAAAATAAATTTTTAAGGACGCTTAGACACAACTTTCTTTTTCAATTTTAAAGAGTCGAGAAAAAGCTAAAGATGACTCTAGTCTCCTTCAATGTTTTAACAAGCCCGAAGTGACAAATGCTCGGATGGACTTTTTCTGTTATAGAGTCTGAAAAAGGCCAAAAGGAACTGCTCTGGAGTTCTAGGCAGAGGGTGTGCCAAACTTTTCGCAAAACCGCATAATACTTTTTAGGGTACGGGCGGTCGATCTTCCTGAATGCTGTGTTCAGTGCATTGTGATCAGTAGGGCGGTCGACATGGCTTCCTATGGATAAAGGTTATATTCCTATAGGGGTCTCCCAATATATACGCGACGGTACATGGGAGCACAATCTGTACTGGTACTAATCGTCCCTCAAGAGGAATCACCCAACCATCAGTGAGGCAACCAGTGACCAGGTTTTACGACGCCGGAACACGTCTCTAGCCTAGACATCTATGTTGTGCGTTATGTTGCAAAGCGTTGTTAAGTTCATTCAGTTTATTTTAGGTTGATCTTTTTAGAAGTTTTCCTTTTTGGATCACCACGAGATGTATGATACAATTCCTAAATGCAGTCTAAAGATGATAAGAAAGCTTTATATCTTTTCAACTATGAAAATCCTAGCTACAAAGGGAAAAGAAATACACCATCTTTTCTCAAAGAGCAATCAACACACTCTAATGCACTTTTCCTAAATCAAGCATGTAAACTATCAAGATGCAAATGCACAATGCAGGTGTTTGTTTTCCGCTTTCTTAATATTGATGCCTAAAAAGAAAGCTTTTTGTACAACTTTGAATTTTCTTTTAAGTGACAAATACAAACAAGTTTACTTTTTCGAAATCAGAAAGGGTAGAAGAGAATACAACACTTTACGACTTTCGAAATGAACACTTATTTCAACACCTAAAAGAGACAAACTCAAACCAAAAGCAAAAGTAAATGTATAATCAACCGTAAATAGCCAATGAACTCTCTACTAAGATCACAATCAACAGATCTGAATCAAGGGCTACAGGATGATTATTTCACTCTTGCAAAGGAAAACTGTAAATGACGCCACAAACACATAAAAACACTCACAGTCTTTTTGTACAAAAGGAGGCAGAATTTAAGCAGAGAAAAGGAGTTATCAGACTGGTACCTATGCTGGTTACAGGCTACAAAATCAGAGATGAAAACAAGGCAAAACAGAGCAGAGAACCCCAGCTGCACAAGGCCTAACTGGATCAACGCACCCTCAACACAGGGGTTTTGACATTCAGCGCAGGTAGCCTTCACGGGAGATGCGTTGAAATGCAGAACCTCTTCATAGGGTCTGTGCTGAAGGAGAAACGAGAGTTTCTCACTGGGTTCTGGGTCACAGTTTGCTGATTAATCTACGGTTTCAGGCCAAATAAAAGCAACAAGCAAGGTACAATCAAAGGGATGCTTTGAGGGAGGGCTAAGATCTATCACAAAGGATCATTAAATCATTTGTGAGTCTATTGTTCAGATCATAGACAAATCCAGTGGTTGGATCAAAGCAGCAACTGTCTACTTTGTATTTGAGAATAGCAGATGCAGTTCAATTGTTGTTGTTGGGTCTATGAAACAAACAATGATAGAGACAAAAATAAAATGACTAAACAGATTTCCCCAGCGGAGTCGCCAATGGAATTGAACGATCTTCCCTTTCAATGTGATAGGCACATTGGGGAGGATCCCTAAAGGTCGACTGGTTCCTTTATTTCAGCTCCCTAGCCACGACTTTCTTAACCCATTTCAAATTACCGATAAGGTATGAAACGGGGATGGAAATCTTAACCAACTTCAAACAGACGACGGCCACTCATATATCCGATCATATACATGAGTGGTGTCGTCATCGTAGGATGGTGAAAATGTACGTTCCCAATCAGCTATTAGCTGAATGGTTTATCAAGTCGTTACTTCCTGCCATAACGGAAGATGTGGCCAAGGGGGGAGTCGTAACGAAAGAGCAAGTTATTGCTCATGCACAATATCTAGACTTAGTCTACACTCAGTTTGGCACGCTCTACGACAAAATACCTGACGCCCCTAGACCGGAATTCTCAATCCTCCTCCTAAATCAAATAATGACTCTCATGCCAGCGATGGCGTGATTGGCACGACAAACGTGAAATCGACAATGGCTTCGTCCAAGAAAGCCCGTAAGATTTCAGATCAAAATGCAAAAGACAAAATTCTTGCTTCGGAAGTAAATGCCGTATCAGCAGATAAAGGCAAAGAAACCAATCAACCAGGAAGCAAGAAGAAGCAAAACAAAGGGAAGAAGAAGAAACAGGGTGAGTCATCTCCCGGAAAAACTTCTTCAAACCCTCCTGGGAAAGGGAAACTAAAAAGTCCATGTCTTATATGTGACGAGGATCATTGGACAGCAAATTGTCCATACAAAGCTGAGCTAAAAAGGTTCTTCAAAAGTTTGCAAACCTCAGCTGTGTTAACTGATCCGTTTCCAAATCCAGGTCAAAATCTGGTTGATAGTGGAAATGCTTCCCTGTCGCAAGTGCTAATGTTGTCGATCTCCAAGAAAAAAAATGATGCTTTGATTTCGACAAGGAACAAAGATTACGGGAATCCGCAGCTGTCGAACGACAAAGGTAAAGATCAACCAAGTAGTTCGACAACAACTTCGACAGAAGTTGTACCGCCCATTATTCCTGAATTAACGATAAAACCACCAAAGGGAGTAGTACACAAGTCGACATTTAATCCTCGCGCCAGAACGACGCAGCATTATAACATAGTGGAAGATTTGGCCCAATCACCATCCGCTATGTCGACTCTTGAAGTACTACAAAATTGTCCATCCCAAAGGCAGGATTTGTTATCAGCCATTGGTGGGGTTGATCCTAAGGATTCCAATCTTGTATCCTTCGACCACAAAGGATACGATCCCCAGTTACCAGCTCAACTAGCTTTCCTTATTCAAGTGAAAACCCTCAACAAAACTGTTCACCGAACAATTATTGATGAGGGGGCATCTACATGCATTATGTCGATGAGTTGCTGGAAAACTTTAGGGTCTCCAACCTTGTCGCGATCTTCGACGACATTAAAAGCATTCGACGGAAGGACATATACCCCGTACGGTATCCTAAATAACTTGAAGGTTGAACTAGGGGGAAAAACAGTAGAAATAGATGTTGAGGTCATTGATGGGAATCTTGATTACAACATCCTACTAGGAAGACCGTGGATATATGCCATGGCAGCTGTTGTGTCGACTTATTTTAGGAAGATCGCATTCCCTTTTCAAGGAGGGATTACGATCGTCGACCAACAAAACTTCCTCCCTAATGGTTCACAAGTTACAGGAAGCATTCCCATGATCCATGGAAGCAACCATTCGCTTCAAAATATCGGAGTAGGCCTACTAAAAGACCCCACATTAATGGGAACTTTCACACTTCCACCTCCAATCTATATAGGAGAAGTAGCGTTGGTAGGAGCCTGCAATATGATATCTTCCACGAAGATCTCAGAAGACGACATCAACATGGATCATGCAATGGTTTTTCCCCCAAGCCCAATAGAAATATTGTAGCAATCAATGTTTCGGGCATGGGAGGCAAACCCAAATCAACACTCATCAAGCATTTGGGTAGATAGGTCTAGAGAATATGGTACCCCATTAAATCCTTGGTCGAGAGTGCATGGAACCGACGAAGGAATCCTACAATCAATGTTGATTGAGGGGGCACCATGGAATGATTGCCACCATCGTTCCCTTCTTCCAGATTATGAAGAAGATACTCAAAATGACCTTTATCACCCTTCAGTTTTTGAATTCCTATCAAATACTGTAAATACGGTGGATTCCGAGCGAAACTTATCCAATATTGAAGAGACTATAGCCATAAATATCTCAACTAAAAAACATGTTGTAGAGAATATTTATGTCGGCAAAGGTTGTTCTACTTCAGAACTGGAAATATATAACGCTCTTTTTCACGAGTTCAGGGATGTCTTTGCTTGGTCATATGATGAAATGCCAGGAATTGACTCGAGTATCGTTGAACACGAAATTAAGATGTATCCAGATGTCAAACCAGTAAGACAACGGCTTCGGCAGGTGCACCCCAAGAAAGCCGCTGCCATTAAGGCAGAAGTTGAAAAGCTTCTCCATGCTAGTTTCATCTACCCGGTTCCTTTAACCGATTGGGTATCGAATATTGTCCCTGTTATGAAGAAACAAGGGACAATTAGAGTGTGTGTCGATTATAGGGATGTAAACCAAGCTTGTCCGAAAGACAACTACCCTACACCCTTCATCGACCAGATAATTGATGAATGCGCCGAATGTGAAATCTTTTCATTCATGGATGGATTTTCCGGGTATAATCAAATAAATATCCGCCCACAGGACCAGTCAAAGACTACATTCATTTGTCCATGGGGCACATTCGCTTATCAAAAATTACCCTTTGGTTTAAAGAACGCAGGGGCAACGTTTCAGAGGGTAATGAATTATGCCTTCCATGACATCAAGAACATCGTTCAACCATATCTCGACGACCTTCCGGCTCATTCGCGAAAGCGGACTGATCATCCGGAGCATTTAAGAGTGATATTTCTACGTTGCCGACACTACAAGATAAGACTCAATCCGCACAAATGTGTATTTTGCGTCGGTTCTGGTCGTTTACTTGGCTTTGTAGTCTCTAAGGATGGGATTCGTCTCGACCCTTGTAAGGTTCAGGCAATCATTAATTTTCCTCCACCTTCAAATTTGCTTCAGATTCAGAAACTCCAAGGGAAAGCAAACTTTCTGAGGAGGTTCATTCCAAATTACGCAGAACTTGCTAAAGGTTATACTCGTCTTTTGAAAAAGGATGTACCTTTTGTCTGGGATCAGGTGGTGCAAGCTTCCTTTGACGCTCTGAAAGATTCTCTAGTAAAAGCATCATTAATGTATGCCCCGGACTATCAAAGAGATTTTAACCTGTATCTTGCTGCAGCGGATACGACCATTGCGATGGTTTTAGTTCAAGAAGTCGATGGAATTGAACATCCTATTTATTATTTAAGTAAAAACCTGAATGATACATAAAGCAAATATTATTATGTTGAAAAACTAGCGCTTGCCGCTGTTCAAGCGATTCAAAGATTTCGACATTATGTCCTCTTTCGGAAAACTACCATTTTATCAGATTGCAACCCCATGACTTATATATTGTCGCAACAGTTGATGGGGGGCAAATATTCAAAATGGATAGTGATCCTTAAAGAGTTTGATCTGGAATTTGTGAAATCCAAATCAAAGAAAGCTCTAGTTTTCGCAGAATTATTGTGCGATCTCCCATCGTCGTCCAACGATGAAACATCCGAAGAATCAATCGTGGACGAGAATTTGTTTCTGATATCTACAAGTAATGAGTGGCATGGAGATATAATAATTTATCTCCAAACCCAAAAGTTCAGGCCTAACACCTCTCACTCTGAACAGAAACGTATACGATACCGAGAAAAAGACTACATGATCGTCAGTGATACGCTTTACCGTCATGGTATCAATACAGTTCTGAGGAGGTGCCTCACCCATGAGGAGGCTGAAAAAGCCCTGAATGAGTGTCATTCAGGCACGTGTGGGGGGCATCAATCTGCATATGCAACAACACAAAAAATCTTACAAGCAGGATACTTCTGGCCAACCATGTTCAAATATTGCATAACCGCAGTCAGAAGTTGCCATGCTTGTCAAATTTTTGATAGCAAAACCAAAAGGCCACCTGCACCTTTACAGCCAATAGTTGCTATTGGTCCTTTCACCAAATGGGGCATCGATTTCATGACATGTAACCCCACCTCGACCGGGGGGCATGGGTATATCATAGTCGCCGTTGACTATTTTACCAAATGGGCTGAGGCGATGCCTACATTAGATAACACTGGTGAAACAACTGCCCTTTTCTTTTTCAATCATGTAGTCGCCAGGTTCGGCATACCACAGGCTATAGTTACAGATCATGGATCGCATTTTCGCAATCACATGATGGTTGAATTAGCTGCCAAGCTAGGGCTATCTCATGACAGCTCTACCTCGTATTATCCGCAAGCCAACGGACAAGTTGAAGCGATCAACAAGGTCCTGAAGTGTATGTTGCAAAGGATGATCGGAGTTCACAAAAGAAGGTGGCACCTAATCCTGTACTTAGCCTTGTGGACTTACCGAACATCGGTAAGGAATGCGACCGGGTTCACACCTTTCCAACTGGTGTATGGCCTGGAGGCAGTCTTGCCAGTCCAGTGTGAAATCTCGTCTCTTAAACTCGCAATTGATCTCCTCCCCGGAACTTCAGAAGAAGAGGCCCGTTTCTTGGAATTAATCCAATTGGATGAAACCTATCGTGACGCCGCTTTGGCTAACGAAGCCCATAAGAAACGAGTCAAGGCGCAGTTCGACAAAAATGTCAAACCCCGTGTCTTCTCAGAAGGTGACTTGGTCTTGCTTTACGACCAAGAATCCGACAAATTGGGAGCAGGTAAGTTTAATTCTTTATGGATGGGCCCCTATATTGTTAAACGAGTGTTAGCAAAAGGAGCCTATGAGTTAATGGATTATGATGGAATTCCACTGGCGCAACCTCGCAATGGGTTGTACCTTAAGTGTTACTATGCTTAAATAGTAACCAATGTGCTTTTGTTGTATTTTGTTTTTGCTAAAGTGGTTGTTTTGGTCGAGTAATCCACCTTTTTACATTTATTGCAGATGTCAAACCTTTTGGAGATATGTGTTGGATATGCCGACGGAGCGAGTCGTAGTTCGCGGAACCTGTCCTCCGCAGCCTGGGCCATTTTTGATCCAAGCGGCGAGTTAGTAAGTTTCAGAGGTGTGTGTATTGGGAAATCAACGAATAATATCGCTGAGTATAGTGCATTGAAAGAACTACTCTCTGATGTCATCACCCATGGTATACGCCGACTAATCGTCAGGCTAGACTGACAACTCGTAATACTACAACTCAATGGTATATATTCCGTCCGCAATCCAACTATTTATCGTATGTTTCTAAGGGTTAAGATTTTGGAAAGACAGTTTGATTTAATTCAATACCAGCATATTTCCAAAAACTTAAACACATTAACCGACTCATTAGCAAACTATGTGTTAGATAGACATTTGCGACATTTATAAAAAGAAACACATCATCAATGTTGTACAAGTGGATCATATAACTCAACCAGAATAAACCCCGAAAATCAAAATATATATATATATATATATATATATATATATATATATATATATATAGATATATATAAGCTGTTTATTTTTTACACATAATGTTATGTAACCAAGACAAAAATCGGTCGCATGACCCAAAAACTCAAAATGCTAGGGGGCACCCTAGCCTAGTGATGCTCATGATAGCACGCCACGGCCTGTGCAATCATGCGTAAGAGTCGAGTCCATCGTCTAGGCACACCAGTAGTATGTCGCTGCAACTGTAGAGGTAACTCGTCGATCCGCACATCCGGAATGCCAAGAGTAAGGCTCTCAACCTGCTCCTGCACAGTTGTGAGGGTTTCGGCCACATCAAGGTCGCGAAGAGTAACCCTCCCAGCAGTCTCCCCTGCTGGGGCAGCGGCTGGCACTCTCGGGCGAACTGCTGGATGAACAGGACCAACATCTGCATGCACACATGAGTTTGATTAAAGTCTTGATAGAATAAAGCATAAGGACATTATAAATAAAAACAGTAAACAGTGATATGGTCGAAGATTTTACCAATAGCGCCCCACTGTTCGCCATCCGGCAGTACCAAATCCGGATCACCTCGGAAATCCATGCCAACATATGGATACTCGGAATAGACCATCTCCTGACGCTCGAACCACCTGAAGAAGGTATCAGTGAAAGAAATATGAGATTGACCAGCATGCCTAGACATGTGTTCAACCCATCTCTGCATGCGTGGCTCGGTAGGAGAAGGAAAGTCGAGTGCAATGTACTGAGGCTGCATCAGTGGTATCTTCTCCAAGGCAAAGGCAGTCAAAATAGAACCAAATCCAAAGTTTTTCAACTTCCCGTCCTTTACCTTGGTCAACTGAATTTTCATCTGAAGAAGTACTGCATCACACCAGTTGAATATTTTCGGTTGGAGGCACTCCAAGGCGTGCTGCACATAGGATCTGTTGGCAACATGAAGAGATGCACTACCGTCCATCCTACCAATAGTATATAGAATGGACTTGAGAGACCTGTCAACAATCTCACGGATAATGATCTTGCCGTCTCTGCTCGGCTGAGATCCTTCCCTGCAATACTGGCGGACATAATCTCTCACAGAGTCACTCCCTCGGGCCGAACCTGGCAAAGAAATGGGGGCACCCCGCCTCGACAAGCCAGTCAAGAAGTAAATGTCTACTACGGTCAAGGGGATAGATTTGCCCCTAATCTAAAATACTTGGTTGATAGGATCCAAAGCATCAAGCATATACTGCAGTAAGGAGATCTGCGCTCTCATACTAGAGATACGGAAGAACTTCAGCAGACCACAGTTCCGCAGCGCGTTCACCGTGACATGATCATGTAAGGCAATCATGTCCTCTTCTTCATGTTCTCGTTCTCGCCATGTAAGGGTCATTTTGCTCCAATAATATTTGAAAAACAAACATGAGAGGAGTTAGATCCTGGATTTGATGAGAAACTGGCAAAATGTTCATCAAAAACTGTGCAACAAAACTATTTTTCTGTGCCCAGCGCCACTAGCCAGTGTTCCACCTGCGTTGAAGGTCAAACTGCCTTCATGTAGCTTGACATTCAACGCAGGTTTCGAGTGAACCAGGTGCGCTGATGGCAGAGCGACCTAATAAAACCCTAGGAGCTCAGGAAAATAGGAAAACAAGCACAGAATGCAGAAAAGAAACCATGAAATGAAAGAGCTCAAGTTTAGCTCCTACCTAGTCCAGACGGCGCCGAAAATCGTCCGCAGAATCTCCTGGAATTAGCTGATGAAAGTCAAGGGGGAAGAGGCACCTCCAAAGCTCCAACAAACCAAGTTCAAATGAAATGGTAAAATGAGAGGTAAAAACACTTTTTAATTGCTTTTTACGTAGTTCAAAGCGAAAAAATAGGGTTTTAATCTCATTTTCAAGCAAATGTTATTCATTTCTAACTAGTTTGATGCAGCAATTGAGGATACAGTACTATCTTTGAAAAGGGCAAAGCTAGTTATGGTAAAAAATCAAAATTAGACCATAAAATCGAGCAGTTTTAGCACACAGTTCATGCTCGTTAAAAAATAAACGCAAGATCCGAGCAGTTTTAGCACATAGTTCATGCTCGTTAAAAAATAACATAAGATCGAGCAAGTGTTTCAATCCGCGTTTAAGCTCGTTAAACAATGAACTACCCGGTAAATAACCACTGTGAATGTAACATTATCAACCATTAAAGCCTTGGTCGTGTTTGCACCGTCACCTCCACTTTTCCATTGGCCGATCGTTCACCTCCATATGATTGTTTACCCATTTTGAGAAACAGCTGCGAAGAGTGATTTCACTAGCCATCCTTGTGACACTGGCGTGATTTGAAAATTCCAACCTGTACCTGGAATCAACTGCTAACCCGTTTTATCACTCGTTCCTCAAAAGACAAGTCTTCTTTAAGCTCTTTTCATCTAACTCGTAAAATATGAGAAGATTGCCAAGTTTTGGCCTTCCAGCTTGTTAAAGCGACCGGAAGTGCTATCCCTCCTCTAGATTTTAATCTTTTTGGACCTGAGGGATTATTGCACAAAAAGATCGAGCGCTTGTTTTGTTCGGCTCGTTAAAACTATCGAAAACTCATCCCTTCTGTATTGTTTTACACTTTTTCAGACTTAAGGGATTAGATGACGAAAAAGGACTTTCGGAGTTGACTTTACGTACCTTTTCAGACTCTCTAAAAATGAAAAGGACCGAGTTATCTTTGTCGTTAGACTCGTTAAAATCATTAAATAGCGACAAACTTGTCTTTAGACGAGAACGAGTTTCACTATCGCTAGGCTCGTTAAAACATAGCGATGGGCTTGCCCGAAGGACAAGTTATAGAACAAGCATATGTTATCCTCCTCAAGCTTGACAAAAATAAAGAGGTACTGGTCAGCAATGACTGGGGAAAAATTGGGATAAACTCAAGAAAACTTTGATGGTAGCAAGTTGCTCTTAAACATGACACTTTTCCTCCGTACCACAATCGGGTTGGGTTGTTTCATTCACCGGTCACACCACCATGGTCTCACCATACCATCCATATTTGGGGTAATGCTACCGATCCATCGCATAAGTGTCGCCATATTTTCAAGAGAAGTCGTTCAGAGAAGTCAACCGTGTCCCGTCCACCGCCGTACATTATCCTTCATCCTTTCATGACCACCACCCTGAATCATATGTCATCAGATCGTTTTCACCTCCATCAAAATCATTAGCTCCGTTCCGTGTCATTGATGTGGGATTCATTAAGGCCCTCGTTTGACGCTTCTTGTCGACATCATCTCATTATCCAAGAAGTGGATCTAGGAACAACCCCTTCAGTACGTTGAAGCTTGCATGCCTCAATGGCAAGTTTCTCACTTCCGACAACAGCTATACATCAATGACCTTCGACCGAAAGATTTTGCGTGGTGTTTGACGCCAAGTCCTTTATTCACACCACGTGAATTGTACTGCAGTACCTTGAGGTTCATTATCATTATCGGTGATTCCTCTTGCGCTTGTTAACGGTTTAGCTCATTGACCGGTAATCAAGCGATGTCTTTCCATGTTCGACTTCAGAACATTTCTCACGTGGATCGACTTGTACTTAGAGTGAAGATCGAACGAGTTTGAAGACCCTAGATCTCGTTTCATCCATTCGAGCTGCGATATATATTCAGGAAAGATAAAGACATTGACATGTACGTCATTGCAGCAGATAATCATCCTACCCAAAGGATGATAATTTAATCAAAATTATCAGTCTACCATCAGACGATTGTCTTTTCTATGTACAGAAAAATGAATTTATAAAGCTGAGCATGGGAATGCCCGCCTCAGCTAGATCATGAAAGCAATATGGAAAATAATGTATTGTATTGTATCTTATTACAGGTCTCCTCCCAGCATTGGATGAACTTCAGATCCTCCTGATAAAGCATTTCACCCGATAAACGACCTCATACTTTAGGGGGCAACTGTTATAGACATTTTTGTGCCTTACAGCACTGAGCATGAAATGTCCATAATATAAGGGATCCAACGTCCCTAAACATTTTGTTCCTACCCCTAGAAGAACAAGGCTAACAAACGACAACAATTCACAGAAGTTCTCCACTAGAAACTGCTCAAAAACAAGTCAATTCAGGATCAATTCAGAGGCTCCACTAGTTGTCTGCGCTGAAATGCAAAGTCTGCACTGGCTACCTGCACTGCAACGCAGGTAGAAGCACTACCAGGGTGCGCTGAGCGGGAATTGACAAATGGAAAGTTCATTCAACAAGGTGTCAAGACCCTGGAAGCTTCCAGAATCTTCCTCAATGACACTCGCCTCAGTGAATTCGACTAGTGATGAGTAAGAGGTCCTCAACCTCCAAGTGGAAGCAAAAACCATCAAGTGGAAACAAGAACTTACAGAGGGACAGGACACTAGTTAGATCTCAAGCTGACTCATCCTCTCTCCAAACATCTATATATGGATCTCTCCTCCATGAGATCTAGGGGCTAGAATTTTGTTATTGCAAAGAATTGCTATTTGTTTGAGACTGGAATCATTGGGTGCTTAATGCTTTGAAGGGAGGTGAAGATAGGAATTCCATTTGCTGGGAAGGAGATGCTGGATTGGAGCCTTCTTGGTTGTATCTCTTCTTGAACCTTGTTATTCATCAATAAATCTATCTTGGTTTCTCCTATATACTGATGTATCTTTGATGTATGATTGCATTAGTATGTTTAGTTTATTTCTAATCCTGAACTAGTTATGAATATGAATCTATGTCTTTGTGTAGTGTTCTCTTCTTGTGATCTTGCAGAGACCTGTTGAAGCTGGGCGAGCGAGAAGGCAAGTAGCTGGGAACTCTCAAAGAGAAGAGAAACCGGATCGAGGGACAAACGGAAGACACCGGTTAGTCCATCCATCTCTCTTCATTCTTAATTCATAAAGGAAGAATACTAGAATAACTGTCTCTGTTTGTTGCTAAGGCACTGTCACACCTTAGGTGGATAGGATCGTCCTGCATAGGCATTTTTCCCCACAACAATTTGTTTTATGTGTTATACTCTCGCATTGTTTATTTTCTGTGTTTTAGAATTTGTATGCAGGTAATTTCTGTATGAGGTTAAAACCTACATTTGGTATCAGAGCTGTTTTGGCTTCAAGGGGATGCCTTTGTTGTTGAGGGGTTTCGCTCGAGCCTGTGGTAGACCCTATTCAGTGGGAGATCTGCGAGATCGATTTTGGTGGTGAAAGAAGACGATGAGTAGTGGAAAGATATAGATCGAGAAATTTAATGGTCAGAGTTTTGAGTTGTGGAAACTCAAGATGGAGAATCTGTTGGTGGATAAAGATTAGTGGATCACGATAGATCTGGGTACTAAACCAATGAGAGTGTTTGATGAAGAATGGAAGAAGTTGGATCGGAAGGCAAAGAGCACAATACGATTGTGTGTCTCAGATTCAGTATTGTTGAATGTATCAGGGGAAGCTACGGCGAAGGCTTTGTGGTAAAAGCTAGGGACTTTGTACCAATCTAAGTCTCCGGTGAATAAACTATTCCTACGGAAAAATATATATAACCTGAGGATGAAAGATGTAGACTTGGTGAAAGAGCATCTGAATTCATTTACTACTGTGGTAAGTTAGTTATCGTCTATTGATATCAAAATTTTAGATGAAGATAAGTGAATTAGTTTGTTGTGTTCTCTACCAGCTTCATGGGATAGTCTGGTTATTGCAATATGTAGCAATGCAACTGCCTTGCAGTTTGATGAAATAGTCTCATCCTTGCTGACGGAGGAAATGAGACAGAAAAATATGGAGAGCCGGAATGGTGATTCCTTGTCTGTACGAGGATGGTCCTAGAACGGAAACAAAAATAAGTCATTGAGTGGGAGATCTAAATCTAGAGGGAGATCTAAATCTCTAGGAAAACCTGTAAAGGTGGTGTGTTGGAAATATGGAAAGGAAGGGCACTACAAAAGGGACTGTAAATCTAAAGCTCCTGATAAAGGAAAGGGATCTGATGATGCTCCCAATGTAGAGGCGAAAACCACCTCAGATGAAGGGTGGGGATGCGTACTTGGCTTCTGCAAGTACACATGTAGATCATGCGGCATGGTTGATTGACTCAGGTGCATCCTTTCACTTCACTCCCCATAGAGAGTGGTTCTGCGAGTATGAGAAATACGATGGTGGTGATGTCTTCTTAGGGGATGATAGGAAGGCTAGAATCATTGGTCACATAAAGGTAAAGTTGAAGTTGCAAGGTGGAAGGGTTAGAACACTTCCGGGTGTTCTACATATTCCTGCATTAGCCATAAATCTGATTTCTGTAAGCAAGTTGGATGATGCAGGTGTGAAAATAGTGTTTGAGAACGATACCTGCAAGATGGTTCGGGGAGCACTCGTATTGATGGGGGTAGTTCGGATTGGAACTCTGTTATAGACAATTTTGTGCCTTGCAGCATCAGGCATGAATTGTCAATAATCCAAGGGATCCAAAGTCCCTAAACATGATGTTCCTACCCCTAGAGGAACAAGGTCAGCAAACCAACAGCTCTCAGATCAGTTCTTCACCTGAAAACACTCAAAAACAAGCAATCCTGAAATCAAAGCAGGTGCTCCACTAGGCTTTTGCGCTGAAACTCAACTCCTCCATGGTGTACCTGCGTTGCAAAGCAAGTGGAACAAAGGCCACCTGCGCTGAGCGAGATGGGACAAGTGGCACACTGAGTCATTGCTCTGGAATCTTCCAAAAATGACACTTGGATCAGGGATTTTGCCTTGTAATGAGTCAGAGGCTCTGTTTCTCCAAGTGGAAGCTAGGTTCTCCAAGTGGACTCAAGAACTGAAGATCAACTGAAGAGAGAGAGGACACAAGGTAGCTACACATCAGTTGCAAGCTGACTCATCCTTTCTCAATTCATCTATATATTTAGCTCTCTCCTATGAGCTCAGGAGGCTGGAATTTTGTGCAAAGTAATGATATGCTGTTGGTTTCACTATAGAGCTATTGGGTGATTGCTTGAAGGAGGTGAAGAGGAGAAATTCTTTCTGCTGGGAGGTGTTGCTGGATTGGGGTCTTCAATGGTTGTAACCTTCTCAGAACTTTACTTCTTCATTAATAAAAGCTATTGAGGTTCTTCTATATGCACTTCTTTCAATGATGTATTGTGATAATTGTATATTTGATTTATGCTAATCCGTGAATCAGTTACGATTGCATGCTTCTAGTAGTTTCCTTCTTTGTTATTTTGCAGGATCTCATTGTAGCTGGGCCAGCAAAAGAGCAAGGAGCTGGGAGCAAGCAGCGAAGAGAAGAATTTGGATTCGACATTAAGCGCAAGGCAACGGTTAGTGCATTTCCTCATTCTCTCTTGCTTTCGTAAAGAAGTAAACCTTAAGTGGTTTTCTTTACAGTTGTTGCTGAGGTACTATCACCCTTAGAGTGGGATAGGGTCATCCGAATCGGATACTTTTCCCTACAACAAACTGGCGACTCCACTGGGGATCGTATCTGTTTGATTGTTTGTAGTATTTTGCTATTCATTTCCTGAACAAAAGAGTACCAAATCGAAAAGCTTTTGACTATATCAAAAGCGAAGTAGAGGGCAGCTACTCTAGCTCATTTCTGAGCATGTTCATGATTTGAAGAGCTGATCTACAAGGATCCTTGTAAGCTCTTAGTGATAGCTTTTCATCCTCCTAGTCATCCCTTTGTGTGTGCTTGACTGATTGCTTCTGATTTGAGCAAAAACTGTGCATTTTTGAGAAAATTGTGACCCAGAAACTGAGAAAACGCAACTTTCGTTTTCCAAAGCAGGTAGTACATAGGCTACCTGCTTTGCAACGCAGGTCCCGAAGGGGCTACCTGCGCTAAGAGCCAGATTGGCTGTGCAGCACCTGCGTTGGCCCAAATTTTGCCTTGTGCATTTGGGGTTTCCTCCCTTTTTCTTGCCTGTTTTCACTATAGGTTTTGCAGCCAGTTACCAGTCTTGTACCTATTCTGAAACCAACCTTACTTGCCATCATTCCGCCTCTGTTATATAATGAAATTGTACTTGTTCTTTTGTATTTCTTACATTATTTACAATTTCCCATAACGAAAGTGAACTAGTCTTGCTTTGGCCTCTTAGATCTGAACCTGTGTTAGGCATTTTGCTGGTCTAAAGAGTTAGCTTGTTTGCTGTCCATAGCTGATTAGTCTTTCTACTTTCGTCATTATGGTTTGATTTCATGCATTTCCAGTGTTTAAACAAGTAAATCTTAAGGTGTCTTTTGATTTTGGACTAGCTTGTTTACTTTCGCTTAAATCGAAATCAAAGTTATATAACAACTTTCTTTTTGTAATACATCAACATTAAGAAAGGGAAAAGAAAATACATGCATTGTGCATTTTGCATTTGAAAAAGTTTGCATGATGATTTAGGAGAAAGTGCATTAGTTTGTGCTGTATGAACTGTGTGAAAAGATTTGCCTTTCTTCTCCTTCAGTAGTTAAGATTTTCATCAGTCAAAAAGATTTGAAAAAGCTTGCTTCTCATCTTAGGCTGCATTTAGGAATTTTTCATATACATCTCGTGGTGAACCTTGAAAGGCAAACTTTAAAAAGATCAACTTAAAATATACTGAATGAACCTAACAACGCATTGAAACATAACACAAACACATAGAGGTCTAAGCTAGAGACGTGTTCCGGCATCGTTAAACGTAGTGACTGTCGATCTCTACGAAGGTGGGTGATTCCTCCTGAGAGTCGGTGGCACTAATACGGACTTGTGCTCCCACGTACCGTCGCGTATATATTGGGAGACCCCTATAGGAACAAAGCCTTTATCCATAGGAAGCCGTGTCGGCCGCCCTACTGATCGCGATGCAGTGAACATAGCATTCACGAAGATCGACCACCCGTACCGTAAAACATATTCTGTGGTTTCGCGAAAGGTTTGGCACACCCTCTGCCTAGATCTCCAGAGCAGTTTCTTTTGGCCCTTTTCAAACTCTATAACTGAAAAGGTCCAACCGAGCATTTGTCACTTCGGGCTCGTTAATACATCGAAGGAGACTAGAGTCATCTTTAGCTTTTTTCTCGACTCTTAAAACATGAAAAAGCAAAGTTATGTTTAAAAGCGTCTAATAAAATTCATTCAAATCGGAAACACAAATTTTCCCCTTTATATTTTAGTTGATCGAGTAATCCGCAATCGTGGAAGAAAGTCAATTGAATATCCGTCGTTCTCGGAGGCTGGCGAGTCAATCGTCTTTGTCTCCGGAATCGAAAACAGTCTGGACAAAGCGAGCTCGTCGAACCAGTTCAAAATCTCCTTTAAAAGTTAGAACAAGTGTTCCAACAACATCTCAGATTCTGGTTACTCCAAACATTTCCGGAAACCCTGCCTCTATAGAAGAAGTTCAACCGCCACAGAAGGACAGTAATACTGATCCTAGTCTGGGGGCAAATACTTGTATAACTGAACCAGTTCCATCTGTAACTGGTCCAGAGAGTGTTGTTCCTCAAACATCTGCCGCTGTCGATACAACCCCTTCTTCGGCACCGGAAATCTTTTACGGACCTGACGGTCTTCCTCTTCCACCTGGTCTGATTGCGATAGAGGAAATTTTAGAGGAACCGCAAGTATCCACTCCAACTCATTTTGGAGTAGGGGTTACTCTATTTCCTACTACAACAGAAGTTTGTCCATCACCAGTGGAAGTTCCTGTAGAATCACTAGGCAATCAATTGGATAGACTCAAAATTTCTGAACAACCGTTGACATCTAGGACTGTGTCAAATGACACAGCGACGGCAGAATTACCTGCTGCAAATCCAACAATGTTCGCCGGCATACCATCTGTCCCAACTAGCTCTCAATCGCTAGAAGGAGTCCACCAAGGGACTATCTCGGCAGTATGGTCTGTTCCTGTTTGTTCCGGAGTAATGTCTGGTAACTCTTACGGTGAGACTCATCAAATTGACCCTTTTTGGAATCAATTTAGGCCATCCAGTCCTCCAGGACAATCAATTGCCTTGAGTTCCGGATTACCACCGTATGGGGGGCAGTATGCCCTTTCATTACCCCCTCCGGGAGGGTACCCATACGGGAGTTCTCAACCTTATTCAAGTTATGGTGGAATTGCAACGAGTAGTTGGGTACCTATGCTATCCCAGCCACCAAGAGTTGTATATTCTATGCAACAGTGTGTACCTGTGACGAACATCCCAACTACACCGGCTATCGTAACCGTGTCGCAAGTTCAAACGATGCCTGTTGTATGTCAACCTCAGATTTCTCAGGTTCTCATGCAACAGCCCCTTGACCCTGCGACCCAAACACAATCGCCTACTGGTGGGGCGACACAAGTACAATCGGGTACAATTACCCCACATCTTGGTCCAATGGTTAGTGTAGCGCAACAACCCATGGTATCGCAACCGTGGATAGTGCAATACCAACAGCCACAATTCCAACAAGTGTACCAAGGTTCTGAACAACAAATCTTTGCGAATACTGGACAACCATATATCCAAAATGGTCAAAATCAACCACTTTATAGTAGTCAAGTCCATCAACCGTATCAGTCATACCAACATCAACTCCATTATGCTGGTATGCAAAGACCAACTGTTCAGGCGATTCCATCGTACCCTGGTTACGCTTCACCTAACTTGAATCAACAGTTACCATTCGTGGCGACTTTAGAGTTGCCTGATTTACATCGGTTAACCAATGATCCAATTGCTTACGCCCCATGGTGGCCAGTGATCCCGCACAAACTTCCGTCCGACATTCCTAAATTCAATGGAAATCCAGGTGAAGACCCGTCGAATCATGTGATGACATTTCATCTGTGGTGTTCGTCGAACACTTTAAATGATGATTCGATAAGGCTTCGCCTCTTTCAGAGGACATTGACAGGTCCAGCGGCGAAATGGTATATAGAATTGCCAAGAGCTTCGTTCGACAATTTTAGCTCCCTTGCCACGACATTCTTAACCCACTTTCAATTACCAATAAGGTATGAAACCGGAACAGAGATATTGACTAACTTCAAACAGACAACCGCAACTCATATATCAGATCATATACATGAGTGGCGACGTCGACGAAGAATGGTTAAAACATACGTTCCTGATCAGCTTTTAGCTGAGTGGTTTATAAAGTCGTTACTTCCGGCCATAACGGAAGATGTGGCAAAGGGGGGAGTCGTAACAGAAGAGTAGGTTATCGCTCGTGAACAATATTTGGACTTAGTATATACTCAGTCTGGCACGCTCTATGACAAAATACCAGATGCCCCTAGACCATAGTTTTCAATCCGTCCTCCTCCTAAATCAAATAGTGACTCTCATGCCGGCGATGGCGTGATTGGCACGGCAAACACGAATCCGAAAAGGACCAATCAAAAGAAGGCCCGTAAGGATTCGAATCAAAATGTGCATGAAGAAGTTCTTGCTTCGGAAGTAAATGCCGTATCGATAGATAAAGGCAAAGAAACCAATCAACCAGGAAGCAAGAAGAAACAAAACAAAGGGAAGAAAGATCAAAGAAAGTCATCTCCCCGAAAAACTCCTTATAGAGAGGAGAAACCACCTAGGGGGTGTCACATATGTGACGATGATCATTGGACGACAGATTGCCCGTACAAAGTTGAGTTTAAAAGATTTGTAAAGAATCCGCATACTCCAGCTGTGTTGACTGATCCTTTTCCCGACCCAAGTCAAAATCTGGTTGATAGTGGAAATGCTTCCCCATCACAAGTTATGATGTTGTCAAGTTTTAAGCCCCAAGATGATGCTTTAATTTCAACATTAAACAAAAGCTATGGGAATTCGCAGTTGTTGAATGGCGAGAGAAAAGGTCGATCAGGCAGTTCGACAACAACTTCGACAGAAGTTATGCCGCCATCCAATACAAGAAGCATTCCAACGATCCATGGAGGCAATCATCCTCTCCCATATATCGGAGTAATTTTCCTAAAAGGCCCTTCTTTAATGGGCACTTTTGCCCCACCACCACCAAGTAATCTTACGGAGATGGGTGCAACGGAATATGAAGCCTTCTATTTTTAATGGATCTAAAAGTTTCGAGTATAGTTCCTATCTCAAGTCAACCTCGTTTAAAAAATGAAATAAAGAGTAAAGAGGATAGTTCTTTACGATGTCAACCTCATTAAAAAATGAAATGTCCTCTTAAGGTTTAAAGGAAATATGCCTCGTCTACATTTTTATGCTGGGGGCATCAAGTTTGAGCAAGGTTTGGTCGCATTCAAGCTCATTAAAAAATGAACTGCCCCTTAAGGTTTAGAGGGCATATGCCTCGTCTGCATTATTATGCTGGGGGCATCCATCATCCGAGCAGTTTTAGCACATAGTTCATGCTTGTTAAAAAATAAACATAAGTTGTGAGCAATCTTCCCCTAGAGTTCAAGCTCACCCAGAAAAATTGAACCGGTAAATAACCTTGGTAAATGTAACCTTTGACAGCCATATTAAAGCCCTTGGTCGTGTTCTTGCAGTCTCACCTCCATCCGTTCATTTGGCCAATCGTTCATCTCCATATGTTTGTTTACCCATTTTGAGGAACCGCTACGAAGAGTGATTTCACTTAGCCATCCTTGTGACACTGCCGTGATTGGAAAATTCCAACCTGTACCTGGAATCTGCTGCTATCCCTGTTTATCACTCGTTCCTCAAAAGACGAGTCTTCTTTGAGCTCTTTTCACTGACTCGTAAAATATGAAAAGTTTGCTGAGTTTTGGCCTTCCAGCTCGTTAAAGCAACCGGAAGAGCTATCCCTCCTCTAGATTTTAATCTTTTTGGACCTGAGGGATTATTGCAGAAAACGATCGAGCGCTTGTTTTGTTCGGCTCGTTAAAGCAATCGAAAATCCATCCCTTCTATATTGTTTTATACTTTTTCGGACTTAAGGGATTAGATGACGAAAAAGGAATTCTGGAGTTGACTTTATGTACCTTTTTAGACTCTCTAAAAATGAAAAGGACTGAGTTATCCTTGTCGTTAGACTCGTTAAATTCATTAAATAGCGACAAACTTGTCTTTAGACGAGAATGAGTTTCCCTATCGCCAGGCTCGTTAAAACATAGCGATGGGCTTGCCCGAAGGGCAGGTTATAGAACAAGCATATGTTATCCTCCTCAAGCTTGATAAAAATAAAGAGGTACTGGTCAGCAATGACTGGGGAAAAATTGGGAGAACCTCACAGCTTTAATGGTAGCAAGTCGCTCTTGAACATGACACTTTGTCCTCCGTATCACATCGGGTTGGGTTGTTTCATTCACCGGTCTCATCACCATGGTCTTCGCCACACCATCCACATTTGGGGTAATGCTACCAATCCATCACATCAGTGTCATTAAATGTTCAAGAGATGTTGTTCTGCAAAGAGTCAACCGTGTCCCATCCACTGCCATACATTGTCCTTCATCCATTTCATGACCGCCACCCTGAATCATACATCACAGTTTGTGTTCACCTCATCACAATCACTAGCTCCGTTCTGTGTCACTGATGTGGGATTCATTAAGGCCCTCTTTTGACGGATCGCTCCTTGTCGACATCAGCTCATTATCCAAGGAGTTGATTTAGGAACAACCCCTTCAGTACTTTGAAGCTTGCATGCCTCAATGGCAAGTTTCTCACTTCCGGCGACAGGTATACATCAATGACCTTCGACCAGAAGATTTTGCATGGTGGTCGACGCCAAGTCCTTTATTCCCACCATGTGAATTGTACTGCCGTACCTTGAGGGTCATCATCCTTATCGGTGATTCCTCTCGCGCTTGTTAACGGTTTACATCATTAACCGGTAATCAAGCGATGTCTTTCCATGTTCGACTTCAAGAAATTCTCACATGGATCGACTTGTACATCGAGTGAAGATCGGAAGAGATTGAAGACCCCGGATCTAGTTTCATCCATCTGGGCTGCGATATATATTCAGGATATAAAGACATTTGATATGTACATCATTGCAGCAGATGATCATCCTTCTCAAAGGATGATAATTTCAGCAAAGAATTATCAGTCTATCATCAGACGATCGTCTGTGCTATGTACCAAAATGAATTTATAAAGCTGAGCATGGGAATGCCCGCCTCAGCTAGATCATGAAAAAGTATGAAAAATAATGTATTGTATTGTATCTTATTACAGGACACTTTTCAGCAGATTGAATGAACTTCGGATCCTCCTAATAAAGCATTTCACCCGATAAACGACCTCATACTTTAGGGGGCATCTGTTATAGACAATTTTGTGCCTTGCAGCATCAGGCATGAATTGTCAATAATCCAAGGGATCCAAAGTCCCTAAACATGATGTTCCTACCCCTAGAGGAACAAGGTCAGCAAACCAACAGCTCTCAGATCAGTTCTCCACCTGAAAACACTCAAAAACAAGCAATCCTGAAATCAAAGCAGGTGCTCCACTAGGCTTCTGCGCTGAAACTCAACTCCTCCATGGTGTACCTGCGTTGCAAAGAAAGTGGAACAAAGGCCACCTGCGCTGAGCGAGATGGGACAAGTGGCACACTGAGTCATTGCTCTGGAATCTTCCAAAAATGACACTTGGATCAGGGATTTCGCCTTGTAATGAGTCAGAGGCTCTGTTTCTCCAAGTGGAAGCTAGGTTCTCCAAGTGGACTCAAGAACTGAAGATCAACTGAAGAGAGAGAGGACACAAGGCAGCTACACATCAGTTGCAAGCTGACTCATCCTTTCTCAATTCATCTATATATTGAGCTCTCTCCTATGAGCTCAGGAGGCTGGAATTTTGTGCAAAGTAATGATATGCTGTTGGTTTCACTATAGAGCTATTGGGTGATTGCTTGAAGGAGGTGAAGAGGAGAAATTCTTTCTGCTGGGAGGTGTTGCTGGATTGGGGCCTTCAATGGTTGTAACCTTCTCAGAACTTTACTTCTTCATTAATAAAAGCTATTGAGGTTCTTCTATATGCACTTCTTTCAATGATGTATTGTGATAATTGTATATTTGATTTATGCTAATCCGTGAATCAGTTACGATTGCATGCTTCTTGTAGTTTCCTTCTTTGTTATTTTGCAGGATCTCATTGTAGCTGGGCCAGCAAAAGAGCAAGGAGCTAGGAGCAAGCAGCGAAGAGAAGAATTTGGATTCGACATTAAGCGCAAGGCAACGGTTAGTGCATTTCCTCATTCTCTCTTGCTTTCATAAAGAAGTAAACCTTAAGTAGTTTTCTTTACAGTTGTTGCTGAGGTACTATCACCCTTAGAGTGGGATAGGGTCATCCGAATCGGATACTTTTCCCTAAAACAAACTCTGTACAAGCTGTAAGGTAGCACTGTTGTTGATGGGTGCAACAGTTTTGTGGTTCCTAAAAATGGAGTAGAAAATCTAGTGGTCTTTGGAGAGAAGACCATGCTGTGGCATCAAAGGCTTGGACATGTTGGAGAGAAGGGCCTTCGAATACTTCATGGTAAAGGTATGGTAGAAGGTATGAGTAATAGCTCTCTGGATTTTGATTTCTGTGAAAATTGTGTATATGGGAAGCAAAATCGGGTGAGTTTCCCCTCTAATGGTAAGACGGCGAAACAAATATTAGAGCTTGTGCATAGTGATGTGTTTGGACCTGTGAAGGTTCCATCACTGGGTAAGTCTGTGTACTATGTATCACTTATAGATGAATTCTCAAGGAATACATGGATATATTTAATTAAGAATAAATCTGAAGTCTTTGATAGGTTTAAAGAATTTAAGGCTCTGGTGGAAAACCAGACAGAGAAGAAGATAAAGGTGCTGAGGACAGATAACGGTGGAGAGTTTTTCAGTAAGGAATTTGAAGAATTCTGTAAGAAGTGTGGTATAGCACAACAGAAGAATACTCCATATACACCTCAACAAAATGGAGTTGTAGATAAAATGAACAAGACGTTGATGGGAAGGGCATGAAGCATGCTTAGTGGTGCTGGGTTAGGATAGGAATTTTGGGCAGAGGCAGTGGATACTGCATGTTACCTGGTCAACAGGTCACCTTCATCAGCGTTGGAGGATAAGACTCCACAAGAGGTATGGACTGGTAATAAACCCTCTCTTTCACATCTAAGGGTATTTGGATGTGATGCATATCTACATGTTCCAAAGGAGAAACGAACCAAGATGAATAGTAAATATGAAAAGTGCATCTTTATTGGGTATAAGGATGGTTTAAAGGGTTATAAGCTTTGGAACCCAGTAACAAGGAAGGTTGTGTATAGCCAAGATGTGGTGTTCAGAGAGGTGAAATATGTTATTAAACATGAAGTCTAACCAAAGGAACCTGAGAAGATAGAGTTTGAGCTAAAGGAGGAAGAATCAGACTCTACAACATAGGAGGAATCAGAAGATGAAGAGCCACAAACTCCTCGTGTGAGAAGATCAGTTTGAGAAAGAAGACAACCAGAAAGGTATAGTCCATTTAATTTCTATTCAAATTTTGCTTTATCTATTACTGATGATGATCCCATAACTATGAAGGAAGCAATAGATTCAGAGGATGGAAAACTCTAGAAAGAGGCCATGGTTGATGAAATGGCATCTTTGCACAAAAATGAGGCTTGGGATCTGGTGGAGTTGCCGGTTGGAAGGAAACCCATTGGAAGCAAATGGGTGTTCAAGAAGAAGACAAATGCAGAAGGAAAGGTGGATAAATAAAAAGCTCAGTTGGTAGGAAAAGGTTATTCCCAGGTGTTGGGAATTGATTTTGGTGATATTTTTTCTCCTATCGCCAAAGTAACTTCTATTAGATTACTTTTATCTGTTGCTGTTGCTTTTGATTTTGAGGTAGAACAGATGGATGTGAAGACAACATTTCTTCACAGGGATCTGGAAGAGAAGATCTACATGAAGCAACTTGAAGGTTTTGCGGTGAAGAGTAAGAGAGAACTAGTATGCAAGTTAAAGAAGTCTTTGTATGGGTTAAAACAGCCACCAAGGATGTGGTATTATAAATTTGATACATTTATATGGGGACTTGGCTTCACTAGAAGCAAAGCAAATCACTGTGTATATTTTAAATTAATTGGTGACTGTGTTATTTATTTGGTCTTGTATGTGGATGATATGTTTCTAGTTGGAAATGACGAAGAAATTATCTAGGATTTGAAGACCCAATTGTCCTCCAAATTCGACATGAAAGATATTGGTGCTGCAAACTATATTTTGGGCATGGAAATTAAAAGAGATCGGGCAAAGAGGAAGCTCTAGTTAAACTAGAGGAAGTATGTTGAGACAATATTGCAGAGGTTTAATATGCATGATAATAAACAGGTGAAGGTTCCTATTCTTGTAGGTGTAAAGTTATCTATTGAACAGTGTCCCAAAACATAAGAAGAGGAAGAAGATATGCCCCATGTTCCATATGGAAGTGTAGTTGGTAGCCTGATGTATGCAATGGTATGTACCAGACCAGACATTGCACATGCAGTGGGAGTATTGAGCAGGTTTATGTCAAAACCAGGAAAGGAGCATTGGAAAACAATGAAGTGGGTTTTCAGGTATTTGCGTGGCACTAGTGATTATGGTTTGTGCTACCAAGGAAGACCATGATTGGATATAGTGTTGGATATTCATGGATTTGTTGATGAAGACTGGGCTGGAGATCTGGATCAGAGAAGATCTACAAGTGGGTATGTGTTTAACCTATTTGGAGGTGTAGTCAGTTGAATGAGTAAGAAACAATCTGTAGTGGCATTATCAAATACAGAGGCAGAATACATGGCAGCCACTAATGCAAGCAAGGAAGCAGTTTGGTTGCAAATATTGTGCTCAAGTATGGGGTTAGTACAGGGAGATGTAAGGATAGACTGTGACAGGCAAAGTGCAATTTTCTTGGAAAAGAACCCTGCATATCATTCAAAGACAAAGCACATTGATGTTTAATATCACTTTGTGAGGGATATGATAGAAGAGAAAAAAGTGTTTCTAGTAAAGGTGGACACTTTGAAGAATATTGTAGATGCATTGACAAAATCTGTGAGCTCCGAGAAGTTCTCTTGGTGCAGAGAAACAATGGGCATTGTAGGGTCGGATAAATGACTAAGCTCTCGTGCGGCCCCCTGTGGAAAGAAAACAAGTGGGAGAATGTTGAGTTGTGTTATATTCTTTCCACGACTAGCCTACGTAGTTAACTGGGGGGTTAGAGGGGGGGCGTACCCCTCCTTCGTTGCACCGATTGCATAGCAGGGGGGTCACAAGGGCTTTGAGGGGTGCAAGTAATTTTTTTTTGGTTTTGGAACCTATGTTAGGTTGGGAGGACCCACCTATGGTTTTGTGCATGATTTTCGCACATGTTTTTGGACGCGATGGTTTTTGGTCCACAATTTTCGATGCAATGGTTTTCGGTCCATGGTATTGGATGCTTCGGCATGTATAAATATGTATTATAACATTGAAAGGAATATGATGAAAAATAAAGCTGGTAGTCTCGGTTTTGGGATCCATGGAAAATCTATGTGTATATGTGTTTTATGTGGTATGCTCTCGCATTACTTATTTTCTATGTTTTAGAATTCGTATGCAGGTAATTTCTGTATGGGGTTAAAACCTACACATAGGTTATCCTCTGTTCCATGTTTAGTAATTTATATTTCCATATGAGAAAACCGATTGACTGATAAAAAAATTAAATAAGTTGCAGACCTGTTTGTTTTTGCAAAGATATGGTGAGTATCTCACAACTTCTATGGTTAAAGTATTTAATTCCAATATTTTATTCATTTTTAGAAGTTTAGGGAAAGAAGATTAGATGTTTGCAAAGTAAGATATTCATACACATGTATGAACAATGTAAAAGTCCTTGTAAATAACACTAAACATGTGAAGGTAGTGTTATACTCCTATAGTTATAGGTGTCATATTTCATGATTGACTGGTTGAGCTCTGTAATATGTTCATACCTTTCCTTGTTGTAAAGGTTTCCATATTATAAAAAAAAAATCAAAAAAATTAAAAAAATGTAAAGAGGGTATACCCTAAAAGAAAAATCAAAGGGTGAAAAAAATAAATGGTCAAAAGAAATGAACCCCAAATAAAAATAGACCAGGATGTACAACTTGTTGAACTTTTTTCCATAATTGATGAATGGACAAATAGCTTAATCTTGGCCATTTCATGTTTGAATTTCTTGTTTAAGAAATAGAGAATAAAGATCTGTCCAAGTTGTTTAATCTTGGCAGATAAGTAGATAGGTAGAGAAGCAAAGGAGCTCAACAGTTTAATTTGAGCCCTTGGATGTAATAAGTGCAGACTTAGGTAGGCTTACAATGAAAAGAAAAGAAGATTGAAAAGGGTTTGCTAGTCTAAGTGCACCCAAAGCAAGGAAGAAAAAATGTTAGGAAAAGTAAGTAGGGTAGTTAGATTGTTGTTGCAAAATGAGACTTTTGATAGGTTTTGTCGCTAAAAATGTGTTAATCTTATCTCTATCACAACTACTATGGCATACATTACTGTTGAAGCAGCTCAAGCGAGGCATGACTAAATCCCCTTCATGTCCTTTCCCCAAATCATTTACTTATTTCCCCCAGAGATATTAAGATCTGCTTAATATCACTAAAGCCACTCATTTCATTACATAAACATTACCTAATTACAACCTTGTTTTTCTTAGGACAATGGCCATCTTTCTTGTATAAACTCTGTTCCCACTTTTTAGCCTAAGTCTAAGAATACACCTGTTTTTATACTTAGCGCGCATTCATTTTTCAAGTTTCATATTAACAAAATAACTTTATTATTTAAATCCCATATAATTCTTTCCCAAATCCTGTAATATGTATATATGTACAAAACCCCAAAATGTTAATATTGCCGCCTCTTAGTCGAAAGACGACTATAGTATTATTTTTAACAGGGATTGATGAATTTATTCAAAATTCATTAAGAACCCTTCCCACCATGCTCAAGGATTAATTAACCTTTCGTTAATTAATAACTTAACCAAACCCCCAAACCAATAACATTGCACCCGATGCCATTATAAAACACTATTTAAATGCATCCTGCGCACGTTAACCATCCGCCATCTCCGCAAAGCGCCATCCGTCCGATATGGACCTCACCATCCGACAGCTAAGACATATTTCGCGACCCCCCCCGCCCCGACTATTGAATTTTACCTCCCGGGGAAGCGGCGGTATTGTGCTCGTACCAGGGACACGTGTCAACCGCCCGCGTTTTTCACTGCCCCTTCGCCCGAAATCGCCCTAGCCTAAAAGCGGTGCAGGCAAAACAACTTACTGCCCTCCTGTTGCCCCTCGTTGACATCACCCTACCACATCACCCTCTGCTGACATCACTGCCACGTCACTGCCACGTCATCCATCCCGTACCCCCGCTGACATCATCCATCCTTCGAACCAAAATTTCCTGCCAAAAATCATTTTTGTTCAACAAAGGGTAAAAAATTCATTTTTTGTTATGTTTTCGCTGCAAACAACGTTCCGGGCGTAAAATCATCTGAGCTCTCAATTCAAGTTTTCGACCACCTATGTCCAAGAAGGACTCCATCAATGAACTCTGTGGCTAGCCATTCAACCTGCCATGGAGCAACTTTCCTCTCTAGAATAGTTTAGAGCAAACAGAGTACTCTGAGTTCGCAGAAAAAGAAATAAGGGATGAACAGGGAAATTTTGTTACTCCGGCCAGTGAACCATCAGAGACATGATTTACTAGCGGAAAGGTAGTGAGAAGACATGTTGCAGTCTTATTTTAGCCAGAAAAGCGGTTAGCAGGGGTCAGATCAGTGATAAAGAGTATCAGTTCAAACATTAAAGTGTATCAGATCACAAGTCAAAGTGTATCAGTGCAGAATTAAAGGAAAATCAAATTAGAATTAATGAATATCAGGAGTCGACTAAGAGAAGCAGATCAGAAGTTAAAGAACAATTAATACAAACAGTTGGCATATAGCTACAAAGGACACTTGCAAGTTGAACCCTAAAGAGCCAGCCTACAGCACAACCTAAGTTAGTTGTTTCCACTTTGTTTGTAAATTACTTTAGGTTAAACTTAGATATTATCTCATAACTTTTATGAGATACCTGTTTGATGTAGGAGCATCAAGGGCGTTTTTTTTATTTTGTAAATATGTTAAAAGGGGGTGTGTTGATTTTTAATATTTTATTAAATTAATTTGAGTAAAATAGGAAAATGTGAGGATATATTGTAAATATCTTTTTATTTAATAAAAGGATATGAGGGAATTTAATTAGTGGAAGGATTTTAGGGATAAAGATCTATCCTTTAGGGATGTTGAGAGATTTAGGGGTTTGTTGAGGAATTGAAGGGATTGAGCATTTAATTTAATGCCATTTTAAAATTGTATAAACAGGAAGAAGTTTTAAAGCAAAATACATTGAGATTGTGAGGGAGTGTGGTAGAGAGCTAGTTGGGAACAACCAAGGCTGTGAGCCTTTGGTAAATTGTAAGGGCCATCAATCCGGAATATCAGGCCGAACAAAAGTTGTAAGTTATTGTTTTGATTTTATAATTGTAAGGTTTGATTTATGGAGTGGTATATATTTTTTCCTGCAATTGGATTCTAAATGGAGAATGCCCCTTTTTATAATCTGGTAGTGAAATTATTGTGAATGCCATTAAATGAAACAAAATAGGAAATCGATCTGAATAATCGATACTTGAATTTCTGTGTGAAGCACATAAGGGGAAAGGGTCGATTCAGTGAAAAATCGATCTACGTGTGAATGTAATCCCATCTGCATAAGCGTAATTACTTAATTAGAGGTGTGAAGGATTCGTTGTAGATGTGCATGAATTCTAATGATGTTTCTGCGAAGAAATATCGAACCAATAATAAATGGCTGAATTGCGCATGAACAGAGTCTGAATCACCATCATTAATGTGTTGGTCTTCTGTCCAAGAATACAGATTGACATGATATATGACCACGTCTTGAAATCGTTTTCAGGAGAACTTAAATTTGTATCGGTTCTGCATTAAAATACATAGTTTGACTGCGCTAGTGGTATTGAGTGGCATCTTTTGTTGACATTGGGAACAGGAAATTCAAACTGTGTTTTGGCTTGACATACATAGTCTTGTTCTGTAGTGCGAATATGTGAGATGGAGATTCCTATATGAGTTAAGATGACGTTCTGGCAAACAAAGAACTAACTGCAGAATCGATTCCTCTAAATCGAATTTCCATTTGAATGATTTTACTAAGGCGCAGGTTCGAAATCCGATTAAAAATTTGTTCCCTTCGTGGTGTTTGATTGACGGAAACTGTGTAGAAGCTGATGTGTAAAGTGTTGAAGTTATATATGAATTCGAACTTTGTTCTTTGTGGCACAATGAGTTGAAGATTTCAGAGTTGCTTGGGCGCAGATTTAACAGTCAATGTCAATTGGGTATGAATGTTTATGATTGAATGATGCAAATATTTGATATGTGGTCGACATGATTGGAGATGAATATAGAAATCGATATAATTAAAATGATATCGATTCTATTTGAAATGATAATACACAGCATTTGACAGTGCAATGAGTGAGGAGATAAAATCGATGGTTAAGTCAATATTCGATCTACAATGTAATGCTATATGTTGTTTGACATGAACTCAGTATGAAAAACGCAGGAGCAACATCATCCAGTTCTGAAATCATACTGTAGAATTTTTTATGTTAATGAATTGATGGCGCAAAGAATTTCATTATTAACTTGAGTATGTGGTGAAATTATGGCGCTAAGTTTTAATGCAGAAGAATCAACAAGAAGTCGATATTAAAATGCCACGAGCAGGATCGCTCTACAGTGATGATAATTGCAGAGTGAAATCGTGGAAGATGATAGTCTGAACCGAGGTAAGAGAAATTTCCAGATTTCAATATTTAATCTGATTGAATCAACTGTAAATATTGAAAGGAAATACTTTTGTATCACTGGGTACGCTGTAAGAGAAAGGGCGCACATATATTTGGTGCTTTGACTAGTTGAAACAGGTAAATTTGTGCATGCAAGTGATATTGGTATTGTTTGTTATGTCCACTTGAGGTCGAAAAGCATAAGTTCATTATTTTGATTGAACTTAGTTATAAGTCATATTTGAGGATTGATGTTGAATGGAAATGATAGCAGGGCGCATCCTTTTCTTTGATTTTTGATTTAACTCTGGCGTTATAAGAATGAAAGTATGTGAGTTGGAATGATAGTTATGAAGAAAATTTGGGATGGTGTGTATTAATAATGGCTTCATAACCATGGTTGTTTGTAACAAAGAAGCTTTCATATAAATGATGAAATTGCCATGTATTGAGGAAAAGTTGAGGCGCATGCTTGTATATGAATGTATGAAAAAGATCTTGGTTATTTGCAGGCCTAGCCTGCGTCATTTTGGTATCAGAGCTCGGCTCTGTATGAAAGTTTCTTGCGAACTGTTGAAAACTGAATTTGAATTTATATTAAATCCTGTATGAGGAAATAAATCTCAGTTATGCATTCGAACAGAATAAAATTCTGTAACATTCGATATTGGTTGTATAAGTGATTGACAAATTGCAGGCGATAAGTGCAGAGATAAATTATGACAGCAGATGTGCATGCAAACAGGGGATATCAGATTTTAATCTGACAGTCAAGCAAATTAGAGCACCGCTGGGAGAATGGAGAATCGTGCAGATATTGTGTTTGTGTAAATTTTGAATTGGGTTTTACTGACAAGAAATGGAATGAGGATTGATGGTTGCAGAAATGAAGAAACTCAACAAAGAAGGAATTATTGCTGGCAGCTGAAGTTTGCCGGATAAAGCCAGAAGATTGGAAGAGAGGATCGGATTTTAAAATCTGATTGACAGTGAAATTTCGCAGAGGAAGCATAAAAATTTGTTGGAACAAATTTGCAGGAGTGATGAGATTCTGAAGGTAAATGAAGTGCAGATGAATGAGAGGACAAGATCAGGCGAGATCTTGGAGGTAAGATGATATGTTTTTGAAAAATAGAATATTGTAGTCTTTGCATTGCAACTAATAGATAAAGGAAGCTAGTGAAAGTTTCTAAGTGAAACTTAGAGGTGGCAGAACCTTGAGGAAATCCAATAGAGATTGGAAAAGGAGGACAGTTGTGTTCTTAGAACATGCAGATGAGTTGAAGCCTAGGAAGAGCAAAGAGAAGTGCTCAAAGGAGGTTCCAGAGATAGAACCAATTTCTTGCCAAAAGACTGAGTGAGGAGAGCTTGGTGAGGTAAGTGGCGGCAGGACAGGACTTGATGCGAAAGAGGCTTTAGTGCAACTCATGGTAAAGTGAGTAAGGAACTCATAGAGATGGAAAGGATGATGACTAGTGACAGTCGTAACAAAGGTTCTGAAATAAATCACAGCATAGGACCAAAGGAGAAGGGCGCCAAATCAGTTGGCATACAAAGACAGTTAAGCAAAGAGGAATATGAAAGGGAGAAGTCTGAGATAACAGTTCAGCTTGAGGTGTTAATGGAGATCTTGCAAAGAAATGAGGAAGACCAGAAGCGTGGTTATGTCCTGAGAAAGAAGCTGAGGTGGCAAAGACTACAAGAGAAGTGGAATCATCAGGTAAATTTGCAGTTGATAAAGGAACTAAGGGAACTTGAATAGGTTATAGATGCCAGGCAGAGGATAGAGAAGCTCGAAAGAGTTGAGCTACAACAAAGTGAAGATGCTGAAGAAGATGTTGAAGTTTTGTTATGTTACCCAGAGAATGGACCATTACTTTTTGAAAGTGATGAAGAGCTAGAGGAGTTGAATCATATGAATGATTCAAAGCAGCCCAAAGATTTGATGACTGAAGCATCAAACAAGACCGTAAGGTCTTGTGATTTTAAAACTAACGATTTGTGTGTGATTGCAGGTTTGGAAGAACATCTACTGAAGGATGTTAAGGAAGATTTAGCAGAAGAAAGACCATGTGAGGAAATGGAAGATCGTGTAAAATTTCCAAAGTCCACTCCAAGTAAAATCATTGAGTTATATAGAGAAATGGATTTTCAAAGGAGGAAATTGGAAGAACAGAGGATGAATGTCCAGGACAGATTGCTGAAGAAGGATGACAAAGCGATTGTCATAAATGATAATCAGGAAGAAATTGCAGAAGGTGAGCGAAGGAATGTTGCAGAGGGAAAGGAAGATTGGGAGGCAACAACATTCATATTAACAGCTAGAGCAACATGTGAGGCAACATTTACAGTAGCGGCATCAGAAAAGGTGATCAAAACAAGTGAAGAGCAAGCAAGAATGAGAATTCAGCAATCAAGGGATGGAAACAATCAGCAAACAGAGGACATACTGGACAGAGAAATTGAGTTGATAAGGAGGTTAATGATAAAAACATCTCAGAGAAAGACAACCGAAAGAAAGAAAAGGAGCGACAAAAAGAGAATGACAGTGAAATATTGCAAGAGCAAAGCAAGTGGAGCACTAAAACACAAAATATGGAAACCTGGAAGACAACAACAGATGATAACAATAGTAAAGCAACCGACAAGCATGGGAAGATTACAAAATAAAATTTGGGATCCAGGAGGAGATATCCAGACTTATGACCAGGGGGTCATGAACTTTCTTACATGGGGAGTCTGATGCAGGAGCATCAAGGGCGTTTTTTTTATTTTGTAAATATGTTAAAAGGGGGTGTGTTGATTTTTAATATTTTATTAAATTAATTTGAGTAAAATAGGAAAATGTGAGGATCTATTGTAAATATATTTTTATTTAATAAAAGGATATGAGGGAATTTAATTAGTGGAAGGATTTTAGGGATAAAGAGCTATCCTTTAGGGATGTTGAGAGATTTAGGGGTTTGTTGAGGAATTGAAGGGATTGAGCATTTAATTTAATGACATTTTTAAATTGTATAAATAGGAAGAAGTTTTAGAGGAAAATACATTGAGATTGTGAGGGAGTGTGGTAGAGAGCTGGTTGGGAACAACCAAGGCTGTGAGCCTTTGGTAAATTTTAAGGGCCATCAATCTGGAATATTAGGCTGAACAAAAGTTGTAAGTTATTGTTTTGATTTCATAATTGTAAGGTTCGATTTATGGAGTGGTATGTATTTTTTTCTGCAATTGGATTCTAAATGGAGAATGCCCCTTTTTATAATCTGGTAGTGAAATTATTGTGAATGCCATTAAATGAAACAAAATAGGAAATCGATCTGAATAATTGATACTTGAATTTCTGTGTGAAGCACATAAGGGGAAAGGGTCGATTCAGTGAAAAATCGATCTAAGTGTGAATGTAATCCCATCTGCATAAGCGTAATTACTTAATTAGAGGTGTGAAGTATTCGTTGTAGATGTGCATGAATTCTAATGATGTTTCTGCGAAGAAATATCGAACCAATAATAAATGGCTGAGTTGCGCATGAACAGAGTCTGAATCACTATCATTAATGTGTTGGTATTCTGTCCAAGAATAAAGATTGACATGATATATGACCACGTCTTGAAATCGTTTTCAGGAGAACTTAAATTTGTATCGGTTCTGCATTAAAATACATAGTTTGACTGCGCTAGTGGTATTGAGTGGCATCTTTTGTTGACATTGGGAACATGAAATTCAAACTGTGTTTTGGCTTGACATACATAGTCTTGTTCTGTAGTGCGAATATGTGAGATGGAGATTGCTATATGAGTTAAGATGACGTTCTGGAAAACAAAGAACTAAGTGCAGAATCGATTCCTCTAAATCGAATTTCCATTTGAATGATTTTACTAAGGCGCAGGTTCGAAATCCGATTAAAAATTTGTTCCCTTCGTGGTGTTTGATTGACGGAAACTGTGTAGAAGCTGATGTGTAAAGCGCTGAAGTTATATATGAATTCGAACTTCGTTCTTTGTGGCACAACGAGTTGAAGATTGCAGAGTTGCTTGGGCACAGATTTAACAGTCAATGTCAATTGGGTATGAATGTTTATGATTGAACGTTGCAAATATTTGATCTGTGTTCGACATGATTGGAGATGAATATAGAAATCGATATAATTAAAATGATATCGATTCTATTTGAAATGATAATACACAACATTTGACAACGCAATGAGTGAGGAGATAAAATCGATGGTTAAGTCGATATTCGATCTGCAATGTAATGCTATATGTTGTTTGACATGAACTCAATAAGAAAAACGCAGGAGCAACATTATCCAGTTCTGAAATCATACTGTAGAAGTTTTTATGTGAATGAATTGATGGCGCAAAGAATTTCATTATTAACTTGAGTATGTGGTGAAATTATGGTGCTAAGTTTTAATGCAGAAGAATCAACAAGAAGTCGATATTAAAATGCCACGAGCAGGATCGATCTACATTGATGATAATTGCAGAGTGAAATCGTGGAAGATGATAGTCTGAACAGAGGTAAGAGAAATTGCCAGATTTCAATATTTAAATCTGATTGAATCAACTGTAAATATTGAAAGGAAATACTTGTGTATCACTGGGTACGCTGTAAGAGAAAGGGCGCACATATATTTGGTGCTTTGACTGGTTGAAACAGGTAAATTTGTGCATGCAAGTGATATTAGTATTGTTTGTTATTTCCACTTGAGGTTGAAAAGCATAAGTTCATTCTTTTGATTGAACTCAGTTATAAGTCATATTTGAGCATTGATGTTGAATGGAAATGATAGCAGGGCGCATCCTTTTCTTTGAGTTTTGATTTAACTCTGGCGTTATAAGAATGAAAGTATGTGAGTTGGAATGATAGTTATGAAGAAAATTTGGGATGGTGTGCATTAATAATGGCTTCATAACCATGGTTGTTTGTAACATAGAAGCTTTCATATAGATGATGAAATTGCCGTGTATTGAGGAAAAGTTGAGGCACATGCTTGTATATGAATGTATGAAAAAGATCCTGGTTATTTGCAGGCCTAGCCTGCATCACTGTTGTACATATTTTGCTGTATAAATACCCCCTTCATCAGAGTTTTGAAGAGGTTGGGTATGTGTAGATTTCCTAGACTCTGCTGTAATACTAAACTTTTGGAATAAAACGCTGTTGGGATCAAACTGTTGTCTGGTTTACTGGAAGAAGAGTTGATGCAGAAGACTTGTCATATAATTCTTGAATCAACCCATGGATCAATGAGTACTTTATACCTTGTGTTTTATAGTTTCTTGTCTGTTATATCATCTGTGTTTCATAAATCTGAGTGATAAAGCAAAAAGATTAATACAGAATTTGCTTGACTGCACTGTGTTTTCTGTCTTTATTATTCTCTGCGCTTTTCTTCAAAATTAGCATAAACAATGAATTATTAATTACTCATGTTTCCTGATTCTCTCATCTTGATTATTTGCTAAGGAATCCTTAACTACTCCTTAACAGTAAGCATCCATTTTCCCTCTTTCAATATGTTGAAGGATTCTTAACTGCCCTTCATCTATTTGAGTCCATTCCATCTGATTCCAGCCTTTAAATTGTTCCATGTTTGACTACCATGCTCTGTGATACCATCCTCTGTTAGAAACCAAATCCAGAAATGCATCCTTCTTTGACTCCATTATGCCCAATGGACTAAACTCTTCCGTTTTGCCTCACTGTTCTATTGAATCTCACCACCCAAACTCAAAACAAAACCCTTGTACTTCATAACTAGCCTAATATCTTAAAAAACAAAGCTAAATCATAAAGAGAGAGCCCTCTCTGGATATAGATTGGCTAGAATATGTATCTAAAAGATTGCTTTGTGGTTACCTCGGCTGTATTCTCTTTCTTACAACTTTTGGCAACAACCTGAGTCATAACTTCATTGGCGACTCGACTGGGGACCTGAATAATTGCTTGTTGCTACTGTTTTCTGTAGAAGCTACAGATGGAGCCTGAAGTTAGCCAGGTAGCCTTTGAAACTACTTTTGCTTTGCAATTACAAAAGTAAATAAATTCTACTTCAGTCTATCTCCGGTCTAGCTTATGGTTTGAACAATTGGTTTCAAATGCTTGATCAGTTCCTCTTGTCAAATAAAATATTTAAGAAATTTTAAATCTCATATCTAAAACCTCTTAAAGAAATCATAAAAGTTGTTTTGAAAAAAAAAAAAAACGAAATAATCATAAAAAACTCAAAAATTTGTTTCCTGAAGAAATTGAACCTTTTCTTTAGAATTGTTGTATAGGTTTATATCTGATCTGTGATGGTGGATAGGGATCAGACGCACAAATGTTAAAATCATCCACCTAGCGACTCCATATCAATTTCACAATCAAGACTCCACTGGAGAAATGAACCTGAAAGAACTGTATGAAAAGATCAGGCTTTTGATTTGGATTGTTATCCCAGACATTATGTTCTTTTTCATTGATAAAATTTTTCAATGTATATTGTATTTAAGAGATGATTTTAGATTAAATTTTTATTATTTTCCTTTCAAAAATGTAGATGAAAAGTCTCCTTACACATTTGAACAATAGTCTTCTAATTCTTATGAAGATCATTTTTTTAATTAAGGAGAACCCAAAAATTGATACTAATTAGCCAATCCCGAAACATATTCCGGTACCTCATAAAGTTCCTGATAGGTATAATCCTATCATTTTTCCTCCTACACTCCATGCTTTCCCTAACGATTATCCCAAGTATCTCCCTAGATTTGATGGAGAGAATGGTGTCACTACCCAAAAACATATCCAAGTTTTTGAAGATTATCTTAACTTATTTGAAATGGATGATGAGGATGTTGGTATTAGGCTTTTTGCTCTTTCTTTGCAAGGCAAAGTTAGGAGTTGGTTCAAAACCCTACCTGAAGAAAGAATCTCAAATATTGAGCAGTTTCTCAAACTCTTCCTTGATAGATGGATAATTAAAGTCAATCTCCTCATGATCATAGAAGAATATAATCAGCTAAAAAGACATCCAAATGAAACAATACAACAATGTTCAGACAGATTTAATCAAATTTATCACTTAATACCATTGAATATAAGACCTCCCCCTGATTCAGCTCTACTGCATTACCCAAGAGCATTTGATTCAGAGATAGAATTTCATCTGAGAGAGAGAAACTGCTCCACTATGGAACATATGCAGAACATAGCAGTGGATGTAGAGGTTAATCTGAAAATTAAAAAAGAGAATTTGAAAACAGAAAAAGAGGAAAAACTTGACATTTTGATAAAGAAAGCAAAGGAAATGATGCAGAAGATCACGATGAAAGTTGAATGTTTTGTTCAAAATCATCATGACACATTTGTTTCACAAAAGGAAAAGATTGATATTCATGAACAAATTTCTACCAATTCAATCTACCATAGATCAGATGATAGATTCATAGAGCAATATGTGGAGGAGCAATCTCCTGATCCAATGTGTTATGTTGATAACATGGCTTCTTCCGATGATTTGCCCAAGTATGATCAATATGATGATGATTTTGTTTCTCAAATCCAATTTAACCTTGCAGAGGAATCAAAAGCTAATTTGGGAAGCAAGGAAATTTAGGTTCAACAGCTTGAAAGTGGTGATTAGCTTGTTCATTTCAGCTATAAGAATGAGGAGGAAAGCGTAGAAAATTTTGAAATTAGTGAAGGAAATTTACCATTTTGTTTTGATTCCTTTTAGTTTATCAGAGATAACTATCATGCAATTAGAAATCAAATGTCAACAAGTCCTGATATTAACCATCTAGAGGCCAATCGAATCTTTGTTCAAGATTTATCATATCTAGATTTGCAGTCCCAGAATGCCATTGAATGTCAGTTTGTAGAAGAAAGCTTGGAAGCAGGAATAGATGATCAAAAAACCCAAGTTGATTCCTTGCCCCTTTGTTTTGAATCATCTAAATTGTTTAAAGAAAAATAAGAGCAGCTTGTAGAAATCTATCAAGTTCCATTTGAACCTATATGTAATAAGATGCAAGAATCTTTCCAAGTTCTTTATGATCCATCAGCTGACAAGTTGAATGATGAAAGAAATCAGAATTCTTCTCCATTAATAGACTGTGAGAGTCAAAATCAAGATGATAATGGTTTTACAAGACATGCATTACAATCAGTAAAAATATCACCACAAAGAACAGTTGAAAACATACATGGTGATAAAGACAAAAGTGATTTCTCAATTCCAAGGCATGAAAGCTATCCAGGACATTTGTACAGTTGTTGTTTGAATCAGCTCAAGAATAGTGTATATATTTTGCAGGATCCTTTTGTACAGTTTCTAGATTCAGCAAAGGAGATTAGGAATTTCCTTATCTTCTCATAGGTTAACAAAGCCAAATTTGATTGCAAGATCTCAATTTTAAACACCATCAAGCATAAACAACAAAGGCCACTGATGTAAATAATTCTTAATTGGTTGCATTAGTTGTTTCATTTTACTTAACCAGCAGTCAAAAGGTTGATTAGAGTAAAGTAGGTAGGATTTCAGTTTGTGTTAATTCAGTTTTCAATAAGTTAAAAAATAAATCCTTAAATTTTTGAATTCAATCAAAAGGCCCTAAAGATTTTGATGATTTACTAATTTGGTTTGAAAGTTGCAGCACCTCTTTTGTGTTTCAGGTCAGATCTCAAGTTTTGCATGAGAAAGTTAAAAAATATTTTTGATGAAAAGACCAAGGCTGCAAGTTCCTACCCAAGTGACAAGGTGCTCAAGTAGGATTCAAAAAGGAAGAAAAAATGAAAAAATGTGTTTAAGCGTGGATTGGATAGTAATTGTTGCAGTTGAAGCCCAAAGAGAAGGCCCTAAGCTCCACAAGTGTGCTGTCATATATACAAATAAAGCAATCGGAAAAGGAAAATTTCAGAGCAGAGCAAAAGTTATGCAGAAGGCCATCTGACTTGCTGTTCTTGAATTTCCACCAGGGAAAGCCATCCCCAAGTGGAGCTAGTGTTATACTCCTATAGTTATAGGTGTCATATTTCATGATTGACTGGTTGAGCTCTGTAATATGTTCATACCATTCCTTGCTGTAAAGGTTTCCATATTATAAAAAAAAAAATCAAAAAAATTAAAAAAATGTAAAGAGGGTATACCCCAAAAGAAAAATCAAAGGGTGAAAAAAATAAATGGTCAAAAGAAAAAATGAAAAGAAATGAACCCCAAATAAAAATAGACCAGGAGAGTGTGCAAGTCCAAATGCCACTACTATTTCATTTTCTGTAAATAAAGAATCATGTACAACTTGTTGAACTTTTTGCCACAATTGATGAATGGCCAAATAGCTTAATCTTGGCGAGTTCATGTTTGAATTTATTGTTTTAGAAATAGAGAATAAAGATCTATCCAAATTGTTTAATCTTGGCAGATAAGTAGATAGGTAGAGAAGCAAAGGAGCTCAACAGTTTAATCTGAGCCCTTGGATGTAATAAGTGCAGACATAGGTAGGCTTACAATGAAAAGAAAAGAAGATTGAAAAGGGTTTGCTAGTCTACGTGCACCCAAAGTAAGGAAGAAAAAATGTTAGGCAAAATAAGCAGGGTAGGTAGATTGCTATTGCAGAATGAGTGTTGGGTCCCTATAATACTAGTGATTACCCCATTACTATTGTAGTTATACCCCTTATTTATATTTTTTTTCCCCTATTACCCCCATGTTGTTATTTCTGTGCCCCATGGAATCCCTCTATTGTTATTTTTGTGGCTTTATATTATTATTGTTAGGTCGGCTGGATTATATTGCGACTCCTTAAACTCCTATATATAGAAAGGAGGTTTTGTCATTTGAATCATCAAAGAATTTTTCATTTATGTAATGTAAAGGAGGTTTCCCCCTTGAAGAGGCTGAATTCTAAGGCATTGATCTATCTTTTCTATCTTTTCTTGAGCTGGTTTCATAACATTTGGTATCAGAGCTTTGGATTCTACGGTTTCGCTGCTCCAAACAGGTCATTGTGGCATTGTCGTTATAACTTTTTTCTGTAATGTTTCAGAAGTCACAAAAAAACCCCATTTGAGAAGAATTGGCGCTGAACCTTGGGTCCGAATTTCAGAGCGTTTTGCGCGATATTTTCGGAGATATGATCTGAGGAAGTTGGTATTTTTGTAGACTCCTGAATTACATTCAAAACAGGTGACCTGGGGAAAATCATCATAACTTTCTCTCTGAGGATCGGATTGAAATTTCATAAAAAGGTAAAAAAAGAGGACAGATTGTAGTTTCTTGTATGCATGTTTCATATCAAAAGGTCGAAAAAGTGACTCGTGGCACGTCATACAAGTTCGCTCTACTAAACTAGTCTATAAGCAAGTCATTGTGGGAGATTTCACATAACTCTTCCTTGGAGAATCCGATTTGGGTTAGACTTGTGGCATTGGAAAGAGGAAAGAGAGGGCTACTACAACTCTCAAATTCAGAAGTAGATGATTGGGAAGTACAGAGATACATCAGAGGAAATATCGAGCTCCTACAAAGTGAAAAAAGGTGTATAGATTTTCTTAAATTTTTTCTTAAGCTTGGTTTGAAAATTTATTTTGAAGGAATTCAAAGGGCATAGTAGAGAATTATTATCGGTAACTGATGCCCTGAGGAAAGAAAATGCAAACACCTAGTAAGGAACCTGAAAGCTCATAGCTCATCTTATCATCCTCAATCTGATGGGCAAACTGAGATAATAAACAAATGTTTGGAAGGATATCTTCGTTGCTTTGTATCTGATAAACAGACACAATGGGTCAAATGGTTCCCTCTGGCTGAATGGCGGTATAACACTTCCTTCCATACAGCAAAAAAAATGACCCCATTTATGGCACTTTATGGGTATCAACCACCATCCATCACATCATATTTAAGAGAAAATTCTAAGGTTCAAGCAGTGGAACATCACATCGAACATCAACAACAAGTCCTCCAACTCTTAAAGGATAACCTCGTGTTGGCACAAAATAGAATGAAACAACAGGCAGATCAACATCGCAGTGAAAGAGGTTTTGATGTAGGTGATTGTATATTCCTATGGCTACAACCATACAAGCAAATGTCCCTAAAGCAAGCTAAGAAGGATAATAAATTATCACCAAAGTATTATGGTCCGTACAAGATGTTGCAAAAGATTGGTACTATTGCATACAAATTGGAGCTTCCTGCAGCTTCTCGATTGCACCAAGTTTTCCATGTTTCATGTTTAAAGAAGGTTATAGGCGACAAGCTCCCAGTTCAAACAATATTGCAAGAACTTGACGAGGAAGGAAAAATTATATTGGAACCGGAAGCAGTCACAGAAACAAGAACTCGTCAGCTACGAAATCGATCAATTTCAGAGTATCTTATCAAGTGAAAGAACTTATCCGCTGAAGATTCCACATGGGAGGATGAGAATTTTATGCAGAAGTATCCAGAACTACTCAAGCGTTGAGGACAACACCTTTTTGAAAGAGAGGGGCATGTTGGGTCCCTATAATACTAGTGATTACCCCATTACTATTGTAGTTATACCCCTTATTTATATTGTTGTGCCCCTATTACCCCCATGTTGTTATTTCTGTGCCCCATGGAATCCCTCTATTGTTATTTTTGTGGCTTTATATTATTATTGTTAGGTCGGCTGGATTATATTGTGACTCCTTAGACTCCTATATATAAAAAGGAGGTTTTGTCATTTGAATCATCAAATAATTGTTCATTTATGTAATGTAAAGGAGGTTGCCCCTCCGAAGAGGCTGAATTCTAAGGGGTTGATCTATCTTTTCTATATTTTCTTGAGCTACTTTCATAAGAATGAGACTTGTGATAGGTTTTGTCTCTAAAAATGTGTTAATCTCATCTCTATCACAAGTACTATGGCAGACATTACTCTTGAAGCAGCTCAAGCGAGGCATGACTAACTCCCCATCATGTCCTTTCCCCAAATCATTTACTAATTTCCCCCAGAGATATTAAGATCTGCTTAATATCACTAAAGCCACTCATTTGATTACATAAACATTGCCTAAGTACAACCCTGTTTTGCTTAGGACAATGGCCATCATTCTTGTATAAACCCTGTTCCCACTTTTTAGCCTAAGTGTAAAATTACACCTATTTTTATACTTAGCGCACATTCATTTTTCAAGTTTCATATTAACAAAATAACTTTATTATTTAAATCCCATATAATTCTTTCCCAAATCCCGTAATATGTATGTATGTACAAAACCCCAAAATGTTAATATTCCCGCCGCCTAGTCGAAATACAACTATAGTATTATTTTTAACAGGGATTGATGAATTTATTCAAAATTCATTAAGAACCTTTCCCACCGCGCTCAAGGATTACTTAACCTCTGGTTAATTAATAACTTAACCAAACCCTCGAACCAATAACATTGTGCTCGATGCCATTATAAAACATTGTTTAAATGCATCCCCTGCGCATTAACTGTCCGCCATCTCCGCAAAGCGCCATCCGTCCAATCTAGACCTCACCATCCGACGGCTGAGATCTATTTCACGACCCCTCACCCCCTGACTACTGACTTTTACCTCCAAGGGAACCGGCAGTATTGCGCTCGTATTAGGGACATGTGTCGACCGCTCGCGTTGTTCGCTGCCCCTCCACTCGAAACTGCCCTAGCCCAAAAGCGGTGTGGGAAAAACAGGTTACCGCCCTCCTGCTGCCCCTCGCTGACGTCACCCTGCTACATCACCCTCCGATAACGTCACCACCACATCCCCACCATGTCATCCGTCCCGTACCCCCTGCTGACGTCACACTGACGTCATCCATCCTTCGAACCAAAATTTCCTGCCAAAAATCAATTTTGTTCAATAAAGGGTAAAAAAGTCATTTTTTATTATGTTTTCACTGCAAACAATGTTCCGGGCGTAAAAGTGTCTGAGCTCTCAGTTCAAGTTTTCGACTGCCGCCGGACAGGAAGGATTCCATCAACAAACTTTGCGGCTAGCCATTCAACCTATCATGGAACAACTTTCCTCTCTAGAATAGTTTAAAGAAAACAGAGTACTCCGAGTTCGCAGAAAAAGTAATAAAGGGATGAACATGGATATTTTGTTACTCCGGCCAGTGAACCGTCAGAGACATCATTTACCAGAGGAAAGGTAGTGAGAAGACATGTTGTAATCTTATTTTTTCCAAAAAAGCGGTGAGCGGGGTTCAGATCAGTGATAAAGAGTATCAGTTCAAGCATTAAAGTGTATCAGATCACAAGTCAAAGTGTATCAATGCAGAATTAAAGGAAAATCAAATCAGAATTAATGAATATCAGGAGCCGACTAAGAGAAGAATATCAAAAGTTAAAGAACAGTTAATACAAACAGTCGGCACATTGCTACAAAGGACACTTGCAAGCCGAACCCTAAAGAGCCAGCCTACAGCGCAACATTAGTTGTTTCCACTTTGCTTGGAAATTACTTAGGTTAAACTTAGATATTATCTCATAGCTTTTATGAGATACCTGTTGTACATATTTTTTTGTATAAACACCCCCTTCATCAGAGCTTTGAAGAGGTTGGGTATGTGTAGATTTCCTAGACTTTGTTGTAATACTGAACTTTTGTAATAAAAAGCTGTTGGGATCAAATTGTTGTCTGGTTTACTGGAAGAATAATTGATGTAGAGGACTTGTCACAGAATTCTTGAATCAACCCATGGATCAATTAATACTTTCTACCTTATGTTTTACAGTTTCTTGTTTGTTATATCATCTGTGTTTCATAGATCTGAATGATAAAGAAAAAGATTAATTCAGAATTTGCTTGACTACACTCTGTTTTTAGTCTTTATTATTCTCTGTGTTTTTCTTCAGAATTGGCATAAACAATGAATTCTTAATTGCTCCTATTTCTCGATTCTCTCATCTTGATTATTTGCTAAGGAATCCTTAACTGCTCGTTTACAGTAAGCATCCATTTTCTCTCTTTCAATATGTTGAAGGATTCTTAACTGCTTTTCATCCAGTTAAGTCCATTCCATCTGATTCCAACCTTTAAATTGTTCCATGTTTGACTACCTTGCTTTGTGATGCCATCCTCTGTTAGAAACCAAATCGAGAAAGCCATCCTTCTTTGACTCCATCATGATTAATGGGCTGAACTCTTCAGTTTTACCTCACTGTTCTATTGAATCTCACCACCCAAACTCAAAACAAAACCCTTATACTTCATAACTAGCCTAATATAATAAAAAACAAAGCTAAATCATAAAGAGAGAGCCCTATTTGGATGCAGATTGGCTAGAATATGTATCTAAAAGATTGTTCTATGGTTACCTCAGCCGTATTCCCTTTCTTACAACTTTTGGGAACAACCTGAGTGATAACATGTAGTTAGCATTAGATTTTGTTTAATGCATGCACACAGTTTCACTTTTGATGTCAACTTCAAGAGAAATAAGTCAAGATCTACATGTAATGATCAAACATGAGAAATCAAAGATGGATTTACCGAACAAAATGTTAAATATGGTCATATTACAAAAGAAAGTGACCCATGCTGAGTGACTGGGGTAGGAGATTCTTTTGTAGTCAGTGAAAATTAGTGAGGATGGACATTGTCATTTTATATAGAGTGAGTTACTTTAGTTTTATATTTAACGATGCATGGATCATTGCAGAAGAGAACAATGCATTCTATGGTGGCCTCAATTGTCAAATGTAGTTGCACAAGTGGGTATTGAGGGTCAGGATAAGACTCAGGTTTGTAGTTTCATTACAATAGGTAGGTGGTTGGATATAGGTTTTTGCAACAAACCTAATGGTCAATAAATCACTTACATTGGAAGAAAGGGGATTTATAAAGAAGGTACCTTTAGAGGAATTGAGAGTACATCTGCAACCTTAACTTTGGCCTTTGAGAAGCATTTTCTTTTTCTATGATTGATGGTTTCATTTCATGTCAAATATTGGAGATGACTGTAACCCTAGAGAAACTCTAAAGAGAGCTGTTGTGGTATGAGAATGGTATTTCCTAGTTAACATTGCTAAGGGTCATGAAAATATTGTGATGATGAATCTGTCAAGTGTTTCAGTCCGCCAACAGATTCTACTATAAAGGTGCACATGAATGTGAGAACTGTGAAATTAAACTTTCAACCATGTCCAACATTTCCCAATGTATGATAACATTTTTTTAGGGACAACAAGCTTAAAGCACAAATAGTAACTTTTTTCCTTGGGCTAAAACTTTCCTTAAATACATGAATGAGTGTGCCAATTGTGATAGTACTAGTTATGTCGTAGAGAACTATTTCCATGACCATTTTTGTCTTGCATATGTGTGGACCAATTTGGATCTTATCAAAACTTTTAATTTGATGATTTCTCTATTTGTTTCTTTTTCTCTGTCAAGGATGAAAATGATAAGGAAATATAGCAGGGTATAACTTGAAATATCCTATAAAGGAAGCCAAAAAATGTATACAACAACTGTCACTATTGTCAAAAGACTCTATATATGCCCAAGAAGTATGTTTACCACACTAAGGACTAATGCTATTGCAACCTTATATTGCAATATTAAGCTCTTTATGAATTGTGAACCCTCAATAAATATACCTTTTAAAATACTATTTTTATTTGCATCATTATTTGAGAGAGGCATAAATATCTTGCTTGAATTTTCTATATAGTTCACATGAAAGATATGGATGATATTCTAGATGACAGGTTATACGTTGCTCCACTAAAACACTGCCAGAAACAAAGGATCTACTAGAAGTTTCCACCTTGTATATGGATGGGAAATATAGGGTGGTGTATAATCTATAGGTAACTTTAGTAGAAGCTCCATGTTTATGTATTTTTTGTTCATATATGTATTGTAGAGGACGCCATTTTACTATATTGTTCCTTACATTCTATATACATGAGAAAAATTTACAATGGCTTGGTTTGTATATATATCAAGTTTGAATATTGATGTACACTTCACTATACTTGATGTAAATATCAAAGTTTGTATGACATGAAATATAGCCAAGTCTCAACAAGTTGACCAAGTACACATGTGTTCTGGTAAAAGTTGACGAGTACATCACATGGACTAGATCAAAAAAGGATAAAAGACGAAAAGTGATGTGAAAAAAGTAATACAAGTTATTAAAAGTGATGCTAGAAAATTTGAACCCAATTTGAAATTTTCATGTCCATAGTTCTTCCTTTCAAAATATTCAATGAAAATTAAGATTGCTATATCATATAAGGCACTTTAAATAATGGCATTCAATACTAAGAGTTAATTATATAAATCCTAAATTAACACAATTCTCGACAAGATACTTCCCCACAATAGAGCTCCAACAACATAAGATCATGCAAATAATGTACAGGAAATAAATAGAAAGAACATTTATTTATTTATTTATAATAAATATGAGATTCTTTATTTACACCATGCATAATACAATGCAATAAAAAATACAACATGGCAATGGAATATCATATTTGAATATGGCCATAAGTGGCACAACATTAGAATTCCATAATACATACACTAACACACATTTGAATGAAAGTTTGAATACAAGTCTAAGTCTCTGCAGATTAGATGCTCTTACAAATAATTAATACACATGGAAAGAAACAAGAGTAGTATATTTGGAGAATATACAAGGAAATTTTTTCTCCAATCATATAATTTATCCAATTTTGACTAGTGACAAATTTGAAATAACACAAGACTCATCAATGAAGTAATTGCTACTACATCAAGGTCCTTTTTGAACTTAATGAATTTAGAAGCATCTAAAAGATGGATTTTTGGACCATTAGAGTTGAAATGTTCATGTTGTACATGTTTTCATGTAAATGAAATACACTAGTTTTGATACCAAAAAGACATTTTTTTCTAGAACTTTGATGTCAAAAATATTAATTTTTTACAACTAAAATCATACTCATGCATGAAAGGGTTAAGGAAGTGTACCTGGTAACTGACTTTGTACATGCCTATATTCTATCCTAATCTAAAAATTATGAAATTTACAACTTACATCAATTTTTAATAGAGAATACAGTTAACATCATTAATGGCTTGTGGAAGGTCGTGTTGATGAAGGGTCACATCCACAAAAAATAATGATAGTGCACATACAAAATTCAATAAATAAATTAAATGGAAAATGGAAAAAAATAACATACAAATTGCATACCTTGCACTTGTCACAACCTCACCTTCAAAAGCTTCAGATCTCTTACATTTTCTACTTAGCTCTGCCTGTCTTATCACTCTATGAAGCTCAATTGTTCATGGAAGGTGCCCTTTTTTCTTAGATCCATCCATTTTACGCCTATAAAATGCCTGACCAATTTGGACAAGAAAATTTGAATGATTTGAACCCCCTCCTTTCTGAGTGAATTTATGGTAAATGGTACGAGCTAGATTATGTGATTTATCCATTCCATGTGTACCCAAAGAGCCAGGCTTCCATATTTTTCTTCAAACTATAGCCCATGTGTAAACAATTCATGCTACAAACACATACATTTTAATCTAAAGTTAGAAGACTAAACAAATGTACAAACGGAACTTAATTTAGAATATAGCATATAAAATAAGATAAAGTACAAACTTGAAAAATAATAGTGAAATGTAATTTGAATATGCATACCATATAATGCATCATATGATTCTCTCCCCAAGCTTCTTTAATTTCTTTGATGAACTTGTAATAGCTTCTTGGACTGCTGTTATGCCACCTTCCATAAATTTTTCCTTATCCATAAAAAAATAAAAATATGAAAGTGACCTTCACGAATGCTTCTTCTTTCTAGCTGATTCACGCCATCCATTAGTATGATCATCTTCTGCATCAATTAATTCTTCATACAACCCCCAACTTCCATGTCCACATTTCTTTTCAAGAAAATGACGTGCCTTGACACCTAACATTGATGGATTTGCTGGAAGATTGCCTCTTGTGCATGACCTTTTGATATCTTTTTCAATTTTGACATGTCCACCAGGAAAACCCGCTTTCAAAAGAACATATTCAATGACCTTAATTGACCTTTTACTTTCATCTTGCAGGGTTTTGTTCCAAGAAAAAAAAATAGATAAATACACCATCTTATCAACAATTCTCACAAAAGCATAGAAAGTACACATGTGTACCCTAGTCAATGGTATGGGAAGGATGACATTTATATTTTTTTCAAGTTCATGATGGTTAGGAGGTCGATTTTTAGGAAAACTCAAAATACCACCTTTCTAATTACCATCTTTTTTTTTTTTCTACATGCAATATAAGCAATTATGTGTTGCATTTGCACTATGAGAAATATTATACATGCAATTGAGAGTTTTTAAATCAGTTGCAAGATGCCATTCCACAAAATATGAGCCATATCCTTCCACTCTCATTTTTTTTCCTTGAGCATGTGAATAAATAGTTAATCATAAATATGTTTTGCTAAAACAAATTTCAAGGACTCATGGGACTCCTTGTTAACATGAAAAATTCCCAGCTAAAAAAGGTGATCTTCAAATTGAGCTTGAAAATATTTATCATTTATCTTATCAGTTTTTGGATCTAATCCACGATTCATTAATGTGATTGAAACTCTTTCATATTTTTCATTATTTACTAACTCCATCTCATCTAATTTTATGATCTAGGTGGATCTTCAGACACAAGGGCATGGGAAAAGCTCAAAATTAAAAGTGGCAGAAAGGAAATTATCTTGACATCAGATCGAATTGCTCATCAGCCTGATTCCAATGGTGTGAATGACACTCCAATCCAAGTTCGAATGAAGGAGATAGAAGTAGTCAAAGTCTGGGTAGACTTGCAAGAAACATAGGAAAATGAAAGTCCAAGGATGCTCCTATAAATAGTCTCGTTGTGTAGATCTTTTCATTCTAAATCTATTGCAACTTGAATGGGTTAAAATGGACTTTGGATGATGAAGTTATTCCAAAAACCGTTTGCCTTTGTTCCTTTGAAAAAGGAGGCATTTCCTCTAAAATAGGCTTAAAGGCTTCTAAAGAAAAATATCAATCGGAGCAGTCTAAAGGGCGGACTTAATGTCGGGCAGACGAACCCCCGATCAACAATCTCTGACTAATCACAATCAGGGGCAGGCTATGTGTGATATCAAGACTTAAGGGAGGCGACATGCGATATCAGCATCGGCGTATGCCATATGGAAGAACCCTCGGCCATAGCGATTGCGATATGCCAACAGTAATACGTCGATATTAGCGATATCAACGATCGACGATCAGGCGATCAACTGATCCCCAATATAAAGGTCCATTGACATTGTGATATGCAATTTGAAAAAGGGATGGACACGATGGATTTATAGACACGATTTGATAAAATTTGAAGCCCGGGTTTTCGGTTTTTCTAGTGTTTCTGTGTATTGTTGTATTAACAAAAAAGGGCCTATTTTCGGGGTTTGTTGCATAGAAAGGTTGGACGGTTGGACTGTCGATCCTTTCGTTAGAACGACTTCCATTTTAAACAAACTGACCTCCGATTGTAGCGGTCTGGTAACAAAGAAATATTATAAAACCCAATGAATGTAGAAAGTACAGGGGGAGAGGAATTTGCACGTAGTTCGAGGCAGAAGCTTGCAGGAGGGGCGAAATTCCATTTTGTCCAGATTTGACAAATTTTATATGGTTTCAACCCTTCTCGATGCAAATAATTCAATGGAGCTATCCATTTCTCCATCCGAGTTCTGCTTTCTCGTCCATTTTCCAGAATGGAGGTATATGACTCCTGTGTTGTAATTGATGATTGTATTCTTCTTTTTCATGCCATTTAATGAATGAAGGCCTCCCCATTGATCGAGCAGGGCCCGGAGACATAGTCCAAGCTAGACGAACTTTGTTATCAAGTATTGTTGTCTTCTTACAATGCTTTATGTGTTTCTTATTCTTCTCTCATGTGCACATTAGATTTCTATGGTTAAGCTACAATTTCTACATGTGATTCTTTAATACATCTATAAGCATTAGATCCCTGGATCAAGTGGTATCTGAGCAGGTCTTTTTAGATGTGAATTGCATGTTTGTATGCTAACAAGAAACATGATCCAAAGAGGTGAAGGGGAACTAGAGCCTTTCGATCCCGAAGTGGGGCATGCACATCAAAGGAGAAACATGGCAGATGAAGAGGCTCATCTTGAAGAGGAGCACAATTTCTACAAGACCTTCTATTCAATAGAAGAGAATGTCGGTCAGTTGCTTTCAAGGCTGGAGAAAGCTGTTATAGACATTTTTGTGCCTATAAGCATGGAGCATGAAATGTCAATATCATGGAGGTGATTATGTTCCGTTTAAAATGAATTTTATAACGACGCTTTTTTAGACACAACTTTGCTTTTTCATGTTTTAAGAGTCGAGAAAAAGCTAAAGATGACTCTAGTCGCCTTCAATGTATTAACGAGCCCGAAGTGACAAATGCTCGGTTGGACTTTTTCAGTTATAGAGTTTGAAAAAGGCCAAAAGAAATTGCTCTGGAGATCTAGGCAGAGGGTGTGCCAAACCTTTCGCGAAACCACAGAATACGTTTTACGGTATGGGTGGTCGATCTTCGTGAATGCTGTGTTCACTGCATCGCGATCAGTAGGGCGGCCGACACGGCTTCCTAAGGATAAAGGCTTTATTCCTATAGGGGTCTCCCAATATACTCGACGGTACGCGGGAGCACAAGTCCGTATTGATACTTATCGCTTCACCGTGGAGGAATCACCCAACCACTCAACGCTAAGATATCACGTTTAACGACGCCGGAACACGTCTCTAGCTTAGACCTCTATGTGTTTGCGTTATGTTTCAATGCGTTGTTATGTAAATTCAATTCATTTTAATGTTGATCTTGCTTAGCAGTTTGCCTTTAAGGATCACCACGAGATGTATATATACAACTTCCTAAATGCAATCTAAGATGAGAAGCAAAACTTTTCAATCTTTCAACTTTGAAAACCTTAATCTACTGAGGGAAAAGAAAGACATCAACTTTTCACACAGATCATAGAACACACACTAAGTGCACTTTTTCCTAAATCAACATGCAAACTGTCAATAATGCACATGCACAATGCAGATATTTCTTTTCTTTATCCTTAATGTTGATGTAAGACAAAAAGGAAACTGTTGTATGACTTTTGAATCTAATTTCAATCGAAAGTAAACAAGCTTGTCCAAAATCAAAAGACACCTTAAGATCGACTTGTTTAGACACTGGAAATGTATAGATTCAAACCACAAAATGAAAAACAAACAAACTCAAACAGCCATGAACAGTAATAAAACTAGCTCTTAAGATCACAAAGACACTTTTACAGTTCAGGATCTAAGAGGCCACAGCTATACTGGTTTGCTTTTCACAATGGGAAACTGTAACTGAAACAAGAAATAATGAAATAACAATCACAGTTTCATCACACAACTGAGGCGGAATAATGTCAAGGAAAGTTGGTTTACAGCAAGTACAAATGACAAGCAATCAGCAGCAAAATAACAGTGAAAACAGGGCCAAGACTCAGTGGGAAACCTCAGGAAGACATAGCCTAACTGGTTCAGCGCAGGCTCTGGTCTGTCAAACTGACTCTCAGTGCAGTTCCCGAAGGGAGTACCTGCGCTGAAATGCAGACTGCCTTTGGGCAGCCTGCACTGAGACACAAGAGTTGTGTTTACAAGGGTTTCCGGGTCATAAAAAGCTCAAAAATTCACTGTTTTTGCTGAAATAAAAAGCTATAGGTCAAGTACAAGCTAAGGGATGATCAAGAGGATGAAAATCTATCACAAAGAGCACAAGAGTCCTTGTGGATCAGCTCTTCAAATCATAAACTTGCTCAGAAACTGAGCCAGAGCAGCTGCCCTCTACTTTGCAATTGAAGGACTCAATTGCAGTTCGATTTGGTGCTCTCCTTGTTTATGAGATGAATAGCAAGAAACACAATAAACCAACAAGATACTATTTCCCCAGTGGAGTCGCCAGTTTGTTGTGGGGAAAAGTATCCGACTCGGAATGACCCTATCCCTACTCTAAGGGTGATAGTTCCTTAGCAACAACTGAAAGTAAAGCTTTGATATTTTTCCTTTATGAAAGTACAGAGAAGGAAGAAAAGATTATAGACATTTTTGTCCAGATATTATTGACATTTCATGCTCCATGATATTTTTCGCTATCCATTTTGAATATTTGCCCCCAAGCAACTGTCGCGACAGTATATACGTCATGGGGTTGCAATCTGACAGAATGGTAGTTTTCCTAAAGAGGACATAATGTCGAAACCTTTGAATCGCTTGAACAGCAGCAAGCGCTAGTTTTTCAACATAGGAATATTTACTTTCTGTGTCATTTAAGTTTTTACTTAAATAATAAATAGGATGTTCAATTCCATCGACTTCTTGCACTAAGACCATCGCAATGGTCGTATCTGCTGCAGCTAGATACAGGTTAAAATCTCTTTGATAGTCCGGGGCGTACATTAATGACGCTCTTACTAGGGAATCTTTCAGAGCGTCAAAGGAAGCTTGCGCAACCTGGTCCCAGACAAAAGGTACATCTTTTTTCAAAAGACGAGTATAACCTTTGGCAAGTTCTGCGTAATTTGGAATGAACCTCCTCAGAAAGTTTGCTTTCCCTTGGAGTTTCTGAATCTGAATCAAATTTGAATATATTAGCAACCAGTGAGATTAGCAAGGAATAACCGGAACGGAGATTCCCCTGTAAGTTATGTGAAGGCAGTCATGCCATCCACCGTTGTCCCTTCTTAGACGAAGCGAAGAGAGTTTTGGAAGATCGTCCGGTTTCACCGGTAAAACTTCCTCCTGGATACAAAAAACTCGTGCCAAGTCCTTCGTTGGTTGAAAATACAGCTGGCCCGCTCAAGTGGTCGGCTGAAGCGTCAGTCGCTGAAAATGAACCTACTGAATCCAGACCAGACGGAAGTCCAAAGGTCGATACGGCAGTTGACCCGGTTCTACCTTCAGAAGTTTCATCTTCAAATGACACCGTCGCCGAAGAATCATCTTCATGCGACACCCTCACTGAAGAGAATAAGGATGACACCATCCAGGTTCTTTTCATTAGCACCGACTATGATGAGCGTCAGGGCAATGCGCCCATTCCTTTATCGCAGGAAGGAACATCATCAGGGTCATACCCGGCCGTATATTCGGTCCCACCACCAAGCAACCTGGTTGTATCCTTTGATTGGAATCAACTAGGCAGACCCCGGTTACCAGCCAGTATACCATTCAGAATCATTGTCCAGATCTATAGAATGATTATGGCTGGTACTATCATTGATGAAGGGGCGTCTGTGAGTATCCTTTCCTCTGTTGCTTGGAAAGCATTGGGTTCCCCGGCGCTTTTACCTGAGTTAAGAAATCTCTCAGGTTTTGATAAAGGAACCAGTCGACCATTAGGAATCCTCCCCAATGTGCCTGTTACATTGAAAGGGAAGACCGTTAATTTGAACGTGATGGTCGTCCAAGGACCCTTGGATTATAACCTACTCCTTGGACGTGACTATATTTATTGCATGGGAGCGATAGTCTCCTCACTCTTTAGAGTAATGTGTTTTCCACACGAAGGAAGGATGGTCAAGCTCGTAGACCAACTTTCATTTCCAGGATCTCATATCGCAAATAGTCAAATACCAATCCTAAATGGTCTGTTCACTCAAGATATGCCTCCACCCCCAGTCCTCCTTCCCGATGAGTGCGAGTGATTCGGAAAGAAAGACTGGAACCCAGGGGGCATGCACCCTGGTCTGCTTCGGGCAGAAGAAACCCTGGGTATAAGGTAGAATTTCCGCAGAAGAATATGACTAGTCCGTACCCCGTCCGTGGATGGAAGAGGGGTTGTTCTGGAATAGTATTCTTTTGTTAAAGTTATGTGTTTGGCAAAAGAGTCATTCACCTTTGTCTAAAGAAGTGGGCAATGCCCAAGTAGGAATTCCCTTATTGCGACAAGCAGTAACCATCTTTGGGGCAAAGCAAGCCTCACCCATTAAAACAAATGTTTTGAAGGATAAGTAGGGGCAGCCTCCAAAGAAAGAGATTCTATTGTTGTGACATAGGGCAACCATCTTTGAGTAACCTAATGATAGACATCGCCAAAGAAAGAGATTGATTTGCGGCAGCAAATAGAACCGTCTTTGGATAATAAGAAAGAGGCAAGCCTCCTTCAATAACACCAATGTTTTGTCTTTGAGAAGTGTTCTTCTCTTGTCACAAACAAGTTGTTCGTTAAAAGTTGGGCCGACGGGAAGACAAGTACCGCGTAAGACCCCTTAAAACAACGAGAAGACTAGTATCGTTAAACATTAGATTAGCAAGGTGACAAGTAGCTGGGAACACCCAAAGAAGAGCAGAAGTGAGGGAGAAGAGGGGCAGCCTCGAAATTCTATCCTATACCTGGGGGCATGCAAACCTTTTGGAGTGTAAGCTAGGGGCGGTTATTTATCTGGTTTTGAGATTAACCGTTTTCCGAACTTACATAAAGGAAGGATAATTTGGAGCATAGCTTCGTGAGATAAAGCTCCTTAAAAAATAGCTATCTCACAGGAGGCATTCTTATTTTATGACTGGTATTTCGAGCAGTTTTAGCACATGGTTCATGCTCGTTAAAAAATAAATGCAAGATCCGAGCAGTTTTAACGCAGTCTTCATGCTCGTTAAAAAATAAATAAAAGCAGTGAGCAATGTTCCCTCCAGAGTTTAAGCTCATTTTTATCTAAAAAAGAACCTATCCCGGTAAATAACCTTCTGAGATCGCAAATTCATCAGCCATAAAAGCCTTGGTCGTGTTTGTGCACCATCACCTCCACCGTCATTTGGCCGATCATTCACTTCCATTTGTGTGTTTACCCATTTTGAGGAACATCTGCGAAGAGTGATTTCACCTAGCCATCCTTGTGACACTGCCGTGATTGGAAAATTCCAATTTGTACCTGGAATCAGTTGCTATCCCTGTTTATCACTCGTTCCTCAAAAGACGAGTCATCTTTGAGCTCTTTTCTGACTCGTAAAATATGAAAAGTTTGCCGAGTTCTGGCCTTCCAGCTCGTTAAAGGGACCGGAAGAGCTATCCCTCTTTTAGACTTTAATCTTTTTGGACCTGAGGGATTATTACACAAAAAGATCGAGCGCTTGTCTTGTTCGGCTCGTTAAAAGTACCGAACACCCATCCCTTCTGTATTGTTTTATACTTTTTCGGACTTAAGGGATTAGATGACGAAAAAGGAATTATGGAGTTAACTTTCTGTACCTTTTCAGACTCTCTAAAAATGAAAAGGACCGAGTTTTCCTTGTCGTTAGACTCGTTAAAATGATTAAATAGCGACAAACTTGTCTTTAGATGAGAACGCGTTTCCCTATCGCTAAGCTCGTTAAATCATAGCGATGGGCTTGCCCGAAGGGCAGGTTATAGAACAAGCATATGTTATCCTCCTCAAGCTTGACAAAAATAAAGAGGTACTAGTCAGAAATGACTGGGGAAAAATTGGGAGAACATCAAAGCTTAATGGTAGCAAGTCGCTCTTGAACATGACACTTTTCTTCCGGACCACATCGGGTTGGGTTGTTTCATTCACCGGTCTCATCACCATGGTCTTCGCCAAACCATCCACATTTTGGGGTAATGCTACCGATCCATCGCATCAGTGTCGTTATATGTTCAAGAGAGGTCATTCTGAAAGTGTCAACCGTGTCCCATCCACTGCCATACATTATCTTTCATCCATTCATGATCGCCACCCTGAATCATATGTCACAGTTTGTTTTCACCTCCACTAAAATCATTAGCTCCGTTCCGTGTCCTTGATGTGGGATTCATTAAAGCCCTCCTTTGACGGATCGCTTCTTGTCGACTTCAGCTCATTATCCAAGAAGTTGATCTAGGAACAACCCCATCAGTACTTTGAAGCTTGCATGCCTCAATGGCAAGTTTCTCACTTCCGGCGACAGGTATACATCAATGACCTTCGACCAGAAGATTTTGCGTGGCGTTCGACGCCAAGTCCTTTATTCACGCCACGTGAATTGTACTGCAGTACCTTGAGGGTCATTATCATTAACGGTGATTCCCCTCGCGCTTGTTAACGGTTTTTCATCATTGACCGGTAATCAAGCGATGTCTTTCCATGTTCGACCTCAGCGAAATTCTCACATGGATCGACTTGTACTTAGAGTGAAGATCGAACAAGTTTGAAGACCCCGGATCTAGTTTCATCCATCCGGGCTGCGATACATATTCAGGAAATATAAAAGCATTTGTCATGTACATCATTGCAGTAGATGATCATCCTATTCAAAGGATGATAATTTCAGCAGAAAATTATCAGTCTACCATCAGACGATCGTCTGTTCTATGTACCAAAATGTATTTATAAAGCTGAGCATGGGAATGCCCGCCTCAGCTAGATCATGAAAACAGAATGAAAAATAATATATTGTATTGTATTGTATTACAGGGCACCTCTCAGCACTTGAATGAACTTCGGACCCTCTGGATAAAGCATTTCACCCGATAAACGACCTCATACTTTAGGGGGCAACTGTTATAGACATTTTTGTGCCTCGCAGCATGGAGCATGAAATGTCAATAATTACAGGGATCCTCAGTCCCTAAACATGTTGTTCTTACCCCTAGAGGAACAAGGTCAGCAAACCACAGCACTTCCTATCAGTTCTCCACCTGAAAACACTCAAAAACAGGCTATTTTTGGATCATGTCAGCTGCTCCACTGAGCATCTGCGCTGAATGTCAACTGCTCCTCCTTGTACCTGCGCTGAAAGTCAAAACCAATGAAGGCTACCTACGCTGGGCGAGATTGGCCAAGTGGCACAGTCATTCTGCAAGGTGTCAACTGCCCAGGAAGCTTCCAAACTGACACTTGGTTCAAGGAATTCGCCCTATGATGAGTAAGAGGTACTTGATCTCCATGTGGAAACAAGGATCTCCAAGTGGACTCAAGAACTGAAGTTTAACTGGAGAGGGAGAGGACACAAGGCAGCTTTAGGTCAGTCTCAAGCTGACTCGTCCTTTCTCCAAATCTCCTATATATAGAGCTCTTCTATGAGGTCTAGACAGGCTGGAATTTTGTGCAAAGCAAGGAAGTGATGTTGGTTTACAGTTAGAGCTATTGGGTGATTGCTTTTATAGAGGGGAAGAGGAGATTTCTTGCTGCTGGGGAGGTGCTGCTGGATTGGAGCCATTTATGGTTGTAACCTTCTCAGAACCTTTTTCTTCTATCAATAAAGCTTTGATGTTCTCCTATATACTTGTATTGCAATGATGTATTGTTTTTATCTGTATATTTGATTCATTCTAATCCATGCATCAGTTATGAGTACATGTTTCTTGTAGTTTCCCTCTCTTGTTTTTGCAGGATCTTTGTGTGGCTGGGCCGGCAAAGGGAGCAAGGAGCTGGGAACAAGAGGCAAAGAGAGAAGACAGGATCGACAAAAGCGAAAGACATCGGTTGGTCAATCTTTTCTTCCTTCTCTGTACTTTCATAAAGGAAAAATATCAAAGCTTTACTTTCAGTTGTTGCTAAGGAACTATCACCCTTAGAGTAGGGATAGGGTCATTCCGAGTCGGATACTTTTCATTCTGACTCCATAATTCCTTTTTCGTCATCTAATCCCTTAAGTCCGAAAAAATATAAAACAATACAGAAGGGATGGGCGTTCGGTACTTTTAACGAGCCGAACAAGACAAGCGCTCGATCTTTTTGTGTAATAATCCCTCAGGTCCAAAAAGATTAAAGTCTAAAAGAGGGATAGCTCTTCCGGTCCCTTTAACGAGCTGGAAGGCCAGAACTCGGCAAACTTTTCATATTTTACGAGTCAGAAAAGAGCTCAAAGATGACTCGTCTTTTGAGGAACGAGTGATAAACAGGGATAGCAACTGATTCCAGGTACAAATTGGAATTTTCCAATCACGGTAGTGTCACAAGGATGGCTAGGTGAAATCACTCTTCCCAGCTGTTCCTCAAAATGGGTAAACAATCATATGGGGGTGAACGACTGGCTAAATGACGGTGGAGGTGATGGATGAAAACACGACCAAGGCTTTTAAGGCTGATAAATTTACGATCGCAATGGTTATTTACCGGGATAGGTTCATTTTTTAATGAGCTTGAACTCTGGTGGAAACTTTTGCTCACGCTTTTCTATTTTTTAACGAGCATAAATTCCGCGGTAAAACTGCTCGATTCATGGTCAAATTTGATTTTTTACTTTTACTAGCTTTTCTCTTTTCAAATGTAGTACTTCACCTTCAATTGCTGCAACAAACTTTGTTAGAAATGGACAATATTTGCATGAAAATGAGATTATAACCCTAATATTTAACTTTAAACTGTGTAAAAAGTCATAAAAAGGTGTTTTTACCTCTCATTTACCATTTCATTTGCATTTTGCTTGTTGGAGCTCTGGAGGTGCCTCTTCTTCCTTGATTTTCACCAGCTGATTCTGGGAGATTCTGTGGACGATTTTCGGCTCTGTTTGGACTAGGTAGGAGCTAAACCTTAGCCCTTCACTTTCATGGTTTCCTTTTTCAGTTTCATGCACATTTTTCAGGGTTTCTGAGCCCCAGGGGTTTCATCAAGGCGCCTTGGCATCAGCGCAGGTTCTCCTTTCGAAACCTGCGCTGTATGTCAGGTTGTCTTCAGGCAGACTGCGCCTCAGCGCAAGGGAGAGACTCTCTGCCTGCGCTGGGCCTAGAAAAACTGATCCTGCATGTGATTTTCGATGATTTTTCGCTAGTTTTTCATCAAAATTAGGAACTTACTCCTTCTCTTGTTTGCTTGCAGGGAACTTTGAACAAAATGTCCCTTACATGGCGAGAACGAGAACATGAAGCAGAGGACATGGTTGCACTCCATGACCCGGTCACGGTGAACGCGCTTCGGAACTGTGGCCTACTGAAGTTCTTCCGTATCTCTAGCATGAGAGCACAAATTTCTTTACTGCAGTATATGCTTGATGCTTGGGATCCTGTTAACCAAGTATTCCAGATTAGGGGGAAAACCATCCCCTTGACCATAGAGGACATGTACTTCTTGACTGGGTTGTCAAGGCGGGGTGCCCCCATTTCTTTGTCAGGTACGGCTCGACCTCATACTTTAGGGGGCAACTGTTATAGACATTTTTGTGCCTCGTAGCATGGAGCATGAAATGTCAATAATTACAGGGATCGTCAGTCCCTAAACATGTTGTTCTTACCCCTAGAGGAACAAGGTCAGCAAACCACAGCACTTCCTATCAGTTCTCCACCTGAAAACACTCAAAAACAAGCTATTTTTGGATCATGTCAGCTGCTCCACTGAGCATCTGCGCTGAATGTCAACTGCTCCTCCTTGTACCTGCGCTGAAAGTCAAAACCAATGAAGGCTACCTACGCTGGGCGAGATTGGCCAAGTGGCACAGTCATTCTGCAAGGTGTCAACTGCCAGGAAGCTTCCAAACTGACACTTGGTTCAAGGAATTCGCCCTATGATGAGTAAGAGGTACTTGATCTCCATGTGGAAACAAGGATCTCCAAGTGGACTCAAGAAATGAAGTTTAACTGGAGAGGGAGAGGACACAAGGCAGCTTTAGGTCAGTCTCAAGCTGACTCATCCTTTCTCCAAATCTCCTATATATAGAGCTCTTCTATGAGGTCTAGACAGGCTGGAATTTTGTGCAAAGCAAGGAAGTGCTGTTGGTTTACAGTTAGAGCTATTGGGTGATTGCTTTTATAGAGGGGAAGAGGAGATTTCTTGCTGCTGGGGAGGTGCTGCTGGATTGGAGCCATTTATGGTTGTAACCTTCTCAGAACCTTTTTCTTCTATCAATAAAGCTTTGATGTTCTCCTATATACTTGTATTGCAATGATGTATTGTTTTTATCTGTATATTTGATTCATTCTAATCCATGCATCAGTTATGAGTACATGTTTCTTGTAGTTTCCCTCTCTTGTTTTTGCAGGATCTTTGTGTAGCTGGGCCGGCAAAGGGAGCAAGGAGCTGGGAACAAGAGGCAAAGAGAGAAGACAGGATCGACAAAAGCGAAAGACATCGGTTGGTCAATCTTTTCTTCCTTCTCTGTACTTTCATAAAGGAAAAATATCAAAGCTTTACTTTCAGTTGTTGCTAAGGAACTATCACCCTTAGAGTAGGGATAGGGTCATTCCAAGTCGGATACTTTTCATTAGGAATTCGGGGGCATCAACCTCTGACAATCAGGTTGATTGCTTTCCATCAACCAGCGAAAGTGAAGAATCAAGACAAAAAGGGGGAGTGAACTGACTCCAAAGTGGACCAGGTAGGAGCAATATATACTTTTTGACTTTCAGCGCAGGTACAAGGAGGAGCAGTTGACATTCAGCGCAGATGCTCAGTGGAGCAGCTGACATGATCCAAAAATAGCCTGTTTTTGAGTGTTTTCAGGTGGAGAACTGATAGGAAGTGCTGTGGTTTGCTGACCTTGTTCCTCTAGGGGTAAGAACAACATGTTTAGGGACTGAGGATCCCTGTAATTATTGACATTTCATGTTCCATGCTGCGAGGCACAAAAATGTCTATAACAGTTGCCCCCTAAAGTATGAGGTCAGCAATCATGCAATATACTTGTCAAATACTTGAATTCATATGAGCATATATACTGGTATTTATTGCATAGGAGCGATAGTCTCCTCACTCTTTAGAGTAATGTGTTTTCCACACGAAGGAAGGATGGTCAAGCTCGTAGACCAACTTTCATTTTCGGGATCTCGCATGGCAAATAGTCAAATACCAATCCTAAATGGTCTGTTCACTCAAGATATGCCTCCACCCCCAGTCCTCCTTCCCGATGAGTGCGAGTGATTCGGAAAGAAAGACTGGAACCCAGGGGGCATGCACCCTGGTCTGCTTCGGGCAGAAGAAACCCTGGGTATAAGGTAGAATTTCCGCAGAAGAATATGACTAGTCCGTACCCCGTCCGTGGATGGAAGAGGGGTTGTTCTGGAATAGTATTCTTTTGTTAAAGTTATGTGTTTGGCAAAAGAGTCATTCACCTTTGTCTAAAGAAGTGGGCAATGCCCAAGTAGGAATTCCCTTATTGCGACAAGCAGTAACCATCTTTGGGGAAAAGCAAGCCTCACCCATTAAAAGGATCATGGAGTCGCCAGTTTGTCGCAATAAGGGAATTCCTTAGGGCGACTCCACTGGGGAGCTAGTATCTTGTTGGTTTATTGTGTTTCTTGCTATTCATCTCATAAACAAGGAGAGCACCAAATCGAACTGATATTGAGTCCTTCAATTGCAAAGTAGAGGGCAGCTGCTCTGGCTCAGTTTCTGAGCAAGTTTATGATTTGAAGAGCTGATCCACAAGGACTATTGTGCTCTTTGTGATAGCTTTTCATCCTCTTGATCATCCCTTAGCTTGTACTTGACCTATAGCTTTTTATTTCAGCAAAAACAGTGAATTTTTGAGCCTTTTATGACCCGGAAACCCTTGTAAACGCAACTCTCGTGTCTCAGTGCAGGCTGCCCAATGGCAGTCTGCATTTCAGCGCAGGTACTCCCTTCGGGAACTGCGCTGAGAGTCAGTTTGACAGACCAGAGCCTGCGCTGAACCAGTTAGGCTATGTCTTCCTGAGGTTTCCCACTGAGTCTTGGCCCTGTTTTCACTGTTATTTTGCTGCTGATTGCTTGTCATTTGTAATTGCTGTAAACCAAGTTTCCTCGACATTATTCCGCCTCAGTTGTGTGATGAAACTGTGATTGTTCTTTCAGTATTTCTTGTTTCAGTTACAGTTTCCCATTGTGAAAAGCAAACCAGTATAGCTGTGGCCTCTTAGATCTTGAACTGTAAAAGTGTCGTCGTGATCTTAAGAGCTAGTTTTATTACTATTCATGGCTGTTTGAGTTTGTTTGTTTTTCATTTTATGGTTTGAATTCATACATTTTTAGTGTCGAAACAAGTACCTGTAAGGCGTCTTTTGATTTTAGACAAAACTTGTTTGTTTACGCTTCAAATTGAATTCGAAAATTATACGACAGTTTCCTTTTGTCTACATCAACATTAAGGGAAAAGAAAAGAAATACATGCATCTTGCATTTGCATTTTTTGATAAGTTTGCGTGATTGATCTAGGGGAAAGTGCATTAGTTTGTGCTTTGTGCTCTGTGTGGAAAGATAATGTTTTTCTCTCCCCTCAGTAGTTAGGATTTTCAAAGCTAAAAAGATTGTAAAGCTTGCTTATCATTTTAGCTGCATTTAGGAATTTGTACCAATACATCTCGTGGTGATCCTGAAAGACAAACTGCTAAACAAGATCAAATTAAAATATATTGAATGAATCTAAAAACGCTTTGTAACATAACGCTCACAATAGAGGTCTAGGTAGAGACGTGTTCCGGCGTCGTTAAACGTAGTGATTGTCGATCTCTACGAAGGTGGGTGATTCCTCCTGAGGGACGATAACACTAATACAGACTTGTGCTCCCGCGTACCGTCGCGTATATTGGGAGACCCCTATAGGAATTTATCCTTTATCCTTAGGAAGCCGTGTCGGCCGCCCTACTGATCGCGATGCAGTGAACACAGCATTCACGAAGATCGACCACCCGTACCGTAAAACGTATTCTGTGGTTTCGTGAAAGGTTTGGCACACCCTCTGCCTAGATCTCCAGAGCAGTTTCTTTTGGCCTTTTTCAAACTCTATAACTGAAAAAGTCCAACCGAGCATTTGTCACTTCGGGCTCGTTAATACATCGAAGGCGACTAGAGTCATCTTTAGCTTTTTCTCTACTCTTAAAACATGAAAAAGCAAAGTTGTGTCTAAAAGCGTCTAATAAAATTCATTCAATACGGAAACATAATTCCCCTTTTTGTATTTTAGTTGATCAAGTAATCCGCAACCGTGGAGGAAAGTCAATTAAAACTTCGTCGTTCGAGGAGACTCGCGAGTCAATCGTCTTTGTCTCCGGAATCGAGAGTAGTACGGACGAAGCGAACTCGCTTGACCGGGTCAAAATCTCCCATTAAAGTTAGAACAACAGTTCCGACAAAATCTGAGATTCTGGTCACTCCTAATATTTCTGGAATCCCTGCCTCTATTGAAGAAGTTCAACAGCAACAGAGGGACAGTTGTACTGATCCTAGTCTGAGGACAAGTACTTGCATAACTGAACCAGTTCCATCTGAAACCGGTCCACAGAGTCTTGTTGCTCAAACAACTGTCGTTGTCGAAGCAATCCCTTCTTCGGCACCAGAAATCTTTTACGGACCTGACGATCTTCCTCTTCCTCCTGGTCTGATTACAATAGAGGAAATCGTAGAGGACCAGCAAGCAAATACTCCAACTCATTTTGGAGTAGGCGCCACTCTTTTTCCTTCTGCATCAGAAGTTTGTCCATCGCCACTGGAAGTTCCTGTAGAATCGTTAGGCAGTTTATTGGATAGACTTAAAATGTCTGAGCAACCTGTTAGCGCTTGGAATTCACCTAGGCTGAGATAGACAAACTCTCAAGGCTACATCAAACCATTTCACCTCGTAGCTAGCCCTACGAGGTATGAGAAGGCTCTCTCGGGTCAGATTTGATAGATCTTATAATATAATAAGCTGACCAATTAGGATCAAAGATATTAGGCTAGTAAATTGATAAGGGGGGTTGATTTAAAGATTTTTGGGTTTTTGGTGGCAATTGGAGGGAGTGCAATTTAGGGTGCGGGGATGGAGCTCAGTTTTTGCAGGTGGGTCTTTGGGGCAAGGTAGGAGTCTTTGCTGATGCCTTTAGCTGAAAGAGATGATCTAGGAAGAAAGAAGAGAGGCTAAAGAGGGCAAAAAATGAATTCGAATCCTCTCTAGACAGTGGAAAACATAAATTTTAAACAAAATTGAAAGCTGAGCATGGCATGCATGAATTCAAACTTTATCACTTCTTTTGTTTAAATAGCAGCAAGAGATTAAGAAATGGAACACATAAACACACTTACAATAACAGTAGGAGACACACCATCAACATAATAATCCACAATGAAGTCTGCAAAACCCTGGCCTTCCTTTTCCTCAAATTGCAGAAAATACAAGTCAAAAATATAATAGCCCTTCTCCCTCTAGAGTCCAACCATGAAAATGAGAAAGAAAAGGCATAATATAGAAGGTCAAACCTCTTCCCCCACCTCTAGGGGTCTAGCTCAGCTTCCTAGGAGCTGTTACAACTAATTCTAAATCAGTCACTAGATAATAGGCCAGCACAACAACTTGCCTCTAAAAGTTAGGAAGCCTATCCATGCATTAAATATTAACTATTTACATCAAAGAAGCTTCTAGAAGAGTAAAGAAAGATAAAGCCTATCAAAGTACCATGAAAATATTACATTCATCCATCATCTACAAGTACAAATGGTCAACCATAGTCAAAACAATGTTTTTTGACCGAAAATGGCAAATTCTGGCAATTCTGGAAGTTATGGTCGCGCCCCTGGAAGTTCTGGTCGCGCCCCTTTGCAGCTACGTTTGAGTGGGTTCCACTGATCCAAATCAGGTGCAAGATGGCTCATTGGAAAGCTTGGTCTGTCGACTTTCCATCCCAAGTGGAATTTCTGAATTTGGTGTAGATTTGACCCCTCAAAACCCATTTCTCCCAAGGTCACTTTTTGCAACTCAAAAAGTGGGCAGAAAGTCATTTTTTTGATGTATTTTGAGCTTTTGGAGGCTCAAATCTCAAAATTAGGCTGCTCCCAAGTACTGGTAATTTTTCTTTTTGCATGCCCTTTCCAAAAATGCCAAGTTTTCAAAATTCTGAGCGGCCCTTCAAAATGGTCTCACCCGGGGTGAGACCAAACCGTGGGCAAAACCTGTAATTTTACCAAAAATTTGCAAAATGCTCCAAAATTCTCAAAATTTTCAGATTTTGATGCGAGATCAAGGCTGATCAGTACCATGATGAGTGAGGGATGCCTGATCCAAGATGCGGAGTGGATTTGTCCTTTTCTTCTTCTTCCGGGCCTCTGACAGCTTTCTTTGGAGAATTTTCATTCTCGCCTTGCAAACATGTAATCTTGCCCAGTAGTGTGTCTTCATGTTCCGGAGCAGCTCTTTGTCACGGTTTGCCTTGTCTAACAGTCCCTCCAAGTGCCAATTTGCTCGGATGAGCAATAACTCTCTATCCTTGGGCAGTGGGTCCCCAGGCCTCTTGCGGTTGATGACTCGGTCGAATCGAATCCTCCATAACTCATCCAACTCCTTCTCGGTCTCCAGCTGTTTGGTCCGCTGCTCTAAATAAGTGATAGTCCACTGAGCCATCTCAAGCTTCCGCTGCAACACAAGGTTCTCTTCCTTGAGCTCATAGAAATCTGAAGAGGAAGGAGAATGAGCATCACGACCAGTGAAATCATCATGTGCCTCGCCAACTGCCTCATCCTCAACCATGGGCTGCTTGCCCTCTCGTACTGCCTGTGCCGATGAAGAAAGTGAGGCCCCTTCCACCTGGTGTGGAGATAACACTCGCTGCTCTGATGATGAAGACGAGACCCCTTCCATTGGCTGTAGAGAAAGTACTCGTCGGGCTGCTGCAAATAAGGTCCTGTGACCTCTCTGATATGTGACCCGAGGAGAAGAAGCCATGTGTCTCGGGATGCTGGTCTCGGGCTGATGTGATGGCCCTCCCTCCTCATGAACTGCCTCAGGCCCTGAATGTGGCTGTGTGAAAACATCTCGGGAGATGAAATCCGCCCAAGGGATGCCCTGCTGGCTCAGCTGATGGGAAACTACTAGCTGAATAAGACCATGATGGCATAGGCTCCGGAGCTGCTGTACTGGAGTCTGTCTCCGAAAGGTAGTGGCTATCCTCTGAATGTCGTGAAATAAGTATGCCGAGATGTTCATCATCCTCACTCTGGTGAAGTGCATCATCATGCGGATATGACAAGAAAATACTCGTGAGAATCTCCCCTCGCATGTGAAGTAGTGCATAATGAGTCTCATGGTGTCTATATACTCTGCTCGGAGGAACTTGATAGGAAAGTTCCTTGTCAAGTGATGCACATAGGCAGGCCTAACATATGACTCATAGTATACCAGGTCCACCCACTTGCGCTTCGGCCACACCTCACCCACATTGGGTATCCCGGTAGCATCTGTGATAGCCTCTGGAGAAAACACAAAATTCACCCCTGCAAGGGTGACCTGCCTGTCATGGAGATGGAGGACAAACAACCGGGCCAAGTCTCTGTGATGCTGGATGTGTGACAACCTCTCACAAAACTGAAAACAAGCCATATGCTGAAAGCAAGATACTGCCAATGGGCAAGCCTGCAACTCTGTCAGTGATGTAGGCTCTTCCCTCTTGTGGTGACCACCCTTGCCTCCCCTACGAGGCCTCTGCTGTATCTCAATCTCAGTAGATGATGATCGGTCATCACCTTGCTCATTAGTCTCAGTGGTTGACATGGTGTTATTGAGCAAGGTGGAATAAATAAGTCAAAATGACCGCTGCCCTGCCTGCAAAATGCTGTGAAGTATGCTGTTTTCAAGGGGAAACATCATGAGGGATATGTTAGGGGAGGGAATTTACATATAGGAAAGGGAAAAATATATATATAAGCAAGGAATTCTGAAGGAAAACATCACATAATGTTAAACATGCCATCTCATCTTTCATCATTTGCAAATCAATACTTTATTAAGGGAAACTGTGATTTTTAATCACCAAGGGAAAGGACAATATAGAATTTTCATCATGATGGAAGGAAGGATGTCATGGGCATAGGGGGATAAGGCAGCATCAACTATCAACATTCAATAGGCTGCTCATTTCATTTTGTCTTTGAATGTCTATTAAGAGCATACTTTGTTTTTTATAACTTTTAAAATGGTCATTGATGCTTTTGGGAAACAGGGACTTTGTATGCTTGATCACCAAGGGAGGGAAGGGTTACTGTAATAAATTTGCAAGAAAAATGGGATATGATGTGTCAATGGTATTTAGGAAGATGAGGGTGAAAGGGAATTAGGGTTTAAGGGGACAATGAAACCCCTTTATCAATCACTACCAACTACTTTACATAACAACAGTTCTTTTTTAATGCTGGCAGTTTCCATCATGCTTTACCATAGGGAATTAGGGTTTCTGATTGTAAGAGGAAAGGAAGGGGTTGTTGTGATCATTTTACAGTGGAAGGGAGAGGGGATTGTAACATAGGAATGAGGGAAAATAGAAGATATTAGGAATTAGGTTTAGGGGAAATAATGGAACCCATCAACAAAGTCTGCTGCCAAACAATTTTTGTAACAGCAATTCATTAAAAACAGAGGCAGCCTTATTTTTTCATTTGCCATGAGTGAATTAGGGTTTTCAATTACATACTTTGTCAAAAGGGAAGGGTATCAATTGCATAGGGATTTTAGGGGATTTAATGAGCAATTGAATCAAGGTTTTTGTGAGGGGAAAGGTAAGGGAAAACAGAGTTTAAGGATAGGGAGATAAATAACATGTCACTTTGCAAACCCTAGCACAGCAAAACTGCTCTTTTGATAACTATGCAGCTGTATATTTAATGAATTTTTGTCATGAGCACCATACAACTACTAATCTTTGACATTTACACAACAAGAGGTCATTTTTCTTTTTTTTTTATAAGGCTATGCAAGTTACATTTTTCACTGTTTTTGTGTGATATTCATAAGCATGCCTTGCTATCATTTTTTCTTTTTGTTTTTATATGTTTTTTTTTATTCTGCTATGTATTTACATATGTAAATTTGCTAAATATACTAGTGTAGGGTTTGAACATGACACATGGGAAAAGGTAGGGTTTATAGGGTTTGAAAGGACTAGGGTTTGCACATGATTTAGGGGTAGGATTTGATAGGATTTAAGGGGCAGGTTTGGTATGACTAATTTGCAAATGAGATTAACAAATATAACATGTTAACATATGTAATTTAATTTTGGGAAAATGAATGGAGGGATATAAGGAAAAAATTGCCTTGAAAAACAAACAAACTGTCAAACATATGCATGCAAAACATCAAGTCATTTCAACCTATTTTCTATGGATTCCTTGCATAAAATCATGACCATAACCTTCCTTTTCAATCCTAACCCATCATCAAACATGTGAATGAGGCATACCTGAACAGTTGGAGAAAATTCGAGGGTGAATTTGGCGTTTGAATAAATTTTACAGCAAACTGAATTTTTGGTCGCGCAAGCTCCCAGTTTGGTCGCACCCCTCCGTTTGGTCGCGCCTGTGTAATTTAACACAGCGCGTTGGCCTTTTTTTGGTCGCGCCCACCCACGTGGTCGCGCGCCCTCCAAAAGACTGAAACTGCTGCAAATTTGCTCAATTTCGCCCTCTAATTGCCTTTTGCTTGTAATTTCTTGCTCCAAATGCACAATGAAGACCTTTCAAGAGGGAATTTGCTTTTATAGGCTCATATTTAAAAAAAAATTGACTTTAAAAACCCACTTTATAATGTTTAAAACTTTGTATTCTCTTTAACACTATTTTAGAGTCTTTTTGTCCTGGAATGAGCTTTTTGATGCGTTTGACTTCGTTCTTCTTGCAGGTTGACCGCCTGATGGACTGTAGCGAAGGAACCAGGGTTGTTGCCGGCACTTTTACAAATTTTTGGGAATTTCTTTATTTTTTTAAATTCCACATGGCCTTGGATTTAAAAACAGGGTTTTTTAAACCCAAGGCATAAAATGAGCTATAGCTGAAGAAAATAATAATGAAACGTATGTACAAGACTCCTTTCGGCTTGCTGGGCACCTACTGACCATGACTCATGACCTTGAAATGATTTTGACTCAAAACCCTAGACCTAAGACCATGGGACCTCAAGACAAAAACAAGAAAAAGCCTGACTCAATTACATTGTTGTATGACCTGATCCAGCAAAGCCAAGAAGGGAACAAAGACCAGCTCCTCCATTCAGTGTTATGGCATGCCTAGTGGGATGCAAAACTGACACTGATGAGACACCTATAAATGCATATGCAAAGAGTTATTGATCACTGATGGAGGGCTCAAGACCGACACTAACACAACCGTCGACATCTAGGACTGTGCCAAATGACACAGCGACAGCAGAAACTCCTGCTGTCACTCCAACGATGTTTGCCGGCATACCAGCAGTCCCGACTAGCTCTCATCAGCTAGAAGGAGTCCACCCAGGGACTATTACGACAACTTGGTCTGTTCCAGTTTGTTCTTCCGGTATAATACCCGGTAATTCTTATGTTGAAACTAGACAAATTGATCCCTTTGGAAATCAGTTTGGGCCATCGAGTCCTCAAAGGCAATCTATACCCTTGAGTTCCGGATTGTTACCATATGGGGGGCAATATGCCCTTTCACTTCCCCTTCCGGGGGGATACCCATACGACAGTTGTCAACAACATTCAGGTTTGACTGAAGTAACGACGAGTGGTTGGGTACCTATGTTACCCCAACAACCAAGAATTGTATATTCCATGCAACACTGTGTACCTATGTCTAGTATCCCGACGACGCCAGCAATTGTAACCGTGTCGCAAGTTCAATCGATGCCTGTTGTATGTCAACCCCAAGTTGTAATGCAACAGCCCATTGAACCTGCAACACAACCACAATCGCCAACTGCCGGGACGACACAGAAACAAACGGGAACCATAACCCCGCATCTTGGTCCGTCGGTTAGTATCGCACAGCAAAACATGGCTTCGCAACCATGGATGGTGCAATACCAACAACCTCAGTTTCAACAGGTGTACCAGGGATCTGAACAACAGATCTTTGCGAATAGTGGGCAACCCTATATTCAGAACGGGTTAAATCAACCACTTTACAGTGGCCAAGCCCACCAGCCATATCAGTCATATCAACATCAGTTGCATTATGCTGGTATGCAAAGGCCTACTGCTCAGGCGATTCCATCGTATCCTGGGTACGCCTCGCCAAACCTGAATCAGCAGTTGCCATTCGTGGCAACTCTAGAATTACCAGATTTACATCGATTGACGAACGATCCAATCGCCTATGCCCATTGGTGGCCAGCGATCCCTCACAAACTTCCTTCGGACATTCCTAAATTCAATGGAAATCCTGGCGAAGACCCGTCGAATCATGTGATGGCATTCCATCTGTGGTGTTCGTCGAATACCTTGAATGATGATTCGATAAGGCTTCACCTTTTCCAGAGGACATTGACTGGTCCGGCGGCTAAATGGTATATTGAATTACCTAGAGCCTCTTTCGACAATTTTAGTTCCCTAGCCACGACTTTCTTAACACACTTTCAGTTACCTATAAGGTACGAAACTGGAACAGAGATCTTAACCAATTTCAAGCAGACAACGGCCACACATATATCAGATCATATACATGAGTGGCGTCGTCGTCGCAGAATGGTAAAGACCTATGTTCCAGATCAGCTATTAGCTGAGTGGTTTATAAAGTCGCTTCTTCCTGCTATAACAGAAGATGTGGCCAAGGGAGGCGTCGTAACAGAGGAGCAGGTTATTGCTCATGCTCAATATTTGGACTTAGTATATACTCAGTCGGGCACGCTCTATGATAAGATACCTGACGCCCCCAGACCGGAATTTTCAATCCCTCCTCCTCCCGGATCAAATAGTGACTCTCATGCCGGTGATGGCGTGATTGGAACTCCAAACGCTAAGTCGACAAAGGATTCAAATAAGAAAGCCCGTAAGACTTCGAATCAAAAAGAAAATCAAGAGATTCTTGCTTCGGAGGTAAATGCTGTATCTACGGATAAAGGCAAAAACTCCAATCAACCAGGAAGCAAGAAGAAACAAAACAAAGGGAAGAAGAAGAAACAGGGTGAGTCATCCCCTCAAAAAACTTCTTCAAGCCCTCCTAAGAAAGGGAAACCAAAGAGTCCATGTCATATATGCGATGAGGATCATTGGACAGCAGATTGTCCATACAAAGCTGAGCTTAAAAGATTCTTAAAGAGTTCCAAAACCTCAGCTGTGTTGACTGATCCGTTTCCCAATCAAGGTCAAAATCTGGTTGATAGTGGAAATGCTTCCCCGTCACAAGTGCTTATGTTGTCGGTTTCTAAGAAAAATGATGCTTTGATCTCGACCAGGAATAAAGATTATGGGAATCCGCCGGTGTCGAACGACAAAGGGAAAGATCAATCCAGTAGTTCGACAACAACTTCGGCAGAAGCTGTACCCCCCCTCACGCATGAATTAACAATAAAGCCACCTAAGGGAGTAGTACACAAGTCGACATTTAATCCTCGCGCCAGAGCGGCGCAGCATTATAACATAGTGGAAGATTTGGCCCAATCGCCATCTGCTATGTCGACTCTTGAGGTACTGCAAAATTGTCCATCCCAAAGGCAGGCATTGTTATCAGCAATTGGTGGAGTGGATCCTAAAGATTCCAATCTTGTATCCTTTGATCACAGAGGATATGATCCTCAGTTACCAGTGCAACTAGCTTTCCTTATTCAAGTGAAAGCACTCAACAAAACTGTTCATAGAACGATTATTGATGAGGGAGCATCAACATGTATCATGTCGATGAGTTGCTGGAAAACTCTTGGATCTCCAACCTTGTCGCGATCTTCGACGACATTGAAAGCATTTGACGGTAGGACGTACACTCTGTACGGTATCCTAAATAACTTTAAGGTTAAACTAGGAGGAAAAACAGTGGAAATTGATGTTGAAGTCATTGATGGAAATCTTGACTATAACATCCTACTGGGAAGACCATGGATATATGCCATGGAAGCTGTAGTGTCGACATATTTTAGGAAGATCGCATTCCCGTTTGAAGGAGGGATTACGATCGTCGACCAGCAGAATTTCCTCCCTAATGGTTCACAACTTACTGGAAGCATTCCCATGATCCATGGGAGCGACCATTCAGTGCAAGATATCGGAGTAGGCCTGCTAAAAGATCCCACAATGATGGGAACTTTCACGTTGCCACCTCCTTTTCATGTAGGGGATATCTCGTTTGTAGCAACATGCAACATGGTATCTTCTTCGAAGGTCGCAGGAGACAAAGTCGTCATGGATTATCAAGTGGTTTTGCCACCTAGCCCTATAGAAATATTGTAGCAATCAATGTTTCAGGCATGGGAGGCGAGCCCAAATCAGCGCTTGTCAAGCGTTTGGGTAGATAGGTCTGGAGAATATGGTACCCCATTAGATCCATGGTCAAAAGTTCATGGGACTGACGAAGGAATCTTACAATCAATGATGATTGAGGGGGCACCATGGAATGATCACCACCATCGTTCCCTTCTTCCAGAGTGTGAAGAAGAAACTCAACACGACCTATATCACCCTTCAGTGTTTGAATTCCTAACAAATACTGTAAATACGGTGGATTCAGAGTGAAACCTATCCAATATTGAAGAGACTGTAGCCATAAACATCTCGACAAAACCTGATGTTGTAGAGAATATTCATGTCGGCAAAAGTTGTTCCCCTTCAGAACTGGAAATATATGGTGCTCTCTTTCGCGAATTTAGAGATGTCTTTGCATGGTCATATGATGAAATGCCAGGCATTGACTCGAGCATAGTTGAACATGAGATTAAAATGTATCCTGATGTCAAACCAGTAAGACAACGGCTTCGGCAGGTGCACCCCAAGAAAGCCGCTGCCATTAAGGCAGAAGTTGAAAAACTTCTCCATGCTGGATTCATCTACCTGGTTCCTCTAACCGATTGGGTATCGAATATTGTCCCTGTTATGAAAAAACAAGGGACGATAAGAGTGTGAGTCGACTATAGGGATGTAAACCAAGCTTGTCCAAAGGACAACTACCCTACACCCTTCATCGACCAGATAATTGATGAATGCGCCGGATGTGAAATCTTTTCCTTTATGGATGGATTTTCCGGGTATAATCAAATAAATATCCGCCCACAGGACCAGTCTAAGACTGCATTTATTTGTCCGTGGGGCACATTCGCTTATCGAAAATTACCCTTTGGTTTAAAGAACGCAGGGGCGACGTTTCAGAGGGCAATGAATTATGCCTTCCATGACATCAAGAACATCGTTCAACCTTACCTCGACGATCTTCCGGCTCATTCGCGGAAGCGGACTGATCATCCACGGCATTTGAGAGCAATATTTCTACGTTGTCGACACTACAAGATAAGACTCAATCCGCACAAGTGTGTGTTTTGCGTTGGTTCTGGTCGTTTACTTGGCTTTGTAGTCTCTAAGGATGGGATTCGTCTCGACCCCTGTAAGGTTCAGGCAATCATTAATCTGCCTCCACCTTCAAATTTGCTTCAGATTCAGAAACTCCAAGGGAAAGCAAACTTTCTGAGGAGGTTCATTCCAAATTACGCAGAACTTGCCAAAGGTTATACTCGTCTTTTGAAAAAGATGTACCTTTTGTCTGGGACCAGGTTGCGCAAGATTCCTTTGACGCTCTGAAAGATTCCCTAGTAAGAGCGTCATTAATGTACGCCCCGAACTATCAAAGAGATTTTAACCTGTATCTAGCTGCAGCAGATACGACCATTGCGATGGTCTTAGTGCAAGAAGTCGATGGAATTGAACATCCTATTTATTATTTAAGTAAAAACTTAAATGACACAGAAAGTAAATATTCCTATGTTGAAAAACTAGCGCTTGCTGCTGTTCAAGCGATTCAAAGGTTTCGACATTATGTCCTCTTTAGGAAAACTACCATTCTGTCAGATTGCAACCCCATGACGTATATACTGTCGCGACAGTTGCTTGGGGGCAAATATTCAAAATGGATAGCGATCCTTCAAGAGTTTGATTTGGATTTTGTAAAATCCAAATCGAAGAAAGCTCTAGTTTTCGCGGAATTATTATGCGATCTCCCATCGTCGTCCAACGATGAAACATCAGAAGAGTCAATCGTGGATGAAAATTTGTTTCTGATATCAGTAAGCGATGAGTGGTATGGAGACATCATTGTTTATCTCCAAACCCAAAAATTTAGGCCTAATACCTCACACTCGGAACAGAAGCGTATACGATACCAATCTAAAGACTACATGATCGTCGGTGATACACTTTACCGTCGTGGTGTCGATACGGTTCTGAGGAGGTGCCTTACCCATGAGGAGGCCGAGAAAGCCCTGAATGATTGTCATTCAGGCGCGTGCGGGGGGCATCAATCTGGATATGCAACAGCACAAAGAATCTTACGAGTAGGATATTTCTGGCCAACTATGTTTAAAGATTGCATAATAGCTGTCAGAAGTTGCCATGCGTGTCAGATCTTTGATAGCAAAACCAGGAGACCGCCCGCACCTTTGCAGCCTATAGTTGCTGTTGGGCCTTTCGCCAAGTGGGGCATCGATTTCATGCAATGTAACCCCACCTCGACCGGGGGGCATGGGTATATTATAGTCGCTGTTGACTATTTTACCAAATGGGCCGAGGCGATGCCTACATTGGATAACACTGGTGAAACAGCTGCCCTTTTCTTTTTTAATCATGTAGTCGCCAGGTTCGGCGTTCCGCAGGCTATAGTGACAGATCATGGATCGCATTTTCGCAATCACATGATGGTTGAATTAGCTGCCAAACTAGGGCTATCTCACGACAGCTCTACCCCATATTATCCACAAGCCAACGGACAAGTTGAGGCAATCAACAAGGTCCTGAAGCGTATGTTGCAAAGGATGATAGGGGTTCACAAAAGAAGATGGCACCTACTCCTATACTCAGAATTGTGGGCTTACCGAACCTCAGTAAAGAACGCCACTGGGTTCACACCATTCCAATTGGTGTATGGCCTGGAGGCAGTCTTACCAATCTAGTGCGAAATTTCGTCTCTTAAACTCGCAATTGACCTCCTCCCCGGAACCTCAGAAGAAGAGGCTCGTTTCTTGGAATTGATCCAGTTGGATGAAAACCGTCATGACGCCGCTTTGGCGAACGAAGCCCATAAGAAACGAGTCAAGGCACAGTTCGACAAGAATGTCAAACCTCGTATCTTCTCTGAGGGTGACTTGGTTTTGCTTTACGACCAAGAATCCGACAAATTAGGAGCAGGAAAATTCAAGTCCTTATGGATGGGTCCCTATATTGTTAAAAGGGTGTTAGCAAAAGGAGCCTACGAGTTAATGGATTATGACGGGATACCACTGGCGCAACCCCGCAACGGGTTGTACGTCAAGCGTTATTATGCCTGAATAGTAACTTGAGTGCTTTTGTTGTATTTTGTTTTCGCTAAAGTGTTTGTTTCGGTTTAGTAATCCACCCTTCGCGTTTGTTGCAGATGTCGAATTTTTCTGAGACATATGTAGGATATGCTGACGGAGCGAGTCGTAGTACGCGGAATTTGTCCTCCGCAGCCTGGGCCATTTTTGATCCAAGCGGCGAGTTAGTGAGTTTCAGAGGTGTGTGTATTGGGCAGTCAACGAACAACATCACTGAGTATAGCGCGTTGATTGAACTCCTCTCTGATACCATCTCTCATGGTATACGCCGACTAATTGTTAGGCTAGACTCACAGCTTGTGATACTACAACTCACTGGTATATATTCAGTCCGCAATCCAGCTATTTATCGAATGTTTCTAAGGGTTAAGATTTTGGAAAGAGAGTTTGATTCAATTCAATACCAACATATTTCCAGAAACTTGAACACATTAACAGATTCATTAGCAAACTATGTATTAGATAGACATTTACGACATATATAAAAAGAGATGCATCGGTGCTATGTAAGTGGATCGCAAATAAACCAGAATAAACCCCGAAAATCAAAATATATAAAGCTGTTTATAGTTTGTACATGATGTGCTGTAATCAAAACAAAATTGGTCGTATGACCTAGAACTCAAAAAGATGCTAGGGGGCACCCTAGCCTAGTGGTGCTCATGATAGTACGTCACGGTCTGTGCAATCATGCGCAAGAGACGAGTCCATCGTCTAGGCACGCCAATAGTGTGCCACTGCAACTGTAAAGGTAACTCGTCAATCTGTACATCCGGAAGACCACGAGTAAGGCTCTCAACCTGCTCCTACACAGCTGTAAGTGTCTCAGTATCACCAAGGTCGCGAATAACAACTCTCCTAGCAGGCTCTGCTGCTAGGGCAGCAACTGGCGATCGTGGACGAGCTGCTGGACGAACAGGACCAAAATCTGCATGCACCCAAGAGTTTGATTAGTTTTGCACAGTAACATGATGAGTAAAGACAATAAACAGTGATATGGTCAGAGATTCTACCAATAGCGCCCCATTGCTCGCCATCCGGTAGCACCAAGTCCGGATCACCTCGGTAGTCCATACCCACATATGGATACTCAGAAAACACCATCTCCTGACGCTCGAACCACCTAAAGAAGGCCTCAGTGAAAGTAATCTGAGGTTGACCAGCATGTCGGGACATGTGGTCAACCCACCTCTGCATGCGTGGCTCGGTCGGAGAAGGCAAGTCAAGTATGATGTACTGAGGCTGCATCAATGGGATTTTCTCCAAGGCGAAGGCAGTCAGAATAGAACCAAATCCAAATTTCTTCAGCCTCCCGTCCTTTACCTTGGTCAATTGACTTTTCATCTGAACAAGTACTGCATCACACCAGTTAAACACTTTCGGTTGGAGACACTCCAAGGCGTGCTGCATGTAAGATCTGTTGGCAACATGTAAAGCTGCGCTACCGGCCATCCTACCAATGGTAAACAGAATGGACCTAAGAGACCTGTCAGTGATGTCACGGATATTGATCTTGCCGTCTTTGCTCGGCTGTGAACCTTCCCGGCAATACTGACGGATATAGTCTCTGGTGGAATTAGTCCCTCGAGCCGTACCTGACAAAGAAATGGGGGCACCCCGCCTTGACAACCCCGTCAAGAAGTACATGTCCTCTATGGTCAAGGGGATGGTTTTCCCCCTAATCTGGAATACTTGGTTAACAGGATCCCAAGCATCAAGCATATACTGCAGTAAAGAAATCTGTGCTCTCATGCTAGAGATACGGAAGAACTTCAGTAGGCCACAGTTCCGAAGCGCGTTCACCGTGATCGGGTCATGGAGTGCAACCATGTCCTCTGCTTCATGTTCTCGTTCTCGCCATGTAAGGGACATTTTGTTCAAAGTTCCCTGCAAGCAAACAAGAGAAGGAGTAAGTTCCTAATTTTGATGAAAAATTGGCGAAAAATCATCGAAAATCACATGCAGGATCAGTTTTTCTAGGCCCAGCGCAGGCAGAGAGTCTCTCCCTTGCGCTGAGGCGCAGTCTACCTTAAGACAACCTGACATGCAGCGCAGATTTCGAAAGGAGAACCTGCGCTGATGCCAGGGCGCCTTGATGAAACCCCTGAGGCTCAGAAACCCTGAAAAATGTGCATGAAACTGAAAAAGGAAACCATGAAAGTGAAGGGCTAAGGTTTAGCTCCTACCTGGTCCAAACGGCGCCGAAAATCGTCCACAGAATCTCCCAGAATCAGCTGGTGAAAATCAAGGAAGAAGAGGCACCTCCAGAGCTCCAACAAGCAAAATGCAAATGAAATGGTAAATGAGAGGTAAAAACACCTTTTTATGACTTTTTACACAGTTTAAAGTTAAATATTAGGGTTATAATCTAATTTTCATGCAAATATTGTCCATTTCTAACAAAGTTTGTTGCAGCAATTGAAGGTGAAGTACTACATTTGAAAAGAGAAAAGCTAGTAAAAGTAAAAAATCAAATTTGACCATGAATCGAGCAGTTTTACCGCGGAATTTATGCTCGTTAAAAAATAGAAAATCGTGAGCAAAAGTTTCCACCAGAGTTCAAGCTCATTAAAAAATGAACCTATCCCGGTAAATAACCATTGCGATCGTAAATTTATCAGCCTTAAAAGTCTTGGTTGTGTTTTCATCCATCACCTCCACCATCATTTAGCCGGTCGTTCACCCCCATATGATTGTTTACCCATTTTGAGGAACAGCTGCGAAGAGTGATTTCACCTAGCCATCCTTGTGACACTACCGTGATTGGAAAATTCCAATTTGTACCTGGAATCAGTTGCTATCCCTGTTTATCACTCGTTCCTCAAAAGACGAGTCATCTTTGAGCTCTTTTCTGACTCGTAAAATATGAAAAGTTTGCCGAGTTCTGGCCTTCCAGCTCGTTAAAGGGACCGGAAGAGCTATCCATATTTTAGACTTTAATCTTTTTGGACCTGAGGGATTATTACACAAAAAGATCGAGCGCTTGTCTTGTTCGGCTCGTTAAAAGTACCGAACGCCCATCCCTTCTGTATTGTTTTATACTTTTTCGGACTTAAGGGATTAGATGACGAAAAAGGAATTATGGAGTTAACTTTCTGTACCTTTTCAGACTCTCTAAAAATGAAAAGGACCGAGTTTTCCTTGTCGTTAGACTCGTTAAAATGATTAAATAGCGACAAACTTGTCTTTAGACGAGAACGAGTTTCCCTATCGCTAAGCTCGTTAAATCATAGCGATGGGCTTGCCCGAAGGGCAGGTTATAGAACAAGCATATGTTATCCTCCTCAAGCTTGACAAAAATAAAGAGGTACTGGTCAGAAATGACTGGGGAAAAATTGGGAGAACATCAAAGCTTAATGGTAGCAAGTCGCTCTTGAACATGACACTTTTCTTCCGTACCACATCGGGTTGGGTTGTTTCATTCACCGGTCTCATCACCATGGTCTTCGCCAAACCATCCACATTTTGGGTAATGCTACCGATCCATCGCATCAGTGTCGTTATATGTTCAAGAGAGGTCATTCTGAAAGTGTCAACCGTGTCCCATCCACTGCCATACATTATCCTTCATCCATTCATGATCGCCACCCTGAATCATATGTCACAGTTTGTTTTCACCTCCACTAAAATCATTAGCTCCGTTCCGTGTCATTGATGTGGGATTCATTAAGGCCCTCCTTTGACGGATCACTTCTTGTCGACTTCAGCTCATTATCCAAGAAGTTGATCTAGGAACAACCCAATCAGTACTTTGAAGCTTGCATGCCTCAATGGCAAGTTTCTCACTTCCGGCGACAGGTATACATCAATGACCTTCGACCAGAAGATTTTGTGTGGCGTTCGACGCCAAGTCCTTTATTCACGCCACGTGAATTGTACTGCAGTACCTTGAGGGTCATTATCATTAACGGTGATTCCTCTCGCGCTTGTTAACGGTTTTTCATCATTGACCGGTAATCAAGCGATGTCTTTCCATGTTCGACTTCAGCGAAATTCTCACATGGATCGACTTGTACTTAGAGTGAAGATCGAACGAGTTTGAAGACCCTGGATCTAGTTTCATCCATCCGGGCTGCGATACATATTCAGGAAATATAAAAGCATTTGTCATGTACATCATTGCAGCAGATGATCATCCTATTCAAAGGATGATAATTTCAGCAGAAAATTATCAGTCTACCATCAGACGATCGTCTGTTCTATGTACCAAAATGTATTTATAAAGCTGAGCATGGGAATGCCCGCCTCAGCTAGATCATGAAAACAGAATGAAAAATAATATATTGTATTGTATTGTATTACAGGGCACCTCTCAGCACTTGAATGAACTTCGGACCCTCTGGATAAAGCATTTCACCCGATAAACGACCTCATACTTTAGGGGGAAACTGTTATAGACATTTTTGTGCCTCGCAGCATGGAGCATGAAATGTCAATAATTACAGGGATCCTCAGTCCCTAAACATGTTGTTCTTACCCCTAGAGGAACAAGGTCAGCAAACCACAGCACTTCCTATCAGTTCTCCACCTGAAAACACTCAAAAACAGGCTATTTTTGGATCATGTCAGCTGCTCCATTGAGCATCTGCGCTGAATGTCAACTGCTCCTCCTTGTACCTGCGCTGAAAGTCAAAACCAATGAAGGCTACCTGCGCTGGGCGAGATTGGCCAAGTGGCACAGTCATTCTGCAAGGTGTCAACTGCCCAGGAAGCTTCCAAACTGACACTTGGTTCAAGGAATTCGCCCTATGATGAGTAAGAGGTACTTGATCTCCATGTGGAAGCAAGGATCTCCAAGTGGACTCAAGAACTGAAGTTTAACTGAAGAGGGAGAGGACACAAGGCAGCTTTAGGTCAGTCTCAAGCTGACTCATCCTTTCTCCAAATCTCCTATATATAGAGCTCTTCTATGAGGTCTAGGGAGGCTGGAATTTTGTGCAAAGCAAGGAAGTGCTGTTGGTTTATAGTTAGAGCTATTGGGTGATTGCTTTTATAGAGGGGAAGAGGAGATTTCTTGCTGCTGGGGAGGTGCTGCTGGATTGGAGCCATTTATGGTTGTAACCTTCTCAGAACCTTTTTCTTCTATCAATAAAGCTTTGATGTTCTCCTATATACTTGTATTGCAATGATGTATTGTTTTTATCTGTATATTTGATTCATTCTAATCCATGCATCAGTTATGAGTACATGTTTCTTGTAGTTTCCCTCTCTTGTTTTTGCAGGATCTTTGTGTAGCTGGGCCGGCAAAGGGAGCAAGGAGCTGGGAACAAGAGGCAAAGAGAGAAGACAGGATCGACAAAAGCGAAAGACATCGGTTGGTCAATCTTTTCTTCCTTCTCTGTACTTTCATAAAGGAAAAATATCAAAGCTTTACTTTCAGTTGTTGCTAAGGAACTATCACCCTTAGAGTAGGGATAGGGTCATTCCGAGTCGATTAGCAAAAACAGCTTTCTTCTATTGACCCCGCATCTTGGTCCGTCGGTTAGTATCGCACAGCAAAACATGGCTTCGCAACCATGGATGGTGCAATACCAACAACCTCAGTTTCAACAGGTGTACCAGGGATCTGAACAACAGATCTTTGTGAATAGTGGGCAACCCTATATTCAGAACGGGTTAAATCAACCACTTTACAGTGGCCAAGCCCACCAGCCATATCAGTCATATCAACATCAGTTGCATTATGCTGGTATGCAAAGGCCTACTGCTCAGGCGATTCCATCGTATCCTGGGTACGCCTCGCCAAACCTGAATCAGCAGTTGCCATTCGTGGCAACTCTAGAATTACCAGATTTACATCGATTGACGAACGATCCAATCACCTATGCCCATTGGTGGCCAGCGATCCCTCACAAACTTCCTTCGGACATTCCTAAATTCAATGGAAATCCTGGCGAAGACCCGTCGAATCATGTGATGACATTCCATCTGTGGTGTTCGTCGAATACCTTGAATGATGATTCGATAAGGCTTCGCCTTTTCCAGAGGACATTGACTGGTCCGGCGGCTAAATGGTATATTGAATTACCTAGAGCCTCTTTCGACAATTTTAGTTCCCTAGCCACGACTTTCTTAACACACTTTCAGTTACCTATAAGGTACGAAACTGGAACAGAGATCTTGACCAATTTCAAGCAGACAACGGCCACACATATATCAGATCATATACATGAGTGGCGTCGTCGTCACAGAATGGTAAAGACCTATGTTCCAGATCAGCTATTAGCTGAGTGGTTTATAAAGTCGCTTCTTCCTACTATAACAGAAGATGTGGCCAAGGGAGGCGTCGTAACAGAGGAGCAGGTTATTGCTCGTGCTCAATATTTGGACTTAGTATATACTCAGTCGGGTGCGCTCTATGATAAGATACCTGACGCCCCCAAACCGGAATTTTCAATCCCTCCTCCTCCCGGATCAAATAGTGACTCTCATGCCAGTGATGGCGTGATTGGAACTGCAAACGCTAAGTTGACAAAGGATTCAAATAAGAAAGCCCGTAAGACTTCGAATCAAAAAGAAAATCAAGAGATTCTTGCTTCAGAGGTAAATGTTGTATCTACGGATAAAGGCAAAAACTCCAATCAACCAGGAAGCAAGAAGAAACAAAACAAAGGGAAGAAGAAGAAATAGGGTGATTCATCCCCTCAAAAAACTTCTTCAAGCCCTCCTAAGAAAGGGAAACCAAAGAGTCCATGTCATATATGCGATGAGGATCATTGGACAGCAGATTGTCCATACAAAGCTGAGCTTAAAAGATTCTTTAAGAGTTCCAAAACCTCAGCTGTGTTGACTGATCCGTTTCCCAATCAAGGTAAAAATCTGGTTGATAGTGGAAATGCTTCCCCGTCACAAGTGCTTATGTTGTCGGTTTCTAAGCAAAATGATGCTTTTATCTCGACCAGGAATAAAGATTATGGGAATCCGCCGGTGTCGAACGACAAAGGGAAAGATCAACCCAGTAGTTCGACAACAACTTCGGCAGAAGCTGTACCCCCCCTCACGCATGAATTAACAATAAAGCCACCTAAGGGAGTAGTACACAAATCGACATTTAATCCTCTCGCCAGAGCGGCGCAGCATTATAACATAGTGGAAGTTTTGGCCCAATCGCCATCTGCTATGTCGACTCTTGAGGTACTGCAAAATTGTCCATCCCAAAGGCAGGCATTGTTATCAGCAATTGGTGGAGTGGATCCTAAAGATTCCAATCTTGTATCCTTTGATCACAGAGGATATGATCCTCAGTTACCAGCACAACTAGCTTTCCTTATTCAAGTGAAAGCACTCAACAAAACTGTTCATAGAACGATTATTGATGAGGGAGCATCAACATGTATCATGTCGATGAGTTGCTGGAAAACTCTTGGATCTCCAACCTTGTCACGATCTTCGACGACATTGAAAGCATTTGACGGTAGGACGTACACTCCGTACGGTATCCTAAATAACTTTAAGGTTGAACTAGGAGGAAAAACAGTGGAAATTGATGTTGAAGTCATTGATGGCAATCTTGACTATAACATCCTACTGGGAAGACCATGGATATATGCCATGGCAGCTGTAGTGTCGACATATTTTAGGAAGATCGCATTCCCGTTTGAAGGAGGGATTACGATCGTCGACCAGCAAAATTTCCTCCCTAATGGTTCACAACTTACTGGAAGCATTCCCATGATCCATGGGAGCGACCATTCAGTGCAAGATATCGGAGTAGGCCTGCTAAAAGATCCCACAATGATGGGAACTTTCGCGTTGCCACCTCCTTTTCATGTAGGGGATATCTCGTTTGTAGCAACATGCAACATGGTATCTTCTTCGAAGGTCGCAGGAGACAAAGTCGTCATGGATTATCAAGTGGTTTTGCCACCTAGCCCTATAGAAATATTGTAGCAATCAATGTTTCAGGCATGGGAGGCGAGCCCAAATCAGTGCTCGTCAAGCGTTTGGGTAGATAGGTCTGGAGAATATGGTACCCCATTAGATCCATGGTCAAAAGTTCATGGGACTGACGAAGGAATCTTACAATCAATGATGATTGAGGGGGCACCATGGAATGATCACCACCATCGTTCCCTTCTTCCAGAGTGTGAAGAAGAAACTCAACATGACCTATATCACCCTTCAGTGTTTGAATTCCTAACAAATACTGTAAATATGGTGGATTCAGAGCGAAACCTATCCAATATTGAAGAGACCGTAGCCATAAACATCTCGACAAAACCTGATGTTGTAGAGAATATTCATGTCGGCAAAAGTTGTTCCCCTTCAGAACTGGAAATATATGGTGCTCTCTTTCGCGAATTTAGAGATGTCTTTGCATGGTCATATGATGAAATGCCAGGCATTGACTCGAGCATAGTTGAACATGAGATTAAAATGTATCCTGATGTCAAACCAGTAAGATAACGGCTTCGGCAGGTGCACCCCAAGAAAGCCGCTGCCATTAAGGCAGAAGTTGAAAAACTTCTCCATGCTGGATTCATCTACCCGGTTCCTCTAACCGATTGGGTATCGAATATTTTCCCTGTTATGAAAAAACAAGGGACGATAAGAGTGTGCGTCGACTATAGGGATGTAAACCAAGCTTGTCCAAAGGACAACTACCCTACACCCTTCATCGACCAGATAATTGATGAATGCGCCGGATGTGAAATCTTTTCCTTTATGGATGGATTTTCCGGGTATAATCAAATAAATATCCGCCCACAGGACCAGTCTAAGATTGCATTTATTTGTCCGTGGGGCACATTCGCTTATCGAAAATTACCCTTTGGTTTAAAGAACGCAGGGGTGACGTTTCAGAGGGCAATGAATTATGCCTTCCATGACATCAAGAACATCATTCAACCTTACCTCGACGATCTTCCGGCTCATTCGCGGAAGCGGACTGATCATCCACGGCATTTGAGAGCAATATTTCTACGTTGCCGACACTACAAGATAAGACTCAATCCGCACAAGTGTGTGTTTTGCGTCGGTTCTGGTCGTTTACTTGGCTTTGTAGTCTCTAAGGATGGGATTCGTCTCGACCCCTGTAAGGTTCAGGCAATCATTAATCTGCCTCCACCTTCAAATTTTCTTCAGATTTAGAAACTCCAAGGGAAAGCAAACTTTCTGAGGAGGTTCATTCCAAATTACGCAGAACTTGCCAAAGGTTATACTCGTCTTTTGAAAAAAGATGTACCTTTTGTCTGGGACCAGGTTGCGCAAGCTTCCTTTGACGCTCTGAAAGATTCCCTAGTAAGAGCGTCATTAATGTACGCCCCGGACTATCAAAGAGATTTTAACCTATATCTAGCTGCAGCAGATACGACCATTGCGATGGTCTTAGTGCAAGAAGTCGATGGAATTGAACATCCTATTTATTATTTAAGTAAAAACTTAAATGACACAGAAAGTAAATATTCCTATGTTGAAATACTAGCGCTTGCTGTTGTTCAAGCGATTCAAAGGTTTCGACATTATGTCCTCTTTAGGAAAACTACCATTCTGTCAGATTGCAACCCCATGACGTATATACTGTCGCGACAGTTGCTTGGGGACAAATATTCCAAATGGATAGCGATCCTTCAAGAGTTTGATTTGGATTTTGTAAAATCCAAATCGAAGAAAGCTCTAGTTTTCGCGGAATTATTATGCGATCTCCCATCGTCGTCCAACGATGAAACATCAGAAGAGTCAATCGTGGATGAAAATTTGTTTATGATATCAGTAAGCGATGAGTGGTATGGAGACATCATTATTTATCTCCAAACCCAAAAATTTAGGCCTAATACCTCACACTCGGAACAGAAGCGTATACGATACCAATCTAAAGACTACATGATCGTCGGTGATACACTTTACCGTCGTGGTGTCGATACGGTTCTGAGGAGGTACCTTACCCATGAGGAGGCCGAGAAAGCCCTGAATGATTGTCATTCAGGCGCGTGCGGGGGGCATCAATCTGGATATGCAACAGCACAAAGCATCTTACGAGCAGGATATTTCTGGCCAACTATGTTTAAAGATTGCATAATAGCTGTCAGAAGTTGCCATGCGTGTCAGATCTTTGATAGAAAAACCAGGAGACCGCCCGCACCTTTGCAGCCTATAGTTGCTGTTGGGCCTTTCGCCAAGTGGGGCATCGATTTCATGCAATGTAACCCCACCTCGACCGGGGGGCATGGGTATATTATAGTCGCTGTTGACTATTTTACCAAATGGGCCGAGGCGATGCCTACATTGGATAACACTGGTGAAACAGCTGCCCTTTTCTTTTTTAATCATGTAGTCGCCAGGTTCGGCGTTCCGCAGGCTATAGTGACAGATCATGGATCGCATTTTTGCAATCACATGATGGTTGAATTAGCTGCCAAACTAGGGCTATCTCACGAAAGCTCTACCCCATATTATCCACAAGCCAACGGACAAGTTGAGGCAATCAACAAGGTCCTGAAGCGTATGTTGCAAAGGATGATCGGGGTTCACAAAAGAAGATGGCACCTACTCCTATACTCAGCATTGTGGGCTTACCGAACCTCGGTAAAGAACGCCACTGGGTTCACACCATTCCAATTGGTGTATGGCCTGAGGCAGTCTTACCAATCCAGTGCGAAATTTCGTCTCTTAAACTCGCAATTGAGCTCCTCCCCGGAACCTCAGAAGAAGAGGCTTGTTTCTTGGAATTGATCCAGTTGGATGAAAACCGTCGTGACGCCGCTTTGGCGAACGAAGCCCATAAGAAACGAGTCAAGGCACAGTTCGACAAGAATGTCAAACCTCGTATCTTCTCTGAGGATGACTTGGTTTTGCTTTACGACCAAGAATCCGACAAATTAGGAGCAGGAAAATTCAAGTCCTTATGGATGGGTCCCTATATTGTTAAAAGGGTGTTAGCAAAAGGAGCCTACGAGTTAATGGATTATGACGGGATACCACTGGCGTAACCCCGCAACGGGTTGTACCTCAAGCGTTACTATGCCTGAATATTAACCTGAGTGCTTTTGTTGTATTTTGTTTTCGCTAAAGTGTTTGTTTCGGTTTAGTAATCCACCCTTCTCGTTTGTTGCAGATGTCGAATTTTTCTGAGACATATGTAGGATATGCCGACGGAGCGAGTCGTAGTACGCGGAATTTGTCCTCCGCAGCCTGGGCCATCTTTGATCCAAGCGGCGAGTTAGTGAGTTTCAGAGGTGTGTGTATTGGGCAGTCAACGAACAACATCGCTGAGTATAGCGCATTGATTGAACTCCTCTCTGGTACCATCGCTCATGGTATACGCCGACTAATTGTTAGGCTAGACTCATAGCTTGTGATACTACAACTCACTGGTATATATTCAGTCCGCAATCCAGCTATTTATCGAATGTTTCTAAGGGTTAAGATTTTGGAAAGAGAGTTTGATTCAATTCAATACCAACATATTTCCAGAAACTTGAACACATTAACAGATTCATTAGCAAACTATGTATTAGATAGACATTTACGAAATATATAAAAAGAGATGCATCGGTGCTATGCAAGTGGATCGCAAATAAACCAGAATAAACCCCGAAAATCAAAATATATAAAGTTGTTTATAGTTTGTACATGATGTGCTGTAATCAAAACAAAATTGGTCGTATGACCTAGAACTCAAAAAGATGCTAGGGGGCACCCTAGCCTAGTGGTGCTCATGATAGTACGTCACGGTCTGTGCAATCATGCGCAAGAGACAAGTCCATCGTCTAGGCACGCCAATAGTGTGCCGCTGCAACTGTAAAGGTAACTCGTCAATCTGTACATCCGGAAGACCACGAGTAAGGCTCTCAACCTGCTCCTGCACAGCTGTAAGTGTCTTAGTATCACCAAGGTCGCGAATAACAACTCTCCTAGCAGGCTCTGCTGCTGGGGCAGCAACTAGCGATCGTGGACGGGCTGCTGGACGAACAGGACCAACATCTGCATGCACCCAAGAGTTTGATTAGTTTTGCACAGTAACATCATGAGTAAAGACAATAAACAGTGATATGGTCAGAGATTTTACCAATAGCGCCCCATTGCTCGCCATCCGGTAGCACCAAGTCCGGATCACCTCGGTAGTCCATACCCACATATGGATACTCAGAAAACACCATCTCCTGACGCTCGAACCACCTAAATAAGGCCTCAGTGAAAGTAATCTGAGGTTGACCAGCATGTCGGGACATGTGGTCAACCCACCTCTGCATGCGTGGCTCGGTCGGAGAAGGCAAGTCAAGTATGATGTACTGAGGCTGCATCAATGGGATTTTCTCCAAGGCGAAGGCAGTCATAATAGAACCAAATCCAAAGTTCTTCAGCCTCCCGTCCTTTACCTTGGTCAATTGACTTTTCATCTGAACAAGTACTGCATCACACCAGTTAAACACTTTCGATTGGAGACACTCCAAGGCGTGCTGCATGTAAGATCTGTTGGCAACATGTAAAGCTGCGCTACCGGCCATCCTACCAATGGTAAACAGAATGGACCTAAGATACCTGTCAGTGATGTCACGGATATTGATCTTGCCGTCTTTGCTCGGCTGTGAACCTTCCCGGCAATATTGACGGATATAGTCTCTGGTGGAATTAGTCCCTCGAGCCGTACCTGACAAAGAAATGGGGGCACCCCGCCTTGACAACCCAGTCAAGAAGTACATGTACTCTATGGTCAAGGGGATGGTTTTCCCCCTAATCTGGAATACTTGGTTAACAGGATCCCAAGCATCAAGCATATACTGCAGTAAAGAAATCTGTGCTCTCATGCTAGAGATACGGAAGAACTTCAGTAGGCCACAGTTCTGAAGCGCGTTCACCGTGACCGGGTCATGGAGTGCAACCATGTCCTCTGCTTCATGTTCTCGTTCTCGCCATGTAAGGGACATTTTGTTCAAAGTTCCCTGCAAGCAAACAAGAGAAGGAGTAAGTTCCTAATTTTCATGAAAAACTGGCGACTCCACTGGGGAGCTAGTATCTTGTTGGTTTATTGTGTTTCTTGCTATTCATCTCATAAACAAGGAGAGCACCAAATCGAACTGCAATTGAGTGTTTCAATTGCAAAGTAGAGGGCAGCTGCTCTGGCTCAGTTTCTGAGCAAGTTTATGATTTGAAGAGCTGATCCACAAGGACTCTTGTGCTCTTTGTGATAGCTTTTCATCCTCTTGATCATCCCTTAGCTTGTACTTGACCTATAGCTTTTTATTTCAGCAAAAACAGTGAATTTTTGATCCTTTTATGACCCGGAAACCCTTGTAAACGCAACTCTCGTGTCTCAGTGCAGGCTTCCCAAAGGCAGTCTGCATTTCAGCGCAGGTACTCCCTTCGGGAACTGCGCTGAGAGTCAGTTTAACAGACCAGAGCCTGCGCTGAACCAGTTAGGCTATGTCTTCCTGAGGTTTCCCACTGAGTCTTGGCCCTGTTTTCACTGTTATTTTGCTGCTGATTGCTTGTCATTTGTACTTGCTGTAAACCAACTTTCCTTGGCATTATTCCGCCTCAGTTGTGTGATGAAACTGTGATTGTTCTTTCAGTATTTCTTGTTTCAGTTACAGTTTCCCATTGTGAAAAGCAAACCAGTATAGCTGTGGCCTCTTAGATCCTGAACTGTAAAAGTGTCTTTGTGATCTTAAGAGCTAGTTATATTACTGTTCATGGCTGTTTGAGTTTGTTTGTTTTTCATTTTGTGGTTTGAATCTATACATTTCCAGTGTCTAAACAAGTCAATCTTAAGGTGTCTTTTGATTTTGGACAAGCTTGTTTACTTTCACTTGAAATTAGATTCAAAGTTATACAACAGTTTCCTTTTTGTCTTACATCAACATTAAGGATAAAGAAAAGAAATATATGCATTGTGCATGTGCATTATTGACAGTTTGCATGTTGATTTAGGAAAAAGTGCATTTAGTGTGTGTTCTATGATCTGTGTGAAAAGTTGATGTCTTTCTTTTCCCTCAGTAGATTAAGGTTTTCAAAGTTGAAAGATTGAAAAGTTTTGCTTCTCATCTTAGATTGCATTTAGGAAGTTGTATATATACATCTCGTGGTGATCCTTAAAGGCAAACTGCTAAGCAAGATCAACATTAAAATGAATTGAATTTACATAACAACGCATTGAAACATAACGCAAACACATAGAGGTCTAAGCTAGAGACGTGTTCCGGCGTCGTTAAACGTGATATCTTAGCGTTGAGTGGTTGGGTGATTCCTCCACGGTGAAGCGATAAGTATCAATACGGACTTGTGCTCCCGCGTACCGTCGAGTATATTGGGAGACCCCTATAGGAATAAAGCCTTTATCCTTAGGAAGCCGTGTCGGCCGCCCTACTGATCGCGATGCAGTGAACACAGCATTCACGAAGATCGACCACCCGTACCGTAAAATGTATTCTGTGGTTTCGCGAAAGGTTTGGCACACCCTCTGCCTAGATCTCCAGAGCAGTTTCTTTTGGCCTTTTTCAAACTCTATAACTGCAAAAGTCCAACCGAGCATTTGTCACTTCGGGCTCGTTAATACATCGAAGGCGACTAGAGTCATCTTTAGCTTTTTCTCGACTCTTAAAACATGAAAAAGCAAAGTTGTGTCTAATAAAGCGTCGTTATAAAATTCATTTTAAACGGAACATAATCACCTCTTATTCCCGCGTTGATCTGTAAGTTGAGAACATGGAACGCCCCAACCAAGGAAGTCCACAAGATGGAAGTCCTAGTCCTTTCTCCTCTTGGGGAGAAGTTGGTGCGCCCCATATGGCCACATTGTCGCTTCCAGGACTGACAATAGGCCTGCCAGTTTGGCTGTTCTCAACTAATGTAGTTCAGGCCACCATGGTTCCTGATCAATCGAGTCAACAGTTAGATCAGTCTAGAGCTGCCCACCAGCCTTCTACTTCCAAAAGTTCTTCCTCCGATCCTTCGTCTTCGCAAGGTAGAGCCGGCAAAAGTCAGCCTCCCAAGGAGAAGAAGGAAAAGAAGAAGAAAGAAAAGAAGAAGAAGGAGCCTAAGGCGACCGGGGGCAAGCAAAAGACATCTGACAAAAACCCACCCACTGCACAGACCGGGCCTAAATCGCCATGTGTCATATGTAGAGGAGACCATTTCCACAGAGATTGTCCCTGTATTCCCCGGATACTAATGGACTGGTCCCCTCGTCTGCACAATTCGGGGGCATCAACCTCTGACAATCAGGTTGATTGCTTTCCGTCAACCAGCGAAAGTGAAGGATCAAGACAAAAAGGGGGAGTGAGATTCCCCTGTAAGTTGTGTGAAGGCAGTCATGCCATCCACCGTTGTCCCTTCTTAGACGAAGCGAAGAGAGTTTTGGAAGATCGTCCGGTTTCACCGGTAAAACTTCCTCCTGGATACAAAAAACTCGTGCCAAGTCCTTCGTTGGTTGAAAATACAGCTGGCCCGCTCAAGTGGTCGGCTGAAGCGTCAGTCGCTGAAAATGAACCTACTGAATCCAGACCGGACGGAAGTCCAAAGGTCGATACGGCAGTTGACCCGGTTCTACCTTCAGAAGTTTCATCTTCAAATGACACCGTCGCCGAAGAATCATCTTCATGCGACACCCTCACTAAAGAGAATAAGGATGACACCATCCAGGTTCTTTTCATTAGCACCGACTCTGATGAGCGTCAGGGCAATGCGCCCATTCCTTTATCGCAGGAAGGAACATCATCAGGGTCATACCTGGCCGTATATTCGGTCCCACCACCAAGCAACCTGGTTGTATCCTTTGATTGGAATCAACTAGGCAGACCCCAGTTACCAGCCAGTATACCATTCAGAATCATTGTCTAGATCTATAGAATGATTATGGCTAGTACTATCATTGATGAAGGGGCGTCTGTGAGAAACCTTTCCTCTGTTGCTTGGAAAGCACTGGGTTCCCCGGCGCTTTTACCTGAGTTAAGAAATCTCTCAGGTTTTGATAAAGGAACCAGTCGACCATTAGGAATCCTCCCCAATGTGCCTGTTACATTGAAAGGGAAGACCGTTAATTTGAACGTGATGGTCGTCCAAGGACCCTTGGATTATAACCTACTCCTTGGACGTGACTATATTTATTGCATGGGAGCGATAGTCTCCTCACTCTTTAGAGTAATGTGTTTTCCACACGAAGGAAGGATGGTCAAGCTCGTAGACCAACTTTCATTTCCAGGATCTCATATCGCAAATAGTCAAATACCAATCCTAAATGGTCTGTTCACTCAAGATATGCCTCCACCCCCAGTCCTCCTTCCCAATGAGTGCGAGTGATTCGGAAAGAAAGACTGGAACCTAGGGGGCATGCACCCTGGTCTGCTTCGGGCAGAAGAAACCCTGGGTATAAGGTAGAATTTCCGCAGAAGAATATGACTAGTCTGTACCCCGTCTGTGGATGGAAGAGGGGTTGTTCTGGAATAGTATTCTTTTGTTAAAGTTATGTGTTTGGCAAAAGAGTCATTCACCTTTGTCTAAATAAGTGGGCAATGCCCAAGTAGGAATTCCCTTATTGCGACAAGCAGTAACCATCTTTGGGGAAAAGCAAGCCTCACCCATTAAAACAAATGTTTTGAAGGATAAGTAGGGGCAGCCTCCAAAGAAAGAGATTCTATTGTTGTGACATAGGGCAACCATCTTTGAGTAACCTAATGATAGACATCGCCAAAGAAAGAGATTGATTTGCGGCAGCAAATAGAACCGTCTTTGGATAATAAGAAAGAGGCAAGCCTCCTTCAATAACACCAATGTTTTGTCTTTGAGAAGTGTTCTTCTCTTGTCACAAACCAGCTGTTCGTTAAAAGTTGGGCCGACGGGAAGACAAGTACCGCGTAAGACCCCTTAAAATAACGAGAAGACTAGTATCGTTAAACATTAGATTAGCAAGATGACAAGTAGCTGGGAACACCCAAAGAAGAGCAGAAGTGAGGGAGAAGAGGGGCAGCCTCGAAATTCTATCCTATACCTGGGGGCATGCAAACCTTTTGGAGTGTAAGCTAGGGGCGGTTATTTATCTGGTTTTGAGATTAACCGTTTTCCGAACTTACATAAAGGAAGGATAATTTGGAGCATAGCTTCGTGAGATAAAGCTCCTTAAAAAATAGCTATCTCACAGGAGGCATTCTTATTTTATGACTGGTATTTCGAGCAGTTTTAGCACATGGTTCATGCTCGTTAAAAAATAAATGCAAGATCCGAGCAGTTTTAACGCGGTCTTCATGCTCGTTAAAAAATAAATAAAAGCAGTGAGCAATGTTCCCTCCAGAGTTTAAGCTCATTTTTATCTAAAAAAAGAACCTATCCCGGTAAATAACCTTCTGAGATCGCAAATTCATCAGCCATAAAAGCCTTGGTCGTGTTTGTGCACCATCACCTCCACCGTCATTTGGCCGATCATTCACTTCCATTTGTGTGTTTACCCATTTTGAGGAACATCTGCGAAGAGTGATTTCACCTAGCCATCCTTGTGACACTGCCGTGATTGGAAAATTCCAATTTGTACCTGGAATCAGTTGCTATCCCTGTTTATCACTCGTTCCTCAAAAGACGAGTCATCTTTGAGCTCTTTTCTGACTCGTAAAATATGAAAAGTTTGCCGAGTTCTGGCCTTCCAGCTCGTTAAAGGGACCGGAAGAGCTATCCCTCTTTTAGACTTTAATCCTTTTGGACCTGAGGGATTATTACACAAAAAGATCGAGCGCTTGTCTTGTTCGGCTCGTTAAAAGTACCGAACACCCATCCCTTCTGTATTGTTTTATACTTTTTCGGACTTAAGGGATTAGATGACGAAAAAGGAATTATGGAGTTAACTTTCTGTACCTTTTCAGACTCTCTAAAAATGAAAAGGACCGAGTTTTCCTTGTCGTTAGACTCGTTAAAATGATTAAATAGCGACAAACTTGTCTTTAGACGAGAACGAGTTTCCCTATCACTAAGCTCGTTAAATCATAGCGATGGGCTTGCCCGAAGGGCAGGTTATAGAACAAGCATATGTTATCCTCCTCAAGCTTGACAAAAATAAAGAGGTACTGGTCAGAAATGACTGGGGAAAAATTGGGAGAACATCAAAGCTTAATGGTAGCAAGTCGCTCTTGAACATGACACTTTTCTTCCGTACCACATCGGGTTGGGTTGTAGCATTCACCGGTCTCATCACCATGGTCTTCGCCAAACCATCCACATTTTGGGGTAATGCTACCGATCCATCGCATCAGTGTCGTTATATGTTCAAGAGAGGTCATTCTGAAAGTGTCAACCGTGTCCCATCCACTGCCATACATTATCTTTCATCCATTCATGATCGCCACCCTGAATCATATGTCACAGTTTGTTTTCACCTCCACTAAAATCATTAGCTCCGTTCTGTGTCATTGATGTGGGATTCATTAAGGCCCTCCTTTGACGGATCGCTTCTTGTCGACTTCAGGTCATTATCCAAGAAGTTGATCTAGGAACAACCCCATCAGTACTTTGAAGCTTGCATGCCTCAATGGCAAGTTTCTCACTTCCGGCAACAGGTATACATCAATGACCTTCGACCAGAAGATTTTGCGTGGCGTTCGACGCCAAGTCCTTTATTCACGCCACGTGAATTGTACTGCAGTACCTTGAGGGTCATTATCATTAACGGTGATTCCTCTCGCGCTTGTTAACGGTTTTTCATCATTGACCGGTAATCAAGCGATGTCTTTCCATGTTCGACTTCAGCGAAATTCTCACATGGATCGACTTGTACTTAGAGTGAAGATCGAATGAGTTTGAAGACCCCGGATATAGTTTCATCCATCCGGGCTGCGATACATATTCAGGAAATATAAAAGCATTTGTCATATACATCATTGCAGCAGATGATCATCCTATTCAAAGGATGATAATTTCAGCAAAAAATTATCAGTCTACCATCAGACGATCGTCTGTTCTATGTACCAAAATGTATTTATAAAGCTGAGCATGGGAATGCCCGCCTCAGCTAGATCATGAAAACAGAATGAAAAATAATATATTGTATTGTATTGTATTACAGGGCACCTCTCAGCACTTGAATGAACTTCGGACCCTCTGGATAAAGCATTTCACCCGATAAACGACCTCATACTTTAGGGGGCAACTGTTATAGACATTTTTGTGCCTCGCAGCATGGAGCATGAAATGTCAATAATTACAGGGATCCTCAACCCCTAAACATGTTGTTCTTACCCCTAGAGGAACAAGGTCAGCAAACCACAGCACTTCCTATCAGTTCTCCACCTGAAAACACTCAAAAACAGGCTATTTTTGGATCATGTCAGCTGCTCCACTGAGCATCTGCGCTGAATGTCAACTGCTCCTCCTTGTACCTGCGCTGAAAGTCAAAACCAATGAAGGCTACCTGTGCTGGGCGAGATTGGCCAAGTGGCACAGTCATTCTGCAAGGTGTCAACTGCCCAGGAAGCTTCCAAACTGACACTTGGTTCAAGGAATTCGCCCTATGATGAGTAAGAGGTACTTGATCTCCATGTGGAAACAAGGATCTCCAAGTGGACTCAAGAACTGAAGTTTAACTGGAGAGGGAGAGGACACAAGGCAGCTTTAGGTCAGTCTCAAGCTGACTCATCCTTTCTCCAAATCTCCTATATATAGAGCTCTTCTATGAGGTCTAGACGGGCTGGAATTTTGTGCAAAGCAAGGAAGTGTTGTTGGTTTACAGTTAGAGCTATTGGGTGATTGCTTTTATAGAGGGGAAGAGGAGATTTCTTGCTGCTGGGGAGGTGCTGCTGGATTGGAGCCATTTATGGTTGTAACCTTCTCCGAACCTTTTTCTTCTATCAATAAATCTTTGATGTTCTCCTATATACTTGTATTGCAATGATGTATTGTTTTTATCTGTATATTTGATTCATTCTAATCCATGCATAAGTTATGAGTACATGTTTCTTGTAGTTTCCCTCTCTTGTTTTTGCAGGATCTTTGTGTAGCTGGGCCGGCAAAGGGAGCAAGGAGCTGGGAACAAGAGGCAAAGAGAGAAGACAGGATCGACAAAAGCGAAAGACATCGGTTGGTCAATCTTTTCTTCCTTCTCTGTACTTTCATAAAGGAAAAATATCAAAGCTTTACTTTCAGTTGTTGCTAAGGAACTATCACCCTTAGAGTAGGGATAGGGTCATTCCGAGTCGGATACTTTTCCCCACAACAAAAGCAGAAGAGAGAAAACCAGAAGAACAAGGTTTAGCGCATGGAAATGGTGGAGAAGAACCTCGCCTTCTCCTTCCACGAGTGAAAGTTTTTCTTCCTCATCACCATAATCATAAAATTCAAGGGATGCATCTAAGAAACCTTTCCTTACATTAGATGTCAAATTTGATCTTCCCATGTTTAATGGTGAAAGCAATGCAGAAAAGCTTAATAATTGGATTAGGAAGATTGAGATCTACTGCAGGATTCAACAGATTGTGGAGGATGAGGAAAATATTCAGCTGGCCTCTCTACGGTTGAGCAACACTGCTCTCATCTAGTGGGAGAGAAAATTACAAAGCAGTAAGAATGTGGTTAACCTTTTTTCTTCATGGCCTGATTTTATTTATGCGTTAAAGGAACAATTTTATCCCTTGGGTTACAAGCAAAAAGCATTAATGAATTGGTAGTATTTAAGGCAAGGCAAAGGTCAAGATGTTCAAAGTTTTACAGAGGAGTTTAGAAAGCAAGTACTTAATTTGGGTATTGCACTTGATTCACCTGAATTAGTAACTAAGTACATTGGATCATTACATAGTTACATTAGGCATTCATTATTGTTCTTTGAACCAACTACTATTGACTCCACTAGCATAAAGGAAATTCATATTGATAATAGGGGCAAAAATGAAAGAGATGATCATTCCAAGAAACCACCGTTCAAACCTCCCAATGGAAAACCTAAAGTGAAATGGAAAGGAAATGAGAAAAAGATGGCATCAACCAAGAAATAAGAAGGAGAAAGGCCTTATTGCACTCACTACAAAAAGGAAGGTCATGATGACGATCATTGTTGGAAAATGCATCTAGAAAGGGCATTAATCACAGCAATAGGAATAAAAGGTACTCTTACACCTCATGTTAATTCTGACTCGCATGAAGGCACTAGTTTAGTAAATGAGTCCCTTCCTAATGAATGAAAGAGAATTGAGTTACTTCATATTAGAGTTGTGGTAAATCATACTAAAGTGGAAACTCTATCTGATACTAGATCCCAAGAAAACTTAATTGCAAAATCCTTGGTAAAGAAACTAGGCTTAGAAACAAAACCACATACAAAACCTTACCTAGTTGGATGGATACATGATAAAGAAAAATTGAATGTAACTAAGTAGTGTAAAGTAAAATTTGTGATTGCTTCTAAGCTAGTGGATGAAGTAGATCTTGATGTGATCCCATTGGATATCCATGGCATGGTGTTAGGGAGTCCATACCTATATGATAGAAAAGCAATCTTCTTTCGTCATGAAAACAAATACCAAATCACAAAAGATGGGGTAGAATATATTGTAAGAGCTCATCAAACTAAAATCAATGCTAGCCTTGTAATTGCAGGACAAATGAAGAGGTTGGTAAATTATAGTAACGGTTGCATGCTTATGGTTGTAAGGGGAAAAGATGCAGAATTAGCTGATGCTTTCCAGGGTTATGATTATGAACATAAAAAGGAATTATGTGAATTAATTTCTAACTATGATGACATGTTTTAGGAACCGAAGGGATTACCTCCGAAGAGGGAAATCCAACATGAGATCCATTTGTAGCATGAAACTCCTTTACCAAATATTGGCATGTATAGGATGTCGACCATTGAGATGGAGGAAATCAAAAAGCAGGTGCAGGAATTGCTGGACCAAGGGGTCATCAGGCTGAGCACTACTCCATGTGGCTCATCGATTGTCTTAGTGCCAAAGAAAGATGGCACATGGAGGATGTGTGTAGATTACCGAGCAGTAAACAAAATCATGGTGAAAAATCGTTACCCTGTTCCACACATTGATGATTTATTAGATCAGTTAAAGAATGCTATATATTTCACCAAATTGGATTTGCATAGTGGTTATCACCAGGTCCGAATTGCAAATCAGGATGTGTGGAAAACCGCCTTCAAGACCAAACATGGGCTATTTGAATGAATGGTGATGCCATTCGGACTTTGCAACACTCTAGCCACTTTCATGAGGGTCATGAATGATCTCTTTAGGCCTTTCATTGATGAATGTGTTCTTGTATATCTACATGATATCCTTGTCTTTAGTAAAATCTTGAATGAACATGTGTGTCATGTGAAGAAAGTGATTGATGTATTGAAAAAAGAAAAACTCTATGTAAAAGTGTCAAAGTGTGAGTTCGGGAAAACCTCTTTGGTTTAGCTAGGTCATATTGTTGGTCATGGCTAGTTAAAAATTGATCCTTCTAAAGTTGAAGCGATTGTAAATTAGCCTAAGTCTACTAGTGTAATCAAGGTCCGTAGCTTTTTAGGTGTAGTCCAGTATTGGAGGAGATTTATTGCCAATTTCTCTATTATTGTAGCACCTTTGCACATATTGACAAGTGTGAAACAGGTCTTTCAATGGGGAGGGAAACAATAGAACTCCTTCAAAACATTGAAGGAAAATATCAGCACCGCACTAGTCTTAGCCTTACCAAAACTCCAACAGCTTTTCGAGATCGAAATAGACGCCATCAGATATGCCATGAGAGCTGTACTAATGTAGCAAAAGAAGTTGATATGTTACCATTCCGAGAAGTTCTCTCAGGCTATGATAAACGATCCCACTTATGACAAGGAGCTTTATGCCTTGGTTCAAAGTGTGAAAAAGTGGAAACACTACTTGATCGGAAAGGAGACCATCATCCATACAGATCATCAACTCTTACAATACCTTCAGTCACAAACCAAGTTGTAGCAATGTCATCATTTCAGGTGGATGGGTTTTCTTCAACAGTTTCATCTAGTAATAAAGTATAAGAAGGGCACTAGCAACAAAGTGGCTGATATGCTATCTCTCCCTCCTATTTCTGCTTCTGTTATTTTACATAAGGCTTCATTATCATTTCAGAGTTATGCTGAACAATATGCTAACGATGATGACTTGAAGGAGATTTATGCAAAACTAACCCATGGTTCACAGGTGGAAAACTATCACTTGTAGGGGAAACTGTTGTATCACCTTGGAAAATTATGCATTCCCATAGGGGAACGAGTACATGTAATTTGAGAGGCCCACAACTCTCTTGTGTCTGGTCACTTTGGTGTCAAAAAGACTTTATGTCATGTACAAAGATTTTGTTTTGGCCTCATATGAAGAACATTGTGACTCGCTATGTAAAGGGTTGTGTGATGTGTTTTGTTTCAAATCCCTCTAATAGGAAACTCGGGCTCTACACACCACTCCTATTCCGAGTTTTCCCTCGGATAGTGTGTCAATGGCCTTTGTAGGAGGTTTGCCTTTGTCTAGAAAAAGTCACGACTATTTGTGTTTCGTCGTTGACCGTTTTAGTAAGATGTGTATTTTAATGCCTTGTAAAAAGCTAATCACTGCAGAGCAAATTGCTTATCTTTTCTTTCAGCATGTTTGGGTCCATTTTGGGCTGCCCACATCGATTGTGTCAAATCAGGGCTCTTGCTTTCTCGGAGAGTTTTGGACTAGCTTGTGGAAGATGACGGAAACCAAGTTGAAAAGAAGCACAAAATTTCATCCATAGACTGACGGGCAGACAAAGGTTGTCAATCGCACCATGGTGCATTTGTTACAAGGCTATTGTGGGAAACATCCTATGTTGTGGGATGAGCATCTCCCATATGTGGAACATTCCTACAACCAAGCAGTGCACTCATCTACGCAGTGTTCACCATTTGAGACATGTTTTGGTTACCTGCCAAAGGACCCTTTTGATATGGTCTTTGGAAGGGAAGATGAATCCAGTGGACATAATGAAAGAGATAAAGCACAACAGTTCATTCAGCGGATCCAGTTGATTCACCAAGAAGTACAGGAGCAATTGGAGAAAAGTCAACCCCGTTACAAGGCTTGACATGATAAACATCGATTCGACCATCAATTTCAAGTGGGTGACAAAGTGTGGTTCCATATCAGCAAGGGCAGGATGAAGGGAGAAGGGAAGAAGTTGTGACCAATCCGGTATGGTCCATTCACCATTTTGGAGAAGATTGGAAACAATGCCTTTCGTCTCGATTTTCCGATATATATGCAGATGTACTCCGTAGTGAATGTGGAGAACTTAAAGCTATATGAGCCACCATTGATTATGGACACTGAGGAGGTGGGCACAGTTCCTACAGTTGATGATTTTGCACCAAAGTATCTCGGTGAGTTACCTGAAGACATCATCCTTGACAAAAGAACCATGACTTCATGACGAGGAGATGTGGAATACCTTTGATTTGGTTTCAAGGGGATGCACCCCAGCAAGGAAAAATGGTTGGAGAAGGAAAGAGTGAGGGAATAATTCCCTCACTTTCTAATTGACTGATAAAGCTTTTGGCAGTCCAAAATCTCCTCAATGGGGAGGATTGATCCAGGTGGATCTTCAGACAAAATGGCATGGGAAAAGCTTAAAGTTTAAAGTGGCAGAAAGGCAATTTTCTTGACATCAGATCAAAGTGCTTATCGTCCTGATTCCAACAGTGTGAACAACACTCCAATCCGAGTCTGAATGAAGGATATAGAAGCAGTCAAAGTTCTGGGTAGACTTGCAGGAAACAAAGGAAAATGAAAGTCCAAGAGTGCTCCTAGAAATAGTCCCATTGCGTATATCTTTTCATTCTAAATCTACTGCAACTCAAATGGGCTAAAATGGACTTCGGATGATGAAGTTATCGCAAAAAGAGTTTGCCTTTTCTCATTTGAAAAAGAAGGCATTTCCTCTAAAATAGGCTTAAAGGCTTCCAAAGGAAAATTACAATCGGAGGAGTCCAAAGGGCAAACGGAACCCCCGATCAACGATCTCCGACTAATCGCAATCGAGGGCAGGCTATGTGCGATATTGGGACTTAAGGCAGGCGACATGCGATATCAGTGTCGGCGATTGGCATCGATGTATGCCATATGGAAGAACGCTGGGCCGTAGTGATTACGATATGCCGACAACGATACGACGATATTAGAAATATCGGTGATCGACGATTGGGCAATCGAAAGATCCCTGATATAAAGGGCCATTGACAACGTGATATGCGATTTGTGACAAAGGGCTGGACCCGATGGGTTTATAGACTCAATTTGATAAAATTTGAAGTCCGGGTTTTTGATTTTTATAGTGTTTTCTGTGTATTGTTGTATTAAGGAAAAAGGGCCTATTTTTGGGGCTTGTTGCATAGAAAGGTCGGATGGCCAGCCCACCGATCCTTTTGTTAGAACGGCTTCCATTTTAAACAAACCGACCTCTGATTGCAGTGGCCTGGTAACAAAGAAATATTATAAAACCCAATGAACGCAGAAAGTGCCAGGGGAGAGGAATTTTCACACAGTATGAGGAAAAATCTTGCAGGAGGGGCAAAATTCCATTATGTCCATATTTGAAAATTTTTATATGGTTTCATCCCTTCTCGACGCCACGAACACAATGATGTTATCCATTTCTCCATCTAAGTTCTGCATTTCTAATCAATTTTTGTTAAAATTGGCAACCAGGGAAAAACTTCATGTGGGTCATCTTATTCATGGCTAATAATATTTTTATTAGATTCCTCTCGTCGAGAGGTGTAGGATTGATATAAAGATCATCCAATTCCGATAAGTATTCATGGAGATATGAATTTATTTTGATTATGGAATTATTATCAAGCCGACCTACAACTCATGTAGGCTCAGAAGCCCAACAGTCGCATCTATTCACCCACCAACGTTGTGTATAAATATAAGAGGAATTTTCCTCATTTGGACTCACTCATCTCATCACATCTCTCTCTCTCTACTGCGCAGATATGAGTCTCTTCTCTACTGCGCTGAAATGGGTCTCTCTCTCTCACACATGTGAAGCCGGAAGCTGTTGAATTTGAAGCTGCAACTGCAGAAGTAAAGATTGACTTGCATGGCCTAGAAGATCTCCTCTTTGGAACTGCGCTGTAGGTTCATCTGAACCTTCTTTGAAAACCACAACTTTTGGTGGTGGAATGAAGTCAATCCGACGAACGGTTTGCAAGAGATCGATTGCCCTAGTTTGAATCCAGAAATTGCTGAAACTAAAGCTGCAACTGCAGAAGTAAATATTGACTTGTGTGGCCTAGAAGATCTCCTCATCTGAACTATGTTTTAGGTTCATCTAAACCTCCCCTGGAAGCCGAAACTTTTGGTGGTGGAATGAAGTCAATCTGACTGTCGGTTTGTGAGATCTGGTCTGCCCTAGTTTTATAATGAAGCCGCTAATGCTGATGCTACTGATCTAGGGTTTGCTACTGTTGATATGAATCAGATTTATTGTACTATTTCTCTCTGCTGAATTATTGAAGATAAAAGAAGATTTGATCAAAGGGTTTCCCCACACATTGTGGGGTTTGTCCCTGGCTAGCCGCCACATCTTGTGTCTCTTGTCTTGGCTTGTTTTCTGTCGATCATTTAATGTTCTATCTGCACTTTACTTTATGTACATGTGATTGCTAATCGGTGGAATATAATAAGAAAAAGAAGTATACTGTTATAAGCATAGAACATACCATAACTTAACATGGTATCAGAGCTGAGGTGAAGAAAAAGCTTGAGGAAGAGCAAGAGCAATCATTGAATAGAAGATTGGCAAGGCTATCCTAAAAGAACTATGGGGTCCTCAACACTCTTTCCTGCCGAAGACAAGCTCCGTGAGAAAGCTGACTATCACGGATGGAAGATGTATATCGATCTAACCCTTGAAGATCAAGGAGTGCTAGACCATGTAAGAGGAAATATTGTTGAGCCTTCATCAAATGCATCTGCTGCTGCATGGAACAAATGGAAAAATGGAGAAGTCAAAACAAAGAAGATCATCCGGGACTCTATCGACAAGCGCTTGGTGGCCTACATCTCTGATCTAGACACCTCAAAGGAAATCTACGACAGACTGGTGAGTTTATTTAAAGTTAATGATGCAAATCAAGTTTTGTTTCTTAGAAATAAGTTGAGGGAAATCAAGAAGGGTAAAGATGAAAGTATGCAAGCATATTTCTTAAGAATCACCGAGATCAAGAACGATCTCCTATCTATTGGGGAAACCATTACTGAAAGAGAAATGGCACTCACAAATATCGGAGTATTACCATCTGAATGGTATGTGTTCAGGACTACTCTTCTGAACAATAATGTAATTCCTAGTTTCGAGGAATTAATGGCTACATGCATTCAAGAACAAACAATGGTAGAAGAGCAAGAAATGCCCTTGCCTAAAGGTCCTCTTGCTGCTTTTTCTTCTCATGCTAAGAAAAGAAATAATTCTGGGTCTAAATCGAAAAGAAAGGCTGGATTTAAGGGTGGAAGAAAAGGACGATGTTTCATTTGCAATAAAGCAGGTCTCTATGAAAGGGAATGCCCTAATAGAAAGGACTCTCACCGTGACGATGATCAAAATCCCTCTCATGGTAATCGAAGGAATGGAAAATTCAACAACAAAGGAAAAAGGAATGCGGGAAATCAAGGAAGAGGGCAACCATTCAAGAAGGCTAGAAATTCCAGGTATGAATCTAACATTGTTGACGATAAGCAGGCTTAATATTATCTACCAACTGCTCTATCTACCTCCGCTCCTTCGGACTCAATGGGAATTTGGCTCATTGATAGTGGTGCCTCAAGACACTTCACTGGTTATAAAGAAGTACTCTATAATCTGGTAGAGAAAGAAACTAACCTGGAAATTGTCCTTGGAGATGACATGAAATACCCAGTGAAAGGTGTAGGCAATGTTTCTCTTAAACTGAATCAAGGTAATATGATTCACTTACAAGATGTATTATATGTACCTGATCTCAAAAAGAACCTGGTATCCATCTCGGCAATGGAAGACAAAGTCTATAAGGTAACCTTCAGCGATGGTAAGGTACGAATATGGAAAAATAATGTTAAAGATGCTTTCACTCTTGGGTTTCGAGTTGATTCTTTATATCAAGTCGGTGGAAGTCCGCTAGGTGTCATGTCTTGTGACACATCGCTTCAGTCCGAACTTTGGCATCGGAGGTTTGCCCACCTTCATTAAAAAGCTCTACCCGATGTAAGACAGATGGTAACAGGGATGCCTGAATTCCAAGTAGAGAAAGAAGGTGTATGTCCGGGATGTGCCGAAGGAAAGCTCAAAAGGGGACCATTCCCTTCAAGTCAAAGCAAGACCTCTGATATATTACAACTAGTTCACTCAGACATATTAGGTATGATGCCTGTGAACTCCTTGGGAGGATACTCATATTATCTCACTTTTACAGATGACCATTCTCAAAAGACCTGGATATACTTCATGAAAAAGAAGGATGAAGTGTTCCCTTGGTTCCGACACTTCAAATCCCTAATCGAGAATCAAACCGAAAAGAAGATCAAGATCTTAAGAACTGACAATGGGACTGAATATGAATCTAATGAGTTCCATGATTTTTGTAAAGAGGCTGGCATCAAGAGGGAGACTACTACACCATATACTCCTGAACAAAATGGTGTGGCAGAAAGGAAGAACCGCACAATTATGGAAGCTGTTTGGGCCATGCTACATGATCAAAGTCTTCCTAAGTTTCTATGGGCTGAAGCTGCAAACACTGCCGTATATGTACAAAATAGATGCCCTCATCAAGCAATGGGTTCCAAGACTCCTGAAGAAAAATTCACCGGTAAGAAACCTAATGTTTCTCATTTTAAAAATTTTGGAAGCCATGTATACTTTCATGTGCCGAAAGAGAAAAGAAATAAATTGGGAGCATCTGGAAAGAAGGGAATTTTCGTGGGCTATGGCGAAAATACTAAAGGCTATAGAATCTCTGTAGCCGGTCAAAGGGAGGTCATAATTAGTCATGATGTCACCTTTGACAAAGATATGGCTCTCAGCAAGGTGATCAATCTTCCGACTTTGAGGAGCTCTCAAGAAACCGACACCAGGGAATCGAAAGAAAGGGATGATGAATCAATGCCTGATGTAGAAGAACCCATGGATCTGATTGATCCTCCTCCATATGAGCCTTCCTCTTCTAGGAAGAGGCCTTCATGGCTTAAGGGGTTACTTGATGATGCTGAAGGACATGCTGCACCTCGAGGAACCTTTCGTGAAAGCAAGAAACCTAATAGCTATCAAGGATACCTGACCATCATGAGCACGATCATACAAAATGAGCCTTCTTCATTCTAGGATGCCGTCAAGCATCAAGTATGGAAGGATGCTATGACCGAAGAATATGAGTCTATCATAAAGAATGATGTTTGGGAAGTAGTTTCCAGACCCCAGGACAAGACTGTTGTTACTTCCAAATGGCTTTACAAGATAAAGCATGCAGCAGATGGAAGCACGAAAAAGTATAAGGCTCATTTTGTTGCTCGAGGTTTCTCCCAAAAGGAAGGTATAGACTATGATGAGATATTTGCACCTTTTGCCAGATATACAACCATCCGCTCGATCATAGCCCTTGCCACTTCACAAGGATGGAACCTACATCAGATGGATGTCAAGACTGCGCTCTTGCATGGCTCGATCAAAGAAGAGGTCTATGTGGAGCAACCCGAAGGATTTGAGATTTATGATCGAAAATATCATGTATGCAGGTTGAAGAAAGCTCTCTATGGGTTGAAGCAAGCACCCCGAGCATGGTATGAGAGGATCGATAGCTACTTGATGAAGCTGGGATTCACTAGGAGTGAAGCCGATCCTAACATTTACTTTAAGGTTGAAGATGACAAGCCTCTCATACTGGTGTTCTATGTGGATGACCTCTTTCTAACAGGTGCAGACCCTCTCATTCACAAATTTAAGAGAGAGCTGGCCTCTGAATTTGAAATGAAAGACCTAGGACTGATGCACTACTTCCTAGGACTTGAAGTGTGGAAAAAGGCAGGAGAAATTTTCCTATCTCAAGGAAAATATGTGGTGAAGATATTGGAAAGATTCGGAATGGTGGACTGCAAGCCTGTAACTACTCCGATGGAGCTTGACTTCAAGAAGTTAAGCGGTAGTGCTGCTGGACCTGTTTTACGAAATGATACCGAGTATCGGCAACTCGTCGGAGAATTAATGTTCTTAGTGAACTCTCGTCCAGATATATGCTTTGCAGTCAACACATTGAGCCAGCATATGGTTGAACCCCACCACATACACTGGATTGGTGCCAAGAATCTGCTGAGATATCTTCGTGGCACTATCACTTATAGGTTAAGATACATTGCCAGAGATGTGAGACTATTTGGATACACAGATGCTGATTGGGCAGGCAATGTGGAGGACCGTAAGAGCACTTTCGGGTGTTGTTTCTCCTTGGGATCTGCTTCGATATCCTGGATGAGTAGGAAACAAAATTCGGTGGCTTTGAGCACCACCGCAGCAGAGTATATTGCTGCTAGCATGGCTTCTTGTGAGGCAGTTTGGTTGCGAAAGCTCTTCAGTGAGTTGTTTGGATTCACATTGGATACCACTGTGATCCTTTGTGACAACCAAAGTGGGATTCATTTGTCAGAGAATCCAATATTCCATGATCGCTCCAAGCATATTGATATCAGATACCATTATATTCGAGATGTGGTGCAACGGGGAGCTATAAGGCTCCATCATATCGGTACAAATGAACAGGTCGCCGACATCTTAACAAACCCCTTGGGAAAGTAAAATTTCTGACTTTCCGTGAACAACTTGGAGTTGTTCAAAGACCCTCCAATGAGGGTCATGTATGATGCATTGAGCTTTGAGAGCTCCAGGGGGGTGCGGGGTGCTTCTTGGAGCAGCATATGACCACAGGAGTATTCACTATCCCCTGGTAGTATACATGTACACCCCGTGGTGACATTGTATCAGGATTGATGTGTTCTCCTGTGAGGCCTGGATTGATGTGTTCTCCATGGCAGCCTGGATTGATGTGTTCTCCATGGCAATTGTAGCAGGATTGATGTGTTCTCCTGTGAGGCCTGGATTGATGTGTTCTCCATGGCAATTGTAGCAGGATTGATGTGTTCTCCTGTGAGGACAGGATTGATTAGTTCTCCTGTTGAGGCATCCTACCCATGCAGTCTGGGACTCATGGGAAGTACCTCTCATCTAATCAATGAGCAGGGAAATGAAGTTAGGGACCATAGTAGTACCGATGGACGCATCGTCGTAACTACCGTACTCCCTATGCTAGGATGACCTCCATTGATATGGGATCAATGACACTGGTCTGGGACCAGTGGTAGGAGCTGTACCATACTATGACGCTGACTTCGGGTTGGTTGAGACTGGTCTGGGATCAGTGGTACATACTCTGAGACTGACTTTGAGTCAGTGGCGGATGATATTGGTCTGGGACCATTGGAGTTGTACTCACTATGACACTGAATTTGGGTTGGTTGAGACTGGTCTGGGACCAGTGGTACATACTCTGAGACTGACTTTGAGTCAGTATGATACATCCTCGATCATTTCTTCTTCTTCATAATTCGGACAAAAGCAGAGTAGAACAGAACAATGAAAGAGCAGAGCAGAACAGAACAAAACAGTACAGATCAGTGCCGGGTAGAACAAGACAAAGTAGAACAGGCAAAATAGAGCAGAGCAGGGCAAGGGTCAGGCTATACAAGGCAATGCATTTGATGGATGAATAGTAACGACCGATAGACAGATTGCATATGAAGTTCTCCATGGTTGAGAGGGAGTGTTAAAATTGGAAACCAGGGCAAAACTTCATGTGGGTCATCTTATTCATGGCTAATAATATTTTTATTAGATTCCTCTCGTCGAGAGGTGTAGGATTGATATAAAGATCATCCAATTCCGATAAGTATTCATGGAGATATGAATTTATTTTGATTATGGAATTATTATCAAGCCGACCTACAACTCATGTAGGCTCAGAAGCCCAACAGTCGCATCTATTCACCCACCAACGTTGTGTATAAATATAAGAGGAATTTTCCTCATTTGGACTCACTCATCTCATCACATCTCTCTCTCTCTACTGCGCAGATATGAGTCTCTTCTCTACTGCGCTGAAATGGGTCTCTCTCTCTCTCACACATGTGAAGCCGGAAGCTGTTGAATTTGAAGCTGCAACTGCATAAGTAAAGATTGGCTTGCGTGGCCTAGAAGATCTCCTCTTTGGAACTGCTCTGTAGGTTGATCTGAACCTCCTTTGAAAGCCGCAACTTTTGGTGGTGGAATGAAGTCAATCCGACGAACGGTTTGCAAGATCTCGACTGCCCTAGTTTGAAGCCGGAAATTGCTGAAACTGAAGCTGCAGCTGCAGAAGTAAAGATTGACTTGGGTGGCCTAGAATATCTCCTCATCTGAACTACGCTGTAGTTTCATCTGAACCTCCTCTGGAAGCTGAAACTTTTGGTGGTGGAATGAAGTCAATCCGACTATCGGTTTGTGAGATATGGTCTGCCCTAATTTGATAATGAAGCCGCTAATGCTGATGCTACTGATCTATGGTTTGCTACTACTGATATGAATCAGATTTATTGTACTATTTCTCTCTGCTGAATTATTGAAGATAAAAGAAGATTTGATGAAAGGGTTTCGCCACACATTGTGGGGTTTGTCCCTGGCTAGCCGCCACATCTTGTGTCTCTTGTCTTGGCTTGTTTTCTGTCGATCGTTTAATGTTCTATCTGCACTTTACTTTATGTACATGTGATTTCTAATCGGTGGAATATAATAAGAAAAATAAGTAAACTGTTATAAGCATAGAACATACCATAACTTAACAATTTTCCAGAATGGAGGTATAAGACTCCTTTGTTGTAACTGATGATTGTATTCTTCATTTTCATTCCATTTAATGAATGAAGGCCTCCCCATTGATTGAGCAGGGCTCGGAGATGTAGTCCAAGTTGGACGAACTCCATTATCAAGTCTTGTTGTCTTCTTCTCATGCTTTATGTGTTTCTTCTTCTTCTCTCATGTGCACATTAGATTTCTATGGTTAAGCTACAATTTCTACATGTGATTCTTTAATACATCTATAAGTACAAGATCCCTGGATCATTTTATCCCAACGATCAATTTCCCACATGCCTCCTCAATAGATATGTCATAGTACCTCACCATCAACTATAATACTTGTTCAACATCAAACCACAAGTTATTTTTTTAACTAATGGAATAATTTCACTCGATACTTTATTTCCACTCTTACTTGAAAATTCATGCTTCGCTTCTAAATGATATGCATCTCCCAATGTATCAACAAGTTTTTTTATTTTGAACTACATGCTCTTTCCTCACATGACAAGGGTGAGGAACCAAAATCTTATTTATGCCAACATTCAATATTCCTTCTCTTAGAACTTTAAAAAGACTTGCATATGATTCCATGCTAATCCCTCTATCATCACACACTCCTTGAATGTCCTTTACATCAATTTTTATGTTTTTAATGAATTAGTTAACTAGTTTCCTTAAAGCATCAAATTTCAGATCTTTAAGCATTGGTATAATGTCTTTTTTCTTTAACATGGTTTTTCACAAATCCAGGAAATCTATACAACTTGGATCCAATATGGACTTCAATGCATGCACTCTTTTTCTATAGGTAAATCCAATCTTTGCCAAACATGATATTTTTTTCTTTTTTCTTGATATATTCCTTCATCCAATTGGAGTTTCTAGAGATTCTCTTTTGAAGACGACAATTATTAGTTTTTAAATTCTCAATTTCTTTTGATGCATCAAATAATTTTTTGTTTAATCTTATGATTTCTTGATATTGATTCATATTATTTTGATGGATATACAAGATATTTTGATTAAGGCCATGAATGATTTGTTCTAAATAAGTACAATCACCTTCCAAGTTTCTACAATATCCTAGAATACCACTCTTTCCATTACATACAAACCTGTATAACCCTATTATTGTTTTGAAATCGAGATGAGAATTGGACACAAGTTCAATTGGATACAAATATCCTTTTACCCAAAGATCCACATTTTTAGCTCCATATTCCCTTAAGGCATTTTAATCAATGCTAGGGACCAATTTCTGATTTTGTTTTTGGATCTTCTCCATATCCTTAATTAAATTTATGAGCAAAACATAAGGACTCTTGTTTCTTATACTCTCTGTATGTGTTGGAGAGTCCTGTAAACAATCAAGATTATGAAAATCAAAACATAATGGAAATTACAAAATGAAAAAATTCTACTTGCATAAGGAACAATTTGGGAGATGTTCCAAGGAAAAGGAAACTTATGTAGATATTAAGGCATACCTCGATGCTTTCAGGCATATTGTAGAATATGGTAAATCCAACAAAGCTTGTATGCCTGGATTTAAAAAAAAAAACATAAGTTTAAAATTAGCAAGTAGAATATCGTAAAAGTAGCGTTACAACAACCAAGAATATCTTAGAACATACAAAAAATACAAAGAAATATTAATTGCATTTAGAGGACATTCGAATGGTAGTAACATATCCTACCATCATATACCATTGCCCAAGTATATATCATAAAAAAAATTATAAGAGGTTGTTCTAAAATATTCTAAACCAACAATAGTTAGAGCACAAACTTTGAAGAATAGGGAGAAAGTCTCACACCAACAAATTTGTAGGTAATATTTATGAAAGTCATATGGCAGATGGTAGCAACACTTAAAATTGTTTTGAACCTTATCTCTATAAGGTGTATACTTCAACAAGTGTAATCTCATTCTACAACAACCAAACCTTTTATTGGATTTTTTAAAGCATGATATAAGATCATAGAAAAACAATTCTTTGATAACATTTTGGTGTGGACTTTGAGTGCAAATAACAACATTAGAGTGTGCCATAACAATAGTATAAAAAAAAAAAAAAATTAGCAATAAAATCAGCATTTGAAATATCCTTGTATCAATGGTGATTAAGGAAGGATGTCCTAAAGTTTGTAGCAGACTTAAGTAACATTTATTTGTAATTTTACTAGGGTTTTGTCAATTGTTCAAGAAACAAAGACAAATACATTTCAGCCTAAAAAGTACTATATTTGGATGGATTTGTATGCATAAAGGAAGAATCAATTGTGACACACATGACAGGGAAAATTTATAAGATTCCTTGATTGTGCAAGTTCTCTGTGTACAAAAAAATCAACTTCCTAAATGCCCTAATAGTTGTCATGCTTGTGCTTTGGCCTACATTGTATGGCTAGCGAGAGCATCATCTTCATTTATGCTTCTACTTTTGTCTTAATCAAGAGTATCTTATCCTACAGATCCTATTGCATTAGTACATTAGATAAGGGTGCCTCCTAGCTCCTTATTTGCACATGTTAATGATGGATCCTTAGTGTTCTTTGTTGAAGGAAACTCATGTTGCATGGTAGGTTTGAGGTATTCGGCTACCAAGTGGTTATAATATGGTTAATAATTACCTTGTTTATGACTCATGTCTCTCTGTGAATGTTGAATAGAGATTGGTTGATTAAGCTCTGGTTGGTTGAGGAAATTGCGTTGCTTCAAATTTTGTGGTCAATGCTCACAAGACAAAACATTGGGTGATAGGGATGGACGCTCCATCGGATTGGGTAACATTGTGAAGTTTTCCTTCAGTAATTAAAAAAAAAGTGTTAGGTTGGGGGGATCCTCCAAATTTTTCTTTAGGAAATTTCATGTCCAAGGTAATTTCACGTGGCCTTTATGAAGTTAAAGGGTTCAATTTATTGGCAACATAAAATATCTTACATTGTAGATTGATATTGTCTTCACTGGCCCATGAATATTTGTATGAAGCAATTGGAGATTTTATTTGGCTTTCCATGCTTTCCCTTTGTCAAATAGCATTCAATGTTTTTTTGCCTCAAAACATGCTTCACACACAATGTCTCACTTATTGGAAATATTTGGGTGTTGGCATCTACCAATTTTTCATTAATCAAAATGAAAATATATTGTAGATTTAATTTCTGATATCTTTGATTCCAAAGTGCCTGTGTCTTGTCCCCTTTTGGCCACCAAGACCTGTTCTTCGAATCTATCATCACTGACCAATCTAAATGTCCCCTCTTTTCCAACACCCATGCCAACTTACTTTTATCTCTTTTATCAACAATATAACACATATTGTCCCCAAAAATGACATTTAAATGAGGGTTGTGTTTCATAATTTAAATTGTAGAAAGAAGGTCCTTCTCCAATCTGGGAAAATGAAAACCTTTAGGAAGAGAAACCTTTTACCTTGCATTTGTAATTACACATTTCCTTTACCTGGAATTTTGTATTCTTCTCCACCACAACAATCACAAAATACATACTTTTCTTATTTGCTACAAAATCAAGATGTAAATCCTTTTTGTTATTGGAATGTTGCGATGCAAGAAAAATAAAAGTTATTCACACTAAGCCCTTTATTCCAAGACTAAAAATTTCTCCTCCTTTTCATGCTTAACTAAAGTTTCTTGCTTCTTATTGGTTCAATTTACAGAATGGTGATGTTTGTTATGTAAGGCAGAAAATATCCCAAATTAGAAGCCCATTGAAGTGTCATTTCATTTTGTTATAAACTAATAGAGTTCTCACATGCTAATAGGCTATTTATGCTCAATGTTAGTCTCCAAGAACATAAAAGTATGTGAACTTGACTATATGTTATTAGCTCAGTTGGAGAGAGTACATGTCTTGCTTCAACCGGTAGTTCCATAACCCATCATTTCGATAATAAGAAAAAAATGAAATCAAATGAAATGTATGTCAATATGAACCAAATACCAAGGGACCAGAGATTACATCGGTCATGAGAAGTCTATGAAAAAACATATATATAGCCCAAAATGCCCATGTAAGATGAGAAATAAATTAGCTGAAAATTATATACTTTCAGTAGCCTACCTGAATGCTAACCTACAAGTATTTTAATTCACAAAGAATTATGTTTGACACATTATAAACTATGAAATTGATTTTCATTTCATAGAGTTCGTAGTGATGTTGATTTGGGTGAGTTCTGCCCATTATTATCTAACAAGGACTTGATGGATGGAGGACCACCAGTGTCACAAGGGAAAGGTACATTTGAAATAGTAGACTTCGAATACTTATGACTGTGCAGAGCATAGCACAAGCACACCGATAAATTTTGTAATGGTTATTCCACTGAAGGCAGAACCTTTCATTGTTGTAAGTGCCTCTTTCGAGCATTGTGTCCTATCTCCACTCATAGAGAACGCATGAGTAATGTGGACACAAAAATCAACTGCAATGTTGATTGAAATTACAATATTCTCTACAAATGATAAACACAGCCAGGAGTGCAACTAAATTAAAACATAAAACTAAATTTTAAAAATATGGACACAGAGGAAATCTTAAGCTCAAAAGTTGTAGCTGGACCGCAAAAGAGAAAAAAAAACCTCAAAATAACATATGTTAAACTCATAATTTTTAAATTAATTGAAAATTTATTTCCATGGTAATTCATGTAACAACAAAAAAACTGAACCAACATACCTAAAAAAAATTGTTAGCTTTAAGAAGATATTGACGTTGGTAAAAAAATGCTCAATCTTAGTTGATAAATAAATAGAGTGACTTACAATTGATGATCAAAACCAAGAATATATAGCATGCGAACATGTTTTAAATGGTAAAATTGAAATACGATTTCCATGGCTCCAGTTTTTGACCAAACCAATGAAGTTTTCAGTCAAACTTAAATTGACAATAAAAAAATAGAGATAGGGGTTACAAAATATGTTTCCCATAAAAAAGGAGATAGAGAGTTAAAAATGTGTTGTTGTAAAAAAGTTCGAGACCAAGGGTTCACAAAACTGGACACCAACGATTCAGAAAATCATAAAGAGAAATAAGAAAAATATGTTGCTGATAACAAATTGGAGATCCGACATTAAAAGATGTATTGCCAGATATAAAAAAAGAAAAAAACTGGAGACCAAGGGTTCACGAAATTGGACACCAACGATTCAGAAAATCATAAAGAGAAATAAAAAAATATGTTTCCCATAACAAGTTGGAGATCCAGCGTTAAAAAATGTTTTGCCAGATTAAAAAATTTGGAGATCTAGCGTTAAAAAATGTGTTGCCAAACAAAAAAATTGGAGACAAGGGTTCATGAAATTGGGCACCAAAGATTCAAAAAATCGTGAGGATAACTTGGACACCAAGAATTCAAAATCACAAGTAGAAATCAATTTAAAGTAGAGTTCAAAAAGGGAAAAAGATTACATGATATTTTGTCCACGAAAATTAGTCATTAAAAAATTGGAAAATTAACAAATGAGAGAATAAAGTAATTTTTCACAATAAAATATTCTCCATTCAAATATTTTAGAAAAATATGTTTTAAGGTGCTAATTTTTGTGCATATTTATTGTTATGTTAAAAAAGGAAATATTGCTAAAACAAATGTTATTAATTTTAATAATTTTTTTTATTAATGGTTAATTTTGTTCCTTATATTTAGGATTATATTTAGGAATTTATATAATAAATTTGAATAGTGTATTAAATTTTGGATTACCAAATTTTATTAAATATTGTGTTAATAGATTATTTGAATAAAATATAATATATATATATGGTTATTTTAATAAAAGTGACATTTATTTATGTAATTTTGATATAAGTAAAATAATAAAAATGATATATTAAAAAATTGTCTACATGACATTATTTTATTAATTTCTTAATTTTTTCTTAGCTGGTTATTTTTGAGTTGAAATTTTCTCTAATACTCATTTTGTGTAATTGATGGGGGATACATCAATGCCCTCTTGCAATAGGTCGCTTCTTGCCGACATCGACATATCATACATGAAGTTGACTTAGAAACAACCCTTGGTACCTTAGTGCTTGAATACATCAATGACATGTTTCCTCACTATCTGCGATAAATTTACATCATCAACCTTTGACTGAAATATTATGTGTGGTGTTCGACATCAACTCATTCATTCACGCCATATGGACTGTACTATACTATCTTGAGATCCCTAACATCATTGATGGTTTCTCTCATGTTTGTTAACGACTTACATCATTGGTCGGTAATCAGATGGTGTCTGCCATGTTCAACTCCAAATCATTGATTCACATGGTTAGACCTGTACATTGGTTGGTGTTAGCTACCTATACCAATAGGTTTCATATTTCATGATTGGCTATGAAAGGTCCAAATATGCTCTGCTTTGATGATTCAAAGATCACATATTCCCAACAGAATCCAATCTGCGCTTATAGCTTGATATGAACTCAAATTTTGATGAATGGTCCAACAGTCTAATCTGGACCATGTCATGTTTTAAATTTTTCAGTTATAGAATAGAGAAAGGATTCTGTCCAAACTGTTTAATCTTGGCAGACAAGTAGTTTTAGGTAGAGAAAAAAGGCTCCCAGCAGCTTAATCTGGGACCTTGGAAGAAATAAGGGTAGAAGTAGATAGAAAAACAAGAGAAAAAGCCAAAGAAAAGAAAAGGCAAGTAAGGGTCTACAAGTCCAAGTGCACCCTCCAAGAAGAAACAAAAAATTCTAGGCAAGTAGCTGGGTAAGTACTTGGGGTTGCAGAAAGGTTATCTTTACCATTGCAGATGTATTAACTGTGTTTACCAAAGCAAAGTCAATCAATTGACAAGGTGTTCTTCTGCATCAAGTTGCAGCAGGAAGCATGACTAACCTCCCTCCTTCCCCTTTCCATTTCATTACTAACATCCCCTCATCAGCTGAGATTCATGGAAGAATATTATGGTTTCATGGTGGTTCTTGTTCATTCAAAAGCCACATTTCTTGTGTAAAAATCTTTTCATTTTGATCTACTCTTTAAGCCAAGTGTTTCACAAACAAACTTAGTGTTTCTCCCTTCATTCACCCCCCATCCATATTAACTCTAACTTTACTATATAAATCCCCTATATCACCTTTCCCCTACTAATATTAAACACCATGGTGTATAAACCCCAAATTTTGTATAAATACCCCTCCCCTTGGCATTATAGCCAATAAGTCCTATGTCAGGGATCGAATGACACCTGGTCATCTTGATAAACCTAAGCCAAACCCTCTTCCCCCTTTCCAAATCCACTTTTTGACTCATTACCCTCGTTTGCGCATAAAATTTGTAAAAACCTTGTTCTACCCCTACCCGCTCCAAATTGCCAAGTAATGCATCAAAACCCACTTTTTCCTTTATCCAAAGTCTGAAGGCCGGGTGCATTCTTGCAAATTATTCACGAAAAACCCATAAACTAATGTTTTTTGCCAAAGTGCATACCCCGATATACATTAACTCAACCCTACCCCCTTCCATATTGACCGATCGTTTTGTTGACCCCGACAGCCGTCCGATCGAAGCTTGAACATCCAACGGTTCTTATCACATCGGAGCGGCTCCGACGTCCACTGTTTAACCGCCATATCTGCCGATCACATCACTGCCCCGACAGTTGTTGGATCGGGCCCTCCAGATCAGACGGTCATCGTTGATATCGGAGCGGGTCTCACATCCGATGGATATCTTCCGATGTCCGTAAAAGGGTTATGTCACTCGGCAGCCACGCGTCCCCGCCACAGCTCGTCGGAGGTACGTCTGACAGATTCCCCCCCCCGTACCATGAGCGGTGTGATATGAAACCGCTGGCTGTTTCCGGTTTCGGTTATTCAGCCTATACTACGTCACCTCCACATCATCCCACGTCACTGCCACCATGTCGTCACGTCAACCGTTGCGCCCGACCGTCTGCCGACCTGTCCTGCCACTTCACCATCCCCGTGGACCAATCAGAGCCCGCCACCTCACCTATGACGTCAGCCGGCCATGACCCCACCTATGACATCATGCTGACGTCAGCAAAAAAATGCGCCAAAAGTCCAAAAAACCAATATTATGGTGAAATTTCGTGTTTTTTCCCATTTTCTTACAAAAGACTTTGTTGTGCCTGCATGCGATTTTCACGTCCAAAGTCCACCAACCTGCAGAACCTGACCAGGAGATCGGCGGCGCGCCATTCCACAGTCATCCGCGACCATTGCTTACTCTTTACCAGGTATTCTCCACTGTAAATCCTTCACGTACCTGCTTTCTCTGTTATTTCCCTCAAAAGAGCTTATAACAGAAAAAACTCTTGAATTCACCGGCAGAAATCCTTGCACCTGCCCCTTTAACAGTTGTGAACTTGAACAATACTAGCCGAGCCTTGTTTGCCTGCATTTTCATTGAAAAACCAAGCTCTTTCTGCGCAATCGCGGCAGACTCATTCAAACCGAATTTAACTACTGAGAGAGACAGAGTGAGGCCAAACATTTGTCCTATTTTGCACTGCAAATAGTATTTCAATTGCTATTTACTAGAACTACTCTCTGTTCCTGATAAATTCACCTCCCTGGTAAGGAGACATTCCTCTGTACTGTCTTGCTCAATTAAAACCACTTTGCACTCAATTCAAAATCCTCTTTTGCAATGGAGACCCGTGTAGTACTAAATGTTCAGCCTCTGAATGCCCCTCTAAGGAACTTGAAATGGAAAGCCTTGGCAGATATGGATTACCAAATTACAGAAGAAATGTTTATGAGCAGCAAATTCCACATTCATCTGTTGAATGAGTTGAAAGTCAAGCATGAAAATGGGACAGATATATTGGGCATATGGGACTCTTTCCTCCCTATTTTCAAGCTCCCTCAGGTCAACCAGTTCCCTGAACTAATCCACCTGTGTGCTGAACATTATGATGCTTCTCAGAGGGTTGTTGTTGACCCATCTGGTTCAATACTTTTCTATGTTACCCCTCAAGCTATCAGAGACATGCTTTGCTTCAACCCTCAGAAGAAGTTGGTCCCTTTGTCACTAGTGAACCTGATAAAACAAGGGGCTAAACTGACAGATGCTCAAATTATCAAACTTAATCAGTTATACATTAACTCTGACATTGTGATGTACCCTCCAATTGGTCATGTATATCTCAATGAGCTGGGCAGAGACCTTGCAGATATGATTTGTCCCATCTTGGGATATAGTTCAATTGAGCATATTGATGCAAGTATGCTGATAATGATGCTTATGTTTGCTCCTGGAAAGTCACCAATCTGCTATGACTATGCCACCTACATATCGGACAAGATTCATGAGCAATTGATGAATTTGAGGAGAGATAGGATGTTCAGATACACCTCCTACATTTACCATTTGATCTTGTACCATCAACATGAGAAATTTCATTTTTCAATCAAAAGAGTGGATGCCCAAGGCAATCCCAGATCAATGGTCTATTGGTCCTCTGTCTTCCACACTACACCTGAGTCTCCATATACTTACTGTGAATTCATAGATCTGTTCATCCATCCAGCTATGGCAATGCTGATGAGCTCACCTCCTCCGAGACTCACTGATGACATGCAGAGAATTCTTCAGCTATCCAAAGCTTACAGCATTCAGGATTGGTACTTCTACCAAAACCACACCGTCATCAGGATACATGGGTGTGATTTTCCTCCATTCAGATTACCTAAGTATGTGCCTATGAGGCTATTTTCCCTAGAGTACTTTAGGCAATTTGGCCGGGTTGATGTGCTTCACTTTTCAGGAAAAGGCAAAAAAGCACAGTTGAAGGTGAAAAGCCAACTTGGCCATTTCATCTATAATGAGAGGGAGCAAGGATGGAGGGAAGCAGATAGAATGCTTGAGTCCCTTGGCCTGCAAACCAGTTTCCTATGGGCACCCTATGACCCTAATCATTTCATAACTATGAGGAGGCTCAAATATAAGTTATCTGCCTATGATCACCATAGTATCCCTCACATTGAAAAATATGCCAACCAAGACAAATGGAGGAGAGGGACCTTAGAAGAGCCCATGTCACAAGAAGAGCTAAACCGGAGGGCACTAAGGAATCTAAGGAAGATGGCTGACCTTGAACTTTGTTCACAGGTATTCACACTTCCAAGCACACAAGCGGGAGCAGCTGCATCCTCCTCAACTGCCAAACAGCAAACTACCAAGGCCACTGAAAATATATCCAGCAAAGGCAAAGAAAAGGAGATGGAGACAGAGCAACCACATCAAGAGAAGGAGCAGTCACCTCCAGTGACTCAAAAGCAGGCAGATAAAGAAAGGCAACAGCAGGCAGAGCAACAACAGCAACAAGAATTGCAGCAAGAAGAAGGGCAACATGACAGAAAACAGCCCTTACAGCAAGAAAGAGTAGTTTATACTCCAACTTCCACTGAGCAACAGGCTCAGAACATAGTGCCTCCTAGGCCAGAAGTCACCACTGACGCCTCGGTCCTCCAAACTCCACAGAAGGAGGATTTAAGCAGAAAAAGGGATAGAGAAACTCCTCTCACTTCATCTATCAACCAGGGAGAGAAAAGACAAAGATTGAATGACTTTTCGGAGGATGACATAGCAAAAAGACAAGCATTGGGCATGGGCCCACCCAGCAGAGAAGCCTCAGCCAGTTCCTTCCAGCAGGAACAGGACAGGACTATGGGAGGGGAGGTCAGCTCCTCCAGACATCAAAAAGAAGGACAAGTAAGCATCAAACAACAATTTATAGACATCAAAAGGAGGAGTGATCCTATCAAGATACAGCTGTACAATCATCTGTTAAACATGGCTCCCACCAATCAGCAAAGACTCATGTCTGCCTTTGATGTAAGTGAAGGAAAAATGATCATGAGTCATTTTATGCCCACAGCACTGCATCCCCAATCTACCTCAGATTACCTCAGGACCAACCTGGAGGTCCTGGCCAAAGACATACACCCAATGGATAAAATTGAACTGCACAAACAGACTGGTGAGATGGTGTATGCCTCCTTGGCAGACAAAACATTAGAAAATTACAAGCTAGAGAGAAGCCTTAATGCCACAGCCTCTCAGCTGGAATTGGAGAGGGAATCATCCCAGGCGAAGGACAACAGAATAAGGTCCTTGGAAGACATAATCATTGAAATTGGGCATGATCCCAAAGATATTACAGGAATACAGGAAATCTTGAAGTTGAGGGATGCTGACATGGCTGCCTTGAGGAAGAAAATCAAACTCCCAGCTACCATTCACCCTCAGATATATGAGGTAGCCCAACAAAGGCATGAGCAGGATACCACAGCCTTGTTGATTTCCATTTATAAAAAGCTTGTTCAGGCACAAGAGAAATTGGGAGAATCTCAGGCTACACAAGCGGCCCTGCAAGCAGCATTGAAACAAAGAGAAGAGGGTCAGACCTCTCAGCCTCCTCCTCAGATCATCAATCTCGAGGAAACTGTTCCTATCACTACTCCTCCTCCTCAACAGACTGAACAGACAACAACATCTACTTCAGCAACGCCAACAACTAAAGAGCAGGCCCAAAGCCTGGATATGCAAAAGCTGAAGAATGAAATCCAAATCCTGGAAGCTCAAATGACAGAGTTAAATGAGACCAGGGAAAAGTTAGCCAAAGTCAATGATAGGTATGATAAATCCAAACAAACTGTGGCAGAGAAGGACAGGGAGGTGAAAGCCCTCAAAAACAGAATAAAAGAGCTAGAGAATGAGCTCAAGTTAGATAAGGTGGTGGCTGAGCTTAAAATAGTGCTGTGGGCTAACATTGGTCAATCTATCAATGAGCAATGGCAATATATTGAGACAATCCATGAGCAATTAGAGCTCATCCCAAAGGCACAGAAGGAGGTTCACAGATCAAGAGCTTTATTGAGCAATATGCCTGAAGTGGCCACCAGAATGATCAACGTACTTAACCATAAAACAAGTTCTCAGTTAGCTACCATGGGAATTACAAACAGAACTGAGACTATCCAAATGGTCAAAAGGGTTCTCACACTGAGAAACTTAGTGCAGACATTGGAAAGAAGGACCCAGGATATGCAGACTGAGGTGAACAGGTTTTTGGAAAGGTTTTAGGTGTTAGAAAACAGAGGGCTCCCTAGCTTACTGAACAATGCAGGGAGATTGTTCACACATGACCAGTATGCCAAAAGGGTCAACACATTTGCCACTAGTCAGATCAATGAGAAGCCCAGCACCTCAGAGGAAACAGGGCCAGCCACGGGACAGACTCTCTATAACAGAGTAGAGAATCTATTTTTTATAATGAATGAGATCAATCACCTGTTTGGGGTGGCTCCCAATTTTTATAAATATACCGAAGCAGAGGAGACAATGGATGCCATTCTTAGGCATCAACTCCCTACGCAAGACTGGTGGACAAATGCAATACAGAAAATTTTGTAAACAACGGGCCATCCACCAAATTTTGTTCTTAAAATATGAATTGTTATGCAAAGCACAGTTTAACAAAATCAGCATGCATTATGGATTAAAGCTGAGCCAACTCAGCAGATGTATCGGCCAACAAAGAAGAAATAGAAAACCACAGGTGGCAGGGCCGAGAAAATACAGCGCAACAAAAAATAAAGACACATTATTCAGCGTTAAAGCAAAGCGGCTCAACCGACTCAATGACCTCCAAAGGTCAAATTATCCTCTGACAGACATAAAGAGCATTTATGCTGCATTCAAAGTTGTAATAACTTCTTTTCTACTTTCTGCATGAATTTATGAAGATATTTTCTCTCTCAGATGACTCAATGCCTGAGATATTTTGTATAAACATTCCTATAAAGTCCCCTTCGCATGAGCTTGCAAGGGTTGTTGTTGATTTCTCCTGAAGAAGTTCTTATGATGTAATCCTTTCAGAAGTTAATAAAGAAAGTGATGGAATTTCTCGGATTTCTGAAGTGTTGAATGCATACTGGTGTCTGTTGGAAACTGCTGGATTCCTGTGTATTTCACCATACAATAAGTCTCTGTAACTCTCTCTGTTATGTATTTTGTTTGTTAAAATCGATATGTTATCTCACTTTAAATATTTAGCAACAAGGAAAAAGAATAACTTTCAGGATTTATTCAATGAATACCCTGAGTTCAATCTGTGTTGTTAATGAATGTTTTCTTCAGATGCAATCTTGATAAGTGTAATTCTTAACTGCCGCACTTTCAGAATACATCTTTCACAGTGGCCTTTGTCACAGGAATTCAAGTTTGTTCCTATGCAGCGTGTCTCACTTTCACCTCACCAGCTTAATAGAAAATTCTTAATTGCTTTCTGTTGGTTGACATACATCACCATTTAAGCTAAATTTGTTTGTCTAAGATACACAATAGGCCCTGTAGTTTGAACACCACCAATCTTGCATATCAAATCATTTCACAACTCCAGACTCCATTGCCCAATGATATTTCACTCCCTAAACACTACATCTTAAGACCTGAAAGAAATCCTTCAACCAAAACATAAACCAAAACCTGAGCATAATAGCTAGCCTAAAACACCATCATAACAGAGACAAATCATAAAGAGAGAGCCCTCTCTGATTACAGTTTGGCTAGAAGCTGTGATCCAAAGATTGGTTAGTGGTTACCCCGGCCGTATTCCCTTGGGAGTCATAGGGAACAACCTGGGTGTTAACAGTTGGTTGTGTGAATGAGATAGAAGACCCCGGATCTAGTTTCATCCATCTCGGCTGCAATTCCAGGATTATAAAAAGATCACAATGTATGATGGCCAAGATCATATAGACAGTCATCCAGTCATGGGTCCACCGGTTGCCTTGTGGATGTGTCATTTGATCATTGTACATGTTATGGTAGCTTATGAGCTGAGTATGGGTATGCCTCCCTCATAAAATAAATATGTCATGTTTTAAATGTATTGTAACAGATGAAGCTCACCGATTTTCCTTGATCCCTACTTGTTACAAGGTAAAACACTTCAGTCACTAGTCATCATCTCTAACTTTGTGCTTTAAGGGGGGGATTCTGTTATAGGCCATTTTGTCACATTTGATCAGTGAGCCTCTTGATGGGATCAATCAACATCATATTCCCCCTTGTCATAATCTTGCACAAAGCCCTAAGCATGTACCTTTCATTTCCCAGAGTTTGAGCCCTAAATAGCTTCATCTGAGCTAGTTTGAGGACCAACGCTCCTTGTAAGCTTACTGTGGTGCGTTCACCAGCAGGTTACTCCACTATGTCTTGTGATGGTCACCAACAGGTTGCTTCCCTTTTCACCTGCATTGGTTCTATAAATCTGAGAGAATGATTAGGATTCCAGAAGCTTCCTCTTCTAGGAGTTTCTAGAACTTTTTACAACTACTTACCTTGGATAAAACATTCAGAGCTTATCCATCCCCACATTGGTGTTTTCACCACTTATCCTTTGATCTTATCCCTCCATAAAAGGTGGATCTCTTACCCTAGATTGGTAATTGGATAAGAACTCCTAACTTACCATACTTCTCTATATATTCCCAACCTTCTATGTGGTTGGTGGTTGGATTTTGGAGAGTGATTCTGCCCTTATGCTATTGTAGTGAGTGGCCATCATTCCATGCATTTATGGTGATTGGAGGTGCATATTGTGGAAGAGAAAGGAAAATTCAACAACTTGGAGGATCTCTTATACAAGACAACTGCTTCTTATGGTTGTAATCTCCTTCCATTTATAGTAATGCAAAGAGTTCATTGCTTTCCTAAATGTGATGTTATTACACTTATTTTAATACCATGTAAATCTATTAAATGAAGTACATAGATGATATTTCATAGACCTCGTAGTTTCTTGGCTTATGTTATCTGACTGTGCAAGCTCTAATTTAGGAAATTAGAGCTAGGATTGGAGCTTCCAAGTTGAAGAAGGAGTGAAAGCATGCGAAGGATTCTAGGTAGGATTCACTCCATCATCTATTTACTTTAAGGAAAAACATTTTGTTCCTTGTCTCTCTATTGTTCTTTCTTAGACACCAACCTATGGGATATACTTTTGTCCACAATCATAAATCCCATATAATACTGAAAACTTCATGTGGTCATTGTTGTTTTGAAACAATTTTGTCAAGACCTTCCACATTGCAAATGGAGTTTCCTTACCATGGAGTTTGAGACAATATGATCTCAAACTCCTAGGATAATCCTTCTCGCATTTTCCATACATTTTCTCCACTCTTCTAGATCTTGAGCATCAACTAGCTTAGGAATATCTTTGTCTATGAATTCCTTAAGCCCGTTGTCTCCCAACGCTACTTCCATCCTATCCTTTCAAGCAATATAGTTCGAACTAACCTCAAGGGAATATTCATGTCTCAATACGTAGAATGACATCCCGATGGCTCTAAAGTATGATACTGCAAATTTGATTTTTACTGCAAAAGACAAACTTGTATTCTCTTCTTCTATGGTGATTTTAGCTCTAGTACCACGTAGATTCAAAATCTAGATTGTAATATGCTAAAAAAATTGACTTGAATCTACTCTACTCATCAGCGGAAACAATAAACGATCGATGAAATCACGAAGCATATAAGAGAAAGAATTCAATCGCTCATAATACGTTGATTTTCCGGGGAAATCCACAACTAAAAACCCCAACTATCTGTATATTGTATTAATAAGAAAATATGAGAAGATTACAAATCTTTGCTCAAATTCAAGAAGTATCTACACTATCTCTATCTATCTCACTACTTCCTAGACAAGCTCAAGCCAATACTTAGCCAATTCTGCTGTTAGGAATCACAATTGCAATTAGACCAAAAGCTGCAAGTATTAGTCAACGATCACATCGCCAAAGATAAGGATCCATGAGAGGTGGTTAGTCCATGTCATGAAACACACGGGGACTATTGGTTTATCCAATTTCCAACAATCTCGCCCCCCAACGCGAGCCGGGTGTGTATCAAACTCGTGACCTATGCTCTGATACCACTTTTTGGGAATCATGATTGCCATTAGACCAAAACATGCAGGTATTAGTCAATGATCGCATCACCAAAGATAAGGATCCATGAGAGGTGGTTAATCCATGTCACGAAACACACAAGGAGCACTAGTTTATCCAATGTCCAACATTGTGCTGCCTACCAAGCTCCTATTTCCTTACATTGTTCCCTTGGGAATTAACACATATTTAATTGGTAAATCCCACAATTATGAATTGTGCAATCCTCATAGGCCTTCCTCTAATTGCATGAACTACCTATACAATTTAGATGATTATAAAAATGATAGTACATTGTCCCTGAAGTCCAATCTCAACTGGGTATTTCTCTGTTTTGACATGCATGAGTTAATTATGAGTGAATCTTCAATTTACTGATCACTGCAGGTTACACCCCACTATTGCAGGTTACACCCCACTACTGCAAGTTAGACCCCACTACCACAGGTTACACCCCATTACAGTAAGTTACACCCCACTATAGTAAATTACACCCCAATTCTGCTGGTTACACCCGACTGTTTCTAGTTACACCCCATTGTTTATGATCTCCCACTAATTCCTCCATTAGTTGGAACTAGTTTAACTGAATTTAACTTAGTTGGACTGAATTAAATAATTACAACTCAAAATAAACTCAATTACTGAGAATTGATTCTTCAATCAACCTGCACACATAACATGACTTTCCATTCCTTCTTAATTTCTAACATAGATCAAAGTGTATTGTAGGCATGGATTTTTGAGCTTGAGCTTGATATGACCTCCATTAAATCTCTTTGCAAATCGTGGTCCTCGATTCCTTGATCCAATGAGCTCTGCAACAAGTATTGAATTCATTAGCTCAACCTATGCATTCGTGGTCCTTCTTTGTTTTGAATAAGCCCTCGACCCCATTATAGTGCATTCTACTGCATAGCCACTGACCCGTTCATGCATGTTCACCAATCTATAGAGGTCCTCAAAATATGGCACAAGTGCCAAGCTTAGCCTAAGGCATCAAAGCACTGCTAAATATAACTCTGCAACCTTTTTTAATTAGTTCCCCCCTCATGTTGGTTCTTAGCACTTGTATTTGGCGAGAAGGCCCATGGTCGTAATAACACACAAAAAAACTGCAGGACCAAGACCTGGGTGATTTTTGAGCTATAGCCCTGAGGAATTATTTTTTTCCTTTAACTTATTCATGCCCTTGGTCTCATTTCTCGCAATAGGACTGCTACCTGTGACTGCCGACTAAGCCTATACGCGCTAAGCCACTCTACGATCTTTGTGGGCCAAATTCCCTTTATTAATGGCTCCATGCCATTGGTCTCATTTCTATGCAAAATGACTAAGGGTCAGGGCTTAGCCCGTAGCCATTTTTGTCCCATCATATTAAGCCTGTGCTCCTTTATACACCTACTAGGGTTATTCTACCATGTTGATGTGCCCCATGTGGACCCCCAACCTCATTCTCATTTGTTGTTGCTCTGCCACAAGGCTGCCTATCAATCCTCAGTGTCTTGACACCTACTACCTGACCCTTTCGCTTTCACACCACTAAAAAACCACTAGGATCTTCCTTACCTGATGAGCTATCCTAGTGGGGTCCTCTATGTGCTTCCATTAGCTAATCAAAAGCCTCAACGAGACGAGCTGTCAGACTAATATCTCCTACTACTTATTTCCTAACACATTTTCCATTAGTTTGTGCTCTGACATGACCACATCTATCCGACTCCCAATAAGGCTGCTAGTTCCTCTGCAAACACCTCTCATACCTTCTTGGGTATCCCTTCCAGGATGATTTCATGCTTACTCATCAATGTGACATGGCGCCTCCTGAGTGGTGACACATTTCACCTAGATTTGATCCATAAGGCCACCCAAAAACACTGAATATGCTTGCCATGTGTCCCTCATAAATCCATGTCATGCTGATGTCATCTACCACCTTCATCTCTTGGGATCCAATCAAATGAATCCGTGTCCTACTAAAGAGGAGAGAGAGAAAGGGTTCTTTGAGGCATTTTTTTTGTGACCAACCTCCATTATAATGAAAAACCACTAGGTTCCAAAGTCTGGCTCTAGAACCACTCCTGATCGGATTGTGGTTTTGTTAGGGGTGCCCCCAGAGTAGCTATTCATCATTGATCTATGCCATTAATTGTGTGGAAAACCACTTCCGAGAACAAAAGGCCTGACCATAATTATATATTAAGGCCCATCAGAATGCTGCTACGTGGCTTGACTCCTATCTACTAGCTTTTAAATTTGTGTTCCCTTTGCAATCCTCCAGGCAATCCTTTGCGGACTATACTGTCACTATGGGGCCTTATTGACACCTTTATCATTGGCTACCCCTGCCAAACATATTTCCATATTCATATCACTCAACTCTTTGGTCTACGCTCTGCCTTAAGCATTTTCCAAGGCTATACCGCTAGGATACCTCTGCCAGGCTAGGCTATAATGTGGGCTCAGGCTATGGCCAACAGAAATACTTCCTGCTACTTTTCTTTCCATGCCAAATTCGGCTAAATATCCTTTAGTGGCTCGGCTAAAAGGCTTTTCCAACTCTTTTTGACTGCCAAACTTGGTAACCACTTTGATCCATGACCACATTTAACTTTTCCATCTAACTTAGGGGCACCTCAAATTTGAATGGTAGTAAATCCTAATCTAGGAGGCCATTTGCAAACTTCCACATATCTTTGGAAAGCTCTTTCTGATCACTATCCAACTATTCCATAATCAAAAGTACCTAAGCTTATCTATTGAGGTATAATATCCTCCAAAATTTGGGACTCCCAACACCCATAGTCATCATTTTATGGCTTATCCAATAAGCTTTCTACTATGATGACTCTCTACAAGAGATTGTAGCAACCATGGGACCCCCCTAAACTTGCAAATCAAGCACATCTGCTAGTTTGGTTGAAACCAATGCCAACACTCTTGCCAACTTTCATACATTTCCAATTGGCCAACACATCCCCGAACATGACTGTTGACATCAATGCCAACACACATGCTTCCACTCGCCATCTAGGCAGTTCCAATTTTCCAAAAATCTCCTCCTTTGGCATTGATGGAAACACCTCCACTTCTCCACATTGATGGCTAATCCTCATGCCACTTCCACACTTTTCATTGCATGAACCACCAATGACTTTCTCTCCTATGCATGGTCCATCACAAATTTTCTAATAAGCTTCTCACAACTTTTCCAATAATCTTCTCTCACCCTGACATCAATGACAAAGGGCTACAAGCTACTTTTTCTCTCCCAAACAATCATTGGCTGGTAATGAAAAAGGGTATGGTTGCTGATGTTCTTCTTCTCTACATACTTCTCTTCAAGGGCTGATATCTCTAATGAGGCAATAGAAGTCTGTCACCTAAGCTCAAATATCTTGTAGATTCTTCTTCTCTATGTGTTGGACATATGCGATATGCTCTGCCTAAACATATCCTACCTCTTACATTGAATAATCCCCTAGTTATGAATGCCTTAGGTTGTTGGATGAATACTCTCTCTACAAATGCATATTTTTCGCTAATTAAAAATAAATTGATACCAATCAAAGTTGTTCATGGTATTGTTGTTGCTACAAATACCAATCATCAGTGATGCATTTCGGCTTTCTCTTTACCATTGTTGCTATTGAGATTGCACTCACTTATCTTGACCTTCTTCATTAATCAAATATGCTCCCTTTGAGATCAAGCTACTTCAAATATTTATTTTTCTTAAATAATATCAATTAAACCAAGAAACTAATACAACTTGGATATGGTAACAAGAAAACTCTAATAATTTCTTTTAGAAAGAAATGCTCATTCACACAAAAGGCTACTCCATCTGAACCCAAGAATACCAATTGACATAGCGATACCAATTGGAAACTAAGGTACATGCAAAGCTTATACCAATCATGTTCATGAACACAATATTTATAGGCATGATAAAATTCACAACTTAAATGAAATAAGGGTATTTCACCAAATATGCAAACCTTTTATTCCCTAAGGAATCTTTCTTCCTGAGGCTTACAATTGTTGCCTCCTACCCCTAAATAAAGCAACTCACCCTGAGCTAATGCTCTATTATCTGCTGCATATGATTGCTTGCTTCTGCATGGGTACTGATCCCATGGACCTCACTTGTCTGAGGGCTTCTTGTCATTCCACACTTCCGCTGTAGCTTATCCTACATAAATTATTGTTGTGTACTCCTCCTCAACTCATGTTGGCTGGACTCCCCCTCTCTTTCACTGCTGATACATTTGAAATTAACCACTTTATTACTATAATCAGGAAGGGGACACGACCATACCTTCAACAATAAGATGCACATATTGTTGGCATTGATGTCAATAGGGTATTGATGTTTTTCATTATATGCCCATTACTACATCATGATGTGTGATGAGTGTTTGGTTGTTGCAATGTTCAACTTGATGGTATTATTAGTTGACATTAATTTCAACATGTTTATGACATGACCTAGTGTAGGAATGGGAGTTTGAGTAGAGATGGATAAAAGGTATGATATGATGGCTTGTCATAGGTCGATGATTGAATTTCCACATATGTTGGAGATGTTGCCACTACAAGAGGTTGAAGTGCTACTACAGTTGTTGTGTATGCTTATACATGTGTTGGAAACATTGTAGTTTCTTCTACATATGTTGATATGTTCGAGGTGCTTATACCAGTGTTAGAGGCATCAGGATAACATGATGTTGTTGCTGTAGAAGTTAGAGATGTTGCTACAGGTGTTGGAGGTGCTTGGAGATGTTGTGGTTGAGGCTTGAGGAGATGGAGGTGTTGGTCTTGGTGATAAGGTTGGTAGGCTAGGGACTATTTGTCACTGATTTTTTATAGGAGTCCTTGGCCTATGTCATCAGTTGCAACTTGTCACAACACCTTGGAGGTGTGTTAAGGAGCCGAAGAAGGTGATCCATCAACTGGAAAAGGTCCTGGACTGAAGTTCTAATGTTTTTCTTTATCCAATCACATGGAGCCAAGCCTGTGGGAGAGATTGAAAGGCTCCATTCGCTGGAAGATAGGCATATGGGAATGACTGAGGGTTCTAGTCGAGTTTATCCAGTGTTGTGCATGTGACCAAGAATTTTCATGAGTTTTTCTCTGCATTCCTCATGAAATTCAACTAATTTTGGTATTATGGCGACATTCTTAAGGAGAAATTTTTGACATATGGTTGGAAAAGTTCGTGGGGTCTCTAGAAGTTAATCAAAGTTGAAAATATCAAAAGGCAAGTGGAATTAGTGGCTCAATCAAGTTAATGAGCTAAAACTAGATCAAATCAAGCATATGAACAAAGTTTATGGAGCCCAATAGTTCTTGCTAATTATTGAGTTGAGCACCTCAGTTCATGTAAATATTGGAGATATCTCAATGATAGTTTGGTTGGATGAGTTATGTTTTGAGTGAGTGTTAGTTCAGATAGTGTGTAGACTGTGTGAGTTGTATTATGAAAAATTTCTGAAGCAATTTGCAGGTGCTGTAGAAGTTAGTTGAAGTATGTTAATTTCAACTAGTATTTTGTGCAGTTAGTGAGGTGATTAGAGTTTTATTGCAAGAGTTTTTGGAGATATTATGTTGTAGTCTGTGGTGTATTTGGAGATTGGAGATTTGGTTTTTAATTTTGTGCCTTGATGTCATGTTGTTGCAGTGTGCATGTTGAGAAGTTCTTGGTTCCAGTATGAAAATGTATGAAACCAAAACCACATAGAGAAGTGGAGTTGGGTGATTCTGAAGAAATCAATATAAGTGAGAAATTTTATCAATCCAATGTTTGTTGGATAGTTTGACAAAAACTGGGTGAGGCTTGGTGGTCATGGTGGCTTCTAACATATCAGAATCTATAGAGTCGATTGATAGTCCAGGAGTAAGCGGGTAAGGATCATTGATCCTGGTGGCGTTTAATGGATGGTAGTTTGTAGATCCACATGAGAAAGAGTCTCCATTTAAAAGTAGCCATTTGAATATCTATTTAAAAAATTGTTTGACATAATAGAATATTTGAGCAGCGTAGCAACAACGAGTGGTTTTCTGCCTTGGAGAGGGTTTTCCACTAGAAATATTTGTGTGCCTTGTGTTGACTTCTTTCATGGTTTCTAGTTTATATTTGCTGCTATAATATGTAATTATGTGTTTCGGTTTATGCATGATTAATGATTAATAATTTTGAGAAAAGTTTATAAGTTCCTTCACTACTGATTCAAACACCCCTCTCAATAGTGATCTAGTTTCCAACAGTTGGTATCACAGTGGGGATCTCGAGTGTAGCTTGATAGCTGGAGAGTGGATCTTAGAGTTTTTTGAAAACTTTTACAAATTGTTTGAATGGATCAACAAGGAATTCCAGTGCTTCAAGAAGGTAAATTTTTAACTTGGAGTATGAAATTGGATTCATATTTTCTATCCCTTGATGAAAATATTTTTCTATCGGTAGAGTATGGAGTTAGAGATGAATTTGATAATATGGCTCAAAATATTATTTTTCATAGTATTTCAAAATCTAATAGCATGCATGTGAGTCACTATGGTATTGCAAAATATATGTTCGATAGGTTGAAAAGTTTGTATCTTGGAGGAAAATTACATATTTTAGGATTGGAGAAAAATGCAAAGGTTTCAACACATATTGTAGTGACAAATCAATCCTCATCACAAGAAGAAGATGAAGGCACTAGTGATAGCAGTGATAGATCGAGCATCAACCTTTAGGAACAACAGGAAGAGATCAGTAGTAAGGATGATGATAAATCCAAGATGATGGCACTAGAAGTAAAGATCCAAAGGCTAATGGATGAAAATAAAAATCAACGAATGTCGTTGCAAATGTTTGATGAAAACTAGTGTGCATACAAAGAATAAATTTCAGATTTGAAAACTCAACTGGAGGATGAATGCCAAAAATTGAAGGCTAAAGTAATTTATGCAAGAGAAGAATTAGATAAATTCTGATAGAATAATGCTCAAGAATCAACAAGCAAAGATGAAAATGTTGGACCAACTAGTGGTAGCAAGAAAAATGAGAATCATAAATAAATCCACCATCCATGCAAGAAGCAAAATAATAAGAGAAGGAGGCCAAAGAATAAGAATAAGAATATAATTGGAAAATGTTACAACTGTGGAGTATGTGGACATATAGAAACAATGTGCAGTGATCGAGAGATCAATTCCTCTCATTAAAAGAACCAACCAAAGGAGAAGAAATATCAAGCTTGCATGAAAATAAGATCTCCATCATTCACGTATTAGTCCATTTTATGGTTATTGTTTATCACGCACTGATTTTTTCCATAGGGCTATTGATTGCAGAGCACATGCAAGGAATAAAAATCATATAAACAGAATATATCAAGTTATTCTTCAGTTCCTTGGTCACATTAGATGTTTTGTGTGTGACAGTATTGGCCATAAGGCCAAAGATTACAAACTTCCTATGTGTTATAGGAGATCGAACTAATGAGATAAGAATATGAAAGGCCAACCACACAAGAAGAAGAAGGATCAACAGATAAAAATTTGGAGGAGAAAAGAGCAACAAGGAACTCCCATAAAAAACTAAGGCCTACATGGTCTTAGGGGGAGCATATGGTTGCATCATGAGTTGCATGAAGATTCTTAGATGTGCAACCATATTGGAAAGTGTATATGAAGAAAAATATGCATATTGTAGGAGATGCATGTGTTTAGGGGGTTCATGAGGTTTGAAGAGAACTTTTATCTTTGATCCATTTTCCTCTAGTTTATTTATTAGTTGGATCAACTATGTTGTTACTAATGGTTTTTGGCGAAACTGCATGTTGAGATTTTTTTTATGATATTGGAGATATGGAATCCACATGGTTGTCTTATGCACATGGTTAAGGTGTGATTGAGGATCCCACATTCATGGGGAGCATATGCATTTCCTAATGGATCTATAGAGTGTTGGCATTGTTTTCACTGTGGAAGAGCATGTTTTGCATATCTTTGACATTGATTTTATGCAGGGAAGAACTTTTTGTTGCTGTTGCCATAGAGTGGAAAGATTATATGCTTGCATGACATGATTTGTGTAGTTTCTTTGGTAGATAAATCTCATGTGCTGTCATGCATGTGTTGCTGTCATGGAGATCAGATCATGTATTAGAGATAGTTCATCTAGAATATACACTTTATTGCTCATTTTTTCTATTCTAGATGTATCATGTTGTTTCTCATGTGTTTTTGGATGGATGAGACATGTGGAGGATGATTGCTGCTGCTCATGATATTTTGATGCATTCTGTTGGATGAGATATTATGCACTTGTGGAAAGGATGAAACTATGCGTTGCTCACAATATTTTATTTTTGGATCTTATGTTGCTGCTGATGTTTATTGATGTTTTTGCTACTGACTGATTTGCTGCTACTATTGATGTGCTACTCAAGATTTGAATTGATGATATATTATGTTGATAGTTGATGAGCCTCATGATGAGGATATGTATTTTATGCTGCCCCATGAAATATTGATATGTAGCTGCTATCTATTGATTTTTTTGTTGATGTGCATGTGGAGCATGATGGTGGTAGCTAATGGTAATCATGATTTTGCTACAAGATATTCATTGATGGGATGGTGATGGCAAAGGTGTTGAGTGGCCATAAAATAACACATGATATTGTTAGTTCTTCTACTGTTACTACTGCACATTGAGAGAGTATATCGTTGCCCATGGAGAGACCCATGGTGTCTAACATATCTTGTCATTAGCTATGTATCAGTCATTGGAAGTCCAAGTCATTTATTATTCTGTATATCCTTGTGTAGCCCCACTACATTGGGTGCATGATGAAAACTTGGGTCGATAGAAGTCTTGGTTGGTGATAAGTGTGCTTATAGAGGAGTCATTTGTCAATTATATGTACTTGTCACAACCACATATTTTCTCCATGAAGCATTGTATGTATTGTATTTCATTGTATATCTTTTCCAAAGCCAGTTGGAGTCATGGTTCATGAGTAGTAGTCTCTTGCACTTGGAATTGAGGCTTATCGCAATTGGCATATGTGTTATAACATCAAAGAGAGTGTGATTGTAGCTTCATTACATGCTTAGGGGGAGCATGTTCAGTTTTAGAGATTACATGGAAATGGCTAGAGATATGTTGGAAGCTAAGTTCCTTGCTTCAAATTCTTATCTTACCGGAGAGACATATTTGGGATGCATTAGTGTGGTGTTGAGTATGACAAGGGTAGCACTTCACTCATCTGACACATTATTGGCATTGTCTTTAGTGTTGGTATGGCCCTTTTCCATTGATGTCAAAGGGGGAGAGATTTTGGATTTTGGAGATCAACCACAGATGTTGGATTGAGGTTGAGATCAATGCCAAAGTGGGAGTTTGTTGGAATTGTAGTGTTGGCATTGATGTTAACATGTTTATGACATGAACTAGTGCAGGAATGGGAGTTTGAGTAGAAATGGATGTAAGGTATGACATGATGGCTTGTCATAAGTTGATGATTAAATTTCCACATACGTTGTAGATATTGTTTCTACAGGAGGTTGGAGTGTTGCTACATGTGTTACATATGCTTCTACACATGTTGGAAGCATTGGAGTTGCTGCTACATGTGTTGATATGTTGTTTCATATATTGGAGGTGCTTCTACCAATGTTGGAGGCACTTCTGCCAATGTTGGGGGCAGTTGGATGACATGATGCTGTTGTTGCAGGAGTTAGAGATGATGCTACAAGTGCTAGAGGTATTTGGCTAGGTTGTGGTTGTTGCTTGAGGAGATGGAGGTGTTGGTCTTGGTGATGAGGTTGGCAAAATAGGGACTACTTGTTAATAACCTGTTGCATGAGTCCTTAGCCTATGTCATTAGTTACAAAATTGTCATAGAGGCTTTGAGGTGTGTTTAGGAGTTGAAGAAGGTGTTCAACAATTGGAAGAGGCCCTGGATTGAAGTTCTAATGTTTTTATTTATCCTTTACCCCAATTACATGGAGCCAAGCCTGTGGAACCAACTAAAAGGCTCCAGTCACTAGCAGAAAGGCTTATGGGAGCAAATGAGGAGTTCCAGTCAAGTTTGTCTAGGGTTTTGCATGCAACCATGATTGTTCATGAGTTTTTTTCCACATTCCTTGCACAATTCAACTAATTTTGGTATTATGGAAATATTCTTGATCAGAACTTTTCAACATATGGTCAGAAAAGTTCATGGGGCCTCTAGAAGTTAAAAAAAGTTGAAAATATCAAAAGGAAGGTGGAGTTAGTTGTTTGATCAACTCAATGAGAAAGATCCAGATCAAATCAAGCATATGAACAAAGTTTGTGGAGTTCATAATTCTTGGTAATTATTGAGTTGAGAACCTCATTTCATCTATATATTGGAGATAGCTCAATGATATTTTGGTTTGATGAGTTATGTGTTGAGTGAGTGTGAGTTTGGAGGATAGTGTGTAGACTGTGTGAGTTATATTATGCCGAATTTCTGAAGCAGTTTATAGGTGTTGCAGCAGTTAGTGAGAAAATGATTAGAGCTTGATTGTAGGAGTTTTTTAAGAGATTTTCTTGAAATTTGTGGTGTATTTGGAGATTGGAGATTTGTATTTTCATTGTTTTTCTTGATGCTATGTTGTTGTAGTGCTCATGTTGAGTAGTTCTTGGTTCCAGTATGAAAATGTATGAAAAGAGAACCACATAGAGAAGTTGAGTTGGGTGATTCTGATGAAATCAATATAAGTGAGCAATTTTCTCAATATAATGGTGGTTTGATAGTTCAACAAAAATTGAGCGAGGCTCATTGGTCATAGTGGCTTCCAGCAGATCGAAGTCTGTAGAATGGATTGATAGTTTAGGAGCAACCGAGCAAGGATCAATGTTCGTGGTGGCCTTCGGCGGATGATAGTTTGTAGATCCACATGAGAAAGAGTCTCCATTTGAATCTCTATGTAAAAATTTGTTTGACATTATAGAATATTTGAGAAGCACAACAACAATAGGTGGTTTTTTCCCTGGAGAGGGTTTTCCACCATAAATATTTGTGTCCCTTGTGTTGATTTATTTCATGGTTTATAGTTTATGTTTTATTTTATAATATATGATTACATGTTTTAGTTTATGCATGATTAAATATTGATAATTTGGAGAAAAGTTTATAAGTGTCTTCATTACTGATTCAACCCCCCTCTCAGTATTGATCTAGTTTCCAACACCTCTATGCCTATTCCTTCTAGCTTCTTGCATATGACTTATTTAGCCTCTCTTGAGGCCATTCTCTTCTTTTAATGAATATAAACATAACATCTACTCCCCATGATTAGATAATCCTTATTTTTATTCCAAACCTTCAATGGATGAGTCCTGATAGGAGCTTTACCTTCCAACGTTTTCCTTGTTGATGCTTGGGATTTCTCTTGGCTGCACATGACTAGAGAGTACTTGTCTTTACCTTTTCTTCTCATTCTCCATGTATTCTCATTTCCATTTCAGTTTTCAGAGGAGTTTGCTACAATATTAAGAGGATCATCCATTACGATTTTCTTTTGATTCATTTCTCATTTTTTTTAGCTTTCTCCATTGACACAAAGAATTGAAGAAAAACTCATATTCCAGTGCTCTATTGTTCCTTCTTGTCTTCAAATCCCGAGCTACTAAATTTGCATGCATATGATGAGAAGCATGATTTTTCTTCCGATATATGTAACGTGCTACCTCATGCCCAAAATTCCACAGTTGTAGCATCCAATATGGCTTAAGAATGGGGAAACATAATTACTATATCTGACAAAAATATTTTCAATTCCACTAATCCTATCAACATGACTTCCCCTAGCCACTTTACACATTATTAGGTTGTTTCTACCCAACATATCTTATTTTCTTGCATGCCATCTATAGTCTATGATTTATGTCCAAAATTTTTGCAAGAAAAACAATAGCCATAAAAATGATTTTGAGGATTAAAGGTACCTTTTCATTGAGGGCTTTGTCCTTGAAGAGGAAAGGACCTCTGCTAGTTATTCATGTGGCTTCCATGCATTTTTAGAATTCTACCTTGCAGCTGCCTAGCTCTCTTTTGTTGCTCTCCTTGCTATTGCTTCTTATCATGTTTTTGCTACCTTTTCTTCTCCTGATGCTGATGCTTTCCTTTTTGCTGATGATGCTCAACAACTTATTTTCCTTTGTTGTTGTTGGAACCCCGAACTACATTTACCTGGGAAGTTAACTCTTCAGCCTTTGCATTCTTGGATCTTGGTTTTTCTTTGAAACCCAAACTAGATTTGATGAGAGGGGATCCATGCTTAACAAACATCTGATTCAAAGCCTTTATGCTCTCCTGAAGTTTATTATATTGAGACAAATATTCATTTTCCCTTTCTAGGTCACGTCTCAACGAGACAACTTAATTTGTAGTCTCTCACATTAAGCTTCTCCATCATTTAGCTGATTGGTCAACATCCCATTCAGTCTACTAGCATCTTCTTGTTGAGTATTAGTATCAACTATTGTTTTGATAAACTTCTTGTTCTGAAGCTCATACTCGTGCAACTACTCATTTTTCTTGATATTTTCTTATGATAAATCCTTGATATATTTTAGAGAAGAGATCAACTTCTTCCTAAAATAGATCCTTTCATATAGATACTTTCCTTCACTATTAGAGGTTATAGCTAAGTAATCACGAAGATCTAAATCCATCTTCGTGTCCATGGAATATTCCACATGTATGAGGAGTATTCCTTCTTCATCACTTCCAACGATACCCCTATTCTCTTCATGGGATACACTCTTTACTTCTTCAGAGGATCCCTCATTTGCTATTGCTACTAAATTGGGTCTCTCTTCACACAACTAGATGTATGATTGTCTTCATCCTTAAAACAAGAATATGTAAAACTAGTGGCTAAATGACCTATCTCTTTATATTTATCACAGAGAAATAACTTACCTTCTGAGAAACTTGATCTCTCTTTTGATTCTTCATCATCTCAAGAGTGATAGGAAGAAACTTGAGACTTAAGAGGAACATATTCAATCTTCTCAGCATCTCTTTTATGGGATGATTTATTTGAATTATTCCTTATCTTCTCCTCATTATCAGCAACCTTCACAGATTCAGGTTCGCTTCTTGAGCAACAAGTTTCTTTAACCTTCTCTTGAGTTGCATATATTTCTCGTACATATAGACATTGCAATCTATCCAACATTTCCTTTGCTGACTGACAATGCCTCGCTTTATCAACATCTAGTTTAGACAAGCCTTTCATGATGATTTCCTTGGATTTTGTATTGAATTCATTCCTCTCTCCATATATCATAGACAACCAATTTTTTTCATTGAATACCGTCAAATAGGCCTCCATTCTAATCTTCCAAAGATCATAGTATGATCCATTTAGAAATGGAACTCCTTCTACTATTAGCCAAACTTGATTAGCCATTGTTTCCTGTAGATATTACTTCCAGAGGTCAAATAATTCTTGAAGGAACCTTGCTCTAATACCAATTGTTGGGAAAAATGTTAACACTAAGAGGAAGGGTGAATCACTATTAAGGCTAATTTAAACTTTTATGCCAATTTATCTTTACTCATTCAAAATTGGCATCCACTATATGAGAGCAACCATTAACTGACCATAACAACAACCATATAAAATAATACAAGCATAGACATCATGAGCAATAAGCACATGAGACACAAAGGTTTAACGTGGAAACCCTTATCGGAGAAAAACCACCAAAGCTTGTTTTTGTTATTGATGTAAAAATAATAGCACCCACTTTATTACATCAATATGGATGTGATCCACCACTCACAAGAAGCACCAAATCCATTTGATTATTTTCTAGCACCCATTATCAGGAAGCACAAACTCCCTTATTTTGTAGACACCTAATTAACTTACTAGACACACCATGTGAAGCACCAACTTCACGGATTTGTTGCAAGCACCAAATTGCAGTTCCTTGGATATAAGAAAAAACCAATTTGTAGGATGCACCAATGCCCAAGATTTCTTTAGATACCCTTTGAGATGGAAGAACCAACTTACTATATGCAGGCTCCAACCCACACTCAATAAGGAACTAATACTATTCACTGTAATTGGTAGCCACTCTACCTATTTTTAACTCTCCATTCTTCTCTACCCTTATCCCTCTTTTCTGTTCAACAACACTAATTTATAATCAACCCACACCACTTTGGCATCTACTCACTCTACAGTAGCCCACTATTCTTCTCAACAACATACACTCATCACTTGACCCCTTCTATTCCATAGGCTCTCTCGGCCTCACACAGTAGGACCAGACCACTCAACCTCTTTCCTATGCAACATAGGCACACACAACCTCTCTTTGTAGCACAAACACACTTGGCCTCTTCTAAAAAATGCTCACACAAAAATATCTTCCACATATCTCACTCACAATAATGTTTCTTTCCCCTTTCTCTATAGCAATTCTGGGTTTTTTTTTCCTTTACTACACAGGGAACGATGTTGTCTCTGCTACTGTCCACACTTCCCAAGAGCGTACTCTAATCATGGCTCTCCATTATTCTATTGAGTCCAAGACTAGGTTACGGATCCCACATTAAAAATTAAGAATGGGCTTTTAAGCATTTCTCCATACTAGGACTTAATTCTTAGTCAACCTGCAGGCTACAACAAGGCTCTCCATGCTTCTTGATGTAGCATCAATTTTCTTCGTCGATACATCTGCATTAAACATGAGGATGGGTACCTATTTGTTACTCCTATACTAAGAATTAATTCTTCAGTCAACCTGCACACATAACATGGCTCTCCATTTCTTCTTACTTTCCCACAAATATCGAAGTGTACTAGAGGCATGACTTTCTGAGCTTGATCTGATCTCCATTAATTCTCTCTACAAATCATGGTCCTCATTTCCTCGATCCAACGATCTCTACAACCAATATTTAATTCATTAGCTCAACCTACGCATTCATGGTACTTATTTATTTTGAATAAGCCATTGACCCCATTATAGTCCATTCTGCTGCACAACTGTCGACCTGTTCATGCACATTCACCAACCTGTCGAGGTCCTCCAAATATGGTACAAGTCCCAAGCTTGGTCCAAGTTGCCAAAGCACTACCAAATATAACTCTGTGGCCCTTTTTAATTAGAGCCCCCATCATGCTGACTCTTAGCCCTCTTATACCTTTGGCTACCCCATTTTCTTTTGTATTTTTCCAGAAGGCCCATGATTGTAATAACACACAAAAGATGTTGCAGGACCAAGACTTGCGCGCTTTCTGAACTATAGTCCTAAGGGCTTATTTTATATGGAATAGAAGGTAAGGATGAGAGATGAGGATGTAGGTAAGGTAGAGAGTAGAGGAGGTAATGGAAAGAGTGGGACTGAAAGCGTATGTGAGTCCAAGCCTCTAGTGAAGGGACTCGGCTTGGTGAGAGTTAATGTATGTCGGTAGATAATTGTTTGGTACTTCTGAGCTTTCTGGCTTAGCTGTACCGGACTCTGCTGAGTAAACCGAAAAAACAGGGACTGCTCACTATGGATATGCACTCTCTACAGTAATAGGCTCTGCACTTCAATCTGCGATATATCCAACTGTAAGTTCTACTCATTAAATTAATTGCACCCTTGGTCTCATTTTCCGTAATAGGACCATTTCCTCTGACCACCGGCTAAGCCTGTAGGCGCTAAGCCGCTCTACACTTTTCACAGGCCGAATTCCCTTTGTTAATGCCTCTGCGTCATTGGTCTCATTTCTATGTGAAATGACCAAGGGCCAGGGCTTAGTCTATAGACATTTCTATTCCATAAAATTGAGCCGCTCCCTCTTTATACACCCGCCGGGGTCATTTCGTTGGGTCAACGTGTCCTGTGGGGACCGCCCGACCTCATTCTCATTTACTGCTACTCTGCCATAAGGATGCTTGTCAGTTCTTAGTATCTCGACACCTGCTACCCAGTTATTTCACTCACACACCACTAACCACCCACCGGGCTATTCCTTACGTGATGAATTGTCCCAGTGGGGTCCTCCCTGGCTTCCAATGGCCAATCAAAGACATCCCCGAGATGAGTTTTCAGACTGATGTGTCCCCGTTCTTATTAATCGGGTCACTACCTTTGCACATCCATATTGAACTTATGAGTTCCTCTTAGTGGGCTTAGCTGTCCCGTGAGGTATGTCCGATGCTTTTTCCATTGGCCTATGCTCTAACACAACCACATCTTCCCTACGCCTAGTCAACTCGCGTGTTCCTCTACAAACACCACCCAAACCTTCCAATGTAGCCTTTCGAGGATTATCTCATGCTTATGTCATTAACCGGATGTGGCACCTCTTGAGTGGTGACATGTGTCACCCATATCCAACCCATTAGTCCACCAAAAAATGCCAAATCTACCTACCACACATCCCCTGTACATTCATGTCATGCTGATGTCATATGCCACCATAATCTCCTAGAAGCCAATCAAATTTTGCCATGTATCCTATTAGAGAGGATAGAGAAAGGTTGCTTTGAGGCCTTATTTTGTGACCAACCTCCATTATAATAAAAGGCCACTAGGTTCCAAGGCCTAGCTCCATCACCACTCTTGAGTGGATTGTGGTTTTGGTAGGGGTGACCTCGGAGTAGCTCTTCGTCATTGATTTGTGCTATCACTTTTGTGGGAAACCACTTTCGGGATAACAATGGCTGACAATAATTCTGTATTAAGGCCCATCAAAATGGTGCTGCATGGCCCGATGCTTATCACCCAACGCTTAACTTTGTGTGCCCTTTCCAATCCTCTAGGAAATACTTTATAGGCTTTACTGACATTGTGGGGCCCTCTAGGTGCCTTTATTATTGGCTATTACCGCCAATATTACCACTGCAACCATCTCAATCAACTCAATTTATGTTATTCCTCCATGTCCCGACGCCCTGTCTCCTGATGTTTTGCTTTGTAATCCTTAAGGCTTTACTGGGGCTATACCGCCAAGCTATCTCCGCTGAGATAGGCTGTAATGTGGGCTTCACCTATGTCCAATATAAATGCTTCTCGTTGCTTCTTTTTCCATGTCACATACGCTTGTTATCCTTTAGTGGCTTTCCTAACTCTATCTGACTGCTAAACTTGGTCATCACTTTGATCCAAGGCCACATTTAACTCTGTCATCTAACTTTGGGGCACCTCAAATTTAACTAGCAGTAACTCCTAATCTAGGAGGCCTTTTGCAATGTCCATATACCATTGGAAATATCTTTCTGAGCACTATTCAATTGTGCCATCATCAAAATTACTTGAGATGATCTGTTGAGGTAGAATATCCTCCAAAGTATGGGACTCCCAACCACCATAATCATCATTTTATGGCTTCTCCAATAATCCTGCTACTATGATGATTCTCTACAACAGACTGCAACAACCATGGGGCTCCCCCTGACCTTGACACATTAAGAACATATGCTAGTCTAGCTGACAACAATTCCAACACTCTTGCCAACTGTCAGAAAAAGCCAATTGGCCAAAACATCTCCCAACATGGCTGTTGACATCAATTCCAACACACTTGCTGCCACTAGCCATCTAAGCAATGCCAACTATACAACATAAGCCATCCTCCTTTGAGGAAGCAGTTGAGAAAATAGTTTGGGTTGATGAAATGGTGGAAGAATACGAATCCATCATGAATAAAAATGTTTGGGAAGTGGTCCCAAGATCGACAGATAAATCAATTTTGGGTTCGAGATGGACCTTCAAGGTTAAGCATGCAACATACAGAAGCATAAAGAAGTATAAGGATATATTTGTGGCCAAAAGATTATCTAAAGTTGAGGGAATTAACTATGAGGAAACATTTTCTCCTGTAGCAAGGTATTCATCCATAAGATCAATTCTTTCACTCACTATGTAGGTGATGTGGAAGATCCACCAGATGGATGTAAAAACATCATTTCTCAATGGTGTTATTGAGGAGGAGGTGTACATTGAGAGACCAGAAGGTTTTGAGACATTTTCTTAGGAGTCTCATGTGTGAAGAATGAAATGAGCATTGTATGGTCTTAAACATGCACCCTGAGCTTGGTACACTAGGATCAACAATTATATCACTGGTTTGGGCTTCACCAAAAGTGAAGTCGATGTGAACCTCTATCATTTTTTTGTAGAAGGTAATTTTCTTATCATTGTTTTATATTTTTATGATTTAATATTAACAAGTGATGAGTAGTTGATCAACTATTACAAGGAGGACCTTGTAAGGGAATTTCAAATGAAAGATATGGGTCTCATGCACTACTTCCTTAGTTGGAAGTATGGAAAGGTGAGGGGAAATTTTTTGTGTCTCAAAGAAAGTATGCCAAGGAGATATTGTAGAGATTTCACATGGAGATTTGTAAGCCCATGGAGGCACCTCTAGCGACTAACTAGAGGAAGGAGAATGCCACTTCAGGTGAAGAGGTTTATGCTACCATTTACCGACAACTAGTGGGTTTAGTGATGTATCTTGTGAACACATGACCAAATATGTGCTATATAGTCAACCAACTGATCCAAGCTATGGCTAGGCTGACAAAATTGTATTTCAAGGCAATGAAGCATGTTTTATGGTACCTTAGAGGCACTACCCAATATGGATTATGGTACAAATGGATAGAAGGAGTGAATTTGTGTGGCTTCACAGATGTAGATTGGGCAGGGAGTCCATCTGACTGAAATAGTACATTAGGTGGAATTTTTAGTGTTTGGTCCTTAATGGTTTGCTGGAATAGTAGGAAGTAAATATTTGTGGCGCTCAACTCGGTAGAAGCTGAATATGCGGCTTCCATTCAAGCAACATGTGAGGTGATCTGGATGAGAAAGATACTTGTGGGATTGTTTGGTCAAAAGATGGATCCAACTGTGATCTATTGTGATAATTAGAGTTGCATCAAGCTATTTGAGAATTCGATATTTCATGATTGATCCAAGCATATAAATATCTGGTATCACCATTTATGGGACTATGTGTAGAGGCATATAGTGTTCTTACAATACATTCCAATAGAGGAACACGATGCTAACATATTGACAAAGGATTTTGTCAAGAGGGAAGTTTGAATTCCACAGGTGCAGGATAGGGGATGTTGTTAATCCCTTTCTTGCTAAGAGGGAGTGTTTAGAAGTGTACCCAAAAAGTCTCAATTGGAATTTTCCTTGGTCAAATTGAGAAAATTTAAATTTCCACATCAACAGATAACTTGGAGGTAGTTAACTGAGGTGACATGGCTGTTGTCACTCAGTCAGCTCAATAATTTCAAGTTAGAGGGCTTGGAGGTTAGTTACGCATGTGGGATTGCTAGATTTTAGTAATCCAGTTAAGTTATATCCAGTCATGTTTAGTTAAAAAGTTCTAATAGTTAATGGAACTAGTGGAAGGTTAGTTCTGCAGTGGGACAACAATATAAATTAGTGATCATCTAGTTAACTGATCAATCAACTCAAAATAGGTAGTGCATGTAGAGAATTCAAGTTCCCAATTATGGTGGAGATTCCAAGGAAGTATAACAAGGAGTTGTAAACTAGTTTGAGTGTACAAGTATTACATGTAGTTGAATGATCTATCCTTGGGAATTGTGCAATAAATTGGAGGAAAATCTCTAAAAAATAGGGGCTAATTCATTAGGATTTTCACAAGGAAATAGGGGCTCAAGTAGGGCAAAAATTGACTAAGTCATGGTCAAAGTTTCTCATTGAGAAGAGAGATAGGTTATTCACTTATAGGTTGTGCTTAGAGTGGGGAAGTAATTGTAATACATTTCTATTCATTTGATTAATGCAAAGAGGCTTGAGGGATTTTTCCCAGTTGGTTTCCCCTAGAAAAATACTGTGCATGTGTGAATCTTCTTATTGCATGTTTGCGAATGTTTTTCTAAATTGTGAATTAAAGTCTGTAGAGCAGTAGAGTAGAATTGTGTCTCTTGATTTAGATTAAAATTTCTTGAGAAATTGTAATTCTATCACCATATTTCTACATCAATGATGATGAAGATGATGTAGGTCAAGATGAGGATGATCATAATATTAAATACTTGAAAGAACATAAGAACATTGACAATGATACACTAGATTACATTTTTGTAGACAATAATTTTAATGAGAAAGATTTCTAAAATTTCAAAATTATTTGAAATCCATGTTTAAAAAATGATGATTTTTATGGCCCAAGCTTTGAAATGATTCAATATTATTTGTTTTGATACAAATTACCTATTGCAATATCCTTGAAGTGTTCAATATTTAGTATGAATTGTTGGCATTTAATATTAAGATTACTTAGGATAAACATTAGAAAAATTTTAAGGTCTAAAATGGGCCTCAAAACAAAAATGTACAAAAAAATAAACTTTGTAAGAACCAATAGGATTCAATATGATGATGTCAAAAATGGGGGACGATTCACCATTTTTGGAGTAAAAAGATAAAAAAATAAAGAAATTAAAAAACTATTTTTTCAACTCATATTTTTAAATTATCTCCCTTTTATTTTACTCAAATTTCGAGTGGGAGCACTCGTTGGATGTGAAATTTAATTTTTCATGCAAGGAATACCATGTTGCATATTTTCGATGGACCCTACTACATGAAAAATGTGAAATACATGAAAAATGTGATTGCAATAATGTTTTAAATGTATTTTACATTTTTCATGTAGTAGGGTCCATCAAAAGTATGCAACATGGGTACTCCTTGGATGTAAAATTAAATTCCGCATCCAACGAGTGCCCGCACTCAAAATTTGAGTAAAATAGAAGGGCTATAAGTTGAAAATATGAGTTGAAAAAGTAGTTTTTTTCTTTTTTCCCTTCAAAAATTGATGGGGTAATCTAATCTTATTTGATTGTTTCCACTATTATTTTATAATATTCCTTAGGAGACCCTTTTTAGACCTCCAAATATCTATAATGAGTTAGCATGGTTGGTGGTAATTTATTGGTTGATAATGGTTTAGAGGTGTTTTCATCTTATAAGCTAGACTCATACTTAACTAGGATGAAGAGACTATTGAATAACAATACAATAAATATGCAATTGTTAAAAAACATAATTACATATATCGTATATGTAAAACCATGAAGATATGGTGAATTGATACATTAGAAGACTTCAATTTTAGTGAGTAAGATTTATTTTAGGATAATGAGTATGATATGTTGTAGAAAATGTTTATATCTTTAGGATGGAACGATCATTATTGTACTTCCAATAAATTATAGGTCTTGGTGTGAATTTATTTGTGGTACATAATATTCACTTCTTACCCTATAAAATTAATCCAATTTGGAGTATTCATGCACAATTTCTTTTTATGAGCATGCATTATTTCCCACCCAAATTTAGTGAGGAGGAGTTATTGTCCAGTCAAATTTAATGAGGATGTACTTCACACTATGTGGGGAGGCATGTTCCCCACACATTTCAAAGGCCTCTTAGGTCATGTATAAATAGGAAGATACTTCTAATTTGTAAATCATAACGCATTGGTGACAAGAGGAAGGAGTTCACTATCTTTTACCTTTTTCTTTTCCTTGTTTGGAATTCTACTACTATTAAGGAAAAGTAGCAATGTTGTAGAATTTATGCGCATGATGATCAAATTTTCTAGTTTATAAGGTACTATTTGTTTTTCTGAGATTGGTTTTAAGTTTTCATCTTTTAATATTTGTTTAACATTTAAATCATACGCATTTTCTTGAGGTATTATCATGGCATGTTAGCACTTGGGTGGATCTTAAATACCGAATTCTAGTTGAAATGACCTAGTTTATAGTGAATCCCACTAGTTCCTTCATTATCTTAAACACTAAAATTCTAGTCACCATTGTCATGTGTGTTTGGAATTCCTTTTTAGGATTTTTCCAATAAATGAGTGGCATTGAAACCCTATATATACTTTGACTTCATTTCCAAACAAAAAATAAGAACTAGTCCTATTTTTATCCATTCTCCTTACATATTTATTTTCAAACCCTAAATAGGTCATTTGATCTAATCTTAAAATTAAAACCCTGAAAAATATGTAAAATATTTAATACCGTAAAATAAAACCTACAAACCATAGGTGCTTATATCTCTTTTTCTATCCCTTGGCAACATTTAAACTTGATTACTACTAAAATAAGGCCATCCAACCTTACTTATAAGGTTTTAACCAAGAAACTATAAGTTTCAACTATTAAAATTAAATTTTGATTTTTCTTAGCCCATCCCCTTGTTCCCAAACATTCCTAGTGTACATTTATTTGAGGCACACAAACCCTTCCTTTTACCCTATGAAATCCATGCCTTTATAGTCTTCTTGAACAAAAAAAATATATATGTGAAAAATTAAAAATACTTAATTATATCAATGTTACCTATGAATAAAAAAAACTCTCCAAATTGAATCATTCAATTTGGCCTTGAAATGAAGGTTGGACATGCATTTTTGTGAAGCAGACCAAAATTGTCTTTCTTCACTAAAAGGCATGCCAAGCTTCATTTCTTGGAAAATATGATTGATTCAAATTGTATATTATTTAATTACTAATTTAACACACTAATTTTCTTCCAGTAAGTTTATGATGTTCGAAAACTGTTGATACTTTTGGGGTGACATCATGAACTACGATCACTGCAACATTTTCATTTACATTAACTTCAACTTTTAGATCACTAAATTATAGAAATTTAGTTGTATTAATGTTATTTATGAGTAAAAAAATAATCTCCAAGTTGAATCATTAAATTTTTCCTTGAAATGAAGGTTGAGTGTGCATTTTTGTGAACCAGACCAAAATTTATTTGTTTCACTAAAATGCATGCCTAAGCTTCATTTATTGGCCAATATGATTGATTCAAATTGTAGATTGTTTATTTAATGATTTTAAACACTCTTACATTTTTATATTTACTTAGATCTTAAATATTTATAATTCAAATTTCATACAACATTCTAAGTTTTCTTGACTTTCCTGATGTGAAAGATGTGTATAAGTGGGAAACATGGTTATGTAGGACATTTGTCAAACATGTTGCAAGGTTATATCAACATCAACTCGTCCTCCGAAAAATCAGCAAGAATGAGTTCTTAAAGGCACAATTGTCAAAAGACAAGGTAATATCTCTTCTTTCAGAATCATCTTGAACTATTTTCATGTTGAATTTACGTTTTTATTCAACATTTCCATTATGATGAATTTATGTTTTTATTTTTATGTATCATAAAAATAACAGGTTGTAATTTAAAACAGGTGGATTGAGCCATATATTGATTATAAGCTATTTGTTTTTATTCCATTATCGAAGATGTTAGTAATGATTATTGGCCTTTGGTTTTGTTGTTGTCGTTTAATTTCTTTTATCTCAGGTAAAATCCAACACCATGTTGTGTAGGTCAAAGAGGATAGCACTCCAGCAATGGAAGGAGATAATTCCTAATCTTCCAGATAATATAGTTCGAAACTGTTTGCTTAGAGTGCCCTACAAATGGCACTCTACGCTCAAACTGGTGTGCAGAAAATGGAAAGAGATAGTGAGCGACCCCAAGTTCTACAAGGACAGAATGAGCACTGGAACAGGGCAACAGTTGATATGTATGATCCAGACTTTCCGCGGAATAGTAGTGTTAGACCCTGTCACGCGCACTTGGGAAATGTTACGTCAGAATCTCGACTTCCCTAGTGGAAATATTCCATTGTCCTGTGCCTGCGTTTGCGTTAATGGGAAGCTAGTTCTCATCGGCGGACGTTATCCAGAAAGCTCCAGAGACATGAAGGCTGTTTATATTTTTGATTTTGCTTCCGCCAAATGGCGTAGAGGAACCGACATGCCCACCCAAAGGTTCAAATTATCTTGCTCTGTATCTTCCTCTACGGGGTTTATCTACGTTGCCAGAGGGTCGCTGGAGAGAGATACGTTGCTCGCAGCAGAGGCTTACAATGTGGAAGAAGACAGATGGGAAATTCTTCCTCCAATGACCCAACAAGAAGGCGCGTGTGCTGGATTTTTTCTGGGAGAAAAGTTATTTGTGTTCGGTGGCGAACCTCCAAAGAATGCAGAAATTTTTGATCCAAAAACAGGCGTTTGGACAACCGTGGATAATATGTGGAGGTTATAGCAATCAGTCTTGTCATGCACAGTTGCTTCTGGGCATTTGTATATGACGACTAAAACACATTTGATAAAATATAATGCTGAAGAGAATGATTTGGTTGTTCAAAGTGTTCTTCCTACAAAGTTTCGTAGTGTTGCGCCCTATACTGCAGAGTGGCGCGGCCATATTTTTGCGACTAAACTTTATGCCCCTGGTTCTCGTCGTCACTTTTGTTATATGCTGAACCCGTCCACTAATGAGTTGATTGAATTCGAAATACCCAGAAAGTTTGCTGGCATAAATATGGCTGCTGCAACCGTGGAGATCTGAATATCGTCTCGCGTTGAAAAGGTTTCCAGCCTCCTTGTTAACTGTAGACTCTTTTTGGATCTTTGTATTCGTCTTCTAATTTAAATCGGTTTTATATGGATACATCATTGAAGTTTTTGGAAATTGAGTTTGTTTTAGAATTTAATTCAATTCACATTTGAAAAGAAAACGTGCATTTTAGAAGTTTTGAAAACTAATTATAATGAAGAAACTCTAAATTAGTTTTACTAAAATATTAAAAATAAATAAATAATAAAAAATATAGTTTTATAAATTAATAATAAGTAATTTTATTATAATTATTTATAATAAAATCTCTGTGTATATGTGTTTTATGTGTTCTTCTCTTGCATTATTTATTTTCTATGTTTTAGAATTTATATGCAGATAATTTATGTATGGGGTTAAAACCTACATTTGGTATCAGAGCAGATTTGGCTTCAACAGACACCTTTGTTGCTGAGGGGTTTCACTCGGGCCTGTGTAGACCCTATTCAGTAGGAGATCTGTGAGATCGATTCTGGTGGTGAAAGAAGATGGCGAGTAGTGGAAAGATAGAGATCGAGAAATTTAATGTTTAGAGTTTTGAGTTGTGGAAACTCAAGATGGAGGATTTATTCGTGGATAAATATCAGTGGATTGCAGTAGATCCAAGTACTAAACCAACGGGAGTGTTCGATGAAGAATGGAAGAAGTTGGATCGAAAGGCAAAGAGCACAATACGATTGTGTGTCTGAGATTCAGTATTGCTAAATGTATCAGGGGAAGCTACAACAAAGGCTTTGTGGCACAAGTTAGGGACTTTGTGCCAATCTAAGTCTCTAGGGAATAAATTGTTCCTGTGGAAAAAGTTGTATAACCTGAGCATGAAAGATGGAGACTCGGTGACAGAGCGTCTGAACGCATTTAATATTGTGGTAACTCAGTTAGCATCTATTGATATTAAAATTTCAGATGAAGATAAGTGCATCAGTTTGTTATGTTCTCTACCAGATTCGTGGGATAGTCTAGTTATTGTAATAGGTAGCAATGCAACTGCCTTGTAGTTTGATGAAATAGTCTCAGCCTTGTTGATGGAGGAGATGAGACAGAAAAATATGGAGAGGCAAAATGGTGATGCCTTGTCTGTACGAGGACGGTCCCAAAATAGAAAAAAAATAAGTCATCGAGTGGGAGATCTAAATCTCCAGGAAAACCTACAAAGGTGGTGTGCTGGAAATGCAGAAAGGAAGGCCACTTCAAAAGGGACTGTAAATTTAAAGCTCTCAACAAAGGAAATGGATCTGATGAGGCTCCTTCTGCAGAGGCGAAAACCACCTCAGATGAAGGTAGGGATGTGTACTTGGCTTCTTTAAGTACACATGTAGATCATGAGGCATGATTGATTAACTCAGGTGCATCCTTTCACTTCACTCTGCATAGAGAGTGGTTCTGTGAGCATGAGAAATATGATGGTGGTGATGTCGTCTTGGGGGATGACAGGAAGGCTAGAATCATTGGTCGTGGAAAAGTAAAGTTGAAGCTGCAAGGTGGAAGGGTTAGAACACTTCCGGGTGTTCTGCATATTCCTGCATTAGCCAGAAATCTGATTTCTATTAGTAAGCCGGATGATGCAGGTGTAAAAATAGTGTTCGAGAAGGATGCCTGCAAGATGGTTCAGGGAGCAATGGTATTGATGCGGGGAGTTTTGATTGGAACTTTGTATAAGCTGCAACGTAGCACTGTTGTTGATGGGTGCAATAGTTCCGTGGTTCCTGAAAGTGGAGCAGAAAATCTAGTGGTCTCCGGAGAGAAGAGCATGCTGTGGCATCAATGGCTTGGACATACTGGAGAGAAGGGCCTTCGAATACTTCATGGTAAAGGTATGGTAGCAGGTATGAGTAATAGCTCTCTAGATTTTGATTTCTGAGAAAATTGTGTATATGGGAAGCAGAATTGGGTGAGTTTCCCCTTTGGTGGTAAGAGGGCAAAACAGATATTAGAGCTTGTGCACAGTGATGTGTTTGGACCTGTGAAGGTTCCATCACTGGGTAAGTTTGTGTACTATGCATCATTTATTGATGAATTCTCAAGGAATACATGGATATATTTCCTTAAGAAGAAATATGAAGTCTTTGACAGGTTTAAAAAATTTAAGGCTTTAGTGGAAAACTAGACAGAGAAGAAGATAAAAGTGTTGATGACAGATAATGGTGGAGAGTTTTGCAGCAAGGAATTTGAAGAATTCTGTAAGAAGTGTGGTATATCACGGTAGAAGACTACTCCATTTACACTTGAGCAAGATGGAGTTGCAGAAAGAATGAACAAGACATTGATGGAAAGGGTAAGAAGCCTGCTCAGTGGTGCCAGGTTAGGACAAGAATTCTGGGCAGAGGCAGTGGATACTGCATGTTACTTGGTCAATAGGTCACCTTCATCAGCGTTAGAGGATAAGACTCCACCATAGGTATGGACTGGTAAGAAACCCTCTCTTTCACATCTAAGGGTATTTGGATGTGATGCATATGTACAAGTTCCAAAGGAGAAATGAACCAAGTTGGATAGTAAATTTGAAAAGTGCATCTTTATTGGGTATAAGGATGGTTTAAAGGGTTATAAACTTTGGAAACTAGTAACAAGGAAGGTTGTGTACAACCGAGATGTGATGTTTAGAGAGGTGAAAGATGTTATTAAACATGAAGTCCAACCAAAGGAACCTGAGAAGATAGAGTTTGAGCTAAAGGAGGAAGAATCAGACTCTATAGAGGAGGAATTAGAAGATGAAGAGCCACAAACTCCAGCTGTTAGAAGATCAATTCGAGAAAGAAGGCAGCCAGAAAGGTATAGTCCATCTACTTTCTGTTCAAATTTTGCTTTTTCTGTGACTGATGATGATCCCAGAACTGTGAAGGAAGCAGTGGATTTAGAGTATGGTAAACTCTGGAAAGAGGCCATGGTTGATGAAATGGCATCTCTACACAAAAATGAGGCTTGGGATCTAGTGGAGTTGCCTGCTGGAAGGAAACCCATTGGCAGCAAATGGGTGTTCAAGAAGAAGACAAATGCAGAAGGAAAGGTGGAGAAATACAAAGCTCGGTTGGTAGCAAAAGGTTATTCCCAAGTGTCGGGAATTGATTTTGGTGATATTTTTTCTCCTGTTTCCAAGGTAACTTATATTAGATTACTTTTATCTGTTGCTGCTACTTTTGATTTTGAGGTAGAATAGATGGATGTAAAGACAACATTTCTTCATGGGGATCTCGAAGAGGAAATATACATGAAGCAACCTGAAGGCTTTGCGATGAAGGGTAAGAAAGAACTGGTATGCAAGTTAAAGAAGTCTCTGTATGGGTTAAAACAGTCACCAAGGATGTGGTATCAGAAATTTGATACATTTATACGGGGACTTGGCTTCACCAGAAACAAAGCATATCACTATGTGTATTTTAAATTAATTAGTGACCATGTTATTTATCTGGTCTTGTATGTGGATGATATGTTGCTGGTTGGAAATGAAAAAGAAATTATCTAGGATTTGAAGACCCAATTGTCCTCCAAATTCGACATGAAAAATCTTGGTGCTGCAAACTATATTTTGGGTATGGAAATTAAAAGAGATCGTACAAAGAGGAAGCTCTTGTTAAGCCAGAGGAAGTATGTCGAGACAATACTGTAGAGGTTTAATATGCAGGATAGTAAACCGGTGAAGGTTCCTATTCCTGTAGGTGTGAGGTTATTTGCTGAACAGTGTCCCAAGACACAAGAAGAGGAAGAGGACATGTTCCGTGTTCCATATGCAAGTGCGGTTGGTAGCCTGATGTTTGCAATGGTCTGTACTAGACCAGACATTGCACATCTAGTGGGAGTATTGAGCAGGTTTATGTCAAAATCAGGGAAGAAGCACTGGAAAATAGTGAAGTGAGTTTTCAGGTATTTTCGTGGCACTAGTGATTATGGTTTGTGCTACCAAGGAAGACCAGGATCGGATAGAGTGTTGGATATTCATGACTTTGTTGATGCAGACTAGGCTGGAGATCTGGATCAGAGAAGATCTACAAGTGGGTATGTGTTTAACCTATTTGGACGTGCAGTCAGTTGGATGAGTAAGAAACAATTTGTAGTGGCACTGTCAACTACAGAGGCATAATACATGGCAGCCACTCATGCAAGCAAGGAAGAAGTTTGGTTACAGAGATTGTGTTCAAGTATGGGGTTAGTACAGGAAGCCATAATGATAGATTGTGACATCCAAAGTGTAATTTTCTTGGTAAAGAACCCTGCATATCATTCAAAGGCAGAGCACATTCATGTTCACTATCACTTTGTGAGGGATATGATAGAGGACAAAAAGGTGTTGCTAGTAAAGGTGGAGACATTGAAGAATACTGTAGATGAATTGACAAAATCTGTGAGCTCTGAAAAGTTATCTTAGTGTAGAGAGACAATGGGCATTTCAGGGCCGGAAAAATGACTAAGCTCTCTTGTGGCCCCCTGTGGAAAGAAAACAAAAAGTGGGAGAATGTTGGGTTGTGTTATATTCTTTCTATGTAGTTAACAGGGGGTTTGAGGGGCACCCGTAACCCCACTTTATGGGGTGCGTGGCAGTGCCCTAGAAAATTTTGGTTTTGGACCCTATGTTAGGATTGGCAGACCCACCTACAGTTTTGTGCATGATTTTCACACATGTTTATTGGACGCGATGGTTTTCAATCCATGGTATTGGACGCAATGGTTTTCGGTCCATGGTATTGGATGCTTCGGCATGTATAAATATGTATTATAACATTGAAAAAAACATAATGAAAAATCAAGCTTGTAGTCCTGGTTTTGGGATCCATGGGAAAATCTCTGTGTACATGTGTTTTACGTGTTCTAATCTTACATTATTTACTTTCTGTGTTTTAGAATTCATATGCAGGTAATTTTTGTATGGGGTTAAAATCTACAGTTCTTTCTTTACGATTATGAACCTATGTGAAGTGTTCCTTCCCACTATTTATCTACAGAGGGGAGCATTGAATAGTAATGACAAGAAAATACCTTCACTTGAGCCTCAACTGTCAGATCGACTAGCTGTCTCAGCGTGGGATGGCTTTGTCGCCCAAAAATTACTACAAAAGATTAATTGCTTCATTAAGTGGTCAACACATTACATGATTACAAAATAGGTCAACAATTAGATGGAAGTCCCAACAAAATCTCTCCATTCCCATCCTTGGGATTGCGTTTATTTGGGTTATTGTTTGCCCATAGTTTGGCCACCTGCGACACTCAGTAGATTCCCATTGCTTCTACCTTAACTGCTCGAATCATTCATTCTTCAAAACTAGGAGCAGTCCACTATTAGTCTAATTCCACATTACAGGAACAGAGGTTGTATGGTACTTCATTTTCCCTATATGTGGAGCACCATGTTGGATCATCAAGTCCTCCTAAGCTTCCATGTCTTCATTTACTCTACCAATGTCGACCCTGGTTTCGTGTCACGAGGGGACTTTTTGGGTAAGCTGATGCCGATTTTGAATGTTGCGTATCCTTTCTTAAATGTCTCAGCTTCCAACCCACCACACCTTTAAATTTTTGCATTACTTTATCGCAGAGTTATTGCATCAAGGTTTTCCATTAAAGGTCCTTGGGAGACGAGAAATTTTGATCTAATTTAGCCCCTCTTGCTTCATGTGACTGGGGGCTATGACCAACCTTTTAGTCTTTGGGTGCTAAGACCTTTGGGCTCGTGTCTGTGATGCTCAGCCCTTTATTAAACACATCCCGCCTATCAGTGATTTTTGATGCCCACCTTCGGTGTCTCCCCTTGACACTTACGATCGTCGATATATGGGATATGGCCCACTCAGGATATTGCAATCAACCACTTCATAGTATTAACTTTGTTTTCTCTCCTTGATAGTTTCGATTGCCGATATGTGGGAGTCATCGATACGGGATATCGCAATTGACCATTTCATAATATTACCTCTATTTGCTCTGTTTGGTGACTGTGTTGCTCGATTTACGCCGAAAAATACCCTCTTTGTCCCACTGATCAGAAGAGAAATAGATGTTTTAATGTTTGTTGATTTGGGCCATTGATAAATAAAATAACGCATCCGAGAGGGTTCTCACACATCACAATCACAAGTTGGAAAGGAATTCGATGGAGAAGGGACTTTGACTTGTGTGATCCCCGATTGTGATATGTCAATCGGTGGGGGAAGGAATTATCGCAATTGGCGAGTGGAGGAAATATGGCAATCAACGAGGCTAAGGAGGGACTTATGATATGGTAATCGGTGGAGAACTTTTTCAATTGTAAGATGAGGAGGGACTTACGATATGGAAATTGGGAGAACTTTTGTGATATGCGATATCGTAATCGCAAAAGTTAAAAAGGGAGATGAGAAGGTATGTATCACAAAAAGGGAAGGGGTCAATAGAGATTGTGGTTTGTGGGTCCCAATGCTTAAAAAGGGTTTCAGAATAATTTCTTACTACTTTAAAACATTTAAAATTGGAAGGGGAAACACGACTAGAGTTGGATATACAAAGGAAAAAGTGGGGTTTATGAAAGAAATGGTTTTTAGAGAAATGGAAATGTGTCCAAAACAATTGAAAATAGACCTATTCTTCCTCCTTTAATCTCCAATTTGCAAAGCATAATAACCTCTTTAAGAAAAGTGGTAGATAGATGCAAATGATTAATCAAACAAAAAATGATTTCTAATTCTAGACAAGTACCTCTAATTCTAGAAATAGAGATTGATGAACTGACCATTTATTGGTAGCTCCAATGATCCACGATCCATATTTTGGAGCAGGCACGTATTCTTTCCTTTCTCTTCTCGAATTTTGAAAGGGTCAAACCAAAGTGGATCGAATTTTTTGAGTTTGCATTTTTCTTCCCGTCGGACGTCCCATCGTAGAACTAAATCTCTTTGTTGAAGAGGTCAATCCTTGGCCTTCTTTCCAAATAGGGATTTCATCTTCTGTTGGTAATTTTCCAATTTAACCCCCACATGTTCTCTGTTTTCTTGAAGTTCGACCTATTGGTTTATCCTTCATGCCAAAACACTTACCTCTTGCTCCGCCTCTTCTAGTAACTTTTCCACTGGCATTGCCGATTCGATTGGGAAGATTGCATCCTTTCCATACACTTGCTCGAAAGGCGATTCTCAAGTGGATCCTTTAGGAGTTACTCGGTCAGCCGAGAGGGAAAACTTCGATTGGGAGTCCCACTTCCTCAGATTATCAGTGATGGTCTTCTTCAACACTCTCACCACATTTTTGTTTGAGGACTCAGCCAAGTCATTACCTTAAGGATAGTAAGTAGTGGAGTGTTTGATGATGATATTGAATTTCTGGCAGAAGCTGTTGAATTTTGTAGATTTGAAGACTTCAACATTGTAAGTGATAATTTTGATAGGACAACCAAAGCGAGATAATATTTTCTTCTCCATAAACTTGATTACCACTAAGTCTACGGCATTTCTGTCTAGGATGGCCTCTACCCACTTGGTGAAATAATTTGTGGCAGTTAATATCCACTTGTGTTGGAAACTCGAAGGTGGGTTTATTTCTCCTATGAAGTCTAGTCCCCATTGTCTTAAAGGTTCTTCCACATGAATAGTAATCAAGGAGAGAGGAAAAGGTTTTTGTCTCTCAGCAAACACTTGGAACTTCTGACATGACTTGACCTCGGAATAAACATTTCCAAAAATTGTAGGCCAGTAAAATGCTAGGTCGGGGATTTTGTGAGATGTGGTCTTCTAGTTGTAATGACCTCCACAAACTGCTCCATGAAATTCCTCAATCACTTTATGAGTTTCGCCTTCTACCAAACATAACTGCAAAGCTCCCACCGGGTCCCTCCAATATAATTGACCAGTGGATATCATATACTTTTCAGCTTGCAAACTCAGAGTTTTATATTTGGATTTATCCAGCCCTAATGGGAACCTCAAGAATAAGTGATAATGGATGATATTCTTATACCAGGGTGATCCCTCATATTTAGCGTAGATATTTTCCTGTGATGTTGTAATCCTATTATGCTGAAATTTTGTTCTGCCTTCCTCTGTTATCAGGTTTATCCCCAAATCTAGGTAGTTAGATTCTAATGAAATCTTGGCCAACCCCTAGCCTTTTATGAGCTTAGTAGGATTTATTTCCAACTCATATTCCTATATATTTTCTATCCACCTACCCCTTTTTCCCTCACTATCTCCTTACACAACGATGTCCTTGACTATTTTCATTCAGACAAATGCTATGATTTATGATTGTAGCACATACATCCGAAATGCCTTCAAAGCCTTGACTAGTGCATAGGCTTGTTGCTCCAATATGTTATATTTCAACTCAACATCCCTCAAGACTTGGATGAAGAAGGAAATGGGTTGTTCATAACCATATTTATTCTTTTGTAGCAAAACCGCAACAATAGTATGTGATAAGAAAAGGAAAAGATATAGCAAGGCATTGAGTAATCAAGGTTGACTAATACTAGTGCTTCAACAAATGCTTCTTTAATTCTAGTAAAATAATCATGAGGGGCAGATCTCCACTTGAATTCATTTTCCTTTTTTAGCATATATGTAATACCCTTTACTCTTTTTGCATAGTTGGGTATGAACCTCCTCAAGAAATTGATTCTCCTCAAAAGGGCTTGAACTTCCTTCTTATTTTTGAGTAGAGGAATACAACTAATATATTCAAATTTTTTAGGATCAATTTTCACTCCTTGTGCTACTATGTGTCCTAGTGGCTTCCCCTCACTTAGGGTGAAGTAAGATATCTTCGGATTCAAAGAAATACCATACCTCTTGAATTTATCAAAGGTGAGCTTCAAGTGGAGGATGTGTTCTTCATCGGTCTTGGAGAAAACTGTGATATGGCCCAAATATATCACTACGAACTTGTCTTGCTCCCCCAAAAAATATATATCCATAGCTCGCTGAAACGTGGCCGTTAAATTAATAAGACCAAAATGCAGGAAAGAATACATGAAATTTCCCCAAGGTGTGGTGAAAGTAGTCTTCTTCTGATCATCAGGGTGGACCGCCACTTGGTTGTAAATAGAGAACACATCAATCATGGACATTTTGACTAACCCAATCACCTTATACAATATGTAATCCATCTTCAGCAGCAGGTAGTTGTCTTTTAATGATGCCTTGTCTTTTTTTGAACTGGGACTAAGTTGGCCACCCACTCCAAGTATCATAAAGGCGCTATGATTTTAGCTTGTAGATGTTTCCTTAATTCTTTTTCAATGGAGGCAAGTAAGAGTGGATTACTATGCCTAATCCTCTCCTTTCATGGTTTTATTGCACTCTTTAAGGAAATATTATGTTGTATGATGTTAGTATCAAATGCTTTTAAATCCTTATAAGACCAAGAAAAAACATCCTTATAGATTTTCAACAGATTTAAATACCTCTGTTTATATTGTGAGGGCATTATTTTTCATAGTCTGACCATCTCGGGTTCATCCTTTGAGCTGATATTGAATTATTCTACTTGTTCGTCCATCTCCAGAACCACTGGTTTGGGGGCTACATCATCCTTGTTAAATAATATTTCCAATGGGACTAGCCCACGAGGAATGGTATTTCCTTTCAGTTGTAGAAGTTTATGTCTAGCCATTTTGTCTTCCCACGATTTGGGTTCTTGATCTGCCCTTTTTCCTCTCCCTGATCAATGGTTGAGTTAGTGAACTCCCCAAATACTTATATAAATCATTTGATCTGCTCATTTTCCTCTAATACCTTCTAGTGATTGACATTATCAAGTATAGAGGGTCTATATCTTACCTCCACCTCGTACTTGAGAAGTGTATTTTTAGGGGAGTTGGAATTGCTTGTTGCTACAGTAAGGGAACCAACCATTTATTTCCTTCATTGGGTAGAAATTGGATACTAAAGCCCAAGGATAAGTTATTAATCAAATCCCACACTTCATTCCGATAATCCCTCAATCTGGGGTGTTTAGTCAATCACTAATTTCAGATATGCTTTTACAATCATCTCAGAGTCTCCAGGCATAGTTAAGCATTCAATATTCATATTCCTTGTTTTTTTAATCCAAGGAGAAATTCTTCACACTCTACCACATTGTTGGTTTCCTCAAACTCCAGCTTGAATGGGAGAGGTATCAAGCTTCCCTCAGGACTTACTAGCAATACTCCTACTCCATTCTCCCTTTGGAATTTTCTCCATCAAAGTATAATTTCCATACTTTGTTTTTATCTATGTGTTGGTTGTCTAATGACATCATTAGATGTACTTGCATTTCTTCTAATATGGTCTCATCTTCTTCTAGGAATAGGCAGGAGAGGTTTCTTTCTTTTCCATACACTAGGAAGTTTTTAGAACCTTTAGTTGGGGTCACATATTTTACAAATTTGGACTCTCTATACAACCTCCTTTCTTCGCCTCCAAAAGTGGGAATATTTGCATAAGTTAGATCTAATTTGATGGAGGCCCCCACCTTGGAACCCGAAGACCTATATAGGAGCATTCTGGATCGAGGGGGAATATTCGCCACAATAATGTCGATCACTATGCTCTTCATAGGGATCTAAGCAAGGTTTACCACCAGATCTTTTATCATTCCCAAGCATTTGATCCTCTTAGAGTGAAAGGAGTATATGTCCTTGTACGTCTTGGTGATCTGCAAGCCAAGTTGTTCCATCACGGCTAAGGGCATGAGGTTATGCAAGGCTCTAGAGTCCAATGTACAGGTATGCAATAAGAGGTCATGGATTACCAGGGTCACATACAAGGGCGTAGTGGAAGGATCAAGCTCTTGAACATGAGGCCCAAAAACAACCATTGGTCTTTCCTCTTGAAGGTTTAAACAGTCATGGGTCGGTGTTGAGGTGGATGTTAGTATGAACTAAGAGCCTTGAGCTTTATAAGTGGGATTATTTAGAAGTTCAATTAGAGGAACAAGAATCTTTACCTTTATGAGTTCCTTTTGAAGATTGAATATAGGTTGGCCTTTTTCTACACCTCCTAGCTTTGTTTCTCTTTCCTTATCACTTGTACTTTTTATAAAAACATGTGCCTTCTTTTTGTGTGTGTTCCTCAGAGATATTGTATTCCTTATTTTAGAACACTTTTACCTTGGATGCATTAGGATTCAAATTACCTTTCCCTCTCAATGGCATTAGGGGAATATCTTGGGGAGAAGTTTCCTCTTGTTCCTTTGGTTCCCTCGGCCTTTTTCTTGAAGATATTAGATCATACCTTCAGTGTAGTTGTGCTTGCATGAAATCTTCCTCATATGTTGTTGCTTCTCTATATTGACTTGTCTCCTCGTGGGGCATGTTTTTGTGTTCTTCTTTAGAGAAAGAGGAATACAAGTTTCCCTACATCTCATGTGTATCTGGTGATTGTTCAACGGGATCATCTTATAAACACAGAGGATGAGGGATCTGATCAAGTTGTTCCCTCCTTTCCCTTAGAATTATCTGCAATGGTGGCATTCTACACTATGGATTATAACCTCAGTTGTTACCTTGAGAATTCTGTTTCAGGAAATTCTTGTTCTCCAGCTCAAGTTTCACCACCTTATGCGATAAAATATTTATGAGTTTATCTATTTCTTCCCACTTTATATTCGGTGATTCTTTAGCTTCACCAGAGGAGGATGTTTCTTCTTGCCCCCTTTTCTTCTATGTAGGTTCATCCTTACCTCTTAACTTCTCTGCCAAGGTGAAATTTTCTTCTACCTCAAGAGCATCAACTTGGAGTTTATCCAAAGTATGAGAATTCATTTCTCTTAGGGTAAAACCAATGTTAGATTCAAAGGCCCCCATAAATACTATGGGAGTAGTAGCTTGAGGGGGCTTTATTTCACTAGGAAGGTTATTATACTACTTATTGAACCTTTTTATGAATTCTTAAATACCCTCTTCTAAATTCTTCCTTATAGCATTGAACTCTATGAGGACATACTCATGATTTATCTTTTCACCCCACTTTTTTGTGAAAGAGTTTTTGAGTTCCTCCCAGTTAGTGATGAAGGCATTGGGTAGGGATTTAAACTATTTTGTGGCTTCTCCATAAACAGATTATACAAAGAGTGTTAGGACCACATCCATTTGTTCTACATTTAGATTCTTAGCAAAAGAACAACATGTTTCAATATGTCTCTTTGTAGTGTTTTCATCCTCCCCATTGAACCTAGGAAAAATATTTAGGTAGTCCTGAGGAATAGCTCTTAAAGGTTGAGATAAATCAAGAGGGTCATATCTGTTATCGGGAAATCTAGTGTCCACTCAGAGCTACTAGTCCCACTAAGATTGGTACCTATCTTAGAAACAAACAAACTAAAACTACTTTCGTTTTCCTTTATGAGAAGTAGATAAGAGTGGAATGAAGGACACCAACCTCAATCTTGCGCTTGGTTCCTTACTCGGTTCCTCTCCCTTCTGACAGATCCTTGTCACTTCTCCTTCATCTACCCGGCTTCAAAGAGCACCTGTGGAATCAAAGCAACATAATACTATCAGAGAACAGAGACCTACAATCATAAACAATATAGGACCAGATGTATATTGACCACACAAATGAATATATCATCAAACATACAAGAACGTGGAGGAAAAATTGAATAGATTTATTAATATCAAGAATAGCAAAGAGGATTACAACCAATTTTTCTGACCCAGTGTCATCCTCTAGCATGAAATCCCTTCTTTCACCTCATGAAAAGCTTAGATCACCCAACACTATGATATTCCAACAAGAAACCAACAACAATTCCTTACAAGATACAAAATTTTAGCCTCTGGATCTCTCGGATGAGGGATCCATATATAGATGATTGCATGGGGGTGAGTTAGCTTCTGGGATTTTGATTAGTGTTCTCCCTTTGATAGTTCTTGATTCCACTTGGAGATTGATGATCTCTTACTCATCCCTGGGTGAATTCAGAGAGGAAAGTGTCATAGGAGAAGTTCTGGAAGTTCTATGATCATCCACCTCGCAAACTGTCTCTGCCATTTGTCCATTCTCACCCATTGCACCCTATAGAAGGGATTTTCAGTATGCATTGAACCCTTTACATTGGTTAGGTGGGATGCATCGCACCCTTAGCACTGAGAAACCTGTATGGTCCAGTTTTGACCAGTTCTGAGCAGTTTCCTATGGAGAACTTCTGGGAGATGATGTAATCAGGTGACCTCGTTCCTTTAGGGTATGAAACAACACTTTTAGGGACTTAGGAGCCCTTGGTTTATGGACATTTTTGATTGGGTTTGCAATGCCCAAAAATGTCTATAACAGTTGCCTATTAAACCATGAGGTCGTTAATCTTCTGATGTCGGGTGAAATGCTTTATCATGAGGATCTGAAGTTTTTTCAAGCTGTAAGGCGACCTGTAATAAGATACAATACAATACATTATCTTCATAATATTTTTCATGATCTAGTTGAGGCGAGCATTCCCATGCTCAAATTTATAAATTCATTTTCATGTACATAAGACAAGCAACTGTCTATGCGGGAGACTGATGATTCTAATAGAGTCATCATACTTTGATTCAGATGATTATCTGTGAAGCAAAAATGTACATTTGATGTCTTTATTTTCCTGAATATATCACAACCCGGATGGATGAAACTAGATCCAGGGTCTTCAAACTCATTCAATCTTCACTCGGAGTACAAGTTGATCCATGTGAAAGATGTTCTGGAGTCGAACATGGAAAGAAATCGCCTGATTACCAGCCAATGATGTAAGCTGTTAACAGGCGTGAGAGGAATCACCGATAATGATGATGACCCTCAAGGTACTATAGAACAATTCACATGGTGTGAATAAGGGACTTGGTGTCGAACACCGCGCAAAATCTTTCGGTCGAAGGCCGTTGATGTAAACCTGTCGCCGGAAGTGAGAAACTTGCCATTGAGGCATGCAAGCTTCAAAGTACTGAGAGGGTTGTTCCTAAATCGACTTCTTGGATAATGAGCTGATGTCGAAAAGAAGTGACCTGCCATAGGAGGGCCTTAATGAATCCCACATCTATGACACTGAACAGAGTAATATTTTGGAGGTAAAAATGATCTGATGATACAGGGTTCAGGGTGGCAGTCATGAAAGAATGGAGCGTGAATGTATTGCAGCAGATGAGACACAGGTGAATTCTCTAAGTGACTTCTCTTGAACATACCAGTGACACTGACATGGATTGGTAGCATTAACCCCAAATATGGATGGTGTGATGGACCAATGGTGATATGACTAGTGAATGGAACAACCCAACCCAACTCGGATGTGGAGTGAAAGTGTCATGTTCAAGAGCGACTTGCTACCAATCAAGTTTCTTCAAGTTTTCTTCCCAATTTTTCCCCAGTCGTTGTTGACCAGTACCTCTTTATTTTTGTAAATCTTGAGGAGGATAACATATGCTTGTTCTATAATTTTCCCTTTGGGCAAACCTGTTGCTATATTTTAACGAGCCTAGCGATAGTGAAACTCGTTCTTGTCTATATGGACAAGTTTGTCACTATTTGGTTTTAACGAGTTTAACGACAAAGATAACTGTCCTTTTCAATTTTAGAGAGTCTCAAAGGGACGTAAAGGAAACTCCAATAATCCTTTTTCGTCATAATCCCTTAAGTCCTAAAAAGTATAAAATAATACGAAAGGGATGAATTTTCGGTAATTTTCACGAGCCGAACAAGAGAAGTGCTCGATCTTTTCATGTAATAATCCCTCAGGTCCAAAAAAATTAAAATCTAGAGTAGGGATAGCACTTCCGGTCACTTTAATGAGCTGGAGAGGCCAATCTCTCGGCAATCTTTTCATATTTTACGAGTCAGGTGAAAAGATCTTAAAGGAGACTCGTTTTTGAGGAACGAGTGATAGTTTCAGGTAGCAGATGGTTCCAGGTAAGGTTTGGAATTTTCCAGTCATGGTAGTGTCACAAGGATGGCTAACAGGATCACTCTTCGCAGCTGTTTCTCAAAAAGGGGCAAACAATCAAAAGGAGGAGAATGATTGGCTAAAACAGAGTAGAGGTGATGATGAGAACACGACCAGGGCTCAAAATCTAATGATAATGCATTCACAATGGTTATTTACCGAAAACTGGTTCATTTTTTAATGAGCTGAAACTTTGGGAGAACGTTTTCTCTTTGCTTATGTTTAATTTTTAACGAGCTTGAACTCCACATAAAAAATGCTCGTGCCAGTCATATAATAAGGATGTCTCATCGATAGGTTCAATTTTTAGGGAGCTTGCACCATTCGAAACTATGCTCCGGCGCCTCTCGCATGCAATCTAGGAACGACCAACTACGCGCCCCCCTACTTAACTACCAAGATGACTACGAAGGTTAGGTAGGAAACTTTTTCCTTTACTTTGCTAGTGCCATGGTGGCCCCTGCGAAGATGAATGGTCGATTTGACCAATCACCCAACCTAGGCGGTCGAAGTCAGCAGAATCATAGAGTTAACGTTAGTTGGTCATTTCTTGCTTGCTCACAAGAGGTATGCATGCCCCCAGGTATAGCGAAGTGGAGTTTCTAGGTTACCCCTCAATTTGCAGACAAAATTTTTGTTCTCTCGGGAAAGGCCTACCTTTTAACGGAGGTATATTATCCGGTCTAATCCCCTCTTCCTATATGGACGGGGATCGGGCCAGTCATATATCCTTCGTGAAAACCTACCCTATACCCAGAGTTTCCCTGCCGAAGCAGACCAGGGTGCATGCCCCCTGGGTTTCAGTCATGTCCTCCTGAATCACTCAGGCTCTTCAGGTGGACGGACTGGAGACTGATGAGACATTCCTTGCATAAAACGACCATTTAGGGATGGAATTTGACCATTTTCTATGTGTGAGCCAGGGAACGAAAGCTGGTCTACGAGCTTGACCACTCGGCCTTCATGCGGAAAACACATTACTCTAAAGAGTGAGGAGACAATGGCTCCCATGCAATAAATATAGTGACGCCCAAGGAGTAGATTACAATCCAGAGGTCCTTGGACTACCATTACGTTCATGTGAACGATTTTCCTTCTCAAAGAATAGTCCTTCAATTGATAGAGGGTTTTCAAGAAGTGTAACTAATTAATCTCCTAAGCCTTGTGACCAGAATGATGGTGTTACTAGCAAATGTAATTAGTTATTTTGAACATGTTGGCATTTTCATTATGAGTGTGATAGCTATGGATTTAGCTCTTTGGTTCCATGGAGGTTTCTGCGAGAAGCCTAACTGTATATTTCTTGGTACAAGGATTTATATATATTAAATGTTTATATCTAATCCATTGTGATAGCTCAGCTTTAGATATTTATTGAGATTTTGATTTATTTCTGTGTCGGTTTAATTTCGTAGACTAAATTTAATTCTTTATTATGTAAATGGGTTGACTGTGATAATATATTTATAGTTGTCAGTACTTTATCTCTTATTGATGAATATAATCATCTCAGGCCGGATGATAGTTATGAAATAACAACTTAGAGGGTTAGGGTTTTTAACATAACCTGGGTACTTGGCTCACAGTGAGTTCTCTCCAGAACTTGACCAAGCACCGATAAACCCTAACTCGTCAAATACTTGCAATCCAAAGCGGTAGGATGGTTCCGTTAATTAATTTATATAGGTTTCTTCTGTCATAAATAGGTAGGAAGGTACCAATGTAAATTCTAGAAACTAATATTTTATATATTTGTGTATGTTTTCCAAAGGACTATGTAAAATCTAATGATACAATTAAATATACAAAGAAAATAAAAGAATATTGATTCTGTGAACTAAACCCTTATTGCTAATGCTTAGAATGTTTATGTAAATAATCACTTCTATGTAAATAAATACAGTCATTATTTCTTGTATGCTCGGATTACATGTAGAAATATGATAGCAATGAAATGTATCTAGAGACAATATTTTCTGAGTGACAGAATAATGTTAATAATATAATCTAGCCTGTTAACTTACTCTTTGTTGTAAAGGTAAATAGTCTACTTTTCCTAGTAATGATTATTGATACAGTAATATTACTTATCTAATATTACTTATCTGTTTCCTGTGTTGAGTGTGATTTATGCATGTAACTCCTTTAATTTGGAAGGTCTCTCCACCCAGCCTTAGATCTGGCAATTACGTCCAGAATCGCGGAGCTCTTCCAACTTCTCGCAATGATATACAATGTGGTACCTTGGGTTTCAAGATTATGTCCAGCCTCAAGTCTAGTAACCCACAACTAAAGGTTTCTCCTCCCACCCAGCCTTAGATGTGGCAATTACGTCCATAATTCCCCTCGGAGCTCTTCCAACTTGTGACAATGATATACAGTGGGGTACCTTGGGTGTCAAGACTATGTCCAGCCTCAAGTCTCGTACCCCACAACTGTTATCACAGTTTCCACTAGCTAAATTTCCGAGTTCTAGGAAAAAAATAATCCGAGTACAATTTTCCTCCTTCCAACCCCCTTCAGGGTTCTATCCTTCTTTTGAAGGAAAGAGATGAGAGAATTGTTTGTAACTATTTTCAGAAGTTAATTCAAGTGATTCTCTAGTTCTTTTACAGACTGATCAAAATCTTTTAATTAATACTTAATAACAATTATTCTGGCTTTTCACCCTAAATGTTTTAACAATTTAGATTAAACAAAATAAAATTAACAGTGGTAAATAAAACTTGGTAAAAACAATCGTTGGTGTATCACTGAGTGTTACATTTTACTAAATATTTCACCTCACCCTTATAATTGTATAGTTGAGTTTGTTTACTTTTAAATTTGAAATATAGAAAATGGACCAACTGAGGGGAAATATTGAGTAAAATGTAATATTATAGTATTATCAACAAATAAAATATTAATTTAGAGGGGAGTCATTTAATCACATTAATCCATAAAACTATAAATTTATGCATTGTTGAAAAATAATAGTAATTTATTTTATTTTTTATACAATTATATTTTATTACTAAATATTTTTAGTAAAATAAAATAAATAATATAAAATCTATAATTAAATAATTATACAACTTAAATCCATCTTAACTCCGACTCTACCAAGCTCCAAGAGGGACCAAATGTATTTTTATTTTAATAGAGGTTTTCAGCTTTAATTATTAATTATAATTAATGATAATTATGGATATAAATATAATTATTAATTTAAGCTTTATTTATTTATTTACTTTATTTTATTAATTTCTTTTTTATTTTTATTTTGATCGAGTCGAAATGTTAAACATTACAACATCTATACCATTCTCAAATCAAATGTTTAAATAGTAGTTAAGTTTACTTATGAACCTCAAATATAAAGACATTTTTTAATAAAAAGTCGAACGGGCTAGGGAAATCTTGGATAAAATATAATATTAAATTATTATATTTTACCCAATATTTATTACCACTCCCACCTAGTAAAAATGGCAATTACTAACTAAAATACAATATTATTATATTTTACATATAATTTCTCCCCACCTAGAGCCTAAATATTACATTTTATTGAATATTTACCCTCACCCTTATAATTTTATACTTGGTTTACTTTTAAATTTCAAATATAAGAAATGGACCAAATTAGGAGAAATATTGGGTAAAATGTAATATTATATTATTATATTTTACCCAATATTTCTTCCAACCTAGTAAAAAGTGGATGATGGTAGGCAAATATAGTAGATAAAATGTAATAATTACATTTTACCTAATATTTTCCCCACAATATGCTCCCACCCTAGCTCACCTTCACAGTTAAGTTTTTTGGTTTCTAAACTTATCATCCTAGATCCATCAGAGCTTTATTTCTATAATACATTACTACACAAATTATGAGAAGATATTACATATATTATACTAAAGTGATCATCAAAAAAGCCATTAAAATGAAGAAACTTCTACACATACATATTTTGTATTCATCCATTCAATACTAGAAACAAAACATACAAAAAACAATCATTAAAAATACAATTTTTACATGCTGCATGGATTCAACACCATCAATTTCTATAATTAATTATTTAATTAATTAATTATTTATTATTAGTTAAATAATAAATAAGTTAAATTAATTATTTTAATTTAATTATTAATTTTTTTTTTAAATGTAATTTGAATAAATGAAATGTTAAATAAGATAAAATTATAAGACATTGCAACATATTTACCCTACTAAATCTCTAAATGCAATTATGAAATTTTTAAATTTTATTTTATATTATTTATTTATTTTTAATATTTTATTACAGCTAATTTATTTTTTATTTATTATAATTATTTTTCAAAATTTCGAAAATGCATTTTTTACAAGCCTGAATTTAATTAAATGGGAAGCAAACTCATTTTTGAAACCTGAATTGAATTAAATAGGAAACAAACTCATTTTTGAAAACTTCAGAGGTGTGTCTATATAAAAACAAATTAAATCAGAAGACAAATACAAAGATCCAAAAGGACTGGATACCAGGGAGGCTGGAAACCACAAAGATACAAAAAGACTCGATAGAATTAGCAGAGGGTGGAAAGCTTTTCAACTAGAGAGGTAATTCAGATCTCCACTGTTGCAGCATTCATAGTTTCACCAACAAAGTTTTCGGGTACTTCGAATTCAATAGACTCGTTAGTGGACGGGTTCAACAGATAACAAAACTGAGGGGGACAGAGAAAATCGCTACTGGGTTTACTCACAAAAATATGACCGCGCCACTCTGCAGTACGGGAAATATCAGGAAATTGTGCAGGAAGAACGCTTTGAATAACCCAATCGTTTTCTTCAGCATTATATTTCATCAACTGATTTTCTGTGGATGTATACAAGTGCCCAGAAGCAACTATGCACGACAACCTGAACGATTGTTCGAATCTCCACATATTATCCACCCTTGTCCAGACGCCCGTCTTTGGATCAAAAAATTCTGCATTATTTCCATCTTCGCCGCGGAATACAAAGAATTTTTCTGTCAGAAAAACTCCATGACAGCTGGATCGTTGTTGGGTCATTGGAGGAAGAATTTCCCATCTGTCATCTTCCACGTTATAAACCTCTACTGTGGACAAAACAGTTTCGCCGTATATAAATATAATGAAAGCATGAAATATGGAGTAATTCCCACCTTTTAAGGACGGTAAACTAGGTAAATCATTAATCTTAATTACATAGCTTTTTTTTCTAGAGAATAATTTGCTTGATGCTCGAAATGTTTTTTTTTTTTTTTCAGGTTGGAAATGAAAACACTAAAATTGGGACTATTTCCCCACATTTCATGCATTGTAAATCCTTTGCCTTGATTAAGAAACATTTTGTAGATGGTAAAATGGTAAACCATCCTTAATGGGCTTAAAATAGTTTTAATTTGTTTTACTAGTACAACCATATAAATCAAATCATTGGTCTGATAGGTATTAATCCATTCATCACAATGTATGTCACATTGTCCACATTAAGAATAACCATAAAGATTAACGATGTTATATTATTATTATTATTATTATTATTAAATAATATTCTTAACAATGGAAAATCACCCCAATTTACCATGGAAATTCTTAATTAGTAAATAACTTTTGTTACAATACCATGTGCCAATACCATGACTTATCAATGCCACATACACAATATGACACTTGTTTATATGACATTCTTTTTATTAATTAATTTGAAAGAAATTAAATTAAAAAAACATAACTAACTTGAAGAGAAATCTAAAGCCTTGATCTGTGTATACTACTATTAATATTCTAGCATATTCCATTAAGGTTAAATCTCCAAGATCCACCTAATAACTAGCAATTGCACCAAATGTTGCAAAGTAAAGGTTGTAAGGCAATAGCAGTAAAAGCATTGGAAAGAGTAGGATTGATAATGAAAGTGTTACTTGCAACATCTAGGCCAAATTCAAGGATTCTCTTAATACAAAAAACAATTCAACAAATTGAAACTTGGTGAAAGAATACAAAAGATTAAGAACTTTGTTTCACTGTTGTGTAAGTTAAGTACAAAACAAAAGGGAAACATACCAAAAATCAATAAATTGAAACCATAATGCATATGGACCAACAATATTGCAGTCTACGCAAATATCATCATCAATGAATTGAGGCTTCTGTGATCCATATCAAGTTTAAGAGATGATCTTCGGCGAAAATCACAAGATAAATAATTTGTCGACGCGTTTCGAACCAACCAGTGTAGTTCATCGTCAGGACAAGTTGAAGAAACAGATCCAGCTTAGCATGTTAAATAGTCTGAGCAGAGACTCCAACGGCTAAATCGACCATCAGCTAATTTTGACCTACGGAAAGAAACAGATCCAATGTAGCATGTTAAATAGTCTGAGCAGAGACTCCAACGGCTAAATCGAGAGTCTCTGCTCAGACTATTTAACATGCTAAGCTGGATCTGTTTCTTCAACTTGTCCTGACGATGAACCACACTAGTTGGTTCGAAATGCGTCGACAAATGATTTATCTTGTGATTTTCGCTGAAGATCTTCTCTTAAAATCATCATCAATGTCGTCATCATGGTGATTCTGGCTCCCTCAAGGATATACCTTTGAATTTACATGGTTATTTTTCTTCTTGTTTGAATCTTTCTTGATTTTCTTTTATTGTTCATCTAAATCTTCCCCTTGTTTTTAATGTCATTCATTTTCACCCCTCCTCAGTGTCTTCTTATTTTGTCCTCCCTTCTTTTGTTCCAAAGGAATTTTCAAAATCAAAGTAGTGAACTTATCCCTCATATCTACATTAGTGTTGAAACCACATGCAACACATCACAGGGATATCAATTGTGTCTATGATATTAGAATATTTTTTAATATATATTTCCACATCCATAGAACTATACATATCTTTTTATAAAAAATTCGAGCAAAGAAACCATGTTTGCATTGTCATGGGAACCATTAACAATATAAGTTCCAGTATTATTGTTAAACTTTGACTTGGAACCCAATTCACATCAAAAGAATTTCATCATGTAAGAAGCTTTTCAAGCTTTTGCCACATCTACCAAAGAACTTCATCTTGTAAGAATTTTTCCTTCCAAGAGCTTTTTCCACATCTACTATATTTAAAATATTGGTTTTGAAGCCATTGCCCCATTTTTCTATTTTAGTAATCAATTTCATAATCTTATATCTATAGAAAGCATCATCATGCTTTCTCACACCAATATTTTGGAGAGCCATTATTCTTTCCATCATTCTTGGGAACATGGTATCTTTTCCAATATAATGTAACTTTTGAAATTTTTATTGTGTTATATACATGAGCGAGGAAGGAACCAATGTAAGACCTAGTGGAGCTCACATTCTACATTGGTAATCGATCTCATATCAATACAAAGACATTCTATTATACCCACATTATACTCTATCCAACAAACTCTATCTAAAACTAGAGATTTGTTTCCATGCCATAGGCATAACTATGAAATCTATCAAAAAATTTCCTATATCAAATAGAAGTAACAAATAGAGATACTTTATTTCATTCTATACACCCTCTAAATTTCAGACATTGACACAAGTTTATGAATCATCTCCTCCACTCTGTAGCCCAATTTCTAAGGTTATATGTCTGCAGAGTTTAGAGACAAGTTAAATTATTTTATATGAGGAAAATTGGAAAATATTAAGGCAACTTCAAGTTATAGAAGAATCAATAATTTGGAAACTATACAATAATGTCTTTGGTGGAGGAGCTTTCGTTCACTGCTACATGAGATATAGGATTGAGCTATTCAAAAGAGTTCCATTCCTTTTCTGGTATGGCCCACAAAAATAGAATTACTAGAAAAGGCATGGACTTGGGTTCACTGGTAAGGTATCTAGTGGATTAAACTATCCACGAGGTTTACACTCCATTTGTGGCTTGACCCAGCCAAACAACTTGACTAAAAAAGGGATAAAGTTGGTGCAAATCCACAAGGTGATTTTGGCAGAACATTTACCCGTCAGACTTGGCATCTAAGCCAAAGGTAATTTGTGTTATCCGGTACGACCCCGGACCTTGCTTATGTTTTCTAGTTGTTTCTCTAAGTATTTCTTCAAATTGTTCAATAGATTTAGACATCGAGGTAAAATTCCACGTTTCCCTAATACACACACAAACATAGATAATATTTTATATTCTGATGTTTAAGGTTTATATCTTTCTCCCCAAAATTATTAATGAATAATGAGTTTGTTGATGGATGGCAGTCAACCAAGTCTTTCTTCTATGATAAGAGCACAACCCTTGGATGCCTATTTGGACATGAGTCTAATTTGGTAGTTTCTACCAGAGTTCTTGATGGTTGAGAAAATCTGTCCTCGGAGACATCTAGAAGACATATATGTAATTTGAGGTCCAAGTCATGGTAGGGTTTGTGTTGAAGCTCTTCTGACTATGATCAAAACAATATGTCTCCTTCACTTGCGCAATTCTTGAAGTTGAGGTAAGGGTAGCTACTTCAAATAAATGAGAGATAATGTACCTCAATATGATGTAAGCTTATTTTTTTGTAGGAAAGACAACCCTTGATTCCAATCCTCTCCTTGAAGATGGTCAAATCCTTCCTCCACCTCTTACGGACCAAACCCTATATCAGTAGAGATCAAATTGATATTCATCCATCATGGGCACAAGGTGAATGCTTCACTAATGATACTAATTCAAGAGGAATTTTTTTCAGATCTCACCATCATAGAAACCATTCTTTCATATTGCGGGTGCCCACATTCTTTTCTGGCATTTGTGGTTGGACTAGTATAGAGGACGAGAAAGTATGCCTCCAAATCTTCTTTTCAACAAGGATAATTTAGGTGTCTGAACTTTATGATTTTTTTACATATCCAAATCATAGTATGATGACCAAGCCAAGTTGGAAAAATTATTTGTTTCTCAAAATATGGAGAATGAGTATCATTGGGTGATCTAAATTTTCATCAAATTAAGCATTAGAAGAGTGTAGATTGGTGAGTAAACTTGTTGATAATAGATAAGCTCCAAAGTATCAATAAGATAGTTGTTCATTGATATAGTGTAATAAATAATTCCAGATACTTTCATAATTTCTTCAACATATATATTCACACTTATAGCATCTTAAAGAGGAATGAAATGAGTGCTAGATCTGTCGTTGTCTATAAGAATCTAGTTTCAATTGACAAGTTTTAGTGTTACCTTGTTTTTATTGAGAGAAGAATTGCCAATACTATCCTTATTGGTGTATTTTGTATTGAGAGTTTTCTTGATATAAACTTTAAATAGAAGAGATGGTAACATCAATGAACAATAGTCAGGCTAACCCAATTCACGGAATTTGACATTGGGAAAAGAGTCAAATTAAGGTTGTTTTGGATTTTATCATATATGTCCTTATTGCTCCATTCGTGTTGGACTTAGACACCATTTACTAGAAATTTTCCTAAGCAACAACACAGACATAGGCCAACATAGGAAACAAATGAAACACCTAAATCACAATAAAACAATATCATCGAGAAGTTGGAAATCCTCAAAACAATCCATGGAACGAAATATAGAATAACAAGAATTAAACTATTACTTGGATCAAAATAGATGACTACTATAGAGGTGTTGCAATATTTAAAAATTCATTAATATATAAAATGATCCCAAACTAATCTTAATGTACCTCATCAAATTTTGTAAAGATAAAATCACTTTTGGGTTTGCCGATCAACTTATGACCTGATATGTAGGTTACTTTCTATCCCATAAAGTTCTTAAAACAAAAGGTAGATTCAAGCTTTTGTGGATTGTTAAAATATTTGACCTATACAATAAAGTATTCATGGTGTCTCTCCTCCATGAACAAATTTGATTTTAGGACAAATAGTTTCATCACCATAGAAGCATTTCTTAATCATTACCATTTTTTGAATCGAATCAGTTTTTGAATTTTTAGACTCTTTTGTGCTCTTCGATTAGATTAGTTTCAAATATATCCCTTGTTTGTATAACTATAGGTAAGCTACGTAACTAAAAGAGGGGAACCAAGTAAATGTATTTTAGATCTAAAAACTCTAACCAGAAATAGTTGTTATCTTATTCATATTGCAAAAGACGGCTATGAATGCTTTTGCAGTATGACACTAAACATTCTAACCAGGCACAAAATCTAGTGATATGTTTTGTGCCCAGGAGTGCCACAGCTCAAGCTTAGATCAAAATTAAAATATATAAGATTAGAAAATATGATCCCATAAGTTGACCAGAAAAAATAATGATATCTCAAATATGAGATGCAAAAAGTGTTTCTAATTGCTCACCTTTTCAAATCCCCCTACATAGGATTTGTCGGCCTATTGTTTTTTTGGTGATACCGTTGACCCCCATGCAAGAAGCACTTTTTCCCTTAGGGAAGTTTTAATAGCCTCTACAACCGCTTCTTCCATCTTAACCTACACATAAACTTGTAGTATTGTTAAATGGCACACAACAGATTAATAAGAATCAATGAAAGGAGCCAACAAATTAAGATCATGTTTTGGATATTTCAGAAAAACATGATTCAATGTGCATCCTACATTTTATAAAGGTTGCACCAAACCACGCAGAGAAGACAACAAGAGAAAAATTCCATGATAATATTCAAAAAAGGAAAACAACATATAAATATCATGTTTTAAATAATCATCATGCAGTCCATATTTTCAAAGGCTTTAGCATGATATGAAATCTAAAAATCATGCAGAACTTGTGGGAATAGAAAATACCCATGATAAAAATCAACAAAGGAAGGCAACAGATTCAGATCATTCTAACTTTCCAAAGGAACAAGCTATTTTCTTGAATAGTCCCTTAATTGGCTGAGGAACACAAACCGCTAGTGAAAGTAAGAACAACAAAGGTTCAAAGTTTCCTAACATGAAATACAGATGTCCCCCAGCTGAAATATCGGTTTGTAACATCATCGACATATCCATAAAAGAAACAAGAATCCCTTGTAAAACTGCTAGCCATGGTATGAATATAGAGAAAACAATACCTTTGCAGTCCAGGGTTTCCCTTCACCATTATGAATGGCCTTTACAATATCGATGTAGTTCTAATTCTTTATGACATTTTATGGTCCATCATTAATATTGACCTCCATAGTGTATCGTCCATTATTAATCTAAAAAATGATAATATTATGCCCATTTTGGATCATGGTAGACACATCCTAGACTGTGGATTGTTTAAATAAGGAAGAATAAATTTAGATAAAAATTGACTATTTTTTTTATAAAATAGATAGTTCAAAGGAATTCAATATTTCAAATCTTAGACACTAGTACATGGTCAGTGTTACTAATTAAAATAATATTTCATAATTTGAATATAATCCTTGCATTTGCACTTGGAATCTTTCATCACCAATGCATGCAATTACATGCTTGTCTGGTGTTGTTTGAGCATATCCGAGTGTTGCTCCTACACACCAGCCAATTGATCCATATTCACTTGGAAATCATGCCTACTAAAAACATGTTTAGTGCAGGGAAATAAAAATATGGAAATATACACAAAGAAAGCACCACCAAAGTAGGTCGCTCATCCAGGAACACTTATCTCTATTTCATATTGGATTTTTAATTAGTATTATTTTTTCATTCATTAACAATAATGTATATTGACACTAAATACCAAAATTTCATAAGTATAGCCAAATGCATGCAATTACATGCTTGCCTGGTGTTGTTTGAGCATATCCGAGTGTTGCTCCTACACACCAGCCAATTGATCCATATTCACTTGGAAATCATGCCTACTAAAAACATGTTTAGTGCCGGGAAATAAAAAATATGGAAATATACACAAACAAAGCACCACCAGAGTAGGTCGCTCATCCAGGAACACTTATATCTATTTCATATTGGATTTTTAATTAGTATTATTTTTTCATTCATTAACAATAATGTATATTGACACTAAATACCAAAATTTCATAAGTATAGCCAAATGCATGCAATTACATGCTTGTCTGGTGTTTTTTGAGCATATCCGAGTGTTGCTCCTACACACCAGCCAATTGATCCATATTCACTTGGAAATCATGCCTACTAAAAACATGTTTAGTGAAGGGAAATAAAAATATGGAAATATACAAAAACAAAGCACCACCAGAGTAGGTCGCTCATCCAGGAACACTTATCTCTATTTCATATTGGATTTTTAATTAGTATTATTTTTTCATTCATTAACAATAATGTATATTGACACTAAATACCAAAATTTCATAAGTATAACCATGAAACTAATGTACATGAGAAGAGAAAATTGTTTTCTTGACCATATTACTTTAAACACACTGTGAACCTTAAAATTTCCTTACATGATTCAAATTTTGCTGAAAAGAATAAATTGTATTTTTTCCTTATGGAAAAAAACTTGCAACCATAAATGAAAAAAAGCATTCAGAAAAAAAATAATACTCGATAACCAATAATTTTCCATCTCTTGGCAAAAAGAAATTACTAAATTACAAAGTGTCCTTTATAGAGAAATTACATATAACTTACCCACACTTTTCTCGCAATTTAAGATTCTAGAAATTGAACCAAGGGTCACAAGTTTCAACAATTACAATAGTTTCATTTATGATCATGCCCTGCAACCAACCATTTTATACCAGTGAATGTTGGGATAGGGTCCCTAGGGTTAATTTTGGGGTTAACTTAACCCAATTTTATAAAAAGTTTTGTAAAAAGATCGTGTAGATAGATTGGAGTCAAAGGGCCTTAGACCTTGTTTTTCGTCGGTTTTGAAGCCTTTCCCATGAGTTGGGGGCCATGGTATTGTATTAGAAAATCTATAAATAGTTGAGTCTTAGCGAGCCTTAGAGATAACTTTTGATAGAGAATTGGGTTCTTTGAAGAGTTTTTGTTGTCTTGGGCAAGTGCTAAGGAAGGAAGCCTCTCCTTTCTATGCTTAGGTAAAGAAGGGAAGGCTCCTGCAGTTGAGTGTCCAGGTAGCTCGGGTAGAGTCCAGAGCTGAGTGCGTGGACCCCTATATCTATGTGCGTAGGGTAGAAGAGACTATAATCGGTGAATTCAATATCAATAAACAAGACTTTTGAATAATTACTAATTATTTCCTTTGAATCTATAAATGTTATATGTTTTTTATTAACGATATGTTTTATGAAATGTTGAATGAATACTACACGAATTCACCAAATTTTTCTTGATAATATATGAAATGAATGGTTATCTACTTCCGTGAAGTTAGAAGTTATTTCTCTTATGTTTTCTAATCAATTAAGTGGATCTACGCGAACTACGATTTGGGGTTGGTTATTGATGCACAAAAGTGGCTAAATCGATTGTCTAAGGCCTACACGGATTGATCATAGACCTTCGCGAAGGTTTGGAGGGAGCTTTAACTTTGTTACACTAAAGAGCCCTAGAAGTCTATCGATCTGTGCGGAAGAAGATCTAAGGTGATGAAAGACATCACACTAGTCTCTGGATGCAAAAACTTGTTTCTTGCATCCCCCAATACTGCTTCGGGTGAGAATGTAGCTTGCACTACGCGGGTTGTTGCAGAAAGGACTATCAGTGTAGGGTTTTGTTGGTTGGAGAAACTAACTCCAAACCTAGGTCAAGACCCCCTAAGCCAACAAATGGTTCCGTTGCCAGGACAACGATCTGCTTAAAGAGATATGTGATGTCGCATTATTGGAATTTGACTAAGAAAGAGATTGAAAATGGGTTATATCGGAAGATTCAGGAGTTTGCGGCTCAAGAAAATAGGAATCCATGCTTGTCAAAGGAGGATTAGTTGAATATGTATCTATATATAGATGTACACAAAATATTCCTTTTCACTTTCCCAATTGAATTATATGAGTGGTTAGCTAAATTGACAGACAATCAAGGAAGGTGGAAGCTAGATAGTCCTATAGTATGGACTCTAGCACTGGTGTTATGACTAGAAGCATCTAAAAACATGATCGTGAAGTCTGTCAATCATTGGATTGATCAAATTCTTGGCGGATTTGTTACTAAATTTGTAGTGGACACATCAGTTAGCTATAGCGAAGTGGAGCGAATATTCTTCAAGGGACCACGAGGTAAGTACTTAAGGTTATCGAATACTTGGATTAAAATGTTGTTATCTGAAAAACGGGTAATTCCATTACCTTAATGTTCAGAGCTATATGAAGTGGTAGAGCTATATGGACCTCCTTCATGGGATGACGAAGGGGTGGTGCTAACTACACCGTGAAGCACTGTTCAGTTAATAACTCAAGGTATTCCAAGAATATCTCATCCATCCACTCCACTTCCACCCCATACACCTTCACCTACACCTCTACCTCCACCTCCACCATTCATCATGGCAAACACAATGAAGATGTCAATCTTCAAGGGAATAGGAAGTGAAGATCTAGAGAAATTCTTGTTTGTCACGAACACTATATGGACAGTGCAACAAATCACCGATGAGAATATAAGGAATGCGTAGATGGTTATCACCTTGCAGGATCGCCTGCTAACCTAGTACATTAAGTAGTGCATTGATAATCCTCATGCATCATTACCAAAGACTCAGACAACTCTGAATTAAGAATTTAGTAAGCCTAAATCTGAGGCATAGTTAGTAATTGAATTCAAGGAGATTTGAATGAGAGTCGATGAGACACCTTAGGACTTTGATCAGAGGTTGAAGTATGAGGTCAGGCAGGCTAACATGCAAATTTTAAATACCCAACATTGGAACTAGTTTATAGTGTCACTTTTGCCACACTTAAGAATACATTTGTCACAACAAAAGATTGTAATGCAAGAAGAAGCCTCAGTAGCCTATGCAGAATTTACAAATGATGAGGATTGAATCCCGTGAGGAGGATTAGAGCATTAATATTGCACCAAAAAGTGGTATGACGACTAGCACAATTAAAGGTAGGAAGTCCGAAGAAGATGGATGGGTCTGCAAAGCTCCTGAGAAAGAAGTCTCCTTCGACCTTAATCACACTAAGGAAAAATTCATGGAAGCAAAGAAGAGCTTCGTTGAGGCCTCCACCTTAGGAAACCAGGACAAGACACTGAAGACTAGTGCAACACAAGAATTTGATCCTTCCGTACTCACTACATTTTTGGAGACCTACTGAAGTTATTGCGCGATAGAAAGGTTGCAGAAGGATTGCAAGATTTAATAGACAAGTGCGCCAATAAGGAAAAGACTCCTACGGAGCAGTGCACAATTAGAAATATGGGTATGCATAAGGAACTAATAGGATGCAAGATGTATCTAACAATGCAGATAAGCGATTGTGAAATGGACAAGGTAATCTTGGATCTCGGGTCCGATGCGAATGTTTTGTCGAAGCAGACATGGGAAAGGATGGGGAGACCTGTGTTGCAGTGGTCTCCGATTTATTTCCAAATGGAAAATCAATAGAAATCATCCCAATGGGATGATTGTATGGAATGACAGTCAATATTGAGCATTAGCAGACTTCCAGGTTATAAAAATTGTCGATGATAGTAAGCCTTACCCCGCACTCCAGGGAATTGATTGGGCTATTAATATGAATGGGGTAATTAATTTGAAGAAGAGGACATTGTTGTTTGAAAGTAAGTTGCTAAGGGTTATAGTGCCATTGGATCCTACAGAAGGGGTGCGCTATACTGGACCGGTCCTCGATTATCTAGAAAGTGACAATGAGTTGGATCAAATATACAAGATAACATCACGAGATCAAGACTAGCTCAATCCAACGGTGGATGGAAGGATCACATGGGATGGAGAGAGTTCCTACACTTCTGTCTCAAATGAGGAATTAGAGCATTGGAAAAACTGCTTACATGAAGTGTCTACATTATGGTGCAATATGATGACGAAGTCACTGTGCTGTGTTTCGTCAGAGGTAAGAAAGCTACCTTATTATCATTGTTTGACTGACGTAGATATATTTTTAGGTGAATTTGAGCATGAAGTCCCTAAAGACCACCGTTTTCAAGCATTGGTGTTGGTGCTGTGTGTTGTGCCTGCATGATGGTGGGGTATGCATAAGGAAAGCTTTGCTGGATGGAGGGATTATAGGTGAATGATGAAGTTACGCTTTGGGCATGATAATACTAGAATGACTGAAAAGTATAGTGGGAAGGATGATCCGCGTGATCACTTGGAAAAATGGACTAAGGCATGGGGGATGGAACAACAACTAGAATGGGTACATATATTTTTTCATACCTTGGATACAATCACCATGAAATGGCATCTCGAAACAGAGCTTCGCCACGACACTGCGAAACTGGATATATTGAAGGAAGGTTTCTTATTGACTTTTAGCTTCGAGGATGGATTTGAGAGTATTGACAAAGAAATGCAAGAAATAAAAGTAGCTATGTTCAGGACACCAAAGGAATCGGGAGAATGGACCCAGCCAGATTGGAGTACACAGCTATGCCATGCACTCAAATGCTATAATCTGACTGCTGAAGAAGAAGATGACCCACAAAATATTACCATTCAGGAGACTAAAGGTCAGCGTGATGTCAAAGGATCAAAGGTAGTGAACCCAGATATATGAGAGCCTCTGAAAACTCAACAGGTAAACATTGTGTCTGAAGAAGAACCCAAGTTCGTGAAGATCGATGATTATTGGGACAAAGATACGGTTGATGAAGTGGTTGAGCTGTTGCGCGAGTACAAAGACTTATTTCCCACAAAGTTTTCAGATTTGAAAGGAATTGTCGACAATTTAGGCATTATGAAGATTACATTGAAACTAGATGTGAAGCCTATTAAGCAGCGACCTTATCGATGGAATCCAAAGTATAAGGAAAATTCTGCCTCAAACTGGATAAGATGTTGGAAGCAAGCATTATTGAACCTATAGAAGAATCTGATTGGGTAAACCCAATGGTAGTCCAAGAGAATAAATAGAAAGGAGAAATCTTCCTATGCATAGATCTGTGGAATCTGAATGATGCCTGTGTTCATGACCCATTTCCAACACCATTCACTGATGATGTATTAGAGATTGTTGGCAGCCAGGAAGCATATTCATTCACTAATGGATTTTCAGGTTATCATCAAATAAGGATCACACTCGAGGATCGAAGAAAAACAACCTTCGCGATAGAGTGGGGTTGTTTTTAGTACACTGTTATGTCTTTTGGATTAAAAAAATCACCTACAATATTTTCTAGCGTAGTCATAGAAACGTTCAAGGAATCCATTCATAAGCTTCTGGAAGTATACTTCGATGAATTGACTATGTTTGGCTTGGTAAACACCATGTAGCAAGTCTATGCCTTATGTTGGATACATGTTGAAGATTTTAGATTGCGCTGCAGTTGAAAAAGTGTATATTCTATGTGCCTTTCGATATTTTGCTTGGCCACACTGTCTGTAAGCAAGGGTTGATGGTGGAACCTACGATGATCATCGTCATTGTAAATTTGGAACCCCATAGGAACGTGAAACAACTGTGTGTGACCTTGGGACACACTGGGTACTACAGACGTGAAACAACTGCGTGTGACATTGAGACACACCAGGTATTATAGGAAGTTTACCATGACGTATGCCTAGATAACTGCGTCGATGGAGAAATTGTTAAAAAAGGATGCAATGTTTTACTGGGATGAAGATTGTCAGCACAACTTAGATGTCTTGAAGGAGAAGATGGTGACAACAGCTATTTTGGTGTTTCCCAATTGGAAAAAGGAGTTTTATGTGCATGTTGATATATCCTGTATTGCATTAGGAGTAGTTTTAACACAAGAAGGACAGGGTGAGATTGATCACCCTGTAGCTTTCTCAAGTAGAAAGGTATCAAAAGTAGAGCAGATTTACTCCACTATAGAGAACGAAGGGATGCCGATGGTCTATGCATTTCATAAATTCAGGCATTATTTGTTAGGCAAACACTTTAAGATGTACACAGATCACTCCGCTCTAAAGTACCTAGTCAACAAGCCTATGTTGGGGGGGAAGATCTACCGATGGTTGTTCTTATTCTAGGAGTATGACTTTGAGGTAATTGTGATGTCTAGAAGGTTAAATGTGGGTCTAGATCATCTTTAAAGGATTGAAATAGGCGAAGAACCTAATAGCTTGGAGGAAGGACTGCGAGACACACAAATCTTTGTGGTTCGCACCATGGACAATCATTTTGCTGACATTATTCAATTTCTAACTACGGGAACTACTCCAGAAGGATACTCCACTCAATAGAAGAAGGAGCTAGTAGCCTGTGCAACATATTTTTTGGTAATTGTGGGTCATTTATATAAGATGGGGATGGATGAGGTATTGTGAAGGTATGTTACAAGGTTTGAACACATGAGTATCCTTACTGAAGCTCATGGAGGAGTGGCAGGAGGTCACTATGCAAGGAAAGCGACTGCGCAGAAGATTTTGTGTGTTGGGTTATGTTGGCCAATGCTACAAAAGGATTCTAAGGTATATTGTAAGGTGTGTGATGCTTGCCATAGGATAGGGCAGCCTTCACGATGGGATGAACTACCCTAAAATCCCCAAGTCTCGCTATAGGTATTTGAGAAATGGGTCATTTACTTTATAAGCCTGATACAACCACCAGGAAAGAAGACGAGTGCGCGGTACATTATTACTGCAACAAAATAATTAACCAGATGGGTAGAAGTGCAACCAGTAAGGGATTGTAACACTGCAACTGTTACGGAGTTTCTTTTTGCGTATTTATTAATAAAGTTTGGATGCCCGAAATTTTTTATGAGTGATAGGGGTATGCATTTTTTGAATGAAACAATCATCACAATGATGGAAGCGTTTCAGGTATATCATCAAAAGAGAATTCCCTATCACCCACAAGGGAATGGAACCATGGAACATTTTAATAAGATCTTGGAGCATGGCTTACAAAGATATGAAACGCGTAGAGGAATGATTGAGAAATGTGCATACCTATTGTGTTATGGGCTTATAGGACGACCTGCAAGAAATTGATAGGACAAACACCATTCTAGTTTGTTAGTGGAATCGAAGCAGTCATGCCGATGGAGTAGATTGTTCCCAGCTTAAGAATTGCAGCCTTAATTGAGATGGAAGACCGTGAGACCTTGGAGGAATGGCTCGCACAGATCATAGAGTTAGAGGAAGACCGTTTCCTAGCAGGATTCCATAAGCAAGTGCAAACGGAACGCGAAAAAGCATGGCATGATAGGGAAATTAAGATGCATACATTAAAGGTAAATAATTTGGTGTTGTTATATGATAGCAGGTTCACAAACTTTCGACGAAAGTTTCAAATGCACTGGTTTGGGTCATATGCATCAAACAAATTACAGATGGTGGTGTAGTTTAGCTCGCAAAGCTGAATGGGGAACATTTCCCTAGAAAAGAAAATGAAAGTAAGTTGAAGATATATATAGGGGATCTTGTCGTTGCATTATGACTATATGGTACCAGCACATTCTCATTAATCTAGGTAGCTGCAAGGGATTGCGGGACTATAAACTATGTTGCCCAACTAGGAGAAAAGCTTAATTTGGAGGTTGCGCGCATGTTGGGTAGCGAAGGCCCTGTGTAACGGTTTTGGGGCTTAATGCCCACAAGTCAGGGTAATAATATTGTAAAGGTCCCATGAAGTGTGTGGAGTGCGAAATGTAATAGGTCAAGTCAAAGGGTTTTCCACCCAAAAATAACGTAAAATAATAGAAAGTGAATCCGCATGCCCATGATTTGCAGACCATGGGAATGTATAAATAGAGCAAGGCTCTAATGTTAGAAGTCATTTTTTCTTGGTTTTTGGATCTTGAATGTTATGGGTTTTTGAAGGAAATATTCTCTTTGCATCTGCCAGTCCAAGTCAAGGGTGTTGGTAGATAGATAGAGGCTCTGTAGTTGTGTGCCAGAGGCCTGGTAGAGTCTGCAGCTGTGTGTGTGGACCCCTGAAACTGAGTGGGCAGGGTAGATCTAGTTGTACTAAACAAAAGATAAAGAAAAATAAGAGTTTCTGAATTATTATGTCCTTTATCACGAATCTATCTGCTTGCTTATGTTCTGAATTTATGCATATTTATGATTGCGCGCACTGGTTATTACTGTTAAATGTTTGCTTAAAGCCCTTAAGAAGTAGATCAAATCTATAATAACATCACTAATAATAAGATTCTAAGGACATCCTCATCATTGGGCCTTGCAAAGACCAGATTGCTGTGTAGAGTAGTGGAAGAGCGCAGATCAGTTCGTGACCTATCCAGACCTCATCAAGACATTTCAAGTGTGTGGAAACCTGGTTCTAGCACCCTCCCCTACTACCTCGGGCGATACTTCAGTCCGCACTCCGTGGAATGTTGCCAAAAGGGTCGATAGTGCGGGATTTTTTTGGCTAAAACACTTCTGAACCTAGGTCAGGCCCCAACAAGCCAACAAATGGTTTCATTTCTGGGACCTAGATCTACCTAAGGGATATTTGATGTCAGAACACTTGAACCTTACAAGGAAAGAACTTGAAGATTTGTTGGATTAGAAGCTTCATGATTTTGTGGTATAGGAAAACAAAAACCCACAGATATCTGAGGAGAGGTGGCTGGATCACTGCATATACATGGAAATCCATGAGATCTTCTTCGCGTCCTTCTTGACAAAACTGTATGAGTGGATCGCTAGGCTAGCTGACAGTTAGGGAAGGTGTAGACTGGAACAACCCATCGTGTGGACTCCAGAATTAGTGCACAGACTAGAGGCATTTGAAGATAAAATCACACAGGCAGTATATCGGATAATAGGTAGGAATATCAATGAGTTCTCTATAAACACAATTGTGAGATACAATGAAGCAGAGAGGCATTTTATCAAGGGACTGCAAGGTAAGTACATCAAATCATTGAATACTTGGATTAAAATGATGTTATGTGAAAAACGGGTTATGTGAATCCATTGATGTCTGGGGTAATGCGAAGTGGAAGAGGCTACCAAGGGATCAAAGGAATAGAGAACAATCTCCTGATTTCACTACCAAGAAGAATCGAGGAGGAGCTTGCTGGGTTCTCTCCGAGAGGCGCGGTCCGGTTGATAAAGAAATACATTCCATTGGTACCACCGCCGTCCACACCATCACCCACTTCACCTACATCAACTCCATCTTCACCTACACCCCCTCCACCTCCACCACTGAGGGTTGGAATGGCGAGTGCGATCAAGTTGCCTGTATATAGAGGCGTAGGAAATGAAGGACCAGAATAGTTTTGGTTCATGGTAAAGGTGGTATGGGAAGCCCAAGGCATTACGTATGATAACATTAAAAATGCTACTTTAGTAAGCACGCTGCAGGATCACGCATTGACATGGTATAAAAAGTACTCTAGCGATCACCCAAATGCGAGAATAGTGGCGATCCAGGATGCATTAAACAAAGCATTTAGTAGGCCAAATCAGAGACACAATCGATCATCGAGTTCAAGGAGATCGTCATGCTACCAGGTGAAACCCATTGAGATCTGGATTAGTGACTGAGGAATACAATCTGTGAGGCTAACATGATACTGACAGATGCGCAACACCGCACATGGTTTGTGGAATCTTTGACACCAAATCTGAGGATGGTGTTGTCACAACAAAATATCTCAACCTAGGATGAAGCGTTAGAGATAGGAATGAGGTTGCATGAAACTCCAATACAGGACCCTGGGTTGGGAGTTCAGCAAATCCATGTGCAACTACAAAACCTATGCTTGGAAATGCAAAGCTTGAAGCAGGATAGGGCGCCCCGACCGGAGGTGCGTGAAGGAGTGTGGCGTATCAAATGAAAAGGCCAAGGTCACGATAAGGATCACTGGCCTATATTTGTGAACTATCATAGCGAGAGGAGGACTGATGCCATTAAGACTGTAGGTACAAGTAGGGCTAAGTGTGGTGCCTGCACTCTGGTGCGTGATTTGTTAAGTAGGAGGCAAGCACGCAATGGACAACTGTCACCTGTTGCAGAAATATACCCAAACTCCACAGCAGCTGTATTGCAACTTTTGTAGATTAGTGGGCCACAACGAGTGAACATGCCAAAGCTATGAACTCATGTTGGATAGGACCCTAACCTATCGAATGCAGACTGAGACATGAGGTTTCGATCCAGCTGCAGGGCCACAAGGTGGGTTCCATGGATGTGGATGAGGGAGAGGAGGAATGGGACCTAGATGAGGGCGCGGACAGCTGATCTATTATAATTGTGGACGGCCGGGGCACTACGCTCGTGATTGTACTAACCCAACGAGAATATCTTGTCTGTATTGTGAGCAGTTTGACCATGGAATGGTAGATTGTTTGACGTTGATTGCCGAAATGTGTGAAAAGGGGATACTACAACCTACTCTTACTCAAAATATCCAAATGATGAGGTTTGAACCACATAAAGAGGAGCCCAGCATAAACATGGTACTGTGGAGCAGTGCAACTATGGGGGAAGATGCAAGGGAACAACCCGAAGATGATGTGAAGGGTCGCGATGCTCTTACAAAGGAACCTAAATTTTAGATGGAACATGTGAAGGGAACATCTAAGGAAGCTAAGAAGAACTTCATGGAAGCCTCTACTCTAGGTAGTAGGGATCCAACTGAGCCGGGAATGGATTTCTCTATGCTTACTACCCTTTTAGAGACATGTATGAAGCTGCTACATGAAAATAAGGTAGGTAAGCGACTACAAGAACTGATCACTAGGTGCGCAGGATCAGGGGAGCCATGCGTGGTCCAGAAACTTGGAAAACATGCTTTGTGAACCGGGCGGGAAATGTGAATGATGGCACAAATTGGTGAGTATGAGATGGATCAGGTCATCCTGGATTTGAGGTCAGATGTGAATGTATTGCCCAAGCAAACGTGGGAATGCATGGGTAGGCCCGCGTTGTAGTGGTCTCCTATTCAATTATGGATGGCCAACCAACAAAAGATCTTACGGATGGGAGGATTGCAAGGGGTGACGGTGGACATTGAAGGCGTAAGTACTTAGACAGACTTTGAGGTAATAGAAATTGTTGACGATAATAATCCATACCCTGCATTGCTAGGAATATATTGGGCCACAGACATGAATGGGGTCATCAAATTAAAAATACGAAAGATGATATTCGAGAAAAAGTCGCTCCATGTAGTAGTTCCACTGGACCTGACCAGGAGCACGTTACACTGGACCTGTGCGCGACGAGGAGAGTGAAAATGAACTGGATTGCATCTACTAGATAACAATGCAAGACCAGGATTGGGTGAATCCCACAGTGGACGAGAGAATCTCATGGGAGCATGATAGTTCCTACATGTCAGATTCAGATGAGGAGATAGAATGATGGTAGAACCGATTGCATGAAGTAACGACACTTGACTTTAATATGATGATTAGATCACTGCGACGCATGACAACCAAGGTAAGGAAACTACCAGGAGATGACGACACAACAAAGGGGGAGGACATTGTAGATTAGAAGCGGCACGATGTACAGGAAGGAGCGTTGTGAGAGACAACTACAACAGGGAGGAGTACACCTTGGAGAAGGAGAAGGAGACTGTGTGTATGGGTGGGAGGCCATTAGCATTGAACGAGGCTTGGGAAACCAAGACAAAGTGGTTCAGGCACCCGCTTATGATAAAGGGTGCGGCTATATGTTGTACAACCTCACCCCAACTGAACTTGCATGTGCCAGGGGTTCGATGGGCCAATAGGACCATAAACAAAACAGGGTGTGCGAAGATAACCCTATTTGCGGTCAGATGCGATGAAACTAGGAAGGCAAAGAGAATTTCCCCGACCACTTCCCCTACAGTTCGGACTGAACATGAGGACCTGGACAAAGGAATTCGACAGTTGTAGGAAGCCATTAGGCATGATAGCTTGAGACTTCGCAGGCTGGATGAAGAATGGGCAAGGCTAAGGAGGAAAAGCACAAGGCTGATGAGGAAATCAGCAAAATAGAAATTGACGATGCACAAACGGGCCACACAAATGTGAGAATAAGGGGACCAGACCTGGCTAACCCTCCTATGATACTAGAACAAGTCGTGACCCTGCTATCATGGTTACGACCGCACCCTAATGAATGGGGGAGCACAGAACACGACGTGCTACTGCATTCAGAGGTACGCGAAGGGTGCATGTAGCCTAGGCTAGCAGGGAAGAGGAAGTCTCGCATGAGGGGTGTGAACACCTGACTATCTGTAGGAGGCCCAGTCTCAGTATTCCACGTAGTTGAAAGAGGGAGGGGGAATATAAAGAAGTCTATAGGGAGGTTCCACGGTTCAGATGTGGTGCATAAGACCAATATGAAGCATAGAACGCGTCCACATACCAAGGACTGCGCTGCCAAGTGGGAAGGATGGAAGGTGACCATTGCAGATATTGTTCATGATAAGATGTCCCATTTAAGACACTGAGGAGTGGGTGGCGGGCAATTAAGACACAAGGTTGAATGGATTTACCGCCAAAATCGCATTAATGAACCATGAACGGCTGAATTTGAAATCAAAAAGGTATATAAAGCACGGGTGGCTTGTTACCACATACCCTTTGGCCCCTTGCATATTAAGTTGCTCTGTGTTCAAGTAGATAGGCACATGATGAATGAGGCAGTTGTAAAAGGAAGACCATGGTTTCAAAAACTGCCAAAGGAAATACAGGAATCCCTACTTAGGTCGATATCCACAACTAAGGATGTTACGCAGTGCCCAATGTCACAGATGGGTGGGACAACTGAAATCCATAAATCACCCCAGAAGTCGTAGACTAAGAAGAACCCACAGGTAGCAGGATCAGTCCGGATGTCTCCAAGAAATCTGTAATTCGGCAAAATATCGATGGAAGTAAAGGGAAAAACAATTACGATTGAGAGTGATGAAGAGGAAGAGGATCCTCTGACCTTTGTCGAAGAAATAGAACCAGAAGAAGAGATGGAAGAACCTATCTAGCCAGTATGGGCTCCAACAAAGCGGCCTAAGTATGTTCCTCCATGGAAAGGGAGGGTCAAGGTACCTAAAGGTTTGGATGGCGTTAACAGCACACTCATCACCCCATCTCTCCCTAAAGGGATTCTATTCGAAGGAACGATGAATGGACACATCCCTACTATGAAATTTCGAGACTGGGACCTTTTAGACACTGGGAAGTTTCCCCATTTGGAAACTAGTGAACTGATGGAGCAAAGCACAGAGGGGGCCGTTACAACACTATAGCTATAGGAATGGCTACGAAAGGTGGAGTAGGGTGGGCTGCTCTGCCTTCTATAAATTCCACACTTTCATCGGGCCCCCGTTACAGTATTGGTCATCAGGAAACTGCTCTACGTGGTGCACGATGGGTACTTATGACTAGACAAACCCATCCCCATCACGGTGGAGCTCATTCATAAGATCTCTCAGCTTCCTTGTAAAGGAAGGGACCCCACAGAAATAGTTGGTATGAGTGGTAATTTGACGATGACAAAAGCCATGAAAAAGAAATACAAATTGAAGAAAAAGCAGAGAGGGTATGCTATCAATAGTATTTGATGAGCCTCAAAAATGGGCAATTATTTGGGCTCATTCAACCTCCTAATTTGACTTAATCCACCATTCTCATTAGTTTATTGCATGTTTTTGATTATATTTATGCTAATAGAGTGAATTTGGTTAGTCATTATGCCAACAAGTCTAATGGGTGCTTTGTGTAGCCTTTTTGGTCAATTTGGAGACAAAATTGAAGGTCTTAATGAGCACTTGGTAGCCAAATTCGTGGGAAGACAAGCTAGAGGATTTGTAGGAAGGTTTCCCCTTCATTTATGGGCCCTTACCTCGAATTCTCCACCATCAGCTCGTAGTTCAAGGGCCACCGAATCAATCAACACAAGGGAAGCCAAGCAAGTCAAGTAGGACTGCTGTTAACTACAAGCCTTGGGTAGCCGAGTCCCTAAATTTTAGGAGGACTGCTGGGTCCTCAAATTGTATAAATAAGAAGGCTTAGGGCCTCATTTGGGTTAGCCAGGTTAGCCAGTGGATGATAGCTAGTTAGCCAATAGATAGTAGCTAGTGGTTAGTCATTTTGTAGTTCGATTTGTAGGCAATAGATTAGCTTTGCTTTCAGCTCATTCTCAAGCTCTCCTTGTGGACAGTTTTGATGTAACTCTTAATTTCTTGACCAATAAAGATGAATACAGCTTTGCACCAGCTCTAAATCTCTCTTAGGAGGCTGTAGCTCTTGGGGTTTGGCCCATCTCAAGTGCCCAGTACCTCCTTTGTTTATCTTTATGTGTGTTTGCTGCGTTCTTAAAATAAAATCTGCTCTTTAAATTTAAGTCTTGCTTTGTTATTTAGGTTGCCTTTGATGGTTAAAGTAGCTTTTTATGTTTGGAATATATTGGTAGGATAATAATAGGAAAAAGCTCCAAAAAAGGGTCAACAAACGCTTTTGGTTTCACCTCTTCCTTATTGGATCAGGGGCTGGAGTTGAAGTAACCATGCTGTCCCAAACAAAAACACTTTCTTTGCTTCACCATGCAATCATTAGTGTTTGAATCTCGTTCGTAGAACTTGATATCAGTTTGGATGCATGCTTAGGTTTATGATCACTTAGTCTCATAGTTATTTCACATTGTTTCACTGCAAATAAACTTCTGTTCATTTCCTTTTGTTGTTAGGTCAGATTAGAGTGAAGTAACTAGGTCATAGGTTTTATAACTAGATCTTTGTTTTCTTGCATGTCTTTGTTTGTTCAGTTTGAAAAACCACTTGCAGAGTACCTGTTATCCTTCCTTACCTACCCACGCTCCATCCAACCTACCTGATTCACCCTTCACTTATAACCCTTACCATACGTTTGCCTCATTCGCTTACTTTGTCACGATTCTCATCTTCTTGTGCATCATCACTTCCTCCATCCTTGAACAAATCCAATCGCTCTCTAGCCTCATCCAACAAGCCCTAAACCTCTTCACACCCCTATTTCACCTCCATACTCATTCCTCCATCTTTTTCCCTCCATCCATGCTCCAAAATCCCATTTCGAAACATCCTGTAGAAGAATTACAGAGCTTCCTGTAGAAACCCCTGCAGACTTCCTGTAGAAGTTCATAAACACGGTTGCATGGCATCCAGACTTTGTGAAACTCTCAGAAAGAATGTTAGGGATCCCTTAGACCCTCTCTGTACCATCCCAACTTTTCCCAAAGCATTTCATCCCTTGATCCATCCCTGCACAGTGGAAAACTAGTTAAAATCACATGCATGATAATTCTAATAACTTAATCAAAAATACAAAAAGATGTTTTCTTCAGATAGTGATAACTTAGACACATGCATTTTACCTTCCTAGAAGTAATGGCATCTCTTTCAGTAGTTTGCATGCTCCCCTTTGCGTCAGTGGGACTAGCTGGTAGAATCAGGGTTTGCTAGGTTTTGCGTTCCTTTTTGGCTTTCATTTTCTTTTCGCAATTAGATTAGCTTCCTTCGAGTTAGATTTCATCCACCAATTAAAAAGCTTCTTCTAAGAGCTCATAGAAGTTGGCTTAAGCTCCTAGCGGACTTGTGCCAGCTGACCAAGTGACAGCTGCGGCAAGAGCTAGTACTTGTGCATACAGCACCATCGCTTCCAAGTTTGTTACGAACTACCGGGTTGATAAAATTAAAGAAGGGAGTTCCAGGAGTTGTAGCATTATTGCTACAATACTGGAGCCCACCATCTTTTTGGCGCCGTTGCCGGGGAAGCATCAGAGTATTGGTGATTGTTGCTTTTCTTCTATTTTCCACTACAATCTTCTGCTAAGTAGTTTATTTCATTTCCATTATGCAATTTCATTTATGCAAAAGTAGATTAGCCTTTCCTGCTTTCATAGATTAGCATTTCAATTCCGTAATTTCATTTTTGCAAGCGTAGATTAGCATTTCAATTTCGCAAGCGTAGCCTAGCATTTCATTCAAGCAATTTCATTTGAGCAAAATAGATTAGTCCCCTCCTGCTTTCATTTCAATTTCGCATTTTCATTTCAGCAAGATAGTTAGTTGTAGTTCAATCTATTTTAGTTTTGCAGGAACCAGAGAAAAAAAAAACAAAAGCAATCAAAAGTCTTTCCATTTCATGCCTTGTAGGAGTAGAGATAAGTTAGAAAATTGATTGCACAACACCCCCACTGCTTCACACAGCCAACCTTCTCTCTCTTCTTCAATGGCTGTGATTAAAGAACCCTTAGGTGGACAACAAGACATATTTGAAGAACCTCATGGGGAGAAGAAGAAGAAACCATTCCTTTGGAGCAAATGGCTACAAGCAGAAATGTTGGGAGCAGTCCCTTGTCCAAAGATGAATTTGAAGATCAGATAGAAGATTTCAAGAGTGATATGAGGCAATTTCTTGCCATGCAATTGGATACCCTGTGGATCCAAAAGAAGAAAGAGGAAGCCAAGAGGGCTTTGGTCATCTTTTGTCCTAGGTGCACTAGAAAGCATCCTAGGAACGAATGTCCAATGCACTCCCTAGAAGTGTGTTTTGTCTGTGAAGAATACCATCCTACGAATCAGTGCCCTTCCTTTCCTAGACTTAAAGTTGCATATCAAAGAGTTAAAGGAGCCACTGAACCACTCTATTATATGAACCAAAGGAGGCCACATGAACCTAGATCTTATCAGCAAGAAGTGCAAGGGACATCCGAGACCTATTATGACCCCTATCAAGCCACTTTCATGCCTTCTTGGGGTCCCCCTTCTCATCCTTCCTGGTCTACACCTCCTCCTTGGTCATATTCTCCTTGTTCCTTCACAGATCCATATTATTCCCTACCAGTTGCTCATTCATTTCACTCTTATGCTCAGCCACAGCCTCAGTGGAATGCACCTTATCAAGAGTGGAGGCCCCAGTACAACTCTCATCCCACTCATTTTCCTCCACCACTTGCTCATCCACAACCATCGCCTCCTCCTCCACCAAGGCAACCCCAAATGCCTACCCAACCACAATGCCATCCATCTCCATCTCAATTTCACACCTCCACTCAACTACCCATACCATTTCCAAAACCATACCATGGAGCAGCTCAGCCCAATTGCAAAGCTGAGGCACAACATGTCCAAACAACTGCTCTTGAGCTCAATGATCTTCACCATAGCTCAGGAAGAGTATTGCAAAAAAGAGACTATATTGAAAGCATTAAAGGACCACATCAGGCAAAAGAAGATTCAGAAGAGGAAATCAAAGAACCATGGGCTTTGCTTGATGAAGAGAAGACATCAGAAGTAGAGATAAAGAAAGATCCTTCATGGTTACCATCAAATTTCCATGTATTCAAGAGAAAGATCAGCAAAAAGAGGAAGATGAGGAAGTCATGTTAGAAGGTGACATGAAACATGATCCAGATCAGCAAAAGAACCAAGGATATCAAAGCTATATTGAGATATGGTTTCAGAAGGTGACTAAGTTGCAGTGGTACTCTCTTCCTCAGCTATGTGTGATCCCTTCAAAGTTAGATCATTTGGTCTCTAAAGTCTGGATAGTTGTCCAAGCATGCATTTCGAGCCTTCACATCATTTTTCCTCTAATCTCGATGTGCACATGGCTCCATTGGAAGTATTCTTATACTTGAAAATGATTTTGTTTTTCAAGTAGGGTAGGGTAAAAAAAAGAAAAAAAGAGAAAAAAAAATGAAAATAAGAAGAAAATAAAAATCTAAGGTGAAAACCTCTTCGGAGGCATCTTAGATTGGCTCATTGATTGAAAACCTCCATGAGGCGGTCAATGGGTTGGAAAAAAGAGAAAATAAAAATGGAATAAGATCCCTGGGTGAAAACCTTCCTTGGAGGCACCCAGGGCAGGCAATTAGGGTGAAAACCTCCATGAGGCGCCCTAGTCGTTTTTCAAAAAAAAAAGAAAAAGAAAAGAAAAATAAAACTAATCTCCATTGGCTAATTGCAGGTTGCAAGAAGGACGTTTCATGACAGGAGGAGCACTCAAATCAAGGTCAAAGGAATTTTCTTGTGCCTTCTACAGGAAGCTCTGTATTTCTACAGGAAACATCCTGTAGAACCTTTGGACGAACCAAATTCAAGTTTAAAATGGAATCTGATGGTAGGAATCTGTTGATCAGGCCTACAAGCACTTGTGTGTCCATCCCTTGCCTTTCTCCATCATTTTTTCCACCTCATTGTGCTTCTACAGGAACTTCTTGTAGAAATTGTGGGAAACTAGACATGGATTTCAAAAAGTGGTTTGGCGAACATGGTAGCTTCCTCGAGGGTTCAGAAGTCCTCATGCAATCTTCCAACTCCTCCTCCATCATCTCCATACCTGCATCACAGCCCAAGCTCAGTTTTTCCTTCCATGTAACCACTTGCAAAAAGCCTTGAAGCAAAAAGACATAGAACAAAATTTGTTTTTGCCATAACTTGAGAACCATGCATCCATTTGACAAACTGTTTTATGGGGAATTGTACAAGGTTGATGGCAACATGCCTGAGCAGTTCCATGCAATTCCGGTGCACGGTTTCCAAGAAATCAGCCTCCATCACCATCAGCCATTTTTGAATTTTCTCCATAACCGTGCATCCGTTTCAAAACCTGTTTCATGGGGATATGCATATGAGTGATGGTAACCTACCCAAGTAGTTTCAGCCGATTCCGATGCACGGTTTACGAGAAATCGATATCTGAAATCTTCAGCCATTTTCCATTTTTCTCAAAATCCATGCATCCCTTGATCACGATTTTTCTATGGGAGATGCATCATGATGATAGAAACATGCTCAGCAAGTTTCAGATCAATCCGGTTTATCGTTTGGGAGCAATGGTGAAAACAAGTTCTGGTTCTGTGACAATGCAGCAGCAGCAGCTTGAACGTGCAGGTCTGAACGTGGAAATGAACTCCTGCAGCTTGGATCCGTCCAGAGGACACCTACACAAGAAAAAAACAACCATGAATCATCAATCCAGCCACCATGCAACTACATCCACACATGCATGCAGCAAATGAAGATCAACACATGCATGCAGCAAAAGCAACCACGCACAACTTGCAGGTACGTGACTAAACTTGTTCCTCTATTTGCATGAATCTAATCTAAGCATTGCATGAAAGAATGAGATGGTTTGGATTAGAAAAATCGGTGGCCAGCTAACTGGCCACCCTCGTCCAGTTCAAACAGTGCTCGGTGGGTGCAATCGACACGCATGCTCAGCCATCTCAGGAAGGAAATTGAAAACGGGTAGTGATGGACAGTTAAACTCCAGTGTGCTTGATGGATGAGATTACAAGCAGAGAACAAATAGTTAAACACTGCAGAGGACCAACGGTCTGCATGGGGCCAACGTGTAGTCGGCTAGCTCACCCTTCATCAACGAAAATCTTCATAAACATCCAATCAAACCCTCACAGCTATTGTTTCTAGTTTATCATCATCCTTGCAGCTGCAGAGGATGCCAAGCATCTTAATGCAGTGGAATTCAGTTTCGAGGATATTGAATCCACATCTAAAGCCATAGGAAATGCAAGTAAAGCAGTGGTATCAAGAGGACCCACAGAGGATGGACCTAGTTCCAAAGTTACTACAACTGATGCTTTGAATGTTATTGAAGCAGCCAAGCTAGCAAATGTGAATCATATTGTTGTTGTTTACGAATCTGATGGAGGGTCTTCAAATGTTCTTGATGGAATCTCTTCATTTTTCAGCAACTTGTTTGGAAAATCAGAAATATCATTATTAGAGCTTACTGAAATAATTGTGGAAATGGGATTAAGTTACACTATCCTAAAGTCCAGTTCCACAGATGATGTTATTTCAGAGAAAGACTGCAACCTTGTTCTTAAGGCGGAAGGAAGTGCAGAAGTAAACAACAAAGTAATCAATGCAAATTCAGCATTGCATTCCATGGTTTAAGGTTTCAAAGACACAAGTTGCATCTATGGTAGCTGAGGTTTTCGCAAACACTTCCATCTCAGAGAACAAGACTATTGATGTTGCAGCCAGCCCTTCTGCACCTTCTCTGCCAGTTTATGAGCTTTTAAGTGCCATTCCAACAGATGGAAGAAAGGAAGTTTTCGCCGAGGCCTAAGTGAAAGCCAAAGCTGAAGAAGAAGAGCGCATAGCTGCAGAAAATTCACGCAAAAAAAACAGGAGCTTGCTGAACAACTTGAAGCAGAAGCAAAAAGGCTTGCAGAAAAAGAAGCTGAAGCCACTGAACTCGCATCCCAAGTCAAGGCAGGTGCTACAACTACTTCATTCAATTATTTTGCAAGCAAGGCTAAAGCATTCGGTATAGATATTTTTGAGGCAAGGACAAATTTAAGAGAGGGAGGAGCAATTCATGTATTGCTTCCCTTTTTGTGAAGCTACATACTCTGAAATGCGAGCTTATGCTGTGAAACTGTTGTTTATCTTGTCTCAAGATGGAGATAAAAGAAAATTAGCAGAACATCTTGGAGAAAAATATATGAAATGTTTAGCAAAACTTATTTCAACATCTTCAAATGAAGAAGAGAAAGTTGCCGCAGTCAGAAAGTATTGTCATGTTAGGAACAGAAATTTGAATTAAAGTTAACTAATGGAAAAACAGTGATTTTTCATGAAGTGAATCTACCATGAAACAAACTGGAAAGTTCTGGTGTTGTTCTGGTTAGATTTGTTTATTTCAATACTTTCCAAGGGGTTCACAAGGTCTTTTGCAATAGCCAGATTATTCCATGTGAAAGAATTCTTAAAAGTGTGATTCGGTATGAAGTTTTGCTCTACTCCTGGTTATACAGCAGCTTGAAACAAAACTTGGGAATTCTCATTTTTGGCATGTTTTGAAGCAATTTCAGATTGAAGGGAAATGCTGATTCATAGCAGTGATATGTGAGCAAGTCATATTTTCTCTGCCCTTGATCTATATTATGTTCTGTTCTGCTTCTGTTATCAATTCTTAGCAGAGTTCAAATCCAAGATTAAGAATGCCATTTGATTCAGTTAAAGGCCTGGAAACACTTTTTCCCATCCAACTTTGGCATGCAATATCTATTCTCGGGAAGTTCATTGTACTTGTGTGCTTTTATAATACATTAGACTTGCCATTTGTGTTGGATTCGTCAGCTTTCAGGCAGCAGAACAGTTCAAGGAGAAGGCACCCCCAGCCAAGCAAGCAAAAACAAAGAAAATTGGTTCTACAGGAAGTTAGCAGACTGTTTCTACAGGAAGACAGAGGACTCTTTCTACAGGAAGCTAGCGAACTGTTTCTACAGGAAGTTTGAAAAGAGGAAAGCCAAAGGAGGAATCGGCCGAGATGTTAGCCAAAGAAGCCACCAGGGCCATCAAAGATGAGAAGAGAGATTGGTTGCTCAGAGGATGAGAAACACTTTCAGTAGGGGGGTGATGATGAGCCCCAAAAATGGGCAATTATTTGGGCTCATTCAACCTCCTAATTTGAATTAATCCACCATTCTCATTAGTTTATTGCATGTTTTTGATTATATTTATGCTAATAGAGTGAATTTGGTTAGTCATTATGCCAACAAGTCTAATGGGTGCTTTGTGTAGCCTTTTTGGTCAATTTGGAGACAAAATTGAAGGTCTTAATGAGCACTTGGCAGCCAAATTCGTGGGAAGACAAGCTAGAGGATTTGTAGGAAGGTGTCCCCTTCATTTATGGGCCCTTACCTCGAATTCTCCACCATCAGCTCGGAGTTCAAGGGCCACCGAATCAATCAACACAAGGGCAGCCAAGCAAGTCAAGTAGGACTGCTGTTAACTACAAGTCTTGGGCAGCCGAGTCCCTAAATTTTAGGAGGACTGTTGGGTCCTCAAATTGTATAAATAAGAAGGCTTAGGGCCTCATTTGGGTTAGCCAGGTTAGCTAGTGGATGATAGCTAGTTAGCCAGGAGATAGTAGCTAGTGGTTAGTCATTTTGTAGTTCGTTTTGTAGGCAATAGATTAGCTTTGCTTTCAGCTCATTCTCAAGCTCTCCTTGTGGACAGTTTTGATGTAACTCTTCATTTCTTGATCAATAAAGATGAATCCAGCTTTGCACTAGCTCTAAATCTCTCTTAGGAGGCTGTAGCTCTTGGGGTTGGGCCCATCTCAAGCGCCCAATACCTCCTTTTTTTATCTTTAGGTGTGTTTGTTGCGTTCTTAAAATAAAATCTGCTCTTTAAATTTAAGTCTTGCTTTGTTATTTAGGTTGCCTTTGATGGTTAAAGTAGCTGTTTATGTTTAGAATATATTGGTAGGATAATAACAAGAAAAAGCTCCAAAAAAGGGTCAACAAATGCTTTTGGTTTCACCTCTTCCTTATTGGATCAGGGGCTGGAGTTGAAGTAACCATGTTGTCCCAAACAAAAACACTTTCTTTGCTTCACCATGCAATCATTAGTGTTTGAATCTCGTTCGTAGAACTTGATATCAGTTTGGATGCATGCTTAGGTTTATGATCACTTAGTCTCATAGTTGCTTCACATGGTTTCACTGCAAATAAACTTCTGTTCATTTCCTTTTGCTGTTAGGTCAGATTAGAGTGAAGTAACTAGGTCATAGGTTTTATAACTAGATCTTTGTTTTCTTGCATGTCTTTGTTTGTTCAATTTGAAAAACCACTTGCAGAGTACCTGTTATCCTTCCTTACCTACCCACACTCCATCCAACCTACCTGCTTCACCCTTCACTTATAACCCTTACCTTACGTCTGCCTCATTCGCTTACTTTGTCATGATTCTCATCTTCTTGTGCATCATCACTTCCTCCATCCTTGAACAAATCCAATCGCTCTCTAGCCTCATCCAGCAAGCCCTAAACCTCTTCACACCCCTATTTCACCTCCATACTCATTCCTCCATCTTTTTCCCTCCATCCATGCTCCAAAATCCCATTCGAAACATCCTGTAGAAGAATTACAGAACTTCCTGTAGAAACCCCTGCAGACTTCCTGTAGAAGTTCATAAACACGGTTGCATGGCATCCAGACTTTGTGAAACTCTCAAAAAGAATGTTAGGGATCCCTTAGACCCTCTCTGTACCATCCCAACCTTTCCCAAAGCATTTCATCCCTTGATCCATCCCTGCACAGTGGAAAACTAGTTAAAAGCACATGCATGATAATTCTAATAACTTAATCAAAAATACAAAAAGATGTTTTCTTCAGATAGTGATAACTTAGACACATGCATTTTACCTTCCTAGAAGTAATGGCATCTCTTTCAGTAGTTTGCATGCTCTCCTTTGCATCAGTAGGACTAGCTGGTATAATTAGGGTTTGCTAGGGTTTGCGTTCCTTTTTGGCTTTCATTTTCTTTTCGCAATTAGATTAGCTTCCTTCGAGTTAGCTTTCATCCATCAATTAAAAAGCTTCTTCTAAGAGCTCATAGAAGTCGGCTTAAGCTCCTAGCGGACTTGTGCCAGCTGACCAAGTGACAGTTGCGGCAAGAGCTAGTACTTGTGGATACAACACCGTCGCTTCCAAGTTTGTTACGAACTACCGGGTTGATAAAATCAAAGAAGGGAGTTCCAGGAGTTGTAGCATTATTTCTACAATACTGGAGCCCACCAGTATTCAGGACAAAGGGGTCAGCATTGCTACCCAGTTACTGGCCAGAAAAGTGATGAGGAAATGCTGAGGCAGTGAGGTCTCAACAATGGTTGTCACGTTAGCTGAGCAATGCGTAGAAGGGGAACGGTTCAATTGGGTGCAGTTCCTACACGACGATTTTCTAACCAATTGTAGGGAGGCCCAAGAGTAGGGTAAGACCTTCCACTATGCATGGTTGCTCTTATCCATCCTCTTGGTTACAATTGAATTACCCAAAGATAGCCAGTTTCCTTCCCTGGACTAGGATTGGCCAAAGGACGCAAAATACGCGTCACTATGGGTGACAAAGGATTACGCAAGAATTCAAGAAGTCAACATTTTCTACATATTGATGGATGTGAACATATGCCAGTGGATCAACTAGCAACCCCATCTATCTGCTGAGGTATATGACAGTGTGAAGAACGTGGCTGATTTTAAGACAGATATGTACCATGTATACATTTGGGCGCGCAAGGATCCAGAGTAGATGTGAACCACACTTCCCTTCATTACCATCGACGATGCTATTTTTGCGGTGCTGGATACTTGGCTACTAGAGTGGCGTGGAACAAATGTGGTAGGGCGTGATGAGACCGCCATCCAAAAACAGAAGGTTGAGTCCAAGTTCTTAGCACAACAAAAGTGGAAGGAACAACACGTTGTGGAAGTATGGTCCACCTGGGATGCAGCGCAGGCTTCCATAGGCAAGGCGACAATAGGAGGGGCTACTACGACAGAGGACGAAAGTGGCCCGAAGGTGACCATAGAGCAAGAAATGGATATAGGGACGGAATGCATGGCGCCAACCATCACCTGTTCACCATTAAAACGACCGCTTGCAATAGAACGGTCGAAGTCATGGAAGAAGACCAAGGCATCCAAGTTGGACGGGGAACTGATCACATTGACCAAAGGTGACCTATGTGACATACGGGATACAGTTTGCGAAGTCACCTAGGAGGCACTCGATGAGGCCATGATGGAGTAGCAAACTATTTTCGGGGTGCTCAGGGTGCAGTTGTAGGAGCATCGGCCCCATAGCCGGGCATAGTTTCTACCCATGGAGCCACGAGTATGTCAGCAATTGAACAACAGCTACATGCAAAAATTGCTAATACTATTGCACTTCCAGTAGGAGCATTTATAGCAAACAGCGTGGTGGACAGAGCTATTGTAGGCCAACTTACGGGGCTTGGATTAAATTTGGCTACCCTCCCACGTGATAGCTTATACCAGCTCGAGGACAGCGTAACAATGGAGCCCCATGTTAGGGAATGACGTACGATAAAAATACTTAGTGAGCAATGAATTAACATCAAGCAGTTGAGCCTCCAATGTGATGAAGCAGTAGCACAAAATCGATAGTTGGAGAAAATTGTGGAGGAAGCATGTTGTCATGCTGTAGAGCTCGAGATTGCGACAAATTTACCTGTCGGCATACATATCCACAAGTTGGCCAGTGGGTTCCACGAGTCAAAGGAAGAAGCATCAAGGATCCAGTTGGCCCTCAACTTGTAGATGGTAGAACTGAAATTGAACTTATAGCCCTCTACACCACTAGAAGTCACATAGCAACAAAAAGGCATCATTAAATCTGGGTGGGAAATAATACCACGTGCCATGCAGGAGTTGCATTGGTTTGTTAGATCAGTCACTTATTATGGTCACTTCACTATAGGAAGACCCAACCATACAACGGTTGGAGACATAAGAAAGGGAGTTACAACAGGCCTATGATAATGTTAGGGGGACCGCGCAAACGGTTGCTATTACGCAGCGCTTGGCCAAGATGAGGGAGGCCTAGGATCTCCTGATATGAGTTGATTCCGCTCAGTAGAAAGAAGCAGTGATTAAAGAATGCATCCAGCCTTGGCTTGATGAGGCATTCACAGTTTCCACCAACATTGAGGGAAAGTTAGCACACATGTAGGGAGTATATGAACTGATACAAGTAAATGAAACTAATATTGATGCATCGGTGGCTCACGTACAATGGGTACAACAGATGGTGGAAGAATTTGTTGCGAGGGTAAGCCAAGTGTAGAAGTTGATGGATGGCCTTCGTGCAAAGATTGCCACCACAGTCGAGTGACTTGGGACAAGTCAAGATGATTGTGTTAGGGTCTTGTTGGGTAGCGGAGGCCCCGTGTAATGGTTTTGGGTCTTAAGGCCCATAAGTCAGGGTAATAATGTTGTAAAGGTCCCGTGAACTGCGTGGAGCGCAAAATGTAATAGGTCGAGTCAAAGGGTTGTCCGCCAAAAAAATAATGTAAAATAATAGAAAGTGAGTTGGCTTTCCCAGGATCCACGGACCATGGGAATGTATAAATAGAGCAAGGCTCTACAGTTAGAAGTCAGCTTTTTTTGGTTTCTAGATCTTGAATGTTATGGGTTTATGAAAGCAGTATTCTCTCTGCATCTGTATGTTTGAGTCAAGGGTGTTGGTAGATAGATAGAGACTCGGCAACAGTGTGCACAGAGGCCTGGTAGAGTCTGCAGCTATGTGCGTGGACCCCTGTAGCCAAGTTCGCAGGGCGGATCTCATTGTACTGAACGAAAGATAAAGAAAGATAAGATTTTCTAAACTATTGTGTGCTTTATCGCGAATCTATCTGTTTGCTTATGTTCTGAATTTATGTATATTTATTATTGCACGCACTGGTTATTACTATTAAATGTTTGCTTAAAGCCCTGAAGAAGTAGATCAAATCTATAATAACCTCACTAATAATAATATTTTAAGGAGCGCCTCATCATTGAGCCTCACAAAGACCAGATTGCTGTACAGAGTAGCGCAAGAGCACAGATCGGTTCGCCATCCATCCAAACCTCATCAAAACATCCCAAGGGTGTGGAAACCTGGTTCCAGCACCCTCTCCTACTACCTCAGGTGAGAATTCAGTCTGCACTCCACGGACTGTTGTCGAAAGGGCCGGTAGAGCGGGATTTGTTTGGATAAAACACTTCCAAACCTGGGTCAGGCCCCAACAAGCCAACAACATTGGATGATAGGAGTGTGATAAGTGAGACTGCGCTACATGAGTTGCACCATGGCAGATGGTACCACACAGGTGGGTCCAAAGGTAACCATTGAGGTTACTATTCATGATTTGATAGCCAAACGATAGTTAAGGGGAGAGATTATGCGCTATTTATGGCGAAAATATTTGAAGATATGCCACCAAAGTAGCATTTATTATCAGAATTTGGGGGGAACGGTCAAATTCAAATTCAAATCCCACTATAAATTACATGTGTTAGTAATGGAGAACACTTTGCATTCTCAGAGTTGCTTGTGCTTTTTTCTATCTAAAGCATATGAATTGTGCGTTCTGGGAAGAATTTGTGATGCACCCCTCGTTTGTGAACTATTTTGTAGTGTCCCAATAGAGATTCATTGAGAATATGACTGGTACTAACCCCGCCAAAGCCCTAAGTTCAGAAGTAGTTGTGTCTGACTCACGATGCCCCGAAGTGACTAGTATGGAAGCTATGCATGTTGTGCCCATGGCACCGAGGTCACCTAGGACGAAACAAACTTTCACAAAAGAGAAGCAACCCACCATGAAAGAAAAGTACTCATCCGTGAAAGAAGAATAGAAGAAGCTGGTGTCGGTGCGAATGTCACCGAGGAAGAATCCTGAGGTGTGGCCAAAGGAGAAAAAAGACAAACAACCAGAAAGAGTGCTGGAATTGTAAGAAGAGGAATACCATGGTGTCAAAGAAGTAGATTCCAAGGAAATTGAGCGTATTTCTAGGCTCTCAACGTACATCCCTCTACTGAAGGGAAAAACCAAAGTGACCTAAGATCCCGATTCTAGAAAATTTGGGGTATCCACTTCCCTACAGCCTGAGTAGGTCACATTTGAAGGACCTAGGCTTGTGCGCATCCCTATATTGAAAATGGAGGACTAGGACCTCACGGATCATGAAACATTTCTGCATCTGGTGACCCATAAGTACATGACAAAGATATATTATTATGATACATGAGTTACATAGTTAGAGCCCATGAAGTGGCTCCATGATGTTGAGTAGTTGGAGCTGCTGAACATGATCTTAGTGCCACACTATCATCGTTGACCTATCAATATGATTTCTGTGAGCCAGCTCGTTGCACTATTGCACGATGGGATTCTGTGGCTCGGTAGCCCATTCCAATAACTTATATATTGATCCACAGGATAATGAAGTTTCCTCACAAAGGAGTGGATCCTGCTAAAGAGTTTGCTGGGAAAACCAGGGAAAAGGAACTAGCTAATAAGATGAAGAAATAATATGGTCCTATGAAAAACTCACGCGGAAACTCAGTCTTGTCAATTCAAGACCAGGAAGTGAAGTTCGTTGCCCAAATCTTTGCAGGTAAGATCATGAGGACATATCGCTCAGTCGAAGTTCTGACACCGGTAGTGTCACTTGCTGCATAGTGCATGAAGGGTGTGCAGTATAATTGGTCCAAGTATCTCTACTAAGAGTTCCTCGCAAACTACCAAGAAGCGCAAGATGAAAGCAATCCATTTCATTATGCTTGGTTTTTATTGTCTATCATACTAGTTATGTGGAGGTTGCTGGAGGAAATCCAATTTACTCCACACAAGGAATATTTTCCCGAGGTAGCGAGGTGACCTCGCTATGGTCTACAAAGGATGTGACACGATTCAAGGAAACAAATATTTACTCGGTCGCAATGGAGATGGACCTTTATGTTAGAAAATTATATATTACGAAGTAATGGAACACATAAAATATTGCAGAAATATAAACACAGAAAATGCACAAAACAAGAGAGACACAAATATACGTGGTTCACCCAGTTTGGGCTACGTCCACCCCGAATAGCCAGTCCTTCCTTTCTATTATCCAACAAAATGAAGAGACACAACCTACAACAAATCTGTTGTAATATCCTCTGTTTTCTCTCACAGTCTCACCTCTCCGTTTCTCGCTCACAGAGTACACATCTATCACACAACCTCAAATAGAATACCCTCATACAAAGAGAGGGGTTGCCTTCTAGGGCAAAAAACACTAAACTAAACATAAGTTCTACCGTCAGATCATCTGCCTAATGAACGGACCAGATTGACTAGAAATTACTATACTTTTACAAGGCAATTTTACAGCTGTTTTTAGCTTCAGGGGCGCTTCCCCCGAAACCCCTTGCCAAGGGGGGGGGCTCCCAAAGGTCGCAGCCGCCCCCCCTGGAGCCCCCCTGCAGTGAATATTTTATGGGCGGCGTTGTTGCCCCCATTTCGAACTGGGGTCCTATGTGGCGATACCTTTGAATATAGAAGATAATCAGGCTCCACACCCAACAATCTCCCACTTGGAGACTGATTGTATTAACTCCACCGCTGCTCCATTTGCTGGACAATGACTCCTCTTTGGACCTGGCTGTTTCTCATCTTCATCGTCATCCTTGAAGACCAACTGAAACTGAGCATATTCTCAGTTTCTCCCTGGTTACAACTTTTGCTAGCATATCTATAGGATTCTGGCTAGTGTGTATCTTTCCCAGCTTCAACTCTCCATCTTCCAACACTGATCATATGAAATGGTACTTGAGCTGTATGTGTTCAGTCCTAGAATGAAATGCTGAGTTCTTTGCAAGATGAATGGCACTTTGGCTATCACTGTATAACGTGCCCATATCATGCTCCTTACCCAATTCACCCATAAACCTTTGTAACCAAATCATTTCTTTACTAGCCTCTGTAGCAACAACATACTCTGCTTCTGTTGTTTAAAGTGCAACAACACTTTGGATTTTTGAAACCCAACTGACAGTTGTTCCTCCAACAGTAAATACATATCCTGTAGTGCTCCTCCTATTATCTCTGTCACCTGCCATATCTGCATCAACATATCCTTGTAGGCAGATGTTTGAACCACCAAAGCATAATGCTTGATTTGTGGTACCTTTCAAATATTTGAGAATCCATTTCACTGCCATCCAATGTTACTTTCCTGGATTGTTCTTGTACCTGCTTACAACTCCCACTGCATGTGCAATATCAGGCCTTGTGCAGACCATTGCATACATTAAGCTTCCAACTGCTGATGCATATGGAACTTTAGACATATAATCCATGTCTTCTTGGGTCTTTGGGCACATTTCCTTGCTATGTTTGAAATGGCTAGCGAAAGGTGTACTAACTAGTTTTGCATTGTGTATGTTAAATCTTTTCAACACCTTTTGTATGTACTCATTCTGAGACAATGTTAATTTATGATTTTTCCCGTCTCTAGTTATTCTCATACCAAGGATTTGTTTTGCATCTCGCAAATCCTTCATTGTAAATGAATTTGCCAATTTTCTTTTGAGCACATTTATTTCCTGCATGTTAGATCCTGCAACAAGCATGTCATCTACATACAATAACAATATAATATAGTTGCCGTCATTTTTCTTTTTCAAATAAACACAATGATCAGAGTGACATCTAGTATAACCTTGTTCAGACATAAACTTGTCAAATTTTAGATACCACTGCCTTGGAGCCTGTTTTAAGCCATACAAGCTCTTCTTCAACCTGCACACTAGTTTCTCCTTCCCTTTCACCTCATATCATTGTGGCTGCTGCATATATATCTGTTCCTCCAAATCCCCGTGGAGAAAGGTTGTCTTTACATCTAACTGCTCAAGATGCAAATCTTCAGCTGCTACAAGACTTAAAATAGTTCCGATTGAAGTCATTTTAACAACAGGAGAAAATATTTCATCAAAATCAATACCTTTCTTCTGTGCAAACCCCTTCACCACATGTCTAGCTTTATACCTCTGTTTTCCTCCATCTTCTTCCTTCAGCCTGTAAACCCATTTATTCTTCAAGGTAGTTTTTCCTACAGGAAACCTGACTAAATCCCAAGTCTGGTTATGCATTAAGGAGTCCATCTCTTCTTCCATGGCTACCTCCAACTTCTTCCTGCTTCAACCTGCATTGCTTCTTCATAACATTCGGGTTCACCGAAATCAGTCAACAATAAATAATATAATGAAGGAGAGTATTTTTCAGGGGGTCTACTTATCCTGGTAGATCTTCTAACACCACTTTCAGGTGTTTGGGGTGCCTGTTGTTGTTGCAGTGGTTGCTGTTGTTGTGGTTGTTGATTATTATTATTTTCAGGCACCTTTACTTTTTCAGTGATTTCATCAAGAACTGTGTATTCCTTGTTTTCCTTTTCCTGTTTCTTTTCCTGCAACTGATTCTTATACAAGACCTTTTCGTTGAATATTACTTCTCTGCTCCTAATGATTTTGTGATTTTCATAATCATATAAGCAATAACCAAAATCATTAACACCATATCCAATAAAGGTACATTTCTTTGACTTTGCCTCAAGCTTTGTTCTATTTTCTTTATCAATATGGACAAAGGCCTCACAACCAAAAGGCTTTAAAATAGAGTAGTTTACCTTTTTACCTATCCATGCTTCCTCTGGAACACCACCATCCAAGGAACTTGAAGGCCCTCTGTTTATTAGATAAACAATAGTATCTACAACATCTGCCCAAAACTGTAAAGGCAATCCTGCATGCAATCTCATGCACCTTGCACGCTCCATGATTGTTCTGTTCATCCTTTCTGACACACCATTTTCTTGTGGTGTTCTTGGAACTGTCTTCTCTCTGCAAATTCCATGCTCTGAACAGTACCTATCAAACTCTTTGCTGCAATATTCACCTCCATTGTCTGATCTAAGACACTTCAATTTCTTTCTTGTCTCAATCTCAACCAAAGCTTTCCATTTCTTGAAAGTATCAAATATATCAGATTTATTCTTAATACAATAAATCCAAGTTTTTCTAGTTGCATCATCAATAAAAGTAACATAATAACGAGAGCCATCGAGAGATGATACCTGAGCAGGTCCCCATACGTCTATATGCAAAAGCTCTAATTTTTTGTTCTTCTTTTCTTTCCCAACTCTGAGAAATTTGCCTCTCTTCTATTTTCCATAAATGGAGTTCTCACAGAAGTCCAAATCAACATTCTTCAAACCCGGCAACAAATTCCTTGAGTCAAGAATCTTCATCCCCTTTTCACTCATGTGTCTGAGCCTATGATGCCATAATGTTGCATCTGCTCCTTTGGAAGTTAAAGCATTAACAAAGTTAGAAATACCATTGCATAAATATAATGTACCAACCTTTTCGCCTTTTGCTATTACCAGGGCTCCTTTAGTGACCTTCCAAGCTTTATCTATGAAAGTTATCACACAACCTTCACCGCCTAACTTCCCTGTTGAAATCATATTTTTCTTTAGATTTGGAACATGCCTTACCTCCTTTAATAGCCATTGGTTTCCATTCTACTGTTTTACAAGAACCTTACCCATTCCAACGATTTTACAGGTTTTATCACACCCAGACGAACTTGTCCAAAATCTCCTTGAACATAGTCATGAAAGAATTTCTTATCAGGTGTGGCATGGAATGAAGCCCCTGAATCTACCACCTAGGAATCAGTAATATTTTCGAAAGAAAGAATGAAAGCATCTTGTAACACCTCACCTGTCACATTTGCTTCATGATTGTTTTCTTGCTGTGCATCTCCTTCTTTTCCCTTCCGAGATCTACAGTCTTTCTTTAGGTGTCCTTTCTTTCCACATTTCCAGCACACTATCCCCGAACTGGACTTGGATCTGCCTTTCCTTGATTTACTGTGATATCCTGAGCTCTTTCATCTTTCCATTTTTCTTCCTCTAGACTCTGCACTCAAATCATTTCCCTATGTCTCACCAGAGATTTTCTGTCTCATTTCCTCGCTAACGATAGCACCGACAAAATAATCAAAATTTAAAGTACTAGATCCAGAAACGGAGTTACTAATGGCCATTACCAAACCATTCCAAATTTCTGGTAATGAGCAAAAGAATAACAGAGCTCTAACTTCATCATCAAAGTTTACCCCTATAGGCCTTAACTGACTTGTAACTGTATTAAGATCATTTAAATGGTTTGCAACAGATCCACCTTCCGACATATTCATATTAAATAACTGTTTCATAAGAAATACCTTGTTTGAGGCCGAGGGTTTTTCATATAGTTTCGAAAATGTCTGCATAAAACCCTATGTCGTGGTTTCCTTCGAAATGTTGAAGGTGACTGACGCAACAAGGCACAACCGTATTGTTCCGAGTGCCTTTCTATCGAGAAGGTTCCATTCTTCGTCTTTCATACCTGTCGGCATCTTTGTTTTTCCACCCAATGGTAGGTATAGATCTTTCTAAGATAGATAATCTTCCATCTGCATCTTCCACAGCGAGAAGTTTTGGCCGTTAAATTTCTAGACCTTAAACTTACCATCTTCCGCCATTGCTCCCACTCGAACCAAGAACCCTTCTTTCTTGCGAGTTTATCAGCCAAATAGACCTTCGGCTTCGATACCAGTTGTTAGAAAATTATATATTACGGAGCAATGGAACACATAACAAGAGAGACACAGATATACGTGGTTCACCCAGTTTGGGCTACGTCCACCCCGAACAGCTAGTCCTTCCTTTCTATTATCCAGCAAAATGAAGAGACACAACCTACAACAAAATCCACTGTAATATCCTTTGTTTTCTCTCACAGTCTCACCTCTCTGTTTCTTGCTCACAGAATACACATCTATCACACAGCCTCAAATACAATACCCTCATACAAAGAGAGGGGTTGCCTTCTAGGGCAAAAAACCCTAAACTAAACATAAGTTCTACTGTCAGATCATCCGCCTAATGGATGGTCTAGATTGACTAGAAATTACTATACTTTTACAACGCAATTTTACAAATGTTTTTAGCTTCGGGGGCATTGCCCCCGAAACCCCCCGCCAGGGGGGCGGCTCCCAAAGGTCGCAACCGCCCCCCCTGGACCCCCCCTGCAGCGAATATTTTACGGGCGGCGTTGCCGCCCCCATTTCAAACTGGGGTCCTATGTGGCGATACCTTTGAATATAGAAGATAATCAGGCTCCACACCCAACACTTTGGATGGTGGTTAATCAGAGGCCAAGGTTGTCCCCAACCTTGTTCGAATAGCTGACAACCTATGTGGAGTTCAAGGCTGACTTTCACAATGTATCAATCCGCGTGTGAAAAGACCCACAGGAAACTTGGAACATATTCGCTTATTTAGTAACTGAGATAGATGTGCAAGAAGTTGTCAGGTATTGGCCACCAGAGTGGCGCAAATCTACAATATTGGATGTGGGAACCAATGAAGGCGTAGAGAGCTCTGCTCAGAATGTTGCACATACCTTGACTGAACAAAAGAAGGATGCTACTAAGGCAACTGCAAAGAAGGCCCATATGGAGAAAGAGCATGCTGCTAAAGAGAAGGAAGAGAGAGAACGACAGTATGCAGATGAGGGTGGGAAGTTTGCGTCGAATCAAACTGACAAGCAAGCATTGCTAGAGCAAGGAGGAGGCAATCGTGAGGAGGAGTGCACTCCATTCATCCTAAATAGGCGTGTAAAGGAACAGACGGGCGGATAATGGAGAAAGCATAAATTTGGTAAGAAGACACATATTGATTCCATGGTACTAACAGAAGGTGATCTCGATGAGACCGGGGACAAGATACGAGACACCACCACGGAGGTGCTGCAACAATTTGAGCAGAAATACATGCAGATGTTGGGGAGAATCCAAAAGGATTTGTGTGAGTTGTAGATATAGGAAAACAAGATTTAGGTGAGTGTCAGATAGGCGAGTGGAGTGTAGCGATCCCGACACATGGAAGTGGTGCAGTGATAGAGGTTTAACGAACTTTGGATCTCAGAGTCATTGCTTCGCTAGAGGGGTCAACCCGCATTGAATTAGACAAATATCGCATTGTGACTAACACAGTGAAGGATATGGGACTAAACCTTGCCGCACTATCACTCTAGACCCTTCATGCATTGTATTAGGGGGTCCCAAATGAGTTGAAGTTTGGAGAACAACGTGCACTCACCATCATTAGTGAGTTTAAAGTCAACAATGAGTAGCTTCTCGCAGAAAAAACTGAGGCACTAAAGGAACATGAGGAATTTTGGACACAATGCCAGAGTGTGGTAACAACAATTGATCAGGCCTATAAGTCAGTTCCTGAGATGAATATACCAGAGGATTCAGAGGCCTTAGCCAAAGTGAGGAAATTGGATGTTGCAGTGTGTGCTTCAAAGGAGGAAGTCGGTAGGGTGACTTAACATTTTCTGATGCAAATAGGAGAGTTGTAGTTGAAGTTGTGGTTGACGACTTTGCAAGAGGTCCGAGAGGACTACAAAGTGACAAGAAAGGAGGGCATGACTATGTTGGAAACCGCAGTTAATGATTTCTCTTCAATGTTTGATGCCGCGATAGAGTTATGGAAAAATCTAGAGGAGGACCTGAACCTGCAACAGTTAAACACAAATGTTCGAGAAACACATTGACAATATGATGAGGTCCAAGCGACTTTGGGAACTTTGGCATGAACACAACGTGTTGCCAAGCTATAGGATGGAAAACAACTACTTACATAGGTGGAGGACCTATAGAGGAAATAGGCCTTGCTAAAGGACAAATTCCAATCGTGGCTAGAGGAAGCATGTCATCTTACTCTGTCACTCTAGGAGAAGTTCAAAGGATTGCAGTAGATGCAACAGACCATATGCCTCGCAGTGGAGGGGCCAACAACTCAAAAATTGGTCGAAGAAGTAAAGCACGCAGTGACGCAAAGCGTTGCAGAAGATGGAGTAATACAAGTTGGGATAGGAGATCTTCGTAGCAAGATCATAGTGCTAGCTAAGTGAATTATCAGTGAGTCACAAAATTTGTGTTGGGGGCCTATTGGGATAGGGTCCCTAAGGTTAGCTTTGGGGTTAATTTAACCCATTTTGTAAAAAAATTTGTAAAAATAATATAATGTCTCCGCGATATGTGGATGCAAAGTGCGCAGATAGATAGGATTCAAAAGCGCCTTAGCCCTTATTTTTGGTCAGTTTTGAAGACTCACCCTTGAGATAGGTGCCATGGTATTGTATTATAAAAGCTATAAATAGTTGAGTCTTAGCAAGTCTTAGAGATAAATTTTGGTAGATAATTCAGTACATTGAAGAGATTTTGTTGTCTTGGGCAAGTGGCAAGGCAGGAAGGCTCTGCCTCCTGCACTTAGGCAAAGAAGGGAAGGCTACTGCAACTCAGTGCGTAGGAAGTCTGAGTAGAGTCCACAGCTAAGTGTGCAGACCCCTACAACTCTATGTGCAGTGTAGAAGAGTCTGTAATTGATGAATTGAAGATCAATAAAGACAAATTTTTGAATAATTACTAAGTATTTCCATTGAATCTATTTATGTTATATGTTGTTGATTAATGATATGTTTTATGAAATGTTGAATGAATACTACGCAAATTCACTGAATCCATCTTGATAATATATGAAATGAATTGTTATCCACTTTCGCGAAGTTAGAAGCTATTCCTCTTATGTTTTCTGATTAATTATGTAGATCTACGTGAACTCCGATCTAGGGTTGCTCGTTGATGCACGAAAGTAGGAAAATTGACTATTTAAGGTCCACAAGGACTGATTGTAGACCTTCATAAAGGTCTGGAGGAAGATTAAACTTAGTTACAGTAAATATCTCTTGAATTCTATCGATCTGCGTGGAAGAAGATCTAAGGTGTTGAAAGAAATCACACTAGTCTCTCGATGAATAAAATTGGTTCTTGTATCCCCCAATACTACTTCGGGTGAGACTGCAACCTATGCTACGTGAGTTGTTGTTGAAAGGGCCAACAATGTAGGATTTTGTTGGTTGGTGCAACTAACTCTGAACCTTGGTTAAGATCCCCTAAGCCAACACTAAATATCATCGATAATTTCATTTCAAATGTGGCTTCTAAGAATAATTCCAACTAAAAGACCAATGTTTGACTAATTTTACTTTAGAATTGGGTTATATTCTTTGAGACCTTACCTGATGTGTTTGAATAACACTGATTCGAATTGGATCCTAAGACACTCTGTAAGTTTTCATAACTCTGTAAAATTCATGCCAAAGTTTCAAAGTCTTACAAAGGTCGAGCTTATCAAAAATATCCTCAGAACAGTTGTAATTTGTTAGCAGCATGGAGCAACGAGGACCCTCGGTCAAGCTCATAGACCATTGGCCCATGGTAATGCGCACTGTCATGAAACAACAAAACAGGAAGTCTTTTTGAGAAACGGGGGAGGTTTCTGATATGTGATTAGAGACAAGTTGCTAAGTGCATATCGCTGGGAAAATCCCTCAAAGATGGAAAAGCCCCAAGTGGCCCGGACCCGAAAAGTTATAAAACCTACAGATATCACGCCGATTTCGTCAGAGGCAGGTCATACACAAAAACCGGCAGGATATTGGAAGGGATTCAAGCAGTAAGTGGTTTCAACCAAGTCCTGCCCAATGCCACACACTAGGTGCCATGCATCTAGAGGAAGAGAGTGAAAAATGCTCACATCGGACGAGTAAACGTCATGCTACTTACCTGCCCGATATGGACGGAGACCGTAGGATCTAGAGGCTCCAGATCGACGGTGGAAATGTGATGCAATGGATGACTGGATTCAACGGGGTAAAAAGGTTTATTTGTATAAGGTTTGAAGTCTGGCATGGACGATGAGTTGGAAAAGATTCGAGTTTTGTGGGAAATCTTGGAGCAAACGGAAATAATGACCGTTCAAAAATTTACAAGAGAACTGACACTCAGTTTGTTATGAAATATATGGCCACCTCCCTGTGAGGCGTTACACAGTGACGACGACGTAGAACAAGGTAATTCGAAAGGATAGAGGTAGGGAAACCAGAAAGCTGGGAAGCGGAAACAAATAGTCAGAAAATAGATTGGCTTTAAAGCCATGAACAAACAGAGAAGAAAAAGAGTTAGTTAGACGCAGAAAGCTAAGAGTAGAGAATAGAAAGAAGAAGTCGAGCTGACCTATAGAGCAAAGGCAACATCGAGCCAGACAGAGCCAGAGAGAGTCAGAGAGTCTGTGTACTCCAGAGAAGGTTTGAGAGGTTCAAGCGAACTCCTCTGTATATGCTTGTGATGTATGAGTCTCAGATTGGGCTCATACTACTATGACTAGTAGAGGTCAACTTTCAGTAAGGAGAGTCTGTGTACTCCAGAGACTTGGGGGATCCAAGTATAGTCCTATTGATTTATATCTATTTAGTGAGACTCAAATTGAGCTCACTGTTGTAAAAACTTTGCTTTGAAAACATAATAGAGAGGCCACGACTGAACATTTGACCAGGAGACGTAGCCTAGGAGTATTGGGTGAACTCCTTATTAAAATCGTTGCATTTATATGTTTGCCTATTGTGTCTTCTTTAACTACTTCAGTGTCTGTGTATTTCACAATCTTATCGATTTGTTGCATAAAATAACATAGGCACATCCATGCACATGAGTCTGTAATACCTTAATTGTTTGTCTTGGATCAATTCCAGATCAAACACATTGACCCTTAAGGGCTCATTTTGTTCAATTTACCCTTAGTTACAAAAATGTGTTGATAATTTTCCGAACGTGTTGGGTTGTTCTTCACCTTCATTGCAAAGGGTTCTAAAAATATTTCATAAGAAGACACCCAAAAGTAGTCCCATTACCCATAGTCACCCTATTAGGTTGCACCATTATAGCTTTCTCCCTTTTCAATAACAATGAATAACCCACTAAGCTATAGTCATTGAGAATGTGTCCTACATATAAATATGCATCTATTGATTCAACTATTTCATCATATAATGAAGTACTTATTGCACCACAGTAAGTCCCTATGAAATTACGATGAGTCTTTGGAACATGCCCCTTAGTAGAGGAAATTATAGGCACTATATAACCTGATGACTCTGCTAATTCCACAAATACATTATTTTCCTTAGCAACTCTCATCTTTTGCCCACCTACTAACAATGGATTCACTGCTACATTTAGGAATTTTGTCGTCATCTCAAGTAAACCTTCCAAACTTTTGGGACTAGTTAGCCTATAGTTGATGTAGTCCATATGAAACCATGCCAAACAAAATTATCCCATAAATGATGTAGTCCAAAGGAATCCATGTGAAACAAGATTAGAATTAATTAAAGATGTGGAAATCTTGTGTCAACTTGGGGAAAAAAACTAGCAAAATAAGATTAGCTTCAAATAACACCACGAATTGATGAAATTCCAATAATTTGTTACCTAGGCATTAGAGACTATGTTACATTGGGATAAGAGTCAAATTAGAATTGTTTTCAATTTTATCATATTTGTCCTTGTTGCTCCATTCATCTTGGGCTTAGATCCTAATTAGTGGTAATTTACCTAAATAACAACACAGGCATATGCCAACAAAAGAAACAAATGAAACACCTAAATCACAATGAAAGAATAGTATCAAGAAGTTGGAAAGCCTCAAAACAATTCGTGGAAAGAAATATAGAACAACAATAATCAATCCATTACTTGGATCAACACAAATGACTCCTATTGAGTTGTTGAAATATTTAAACATTTATTACTATATAACAGTATCCCAAACTAATCTTAATGTACGTCATCAAATTTTGGAAAGATAAAAATCATTTTTGCATTTGCAGATCTACTTATGACCTGATATGTAGGTTACTTTATATTCCAAAAAGTTCTTGAAATAGAAGGTAGATTGAAGCCTTTATGGATTGTTAAACTATTTTACCTATAGAATCAAGTATTCATGGTATCTCTCCTTCCTGAACAAATTTGATTTTACGACAAATAATCTCATCGTCGTAGAAGAATTTCTTAATCATTAGAATTTTCTGAATCAAATAAGTTTTTGGATTTTTAGACTCATATGTGTTGGATGTGCCTTAGATATGCGTTAGCCAGCACTTACATAAACTCTCATATTCTTCTCTATTCAAGGGACTTCCAATATGTGTTAAGCCCCTGAACATGGGAAATTATATTTTCCTCATTATATTGGGAGTACCCATTGGGAAGACATCCCATGAGAGTGCTTAGGATTCTCCAGTGCTTTAATCCACACCATTGTTGACAAATTCAATTATGTTATACCTTCTACTTCAAGGAAATTATATCTTTGTATGCACCATTGTTGACAGATTCAATTATGTTATACCTTATATTTCAAGGAAATCATATATTTTTTTATTAGTCTTCCATTCCACTCCATCATCATCTTCTTCATCTTGGGTCCCTTGAGGAGATTGATCAACCTCATCAAAATATTTCATTTTTGGCACCTTTGAATTCACATGGCTTTTTTCTTATTTTTTGAATCAATACACAATGTTCCAACAACAACTACTAAAATTTACCCTTTTAAAACCACATGGATTTGTGTTAAAATATTTATCTTCAGTGGTTAGAAAACTTAAAATTCTTTTCCCTTTAAAATTGACATGGATTTGTGTTAAAATATTTATCTTCATTGGTGGTTATCAAGTTAAAATTCTTTATTGTGTATGTCTTATATATAAGCCAGAACCTCCTAGTTTTTTTAGTAGTGACATGATGAGAAATAACTAGATTAGTAAATTACGAAGTGTCCTTTACAAAGAAATTACGTCTGAATTACACACACTTTTATGGAAATTTAAGCTTTTGGAAATTGAACTAAGAGTCACCATTTTAAGAAATTACAACAATTTCATTTATGAGCATTCCCTGCAACCAACCACTTTATACCAGTCAATATCATCAATAATCTCACTGCAAATGTGCCTTCTAAGAAGAATGCCAGCTAAAAAACAAATGTCTAACTGATTTTACTTCATAATTAGGTTAGATTCTTTGAGGCCTTACCTAAATGCATTTAAATAGCACACTGACCCTTAAGGGTTCATTTGGTGCGCTTTAACCTCATGTACAAAACTGTGCCGATAATTTTCCAAAGGTGTTGGGTTGTGCTTCATCTTCTTTTCATACGCTTATAAGAAATATTTCATATGAAAGCACCCAAAAGTAGGCCCATTTCCCACAGTCACATGGTTACGTTGCTCCATTACAAGTTTTTTCTTTTTCAATAGAGGTGAATAATCCATTGATCTACAATCATTGAGAATCCATTATACAAATAAATATGCATATGTTGATTCAACTATACAAATAAATATGCATATGTTGATTCAACTATTTCATTAGAGAATGAAGTAGTTATTGCACCCTAATAAGTCCCTTTGAAATTAGCACGAGCCTTTGGAACCTACCCCTTAGCGGAGAGAATTATAGCCATGAGATAACACGATGCATTTAATATTTCCACAAATGCATTTTTTGCCTTAGAAACCCTCATCTTTGGCTGACCTACTAACATGTTATTCACTATTCCGTTTAGAAATTCTTTCAACATCTCCACCACAACTTCTGAACTTTTGGGATTACATTGCCTATAATTGATGTATTCCAAAGGAAACCATGTCAAAAAAATTAGCCCAAAACTAATGTAGTCCAAACGAATCCATGTCAAAAAAATGAGCCCATAACTAATGTAGTCCAAAGGAATCCATGTCAAACAAGATTAGATTATTTAAATACCTGGAAATCCTGTGTCAACATGGATAAACAAATTAGTAAAATGAGATGTCAAACAAGATTAGATTATTTAAATACCTGGAAATCCTGTGTCAACATGGATAAACAAATTAGTAAAATGAGATTATCTTCAAAGAACACCACACATTGATGAAATTCCAAAAATTTGTTACGTGGGTGTTAAAGAATGTGGAGCAGGGTGGTGACTGAAAGTGCGGTGTTGAACCGCAACAAGATTACAGCTAATGTTGATATATACATGCTTGCTCTCCATAAGCATTGTGGAAATTGCATAGTCAATGAGTTCTTGGGCATCATCCAAATGATTCACAATAACCTGCACAGTTTGCAAATTATAGAACAATAAAACAACCTGACACTCGTTCTTAATGGAAAACATATGCAAAAGTGGTAGGGGTACCCTATCTCCTATGCACAAAATTAACTCATCCCCAAGACTGAGGGCCAATCTGAGGGGTCATCCACCCACGAACTTCCAATTCTCCACCCATTTGGTGCCAGACTGGTCAACCCAAACGCATTTGATACTTTCAAAATGCATCTTTTTCAAACCTGAAATGACAAATTGGGAAACAATGTCATTTTTCAAAATTTCAGAGTTTCTATTTTTATAGAAACAAATTAAATTAGAAGACAAATACAAAGATGCAAAAAGACTCCATAGAGTTAACATGCAAGTAGAAACCTTTTCAATGGGAGATGATATTTAGTTGCACCAAAAAAGTCTTAGGTTACTTCAAATTCAATCGATTCTTTAGTGGATGGGTTCAAGAGATAACAAAACTGATGACGAGAATGGGTATACATTTTAATCACAAAAACTCTGCAATACACTTTTGTAGGAAGAAGGCTTTGAATAGCCAAATCGTTTCGGTGGACGTATACAAGGGCGCAGAAACAATTATTCACGACGACTTGAATGATTGCTCAAACCTCCACATATTATCCACCCTTGTCTAGACGATCGTCTATAATCAGAAATTTCTACATTCTTTCCATCTCCGTCAAATACGAAGAATTTTTCACCACAAAAACCACATGACACGAGCCTCGTTGTGGGTCATTGGAAATAAAATGAACAAACAGGTCATTCAATAAAAAAACATGTTTTACTTATAATATTATTTCCATGAAAATAAGTGAAATCTATGGCCATCTAATATTGGAAGCATTTTTCACTTAAATATTTTGAAATCAACTTTAACACTGCATTAAGTCACAATTAAATATTACCATGGATAGGGCGCATTGAGATATAGTTTATAACCATAATAAAATTTTGGGTTTTTTAGTTCAGAAAATATTCCAATTACAATGTAAAAGTAGTAGAAATGATGGAAGCTATCATAATGGAAAAATATGACTGCACACAAGACATTGAAATTGATGGATAGTCACATATCCTTATCAATATCAACATTAGAAATAGGAGGTAAGGTTATTAGTAGGTGGGAAGTATTTTGTAATGGGTGAACATTGAAATCTTTTGGTTTTCTAACATAAAGTTTACTCAGTAGAATAACTAATCAATTTGTTAAACAAAAAAGAATTTATGGAGAAAAATAGTTTCAGAGTTTTTTGCTTCCAATATTGGAGGATTAAGGGTTAACACTTCAAATATTAAAATATTAAGGATTGAGATAAACAGTAGACTCAATTTGGGTTAGGATTTGTAAGAATTGTCCTAGAAGGAACTGAAAACTCAATGGTTGCATCTAATAGTGGTATCTAACACTACAACACAAAGTGGGGTTTTAAAACAATATTTAAGACAATTTTTGGGTGACAAGAAAACTTGTGTATTTTCTTCAATATTTTCTTTAAGCAAGTGTCTCAAATTAAATTGTCTTAAAATTAAACTATCTTAGAAATAAATTGTCTAAAAATATTATCTCTATAAAGACAATATATAAAACAAGAATTTTTGTCTCTCGGAAGACAATTTCATTTTGCCTCTCGAGAGACAATTTCATTTTTGTCTCTCTAGAGACAATAGTTGGTATTGAAGACATATTGTCTTTAAAGAGACAATGTCTTTGATACTAACTATTATCTCTTTAGAGTCAATATAAAATAATGAATCTAAAATAATATATCACCATCGAAATAAGCCAATATTAAAAGTACTTAATTAAAAATAAACTACAATATCATTGATTAAATCATATTAGGACACATGGGATCGAACCACCAAACTCATACTTATAAAGCAGGTGCTCTTCCATTGATCTAGCACCCTATAAAGATTTATGTGAGGGTTATGATAGTCCTTGAAATTGCATATATAGGCATTGATTTTAAGACTAGCAATTGCACCTAGAGGTGCAAAGGAATGCCCATAGAGGTGGGAATGTGAAGGCAATAAGCAAGTGAAATAAATGGAAAGTGAAATACAAATGAAATTTGAGTTTCTATATATCTTCTAAAGCATGTAACAAGGAGGTTAAATTTAAGAAGAAAGTTACACTAACATAAATGTCCCAGAACATTGGAAATATTTATAGACACAAAGTATATCAGTGTCTCATAGAATCCCAAAAGAATGGAAATTTTGTAGAGATGTTACCCAAATCCAAAGGAAAAATGGTACTCATATGTTTACTAATGTTGGGGATGTCCAATCCCCCTTGATCACTTCATAACGTGCAATTACAAAAATCTCAAAGACACCATATCAATCTTTTTTATCCCACCTTTCTTTGCCAATAAAATTTTGGAAGTACGTATTCCGGCATTTTATAGGCTACTTAAAAAAAAAGGACAGAAACCAATGTGACACGCTGCTAAAGGTTTATCAACAATTGCAATCTTCTTAGAAGGAAGTAGGTCAATATTACTCCAAGATGGAATCTTATTTCTTAAAACTTGGCTATTATCCATTTCCAATAATCAACAACTAAAAATGTATTTACCGAAGGACCTACCCAAATAAAAAATAGTCTCTTTGATGTTCATAAGATTTTATTTATGATTCGTCCAGGTAGGGGACTCATCTTGACCAAAATAAAACCCTTCGTTTTCCTCTCTAAAACCTACTCTTTCTCCTTTTGCAAAAGTGTCAGAGAAAAAATTAGTATCTTCCATAAATTGTTGAATCAACGAATGTGTATCTACAAAATGGAAATTTGGGTATATTAAAATACATATCATGAAATTGGATATCGTATGAATAACTCACATAAATAAATAATGAAAATATTTTACAAGTGAATTTTTGGTGGTTGAATGTTAATTCTCTGACACCTTTATTAGAGGTGAAAAAACTTCAATATTTTTTCCAAAGAATATCTAATACTCAAATAATGAGATGGAGATTGAAAGCTACCTTGAAACTGGCATTCATCACTCATTCTACCCACTAAAATGGTTTATATATCAATGCATATTTTGTACATAATAAATTGTTCAGCTTTTGATCACTCTTTCTAGCCACTAAAATGGTCTATATATCAATGCATGTTTTGTACATAGTAAAATTGTTCATCTTTTAGGAGCTCTTTCCGATGGACAAATTCTTTGACTAGCCATACTAAAACATCCTAGAATATTTATGCAGAATTAAAAGCACAATGAGAAGCAATGATATGACATGTACCTTGAATCATTTAAGGAAACTAATTTCTAATTAAAATATTTCCAAGAAAAAATGTTGATGTAAAATAAGGCTTGCAGTATGTGACATTGTTAGGAATTTTGCATGGATGCTTCAACAAGGTCATTCATGATTTTTTCTATAAATATAAAGAAGAATCAACTGAATAAAGAGGATTCTCTACTCATAGTTTAAGGATTTAATTTTTTTTTTCATCCCTTGGAGTGGTTCTTCTAAGGGTGAAAATTTGTGGATTAGAATCCACAAAACACACATAAGCCAAATGCTAGAATTACTTCATGAAGGTGTACATTTGAATATAAGACAATGTTATTAATTAGGTGCTTAGTATTTAGCTCAAAATTCAGGTGCTTACTTGGGCCCTTTGAGGGTTGGCACACATTTGTGAACAACATTTGCTTTGGCAGCCACTCATGGAATGTGAGGAAACTGTTAGAGTTTTTCCCCAAGTAAGTTGTCTAAGGAAGGGGACAATAACACTCTACCATTCTCTTAATTAGGCTTATAATAGAGAACCTAGACGCAAGGTTGCACATGCTTGGAACCTGTTCTTACATTCTGCAGTGTCAAAGTAGGTCTTCTGTTGATTGTTTCTTGTCTTGTCTCTTGATAATACAACCAAAACTGCTCCATTGCTCTTGTGAATTATAACTAGCATAGTCCCAAGTGGCTCTTTATGGGGAGAGTATGAAATATAAAATGCCCTTCATCCATGGCTTAATGTTACAGTATGGATCATTTCTCAGACTATATTCAATGTTCATTTGTATTACAACTACAATCTATCTAAGAGTTTCTAAATATTTTGAGGGATTTGCAGCTTCTATTTTTCATCATGAGGAACCTTCCTTGTAACTAGTTGAATGAATTATGCATTCAAATTACTTGGTTGCAAATTTTTCATAAGACTAGTTTCTTTAAAAGTATTTGGAAAAGGATTCTTCAAATAAACACACATGAAATATAACAACGAAACATTTTTTTTCTTTTTTCTGCAAACCTCTCTTATATGCACTGAATATCAAGTTTTTGATTGATAACAAAGATACAATCTAAGGCTTTCGATCATATCAAGAAATCAATTGCAAGTACAACCTACTTAAATATGTCGTTCTGCTAGTTGTTACCTTTGCACCAAACTAATGTCAAAAGCATTACATGACATAAAAGTAAATCGGGATTAACTTGAAGTCAGAGAATCATACTAGTGGGAGCTTTAAAACAAAGCTCAATGCAATTTACATTGTTGAGATAGAAATTATCCCTAAGATTCTCCACAAAATCTCTAGAGAAAATGTAAAACTAATGAAACAAAGGAGGATGAGAACACTAAAAAAGATATGAAAACTTCTTTTCCATATAAGCATCACCTTATCTATTAACTAATTGATCATGGTTATCATGCCCACAAAAAAATGGCTCCTTCCAAAATATATGCAACAATAAATAAAGAAGTAAAAATTCATAAGAAAAACAACATTATAAACTTAAAATAACTATTATAACAAAGGGAAAGTTACTCATGCAAAGCATTTGTGTGGATAATTAAATGTGTTTCATTGACAATGTTCTATTGCTTACCATTCTAGCAAATATACAACGAAGGCTCCACATATCGAGAGAATAATCATAATATTGAAGGTCATCAAGAATTTCAGGACCTTTGAAGTATCTAATACATACATATGCGTCACTATTAATTGGCTTGTCATTTGAACATAAGAAATACTAGATCATAGAAATATCCATATTTTAATACCTTCTCCTTAATGCGCAAAAGTATGTTTCTAGTTCCTTCTAACATTCAAAGCAATAACATGGTCAAGAAAAAATGAAAAAGAAAACAATACACATCTTAGAGTATTCAAACTATGATAAAAGAAGAACAAAGCAAAGCAGACATATCCAAAAAAATGTCAATGTCCTTAAATTATCAAAATTTTAAGCGTTAATTATTATTATTAGCAGGGGCTCAACCAACTAGCACAATACCTTCACATCATATTAGTGAAGGTTCAACCATGTGAATCACATGATGGGGAGCACCAAGACACATAATGCCTTAGCTATTGATTTTTCTTTTCTCCTTTTGACTTACAAACATGTTCAATGAGACCAACGACTAGCTCTAAGGTACCATATAAATCTGACTAGTCAATAAAGTTGCATAACCTTCAAAATTTTCTAAAAAATCTTGTTTGATATTGTGGACTATAACAACTCTTGAAGTTAAGGCTTGTATCCAAATAAAAATCAAAACAATGAAAGACAAGATTCAACAATGAAACTGAAGGGATTCGTAAGGTAATTGAAGCTTTGCAATTTTCTAGATTACACTTATTTGAAACTTTCTTTGTATAGAACTAATTTATTGTAAAGGGAAAAATGCTAAAAAGCTTGAAGGTATGAGATACATAGTTGCAAATTTGACAATTAGGATTCAATAAGGTGTGGACATAAGCATGTAATAAATCACTTAAGTTGTTCAAACATTCAAATTTATGGCTCCCTGTAGGGAGTTAAATCCATCTGAGTCCTAAGTTAATGGCAAGCAAAAAATGGGCCAGTTACTATTAGAGTCTCCCACCCTGGGTGTTAAATTTTTGCCTTCTTTACTTGGTAGTTGGTTCTCCTTCATAGCATAAAAATAACATGAGATCCATTCCTGGAGATGTGTTTGTAGAATTCATAGCAGTTGAAGCTAAGCACAATAATATTTTTTCTTTGGGAGGAGTGTTATTTTTATGTAGATAGGTTTGTAGGGGGCACACGCATGCATGCATGCACCATCATTAGTTAATTTCCTATTTTAGATTTATACAAGGCACACTTATCTATGAGAAAGGTGCATGTTTGTAACATGCCCTAGCCACGTAGTTGAGGGACATTCCCACTAAACTCTATCTCCGTTGCCAAAAATTTAGTATTTCGTTAGTCTCTTACGGGAAGGTTGTTCAATGTCTTCTCAGAATACATTTTAAAAAATCTATTCTTGGGAAATACTTTCTTAGCATTGGTACAAGATATCCAATCATCTACATTATGGAGAATTAACTCTCTTGAAGTACCCATGTGGTGAAAGGATTGTTGGTTTTAGTAAGTCATTTTAAGCTTAAAATATCTACGATATCTGACCAAAAAGACAATTTTGAGCTAAGACATCAAATTTTATGAGAATCCTTGGTCCTATAAGTTCTAGGGACCTCTTGGGAAGGTTGCAGAGGGAGAGATGATTCTTGTTCCAACTTACAAATGCTTATCCACGTATTTAAGGAAAATTAGATTTATATCAACAAAGTTCCAATGTAAACACATAGCTTGGGTGACACACCCATACATTTCACGATACACAAGATAAAAATGTTATATCCTAGGGAAATATTTTCCCTAGGGTGTCTTAAGTAGTGAGGGTTATTAAAAAATTCTTACGAAACAAAGATTCAGTACAATAATTTAATCTTAGTTAACTTTGTTGTGCTAAATATAATAGACCATTCAATATCATAGCATAAGCATTCAATAAACCAATAGTGCCAGTACAATTCAAAAGTCCAACATAATTTCATGTAGTTCCAGATTCAATTGTACTTAAGCTACAATGCCCTAATTAAAAAACCTGAAATTCACTCTACAACCAATCCAAAGATTAGAAGTAACCCTTTTCTAATTATGTTCAGTGACCTCCATGTTGAGGATAGAGTTATGATTATTCCTTCAATCCTCCCCAAATAATCTTCCCAATATTATCTCATATTTAGGGAACTTTGTATTTGTGGAACTACTGCTTTAGATGATTACCATGAAATCTACTATAGAAGCATGACTCTCCACCCATATTTTGAATCTGTCAGAACATAACTGACCTTAGGAAACCCTTCCACAACCACTTCTGAATATGTTATGTGACTTTAGGTCTATTACAGATCATTCCTAACCTTACAATTCCCTTAAGATGAACTAGAAAGTGGTGATAACGGATGTCATCTAGCCTTAGAGGTACCTCGACCTACCTCAGAATATCTAAACAAGGAAAACTCATAGGAATTTGACCTCAGCAAAGTTCATCTTATTATGAATTTTGTCCTTTTCTTGCATCAGATAACTCATTTAGCTTCAAGAGTGTAGATGCTTTACCCAACTATTCTTACCAAAAAACAATTAATATTCTCTAGATAGAAAGTTTCTCTACTTGCGAGAACTAAAAGATAAAACTAATTTGCTAACTAAGGGTGGAGTCTTTCACCACTGAAATTAGTAGGGGAAAGGGGTCTTAAAACCCTCAATGCCTCGGGCTCAAGAAAATAGAGACAATTAAATTCCAAGGATGATGATTGATTTGGTCTTAACTCATTTCTATTTATAGACTTCTCCATGGGTTTCCTCATTTAAAGGGTTGTGTAAGAAACCCCCAATTTTGGAAAAATTCATTTTCATGCCTTTATCACTACTATAGCCTATGGGGTCGAATAGGCTATTTCATCGTCCATTAGCCCATCAATTTATAGGGAACATTACAAAAAACCACAAGATATAAAGCAGATTGACTGGAAAAGATGATTGAACCTAGGTGGTTGTAGAAGATGATGGATGTGGCTAACAACAACAAATATAAGTACAATTCCAGATTCATTGCATGAAGATTCTCCTAGAGAAAGGAAGTTGACTATGATAAGATGTTTCCTACAGTTGTAAGATAGACTTCTATAAGGGCATTCAGAAATTGATGAGTGCTTGCTAAATTGGGGCTTAACCAAAATTGTTGTAACCCTTTAACCTTTACTATATGTTTCACAAATCTGATCTATTAGTTTTGGTTCTATAAGTGGATGTCCTAATCATAAGTAGCAATGAGAACCTCATATCATGGTGCAAGGTGTTATCATCCAAGTTTAATATGAATGTAATCAACCTTGCACCATTTTTGAATCTTAAGGTGCATTAAGTGATAGGTAAGGTATTCCTCAGTCATAGGAAGTACATAGTAGAGATTCTAAAGAAATTTTAAATGGAATTGCAAGCCCTTGATACTCCCATGGTTTTTAATCTGAAGTTTATTGCATATTCAAATTCAAATTTGGAAGCTCCCTTAATCTACAAGCTATACGTTACTGGATTTGGTAGAGGGAGGGCCAATATCCCTAGATACGGATTTTCCCTAAATACATGGAAAATACGCTAGGTGGTAGATCTCTATTTTATAGAAATGGATCCTAATTATGTTTGTTGGAACCCACAAAAAAAGTGAAAAGAAAATTTTGCGAGTGATTTAAGGTTTTGGACTTAGGTCTTGGAATTTTCATTAATGGTTGAAGTGTGGTGCCTGTTTGTCAGCAATGCACCCTAGAAGCGAGGAAGGCAAGGAACTAGATAGGAGTACGAGGAAGGCATGACTACTTATTCATCAACAATTGAAATTTTTCATATTCCAGTATTCATTTATGGCATGACTCCTTATTCATTACCCTGTTGTATTTCGGTATTTTTCATATAATGTATTGGTTCATAAGTGAATTAGCAGTGCATTCCTTCTTCCTTGAACTAGTTTCTTCCTTTGAGCTAGCCCATTCATTGTCATCCATATTCTCACCTTGCAACCTTATTATATTCTAGTAGTTTACATTCATAAGTTTGGAACTTTCCCTTTCGACATGTATAGTGGTGCCTATTTCCATATATATTTTTGGAATCAGAGTTGACTTGGTTGAGACCATTATTGGTCAGCCCGACTAGTTGATAAGTTGATTGCCCAGTTGACCTAGTAAAAGCCAATATTGCTCGGAATTAATATTTCCTCTCTTTCTCAAAAGCTCTATGCACTCCAAATCATATTTAGCCGACTAATCATATTTTCTCCCTATATCTATCTATTTAGGAAATTTAGTTAACTTGAAATCTAAATTCCTGTTTTTAATCCTATTTTTATTATTAATTAATGAACTATTTTTTTCTTGTATCTATTTATGATAAGAAATTTAGAATTTAGTAGGTTAAGGAAATGAACATTTTGTAAGTGCATGATCTAGTTTCTTGAGTGTCCCTTGTGCCAAGTCAACAATAGAGATTAAATTAATAAATTCTACAAATAAGTTGATCTTGACACCATCTTATCTATCACATGACATATATTCTCTCTAAGCATCAATATATTAGAAATACCACATCATTTCTCAATGTGCTCTTATATTATTATTAGAAATATTAATAATAATTGCACCGAGAGATGCTCTAGAATTGAGAAAGATATTATAGTGGTGTGTTAGATGAAGTGTATTAATATTCTTAACTGTGTATTGATAATATATTATAATTTGAATTTTATATGTAGTAAGGTAATGTCTAGACCATTATCATTATAGTTGTATTTCATTTTTGAACTCTAAAAGTGTTTTTTAAAATTTTAAAACTATTATTATATTTTAATTTATTTTGTACTTGTTGTATCGAGATCTTGGATTTTCAAAAAACTATAGATCTGAATCTAGATCGGTATCTGTATTTATATCCTGGTAACTTAACACAAAGGAATAACTTTTAATACTCTCTCAAAGGAACATATTAAAGTGACTTAGGACTTCCTTTCTAATTTTTTTATCGAAAATTCTCAAAGTATCACATTAAAATTAAAATTCATTTCCATGTCTTAGATGTGTTCAGTTCAACATTAATAGTAAAGTCCATTATTTTCTCTCAAATTTAATGAAATGAATCCTAAGGAATTTCTCAACTTAGGCATCTAGGGGGATCATAGAAAAAAAGTGTAGCAGGGGAAGAGTTTGAAACAAAAATGCAGGAAATTCGCAGGCAAGTCAAGCATAAACTATATGAAAGCAGCATGACGTATAAAATCCATGAAGATTTGAGGAAAAAGGAGAAGATTTTAGAGGTTGGAGACATGGTACTAGCTCACCTTAGGAAAACATATTTCCAAAATGTGAATATAACAAACTAAAATGGAAAAATATTGGACCCTGCAAGATTTTAGGAAATTTTCTAATAATGCATATAAATTGGAACTGCCTCCAGGATTGGGAATTTCCCCTATTTATAATGTTTCATACCTCTATAAATATTCAGAACCTTTAACATCAATAACAAGCAGCAATCAATAACAACAACAATCGGTGATAACTTGGGAAAATCAATTGCATTCAGCAAAGCTTTTGCAACCTAGAAAAATCTTAGATATGAGTATCATTAAGGAAACTAGAGGAAAGAAGTACTATGAGTACTTAGTGAAGTAGATGGACCATCTAGTGCAGGATGCCACTTGGATGACTACCATACTTATACAAAAAGGTGGAAACCTCATTAATGAACTCAAATCAGGACCCATGAACATTTTTTAGCCTCACACGGGAGAATTCATTTCAAAGGACCATGTGGTCAAACATTAGTACAGGGGTTGTACCCTCATGAGTTTTCTTATCAAATTAGGAATTTTAATGAATATGGCATGTAATAAGGCGTGTTTGGCTATTTATATATTTATTAGTATTAATTAATGGCATTTTTTATTATCATTCCATGTAATGTAAAAAAATAAGGCTTAAATAAGGCTCAATGGGTTAGATGAATTCCCGATGCAGACCCTCCTACACACAGAGGTGACTCATGTACAAAGAAAGGTTTGACATGAAAAAAATATCAGAGACAAAGTTTTTCAAGAGGGTGATTGGACTCTGCTATATGACTCACCTTTCAAGGATTTCAAAGGAAAATTTATGACCAAATGGTTGGGCACATGCTATGGGGTAACATGCACGGTGCATGGAGAATGAAAGCTACCCTCAAAGGCCTTCCTGAGACCTTCGACAAACTGTAAGATTATCTACAGATGCTGCCAAGTTATACACATGTTCATATACAAATATGAATTAACGAAGTATGTAAAGAGTATTACCTCAAGTCTCCTTCTAGATTTGTTTGGAGATCGCAATGCAACTAAGAGGAACTCCCTCAAAGCTGGCTCCAAATCAATTCCTGCACAAAGGAAAGGAAAACAGAATCACCACATAGAACCTTGAAAACTGATATATGAATACACAATGAACATATATTTTCATACAACTAAAATACTCATATAAACAAGTATTGAATGAATAACTTAATGAACAATGTTACCGACACTATGGCGTAGGGAACACAACTGTAGTTCTGTATTAATAATGAAAGAGTGATTATAACCATCCATTGTATCAGTCTTCCTTTTCCCCTTCCACTTCTCTCTCTCTCTCTCCCTTCTAGCTCACTTCTTCAGATATGGGACAAATCTCAATAGCTTAGTAGGCTATGCTTTCAAATTCACTGACCCCTTTCACAATGACCATCCCATTGCTTATGTAGCAATCGAGTTAGGATTGCCAAGCTCCTCATAGGTTTCACTAGGGAAAAAGCAAGGAACTTGCTCTACTTTTTAGCTCTTTCCCATTTGCCTCCTTTCTTCAGATTAGAATTTCTCAAAATAGGTCGATTTTAGATATTTTCTTGCTTTTCTTGAGTGTTTTTAGGAACAAATATCTAGATATTTATGAGTCAATTCATTCCTTTGACCCTTGGAATTGCTCTCAGTTTCAGTAACGCTACACCTAGACTAACAACTTGAGTTAGTAGGGTCACTAATGCACCCTTAGGCTTGGTAACAAGCTTTATAAAGAAATTTTTCATTGTGCAACCAGCGTTAGTGTGGATTCAAGCCCTGTAACTGTGGGCTTTGCTTCAATCATGTTGTCTTTCCCCTCTGAGTTGATGAGGAGGTCATTTTGTTGTATAACAGAAGCCCCCTAAAGTATGAGATTAGAGGCTGCGATGATGGCTAAAATACTTTACTTAAACTCTAATTTTTCTATCGAAATGAGAGAGAGAGAAGCTTGGGTGACAAGGGAAACCTGATACAACACATATATATATAAAACTACTAAAATCATGTCCTAAGTCAGGTATTCCCATGATCAGTAGCTATGTCAGAGTGATTTTCTCAATAGAGATATGACAATACAGGCCACCTATAAACACAATGCAGGTCCATTGTCATAATAGGATCGTCCTGAAACAACTGTCTCCAAAAAACAATATGCATAGCTTGGGAGAGGAAACAAGGATGAACAACGCAAGACTCTACCCAACGTCTTGATTTCTGCTTCACTGAACAGCATAGATCGATACATGTGAAAGATATGCATTGATGTCAAACATGCATGAAATCATCTGATTACTATTCAATAATGGAGACCATTAATAAATGCGAGGAAGGCCACTGATAATGGGGATGGTCTCCAAGATGCACAGTGCAATCTAACAAGTGTGAAAGATGTCTTTCTCGTCGAACACTTGTAGAATCACTTAACCAAGAGCCAATAATGAGAACCCTTGATCAAACACAAGGTAACCTACCACTAAGGTCTGCAAGTACCAAGGCATTGAATGTGTTTTTGGGTTATCTTCCTAGATAGAGTGTTGAAGTAAATAGGAAGAAACCCATCGAAAGGTAGGAAATAATGTGTCCTACATCAATCAACATGAAATGTGACAAGAATGATTTTTTTTCTTGAGGAAGCTTTTGAGGATTTGGGTCTAAACAATGGAGGGCATGATGAAAGAATATGTTTGATGGATTGATGGAGGAAACAAATGGGTAACCCTTGAACAATAGAAGGCACGACAATGATTTTAACCAGACAACACTAGACTCATGAACACTACAGAGCGTTAGGATACAAAGATGCAATTAAATTAGGGTATATAGGCTAAACTCAAAGGATGGTAGGGTTCATATTGAGTGGCCATCAAAAGGAGGTTTATCTGAGGGAGTGACATGTTCAAGGGAACGACTGCTACCAAACCATGATTTTTAATATGTAATACTGTTGTATTGTCCACTTTCCCCGTCTGATTAATTTAATGAGTTAAGATGGGTAAACTCATCTATCTTTTCATATTTAAAGAGTATGAAAAGGACCACAAAAAGAATGACTCTTTTCCCTATATAATTATTTTAATGAGTCCACACAGGTAAACCCATTGATTTTTTCATGTTTTAAGAGTCTGAAAAGTATTGTAAAAAGAGTGACTCTATATCTTTTCTGTGTAATTTGAAGAGTCTAGACTAGGCAACTCAATTGTCTTTTCATATTTAGATAGTCTGAAAAGATCGTAAAGTGCAACTCCATGGTGGTCCCTTTGTTAGAGTTGTTAACCGAGTGCGACAAAAGGTTACTGTATACCCAGATCAGTTACTTTTCCGTTAGTTAATCTATTGAATCTGAATAAAGAGAAACCTATTTTCAATAGTTTTCAACCTCATTTTGTTATGAGTATGAGGGCATGGACTAAACTCATTTTTCATCATGAATTTTTAATGAGTCACGTGACGACAAACTCACTACCTTCATCAAAATTTTTAACGAGTCAGATGAAGACAACTCAGGGTATCTTTTTTAGTTTAGTTAGCGAGAAAAAGAGGGAAAAGGAAGGCTCATCCCTTATTCATAGTTTTAACGAGCTCGAAGGAGGGGAAAAACTCCGGGACTTTTCGATTTAAGAGTGAGAACAGTTTCAAAAAATAAAGGTCTCTTGTTGCTACTGTATATTTTTAACGAGCCCAGTGACAAAAACTCGGGATCTTTTAGTTTAAGGAGTGAGAAAAGTACCTAAAAGAATGCTCAGGTCATCTTTATAAAATTTAACGAGCCTAAAGACAAAGCTCAAGATTTTTTTAGTTTAAAAAGTGAGAAAAAAGTGCCTAAAAATAATGATCCCTTGGTCTTTTTCAGTTTAATGAGCTGGAAAAAGATAAAAAAAGAGTTTCTCAGAGCATCGTCGTATGGATTTATTGAGTGCAATGATGAAAACTCGTTGATGTTTCTATTTTTTAAAGAGCAATAAAATATCTCAAAAAGTTCTCTAATCTTCATTGTAGTAGTTTAACGAGCCAAAAGAAGGAGACTCAAGGTTTTTCTGATTAACGAGCAAGAAAAATACCATGAAAAGAATGCTCGATATTCCTTGATATCATGCATGATGATGGAAGGGTCTATGCCATACATTTCCTCATAAGACCAAGGGAATACATCATGGAATTCCTTAAATAGGCAGGTGAAGTTTGCAATTTCCTCAGGATTGCAATCTGCTCCAATCTAGATGTGTTCCATGATGCTTGTCCTACATAAATATTGATGAGCAATGTTTTCGAAATATTTCCCATGTTTCCTTCCACCTTGAAAGTATGGAGGATCGTATAGGGTGAGGAAACGATTGCTGGTATGTCAGGGGATAGGATTTGAAGAGGCATCATGTCCAAATCAGATATCAAAATGAAATGGTGTGAGTCCTCCCAAGGTCTCTCTTCTAAACTCGTCATCTCTCTAATAGCTTTGTCCATAGGTAGGAAGTGATTGAGTGGATCGAAAGAAGGAGTGGTTATGGGAGGGGCAGTGGTACCATTGGCCGAAACCAAAGTGATTAGAGATTCAGATGCAATTTGAATGGCTTCGCAGGCCAATTCAGTTGGTGACAACAACATTTGTTCTCCGTATATGTCAATGTCTGAAGGAGCCGGTAGGATCCATGGATCAGTCTGCTCATGAGGAATAGATGAAAGCATGTTGACCGAGTGTGAAACCTTCAACAGCTAAAGAGGAAAACAAACCATGAGTGAAGAAGCCTTCAGTAGACCGGTACCTAAACTGATGTAACAGTTAGTTCCACCTCCTACTAGGGGTACAGAGTCACTTGGTAATGGTGAATAATCAGGGGTATAGAAAGACAACTGATGTAACATAATTATCTGTCCATCCAATGGAAATTGGATGGTGTGAAAGACAGTAGGTATGATGGCCATCATGGCATATGTCCAACTGTGACCCAGTAAGAGATTATAGTCGATTTTTTTGTCTACGACTTCTATGTCCACTGTTATGGTTTTCCTAGACAAAGTGATGGGAAAAATGGCTAGGTATCCTTTTGAGATAAAGGTGTGGCCGTCAAAATTTTTCAGGGAGTTTGATGGGGGGGATAGGGTTGGAGAACCCAGGGTGAGCCAACATGAAGCTGAAATGACGCAGGTTGAAGCACCTTCGTCAATGAAAGTTCAGTGTATACCTTTACCTTTCGAAGTTATATGCACCTGGAATGCAAGCTAGTGAGAAAGGGGAGGTTTACACTTTTCCATGTTGAAAATAGAACACATGGAATCCTTTAGGTCAATACCACCAATAGTCAAAAGCAAAGATTTCCATTGTGTTGGGCATGTTTGTAATACTTTGAGCACTGACATAGCTGATGGTGCTTGCACAAAATCCTCTACAATGTTGTAGTGTTGGGCGGCACATGCAGATGTATTGTGCATTATGCATCGAAGTTCCCCTTTTTGGGGTCAAATTACAAGGTCCTCAACCGGCCATTCAATATGAAAGTCGTTGCATGGCAGTGGGTTTTGACCTGAGGATGGTTCTACTACAGGAGCGACAGGAGCTCCATAAGATTTGGCTCTTGTGGTGACTTCTACCATTTCAAATGTGTAAACGGTAGAAGATCCTTCACCAGCCGATGGATGTTGTGAACCATCATTGCCCCGTTGTGGGGGTTGCGGTTGGTTTGCAATAAGATTTTTCTGTTGTTGAGTGGGAAAATGATTTCTAAAGATAGCGGGGGCCTTACCAGAACCCCTTTTGGCAAGGTAGTCTATGCATTCCTGAAGCCGCAGACAATTCCATGTCGTGTGGCCTTCAACAAAGAGTTTGCATGGATATCTGGTGGGTTTATCCTTTTCTTCGCCAGTAGGTGCAATGGCCTTCTGTTTTAGGTTTGGTTGCTTGGTTGACTACTCTTCGGAAGGAGCGGTCTTTTTCTTAGTCTTCTTGTTCTTACCACCGGATTTTTGCATATACTGCATAGAGTTTATCGCAGTGGTAGGAAGAGTAGTCGTATTGGTAGAGGGGTCCACTGCCATCTTGGCAATGTGACCATTGAGTTGTTTTACAGTGGCCCCGAAGGTTGCGCCGAGAATCCCGTCGGCATGCACTCCGTGGTGTTGAGTGGCGGAAGCATTGGGGTTACCAGGGGCATAGGGTATTATGTCATAAAGAGTGCCAAACTATGAATATATCAAATCTAAGTGTTGGGCATGACGTATGGATTGGTCTTCTATGACTGCACCACCTAGAGCGACATCTCTAGTGATTTACGAGAGTAAGGACCTAAAGAACCAGTTCGTTACGAGAAAGTCTAGGAGGGGAGCTTTGACTAGCCTTCGCCTACGTCTCCATTCATGAATATGATCGGAGATGTGGGTGGTGGTATCTTAACGAAATGAAGTGAGGAGCTCTATCCCAGTCTCATAGCAAATAGGCAGCTAGAAGTGCTTTAGGAATTCCATCGCTAAAGTGTCAAAGGTGTTTATTGACGTGCACGATAACTCAATATACCGTTTCGTTGCATTTCTAGTAAGGGTGTGGGGAAAAAGACATAACTGGACACTATCATCCACCATAGAGTTTGAAACACACCAGAGATGGTAGGTGGTGATATGGGTGCCCGGATCCTCCCCTTGTTTTCCATCAAACTTTGGGATGTCCTTTGGTATTTTATACGAGATCAATGACCATTGTAAGTTGTGATAGATGGGGTCATTCATCAGCTTGTATAAGTTGGGTATATCCAACGTTGCCAAGAAAGGTAGAGAGGTAGGTTCCCCCGACTCAGACCATGATGATGATGGATGACTTGAGGAGCTTTGGTTCCCCATATTATACATGGGTTGTGTGGTGTAGCAGGTGCTTTAAGGTATGGTGTTGTAGAGTGGATTTCCATGAGGATTTTGATACTGGTGTATAGTATTGCCCCCAGTATAAGTGGTGCCCCCTTGACTCGTTTGAATATGTGTGTAGGTTGCCCCAATGGATTGGTTTGGAATCCCTTTAGGATTCCCTCCCGACACAAAACTGACCATTTATCCTTTATTGACAGAGGGGATGCTCATGTCAATTAGCAACTAACCATGCATACCTAAGAACGGAGGGGGAACTGTTACGTTCCCTACCGTCATGTGCATATTGGGAACCCCCCTAGGTCTGTGAATCTATGGGTTTGAACTGTACATTGGCGGCCGACCATATTGTTGGTAAATGGGAACTGCACCCATGGTGCCACATTGAGTGTTATAGGGAGCACTGTATGTGGCACTTGTTGAAGGTATGCAGTTCGACACCATATGGGTGGAATCCAACATGTGTTGGGTTCCACTTGTAGAGGGTATCATGTGAGTAGTTGTACCTGGGAAAAACGGGATAGCGAGATTCACCATTACTGGTGTTGCGGTGATTGTCTACTCGGGAAGTGGTGAAGGACCAAAAGTGTCCCTAAAGTCCCACAACTCGTAAGTCATCGACGGGATAGATGGAAATGTTCCACCTACTAAAGTAGGAAGTACAGGTACCACAGGAGCGAAGACAGGTTCCAATGGATTTGTGAGTGGAGGGTTAAAGGGAGGAAGAAATCCTTTGGTAAAGAAATCCTTCGGAAAACTTGACTCGTCAGTTGTCCAAACATATCCTGTGTGACATATAGGAGATTGATCTGCTAAATATGGGGAATCTGGTTCAGTGGAACTCGACAGATCTTCCACAATGAGTGGAGGAAGTCCTAACAATTGTCTGGAGTGACGAAGAGGGCCGAATGTAGCCATGGTGACCATTAATTTTTATCAAATAAGTTTTATTGTGATATTCGTTTAACATCTGAAAATAATAGCACTCAGGTACCTAAAAATATAAAAAATACACTAAATATATCAATCAGCAAATAGAGGGAAATTGCCTTGTCTGATAGGTACTGATCACCGGAGATGAAACCCAGTATCTCAATGGATAACAGAGAAGGATAGCCAAATGTACAGTAACAGTTACTCTAGAGCTTTGCCCGAACCTCATATTGAGGGGACAAGTACTCTCGTGAAGACAAGCACCCTCCCAAAAACTGAAGACAGAGTAGATACGTCTGTGTTAGGTACCAAGATAGCTCGTCCCAGTCACCTTGTGTAAGTCCCTATAAGTTTGGCCACTATAGATACCTCAGATCACAGACACCACCGGGGGGGACATAGTCATAGATAACACGCTGTGTGGGTAGGATACCTGCCTCCCTGACTTAGTTCCAAAATCCCCGAAGGGACACCCAATACACAAAATACCGAAAGGATTTCTAAGATAAGGCGGGCTACCTTCACTTATAGTCCGATGTTGTCTCATATTTCGCTCCACTTTTACTGGAGTGGTCCTAGTAGTATGAGTGTAGAATGAATTGTCTGCTCGTTTAATGACACTACTTTGGTTTTTGACCTTGGCCAGTTCACTCACATGCTTATCCCAAGCTCCTAGCCTAACTAATGTTGGTTTTCTCAAAAGAGTTACTGATTGTTTTTAGGTAAATTTTTTGTGTACTTGGTTATTGTCTTTAGTAGGGGAGTTGACGTATGAAATATGGTGAGACTCTTGACTCAATAAATCATGCAAAAAAAATTCTTTGGAAAAAAAAAAATCAATTTGATGCAAACAAGTTGTATTCTACATATTCATAATTTTCACATATTCATAGTTTCTTCAATGCATCTTCAGTCTTTCAACACATGCATAACCAAGGGATTCTTTTCTAATGTTTCGAAAAAACTACTTATAACCAAAATGAAGCAACTTATAACTATTTAAATAGAAGGATGAATGAAAATGATGAGTCTTTCTTTCAGAAAAAATTTTTTTAAGAGAGAAAAAGAAAAACTTTTTCCTAAAAATAAATTTCTAGGACACCAATTTTGCTGACAAAACACAGTTACAGATCTTGTTTCAGCCCATGAGAAGGTTTTCCATCCCTTTTGGTCCAAAAACACTACTGAAAATCAAGGCATTGGGAGACTAACGCTCTGTAAGAGTGGCTATAGAGAGTTAGTTGGTCCACTAACGCTCCCTGTGAATAGGCACAATGATTTATAAAGCTCTGTGTAGCCTGCTAACCTGCATTAGTGTGGGAAATCAGTCAAAAAGAGGGCTTTCAAGATCAGTGTCTGAGATGAATGTACACAAGTAAGATGCAGCAAGATTATTGGTGGATCAGAAAAGGATTTGAAGAAGTATAGGAATCTCTTAGAAGGAGGAGAGAACCGAGAAGAGTCTGGGTAAACCGGGAACTAGATGTATAGTCCCCAGCGGAGTCACCAATTCTGCTATGGGTAAAATGCACGGTGTATGGAGAATGAAAACTACCCTCAAAGGCCTTCTCGGGACCTTCAACAGACTATAAGATTATCTGCAGATGCTACCAAGTTATACACATGTTCATATACAAATATCAATTAACAAAGTATTTAAAGAGTATTACCTCAATTCTTCTTCTAGATTTGTTTGGAGATCGCAATGCAACCAAGAGGAAATCCCTCAAAGGTGGATTCAAATCAATTCCTGCAAAAAGGAAAGGAAAACATAATCACTGCATAAAACCTTGAAAATCGATATATGAATACATAATGAACATATATTTGCATACAACTAAACTACTCATATAAACAAGTATTGAATGAACAACTTAATGAACAATGTTACCGACACCATGGAGTAGGGAACACAATTGAAATTCTATATTAATAATGGAAGAGTGATTACAACCATCTATTGTATCAATCTTCATTTTCCCACTCTGCTTCTCTCTCTCTCTCCCTTCTAGCTCACTTCTCTAAATATGAGACAGATCTCAACAGCTTAGTAGGCTATCCTTTCAAATTCTCTGACCCCTTTCACAATGACCCTCCCATTGGTTATGTAGCAATCGAGTTACGGTTGCCAAGCTCCTCATAGAGTTCACAAGGGAAAAAGCAAGGAACTTGCTCTACTTTTTAGCTCTTCCCCATTTGCCTCCTTTCTTCAGATTACAATTTCTCAAAATAGGTCGATTTTAGATATTTTCTTGCTTTTCCTGAGTGTTTTTAGGAACAAATATCTAGATATTTGTTAGTCAATTCATTCCCTTGACCCTTGGAAATTCTCTTAGTTTCACTAATGTTGCCCCTGGACTAACAACTTGAGTTAGTAGCATCACTAACACACCCTTAGGCTTGGTAACAAGATTTATAAAGTAGGTTTTCAGTGTGCAACCCGTGTTAGTGTGGAGTCAAGGCCTGTAATTGTGGTCTTTGCTTCAGTCATGCTATCTTTCCCCTCTGAGTTGATGAGGAGGTCATTTTTTTTTTATAACAGCACATATGTGATAGAAAAGAGGCATGACAATGGGGCTATTTAGATAAGAACCATTGATGAAGAATGTATCCCCTTTCTTGTCAATGGGTACAGACTGAAAGCCTACAAAGGACCTCTGTTAAAAGAAGAGTTTATCAGTAGTATCAGTAAGGCATTGAGAGTGATTGGAGGTGTCTCGGCTTCCACCTCACTAAATTCTTGAAGACTATTTTATTTTTGAAAAAATGAAAAAAGAGAAAAAAACAATAAGGCACTTAGATGAAATCCTCCATGAGGCACCTAAGGCCAACTTTTGGGTTGAATACCTCCTTGAGGCAACCCAAGAGTGAAAAAGGGGAAAAATAAAAGATCTGAGGGTGAAATCCTACCTTGAGGCCCCAAGGGTAGGAAACAAGTTGAAAACCTCCTTTGAGGTGACCTATCTGTCTCTCAAAAAAAAAAAAAAAAAAATTCTATGGCAGGGACCTCAAACCTGCCTACTAATAAAACTTAGTGATTTTTGCAGGTTTTCAAGGCAACAAAGGACACCGTGTTCAGAGGGAATAAAGCCAAGAAACACCCCATTCTTCCTTCATTCATTTCTACCTTCCATGCCCACCATGTATCCAATATCCATTCTCATCTACAAACATCAAAAAGCAATTTGCAAGCAATTTTCTGACTTCTACAGGATTTCATGTAGTTACTATAGGAGTTTCATCTAGTACTACAGGATGTCTTGAAACTCTACACGAATGGAATACCAGCTGAGAAATAATGATGGAGGCCTATTTTGGGTTGAAACAGGAGGTTTTTAACCTCACCACGTCTCACCCAACACCAATTCATGATCATGCCACCCTCTATGTCCATCAAAGAAACCACTTAGAAAGAAAAAAAAAGAACCAAAGAAGAAGAAAAAATAGAAAACTAGAGAAAAGTCCAAGGGCCATACCATTAGTGGCATACCTCACCAACCACTCCATATTCCCAATTTCCACCCCTTCCACTCCTATTTCAACACCTATTCCTCCTCGAAGAAAAACAAAAATAAATTAAGAAAGAGGGAGCTACAATATTTCCTGTAGTACTACAGGAAACCGTGTAACATCCTGTATTATGACAGTAGCAATCTCCATGCTCCTCCTTCAACATCCATGCAGAGAAAATGTATCATTACCCATGCAGGCACTATCACACTTATCTAGAGCTGAGCAGCAATATAAGAGTCTAACACCTACACATCACAACAAAGAATACGAACATATAAGCTGAGTGAAATCAACATAACAAGAGCAAAGGAGAACATGTACCTGTACAAGAACAAGTGCAAAAAATCCACCCTCAATCATGCATTGACCAAGGAAAGGAATCCACAGGTGTGGAAACTCATCCACACTCTTTCCTAAGTACCAATATGGTAAAAATGTAAGAATATGAAAAAGTTGATTTTATAAGTTGAAGGTGGAAGTTAACTTGGCCACCCTCAGCTCGAAAACAAAAACTAAAGTTGTAGTCAGTAGGTCACGTGGCAAGGTCACATCAAGAAAATAAGTCGAAAATGTGGTTGATTTAAGTTGTACAGGAGAGTGTGATGATTACAAGAAAGGGTTGCATGATAACTAACAATGTGCCAATAGTCCAAAAGGAAAATCATGTACACTGCCAGCTATCACACCACTACAAGGAATCGGCCATGAATAGCAAAAATTACTAAATTTCATGCACACATCGGTCATTTCGAGATTTAGAGAATTGGGACCACCTGGAGGTGCCATCGAGGACGAAATATAGTCTCAGTCATCCTATAGTGAACAACCACTCAAAACACATAAAAACTACAGGAAAGTGTAGGAATTGTGAAAAAACTTTGCAAGGGACTACCTAGGGCCCATCTGTTTAGGAATTCTTCTCAACCAGGGCATTACAGTGAAAGGTAGGTAGCTGATATCCTCTATGTTTAGACTTAATAGCTAGGAAAGAGGAAAGGAAAAGAACTCTTAATTTTTTTCTAGTAATTACAGTGTGCGTAAAGATAGACAAAATTGCATGGACAAATTGTGTGCGGATAAAGATTGAATTGCAATCATCACCCTCCTAAACTCTAGAACCTCAATCACCTTGGAAATATCTAAACCTAAGCCACCAAAATACTTACAGTAACCTTGACAAAGAGGAGAAAATGATAGGAGGTTTCAACAGAAGGGAGCCTAGAGGGACATCTAGAATACACCTCCATCCCCGTATGGTAGAGATATATAGAAGGCATCAATGGTTAGGATTCTTCAAGCTTCTTAGATGATATGATGACGATGTATCTTGGGAATTCTCCATGTCACTCACACCTCATACTAGAGTTAGTGACACTTCTGCGGTGAGAGGATTGTCAGTAACAATTACCCCTGAAAGAATTAGCAGAATCACTACACTTCCTCTAGGATTACAATGGAGAAAGGATGATATAGATAGCAACACTTATTCCAAGAAGAAATTTTTCTTAAAGATGAAGAGAAAATTGAGGTAAACAATGGGATTCGAAGGGAGAGCCTTCCCTATTCTTGGGATGAATTAAGCTATCACATTCTCAAGTATATGTCTTGTGAGGGAATGCTCAGTATAGTCTATGATTACGAATTTAGACTCCTCCATGAGCTGAGATTTGGAGAAGAGCTACCCCTTAACGGAAGACTTAGTGTTCCTTCTTGTTGCAATAAAAAACAAACATGAGCATAAAGGTATAGGAAGGAAAACACCAGCAACTATAACATCATGGACTAATCAAGCTCATACTAGAAGATGACTTAAGCCAATTAAGAGTCCCTATTCTATGGCCCACATTTAAGGACATGGATAGGGATGCTCTAACTGATGCAATTGAGTATGAAATGGACCCAACCTCTAGTGGTGAGGAGGAAGGAGAAGAACTTGAGGAGGAAGGATAAGATCTTGAGGAGGAAGAAGAAGAACCTCAAGAGGAGCAAGAAGAGGAAGAACCTAGAGAAGAAGAGGAAGAACCTGAGGAAGAAGTGAAGGCGGAGAAAAATAAAATAGAGGAAAAAGAGAATAGTGTAGAAGAATCACATAAGGATGAGGAAACCCTTGAAAACATACCAAGGAACATGAGGAATCTCCATGAGTGTCTCCTAAACCCACAGAGAAGGAAGAACTTATTGCCTTGACTACCCTAAGCACACCCATCAAGTCAACATGAAAAATGTAGAGGTAGATGTTGGCTTGTAGGGCCTGGCCCAAGTTTAGAGGTGCTTTAGCCAAACAAATCCTAGTACTACTGGCCCTTTCGGCAACATTCCATGCAGTGTGTACTGAGGTCTCACCCGAAGTAGTATGGGAGGGTGCTAGAACCATGTTTCCGCACCGTAGAGATGTTTGATGATTTTTGGTGGTCTGCGGTTTGACCCTGCATGCACGTTGTTATGTGCACTTATCACTACTTCGTGGCCTGTGATGTTGTCTTCGTGTAGCCTTACTCGAGGCCCAACCCTTGTTATTACCCAATTCCTTACTATTAACCCGATATTAGTCCATCACTTAGCTTATTAGTACATGTCTAGTTATATTTAACAATTTTCAACATTCATATAAGTGCATGTGATAAAGAAAACAATATAATTAAACAAGAAATAACACATGAACAGATACACAAGATTTGGAATCAAACTTCTATTTATTATTCTTCTTCCTTGGTTACAGACTCGACTCTGTCATGTGCACTCAACTGCAGACTCTAATAGGCCTCTGCGCACTTAGCTGCAAAGCCTCTTCCTACTACTACCACCCAAAGCACTTAGACCTTTACTCTATGCTTGCTATCTTCTAGACTCCATATGTTTCTTCATGTATCTCTAATTATCCTTACAACTTAGACCCTTGCTCTATTTATACAATCCCATGGTCTGCAGACCATGGGTAGGTCGATACTACATTCAGAACTTAGGGAGGACAACCCTATGACTCTCACATACAATTTGTGCTCCACGCCCACAATTTGTGGAGTATTTACAACAATAATACTCAAAACTTGGGCTTTGAGCCCCAAAACATGTTGTGGGGGGTATTCCATGCCGAACAGGCCCACAACACAAACATCGTGAATTGTCCTTGATTCACTTTTTTGGCATGGAGATCTTGGCACAGAGTCCCTCCAGCTGGTCCCAAACAGCTTGAATGTCGGCAGGGCACTAAGCTACTTCCTGCTGAACCTACTACATTCCTGCTTCTGAACCCTCTGCTTACGGCATGTTGTGCTACATCTGTGTATGCATCCCTTGTATTTGTGAAAACTTTTCTTCAATATCCACCGTGATTTTGAAGGCTTCATCAATCCATGGCTAGACGCACGCTTTTAGAATTGCTTCTTTGTGGCATGCCGCGTCCACCTGCTCTTTTAAAGCCTTGGCCTACTGCATCCTTCCAAGCTGCTGAGTAAGGACTACTGTCTACGCAATCCCTCTAATGTTGTCATATTGTTGCTGGAGTTCATGTGCCTCGGTCTCTAGCTATTGAATGTTGGGGTCCTCCTGCAATGTAGTGCGGACTTCCAACGCCTGCTCCAAAATGTTGGTACAGTTGTATACTGCACCTCCAATCTCTTCCATCCCTATTGCAATAGTGCTGGTGAGATGTTTTCTGACCTCTAGGGGACTGTAAGGCTGCGCCTTTAGCCGCAACTTAGAAATTTGAAGATTTATCTCCATTTGCACTCTTGTTATTTCCTCGTGCGTTTTACGGACTCCACTTGCCAAATAGTGGATCCACACTTCTGTTTGTAGGTCCTCTGTAATGGACAACTTTGGGATGTGTCGGAAAGCATCGTCAACTGTCTGTACCAACTTTCGGCTTTGTGACACCAGCTCGTTGCACTGGAAGCTAAGTTTTTCTATATTAATATTCTGCTCCCTCAGAACCTGGATTGTGTGGTTCTCTTTGGTGCCGAGTTCTGCTATTATCCTATCCTGCAGTTGATAAAGTGTGTCGTGGGGAAGGGAACCAAGTGAAGGCCAATTCCTTTCATTGTATTAAGAATCACCCGATCCATTGTGCTCTCCGAGACTAGCACTCCCTCTAGCAATGTTATCGTATTGGCCATCTTCGCGTGAATCATCTATTCTGCTACTGATGTGCCTGCTACGACGTGGGTAGGCAAGGTACCCTCCTATAGGGGTTGCACCTTTAACTCCTGCAGCTGCTCCCTTAGGGCCCCCAACACGGTCTGCTACTCCATCATAAAGTCTTAGAATGCTTCACTAGTGACATCGCGAACCATCTCGCCAATGTCATGGAGATCACCTTCAGTTAAGGTGATCGGGTCGATGGCCAGCTTCAAGGCCTTGACCTTCTTGGGCCCGATATTTCTATGATACGTGACTGCTTTAGCTATGTAGAGGCAGTCCCCGAGTCCACGCTCTCTTCTGCAAGTTTTGTGTCCTCTACCTCCTACCCTGTAGACAATGCTTGGCCTTCCTCTGCGTCCTCTGCTATCTGTGTTGTTGCTGCTTCTTCGATGGCCTTCTTCTGCTTTGCGGCTACCTATGCCACTTTGCGAACTATCCTAACCTCAGTTGCCACTCTTTCATTCCACCTTCTCTCGGCTAGTTGGGTGACGTGTAGTTTAGCATCATCCTTCCTTTTCTGTGCTGATGTCTTCTCCAAATCCACCAAATCTGGGGCGCACCACTCGGGAGGCCATGTCTCTAACACCATAAAGATTGCATTGACAGTCAATGGCTATGAATGGGATCTTTTTCCACTACTGCACCAGATCTTTTCACGCCCTGTTGTAGATATTGTGCATGTCCGCTTTCAAATCTGCAAAACGTTGTAGACTGTTGTGCACCATGGGGGATAAGTGTGACCTCCTATTAATCGACATTCGAATGCTCGCCTCCATGAGCACCCAAAAAATCTTAGTATCATGAATTCGTTTCGCTTCATTGGTGGCCAGAGCGAAGCGTACTTTGTGGCCTCTGGTAAGTCTTGGTTGATGCCCAAGAACTAGCTGTCCTTTGGCAGTTCTCCTGCTACCAGCAATATGGATAAGAGCAACCACACATAGTGGAATGTCTTACCCTATTCCTGGGCCTCCTAGGAGTTGAGCAAAAACTCCTTGTAGAGGAACCCAGCCTAGTTGAACTGGACCCCTTCCGCACACTATTCGGCCATTACAACTACTGGTGTTGGTACTTCCTCGATGCGATATTTTCTCATTACTTTACCAGCCAGGAGTTGGGTGGATGTGCACACTCCTTTATCCTTGATACTAGTGATAGAGTAACCCCTCTTTTTCTTCTCGAGCTTATATTTTGTCTTCATGGCCTCTGCGAGAGCCAAGTCGCTGCTTTTCCCTGCTATCGTCGCAGGGTCCTTTCCCTTACATGGAAGTCAAGAAATTCAATGGATGAGATTTGTCGTGATTGGAATAGGCTCCTCCATCCATAGGTACCCATCATGCACCAGGCAAAGCAGCTGCCTGATGAAAAAAATGGTGATGGGTGTGCGGTGGAAATGTGGTATCCATAGCAGATGAAGCAACCTATCCTTTTCCACACCGTGCAGCCATTTTCGTAGCTCTAATGTTATCATCAACCCCTCTATATTTTGTTTCATTAGGTTCACCATTTCTAAGTGTGGGAACTTCTCCCTATCTGCGAGGTCCCAGTCTTCAAATTTCAGGGTGGTAACACATCCTAGAAGCAAACCCTCAAAGGTAATTCCATCGAGGAGGAGCGGGGTCTGGAGTGCACTCTTCGTTGCATCCAAATCCTTTGGTATTTTGGTTTTCCCTTTTCGTGAAGGGACATACTCGACAATTTTGCTACTCAGCACAACGGCTGGATGCCTTCCTTCACATCTTCTTCTTCCTCTACTGATGAGCCCCAAATTTGGTAACATTTTGGGCTCATTTGGCCTAACTACCCTTGCTCAATCCTTCATTTTTCATAACTTATGCATTATTTTTTAGTATGTTTATGTCATTTGTACGAATAAGGGTAGTCACTATTCCTAGGTGGCTAACACGTGCTCATTTCAGGATTTTTTGAGAAATGTTGAAGCAAAACCGAGCAGACATGGGCTAGGAGACAGCCAAGCTTAGGTTGAAGATTCGTAGGGGGTTTGTCTATGGCATTAAATAGCCTCCCTCGGTATCTTCACCCCCAACTCCGAGCTCCAAAGGCCACCAAAACCGGATATAGAAGGCAGCCAAGCAGATTTCTTGGAAGGAGCTGTTCACTCACAGTTTGGGCAGCCAAGTCCCATAGATTTAGGAGGCCAGCTAGGGCCTCGTAGTGTATAAATGTTAAGGCTTCAGCCTTCTAAAAGGACTTTTTGAAAAACTCTTGCATATTCTGCACTACGTGCTGCTAGCTCTGTTTTGTTCTTTTGTAGCCATTATTGGCATAACTCGACTTATGATTATTTTTTGATAATGGCAAGCAGTTAGATTTGATATCAGCTCTGAGTTTTTTTATAGGAGCCATAGCTCTCGGGGTTGGGCCCAACCTGAGAGCCTAGGGCCTCCTTATTCGTATTGTTATCTTTCCTTTCAGCACTGTGATTTTCCTTTTATGCATCTGAAACAAAGTTTGTTGAGCTAGATTTATTTGTGTTGGTTAAATAGGTTATTGTTGAGGAATAGAATTACTTTAGATGTGTAGAACATATTGATAAGATAAAGATTGATAAAAGCTCCATAAAAGGGTTTCCTGCACTCTCAATTTCACCTCTCCCTTATTGGATCAAGGGCTAGAATTGTGGAGCCAGTGCTCTTCAACAAAAACACAAGTTTGCTTGACCATGCAATCATAGGTGTAATGTTTTTCATTTGTAGAAGTTAGTCATGCGTTTAGACCTTTTTAGATGTTCCTTTTATTAAGTGTTATACATGGTTCTCTTTGGAAATAAAGCTTCTTTTCATTTGTTTCATTGATAGTTTGGATAGATTAGCTAAGATTTCGATTGTATGCAGGATTTGGTTGATTCAGTTAAGTGCACACGGTGCAGGGCTTATCCATCTTTCTCTCATCCACCTACGCTTCGTCTAGGCATGCTGCTCCATCTCCTAGTCAGCTTCTTCGTCTCACAACTCCTCTTCTGTCCACGTAACCCTACCTTCTTTCTCTTCCATTGCCTTAGCCTTCCTTAAGACAAGTTAGCTCTCCACACCCTCTCATCACTTCATCCATCAGTCACTGGGTCATCTCAGACCCCTACCATACCTCCCTATCCATTCATGCATCCTCTTTCACTCATCCATCCTCCAAAATCCAATGTCAGAACATCCTGTAGAACTTTCTGAACATCCTGTAGAAATCCCTGAAACATCCTGTAGAACCCCTGCAGATTTCCTGTAGAAGCTCACAAGTGAGGTTGATGGATAACCAAACTTGGTGAAACTCTCTGGAAGGGTGTTAGGGACTCCTTAGACCCTCTCTGAACCTTCCCAACCTTTTCCAAGCATTTCTCCTCCTTGATCCACCCCTGCACAGTAAGAAGCTAGTTAAAAGTACATGTATGATAATTTTGATAACGTAACCAAAAATACAAAAAAATGTGTTCTTTAGATAGAGATTGCATAGGCATGTGCATTTCACCTTTGTAGAAGTAATGGCATCTTCTTCAATAGTTTGCATCCTCTCCTTTGCATCAGTAGGACTAGCTGGTAGAATTAGGGTTTGCTAGGGTTTATGTTACTCTTTGACTTTCAGTTTCTTTCTGCAAGTAGATCAGCTTCCTTTGAGTTAGCTTCCATCCATCAGGTATAAAGATTCTTCTAAGAGCTCATAGAAGTTGGCTTGAGCCCCTAGCAGACTTGTGCCAGCTGACCAAGTGACAGCTGCGGCAAGAGCTAGTACTTGTGCATACAGCATCGTCACTTCCAAGTTTGTTACGAACTACCTGGTTGATAAGAGTAAAGAAGGGAGTCCTAGGAGTTGCAGCATTATTGCTGCAATACTGGAGCCCACCATCGTTTTGCGTCGTTGCCGGGGAAGCATCAGAGTATTGGTGATTGTTGCTTTTCTTCTTTTTTTCTACACTCGCCTTCTGCTAAATAGTTTACTTCATTTTCATTCTGCAATTTCATTTCCGCAAAAGTAAAATAGATATTTCCCGCTTTCATAGATTGGCAACTTCAATTCTTCAAGCGTAGACTAGAAATTTCAATTCTACAAGCGTAGACTAGCAATTTCAATTCTGCAAGCATAGACTAGCAATTTCAATTCTGCAAGCGTAGACTAGCATTTCATTCCTGCAATTTCATTTGAGCAACATAGCTTAGTCTCATTTCAATTCTGCATCTTCATTCCAGCAAGATAGCTAGTTGCAGTTCAATCTATTTTAGTTTTGCAGGTACAAGAAGAAAAAGCAAAAAGCAATCAAAAGCCTTTCCATTTCATGCCTTGTAGGAACAGAGATAAACCGACAAATTCCTACCCAACACCCCCACCACTTCACTGAGTCACCCTTCTCTCTTCTTTGCTGACAATGATCCAGAAAAACCTATAGGCGAGCCTCCTGACACATACGCATATCCTATACCAGAAGAAGAGTTAGAAACCATCCCACCTGAAGCCATGGCTGAAGATGGAAGAGAAGATGAGAGAATAGAAGGTTCCTTTCCCATCTGAGAGACCAATGGAGACATGAAAATGAAAACATAAGCCCCTCCGCTTTACCTCACTTCCATGGATTGACTACTGAAGACCCTGATACCTTCTTGTTTGAGTTTTTTGTCCTTTGTCGAACCTATGACTATACAGAAGATGATCAAAAACTGAAACTCTTTCCCTCTACTCTCAAGGATGCAGCATTACGCTGGTTCATGGGATTACCTGGAAACAGTATCACCACTTGGGCTCAGATGCAACAAGCTTTCAATACCAAATATCGGGACTACTGTAGGTCCAAGGAAGCCAAGGGAGAGATCTTTCGGATGACCATGGGAAATGAGGAGTCTTTAGAAGATTATGAGGAAAGATTCCAACTTAGTTATAAACGGGCCAGGTGCACACTTGACCCTGAATCTCTCAATTCGGTCCTGCTCCGAGGAGTTCCTGAAGACCTCCTAGATACCCTTCACATGCTAATTGGAGGAGACATCTACCAACTACCTTACGAGAATATAAAGACTGTGTTTAGAAACCACTCTAGGGCAGCCCGGAAAAGAGGTAGGGGAAACCCCCTTTCAGCCAGTTCTACTTTCTCCAAGCATGAGTTTGTTAATCAGCTGGAGGACCTCAAAAGTGAGGTGAGACAGACCATTGCAATGCAACTTGATACATTTCGAATCCAGCAAAAGAAAGAGGAAGCTGAGAAGGCTTTGGCCATCTTCTGTCCTAGGTGTACAAGGAAGCACCCTAAGAATGAGTGTCCCTTACACTCGGTAGAGGTATGCTTCATTTGTGAGGAGGACCGCCCCACAAACCAATGCCCAACATTACCTAGCCTTAAGGCCATGTACCAAGGAACTGAGGCACCCACTGAACCTCTCTACTTCCTCAACCAAAGAAGGCCGCATGGACCTAGACCTTACCAGCAGGGGATGCAAGGGACATCCCAAGCCTATTATAGCCCCAACCAATCTGCTCTTATGCCTTCTTGGGGCCCCCCTACTCATCCTCCCTGGTCTATGCCTCCTCCGTGGTCTTACGCACCATAATACCATACTCAGCCCACTACTCATTCGTTTCACTCACATGTCCAACCACAGCCTCAGTGGAATGCACTTCAACCGGGGTGGAGGCCCCAGTACAACACTCCTCCCGCCATTTTTCCTCCACCACTAGCTCAACCACAACCATTTCCGCCTACTCCTCCAAGACAACCCCAAATGCCTGCTCAACTGAACCCAAACCCCAAAAACTGACAGGCCCAGCAGGTATATACCGGGGAAACAACCTGCCCTACCTATGCTGTGGAGATCCAGGAGATCAACCTGCGATCCGGGAAGACTCTTTCGGATCGCCAACCTCCTCCCCTAGAGGATGAGGAAGACAAACAGGAAAGTGAACCCAAGACCACTCCACCCTTTCCTGAGAGACTAACAGTAACCACACAACCCGACCAGAGGAGAATGAGCTTCTGGGAGAACTCAAACAGTTGTGTGTAAGAATACCACTTCTACAAGCCATCAAAGATGTACTGATATACAACAAATTGGTTAAGGAAAAGTGTTTCAGGCACCCAGGCAGGCGAAAAAGAGATGCCTAAACCATCAATGTCATAGGACAATTGTCTGATCTTATGTTGGGGCAAGTAATATGTCCAAAATATTTGGATCCTGGGAGTCCTGTAGTTGATGTCCACATCAATGGCACCATCATACCCCAGAATTTGATTGATTTAGGGGCTGCCATCAATGTGATGACCAGGGATACCATGCTCAAACTCAACCTTCAGGGTTCCTTAAGGAAGACCTCGACAGTCCTGCAGTTGGCAGATCTCTCCATCGTGACTCCCGAAGGGATTGTGGAGGATGTCTTGATCTCTGTTGACTCTTGGGAGTATCCTGCGGACTTCTTGGTTCTTCAACCAAAGGCAAAGCTTACCGAATACCCCCTTATTTTGGGAAGACCTTGGCTAGCCACTGCGGATGCTTACATAAGCTGCCGAGCAGGAAAAATGACCATAAAAAATGGTCCTATGTCCAAGCAGCTAGTCCTATACCCTCCTGCCCAACCTCTATTAGAGCATGACTTACCACTTTGGTTGGAAGAAGGAGAAGACGATGAGGTGTAATCTGCACCCTTGTGCACCTTAGATACCACCAGGGGAGGTCCTCAAACTGAGGATGATTTGATTGAGATCTTGATTCAGAATCCGCCTCCCAGTGCATTGTCCTTAGAGAAATTGGTGGAAGATACTCAAGCCAGCACCTTAGTGGACCTTTTTGTGAGCGATCCACTCTCTCCTAGGGTCAAAAATGTGGAGTTTGGCTCTGAGAGAACGTTAAAGATCAGCTCCTCCCTATCTCCTTCCCAAGAAAAGGAGTTGTATAGTCTGTTGGCCAGTCATCTAAATGCTTTCGCTTGGAGCTATAAGGAGATGAAAGGAGTCCACCCTTTGGTCTGTACCCATCACATCTACCTCAAAGAAGATTGTAAACGGTCAGGCAACCTCAGAGGAGAATGAATCCAACCCTTAAGGACATTGTCAAAGAAGAACTGCAAAAACTGTTGGATGCAGGATTCATCTACCCCATCTCGGATAGCGAGTGGGTGTCCCCTCTGGTGTTGGTACCCAAGAAAAATGGAAAGTGGAGAATCTATGTGGACTACCGAGAACTTAACAAAGCCACCAACAAAGACCACTTTCCTCTGCCTTTCATAGATCAAGTGTTGGATGGACTAGCAGGGAAGAACTTTTTCTCTTTCCTAGATGGGTTTAGCGGGTATAACCAGATCCAAATCAGCCCCTAAGACCAAGATAATACCACCTTCACTTGTCCTTGGGGTACCTTTGCTTACCGAGTCCTTCCCTTTGGGCTATGCAACGCTCCTGCCACTTTCCAAAGAGCAGTATTGAGCATCTTTTCTGAGCTGGTCCATGATTCGGTGGAAATCTATATGGATGACTTCACTCCCTATGGGTCCAACTTCCAAGAAGCATTGTCCAATCAGGGAAAAGTCCTAACCAAGTGCATTGAGATGAACCTGTCCCATAGTCCGGAAAAATGTGAATTCTTGATGACTAAAGGGACCGTGCTGGGACATACCATTTCTCGCCAGGGATTGCAGGTGGACCCTAATAAAATTGCTCTCATCAAAATGGTTCCACCTCCTTAGAAAGCAATAGATGTTCGGAGATTCATAGGCTTAGCAGGATATTATAGAAGGTTTATTAAATATTTCAGTAAGCTAGCCTCGCCACTGTTTGGCCTCTTAGAAAAAGATGTTGAGTTCAAATGGACAGACGACTTTCAAAGGGCTCTGAATGAATTAAAGGATAAGTTGGTGTCCGCCCCGATATTAAGAGGTCCGAACTGGGTCCTACCTTTCCACATCCACACTGATGCCTCGAACAAATCCATAGGGGCAGCCTTAGGACAGGTTGAACAAAAACTCCCATATGCCATATACTTTGTCAGCAAAAACTTATCCAAGGCAAAACTGAACTATAATGTAACTGAGAAAGGTTTCCTGGCTGTGGTCCATGCCCTGAACAAGTTCCGACACTACATCACTGGCTATCAAAAATTTGTACATACTGATCATGCTGCAATTAGATATTTAATGAATAAACTAGATGTGAATGCTCGTATTATTAGATGGTTACTTCTGTTGCGGCAATTTGATTTGACTATCGTTGACAAACCAGGTAAAGAAAATGTTGTTGCTGACTTCTTGTCTAGATTGGATTTACCTGCAGGTGAAGATGGAATAGTGGACGACCAGATGACAGATGAACATATGTTTGCTATCTCAGTACTCTCCCCATGGTTTTCTGATATAGCAAACTATATAGTCTCAGCACAGTTCCCTCCGCATCTATCTTCCAAAGACAAAAGCAGAATTGTAAGGAAGAGTGCCTCGTTCACTTGGATCAGGGGCAACCTGTTCAAACTTGGCCCCGATCAGATCTTAAGGCGTTGTGTAAGGGAGGAGGAAGTCTTTGACATCCTCCTAACCTGTCATGATGGGCCTTGTGGAGGAAATTTTGTAGCCAAGAGGACTGCCTTCAAAATTCTACAGGCAGGCTACTATTGGTCCATGCTTCATCAAGATGTCAAGAGATATATCAGCCAATGTGACCGATGCCAAAGGATGGGGAAGCCAACCCCAAGGGACGAAATGCCTCTCCAACCTCAAGTGACTCTTGAACCATTCGAGAAGTGGGGCATGGATTTTTTGGGTCCTATCAATCCTCCTTCAAGGCAAAGGTCTTACATCATTGTGTGCACAGAATATCTGACAAAGTGGGAAAAAAACCAAGGCAATCAAAGCAGCAACAAAAGAAAAGGTTGCTGAGTTTTTAAGAGAAAACATCTTCTACAAATTTGGCTACCCAAGAGAGCTAGTAACCGATCAAGGAAGCCAGTTCACCTCCAACTTAATTGAAGATTTGCTTGCTCATCACAAGATCAAGCATAAGACTTCCACCCCCTATCATCCTCAAGCAAATGGGCAGGTGGAAGTCACCAATAGAGCATTAGAAGAGATTTTGACTAAGTTGGTGAGCAGCAGCAGAAAGGATTGGGCAGATCGCCTAGTTGAGGCCACCTGGGCTTACAACACCACTTGGAAGACCACAATCGGTTTCACACCTTATGAACTGGTCTATGGGAAGAGAGCTTTGCTATCAATTGAGTTCGAGTACAACACATTGAGGATGGTAGCTCAGCTGGACCTAGATCTCAACCATGCCCAACAAGAAAGGTTATTGCAGCTGAATGGGCTAGATGAACATAGAATGCGGGCCCTTCTCCACTCAGAAGTGGTTCAACTTCAGAGGAAGATATGGAATGACCGGCACCTCAATGACAAGTAATTCCAATCGGGAGATTGGGTGCTGTTGTATGATTCCAGACACAAGGATTTCAAGGGGAAGCTGAGGACAAGATGGTTAGGGCCATATGCAGTGGAGAAGTGTAATGATAATGGGTCTGTTCTTATCCGGACCATCGATGACGAAGCCATCCCCATGCTCGTCAATGGGCATCGACTAAAGATCTACAGGAAACCTCTTTCGAGGCAAGAGTTCATCAAAACTGTGGAAAAATCAGTGCTGGTCATAGAGAAGGTTTCTGCCTCTGTTTTGGGCATACCCTGAGCATCCAAAAAAAAAAAAAGAGAGAAAAAAAAAGAAGAAGAAGAAAACAATCATAATAAAAAGATCCTTGGGTGAAAACCTTTCTGAGGCTCCCAAGGCAGATGGTAGGGGTGAAAACCTCATTGAGGCGGCCCTGCTGTCTCTCTGAAAAAATTGGAATAAAAACAAAAAATACCGTTGGGTGAAAACCTTTGTGAGGCGCCCAAGGCAAATAGTAGGGGTGAAAACCTCATTGAGGCACCCCTGCTGTCTCGTCAAAAAAAAAAGAAGGAAAAGAAAAAAAGAGGCAGAAACAAAAAAATAGGCTCAAGCTTTGGAGATTAATTCAGGTTGTAGGTCTTCCATGCAGAAAAGGAGGCCTCTCAACTCAAGGATAAGGGTCCCTACCATGCTACCAGGTGACCTCACCAGCACTCCCTCCAGAAACACTCATCTCTTCCAAGGTTTGGACACGGTCTGGTCATAGTTTAGCCTCCTAGAGGAAGCTACAAGACTTTCTACAGGAAGTTCTGTATTTCTACAGGGAACTTCCTGTAGAATCTTGGGATAGGCCAGGACAGACTGTGTAGAATAATTTGAAACTCGAAGTCCAATAAGGATGCATGCAACCAATGTTTTTCTCCATCACCCACTACTGTCGCCTCCTTCCACCACCATTGCTGCCATACGATTGAAATACCTGCGCAGTCAAACTAGAACGTTGGACTCTCAGAAGAAATCATTTTCAAATGAAAAACAAAGCATGCAGAGGCCACTGTGCTACCTGTCAAGGCAATCTGAATACCCTGCAACTGTGAACGTGACTCCACCATTTCAGCATACACCTGAGGAGGAGAAACAACTACAGGATGTCCTACAGGAATCCTATAGCAGTTGATCCGGCTAGAGCGCACGTCATGAAGATACCTGAAACTTGTGAGCCGGCACATGCACCATCCACAGCCAAGCAACCGGTCCCGTAACCAGCAGAAGCTAGTGAAAAGGATCTCTCATGCTCGTGCACAAAGCGGATCCATCACCCTCATCCTGAATCATGAGAAAAATGACATCACAGCCGCACAGGTAAGTGCCTCACCCTGTTTCGTCAAATTACATGAATAATGCTTTAAAATGTGTGTAAAAATGAAAATGAATGGGTTGAGCAAGTTGGGTAGCCATTCAACTGGCCACCACAACCAGCTCGACGGCCTCGTCTGATCTGAAAAGCTTTGGGTGTGTCGACAAGGCAGGAAATGGACACGTGGGAAGAGTCCAGTCGGAGAGAATCGGTGATCTAACAGGAGTGGCGGCGCTAGATATGCAGGGAATGATTTGGCGGTCAGGCAGACATGCAGTGGAATGATCACAGATGACATCGGCCAACGGGCCGACAGGGACAGCTCACCCCCGCGCCACGAGTTCCGCAGAGATTCAAATCTACCGGCTAGATCGCGTATGGTGCACTACACTCATTATTCCAGCCACTTTGTAGCCGAGTACGCATCCGCAATTTCCTGAAGGTTGATACTCCAAGTTCTTGGCCTGTTCAAACGTCCTGTTATTGCACAGATGGCCCAGAACCGCTGAAGCGCTCCCCAGAACCCGTGCACGACTCCTACAGGAAGCTCAATGTTATGGAGAAATCAAACTGTTCACGTCAAAGGTGGCAAGTCTGGAACGAGGTAAGCCTGAACATAGTCCTCCCATGCAATTGGTTCGAAATGTGGTGAATTCGACGTATCAAAGGGGTAGAAAACCGTAAATTTCAGTCTGTGCATGAATTTGCAAGTGTCTTCTTATTTCTGCATGAGAATTGTTGTCGTCGTGTATATGCGGGATTTTCTATAGGGTTTGTTTCATAATTGAGCCACTGTCAAGGCTCATCTGTAGACAGTCATAAATTTATAAACTGTGTGCATGATAAAGGCGTAACTCTGTGCTCTGTCTGAGGAAATCCCAAAGGTCCATATTTTTATACGTGCCAGCCAGCTCAGGCCACCACAGCAAGCTTTTACCATGCCGGGTGGGTTCATCAGGAAAGAGCCTACAGACTCAAGGAAGGTACGGGAAACCCCTGAGGTGGTAGACCTGTTTTCTCGTGCATGGTGGATGTCATTCTGTGACAAGCTTCAAGGTCACGATGACGAGGTTGCAGAGGAATTCTTGCGATCCTTGCAACCAAAGTCCAAAACGTTGGTTTTTGTCAACTTCAGACGTTTGACCCTCAGACTTACCCCACAGTTCATTAGCAGGGTCACTGATCTACCGATGGGGGTACCTTGGGATAAGGAGGAGAGAAAACTAGGCCAGAAGGCTAAGAAGGAATTCTTTTTGCCGAAGGAGCAATTCTCAGAAGATAAGAATGGAGTGCGAAGAACCAACCTACAGCCGTTCTGGAGTGATGTCAGCCTCCAAATTATGAAGTATATCACGTGTGAGGGGTGATTCAACATCGTGTATGGATACCATTTTCGGCTGCTCACAGAACTTGGACACCAAATGGACCTACCCTCAGAGAAAAATTTGAGCATCCCTTACTTCCTCCTGCAGTCCATGACCGAGTGTGCCACTAAGTTGAGAGAGGGGATGCTAGATTAGATAGCCCATCATGGGCTCATTAATCTCCTCGTGGAAGATGCACTTCACACGTATACCATCCCTCTCTCCTGGGAAACCTTCCGAAATTTGACTAAGGATGATGACATCCGAGTGCTGGCTGAGGAGCTCACCTCCTCCACCAGCGAGGATAAGGAACCAATTCAAATAGAGAAGAAAGAGAAAGGCCAAGAAAACATGGCCAAAGCACCAAAGAAAGAGCACAAGGGGAAGCAAGAGGAAAAACAAGCTGCCAAAACAGAGGGTGACAAAACCACATTAACCCCCAGGGAGAAACGACTACAGAGCAGGGTGGAAAGGACTGAAAAGGTCCATGTCAGTGAGGGCACCTCTAAGGCAGCCTCAGCAAAATTGGAAGAAAAAGCACCCTCAGCCAAGCAGGCTAAAATGGTGCCATCTGTTTCAATAGGAAAATTGAAAACAACTTCTACAGGAAGCCAGAAATTAGCCACTACAGGGCTTTCTACAGGAAGTCCTAAGAAAAGAACATAGAAGGATAAGACGGATGAAATTCTTGCTCGGGAGGCAGTAGCTATGTTGGCCACCCTAAGTACCTCCCCCAAGCCAAAGGATAAATGCAAAAGGGAGATTCCTCTGTATTTCAAAGCGAGGAGAAGTGTGAGAAAACTAGCAAGCCCCAACCTCCATCTAAAGACCCAATTACCGTCGAAGACACCACTAACTCGCCAAGGGAGAAGTCCCCCTCCAAAGTATCAGTCACTTATGAGTGAGGGAGCCCCAAGACAACTACCTGGAGGGAGAGAATGGAAAGGTCGGCATCAAAAACCCCTCTACAGGATGTTGAAGCAGTTCTACAGGAAACTTTAGCCAGGCTCAAGGAGACCGAAAGAATGGACGGGGAGGCAGCCACCTCACCACAAAGGGAAGCAGAGGTAGAACACATCATGGACCCTAGCCCCTAGCCTAGCTTGAGCTCTTATTATAACTTTTTGGAGGCTGGGAGAATTATCCCACAAAAATTCACAGTACCGCTCTTCTTTGCATTGGAAGAAGAAAGAGTACGGACCCACACATGGATGAGGATAGCTAAATCTAAAGGAGTAGCAGATATAGGCCCCTTGGAGGAATAAATCAAGGAGGAAAGAAGGGAATTAGCTATGGCCAAGCACGTGGGAAACTGCGAGCGAGTATTTCTACAGGAAGAGAATGAGAAGCTCAAACTGCAGCTATAGGAACAGAAGAAAGAAAGGGGCACAACCTCAGAGGACATTATAGCAGAACCTCAAGGAAAAGAAGGAATGCAAGCTGGTCTTGAGGAACTAAACCAATATCTACAGGAAAGGGAACTACAAGCAGACGTAGAGATACAAGCTCTCAAACAACAGTTGCAAGAAAAAGAGGCACAACAGGCCTGCATGGCCAATTGGGCTATGGATGCTCTACAATGTAGGTAGCCACCAAATCTTATGGCCTATACCTACGGGAGTAGTGGTTGCAATTCCAGATTAATGCATTAGCATAGAGGGGTATCTCTTAGATCCAAAACCCCCAGCAGTTCACAGATTTATGCAATAGTAGCTCCTCAGAGGACAAGGCCAAGCTATCAGAGTTCTACCTCCATAATTTTGCCCTTCCTAATGTAGCTTCATGGGATCCCAACACAGTTGTGGGAGATATGCAGCTAATGGCATTTACCTCATGGTTAAACCACGAAGAAAAGAGAGCGACAGAGGTCAAAGATGTTATGAACCGGGAGTTACATGAACCACTGTTAGTCAGAGCAGAGCCAGGGGACCCCACTGCATTGATATCCGCCCACCAACACCTAACAACCAACCCGCAGGCTTTACTAAAATATATGGATCAGCAGGCTCAGGCTATAGCACATTTCGAGGATATGGAGTGACTACTAGGGGACAATTGTGTTCACGCTTCTACCCGGAGGTGGAACACATTGTCCCACAGCCTCAAAATCAAGGAATATCACACTCCAACTAGAATGAGGGACGGCCTAGTACAGGTACCTCTCTACAAGAAGTCCATGCAGAACCTCCAGGCCAGCTGGATCGGCCTCAAGCTAAGCCCACCTTTGCTTCTGGGATTGGTAGAAGGAAGCACACAAAAAGAAGAACATAAGCAATGGGAAGAGGTGGAAAATAAGGCCGGGTTCCATGATAGTGAGGAGGATACTACTTCAGAAGCTTGGGATGTGAGAGTGGCGGTTAAAGCAATGAAGGACGAGGAGCTGGATTAGTTGCTCAAGGATGAGCAATCATTTTAGCAGGGGGGTGATGATGAGCCCCAAATTTGGTAACATTTTGGGCTCATTTGGCCTAACTACCCTTGCTCAATCCTTCATTTTTCATAACTTATGCATTATTTTTTAGTATGTTTATGTCATTTGTACGAATAAGGGTAGTCACTATTCCTAGGTGGCTAACACGTGCTCATTTCAGGATTTTTTGACACATGTTGAAGCAAAACCGAGCAGACATGGGCTAGGAGACAGCCAAGCTTGGGTTGAGGATTCGTAGGGGGTTTGTCTATGGCATTAAATAGCCTCCCTCGGGATCTTCACCCCCAACTCCGAGCTCCAAAGGCCACCAAAACCGGATATAGAAGGCAGCCAAGCAGATTTCTTGGAAGGAGCTGTTCACTTACAGTTTGGGTAGCCAAGTCCCTTAGATTTAGGAGGCCAGCTAGGGCCTCGTAGTGTATAAATGTTAAGGCTTCAACCTTCAAAAAAGACTTTTTGAAAAAATCTTGCATATTCTGCACTACGTGCTGCTAGCTCTGTTTTGTTCTTTTGTAGCCATTATTGGCATAACTCTTGACTTATGATTTTTTTTTATAATGGGAAGTAGTCAGATTTGATATTAGCTCTGAGTTTTTTATAGGAGCCATAGCTCTCGAGGTTGGGCCCAACTTGAGAGCCTAGGGCCTCCTTATTTGTATTGTTATCTTTCCTTTCAGCACTATGATTTTCCTTTTATGCATCTGAAACGAAGTTTGTTGAGCTAGATTTAGTTGTGTTGCTTAAATAGGTTATTGTTGAGGAATAGAATTACTTCAGATGTGTAGAACTGATTGATAAGATAAAGATTGATAAAATCTCCATAAAAGGGTTTCCTGCACTCTCAGTTTCACCTCTCCCTATTGGATCAGGGGCTGGAATTGTGGAGCCAATGCTGCTCAACATAAACACTAGTTTGCTTGACCATGCAATCATAGGTGTAATGTTTTTCATTTGTAGAAGTTAGTCATGCATTTAGAAATTTTTAGATGTTCCTTTGATAAAGTGTTTTACATGGTTCTCTTTGGAAATAAAGCTGTTGTTCATTTGTTTCATTGATAGTTTGGATAGATTAGCTAAGATTTCGATTGTATGCAGCATTTGGTTGATTCAGTTAAGTGCACACCGTGCAAGGCTTATCCATATTTCTCTCATCCACCTAAGCTTCATCCAGGCCAGCTGCTCCATCTCCTAGTCAGCTTCTTCATCTCACAACTCCTTTTTTGTCCACGTAACCCTACCTTTTTGCTCTTCCATTGCCTTAGCCTTCCTTAAGACAAGTTAGCTCTCCACACCCTCTCATCACTTCATCCATCAGTGATTGGGTCATCTTAGACCCCTACCATACCTCCCTATCCATTCATGCATCCTCTTTCACTCATCCATCCTCCAAAATCCAATGTCAGAACATCCTGTAGAACTTTCTGAACATCATGTAGAAATCCCTGAAACATCCTGTAGAACCCCTGCAGACTTCCTATAGAAGCTCACAAGTGAGGTTGATGGATAGCCAAACTTGGTGAAACTCTCTGGAAGGGCGTTAGGGACTCCTTAGACCCTCTCTGAACCTTCCCAACCTTTTCCAAGCATTTCTCCTCCTTGATCCACCCCTGCACAGTAAGAAGCCAGTTAAAAGTACACGTATGATAATTTTGATAACGTAACCAAAAATACAAAAAATGTGTTCTTTAGATAGAGATAGCATAGGCATGTGCATTTCACCTTTGTAGAAGTAATGGCATCTTCTTCAAAAGTTTGCATCCTCTCCTTTGCATCAGTAGGACTAGCTGGTAGAATTAGGGTTTGCTAGGGTTTATGTTACTCTTTGAATTTCAGTTTCTTTCTGCAAGTAGATCAGCTTCCTTTGAGTTAGCTTCCATCCATCAGGTATAAAGCTTCTTCTAAGAGCTCATAGAAGTTGGCTTGAGCCCCTAGAGGACTTGTGCTAGCTGACCAAGTGACAACTGCGGCAAGAGCTAGTACTTGTGCATACAGCACTGTCGCTTCCAAGTTTGTTATGAGCTATTGGGTTGATAAGAGTAAAGAAGGGAGTCCCAGGAGTTGCAGCATTATTTCTGCAATACTGGAGCCCACCATCTACTACAAAAATCAGAGCCTGCAAGTTCTCTTCCTCTTCACCTATTTGAATGTTGACTTCCTTGCCTTTTTCTTCCATTGTTAACTTACTATGCCACGGATTCCTCGGGGACATGCATAATGGTCCCATTTCTTGCTTATCTTTCTTCGGCCTTGGCGTCTCGGTTGATTTAGGGATTTATGTCATAGAACTAGTTGCCTTTGGGAACATCGTGGACCATGGGGGTCTGCGTAACCTAACCGGTAGTTCCTTCTTCAATGCCCAACCCACCCTTAGTGGTCGTCATCATTTTTGTACTATATGTGATATTTCGTGAACTTAAAGGCTCTATTATCTCTCGGCTGGCAACACTTTGCACTCCGTTCAACCGCTCAAATCTCAATTGACCAAGTGTTTTCTGTTGGCTAGATCTTGGAGTTTTATAGCACCTTTTGAATTCAAATTTGACCATTCCCCCCAATTCTGGGCCATCAATGCTTTCTTGGCTGCATATTTTCCAAAATCTTGCCCATAAATCCCATCTTAAATGCCCGTTGCCCACTCCATTTGGGCTTAAATCGGACATCCCTTCATGAACAGTGACACCAATGGTCACTTCCCAGCCTATCCATGGGGCAGCGCATCCCCCCTTATGTAGGTGCGAACCTTGTGAAAGGCTATTCCTACGCACCCCCATTGGAGCGCACAGCTCCCAGGCAGAATAATTTATAGTCTTGCACTCCCTTTCAGCTGCCTGGAGTGCTAACACTGTTCTTTCGATGGCTAGTGAGGTGGTTGCACCACCTATTCAAGGCTCCATCTCATCCCCCCATATAGTCCATGGAAAATCCACATTTGTCCTCGTGGTAGTTGTCGCTGCGCACTCTATTGTATTTAGTGTGCTCCCCTGGTTACTCCATTTGGTGATATGTGGTCCTAGCCATGGTAGTAGACTAATTAAATCTTGGCGATAATCCTGTAATTGATTAGTATGATCATCTGCACCTTGCCTTGCCATGCTTGGTTTATCGATTAGAATTTCTCACTTGATCTCATTTTCTAGCCTCTTGACCTCTGCATCGATCAAAATGCTTTTCTTTCTTAGCCGTGCCTGGTCCTTTTCAAGTTCGCGAAGTCTAAGGTTCCCTTGCTGAATGTCATTCTGAAGTGTTATGTGTTCCACTCCACATAGCTATGTGATTTCCTCATCCCGGGCTTCATGCACTATCACACTTATAGGTGCTATTACATGTGGATTCATCTTCGCATGCTTCTCAGAGATTACGGTCCTTACTTCATTCTTCCTCCTTGGAATTGTTTTCGCGGTTAGGGTTTTGCATATGGTCCCTTAGTCCCATTGAACTGCTGGTACACGCAAGTCCCAGTCAGTGCATCTCACTTGGTGAACCTTGTTCAGCACGTCATATATCTTGTCGAATGCTCCTCAATGGATAACCTTTGGCGCACTTTTCCTTTCGTGTTGTTGCATTGTGTTCTGATTCTTTATCCTAGGAGTGTTGTGTGCTTGGGCGGGCTGCATTTCATATGTGTGTACCCATCAGGAAAGGTGGGTGTGTATGATGTTTTTCCCCTCGTAATCGAATATCATCCATAGCTGGGGTTTTCCAAATCGTAGGTGCATCCTGTTTCTGTATTTGCGCCAATCCTTGAAACTCTGCCAGTGCGTGCCCCACCATCTCGCGGGCGTAGCGCGCATTGCCATTTTCAGAGTGTCAAAACGATGTTGTTCTCGTACTTCGCCCTCCAATTTGTTCAGAAAGTCATCCATCGTTGTCAACCAATCATACCTAGGTAGATCCCTTATCTATGTGGTTATGCAACGTAGTGATCTTATCATCATGTTGCAATTAAGCATTGTTACTTCGTGTAGCCGATTCTCCCATCGCTCTATTTCTTCGTTTGAATCCGAAGTGCAGGATCTTTCGCACTCCCACAGGATCCTACCATCTGTATTTGGGTTCACCGAATCCTTTTCTTGCATGGTTATCTTGTAGATACAATTGAGATCATCATCGCTATCATCATCGTGCACTGGTTTAGTGTATCGCGCTCCTTCAGTCAGATCTAGTGGTACTACTACACATAGTGACTTTTTCTCAAAGATTATTTTGCGCTTCTTCAAATTTATGACTCCATTCATATTAGTGTCCCAATCTATGCCCAGTAGCGTGGGATAGGGATTGCTGTCATCGAAAATCTTTATCACTTTGAAATTTTCCAATGCGCTCACACCCTCAATATCCATCATTACCCCTTGCAATCGCTCCATGGGGAGGATCTTATGCTGGTTTCCCATTCGTAATTGAATAGGAGACCATTGTAGCGTGGGTCTACCCATGTGTTCCCACGTTTGTTTTGGTAGTACATTCACGTCCAATCTGAGATCGAGGATTACTTGATCCATTTCATACTCATCGATTTGCATAGCCAACCTAATTTTCCTTCCTATGCACAATGCATGCTTTCCAAATTCCCGAACCGCACGTGGTTCTCCTGACCCCGCACACCTAGTGATAAGTTCCTGTAGTCCTTTTACTACCTTGTTGTCACGCAACAGTTTCATGCATGTCTCCAGAAAGGTAGTGAGCATTGAAGGATCCATCCCTGGTTCTAGTGGATCCTTACTACCTGAAGTGGAGGCCTCCGGGAAGCTCTTCTAAGCTTCCATGAACGTCTCCTTCATGCACTCCAAATCAAATTTAGGTTCCTTTATAGGAGCCTTGTGAACCCATGCACTTCCTTCTATCTACTTACCTTTATCATCTCTGTTGGTGATACTACTTCTGAGCACTATGTTTACATTCAGGTCTTCTTCGGATGGTTGAGACCTCATCATTTGAAAATTTTGAATCAAGGGAGGCTGGAGCACCCCTTTTTCATGCAGCCTCACTATCAAGGTAGGGTAGCCTTCTACCTCATCATCAAACTGAGTATAGTACAAACATGATGTTCTTGTCAGATTCGTACAATCACAGGCATAGTGTCCAGGCCCTCCACAATTGTAGAAAATTAGTTGTTTGCGACCCCTTCCTGGTCCCACCACCTCGACCTTGTCCACATGCCTGAAATCCAACTTGCACCATTCCTGCATTTGGGTCAAGGGCTCGCATTTTGGTATATACCCTATAGGCAGGAGTCTAATCCATCATTAGTTCGTAGCTTCTACAAGTGCATTGATCATGGCCTACCGCCCTGCAGAAATTACAAAGAAATTGATGGGACGTCTACGTATACTTCTGCAATAGATGACAATTATCTGTAGTGTGTTTTCCTCCTATCTGACAAATCACACACCATAATGTAGGAATCGTGCTTGGTATTGCTTGTGCCTCAGGTCTTAACAGTATTGGCCCTCCTCCTGCCAAGTAATTTGCAAATACTGGACAATGGTCCTTGTCATGTCCCTTGGCTTTGCATTTTATTCACCATACCTCCTCGCATGCCTCTGGTTGAGGTGTCCTATCCTGTTTCAAACTCTACATTTCCAGACATAGGTTTTTTAGTTGCACATGGATTTGTTGGACTCCCAGACCAGGATCATGTATAGGGGTCCCATGCAATCTCATTGCCATCTCTAAGGCTTTGGCATGGGTGGAAAGATTTTGTTGTGAGAATGTTATCCTTAAATGTGGTGTTAATGACACTACAAATCATGCATGGTGTTTTCCATATGTTAAAGTCATGTTGGGTTTGCCAATCATACTCTTTAGTCTCTAGTCCAAATCCCACGGGGTCTCGCCCAGGAGCATCGTGATCTCCTTAAACCTGATAATTAATTTTGTCTCCGACTTTGGTCTACTAAATTCCCTGTTCAGCACGACCTAGATTTTTACGATTTCTACATTTGGATGGTCATTAGAATGCTTAATGTACCATGTTAGTGTGCGATCCTGCAATGCGCTTACCAATGTGGCCTTTTTTATATTGTCGTCCACGACTCCTTTTTCTTCCCATACTCCTCTTACCACGAACTAGAATTGGTCTGGATCTTCATTCCCTACTCCTCTGAATACTGGTAGTTTGATCACACTCACCATATTGAACTGTGGTGGTGGCGGAGGTGAGGTGGGTGGAGATGGAGGTGAAGATGGTAAGATGGGTGGCAGTGTAGGTGGAGGTGGTAAGCACAGAATACAATGCCTTATCAAACTGACCACGCTTCTCGGAGAAACTTTCGTGAGCTCTTCCTCACTTTCCCGTGAGGGTGAAATTAAGGGACTAGTTTCTAACTCTTCACTACTTTCGTTTCTGTAGATCTTCCCACTTCGCGTGTAGTCCCAAACATTAATTTATTCACATAACCCACTTTTCACACAATAGCATCTTGATCCAAGTATTCAAAGATGTAATATACTTACCTCACGGTCCTTTGAGGAAGCGTCATTCTGCCACACTATATCTAATGGTCATATCTACCGTGAACATAGTGATAAATCCTCCTATAATTTGATCGAGCCAATGGTCTACAACTCGTACGATCTTATCTTCTGATGCTTCTAATATGTGGACTAATTTTGGAGTCCACTCGATTGGTTTATTGTGCCTGCACCTTTCTTGACTATCTACTAGCTTCATGATCCACTCATATAGCTCAGAAGGAAAAGATATAGAGAAAATTTCATGGATTTCTATGTATAAGTAGTGCTACAGCCATTGTTCCTTAGATACTCACGGATTCTTGTTTTCCTGCGCCACGAACTTGTGAATCTTCTTGTCCATCCACCCTTCAATTTCTTTCTTTGTTGGGTTCCAATGACATGACAGAAGACATCCCTTATGCAAATCCTGGTCCTAGCAACGAAACCATTTGTTGGCTTGTAGGGGCCTGACCCAGGTTCAGAGCTGATTTAGCCAAACAAATCTTGGTACTACTGGCCCTTTCGGCAACAGTCTGTGGAGTGTGGACTGAGGTCTCACCCGAAGTAGTATGGGAGGGTGATAAAACCAAGTTTCTGCACCCGAGAGATGTTAGATTATTTTCAGTGGTTTGTGGTTTGACCTTGTGCACTCGTCGCTACATGCACCTATTAGTACTTCATGGCCTGCAATGTTGTCTTTGCGTATCCCTACTCGGGGCTCAATCCATGTTATTACCCAATTCCTTACTATTAACTTGATATTAGTTGATCACTTAGCTTATCAGTGAATGTTTATTTATATTTAAGAGTGTTCAACATTCATATAAGTGTGCGTGATAAATAAAACAATATAATTAAACAGGAAATAGCACAGGAACAAATACACAAGATTTGGAATCAAAATTCTCTTTATTATTCTTCTTCATTGGTTACAATCTCAAATCCACCCTGCGCACTCAACTGCTAGGGTCTGTGCACTCAGTTACGGACTCTACTACGCCTCTGAACACTCAGCTATAGAGCCTCTTCGTACTACTATGACCCAAAGCACTTAGAACTTTACTCTATGCTCACTATCTTCTAGACTCCATCCGTTTCTTCATGTATCTCTAATTATCTTTACAACTTAGAGCCTCACTCTATTTATACAATCCCATGTTCTGCGGACCATGGGTATGCCGATAATACATTCAAAACTTAGGGCAGACAACCCTATGACTCTAACATACAATTTGCGCTCCGTTCCAGCAATTCACGGAGTCTTTACAACAATAATACTCAAAATTTTGTCTTTGAGCCACAAAACATGTTGTGGGGGGGGGGGGTATTCCATGCCCAATAGTAGACTCCCCTATACTTCAAAACAAGGAGGAGAATTAGGATACAACAGGGGAGACCAAAAACACCTACCAAGACTCCTATCATCATTGAAGACTCACCAAAAATACAAGAAAAATGAGTCTCCAAGGAAATGAAAGGTGGAGAGGACACATCAAAACAGGCTTTCCCAAAGTCACCAATCACCTATTTTAGGAGTCATGTCACCAGGTAAACCTCAGCAAAGGAAAAAAAAGAACCTTTGACCCCATTTCAGAAAGGGAAAAGCCTCATATAGGAAACACAGACAATCCTACAGGAAACTCTGTCAGCACTACATGAAACATAGAAAAAGTAGCAGGAATTAAAACAAGGACAAAGGAAAGGCAAGAAAGAAACAACAAAAGTACAAGGGGAGGGAGATGCTCCAAAGACATTAAAAGGAGAATCCCAAGAGTTACAAGAACCTAGCCAAAATCCCAATCTCAACTCCTATTATAGATTCATTGATGGAGATAGAGTAATACCACATAAATTTTCCATCACTCTCTTCTTCGAGCTTGAGAAGGAGAGGGAAAGGTCACATCACTGGATGAAAATTTCTAATAAAAAAATGTAGACGATATGACCCATATGGAAGAGAAGATACTAGAGATGGGCAGAGAGTTGAGTAGGATAACAGACATGGAAAGAGGTATGAAATCTCAACTGGAGGCTAAAAACACATCGTTGAGGAGGAAGGTACATGAAAAAGAGAATCGATTGGCCACTGTGGCAAGCCTCTCTATGGAGGCACTCCATTACACAGTGCCATCAAATTCATATGCCCTATATATAAAATATCAATGGCTGCAATTTCAGATAAAGACCCTAGAACAAGGAGGGACTATGCCTTTCCAAGACTATAGGCAATTCATTGAGCTTTGTGGCCAAAGCACCTTAGAATATAGGGCCAATATATCTTAATTCTACTTACAAAATTTGGCCTTAAAGATTTGAATATGTGGGATCCCAATCAAAAGTTGGGGGACATACAACTAATATCCTTGGCATGATGGAAGACAGATGAGGAGACCAGGGCTAAGGAAGTAAAGAGGGTGTTGTAATGAGAAGAAAACGATCCCCTTTACATCAGAGCAGAACATACCAATTTCGTGGCTATCATTAGCACCCACAACATCATCGTTAATGATCCCTAGCTTGCACCAAGTTACCTAGATACACAAGAGAAAGTAGTCACTCATTTTGAGGACACCTTGAGATTTATAGGGGATGAAAGCTAGTAAACATGCCAAAGGAGATGTGGCACCCTACCATACAAACTAAGGATCAAGGAGTATCATTCCCCTGAAAGAATGAGGGATAAAATAGAGAGGACCCCAAAACATAAGAAGGCATTGTAGAGACTCAAAATCAACTTGATTGGCTTGAAACTCAGTCCACCATTTCTCTTGGGTATGTTAGAGGAAATAAACGAAGAAGAGGAAAGAAAGAAGTGGGAGGAAATAGAGAAGCGTGCAGGATTTTATCCACAAGAGGAGAATACATCAGAAGAAGCCTGGGATGTCAGAGAGGCCACAAGAGCAATGAAAGACATGGACATAGATTAAGTTGCTCAGAGGATGAGCCACACTTTTAGTAGGAGGGTGATGATGAGGCTCATAAATAGGTAAATTATGTGGACCTTAATACCAGTCTCTAGATTATTAAAATTAACTTTTCGCACATTTCTTTACATATTTTATTATATTTTTCTTAGTGAGAAGGGTAAAGATGAGATATTATGTCATGTGGCCTAATGTGCATTAATTTCATGATTAAGAGCAATTTTGGCTAATTTAAGTGCAGGAACTTGAATTAGACAAGAAATATGGATTTTAGGAGATTGGATCTCCCTCCTTAACTTCTCAATCACTCGAATATTCCTCCACTAGATCTCATTAGCTCGGAGTTACAAGCAACCACACCCACCAAGGTCATTGGTAGCCAAGCCAGTGATAGATGAAGACAAGATGACCTCGAGTTGGTAGCTAATCCTCCCTAAATTTAAGGAAGTTGTTGGTATATTTAGTTGTATAGATAAGAAGGCCTAGGGCCTCATTAGGATTCAATTTTTTTTGTTGTAGCCAAGAGGCAGTTTCAAGCTAAGACATTGTGACTGATAAGACTTATGTATTTTTTGATATTTTGATAGGAATGAGAAGCATTCCATTGTTCCATCATTGAGTTGACTCAGATGGATGAAGCTGTTGGGTTAGGACCCAACTCTAACAGGTTCCTCTTTCTGTATATGTATTCTTAGATTACATTCATAGGTAGCTACTGAAGTGATTCTGGTTTTGTTTAAACTGTAAGTTGTTGCCTTAGGGGGTCCTAACCCAGGTTCAGAGTTAGTTGCACCAACCAAGAAAACCCTAGACTGCTGGCCCTTTTGGCAACAACCCACGTAGCAGAAGCTACAGTCTCACCTGAAGCAGTATTGGTGGATGCAAGAACCAAGTTTCTATATCCAGAGACTAGTGTGATGTCTTCCAACACCCTTAGATCCACCTTAGCGCAGATCAATAGAATTCTATGGCTCATTACTATAACTAAGTTAAAGTTTCCTTCAGACCTTCATGAAGGTCTGCAATCAGTCTTTGCAAACCTTAAAAAATTGATTCACATACTTTCGCGCCTAAAAAATCAACCCTAGATCGAAGTTCACTTGGATCTACTTAATTTAGTAGAAAACATAAGACAAATAACTTTAAACTTTGAAGAAGTGCATAACCATTCATTTCATAGACTATTAAAATAGACTCAATGAATTCACACAGCATTCATTCAATATTTCAGAAAACATATCATTAATCGGAAACATATAACATTAACAGATGCAATGGAAATACAACAATTCTTATGAAAACTATCTTTATTGATCTTTAATTCACCGATTATAGACTCTTCTTATCCTGCGCACACAATTGCAGGGATCCGCACACTCAGCTAAGGACTCTACCCAGGCCTCTTGCATACTCAGCTGCAGGAACCTCCCTTTCTCTACCTAAGAACATGAATCATAGCCCTCTTGCCTTATCTCTTGTTCAAGAAAATAAAAAATCTCAACGTACCTCACTCTCTATCCAAATATATCTCTAAGAGTCGCTAAGACTCAACTATTTATAGCTTTCCTAATATAGTAGCATGGCCCCAGGCTCATGGGTGAGTCTTCAAGACCAACCAAAAAAAAGGGGCTAAGACCCCTTTGACTCCTATCTATCATCACGCTATGTGTCCACATTTCACAAAGACTGTACATCTTTTACAAATTCCTTTACAAAAATGACTAATTTAACTCAATTATACCCTTGGGGATCCCATCCCAATAGGCCACCAATAAAAATGTCGTGACTCGCCCTCAAGTCACTCAGCTGATTGTTCCCCTTTATGGTGGAGTTCATTGAATGCCTTGGTCAATGCCCGAAGATTTGCGGTAATTTGTCCTGGTGCTTATTGTACCTTCTGGACCAATTTCTCACTGGTTGTTCACTCTACTACAAGTTGCGTAGTCCTTTGGGTCTGTTGCATGGCCTTTAGCTTCTCATGAATGTTCTGTGAAAGCTCGTAGGCTTCCCCTATCCAAGGATGAAGTCGGTCTCTTAGCAAGGACTACTTTTTATGCAACTCCTAGATCTGTATCAATTTGGCCTTGCCTTCCTGTAAACGTGTGAAGCGCTAAGTTGGTGCCAATATCCATGTCATGGTACTGATCTCATCATATTGTTGTTTCGCTTCCCTTATCTCTGTGTTCAAGTATTGCAACGTAAGATGTTCCTACAATGTATCCCATAGGCCCATCATCCAAGTGAATAACTGGCTGCAATGCTAAACAATGACATCTAGTTGACCCATGGACTCTTTGATAGCTCAGCCTCTTTGTTCCTGAACTTCTAACAGTTTGGTTGGTTGCAACTTCAACTGCAGCTCAACTATTTGCATTCAAAAATCAAAAGTCACCTTATCGATTTTCTCATTTGATGTACACACTGCAACAACTAATTTCATCACTTTGTGTAAGGCCTCCGCATCCTCTGGAATATTCAGCTCATGCATTGAATTGCAGACTTGCTCAATTTTTGTTACCGGGTTCTCGCGTTGTGCCTGCAATTCCTCATGTTCCTTTAGCACCTAAGTTTTTTCTACAAAACGATGCTCGTTGTTGATTTTAAACTCACTGACAATAATGAGCGCCCATTTTTCTATGATCTTCAACTCATCTAAGACCCGCTGATGAAACACATGAAGGATTTGGAGTGGCAGCATAGAAAGGTTCAGTCCCATATCCTTCACTGTATTACGCACAATGTGATCCTCATCTGATTGCACATGGATTGAACCGTCTGGCAGGCCAATGACTCAGAGATCCAGAGTCCGTTACATCTCTGTTACTATGCCACTTCCATGTGTCAATCTTACTTGTTCTCACTCACTTTTCTGACACCCACCTGGACCCTGTTCGCTTGGATATGCAGCTCACACGAATCCTTCTAGATGTTGTCTAGTGTCTTCACGTATTGATGCTCAAATTTTTGCAACACCTCTATTGTTGTGTCCCGTATCTTGTCGCCAATCTCATCAAGATCGCCTTCTCTCAGTACCATGGGATCAATATGTGTTTGCTTATCAGACTTGTGATTCTTCCCTTATCCACCCGTATGTTCCTATCCGAGATTCTTCAGGATGAAAGGAATGCTCTGCTCGTCACCATCTCCTTCTTCTTGATTTGACAGCTCTTGCTCATCAGTATGATGCGAAGTATACTTCTCACTCTCCTCAACATCCTTCCATTCATTGTCTACCTACTTTTTAGCAACATGCTTTTCCTCCAAATGTACCTTCTCTACAGCTTCCTTAGCGGCCTCCTTTTTCTTTTGGTCAACCAAGTTGCACGCAACTTTTTGTGCAACGTCCTTCCACTTCTGCGCAACAAAGATTTCTATGCCTTTTCTAGTTCTCTCCTCCAGTGCTCTAGGTTTGTGCCACTTAGCTAGGAAATACCCTACAATTTCCTTCACATCCATCTCAGACACTAAATAGGGTAACACATGCCAAGCTCCTTCTGGGTCCTTTCCTGTGTGGATTGAGACATTGTGAAAGTCAGCCTTGAACTCTACGTAGGCTGTTAATTTCTTGAATGAGGTTGGGGACAACCATGGCCACTGATTGATTACCATTCAAAGGCCCATCTCCATTAGGACCCAAAAAATAAGCATTTCCTTGACGCATGTCACATCCTTCATAGACCAGAGTGAGGCGAACTGTGCTACCTCAGGAAAATAATTCTTTTGTGGAGGAAATTGGTTGTCCTCCAACAACCTCCATGCAACTAATACAATGGACAGGAGAAGCCAAGCATGATGAAATGGTTTGATTTATTCTTGGGTTTCTCAACAGTTCCTAAGGAACTCTTAGCAGAGATACTTGGACCAATTATACTGCACGCCCTTCACGCAATGTGTAGCAAGTGACACTACCAGCGGCGAAACTTCATCTGTGCAACACTTCCTCAGAATATTGCCTGCGAGGATCTGGGTAGCAAATTGGACTACCTAGCCTTGATTTGACATGATAGAGTAGCCTTGCACCTTTTTCACAAGACCATACTCCTCCATTTTATTAGCGATCTCCTTTTCCTTGTTTTCCCTCCAAACTCCTTAGTAGGGCCTGCTCCTTTGTAGGGAAACTTCATTATCCTGTGAATTAACGTATATGTGATAGGAATAGGATGCCCCAGTCACATGATCCCATTGTGCACTAGTGCGATGAGCTGTTACACATAAATCATATTGATAGGTGAGTAGTGATAATGCAGTACTAAAAGCATGTTTAGCAACCCCGACTCCTCAACATCGTGTACATACTTCATGGGTTTTAACTATGTAACTCTCATCTCATCATAGTATATCTTCATCATATACTTATGGGTAGCCAGATGCATAAAGTTTTCATGATTTTCTTGTCCCAGAACTCCATTTTCAATAGTGGAATGTGCATGAGCTTAGGTCCTTCAAATGTGGCCTACTCCAGTAGCAGGGGAGTGGATACCCCAAATTTTCCTGAATCAAGATCTTTGGTCACCTTATTTTTTCCCTTCCACGGAGGGATGTGCTCAACTAGCATAGAAATAGGCTCAATTCCCTTAGCATTGGCTTCTTTGAAACCTTGGTATTCCTCTTCTTCTAAATTCACCACTTTTTATGGTTGCTTATCCCATTTCTCCTTTAGTTATGGCTCTGTATGCTTCCTTGGTAACATGCACATTGGCACCAACTTCTTCTATTTCTCTTCGTGGTTGATTACCTTTCTTTCATGGCCCACTGATTTTATTTCATGGTGAGTTGCTTTTCTTTTGCCATAGTTTGTTTCGTCTTAGGCGACCTCGGCACCATGGGAACAACAGTCATATAATCCATACTAGATACTTTGGGACCTAGTGCATCTGACACAACAACTTTGGAACTGATGGCTCCAGTGAGGTTCGTAGTAGTCATTTTCTCAATGAATAGCTCGCAGGCTGCTACAAAATAGTTCGTAAATGAGGGGCACATCACAAATTATTCCTAGAACACTCAATTCATACGCATCAAACAACCAAATGCACAAGCAACTCTTAGAATGAAAAGTGTTCTTTGTTGGACCAACATGCATAATTTATAGGGTGATTTTAATTCAAATTTGATGCTCCCCCCAAATTGTGATAATAAATGCTACTTTGGAGACAGATCTTCAAATATTTTCACCTTAATTTTGGCCTCCCCACTCCTCTGAACTGCTTTTTGGCCATCAAATCATGAATAGTATCTGCAACGATCAATTTCCAACTGGGATGCACAACACCCTCCTTCATTGTGTAGCATCCTCATTGTAGCTTCAACTAGTTTAGAGTCTCGCACTCCCTTGCAACTACCTAGAGCACTAACACTATCCTTCAATCATATAGTCATTGTGGGGGATCCCCCGTATACAACTTCATCCTACTCCCATTCACCCTTCCTAGCAATGGATCTCCATTCAACTTCACGAGCTAAAAAGTGCCATTGTCTCTAATTTTCTTAACAATATATGGTCCTAACCAATGCATTTGGAATTTACTCGTAAAGTTAGTGAACTTACTGCCATATAACAACAAAAGATAATTTACCTTGAATGTGCGAAGCTTGATATGGTAATCATGGAATTCTTTTTCACGCTCCTTCTGTACTTGTTGGTGGAATCCTACCAAAAATCAGTCTTCCTCTAACTCCATTTGTTGTGTGATTTATCCCTCCAAAGCCTCGCGAAAAACCATATATGTCAAAGCTGCTATGCGCAGGCTAGGCATAATGTAATCCATGGGCATCACTGCTTTGACCCCATAGACCAATATTAAAGGTGTTTGTCCTGTCAGCTTCTTACAAGTTGTCCTATAAGCCAATAAAACTACAGGTACATGCACATCCCATTTATTCTATTGTGTATTACATACCTTTGTCAATGCGTTCTCCAAGATTTTGTTAGGAGCTTCAACAGTCCCATTTGCCGCCAGGTGACATGGTGTAGTCTTCTGATGGTAGGCCTAGAATTCATCAGTCATCATGCTAATTATTTCATTCAAAAAGTGTGTTCACCTATCACTCATCAAAATTTTCGAGCATCCAAACCTTGTTAAGACTCATCAAAACTTTCGAGCATCCAAACCTTGTTGTCATTTCCACTGTACAATCCTTAACTAGTTGTGCTTCTACCCATCGGATCAAATACTTCATCACAATGATAGTGTAGCATGCACCTGCTTTATTTCCAGGTGGCTGAATTGGCCCAATAGAGTCGATCACCCATTTCTCAAATTCCTATAAAGACACCTGAGGATGTAGCAGTAGTTCGTCCCTCCATGATGGGCTGCCAGTCCTTTCACATGCAATGCATGCCTTACACTATGCTTTGGAATCCTTATGAAATGTTTTCCACCATAATTCTACGCGCAAAATACTCTGCGTGGTTTATTTCCCCACATAATGGCCTCCCACAACTCCCCCATGAGCTTTAGTGAGAATACTATCACAGTCAAAATCTGTTAAGTTATGGTATGTTCTATGCTTATAATAGTTTACTTCTTTTTATTATTATATTCCACCAATTAGCAATCACATGTACATAAAGTAAAGTGCAGATAGAACATTAAACGATCAACAGAAAACAAGCCAAGACAAGAGACACAAGATGTGGCGGCTAGCCAGGGACAAACCCCACAATGTGTGGGGAAACCCTTTGATAAAATCTTCTTTTATCTTCAATAATTCAGCAGAGAGAAATGGTACAATAAATCTGATTCATATCAGCAGTAGCAAACCCTAGATCAGTAGCATCAGCATTAGCCGCTTCATTATCAAACTAGGGCAGACCATATCTCACAAACCGACAGTCGAATTGACTTCATTCCACCACCAAACGTTTTGGCTTCCAGAGGAGGTTCAGATGAACCTACAATGTAGTTCAGATGAGGAGATATTCTAGGCCACGTAAGTCAATCTTTACTTCTGCAGTTGCAGCTTCAGTTTCAGCAGTTTCCGACTTCAAACTAGGGCAGTCGATATCTTGCAAACCGTTCGTCAGATTGACTTCATTCCACCACCAAAAGTTGTGGCTTTCAAAGGAGCTTCAGATGAACCTACAGTGCAGTTCCAAAGAGGAGATATTCTAGGCCACGCAAGTCAATCTTTACTTCTGCAGTTGCAGCTTCAAATTCAAAAGCTTCCGGCTTCACATGTGTGAGAGAGAGAGACCTATTTCAGCGCGGTAGAGAAGAGACTCATATCTGCGCAGTAGAGAGAGAGAGATGTGATGAGATGAGTGAGTCGAAATGAGGAAAAGTCCTCTTATATTTATACACAACGTTGGTGGGTGAATAGATGCGACTATTGGGCTTCTGAGCCTACATGAGTTGTAGGTCGGCTTGATAATAATTCCATAATCAAAATAAATTCATATCTCCATGAATACTTATCGGAATTGGATGATATTCATATCAATCCTACACCTCTCGACGAGAGGAATCTAATAAAAATATTATTAGCCATGAATAAGATGACCCACATGAATTTTTTCCCTGGTTGCCAATTTTAACACTCCCTCTCAACCATGGAGAACTTCATCTGCAATTGTCTATCGGTCGTTACTATTCATTCCATCAAATGCACTGCCTTGTACAGCCTGACCCTTGCCTTGATCTGCTCTATTTTACCTATTATGCTTTGTCTTGTTCTGCCCTACACTGATCTGTACTATTTTGTTATGTTCTGCTCTGCTCTTACATTGTTTTGTTCTACTCTGCTTTTGTCTGAATTATGAAGAAGAAGAGATGATCTTGGATGTATCATACTGACTCAAATTTAGTCTCAGAGTATGTACCACTGGTCCCAGACCAGTCTCAACCAACCCAAAGTCAGTGTCATAGTGAGTACAACTCCAATGGTCCCAAACCAATATCATCCTCCACTGACTCAAAGTTAGTCTCAGAGTATGTACCACTGATCCCAGACCAGTCTCAACCGACCCGAAGTCAGCGTCATAGTATGGTACAACTCCTACCACTAGTCCCATACCAGTATCATTGATCCTACATCAATGGAGGTCATCCTAGCGTAGGGAGTGCGGTAGTTACAATGATGCATCCATCGGTACTACTATGGTCCCTTACTTCATTTCCCTGCTCATTGATCAGATGAGAGGTACTTCCCATGAGTCCCAGACTGCATGGGTAGGATGCCACGACAGGAGAACTAATCAATCATGTCCTCACAGGAGAACACATCAATCCTGCTACAATTTCCATGGAGAACACATCAATCCAGGCCTCATAGGAGAACACACCAATCCTGCTACAATTGCCATGGAGAACACATCAATCCAGGCCGCCATGGAGAACACATCAATCCAGGCCTCACAGGAGAACACATCAATCCTGCTACAATCGCCATGGAGAACACATCAATCTAGGCCTCACAGGAGAACTAATCATCCTGCTACATAGGAGAGCGAATCATCCTGTTCCACAAGAGAGAAAATCATCTTGTCCCATAAGAGAGCGAATCATCTTGTTCCAGTGTGCACCACCAGGGGAGGGTGAGTCACCCTGTGGTTGTATGTTGCTCCAGTAATAACCGCAAGCCCTCAGAGCTCCCAGAGCTCAATGTATGCAACATGTAGGACCCTTGTACAAGGGTTTCTTACCGACTCCAAGTTGTTTGGGAAAATCACAGATTAGATCTTTCCTCGGGGCTTTGACAAGGTGTATCAACCTATACATCATCTTAATGTGATGGAGCCTCCTTGCTCATCAACTTACCATATCCAAGATGATGTCTATCTGCTGGAGCAATCAATGAATATGGGATTCCTCAATAATCGAATCCCACCTCTGGTTGTTATAGAGAATCACAGTGGTATCCAATGTAAATCCAAATAGCTCACTGAAGAGCTTTCACAACCAGACTACTTCACATGAGGTTATGCTAGCAACAATATATCCTGCTTCGGCGGTGCTCAAAGCCATCGACTTTTTCTTCCTGCTCATCCAGGATATCGAAGCAGATCCCAAGGTAAAATAGCACCCGGAAGTGCTCTTACGGTCCACCACATTGCCTGCCAAATCAACATCAGTATATCCAAGTAGTCTCACATCTCTAGCAGTGTATCTTAATCCATGAGAGATTGTGTCCTGGAGACATCTCATAAGATTCTTGGCATCAATCCAGTGAGGCTCAACCAAATATGAGTTCACAATGCTAACTACAAAAAATATGTTCGGACGGAGGTTCACCAAGAACGTCAATGCGAATGAGTTTATGAAACTCAGAGGCATTTCCCAAATATGGTCCGACATCACTACCATATAACTTCTAAAAGTTAAGATCCTCGAGGTAGTCACAGGCTTGCAGTCCATCATACCAAATCTTTCCAATATTTTTACCACATATTTCCCTTGAGATAGGAAAATTTCCCTTGGCTTCTGCCATACTTCAAGTCCTAGGAAGTAGTGCATCAGTCCTAGGTCTTTCATTTCAAATTCAAAGGCCAGCTCCCTCTTACATTTGTGAATGAGAGGGTCTGCACCTATTAGAAAGAGGTCATCCACACACAATACCAGTATGAGAGGCTTGTCATCTTCAACCTTAAAGTAAAGGTTAGGATCACCTTCACTCCTAGTGAATCCCAACTTCATCAAGTAGCTATCGATCCTCTCATACCATGCTCGGGGTGCTTGCTTCAACCCATAGAGAGCTTTCTTCAACCTGTATACATGAGATTTTCGATCATAAATCTCAAATCCTTAGGGTTGCTCCACGTAGACCTCTTCTTTGATCGAGCCATGCAAGAACGCAGTCTTGACATCCATCTGATTTAGGTTGCATCCTTGTGAAGCGGCAAGGGCTATGATTGAGTGGATGGTCGTATATCGGGTAACAGGTGCAAATATCTCATCATAGTCTATACCTTCCTTTTGGGAGAAACCTCCAGCAACAAAACGAGCCTTATACTTTTCCGTGCTTCCATCTACTGCATGCTTTATCTTGTAAAGCCATTTTGAAGTAACAATTGTATTGTCTAGGGTCTGGGAACTACTTCCCAGACATCAATCTCCATAATAGACTCATATTCTATGGTCATAGCATCCTTCTATACTTGATGCTTGACGGCATCTGAGAATGATGAAGGCTCATTTTGTATGATCGTTCTCTTGATGGTCATGTATCCTTGATACCTTTCAAGTTTCTTACTTTGACGGAAGGTTCCTCAGGGTGCAACATGTCCTTTAGCATCATCAAGTATCCCCCTAAGTCATGAAGGCCTCTTCCTAGAAGAGGAAGGCTCATGTGGATGAGAATCTATCAGATCCATGGGTTCTTCTACATCAAGCATTGATTCATCATCCTTTTCTTTCAGTTCCCTGGTGTTGGCTTCTTGAGAGCTCCTCAAAGTCGAAAGATTGTTCACCTTGCGGTGAACTTTTCTTTAGGAGTCTTGGAACCCAATGCTTGATGAGGGCATCAATTTTGTACATATACGACGGTGATTGTAGTTTCAGCCCATAGAAACATCAAAAGTTGTTGATCATGTAGCATGACCCAGACAGCTTCCATCATCGTGTGGTTCTTCCTTCCCACCACACCATTCTGCTCAGGAGTATGTGGTGTAGTAGTCTCCCTCTTAATGCTAACCTCAAGTATGCCTTAGTGAACCAATTGTAATATATCAAAGGTCTTGCTTTGGCTTGAGGGGAATGGTCCCCTTTTGAGCTTTCCTTCAGCACATCCTGGACATACACCTTCATTCTCTATTCAGAATTCGGGCATCCCTATCACCATTTGTCTTACACCGAGTATAGCTTTATAATGAAGGGGGGAGAACCTCTAATGCCAAAGTTTGGACTGAAGAGATGTGTCATAAGACATGACACCTAGCAGACTTCCATCGACCTGATATAATGAATCAACACTAAAACCAAGAGTAAAGGCATCTTTAACATTATTTTTTCCATATACATACCTTGCCATCGCTGAAGGTTACCTTGTAGCCTTTTTCTTCCATTCCCGAGATGGACACTAGGTTCCTTTTGAGGTCAGGTGCATTTAATACATCCTGGAATTTCTGGCCTTCTTGAATGCTTGTCCTCTTCCTTGATTCCTAGCTCTCCTCTTACCTTTGCTATTGAATTTGTCATTCCTTTGATTGCCATCAGAGGGATTTTGATCATCATCCTAGAGTGAGTCCTTTCTATCAGGGCACTCCCTTGCATAGTGACTTGCTTTATCGCAAATGTAACAACGTCATTTTCTTCTAGCCTTAGGTCCAGCCTTTCCTTTTGATTTAATCACAGAATGATTTATTTTCTTTCCATGAAAAGAAAAGGCAATAGGAGGACCTTTAGGCATGGGCATTTCTTACACTTCTTCCCTTGTTTCTTCTTGAATGCATCTAGCCATTAATTCCTCGAAACCAGGAATTACATTATAGTTCAGAAGAGTAGTCCTGAACACATACCAATCATATGGTAATCCTTCAAGAGTTGTAAGTGTCATTTCTCTATCAGTAATGGTTTCCCCAATAGATAGGAGATCGTTCTTGATCTCGGTGATTCTTAAGAAGTATACTTGCATACTTTCATCTTTACCCTTCTTGATTTCCCTCAGCTTATTTCTAAGAAACAAAACTTGATTTGCATCATTAACTTTAAATAAACTCACTAGTCTGTCATAGATTTCCTTGGAGGTGTCTAGATCAGAGATGTAGGCCACCAAGCGCTTGTCGATAGAGTCCCAGATGATCTTCTTTGTTTTGACTTCCCCATTTTTCCATTTGTTCTAGGTAGCAGCAGATGCATTTGATGAAGGCTCAACAATATTGCCTCTTACATGGTCCAGCACTCCTTGATCTTCAAGGGTTAGATCGATAGACATCTTCCATCCGTGATAGTCAGCTTTCTCACGGAGCTTTTCTTCGGCAGGAAAGAGTGTTGAGGACCCCATAGTTCTTTTAGGATAGCCTTGCCAATATTCTCTTCAATGATTTCTCTTGCTCTTGCTCGGGCTTTGTCTTCACCTCAACTCTGATACCATGTTAAGTTATGGTATGTTCTATGCATATAAAAATTTACTTCTTTTTCTTATTATATTCCACCAATTAGCCTTCACATGTACATAAAGTAAAGTGCAGATAGAACATTAAACGATCGACAGAAAACAAGCCAAGACAAGAGACACAAGATGTGGTGGCTAGCCAGGGAAAAACCCCAGAACGTGTGGGGAAACCCTTTGATCAAATCTTCTTTTATCTTCAATAATTCAGCAGAGAGAAATAGTACAATAAATATGATTCATATCAGCAGTAGCAAACCCTAGATCAGTAGCATCAACATTAGCGGCTTCATTATCAAACTAGGGCAGACCATATCTCACAAACCGACAGTCAGATTGACTTCATTCCACCACCAAAAGTTTCGGCTTCCAGAGGAGGTTCAGATGAACCTACAACGCAGTTCAAATGAGGATATATTCTAGGCCACGCAAGTCAATCTTTACTTCTGTAGTTGCAGCTTCAGTTTTAGCAGTTTCCGGCTTCAAACTAGGGCAGTCGATATCTTGCAAACCGTTCGTTGGATTGACTTAATTCCACCACCAAAACTTGCGGCTTTCAAAGGAGGTTCAGATGAACCTACAATGCAGTTCCAAAGAGGAGATATTCTATGCCATGCAAGTCAATCTTTACTTCTGCAGTTGCAGCTTCAAATTCAACAGCTTCCGACTTCACATGTGAGAGAGAGAGAGACCCATTTCAGCGCAGTAGAGAAGAGACTCATATCTGCGCAGTAGAGAGAGAGAGAGATGTGATGAGATGAGTGAGTCCAAATGAGGAAAATTCCTCTTATATTTATACACAACGTTGGTGGGTGAATAGATGCGACTGTTGGGCTTCTGAGCCTACATGAGTTGTAGATCGGCTTGATAATAATTCCATAATCAAAATAAATTCATATCTCCATGAATACTTATCGGAATTGGATGATCTTTATATCAATCCTAAACCTCTCGACGAGAGGAATCTAATAAAAATATTATTAGCCATGAATAAGATGACCCACATGAATTTTTTCCCTGGTTTCCAATTTTAACAAAATCCGACACATATCTTCAGAAGATTTCATCTGCCCCCATTTTGCACAAATGTCCCACAATGACTGAAAAATCTGCTTTATGAACCACTAATTATTTCTTTTTCTGATTTGTATATCCTTCAAGCACCATTCCTATAGTTAATAAGTGAATAATGTTAGAAAAATGGTCATCATCTACACGTATGAGAAAGATTTGTGCACCGAGCAAGCCTTCCTCCAAATTACTGGGTTGTTTACCTGTTTCAATTCTCAACAGATGGTTGGGTTCAACATTCAACCTCCTCGACTTAACAATTACTTCAAAATCATACTCCTGAAATAATAACAACCACCTACAAATATTTCCCCCAACATAGGCATGTTCACCAAGTACTTTAAGGAAGAATGATCTATATACATCTTAAAATGTCCTCCTAACAGATAATTCCTAAATTTTTGCAGCACGTAGACCATGTCCAACGCCTCGCGCTCTATTGTTGAATAATTTTTCTCGACCTTTGATAATTTCCTACATGCGAAGGATATAGGATGGTCCAGTTCTCCTTCGCCTGCCTATGTTAGTACTGTACCCAACACAATGCAAGAAGCATCTACATGTACATGAAACTCCTTTTTTGGAATCAGGAAATACCAGGATTGGCATAGTCACCATATTTTCCTTTAACACATCCAATTTGCACTAACATTCTTCATCCTAAAATAATGTTGCATCCTTCTTTATCAATTTTGCCATGGGCATGGTAGTTTGAGCATAAGATTTAATGAATTTTCTATAGTATCCCATGTGTCCCAGCGTCGTGGGTAGCTGCTTGACATTCCTACGGGCCTCCAAATTCACAATCACTGCAATCTTTGCAGGTTCCACCATCAATCGTTGTTTACACATGAAATGACCTAGCATGACCCCAAAAGGAACACATAATATGCATTTTTTCAATTCCAGTGCTATGTCGTATCGTCAACATGTATCCAATTGAAGGCACAAACTTGCGAGATGGTGCTTCACCAAGCCAAACATAGTCCAGTCATCAAAGCATACTTCCAGAAACTTATGAATGAATTCTTTGAACGTAGCTATGACTATGCAAGAAAATATTGTAGGAGAGTTCCTCAACCCAAATAGAATAATAGTGTATTCAAAGCAACCCCATTATGTCGCGAAGGTGGTTTTTCTTCTATCCTCTGGGGCAATCTTAATTTGATGATACCCAGAAAACTCATCAGTAAAGGAATAGTCCTCCTACTCTTTGAAATTGTCTAACACTTCATTTGTAAACAACATCGGAAATGGATCACGAACACATGCATCATTAAGCTTGTGCAAATCTATGCAGATCTAGATTTTTCCCTTTTGTTTCTTCTCTTAGACTACCATCGCGCACAACCAATTAGACTCTTCAATAGGTTCTATAATGCCCGCCTCCAACATTTTATCTGGCTATTGGAAAACATTTTCCTTATACTTTGGATTAAGGCAATAAGGCCTTTGTTTGACAGGCTTCACATACAGTTTCAATGTGATCCTCATAACCTGAAGTCACCAAGTATGCCCTTTAAATCTAAAAAATTCGTGGGGAAGAGATCTTGGTATTAACAAAGTAATTTAGCAACTTTGTTTACTGTAGCATCATCCCAATAGTCTCCAATCTTCATGAACTTCAGTTCTTCTTCAATGCCAATGTTTACATGTCTTGTTCTTAAAGGTGCGGAGATGTTTGGGTTCTCTACTTGCAGTATTTCTACTTTGTGATGCCCTTTTGTTTTTGGAATATTGATATTTCTCGAGTCTTCTTCCTCCTCTTTAGTGGTCACATTATAACATTCCAATCTGTGGAATAGCTAGGTTCTCCAATTCGGTTGCATCCATTCTATAGGTTCCTTCGGTGTCTTGAAGATAACCGCTTTAATTTCTTGAAGCGCTTCATCGATTCTTACAAATCCATCCTCGAAGTTGAAGGTTAATAAGAATCCTTCCTTCAACACATCGCATTCCACAGTGCCATGGCGAAGCTTTGTTTCGAGGTACCAGTTCATGGGGATTGCATCCAAGGTATGAAAAAATATATGTACCGATTTTGGCTATGGTTCCATCCCCCACGCCTTAGTCCACTTTGCCAGTTGATCACATGGATCATCCTTCCCATTATACTTCTCAGTCATTCTTGTATGAGCATGTCCAAATCATAACTTCATCATTCTCTTGTAATCTCGCTATCCAGCAAAACTATTTTTATGGGTACCCCACCATCGTGCGAGCATAACATGCAATGGAAACTCCAATGCTTGAAAACAATGATCTTCAGGGACTTCAAGATAAAATTCATCTAGAAATATATCTACGTTAGTCAAACAATCATAATAAGGTAAATTTCTTACCTCCGACGAAACACACTGTAGTGACTTCGTCATTATATTGCATCACAATGTAAATACTTTATGTAGGTGACTTTGCCAATGCTCTAATTCTTCATCTCAGTTAGAAGTGCAGGAACTCTCCTGGTCCCATGCGATCTATCCATCCGCCATTGGATTGATCTAATCCTGATCTCACGTTGTTACCTTGTAGATTTGATCCAGCTCATTGTCACTTTGTACGTAATCGTGGACTAGTTCTGTATAGCGCACCCCTTCCACAGGATCCAGTGGCACTATAACCCTTAGCGAATTTCTTTCAAATGATAATTGTCCTCTTCTTCAAATTAATGACCCCATTAATATCAATAGCCCAGTCGATTCCTAGGAGCACGGGGTAGGGGTTATTGTCATCAACAATTTTGATAACTTCAAAGTCTGCTAATGCACTCACAACTTCAATATAAACCATTGCTCCATATAATCGTCCCATGGGGATGATTTTCTACTAATTTACCATTCTGAGCTGAATCAGAGACCACTGTAGTTCAAGTATCCCCATCCTTTCCCATTTTTGTTTTAGTAGAAGCTTCGGATCGGACCCATAGATATAGAATGACCTGGTCCATTTCATAATCACCTATCTGTGATGTTAGTGGCATCTCATGTCCTTTTCGAGCCTTATGCTTACTAATCTTTCTAATGGTGCACTGCTCCGTACAAGACTTTTCTTTATTAGCACACTTGTCTATTAAGTCTTGCAATCCTTCCACAACCTTTCTTTCATTCAGTAAATTTATACATGTCTCCAAAAATGTCGCGAGTATAGAAGGATCAACCTCTTATGTTGCCCTGGTCTCTGGTGTCTTATTCTGGTTTCCTAAGGTGGATGCCTCAACGAAGCTCTTATTTGCTTCCATGAATGTTTCCTTAGCGAGATTAAGGTCAAAGGTGACTTATTTCTTAGGGGCTTTGTAGACCCATTTGTCTTCTTCAGGCTACTTACCCTTATCTACGCCAGTCTTCATACCTCTTCTTAGTACAATATTAATGCTCTGATCCTCCTCGTGGGGCTCAACCCTCATCATCTGTAAATTTTGTGTAGTTTGTTAAGGTTGCGTCTTCTTCTCTTGCATTTTAGCTATTAGCACTGGGAATTCTTCAATGGCATGGTCGAATTGTCTATAGTATTAACATGAAGGGTGTGTAGGATTGAAACAATTTCGTGTGAAGTGCCTCGGTTGTCCGCAGTTGTAGTAGATAATCTAACCGTGACCTATACTAGGTCCTCCTCCTCCTCCTCATCCCCCACCTTGAAATAGCCTACGCACTCCTCCTACACCTTGATCTGGAGGTCAAGTTTCTGGTTGCATTCGGTAAGTAGGTGTTCTTTCCATCATCATCTCATAGCTTCGACAATGTCACTCATCATGGCCCATAGATTTAGAAAAAGTAAAAAACATCTCCTGGGGTGTCTGAACGAACTTCTAAAGTAAGTGGTGGTTATCCCTCGCACATTGCCCAGTGACTTAATAAATGGTGCACCATAGCACAACTCTCGTTCTTGGACTGACTAGTTCTTATGGCTTCAGGAGTGTTGGACCTCTCTCTACAAGGTAATTCGCACATACTAGACAATGATCTTTGTCATGCCTGTGGCCTTTGCACTTCAAGCACCAAACCTCTGTCCACACTTCTGGCTTAGTCTCCTTTTCTTTCTTCATACTCTGTAACTCTAGGTGTAGGCTCACGAACTGCGAGTGGATCTATTGTACCCTTAGGTTTGTATCCTGAATAGGCAATGTGTGTAGCCTCATTGCGATCTCCAAGGATTATGCCTACGTTGATATCTTCTACTGTGGCAGAGAAATTCTTAAATGTGGCAAACGTGATGCGATAAACCAGTCATGATGCTAGCTATTAGAGATTTGCATGTTAGCCTGTCTGACTTGGCACTTCAACCTCTAATCAAAGTCCTAAGGTGTCTCCTTGACTATCATTAGGATCTACTTAAATTCAATAATTGATAGAACCTCAAATTTAGGATTACTAAATTATTTGTTCAACCCTATCTGAGTCTCCAGTAACGATGATTGAGGATTTTCAGCACAATACTTAATGTATGAAGTTAGTGCATAATCCTAAAAGGTAGTAACAATCTATGCCTTATTTATATTGTCATCATTCATTTGTTGCATTTTCCATATAGTGTTCACAACAAAACATAACTTCTTTAAAGCTTCACTTCCTATGCCCTTTAAGATCGACATCTCCATTGCATTTGCGATGCTCAATGTGGCGGTGGAGGTCGAGGTGGAGTGGATGGATGCTGTGTACTAGGAATACCCTGAGCTATTAGCTGAATAGTGCTTCATGGCATAGTCTACATGCCCATTGGTCGTCATGTGAAGGAGGTCCAATCAATGGGTTATATTCTGGTCCTGATTCTTCATGATTTCTAAAGAACCTTCCACTTTGCGTATCTCCAAAAATCAAGGTAATGGAATTATCTTCTTTTCACACAAAAACACCTTAATCCAAGTATTCAATTATCTAACGTACTTACCTTGTGTTCCTTTGAATAATTTTCATTCCACTTCACTATAGCTAACTGATGTGTCTACTACAAATTCGGTAAAAAATCCTCACAAAATTCGATCAAGCCAATGATCGATAACCCACGTGATCTTGTTATAACATTAGTGTGATGTCTTCCAGTGCCTTAGATATGCATCCACGTAGATCGATAGACTTCTACGGCTCATTATTGTAACTAAGTTAAAGTTTCCTTCAAACCTTCACTAAGGTCCATGATCAGCCATTGCGAACCTTAAAAAATTGATGCACGTACATTTGTGCATCAAAAGGAAACCCTATATCGAATTTCACATAGATCTACTTAATTCATCAGAAAACATAAGAGAAATAGATTTTAATCTCACAGAAGTGGATAACCATTCATTTGATATACCATTAAAATAGATTCAGTGAATTCATGTAGCATTCATTCAATATTTCAGAAACATATATCATTAATCAACAACATATAACATAAGCAAATGCAATGGGAATACTAATTAATTCTTCAAAAAGTTGTCTTTATATATCTTTAATTCACCGATTACAGACTCTTCTTATCTCGTGAACACAACTGTAGGGGTCTGCGCACTCAGTTGTGGACTCTACCCAGGCCTCCTGTGCACTCAGCTGCAAGAGCCTCCCTTTCTTTACCTAAGTGCAGGAAGCAGAGCCTTCCTACCTTAACTCTTGCTCAAGACAGGAAAAACTCTTCAACGTACCCCACTCTCTATCCAAATTTATCTCTAAGACTCGCTAAGACTCAACTCTTTATATCCTTCATAATAGAATACCATGGCCCCTGGCTCATGGGTGAGGCTTCAAAACTAAAAAATAACAAGGGGCTAAGCCCCTTTGAATCCTATATATCTGCACACTCTGTGTCCGCATTTCACAGATACTTTACATATTTTACAAAATTCTTTACAAAAATGACTAAGTTAACTCAATCCTACCCTTGGGGACCCCATCCCAACATAAGTATTAGGGTGATTACTTAGTTTTCTTCCATTTTTAGATAGATAGATTAGTGGTACAATAGTGATATTTTTTACTTCAGAAAAGCTGGTGGTAGTGGGCTCTGCGCATCTCCCTTACGGGATCATGGTAGGAGGGTTCCATTCACACAACCCAAAAATAGATTTATTGTTTGATCACTACATAACTTAAGATTTCTTATTGGATATATCACTATTTCTAAATTTATTAGAAGTACTTGCAGTTTTCATTTTGGTTCCTTGATTTTTCTACGATTTAGAAGCACTTCTATTCATAAATGTAGCCATTAGCTATTAATAAATTTCTTTTTCATAAATTCAATTCATCTTTTACATATATAAATGAAGTTATGCATAAATGAAGAAAGGAATATATGTTGTTGCAAGAGTGGATGATCTATAGGGAGACCTCATCTCGCTACCCTCATCTATGTCTTCTCCACCTACACTGCCAGAGTCCACCAAACCCTATTCCAAATTTCTATTTTGTAGCAAAGTGGACATTTTCCTAGAGAAACTTCAACCATATTGAAGCCTTGTAATGAGCCTTGGGTAGTGTGAACCTCCTTTCTGCCTTATTTCTCCATCAAACACCTTTCCCACACATTATTCTACCTTTCCTACCTCCCTATAAGCTTTCAGCCTCCTTCCTGTAGTAAAAAAGCACATCCTATAGTAGAACTAGGACATCCTGTAGTACTACAGGAAACCTTGTAGCAACCTGTTTTAAGCCAAAATTGAGAAAAATTGATCATATGAGCTTAGGTTGGGCCTCCACCTAGTTTCCATACCCTTAACACCATTCCAAACCTATTTCCCCATACCTTTGCTCCTTATCAAAGAACAAATTGGTTATATTAGCATATGCATTCATAAAATTGAAAATAAAAAAGGATTTTCTGGAATTTCTAGTTAGCACACGTGATGAGCCCCAAATTTGGTAACATTTTGGGCTCATTTGGCCTACTTACCGTTGCTCAACCCTTCATTTTTCATCACTTATGCATCATTTTTTAGTATATTCATGTTATTTGTAGGAAGGAGGGCAGTCACTATTCCTAGGTGGCTAATACATGTTTATTTCAGGTTTTTTGACATTAAATGGAGAAAAACCACGTAGATGAAGGCAAGGAGACAACCAAGGTGGCATTGAGGTTTTGTAGGAAGGTTGTCCATAGCCTTGAATAAACTTGCTCATGATCTCCACCCACAACTCCGAGCTCCAACAACTATCACCACCGATCTAGAAGGCAGCCAACGGATTCTAAGGGAACAGAAGTTTACTTTTAGTTGGTTAGCCAAGCCCCACTAATTTAGGAGGCTAGCTTGGCCCTCATAATGTATAAATATTGAGGCTGTAGCCTTCGATAAAAAAGTTTTGAAACTTTGTTGTGTATTCTAGACTACGAGCTGATAGCTCTGTTTTTCTCTTTGTAAGCCATTTTTGTCATGTTATCAGAATTTTGACTATTATCTTTTAATGAATAAGCAGGCAGATTTGAGGTAGCTCTGAGTTCTTAAAGGAGCTTAAGCTCTCAGGGTTGGGCCCAACTTGAGAGCCTAAGGCTTCCTTCCTTTGTATTGTTACCTTTCTTTGTTTCAACATTTTATTTCTTTTCCTTTACATGCACTTGGAAACACAGTTTGCTGAGTTGAATTTCTTGATGTGATTAAGTAGGTTAGTTTTATGGATAAAGTGATTTCAGTAGTTTAGATTAGAGTAAAGGGATTAGAGTTAATCAGAGCTCCAAAAAGGGTTGATTTCACACTCACTTCCACCTCTGTTTAGAGATTGGGATTGCAGCCTGTGCCACCCACCAAAAACATAGTTTTACATGTTCATACAATCTTTAATGCAATGTTTTCGGTTGTAGCAGCATCCATGCGTTCATATCTTGTGAAATGAATCATTGTTTCAATGCCATGCAAGAGTTTCCTCACAAAATCACATTGTTGTTCTTTGGTTTCTAATAAAACAGTGAGAGTAGGTTGATGACATTTCGGTTATACGCAAGACAGGGGTGATTTGTTTCATTTACACTGCGCAGCACCACTCCATCATTTCCTTATCCTTATAAGCCGTGCCTAGGTCATCTCCTTATCTCCCAGTGAGATCATTTGCCTCCCAACTCTTCTATCATCCACGTTGTTTTATCTTTTCGGCCTTCCATTACCTCTACCCTCCTCTAGACCAACCAGCTTTACACACCCCCTCTCCATCTCATCTCTCTGTCCATAAGCCATCACAAGCTCCCCTCCTACCTCCCTGTCCATCCACATAGCCTCTTCCACTCATCCATCACCCAAAAATACTATTGCAGAACATCCTGTAGAAGTTAGCAGACTTCCTGTAGAAATGTTGAACTTCCCGTAGAATCCCCTGCAGACATCCTGTAGAAGCTTGCAAACACGGTTGCCAGGCATCTAAAATTTGTGAACTTCTGTGGAATGATGTTAGGGATCCCTTAGACCCTCTCAGAGTCCTCCTGACCTTTTCCAAGCCTTCCTCCCCTTGATCTACCCCTGGACAGTCAAGACCCAGTAAGAAGCACAGTCATAATAACTCCAACAACTTGAGAAAAAATACAAAAACATGTTCTCTTCAGATGAAAGTAGTTTAGACACATGCATCTCATCTCAATAGTAGTAATGGCATCACTTTTAGAAGTTGCATTCCCACCATTGCATCATAAGGATGAAGCTGGTAGAATTAGGGTTTACTAGGGTTTCCATGTTTTGTTGGCTTTCAGTTCATTCTTGCAAAGTAGGTTGATTCCCTTTGAGATAGCTTTCGTTCATCACTTAAAAAGCTTCCTCTGAGAACATATAGAAGTTTGCTTGAGCCCTAGCGGACTTGTGCCAGCTGACCAAGTGACAGCTGCGACAAGAGCTAGTACTTGTGCATACAACACTGTCGCTTCCAAGTTTGTTACGAACTACCGGGTTGATAAAATTAGAGAAGGAAGCTCCAGGAGTTGTAGAATTATTGCTACAATACTGGAGCCCACCATATTTTTGGCGCCGTTGCCGAGGAAGCATCAGAGTATTAGTAATTGTTGCTTTTCTTCTATTTTCCTACTCTCGCCTTCTGCCAAGTAGTTTATTTCATTTCCATTCTGCAAAAGTAGCATAGACATTTCCTGCTTTCATATATTAACATTTCAATTCTGCAATTTCATTTTTGCAAGCATAGATTAGCATTTCAATTATGCAAGCGTAGACTAGCATTTCCATTCCTGCAATTTCATTTGAGCAAAGTAGATTAGTTCTTTCATGCTTTCATTTCAATTCTGCATTTTCATTTCAGCAAGATAGTTAGTTGTAGATCAATCTGTTTCAGTTTTTGCAGGTACCATAGGAAAAAACAAAAGCAATCAAAAGTCTTTCCATTTCATGCCTCGTAGTAATCGAGATAAAACAGGCAAATTCTTACCCAACACCCCCACTACATCACTGAGTCACCCTTCTCTCTTCTTCGGTGACAGTGATCCAGAAGAACCTATAGGTGAACCTCCTGAGATATACGAAGATCCTGTTAGCTACCTATATCAATAGGTTTCATATTTCATGATTGGCAAGGAAAAGGTCCAAATATGCTCTTCTTTGAGGATGCAAAGATCACATATTTCCAAGAGACTACAATCTGTGCTTATAGTTTGATAAGGACTCAATTTTGATGGATGGTCCAATAGCCTAATCTAGATCATGCCATGTTATAAATTTACAGTTGTAGAATAGAGAAAGAAGTCTGTCCAAACTGTTTAATCTTGGCAGACAAGTAGTGTAGGTAGAGAAGTAAGGTTCCCAACTGCTTAATCTGGGACCTTGGAAGAAATAAGGGCAGTCTTAGATAGATGAGCAAAAGAAAAGCCAATGAAAAGAAAAGGCACACAAAGGGTCTGCAAGTCTAAATGCACCCTCCAAGAAGAAACAAAAAATGCTAGGCAAAGTAGCTGGGTAAGTAGATGGGGTTGCAGAAGTGGTATTTCATTTCAGATTGAATCTTGCTGGCCAAGATAAGGAAAGCAAGGCAAAGGAGCATGTCTAACTCCCCAAATTTCCCTTCCACTCTTATCACTAACATACCCTTATCCATGGAGATTGATGAAAAAATTTGAGGTTTCATGGTGGTTCTTGTTCCTTTAAGAAGCCACATTTCCTGTGTAAAATTCTTTTCATTTTGATCTACTCCTAAAGTTAAGTGTTTTTCAAATAAACTTAGCATCATCTCCCCTCATCCACTCCTTTCTCCATATTAACCACTAATTCTATTATATAAATCCCCTATCTCACCCTTTCCCTAGTATTATAACACCATGGTGTATAAACCCCAAACATGGTATAAATATCCCTTCCCTTGGCATTATAGCCATATGTTCTCTGTCAGGGATCAAATGGCATCCGGTCACTTTGATGAACCTAAATCTAACCCCACCCCTCTTCTGAATCCATTTTGACTCATTTAAACTTCATTTTCTAAGAAAACCTTATTAAAAACCCCTTTGTCCCTTTAACCCGCTTCATTTGCAAAAATGCTCTAAAAACCCACTTTTCTCCTTTATCCAAAGTCTAAGCACTGGGCGCATTTTTAACGAAAATATTCATAAAAAAACCCATTTTTATGTTATCCAATGGTTCGGGCGCTATATTGGTTTTATTGAAAATACAGTGATAATATATTGAAAAACCATTGAAATCCTCCATACCCCAATGGTCTTCCGCTGAGCGCGCATCCCAAAAAATATATTTTTAAAGTCCCGCCCCCCTTCCGTATTGCCCGATCACTTCATCAACCTGTCAGCCGTCCGATCGATCGCCTCTGATCGGACAACCCTTATACGTATCGGGTTGGTCCCGACGCCCGACAGTTAGTACCCGAGAAACTGACGAAGGGTTGCGTCAGTCCTCGGCCACGCGTCACCTTCTCAGTCTCTCGGGTTGCCCTCTGACACATCCACCACCGTATTGTAGGCAGTCCGAGAAAACCATTACCACCTTTCCTGATTACCGCCTGTTTTGCTGGGCTTATGTCATCTCCCCGTCATCCCCACGTCATTGCCACCCCGCCATCGTGTCAACTTTTTGTCTGCCCATGTGCCAATGTGTCTACCACCGCATCATCTCTGTGGACCAATAGCAGCTTGCCACCTCACCCGATGATGTCATGCTGACGTCATCCGACTCCGACCCCACCCGACGACATCATGCTGACGTCATCCCAAAAACGCGCCAATATTCCCAAAAAATCCATTTTTAGGCCAAAATCTCGTGTTTTTTCCACTTTTGGCAAAAGACACTACTATTATTTTTGCATGCTTCTCACGTCCAAACAAATACCAGCTTGTTAAAGTTGATTCCGAGACCACCAGAGCCTCCATTGCTCCTGCATTCGCAATTCTTGCCGACGAATTCACCAGGTATTCTTCAAAATCATCCCATAAACCTGGTTTTATCCATAATTCCGCGAATAAACTGTTAACAGACTTTAAAACTCTGTTTTCACCATTAAACACACTGTGACCTACACTTATATCCAGCCAGTAAAGCCATAAACCTCCTGCAGAGCCACATTCGGAAAAATTAACCTGAATTCACAGGTAGTTCGCGCAATCGTGAGCTAGAAACCCCTGCTGGCTAAATTCACCATAGAAAAGTTCTGGTTAGCCCTGCTATTTCTTAAACAGTTTGTTAAACATTATTTCAATTGTTGTTTGATCAATTCACCCTCTGGTCCTTAAAATTCACACTTCCATTATAAGGAATCACCTCTGTGTTGTTCTGCTTACTTCAACCAGTTCACCTCCAAGTCAGAAGCTTAGTAAACCATGGAAACTCCAATTGCACTGAACATCAAGCCTCTCAATGCCCCTCAAAAGGAGTTAGAATGGAAAGCTCTAGGAGATATGGATTATCAGATGTTAGATTGTTTCCCTATAGGCTCTAAATATAATATTCAGATGCTGAATGAATTGAAAGCCCAGCACCTTAGTGGAGCTGATATCCTAGGGATTTGGGACTAAAATTTTCCCATCTACAACCTCCCTCAGGTCAATCCTATGCCAAAATTGATCCACAGATGCCAGCAGTGCTATGATCCATGCCAAAGAGCTGTTCTCAGCCCCACAGGCTCAATTCTATTCCATATCACCCCAGAGAGCATAAATGAGATGCTGCATTTCCACACTGCAAAACCATTGACCCCCCTCTCCATGCAGAACTTGATAAAGAAGGGTACCAAGTTGTCAAATGACCATATCATCAAAATCAATCAGCTATTCATACAACCAAGCTCTGAAGCCATCAGAACTCCTCCTATTGGATATCCATACTTAAATGACTTGGGCAGAATGCTGGTAGATTTGATCAACTATGTCCTAGGGTTCAGTGGAGTGGAGGATGTTGATGATAGTATAATGGCAATGTTGTCTATATTCTCTCGTGGAAAGCCTCTAGCTGTACATTATGACTATGCCACATACATTGCAGATAGGATCCATGACCAGATAATGAATCTGCAAAGGGAAAGATTGTTCAGATACACTTCATACATTTACCATCTATTCTTGTTTTATCAACCAGACAGCTTCCTCATTCCCCTGAAGAAAGTTAATGCTCAGGGGAACCCAAGGTCAGTTGTGTTTTGGACCTCAGTTTTTCATTGCACCTCTGTATCACCATACACATACTGTGAATTCATAGACTTGTTCATTCATCCAGCTATGGCATTATTGTATGGTGTGTCTCCTCCAAGGTTGACTGATGACATGAGGAGAGTTCTCCATCTCTCCAAATCCTACAGCATTGGTGATTGGTACTTTTACCAACACCACACAGTAATCAGAGTATATGGCTGTGAGTTGAATCCTTATAGGCTGCCAAGGTATGTCCCCATGAGACTCTTTGTCCTAGAATACTTCAGGAAATTTGGAAATGCCGACTGCCACCACTTCCAAAGCAAGAACAAGAAGGTGCAGTTGAAGGTAAGGAGCCAGATGGGCCCTTTCCTATATAACAAAAGACAGGAGGGATGGAAAGAGGCATATAGGATCCTAGAGGGCCTCAAGCTGCAAACTAGTTTTGAATGGATACCCTATGACCACAATCATTTTGTTTCCTTCAGGAGGATAAAATACAAATTGGGTACCTATGCACATATGAGGCTGCCTGAGATTGAGTTGTATGCCAATACATTGAGCTGGAAAGAGGGCACCCTAGAAGAGGAAATTACTAGTGAAGAGCTGCTAGAAAGAGAGACTAGAAATATTCAAAAAGAAGCTGACTTGGAAACTTGTGGACAGGTTCCCCTCTTATATTGAAGGCAACTTGGAGCATCTGCCTCATCTTCAACAACACATCAACAAGTTGCCATGAATACTCCACAGACATCCAGCAAAGGAAAAGAAAAGCAGATGGAAAAGCCACCTCCTATGACTGAAGAGCAAATGGAAACACTAGTGCAACAACAAGAAGAAATGATGCAGCAGGAAGTGCAGCAACAAACACAACACCAACAACAAGAAGAACAAAGACAGGAGCAGCCTGTCCAGCAAGAGAAAACAGTGGAAGCCCCTAAATCCACTGAACAAACTGTGCCTCCAAGGCAAGAAACTTCAGCTGAGGCATCAATCCTCCAAACTCCACAAAAGGAGGATACAAGCAGGAAAAGGGACAAAGAGACTCCCCTTACAAGATCAACAACTCATGGGGAGAAAAGACAGAGAATCAATCCCTTCTCAGAGGAAGAAATGCCAATGGGACAGTCTTTTGGTAGGGTCCCACCCAGCAGGGAAGCATCAGCAAGTTCCTTTCAACAGGAACAGGACAGGACAGGGGGAGGGGAAGTCAGCTCATCTAGCCAGTAGAGAGAGGGTGAACTCAGCATTAAACAACAGTTCATCGACATAAAGAGGAGAAGTGACCCCATTAAAATACAGCTGTATAACCATTTGTTGAAAATGGCTCCCACCAATCAACAAAGACTCATGTCTGCATTTGATGTGCAGGAAGGCAAAATGATCATGAGTCATTTTATGCCAACAACATTGCAGCCCCAGTCTGCCTCTGACTACTTGAGGACAAACCTTGAGGTCATGGCCAAGGACATCCACCCAATGGACAAAATAGAACTGCATAAAAAAACAGGTGAGATGGTGTATGCCTCCTTGGCAGACAAAACATTTGATAACTATAGGCTAGAGAATAGCCTTAACAACACAGTTGCTCAGCTTGAGTTGGAGAAAGCATCCTCTTAAGCAAAGGACAACAGAATTAGGTCCTTAGAAGACATCATCATAGAGATTGGGCATGATCCCAAATATATTAAGGGCATACAAGAGATATTGAAGCTGAGGGATGCAGATATGGCAGCTCTAAGGAGAAAGATCAAGCTCCCAGCCACAATTCACCCTCAAACAGATGAAGTGGCCCAACAAAGGCATGATAAAGATGCCACAAATCTGCTGATATCTCTCTATAAGCAGCTCCTCCAGACACAAGAACAGCTGGGAGAATCAGAGGCTGCACAGGCAGCATTACAGGCAGCCTTGAAACAAAGAGAAGAAGGTCAAACCTCCCAGCCTCCTCCTGAAGTAATCAACCTTGAGGAAGCTGCTCCAACTACTGCTCCTCCTCCTCAACAAACAGAACCAACAGCACCAACTACATCGACAGCTGCACCAACAACAGAGCAGACTCATAGTCTGGATATGCAGAAGCTTCAAAATGAGATTCAAGTCCTGGAAGCTCAAATGTTAGAGCTTAATCAAGCCAAAGAATCTTTGGCTAAAGTAAATGAAAGATATGACAAGAGCAAACAGAATGTGGCTGAGAAGGAAAGAGATATAAAAGCTCTCAAAAAGAGAATAACTGAGCTTGAGAAAGAGCTCACACTTGATAAGGTGACAACAGAGCTCAAAACAGTCCTATGGGCCAAAATTGGCCAGTCCATTACTGATCAGTGAAATTTCATTGAGACCATAGATGAGCAGTCAGCGCTCATTACAAAGGCAAATAGGGAGATACATAGAGCAAGAGCAAGCCTTGGCAACATGCCTGATGCTGCAAATAGGATGATCAACATATCAAATCACAGGACAAGCTCTCAACTGACCACCATGGGAATCGCTAGCAGGACTGAGACAACCTCAATGGTTAAAAGGGTCCTCACATTAAGAAACCTGATTGGAACATTAGAAAGGAGAAGCCAAGATATGCAGACCGAAATCAACAGGTTCATGGACAGGTTTCAGGTATTACAAAGCAGAGGCCTCCCCAACATACTAAGCAGTGTGGGAAGACTGCTTACCCATGAAAATTATGCTAAAAGGGTCAGTGCCTTTGCTGCAAGTCAAGTTGCAGAACAACCTAGCACTTCAGCAGAATCAGGGCCAGCATCAGGGCAGACTCTCTACAACAGGGTGGAAAACCTGTTCTTCATCATGAACGAAATCAATCATCTGTTCGATGTGCCTCCAAATTTTTATAAATATACAGAAGCAGATGAAACCATAGAGGCAATTGTGAAGCACCAATTGCCCATACAGGAAGTCTGGAATAGATTGATACATCAAATACTATCAAGCCTGAACCTGTAATGTCAAGTTTTTGCAAATTTATAAGTGATCATACACAGGTAAAATTTTGGTAGATCAGCATACACAGGAAAGATGAAGGCTGAGCCAACTCAGCAGGGCTATTCGGTCACCACAGTAGCAAACACAGTCACAGCTGGCAAGGCCGAAAACTACAGCACGACAGCCATAAAGACAAATTTTCCAGCATTTAAGCAAAGCGTTCCAAGCGACGCAGTGACCTCCAAAGGTCAAAATATATTCTGACAGACTTAAAGAGTAGTTATGTTGTATTCAAAGTTGTAATAACGTCTTTTCTACTTTTCTGTACGAAGTAATGAAGATATTTCTCTCTCAGATGACTCAATGCCTGAGATATTTTGTATAAACATTTCTATAAAGTCCCCTTCGCATGAGTTTGCAGGGGGTTGTTGTTGATTTCTCCTGAAGAAGTTTTCATGCTGTAATCCTTTCAGAGTTTAATAAAGAAGGTGATGGAATTTCTCGGATTTCTGAAGTGTTGAATGCGTTCTGGTGCTTGTTGAAAATTGCAGGATTCCTGTGTACTTCACAATACAATAAGTTTCTGTAACTCTCTTTGTTGTGTACTTTAATCTTTTACAACCCATATATGTTTCCAATTTCTGAATATTTAGCAACAAGGAAAAAGAATAACCTTCAGGACTTATTCAAGGAATACCCTGAGTTCAATCTGTGTTGTTAATGAATGTTTTCTTCAGCTGTAATCTTGATAAGTGTAATTCTTAATTGCTGCACTTTCAGAATATATCTTTCACAGTGAGCCTTGTTTCAGGAATTCAAGTTTGCCCATGTGCAACGTGTTTCACTTTCATATCACCAGCTCAATAGAAAATTCTTAATTGCTTTCTGTTGGCTGACCATGTTTCACCACTTAAGTTTAAATTTGCTTGTTTAAAGATACACAATAGGCCCTGTAGTCCGAACATCACCACTCCTGCATTTCAAAGCATTTCACAATTCTGGACTCCATTTCCCAATGATATACTATTCTCTGAACACTACACCTTAAACTCTGAAAGAAGTCCTTCAACCAAAACATAAACCAAAACCTGAGCATAATAACTAGCCTAAAACACCATCAGAACGGAGACAAATTATAAAGAGAGAGCCCTCTCTGATTACAGTTTGGCTAGGAACTGTGATCCAAAGATTGGTTAGTGGTTACCCCGGCCGTATTCCCTTAGTAGTCATAGGGAACAACCTGGGTGTTAACATAATTGGCGACTCCGCTGGGGACTATTTAGGATTTTCCAATTTCTATCTATCTCCCAAAGCTATAGATCAAGCCTGTATATCAGTCAGGAAGCCTTCAAAACTGTTTCTGTGTTACATTAACAGCTTTAGGGAAGAGCTGCTTCAGTCAATCTTCTTAGCTTTGAAACATATATAGCCATTTCAAAATCTTCATCCAGTCCTTGCAGATATAAAATTTTCCTATAAAATCCTAAAAACAGTTAGAAGCTGGCTCCTAAAAGGGAAACCAGGCACACTAGGTCAAATCCTGACCCCAAACCACCAGCAGTTTTTGAAAATCCTAATATAATCCCTAGAATCATTAGGAAATAGCAAAGGCAGGAAACTCCTAGTGATTTCAGTCCTGAGACAGTTCACCCTGAACCTGTTCCAACCCCTATTAAAGTCCTATTTCGTTCCACCCCTGTCTCCCCCAGTTCACAGTCTACATCTCAAAGCCCTCCTTCCACATTTTCACCCACTGCACATATCCCTTTTAACAATACTCTAGGTGCTGCCACACCTGTTACCCCTGCAGCACACACCGTTCCTTTTGTCCCAGTTGCCCCTATAAATCCTCCAAACCTTGTGAATATGGCTAACAGATATGCACCCTTGCAAATACCAGTTAATGTTGCAGCTCTACCCCAGGACTACCAAACCAAAATCTCATATTTTGACTCTAATGGCCCTTTAACAGCTGTTCAGCATGCCAAAAGGATGCAAGACCATTTTGAGACCTATGAAATAGATGATGATAGTGTTAGAATGAGGATGTTTGTTCAAAGTTTGACTGGAGATGTAAGAACTTGGTTTAAATCGCTGAAAGCAAATTCTATCACAACTCCTGATGAGTTGTATCAAGCCTTTACTAACAGGTGGGAGAAAAAGAAAGATCCTCTGCACATACTTGGGGAATATGACACTATCAAGATAGGTCCCCAAGAGATTGTTTTGGAATATTGTGCAATATTCAACAATGTATATAATGCAATCCCACAAAATTTAAGACCCCCTCCTGATTTAGATTTGTACAAATTCCCTGATGGTTTTGACCCTGACATGGCCTATCAATTAAAGGAAAGGGACCCTCACACCCTTGCGGAGGCTCAAAGGGTTGCTGTCATAGTAGAAGCTAACCTGATTGCCAAAAGGAACAGGGAAAGGTTGGAAAAGAGAACCACCTTCAAAGAAGAACCCTCAGCCTTTGATAAAAAACTAGATGCAATACTCTCTGGTATGAAAAGACTAGGTGACAGAGTAGAATCAGTTGAAAGAAAGTCATCATGGGAAGCACCACAAAACAATCCTCCTAGGAATCCAAATTTTAGGATAAATCAAAACCCAGGTGTTGGCAAGCCCAATACTGACCCAGACATAAGACCCCCTTTCCAAGAAAACTATGCTGAAACTTCCACATCAAGTGAACCCAATGAAGATTCTCAGATTAATTTAATGGGTCTAGATGGTGAAAGTCAAGTCTTTTTGACACAAGAAGACCATGAGGATGAGGTAATCAAGATGTTCCCAGTCAAATTAGGTGAATCCTTTGACTTCAAACAAGGTTATGACACTGCTGTGTATGAAGTCCATAAGAAATACAAACTAAGGAGTAGGACTATGAATGTAAATCAGCTTGAAAAGATAAAGGATAAACAACAGCCTAGAAGGGCCATAGTCACAGAGCCTAATGGCAAAACAAATTCACATGCAGAAGAAGTAATTATTGAAGAGATCACTGAACCATTGCCCTTGCAACAATAGCCCATGGCAGCTTCATCCTCTCGCCCTAATTTAAATGTTGCTCCTCAAGAGATGAGTAAAAAGGATAGGTCTCAAAGTCAAGATAAAAATCAAGAAGAAGATCTAGTGAACAAGGAAAGGACTGTTATCCATAACCCTAAGACCCAATCTGAAAAACCCTTTGATCTAGAAACTGAAATTGGCAAACTAAAGATAGCAATTCCTCTCTCAGAACTAGCCAAGCATGACATCTATAAACAACAGATCAAGAAGTCCCTCCAACTCACTAGCAACAAAGATGATGTCAATGTGTTGGATGACACCCCAGAATTACTGTTTGGCCCTGAGGTGGATGGAAAAACAGTAGCTACAGGGGTATTACCTTTTTATGTCAGCTTACATATTCATGATAAAATATTACATAATGCAATGTTTAACTCAGGTGCCTCTCACAATCTCATGCCAAAAGCAGTCATGGAAAGATTGAATCTAGATATAACAAGACCATACAAGGACCTGTTTTCCTTTGACTCCAGCCAAGTCAAGTGTTTAGGTCTCATAAAAGATTTGTGTGTGTCTTTGGTTCAATACCCAAACAAAACAATTCTAATGGATGTGGTAGTTGCTGATATCCCACCAAAGTATGGGATGTTGTTATCAAGATCATAGGGAGCCAAACTCCAAGGTTCCCTACAATTAGACATGTCATATGCCACCATCTCTGTTTTTGGGCAACCAAAAAGACTGTACAGAGAAACACTCATGAAATACATGGTCATCAGTGAAGAAAAGCCTCAAAACTTTCCCATATACACTGTCCATTCAGACATAGAATCATACATTCTCTTCAATAACAACACAACTCCCTCAAAATGTGAGGTCGAAACCAAGATACTCATACAGGAGGAAGACTCAAATGAAAGAATTATCACCCATGAAACAACAGTCAATCAAACACTAGATACCGCTACTGTTCTAAATATCAAGCATACCCAATCAAATGATGAAACTGTCCCAGAAGACAAGCTAGATGAAAAACCACAACTCCTACTCACATTGCCAGCCCATGAACAGATCATTAAATCTCCTCCCCAACAGGATATTCTATGGTTCCTTGAATTTGATGGCTCAGTCAACAAGTTAGGGGCAGGAGCTGGAGTTTTGGTACACAATAAAGAAAATAGTCATGCAGAAGGCAACGCCTATAGATTGAACTTCAGATGTACTAATAACATGGCAGAATATGAAGCTCTTTTACTAGGCCTCAAGTTAGTAAAGTTCTTACAAGCTGCCAGGGTTTCAATCATGGGTGATTCAGATTTAGTTATTCAACAAGTGAAGGGAAACTTTGTCACCAATGACAAAAGACTAAGGACTTATAGGTCTGCTGTCGCTGAGGTACTAAACTTTTTCTCTGAATTCCAAATCACTAAAATTCCTAGAACCCACAATCTGTATGATCATAGTTTAGCCACCTTTGCAAGTACCTGCAAGCTGCCTTTTGAGCCCCATCATTGTTTTACAGCTGAGGTAAAACACAGACCCTCCATTCCAAACAATGTTAATGGTTGGCAAGTATTTGAGGATGACAAGCAAATAAACCATTTTTTAACTCTGCAACAAGAATTTGCAGGATTAAATATTAACACTGATACAACAAGTCAATCACAAATACTTGATACAGCAAGTCAACCACAAATACTTGATACAGCAAGTCAATCACAAATACTTGATACAACAAGTCAATCACAAATACTTGATAGAGCAAGTCAATCACAAATACAGTTTCAAAAAATTACTCACCCAATATCACCTAGAACAACAAAACGAATGCTAAATCCAACTATTTTCAACAAGGACAACATTCAGCAAATTCAATCAATCAATTGTGAGGAAGTGGCTAATGCTGAAATTGAAATCATAGAGCTGAAAGACAATTTTCTACCAACAGGCCTAACTCCACTAGAGGACATCTTTGATTCAAATGATATTCCCAGAAAACCAAAAATGCAGCCCTTAAATGCAGCCATTGAAGAATGCAACATTGGTACCATTGACAAGCCCAAAATAATAAAATTATCTGCATCTCTACCTCCTGACCAAAAGCCTAAATACATTGACCTCTTTAAGGAATTCCAGGATGTTTTTGCATGGAGTTATGAGGATCTAAAGTCCTATGATACCTCTGTTATCCAACATACTATCCCTCTCAAACCTAATCAAAAACCCTTTAAACAAAAATTGAGGAGAATCAATCCTATGCTTCTCCCAGCAATGGAACAAGAGGTATAGAAAATGTTCAAGGCAGGAATCATAGTACCTATCAGATTCTCTGAGTGGATTTCAAACTTAGTCCCTACAAGAAAGAAAACTGGTGAAATAAGGCTGTGTGTGGATCTAAGAAATCTGAATCAAGTATCCCTCAAAGACAACTATCCCTTGCCCAAGATGGATCATATTCTTCAAAGAGTGGTAGGGGCCTCAAGGATCTCATTACTGGATGGATTCTCAGGATTTAATCAAATCCTGGCGCACCCTGATGACCAAGACAAAACAGCATTTACAACTCCATGGGGAACCTTCAAATATGTAAAAATGCCTTTTGGGTTGAAAAATGCAAGGGCAACCTTTCAAAGAGCAATGGATATTGCTTTTGCAAAGGAAATTCATGACTTTTTAGTCATTTATTTGGATGACCTAACACCATTCTCAAAATCTGACCAGGAACATCTAAAACATTTGAGACAGATCTTCCTAACATGCAGGAAATATGGAATTTCATTGAATCCCAAGAAATCCTTGTTTGGTTTAGAGGAAGGTAAATTATTGGGCCACAACATTTCTAAAAATGGCATTAGGATAGATCCAGATAGGATACAAGCTATCCTACAAATGCCCCACCCAAGAAATATCAAGGAGTTGCAGGGATTTTTGGGAAAAATCAATTTCTTGAGAAGGTTTATCCCAAACTTAGCAGAACTAATCAGATTACTAAATAACATTCTAAAGAAATATTCAAAAGTAAAATGGACAGTTGAAGCAAACCAAGCCTTTGAAGGAATAAAACTGGCCCTCACCCAAACCCTGGTCCTAACAAATCCTAAATTTGATAGGGAATTCATCATATTTTCTTTTGCTTCCCAACACACAATTGTTGCTGTCTTGTTACAGAAATATGACCAAGGAAATGAGAAGCCAATTGCTTTCTTTAGCAGAGCTCTTAGAGATGCACCTTTAAAATATCAAATCATGGAAAAGCAAGCTTATGCTTTGGTCAAAGCCATTAAAGACTTTAGGATTTACATCCTTTATTCACATGTTATAGCTTATGTACCAAGCCCTATTGTGAAGGACATACTCACTCAAGAAAACTTAGAGGGCAGAAGAGGAAAGTGGATTGCCAACATTTTGGAATTTGATATTGAGATAAAACCTACAAAACTAATAAAAGGACAAGTTTTGGCCAAACTAATGACAGAAGCCAATTTCCAATCCTTAGACATTAACCAGCTGGACAGTGAACCGTAGCTGGCGACTCCAAAGATCAATGTAGCCTTTGAACAATCCCCCTGGTATACTGATATCTGTTATGTGTTACAAAACCTGTGTGCTCCCCCAGGATTGTCCAGAACTAAATGTAGATTCCTAAAAATGAAAGCTTCTAAATTTTGTGTGATAGATGGAAATTTGCTTTGGAAAAACCATGAAGGCATACTACTGAACTGCTTAATTGAAAATGAAACTAACAATATCATGAAAGAATTTCATGCAGGTGACTGTGGTGGACACTTATATTGGAAGTCCACTGTGGATAAAATACTGAGGGCTGGGTACTACTGGCCCACCATGTTCTCTGATGTCAAGAAATTCACCACCTCATGTCATAAATGCCAAGTTTTTGAGGGAAAGAGACAACTGTTGCCACTTCCCTTAAGGCCTATTGCAACAGAGAGACCTTTTCAACAATGGGGCTTGGATTTCATTGGGGAAATTCATCCCTCATCCTCAGGCCAACATAGATGGATCTTAACAGCCGCAAACTACTTCACCAAGTGGATTGAAGCTGTTCCATGTAGACAAGCAAATGATTCCACTATCATTCAGTTCTTGGAGAACAACATACTGGCTAGATTTGGCTGTCCTGATAAAATAATAACAGACAATGCTGCTACTTTCAGATCCAAGAAAATGGTGAATTTCTGCCATAAATTTCACATTACCTTAGGCCATTCTACTGCATACTATCCCCAAGGAAATGGCCTTGCTGAGTCATCAAATAAAAGTCTAGTAAACATCATAAAGAAAGTGCTAGAAGAGAACAAAAAGAATTGGCATAAGAAACTTGTAAATGCTCTATGGGTAGATAGACTAACAACCAAGAGATCAATTGGAACCAGCCCATATGAGTTGGTTTATGGATTGGAAGCCAAATTTCCCTCATCACTAGGGGTACCTGTTATGAAACTTCTGCAAGAAAGCCAAGCTGAACCAAATGATATGCAAAGAAGAATCAATCAAATCATATGTTTACAGCAAACTAGAGACCAAGTTTTCAGCAGAGTTCAAGTTCTACAAGAAAAATTAAAGAAGGCCTTTGACAGAAGGACCAAGGCAGAAGATTTCAGCATTGGAGACAAAGTCCTTAAGTGGGATTCAAGAAGAGAGGATAAGGGAAAACATGGAAAATTTGATTCCCTTTGGAGAGGACCATTTGTTGTCCAAGCAGTGCAAGGAAACAATACTTATTTCCTTAAAAGTCTAACTGAAACTGACTTGGATGAAGGTCCTGTGAATGGTAGGATGTTGAAGCACTATTTTGACTACCATCCATAAGTACAGCCTGAGTTTCCCTTGTACATATCCAAATGTATATATTACTTTCGGTTAAAATGTAAAAATGCAGTTTCTCAAGTTTTATTGACAATCAGCAAAAGATAAAAGATTCAGAGGCCTACCAAGAAGGGAAATACACAATTTGGGCATTACAAAGCAGCATACTTCAAGTTGATAAAAGCAATCAAGGGGCCAAGGCATTCTGACCTGCTGTTCTTGGTCTTTACAATGAAAAACCATCCCCATGTGGAGCCACTGTTAGCTACCTATATCAATAGGTTTCATATTTCATGATTGGCAAGGAAAAGGTCCAAATATGCTCTGCTTTGAGGATGCAAAGATCACATATTTCCAAGAGACTACAATCTGTGCTTATAGTTTGATAAGGACTCAATTTTGATGAATGGTCCAACAGCCTAATCTGGATCATGCCATGTTTTAAATTTACAGTTGTAGAATAGAGAAAGAAGTCTGTCCAAACTGTTTAATCTTGGCAGACAAGTAGTGTAGGTAGAGAAGTAAGGTTCCCAACTGCTTAATCTGGGACCTTGGAAGAAATAAGGGCAGTCTTAGATAGCTGAGCAAAAGAAAAGCCAATGAAAAGAAAAGGTACACAAAGGGTCTGCAAGTCTAAATGCACCCTCCAAGAAGAAACAAAAAATGCTAGGCAAAGTAGCTGGGTAAGTAGATGGGGTTGCAGAAGTGGTATTCATTTCAGATTGAATCTTGCTGGCCAAGATAAGGAAAGCAAGGCAAAGGAGCATGTCTAACTCCCCAAATTTCCCTTCCACTCTTATCACTAACATCCCCTTATCCATGGAGATTGATGAAAAAATTTGAGGTTTCATGGTGGTTCTTGTTCCTTTAAGAAGCCACATTTCCTGTGTAAAATTCTTTTCATTTTGATCTACTCCTAAAGTTAAGTGTTTTTCAAATAAACTTAGCATCATCTCCCCTCATCCACTCCTTTCATCCATATTAACCACTAATTCTATTATATAAATCCCCTATCTCACCCTTTCCCTAGTATTATAACACCATGGTGTATAAACTCCAAACATGGTATAAATATCCATTCCCTTGGCATTATAGCCATATGTTCTTTGTCAGGGATCAAATGGCATCTGGTCACTTTGATGAACCTAAATCTAACCCCACCCCTCTTCTGAATCCATTTTGACTCATTTAAACTTCATTTGCTAAGAAAACCTTATTAAAAACCCCTTTGTCCCTTTAACCCGCTTCATTTGCAAAAATGCTCTAAAAACCCACTTTTCTCCTTTATCCAAAGTCTAAGCACCGGGCGCATTTTTAACGAAAATATTCATAAAAAAACCCATTTTTATGTTATCCAATGGTTTGAGCGCTATATTGGTTTTATTGAAAATACAGTGATAATATATTGAAAAACCATTGAAATCCTCCATACCCCAATGGTCTTCCGCTGAGTGCGCATCCCAAAAAATATATTTTTAAAGTCCCGCCCCCCTTCCGTATTTCCCAATCACTTCACCAACCCGTCAACCGTCCGATCGAGCGCCTCTGATCAGACGGCCCTTATACGTATCGGGTTTGTCCCGACGCCCGACAGTTAGTACCCGAGAAACTGACAAAGGGCTGCGTCAGTCCTCGGCCACGCGTCACCTTCTCAGTCTCTCGGGTTGCCCTCTGACACATCCACCGCCATATCGTAGGCAGTCCGAGAAAACCATTACCGCCTTTGCTGATTACCGCCTGTTTTGCTGGGCTTATGTCATCTCCGCGTCATCCCCACGTCATTGCCACCCTGCCATCGTGTCAACTTTTTGTCCGCCCATGTGCCAATGTGTCTGCCACCGCATCATCTCCGTGGACCAATAGCAGCTTGCCACCTCACCCGATGACGTCATGCTGAAGTCATCCGACTTCGACCCCACCCGACGACGTCATGCTGACGTCATCCCAAAAACGCGCCAATATTCCCAAAAAATCCATTTTTAGGCCAAAATCTCGTGTTTTTTCCACTTTTGGCAAAATACACTACTGTTATTTATGCATGCTGCTCACGTCCAAACCACTACCAGCTTGATAAAGTTGATTCCGAGACCGCCAGTGCCTCCATTGCTCCTGCATTCGCAATTCCTGCCGACGAATTCACCAGGTATTCTTCAAAATCATCCCATAAACCTGGTTTTATCCATAATTCCATGAATAAACTGTTAACAGACTTTAAAACTATGTTTTCACCGTTAAACACACTGTGACCTGCACTTATATCCAGCCAGTAAAGCCATAAACCTCCTGCAGAGCCACATTCGGCAAAATTAACCTGAATTCACAGGTAGTTCGCGCAATCATGAGTTGGAAACCCCTGCTGGCTAAATTCACCATAGAAAAGTTCTGGTTAACCCTGCTATTGCTTAAACAGTTTGTTAAACAGTATTTCAATTGTTGTTTGATCAATTCACCCCCTGGTCCTTAAAATTCACACTTCCATTATAAGGAATCACCTCTGTGTTGTTCTGCTTACTTCAACCAGTTCACCTCCAAGTCAGAAGCTTAGCAAACCATGGAAACTCCAATTGCACTGAACATCAAGCCTCTCAATGCCCCTCAAAAGGAGTTAGAATGGAAAGCTCTGGGAGATATGGATTATCAGATGTTAGATTGTTTCCCTATAGGCTCTAAATATAATATTTAGATGTTGAATGAATTGAAAGCCCAGAACCTTAGTGGAGCTGATATCCTAGGGATTTGGGACTCAAATTTGCCCATCTACAACCTCCCTCAGGTCAATCCTATGCCAGAATTGATCCACAGATGCCAGCAGTGCTATGTTCCATGCCAAAGAGCTGTTCTCAGCCCCACAGGCTCAATTCTGTTCCATATCACCCCAGAGAGCATAAATGAGATGCTGCATTTCCACGCTGCAAAACCATTGACCCCCCTCTCCATGCAGAACTTGATAAAGAAGGGTACCAAGTTGTCAAATGACCAGATCATCAAAATCAATCAGCTATTCATACAACCAAGCTCTGAAGCCATCAAAACTCCTCCTATTGGATATCCATACTTAAATGACTTGGGCATAATGCTGGTGGATTTGATCAGCTATGTCCTAGGGTTCAGGGGAGTGGAGGATGTTGATGATAGTATAATGGCAATGCTGTCTATATTCTCTCCTGGAAAGCCTCCAGCTGTACATTATGACTATGCCACATACATTGCAGATAGGATCCATGACTAGCTAATGAATCTGCAAAGGGAAAGATTGTTCAGATACACTTCATACATTTACCATATATTCTTATTTTATCAACCAGACAACTTCCTCATTCCCCTGAAGAAAGTTAATGCTCAGGGGAACCCAAGGTCAGTTGTGTTTTGGACCTCAGTTTTTCATTGCACCTCTGTATCACCATACACATACTGTGAATTCATAGACTTGTTCATTCATCCAGCTATGACATTATTGTATGGTGTGTCTCCTCCAAGGTTGACTGATGACATGAGGAGAGTTCTCCATCTCTCCAAATCCTACAGCATTGGTGATTGGTACTTTTACCAACACCACACAGTAATCAGAGTATATGGCTGTGAGTTGAAGCCTTATAGGCTGCCAAGGTATGTCCCCATGAGACTCTTTGCCCTAGAATACTTCAGGCAATTTGGAAATGCCGACTGCCACCACTTCCAAAGCAAGAACAAGAAGGTGCAGTTGAAGGTAAGGAGCCAGCCGAGCCCTTTCCTATATAACAAAAGAGAGGAGGGATGGAAAGAGGCAGATAGGATCCTAGAGGGCCTCAAACTGCAAACTAGTTTTGAATGGATACCCTATGACCCCAATCATTTTGTTTCCTTCAGGAGGATAAAATACAAATTGGGTACCTATGCACATATGAGGCTACCTGAGATTGAGCTGTATGCCAATACATTGAGCTGGAAAGAGGGCACCCTAAAAGAGGAAATTAGTAGTGAAGAGCTGCTAGAAAGAGAGACTAGAAATATTCAAAAAAGAAGCTGACTTGGAAACTTGTGGACAGGTTCCCCTCTCATATCGAAGGCAAATTGGAGCATCTGCCTCATCTTCAACAACACATCAACAAGCTACCATGAATACTCCACAGACATCCAGCAAAGGAAAAGAAAAGCAGATGGAAAAGCCACCTCCTATGACTGAAGAGCAAATGGAAACACTAGTGCAACAACAAGAAGAAATGATGCAGTAGGAAGTGCAGCAACAAACACAACACCAACAACAAGAAGAACAAAGACAGGAGCAGCCTGTCCAGCAAGAGAAAACAGTGGAAGCCCCTAAATCCACTGAACAAACTGTGCCTCCAAGGCAAGAAACTTCAGCTGAGGCATCAATCCTCCAAACTCCACAAAAGGAGGATACAAGCAGGAAGAGGGACAAAGAGACTCCCCTTACAACATCAACAACTCATGGGGAGAAAAGACGGAGAATCAATCCCTTTTCAGAGGAATAAATGCCAATGGGACAGTCTTTTGGTAGGGTCCCACCCAGCAGGGAAGCATTAGCAAGTTCCTTTCAACAGGAACAGGACAGGACAGGGGGAGGGGAAGTCAGCTCATCTAGCCAGCAGAGAGAGGGTGAACTCAGCATTAAACAGCAGTTCATCGACATAAAGAGGAGAAGTGACCGCATTAAAATACATCTGTATAACCATTTGTTGAAAATAGCTCCCACCAATCAACAAAGACTCATGTCTGCATTTGATGTGCAGGAAGGCAAAATGATCATGAGTCATTTTATGCCAACAACATTGCAGCCCCAGTCTGCCTCTGACTACTTGAGGACTAACCTTGAGGTCATGGCCAAGGACATCCACCCAATGGACAAAATAGAACTGCATAAACAAACGGGTGAGATGGTGTATGCTTCCTTGGCAGACAAAACATTTGATAACTATAGGCTAGAGAATATCCTTCACAACACAACTGCTCAGCTTGAGTTGGAGAAAGCATCCTCTCAAGCAAAGGACAACATAATTAGGTCCTTAGAAGACATCATCATAGAGATTGGGCATGATCCCAAAGATATTAAGGGCATACAAGAGATATTGAAGGTGAGGGATGCAGATATGGCAGCTCTAAGGAGAAAGATCAAGCTCCTAGCCACAATTCACCCTCAAACAGATGAAGTGGCCCAACAAAGGCATGATAAAGATGCCACAGATCTGCTGATATCTCTCTATAAGCAGCTCCTCCAGACACAAGAACAGTTGGGAGAATCAGAGGCTGCACAGGCAGCATTACAGGCAGCCTTGAAACAAAGAGAAGAAGGTCAAACGTCCCAGCCTCCTCCTGAAGTAATCAACCTTGAGGAAGCTGCTCCAACTACTGCTCGTCCTCCTCAACAAACAGAACCAACAGCACCAACTACATCGACAGCTACACCAACAACAGAGCAGACTCATAGTCTGGATATGCAGAAGCTTCAAAATGAGATTCAAGTCCTGGAAGCTCAAATGTTAGAGCTTAATCAAGCCAAAGAATCTTTGGCTAAAGTAAATGAAAGATATGACAAGAGCAAACAGAATGTGGCTGAGAAGGAAAGAGATATAAAAGCTCTCAAAAAGAGAATAACTGAGCTTGAGAAAGAGCTCACACTTGATAAGGTGACAACAGAGCTCAAAACAGTCCTATGGGCCAAAATTGGCCAGTCCATTACTGATCAGTGGCATTTCATTGAGACCATAGATGAGCAGTCAGCACTCATTACAAAGGCAAATAGGGAGATACATAGAGCAAGAGCAAGCCTTGGAAACATGCCTGATGCTGCAAATAGGATGATCAACATATTAAATCACAGGACAAGCTCTCAACTGACCACCATGGGAATTGCTAGCAGGACTGAGACAATCTCAATGGTTAAAAGGGTCCTGAAATTAAGAAACCTGATTGGAACATTAGAAAGGAGAAGCCAATATATGCAGACCGAAATCAACAGGTTCATGGACAAGTTTCAAGTATTACAAAGCAGAGGCCTCCCTAGCATACTAAGCAGTGTGGGAAGACTGCTTACCCATGAAAATTATGCTAAAAGGGTCAGTGCCTTTGCTGCAAGTCAAGTTGCAGAACAGCCCAGCACTTCAGCAGAATCAGGGCCAGCATCAGGGCAGACTCTCTACAACAGGGTGGAAAACCTGTTCTTCATCATGAACGAAATCAATCATCTGTTTGATGTGCCTCCAATTTTTTATAAATATACAGAAGCAGATGAAACCATAGAGGCAATTGTGAAGCACCAATTGCCCACATAGGAAGTCTGGAATAGATTGATACAGCAAATACTATCAAGCCAGAACCTGTAATGTCAAGTTTTTGCAAATTTATAAGTGATCATACACAAGTAAAATTTTGGTAGATCAACATACACAGGAAAGATGAAGGCTGAGCCAACTCAGCAGGGCTATTCGGTCACCACAGCAGCAAACACAGTCACAGCTGGCAAGGCTGAAAACTACAGCATGACAGCCATAAAGACAAATTTTCCAGCATTTAAGCAAAGCGTTCCAACCGACTCAGTGACCTCCAAAGGTCAAAATATCTTCTGACAGACTTAAAGAGCAGTTATGTTGTATTCAAAGCTGTAATAACTTCTTTTCTACTTTTCTGTACGAAGTAATGAAGATATTTCTCTCTCAGATGACTCAATTCCTGAGATATTTTGTATAAACATTTCTATAAAGTCCCCTTCGCATGAGTTTGCAGGGGGTTGTTGTTGATTTCTCCTGAAGAAGTTTTCATGCTGTAATCCTTTTAGAGTTTAAAAAAGAAAGTGATGGAATTTCTCGGATTTCTGAAGTGTTGAATGCGTTCTGGTGCTTGTTAAAAATTGCAGGATTCCTGTGTAATTCACAATACAATAAGTTTTTGTAACTCTCTTTGTTGTGTACTTTAATCTTTTACAACCCATATATGTTTCCAATTTCTGAATATTTAGCAACAAGGAAAAATAATAACCTTCAGGACTTATTCAAGGAATACCCTGAGTTCAATCTGTGTTGCTAATGAATGTTTTCTTCAGCTGTAATCTTGATAAGTGTAATTCTTAATTGCTGCACTTTCAGAATATATCTTTCACAATGAGCCTTTATTCAGGAATTCAAGTTTGCCCTTGTGCAATGTGTTTCACTTTCATATCACCAGCTCAATAGAAAATTCTTAATTGCTTTCTGTTGGCTGACCATGTTTCACCACTTAAGTTTAAATTTGTTTGTTTAAAGATACACAATAGGCCCTGCAGTCCGAACATCACCACTCCTACATTTCAAAGCATTTCACAATTCTGGACTCCATTGCCCAATGATATACTATTCTCTGAACACTACACCTTAAACCCTGAAAGAAGTCCTTCAACCAAAACATAAACCAAAACCTGAGCATAATAACTAGCCTAAAACACCATCAAAACAGAGACAAATTATAAAGAGAGAGCCCTCTCTGATTACAGTTTGGCTAGGAACTGTGATCCAAAGATTGGTTAGTGGTTACCCCGGCCGTATTCCCTTGGGAGTCATAGGGAACAACCTGGGTGTTAACAGATCCTATAGCAGAAGAAGAATTAGAGGCCATCCCATCTGAAGCTATGGCTGACAATAGAGGAGAAGATGAGAGAATAGAAGGTGCCTTCCCCATCCGAGAGACCAATGGAGACATGAAAATGAAGAAAATTAGCCCCTCCGCTTTACCTCACTTCCATGGACTGACTACTGAAGATCCTGATACCTTCCTGTTTGAGTTTGCTGTCCTTTGTCGAACCTATGACTATACTGAAGATGACCAAAAGCTGAAACTCTTCCCCTCAACTCTTAAGGATGCAGCATTACGCTGGTTCATGGGCTTACCTGGGAACAGTATCACCACTTGGGCTCAGATGCAGCAAGCTTTCAATACCAAGTACCGGGACTACTGTATGTCCAAGGAAACCAAGGGAGAAATCTTCCGGATGACCATGGGAAATGATGAGTCCTTAGAGGATTATGAGGAAAGGTTCCAACTTAGCTATAAACGGGCCAGGTGCACACTTGACCCTGAATTCCTCAAGTTGGTCCTGCTCCGAGGAGTCCCTGAAGACCTCTTAGATACCCTTCACATGGTGGCTGGAGGAGATATTTACCAACTACCTTATGAGGACATAAAGACTGTGTTTATAAACCACTCTAGGGCAGCCCGAAAACGAGGTAGAGGAAACCTCCTCTCAGCTGGTATTCCTTTCTCCAAACATGAGTTTGCAAATCAATCAGAGGATCTCAAAAGTGAGGTGAGACAGACCATTGCCATGCAACTTGATACATTCAAGATTCAGCAGAAGAAGGAAAAAGCTGAGAGGGCCTTGGCTATCTTCTGCCCTAGGTGTACAAGGAGACACCCTAAGAACGAATGCCCATTACATTCGGTTGAAGTATGTTTCGTTTGTGAGGAGGAACATCCCACAAATCAATGTCCAACCTTACCTGGGCTTAAAGCCATGTATCAAGGGACAGAAGCCCCCATCAAACCTCTCTATTTCCTCAACCAAAGGAGGCCACAAGGAGCTAGACCTTACCAGCAGGGGATGCAAGGGGCACCCCAAGCTTATTACAGCCCCAACCAATCTACTCCTATGCCTTCCTGGGGTCCCCCTGCTCATCCTTCCAGGTCTGTGCCTCCTCCATGGTCTTATCCACCTCAGTACCATACTCAACCCACTACTCATTCATATCACTCACATGCCCAGCCACAGCCTCAGTGGAATGCACCTCAGTCGGGGTGGAGGCCCCAGTACAACACTCCTCCCGCCATTTTGCCTCCACCACCAGTTCAACCTCAACCATTACCTCCTGCTCCTCCAAGACAACCTCAAATGCCTGCTCAACCGAACCCGAACCCCAATAACAGACAGGCCCAACAGGTATACACTGGGGAAACATCATGCCCTACCTATGCTGTGGAGATCCAAGAGATCAATCTGCGATCTGGAAAGACTCTTCCGGATCGCCAACCTCCTCCCACAGAGGACGAGGAAGACAAACATGAAAGTGAACCAAAGGCTATTCCACCCTTTCCTGAGAGACTAACAGCTACCACACAACACAACCCAGAGGAGGATGAGCTTCTGGGAGAGCTCAAGCAGTTGTGTGTGAAAATACCACTTCTCCAAGCCATCAAGGATGTGCCAATATACAACAAACTGGTTAAGGAAAAGTGTTTCAAACACCCAGGCAGGCGAAAGAGGGATGCTTCAACCATCAATGTCATAGGACAACTGTCTGACCTCATGTTGGGACAAGTCATCTGCCCAAAGTACCTAGATCCTGGGAGTCTTGTAGTAGATGTCCACATCAATGGCACCATCATACCTCACACCTTGATTGATCTAGGGGCTGCCATTAATGTGATGACCAGGGATACCATGCTCAAACTCAACCTTCAGGGTTCCTTGAGGAAGACCTCGAGACTCCTATAACTAGAAGATCGCTCCACCGTGACTCCCGAAGGGATTGTGGAGGATGTCTTGGTCTCTGTTGACTCTTGGGAATACCCTGCAGATTTCTTAGTTCTGCAACCAAAGGCAAAGCTTACTGGATACCCTCTCATTTTGGGAAGGCCTTGGTTAGCCACTGCAGATGCTTACATAAGTTGTCGTGCAGGAGACATGACCATCAAAAATGGTCCTATGTCCAAGCGGCTAGTCCTATACCCTCCTGCCCAACCCTCATTAGAGCATGACTTACCACTTTGGTTGGAGGAAGGAGAAGAGGATGAGGTGTACTCAGCACCTTTGTGCACCCTAGACACCACTAGGGGAGACCCCCCAACCGAGGATGATTTGATTGAGACCTTGATCCAGAATCCACCTCCCAGTGCAGTGACCTTAGAGGAATTGGTGGAAGATTCCCAAGCCAGCACCTTAGTGGACCTTTGTGCGACCAACCCTGTCACTCCTAGAGTCAAGAATGTGGAGTTCGGCCCTGAGAGGACGTTAAAGATCAGCTCCTCCCTATCTCCTTCTTAGGAAAACGAGCGGTGTAGTCTGTTGGCCAGTCATCTAGATGCCTTTGCTTGGAGCTATAAGGAGATGAAAGGACTCCACCCTTCAGTCTGTACCCATCACATTTACATCAAGGAGGATTGTAAACTGGTTAGGCAACCCCAGAGGAGGATGAATCCAGCCCTTAAGGACATTGTCAAGGAATAATTGCAAAAGTTGTTGGATGCCGGATTCATTTACCCCATCTCAGATAGCGAATGGGTGTCCCCTCTGGTGTTGGTTACCAAGAAAAATGGGAAGTGGAGAATCTTTGTGGACTACCGAGAACTGAACAAAGCTACCAAGAAAGACCATTTCCCTCTACCTTTCATAGATCAAGTGTTGGATGGACTGGCAGGAAAGAAGTTTTTCTCTTTCCTGGATGGGTTTAGCGGGTACAACCAAATCCAAATCAGTCCGGAAGACCAAGATAAGACCACCTTCACTTGTCCTTGGGGTACCTTTGCCTACCGAGTTCTTCCCTTCGGGCTATGCAATGGTCCTGCTACCTTCCAGAGAGCCGTCTTGAGCATCTTTTCTGAGCTGGTCCATGATGCGGTGGAAATCTATATGGATGACTTCACTCCTTATGGGTCCAACTTCCAGGAAGCATTGTCCAATCTGGGAAAAGTCCTAACCAAATGCATTGAGGTGAACCTGTCCCTTAGTCCTGAAAAATGTGAATTCTTGATGACTGAAGGGACCATGCTAGGCCATACCATTTCTTGCCAAGGGTTACACGTGGATCCTAACAAAATTGCTCTTATCAAGAAGCTTCCACCTCCCCAAAAGGTAAGGGATGTTCGGAGTTTCTTAGGATTAGCAGGGTATTACAGGAGATTCATTAAAGACTTCAGCAAGCTAGCCTCACCATTGTTTGACTTGTTGGCTAAAGATGTGGATTTAAATGGACTTACGATTGTCAGAGGGCTCTAAATGAATTAAAGGACAAGTTGGTGTCTGACCCAATCTTAAGAGGTCCAAACTGGGCCCTACCTTTCCACATCCACACTGATGCCTCGAACAAAGCCATAGGGGCAACCTTAGGACAAGTTGAACAAAAACTTCCGTATGCCATTTACTTTGTCAGCAAGAACTTATCCAAAGCAGAACTGAATTACACTATAACTGAGAAAGAATTCTTGGCTGTGGTCCATGCACTGAACAAGTTCTGACATTATATGACTCGCTATCAAACATTTGTACATACTGATCATGCTGCAATTAGATATCTAATGAATAAACTAGATGTGAATGCTCATATTATTAGATGGTTACTTTTGTTGCAGCAATTTGATTTGACTATTGTTGACAAACCAGGTAAAGAAAATGTTGTTGCTGACTTTTTATCTAGATTGGATCTATCTGCAGATGAGGATGGAACAGTGGATGACCAGATGCCCGATGAACATCTGTTTGCTATCTCAGTACTCTCTCCATGGTTTGCTGATATAACAAACTACCTTGTTTCAGCGCAGTTCCCTCCGCACTTATCCTCAAGAGAGAAGAGCAGAATCATCAGAAAAAGTGCCTCATTTACTTGGATCGAGGGCAACCTGTTCAAGCTTGGCCCTGATCAGATCTTAAGGCACTATGTAAGGGAGGAGGAAGTCTTTGATATCCTCCTCACCTATCATGATGGGCCTTGTGGAGGACATTTTGCAGCGAAGAGGACTGCCTTCAAAATCCTGCAGGCAGGCTACTATTGGCCCACACTTCATCAAGATGTCAGAAGGTATATCAGCCAATGTGACCGATGCCAAAGAATGGGGAAACCGACTCAAAGGGATGAGATGCCTCTCCAACCTCAAGTGACTCTTGAGCCATTTTAGAAGTGGGGTATGGACTTTGTGGGTCCAATAAACCCTCCTTCGAGGCAAATGTCTTACATCAGTGTGTGTACTGACTACTTGACAAAGTGGGCAGAAACTAAGGCAATCAAAGCAGCCAGAAAAGGTGGCTGAGTTCTTAAGAGAAAACATCTTTTACAAGTTTGGCTACCCAAGAGAGCTAGTCACCAATCAAGGAAGCCAGTTCACATCCAACTTAATCGAAGACCTACTAGCTCATCACAGAATCAAGCATAGGAATTCCACCCCCTATCATCCATAGGCAAATGGGCAAGTGGAAGTCACCAACAGAGCATTGGAAGGGATTTTGACTAAGGTGGTGAGCAGCAGTAGGAAAGATTGGGCAGATCGCCTGGTTGAGGCCACATGGGCTTACAACACAACCTGGAAGACCACCACCGACTTCACACCTTATGAGATGGTCTATGGGAAGAAAGCTTTCCTGTCCATTGAATTTGAATACAACACTTTGAGGATGGTAGCTCAGCTGGACCTAGATCTCAGCCATACACAACAAGAAAGGTTATTGCAGCTGAATGGACTGGACAAGCACCGAATGTAGGCCCTCCTTCACTTAGAAGTGGTTCAACTTCAGAGAAAGGTGTGGCATGACCAACACCTCAATCAAAAGCAATTCCAGCCAGGAGATTGGGCACTGTTGTATGACTCTAGGCACAAAGATTTCAAGGGGAAGCTGAGAACCAGATGGATGGGACCATATGCAGTGGAAAAATGTCATGACAATGGATCTGTTCTTATTCGGACCATTGATGAGGAGGCCATCCCCCTGCTTGTCAATGGGCATCGACTGAAGATCTACAAGAAACCTCTCTCAAGACAAGAGTTCATCAAAACTGTGGAGAAATCAGTGTTGGTCATAGAGAAGGGTTCTACCTCTGCTTTGGGCATACCCTGAAAGATATAAAAAAATAAAAAATTTAAAAATAAAAAAAAAATTAAATTAAAGATCCTTGGGTGAAAACCTTTTTGAGGCTCCCAAGGTAGGTGGTAGGGGTGAAAACCTCATTGAGGCGCCCCTATTGTCTTTCAAAAAAAAAAAAAAAAAGATTTGAAAAGATCCTTGAGTGAAAACCTCTCTAAGGCGCTTAAGGCAGATGGCAAGGGTGAAAACCTCATTGAGGCGCCCCTACTATCTTTCAGAAAAAAAAGAAAAAAGAAAGAAAAAAGAAAAAAAACAATAAGCAAAAAAGACAGGGACAACAAGTTTATAATGTGGCAATGCATGCAGGTTGCAGGTATTCTATGAAGGAGAGGTGGTCTCTCAACTCAGAGCCAAGGATCCTTATCATGCTGCCAGGAGACCTCACCAGCACCTCCTCCAAGAATACTCATCTTCTCCAAGGTATGGGCACGATTTCATCACAGCTTAGTCTTCTACAGGAAGTTACAGACTTTCTACAGGAAGTTCTGTATTTCTACAGGAAACTTCCTGTAGAAGTTTTGGACGGCCCAGAACTAATTGTATGAGAAGATCTAACGACCAAGGTCTGGTATGGATGCATGCAAGCTACCATTTTCTCCCTCACACACTGTTGTCACCTCCTTCTACCACCCCTGTCGACATGCAATGAAGATACCTGCACAATCAAAGCAGATCAATGAATTATCAAGAGGAAGCAATTCTGAAATGAAAGAAGATGCTGAGATGCCATGCAATACTCAACCCAGCTATCCAAAGGCCCTATGAGCATGATCGTGATGCCGCTGTCTTCATCGTTCAGCATGCACCCAAGGAGGAAAAACTGCTACAGGACATCCTGCAGGAGTCCCGTAGCAGTTAAGCCAACTAGAGTGTACACCATTCAAGCGCCTGCAACATGCAATGATAACACGGGCACATGCAGCCGAATCATAAGCTTCATCGTCAGCGGCCTGTGAAGAGGAACCTCCGGGCCTGTGCAATCAAGCAACAACAAACAAATCTAGTAATCATCGTCCAAAAGCCTGAAGAATCATGTCGCGGCCGCACAGGTAAGTGCCTTGCCCTTTCTTCCGTCGAATTGCATGAATTTTACTTTGAAATGTTTACAAGTGTGAAGTAAATGGGTTGAGCGGTCGTATGGCCATTCGACTAGCCACATCGACTAGTCAGCTGGTCTAGTCGGACGTGTAGAATGGTGGCCGTGGAAAAAGAACGGGTAGAGGACACGTGAGAACCGTACAGTCGGGGAGAAACGAGTTGTAACAGAAATGACGGCGGCGGATCTGCGGGGAATGATGCGGCAGGAAGGGAACTTGCAGAAGAATGATTGAGTGACGTCGTCCAACGGTCCGACAGGGACAGCTCACCGCCGTGCCACAGATTCCGCCGGATTCAAATCTAATCGGCTAGATTGCCACCCCACACATTTATCATTCGTCGTTTGAAAGTCGAGTGAGCATCCGGATTCCTCTAAAGCTCGACACTCCAAGTCTTCGGCCGTTCGAACACCTGTTAAGCAGCACAGAGAGCGCAGACCCACTGCAGTATCCTCCAGAATTCGTGCGCTGCTTCTACAGGAAAGCTGCTTCTACAGGAAATTTGGTTCCTCATGTCAAAAGGTGGCGGATTAAAAAGGTAAGCCTAAACCTTCCATGCAATTGGTTTCGAGGGTGGCAGAGTCGACGTTCTACAGTCTGGTCATAAAAAAATTGCAAGTATTGTCTGCCGTTTGCATGAATTGTTGTCCTACAGGATGTGAGTTATAATTAATCTGTGTTAAGGCTCATCGGGAGATAAGTTTTCGTGAATTTTATGCGTGGTAGAGGCATAATTCTACGCTCTGTCCCAGTAGGTCAATTTTTATTCCGCACTCGCCACCTCCAGCTAACGCAACAGTTTTTCACCATGCCGGGTGGGTTCATCAGAAGGGAACCAACCGACTCAAAAAAACTAAGAGAGAATCCTAAGGTGGTGGAGCTGTTCACGCAAGCGCAATGGATGTCGTTCTGTGACAAATTGCAGGGCTATGACGATGAGGTGGCAGAGGAGTTCTTGCAAGCTCTGAAGCCGAAATAAAAAACATTGGCCACCGTCAACTTCAGGGGTTTGAGTCTCAAACTCACCCCACAATTCATCAGCCGAGTTACTGAGCTCCCAATGGGATTACAATGGGATAAAGAAGAGAGGAAATTGGGCCATAAGGCTAAGAAGGAATTCTTCCCCCCAGAGGAGGAATTCTCAGAAGATAAAAACGGGGTTCGTAGAACCAGCTTACTGCCCCTTTGGAGTGAAGTTAGCCTCCAGATTATGAAGTACATCACCTGCGAAGGTCGGTTTAGCATTGTATATGGGTACCATTTTCGGTTACTCACGGAATTAAGGCATTAGATGGACCTACCTGTAGAAAACAAACTATGTATCCCCTACTTTCTACTACAGTCTATGATTGAATTTGCCACCAAGTTGAAAGAAGGCACACCAGACTAGGTAGCCCACCATGGACTCATTAAACTCCTTGTGGAGTATGCGCTCCACGCATACAAGGTTCCTATCTCATGGGAAGCCTTCAGGAATTTGACCAAGGATGGTGATATAAAGATGTTGACCGAAGAGCTCTGTTCATCCAGTAGTGAGGAGAAGGAGTTAGTGCCCGCAGGGAAGAAAGAAAAAGGCCAGAAGACCACGACCACGGAGCAGAAGAAAGAGAAAAAGAAGAAACAAGAGAAAAAGGGTGCCAACGAGAAGGATGACACACCCATGTTGACGGCCAGAGAGAAAAGATTACAAAGCAGAGTGGACAAGGCTGAGCAGGTCCACATCAGCAAAGGCACCTCGACAGCAGCCGCAACCAAGTCAAAAAGTAAAACACCGTCAGCAAAGCAAACTAAAGTGGTGCCACCTGTTCCTACAGAAAAACCGAAACCGGCTTCTACAGGAAGCCAGAAATCAACTGAAAAAGGGTCTTCTACAGGAAGCCCTGAGAAAGTGAAACCCAAGGAGAAGAAAGTTGACATTCTTGCAAGGGAGGCAACAGCCGTTCTGGCCGCCCTCAGTACACCTCCTAAGCCAAAGGAGAAGAGAAAGAGGGAGGCCCCTCTATATTCTAAAGCTCGAAGAAGTGTGAGAATAAAGACGGGCAAGCCACAGCCTCCATCCAGCAGCCCAATCACTATAGAGGATGCCCCTACTTCGCCCAAGGAGAGGTCCCCCTCAAAGATATCAGTCACCTATGAGAGGGGGAGCCCAAAGTAAAATACTTGGAAGGATAGGTTGGACCGGTTGGCCTCAAAAACCCGGCTACAGGATGCTGAGGATGCTCTACAGGAAACCTTAGCCTGGCTTAAGGAGACCGAGAGGATGGAAGGAGAAGCACCCTCATCACCACCGAGGGAGGGCGAAGTAGAGCCACCAAAAGAAGTAGAGAAAGAGCATATTCCAAAGCCTAGCCCTCAGCCAAGTCTGAGTTCATATTACAACTTCTTAGAGGCTCGCAAAATTATACCTCAGAAATTCACTGTGCCACTATTCTTTGCATTGGAGGAAGAGAGAGTACGTACACACACGTGGATGAAAATAGCCAAGTCAAAAGGTGTGGCTGACATAGGTCCCTTGGAGGAGCAACTCAAGGAGGCCAGAAGTGAATTAGCCATGGCTAAACACGTGGCAAATTTCCAACGAGTGTTCCTACAGGAAGAAAACGAAAAGCTTAGATTGCAGCTACAGGAGCTGAGGACAGGAACTTGTACATCCTCCGGGGACACCACAGCAGAAAAACAAGGCAAAAAGGAACTGCACACCGGTCTTGGGGAGCCAACCTTGCATCTACAGGAAGCAGAACAGTAAGCACAAATTGAGGTGCAAGCTCTCAGACAACAGCTGCAGCAAAAAGAGGCACAATTGGCCTACATGGCCAGTTGGGCCATGGATGCTATACAATGCAGACAGCCGGACAAATCCTATGGCCTGTACCTGAAATACCAATGGATGCAATTTCAAATCAATACCTTGGCGCAAAGGGGTATCTCTCAGCTCCAAGGCCCGCAGCAATTCACTGAATTATGCAGTACCAGCTCATCGCAGGATAACACCAAATTAGCAGAGTTCTACCTCCATAATTTGGCCCTACCTAATGTAATTTCATGGGATCCCAATATGGACTTAGGAGATATGCAATTAATGGCATTTGCCTCATGGTTGAACCACGAGGACAAAAGAGCAGCAGAAGCCAAAGCGGTCATGAACCGAGAGCTGAATGAGCCATTGCTAATTAGAGCAGAACCAGGGGATCCAGTTGCACTAATCTCAGCACACCAACACTTGTCCACCGACCCTCAAGATTCATTGAGATATATGGATCAGCAGGCCCAGGCCATAGCGCATTTTGAGGACATGGAGAGATTGTTAGGAGACAACTCTGTCCAAACTTGCACCCGCAGATGGAATACATTGGCCCACAGTCTGAAAATCTGAGAGTATCATACCCCAACTCGGATGAGGGAAGCTCTAGTATGGGTGGCCCTCTATATGAAATCCATGCAAAACCTCCAGGCCAGCTAGATTGGCCTCAAGCTAAGCCCACCACTGCTGCTAGGATTGATGGAAGGCAGCACAGAGAAAGATGATAATGAACAGTGGGAAGAGGTGAACAGAAAGGTTGGGTTCCATATCAGCAAGGAGGACACTACTACAGAGGCTTGGGATGTAAGGGTGGCAGTAAAGGCAATGAAGGATGAGGAGCTGGACTAGTTGCTCAAGGATGAGCAAATATTTTAGCTGGGGGGTGATGATGAGCCCCAAATTTGGTAACATTTTGGGCTCATTTGGCCTACTTACTCTTGCCCAACCCTTCATTTTTCATCACTTATGCATCATTTTTTAGTATATTCATGTTATTTGTAGGAAGGAGGGCAGTCACTATTCCTAGGTGGTTAATACATGTTTATTTCAGGTTTTTTGACATTAAATGGAGAAAAACCACGCATATGAAGGCAAGGAGACAACCAAGGTGGCATTGAGGTTTTGTAGGAAGGTTGTCCACAACATTGAATGACCTTCCTCGTGATCTCCACCCACAACTCCGAGCTCCAACAGCTATCACCATCGAGCTAGAAGGCAGCCAACGGATTCTAAGGGAACATCAGTTTACTTTTAGTTGGTCAGCCAAGCCCCACTAATTTAGGAGGCCAGCTTGGCCCTCATAATGTATAAATATTAAGGCTGTAGCCTTCGATAAAAAACTTTTGAAACTTTGTTGTTTATTCTAGACTACGAGCTGATAGCTCTGTTTTGCTCTTTGTAAGCCATTTTTGGCATGTTATCAGACTTTTGACTATTATCTTTTAATGAATAAGCAGGCAGATTTGAGGCAGGTCTGAGTTCTTAAAGGAGCTTAAGCTCTCAGGGTTGGGCCCAACCTGAGAGCCTAAGGCTTCCTTCCTTTGTATTGTTACCTTTCTTTCTTTCAGCATTTTATTTCTTTTCCTTTACATGCACTTGGAAACACAGTTTGCTGAGTTGAATTTCTTGATGTAATTAAGTAGGTTAGTTTTATGGATAAAATTCTTTCAGTAGTTTATATTAGAGTAAAGGGATTAGAGTTAATCAGAGCTCCAAAAAGGGTTGATTGCACACTCACTTCCACCTCTGTTTAGAGATTGGGATTACAGCCCGTACCACCCACCAAAAACACAGTTTTACATGTTCATACAATCTTTAATGCAATGTTTTTGGTTGTAGCAGCATCCATGCGTTCAGATCTTGTGAAATGAATCGTTGTTTCAATGCCATGCAAGAGTTTCCTCACAAAATCACATTGTTGTTCTTTGGTTTCTAATAAAACAATTAGAGTAGGTTGATGACATTTCGGTTATACGCAAGACAGGGGTGATTTGTTTCATTTACACTGCACAGCACCACTCCATCGTTTCCTTATCCTTCTAAGCTATGCCTAGGCCATCTCCTTATCTCCCAGTTAGATCATTTGCCTCCCAACTCTTCTATCATCCACGTTGATTTATCTTTTCGGCCTTCCATTGCCTCTACCCTCCTCTAGACCAACAAGCTTTACACACCCCCTCTCCATCTCATATCTCTATCCATAAGCCATCACAAGCTGCCCTCCTACTTCCCTGTCCATCCACATTGCCTCTTCCACCCATCCATCACCCAAAAATCATATTGCAGAACATCCTGTAGAAGTTAGCAGACTTCCTGTAGAAATCCTGAACTTCCTGTAGAATCCCCTACAGACATCCCGTAGAAGCTTGTAAACACGGCTGCCAGGCATCTGAACTTTGTGAACTTCTGTGGAATGATGTTAGGGATCCCTTAGACCCTCTTAGAGTCCTCCTGACCTTTTCCAAGCCTTCCTCCCCTTGATCTACCCCTGCACAGTCAAGACCCAGTAAGAAGCACAGTCATAATAACTCCAACAACTTGAGAAAAAATACAAAAACATATTCTCTTCAGATGAAAGTAGTTTAGACACATGCATCTCATCTCAATAGAAGTAATGGCATCACTTTTAGAAGTTGCATTCCCACCATTGCATCATAAGGATTAAGCTGGTAGAATTAGGGTTTACTAGGGTTTCCATGTTTTGTTGGCTTTCAGTTCATTCTTGAAAAGTAGGTTGATTCCCTTTGAGATAGCTTTCATTCATCACTTAAAAAGATTCTTCTAAGAACATATAGAAGTTGGCTTGAGCCCTAGCGGACTTGTGCCAGCTGACCAAGTGACAGTTGCAGCAAGAGTTAGTACTTGTGCATACAGCACTGTCGCTTCCAAGTTTGTTACGAACTACCAGGTTGATAAAATTAGAGAAGGAAGCTCCAGGAGTTGTAGCATTATTGCTACAATACTGGAGCCCACCAACACGCTTGAAGCAATCACAGTAGTTTTCAAGTAAATTTCCATGCTTATTTAGTCCAGATAACTAGATGTTAGATGCAATGTTAAGTTAGGTCTCTTTTGCAAGAAATATGTCTCTATGATTAGCTGCATGATTTCATGTCACTTTATAGCACCTTCCCATTTAGCACATTTGTTTCCTAGAATAGCCAACATTTCCTTTGTTCATTAAGTGTAATTTTGATTTTACTATTTGGTAGCCAAACTCCTTCTAGTCAATAGAAGACTTCTTTGAAAAACTCTAGTGGTCTATCGCCCCAACAAAAAAGTGACAAGAGTAGACCATTGCATCTACTGTGTATACAACACTCTCACCTCTACATTTTTATGAACCTCGACTTGATGAAGTAAAGTTTGTAGCCCTAGGAGTGTTAGCATTCTTACTGAAATATTGGATCTCATCACCCATTTTTCAAAAAGACGTCTTTTAGGGCCTTAAAACAACTCTGTAAGTTTAAGGCCCGAAAAACTGATAAAAATAGTAAATTGTGCTACAATTAATAAAATTGAAAGAAGGTCTATTGGGGATCAAGGTGGAATAGGTGGGTAGCTAATAATGTCCACCTAGATCAATCCCCCCCTTAGGAAGCAATGGTTTCCATTCTATTGAGTGCCTCCATGAGATGGGGAAACTTCTGTTAAACCTTGTCCCTAGTGAGCCACTTGCCTTGGTGCAAGAGTTGGCTAGGTTTGACAACCTAATATAGTTGGACCCTCTTTTGGAAACGTTCTTGACATGTGTGTGCATGATCTAATTATTTTGGCATGTTCCATGCAGTGTCGGTTGAGCTTTATTGGTGTTAGTTGTTCGAAAATAAATGATGCTTTCAGTAATGCTGGAAAGTATGTCCAAAAGTAGTTGTCACATTGAACCCTAAGTGAGATCCAAGGAATGAGGAAATCTTAATCTCAATAGCAATGTCTCTCACAACTTTGGTGATGGTGTAAGTGACCTGAGTTGACTCAACTCTCAGATTTAACCAAAATCTTTTACTTTGGTGATGTGATTAGAATTGCATTTAAAATAGCATAAAGGAACATAAATGCATGTTGTAAATAATAAGGAACATGACAATCATCAACAACATAAAATAACAAGACGTTGATAATGGAGTTCGTCTAGGAGGGACTACGTCTCCGGGCCCTAGTGTCAAGATGGTGTAGGCCGGTGCATTAAGTACTGTCAATAGTGATGATGTACATACGTGGAGATGTCACTATCATACAAGGAAAATGCCCTCACGCAAGAGTGGCTCCACGATATGTTCTGCTACAAGAACTCTGAGTCAAAAAGGACTCCTATCAGTATGACATAAACTCATGCATAATGATAACGAGCATCCCGCCAACATGGCATCAAAGGGATCTCAATGCAAAAATACATGGTGATACATGAGTATCCCATCAAGATGACTACAAAGGGATCTCAAACAAAACATGACGAATCATGAAAACGAGTACATCCCACATATGATTCCATGTCACATTAAGAAGGAATCATGAAACAAGTAAGAAAATAAGATCCCACATCAAACATCAAATAGGGATCTATGCAACGCAATGCATCTCATATAAAAAATAAGTACATGAACACACTACATATACCTCACATCCTAGGGCCATCTAAAGAAAAGGATGTCAAACTGCTGAATTTGGCTGTACCATCAATCATGTGGCATTGGATCTCATGGAAATGATTGCTCACTCATGAATGTTGACACCTGCATTCCACTTTGAAAAGTGGGAAAAAAATGAAATGATCAAATGGAAAATTTGAATTTACCATCAGATTTGTGGTGTCGAATAGTGTAAAATCGACTATCAAATTTCTGAATTATGAGAAAGTGAAAATCTAGGGCTTAAGGAATCTTTTAGATTCCCATAGATTCTTCAAATATTCCCTCTTCCAGTTCATTTGAGGATCTGTTTCTCAAATCAGGAAATAGACTGCACCATCAGGTTCGTGTCATTGAGAGGTGCATGATTGACATAAAGTTTGTCCAATTTGGATACTGGCAAAATTTCAGCCTCCGAGGAATTTGGAAGATTCCCTCAAGATTCCTCAAGATTCTCCTCCACTGGGAATCTACAAATCTCCTACTCAGAAGGCGAATTTGATCTCTCCATAGTGCTCCATATGAAAATCTAAGAAAAGTTACTGTAACCTTGGTTACAGTCTGATAAAATGAATCTTTACCTCCTCATGGAATCTTTAAGATTCTCTGCAAAAATTTTGTCTCGAAAAACGTGCCATCATTTTTCCTCCTGGAACTGTGTCATGCTTGCACTGCTCAAAACCACATTCTTGGGTCCTCTCTCTGTTCGCCGTTCTGTTGTTCGGTCCTCCGTTCTCTTGCAAATGAGTGTCGGGTTTATATAATATAATGGAAGCAGAGTTAACAAGGTTGAGCCCCATGGCCCAATAGTGGCAAAGGCATTTACGATGGTGGAGGTCAAGGGTTCAAATCCTGACCCCTCTAGAATTGGCATGTTATATCTATTTTTTATTGTTTACATAACACATTGAATAGGCACGTTGTGCATTTTGGGTATGCGATTATGTTTGATATTAATATTATGGTGGATGTTGGAGGGTGTATTAAATATGGGGTTGTTTAAAACCATGGGGTATATGGTTATAACAACCATACACGAAAAAGGAATTTAATCCAACCGTATTCATTTCAACAAAATTCATTTTAACTTTTTGTTAGGTTATTTGGATGGAATCATATTAATTATTATATATATCTATATATATATATCTATATATATATATATATATATATATATATATATATATATATATATATATATATATATATATATATATATATGACTTTTTTTCTATGGTTATTAATAACTAAAAAATGATTTTTTTATTATATTTTCCTTTTATGATATTTTCTTTTTTGTTGTCCTTTTGCATGATTAAAGAGGCGAATGAGGAAATGGCTCGTGTCAGAGGTTGGTGGGCTACTATGGATCCCAGTCTCTCACTGTGATGCCATGTGGCATAATGTGGGCCCCTCTTTTCCCTTGTCATGTCAATCTTTGAAGAGCTCTATCTTTTGCATATGAGTTCGGTGTGATGAACTATTCATGTAGTTACAATCAGGAAGGAGAGATATTCAACATGAACCTAGTTCGAGCACAATCCAAACACTTTGATTTTTTACCCTTCCTGAGTCCTCTTGGATTTCTGCATGTGTATGGAGCCACTTGGATCAATCCTTCCCATTCAGGAGCTTTTGGTCCTCCAAAAGCATGAAAAATAATCTGCAACTTCTCCATACCTTGTTTGCATCACAAGTGTCCTAGAAAGGTCTCACTTCCATCTCCTTCACCTTTGTTCTTCAGAGCCTTAAGAGACGAGCCGACACCTGCAACCTTTTCCTTGTAGTAGATTATTTTTGCAATTTACATGCTTGAATTTCATGACCAACTAATGACCCAAGCATCCCATAATTTCCACAAGTTTATAACACGTGCTCGGTGGTCAATTTTACATGGAAACAATACCCTAGCTACGAAAACAATGCCAACATATCATTGTTGCTCTAACAAGTGATGGAAACACATCACCACTGCAACACATGATTTACAAAGATATGGCCAAACACTATTTTTGGTTTGACAAGTGACGGAAACACAACATCACCTCCACAATTTAACTTGCAACACAAAATAAGACCAGACATCATTGTTGCTTAACAAGTGATGGAAAACACATCATCACTTTTACATTTTAAAATGCAACAAATGATTTACAAAAGCATGACCATGACAAGCTAACATATCTAGAAACCATTTTTCCCTTATCAATGTGAATGGGTCATCTCCGTGTGGTGGTTTTTCTTGTTGAACAATTATTTCACCTGGTTCATGCACCGACACTTTGTCTTTAAGGAAATTATCTAGATGGAGCCTCCAAAATGTGGCTCTTTGATGGCCACCTCTGTTGCAATGATTTCAATACCTCGTTTTCCTCTAGATCTACTTAACATGTTTCTTTACCTGTTGTTGAGAGGGTTTTTAATGCCTCCTTTTGTGTGTTGTTATTCTTTTCCAACACTCAACATATGTATGGTTATGTAATCCACAAAAGGTGCGTGTTTTTCGATGCCTTGATTTATGTCCATCTTTAACAACATGATTATAATCAAAATGAAAATTTGTATATCGAGACTGGTTATACCTCTCCTTGCCATCTCTGGTGTAAGTACGACAATGAGATCTTGCCTCAACTCTTTCCTTGCAATGGGCACTACCATGGGATGATGGGGATATGTTCCCATCATTCTCTTTCCTTAATGATTTCGACAATGTCTTGAAAGCATATGACACCTTCAAGCATTCTCCTTCAGTGCATCCCAATCCTGCAAATTGAGGTCTCTGCACAATCTCCAATGGTTGAGTTATGCCTTGGTTGTTAACACCAAGTTCTTTTTCCTCCTTCGCCTCATCCTAGTAAGGACCATCATGTTTGTTCCTATAATTGGTATCTCCACATCTCCAATAGAAATCATACTATGTGAAGATGAGACAGAAAGGAAATCAACATCTTTTGCCTCCATTGTCGAGTTGGAAAGAACTGATGAGGGATTCTCATTATTTGTAGTTGGTGGTTCGCTAGTTGTCTCGACACATTCCCCAACTTCCTTTCTAACATACACAAGTCCTTCCTGATAGGGTAGTTCTTCTACTTTGATGGGGTTGATAATGCATTAGCCTTTAATGCCCAAGCATTTTCCTTCATACCCCATTTTCTTCAACAGTTTGGAGCCAATTCCTATGGTATGATTTTCAAAAACAACGAAATCATCATGAGGACACATACATGAATTTAGAGAATTACTTTTTACCTCACATAGGTCACACAAAAACTTTTCCGAGGCCTTGTTCTTAGCTTGTAGTTGTTGTAGAAAACTCTGTTTTTCCTCCTTCTCTTCATGTAGAAGCATCTTTAATTCAACATTCTATGTTACATTATTCTATTTGTTGCGCTTCATTTCTTCAATGGCCTCTTCCATGGCTCGCAACTGAAGCTGCAATCGCTCCTCTTCCTTTGTCTCTTTTTGTAGAGCTTCATATATTATTTCCGCCCTTTTCAAAAATTTTAGCATGGTCTCGTACATCGCTTTTTCATCCTCTATCGTTGCACGTTCCATTTTTCACATTTGTAATTCACATCCACACAAAGAACACTTTGATACCAAACTTGATTCAAGTTGACTCAACTCCCGGATTTAACCAAGATCTTTTGCTTTCGTGATGTGATTAGAATTGCATTTAAAATAGCATAAAGGAACATACTTGCATGCTGTAAAGAAGAAGGAACATGACAATCATCAGCAACATAAAATAACAAGACGTTGATAACAAAGTTAATCCAGAAGGGACTACATCTTCGGGCCCTAGTGTCAAAATGGTGTACATCGCTACATTAAGTACTATCAATAGTGATGATGTACATTGGTGGTGACATCACTATCATACAAGGAAAATGCCCTCACGTAAGAGTGGCTCCATGAGATGTTTTGCTACATGAACTCTCTATTAGAAAGGACTCCTATTAGTATGACAAAAACTCATGCATGATGATAATGAGCATCCCACCAACATGGCATCAAAGGGATCTCAATGAAAACATACATGGCAACACAAGAGTATCCCGTCAACATGACAACAAAGGGACCTTCAATAAAACATGATGATTCATGACAAAAAGTACATGCCACAGATGATTCTGTGTCACATCAACCAGGAACCATGAAACAAGTAAGAAAACAAGATCCCACATCAAACATCAAATAGGGATCTATGCATCACAATGCATCTCATATAAAAATGAAATACATGAACACACTGGATGCACCTCACATACTGGGGCCATTTGAAGAAAAGGATGTCAAACTATTGAAGTTGGCCATACCATCAATCTCATGGCATCAGATATCATGGAAATGACTACTTGCTCATGAATGCTGACACCTACATTCCACTTTGAAAAGTGGCCAAAAAATGAAATGATCAAATGGAAAATCTAAATGCACCATTAGATTTGTGGCATAGAATAGTGTAAAATTGACTGTCAAATTTATGAGCTTTGAGAAAGTGAAAATCTAGGGCTTAAGGAATCTTTTAGATTCCCCCTAGATTCCTCAAAGATTCCCTCCTCATAGTCATATGAAGGTTTGCTACTCAGATAAAGAAATTGAATACACCATCAGGTACGTGTCGCTAAGAGGTGTAGGATCGACATAAAGTTTGTCCAAATTGGACACTAGAAAAGTTTTGGTCCCCAAGGAATCTGGAAGATTCCTTAAGATTCCTCAAGATTCTCCTCTACTGGGAATCTATTGCTTAGAAGGTGAATCCGATCTTGCCATAGCACTCCCTATGAAAATCTAAGAAAATTGATTGTAAACTTGGTTACATTTTGATAAAATGTATCTTTAAGATTCTCTACAAAAATTTTGTCTCAAAAAACGTGCCATCATTCTGCCTCCTGGATCTTCGTCATGGTTCCACTGCTCAAAACCCTACTCTTGGTTCCTCTCTCTATTCCCTATTTTTCTATCCGGTCCTCCGTTCTCTTGCAAATGAGTGTCGGGTTTATATAATATAATGGCAGTGGAGTTAACAAGGTTGAGCCCCATGGCCCAATGGTGGCGGAGGCATTTAGGATGGTGAAGGTCAAGGGGTGAAATCCCAACCCCTCTAGAATTGGAACATTATGTCTATTTTTAATTTTTTTACATAACACATTGAATAGGCACATTGGGCATTTTGGGTATGTAGTTCTGTTTGATATTAATGTTACGGTGGAGGTTGGAGGGTGTATTAAATATGGGGTTGTTTAATAACCATGGAGTATATGGTTATAACAACCATACACAAAAAAGGAATTTAATCCAACAATATTTGTTTCAACAAAATTCATTTTAAATTTATGTTAGGTTATTTGGATGGAATCATATTAATTATTATATATATATGAATTTTGTTATATGGTTATTAATAACCAAAAAATGATTTTGTTATTATATTTTCTTTTTATGATATTTTTTTTGTTGTCTTTTTGTAGGATTAAAGAGGCCAATGAGGAAATGACATGTGTTAGAGGTTGGTGAGCTGCTATGTGTCCCACTTGCTCATTGGGATGCCATGTGGCACAATGTGAGCCCCTCTTTTCCCATGTCATGTCAATCTTTGAAGAGCTCTAGCTTTTGCATATGATTTCATTTTGACGAACCATTCACACCATTATGATCAGGATGGTGAGATCTTCAACATTAACCTAGTTTGAGGATGATCCAAACACTTTGATTTTTGACCCTTCCTGAGTCCTCTTAGATTTTTGCATGTGTCTGGAGCCACCTGGATCAATAAGGCCCATATCATAGTGTTCATAGCTTCCCATGGGCTTCGGAAAGGTTTTATTTATGCAAATGAAATCAAACTTTGTCACGCACCTAAAACTTATGTGGAACCTGATGTCCATCATGTTATTGTTTATAATTGGCATTGGATTTATCCAATCTATCATGAACCTGCTGGAGGATGTGTTTGATGCGTTCAATAAACATGGTTTCTTTATGAGCCTTAGACTATACATGTGTGTATTTTTCCTATGTTGTGATATGGGGAATGGCTCTACCAATCAAACATAATAGTTGAAGTCCATGACCCACTTGAACATTGTTGCAGCTCATTAAGCTTTGGAGAGAATTGTTATAGTTGTGATGAACATAAGGAATGATCTCATCCCATGTTCGTGGAAGGCTTGGAGTTGTATGTCTGTAGTATGTGCTTGATCATCATGTTCACAACCTTGGTTTGGCCATCAATTTAGGGATGAAATACAATCAACTTGGTGAGCTTGGTTTCCAATAATGACCAGAGGCTTGACTGGAATGTGCTCAGGATCCTATTATCCTAATCTCATATAATGGTCTACAATGTCCTAAAACGTACCCATTCTCATTAAAAAAATAGTTTGGTAGGATCCTTCATTACGATACTCTTCTTGCAAGCTACCAATATAGCCATCTTAGAAAACATTATACACAATCATCACCATGCTTGGTAGAAGGGAAGAAAAATAGATAGTCCATGGAGATGGATTCCCAGGGTTTCTTGGAATAGGTAGAGGAGTGTACATTCATTGCTTGTTGATGATTGACTTGGAAATGGCATAGGTAGTGCCCTTGAATGAACACACTCATATTTCCCAAATCATATTTCCATGCTTGCTTGAAGGAACAAAAACGTGGCCGGAGTAGCATAATAATGTGTACGGGAGGTGGAAGTCTAGAACATGATTTCCATCGACTAACATATGGTATGTAGTGGTGAACTGTGGATAATTTTTGAATTTTTGTGGCCATAAGAGATGATAACAATGGTCAATGTTGCAACTGAGGATTGATAGAGGAAATCTCTGACATGATTGGTTTTTCCCTTCTTTTATCTACTGTTTAAATGGAATTTTTGTAGATATATGTACGAAGGGTATGGAAATTTTTTCTGAACTTGGACATGTATTGGTCCCTTCCCTACTACATTGTAGTCTATTTTATGTACGTATCTTCATAGCTCCCGATAAGGTAATATTATTCTTTGATGACGTATCAAGAAGAATTCAAAGTAGGCACCCGTGAAGATGGTGAAGGTTCCTTCTCATCCCTCTGCTCATGGTAGGTTTCCCACCAACCCTTGATGTGAGAGTTGACCATCAGAAGTAAAAAAAGTAATTTTTTGCACTATTGGAAGAATTTTGGATTGAAAAATACTCTAATAGATTTAATGATTTATCTATGACATCTGCATCTATTTTGCCTTAAAATATAAGAACTTCCAAGTTAACTTGTACCTTGAAAGGGTTGGTGCCTCTGAGGTGGCTGTCAAATGAAGATGCTTTTCCCATTGATTCTTATAGAAGGATTTGGGAATTTATGTAGCATCTTGTTCCTTTGTCACTCAAGAGCTTCTTCAAGTAACATTTTGAATGGATCTCCCGCTACCTCATCTTTATTTTATTCAACCATGGGAAACTCTAAGGGTTAGTGAGATTGGTCTTATAAGGGTTCAACTAGTTCAAGTACTAACTCCATATACCTCAACCCTGTTAGGGACATGCATAGAAAAATAGATAAAGAGCATACTGCTCTCATGCTACTAATTGAGATATATTTAGGAAAGAAATGAAATACAAATTTAAATAGAAACTCAAATATACAATTAAAACTAAACTTCAATTCGTTAATAACAAAACATTTACATGCAAAAATCGAAATAAACTAGATTAGGTGATGGTAGCTTATCCCTGAGAAGTGATGTGATGGCTACATGCCTTCTAAACTGTGTTAGAATGAGACTCAAAGGCCTTTTCATTATTGAGAATTAATGGAAAACCCTAAATATCCAGAAAACATAACCCTAGGAGATGAAGTGAAAATTTTTTGTGGGCCTTGTTGGAGTTAGTTTGTACATGAATTTATCTAACTCGTAAATTTGTTTGAAACTTATGATAAATCATTAGAAATATCTACATAAGGACATAAAATTTTGACCATAGACCCCTACCACAAATAATGGCTCTGTCTGTTTTCCAAAAAGACATCGTTTAGGGCCACAAAATGGCTTTGGATGTTTAGGACTTGAAAAATGGCCAAAAATAGTAAACAATGCTACAATTAAGGAAAATAAAATAAACCGTGTTGTGGGTCAATGTGGAATAGGAGGGTGGTCAACAATATCCACTTGGATCAAACCCTCACCCCACTAGGTGTTACCCATTTGAAAACCTTCAATAAGCCTTTCAGTTGGAATTCATTTCTTAGTTCAACATCCCCTCCATTACAGACTAGGGGAAATTTTTCCAGCACATATCTGCTTACTAAGGGAATTCCTACCCAATACAACCATTGGTACCACTAGGTCCTTATTTGACTGATGCCTTTCCTGTTGGTGGTTATGTCATTAGTGGTGGTCTTGTACCCAATCTATCTTATGTGGGTGTTGGTGTTTTATTTCTGGGACCCGCTTCATGTTCTTAGGGCCTCCCTGCTATGTGGTTTTAACCCTGTACAAAAATTATCTGCATATGAATTCTAAAAATAGAAAATAAGCAATGGCGAGAGCATAACACATAAAACAAATATACACAGAGATTCCCCACTAGATCCCAAAATTAGGACTACTAGATTGATTTTTCATTATGTTCCTTTCAATGTTACAATACATATATATACATGCCAAAGCATCCATATACCCAATCCATTAACCCTCGATTAGAGCATTATCGTAGTCCCTTTGATCGAATCTTCAAACAACCATGGACCGAAAACCATCGCGCCAAAAACCATGTGCAAAATCCATGCACAAAACCATAGATAGGTCCTCCCACCTAATATAGGGTCCAAAAAAATTTTTCCCAGGGCATTTCTCCAGACCACATAGAGTGGGGCTTCCAGCCCCCCTATAACTCCCTGACTAAACTATTGGGGTTAGTTGTGGAAAGAATATGACATAACCCAACATTATCCCACTAGTTGTTTTCTTTCCACCAGGGGCCACAGGAGAGCTTAATCATTGATCCAACCCTACAATGCCCATTATTTATCTACACCAAGAGAACTTCTTAGTGCTCACAGACTTTGTCAACGCATTTGTAGTATTCTTCAAAGTGTCCACCTTTACCAACAAAACCTTTTTATCTTCTACCATATCCCTCAAAAATTGATATTGAACATCAATTTGCTTTGTATTTGAATGATAAGAAGGGTTCTTTCCCACGAAAAATTACACTTTGGCTATCACAGTCTATCCTTATAGCTCATTGTACTAACCCCATACTTGAACACAATCTCTACAACCAAACTGCTTCCTTGCTTGCATGAGTGGCTACCATGTATTCTGCCTCTCTAGTTGAATGTGCCACTACAGATTGTCTCTTGCTCATCCAACAAACTGCACCTCCAAATAGGTTAAACACATACCCACTTGTAGATCTTCTCTGATCCAAATCTCCATCCCGGTCTGCACCAACAAAGCCATGGATTTCCAAAACTCTATCCAATCTTGGCCTTCCTTGGTAGCACAAATGATAATCACTAGTGCCAAGAAAATACTTGAAAGCCCGTTTCACTATTTTCCAATGCTCATTTAAAATATATGCAGTGATCTAATCTGTTCCTGGTGAAGCCAAGTCCTTGTATAAATGTATCAAATATCTGATACCACATCCTTGGTGACTACTTTAATCCATATAGCGACTTTTTTAATTTTCATACCAGTTCTTTCTTACCCTTCACCACAAAGCCTTCAGGTTGCTTCATGTAGATCTCTTCTTTCAGATCCCCATGAAGAAATGTTGTCTTCACATCCATCTGTTCCACCTCAAAATCAAAAGCAGTAGCAATAGATAAAAGTAATCTAATAGAAGCTACCTTGGAAACAAGAGAAAAAATATCACCAAAATAAATTCTCGACAACTAGGAATAAACATTTTCTACCAACCGAGATTTGCATTTAAACACCTTTCCTTCTGTATTTGTCCTCTTCTTTAATACCCATTTTCTTCCAATGGGTTTCCTTCCATCCGACAACTCCATCTTTAATACCCATTTTCTTCCAATGCGTTTCCTTCCATCCGACAACTCCACTAGATCCCAAGCCTCACTTTTGTTCAAAGATGCCATTTCATCAACCATGGCCTCTTTGTAGAGTTTTCCATCCTATGAATCTATTTCTTCCTTCACAGTTTCAGTGTCATCGTAAGTAATATTTAAAACAAAATTTGAATAGAAAGCAGATGGACTATACCTTTCTAGCTGCCTTCTTTCTCGAATTGATCTTCTCACAACCCGAGTTTGTGGCTCTTCATCTTCTGATTCCTCTTCTGTTGTAGAGTCTCATTCTTCCTCATTTAGCTCAAACTCTATCTTCTCAGGTTCCTTTGCTAGGACTTCTTGTTTAATAACATCTTTCACCTCTCTAAACACCACATCTTGGTTATACACAACCTTCTTGGTTACTAGGTTCCAAAGCTTATAACCTTTTAAACCATCCTTATACCCAATAAAGATGCACCTTTCAGATTTACTATCCAACTTTGTTCTTTTCTCATTTGGAACATGTACATATGCATCACATCAAAATAGCCTCAGATGTGAAAGAAAAGGTTTCTTACTAGTCCATACCTCTTGTGGAGTCTTATCCTCCAATGTTGATGAAGGTGATCTGTTGACGAGGTAATGTGCAATCTCCACCTCCTCTGCCCAGAGTTCATATCCTAACTTGACACCATTGAGCATGCTTCTTTCCCTTTCCATCAACCTCTTTTTCATTCTTTCTGCAACTCCATTTTTCTCAGGTGTGTATGAAGTAGTCTTCTACCATGCTATACCACACTTCTTACAAAACTCTTCAAATTCCTTCTTGCAAAACTCTCCAATGTTATCTATCCTCAGCACCTTTATCTTCTTATCTGTCTAGCTTTCCACCAAAGCCCTAAATTCATTAAACCTGTCAAGGACTTCAGATTTCTTATTGAGGAAATATATCTATGTATTCCTTGAGAATTCATGTATAAATGATACATAGTACACAAACTTACCTAGTGATGGAACTGACACAGCTCCAAACACATAATTGTGCACAAGCTCTAATTTTTGTTTCACCCTCTTACCAACATAGGGGAAACTCACTCGATTTTGCTTCGCATATACACAATTTTCATAGAAATCAAAATCCAGAGAGATATTATACATACCTTCTACCATACCTTTAACATGATGTGTTCGAAGGCCCTTATCTCCAATATGTCCAAGCCCTTGATTCCATAGCATGGTCTTTTCTCCAGAGACCACTAGATTTTCACCTCCACTTTCAGGAACCATAGAAAAGTTTCACCCATCAATAACAATGCTATGTTGCAGCTTGTGAAGAGTTCCAATCCGAACTACTTGCATCAATACCAGGGCTCCTCAAACCATGTTGTAGGTATCTTTCTTGAACACTATTTTTACACCTGCATCATCTAGCTTGCTTACATAAATTAGATTTATGACTAATGCAAGAATATGTAGAACACCTAGAAGGGTTCTAATATTTCCACCTTTCAACTTCAACTTGACATTTGTACGACCAATGATTCTAGCTTTGTTGACATCCCCTAATAAGACATCCCCACCATCATATTTCTCATACTCACAGAACCACTCTCTATGGGGAGTGAAGTGAAAGGATGCACCTAAGTCAATCAGCCATGCCTCATAATCTACATGTGTACTTGAAGAAGAAGCCGAGTACACATCCCCACCTTCATCTTAGGTGGTTTTCACTTGTGTAGAAGGAGCATCATCAGATCCATTTCATTTTTGAGGAGCTTTAGATTTACATTCCTTATTGTAGTACCCTTGTTTTCTGCATTTCTAGCACACCTTTACGGGTTTTCCTACAGATTTAGATCTCCCTCTAGATTTATATCTCCCACTCGAGGACATATTTTTTTTTCTGTTCTAGGACCGTCCTCGTATAGACAAGGAATCACCATTCTGGTTCTCCATATTTTTCCATCTCATCTCCTCCATCAACAAGGATGAGACTATTTCATCAAACTGCAAGGCATTTGGATTGGTACCTATTGCAACAACCAAAGTATCCCACGAATTTGGTAGAGACCACAACAAACTGATGCACTTATCTTCATCTGAAATTTTAATATCAACACATAATAACTAGCTTACCACAGTATTAAATGCATTCAGATGCTTTGTCACTGAGTCTCCATCTTTCATCCTTGGGTTATATATCTTTTTCCATATGAACAATTTATTCACCAGAGACTTAGATTGGTACAAAGTCCCTAACTTGTCCCACAAAGCCTCTGTCGTAGCTTTCCTTGATACATTCAACAATACTGAATCTGAGGCACACAATCGTATTGTTCCTTTTTCCTTCCAATCCAAATTCTTCCAGTATTCATCAGAAATTGTCTTTGGTTTAGAACTCGGATCTACTGCGATCCACATATCTTTATCCATGAACAGATCCTCCATCTTGATTTTCCACAACTCAAAACTCAGACCATTAAATTTCTCAATCTCTATCTTTCCATCAGTCGCCATCTTCTTTCACCACAAGAATCGAGTCCGCAGATCTCCCACTGAATAAGGTCTACCACAGGCCCGAGCAAAACCCCTCGGGAGCAAAGGCGTCCCCTTGAAGCCAAAACAGCTCTGATACCAAATGTAGGTTTTAACCACATACAAAAATTACCAACATACGAATTCTAAAAACAAAAAATAAACAATGGCTAGAGCATAACATATAAAACAAACATACATAGATATTTTCCCCTGGATCCCAAAATCAGGGCTACTAGATTGATTTTTCATTATGTTACTTTCATTGTTACAATACGTATATAAACATACTGAAGCATCCATAAACCCCAATCCATTAACCTTGGATTAGAACATAATCATAGTTACCTTGACCGGATCTACAAAATACCATGGATTGAAAACCATCGTGCCCAAAACCATGTGCCAAATCCATGAACAAAACTATAGGTAGGTCTACCCACCTAATATAGGGTCCAAATTTTTTTTTCCTGGTGCATTGCCCTGGACCCCATAGAGGGGGGCTATTGCGCCCCCTCTACCCCCTCGGCTAAACTATTGGGGCTAGTCGTGGAAAGAATATAACATAACCCAACATAGTAAACCATACTTACCTATTAGACCAAACTCCTATCTAAGGGGAAACCAATTTTTCGGTAGCTTTCATGAAGGTAGGGGCATGCCTTATGGCTCATCACTTTATACGACCCCACCACCACCTTAGGGAAACTATTGTGCTTCACAACTTGTATACCCCGATAGAAACCAATTGATGGGAGGATCTCCTAGTCCCTCTAGTCACCATTCTCTTCCGTGTTCTGATATGAAAACACCTACCGCTTTACCATTCTTAGCTACTCTTGATGTGCCAGATAATTACAACTGGACCAATGGTCCCATCAATCATAACTTTCTTTTTCCTCCAATTCCACATAAGATTCTTGTAAAAATTCTGTTGTAGCTGCTACAACCACCCTCCAAAAATTTGCCTTTGCTTTGTTTCAGAGCCTCCCTCCTCAAAATCATTGCAACTATCCTACACTAATCATGTACTTGTGTCTATTTAGGTTCATCAGTCATTTCACAAATTTTGTTCAAGTCACCTGTTCCGCTAGTCAACCACAAGCACACGTAATACTTGGTTCACATCTGGTCAATTAGCTGTTGGGAAAAACTACACAAACCTAGAGGAAAACTTATCTTCCCCACAGAAATGCATAGAGAATCCCAACAACTACCTTGCACTCAGAAATTTTGGACATAAGGCTAACCAACGTGGTTCCGGAAATTGCACAAAGCAGGCTAACCGACACTCATCTCCAAAAATGTGCAGTTTTAGCCAACTCCATTGTTCTCTGGAAATGCACAGAACTAGCCAGCTGCACTGATCTCTAGAAATGTGTAGAGCAACCTAACATCATTGCTTTGGAAATTGTGTAGAGTTGTCTAATCAGCTAGGGCCTGTTTGTCCAAAAACATTGTAGAGGTTTTCCCTCTATTGTTGTCTATCACATGTGCCAGTAGGCTATTTAGTTTCCTCCAAAACTACGCAATCCTTCCTTGCATGTCGAGCAACTTTTCCCGAAAATGAAAAAAAAGGAAGTGAAAAGTATTCCTATATTTTAGGGATCTATTTTTAGCAAGAGGAGTTACATGCAAAACTATTTTTAGAAACTTCACGCCAAGTGTCGCGATTTCCTAGATTTGTGGCATGCACGTCATAAACCCTATTTTCATCAAATCTATTTAAACAAATCCTCCAAACTCATCCTTCGCATTTGATATTGGAGCTCTAGCATTCCTGAAGCATCTAGGAATCTTTGTCATAGTTGGCGCAACATTTCCAGGTAAGTTTTTATTTTCATGACTTTGGCCACATTTTTTGTTGCCTTTTAGTTTTCGGCTTTTATGAGTGTTGTTTCCTTGGTTTTACTGAACGAATGCTAGTGTTTCAATGTATATTAGCTGATAGAAGTGTTGTTTAAATTTTTGCATTACCTTTCCTTAGTGTTGCACATGTAACACTTTTTTCACACTCATAGTCTCCATTTTGATGACTTGCTTCATGAGCTAAATGGTTTTTTTGTTTGACTAATTTTTGCACTTGCTTTAATGACATGCATGTTTATTTCTCTTAGATTTGCACTGACTTCACACACACATTCACTTCTTCATATGTTCGTGTTTTCATTGTGTAGATCCAAGCTATCTCATCCAATATCCTGTATCTCCCAACATGCTCTCCACATTCTAGTCAAGGCTTTGCCTTGCCTCCAGGAATTGCACAGAGGCTTACCACACTTTCTCCCAATTATGCTCTGCATAATGCTAGGAGGAAGTGCCTAGTCCTCCCCACTGGAACTACAAAACCAGCAATCCAACCTGGCTATTCTACACATTGTGCAATTTCAGTCAATAGTTAGCCTCCCTAGACTTCGCATTATGCAGATCTAGCCAAATGCTAGCCTCATTGGTAGCTGTGACTAGACAATGCACAGTTTCAGCTGATAGTCTCCCAGCTTCCAAAGTCATTTTTTCACAATCTTACCCAGTAGTCAAATTTCCTAAATGTTTCTCGAAGTTGTTTGATGTTTTTAGCTCACATTGTCTCTCCATGAGTGTCTTCTCTATCTCTAGGGACCAGAGCTTTTTGAGCAACTTCTCAGAAGTACAGGTATCATGGCCTCCAAGAGAGCTAGATCAAAAGACATAGAAGAAAGAAATACTAGGGAGAGGGTTGAACAAGGGTCAATGAGCTTTCCCACGTACACATGCACGCACATGTTCATTGAGAAGAACATCAAGATCACATTGAAGGACATCAACACCATCTTCTCACAAAGTTTTGAGGAGAACTTGGAGGATCGACACATCTATGTGAACATCCATAAGGTAGGACTATACAAGGTTTCATTCAGTTTTCCCATGTTTTCTTGCACATATGTGATCCACTATATTGTCTCACACACTGACCCTGAGACAATGATACTGATTAGTGTCAGTGGAGCAAGTCTTTCTTCCTTTAGGATGAAAGATTATTAGGAGATATATCATTTGTCATTCTCGATGAGAAGGATGGATGCACCATTCTATATTCCCAATGAAAGCATGAACACAAGAGACATATTGAAGTATTGGGTAAAGGAGCCAACAAAGTTCAGGACAACACCTAATCAGATATATAGGACAAGGACACTCAAGAAGGCATATCAGTTCTTGGTCATCTTCGCATGCCACTTTTATGGCCAAAGGAGTATAGAAGCCTTCCTGCATATTTCGGTTGCTATGTTGGATCAACTAGAAAGTGAACAAAAACCGTTCAACTAGTATGACGTGTTGGCTCCCTAGTTGAAAGTGAATATATCCAATGATCAAAGTCCTCCCAAGGATCAAGAAGAAAATTTCTTCATGTTTGCATACCTTCTTGATGTAATCTTTGCCTGTCAACAGTTTCCTGGCATGAGTTGGGCATGGACACGTTTAGAGAGTTTTGTGAACATATATTGCAAGTTGCTCTCAAATTTCAGATTTTGAGGAGTCATGGCTAGGATATGTGACCATTTAATCTCCCCTCTATACACAATGATATTTGAACAAGATTTGTTCAGCCTGTCCTATGAAACAATGGAGGCATTGCTGAACATTGGAAATTAGTATGCCTCACCTAAGGGAATCTTCATCAGGATGTACAGTGCGTTGTTCAGGTTTTCCATAGATAATTTGGTCATACAGGAGGTTTCATATGACATGTCCATAGGGTTGTCAATTGGATTGCACATAAATAATAAGGCACCATGGCCCATGCTTCCTATACAAATCAGGTTGTATGCAATCGAGAATTTGAAAGAATCAGATGCCGAAGAGGTAGACCTCAAGAAGTTTAAGTTGGGCACCAAGAGTTTCAACCTGTACGACCCACATGGTTGATGCAAGTACCACTGTGCGAGAGTGTACTATCATTGGATCCATGGGGCATGTCATTGGCCAGAGGAAAACCCATGGAGATATTGTTATAACTGATCTAGGCTCAATGAACTAGTCAACATTGTAGTGGAGTGGCTAGCAACAGTCAAGGCAGCAACACCATAGGGAGCTGCAACAACAACAACAACAACAAGTAGAAAACATGTGTAATACAAAGGCAAGAGGAATATTTTCGAAGTCATAAAGACTGAGAAAGGCTACAAGTTTAAGGAAGACCCACTTGTGGAAAACGTATCTTTAGGTTTAGATGTGAAGAGGCAACAATGCAAGAGGAGGATAGTTCAAAGAAAGAGATATAAGAAAGGGCTAGAAGAAATGGAGAGGATGTTGTAGGAATTCTAGCATAAGCTCAAGGAAGAACAAGAGCTATGCATAAGAGAGAAGGAAGCACAGTTTGAGCATGAACAAGAAGAATAAATGAATAGGAAGAAGTGAAAGGTAGTCAGATAATGCAAACTACATCAATACAAGTTGAAGAATCTCAACCAGAAAAAAATTAGGAACATTGTGAGCAACAACAGGAACAAGAACTTTCTCTGTAGGATGAACATATAGTAGAACATATGGAAATAGAGATGGAGCATCTAGAGTAGGATCAGAATACCAACCTCATGCCAAAAGGAACTGAGGTCACTCCACAAGCTTCAACAGCTCCAATAGTAGAGCAAGTCTTGAGTGAACAAGGGGATATAATTTTGCTTGAGGACCATCCAAGAATAGAGGTGTAAAAAATAACCTTGGATGAGTGACAATAAAAAGTTGTACAAGCACGTAGAGCGCGCACCCTAGATGAGCATGCATCACCTGTGCACTTAGAATAATGGGTGTTTGTTTCAGATGTACGGAGACATCAAACTACCTTGGCCAATGCTACAAAGGCTTATGCTAAAGCCACCAGCTTAGGTGTTAAGTTCTTGATAGCAGAAAATGAGTGCATGGCTAAGGAGTTGCAAGTAGTCTGGGATAGAGAGGAATAATCAACATGATAGACTGGAGAAGACATGAATATGGCCATACTTGCTGAGGTATCTGCTCATGAGACAATCATGCAGAGACTGCATGATAGGTTCATCATCGTGCATAAGGTAACTGTCCACCTACATGGTCATCGACAGCATTGTACGAAGATAGAGCGAACACTCGCAGGTATACATGCCGCACATGATCATGTAGAGAAATGGAAAATGAGGTACAAGGGAGGCCCACTTCACTTTAAAAAGATGATGAAGTCACATGTGGAGTTCGATAAAGCACACATCCAGAGTCAAATCCATAGCTATGAGGAACTCCTGCCACTCATCACTATTATTAAGGCTTCGCATGCATGGCTGTATTGGATTTTTTATGTTTTGGTGAGAAAGTATGGCACCCTATAGATTCATACGCTCACCAAGGCGAAAGAGAAGAACCAATTCAGACTGGAGCTTGATACATACTTCGATTAGTTGATGCTCATGACCACCAACGCAGATTTGCAAGTTATTGCAGATAACATGTAGATGTGCATTGTCAGTCTATCCTTGCTGAGGACTAAGATTTGCATGTTCCACGCTGTGGTACACTAAGGTTTCAAGTCACTATACCTGGAAGAAATGGAGGAAATATTTCATTTCCAGAAGGAAATCATCAAAGAGTACACGGAAACCATTGCACACTATCAAGCATGGCATCAGTTCCTCACCAAGGATCACGGAGAGAAGGTTGAGGTGCTGGTCTTTCCACAACCATGCGAGTCTTAGTGTTGTCTTTTCTAGCTCACTAAAGCCAATTTTTTCCCACATGGGTGTATGTGAAATGTAAAATTTTTGTAAACATGATGTAAAGTGAAATTCTAAGTGTCATTAGTAGAATACAATCAGTCATATGTAATGTAAAGAGTCATGAGGGTAGTCCAAGAGTCACAAAGGGTATTGTTAAGGGTCACCCAACCCTTTTTTATAAATGGAACCTCATAACTCATAGAAGATACTTTTGGGATCCAATCTTTTGCCAGGAATTTCTTAGAGAGGGCTTGGAGAGTATGGTGATGATCCTTGACTTCTCCATAGTGCACAACGAGCACATCTCTTTAGAGGAGCATGTGGTGTTGACTGTAACATTCCATTATTGGGGCTAGTAGCTATCATAGTTGTATGTATGGATGGAACTTTCACTTTATATAACATAACATAGAAAACATGTTTCATCCATATGTGGTTATTTTATTTCAACTATTTTGGTTACCTTAGCAATGTATGTAGTTTTACTTACACATTGATGTACAAACTATTATGTATGTGATTTTATGAATCTTATTGAAGCATGTTGTTGGTTTAACTCATCACTTTCTTTTGTCGACTCTTACTCTTTCCAGTTTATGATGTCATTCAGATCATATGTTCCTTTTAGGCTATGTACTATTACAAGCTTATAAGGGACACACTTCTTTCCCCCTTCAGTGTGTTAGAAACTCCCCATGTATCTCTCGTGACTTGCTACAAGGTCACACACTTTTTTTGACAAGGATATCTTGCTTAGCTCTCCATGCTATGGCAATCAAGGCATAACTTTACAACCCACTGTTGCGACTCCTACTCCAAACAATTCGAGGTATAGTTGGGACTTCTTACAAGCGAGATCCCCTAACATTTTCACGGGTCCAACACTATCAACACATTCCTAAGTTTGAGGGAAAGCAGGGAGACATGGTCTACACACGTCATTACTTACCACATTTGATGTGTTTCTAGTTCAATGATTGATGTCAATATTTGGCTTAGAACACTTCCATGAACCCTGACTAAAAATATAACCAAATGGTGTATTAAAATACCTTGTTCTTATATTTAATAATTTCAATAATCCCAGTCTGGACTTTTTAAAAAACTTTCAGTTATCGATTGATTATGAAACTAGAACAAAAATATTGACTACTTTGTGCCAAAACACTTCCACCTATGTCTCTGATAACATCCATCAATGTAGATGGAGTCAGAATTTAGTAAAGGACCTCATTCCATATTACTTATTGGCTTATTGGTTATGTAAGTCTCTCCTTCCTCCTATTGCAAAGGACATTTCCTTCTCTAAAACCGTTACTGAAGACAAGGTCATTTATTTTTTCCCAACACTTCAATATAATTTATTCTCAGTGGGGTACATCTTATGACCTTATGCCTCATGTTCCTTGTACATCAAATACTCTTGTTAGTCAACAATTTGGTATTCATGCCGATGGTCTCATTAATTCTACCATTGGGATCAGTATCAAACAATTGAGCATAAAATTTTCCTAGTTATCTATTATTACTACCATCAGCTCAACTACACCTACTCACATTATGATTCCTCTTATCACTAATATTGACTCTGTGTAGTCTACAGAAAAACCCGATGGTAGCAAAAAAAATAAAAAGAAAAATACCTCTCTCTCTGAGGAACAACAAATTTCTTAGATCACTCAATATTAAAACATTTATTCTATTTCTAAATATTAAAAACGGAAGCAAAAAAACATGAGCTTTCGTTGCAAATTTTTTTTAGGACCATCTAAATTATAAATATCCTCGCCTATAAGAGCACAGTAATTTCCTTGTGGAAAAGGAAACTTATTTGATTCTTACTCTTCTCAACAGCCCTTTCCCTTCCCAACAATGACAACAACAACAACCCTTTCACCTTTATGGTTAGGTCCTAATAGCATTATCGACAAAGTTAGTTAAAATTCTCATTTTCTTTATATTTTAGAGGGAGTATAATCCTTTTATACCATTGCCTCACATATAAAGAGGTACTCCTACTAGTTCTCTTTGAAAATTGAATTATAGTGCGTAGATTAGGTAATCTATTTTACTTGAGTACAAATTTTCTTAGTTGTTTCCACTTTATTCCATAGTCGGTACTTTCATTGATTATTTTTTTTATTTTATATTGGAAATTCTAGTAAGAGAAATATATTACAGAAGGTGCTATTCTACCAAAAATGAAGGCTAGAACCTAGTAGGGTCAAAACATTTATATGAGTGCTTTATCTTTACTAAAAAAACAAGCACAACCACATTAATAAATAAGGTTTATATACATTGATCGGTGTATATCAGCCACATTAGCGTTAGTAAAACTATAGCATTCGTAAATTTGGTTTAATCATGTATAAAGGTGATTTTGAGGTTAAATCCATACGATACATCTAATAATTATAAAGTGCTTGGTATATTTTATGAGCCTCATCATTGGTTAATTATATGGGCCTTAATTCATCTCCTAGCTTAGTCAAACCAACTATTCTCATAACTTATTGGATACTTTTGATTATATTTTTTTTATGGAATGAGTTAGAGTTGGATATTTTGCTTTATGGTCTAATGTGTATTTAATGCAGGATTAAAGGAGAAAAGAAAGTAATTTTGGCAAAGACCAAGGTCAACATTAATGGGACAAGGGAGAGGGATTATAGGAGGTAAATCCTTCTCATTTACGACCCCTCTATTCTAATATTCCTCCATCAGCTTAGAGTGGAAATAGCCAAATCATGAGGACTAGAAGGCAACTGAGCAAGTGAAAGACAAAGCACTAGTTTATCTCAAGTTTGGGAGCCGAGATTCCATAATTTTAAGGAAGTTGTTGGAGACATCAAATGTATAAGTAGAGAGGCCTAGGACCTCAATAGGATTCAAATTTTCATTGTAAAAATGTACTCTATTTTCGAGCTGCAAGCCTTGTCACAACTCTTTTGATGTAATCTGTTTTTTTTATAATAAGAATGAGTTTTTTTTTGAGCTAGAACTAAGTTAAATCAGAGTGCTGAATCTCTTAGTTTAGGGCCCAACCCTAGCAGCCAATGCACCTCTTTATTGTACATGTATTCTTAGTGTAGATTCATAGCTTAATTGTTAATTTACTTAGTAGATGCATTGCCATTAGAAGTACTGTAGATTAGATTGGTTGTGTGATAGTTTGATTCCATTTGTGCCTTATTTCAAGTAGCAGGTTAGCAAGGAGAAAAAGGATCACCACAAGGTTTTTAGCAGGTGTCTCGGTCTCACTTCCTCCCTCTAGGACCATGACTTGAGGAAGGGACCCTTCAGCAGCCCAAAAAACACAGATTTCTAGATCTTTTATGAGCTTTGGAGTTTGATGTTTTTAATTTAGTAGTTTGTTAATGTTGCAAGGCAAATTTCATTGTCATCCTTTTTTTTAAATAAGATCTCACTCATTCTTTCATTCCCTTCGATAACTTTCTTCATGCATAATATAGGTAGTTGATTCATTCTTTTCTATTTTATCAAAATGTATCTTATTGCATAGTTCTTTTTGGAAGACACACATGTTTTATGCAGAGCAAGTACTTCAGGAGGAGACCAAGACTTCATAACCAACTTCCACTTCATCCTCCTTAGCCATCCATTGTTTCACCATCACCGTCACTAGTTTTTCATCATTTTTCATTGAAATTCTCCTAAACACATTGAGTGAATCTAGCCATCCCTTATCTTGGATATTGACTCTTGAGTTCTCCTAGACCTTCTAACACTCCATTGCACCCAACACACACCTTTCCTAAGCTTCCCAAGACCTCCAACACCTCACAATTAGCTCTCGGTTGTATCCTATAGGTTTCTTGTAATTCCTACAGGATCATCCTATAGGTTTCTAGTACTTCCTATAGTTTTTCCTGAAACGACCCATTTTCAGGCTGAATTGATGGGAAACCTCTAGGAAGTCACAAAAATCCTGCCAGGACCCCTCCACACCATCCAAACACTTCATACACCTTCTAGCCATCGTCAAACACCTTCCATCTACCTGCCACATCGACAAGAAAAATTAGTTTTCATACTTGATTTTTCCTAAAAATAACAAAAAAGTGAAAACAGATTTAGTTTAGTTTCTTTTCTTGCACATTAGTATTGTTTGCTTCCTTTTAATTCTACAACTTAGATAGTAGCATTTGTTTATTGTTGATTTAGAAATTATGCTTAGCATAACTTCTTAAATGGTTAATTAGGGTATGATGTGGTTTAGCATTACATGCTGGATTTTTCCATTACTGCAATGGAGTAACTCTCTCAGAGTAGATTTGCCCTTCTTCCATCAAAGAATCAAGCTTCTTCTTACTATAGAAGTCTAGCTTGGAACCCCAGTGGTCTCTTTCCAGCCGAATAGTCACAATAGGAGGAACCATCACTTTTACATGTGCATATAACACTGTCACCTCCAAGTTTGTACGAACCCCGGGTGGATAATTAAAGCTGGTGGCCCAGGAGTTGCAACATCCTTGCTCCAATATTCGTGCTCATCACTGTTTGGCACCATTTCTAGGGAGGTGTCTGAGTAGAATGTGATTATTGGTTTCTTTTCTTCTACTTATTGTCTTCAATATTCTTCCATTAATTTATTTATGCAAAAGTAATATAGTTGTTTCCTTTCTTTCATTATTCATTATCTACTTTCCTTTCCATTCTGCAAGTAGGATTTCAATTCTATAATTACTTTCAATTTTTTAAAAAGAATAGAAAACCAACCCAAAAATACTTCCTTTCATGCCTCGTAGGAATAGGGACAACTTCGGGAAATTTTTGCCAAATACCCCCACTGCACCCAACAACCAACCTTCTCTCTTCTTCGGTAGTTGTGAACTAGAGGAACCCTTAGGTGAGAAACCTCACATATTTGAAGAACCTATAGGGGAAGAAGAAGAAGAGGACCCCATTCCTACTAAACCAATGGCTGAAAACCGAAATGACTCAGGGAATAGAGAGAGAATTGAGGGTGACTTCCCCACCATGGAAAACAATGGAGACACTAAGATGAAAAATATAAGCCACTCTACCCTACCTCATTTCCATGGCGTGGCCACAGAGGACCCCGACACTTTCCTATTTGATTTTGTTGTTATATGCTGAACCTATGACTATATAGATGATGACTGAAAGTTAATACTATTTCCATCTACCCTCAAAGATGCAACATTGCGCTAGTTCATAGGTTTACCTAGAGAGAGAATCACAACTTGGGCTCAGATGCAGCAGGCCTTTAACAACAAATATCGAGACTACTATCAGTGAAAGGATACTAAAGAAGAAATTTTTAGGATGACCATAGGCCATGATGAATCCTTAGAAGACTACTAAGAAAGATTCTAGTTTAGTTGCAAAAGGGTCAGGTGCATAGTTGACAATGATTCACTAAAGTTGGTCCTGCTTAGGGGACTAAGAGAAGATCTTTTGGATACCTTACATTTGTTAGTAGGAGGAGATATCTACCAATTACCCTATGGGGATATCAAGACTATCTTTAGGAACCATTGTAGGGAAGCTAGGAAAAAGGGTAGGGTTAGTCAACCTATAGTCAGTACATGATCTTCCAACTCATCCATCAAGGGTGAAATCAGAAACATGTTGGAAGATTTCAAAAGTGAGATGATGCAAGCCCTTGCCTTGCAAATGGATGCCATGAACATTAAAAGCAAGCAGGAGGAAGCAGAGAGAGCCTTGGCCGTCTTTTGTCCTAGATGCACCAAGAGGCATCCTAGGAATGAATGTCCATTAAAATCTATTGAAATTTTCTCGATCTGTGAAGAAAACCACTCCACAGAAAAGTGCCCTTATTTACCTGGACTCAAAGTTGTATATCAAGGAGCTGAAGGGGTCATTGAGCAACTTTGCTACATTAACCAAAGGAGACCTCATCGGCCTAGACCATACCAGCAGGGCATGCAAGGGTCATCCCATTCATATTACAACCCCAAAAAAACCATAACTATACCTTCTTGGGGACCTCCTACTCATCCTTCCTAGTCTACACCCCCTCCTTGGTCCTATGCATCTTAGTATCATTCCCATCAAGCCAGCCAATCATTTCTACCTTATGCTCTACCACAACCTCAGTGGAATACACCACCCCAGGGGTGGAGGCCCTAATACAACAATGCTCCAGCTCTATTTCCTCCAGCACCTGCTCAACCACAGCTCATACAGTCTGCTCCACCTGAGCAAACCCAGTGCCTGCCCAGCCAAATCCAAACCCGGACAATAGGCAAGCTCAGCAGGTATACAATGGAGAGACATCATATCTAGCTTATGATGTGGAAATCCAAGAGATTAACCTGATATTTGGGAGAGTTCTCCGGGATAACGAACCTCCCCCTCCACCTAGGGAGGTTGAGGAAGAAAGAGAGGAAAGCAAACTTAAAGTAAATCCACCCTTTCCTGAGAGATTAGCCCAACAACTCTAGCCTACCCAAGAAGAGGCTGAACTTCTAGGAGAATTGAAAAATCTATCTGTCAAGATCCCCCTTTTCCAAGCAATAAAAGATGCTCCCATTTACAATAAGTTGATTAAGGAGAAATGCTTCAAGCATCTAAGGAGGTGAAAAGGGGATGCCCCTACCATTAATGTCATTGGGTAGTTGTCCGACTTAATGCTAGGGTAGGTAATCTGTCCAAAATATTTGGACCTTGGGAGCCCTGTAGTAGATGTGCACATCAATGGCACCATTGTTCCACACACTCTAATCGATATTTGGGTTACCATTAATGTGATGACCAAGGACACCATGGTCAAGCTCAAGGAAAATTTTAAGGATGGAAAATTTTCTTGAAGTTTAAAACATTGGCGAATCTCACTAATCCCTAATATGCAAATTATAAATGTTTATTGATATATTTGTAAAATTAATCAAATTTATAATTATTTTATATATAGTCTCTATATAATGTTGGCGATTTTTAAGGTATAATAATTTTATATTCTAAAATTTGGGCGAATTTTCTTTTATAAAATTGGAAATTGGCGAATCTTTTTTGTGGAAAAATCATGGAAAATTAGCCCACTGGGCGAACATTAGCCCCTAAAATTTTCCATGGGACTCAAGCTCAACCTCCAAGAGTCATTGAGGAAGACCACAACAATTCTATAACATGTAGACTGTTCCACTGTAACCCCTAAGGGAATTATGGAGGATGTGATGGTCTCCATTGACTCGTAGGAGTACCCTGCAGATTTCCTATTTCTCCAGCCTAAGGCCAAGCTTACTAGTTATCCTCTCATCCTTGGGAGGCCATGGTTGGCCATTTTCGATGATTACATTAGTTGTAGAGTGGGGAATATGACCATCAAGAATGGGCATATGTCCAAGAAGTTCATCATATACCCTCATGTACAACCTTCTCTAAAGCATGATTTACCTTTATGGTTGGAGGAGGAGGAGGAAGATGAAGTTTATTTCACCCAACCTTATGCCTTGGAAGCAACCATGGGAGGAGGACAACAAGATGAGGATGACTTGATTAAACACCTGCTCCAAAGTCCAACTCCCGGTTCATTACCTTTAGAAGAATTAGTAAAGGAAATCCAAAAAAATCATCCAATTGAATTATCCATGGTCGATTCCAACCCAGTCCATGTCAAAACCATAGAGTTCAGCCTAAAGAGAACCCTGAAAATCAATCCATCTCTTTCTGCTCTCAAATAGGAGAAGCTATGCAACATGTTAAATGAAAATCTAGAAGCCTTTGCTTGGAGTTACAAGGAAATGAAGGGAGTACACCCCTTAGTATCTACTCACCACATATAAATCAAAGAAGGTTGCAAGCTAGTCCGGCAACCACAAAGGAGGATGAATCCAGCTCTTAAAGATATAGTCAAAGAAGAACTACAAAAAGTACTAGATGTAGGACTCATTTACCCTATCTCCGATAGTGAGTGGGTCTCTCTTTTGGTGTTAGTTCGCAAGAAAATTGGTAAGTGGATGACTTGTGTCGATTAAAGGGAGTTGAAAAAATCCACAAAGAAGGATCATTTTCCTTTACCCTTCATTGACCAAGTGCTATATGGCCTGGTAGGGAAAAGGTTTTTCTCTTTCCTAGATGGATTCAGTGGGTACAACCAAATCCAGGTCTACCTAGAAGATCAGGATAAGACCACATTCACCTGTCCTTGGGGTACTTTTTCCTATAGGGTCCTTCCCTTTGGCCTATCCAATTCTCTTGCCACTTTCTAGAGAGAAACCTTGAGTATTTTCATTGAATTAGTCCATGATGCGGTGGAGATTTATGTGGATGATTTTAAACCTTATGGCTGTGATATTCAAGAAGCCTTGTCTACACTAGGTAAAGTATTGCACAAATGCATTGAAATGAACCTATTTCTCAGTCCTAAAAAATGTCAATTCTTAATGACTGCAGGGACAGTGCTAGGTCATTCAATATCTTAGTAAGGAATGTAGGTGGACCTAAACAAAATAGTTATCATGCAAAGTGTCCCACCTCCTCAAAATAATATAGATGTCAGAAGTTTCCTAGGGTCAGCTAGATACTACCAAAGGTTCATAAAGGACTTCAGCAAGTTGGCCTCTCCTTTATCTGGTTTGTTGGCCAAAGATTCTGAATTTATATGGTCAAAAACATGTCAAGAGGCCTTATAGATCCTAAAGGATAAGTTAACCACTGCACCAATTCTCCGAGGCCCAAAATGGGCCCTCGCTTTTCATATTCATGTTGATGCCTAGCACGAAGCCATAGGAGTAGCCCTAGGTCAGATAGATGAAAAATTGTCTTATGCTATTTATTTTATTAGTAAGAACTTATCAAAGGCTCAACTAAATTATACAGTGACTGAAAAGGAACTCCTAGTCATTGTGCATTCATTAAACAAATTCAGGCATTACATATAGGCTATCAAACATTTGTGCATATTGACCATGTTGTAATCAAATATTTATTGAACAAACTAGATGTAAATGCTCGAATTATAATATGATTACTTTTATTACAACAGTTTGATCGAACCATCGTTGATAAGCCTGGTAAGGAAAATGTTGTTGCAAACTTTTTATCTAGGGTAAATTTGCCTCCAGGTAAAGAAGGAATGATGGATGACCAGTTACCAAACGAGCACTTACTTGCTCTTTCCATTCTCTCTCCATGGTTTGCTGATATATAAAACTATTTGGTATCATCACAGTTCCCACCAAACTTGTCCTCCAAAGAAAAGAGCAAGATAGTCAAGAAAAGCACCCCCTTCACTTGGATTGGGGGCAATCTTTTCAAACTTGGCACAGATCAAATCTTAAGAAGGTGTGACAGGGAAGAGGAAGTCTTTGACATCCTTTTGTCCTATCATGATGGGCCTTGTGGAGGTGTTGTACTCTACAACACCCCCCCATTTCTTATCATTTTATTCACAAAATTATCATACGAAATGGGTCCCTTTAAAGTTGATTGGTATCAATATTGCATTATTGATAAAAGGTCTGAAAACCAAATAAAAAACATTATAAAACCCTTTTCAGAAAAAACCCATTGTTGTCAAATAATTCAATCTTTATCATTGCGATAAAGCGATCGCAAGATCGCATATCGCAATGACATAAGGCATATAAATAAGTGGCACATTGGTCTACACCGATGCGATATCGCTATCGGCTATCGGCAATACTCCATGCACATTTTAAAATGCCCCATGCCTTTGGCCCCGATGCGATGCGATATCGGCGATCAGCAATCGGCAATATATAATGCATATCTCATATGATCTCAATACTCCCGATGTGATGCGATATTGCTATCGGCTATCGGGGTTTTCAAAAGATGTCAATATAAAGGATTTAAGTTTGCCCCGATCGCCGATTGCGATAAAGCGCAGATTTCAAAAAACCGTTGGAATAAAGGGATATCATGATTTATTCATATTAAAGGTTTGATCCGCCCAACAATGATTCACCTGCGCTCAACTGCCAAAACATCTACAGCACGCTTAAATGAATCATTCGGCCGATTAATGATATAATGGGCATTTAGGATTGGCAGGTTTTAAACGACCATTTAATGTGATCGTAAGTCCTAAAATCCTCCCATGGATTGCATCTGCACCCATTTTAAAAGTTAATCCCTTATTACGCATCAGTCACTATAGCTCATTAATTTGAAGTTTTCATTGCCAATTCTCCGTGTTACGTTTATTTCGCCTCTGTGTAGAATTCATCCCAAGGAGAAAGCTCAAGCAAAATGGGGAAGAAGTCCAAGAAGACCACAGGCACTTCTGCTGCACCAGCTGCAGGACAAGTTGCCATTGACAGAAAGAAAGGATTAATCTCGGATACCACATGTTCTGGTCTTGGCAGAACTACTTGGCAGAGCACCTATAACCTGATTGAGATCGAAGAACCTAAAGTGACGGGCTTCTAAGCTACTGCAGATTCTACTCGGAAATCTGAAGGTACTTTGAAGGACTTAGCTGACTCCTTCCTTCACTGGATAGCAGCTAGGGAACAAATTCTCCCATACACAGATGTAGTGCGATGGGCAATTGAAGAAATCCCAATCATGGATAGAACCCTCAGCACCAGAGACGGGAGAATTTTCGGGTCATTCCAAGCAGATGATCTGAGGAAAATGTATCATTTTCCTGAGCCATAGAAGATATACAATAAGGCGTTCCTGGACAAATTCACAAACGAGAATGAAGTTGAATCCGAATCCATCCGGGATTGGAGACAAAACCCGGCGAAGCACAAACATGAGTCTTCCGGTAAGTACTCAGTTGATTCCCTGACTTATCCTTGTTGCTACGCTAGAATAATGATGTGTAGATTATGGGGATTGCATGACTCTGCTAATTTCACTATAGAAACGGTCCCCTTAATGGAAGCTGCATGCCACAGTATAATAATGGATTGGACCACTATTCTCTCAGATAAACTAGCCAAAGCTGTTCTTGAGTTTAGGAATAAGACTTCCATCTCTAAAAGGATAGTTCCCCCATTCTATTATAGTGCATATATTTTAGATACATTGTGTTTCAATTCTGAATTTCTCGTGCTCGGCTGGAGGTGGACTCCACAAGACCCCACGGCTATCCACATATACCATCAAAAATTATGGAAATCCTATTACAAGCACCATCTGTACCAAGTCTGCAATGGCTTTATGGTGCCTATTTATTATTTTATTTTTGATAAACCCAATCCCAAGATTTCCTACCAAGATGGGATTGATTTAACAGCGGTAGAGAGATGGTTTGGAGAGGAGAAATTCACATATATAAGAGTTTTCAGTAGCCAAGCCGAGCCTCATGTTCTCCCTTTATATATACTGGATAAACTATTGGCAAGAAAAATCTCTTACCAGATTATTGCTGAGAGTGTTACACAGACTCTCAAAAAGAATAAAAAGCAGGGCTGACCCTCTTTTCCCTTGAGATGTGGTGTCTATACTCTGCATGATCTCAAACATGCACAAAAGGAAGCCACAAAGATTAAATCATTGACTCTGGCGACTCTCCCAAATAGGTAGTTTGATCCAAACAAAGTTGCCTATAATGCACTAGAACAGGCCAAATTGTCAAAATTTGACCATAAGGAAGATATGTTTGATGCCCTGTTCTATTCAGCTGAGGTAATAAATCAGGTTAGAGCATTGGCCAAAATGAAATATAATGATGAAGGGCTGACTGAATTTAAGAAACTTAGAGAACATAGGTTGCAAACTCTACCTCTAGATTTACTAGCGACATCATCAAGCGAGCCTGATCGACAACAGTCAAAGAAACCTCCGGTTACAATGAAGGATCAGAAGAAGGAACAAGAAGAAAAGCAGAAGAGAGCGCAGGAGGAAAAATAGAGAAGAGAGAAAGAGGAAAAGCAAAAGAAAGAGCACGAGGAAAGGCAAAAGAAAGAACAAGAGGAAAAGCAGAAGAGAGAACAGGAAAAAGTGCGGAAGGAGTCCCAAGATGAAAAACAAAAACAAACCACCATTGATGTCAATATAGATACTCATATTGACCCTAAATTGCTCCAGGAATGGAAGCAATTTGATTCCATCATCAGTGGGTTGGAATGTTCAAAGGACACAGAAACTTCCAAGACAATGAATACACAGGACATCAGTTCATCACAGGTTCTGAGTGGAACCAGTGGCCCACCCATTCATAAGAGGTAGAGATAATACCAAAAGACCCCTCCGACCAAATCATTTTGCAGGTAGAAGATATTCCTCCCCTGGATGTCTTCTACAGCCCAAGGCATAAAGTAGTGGTTAAATGACAAAGGAAAAGAAGAAGGACTGATCAACCTTCCCTTTTCCCAGAGCAAACTGTTACGGGAAATGTGGTTTGGAAGGAGGAATTTGACCCCTCCGATGACCTGACAAAACTGTCACAGTATGCAGGAGCCTATTCAGCAGCGACAATAGATAAGGCATCGGAGGTAAGTATTCTACTAAAAACCAAGGATCAAGAGATTTTATCATTACAGGCACAGTTAGCTGAAACAAGGTAGAAGGCGGAGCAGGCAGAGCAGCAATTGTTGACGCAACAACAATTAAATAGTCAACTAACTCAACAATTGCAAGCAGAAAAGCAAAGGATCGACCAAAGCACGATCCAGAAACAGAAATAATTATCAGAGGCATTGGCACAATTAAAGGCAGCAAATGAGCAAATGATGAAGACAAAAGATGAGCAAATTGCGCAATTGTCATCACAGCTCGAAAAAATAAAGGGCGTTCCACAAGTCGCTGAATTTAGAGCAGAAGCATTACAAATAAACACTACATTAATATCCCAAATTAAGCTTCTGTGTCAACAAATCGCCCAGGCAGAGCCACTGTGTGAATTAACGGCATCCATAAATAAGCAAGTAGAGAAGGCCAGAACTGAATTGGATCAAGCCGAAGAAACCATAGCTGCATTTCTTGACAGGCAGGATTCTGATCAAGGACAAGTGGTGAATTTGCCCAGGATCCTAGAACCACATAAAGATATACTCTTCACAGAATGGTAGTCCCAGTTAATGAAAGCAGAGAGGGCGGCTTCAAGATGTAAATCAACTTCTAGCAATTTAGTTGAGCTAGTTAATAACACTCTCTACTTATCAAATATGATTTCCCAATGTACACCAGGAAAGTTGACAACTATGAAAACATTGGAGCAATTATGTTATCCAGATCTAGAAGAAAAGGGGAGGTTAATTGCTGGGATTAATAGTTTAACCTGGGACACATATTGGTTCTTCCTGGTAAAGCCGCATACACAGAGAGCCGCCCTCAAGTGCCTAACATATGCAATCGGGTATATTATTCCCGATATTCAGGATGCGACCTATGCCGCCCAGCTCAGCTCGCGCCTCAACAAACCACCTGAAGTAGAGCCAATGCTTGTGATAAGTCAGCTCATATATAAAGGCAAGCAACCTACTTGATGAATCATGCCGCCGACTGCCAGATCGCTGAAGAAAATCAGATCAAGATTGATTGATACCAATTAAATAGGATTTCTGTTTTATAGATAGGTAGATTAGTTAAGTATTTATAGACCCTTTCATTGTTTTGGAAAGGGTCGTAAAGTTTTGTACCAGACTTAAAGATTGAAGTTTGCACTATTGTGCTTTAGTCAATATTCTTTTATGAAACTGGACCAGTTGTTCTTAATTTAACAAGGAAGCTTTTTATGCAATTGTGCACTATTGTCTTTGTTGAGAATGTTTCTGCGTTGAAGGAAGAATTACAAGTAGCGATTGATATTGGGAGTGTCAAGCAGCTCATATGGTATTTTTATCTATGTCTGAATTCATTCCTTTCATATGAATTGTTATTTGATTATGCTTTGCTATTGTTGATTATATGCATGCGCTTTAACATCAGATCTATATTCCTTCCACTATTGGATGTTTTATGATGTGCCTTCTTTTAATCATGTATGTGTCAATGATATAAATGATAAGTGTGGTGATATCGCTTTAATCGCTTTTCTTAACTATTTAAGCATAGTAATCCTGAATGAAATAATGTCCATGCCTGTTAAATGGAGTCATCTATATGCCTGTTTATAGACATAGACCATCAAGCGCTGCACTTTGAAGCTCAATAAGTTCCCGGGATAGGTAATAATTCTTATATTCTTGTTAATAGATTTAGTTATTCGCCCATCACTAGCTTAGTTTATAAATCATCCATTCATCTCGTTTATCCACTTTGGGAAACTGGTCCCATTATCCCCAGTCGGAGCCACTATTCCAAACGGAAAAGGAGTTGTACTAAGGTCCAGACCGGGTGGTTATCCCCAATGTTGTTGCAGCGATTTTCAAGGCATCAACATTTTTGGCGCTAGAAGGAGGGCCTGGCTGTGAATGGCACATAAACCAAAATCTATAAGCCATTCTAAGAGTAAATCTCCCTCCGATTGCCCTCAAACTTCTCATTCGCATGCTGGTTCTCCAGTATCCAAACAAGAAGAAGAGGAATCAACTACCACTGCTCAAACCCATCATACTCCAGAACAATTAAGTCTTGAATCACCTGAAGTCCAGTCTCCTATCCACAAACTTCAGAGCTTCTCGATTTCACCACAGAAATCTGAGGTATCGCAAAGCAATGTGACTTCGCAGTTCAATTTACCTCACCCTCTCACTAGACTTCAGAGCGAAAAGCTTGGTATTGAACCCATTGAGTTCCATTTACCCAAAAGGAAAAAGGCGAAGAAATATACTGAAGGATTTGACAGTGAAGAACTTTCATCCACAACCTCCATTGCATCTTCTCCTCTGCAAAGTCAACCATCCACTCCCCCATTACATATTGTTGTTCACCAGGGATTAGGAGCTTCAACATCCCAACCTGCTCACTCCTCAACATTATTTCCTTCCTAGATATCTGGAGTCCCAACAGTAGTACCAACTACTACTGCTATTATAATGGCAGATCCATGGACTAGACCTAGTGTAGTCAATATGCCTGCACCATTGCATCCATTACCAGATGCTCCTGAAAAATGGCTACCCAAGTTTAATCTAGATGATGGGACCCAGGCTGAGGAACACATTAATAATTTCATGTTGGGAGTCAACTTGAAAGGAGTAACAGAACAAGATGTTGTTGTTAGACTTTTTCCTTACACCTTGCAGGGATCAGCAAGATCCTAGTATTTTTCCCTACCCTCTGGTTCCATTACCAATTGGAACACTTTCCAAGAGAAGTTTCTTACCAAATATGGAGATGATAGGTCTTTGGCTACCCTAATAAACGACCTCTCCAATCTTAGGATAGAGCATAGGGAACCAATTAAGGAATTTAATGCTCGATTCAATAAACTCCTAAACAAAATCCCGACAGCCTCCAAACCAAGTGAACAAATTCGAAGCGAATGGTATATAACCACCTTGCCTGCCAATATAGCCATTTTTGTAGATAGGGCTGGGAAACCTACCTTTGCCGAAAACATGAGAGAAGCACTTGTTGTGGAGAAACGTATCAATGCTCTAGAAAAGAAAGCTGCCCTGGAAGACAGAAAAGCCAAAAAAGTCTCTTTTAAAGATGACTCAAGAAAGAAAACCTCAAAAGACCCCTATGACATGGAGGGTTTGCAAAAAGTCCTAAAAACTTTATCAAATGAAATGGTTGAAATAAAGAAACAGGTAGCTGAGACCTCAACCAAAAGACCCTTTAGGACTTATAAGAAAAATGAATCAAAGCCACCAAATGTCATATCTAATGCTGATTCAGAGCAAGAAGAAGAGGAAGAGGAAACGATTTCACCAACTAGCGATGAAGAAGAAGTAGTAGAATGTCATGGAATGTGGGATTTTATACTCCCCAACTCTGATACCGATAATGAAGAGGAAGCATTCCCGGTCACTACTAGGAGTAAAAGTACTTCCGAACCTGTTTAGGTAACATCAAAGAAAAGGAGTGCTAGTGCTTCTACAATCAAAGAAAAAATACCTGCAAAGAAATCACCGGCAGCAGTTCCCCAAAACCAGCCTTCAACTTCTAATACTCCTTCAATATCTAAAACATTAGTGGTATCAGATTCAATGGAATACAACATTGTCGATGACATGAAGAAAACTAAAGCAAACATTACTATGTTTGAACTTAGTAAATTAAAACATCAACAGAAATTGCTTCTCAAAGAACTGAATGTTGTTCCTTCTACACCTCTTCCCAGTGCAAAAGCTGCTAATGATTCAGGCCAACCTCCTCCCGGTATGGTTGAAGCTACCGATTCAGTTCTGATTGGAGATAGATCAAATTCCCATACTCCACCCTTTCTTCTGACCTATGAGATTTACAACAGAAACTTACACAACTGTTTGATTGACTCAGGGGCATCTTCTAACATTGAACCCGAGAAGTCTGCTATTCATATTGTGCAGTTGGATAGGACCAAAGTACAGGTTGTGGGAGAGATTAATTCTGTAACTATCAGGTTATCTTCTGATCCCAGAGTAGTTCAAAGGATTGATATCCTGATAGCCGATATACCTGAATTTTACGGTTTAATCTTGAGTAGGGATTGGTCTGAAAAACTACATGGATATATTTCTACTAATTGGTCTCATATGTGGCTTCCCTATAAGGGTAAGCCAAATCAAATAAGGATCGATCGAGAAAAACATATGACCCATACAGTCACTGAATTTGAGCAAGAAAACCAGCCTGTAGCATTTAATAACAACATTTTGGGGAATTATGCATCTGAGTCATTCTTTGGTAACTTTACTGCCCAGTCATCCCATTTTTCAGTCAATCATTTTTCATCTCAAATTGAGAATTTTTCACAAACATATAAGTCTAGATGTTTCAATGATACTGAGAAGTCTGTAAATAAAAATGTTAATACTTCCTTATTTTGGTCATTATATTTCGATGGGTCCAAATCTAGTGAGGGATCAGGAGCAGTATGTATTTTGGTTAGCCCACTAGGAGAAAAAACAATGTTGTCTTGTAGGCTGGAATTTGAATGTACAAACAATACAACTGAATATGAAGCCGTAGTCCAAGGACTCTATAAAGCGATCGGCCTTAAAGTACAATATTTAAAAGTATTCTGCGATTCTGAAATTATTATCAAACAGGTGAGAAATACAATCCATTGTCCTTCTAATCATCTTAAACATTATCAATCGCTAGTACAAGAACTCACTTCACACTTTTTGGCATTCAATATCTCTGCCATCCCTAGATCTCAAAACTCGGCAGCCGACCTGCTAGCCAATGTAGCTTCTAAACTCCTACCTTTTGAGGACTACAACCCGGATAGATTTTCAGTAGAATTGCTTTTTAGGCCTTCAATTCCTGACAATGTCACTAATTGGAGAGTGTTCAATCATGATGAAAATATTTTAAAATTTTTAACTTTAAAGTCCTATGATAATCAAATTATTGAGGAAGATGAGCATGACTCTCAAATGAGAGAAACTCCTTAGGAAAATTCAATTCCTAAGCCCGTGGTAAAGCTAGAGGATATTTATGATATTAAAGACAGGTTTAAACCTATAACTAATGCAAAGCTCCAAAGCTCTACCCTAAGGTTTGAATTGATAAATCTAGGTACTGAGCAAGCTCCTCAAAATATTAATTTAGGATTAGGACTTTCCTTGGAAGAGAAAGAAGCATTCATTAAACTATTAAGGAAAAATAAACAGGTTTTTTCTTGGAAATATGATGATTTGAAGACTTATGATTCATCCATTATCCAACATACCATTCTAGTGCTTCCCGATCAGAAACCAATTCAACAGAAGTTAAGAAAAATACATCCAAGTTTGGAGAGTCAAATAAAGACTGAACTTAACAAACTCTTGAAAGCCAAGATCATTTTTCCAGTCCGACACTCAAACTGGGTCTCCAATATGGTGCCAGTCAGAAAGAAAAATGGCGACATTCGGATTTGCATTGATTTCAGATATTTGAATAAAGCAAGCTTAAAAGACAATTTCCCATTACCTACCATGGAGCAAATACTCCAATCAGTAGCAGGCTCTGGATTAATGTCTTTTCTAGATGGTTTCTCAGGATATAACCAAGTTTTGGTCCATCCTGATGACCAGCTTAAAACCACGTTCAGAACCAAATGGGGAACATATGCATATCAAAAAATTCCCTTCGGACTTATTAATGCAGGAGCAACATTCCAAAGAGTGATGGATATAGCTTTTAGAGGGATGATTAATAGAACAGTAGTCGTCTATCTAGACGATATTACTGTATTCTCTAAAAAGAAGTCCAATCATTTGCATGACCTAAATCAAATCTTTCAACGATGCAAGAGATATGGTATTTCTCTTAACCCTAAAAAATCTTTCTTTGCTCTTGACCAAGGAAAGCTCTTAGGCTTTATTGTGTCTAAAGATGGCATTTATATTGATCCTGATCGGATCAAAGAAATCTCTGAAATCCCTTTTCCGCCCAATAAAAATCCATGCAGTCATTTTTAGGCAAAATCAACTTTGTTAAAAGGTTTGTTCCAGTTTTTTCTCAAATTATTTTGCCACTTCAAACTATGATCAAGAAAAATTCAGTCTTTATGTGGGGACCAGCAGAGAAAGAAGCGTTTGATTTAATCAAACAATCAATAATTGATGCCCCAGCCTTAAATACTCCCAATTTTTCTAATCATTTTACATTATACACTATTGCCTCCACCTTGTCTTACGCAGCAGTACTCACGCAGCTCAACGATCACAAATTGGAAGCACCTATTTCATTTTTTAGTTCAAATCTTCAGGGTGCTGAATTGAATTACTCCGAAGTAGAAAAACAAGCCTTTGTTGTATTTAAAGTAGTCAAACATTATAGACCCTTCCTTTTGAAAACCCATACAAAGGTTATAGTTCCTTTCCCTGCTGTTAGGCAATTATTAATTCAAAAAGAATTGGGTGAAAAGAGAGCAAACTGGGTCACAGCGCTTCAAGAATATGACTTAGAAATTAAGCCAGAAAAGATTGTTAGGGGCCAAGGTTTTTGCAGGATATTGGCAGGAGCATCCAACATTCCAGAATCAAGCTATACAGATCAAACTGAAGAAATCAACCAGATAAGTGTTACTGATTCTGAATCTCAATATGCAGATTTAATCTTTTATTTAAAGAATGGTTATGCACCTCCAAACCTGTCTTACAAAAACAAAAGGGCCATTAGGTTAAAAGCAAAGAATTTTACAATTATTGATGATGTGCTTTTTAAGCAGAATTATGATTCTATTTTATTAAGATGCCTTGAGAAACCTGAAGCACAAAAGGTTTTGCAGGAGTTACATGATGGACCAGCAGGAGGACATTTTGGAGCTGACACAACAGCTCACAAAATTATTCATGCTGGATACTATTGGCCCACTCTATTTAGAGATGCCCACGAATATGTAAGGAAATGCCTCAATTGTCAAACTTCTAGTGGAAGACAACGTAAACCAGCTTTCCCTCTGCAACCAGTCAACATTGAACAACCATTTGAGCAATCGGGATTGGACATCATTCGAGAAATTACTCCACCATCTTCCAAACAACATAAGTATATCCTTACTGCTACCGATTATTTTACTAAGTGGGTGGAGGCAATTCCTTTGAAGACAGCAAATTCTGAAGCAATCATTGAGTTCATAGATCAAATCATCATTACCAAGTTTTGTGTCCCAAATGCTCTTGTTTTTGATAATGCATCTTATTTCTCAGGTAATGCTATGTTTGATTTCGCTATTAAAAGAGGATTTAAATTGAAATATTCTGCTAATTACTATCGCCAGGGTAATGGTTTAGCAGAGTCTACTAATAAGAATCTGATCAAAATCATTAAGCGAACTATCGAACAGAATCATAAAAACTGGCACAAATCCTTAATGTTTGCATTATGGGCTGATAGGATAACACAGAAAGCTTCTATAAGATCTTCCTCATTCAACCTTGTGTATGGAAAAGAAGCAGTACTGCCCACAAATCTTGTTCTTCCTTCTCTAGCCCTAATTCAATTCATTGAGGAAAGTCCTTCCACTTCTATTCAGTTTAGACATGATCAAATTATAAAATTAGAAGAGGAAAGAGAAAAAGCCAAGGTTATTGATGCCAAACATAAGCAAATCATCAAGACAACTTTTGATTCAGTCTCATCCGGTTCAAAACAATTTCAAGTCGATGATTTAGTTCTGAAATGGGACAAAGCCCATGAGGACAAGGGAAAACACACCAAGTTCTAGAAGATGTGGCTTGGACCATTTCAGATCTGTGAGAAGATAGGCCATTCAACCTTCATGTTTCAATATTTATCAAGTTTGAGAGATTCTCTCCCTGTTAATGGCCTTATCTTGAAGAAATTCTTTAATTGAGGAGGTAACCCCTTCTCCTTTTTAACTTGATAGAGTTTTGTAGTTTGTAGGATTTTTAGCAAATAATGTTGTAAGGTATCTTCTATTGACCTTTGTTGTGTTTGAAAACTTAATCCATAAAGGTAGTATGATATTTGCTTTTAAAATAATAGAAGTCTTAACCAAAAGGGATAATTTCTAGGAAACTAGGTATCATTGTATTCTGAAACCACACTTCAAGTTTTGTGAACACCTCTCAAAGTTTAAAAGTATTATAAATCATTTTCTTTTTTTAAATTGGTCATAAAAGGTTAGCAATATTAAGATAGAAGCCAATCCAACTTCAGCATCTCCAACTCTTACCCTGTCATCCATCTACTCTTAAAAGAGAAAATTGTCCATCCCATTCACCGAAGTGTATGATTACTTAGAGTGTAATTCTAAAAAAATTTTGATATAAAAACATAAGAGGTCTTATTACAAGCCTGCTTACCATGATCATAGGGAAATAGTTTAACTGACATTACCAATACTGCATACCATAACAGGGTAATGGCTTAGCAATTTTAAGACAAGGGATCTCATCACAAGCCAACTTGTTCGGTTAGATTACTACTAGTGAATGGCATTGTCAATAGCTGGCTACCAAACCAGGACAATTGATTTTTATCTTATCAATAACAGGAAAAGAAAGAAATACAAAATATGAAAACATATTTTGAATTCATCCTGTTAATCACACTCTTAAATTGGATGGGACAATGGACAATAACATGGTTAAAAGGTATCCCTGTCGAAACTACGAACGTTTGCTGGTAGCAGAGGCTCTACCTATGACAGACGAGTTCATTATAAAAGCTGATTTGGAAAGGTTTTCTGTTTTATCATTATAAACCAATAAAGGTTTATTTAAAACTTAGAATGTTTCTATTATCTTTAAAAAGAGAGGAAATTAACAAAATAATTTCATTTCACTTGGAATGCATTTATACCTAGTTATATTAGATTTTCCCCTTTTGATTAGAACTCTATTTTAAAAAAGTTTAAGTATTTCTATACTTTTCAGAGATAACTGTTTCTTCCAGCGAATCGCCAATTGTTGTGCTCTACAACAACCCCCCATTTCTTATCATTTTATTCACAAAATTATCATATGAAATGGGTCCCTTTAAAGTTGATTGGTATCAATATTGCATTATTGAAAAAAGGTCCGAAAACCAAATAAAAAACATTATAAAACCCTTTTCGGAAAAACCCATTGTTATCAAATAAATCAATCTTTATCATTGCGATAAAGTGATCGCAAGATCGCATATCGCAATGACATAAGGCATATAAATAAGTGGCACATTGGTCTCCGCCGATGCGATATCGCTATCGGCTATCGGCAATACTCTATGCACATTTTAAAGCGCCCCATGCCTTTGGCCCCGATGCGATGCGATATCGGCGATCGGCAATCGGCGATATATAATGCATATCTCATATGATCCCAATACTCCCGATGCGATGCGATATCGCTATCGGCTATCGGGGTTTTCAAAAGATGTCAATATAAAGGATTTAAGTTTGCCCCGATCGCCGATTGCGATAAAGCGCAGATTTCAAAAAACCATTGGAATAAAGGGATATCACGATTTATTCATATTAAAGGTTTGATCCGCCCAACAATGATTCACCTGCGCTCAACCGCCAAAACATCTACAGCACACTTAAATTAATCATTCGGCCGATTAATGATATAATGGGCATTTAAGATTGGCAGGTTTTAAACGGCCATTTAATGTGATCGTAAGTCCTAAAATCCTCCCATGGATTGCATCTGCGCCCATTTTAAAAGTTAATCCCTTATTACGCATCAGTCACTATAGCTCATTACTTTGAAGTTTTCATTGCCAATTCTCCGTGTTACGTTTATTTTCGCCTCTGTGCAGAATTCATCCCAAGGAGAAAGCTCAAGCAAAATGGGGAAGAAGTCCAAGAAGACCACAGGCACTTCCGCTGCGCCAGCTGCAGGACAAGTTGCCACTGACAAAAAGAAAGGATTAATCTCGGATACCACATGTTCTGGTCTTGGCAGAACTACTTGGCAGAGCACCTATAACCTGATCGAGATCGAAGAACCTAAAGTGACGGGAATAGAAGCTACTGCAGATTCTACTCGGAAATCTGAAGGTACTCTCAAGGACTTAGCTGACTCCTTCCTTCACCGGATAGCAGCTAGGGAACAAATTCTCCCATACACAGATGTAGTGCGATGGGCAATTGAAGAAATCCCAATCATGGATAGAACCCTCAGCACCAGAGACGGGAGAATTTTCGGGTCATTCCAAGAAGATGATCTGAGGAAAATGTATCATTTGCCTGAGCCAGAGAAGATATACAATAAGGTGTTCCTGGAAAAATTCGCAAACGAGAATGAAGTTGAATCCGAACCCATCCGGGATTGGAGACAAAACCCGGCGAAGCACAAACATGAGTCTTCCGGTAAGTACTCAGTTGATTCCCTGGCTTCTCCTTATTGCTACACTGGAATAATGATGTGTAGATTATGGGGATTGCATGACTCTGCTAATTTCACTATAGAAATGGTCCCCTTAATGGAAGCTGCATGCCACAGTATAATAATGGATTGGGCCACTATTCTCTCAGATAAACTAGCCAAAGCTGTTCTTGAGTTTAGGAATAAGACTTCCATCTCTGAAAGGACAGTTCCCCCATTCTATTACAGTGCATATATTTTAGATACATTGTGTTTCAATTCTGAATTTCCCATGCACGGCTGGAGGTGGACGCCACAAGACCCCACGGCTATCCACATATACCATAAAAAATTATGGAAATCTTCTTACAAGCACCATCTGTACCAAGTCTGCAATGGATTTATGGTGCATATTTATTATTCTATTTTTGATAAACACATTCCCAAGATTTCCTACCAAGCTGGGATTGATTTAACAGCGGTAGGGAGATGGTTTGGAGAGGAGAAATTCACATATATAAGAGTTTTCGGTAGCCAAGCCGAACCTCATGTTCTCCCTTTATATATACCGGATAAACTGTTGGCAAGAGAAATCTCTTACCAGATTATTGCTGAGAGTGTTACACAGACTCTCAAAAAGAATAAAAGGCAGGGCTGGCCCTCTTTTCCCTTGAGATGTGGTGTCTATACTCTACATGATCTCAAACATGCAGAAAAGGAAGCCACAAAGATTAAATCATTGACTCTGGCGACTCTCCCAAATAGGCAGTTTGATCCAAACAAAGTTGCCTATAATGCACTAGAACAGGCCAAATTGTCAAAATTTGACCATAAGGAAGATATGTTTGATGACCTGTTCTCTTCAGCTGAGACAATAAATCAGGTTAGAGCAATGGCCAAAATGAAATATAATGATGAAGGGCTCACTGAATTTAATAAACTTAGAGAACAGAGGTTGCAAACTCTGCCTCTAGATTTACTAGCGACAACCCAAGCGACATCATCAAGCGAGCCTGATCGACAACAGTCAAAGGAACCTCTAGTTACAACGAAGGATCAGAAGAAGGAACAAGAAGAAAATAAGAAGAGAGTGCAGGAGGAAAAAAAAAGAAGAGAGAAAGAGGAAAAGCAAAAGAAAGAGCACGAGGAAAGGAAAAAGAAAGAACAAGAGGAAAAGCAGAAGAGAGAACAGGAAAAAGTGCGGAAGGAGTCCCAAGCTGAAAAGCAAAACAAACCACCATTGATGTCAATATAGATACTCATATTGACCCTAAATTGCTCTAGGAATGGAAGCAATTTGATTCCATCATCAGTGGGTTGGAATGTTCAAAGGACATAGACACTTCCAAGACAACGGATACACAGGACATCACTTCATCACAGGTTCTGAGTGGAACCAGCGGCCCACCCATTTCTAAAGAGGTAGAGATAATACCAAAAGACCCCTCCGACCAAATCATTTTGCAGGTAGAAGATATTCCTCCCCTGGATGTCTTCTACAGCCCAAGGCATAAAGCAGTGGTTAAACGAAAAAGGAAAAGAAGAAGGACTGATCAACCTTCCCTTTTCCTAGAGCAAACTGTTACGAGCAATGTGGTTTGGAAGGAGGAATTTGACACCTCCGATGACCTGACAAAACTGTCACAGTATGCGGGAGCCTATTCAACAACGACAATAGATAAGGCATCGGAGGTAAGTCTTCTACTGAAAACCAAGGATCAAGAGATTTTATCATTACAGGCGCAGTTAGCTGAAACAAGGCAGAAGGCGGAGCAGGTAGAGCAGCAATTGTTGATGCAACAACAATTAAACAGTCAACTAACTCAACAATTGCACGCAGAAAAGCAAAGGATCGACCAAAGCGCGATCCAGAAACAGAAAGAATTATCAGAGGCATTGGCACAATTAAAGGCAACAAATGAGCAAATGATGAAGACAAAAGATGAGCAAATTGCTCAATTGTCATCACAGCTCGAAAAAATAAAGGGCATTCCACAAGTGGCTGAATTTAGAGCAGAAGCATTACAAATAAATACTGCATTAATATCCCAAATTAAGCTTCTGTGTCAACAAATCGCCTAGGCAGAGCCACTGTGTGAATTAACGACATCCATAAATAAGCAAGTAGAGAGGGCCAAAACTGAATTGGATCATGCCGAAGAAACCATAGCTGCATTTCTTGACTGGCAGGATTCTGATCAAGGACAAGCGGCGAATTTGCCCAGGACCCTAGAACCACATAAAGATATACTCTTCACAGAATGGCAGTCCCAGTTAATGAAAGCAGAGAGGGCGGCTTCAAGATGTAAATCAACTTCTAGCAATTTAGTTGAGCTAGTTAATAACACTCTCTACTTATCAAATATGATTTCCCAGTGTACACCAGGAAAGTTGAAAACTATGAAAACATTGGAGCAATCATGTTATCCAGATCTAGAAGAAAATGGGAGGTTAATCGCTGGGATTAACAGTTTAACCTGGGACACATATTGGTTCTTCCTAGTAAAGCCGCATACACAGAGAGCCGCCCTCAAGTTCCTAACAGATGGAATCGGGTATATTATTCCCCATATTCAGGATGCCACCTATGCCGCCCAGCTAAGCTCGTGCCTCAACAAACCACCTGAAGTAGAGCCAATGCTTGCAATAAGTCAGCTCAGATATAAAGGCAAGCAGCCTACTTGATGAATCATGCCGCCGACTGCCAGATCTCTGAAGAAAATCAGATCAAGATTGATTGATACCAATTAAATAGGATTTCTGTTTTATAGATAGGTAGATTAGTTAAGTATTTATATACCCTTTCATTTTTTTGGAAAGGGTCGTAAAGTTTTGTACCAGACTCAAAGACTGAAGTTTTCACTATTGTGCTTCAGTCAATATTCTTTTATGAAACTAGACCAATTGTTCTTAATTTAACAAGGAAGCTTTTTATGCAATTGTGCACTATTGTCTTTGTTGAGAATGTTTCTGCGTTGAAGTAAGAATTACAAGTAGCGATTGATATTGGGAGTGTCAAGCAGCTCATATGGTATTTTTATCTATGTCTGAATTCATTCCTTTCATATGAATTGTTTGCTATTGTTGATAATATGCATGCGCTTTAACAGCAGATCTATATTCCTTCCACTATTGGATGTTTTATGATGTGTCTTTCTTTTAATCATGTATGTGTCAATGATATAAACGATAAGTGTGGTAATATCGCTTTAATCACTTTGCTTAACTATTTAAGCATAGTAATTCCGAAAGAAATAATGTCCATGCCTGTTAAATGGAGTCATCTATATGCAGGTTTATAGACATAGACCTTCAAGCGCTGCACTTTGAAGCTCAATAAGTTCCCGGGATAGGTCATAATTCTTATATTCTTGTTAATAGATTTAGTTATTCGCCCATCACTAGCTTAGTTTATAAATCATCCATTCATCTCTTTTATCCACTTTTGGGAAACTGGTCCCATTATCCCTAGTCGGAGCCACCATTCCAAACGGAAAAGGAGCTGTACTAAGGTTCGGACCGGGTGGTTATCCCCAATGTTGTTGCAGAGATTTTTGAGGCATCAACAGGAGGTCACTTTGTAGCAAAGAGGAAAACATTCAAAGTGTTACAAGTAGGCTATTATTGGCCCAATTTTCATGAGGATGTGAAAAAATACACTAGTCAGTGTGATCAGTGCTAGAGGATGGGAAGACCTACTCCAAGAGATGAAATGCCTCTGCAACCTCAAGTGACTTTCGAGCCATTTGACAAGTGGGGCATGGCCTTCATTAGGCCTATTGACCCTCCTTCAAAGAAAAAAGAGTACATTATTGTGTGCACTTATTATTTGACTAAGTGGGTTGAAACCAAGGCAATTACGACAAAAACAAAAGAGAAGGTGGCTGAGTTCCTAAGGGAGAATGTATTCTACAAATTTGAGTACCCTAGAGAGATGGTCACATACCAAGGCAACTAGTTTACCTACAACATGATTGAAGACCTGCTCATCCATCAAAAGATCAAGCATAGGATCTCCACTCCCTATCATCCAAAAGATAATAGGCAAGTGGTGGTGACCAACAGAGCACTAGAGAGCATCTTAATAAAGGTGGTGAGCAGCAACAGAAAGGATTGGGTAGAAAGGCTAGTTGAGGCCACCTTGGCCTATAATACCACAGGGAAGACCACCACTAGATTCACGCCCTATGAGCTAGTCTATGAGAAAAAGGTCTTGCTGTCCATTGAATTTGAATATAGCACATTAAGAATGGCAGCCCAACTAGATTTGGATCTCTGCAGTGCATAGAAAGAGAGATTGTTCCAATTGAATGGTTTGGATGAATTTAGAATGTAGGCCCTCCTACAAACATAGGTAGTTCAACTTCAGAGGAAGATCTGGCATTGTTCTATGATTATAGGTATAAAGACTTCAAGGGAAAGTTAAGGACAATATGGCTCAAACCGTATGTTGTGGAATGGTGCCATGATAATGGTTCAGTGCAAATCAGAACCATAGATAAAGAAGCCATTCCTTTGCTTGTTAATGGACACCGATTGAAAATGTACAAGATACCTTTATCAAAACAAGAGTTCACTGATGATATCAATAAAACAATGATGATAGTGAAGAAAGTTCCAGCTCCTCCCTCATCAAATCATTGAGAAAAAAGAATAAGGACTCAAGTGAAAACCTCCATGAGGCGCCTAGGTCCCATATTTGGGTTGAAAACCTCTTGAGGCAGCCCAATGATGACCAAAAAAAAGAGAGAAAAAAAAAAAGAGAATAAGAAGATCCCTTGGTGAAAACCTTTCTTGAGGTGCCCAAGGCAAACAACTAGGGTGAAAACCTATCTGAGGCAGCCTAGTTTTAAAAAAAAATTAAAAAATTATCTTCAAATTTCCATTTGCAGGTGGGCGAGAAGGACAATTAAGGAGAAAAAGAGGATCCCAAGGAGACCCCTGCCACTCACATATTCATTTTTTCACTCCTTACCATGCATCCCTCCATCATTTTTGTCATTTTTCCAGTATATTATTTGATTTATACGAAGACTGTGTTTTCTACAAGATCCCCTAAAAACCTACAAGATGACCTTGTAGGAATTTCAATGACCTAGAAATCCTACAAGAAGCAATATGAAGGAAAATAATGGACGTGTTAGGTCCCTAAAATTCATCGTCTTCATGATCTAGCACATCACCTCGTCCACTGTCATCATCCCTACACTCATCATTCAAAAAACAAAGATCAGTTTCAATAGTTTTTTCTAGTCTTCAAAGAAAGAAAGGGAAACATAGAGGAGTAAAGAGCATCACTTGAGTACCCTTTGCTTTCCAAACTCCCTCTCCTTCTTTCCATCCATGTCGCCATCCTCTGAGCCCCAAAAAGCAAAATTATTAAAGAATTCTAAGGGAGAAGCAGCTACGCGACATCCTGTAGTAGCCTATCCCACAGAATACCAATCACACCAGCAACAAGTCTTCACCATGATGATCCAGGAGCTCCAAAGCAGCAACATTAGATCTTCAACCATAAATACGTGCAAAAACAGAGAAGCCATTAGCATATAACAAGAAGAGGAAGAACAATGGCATGCATCAAATATAGACAAGAACACCTCTCATCTTCGACAGCTGTAGCATAGATTTGAAGCCACGGGTAAGTATCTTGCTCACTCTCTCATATGCATCATGTTGTCAAAAATTGTAAGGTTACGATATAGTTGGTTTATAAGTGAAACGTTGGCGACTTAACTTGGCCACCTTCGTTTAGTTAGCACATGCACAACTAGATGTCCTCTCACACTTGGCTTCAGTCAACTCAAAGAAAAAGAAGGAGTAGGCAAAAAAGTGGTTAAACTATAGATCTACAAAGTGGGAGCTGATTACGAGGAGTGGGAAATGATGAGGTGGTAGTGGGGACCAATGGTCCAAAAATGGCAACATACCTTTGCTGCCAGCACACCACCTCACCCCAAATCACCATAAGAGGCAATAAAACATCATTCCCATGCATTCATGCATTTCACCTCCTCAAAACTCCCTCACGCAAGTCGCTCACATAACCCAAGCCACCCATCGGAAGCAAAGATCCAATATATACTGCATAGGAATTCCTATAGGATATAGAGACTATCTACAAGATTAAAAGAGAATATTTTGGAAGGGATATCACGGGAGTTGGCCACTGCAACTAGTCTAAAGAGGTAGGCTCTAAAATTACATTCCCCTTTACAAGTAAATGAACCAAGGATACTCTAAATTTAAGTGAATTTAGCAACTGTGTGAAGGGAATTAAATACAGAACCATCTCTATTTTTCTCTTGCATTTGAAAAATTGTTTCAACCCTCTCATTTTCTCCTCAAGCTTCACTAGCAAGATGACAAGAGGGGTTAATAGGAGAGAGCCCAAAAACACTGTGAGGATCCAACAAAACATCCAAGTGCTTGAAATCTTCACAAGACATAATTGGATGGGGTTTTTCAAAAAATTCAGAGGGTATGATGATGAGGTGGCTCAAGAATTTTCTCTGTCCCTCACTCCATACACCACAATCCATGCCACTGTTATAATAAGGGGCCTCACTATAGATCTCACCCCTGAGCTCATCAGCAGGGTCACCACACTTCCCCTAGGAATCCCATGGAGAAAGGAAGACAAAGGAGATAGCCAGGTTGCCAAAAGAAATTTCTTTTTAGAAGGTGAGGAACCCACTAAGGACAAAAATGGAGTAAGGAGGGAAAGTCTGCCATATCCATGGAGTGAGGTAGGATACCTACTAATCAAATCTTGTAAGGGTATATATAGTATTGTCTATGGCTATCATTACAGGATCCTTGAAGAATTAATATTTGGAGTAGAAACACCCCCTCACCAAAGGATCATCATACCACATTTCTTACTTCAATCACTCATATACTGAGGCATCAAAGTGAAGGAGGGGAATTCCCAACAATTAGCTCACCATGGGTTGATTAGGATCCTCATTCAATATTCCCTCCAAAACCTCAGAACCCCTATAACATGGTAAGCTTTCAGAGACATGTTAGCAGAGGATTACATCAAAGCTCTCACTTATGATGTTAGTCCTACTATCAGTGAAGAGGAAATAAAACAGGAAGAGGGAGATACAAAAGGAGGTCAGGATGATATGGATGAAGAAGGAGCTGACATAGAGGAACATGATGAAGCTGAAGAAGAAGAGGGAGAAGAGAAAGAGGATGATGAAGAAATAGAGGAGGAAATTAAGAAGGAAACTGATAGAGATGATGAAGATTTATAATAAGAAGAAGACAAGAGAGATAGAGAGGAAGAAGGAAATAGAAAATAGGGGACAAAACACAAGGAAGATTCACCTACAGTGTCTCCAGAGGCCACTGAGAGAGAGGCAACAACTGCTCTCACTATTCTTAGCACCCCAATAAAAAAAAAAGGAAAACGGCAGAGGAAGACCCCACTATATTTCAGGACAAGAAAAAGCACAAGAATAAGATAGGGGAAGCCACAAACATCAACCAAAATTCCCATTGAGATTGAAGATTACCCTACACAAAATGACAAAATTCTTTCCCCTATGTCCCCTATCACCTATGTAAGGAGGCCTACGACTATATCAACTTCCTCAAAGGGTAACGCAATCTTAGAGGATCCACGACAAAATCTACAGGAATCAAAACAAGTCCTATAGGATACTCTGTTGAATCTATAGGAGGCACAAAAATTGGAAAGAAAGATAGGGGAGCAGCAAGAAGCTAAAGAGGAGGACATAGAGACAAAAGAACCCAACCCCCAACCTAACCTAGACTCATATTACCATTTTATTGAAGGAGGTAGGGTCATACCTCAAAATTTTTCCATCCCACTATTCTTCGAGCTTGAGAAGGAGAGCGCCAGAACTCACCGATGCATGCAGATTGCCAAATCAAAGGGGGTGGAAGACATTGGGCACATGGAGGAGAAATTCAAAGAAATGGGTAGAGAGCTAAGTGGATTAAGGGACAGAGAAGCTATAATGAGAAATCAGCTAGAGACAGAAAATTCATGGCTGAGGTTATAGCTACAGGAAAGAGAGAACCAACTAGCATGTATGGCTAGCCTCTCCTTGGAGGCAATCCAGTGTAGTATGCCAGCTAAATCCTATGCTCTCTACCTCAAAGAAAAATTGCTATAATTTCATATTAAGACACTATCACAGAGGGTAACCATGCCATTCAAGGACTACAGGAAATTTATTAATATTTTTTTATCAAAGTACACTAGAGGATATGCCAAAATGGCTGAGTTTTAGTTGCACAACATTGCCTTCACAGACATGATTATATGGGCTGAAGAGATGAAAAGGATATTTTAAAGAGAGAAAATTGAACCTCTTTTGATCAGAGCTGAACAATCAAATTCCATGGCCCTCATTAGTACACATAATTTGATTGAAAATGATCCTCAGCTGGAACCTAGGTATCTTACTGCCCAAGAGCAAGCAATTCCACATTTTGAGGACATGTTTAGGCTGCTAGGTGATAATAGTATACATGCTTTCCTAAGGAGATGGAACACATTTCCATATATCTTAAATATAAGAGAATATCACTCCCCTCAAAGGTTGAGGGAGGCACTCAATGGGACACCTATGTATAAGAAATCTATGCAAAGGTTGAAGGTTAATTGGATAGGCATGAAACTCAGTCCACCACTACTCTTAGGGATTCTAGAAGGGAGAAAAGAAGAAGAAGAAAAGAGGTAGTGGGAAGAGGTAGAGAAGAAAGCAAGCTTCTATAAACAAGAAGAGGAGACCACAATAGAGGCATGGGATTTCAGAGAGGCTACCAGAGCCATGAAGGATATGGATATTAACTAAGTTTCTCAGAGGATGAGCAACACTTTTAGTAGGGGGGTGATGCTGAGCCTCATCATTGGGTAATTATATGGGCCTTAATTCAACTCCTAGTTTAGTCAAGCCAACTATTCTCATAACCTATTGCATACTTTTGATTATATTTCGTTTATGAGATGCGTTAGAGTTGGATATTTTTCTTTGTGGTCAAATGTGCATTTAATGCAGGATTAAAGTAATTTTCGCAAAGACCAAGGTCAAAACTCGAATGGGACAAGGGAGAGGGATTACAGGAGGTACATCCTCCTCATTTACTACCCCTCCATTTGAATATTCATCCATCTGCTCAGAGTGCAAACAACCACATCATGAGGGCTAGAAGGTAGCTGAGAAAGTGAAAGACAAAGCACCAGTTTATATCGAGTTTGGGAGTCGAGCCTCCCTAATTTTAAGGAAGTCATTGGAAACATTAGATGTATAAGTATAGAGGCTTAGGACCTCAGTAGGATTCAAATTTTCACTGTAAAACTCTACTCTATTTTAGAGCTACAAGACTTGTGAGAGTTCTTTTGATGTAATCTGTTATTTTGGTAATGAGAATGAGTTTTGTTTTGAGCCGACACTGAGTTAACTCAGAGGGCTAAAGCTCTTAGGTTAGGGCCCAACCCTAGCAGCCAAGTTTCCTCTTTATTGTACATTTATGCTTAGTGTATATTCATAGCTTAATTGTTAATTGCCTTAGTAGATGCATTTCCATTACAAGTAGTGTAGATTAGATTGGTTGTGTGATAGTTTGCTTCCATTTGTGCCTTCTTTCAAGTAGCAGGTTAGCAAGGAGAAAAAGGATCACCACAAGGTTATTAGTAGGTTTCTCGGCCTCACTTCCTCCCTCTGGGACCTTGACTTGAGGAAGGGACCCTTCAGTAGCCCCCAAAACACAAATTTCTAGTTCTTTTATGAGCTTTAGAGTTTGTTGTCTTTAATTCAGTATTTGGTTAATGCTGCAAGGTAGATTTCATTGTCATTTTTTTCATCTCCATTTCTGCAATAGGATCTCACTCATGCTTCCATTCCTTTCAACAACTTTATTCATGCATAATATAGGCAATTGATTCTTGCTTTTCTAGATTATGAAAATGTATCTTGTTGCATAGTTCTTTTTGGAAGAAACACATGTTTTATGCAAAGAATGTACTTTAGGAGGATACCAAGACTTCATAACCAGTAGCCACCTTCCACTTTCTCCACCTTAGCCATCCCTTGTTTCAACATCAGCCACACTTGTTTTTCATCATTTTTCATTGAAATTCTCCTAAACACATTGAGCAAATCTAGCCATCCCTTATCTTGGATATTCACTCCTGAGTGCTCCTATACCTTCTAACACTCCATTCCACCCATCATGCACCTTTCCTAAGCTTCTCAACACCTCCAACACCTCACAATTTTATCTGAAAATGGGGCACTAAAGGCTTCTTGTCAAGCTTACAAGAACCTCTCCCATTTCCAAAGCTTAAATATTTCCAAGACCTTATGATTAACCAATTGCGGAATTAAAAAAGTGCTTGAAAATAGGTGTATGCTTGGGTTTTCCTTCAACTTTTAAGTGCTTATGTTCATTTTCTTAAACTAATATTTAAATAATGTGACAATAAATAAAGCAGCAAATACAATGCAGTAAGAAGAAATTGCACATAATATAATTTGGAGTTCACCTTGATATCTTGGGCTACGTCTCTTTGAGCTCTAATCAACTCGATTAGGCTCTTTGGGATTATGGCTTAAATTCATTTTTACAAGCTCCAAGCTCAACTCCATGGGTTTACAAATGAACCTATGGGTTTAGAATACCATCTTATACCACTGGCTGTCCTTTAGCTACAAATAGATCTAGGCTTCTCTGGACTAGACTGCTTCAATCAACGCTCTGAGTTATCTCGCTCTAGCTTGCATCAACTCCTTTAGAATTCTCTCACTGTATCTGGAATGCCTTCTTCTATCTTCACAACACTCTGAACACTAGCAACAGTTGGATAATCTGATCTCTTTTCTATTCTCTTGGCTCTGGCTCTCGCCCTGGCTCTGGCTCTGGCTCTGGATCTTGGCTCTTACGAGATTCTTTTGGCCTCTGCATGCCTTTGTAGTTCGCTTGACCTCCAGGATACTCTCAGCAACATTCCAGTGACCTTAGCAACTTCTCGCTGCTATCAATTGAGCTCTCTGGTTCACTCGACCTCCAAGTGACTCCAAAACTCTCTGCGCTCTCTCAGCCTCTACACACATATCTTGAGCCCTCTTTCAAGCCCACTCTATAGATTTTGTGAGGAATCCTCCAACTCTATGGTTCCCCCAGCCATTCCTCTGTCTCTCATAATGAGGATTTATTCCCTTGCAGCTCTTTAGCTCTTTGACTAGCACTCTAGCTCACTGGCTCTGTGGCTCTGTGTCTAGTCCTTTAGTGCTTTGGCTCTGTGGCTCTGTGGCTCTCTGCGTGTAACACATTCCTGCATCATTGTTACAAATTCCCGCTTACAACGTCGCAAGGAGAATGGGATAGTTACAAAGGAAATGCACAGGCATCCTCCTTCTAGGATAAAATCTGCGAAAAAACCATATTTCCAATACACAGAGAATATACATGGAAATATACTATCAGGCACAAAATCCAAACTTCAAAATCTATGAAATCGTGCTCATAATCCCTATGGGGTCTGCCTTTGATTGCAATATCACAATCACATCGTCGCATGGCCAAAACCCAAATACACAAGAATATAGCGCAAGTGGAATGGTGCATGTAATGACCCATTGTATCGGGGATCCACCAATCGCTCGATCACTGATCACCCCGATCTAATCTTGACCATTGATCTACGCACCCGATCCAACAGTCCACACGCAATCGCACATTAGCCCATCAATTTTTTCGCATGTTGCAATATCACTATCACAATGGCATCGGGGGTCTGTACGTCGCCGATCCGCTGATCTGCTGATCGCTGATATCGCATGTCGCATATCACAATCAACCCCGCCTAGGTCCCGATATCGTCTATAGCCTACCTCTGACCTGATATATTAGAGATCACTGATTAGGGGTCCTTCCCCCTTCACTTTATGTCCTCCCCTTGGGTTTTTCTGATGTGATTTCTTCAATGAGCCTTTTAGGCCATTTTTATAAGAATTTGCCTCCTTTTCAAAGGACAATGGAAATCTTATTTTTGCGATAAATTCTTCATCCGAAGCCCATTTTAGCCCATTAAAATTGAATTAGATTCAAATTGAAAAGATCTATGCAATGGGACTATTTTCAGAAGCATCTTTTTACTTTCAATTTTGAGTGAAATGTCATCTAGGATCATTTTCTAATCATGCCTTCCCACTAAAAAGCTTTTTGTCTCCAAAATAATGATATACTGATTTGAAAAATAAATGAGAGTAACAACACCCTCTTCTTGTAGCCTCAATACAGTTGCCTTGCATAGTGCCTCTGAACCAAAGCCTTTGACCACTCTCCTTCCTAGATGTGCTGGTCCTCTTGGGAAAAACTATTTTCCTCCTTGACCTCATGCAAAACTCCTGTTGAGAAGGTTACAGAAGGTAGTTTGAACTTCTCTGCCTCGATCATTGATCCAAGGTAGCTCAAACAAATGTGAAGTTACATCCGCTTCATAAAAATTTACATTTGTACCTGTTTGACAAGCTATCAACAACAACTGTTAACAACAATAGTGTAGGTTTTAATCCTGTACAGAAATTACCTACGTACGAATTCTACGAATAGAAAATAAACAATGCAAGAGCATAACAAATAAAACACATATACACAAAAATTTTCCCCTGGATCCAAAACCAGGTCTACCAGCTTGATTTTTCATTATGTTCCTTTCAATGTTACAATACATATTTATACATGTCGAAGCATCCAATACCATGGACCGAAAACCATTGCGTCCAAAACCATGGATCAAAAACCATAGGTAGGTCTGCCCAACCTAATATAGGGTCCAATTTTTTTTTTCTCGGGGCGCTACCCTGCACCCCGTACAAGGGGGCTACCTGCCTCCCTCAAAGACCTCGGATAGGGGGGGCTACCGCCCCACCTGTGACCCCCCCACTGTGCAATCAGCGGAAGGAAGGGGGGCTCCGCCCCCCCTCTAACCCCCCCATTCACTACATAGGTTAGTTGTGGAAAGAATATAACATAACCCGATATTGTCCCACTTGTTGTTTTCTTTCCATAGGGGGCCACATGAGAGCTTAGTCGTTTTTCTAGCCTTGAAACACCCCTTGTTTCTCTACACCAAGAGAACTTCCCAAAGCTCACAAATTTTGTCAATGCATCTGCAGTATTCTTCAAAGTGTCCACCTTTACCAACAACACCTTTTTGTCTTCTATGATATCCCTCACAAAGTGATATTGAACATCAATGTGCTTTGTCTTTGAATGATAAGTAGGGTTCTTTGCCAAAAATATTGCACTTTGACGGTCACAATCTATCCTTAAATATCGTTGTACTAACCCCATACTTGAACACAATATCTGCAACCAAGCTGCTTCCTTGCTTGCATGAGTGGATGCCATGTATTCTACCTCTGTAGTTGATAGTGCCACTATAGATTGTTTCTTACTCATCCAACTGACTACACCTCCAAATAGGTTAAACACATACCCACTTGTAGATCTTCTCTGATACAGATCTCCGGCCAAGTATGCATAAAAAAATCCACAGATATCCAAAACTCTATCCAATCCTGGTCTTCCTTGGTAGCACAAACCATAATCACTAGTGCCACGCAAATACCTGAAAACCCGCTTCACTACTATCCAATGCTCCTTCCCTTGTTTTGACATAAACCTGCTCAATACTCCCACTGCATGTGCAATGTCTGGTCTAGTACAAACCATTGCATACATCAGGCTACCGACTACACTTGCATATTGAACACGGGACATAACCTCTTCCTCTTCTGGTGTCTTGGGACACTGTTCAGCGGATAACTTTACACCTACAGGAATAGGAACCTTCACTGGTTTACTATCCTGCATATTAAACCTCTGCAATATTGTCTCGACATACTTCTTCTGGTTTAACCATAGCTTCCTCTTTGCCTAATCTCTTTTAATTTCCATGCCCAAAATATAGTTTGTAGCACCAAGATCTTTCATGTCGAATTTGGAGGACAATTAGGTTTTCAAATCTTAGATAGTTTCTTTGTCATTTCCAACCAGCAACATATCATCCACATACAAGACCAGATAAACAACATGGTCACCAATTAATTTAAAATACACACAATGATACGCTTTGCTTCTGGTGAAGCCAAGTCCTTGTATAAATGTAATAAATTTCTGATACCACATCCTTGGCGACTGTTTTAACCCATACAAAGACTTCTTTAACTTTCATACCAGTTCTTCCTTACCGTTCACCACAAAGCCTTCAAATTTCTTCATGTAGATTTCCTCTTCTAGATCCCCATGAAGAAATTTTGGCTTCACATCCATCTGTTCTACCTCAAAATCAAAAGCAACAACAACAGATAAAAGTAATCTAATAGAAGTTACCTTAGCAACAGGAGAAAAAATATCACCAAAATCAATTCTCGGCACATGGGAATAACCTTTTGCTACCAACTAAGCTTTGTATTTCTCCACCTTTCCTTCTACATTTGTCTTATTCTTGAACACCCATTTGCTGCCAATGGGTTTCCTTCCAGCTGGCAACTCCACCAGATTCCAAGCCTCATTTTTGTGCAAAGATTCCATTTCATCAACCATGGCCTCTTTCCAGAGTTTTCCATCCTCTGAATCTACTGCTTTGTTCATAGTTATGGGATCATCGTCAGTAATAGATAAAGAAAAATTTGAATAGGAGGCAGATGGACTATACCTTTCTGGTTGCCTTCTTTCTCTAACTAATATTCTCACACCCAGAGTTTGTGGCTCTTCATCTTCTGATTCCTCCTCTGCTGTAGAGTTTGATTCTTCCTCCTTTAGCTCAAACTCTATCTTCTTAGGTTCCTTTGTTTGGACTTCATGTTTAATAACATATTTCACCTCTCTGAACACCACATCTCAGCTGTACACAACCTTCCTTGTTTCTCGGATACAAAGCTTATAAACCTTTAAACCATCCCTATACCCAATAAAGATGCACTTTTCATATTTACTATCCAACTTGTTTCATTTCTTCTTTGGAACATGTACATATGCATCACATCCAAATACCCTCAGATGTGAAAGATAGGGTTTCTTACCAGTCCATACCTCTTATGGAGTCTTATCCTCCAATGCTGATGAAAGTGATCTATTGACCAGGTAAACCGCCTCTACCCAAAATTCTTGTCCTAACTCGACACCACTGATCACGCTTCTTGCCCTTTCCATCAACGTCTTGTTCATTATTTTTGCAACTCCACTTTTCTGAGGTGTATATGGAGTAGTCTTCTATCATGCTATACCACACTTTTTATAGAATTCTTCAAATTCCTTACTACAAAACTCTCCACCATTATCTGTCCTCAATGCCTTTATCTTCTTCTTTGTCTGGTTTTCCACCAGAGCCTTAAATTCTTTAAACTTATCAAAGTCTTCAGATTTATTCTTAAGGAAATATATCCATGTATTCAAAGTCATTTATAAATGATACATAGTACATAGACTTACCCAGTGATGGAACCTTCACATGTCCAAACACATCATTGTGCACAAGCTCTAATATATGTTTCACCCTCTTACCACCAGAGGGGAAACTCACTCGATTCTGCTTCCCATATACACAATTTTCATAGAAATAAAAATCCAGATAGCTATTACTCATACCTTCTACCATACCTTTACCATGAAGTATTCGAAGTCCCTTCTCTCCAATATGTCCAAGCCTTTGATGCCACAACATGGTCTTCTCTCCAAAGACCACTACATTTTTTGCTTGACTTTCAGGAACCATAGAACTATTGCACCCATCAACAACAGTGCTACCTTGCAGCTTGTACAAAGTTCCAGTCCAAACTCCTTGCATCAATACCAGTGCTCCCTAAACCATCTTGTAGGTATCCTTCTCGAACACTATTTTTACACTTGCATCATCCATCTTGCTTACAGAAATCAGATTTCTGGCTAATGTAAGAGTATGCAGTACACCCGGAAGTGTTCTAACCCTTCCACCTTGCAACTTCAAATTTACTTTTCCGTGACCAATGATTCTAGCCTTCCTATCATCCCCTAAGAAGACATCACCACCATCATATTTATCATACTCACAGAACCACTCTCCATGGGGAGTGAAGTGAAAGGATGCACCTGAGTCAATCAACCATGCCTCATGATCTATATGTGTACTTGAAGAGGCCAAGTACACATCCCCACCTTTATCTGAGGTGGTTTTCACATCTGTAGAAGAAGCATCATCAGATCCCTTTCCTTTGTCAGGAGCTTTAGATTTATAGTCCCTTTTGTAATGCTATTCATTTCCACATTTCCAGCACACCACCTTTACAGGTTTTCCTGGAGATTTATATGTCCCTCTAGATTTAAATCTCCCACTCAATGACTTATTTAGATCTCGCAGATCTCCCACTGAACAGGGTCTACCATAGGCCTAAGCGAAACCCCTCAGCGACAAAGGCATCCCCTTGAAGGCAAAACAACTCTGATACCAAATGTAGGTTTTAATCCTGTACAGAAATTACCTGCATATGAATTCTAAGAACAGAAAATAAACAATGTGAGAGCATAACACATAAAACACATATACATAGATATTTTCCCTTGGATCCCAAAACCAAGACTACCAACTTGATTTTTCATTATGTTCCTCTCAATGTTACAAATTTATACATTTTGAAGCAACCAATACCATGGATCGAAAACCATCATGTCCAAAACCATGGATCGAAAACCATAGGTAGGTTCGCCCAACCTAATATAGGGTCCAGTAATTTTTTTCCCGGGGCGCTGCCCCGGACCCCATAGAGGGGGGCTACTCGCCCCCTCTAACCCCCAATTCACTATGTAGGTTAGTCGTGGAAAGAATATAACACAACCCAACAAACAGAAGTATAGACAACAACTGGATGCCCTAAACTCCTGCTTCAACAAAAGTAATAGATTTTCACATCTTGTGAACACCTCCATGTCCTACATCTGCATACAAATAATGGACTAGATAACAAGCCCACAAAACATTCCTTTAAATCAAATGAATCTTCAAGTGAAGCATGTCTTTACATATTTTCTACATGCTTTTCCAAAGATGAAACACTTCATCATTATCTCCATCTTGGAGACCAAATCAGCTTTTCTCAAGTCAATATTACATGCATGTTCAAATACATGTTCAAATACAAGGAAATCATCAACATTCCTGTGTTCATGCACATCATTCTCATGCATGCATTTCATCCTTCAACTTTCGCTTAAGCACACTATACTTTCGGAGCTGAACTGAATATAATGTTGCAGCAATAAAGTGAGTCTCCTTCTCAGCTCTTTTCATTCACCTTCTTGGTAAAACCCTGCAACTTGCATCTCATTAACAAACAAATGCAAATAAATTCTTCAATAGACATGTAATGTTAATTGGATAGGAACTCTAACCATATCTTACCAATCCATTTCAAAGGTTCTTCCTTTGTCTGCACATTAGCATCAACATGTGAATCATCTTGAAACACATCATTCATGGAAACTTCCTTTCCATTTCTGCCTTTTTCTATTTGCACCTTCTTCAAGTTTCGTGGAAGCATTGTTGGATTTAGAGTCCAACATTTTGTAGTGATATGTCCTTCCTTATGGAGGTAGGTGCAAAACATGTGCATCCTCTTGACAACATGATTTTCCTTCTCCAATGGACCTTTGGCTTCTTGGTTCTTTTCCTTCAAAAGTTCCCTGTATGTGGCCATTTCCTTCAACATCTAGAAACAATATGGTTATCCAAACCACAAAAGGAACATGCAATTCTTTTCCAATTCTCATATGGAAATTTACCATGCTGAACATAATCAAAAGGAATATGATAAGAACCAAACTTATACCTTTCTCTTTCATCTTTATTGCCTTCATGAGGAGGTGAATTGAATGAATAAGTAGCTCCCTTTGGAACACCATCAACCTCTTCAATGGTTTCATAGTTTCCACAACTCTCTAGTTGAACTGTATGCTGATATACACCTTCTTTCTACAAAGTATGCTTCACACTATTGCATTGCCTAAGAATAAAATATTCACAATCTTGAGGTAGAAGACCAAAAATAAAACTCCTTCTTGGAACTGTTTCAATTGTCTTCATGGCAGCTTTGGAACTTTCTCCATAAGATTGTCCATAGACAAGACCCAAATACTTAGGCCTTTCCTCAACCATTATTGGTTCAACAATTCCCTGTGCATGTTTACCCAAACCTTTTCCTTCATAGCCCATGTTGGACATTAACTTGGAACCTATACCTCTGGTATGCTTTTCAAAAGAACCAGTATAAGCATTCTTAGAAGAATTTAAAGACAAACAGGAACTGTTTACCTCTTCTTCAAGCTGATACTTGACGAAGGCTTCTCTGGCAACAAAGACATGTGTCTCCAACTCATGCATCCTTTTCAGGTTCATATTTTCAATATGAAGTTGCCTCTCCCTTTCCTGCAATTTGTAAGAAAGAAACTACTTCTCTTCCTCCATGGAATTCAACTGCTATCTAAGTATGTTGCTCTTACTTCCATCCTCATACATTTCTTTCACCTTGTCCATCATGATGAAAAAGGCTTTCTTCATGTCTCCATCAAAGAGTCTTGTTATGAAGGAGGAATTTGAGGACACACTTGTAGAAGTTGCCATTATGCCAATGAACAAAAGAACTTCAAACAAGATTATCAAAGAGCTTATTCAAGCAACCTTTTGCAACAAACCTTTTGTGCTTCAAGGATTGCCTTGAGGTCCTTTGGGATAAGAAGAATGCCTTCAACCCTTCTTCCTTCTTTTCCTCTCCTGGACTAAGCTATCAATAGCCTTCCCTTCACCTCTACAAACTCAAACAATATTCAGTCTGCAAACAAGCATACAATCAACCTCTGACTGTTTAAACACCTTTCACACAAGTAATCTTTTGCTCTGTCAATCAAGGATTATGATCTGATACCACTTGCTCTAGTATAACCAGCTTTGATATCACCTTCGTGAAGGTGGGGTTAATCAAACTTAAGCTCTGATACCACTTTATCTGAAAATGGGGCACTAAAGGCTTCTTGTCAAGCTTACAAGAACCTCTCCCGCCTCCAAAGATTAAATATTTCCAAGACCTTATGATTAACCAATTGTAGAATTAAAAAAGTGCTTGAAAATAGGTGTATGCTTGTGTTTTCCTTCAACTATTAAGTGCTTATTTTCATTTGCTTAAACTAATATTTAAATACATTTGACAGTAAATAAGGAAACAAATACAATGCAACAATAACAAATCACACATAACAACAATATAATATGGATTTCACCCTGATATCTTCTGCTACGTCTCCTTGAGCTCTAATCAACTCAATTAGGCTCTTTGGGATTATGGTTTAAATTCATTTTTACAAGCTCCACGTTCAACTCCATGGGTTTACAAATGAACCTATGGATTTAGAATACCATATTATCTCGTTGGTTGTCCTTTAGCTGTAGACAGATCTAGACATCTCTGGACTAGACTCCTTCAATTGGAGCTCTAAGCTATCTCATTCTAGCTTGCACCAACTCCCTCAGAATTCTCTCATTGTCTTTGGAATGCCTTCTTTTATCTTCAGCACACTCTGAACACCAACAATAGCTGGATCATCTGATCTCTTTGCTATTCTCTCTACTCAGGCTCTGGCTAAGGCTCTTGGTTCTTACAGCCTTCTCTCGGCCTCCCACGCGCCCCTATAGTTCGCTTGACCTCCAATAAACTCTTAGCAACCTTCCAACAACCTTGGAAACTTTTTTCTACTGTCAATTGAGCTCTATGGTTCACTCAACCTCCAAGTGACTCCAAAACTCTTGGTGCTCTCTCAACCTTTGCGCATGTATCTTGAGCCCTCTGTCAAGCTCTCTCTGGATTTTTTGAGCAATCCTTCGACTCTATGGTTCCCCTACCCATTCCTCTATCTCTCATCATGAGGAATCATTCCCTTGTAACTCTTCATCTCTTTGACTGGCCCTCTGGCTCACTGGCTCTGTGGCTCTACGTCTGGCCCTCTGGCATTCTGGCTTTGTGGAACTGCATATCACCATCTGGATCTGTGGCTCTATTGCTATCTGCATATAATTTATTCCTTCATGATTGTTACAAATTCCCGCTTACAATGTGGCAAGGAGAATGGGATAGTTATAAAGGAAATACACAGGCGACCTCCTTCTAAGACAAAATCTGCGAAAAAACCATATTTATAATACACATAGAATATACACAAAAATACACTATCGGGCACAAAATCCAAACTTCAAAATATATGAAATCACGCTCATAATTCCTTTTGGGTCTACCTTCGGTCACAATATCACAATCACATCGTCACATGGCCAAAACCCAAATACACGCGAATACATTCAAATCTCGGATTCCCAGATTTCAAAACTTATGAAATTGGGTCTATAAACCCATTAGGTCCGGCCCTTATCGGCATATTGCTATCGCAAGTTGCATTGTGCATTTAGCATCCCTTTGTATCGGGGATCCACCGGTCGCCTGATCGTCGATCACACAGATTGAATCTTGACCGTTGATATGTGCACCTGATCCAACGGTCCACGCGCAATCGCACATCGGCCCATTGCTTTATCTCATGTCGCAATATCATTGTCGGAATAGACCCGGGGGTATGTACATCACTAATTCCGATTGGGAATCCATCGATCCACCGATCGCCGATATTGCACGTCGCATATCGCATCGACATATCGCAATCAGCCCTGCCTGGATCCTGATATCGCCTGCATCCTACCTCCGACCCGATATATCGGAGATTGCTGATCGGGGGTCCTTCCGCCTTTGCTTTAAGTCCTCCCCTTGGATTTTTCTGATGCGATTTCTTCAATGAGCCTTTTAAGCCATTTTTATAATAATTTGCCTGCTTTTCAAAGGACAATAGCAATCTTCGTTCTATGATAACTTCTTCATTTGAAGTCCATTTTAGCCCATTCAAATTGCATTAGATTTAGATTGAAAAGATATATGAAATGGGACTATTTTCAGAAGCATACTTTGAGTTTCAATTTTTCGTGAAAAGTCATCTAGGATCATTTTCTGATCACAATTAGCTCTAGGATGTATCTTGTAGGTTTCCTCTAATTCCTATAGGATCATCCTGTAGGTTTCTAGTACATCCTATAGGTTTTCCTAAAACAACCTGTTTTGAGGCCGAATTGATGGGAAACCTCTACGAAGTCACAAAAAGCATCCTATGACCCCTCCACACCATCCAACCACTTCATACACCTTCTAGCCATCCTCAAACACCTTCCGTTCACCTGTCACATCCACAAGAACAATTAGTTTGCATACTTGATTTTGCCTAAAATCCAAAAAAGTGAAAACAGATTTAGCTTAGTTTCTTTTCTTGCACATTAGTATTGTGTGATGCTTTTCACTTATGCAACTTAGATATTTCCATGATCTAAGTAGTCAAAGAAGATAATGGAATAAATGAATCTTCCACTTTTAGTTAGTGATGGGATCTTATAGTTCCAATTAATAATTAAAAAATTATTAAATCAGAGCATAACGAAAAATATTGTGTTGGGCATGGATCTCATCCCTCCATATCATATATCACTAAGAATATTCCTAGGGCTTGCCATCTTAACCATCCTTTTTATTAAAAGTATAAAATATGTGATGAGACTCTGTATTGCAACAAGAATGCTACAATTCCCAAGGCTACCGACTTTAATTATCAACCCGGGTTCGTACAAAATTAAGAGGTATCAACACTATATGTGCAGCATCCATTGTGTCCTTCGTTTGTTGTCATGATGTAATGGAGTGCATGTACTGAAACAAAATATTAAACTAATTTCATAAAATGAAATGCTCAAAATGGAAACCTTAACCTATTGCAAGAAATAAAGTATAAGGAAGGAAACATATTCTAATTGCATAAAGATCATGAACTAAATGTAGAAGAAAACTAACTTAACCATATTTATCACATGTTATGATTTAAACTAACTGAGCATGGATTTTGATCTAGGGAGTGTTAACTGTTATGTTCATGCATGAATATAAAAGAACTCTTTTTTTAATCTTTTTGTTTTATAAATGAAAATACTAATCTTTCCTTGTCCATTAATACTAAATGCAAAAATAGAATGAAATAAAATCAAGAGATCCATGTGAATAAGAAGTGAAAAGAAGGAAAGAAAGGGATACAAAAGGTATCTAAGACTCCTGGGATGGCCAATCCCAAAGGAAACTCAAAGACCTATGGAGGAGAACAATATTTAGAAGGTGAATTATTTTCACCAATACAATTACATCCCTACAATAAAATACGATGGAGCTGTAGAAATACTAGCTCTCTCCACAAGAACACTAATGAAAATCTATCCCTAGAGGAAAATTCGACTGTGTACTTATACAAAATGATTAGGAATCATTACCCATGAAAGGAGGAAGCTTTCCCAAGTAAAATCCATCGATAAGTGGTTCTGGTTCCCAATGCTAGGAATATGCATTAAATGGTAGGGAACACATTCCTAGATTTTCTTAATCATTGGAGTTTCACAATCTATGCCATAATTCCATAATATCTTGTTAATTTATTCTTTAATATTGATCCTCCTATAGTAGGGATAAATTCCCTAAATTATCTCCTCCAAATCTTCATAATGTGCCCAATATTCTCATAATATTCCATAATAATAAATAATATTAGGCACTAATATGAAATTATTCATAAAGAGAAATGATATCGAAGAAGGTCTATCCACTCGGAGCGAGCTGGTAACTAGGGTTTTGAACAAGGAGTGAAAGGAGTGAACTGGTAACTATGCAGGAGCACAGAGGGGGGAGCTCCACTCCCTCCTACAGTAACGTGGTTTCAAATAGAAGCAAGGAGGTGAGTCTGAATAGTTTCCAGAAACCAATGGAGGCAGAGACAAAGACAACTAGTACTCAAAAGCTGGAAAGTAGAAAATCCCTTGGAAAGGAAGGGATCCACGAGGAAGTTGTTAACACCCAGGTTGTTCCCTATGACTCCCAAGGGAATACGGCTGGGGTAACCACTAAGCAATCTTTGGATCACTGTTTCTAGCCAAACTGTGATCAGAGAGGGCTCTCTCTTTATGATTTGTATCTGTTATGATAGTGTTTTAGGCTAGGTATTATGCACAGGTTTTGTTTATGTGTTGGTTGAAGAGTTTCTTTCAGGTCTTGTGATGTAGTGTTCAAAGAGTCAAATATCATTGGGCAATGGAGTCTATGGCTGCAGGTGTCTAGGAACCTTGAGGTGAATTGGTGAAACTTACAGGGCCATTTGGATACTTCATACAACAAAATTTTTGATTTATAACATGAACAGGTGAAACAAGCAGTGAAAGCATTTAAGAATTTTCACTAAAGTATTTAAGTATTTCCACCAAACTAGGTATGAGAAACGGATAGATGTCTCAGGAGCAAACTTGAATCCCTGGGAATGTCTATCACTGCAAAAGATATAGTTTTAAAGTGCAGCAATTAAGAATTACACTTCTTTCACTGTATCTGAAGAAAACATGGATAATAGCTTAGATTGAGTTCAGGGTAATAAGTGGTTAAATCCTGGAACTATTCTTCTACTTTGCTATTAAGTGTAAAACATTTAAACAATAAAAGAGAACAAAAGACTCGAAAAACATGTAATACAGAGATTTAAGAAAGACTTATTGTTTTATGAAACACTCTGGAATCCTGCAACATTCACCATTCATCACAATGCATCAAGGTACGCCAAGCTTCGGAAATTCCATTCACCCTTTGTATTATTTCTCTGAGAGTTTTACAGCAAGTGAGATCCCCAAAATGAAAATAACAACCACCCCTTAAGCTTATGTGCGGGGCGAATATATACTTACGATTTTTACAAAAATATCTGAGTTCTAAGTTATCTCAGACTTAATATTGTCACCAACTTTTGAGATATTATTATCAGAAATTTATTACAGCATTGAATACAAAATAAAGGCGTCTTGATGTTCTGTCAAAAGATATTTTGGCCTTTGGGAGCTGCTGAGTCGGTTGGGATATTTTGATCAAATGCTGGAGAACTCGACTTTATAGCTCGTGCGCTGTATTTTTTGGGTCTGCCACCTGTGATTGTGATTGCTGCTGTGGTGACTAAATAGCCTTGCTGAGTTGGCTCAGCATCTGTCTTTTCCTTGTAGATTTATCCACCAAAATTCTGCCTGTGCATGACTGCTCATAAACTGGAGAAAATTAACGCTACAGGTTCTGGCTTGATAAGATTATCTGTGTCAAATTCCTCCAGACTTCCTGTGTGGGCAATTGGTGCTTCATGATTGCCTCCATAGTTTCATCTGCTTCTGTATACTTAAAGAAATTTGGTGGTGTATCAAACAGGTGATCAATTTCATTCATAATAAAAAACAGGTTGTCCACCCTATCATACAAATTCTGCCCTGATGCTGGCCCTGTTTCTGCTGAGGTACTGGGTTGTTTTGCAATTTGTGCTGCAGCAAGGGCACCAACCCTTTGGATGTAGTTTTCCAGGGTAAGCAGTCTTCCTACACTGCTTAATATGCTGGGGAGGCCTCGGTTCTGTAATGCCAGGAATCTGTCCAGGAATTTGTTGATTTCGGTCTGCATATCCTGTGTTCTCCTCTCCAGCGTCCCAACTAGGCTTCCTAGTGTCAGGACTCTTTTAACTACTGAGATTGTCTCAGTCCTGTTAGCAATTCCCATGGTAGCTAGTTGAGAGCTAGTTTTGTTATTTAAAATATTGATCATTCTGCTGGCAGCATCTGGCATGTGGCCAAGGCTTGCTCTAGCTCTGTGTATTTCCCTGTTTGCCTTTGTAATGAGTACTATTTGCTCATCCATAGTCTCAATATACTACCACTGATTGGTGATGGACCGACCAATGTTACCCCAGAGGACTGCTTTTAACTCTGCTGTTACCTTTTCTAGTGTGAGCTCCTTTTCAAGTTCAGTTATCCTCTTCTTTAGAGCTTTTATTTCTCGTTCCTTTGCAGCCTCACTCTGCTTGCTCTTATCAAATCTTTCATTTACTTTAGTCAAAGATTTTTTGACTTCATCAAGCTCTTTCATTTGAGCCTCAAGAACTTGGATTTCGGCTTGCAGCTTCTGCATATCCAGACTAGGAGTCTGCTCTGTTGTTGGTGTAGCTGTTGCTGTAGTTGGTGTTGTAGGCCCTGTCTGTTGAGGAGGAGGAGTAGTTGTTGGAGGGGCTTCCTCAAGATTGATTATTTCAGGAGGAGGCTGGGAGGTTTGGCCCTCTTCTTTTTGCTTTAATGCTGTCTGTAGTGCTGCCTTTGCAGCTTCTGATTCTCCTAGTTTGTCTTGAGTCCGAACCAGCTCCTTGTACAGAGATATCATTAGATCTGTGGCATCCTTTTCCAGCCTTTGCTGGGCAACCTCATCTGTTTGCGGATGGATGGTAGCTGGGAGCTTGATTTTCTTTCTTAAGGCCGCCATGTCTGCATCCCTTAGCTTCAACAGTTGTTGGATACCTTTAACATCTTTAGGATCATGTCCTATTTCTATGATTACATCTTCCAAGGACTTGATTCTGTTGTCCTTGGCTTGTGATGATGCTCTCTCCAATTCCAGCTGAGAGGCTGTATTATCAAGGCTGCTTTTCAATTTGTAATTTTCCAATGTTTCATCTGCCAAGGAGGCATACACCATTTCACCAGTTTGTTTATGCAGTTTGATTTTATCCATAGGGTGTATGTCTTTGGCCAGAACCTCCATGTTGGTCCTCAGGTAATCCGAGGCAGATTGGGGATGCAGAGTTGTGGGCATGAAGTGACTCATGATCATTTTGCCTTCACTTACATCAAAGGCAGACATGAGTCTTTGCTGATTGGTGGGAGCCAGGTTCAGCAAATGATTGTACAGCTGTATTTTAATAGGATCACTCCTCCTTTTAATGTCGATAAATTGTTGTTTGATGCTTACCTGTCCTTCTTTGTGCTGGCTGGAGGAGCTGACCTCTCCTCCTATAGCTCTATCATGTTCATGCTGGAATGAGCTGGCTGAAACTTCTCCGCTGGGTGGGCCCATGCCCATTGCTTGTCTTATTGCTATGTCATCCTCTGGAAAGTCATTTAATCTTTGTCTTTTCTCTCCCTGATTGATGGATGAAGTCAGGGGAGTCTCTCTATCTCTTTTCCTGGTTAAGTCCTCCTTTTGTGGGGTTTGGAGGACCGAGGTATCAAAAGTAGTTTCTGCCCTAGGAGGCACTATTGTTTGAGCCTGTTGCTCAGTGGAACTTGGAGCATCAATCACTCTTTCTTGCTGCAAGGGCTGCTGTTTATTATATTGAACCTCTTCTTGCTGCTGCCCTTCTCCCTGCTGCTCCATCTCTTCTTGCTGTTGTAGCAATGTCTCCACTTGCTCTTCTGTCAATGGAGGTGGCTGCGCCACCTGCTTCCCTTTATCTTTGCTGGCTGTCTGCGGTGCTTTCTCGGCAGTTTGCTGCTGTGTTGTTGATGATGTAGCAGCTGCTCCAAGCTGCTTTTTGTATGAGAGGGGAACCTGTCCACAAGTTTCTAAGTCAGCTTCCTTTTGAATATTTCTAGCCTCTCTCTCTAGTAGCTCTTCATCAGTAATTTCCTCTTCTAGGGTACCTTCTTCCCAACTTAATGCATTGGCATACTGTTCAATCTCAGGTTGTCTCTTGTGTGCATAGCTACCCAATTTGTATTTTATCCTCCTGAGGGAGACAAAATGATTGGGGTCATAGGGTATCCATTCAAAGCTAGTTTGCAGTCTGAGGCCCTCTAGGATATTGTTTGCCTCTTTCCACCCCTCCTCCTTTCTGTTGTATAGGAAAGGACCCAGCTGGCTCCTTACTTTTAACTGTGACTTCTTGTTCTTGCTCTGAAAATGGAGGTAGTCTGAGTTCCCAAACTGTCTGAAATATTCCAAGGCAAAAAGCCTCATGGGGACATACCTTGGCAACCTAAAAGGGGTCAACTCACAGCCATATATTCTGATGACTGTGTGGTTTTGGTAGAGGTACCAGTTACCAATGCTGTAGGATTTATTCAAATGGAGAATTCTCCTCATGTCATCAGTTAGTCTTGGAGGAGGAGTACCATGCAATACTGTCATGGCTGGATAAATGAATAAGTCAATGAACTCAGAGTATGTGTAAGGTGATACAGAGGTATGATGAAAAACAGAGGTCCAGAACACCACTGACCTTGGATTTCCCTGGGCATTGAGTTGCTTCAAAGGAAAAGAGAATGTGGCTGGCTAATAAAACAAGAATAGGTGGTATATGTATGAGGTATACCTGAATAGTCTTTCCCTCTTCAAGTTCATAAACTGGTCATGGATTTTATCTGCAATGTATGTGGCATAATCATAATGTACAGCTGGGGGCTTACCAGGAGAGAATAGAGACAGCATTGCCATTATGCTTTCATCCACATCCTCCATTCCCTTGAATCCCAGGGCATAGCTGATCAAATCCACTAACATCCTGCCCAATTCATTCAAGTACTGATATCCAATAGGAGGAGTTCTGACGGATTCAGAGCCTGGTTTTACAAACAGCTGATTGATTTTAATGAGTTGGTCACTTGACAACTTGCTCCCTTTCTTTATCAAATTCTGCATATGGAGGGGGGTCAATTGCTTGGCAGTATGGAAGTGCAGCATCTCGTTTATACTCTCTGGGGTGATATGGAATAGGACTGAGCCTGTGGGGCTAATGACAGCTCTTTGGCTTGGGTCATAGCATTCCTGGCAGCTGTAGACCAACTCTGGCATAGGATTTATCTGGGGGAGGTTGTAGATGGGCAAATTTGAGTCCCAAATACCCAAGATGTCTGCTCCACTTAGGTGCTGGGCTTTCAACTCATTCAGCATCTGAATATTATATTTGGAGCCCATGAGAAACCAGTCCAGCATTTGATAATCCATATCTCCCAGGGCTTTCCATTCTAATTCCTGGTGAGGAGCGTTGAGGGGCTTGATATTCAGAGCAATAGGAGTGCCCATGGTTTTCTTTAAGCTCAACAACTGTGAGTGAACGGCTTAAAAGGATCAGCACAGAACAGAAGTGATTTTTGTAAAAACAGTTTTGAGTTTCAGGTACCAGAGGAGGAAATTATACAACAGCAATTGAAATACTGTTTATATCAGGAACAGGGCTACTGTCTGGTCTCACTATGTCCTCTTCAGCAGGTGAATTCCGTAAACAAAAGTCTTTCGGGAATGCGCAGAGAATACCCTTTTTTTTAGTGAAAATACAGGCAACAAGGCTCAGCTGGCGTTTTTGGACTTCACAATTACAAATGGGGTATATGCAGAGGGAAATGGCCGGTGAAATTGTGAGTTTTATCGTCTCTTTAGCCTTCTGAGTAATTTTATTTTCAACTGCAGGCGTATGGAGGATAGAAAACGAAAAATACCTGGTAATTCACGAGCAGAGGTCGTGCACGCGTGCAAGGTTGGTGCTGTGGAGGTCGCCTTGGTCAACCGAGCAGGTTGGCGGATTTCAGGACGTAAACGGTCATGCAAAGGAAACAGTAGAGAAATGCATAAAAAAAAAAGGCGTTTTTTGGCTTAATATGGGCTTTTTACGATTTTGGCGCTTTTTTAGTGATGACGTCAGCATGACGTCATTGGTGGGTCGAGGTCAAGTGACGTCAGCTGACGTCATCGGGTGACGTGGCGGTATGCTGTTGGACAACGGTTGGCGGTTAGGACCGTAGCGGTTACGGTTAAGGCTAGCCGCTACGGTCTCTCGGGGCGGTTTGGGTACGGTCCCGGAAGTGTCAGGCCTTGCTCCGAGAGCCTTCATCGTGCGACGCGTGGACTGGCCCTGGCGTGACGCAACGTCACGTTCTCGGGCGCTAAAGGTCCACTGCGGGGGCTGCTCCGATATTACTGTGGATCGTCGGATCCTTAGGATCTGATCCGACGGTGGGCGGAGCAACAAGGTGCTCGGGTTATATGCGCGGGCGGAAAACTTCAGATTATGGGTTTTTGAAATGTTTTACAATGTATTTCAATTCAATTGAACCCGCGCGCTGATGCTTGGAATAAATGCCAAGGGGGGTTTTGGACCTTGGTAATTTTTTGCAAAGAGGGTTTAGGGGTGAAAAGGGGTTCTTTTAATGCAAATGAGGGTTTCAAAGGTAAGTTGGGCTGTAGCAAGGGGGAGTGGGATGCGATAGGTTCACCAAAGTGACCAGAGGTCATTTTGGTTCCTCTTTTTTAAGAACATATGGCTATAATGCCAAGGGAAGGGGTATTTATAAGATTTGGGGCTTTATACACCAGAGTGTTAATATTATTAGGGGAAGGGTAAGATAGGGGAGCTATATAGTAAAATTAGAGGTTAATATGAATGAAGGGAGCAGATGAAGGGGATCTCACTGAGTTTATCTGAAATTGATTTAGTTTAGAGACTAGATCAAAATGAAAATATTTTAGACAAGAAATGTGGCTTCTGAATGAACAAGAACCACCATAAAACCATGATCTCTCTCCATGAATCTCAGCTAAAAAGGGAATGTTAGTAATGAAATGAAGGGGGAAAGGGAGGTTAGTCATGCTCCTTGCTGCAATTTGATGGAATTAACCACTTTGTCCATTGATAGATTTTGCCTTGGCAAAACACCTTTTGACATATGTGCAATGGTGAAAATACCCTTTCTGCAACCACAACTGCTTACCCAGCTATTTTCCTAGCATTTTTTGTTTCTCCTTGGAGGGTGCACTTGGACTTGCAAACCCTTACTTGCCTTTTCTTTTCTTTGGCTTTTTCTTTATTCTTTTCTATCTACTTCTACCCTTATTTCTTCCAAGGTCCCAGATTGAGCTGTTGGGAACCTTCTCTTCTCTACCTGAACTACTTGTCTGCCAAGATTGAACAGTTTGGACAGACTCCTTTCTCTATTCTACAACAGAAAATTTAAACATGGCATGATCCAGATTAGACTTTTGGACCATCCATCAAAACTTTGAGGCCTTACCAAGTTATTGTCACAAATCAAACTTTGTAGGAAATATGTGATGTTTGAGTCATCAAAGCAGAGCATATTCAGACCTTCCATAGCCAATCATGAAATATGAAACCTATTGGTATAGGTATCCAACAGTGGCTCCACATGGGGATGGTTTTTCTTTTGAAAGACCAAGAACAGCAGGTCAGATTGCCTTGCTCTTTGGCTGCCCATACCAATCTTTGAAATTTGCTGCAATTGATGTGTCAAAATTGGGTGCTTCTTTCTTGGAAGACCTCTGATTCTATTTGCCTTATTGCTGTTTGGTGAATCACTTGGAAAACTGCATTTTACAATCTAAAACAGAAAATAATATGTACATCTGTATATATACAATGAATCCTTGGATTTCACTCATAGTGAATAGTCAAAGTAGTGCTTCAGCATCCTGCCATTGACAGGACCTTCATCCAAGTCAGTTTCAGTCAGACCTTTAAGGAAGTAAGTGTTGTTACCTTGTACTGCTTGGACAGCAAATGGTCCTCTCCATAAAGAATCAAATTTCCCATGTTTTCCTTTCTCTTCTCTTCTTGCATCCCACTTTAAGACTTTGTCCCCCACATTGAAATCTTCTGCTTTGGTTCTTCTATCAAAGGCCTTTTTCAGTTTCTCTTGTAATGTCTGCACTCTGCTGAAAACTTGTTCTCTGGTCTGCTGTAGGCAAATTATCTGGTTAATCCTCCTTTGCATATCATTTGGCTCTGCTTGACTTTCTTGCAGAAGCTTCATAACCGGTACTCCTAGTGATGAAGGAAATCTGGCTTCTAATCCATAGACTAACTCATATGGGCTGGTCCCAATTGATCTTTTTGTTGTTAGTCTATCTGCCCATAAAGCATTGACCAGTTTCTTATGCCAGTTCATTTTGTTCTCTTCTAGCACCTTCTTTATGATATTTATTAAGCTTTTGTTTGATGATTCAGCAAGGCCATTTCCTTGGGGATAGTATGCAGTAGAATGGCCCAAAGTAATGTGAAATTTATGGCAGAAGTTCACCATCTTCTTGGATCTGAAGGCAGCAGCATTGTCTGTTATTATCTTGTCTGGACAGCCAAATCTAGCCAGTATATTGTTTTCCAAAAACTGAATGATTACTGAATCATTTGCTTGTCTGCATGGGGCAGCTTCAATCCACTTGGTGAAGTAGTCTGTTGCTGTTAAAATCCATCTGTGTTGCCCTGAAGATGAGGGATGAATTTCCCCAATGAAATCCAAGCCCCATTGTTGGAAAGGTCTCTCTGTTGCAATGGGCTTCAAAGGAAGTGGCAGCAACTGTCTTTTGCCTTCAAATAGTTGGCATTTGTGGCATGAGGCTGTGAATTTCTTAACATCAGAGAACATGGTGGGCCAGTAATAACCAGCCCTCAATATCTTGTCCACAGTGGACTTCCAGTACAAATGTCCACCACAGTCTCCAGCATGGAAATCTTGCATGATACTGTTAGTTTCATTCTCTATTAGACAGTGCAGCAATATACCTTCATGGTTTTTCCACAGTAAATTTCCATCCATCACACAAAATCTAGATGTTTTCATTTTTAGGAACCTACACTTAGTTCTGGACAGTCCTGGGGGAGCACACAGGTTTTGTAACACATAGCAGATATCAGAGTACCAAGGAGATTGTTCAAAGGCTACATTGATCTTTGGAGTCGCCAGCTCTGTTTCACTGTCCAGTTGATTGATATCTAAGGCTTGGAAATTTGCTTCTGTCATTAATTTGGCCAAACCTTGCCCTTTTATCAGCTTTGTAGGTTTTATTTCAATGTCAAATTCTAGTATATTGGCAATCCATTTTCCTCTCCTGCCCTCTAAGTTTTCTTGGGTGAGAATGTCTTTGACAATAGGACTTGGTACATAAGCCACAACATGGGAGTAAAGGATGTAAATCCTAAAGTCTTTAATAGCTTTGATCAAAGCATAGGCTTGTTTCTCCATAATTTGGTACTTTAGAGGGGCATCTCTAAGAGCTCTGCTGAAGAAGGCAATAGGCTTCTCATTCCCTTGGTCATCTTTCTGTAATAAAACAACAGCAATAGTATGTTGGGAGGCAAAGGAGAAAATGATAAAGTCTCTGTCAAACTGAGGATTGGTTAACACTGGGGTTTGAGTTAATGCCAATTTTATACTTTCAAAGGCTTGTTTTGCTTCAACAGTCCATTTGACCTTTGAATCTTTCTTTAGCATATTGTTTAATAATCTGATTAGTTCTGCTAAATTCGGGATAAATCTTCTTAAAAAGTTAATTTTCCCTAAGAATCCCTGCAGCTCCTTGACATTCCTTGGGTGAGGCATTTGCAGGATAGCTTGTATCCTATCTGGATCAATTCTTATGCCATCTTTTGAAATAATGTGCCCTAAGAGTTTCCCTTCTTCCAAGCCAAATAATGACTTCTTGGGGTTTAAGGAAATACCATATTTCCTGCATGTTATGAAAATCTGTCTCAAATGTTTCAAGTGTTCTTGGTCAGATTTTGAAAAGGGTGTAAGATCATCTAAGTAAATGACCAAGAAGTCATGAATCTCTTTTGCAAAAGCAATGTCCATTGCTCTTTGAAACGTTGCCCCTGCGTTTTTCAATCCAAAGGGCATTTTTACATACTTGAAAGTTCCCCATGGGGTTGTAAATGCAGTTTTGTCTTGATCATCAGGGTGTACTAGGATTTGATTGAAGCCTGAGAATCCATCAAGCAATGATATCCTTGAAGCCCCTACTACTCTTTGAAGAATGTGATCCATTTTGGGTAAAGGGTAGTTATCTTTGAGTGATACTTGATTCAAATTCCTTAAGTCTACACAAAGTCTAATCTCACCAGTTTTCTTTCTTGTAGGGACCAAATTTGAATTCCACTCAGAGAACCTGATTGGTGCTATGATACCAGCTTTGAACATTTTATGTAGTTCTTTTTCAATGGAAGGAAGGAGCACAGGATTGATCCTTCTCAATTTCTGTTTGAATGGTTTTTGATTAGGCTTGAGGGGAATGGTGTGCTGGATGACAGAAGTATCATAGGACTTTAGATCCTCATAACCCCAAGCAAAAACATCTTGAAACTCTTTAAAGAGGTCAATATATTTGGGTTTTTGATCAGGGGGCAAAGAAGCAGATAGTTTTATTATTTTAGGCTTGTCAATAGTACCAATGTTGCATTCTTCAACTGCTGCATCTAATGGCTGTATCTTTGGTTTCCTGGGGACGTCATTTGAATCAAAAATGTCTTCTAATGGGGTAAGGCCTACTGGAAGAAAATTGTCTTTGAGTTGTATGATTTCAGCTTCAGCGCTGCTCATCTCTTCACAGTCAATTTGGTGAATTTGCTGAATGTTTTCATTGTTGAAAATGGTTGGACTCAGTAATTGTTTTGCTGTTCTAGGTGACATTGGGTGAGCAGACTGTTGAAACTGTATTTGTGATGGACTTGCTCCATCAAGTATTTGTGATTGGCTTGCTGACTCAAGTATTTGTGATTGACTTGCTCCATCAATGTCAATATTTAATCCTGTGAACTCTTGTTGCAAGGTTAAAAAATTGTTTATTTGCATGTCATCCTCAAATACTTGCCATTCTTTGACATTGTTTGGAATAGAGGGTTTGTATTTGACCTCGGCTGTGAAACAGTTATTGGGTTCTAATGGGAATTTGAAGGTGCTGGCAAATGTTGCCAAGCTGTGTGCATGGAGATTGTGGCCCCTTGAAATTTTTGTGATAACAAACTCAGAGAAAGTCTCCAATATTTCAATTACAGCAGACCTGTAGGACCTCAATCTTTTGTCATTGGTGACAAAACTTCCTTTTACTTGTTGAATTACTAGATCAGAGTCTCCCATGATGGAGAGCCTAGGAGCTTGTAATGACCTTGCTAGTTTGAGACCTAGTAACAGAGCTTCATATTCTGCCATGTTATTAGTGCATCTAAAATTTAATCTATAAGCCCTGCCTTCTGCATAGCCTTTCTCTTTGTTATGCATCCAAATTCCAGCTCCTGCCCCCAGCTTGTTAACTGAGCCATCAAATTCTAGGACCCATAGGATATTCTGCTGGACAGGAGATTTAAAATTCTGTTCATGGGATGGCAATGTGAGCATGAGTTGGGGTTTCTTCTCCCATTTGTTTTCTAGGACAATTTCATCACTTTTTTGACAATCTTTGACAACTAGAGGAGGGATCATGTGTATTGTTGGGCTGATTGATGTTTGGCAGGTGCTACTTGTTTGATCAATGTTTTGTTCTTGTATGAGTGTTTCGGTGCTAATGTCATTGTTTTAGAGGTTTGTGCTGTCATTGAAGAGGATGAAGGAGTCTACGTCCGAATGGACAGCATATATTGGAAAATTTTGAGGCTTTTCTTCACTGCTGACCATATACTTCATGAGTGTTTCCCTGTAAAGTCTTTTTGGTTGCCCAAAGACAGAGATAGTAGCATATGACATATCTAATTGCAGGGAGCCTTGGAGCTTGGCTCCCCATGATCTTGATAACAGCATCCCATATTTAGGTGGGATATCAGCGACTACAACACCCATTAGAATGGTTTTGTTGGGATATTGAACCAGAGACACACATAAATCTTTTATTAAGCCTAAACATTTGACTTGGCTAGAATCAAAAGAAAACAGGTCTTTGTATGGTCTTGTTATATCCAAGTTCAATCTTTCCATGACTGCTTTTGGCATAAGGTTGTGAGAGGCGCCTGAGTCGAACATTGCATTATGCAGTATTTTATCATGAACATGCAGGCTGACATAAAAAGGTAAAACCCCTGTGACTATTGTTTTTCCATCTACCTCTGGGCCAAACAGTAATTCTGGAGTGCCATCTAGCACATTTACATCATCTTTGCTATTAGTGAGTTGAAGGGATTTCTTGATCTGTTGCTTGTATATGTCATGCTTGGCTAGCTCTGAGAGGGGAATTGCTATCTTTAGCTTGCCAATCTCTGTGCCTAGGTCAAAAGGTTTGTCAGCTTGGGCTTTAGAGTCACGGATAACAGTCTTTTCTTTGTTCATTAAATCTTCTTGTTGGATTTCATCTTGACTTTGAGACCTGCCTCTTTTACTCATGTCTTGAGGGGTAAAATTTGAATCAGGGTGAGAGGACGAAGTTGTCATGGGCTGTTGTAGTGGGGACAGTAGTTCAGTAACCTCCTCAACTACAATTTCTTCTGCAGGCAAGTTTATTTTGTCATTAGGTTCTGTGATCATGGTTTCTTTAGACCTCTGTTTCTCCTTTATCTTTTCAGGCTGATTTACATTTACAGTCCTACTCCTTAGTTTGTACTGTTTATGGACTTCATAGACAGCAGTATCATATCCTTGTTTGAAGTCAAAAGATTCTCCTGATTTAGTTTGGAATGTTTTGATTTTCTCCTCCTCATGGTCTTCTTGTGTTAAGAAAACATGGCTTTTACCATCCAGACCCATTAAGTTAATTTCAGGATCTTCATTGAGCTGATTGGATGTGGAAGTTTCTGCATAGTTTTCTTGAAAAGGGGGTCTAATGTCTTGATCAGCACTTGTCTTTCCTATGTTAGGGTTCTGAGTTCTCCTAAAATTCAGATTTCTAGGAGGGTTTCTTTGTGATGCTTCCCATGATGATTTTCTTTCAACTGATTCCACTCTTTCACCCAATCTCTTCATGCTGTTCAGTATTGCATCTATCTTCTGATCAAAGCCCGAGGGTTCTTCTTTGAAGGTAGTCCTTTTCTCCAACTTTGCCCTATTTCTTTTGGCGATTAGGTTAGCCTCTACTGTGACAGCAACCCTTTGAGCTTCTGCAAGGGTTGGAGGATCTCTTTCTTTCAGTTGATAGGCCATATCAGGGTCAAAACCGTCAGGGAATTTATATAGGGCTAAATCAGGAGGGGGCCTTAAGTTCTGTGGGATGGCATTATATACATTGTTAAACCTAGCACAATATTCCAAAACTGTTTCTTGGGGACCTCTCTTAATGGTGTCATATTCACCAAGTATGTGGAGTGGATCTTTCTTTTTCTCCCATCTGTTGGTAAAAGCTTGGTAAAGCTCCTCAGGAGTGGTAATGGAGTTTGCATTCAGGGATCTAAACTAGGTTCTAACATCCCCAGTTAAGCTTTGAACAAAAATTCTCATCCTGACACTGTCATCATCTATTTCATAGGTCTCAAAGTGGTCTTGCATCTTCTTAGCATGCTGGACAGCTGTCAAAGGGCCATTGGAGTCAAAAAATGAGATTTTGGTTTGGTAGTCTTGGGGTAGAGCTGCAGCATTAGCTGGTATCTGCAGAGGTGCATACCTGTTAGCCATGTTTATGAGGTTTAGAGGGTTAATAGGAACAAATGGGACAGCAGGGATTACTGGTGTAACAGGGTTAATAGGATGGGTAACAAACAGGGAACTGGTTGAAAGAGTATGTGCAGTGGGTGAAGATGTGAGAGGAGGGCTTTGGGGTGTTGATGGTGAACTAGGAGAACTAGGGGTGGACCGGAAAAGAACTTTGCAAGGTGTGGGAATGAGGATAGGTTGATCTGAACTTATATCTGAATCAGCAGGCTTCTCCTGCTTTTGCTGTCTCCTTATGTTCTTTGGAATGATATTCGGATTATCAACAATGATGGGTTGATTAGGGTCAGGGTTTGCCCTAGTGTGCCTTGGGTTTCTTTTGGGAGCCAGCTTCTAATTTCTCTCTGGAACTTGTACAGGAAGTTTTTATATATGCAAGGACTGGATGTGAATTTTGGAATGGCTATATATGTTCCAAAGCTAGGATGAAGATTCCCTAATTAGCTCTTCCCTAAAGCTGTCCCTGTATTACAGGAACAGTCCTAAGGCCTCTTGGCTAGTCTCAGGCTTGATGGTAGCTTTGGAAGATAGATAGTAATTGAAAAATCTTAAGAAGTCCCCAGCGGAGTCGCCAATTATGTTAACACCCAGGTTGTTCCCTATGACTCCCAAGGGAATACGGCCGGGGTAACCACTAACCAATCTTTGGATCACTGTTTCTAGCCAAACTGTGATCAGAGGGGGCTCTCTCTTTATGATTTGTATCTGTTATGATAGTGTTTTAGGCTAGGTATTATGCACAGGTTTTGTTTATGTGTTGGTTGAAGAGTTTCTTTCAGGTCTTGTGATGTAGTGTTCAAAGAGTCAAATATCATTGGGCAATGGAGTCTATGGCTGCAGGTGTCTAGGAACCTTGAGGTGAATTGGTGAAACTTACAGGGCCATTTGGATACTTCATACAACAAAATTTTTGATTTATAACATGAACAGGTGAAACAAGCAGTGAAAGCATTTAAGAATTTTCACTAAAGTATTTAAGTATTTCCACCAAACTAGGTATGAGAAACGGATAGATGTCTCAGGAGCAAACTTGAATCCCTGGGAATGTCTATCACTGCAAAAGATATAGTTTTAAAGTGCAGCAATTAAGAATTACACTTCTTTCACTGTATCTGAAGAAAACATGGATAATAGCTTAGATTGAGTTCAGGGTAATCAGTGGTTAAATCCTGGAACTATTCTTCTACTTTGCTATTAAGTGTAAAACATTTAAACAATAAAAGAGAACAAAAGACTCGAAAAACATGTAATACAGAGATTTAAGAAAGACTTATTGTTTTATGAAACACTCTGGAATCCTGCAACATTCACCATTCATCACAATGCATCAAGGTACGCCAAGCTTCGGAAATTCCATTCACCCTTTGTATTATTTCTCTGAGAGTTTTACAGCAAGTGAGATCCCCAAAATGAAAATAACAACCACCCCTTAAGCTTATGTGCAGGGCGAATATATACTTACGATTTTTACAAAAATATCTGAGTTCTAAGTTATCTCAGACTTAATATTCTCACCAACTTTTGAGATATTATTATCAGAAATTTATTACAGCATTGAATACAAAATAAAGGCATCTTGATGTTCTGTCAGAAGATATTTTGGCCTTTGGGAGCTGCTGAGTCGGTTGGGATATTTTGATCAAATGCTGGAGAACTCGACTTTATAGCTCGTGCGCTGTATTTTTTGGGTCTGCCACCTGTGATTGTGATTGCTGCTGTGGGGACTAAATAGCCTTGCTGAGTTGGCTCAGCATCTGCCTTTTCCTTGTAGATTTATCCACCAAAATTCTGCCTGTGCATGACTGCTCATAAACTGGAGAAAATTAACGCTACAGGTTCTGGCTTGATAAGATTATCTGTGTCAAATTCCTCCAGACTTCCTGTGTGGTCAATTGGTGCTTCATGATTGCCTCCATAGTTTCATCTGCTTCTGTATACTTAAAGAAATTTGGTGGTGTATCAAACAGGTGATCAATTTCATTCATAATAAAAAACAGGTTGTCCACCCTATCATACAAATTCTGCCCTGATGCTGGCCCTGTTTCTGCTGAGGTACTGGGTTGTTTTTCAATTTGTGCTGCAGCAAGGGCATCAACCCTTTTGATGTAGTTTTCCAGGGTAAGCAGTCTTCCTACACTGCTTAATATGCTGGGGAGGCCTCGGTTCTGTAATGCCAGGAATCTGTCCAGGAATTTGTTGATTTCGGTCTGCATATCCTGTGTTCTCCTCTCCAGCGTCCCAACTAGGCTTCCTAGTGTCAGGACTCTTTTAACTACTGAGATTGTCTCAGTCCTGTTAGCAATTCCCATGGTAGCTAGTTGAGAGCTAGTTTTGTTATTTAAAATATTGATCATTCTGCTGGCAGCATCTAGCATGTGGCCAAGGCTTGCTCTAGCTCTGTGTATTTCCCTGTTTGCCTTTGTAATGAGTACTATTTGCTCATCCATAGTCTCAATATACTGCCACTGATTGGTGATGGACCGACCAATGTTACCCCAGAGGACTGCTTTTAACTCTGCTGTTACCTTTTCTAGTGTGAGCTCCTTTTCAAGTTCAGTTATCCTCTTCTTTAGAGCTTTTATTTCTCGTTCCTTTGCAGCCTCACTCTGCTTGCTCTTATCAAATCTTTCATTTACTTTAGTCAAAGATTTTTTGACTTCATCAAGCTCTTTCATTTGAGCCTCAAGAACTTGGATTTCGGCTTGCAGCTTCTGCATATCCAGACTAGGAGTCTGCTCTGTTGTTGGTGTAGCTGTTGCTGTAGTTGGTGTTGTAGGCCCTGTCTGTTGAGGAGGAGGAGTAGTTGTTGGAGGGGCTTCCTCAAGATTGATTATTTCAGGAGGAGGCTGGGAGGTTTGGCCCTCTTCTTTTTGCTTTAATGCTGTCTGTAGTGCGGACTTTGCAGCTTCTGATTCTCCTAGTTTGTCTTGAGTCCGAACCAGCTCCTTGTACAGAGATATCATTAGATCTGTGGCATCCTTTTCCAGCCTTTGCTGGGCAACCTCATCTGTTTGCGGATGGATGGTAGCTGGGAGCTTGATTTTCTTTCTTAAGGCTGCCATGTCTGCATCCCTTAGCTTCAACAGTTGTTGGATACCTTTAACATCTTTAGGATCATGTCCTATTTCTATGATTACATCTTCCAAGGACTTGATTCTGTTGTCCTTGGCTTGTGATGATGCTCTCTCCAATTCCAGCTGAGAGGCTGTATTATCAAGGCTGCTTTTCAATTTGTAATTTTCCAATGTTTCATCTGCCAAGGAGGCATACACCATTTCACCAGTTTGTTTATGCAGTTCGATTTTATCCATAGGGTGCATGTCTTTGGCCAGAACCTCCATGTTGGTCCTCAGGTAATCCGAGGCAGATTGGGGATGCAGAGTTGTGGGCATGAAGTGACTCATGATCATTTTGCCTTCACTTACATCAAAGGCAGACATGAGTCTTTGCTGATTGGTGGGAGCCAGGTTCAACAAATGATTGTACAGCTGTATTTTAATAGGATCACTCCTCCTTTTAATGTCGATAAATTGTTGTTTGATGCTTACCTGTCCTTCTTTGTGCTGGCTGGAGGAGCTGACCTCTCCTCCTATAGCTCTATCATGTTCATGCTGGAATGAGCTGGCTGAAACTTCTCCGCTGGGTGGGCCCATGCCCATTGCTTGTCTTATTGCTATGTCATCCTCTAGAAAGTCATTTAATCTTTGTATTTTCTCTCCCTGATTGATGGATGAAGTCAGGGGAGTCTCTCTATCTCTTTTCCTGGTTAAGTCCTCCTTTTGTGGGGTTTGGAGGACCGAGGTATCAAAAGTAGTTTCTGCCCTAGGAGGCACTATTGTTTGAGCATGTTTCTCAGTGGAACTTGGAGCATCAATCACTCTTTCTTGCTGCAAGGGCTGCTGTTTATTATATTGAACCTCTTCTTGCTGCTGCCCTTCTCCCTGCTGCTCCATCTCTTCTTGCTGCTGTAGCAATGTCTCCACTTGCTCTTCTGTCAATGGAGGTGGCTGCTCCACCTGCTTCCCTTTATCTTTGTTGGCTGTCTGCGGTGCTTTCTCGGCAGTTTGCTGCTGTGTTGTTGATGATGTAGCAGCTGCTCCAAGCTGCTTTTTGTATGAGAGGGGAACCTGTCCACAAGTTTCTAAGTCAGCTTCCTTTTGAATATTTCTAGCCTCTCTCTCTAGTAGCTCTTCATCAATAATTTCCTCTTCTAGGGTACCTTCTTCCCAACTTAATGCATTGGCATACTGTTCAATCTCAGGTTGTCTCTTGTGTGCATAGCTACCCAATTTGTATTTTATCCTCCTGAGGGAGACAAAATGATTGGGGTCATAGGGTATCCATTCAAAGCTAGTTTGCAGTCTGAGGCCCTCTAGGATATTGTTTGCCTCTTTCCACCCCTCCTCCTTTCTGTTGTATAGGAAAGGACCCATCTGGCTCCTTACTTTTAACTGTGACTTCTTGTTCTTGCTCTGAAAATGGAGGTAGTCTGAGTTCCCAAACTGTCTGAAATATTCCAAGGCAAAAAGCCTCATGGGGACATACCTTGGCAACCTAAAAGGGGTCAACTCACAGCCATATATTCTGATGACTGTGTGGTTTTGGTAGAGGTACCAGTTACCAATGCTGTAGGATTTATTCAAATGGAGAATTCTCCTCATGTCATCAGTTAGTCTTGGAGGAGGAGTACCATGCAATACTGTCATGGCTGGATAAATGAATAAGTCAATGAACTTAGAGTATGTGTAAGGTGATACATAGGTATGATGAAAAACAGAGGTCCAGAACACCACTGACCTTGGATTTCCCTGGGCATTGAGTTGCTTCAAAGGAAAAGAGAATGTGGCTGGCTGATAAAACAAGAATAGGTGGTATATGTATGAGGTATACCTGAATAGTCTTTCCCTCTTCAAGTTCATAAACTGGTCATGGATTTTATCTGCAATGTATGTGGCATAATCATAATGTACAGCTGGGGGCTTACCAGGAGAGAATAGAGACAGCATTGCCATTATGCTTTCATCCACATCCTCCATTCCCTTGAATCCCAGGGCATAGCTGATCAAATCCACTAACATCCTGCCCAATTCATTCAAGTACTGATATCCAATAGGAGGAGTTCTGACAGATTCAGAGCCTGGTTTTACAAACAACTGATTGATTTTAATGAGTTGGTCACTTGACAGCTTGCTCCCTTTCTTTATCAAATTCTGCATATGGAGGGGGGTCAATTGCTTGGCAGTATGGAAGTGCAACATCTCGTTTATACTCTCTGGGGTGATATGGAATAGGACTGAGCCTGTGGGGCTGATGACAGCTCTTTGGCTTGGGTCATAGCATTCCTGGCAGCTGTAGACCAACTCTGGCATAGGATTTATCTGGGGGAGGTTGTAGATGGGCAAATTTGAGTCCCAAATCCCCAAGATGTCTGCTCCACTTAGGTGCTGGGCTTTCAACTCATTCAGCATATGAATATTATATTTGGAGCCCATGAGAAACCAGTCCAGCATTTGATAATCCATATCTCCCAGGGCTTTCCATTCTAATTCCTGGTGAGGAGCGTTGAGGGGCTTGATATTCAGAGCAATAGGAGTGCCCATGGTTTTCTTTAAGCTCAACAACTGTGAGTTAACGGCTTAAAAGGATCAGCACAGAACAGAAGTGATTTTTGTAAAAACAGTTTTGAGTTTTAGGTACCAGAGGAGGAAATTATACAACAGCAATTGAAATACTGTTTATATCAGGAACAGGGCTACTGTCTGGTCTCACTATGTCCTCTTTAGCAGGTGAATTCCGTAAACAAAAGTCTTTCGGGAATGCGTAGAGAATACCCTTTTTTTTAGTGAAAATACAGGCAACAAGGCTCAGCTGGCGTTTTTGGATTTCACAATTACAAATGGGGTATATGCAGAGGGAAATGGCCGGTGAAATTGTGAGTTTTATCGTCTCTTTAGCCTTCTCAGTAATTTTATTTTCAATTGCAGGTGTATGGAGGATAGAAAACGAAAAATACCTGGTAATTCACGAGCAGAGGTCGTGCACGCATGCAAGGTTGGTGCTGTGGAGGTCGCCTTGGTCAACTGAGCAGGTTGGCGGATTTCAGGACGTAAATGGTCATGCAGAGGAAACAGTAGAGAAATGCATAAAAAAAAAGGCGTTTTTTGGCTTAATATGGGCTTTTTACGATTTTGGCGCTTTTTTAGTGATGACGTCAGCATGACGTTATTGGTGGGTCGAGGTCAAGTGACGTCAGCTGACGTCATCGGGTGATGTGGCGGTATGCTGTTTGGACAACGGTTGGCGGTTAGGACCGTAGCGGTTACGGTTAAGGCTAGCCGCTACGGTCTCTCGGGGCGGTTTGGGTACGGTCCCGGAAGTGTCAGGCCTTGCTCCGAGAGCCTTCATCGTGCGACGCGTGGACTGGCCCTGGCGTGACGCAACGTCACGTTCTCGGGCGCTAAAGGTCCGCTGCGGGGCCTGCTCCGATATTACTGTGGATCGTCGGATCCTTAGGATCTGATCCGACGGTGGGCGGAGCAACAAGGTGCTCGGGTTATATGCGCGGGCGGAAAACTTCAGATTATGGGTTTTTGAAAGGTTTTACAATGTGTTTCAATTCAATTGAACCCGCACGCTGATGCTTGGAATAAACGCCAAGGGGGGTTTTGGACCTTGGTAATTTTTTGCAAAGAGGGTTTAGGGGTGAAAATGGGTTCTTTTAATGCAAATGAGGGTTTCAAAGGTAAGTTGGGCTGTAGCAAGGGGGAGTGGGATGCGATAGGTTCACCAAAGTGACCAGAGGTCATTTTGGTTCCTCTTTTTTAAGAACATATGGATATAATGCCAAGGGAAGGGCTATTTATAAGATTTGGGGCTTTATACACCAGAGTGTTAATATTATTAGGGGAAGGGTAAGATAGGGGAGCTATATAGTAAAATTAGAGGTTAATATGAATGAAGGGAGCAAATGAAGGGGATCTCACTGAGTTTATCTGAAATTGATTTAGTTTAGAGACTAGATCAAAATGAAAAGATTTTAGACAAGAAATGTGGCTTCTGAATGAACAAGAACCACCATAAAACCATGATCTCTCTCCATGAATCTCAGCTAAAAAGGGAATGTTAGTAATGAAATGAAGGGGGAAAGGGAGGTTAGTCATGCTCCTTGCTGCAATTTGATGGAATTAACCACTTTGTCCATTGATAGATTTTGCCTTGGCAAAACACCTTTTGACATATGTGCAATGGTGAAAATACCCTTTCGGCAACCACAACTGCTTACCCAGCTATTTTCCTAGCATTTTTTGTTTCTCCTTAGAGGGTGCACTTGGACTTGCAAACCCTTACTTGCCTTTTCTTTTCTTTGGCTTTTTCTTTATTCTTTTCTATCTACTTCTACCCTTATTTCTTCCAAGGTCCCAGATTGAGCTGTTGGGAACCTTCTCTTCTCTACCTGAACTACTTGTCTGCCAAGATTGAACAGTTTGGACAGACTCCTTTCTCTATTCTACAACAGAAAATTTAAACATGGCATGATCCAGATTAGACTTTTGGACCATCCATCAAAACTTTGAGGCCTTACCAAGTTATTGTCACAAATCAAACTTTGTAGGAAATATGTGATGTTTGAGTCATCAAAGCAGAGCATATTCAGACCTTCCATAGCCAATCATGAAATATGAAACCTATTGGTATAGGTATCCAACAGAAGTTAGGAGGGAAACAAAAACAGGAGACAATGGTAAGAGAATTGAGGACATATCTACGACAAGATCCTGTAAGCCCAAGACAAACATTAAATCCCAGGTGGTCTTAAATGATCTTGTGTTGCAGGTGCACATAGATCACATGGCGACTAACGCGGTGATATGTAATTTTATGGGTATATGGCCCACGAAGAAAGCACTATAGACATGGATAAGAAACAACTGGAAAACGAAGGGAGAAATAAATCTACATCTTGGGTCTAAGGGTTTTTTCACAGTGGTTTTCACTAACCTAGAGCAAAATGACAGAGTATTTGAACGAGGACCCTACTTCTGTGACCTTGGGTGATGAAATTTTCCCTAAAGTGAGAAACATTCACATCGGACCCGGTATGGATTAGATTATACTCCTTACCTTTAGATTATTGGTCGTCTGAATCCTTAAAATCTATAGGAAATAAATTAGGTCATTTTATAAAGATATCAGAGTCGACTCTGTGAGGTAAATATACCTGCTTCACCCACATATGCGTATAAATGGACCTGTCAGGAGCACTCCCTGATGAATTCATCCTGGAAGTTTATGATGAGGAATGGGTACAGGGGGTCGACTATGAACACATCCCATTCAGATGTCGTAAATGTCATGAATGTGGGCACCTCTTTAGAGATTTCCCACAAAAAAAAAGGGAGGACAACCTGAAAACCAACACAGGAAAAGACCATGAAGGTTTCACCAGAGTGGGAGGTAGAGGGAAAGGAGGGGGGAAATGTACCAAAAGAAACCTAGCAAGAACAAGCTACCAAGTCATAATAGTTTTGAGATTTTAGAAGAAGAAGGGGGAAAGAATGGAACGAGCAAGGATCCTGAGGACAATCATGCAGAGAAGGAAAAAGAGGATAACATGGAAATCATACAGGAAAACAATGAACAAAAGGAGGACCCACCAACCAATATGGAACTTGGCAGGGACCATGATATGACCCCAAGTGGAGGTAGTACAGAGGACCACGACCTACAAGAGATTCTTGAGAGGGAGAATATGGAACTAGAAAAGTTTCTAGAGCAGGGAACCAAAAAAGGGATCGACTCTCTACCACAAGAGGAGTTTGATAGAGTACAACAGTGATTTATCTAAAGGTCTCAAACAAAGGTTGCAGGAGTCAAAAGGAATCACGACAGCTAGGAGAACATAGGGGTTAAATAAATGGAGATAACATTAAGACACTCCACCAAAAACCCAGGCAAGAAAAGAGGAAGGAGGACACCTAATGAACTGCTGATAGAGTGTGGGAAACTCATGATTAATTAAGGTAATATGAAAGATATAACCAGTTACTCCTTTACAAAGCTATCATTATGAAGCTTACAACCTGGAACATTAGAGGTCTAGGAAGTAAAAGAAAACAAAGAAATCTCAATATCATAATAAAAGAAGAAGAACCAAATATGGTGTTTATACAAGAAACAAAATGCTCTATAGACAAAATTAGAGAAATACATAGCAAATGGATTATGAAATATGAGTACCTAGAAGTCAAAGCAAATAATATAGTGGGAGGAATTCTCATTCTTTGGAATCCTCAGAAATTTGGAATCCTGGATGCTAAGGCATCTAGAAACCACCTTTCAATGGTTATCCAACCTTTGGGGGACACGGAATGTTACATGATCACAACTGTCTATGGCCCTCAACATCTTGAAGACAAACTCAAGCTCCTCACCTCACTGGAGGAGCTAAGAGAGAGATACCTAGTAATGCCCTGGATTCTGGGAGGGGACTTAAACATGATAAGATCTCCCACAGAGAAAAAGGAGGGACCAAAACTCTTGGAAGAGACTCAATTTCCTTCCAAACCTTCCTAAACAACATGAGACTTGTGGATATGGAAACAATTAATGGTACCTTTACATGGAATAACAAGAGAGGAGGAGCTTATTAAGTTTCCTCAAAACTAGACAGATTCATAATCTCGGAGGACCTCCTTCTCACTGGTCGTATCATGATAGCTTTGGTCCTCCCTTTTGGAGGCTCGAACCACTAGCCCATTCAGCAATAAGCTTCATTCATTGGCACTCCAAGGAACAGACCTTTCAGGTTTGAAAATGACTGGATCACTCTCCCTGACTTCATCACTAATATTGGAAAATGGTGGGTGGAAGATATGCCCACTCAAGGCACAAAAATGTTCCTATTGCAACAGAGACTCAAACACATCAAGCTAAGGCTTAAAGAATGGAACAAAAATTAGTTTGGAAATATTTTTAAAGCCAAAATGTAGAGCATTGGGAAGGTATGTTTTAATAAATAATTTAGTGATGTTTTAAGCAATCGTTGTAATCTTTTCTTTATTATAAAGTAGGGAAAATTCAACGAGAACGAGTCTAAAATGATCCAATCACTAACAGTTGTCTTCTCTACGCAGGAAAAGGTAAAAGCAGGAAGGTGCAATGCAAAACGAGGATTTGATGAGAAGATAACGGCTGTCCCTCCAATTCTAAATAAGGTTCAGACCAGGTCGAGTAAATCAAGGAATATCAGTCCGGAACGAGATGAAGGACTGCCAGTTCGGAAATACAGGCCGAGTAAAGGAAAGCGTTAACAGTTTAGCGGATCCCTCAGGATCTTCGATCCTGAGGGATCGCTACGATCAATCGTTTTGTCGACCGATGAACTCCGCTGTTAATTGTATAAAAGGAGGGTAGCATTGGAAACTAGGAATAACTTTTGTATCTTTAACTTTCTGTTCACGAATTTTATTGTCAGTTGAACTCAGACTATTGAGTCTCTCTGAGACTTAGTTTTGTACTCTCATTGATGCGTTAATATAATATCTTGGTGTTAATTTCTCCGTGCGTCTGAAGTAGTTTACGGCAGTGCGCCCTTGGAAGCTTTGGGCCCGGCTCCAACGGACACTGACTGATTGTACCATTGCAATTATGCTTTGTGTGGTTTGTTTCTCATAATCTGTTATGGTTGCATGTTGTTTCATATTTATTCATCTGTAGCTTTCCTATTATAAATCTCTGTAACAAGTTCATATCATACTTTCAGGATTCTTCGCATACTGTTGATCTGAGTTGTTTGCATTAATTACAGAATTCATAAGTAGAATATTTCAGCTACAGGTGATTGGGGTTAATGGATTGTTGGTGACTATTGCAGATCGTGTACATATGATTGACGTTTCCTGTCTTTAATGATTTGCTGTTCCATTTGATATATATGATTGATGTTTCCCGTCTTTAATGATTTGCTGTTCCATTTGATTAAGCTGCAAACCTGTATAAATGATTGCTTTCCTTTTTGTATGTAAGTGTGTGCCAAGGATTGGAAGTGTTGACCTCGCGAGACTTAGTTTCTTTACTGCCGTTCCATTTACTGCCGTTCCATTTATTGCTGTTCCATTTCTGAAGTTACTGTTTCATTCTGTTTTCTTGTTGTTCCTTTCGCTTCCGTTTATTGAAGTGGCATGAGAGGAGGTTCAAGACTGTTGTGAGATACAGCAGACGCTATAATGCTCCCAGATCATGATCCATACTCCTTCATCAGTTTCTAGGGGGATAGGTTACTAATTTCATACCCTCGACCGACGAAGTTGCTGCGTGTGTGATTTCTTTATGCAAAAGTAATTTAGCATTACCATCCGTTTACTCTTGTATTCTTTAGATCTATACTACGAAGCATTATCCTGACAAATAGCCTCAAATTAAGATGTCCTTTACAATAACAAAACGCTCCCGGATTGACTTGTAATGTGAGATAACTAGAGGTGAAAAAGACCCTTGTTACAGCTCCACATTTTGGCATCGTTGCCGGGGAAGGGGCATAGCCATTTGTTTTTTTTTAACAGGGTAGTGTGTGAATCTGTTAGGGGAGAACTGGATTTTAAAAACGGAAGGTAAGAACCTGCGTGCGGAGCATGTAAAAGCCCTGCTCCACCGTCCGCTTTCCTAGCAGAATTGATTTAGTAATTTAATTGGAGTGCATGACTAAGCAGAAAAAACCAGAAAAGAATCAAAAGCCTCCATCCAAAACCGAAAAAGCCAAGGGGTCGGCGACCCTTGGACGAAAGACCTTTATAGACGAAATTTACAAGAAAGCCGGATCTCCGCCATCAGTAGGTTATAGGAAAGTAAACTCTAAACAACCTGCTAGTTCCCTTCAGGCCTCAGAATCACCATCTGAAGCCTTTGCGGAGGTGCACAGTCAGACAGAGGAGCAGGACTTTCAAGAACTTGACAATTCGACTCCTGCACCAGTGCACAAAGGAAATTTTAGCAACCTTTGCGAAGGAGAAGGAGAAACAGGGGAAATCGAGGAACCTAGATCTCCTATTGAACCAAACCAGCCTTTAAATAGTCCGGATAAAGGAAGCGCTGCAAAAATCCTCGTTGAGGGAATTCATTCACCTCAGACAGTAGGGGCCATCATTATCCCTGATAAAGGGAGTGCTGTAAAAACAGTTCCTGCTAAGATTACCCATCCTCAACCAAGGAATACTCTTTTGGAAATTCCTGAAGATTACTGGCATATATTTGATTCTATGGCGCAGAATCAGCCAAATACCCAAACCTCTACTTTGCAATATCCCATAGTAGATTCCGCTGCGAATGCACCAATGAAGGCAATTCCGCTTCAACATATCCCGACGTTTCATGGACTCACATCAGAAGACCCTGATGCGTTTCTATTCGAATTTGATGTGTTATGCAGGGGATACGATTACACCACTGATCCCCAGAAGCTAAAACTGTTTCCCTCTACTTTGAAGGGAGCAGCTCTGAGATGGTTCATGGGTTTAGGTGGTGGAGTCATAAACAATTGGGAAGAAATGAAAGCGGCCTTCTTAAAAAAATATCAGGATTATTGTAGATCAAGAGAACTAAAAGATGAAATCTTTCAAATGTCAGCCAGACCAAATGAAACTTTAGAAGAATATGTAGAACGTTTCCAATATAACTTACAGAGATCTCCATATGCATCGTTACCTCTGCCCGATAACGTGTTGAAAAATGCATTGATTAGAGGTATGAAGGAGCAATGGATTGAAACGTTGAATATTATGGGAAAAGGAGACATTTATCAGGAAAATTTTGCTGACATCATTGATCTGTGTATCAGGAGCTCAAGAGGCAGCACAAGGATAAAACCAGCAGAATATGATCGCTTCACTAGAGACAATCGAACATCAACAGAAGGAGTATCACGAGTGGAACTTGGAAATCTGTTAGAGAATTTTAAAACTGATATCATGGGGACATTAACTACACAGCTTGATATTGTGCAGGTTAAACAGAAGCAAGCAGAGGCGGAACAGAATCTGGCAATTTTCTGCCCGCGGTGCAGGAAGAAACATAGCCAGAAAGAATGCCCGCTCGATACAGTTCAAATATGTGCTATTTGTACCAAGGACCATCCGACTGAAAGCTATCCCTCGCTCCCTGGTTTGAAGGCGGTGTACAAAGAAGCAGAAGAGGAACCAGAATCAGCATACTTTATTAACCAGCGTCGTCAATGGCAACCTAGGCAACCTGGTATGTTTCAAGATCCCTCCTCTTCTTTTCAATCTCCACAATTTAATGCTCAGCAACAGAATATGTCGCAAAATCAGTCTCAGCACCCGTTTTCAAATTGGTCGCCTCACATGTTTCCTACTCCGAACCCTTGGATGAACCAAGCTGGTTGGCCAAACTTTCCTTATCCTCCGCCATATTGGCCAAATAATTCATATCCTCCGCAGTGGACCCCTTCCACTTCGCAAAGTTCACCCTGGCAGAGCAACTGGCCAAGATCGACATATCAAACACCAGGATCAATTCTGCTCCCTCAACCAACTCTGCCAGCCTTGCAACAAAATCCCCAGCCCAACCTAAGACCGCAGCTCCCAGCCCAACCCAACCCTAACCCAAATAATCGACCAGTTCAATCTCTTCAAATTATAGAATCCTCCGAGATTGAATCTGCTCTGCAGGAGTGCAATGATCTTCAGTTGAGATCTGGGCGAATAATAGAAACTGAGGGACATAGAACCGCTCATATTGAAAACCAGTTACCGATAGAACAGCCGTCACAACAAGAAGAAGTAAGTAAAGACCAGGTTCATCAGCAAGTAATTACATCTTCTCCACCTTTCCCAGAACGACTGGCCATTCCGAGACAAATGCAATATCCGGATTTTGATATTCTGGGAGAACTCCAAAACTTGTATATAAGAATTCCATTCCTTCAGGCTATACAGGATATCCCCATATATGCAAAAACCATAAAAGACCTGTGTAGCAGAAAAACAAAAAGAAATATAACCCCTAACCCTAGAGTCCAGGTAGTCGGCACCTTATCCGACCTCTTATCAGGGAAAGAAACACCAATTAAATATGAGGATCCTGGAAACCTAATTGTCACTGTTCAAGTCCGTGGGCAGACCCTGACCAACGTTTTAGTAGATCTAGGGGCTGCGATTAATATCCTGACAACATCAACCTGCCAGAAGCTTGGAATCATATCGGTAGAGCCTACTTCCACTTTACTAGAGCTAGCTGACCGATCAGTAATAAGACCAGAAGGCACCTTGTATGATGTCATGGTTTCAGTGGACTCTTGGGAATACCCGACCGATTTTCTAGTGATTAATCCAAAAACCCGACTAGATGGACATCCGCTAATTCTAGGTAGACCATGGCTCGCTACTGCTGACGCCTACATTGGATGCCGACAGGGAAACATGACCATAACCAGAGGACCGGATATCAAAAATTTAATCTTGTACCCGCCAGCCCAGCCAAGCATCACAACTCATATATCGCTGACTAATCTGTGCCCTGCCTCATATATTACTAATAATATTAGACCACCATTAACAGTCCAGGAAGCGCTAGATTTTAAAGATCAAACGGAAGATGATGCCATCAATAAATTCATTAATCAAACAGAATCCACATCGTATACACAATGCTTTATGATAAAAGCGGCATTTGATAACGAATTAGAGGAAGATCCTCTAAAAGATGACAATGACCCAAATATACCTGTAACCTCTGTTGCTAACAGCAAAGTAATACAAATTCAACCGGGCAAAACTTTAAATATTAACGCTAATCTGACACCAGAGCAAGAGACCAAACTCATCCAGCTCCTACGAAAGTATCAGGAGGCATTTGCTTGGGACTATCCCGATATGAAGGGGATTGATCCCCAGCTATGTACACATCGTATCTATATCGAGAAAGATGCAAGACCGGTTCGCCAACCATAGAGAAGACTCAATCCCCATTTAAAAGATGTTGTAAAAGATGAGCTGCAGAAATTATTAGACGTTAATTTTATTTATCCTATTTCTGACAGCAAATGGGTCTCCCCACTTGTGGTAGTACCTAAAAAGAACGGGAAATGGAGGATCTGTGTCGATTACAGAGAATTAAACAAAGCTACACAAAAAGACCACTTCCCTCTCCCTTTCATAGACCAGGTATTGGACACCTTAGCAGGCAAGAAATTTTTTTCTTTCCGGGATGGCTTCAGCGGATATAACCAGATTCAGATTGCCCCTGAAGACCAGGACAAGACTACCTTTACTTGCCCCTGGGGAATGTTCGCCTACCGAGTCTTACCCTTTGGATTATGTAATGCTCCGGCCACATTCCAACGGGTTGTTCTTAGCATCTTCGCAGATTTAATTAATGATGGATTGGAAGTCTATATGGATGATTTCACACCATATGGAGATGACTTTGATCCAGCCCTGGACACTCTCGAAAAAGTTCTAGAGCGTTGCATCGCTACCAGGCTTTGCTTGAGTCACGAAAAATGTTACATGATGATGACAGAAGGACTCATTTTGGGACATTACATCTCAGCAGCTGGCATTCAGGTAGACCCGACTAAAATTCAAATACTCATGCTTATCCCAACCCCCACTAATCAAACAGAGGTACGCAGTTTTCTTGGTTTTTCTGGGTATTATAGACGATTTATACAACATTACTCACGTATTTCCGCACCTCTACATGCATTAACTGGAAATGTTGATTTTTTGTGGACAGAAAAATGTGATCGAGCCTTCACAGAATTAAAGAAATTGCTATCTACAGCTCCAGTTCTCAGAGGACCTAATTGGAACTTACCATTCCAAATTTCAACCGACGCCTCAGACACAGCAATCGGTGCAGTGTTGGGCCAAGAAGAAGAGAAAATACCATACGCTATCTATTACATCAGCAAAAATTTGGCTCCGGCTGAATTAAATTACACTGCCACCGAAAAAGAATTTTTAGCTGTGATACATGCTATTAATAAATTTAGACACTATATTACAGGCTATCCCGTTATTTTGTATACAGACCATTCTGCTATTAGGTATTTAGCAAATAAGCCTGTTACAAATGGAAGAATAACCAAGTGGTTGATCTTGTTGCAGGAATTCGACATTACAATCAGAGACCGACCAGGGAAGGAGAACCCTGTAGCTGATTTTCTTTCACGAATACCAAAATCAGTTGAAACAACAGCAGTTGAGGACCAATTCCCAGATGAACACTTATTTGCAGTCGCTGTTCAGACTCCCTGGTACGCTGATGTGGCTAATTATCTTGCAGTAGGTAAGCTTCCAAAACATTTAACTCCCAATGAACGGAAACAGATCGTCGCGAAAAGCAATCGATTTTCGTGGGTTGGGGGCTATCTGTTTCACACAGGCGCAGATATGGAAATCAGAAGATGTATTCGAGAAGACGAAATCTTTGATATCTTGAAAGCCTGCCATGACGGGCCATGTGGAGGACATTTCGCTGAACGAAGGACATCACACAAAGTATTACAAACGGGATATTACTGGCCTACAATATTCAAAGATGCCAAAAAATTTGTCCAGGCCTGTGATAGTTGTCAGCGTGTAGGACGACCTGGCCCAGCAGACGAAATGCCTTTGCGGCCTCAATTGGTGATCGAACCTTTCGAACGCTGGGCTCTGGACTTTGTCGGACCCATCAACCCCCCATCAAACCAAAAAACCTACATTTTGGTGGCAACTGAATATGTTACCAAATGGGTTGAGGCGGAGGCATTACCTAGAGCTACAGAGGAGTCGGTAATTCAGTTCTTGTTCCATTTGTTTGTACGTTATGGTCTTCCAAGGGAAGTGGTTAGAGATGGAGGACCACAATTTGTGGGACATAAATTAGCTGCAACACTCAATAACCATCACATCCATCACAAAATTACTACCCCATACCATCCGCAGGCAAATGGGCAAGTCGAGAACAGTAATAAGATAATAGAGTCAATTTTGACAAAAACTGTTGCCTCACATCGCCGCGATTGGGCCGCCCGACTACCGGAGGCACTGTGGGCTTATCGAACCACATGGAGAAGTACCACTGGCTATTCACCATATCACTTAGTGTTTGGAAAGCAACCCATTTTTCTTATAGAATTTGAGATCCAAACTCTGCGAACTGCCCAAGAAGTCGGATTGGATTTAAGTGAAGCACAGAAAAATCGATTACAGCAAATTAATGAGTTGGACGAAACAAGGCTCGCTGCATTACAGAATACAGCACTCATCCAGCAGCAGCGAGCGAAATGGCATGATGCGCTCATCAAAAACAAGATATTTCACGAAGGAGACTGGGCTCTGTTATATGATTCTAGATTTCAGGATTTCCCGGGGAAGCTTCAGACTCGATGGTTGGGACCATACGAGATTCAAAAATTCCATGACAATGGGACCCTTACTTTGATTACAATCGATGGATCTGGATATACATTTAAGGTAAACGGCCACCGAGTTCGTCTGTATCGCAAACCGCTCACTCGGGAATCATTTTGCCAGCAGTTACGCCAAGATACTAACATCAAGATTATGGGAGAGGAAGCAAAAACTTCCTCCCCTATAGATTGGTAAGAAGTTCATTCTTTATTACCACATTTTGTATATAAGATTGTAAATTTTGTATATATGTTTCGAGCGTGTGTTTTGCTGTTCCTTTTCAAAAGGAACAACACTTGTGTGTTTTTCTGTTCCTTTTCAAAAGGAACAGCACTTGTGTGTTTTGCTGTTCCTTTTCAAAAGGAACAGCACTTGTGTGTTTTGCTGTTCCTTTTCAAAAGGAACAACACTTGTGTGTTTTGCTGTTCCTTTTCAAAAGGAACAGCACTTGTGTGTTTTGCTGTTCCTTTTCAAAAGGAACAACACTTGTGTGTTTTGCTGTTCCTTTTCAAAAGGAACAGCACTTGTGTGTTTTGTTGTTCCTTTTCAAAAGGAACGACACCCTTGAATTTTTGCTGTTCCTTTCCAAAAGGAACAGCACTTTTGAATTTTTGTTGTTCCCTTTCAAAAGGAACAACACTTTTGAATTTTTTTATCCCTTTTTAAGGAGCAACATTTGTGTGTTTTTTTCAATTCTTTTTTTTTTAGCAAGCAACATTTGAGTGCTTTTGTTATCTTAGGACATTGCATCAAAAGAACCCTCCCACCCTCCCTTGTAAGAAAGAAATAGTATGCCCTCGTCCTTTCTATAAGAAGAAAACATTGTCCCGAGGCCATAAGTAGCAGCTATATATTTATGCAACAAATATAAAAGGCATGATATATCAAGATCAGCACATTATAAATTGCTATCTATAATAGCCCTAGTATTGATGCAACAAAGGAGGGAACCATACACTCATCATTCTTTCAGCCATAAGTCTCACCTCCTCTGCCCTGTTGGAAAACTTCATCATGTTACGTTCCTACAATTTTCTTTATTATTACTTGGAAATAAGAATAGAAAATTTATATCTTCCTATTGGGATAACAAGACTTCTTCCGCCATTCCCACTCTTAAGGAGGGCTGAACCACCCTTATGTGTAACTATACAAGAGCAAAAGTTCATCTCAAAAGAAAAAAGAAAAAAAGAAAAAGCAGAACCAAAAGAAATTATTTGTCAAATGCAGGATAGGGGGTTTCATTAAAGAACCAGCCTACTATGATCATAAGATTGGAAGCGAAGTGGCATTCCCATCATGGCCACCACACCAGGGATATGTCCAACAGGTTCATTATATAAACAAACCTTGGAACAGGGGGTCTCATCACGAGCCAACCTGCCCACGTTTCGCGCCTCTCTGGTGAATGGCGTCATGGTTATCTGGTTACCAAGCCAGCATGATGGCCTGCATGTTGACAAGAATTGCTCTTCAAAACTACACAAAGGACTATGGTTCCGGGGTGAAATAAACAACTCTGCCACGGTTATAAACACCGGTCGGTAGTAGAGCTCTGTTAATGGTATCGGAGTCAAAACATATACACCAATTTGGATCTTATTAAATATTTCTTTCTATCCTCGTAATAATTATATCTTACACCTTAATGGATACGTCACATGAACATTTATCATTACCAATTATGGCAAAGGTATTGACTATGACTATCTCAGACCTTCCATGAGTGCTAGACGTCCTATCCTTATGTTCTGCATCACATCACGAAGGCTTATGTTAAACGCGATCTATCTGTCGCATCGATCTCGGTATTTCTTTGTCTAATCTGAAACATGGCAAAACTTTATAAGCTGTTCCATTATGACTCGGTGATGGGATGACCACCTTCTTCTATTTGACGGCTGAGGCAGCCTATCATTTCGCGCGGGGGGGAGGTGACTTCATTACTCCGCCGGCCACGTGTTAACACATCATTCGGAAATGATATGATACGAAGGTACGATATGCGTTAACGGCATGACAATGCTATTTTTTGCAAAAGTTGTTATTTATGATCAATTATTCATGCATGCTCTGTGTCTTTTCTTTTTTGCCGCAATTACGTTCTTTGCATTGCTGTTCCATCTAGACCCTGAAATAGAACCATGGGGGGAAAGTCTATCAGAAGTGAGCCGAGCGAGCTCATAGTCTCCGAAGCTGCTCGGAAGATCTTAGAAAAGGCAGGGTGGTTAACTTATTTTGGCCGCCTGCGCAAATCAAACGAAATAGTGGCCATGGAATTCCTGCAGAATTTGCAGGAAGAACACTCAGTGGTAGGTGGGAAGCAGATAGCAGTCACGAAGGAAATAATCGCGGAAGTAACCGGATTACCAGACTTAGGTCCAATATGGACGACAAAGAAAGAAAGACTGCAAAAGATCGTAGAACTCTTCCAAGATGAAGGGCAGAAGCTGACAGTGAAGGGAAAAGGAGTGCTGTCGGCAACACTGGGAGAACCTTGGAGCGAACTGGCAAAGGTAGTACAGAGCTACATCACCTGCGAAGGATGAAAAGATGTGGTAAGGCCGCGTCACCTTCTCTTAGCTGTGTTAAAAGGAAAATGTGTTGTGAATCTCCCTGCATTATTAAATTCATTGCTGCATGATACCTCTCGGAGCCTAAAAAAGGCACACCATGAAGACGCAGTGGTTAGCCACCACGGGTTGATCCGCCTGATAGTGACATACAGTCTCGCTCGGCAGCAGACTAGCTGGCGGGAACTTATTACAGCAATTGGAGGGGAAGTAGCATCACCATCCCCAAAGATGAAGCACCCCGCTAGCACCTCCGAAACACCTAAAAAACCCAGAGAATCGCCAAAACCTAAGCAACCCTCGGGCATAACCGAGCAAGCGAAGAAACGCATAAAGCTAGGGAAACAAAAATGCACCCCTGAAGCAACTAGACATTTAGAAAAATGTAAGGAATTGGCCGCAGAAAGACGTGCTACCTTAAAGCGAAGGTATTCCTCTGGCACAGAAGAACAGGTTGAAAAACGCAGAAAGGTGGAGGTGGAAGAACAGGTGGTCAGCACACCCGAACAGCCCGGGAGGCCTAGAAAGTCAGTTCGGTTGGCAAAGATAAGAGGTAGGCTGGAAAAAATCCAGCCAAACATTGGCCAGCCGATTGAAATAATAGAGGACCCTCCAGCGCCAGAACAAATACCTGGGGAAAACCTGGAACAAATAGAGAATGAAGTAGGAGCTGAAGAAGGAGATAGGGATGACGACTCTGCGGCCGAGACCAGCTATCTAGAGGCAGCTACTGAGCAGCCAATTCGGGAGAAGGAGATGGAACAATTGGGGGGTAGCCATCTACAAACCCCTGTGGAGGAAGAAGAGCTGGCCACCATCTTGGCCAGCCTTAGAGGTTATCCTTCACCCTCTAGTCCGGCAGAGCCTCCCGAAGGACCTTCTGAGGAAGAGACGCGTGACGAATTGCATGATGGGATGGCAGGGGAAGAAAACCCCCCTGTCATTGACAAAGAAAATGTGAATACCAATCAGGAACAAGCCATTCCCAAAACACCAGAAGGAAATCCACCCGCTGATGGCGGGGGGGATGAAAATGTTTGTCGGGAACAGGACGTTCCCCAAATGATAGAAGAAACCCTCGAGAGAAATATGAGGAGCTTCAGCAGGAAGTTGAGCAGAGGATTCCTCGAGAAAAATACGAAGAATTGCAGCAGAGGGCTGAGCAGTTAGAGGAACAAAGGATCCCTCTGGAAAAACATGAAGAACTGCAACAGCAGCTGAGAAACATGAGTGAATCGGAGAGTCAGGCTTTTGAAGGATGGCAGAAGGAACAGGAAAAGGTTGCTAAGGTAACACGTCGACTAGATGCTGTTATTAAACAATTGGACACTGTATGTTCGCTGTATGATGATGTTTTGACTTGCAGGGCCCCCGCGAAGAATTATGCTTTATTCCTCCTTGAAAGATACTTAAGATTGAAAATAAAAGCTGTCAGGGCAGGTGCCCCCATTCAGATTAATATTGTTAATGATTTTATTGATTGTTGCAAACATTATGGGGTTAAGGTCCAACGATTATTATGCGAATTTTATTTGCACAATATGGTGCTTGAGCAGGAAACTGATCTAAACCCTGGCCCCTTTGTGGGGGATATACAGTTGCAAGCCTTTGTTTCATTCGGGGTCAATCAGTTAAAGTGGCTCAGGGCTTATAATGCCTTTCAGGGGCAGGAGCACAGCCTAGATCTATGGGTCAGGGCTGAGCCTCAAGACCCGGTTCGCCTATGGCAATCACACAAAAGCCTTATGAGAAACCCTGGCGTTATAGAACTACTAGGACCCATGCATGAGGAGTTGATCCGAAATAGCTTAGAATACTTCCGGGTTATTAAAGATTCCGCCTTGGAGGCTACCAAATTCCATTATCGGATTTCCACCCCAAGCATCCAGCTCAGGGAGCCCTTCAGATATGAGAACTTTGAGCTGGCTGCTGAACAATTGCCTTTTTATGGCCAATGCATTCTGCAAGCTGGACCATCATGGTTAGGGTATCGGTTCCGTAGCCCAATTATCTGGCACCCTGCACCGGGGTACCAGGCCTTGTATGATATGCCTGCAGATCAGTTGCATTACTTCTTTGATAATCTGGTTGCCTATCATGGTTGCAGACCCCCTCATGAAGTACCCTCTCCAGCCTATCCTCTTACTGCTCTCCATGTTAATTATAACGTTTTCATGAGGCCATGAAATAGAGTAAGTCGGGGGGTGTGTAGAGCATTGGGAAGGTATGTTTTAATAAATAATTTAGTGATGTTTTAAGCAATCGTTGTAATCTTTTCTTTATTATAAAGTAGGGAAAATGCAACGAGAACGAGTCTAAAATGATCCAATCACTAACAGTTGTCTTCTCTACGCAGGAAAAGGTAAAAGCAGGAAGGCGCAATGCAAAACGAGGATTTGATGAGAAGATAACGGCTGTCCCTCCAATTCTAAATAAGGTTCAGACCAGGTCGAGTAAATCAAGGAAGATCAGTCCGGAACGAGATGAAGGACTGCTAGTTCGGAAATACAGGCCGAGTAAAGGAAAGCGTTAACAGTTTAGCGGATCCCTCAGGATCTTCGATCCTGAGGGATCGCTACGATCAATTGTTTTGTCGACTGATGAACTCCGCCGTTAATTGTATAAAAGGAGGGTAGCATTGGAAACTAGGAATAACTTTTGTATCTTTAACTTTCTGTTCACGAATTTTATTGTCAGTTGAACTCAGACTATTGAGTCTCTCTGAGACTTAGTTTTGTACTTTCATTGATGCGTTAATATAATATCTTGGTGTTAATTTCTCCGTGCGTCTGAAGTAGTTTACGGCAATGCGCCATTGGAAGCTTTGGGCCCGGCTCCAACGGACACTGGCTGATTGTACCATTACAATTCTGCTTTGTGTGGTTTGTTTCTCATAATCTGTTATGGTTGCATGTTGTTTCATATTTATTCATCTGTAGCTTTCCTATTATAAATCTCTGTAACAAGTTCATATCATACTTTCAGGATTCTTCGCATACTGTTGATCTGAGTTGTTTGCATTAATTACAGAATTCATAAGTAGAATATTTCAGCTACAGGTGATTGGGGTTAATGGCTTGTTGGTGACTATTGCAGATCGTGTACATATGATTGACATTTCCTGTCTTTAATGATTTGCTGTTCCATTTGATATATATGATTGACGTTTCCTGTCTTTAATGATTTGCTGTTCCATTTGATTAAGCTGCAAACCTGTATAAATGATTGCTTTCCTTTTTGTATGTAAGTGTGTGCCAAGGATTGGAAGTGTTGACCTCGCGAGACTTAGTTTCTTTACTGCCGTTCCATTTACTGCCATTCCATTTACTGTCGTTCCATTTATTGCTGTTCCATTTCTGAAGTTGTTGTTTCATTATGTTTTCTTGCTGTTCCTTTCGCTTGCGTTTATTGAAGTGGCATGAGAGGAGGTTCAAGACTGTTGTGAGATACAGCAGACGCTATAATGCTCCTAGATCATGATCCATACTCCTTCATCAGTTTCTAGGGGGATAGGTTACTAATTCCATACCCTCGACCGACGAAGTTGCTGCGTGTGTGATTTCTTTATGCAAAAGTAATTTAGCATTAGCATCCGTTTACTCTTGTATTCTTTAGATCTATACTACGAAGCATTATCCTGACAAATAGCCTCAAATTAAGATGTCCTTTACAATAACAAAACGCTCCCGAATTGACTTGTAATGTGAGATAACTAGAGGTGAAAAAGACCCTTGTTACAGCTCCACACAAAAGAGAAGTGAATTTTTTTTTATAGGAAACCAACCAAATGCTCATCACAGAAGGCTTCACAGAGGAAAGGAAAATGCAAGCAGACTCTCTTCAAAAAGAATGGGACAACAGATTCTAGCAGGAGGAAACCTTCTGGAGACAGAAATCAAGAGTGTAATGGATTAAAGAAGGGGAAAGAAATACTAGGTCCTTTCACAAGTCTACCATGGAACACATGACACATAATCATATCACAAAACTCAGAGATCCTTAAGGGAAAGAGCTAAATACTCATAAAGAAATGGAATCTCTTCTAGTACAACATTTTCAAAGCATAGTAGAGGAGACCATCGCAAACAAATCTCAATTTATTAAAAGATTCACTCAGCATATTCAAAAACTGGTAACTAGGGAAGATGATTATAATCTCAACAGACCAGTGCCAGAAGAAGAGGTCACAGAACTTATCAAAGAGATGCACAACGGGAAAGCTCCAGGCCCGGATGGTTTCAATGTAGATTTCTTCAAAACATGTTGGGAAATAGTCAAAAAGGATATTCTTGATGTGGTGGAGGATTCGATAAAATCAAGAAATGTTCTAAAAGTGCTTAATGCTTCCTTCATAGCCTTAATCCCTAAACAAGAAAAAGCCATGACACCAGACAGATTTAGACTCATAGCTTTCTTCAATGTGGTGTATAAAATCATTTCCAAAGTGATTTCTAACAGACTAAAACCCCTTCTCCCAATGTTCATGTCAAAGGAGTAGAATGGATATGTGGAAGGTAGACAAATTCTCAATAATATCATTCAATCTCAGGAAGTGGTTAATTCCCTCAAGACTAATAAGCAAGTAGGTATGATAATACAACTTGACATAGTGAAAGCTTATGACAAGCTAAGCTGGTCATACATCAGGGAAGTTCTTAAAGCGTATGGCTTTGACCACAACTGGATAAGATGGGTCATGGCCCTGGTTACCACAGGTAATTATTCAATACTTCTTAATGGCTCTGCATCCAGAACCTTCAGGCCTTCGAGAGGTCTCAGGCAAGGAGATCCTCTCTCCCCCTTCCCCTTCATTCTCATGATGAAAGGATTGGGAAAAGCGATCAATTCAGCCAAGGTGGAAGGAAGAATCCAGGGACTCAAACATACTTAGAATGGGGACACATTGATTCATCAACAATTTGTGGATGACACTATGTTGTAGGGCACACCCACAGTTAAGGAAGCCAAAGCTTTCAAAGAAATCCTACTTGATTTCGTGATGGTGGCTGGCACAGAGGTAAGCCTCACAAAATCAAAAGTTTTCTTTTTTAATACTGATATTTCTATTCAAGGAAATCTCTCCAGAATTATCGGCTTTCAAAGATATCATATTCCATCCAAATATCTGGGAATACCTCTCACTGACAAACCTCTGAGTAAAGAAGCTTTGGAACCAGTAACTAATAAACTGAAGGATAAATTCAGTAATTGGACAAGTAGATCTTTGAAATTAGTAGACAAGCTAGTTCTTACAAAGGCTGTCCTACAAACCATTCCAATTTTCATGTTTCAGCTCTTCCTGTCCCAATGGGAGTTTCACAACAAAGCAGGAATGTCCAAAGATATTTTCTTTGGGGTAAAGGGGAAGAGGAAAAGAAATGGGCTCTTGTAGCTTGGGACAAGCTATGCAAACCCAAAACCAATGGTGGTTTGGGTCTACATGACCTGGACACTCTAGCCAAAGTTTTGGGGGCAAAAATTTCGTGGAGATGGCTAAAGGAAATGAAAAACCCCTAGGCTAAGCTCTGGAAACAGAAATATGCAATGGAATGGCAAGAAAGGGACCATATTTGAATGACTGGACACATCAGGGGTTCCCATATTTGGAATAATGCTTGGGATAACATAGCCTTGGTTCAGAAACATAGTTTATGGGAGATCAGAAATGGGAATCTGGCATGGTTTTGGGAGGACAAATGGAAGCAGGAACCTAACCTATGCAGAGAAGGACTGGACATTATCAAAAATGATACCATCAATAAAGCACTGAAAAGGGTAAGTGGATTTTGGGATCAGACGAGGGACAATGGTAAATGGAGAAGATGGAAGGTACCAGTTTACAATGAAGAGACCCTTTTGAAGGACCAAGCTGAAGTTCTTGAAGCGATTTTGGAAAAGAGAAAAATTTTGAATTCAACCTTGAATGACCAACTAAGATGGGGGAGAAACAATGAAGGCATATTCAACCTTAAAGAATCCAAAAGAATAGCCATCAGATTTAACTATCCAAGCACTGACAAGATATGGAAGGACCTATGGCACAACCCACACTGGATGAAGATCAAACTGTTCTTGTGGCTAGTACAACATAAAAAGATTTTGACTTGGGAAAATCTTAGAAAGAGAGGTTTTTTTGGTCCATCAAGATGCTAGTTATGTGGTCTACAGGAAGAAACTATGGATCACCTTCTCAACCTCTACACATTTACCTCCACCTTATGGAACTGGGCAGCCTCAATCTTCAATCAAACGGACAGGAACGAAAATGACATCATTGGAACTTTAAAGAAATAGAGGAAAGACTTCTCAGATAATGAGATAGTCAACACAGCCTAGACTCTGATTCCAGGATTTTTGATCTGGGATGTTTGGAAATAACGTAACAACATTATTTTCAAGGATAAATCTGGCTCAACCCATAGCATCATGGCTCAGATCTTAAAACAGCTCAAAGAAACTGTTAATGCCCTTCTGAAGCAACCCCCTAAGAAACCCTCTTGTCACTAGGATGCTCACATTCTATGACTATTGGGGCTCCAGCTACCTGTCCCTCAGGGCATAAACAAGATCACAAGGCACATATCAGAAGGAAAGGCTTTCTAGCAACCCCCTCCCCATGGCTTTTTGAAATTCAATATAGATGGAGCCTCAAAAGGAAACCATGCGAACGCTGGTTACAGAGGAGTCATAAGAGATGAAGAGGGAAATATAATAATCATCTTTCACAATCATTTGGTGAGTGCCACAAAAAATATGGTGGAACTCATGGCCATTGAGCAATGCTTAGAAATTCTGATTGATTACAATTTACATAATACAATCATAGAGGCTGACTCGGAATTAACAATTAATTCGATCAAAAAGATAGGCAATGGCACTGCACTAGACAAAGTTTTAAACCACTGGAGACTTTTGCAGGTCTATCACTGAATTCAATATCACCTAATAATACTAAGAACACTTAGATTTGTTCATTTACGCAAAGATTCCAACAGAGTGGTGGATCAGCTGGCTAATGAAGGGGTGCTCTATACAAGAGACAACAAGATTTAGCCGTGGGAGTTGGTACCCGCAGGGAAACTACGTGAGGACTGCCACACTCTGGCTCACGTTGATAGGGAGCATTATTAGTGCATGAAGGAGAAGTAACCAGTTGAAAATCACGCAGATGGATGATAAGGGTTCAACAAACAGGGGACCAGAGAATTGGCACATGTGGGTCTCGCAGTGGGAAGGATGGCAGTGGGGGAAGAGTGTGAAGCTAAACTGTGACACCAAGAGTTTGTCTACTATACAAGGTAGTTTTGCTACAGTTAAAGTGGTTTTCAGGCGCCCTCAAGACCCTAATTGGTTTAATAGAAAGGCTCTCAATGCCACTAACCATTCAACACATGGCTCAAGGAGGAGAGAGAATACTACCTGCATCGGGCGGGTATTCCACGCTCTTCTCTCTAGCCCGATATCCTTTACAGATGTTGGATCTAGGACCATCAGATCTACAACTAAGGTTTGTTGTGCAAGTTGTTGGGACGGGGTTATATTCCTTGCAAGTTTTTCCTTAGGGTCAGGATCGGGGAAGTTCGGGTGGAACACTTGCTCGAGGGTTATCACCCTAGCAGAACCGAAATCTTTTCACCATAGTCTGTATTTCCTCATCGGGTCTGATAAAAGACTGATTGAGTTTTATTCGTTTTGTTCAGATTTAGATCCTCGTTCGTTAGTCAGATTGAATGGTTTAGGACACTGTTTTGTTTTGTGGGCTCTTGGCCAGAAGCTCGAGCAGTTGGCTCTGGGTTTGTTTTATTTTATGTAACCTATTTTTTAGCTACAAGTGAATAGAAGGTCCTATTCTTGCTTCAGAAAAAAAAAAAAAAAAAAAAACAAAAAAATTCATAAACCTTCCTAATGAATATATTAACGTTAAAAATATATTATCTAATGTAGAAAAAAAGGTTTAATGTGCTAAATGATGGTTGGATGGGCCTTAATTTATGTTTAATTTAGAGGCATGGGCCTTAATTTATGTCTAATTTAAAGGCCCATCATAACACCCCTACTAAAAGTGTTGCTCATCCTCTAAGCAACTTAGTGGCTTCACTATTCCTAATTCATGGCCCTAGTGGCCTATCTTATGCATTAAGAATGTTGGTTGTAAGTTCTACAAGGACAAGCAAAAAAATCTATTTATGCATAGAATAATCATTGTTTCTTGATACCATTAGCTTTCTTTCTTGCCCTTATTCAAGATCGTTTCTTGAATATTTTTTAGTTTTGGCAAGGTCCTCCACATCCTAATCAACATTCTGCTACCTTGTTCCACCATTTGGACACCTCTAAAACCTTCAAAATGCATTTAGATAAGAACTAGTTCATCCTATAGTAATTCCTGTCAAAAATATAGGAAACCTACAAGAAACCCTGTTAAAACTACAGGAAACCTTGTTAAAACTACAAGAAACCTATTTTCAGCATAAATGGTAGTCTGAGGTTAGGGGAGACTCTTGAATTGACTTCCATGCCTTTATCCCATTTCTATGACATCTTTTAGGCCTTGGACAAAAGCTAGAGAGTGATTAGAGACCTCTTGGAAAGCCTCCTTTTGTCATTGCAGTTTGAGTTCTTTTTTGATGGTGAATGACTAATTTCCTTTTTTTGTCATTTTATTCTCTCTTGTGGCCTAGATGATTTCCTAATGGCCTTGGATTTTTTTGTTTTGATTAGATTTGTCTTAGGCATCGTCTTTTTTGGTTTTAGCACCATTTGTTCCTTTTTTCCTTCTTATAGTAGCATTATGCCTCCCTGTAGTAGTCATTCCTTCTTCTTTCATAGTCTTCTAACTATATGAGAGTTATGAGAAATGATTTAGGTTTGTGAAAATGGAGAAGATGCTTTGTTTGCATTTTCAAGAAAGTTTTAGGGTGAGATAGGGTTTGTTTTGGATGAATGATGGATAGATAGTGAATATGAAGTGGGTGGAGGCCTTGGAGTGTTGTGGTGACTTGTACTTTGCAAACATTTCTTCTTTTAATTGTTGTCCTCATTCCTTGAAATCATCACCCTTCATAATTTTAATTTTCAACATTTCATGAGTGAATGACTGAGTTGCAATTAACTAGTTGAAGGCAGTTGAGACTACTGACACATCCTTAGCTTATAAAACATCATCTCTTATTAATTGACAATAATTTTTTAATTATAATATGCTCAAGAGAAGAGGTCAATAATATTGCATACATGTACCTACCTGATCGTTGTTGATGAGGCATGCATGTTGCTGCTGCGTTGATGTTGTTGTGCTCGTCATGACTTAGCTGCATCTTCTTGACTGCCTTTTTATTTTTTGTTGATCTTATTTTGTTGATGGGTTCTATTTTTTTTTTTTATGTGCATATGATGGATTCCTCTATTGCTACTGAGTTCTAGAGGATTTTCTTCATCCTTGGAGTCCTTGTTCTGAAGATGGCTACAAAATGTGTGGCTTCCTTTCTAGGATAGGCTGCTATAGGATTTCCTATAGGATGTCTTGTGGCTTCTTGTCCCCTAAACTTTCATACTTTTTCTCAACTATGAAAAATAAGGGAGGTTGAAATGAGTGGAGAAGGCTGATAGAGAATGATAGGTGAGAGATGTTGTCTCTGGGTATTGTTCCTCTTTCCCTGTTCTCTCTCTCTTCTGTTTGTTTTTTTATTTTTTTCTTTTTGTAATCTATATTTTTTAAATTGATTTCTTTAATGGATGCAGGGGTGACATGGTGATGAAAGAAATGGCTATGATGTGGTAGAGTAAATCACTTTTCATCTAGACACAAGATTGTGTCATCCCTTTTCTCTCAGACTACCTTTCTTTGGATTTTCAAGGTCACTGTAATTCCTAGAGGAAATTCCTGTAGGTTTACAGGGAATCTTGTAGAATTACAAGGAATCCTGTAGAAAGCATAGAGTTTGTGTAAGATGAGTTGGAGGGGTTTATAAGTGGAAGAATAGATAAATGGTGGAAGATATGGGATGGGTGGATTGAAACATGGCTCCTGTAGGTCCTTCTGTCCCTCTCATGTTCTGCTTATCCTCCTCTTACTCACCTCCAAAACAAAATTTCCATTTTTTTGTATCCCCCCCCTTTTTTTAAACAAATAGTTTGATTCCAAGGAGGTTTTCATCCTAGTTGCCTTCCCTGGGTGCCTCAAAAGAGTTTTTCACCTAGAGGTCTTTTTTTTTCATGTAAGGCAGAGTGGAATTTGAAGATGGATTTTGGTTAGATGGAGTGGATGAGTGATTAAGGTGGTGTTGGGGGACCTATATACCCCTTCCCTGAAGAATAACTGACCTCTTGAACCACTTCTCCAAACATATTGCCACTTGTAGCTTCTTCCCGACCTTCCTGTATATTTCCAGAACTTACTATACTATTACAAGAAAGTCCTGTAGTGATTCAGGACAACCTCTTATACCATACTTTTTTTGCCAATATCTCCCAAATGGTAGAATGGATTCACCGGAAACGTTCTGAGCATGTTTACATCATCATTATGAACCTCCCCATAAAAACAATTTGGTCAATGGATGCATGGATATGGAGAAAAACTAAAAATGGCTGAAGGTGATAGAGGTCGATTTCTTGGAAACCATGCACTACAATGTTTTGGAATTTCTTGGGCATCTTACCAACATCCATATGCATCTCCCCATGAAACATATTTTTAAATGGATGCACATATATCGATAAAATACAAAAATGGTTGTAAGTAATGGATGCTAATTTCTTGAAAACTATGCAATGGAATTTTTTGAAATTTCTGGAGCATGTTACCATCATCCATATGTATCTCCCCCCGAAGCATATTGGAAAATGGATGCATGGTTTTCAAGTTATGGAAGAAACAAATTCTTGCTCTAGGTATTTTTGTTTCTTGTAGTAAAATAGAGCCTTCCTATAGTATTTTGGGACAGTAAGGAAAATGAGTGGTAGAAGCTTGGGAATGATGAGTGGATGGTGGAAATAGATGAGGGTGATGGATTGGTATGACCTTGGCCTTGTTTGATGATTTGAGCAAAGGAGGAGAAAGTCAAAATTTGACTTCTTTTCACTAGGTTTGACCGATTTTTTCTTTCTTTCCTGGAAAAATGTTTTTGTTCCTTATAGATGTTGGAGAGCACCTACATTCATCAAAGAGATACATGGAGAAAGTAATTTTGTTTTCCTTTTTTTTTTCAAGGCCGACTAGCCGCCTCCATGAGGTTTTCAACTAGTAGGTCTACCCAGGTGCCTCAAACGAGGTTTTCACCTAGGATATTTTCTTTTTTCTCTTTTTTTTTTCCCAACCCATTGATCACGTCATTGAGGTTTTCAATCAATGAGCCAATCTGAGGTGCCTCCAAGGAGGTTTCCACCTGAGATTTTTATTTTATTTTTCTACCCTACCTACTAGAAAAACAAAATCACTTTGAAGTATAAGAATACTTTCAATGGATCCATGTGCACGTCAAGATGACAGAAAAAATGATGCGGAGGCTTGAAATCTATGCTTTGACATGTACCTGGATTTGAGTGATAAAATGCTTTAAATTTAATGATATCAAGCCCAATTCTAGAAGAGAGTGTTGCGGCAACTTAGTGACTGTATGGAACCAAACCTCAATATAACCCTCATTCCCTTGGTTTGATTTCTTATCTCGATCATTCTTCATGTATTCTTCTACCATGACCTTCAAATCTTCATCTTTTTGTTGATTTTTCTCTTCAATACATGGAGGATTTGATGGTAACCATGAGGGAGATTTCTCAATCTCTGATTTTGATGTCTTCTCTTCATCAATTGCAGCCCATGGTTCTTTGATATTCTCCCTTGAATCTTCTTTTCTACATGTTGTCCTTTAATGACATGAAGAGAATCATTTTTTTGTAATTTTCTTCTAAGCTGATATGAATACCATTGCAATCGAGACGAGATGTTTGGAACTATTTTACCTCAGCATTGTAAGTGGGCTGATCTACTTGAATGTGTGGGTTTGGAAATGGTGGTATAGGTAGCTGAGTGGGAGTGGATATTTGAGATGGATGTGGTTGGGGTTATGGTTCTAGTGGAGATGAATGGTCATGATAACATGGAGTTTTCTATGGAGGATATTAAGGAAAATATTGAGGATATTGTGGATGGCTCTCGTAAGTTTCTTGCCAACCTTGTTGCCAAAATTGGTTTCGGGGTTGAGATGGCCAATGTTGCTAAGGAAATGGTGTGTTATAATTACTTTTAGATGGATGCACATAAGATTGAAATTTTGAATTAGGATCTTGCATTATATCAGGTTGAATAGGTTTTCATGGTCCTCTTGGAGCTACATAACATAGCTGCATTAGCAATTGAATTGCCGCATTGTCGTCTTGGTAAACTACCTTCAACCTTGGTGATGAGGAGAAACATTTAACATCATGTGATTATGCATGGAAAATACGAATATCAACATCTTCTTTTTCTCATTTTATTTTCTTAACATTTCTACTTGTTCACTTAGATTGCTAAGAATTTCAGTTCTAAACTTATCAATCAAATTTCCGAGTTTAGATTGACTTACCGATCTTGATGTTGATTGACTTAATCTTGCCCTTCCTCTTCATATGTGTTTGCATGTTTCACAAATTTCTTCAAAGGATCATTGGGATACATCACCTCTACTCATGAGATCAAGGAGATCAATCCACTCATCCTAATTTTTCTAAGTAAGAGGGTTTTAGTGTGTCGGATCCTAAATGATGTAGTTTTTCCCTCTTAACATTAGACATGAACCTCTCTATTAGATCCTCAAGTCTCTCATCTTCTGTTTGATTCACTCTAAATATTTCTTCCTTAAGATCATGATCTTTATATTTTTCTAGAAATATCTTTTGGATATCATTAAGTGATCTCATTGAATTAGTCCCTAAATTCACGAACCATTTAAGAGCTCTATCCTTCAAAGTTGCCGTAAACAATATCAGTTTTTGAGTTTTTAATAAGTAACCATAAGATTTAAAACCAATTTTAAATTGAAAGAAAACGATTTTTGGATCCTCTCACCTTAGACCATGAAATTTTGGAGGAAAAGATGCACGGGTGTTCTTCATGTGCACACTTCCATCAGTATCTTGAATGGGAAATCTGAGAGGATCTTCTTCATTGTCATCATCTTCATCCATTTCTTCTACATTCTTTGCCATATTCTTCTTCTACTTGAAAAAGTGAATGTTGATGTGGCTCTTACTCCACCACACAATCAGATGGGGGGGTGGGTTGGTGTTGGATATTTTTTTGTTTTTATGATTGAATGAAACCACTAATGCAATGCACTTTTCTATTTTCAAATGAAATTTCAATAATGAAAATATTTTTTGTTTTTGCAGAGAGTAAAAATAAATGAGTGAACTAGGGAAGAAAAAAATGCATACTTTGATACCTCCCATGCAATGGCGCCAAAAACTAATGAGCCTCAATATTGCAGCAAGAATGTTGTAACTCCGAAGGCTACCGACTTTAACTATCAACCCGTGGTTCGTACAAAATTAAAAGGTATCGACACTATATGTGTAGTATCCAATGTATTCTTCCTTTTCTATCATGATATAATGGAGTGCATGTTCTAAAACCAAATCCTAAACTAATTGAAGAAAATGAAATGCTCGAAATAGAAACCTTAACCTATTGCAAGAAATAAAGTACACGGAAAGAAACATATTCTAATTGCATAAAGATCATGAACTAAATGTATAAGAAACATAACTTAATCCTATTTATCACATGTGATGATTTAAACTAAGTGAACATTGAGTTTGATCCAGGGAGTGTTAACTGTTATGTGCATGTGTGAATATAAAAGAACTCCTTTTATAATCTTTTTGTTTTATAAATGCAAATGCTAGTCTTTCCTTGATCCTTGGCAGGGTAAACAAGTGTGGAGGAAGAGGGGTACAATGATTTTGATGGCTTGGAGGTCAATTAGGGGCCAAATCCCAGCTTTAATGATGAATTTTTTTCAACTCGGGATCAAAACAAGCTGTTACAGGATTTCCTACAGGATGTACTAGTTCTCCTATAGGATCCCCTAATTTACTACAAGATGTTACAAATTTAGTGTACGAAATTATAATTCATCAAATGACAAAGAAAATAAAATATAAATTGGATGGGAAAAACTTTTTTATTAACTAGGATGTCTTAGGTCCCTGTTCCAAGTGGAATAACTCAAAAAGACCTCTGCTAAACCATGCTAAAAAATAGTAGAAAATTACTAGTCGAAAATCTAAAAATTCAAGAACTAGTGAGCTAGTAAATCTATAAAATACCTAACCTAGTCAAGTGAAAAAGAAATGGGGTAATTTTTTCTATGAACTATAATTTTGTTTGATCTAATTCCAGTGGAACGAAATCGATTGAATCTCGTTAGAATTCTCTAAAAAATAGAAAAAAGTTATTGTTCTTTGCCACAAAGGAGTTCCAGAAATGTAGCTTTGGGAATAAGAAAGATGTTAGGCCCCTATACTACTAGTGTAACACCTTATTGCTATTAGTACAACCCACTTATTATATTGATGTACCCATGTAGTGCCCATATTGTTACTATTGCGCCCCATAGAAGCCCACTATTGTTATTATTGTGCCCTTACATTATTATTGTTATGTCGGCTCTGATTATGTTATGACCCCTTAAACTCCTATATATAGAAAGGAGGTATTTTCATTTGTATCATCCAAGAATTTTTCATTTATGTAATGTAAAGGAGGTTTCCCCCTCGAAGAGGCTGAATTCTAAGGCGTTGATCTATCTTTTCTATCTTTTCTTGAACTGGTTTCATAACATTTGGTATCAGAACTTTGGATTCTAGGGTTTCACTGCTCCAAAGAGGTCATAGTGGAATTTTCGCTTTAAATATTTTTCTGTGATGTTTTAGAAGTCACAAAAAAAACCCATTTGAGAAGAAATTGCGCTGCACCTTGGGTCCGAATTTCAGAGCTTTTTGCGTGCTATTTGCGGAGATATGATCTGAGGAAGTTGGTGTTTTTGCAGACTCCTGAATTACATTCAAAACAGGTGACCTACGGAAAATCGTCATAACTTTCTCTCTAGGAATCAAATTGAAATTTCGTAAGAAGTTACAGAAAGAGGACGGACTTTAGTTTCTTGTATATCGTTTTCAGAACCGAAGATCGAAAATTGCATACGTGGAACTTCATACAAGTTCGCTCTTCGGGAAAGGTCTATAATCAAGTCATCTTGGGAGATTGTGCATAACTCTTTCTTGGAGAATCCAAATTGGGTTAGACTTGTGGCGTTGGAAAGAGGACATAGAGGGCTACTGTAGGGCACAATTTCAGAACTTAAAGATCTGAAAGTACAGAGTTAAATTCGTTTCAATATTGAGCTCCTAAAATCAAGAAAAATTGAGATGAGGAAGTTTGATGGCAAGGATCCGGTAAATTGGATACTACAGATGGAGAAATATTTCGATCTACATGAGGTGCAACTATTACAAAAGGTATGTATTGCATCTTCATATTTAGAACCGAATCAATTTTTATGGTATGAGGGGCTTTGTTCTCGTAAAAAACTTGTTACGTGGTCAATTTTCAAAGAGGAAATGATAGCACATTATGAGGATACAAAGAGCAACACCTTCTTTAGAGCAACACCACAACAATTGGAAAGAGTAAAAGGGCTTTGTGACATAGTGGAAAGAAAAATTATGGAAACCAGGAAGCATACCCCTCACAACTATAAAGATGGAAGTGTTGTTTCTCCTAGCCTTCCACAACCTACAAGGGTTACACCACAACAATTAGAAGAAAAAAGAGAAAAAGGGATTTGTTACAATTGTGATAGAAAATGAATTAAAGGTCATAAGTATGCTGAGAAGAAATTATTTTACATAGAATATGAAGAGGAGGAAGAAAAGGATTAAGAAACATCAAAAGAACAAGATATGCACCAGGACCCCATCCCAAAGAAAGAAGAAATGAATCAGATGATATCTTGTAAAGAATTGGCAAGAATTACCACTTCTAAAACTCTTAAGATAGAAGGACATATCAAGAAGAAAAAGGTGCAAGAAGTGAAAGATCACATCGAGAAAGAAAAAAGTGAATCCAACCATATCTTGTAATTCATTGATCGAAATTACCACTCCTCAAACTATCAAGATAGAAGGACATATCAAGAAGAAAAATGTTCAAGAAGTGAAAGATCACATTGAGCATCAAGAAATGAATCCGACCATATCTTGTAAAGGATTGGAAGAAATTACCACTCCTCAAACTCTAGAGATAGAAGGACATATGAAGAAGAAAAATGTTGAAGCAGTGAAAGATCACATCGAGCATCAACAACAAGTTCTCTAACTTTTAAAGGATAATGCCACTTCGGTGAAAAATCAAAGGAAACAATAGGTAGATCAACATTGTAGTGAAAAATGTTTTGATGTAGGTGATTGGGTATTTTTACTGCTACATCTCAAGCAAGCTATTTATGAGAAGGAAATGTTGGCAATACTACATGCACTTAAAAAATGGCGACCTTACCGAATGGGAAGACTCTTCAAAGATGAGGATGTGGAAGCATTGTTTTATGCTATTTCTATTATCCAACCGGATTGGATAAATGAAGCAAGGGATGAATGGAAGAAGGATGAAGAAGTATTGCCACTTATTCAAAAGTTGCAAAAGATCCCAATTCAAACAAAATTGCTAGAAATTGAAGAGGAAGGAAAAATCATATTGGAACCTGGAGCAGCCACAGAAACAAGAACTCAATAGCTACAAAATCGATCAATTTCATAGTATCTCATCAATTGGAAGAACTTACCCGCTGAAGGTTCCACATGGGAGGATAGGAATTTTATACAGAAGCATCAAGAACTACTCAAGCATTGAGGACAATGCTTTTTGAAGGAGAGGGGCATGTTAGGCCCCTATACTACTAGTGTAACCCCTTATTGTTATTAGTACAACCCACTTATTATATTGATGTACCCATGTAGTGCCCATATTGTTACTATTGTGCCCCACAGAAGCCCACTATTGTTATTATTGTGCCCTTACATTATTATTGTTATGTCGGCTCTGATTATGTTATGACCCCTTAGACTCCTATATATAGAACGGAGGTATTCTCATTTGTATCATCCAAGAATTGTTCATTTATGTAATGTAAAGGAGGTTGCCCCCTCAAAGAGGCTGAATTCTAAGGCGTTGATCTATCTTTTCTATGTTTTCTTGAGCTGGTTTCATAACAAAAGCTAATCCAAGTAGTTAAATGATTACTATGAACTTACAAAGCTTTTCCAAGGATGAAATGATTCTTGTGATCTGGCAAAATAACTTACATCAACCATTTAACCCAATCCTACAACAAGAAATCATTAATGCTAAATGCAGAAACAAAAAGAAATAGAAACAAGAAATGCATGTGAATAAGAAGTGAAAAGAAGGAAAGAAAATGACACAAAAGGGATCTGAGGCTCCTGGGATGGAAAAGCACAAGGAAAATCAGAGACCTATGGAGGAGAAAAATATTTAGAAGGTGAACATGACATTAATCTTCATTATTTTCATCAATACAATTACATCCTTGAAAGAAAATACAATGCAGCTGTAGAAATACTAGTTCTCTCCACAAGAACACTAATTAAAATCAATCCCTAGAGGAAAATTTGACTTGTTACTTATACAAGATGATTAGGAATCATTCCCCATGAAAGGAGGAAGATTTCCCCACCAAAATACCTTGATTATTGGATCTCATTCCCAATACTAGGAATCTACATTAAATGGCAAGGAACACATTCCTAGATTTTTTCAATCATTGGAGTTCCACAATTTGTGCCATAATTCCATAATATCTTGTTGATTTACTATTTAATATTGATCCTCCTTTAGTAGGGAGCAAGCCCCTAAATTATATCCTCCTCCAAATCTTTGTAATCTACCCAATACTTTAATAATATTACACAAAAATAAATAATATTAGGTACAGATATGCAATTATTCATAAACCTACCTGATGAATATATTAAATTTAAAAATACATTTTCTAATGCAAAAACATAGGGTTAATGTGTTTAAGGGTGGTTAGATGAGCCTTAATTTATGTTTGATTTAGAGGCATCAACCTTGATTTATGTCTAATTTAGAGGACCATCAATATGCAAGCCTACTTCCACATTCCAAAATAGATACGCCTATCAACATAAACGTTTACACCCAATATAACGTGGCACCCCTTATTAGTGTGGGTTTTTAGAGCATTTCTTCCCTCAATGTTACCAATTTTCTATTACCCATCCTCATATAACCTTTCAAAGGCCTGTTGAGACCTTAAACAATGTTATTTTGGGAAATAGATTGGTGGAATCTATTGATTATGTTGAGTGATAGAATATGTACTTCTCCAATAAAACTTTCCAAAGGGATATCATGCATGTCAGATGAATTTTTTATGTAAAAGTTACCACCTTGGGAAATTAACGTTCGAACTTATTCCTTTGGGGCCCAAAAGCCTTTGACATTTCATCTCCTAGGGTTAGGTTTTCCGATGTTTATGGTTTCTCCTTTCCACCATATGATAAAATGGCCTCCAAGCTTCATTGTAATATAGTTCAAAAAAGGTGAACAACCATCACATCTATTCTCAAAGATAAGCCACTACCATCAAGCTAGTTTGTTTCCATTCTACATGTATACAATTTCAGGATATTCAATTTATTAATAGAATTCAAGTTTCACTATAGCTTTGTGTTTTGGATAAAAATATGCATTTTTTTTTTTTCTTCATAAATTCATATTGTATTAAGAAAATTATTGTAACCACATGATATATATGTATATCTAAAATTTTTATTGTTTATCTTAGTTTTTGGTATAAGTATGTGTTTCCTCTCCATTTCAAAGAGAGGACTCTTGGATCATACATTCAAACATTCTCCTATCCATCCATGCTTGATTTGAGTATTGTATGGTGTTCCCCCTCTTGGGCTAGGTTTACACATTTTATGAATAATATGGTACTATGATGAAATTAAAATGTGTCAACATAAGGACACTAATTACCTCTCATATCTTGCTAGACGTGCATCATTTTCTTTTATAAAGTAGTCATGGATGATAATCATGAAATGGACAAAGCTAAATCACCAACCTATATCAATCCTAACTATGGATCTACCAAGCACAAAGAGGTATCAAATGCATTTTAACTCTGAAATAGGTTTGCATCCTAGGATATTTGATCTCGCTTGGTGGTTGGTAGATCCTTAATTAATATTGATCTAAAATAAGTTTAATTTCTCCCTTTAAGTAGTATATATTCCACATGAATACCATGGGTAATTTTTATTTTTATAAGGCTATTTTATTTGTAATTTGACCAATTTAAAATGATTACATTATATTACATTACATTACAACATCTCTGCCATACTAGTCTAGAGAGTGCATGTTGGAACAATTAAAAAAACAGGCCACCAAAATGGCCTTGGACTTATTGAAATTTATGAAGATATGCATTAATCAAGATATTAGAGGTGATAAAATGAGAAGAAAAATCATGAAACCAATACTTAATAACACCTCAAGGCCATTTCTATCACATCATTTAACCTCAATGTTTTTCACATTCACTACATCAAGTAACATTTTATTTCAAAGAATTTATTCAATTATTTTACCTGACTTCACTACAACATTTCAAACGAAAGTTTTCCTTCTATAATGACATGGAATAAATAAAACATACTTTTGAAAATGAAATAAAAAAGAGTTACATCTTCATCCTACCATTTTTAATTTTTTCTTGCAATGATAGAAACGTGGAGAAGAGAACTATGAAAGCATTTCACAATGTACATGATAATATTTTGTGTTTATCATCTTGAATTCCACATGAATATGGTAAAAATAACACACATTCTCTTTTAAATCACTTGAGACATACCATGGATCACAACCTTGGAGCTATGATACCAAATGTTGTCTATTTTAGTGAATTTTTAAGAAACATTCATATATAAACTTAAATTAATAGTGAGAAAAACCAAGTTGGAACATTATTTTATATTGAGCTCACATCTCTCGTTCTCCAAATGCAATTGGTTCCCAATGTATACAAGACTAGGTTAGCATAACAATAAATTGTGTTTAAATTCCTTTCATTATAACAATGTTGATCAATATTTCACTTTTTTCCATCAAATTCTCCTCCTAGATTATCTTCATGTCCTCATTATTAGTTTTCTATCTAATCATTTGGAAAAAAATTATTACACTAAGTTTATTCAACCAAACTATTTATACATTAATAGTCACATGTAAGAGGCATTCCTTCAAATATTCTTAAGTCTTAGCTAGAGGAAAACTTGAATATTTTCCTTCTATGTGAATTCATTAAACATAAATAAGTATTGTGGGACAAAATATTTGGTTAAGGGACATAATTTGTAACCTATGCAGTGATACTTAATGAAAACATTATCCTTTAGAATCTTTTGTTGATGCTTACTGCAAACTCCTTATTATATTTTTGTTATGAAATTCAAGGACAGTGTTTATCTTTGAAATAAAATCATGTTTTACCAAATATGTTTGGAGAAGGAAGAAAGAAAAAAAACAAACTTCATTTAATCAATTAAACAAGTCTTCCTTATAATATTGTTTATAATAAGAAGTATTACTCCTATGAAAATTAGGTTAACCATTAGTTTAAATTAATTGAAGTCTCCCTCAATTTAATCTTGAAAGCATCCTCCACGTAAGTAGTTCAAGATCAACTTCAAGACTTAGTTGAACCATGATTTAGTATTACCATGGGTGGAGGAGTCTTGAGATATCTTTTATAACCATAACAAAACATTTTTCTCGGGAAATGTTCCAATTAAAATGCAAAAGTAGTGGAAATGTTGGAAGCTACCATAATGAAAAAATAGGAAGGCAAGAAGGACATTGAAATCGATGGATACTCACAAATCCTTATCAATATCAACATTAGACACAAGAAGCAAGGTTATTAGGAGGTGGGAAGTATTTTGAAATGGGTCAAAATTGGAATTCTTTGGTTCTCTAACATCAATTTTACTCACATTTATAGAATAATTGAACAAATCACTAAGAAACCAAACATTTATGGAGAAAGATAGTTTCAAATTGTTTTTTTCTTCCTATAGAATTCAAATATTAAGGATTGAGATCAAATGTAGACTCAAAATTTTGAATAGTATTTGTAAGAATTGTCCTCAAAGGAATTGGAAACTCAATGGTTCTATCTAATAGTGATATTTCCATGCAAAATAAATAGAAAGATGAAGATATATAAAATACCTAAACGAACATATATAGGCCTTGGTTGGAGTACTCCTATGCAAATGATAGAGTGATATGGGCAAGTCACTTAATCAAGTGAGCCAATTCAAATTTGTAAACAAAAATATAATAAAAAATAAAACTAAAATGTATTTAAATAATTATCATAAAATTGCTTTAAAAATTAAATTTGATTTAATATTATTTATTTTAATATTTTATTAGAACTTATTTAATTTTTCTTTATTATAATTATTTTTCAAAAATTTTAAAATGCATCTTTTTCAAACCTGAAATGATAAATTGGAAAACAAACTCATTTTTCAAAATTTTAGAGTTTCTATTTTTATAGTGTTGTGGGGAAAAGTATCCGACTCGGATGACCCTATCCCTACTCTAAGGGTGACAGTCCTTAGCAACAACTGAAAGTAAAGCTTTGATTATTTTCCTTTATGAAAGTACAGAGAAGGAAGAAAAGATTAACCAACCGGTGTCTTTCGCTTTTGTCGATCCTGTCCTCTCTCTTTGTCTCTTGTTCCCAGCTCCTTGCTCCCTTTGCCGGCCCAGCTACACACAGATCCTGCACAAACAAGAGAAGGAAACTACAAGAAACATGTACTCATAACTGATGCATGGATTAGAGTGAATCAGATATACAAGTAAATACAAAACATCAATGCAATACAAGTATATAGGAGAACATTCAAAGCTTTATTGATAGAAGTAAAAGGGTTCTGAGAAGGTTACAACCATCAATGGCTCCAATCCAACAGCACCTCCCCAGCAGCAAGAAATCTCCTCTTCACCTCTAGAAAGCAATCACCCAATAGCTCTAACTGTAAACCAACAGCACCTCCTTGCTTTGCACAAAATTCCAGCCTCCTTAGACCTCATAGAAGAGCTCTATATATAGGAGAGAAGAAGAGAGGATGAGTCAGCTTGAGGCTGGCATGAAGCTGACTAGTGTCCTCTCCCTCTTCAAAATAAACTTCAGTTCTTGAGTCCACTTGGAGATCCTTGCTTCCACTTGGAGTTTAAGAACCTCTTACTCATCACTGGGCGAATTCCCTGATCCAAGTGTCATTTTGGAAGCTTCCTGGGCATTTGACACCTTGCAGAATGACTGTGCCACTTAGCCAATCTCACCCAGCGCAGGTAGCCTTCATCATATTTGACTTACAGTGTAGGTACAAGGAGGAGCAGTTGCATTCCAGCGCAGATGCTCAGTGGAGCAGCTGACATGATCCAAAAATAGCCTGTTTTTGAGTGTTTTCAGGTGGAGAACTGATGGGAAGTGCTGTGGTTTGCTGACCTTATTCTTCTAGGGGTAAGAACAACATGTTTAGGGACTGAGGATCCCTGTAATTATTGACATTTCATGCTCCATGCTGCGAGGCACAAAAATGTCTATAACAGTTGCCCCCTAAAGTATGAGGCCGTTTGTCGGGTGAAATGCTTTATCTAGAGGGTCCGAAGTTCATTCCAGTGCTGAGGAGGCGCCCTGTAATACAATACAATACAATACATTACTTCTCATTCTGCTTTCATGATCTAGCTGAGGCGGGCATTCCCATGCTCAGCTTTATAAATACATTTTGGTACATATAACAGACGATCGTCTGATGGTAGACTGATAATTTTCTGCTGAAATTATCATCCTTTGAATAGGATGATCATCTGCTGCAATGATGTACATGACAAATGCTTTTATATTTCCTGAATATATATCGCAGCCCGGATGGATGAAACTAGATCTGGGGTCTTCAAACTCGTTCGATCTTCACTCTAAGTACAAGTCGATCCATGTGAGAATTGCGCTGAAGTCGAACATGGAAAGACATCGCTTGATTACCGGCCAATAATGAAAACCGTTAACAAGCGCGAGAGGAATCACCGATAATGATAATGACCCTCAAGGTACTGCAGTACAATTCACGTGGCGTGAATAAAGGACTTGGCGTCGAACGCCACGCAAAATCTTCTGGTCGAAGGTCATTGATGTATACCTGTCGCCGGAAGTGAGAAACTTGCCATTGAGGCATGCAAGCTTCAAAGTACTGATGGGGTTGTTCCTAGATCAACTTCTTAGATAATGAGCTGAAGTCGACAAGAAGTGATTCGTCAAAGGAGGGCCTTAATGAATCCCACATCAATGACACGGAACGGAGCTAATGATTTTAGTGGAGGTGAAAACAAACTGTGACATATGATTCAGGGTGGCGATCATGAATGGATGAAGGATAATGTATGGCAGTGGATGGGACACGGTTGACACTTTCAGAATGACCCCTCTTGAACATATAACGACACTGATGCGATGGATCGGTAACATTACCCCAAATGTGGATGGTTTGGCGAGGACCATGGTGATGAGACCGGTGAATGAAACAACCCAACCCGATGTGGTACGGAGGAAAAGTGTCATGTTCAAGAGTGACTTGCTACCATTAAACTTTGATGTTCTCCCAATTTTTCCCCAGTCATTTCTGACCAGTACCTCTTTATTTTTATCAAGCTTGAGGAGGATAACATATGCTTGTTCTATAACCTGCCCTTCGGGCAAGCCCATCGCTATGATTTAACGAGCCTAGCGATAGGGAAACTCGTTCTTGTCTAAAGACAAGTTTGTCACTATTTAATCATTTTAACGAGTCTAACGACAAGGAAAACTCGGTCCTTTTCAGTTTTAGAGAGTCTGAAAAGGTACAGAAAGTTAACTCCATAATTCCTTTTTCGTCAGCTAATCCCTTAAGTCCGAAAAAGTATAAAACAATACAGAAGGGATGGGTGTTCGGTACTTTTAACGAGCGGAACAAAACAAGCGCTCGATCTTTTTGTGCAATAATCCCTCAAGTCCAAAAAGATTAAAATCTAGAGGAGGGATAGCTCTTCCGGCCGTTTAATGAGCTGGAAGGCCAAAACTCGGCAAACTTTTCATATTTTACGAGTCAGTGAAAAGAGCTCAAAGAAGACTCGTCTTTTGAGGAACGAGTGATAAACAGGGATAGCAGCAGATTCCAGGTACAGGTTGGAATTTTCCAATCACGGCAGTGTTACAAGGATGGCTAGGTGAAATCACTCTTCGCAGCTGTTTCTCAAAAGAGGTAAACAAACATATGGAGGTGAACGATTGGCCAAATGAACAGATGGAGGTGATGGCATATAAACACGACCAAGGGCTTTTAATATGGCTTTCAAAGGTTACATTTCTCGAGGTTGTTTACCGGTTCATTTTTTCTGGATGAGCTTGAATTGCTAGGGAAAGATTGCTCATAAACTACGTTTATTTTTTAAACGAGCATGAACTTCTGCACAAAAACTGCTCGATGATTTGCATGCCCCCAGCATCATAATGACGCATGTCAAAGGAGGGTTCAATCACCCAATGGCTCTAATTGTAAACCAACAGCACCTCCTTGCTTTACACAAAATTCCAGCCTCATCGACATAAGACATGTAGATGCCCCCTCATCAATAATTGTTCGATGAACAGTTTTGTTGAGGGCTTTCACTTGAATAAGGAAAGCTAGTTGAGCTGGTAACTGAGGGTCATATCCTTTATGATCAAAGGCCACAAGATTGGAATCCATTGGGCCAATCCCACCTATTTCTGATAATAAAGCTTGCTCTTGGGAGGGGCAATTTTGTGGTACTTCAAGTGTCGACATAGTGGACGGCGATTGGGCCAGGTCCTTTACTATATTATAATTATGTGCTCCTTTGGCACGAGGATTAAATGTCGATTTGTGTACTACTCCCTTTGGCGACTTTATCATTGGCACAGGAACGATGGGTGGCACAACTTCGGTCAAAGTTGTTGTTGAACTACTAGGTCGTTCATTAACCTTGTTGTTCGACAGCTTTGGATTCCCGTAATCTTTACTCCTTGTCAAAGCATTATTCTGTTGCTTTGAGGTAGACAACATAAGCACTTGGGATCCGGAAGCATTTTGATTAGCAACCATATTTTGACCTGGATTAGGAAACGGATCAGTCAATACTGCTGGGGTTTTTGAACTCTTGAAGAGTTTCTTAACTTCAGCTATATGTGGACAATATTTCGTCCAATGATCCTCATCGCATATATGACACCCTACCGGGGGTTTCCTTTTTCTTCCTGTCTTTTTCTTCTTGCCCCCTGGTTGCTTCAGTTGTTTGCCCTTGTCAGTCGACATGGCATTTACTTCTGAGTCAAGAAGTTTTTTATTTGCATTTTGACTGTAAATTTTGTGCTTGCCAATCACGTCATCGCCGGCGTGAGAGTCATTGTTTGATTTAGGAGGAGGAGGAATTGAGAATTCTGGTCTAGGGGCGTCAGGTATTTTGTCGTAGAGCGTGCCAGACTGAGTATAAACCAAGTCTAGATATTGCGCACGAGCTATAACTTGCTCTTCTGTTACGACTCCCCCCTTGGCCACATCTTCCGTTATGGCCGGAAGTAATGACTTTATAAACCATTCAGCTAATAGCTGATCGGGAACATATGTTTTTACCATCCTACGACGATGTCGCCATTCGTGTATATGATCAGATATATGAGTGGCCGTTGTCTGTTTGAAGTTGGTAAGGAGTTCTGTTCCTGTTTCATACCTTATCGGTAATTGAAAATGGGTTAAAAAGGTTGTAGCTAAGGTACTGAAGTTGTCGAACGAAGCTCTAGGCAATTCAATATACCATTTTGCCACTGGACCCGTTAACGTCCTCTGAAAAAGGCAAAGTCTTATCGAATCATCATTCAGGTGTTTGATGAACACCATAGATGGAATGTCATCACGTGATTCGACGGGTCTTCACCTGGATTTCCATTAAATTTAGGAATGTCTGATGGAAGTTTGTGTGGAATCGTTGGCCACCAAGGGGCATAAGCAATTGGATCATTCGTCAGTCGGTTTAGATCTGGTAATTCTAGAGTTGCTACAAAGGGCAACTATTGATTCAGGTTAGGCGAAGCATATCCAGGATAAGATAGAATCGCCTGAGCAATGGGTCTTTGCATACCAGCATAATGTTGGCAACTTTGACAAGGTTGATGGGTATAACCATTATAGTATGGTTGCCCATTACTTACAAAGACTTGTTGCTCAGGTCCTTGATATGATTGCTGGAATTGCGGTTGTTGAGTTCGAACTAGCTCTGGTTGTTGGACCATTTGTTGATGCCCAATACTAGATGATTGACCAAGATGAGGAGTCACAGTACTTGTTTGATCCTGAGTCGCTCCAGATAAGGAGGCACTGACCTGAGGTTGCGATTGAGATGTCGAGACAAGAGGCTGTTGTGTGGCAACCTGAGAAACTTGGGGTTGACATACAGTAGGCAGCGCTTGTACTTGCGACGCAATCACCATACCAGGTATAGTGGCAACATTCGACACAGGGCAGACTGGTTGTATAGAATATACAACTCCTGGTTGTCGAGGCAGTATTGGTACCCAACTGCTGGATGTAATTCCAGTTTGACCTGAACTTTGTTGTGAACTCATGGATGGGCATCCTCCCGGAGGAGGTAATGAAAGGGCATACTGCCCCCCATATGGTATCAATCCGGAACTCAAGGGGATCGATTGCCCAGATTGACCTCCAAATGGATCAATTTGGCGAGTTTCAACATAAGAAATACCAGATGATAATCCGGATGAAGAAATAGGAACTAACCATGTCGTTGTCCCTGATTGGACTCCGGCTTGTTGTTGACAATTTGCCGGGACAGATGGTATACCAGCGAACATCGTTGGAGTAGCAGCAGGAGGCTCTGCTGCAGCTGTGTCGGACGACACAGTCCTAGATGTTGATGGTTGTTCAAACATATCTAGTCTATCCAAAAGATTTCTTAGCGATTCTACAGGAACTTCCACTTGTGGTGGACTAACTTCGAAGATCAACGAGGGAAGGGTGATGATTATTCCGCTTAAAATAAATTTTATAACGACGCTTTAGACACAACTTGCTTTTTCAGTTTTAAAGAGTCGAGAAAAAGCTAAAGATGACTCTAGTCGCCTTCGATGTATTAACGAGCCCGAAGTGACAAATGCTCGGTTGGACCTTTTCAGTTATAGAGTTTGAAAAGGGCCAAAAGAAACTGCTCTGGAGATCTAGGCAGAGGGTGTGCCAAACCTTTCGCGAAACCACAGAATACGTTTTACGGTACGGGTGGTCGATCTTCGTGAATGCTGTGTTCACTGCATCGCGATCAGTAGGGCGGTCGACACAGCTTCCTATGGATAAAGGATAAATGCCTATAGGGGTCTCCCAATATATGCGACGGTACGCGGGAGAACAAGTCTGTATTAGTGTTATCGTCCCTCAGGAGGAATCACCCACCTTCGTAGAGATCGACAGTCACTATGTTTAACGATGCCAGAACACGTCTCTACCTAGACCTCTATTGTGAGCGTTATGTTACAAAGCGTTTTTAGATTCATTCAATATATTTTAAGTTGATCTTGTTTAGCAGTTTGTCTTTCAGGATCACCACGAGATGTATATAGTACAAATTCCTAAATGCAGCTAAAATGATAAGCAAGCTTTACAATCTTTTTAGCTTTGAAAATCCTAACTACTGAGGGGAGAGAAAAACACTATCTTTCCACACAGAGCACAAAGCACAAACTAATGCACTTTCTCCTAGATCAATCACGCAAACTTATCAAAATGCAAATGCAAGATGCATGTATTTCTTTTCTTTTCCCTTAATGTTGATGTAGACAAAAGGAAACTGTTGTATAATTTTCGAATTCAATTTGAAGCGTAAACAAACAAGTTTCGTCTAAAATGAAAAGACACCTTACAGGTACTTGTTTCAACACTAAAAATGTACGAATTCAAACCATAAAATGAAAAACAAACAAACTCAAACAGCCATGAACAGTAATAAAACTAGCTCTTAAGATCACAAAGACACTTTTACAGTTCAGGATCTAAGAGGCCACAGCTATACTGGTTCGCTTTTCACAATGGGAAACTGTAACTGAAGCAAGAAATACTGAAAGAAAACTCATAGTTTCATCACACAACTGAGGCGGAATAATGTCAAGGAAAGTTGGTTTACAACAAGTACAATGACCAGCAATCAGCAGCAAAAAATCAGTGAAAGCAGGGCTAAGACACAGTGGGAAACCTCAGCAAGACATTGGCTAACAGGTCCAGCGCAGGCTCTGGTCTGTCAAACTGACTTTCAGCGCAGTTCCCGAAGGGAGTACCTGCGCTGTAATGCAGACTGCCTGTGGACAGCCTGCACTGAGACACGAGAGTTGCGTTTACAAGGATTTTCGGGTCATAAAAAGCTCAAAAATGCACTGTTTTTGCTGAAATAAAAAGCTATAGGTCAAGTACAGGCTAAGGGATGATCAAGAGGATGAAAATCTATCACAAAGAGTACAAGAGTCTTTTGTAGATGAGCTCTTCAAATTATGAATCTGCTCAGTAAATGAGCAAGAGTAGCAGGCCCTCTACTTCGCTTTTGATATAGTCAAAAGCTTTTCGATTTGGTACTCTTTGGTTCAGGAAATGAATAGCAAAGATACTACAAACACCAACAAGATACTAGGCTCCCCAGCGGAGTCGCCAGTTTGTCACTTCGGGCTCGTTAATACATCGAAGGCGACTAGAGTCATCTTTAGCTTTTTCTCGACTCTTAAAACATGAAAAAGCAAAGTCGTGTCTAAAAGCGTCTAATAAAATTCATTCAATACGGAAACATAATTCCCCTTTTTGTATTTTAGTTGATCAAGTAATCCGCAACCGTGGAGGAAAGTCAATTAAAACTCCGTCGTTCGAGGAGACTCGCGAGTCAACCGTCTTTGTCTCCGGAATCGAGAGTAGTACGGACGAAGCAAACTCGCTTGACCGGGTCAAAATCTCCCATTAAAGTTAGAACAACAGTTCCAACTACATCTGAGATTCTGGTCACTCCTAATATCTCTGGAATCCCTGCCTCTATTGAAGAAATTCAACAGCGACAGAGGGACAGTTGTACTGATCCTAGTCTGAGAACAAGTACTTGCATAACTGAACCAGTTCCATCTGGAACCGGTCCACAGAGTCTTGTTGCTCAAACAACTGTCGCTGTCGAAGCAACCCCTTCTTCGGCACCAGAAATCTTTTACGGACCTGACGGTCTTCCTCTTCCTCCTGGTCTGATCGCAATAGAGGAAATCGTAGAGGACCAGCAAGCAAATACTCCAACTCATTTTGGAGTAGGCGCCACTCTTTTTCCTTCTGCATCAGAAGTTTGTCCATCGCCACAGGAAGTTCCTGTAGAATCGTTAGGCAATTTATTGGATAGACTTAAAATGAGAAGTAATGTATTGTATTGTATTGTATTACAGGGCGCCTCCTCAGCACTGGAATGAACTTCGGACCCTCTAGATAAAGCATTTCACCCGATAAACGGCCTCATACTTTAGGGGGCAACTGTTATAGACATTTTTGTGCCTCGTAGCATGGAGCATGAAATGTCAATAATTACAGGGATCCTCAGTCCCTAAACATGTTGTTCTTACCCCTAGAAGAACAAGTTCAGCAAACCAACAACACCTCCTTGCTTTGCACAAAATTCCAGCCTCCTTAGACCTCATAGAAGAGCTCTATATATAGGAGAGAAGAAGAGAGGATGAGTCAGCTTGAGGCTGGCATGAAGCTGACTAGTGTCCTCTCCCTCTTCAGTTAAACTTCAGTTCTTGAGTCCACTTGGAGATCCTTGCTTCCACTTGGAGTTTAAGAACCTCTTACTCATCACTGGGTGAATTCCCTGATCCAAGTGTCATTTTGGAAGCTTCCTGGGCATTTGACACCTTGCAGAATGACTGTGCCACTTGGCCAATCTCGCCCAGCGCAGGTAGCCTTCATCAGATTTGACTTACAGCGCAGGTACAAGGAGGAGCAGTTGCATTCCAGCGCAGATGCTCAGTGGAGCAGCTGACATGATCCAAAAATAGCCTGTTTTTGAGTGTTTTCAGGTGGAGAACTGATGGGAAGTGCTGTGGTTTGCTGACCTTGTTCTTCTAGGGGTAAGAACAACATGTTTAGGGACTGAGGATCCCTGTAATTATTGACATTTCATGCTCCATGCTGCGAGGCACAAAAATGTCTATAACAGTTGCCCCCTAAAGTATGAGGCCGTTTATCGGGTGAAATGCTTTATCTAGAGGGTCCGAAGTTCATTCCAGTGCTGAGGAGGCGCCCTGTAATACAATAAAATACAATACATTACTTCTCATTCTGCTTTCATGATCTAGCTGAGGCGGGCATTCCCATGCTCAGCTTTATAAATACATTTTGGTACATATAACAGACGATCGTCTGATGGTAGACTGATAATTTTCTGCTGAAATTATCATCCTTTGAATAGGATGATCATCTGCTGCAATGATGTACATGACAAATGCTTTTATATTTCCTGAATATATATCGCAGCCCGGATGGATGAAACTAGATCCGGGGTCTTCAAACTCGTTCGATCTTCACTCTAAGTACAAGTCGATCCATGTGAGAATTGCGCTGAAGTCGAACATGGAAAGACATCGCTTGATTACCGGCCAATAATGAAAACCGTTAACAAGCGCGAGAGGAATCACCGATAATGATAATGACCCTCAAGGTACTGCAGTACAATTCACGTGGCGTGAATAAAGGACTTGGCGTCGAACGCCACGCAAAATCTTCTGGTCGAAGGTCATTGATGTATACCTGTCGCCTGAAGTGAGAAACTTGCCATTGAGGCATGCAAGCTTCAAAGTACTGATGGGGTTGTTCCTAGATCAACTTCTTGGATAATGAGCTGAAGTCGACAAGAAGCGATCCGTCAAAGGAGGGCCTTAATGAATCCCACATCAATGACACGGAACGGAGCTAATGATTTTAGTGGAGGTGAAAACAAACTGTGACATATGATTCAGGGTGGCGATCATGAATGGATGAAGGATAATGTATGGCAGTGGATGGGACACGGTTGACACTTTCAGAATGACCCCTCTTGAACATATAACGACACTGATGCGATGGATCGGTAGCATTACCCCAAATGTGGATGGTTTGGCGAGGACCATGGTGATGAGACCGGTGAATGAAACAACCCAACCCGATGTGGTACGGAGGAAAAGTGTCATGTTCAAGAGTGACTTGCTACCATTAAACTTTGATGTTCTCCCAATTTTTCCCCAGTCATTTCTGACCAGTACCTCTTTATTTTTATCAAGCTTGAGGAGGATAACATATGCTTGTTCTATAACCTGCCCTTCGGGCAAGCCCATCGCTATGATTTAACGAGCCTAGCGATAGGGAAACTCGTTCTTGTCTAAAGACAAGTTTGTCGCTATTTAATCATTTTAACGAGTCTAACGACAAGGAAAACTCGATCCTTTTCATTTTTAGAGAGTCTGAAAAGGTACAGAAAGTTAACTCCATAATTCCTTTTTCGTCAGCTAATCCCTTAAGTCCGAAAAAGTATAAAACAATACAGAAGGGATGGGTGTTCAGTACTTTTAACGAGCGGAACAAAACAAGCGCTCGATCTTTTCGTGCAATAATCCCTGAAGTCCAAAAAGATTAAAATCTAGAGGAGGGATAGCTCTTCCGGTCGTTTAACGAGCTGGAAGGCCAAAACTCGGCAAACTTTTCATATTTTACGAGTCAGTGAAAAGAGCTCAAAGAAGACTCGTCTTTTGAGGAACGAGTGATAAACAGGGATAGCAGCAGATTCCAGGTACAGGTTGGAATTTTCCAATCACGGCAGTGTTACAAGGATGGCTAGGTGAAATCACTCTTCGCAGCTGTTTCTCAAAAGAGGTAAACAAACATATGGAGGTGAACGATTGGCCAAATGAACAGATGGAGGTGATGGCATATAAACACGACCAAGGGATTTTAATATGGCTTTCAAAGGTTACATTTCTCGAGGTTGTTTACCGGTTCATTTTTTCTGGATGAGCTTGAATTGCTAGGGAAAGATTGCTCATAAACTACGTTTATTTTTTAAACGAGCATGAACTTCTGCACAAAAACTGCTCGATGATTTGCATGCCCCCAGCATCATAATGATGCATGTCAAAGGAGGGTTCAATCACCCAATAGCTCTAACTGTAAACCAACAGCACCTCCTTGCTTTACACAAAATTCCAGCCTCATCGACATAAGACATGTAGATGCCCCCTCATCAATAATTGTTCGATGAACAATTTTGTTGAGGGCTTTCACTTGAATAAGGAAAGCTAGTTGAGCTGGTAACTGAGGGTCATATCCTTTATGATCAAAGGCCACAAGATTGGAATCCATTGGGCCAATCCCACCTATTTCTGATAATAAAGCTTGCTCTTGGGAGGGGCAATTTTGTGGTACTTCAAGTGTCGACATAGTGGACGGCGATTGGGCCAGGTCCTTTACTATATTATAATTCTGTGCTCCTTTGGCACGAGGATTAAATGTCGATTTGTGTACTACTCCCTTTGGCGACTTTATCATTGGCACAGGAACGATGGGTGGCACAACTTCGGTCAAAGTTGTTGTTTTTTTTTTTTTTTTTGTATGTTAAGACTAACCTAAGTACCCACGGGGATTTGAACCGGTGACCTATCGCAAGGAGTGTCTTAACAAGGCACCCATTCACCGTCAATCCAAAGCCCCATGGGCGGTCAAAGTTGTTGTTGAACTACTAGGTCGTTCATTAACCTTGTTGTTCGACAGCTTTGGATTCCCGTAATCTTTACTCCTTGTCAAAGCATTATTCTGTTGCTTTGAGGTAGACAACATAAGCACTTGGGATCCGGAAGCATTTTGATTAGCAACCATATTTTGACCTGGATTAGGAAACGGATCAGTCAATACTGCTGGGGTTTTTGAACTCTTGAAGAGTTTCTTAACTTCAGCTATATGTGGACAATATTTCGTCCAATGATCCTCATCGCATATATGACACCCTGTCGGGGGTTTCCTTTTTCTTCCTGTCTTTTTCTTCTTTCCCCCTGGTTGCTTCAGTTGTTTGCCCTTGTCAGTCGACATGGCATTTACTTCTGAGTCAAGAAGTTTTTTATTTGCATTTTGACTGTAAATTTTGTGCTTGCCAATCACGTCATCGCCGGCGTGAGAGCCATTGTTTGATTTAGGAGGAGGAGGAATTGAGAATTCCGGTCTAGGGGCGTCAGGTATTTTGTCGTAGAGCGTGCCAGACTGAGTATAAACCAAGTCTAGATATTGCGCACGAGCTATAACTTGCTCTTCTGTTACGACTCCCCCCTTGGCCACATCTTCCGTTATGGCCAGAAGTAATGACTTTATAAACCATTCAGCTAATAGCTGATCGGGAACATATGTTTTTACCATCCTACGACGACGTCGCCATTCGTGTATATGATCAGATATATGAGTGGCCGTTGTCTGTTTGAAGTTGGTAAGGAGTTCTGTTCCCGTTTCATACCTTATCGGTAATTGAAAATGGGTTAAAAAGGTTGTAGCTAAGGTACTGAAGTTGTCGAACGAAGCTCTAGGCAATTCAATATACCATTTTGCCGCTGGACCCGTTAACGTCCTCTGAAAAAGGTGAAGTCTTATCGAATCATCATTCAGGGTGTTTGATGAACACCATAGATGGAATGTCATCACGTGATTCGACGGGTCTTCACCTGGATTTCCATTAAATTTAGGAATGTCTGATGGAAGTTTGTGTGGAATCCTTGGCCACCAAGGGGCATAAGCAATTGGATCATTCGTCAGTCGGTTTAGATCTGGTAATTCTAGAGTTGCTACAAAGGGCAACTGTTGATTCAGGTTAGGCGAAGCATATCCAGGATAAGATAGAATCGCCTGAGCAATGGGTGTTTGCATACCAGCATAATGTTGGCAACTTTGACAAGGTTGATGGGTATAACCATTATAGTATGGTTGCCCATTACTTACAAAGACTTGTTGCTCAGGTCCTTGATATGATTGCTGGAATTGCGGTTGTTGAGTTCGAACCAGCTCTGGTTGTTGGACCATTTGTTGATGCCCAATACTAGATGATTGACCAAGATGAGGAGTCACAGTACTTGTTTGATCCTGAGTCGCTCCAGATAAGGAGGCACTGACCTGAGGTTGCGATTGAGATGTCGAGACAAGAGGCTGTTGTGTGGCAACCTGAGAAACTTGGGGTTGACATACAGTAGGCAGCGCTTGTACTTGCGACGCAATCACCATACCAGGTATAGTGGCAACATTCGACACAGGGCGGACTGGTTGCATAGAATATACAACTCCTGGTTGTTGAGGCAGTATTGGTACCCAACCGCTGGATGTAATTCCAGTTTGACCTGAACTTTGTTGTGAACTCATGGATGGGCATCCTCCCGGAGGAGGTAATGAAAGGGCATACTGCCCCCCATATGGTATCAATCCGGAACTCAAGGGGATCGATTGCCCAGATTGACCTCCAAATGGATCAATTTGGCGAGTTTCAACATAAGAAATACCAGATGATAATCCGGATGAAGAAATAGGAACTAACCATGTCGTTGTCCCTGATTGGACTCCGGCTTGTTGTTGACAATTTGCCGGGACAGATGGTATATCAACGAACATCGTTGGAGTAGCAGCAGGAGGCTGTGCTGCAGCTGTGTCGGACGACACAGTCCTAGATGTTGACGGTTGTTCAGACATATCTAGTCTATCCAAAAGATTTCTTAGCGATTCTACAGGAACTTCCACTTGTGGTGGACTAACTTCGAAGATCAACGAGGGAAGGGTGATGATTATTCCGCTTAAAATAAATTTTATAACGACGCTTTAGACACAACTTGCTTTTTCAGTTTTAAAGAGTCGAGAAAAAGCTAAAGATGACTCTAGTCGCCTTCGATGTATTAACGATCCCGAAGTGACAAATGCTCGGTTGGACCTTTTCAGTTATAGAGTTTGAAAAGGGCCAAAAGAAACTGCTCTGGAGATCTAGGCAGAGGGTGTGCCAAACCTTTCGCGAAACCACAGAATACGTTTTACGGTACGGGTGGTCGATCTTCGTGAATGTTGTGTTCACTGCATCGCGATCAGTAGGGCGGTCGACACAGCTTCCTATGGATAAAGGATAAATGCCTATAGGGGTCTCCCAATATACGCGACGGTACGCGGGAGCACAAGTCCGTATTAGTGTTATCGTCCCTCAGGAGGAATCACCCACCTTCGTAGAGATCGATAGTCACTACGTTTAACGACGCCGGAACACGTCTCTACCTAGACCTCTATTGTGAGCATTATGTTACAAAGCGTTTTTAGATTCATTCAATATATTTTAAGTTGATCTTGTTTAGCAGTTTGTCTTTCAGGATCACCACGAGATGTCTATAGTACAAATTCCTAAATGCAACTAAAATGATAAGCAAGCTTTACAATCTTTTTAGCTTTGAAAATCCTAACTACTGAGGGGAGAGAAAAACACTATCTTTCCACACAGAGCACAAAGCACAAACTAATGCACTTTCTCCTAGATCAATCACGCAAACTTATCAAAATGCAAATGCAAGATGCATGTATTTCTTTTCTTTTCCCTTAATGTTGATGTAGACAAAAGGAAACTGTTGTATAATTTTCGAATTCAATTTGAAGCGTAAACAAACAAGTTTCGTCTAAAATGAAAAGACACCTTACAGGTACTTGTTTCAACACTAAAAATGTACGAATTCAAACCATAAAATGAAAAACAAACAAACTCAAACAGCCATGAACAGTAATAAAACTAGCTCTTAAGATCACAAAGACACTTTTACAGTTCAGGATCTAAGAGGCCACAGCTATACTGGTTCGCTTTTCACAATGGGAAATTGTAACTGAAGCAAGAAATACTGAAAGAAAACTCACAGTTTCATCACACAACTGAGGCGGAATAATGTCAAGGAAAGTTGGTTTACAGCAAGTACAATGACCAGCAATCAGCAGCAAAAAATCAGTGAAAGCAGGGCTAAGACACAGTGGGAAACCTCAGCAAGACACTGGCTAACAGGTCCAGCGCAGGCTCTGGTCTGTCAAACTGACTTTCAGCGCAGTTCCCGAAGGGAGTACCTGCGCTGTAATGCAGACTGCCTGTGGACAGCCTGCACTGAGACACGAGAGTTGCGTTTACAAGGATTTCCGGGTCATAAAAAGCTCAAAAATGCACTGTTTTTGCTGAAATAAAAAGCTATAGGTCAAGTACAGGCTAAGGGATGATCAAGAGGATGAAAAGCTATCACCAAGAGTACAAGAGTCTTTTGTAGATGAGCTCTTCAAATCATGAATCTGCTCAGTAAATGAGCAAGAGTAGCAGGCCCTCTACTTCGCTTTTGATATAGTCAAAAGCTTTTCGATTTGGTACTCTTTGGTTCAGGAAATGAATAGCAAAGATACTACAAACACCAACAAGATACTAGGCTCCCCAGCGGAGTCGCCAGTTTGTCACTTCGGGCTCGTTAATACATCGAAGGCGACTAGAGTCATCTTTAGCTTTTTCTCGACTCTTAAAACATGAAAAAGCAAAGTCGTGTCTAAAAGCGTCTAATAAAATTCATTCAATACGGAAACATAATTCCCCTTTTTGTATTTTAGTTGATCAAGTAATCCGCAACCGTGGAGGAAAGTCAATTAAAACTCCGTCGTTCGAGGAGACTCGCGAGTCAACCGTCTTTGTCTCCGGAATCGAGAGTAGTACGGACGAAGCAAACTCGCTTGACCGGGTCAAAATCTCCCATTAAAGTTAGAACAACAGTTCCAACTACATCTGAGATTCTGGTCACTCCTAATATCTCTGGAATCCCTGCCTCTATTGAAGAAATTCAACAGCGACAGAGGGACAGTTGTACTGATCCTAGTCTGAGAACAAGTACTTGCATAACTGAACCAGTTCCATCTGGAACCGGTCCACAGAGTCTTGTTGCTCAAACAACTGTCGCTGTCGAAGCAACCCCTTCTTCGGCACCAGAAATCTTTTACGGACCTGACGGTCTTCCTCTTCCTCCTGGTCTGATCGTAATAGAGGAAATCGTAGAGGACCAGCAAGCAAATACTCCAACTCATTTTGGAGTAGGCGCCACTCTTTTTCCTTCTGCATCAGAAGTTTGTCCATCGCCACAGGAAGTTCCTGTAGAATCGTTAGGCAATTTATTGGATAGACTTAAAATAAGAAGTAATGTATTGTATTACATGGCGCCTCCTCAGCACTGCAATGAACTTCGGACCCTCTAGATAAAGCATTTCACCCGATAAACGGCCTCATACTTTAGGGGGCAACTGTTATAGACATTTTTGTGCCTCGCAGCATGGAGCATGAAATGTCAATAATTACAGGGATCCTCAGTCCCTAAACATGTTGTTCTTACCCCTAGAAGAACAAGGTCAGCAAACCAACAGCACCTCCTTGCTTTGCACAAAATTCCAGCCTCCTTAGACCTCATAGAAGAGCTCTATATATAGGAGAGAAGAAGAGAGGATGAGTCAGCTTGAGGCTGGCATGAAGCTGACTAGTGTCCTCTCCCTCTTCAGTTAAACTTCAGTTCTTGAGTCCACTTGGAGATCCTTGCTTCCACTTGGAGTTTAAGAACCTCTTACTCATCACTGGGCGAATTCCCTGATCCAAGTGTCATTTTGGAAGCTTCCTGGGCATTTGACACCTTGCAGAATGACTGTGCCACTTGGCCAATCTCGCCCAGCGCAGGTAGCCTTCATCATATTTGACTTACAGCGTAGGTACAAGGAGGAGCAGTTGCATTCCAGCGCAGATGCTCAGTGGAGCAGCTGACATGATCCAAAAATAGCCTGTTTTTGAGTGTTTTCAGGTGGAGAACTGATGGGAAGTGCTGTGGTTTGCTGACCTTATTCTTCTAGGGGTAAGAACAACATGTTTAGGGACTGAGGATCCCTGTAATTATTGACATTTCATGCTCCATGCTGCGAGGCACAAAAATGTCTATAACAGTTGCCCCCTAAAGTATGAGGCCGTTTATCGGGTGAAATGCTTTATCTAGAGGGTCCGAAGTTCATTCCAGTGCTGAGGAGGCGCCCTGTAATACAATACAATACAATACATTACTTCTCATTCTGCTTTCATGACCTAGCTGAGGCGAGCATTCCCATGCTCAGCTTTATAAATACATTTTGGTACATATAACAGACGATCGTCTGATGGTAGACTGATAATTTTCTGCTGAAATTATCATCCTTTGAATAGGATGATCATCTGCTGCAATGATGTACATGACAAATGCTTTTATATTTCCTGAATATATATCGCAGCCCGGATGGATGAAACTAGATCTGGGGTCTTCAAACTCGTTCGATCTTCACTCTAAGTACAAGTCGATCCATGTGAGAATTGCGCTGAAGTCGAACATGGAAAGACATCGCTTGATTACCGGCCAATAATGAAAACCGTTAACAAGCGCGAGAGGAATCACCGATAATGATGATGACCCTCAAGGTACTGCAGTACAATTCACGTGGCATGAATAAAGGACTTGGCGTCGAACGCCACGCAAAATCTTCTGGTCGAAGGTCATTGATGTATACCTGTCGCCGGAAGTGAGAAACTTGCCATTGAGGCATGCAAGCTTCAAAGTACTGATGGGGTTGTTCCTAGATCAACTTCTTGGATAATGAGCTGAAGTCGACAAGAAGCGATCCGTCAAAGGAGGGCCTTAATGAATCCCACATCAATGACACGGAACGGAGCTAATGATTTTAGTGGAGGTGAAAACAAACTGTGACATATGATTCAGGGTGGCGATCATGAATGGATGAAGGATAATGTATGGCAGTGGATGGGACACGGTTGACACTTTCAGAATGACCCCTCTTGAACATATAACGACACTGATGCGATGGATCGGTAGCATTACCCCAAATGTTGATGGTTTGGCGAGGACCATGGTGATGAGACCGGTGAATGAAACAACCCAACCCGATGTGGTACGGAGGAAAAGTGTCATGTTCAAGAGTGACTTGCTACCATTAAACTTTGATGTTCTCCCAATTTTTCCCCAGTCATTTCTGACCAGTACCTCTTTATTTTTATCAAGCTTGAGGAGGATAACATATTCTTGTTCTATAACCTGCCCTTCGGGCAAGCCCATCGCTATGATTTAACGAGCCTAGCGATAAGGAAACTCGTTCTTGTCTAAAGACAAGTTTGTCGCTATTTAATCATTTTAACGAGTCTAACGACAAGGAAAACTCGGTCCTTTTCATTTTTAGAGAGTCTGAAAAGGTACAGAAAGTTAACTCCATAATTCCTTTTTCGTCAGCTAATCCCTTAAGTCCGAAAAAGTATAAAACAATACAGAAGGGATGGGTGTTCGGTACTTTTAACGAGCTGAACAAAACAAGCGCTCGATCTTTTTGTGCAATAATCCCTCAAGTCCAAAAAGATTAAAATCTAGAGGAGGGATAGCTCTTCCGGTCGTTTAACGAGCTGGAAGGCCAAAACTCGGCAAAATTTTCATATTTTACGAGTCAGTGAAAAGAGCTCAAAGAAGACTCGTCTTTTGAGGAACGAGTGATAAACAAGGATAGCAGCAGATTCCAGGTACAGGTTGGAATTTTCCAATCACGGCAGTGTTACAAGGATGGCTAGGTGAAATCACTCTTCGCAGCTGTTTCTCAAAAGAGGTAAACAAACATATGGAGGTGAACGATTGGCCAAATGAACAGATGGAGGTGATGGCATATAAACACGACCAAGGGCTTTTAATATGGCTTTCAAAGGTTACATTTCTCGAGGTTGTTTACCGGTTCATTTTTTCTGGATGAGCTTGAATTGCTAGGGAAAGATTGCTCATAAACTACGTTTATTTTTTAAACGAGCATGAACTTCTACACAAAAACTGCTCGATGATTTGCATGCCCCCAGCATCATAATGACGCATGTCAAAGGAGAGTGCCCCCCAAGCTTCATTGCATTCAACTTGGTGGTTGGAATGAAGGTTTACCTTTGAATTTTGAAAAGGGGATTTGTTTCATTTTTTAATGAGGTTGACATAGAAAAAGAACTATCCTCGTGACTACTTGTTTCATTTTTTAACGAGGTTGACACGAGATAAGAACCGTCCTCGGGGCCCACTGTATTTACAGTATTTCCATTAGGGCGACGATCCATGCTGACAAAATATTTAGGAATCTTCTGAATCCGTTGGATATAGAAGATTTCATATCGTAGGTTTCCACTGTGGCTACTTCCGCCAGATTACCTGCCGGCGGTAGGGCAAAAGTACCCATTAAGGCGGGGTGTTTTAGGAGACCTACTCCAATATTTTGGAGTGATTGATTACTTTCATGGATCATTGTGCTACTTCCAGTAACTTGCGAACTGTTGGGGAGAAATGTTTGTTGGTCGACGAATGTAATTTTTCCTTGGAAAGGAAATACAATTCTCTTGTAGTAGGTCGACACAACTGCGGCCATGGCATATATCCACGGCCTTCCCAGTAGGATGTTGTAATCGAGATTTCCGTCGATTACTTCAACATCAACTTCTACTGTTTTGCCCCCCAGTTCAACTTGCAAGTTAGTTAAAATCCCGTAAGGAGTGTATGATCGTCCATCAAATGCTTTTAACGTCGTTGACGATTTCGACAAGGGTGGTGAGCCTAAATTTTTCTAGCAACTCATCGACATAAGACATGTAGATGCCCCCTCATCAATAATTGTTCGATGAACAGTTTTGTTGAGGGCTTTCACTTTAATAAGGAAAGCTTGTTGAGCTGGTAACTTAGGGTCATATCCTTTATGATCAAAGGCCACAAGATTGGAATCCATTGGGCCAATCCCACCTATAGCTGATAATAAAGCTTGCTCTTGGGAGGTGCAATTTTGCACTACCTCAGGTGTCGACATAGCGGACGATGATTGAGCCAGGTCCTCTATTATATTATAATCCTGTGTTACTTTTGCACGAGGATTAAATGTCGATTTGTGTACTACTCCTTTTGGCGAGTTTATTATTGGCTTAGGAACGATGGGCGGCACAACTTCGTTCAAAGTTGTTGTCGAACTACTAGGTTGTTTATTAGCCTTGTTATTCGACCGATGTGGATTCCGGTAACCTTTATTCCTTGTCAAAGCATTATTCTGCTGCTTTGAGGTGGACAACATAAGCACTTGGGATCGGGAAGCATTTTGATTGGCAACCAGATTTTGGCTTGGATTAGGGAACGGATCAGTCAATACTGCTGGGGTTTTTGAACTCTTGAAGAGTTTCTTAACTTCAAGTATATGTGGACAATCTTTCGTCCAATGATCCTCATCGCATATATGACACCCTGTCGGGGGTCTCCCTTTCCTTTTCTTTATCTTCTTGCCCCCTGGTTGCTTCATTTGTTTGCCCTTGTCGGTCGACATGGCATTTACTTCTGAGGCAAGAAGTTCTTCATTTGCATTTTGACTAGAAATTTTGCGTTTTCCAGTCACGCCATTACTGGCGTGAGAGTTGGTATTTGATTCAGGAGGGGGAGGAATTGAAAATTCAGGTCTAGGGGTGTCAGGTATTTTGTCGTAGAGCGTGCCCGACTGAGTATATACTAAGTCTAACTATTGAGCACGAGCAATGACTTGCTCCTCTGTTACGACTCCCCCCTTGGCCACATCTTCCGTTATAGCGGGAAGTAATGACATTATAAACCATTCAGCTAACAGCTGATCGGGAATGTATGTTTTCACCATCCTACGACGACGACGCCACTCATGTATATGATCAGATATATGGGTGGCCGTCGTCTGTTTGAAGTTGGTAAGGAGTTCTGTTCCCGTTTCATACCTTATCGGTAATTGAAAATGGGTTAAAAAGGTTGTGGCTAAGGTACTGAAGTTGTCGAACGAAGCTCTAGGCAATTCAATGTACCATTTTGCCGCTGGACCCGTCAACGTCCTCTGAAAGAGGCGAAGTCTTATCGAATCATCGTTCAAGGTGTTCGATGAACACCATAGATGGAATGTCATCACATGATTCGACGGGTCTTCACCCGGATTTCCATTAAATTTAGGGATATCTGACGGAAGTTTATGTGGAATCGCTGGCCACCAAGGGGCATAAGCAATTGGATCATTCGTCAGCCGGTTTAGATTTGGTAGTTCTAGAGTTGCTACAAAGGGCAACTGTTGGTTCAGGTTAGGCGAAGCATATCCAGGATAAGATGGTATCGCCTGAGCAATGGGTCTTTGCAGACCAGCATAATGCTGACAACTTTGACAAGGTTGATGGGCATAACCATTATAGTATGGTTGCCCATTACTTACAAAGACTTGTTGCTCAGGTCCTTGATATGATTGCTGGAATGGCGGTTGTTGAGATTGAAGCAGCTCTGGTTGTTGGACCATTTGCTGTTGACCAATACTGGATGATTGACCAGGATGAGGAGTCACAGTACTTGTTTGAGCCTGAGTCACTCCAGATAAGGAGGCACTACCCTGAGATTGTGATTGAGTCGCTGAGCCAAGAGGTTGTTGTATTACAACAGGTAGCGCTTGTACTAGCGACGCACTCGCCATAGCAGGTGTGGTGGTAATACTCGACACAGGGTGTACTAGTTGCATTGAAGATACAACTCCTGGTTGTTGGGGCAGTATTGGTATCCAACCGCTGGATGTAATTCCAGTTTGACCTGAATTTTGTTGCAAACTCCCATATGGTTGTTCTCCAGAGGGGAATAATGAAAAGGCATACTGTCCTCCATATGGTGGCAATCCAGTACTTAAAGGGTAGATTGGCCTTTGAAGACACGTTGGATTGATTTGTTGAGTTTCAACATAAGAAATACCAGATGATAATACGGACGAAGAAATAGGAACTAACCATGTCATCGTCCCTGATGGGACTCCGGCTTGTTGTTGACAATTTGCCGGGACAGTTGGTATACCAGCGAACATCGTTGGAGTGGCAGCAGGAGGCTCTGCTGCTGCTGTGTCAGACGACACAGTCCTAGATGTCGACGGTTGTTCAGACATATCTAGCCTATCCAAAATATTTCTTAGCGATTCTACAGGAACTTCCACTTGTGGTGGACTAACTTCGAAGATCAACGAGGGAAGGGTGATGATTATTCCGCTTAAAATAAATTTTATAACAACGCTTTAGACACAACTTGCTTTTTCAGTTTTAAAGAGTCAAGAAAAAGCTAAAGATGACTCTAGTCTCCTTCGATGTATTAACGAGCCCGAAGTGACAGATGCTCGGTTGGACCTTTTCAGTTATAGAGTTTGAAAAGGGCCAAAAGAAACTGCTCTGGAGATCTAGGCAGAGGGTGTGCCAAACCTTTCGCGAAACCACAGAATACGTTTTATGGTACGGGTGGTCGATCTTCGTGAATGCTGTGTTCACTACATCGCGATCAGTAGGGCGGCCGACACGCCTTCCTATGGATAAAGGATAATTTCCTATAGGGGTCTCCCAATATATACGCGACGGTACGTGGGAGCACAAGTCCGTATTAGTGCCACCGACTCTCAGGAGGAATCACCCACCTTCGTAGAGATCGACAGTCACTATGTTTAACGACGCCGGAACACGTCTCTACCTAGACCTCTATTGTGAGCGTTATGTTACAAAGCGTTTTTAGATTCATTCAATATATTTTAAGTTGATCTTGTTTAGCAGTTTGTCTTCCAGGATCACCACGAGATGTATTGGTACAAATTCCTAAATGCAGCTAAAATGATAAGCAAGCTTTACAATCTTTTTAGCTTTGAAAATCTTAACTACTGAGGGGAGAGAAAAACATTATCTTTCCACACAGAGCACAAAGCACAAACTAATGCACTTTCCCCTAGATCAATCACGCAAACTTATCAAAAAATGCAAATGCAAGATGCATTTATTTCTTTTCTTTATCCTTAATGTTGATGTAAGACAAAAAGGAAACTGTTGTATAACTTTGAATCTAATTTCAAGCGAAAGTAAACAAGCTTTTCCAAAATCAAAAGACACCTTAAGATCGACTTGTTTAGACACTGGAAATGTATAGATTCAAACCACAAAATGAAAAACAAACAAACTCAAACAGCCATGAACAGTAATAAAACTAGCTCTTAAGATCACAAAGACACTTTTACAGTTCAGGATCTAAGAGGCCACAGCTATACTGGTTTGCTTTTCACAATGGGAAACTGTAACTGAAACAAGAAATACTGAAAGAACAATCATAGTTTCATCACACAACTGAGGTGGAATAATGTCAAGGAAAGTTGGTTTACAGCAAGTACAAATGACAAGCAATCAGCAGCAAAATAACAGTGAAAACAGGGCCAAGACTCAGTGGGAAACCTCAGGAAGACATAGCCTAACTGGTTCAGCGCAGGCTCTGGTCTGTCAAACTGACTTTCAGCGCAGTTCCTGAAGGGAGTACCTGCGCTAAAATGCAGACTGCCTTTGGGCAGCCTGCACTGAGACACGAGAGTTGCGTTTACAAGGGTTTCCGGGTCATAAAAAGCTCAAAAATGCACTGTTTTTGCTGAAATAAAAAGCTATAGGTCAAGTACAAGCTAAGGGATGATCAAGAGGATGAAAAGCTATCACAAAGAGTACAAGAGTCTTTTGTAGATCAGCTCTTCAAATCATGAATCTGCTCAGTAAATGAGCAAGAGTAGCAGGCCCTCTACTTCGCTTTTGATAAAGTCAAAAGCTTTTCGATTTGGTACTCTTTGGTTCAGGAAATGAATAGAAAAGATACTACAAATACCAACAAGATACTAGGCTCCCTAGCGGAGTCGCCAGTTTGTTGTGGGGAAAAGTATCCGACTCGGATGACCCTATCCCTACTCTAAGGGTGACAGTCCTTAGCAACAACTGAAAGTAAAGCTTTGATTATTTTCCTTTATGAAAGTACAGAGAAGGAAGAAAAGATTAACCAACCGGTGTCTTTCGCTTTTGTCGATCCTGTCCTCTCTCTTTGTCTCTTGTTCCCAGCTCCTTGCTCCCTTTGCCGGCCCAGCTACACACAGATCCTGCACAAACAAGAGAAGGAAACTACAAGAAACATGTACTCATAACTGATGCATGGATTAGAGTGAATCAGATATACAAGTAAATACAAAACATCAATGCAATACAAGTATATAGGAGAACATTCAAAGCTTTATTGATAGAAGTAAAAGGGTTCTGAGAAGGTTACAACCATCAATGGCTCCAATCCAGCAGCACCTCCCCAGCAGCAAGAAATCTCCTCTTCACCTCTAGAAAGCAATCACCCAATAGCTCTAACTCTAAACCAATAACACCTCCTTGCTTTGCACAAAATTCCAGCCTCCTTAGACCTCATAGAAGAGCTCTATATATAGGAGAGAAGAAGAGAGGATGAGTCAGCTTGAGGCTAGCATGAAGCTGACTAGTGTCCTCTCCCTCTTCAGTTAAACTTCAGTTCTTGAGTCCACTTGGAGATCCTTGCTTCCACATGGAGTTTAAGAACCTCTTACTCATCACTGGGCGAATTCCCTGATCCAAGTGTCATTTTGGAAGCTTCCTGGGCATTTGACACCTTGCAGAATGACTGTGCCACTTGGCCAATCTCGCCCAGCGCAGGTAGCCTTCATCAGATTTGACTTACAACGCAGGTACAAGGAGGAGCAGTTGCATTCCAGCGCAGATGCTCAGTGGAGCAGCTGACATGATCCAAAAATAGCCTGTTTTTGAGTGTTTTCAGGTGGAGAACTGATGGGAAGTGCTGTGGTTTGCTGACCTTGTTATTCTAGGGGTAAGAACAACATGTTTAGGGACTGAGGATCCCTGTAATTATTGACATTTCATGCTCCATGCTGCGAGGCACAAAAATGTCTATAACATATAGAAACAAATTAAATCAGAAGACAAATACAAAGATGCAAAAGGACTGCATAGAGTTAACATGCAAGTAGAAAACTTTTCAATAGGATATGATATTTAGATCTCCGGGATTGCAACCGCCATAGCTGCACCAAAATTTTTTTAGGTTACTTAAAATTCAATCGACTCATCAGTGGATGGGTTCAACAGATAAATAACTGGTGACGAGAATGGGTATACATTTTACTCACAAAAATATGGTCGCGCCACTTTGCAATACACTTTTGTAGGAAGAAGGCTTTGAATAGCCAAATCGTTTCGGTGGATGCATACAAGTGCACAAAAACAATTATTCACAATGACTTGAATGATTGCTCAAACCTCCACATATTATCCATCTCAGCCAAATTTCAAAACTCTTTCCATCTCCGCCAAATAAGAAGAATTTTTCACCACAAAAACCCATATTATCAATCTCCGCCAAATTTCTACACAGTTTCCATCTCTGCCAAATACGAAGAATTTTTCACCACAAAAACCACATGACACGAGCCTCCTTGTAAAGTCCTTGAGCTTAAGTGCGACGGGTGCCAGACGAAGTCTCGTGCACGATGGGTGCAAGTGCAGGCGACGACAGGTCGAGCTGCAGGTGGGCGCGCAGGCGGACACGGGCGCGTGGGGAGACTCGAGCGCGCAAGCGGACTCAGGCGCATGGGCGCGCAAGGGCGTGCGGGTGGGCGCGGGCGCGCGGGCAGGCTCGGGCGCACGGGAGGGTGCATGGGCGCACAGGCGGGTGCACCCTGAACGACAATGCAACGTTTACACGAGTTCCGAGCGACGAAAGAAGGAACAGTTTTGCGACACTTTGGAGAATGTGATGGAACGACAAGAGCTTTATACAACGATTGAAATGAGACTTGCGTTAAGGGAAGCCGACTTGGAAAGAGCCCTCATGGGGGTGCGTTGTGAGTGTTTTGGGGGTCGGCCAAGGGGCTGCCACCCACAAGTAAACCCACGCAGAAAAGGGTATATACACATGAGCATGAGAGCTCATTCAAACATCAATTCGAACTCACTCTTCTACGCATAGCATGAGAGGTAAACAAGAAGTGCGCAGTTTTGGGTGGAGCTGCGCATAGCTCATGCACACTACTTGAAGGAGCATTCTTAAGGTTGTGTTAAGCCGATAGAGGTGTGGGCAAGGTGTGCCCGGGGTTTGATGGATGTGAAGATTTTGTGTTGGACTTGGCTAAGGGATTTAGGTGACTCGGGTGAGTACCTCCCTTCATGCGAGAGTGCACAATGTTGTAAAAAGGCAGGTTTGCCTCTCTTTGTAAATTCGGTTAAGTGTGAGACCTGGTTTGGCCAAGACACGCTTGTATGTTGTAAACTGATATTCTTAATAAATTGTCGGGTAGACTCACATTACGGGGAGTTGCCCCTCCCATTTATACTTGTTGCAATTTTTGTTGTTCTTGTTATAATTGCATGATGATAATGAATGAGTATGGGCTTCATTAAGTATAAAGGATAATTGCATGTTTACTTGGTTGTGAAACACAAACTAAGTAATGTTAAAGTGGAAGTAGGCGTAGTCCACGAATGTTAGTATTGGTGAAAAGAAAGTGTGCGGTGGTGCCGCACCTTGCTACAAGCTATTGGAAGACTAGCGCAGGTGTAGGGGCGTGACAGGTGGTATCAGAGTAGCTGATTCTGGGTATTGAAGGGTGAAGCTGTTGGATGGTGGAGACTAGATCACAAAGGAAGAAGAAGTTGTTAGAGATGGTAGTTGGGTCTCATGTTGGGTCTAGCCATGAAACCGAGACTCTATCACTTATGGAGAAGATGTTGTTGAGAATGGAAGCCATGGAGTCTTCCTAGGATACGAAGGTGGATTTGATCACTAAGGAGCAAGAGGCCAACTCGGAGCTGAGGGAAGAATTTGATGAGCTCCGAACGTAGCATGAGTACACTGATCTTATGTGTACACAACTTGAGATAAGGGTCAAGGAGGTTGAAGAAGCAAGGGATCAGCGTCTTACAAAGATTGTGAACTTGAAGGAATCTCTTGACAAAGCAAACAAATCTCTTGATGACGCCAAGGATGAGATCGCGATGTTGAAGAAGGCCGTGAGGCTTAACTCAGGTGGAGGAATGCCTGATGTGAAGGTCAAGGAACCGGAACCTTATGATGGCACAAGGAATGCAAAATCTCTTGGAAAATTTTTATGGGACATGGAGCAGTACTTGGAACGGTTGAGTCTATCTGATGGTGAGACACAAGTCAAAGTGGCTGCTCAGTTCTTAACAAAGGATGCTAAGATGTGGTGGCGAAGGAGGGTGGACCAGATTGTCAATGGCAGTGCTGATGACAGTACTTCGTGGGATGACATGAAGAAGGCTTTCCAGACCCATTTTAGTCCTCAGGATGAAACATGGTAAGCAAAGACAAAGATTAGATACATAAAGCAAACCGGGAGCCTACAATCATACCAGTGAGAGTTTGCAAGTGCAGCTCTGGAACTTCTTGACATGGCGGAGAAGGACAAGGTGTTCAACTTCATTATTGGGTTGAAGCCTTGGGCACGCAATGAGGTGAAGAGGCAGAAGATTAGGACACTTGAGGAGGCTTTTGCTGTGGTTGATAGGTTGGTGGATCATTATGATGAGACTTCTAATGAGAAAAAGAAGTCCGACAAGCCTAAGGAAAAGAAAAAGGATGATGCTTCGAAATCAGATGATGGTTCGAAGGCGAAGAAACCTTTGAAGTGTTGGATATGTGCAGGACCACACATGGTGAAGAATTGTCCCTCTAAACCAAAGGTGGCCGCTATTGCACAGTCTGATCGAAAGGATGAAGATGCTTCTGTGGGGATGATGCAGATACTTGGTGCTTCTGCTACTACGGAGGTGGCCTCTAGGAGGGATCCTAAAAGGAACAGGTTAGAGTATGTTCGAATGAAGGTTGGAGGTGCTGATGTACTCACTATGGTGGATAGTGGGGTTTCTCACAACTTCATGGGAGAAGATACTGCGAGAAGAATTGGGCTGAAATTTGTACCGGCAAAGGCACAAATGAAGACAGTGAATTCTCCTCCTATTGAGATTCTTGTTATAGCTGAGAGGGTGGACACTACACTTGGTGAATGGACCGGGAAGGTGGACTTCACTATAGTGCGGATTGATGTCTATGAGGCTGTATTGGGGATGGATTTCATGAAACAATTTGATGCTATGATTGTTCCACATTTGAAGAAGCTCTACGTTTATGATGGAAGGGAAGATGTACCCATTGGTGTTCCAACCATTGGTGTGACAAGACATGATTGTAAATTGGGAGTAATGCAAATGGAGGATAAGGAGAAGGTGAACAAGCGGTTATCTACTGTTGAGACAAATCTTGTGGAGCAATCATTGGTCATCAAGACACTTTCAGATAGCATCTTGGATTTGACAAGAAGGCTAGAGTTGGTGGAGGATGATGATGATGATGATGATGATGAGGTATATGTGAGGCCGGATGTCCAGAAGGAAAACCGGGTTGCTTATCTACAAAGGATGGAGGTTGAGGATCCTGATAGATGGATCGATTTGATTAGTGAGGGAGAGACTTCAGGCTCTACTCCCTCTACATCTTCTTAGATGGATGAAGAAGATGGGGCTCATTGTTAGCTGCTCATGGTAGTGAGTCCTTAAACATGTTTGAGCAGGTATGATTAATGGTGCAGGGATGACTTGACATCAAGCATCATGACATGTTGCAGATGAGATGGATGGAGTTTCCATGGACCTGAGCATGGATTATGGAGGTAGATTCTTGATGAGTCAAGGATGTGGCAGATGTTTGAGGAACAACTGATGATGGCATGAGGATGTTCACTCTCATGGATTGAGCGCGATGGTTGGATTAGCTACCCAACTAGTTCAGACATGGGGTCCGAAAGTGTGCAGAGGTATGTTGGCATCGTGTTGGAGTATCATGGCAGAGGTTCACATGGGGACACATGATGAGGTCGACACGAGATGTTGCAGTGGAGATTGTGGCAGAGGAGTCGATGATCGTGGATCGAGATGATATCTGATGGAGAGCATACCGTTGAGGTGCATACCTTGGTATGATGAGCTTGGTGGCAGTTGGTCACTAAGTCGAGATATGGTGGAGATGAGGCTCCACATATGTTGCAGGGATGTTTGCCTTGTGTGGAGAGCTCCACATCATGGATGATGATGATCTTAGTGGATGGCTACCGGGATGGTATGTTGTCGAGGACGACAACGATTTCAGGTGGAGGAGGATGTAAAGTCCTCGATCTTAAGTGCGACGGGTGCCAAGTGAAGTCTCATGCATGACGAGCGCAAGTACGGGCGACGATAGGTCGAGCTGCACGTGGGCGCGCGGGCGGACACGGGCGCGTGGGCAGACTCGGGCACGCGGGCGGACTCGGGCACGCGGGCGGGCGCGACACAGGCTCACGGGCGGGCACGAGAGCGCGAGCGAGTGCCAGCGGGCGCGTCAGTGCATCGACAGGCACACCATGAACGACAATGCGACGTTTACATGAGTTCTGAGCAACGAAAGAAGGAACAGTTTTGTGACACTTTGGAGAATGTGATGGAACGACAAGAGCTTTATACAACGATTGAAAGGAGACTTGCATTAAGGCAAGCCGACTTGGAAAGAGCCCTCATGGGGGTGCGTTGTGAGTGTTTTGGGGGTCGGCCAAGGGGCTGCCACCCACAAGTAAACCCACGCAGAAAAGGGTATATACACATGAGCATGAGAGCTCATTCAAACATTAATTCAAACTCACTCTTCTACACATAGCTTGAGAGGTAAACAAGAAGTGCATAGTTTTAGGTAGAGCTACCCATAGCTCATGCGCACTACTTGAAGGAGCATTCTTAAGGTTGTCTTAAGCCGGTAGAGGTGTGGGAAAGGTGTGCCCGAGGTTCAATAGATTTGAATATTTTGAGTTGGACTTGGCTAAGGGATTTAGGTGACTCGGGTGAGTACCTCCCTTCGTGCAAGAGTTCACAATGTTGTAAAAAGGCAGGCTTTCCTCTCTTTGTAAATTTGGTTAAGTGTGAGACTTGGTTCAGCCAAGATACACTTGTATGTTGTAAACTGATATTCTTAATAAATTGTTGGGCAGATTCACATTACGGGGAGTTACCCCTCCCCTTTATACTTGCTGCAATTGTTGTTGTTCTTGTTATAATTGCATGATGATAATGAATGAGTATGGGCTTCATTAAGTATAAAGGATAATTGCATGTTTACTTGGTTGCGAAACACAAACTAAGTAATGTTAAAGTGGAAGTAGGCATAGTCCACGAATGTTAGTATTGGTGAAAAGAAAGCGTTCGGTGGTGCTGCACCTTGCTACAAGCGGTTGGAAGACTACCGCAGGTGTAGGGGCGTGACACTCCTTGTTGGGTCATTGGAGTAATAATTTCCCATCTTTATTCTTCCGCATTTTAAGCTACGAGAAACCCTGTTTCATAGCTAGAGGAAAACGTAAATATTTTTTTTCCCATGTGAATCTATAAAAGATAAATATTAATGTGGGCCAAAATATTTGGTCAAGAGACATTTTTTTGTAGCCCATGTAATGATATTTTATGAATATGTTCTCTTTTAGGATGTTTTTGTGGATGTTTACTCTAACATATTTATTATGTATTTTATTAAAATTAACTATGGTATTTATCTTTAAGGGAAAAAAATGTTTTATAAAGTAGGTTTGGAAAAAGAAGAAAGAAAATGAACAAACAAGTCATTCAATCAAAGAAACATGTTTCATTTATAATATTATTTCTAATAATAAGTATTACTCCTATGAAAATAAGTGAAATCTCTGGCCATCTAATCTTGGGAGCATTCTCCACATAACTATCTCGAAATCAAATTCAAGATTACATTAAGTCACAATTAAATATTACCATGGATGGGGTGCATTGAGATATAGTTTATAACCATAATAAAATTTTGCGTTTTTTAGTTCGGAAAATATTTAGATTACAATGCAAAATTAGTAGAAATGATGGAAGCTATCATAATGGGAAAATATGAGGGCAGACAAGACATTCAAATTGATGGATACTCACATATCCTTATCAATATCAACATTAGAAATAGGAGGTAAGGTTATTAGTAGGTGGGAAGTATCTCGCAATGGTTGAACATTTAAATCTTTGGTTTTCTAACATTAAGTTTACTAACCTTCAATTTAAAAATTTTGCATATTGTTTAAGATGGTGGCTCAATAAAAATTTGGCATGCAGGAACATTCCTCTATTTGTTTTCTAGACTCTATGGAAATGGAGGAACAAACGTATCTTTGAGAGCTGTTTTGAAGATTTTGGAGTTGCATATGAAAAGATCAATTCATTAATGGCACTTTATCTAGCTAAGGAGATTCACCAAAAACAGAAGCAAAAAAAGAGTGTTGCTCCTCCTATGGTATATCCAATCACCTTCTTCGATGGGGCTTCACAAAACCAAATTTGTGGATGTGGCATATGGCTGGTTATATCACCCAATTTGTAGCACAAGGCATACTGGAATTCAGGGAGGGCACCAACAAGAAGGCTGAGGCAATGACACTCTAGTGTATTATTTGGCTTATAATTTTTTTAAATATCCGAGAGATCCATATATATGGTGACTCCAATATTATTGAGGATCATGTTAAGAGAAAAGCCAACATAAATTAGCCCTCCCTTTTGGGATGGTTAAGGAGAATTGATTGCCTCTGGGAAAAAATAATGCATCCTCCTATTAATTATAGAGGAAGAGAATATAACCACAGTGGATTTGCTCTCTAAGAAGGGCTTTCTCTCTAAGAAGGGCCTTCTTGGTAAAACACGGAAAGTTCACATGGTCATTTACATGGAGATGCAACGACCACACTCTGTGGTTTTTTCATTCTCCAGATAAGTTTTTACATCAGCAATTCTTGATCTATTTTGCTTTCTAATAAAACTATTATTTCCATACTTGTATGTGTGGATTATTGGAACTGTAATTATGGACGTTATATTTTTCTATTTCTTTGGTAGTTCCGATGATGATTTAGAAGGAACAAACATTTCTAGGATGATTTTTTTGATTAAGTTTTCTTTTCTAAAGCAACAGGGTTATTTCTGAGTTTTTGGGCAGTTTTGAGGGGATTGACTGTTTCAGGCTAATTGGTAATCTGGAATACTTTAGTGTACATTCTGGGAGACAATTGATGTATATGATCCATTAGTTTCTCATTATCTAATATACATCTTTTTTCATACTGATAAATAAATATATAAATAAATAAAATTCCCATCTTTATTCATCCACATTTTACGCTGCCAGAAACCCAGTTTCATAGCTCGAGGAAAATGTAAATATTTTCCTTCCATGTGAATCTATAAAATATAAACAAGTAATGTGGGCCAAAATCTTTGGTCAAGAGACATTTTTTTTTAGCCTATGTAATATATTTTATGAATATGTTCTCTTTTAGAATTTTTTTGTGGATGTTTACTCCAACATATTTATTGTGTATTTTATTAAAATTAACAGTGGTATTTATCCTCAAGGGTAAATAATGTTTTATAAAGTAAGTTTGGAAAAGGAAGAAAGAAAATGAACAAACACGTCATTCAATCAAAGAAATATGTTTTACTTATAATATTATTTCTAATAATAAGTATTACTCCTATGAAAAAAGTGAAATATCGGCCATCTAATCTTGGAAGAATTCTCCACATAACTATTTCGAAATCAACTTCAAGATTACATTAAGTCACAATTAAATATTACCATGGATAGGGAGCATTGAGATATAGTTTATAACCATAATAAAATTTTGGGTGTTTGAGTTCAGAAAATATTCCAATTACAATGCGAAACTAGTAGAAATGATGGAAGCTATCATAATGGAAAAATATGAGGGCACACAAGACATTCAAATTGATGGATACTCACATATCCTTATACATATCAACATTAGAAATAGGAGGTAAGGTTATTAGTAGGTGGGAAGTATCTTGCAATGACTGAACATTGAAATATTTTGGTTTTCTAACATTAAGTTTACTCACCTTCAATTTCAAAATGTAGCAAATTGTTTGAGATGGTGGCTCAAGAAAAAATTGGCATGGAGTAACCTTCCTCTATTTGTTTTCTGCACTATATGGAAATGGAGGAACAAACTGATCTTTGAGAACCGTTTTGAAGATTTTGGAGTTACATATGAAAAGATCATTTCATTAATGGCACTTTATCTAGCAAAGGAGATTGACCAAAAAAGAAGCAGAAAAAGAGTTTTTCTCCTCCTATGGTATATCCCATCGCCTTCCTTGATGGGGCTTCATAAAAAAAAAAATTGGATGTGGCATATGGCTGGTTATGTCACCCGATTTGCAGTAGAGGGCATACTGGAATTTAGGGATGGGCACCAACAACAAGGCTGAGGCAATGGCGCTCCGGGGTATCATTTGGATTATAAATTTTTTAAATATCCCATAGATCCATATATATGGCAACTCCAAGATTATTGTGGGTCATGTTAAGAGAAAATCCAACATAAATCAACCCTCCCTTTTGGTATGGTTAAGGAGAATTGATTGCCTATGGAAAAAATAGGACGTCCTCCTATTAATTACGTAGGAAGAAAATATAACCAGACATCAGATTTTCTCTCTAAGAAGGGCCTTCTGGGTAAAACAAGGAAAGTTCAGATGGTCATTTACATGGAGGTGCAATAATCACACTCTGTGGTTTTTCATTCCCGAGATAAGTTTTTACATCAACAATTCTCGATCTATTTTTCTTTCTGATAAAATTGTTATTTCGATACTTGTATGTGTGGATTATTGGAACTGTAATTATGGACGTTATATTTTTTTGTTTCTTTGATAGTTCTGATGATGATTTAGAAGGAACAAACATTTCTAGGATGATCTTTTTGCTTAAGTTTTCCTTTCTAAAGCAACAAGATTATTTCTGGATTTTTGGGTAGTTTTGAGGGGATTGACTGTTTCAAGCTATTTGGTAATCTGGAATATTTCAGTGTACATTCTGGAAGACAATTGATGTATATGATCCATCAGTTTCTTATTATCTAATATACATCTTTTTTCATACTGAAAAAAATAAATAAAAGAATAAATAAAATAAAAATAAAAAAATCCCATCTTTATTCTTCCACATTCTAAGTTGCCAGAAACCTATTTCATAGCTCGAGGAAAACATAAATATTTTCCTTCCATGTGAATCTATAAAAGATAAACAAGTAATGTGGGCCAAAATCTTTGGTCAAGAGACATTTTTTTGTAGCTTATGTAATTATATTTTATGAGTATGTTCTCTTTTAGAATTTTTTTATCGATGTTTACTCCAACATATAGATTATTATGTATTTTATTTAAATTGACAATGGTATTTATCTTCAAGGGAAAATAATGTTTTATCAAGTAGGCTTGGAAAAAGAAGAAAGAAAATGAACAAACATGGCATTCAATCAAAGGAACATGTTTTACTTATAATATTATTTTTAATAAAAAGTATTACTCCTATGAAAATAAGTGAAATCTCTCACCATCTAATGTTGGAAGCATTCTCTACATAGCTATCTCGAAATCAACTTCAACACTACATTAAGTGACAATTAACTATTACCATGGATAGGGTGAATTGAGATATAGTTTATCAACCATAATTAATATTGGGTTTTTTAGTTCAGAGAATATTCCACTTATAATGTAAAAGTAGCAGAAATGATGGAAGCTATCATAATGGAAAAATATGTGGGCACACCAGATATTGAAATTGATGGATACTCACATATTCTTATCAGTGTCAACATTGGGAAGTATTTTGCAATGGGTGAATATTGAAATCTTTTGGTTTTCTAACATCAAGTTTACTCACATACATAAAATAACTAATAAATTTGTTAAACAACAAAGAATTTATGGACAAAAATAGTTTCAGAGTTTTTTTTCTTCCAATATTGGAAAATTAAGGGTTAACACTTCAAATATTAAACTATAAAGGATTGAGATAAACAATAGACTTAATTTGGATTAGGATTTGTAAGAATTGTCCTAGAAGGAATTGAAAACTCAATGGTTGCATCTAATAGTGGTATCTAACACTACAACACAAAGGGGGGTTTTAAGAGAATAGTTAAGACAATTTTTGGGTAACTTGTCTTAGACAAAAGAAAACTTGTGTATTGTCTTCAATATTTTCTTTAAGAAGGTGTCTCAAATTAAATTGTAAACTGTCTTAAAATTAAATTGTCTAAAAATAGTATCTTTATAAAGACAATATATAACACAAGCATTTTTGTCTCTCTAGAGACAATTTCATTTTGTCTCTCAAAACAATTTCATTTGTCTCTCTAGAGACAATAGTCAGTATTAAGGATATATTGTCTTTAAATTGACAATTTCTTTGATACTAACTATTATATCTTTAGAGACAATAAAAAACTACATTCAAAGATAATACAACATCACTTTTGTCTATTTAGTGTCAATATAAAATAATGAATCTCGAAAAATATATGACCATTGAAATAAACCAATATTAAAAGTACTTAATTAAAACTAAATTACAATATCATTGATTAAATCATATTATGACAAAGGGGAATCAAACCACCAACCTCCTACTTATAAAGCAAGTGCTCTTCCATTGAGCTAGCACCCTGTAAAGAATTATCTGAGGGTTATGATAGTCCTTGAAATTGCATATATAGGCATTGATTTTAAAAATAGCAATTGCACCTATAGGTGCAAAAGAACATACGTAGAGATGGGAATGTTATGCCACTAAGAAAGTGAAATACAAATGAAATTTGAGTTTCTATATATCTTCTAAAGCATGTAGCAAGGAGGTTAAATTTAAGAAGAAAGTTACACTAACATAAATGTCCCAGGACATTGGAAATCTTTATAAACACAAAGTATATCAGTGTCTCATAGAATCCCAAAAGAATGGAAATTTTGTAGAGATGTTACACATATCCAAAGGAAAAATGGAAATCATGTGTTTACTAGTGTTGGGGATGTCCAATCCCCCTTGATCACTTCGTAAAATGCAATTACAAAAATCTCAAATACACCATATCAATCTTTTTTACCCCACATTTCTTGCCCAATAAAATTTTGGGAGTACTTATTCTGGCATTTTATAGGCTACTTCAGAAGAAAAAAGGACATAAACCATTGTGAGGCACTGCTAGAAATTTATGAAGAATTGCAATATTTTTAGAAGGAAGTAGGTCAATGTTACTCCAAGATGGAATTTTATTTTTTAAAACTTGGCTATTATCCGTCTCCAATAATCAACAACTGAAAACTATTTACCTAAGGACCTGCCAAATAAGAAATAGTCTCTCTGATATTCGTAAGCTTTCATTTATGATTCGGCCAAGTAGGGGATTCATCTTGGCCAAAATGAAACCCTTTTTTTTCCTCTCTAAAACCTACTCTTTCTCCTTTTGCAAAAGCGTCAGAGCAAAAATTAGTATCTTCCATACATTGTTGAACGAATGTGTTAAATTCAAGGCATATACAAAGTGAAAATTTGGGTATATTAAAATACATATCATGAAATTTGATATCATATGAATAACTCACATAAAGAAATAATGAAGATATTTTACAAGTGAAGTTTTCATGGTTGAATGTTAATTCTCCGACACCTTTATTAGAGGTAAAAAGGCTTTGATATTTTTTCCAAAGAATATATAATACTCAAATAATTAGATGGAGATTGAAAGCTACCTTGAAACTGACATTCATCACTCATTCTAGCCACTATAATGGTCTATATATCAATGCATGTTTCGTACGTAGTAAAATTGGTAAGCTTTCAGGCTGGACAAATTCTTGGACTAGCCATACTAAAACATCTTGGAATATTTATGCAGAATTAAAACCACCGTGAGAAGCAATGATATGGCATGTGCCTTGAATCATTTAACAAAACTAATTTCTAATTAAAATATTTCCAAGCAAAAATATTGACGTAAAATAAGGCTCGCAATATGTGACATTGTCAGGAATTTTACAAGGATGCTTCAACAGGGTCATTCATGAATTTTTTTTATAAATATAAAGAAGCATCAATTGAAGAAAGAGGATTCTCTACTCATAGTTTAAGGTTTTGATTTTTTTTTCATCCCTTGGAGTGGTTCTTCTAGGGGTGAGAATTTGTGGCTTAGAATCCACATCACACACACATAAGACAAAAGCTAGAGTTTCTTCGTGAAGGTGTATATTTGAATATAAGACAATGTTATTGGTCAGATGATTAGTATTTAGCTCAAAATTTAGGTTCTTACCTAGGCCCCTTGAGGGTTGGCACACATTTTCCAACAACATTTGCGTTGGGCGCCACTCATAGAATGTGAGGAAATAGCTAGAGTTTTTCTCCAAGTAAGTTGTCTACGGAAGGGGACAATAACACTCTATTGTTCTCTTAATTAGGCTTATATTAGAGAACCTAGAGGCAAGGTTGCACATGCTTGGAACATGTTCTTATATTTTGGAGTGTCAAAGTAGGGCTTTTGGTTATTGTTTCTTGTCTTGTCTCTTGATAATACAACCAAAACTGCTCCATTGCTCTTGTGAATTATCACTAGCATAGTCCCAAGTAGCTCTTTATGGGGAGAGTATAAAATATAAAATTCCCTTTGTCCATGGTTTAATGTTACAGGATGGAGCATTTCTCAGATTGTATTCAATGTTCATTTGTAGTACAACTACAATCTATTTGAGAGTTCCTAAACATTTTGAGGGATTTGCAGCTTCTAGTTCTCATCATGGGGACCCTTACTTGTAACTAGTTGAATGAATTATGCATTCAAATTACTTGCAAATTTTTCATAAGAATCATTTTTTTTAAGTATTTGGAAAAATATTTTTGAAATAAACACACATGAAATATAACAACGGAAATTTATTTATTTATTTATTTATTTTTACTTTTTTTCTCAAACCTCTCTTATATGCGTTGCATATCAAGTTTTTGACTGATAACAAATATACAATCTAAGGGTTTCAATCATATAAAGCAATCAATTGCAAGTACAACCTACTTAAATATGTCGTTTGGCTAGTTGTTACTTTTGCACCAAACTAATGTCAAAATGATTGCATGATATAAAAGGAAATTAGGATTAACTTGAACCCAGAGAATCATACCAGTGGGAGCTTTAAAACACAGATGAATGTAATTTACTTTGTTGAGATAGAAATTATCTCTAATATTCTCCACAAAATTTCTAGAGAACATGTACAACTAATGAAATAAAGGAGAATGAGAACCCTAGAAAATATATGCAAAATGATTTTTCATATAAGTCCCACCTTTTCTATTAACTAATTGATCCTAGTTATCATGCCCACAAAAAAATGGCTCCTCCTGAAAGATATGCAACAATAAATAAAGCAGTAAAAATTCGTAAGAAAAACATCATTATAAACTTTAAATAACTATTATAACAAAGGGAAAGTTACTCATGCAAATCATTTGTGTGGATAATTAAATGTGTTCCCTTGACAATGTTCTATTGCTTACCATTCTGGCAAATATACAACCAAGGCTCCACATATCGAGAGATTAATCATAATCTTGAAAGTCAACAATAATTTCATGACCTTTGAAGTATCTAATGCATACAGATGCATCACTGTTAACTGGCTAGCCATTTGAACACAAGAAATACTAGATCATAGAAACATCTATCTTATAATACCTTCTCCTTAATGCACAAAACTATGTTTCCAGTTCTTGCTAGCATTCCAAACAATAACATGGTTAAGAAAAAATGAACAAGCAGTCAATACACATTTCAAAGTATTAAAACTATGATAAAACAAGAACATAGCAAGGCAGAAGTTATCACTCAGGTTGTTCCCTTTGACTCCTAAGGGAATACGACCGAGGTAACCACAAACCAATCTTTGGACTGCAGGTCCTAGCCTACCTGTAGTCAGAGAGGGCTCCCTCTTTAGGATTTAGCTTTGTTTAAGGGATGATTTTAGGCTAGATATGATGCACATGGGTTTTGTTTGAGTTTGGTGGGATGGTTGATCTATTCAAACAAAGTTGGCATGCAAAGTGTAAGAAGTTCAAACCATTGGGCATGGAGTCCATGAATGTGAGCTGATGGATGTGTTTTCTTTGGCAGAAGAGAGGAATATGGAGTAGGATAGCTACACATGGCACAATTATTAATGCTGGAATCAAGGATGAAATGGAGGTCAGGGGTTGAGAGGAAATTAAGGATCTCTCATCTAGCCAAAGAGGGAAAGTGGATGAAGGCTAAATAGGAGCAATGAAGAATTCCTAGACAACATTCATAGGTGAAGGAAATAGCTTAAACATGATCAATTAAGTATGCATATTCATCACTAATTCAGAGGAAAACATAGAAAAGTTACAAGAATTGAGCACAAAGGGCATGAAAGCCAGTTTTGAACTATTCCTTCTTCATGCAACTTAGATTATGATAAATAGATGATACAAATATATATAAGCTGATAAACAGAGGGAGGAAAGACTTATTGGACCATGAGAAAGAACGTGAATTTCATATCAATCTCTTCATCCATTAAAAGCACAACCAGTCATTTCAGATGCAAACATTCCATCAATCTTTGATTACAGAAGTTCTCAACATTTACAGCGCATGTCTAGAATGTGTAAATCAATCAGCCAACCCTTTCATAATACAGAGGGAGGTCTTTATAGAGAAAATATCTAAAAGATATCTACAACAGCAGATCTAAAATAGATCTAGAGAAATGAATGACTCTAACCTAATATTTGTTGAAAATAAATGTAAAAAATATCTATCAGCTGCATAAGAGGCAACAACCATAAGAATGAATAAATATTGGTCCTTTGCTACAATGCGCTGGCCTTTTAGCTATAACTGTGCCTTGGGAATTGCAGCGCAGCTCTCAAATGTGGCTTTATACACTGTTTCTGCAAAACTGGGCCTTAAATCCAGTTAACTACGCCTCTCAAGTAGTTCTGATGCCTTTTAAGTGGCTTTAAGGCCCAAAACTACGAGTTGGTGAGCTTTTATGGCTCAAGACTCTTCCTTTGACTTTGTTTTAGGCCTTTATTGCCCACCTGTGTTGATGTTAAGCCTTCCACTGATATCTTCATCTGATACTCTTTGTCGCTTCTTAATACACTTTGCCGCATGAATTTGGGCCCTCCTTACTGCAAAACACTTTAAACGTCCAAATCACCCCTTTTCTGGCCGCTGTTCGGCCCAAAGAACTGTTGTTGCAGTGTTTGCTGTCTTAGGAGTTGTTATTGATGCTTAGCCGAAAGAATGCCTTCAAACTGATAAATTTGCAATAACTGGTGGAATAGTAGAGCTCTGGAGGCATGCCGAGGCCAAATTATGCCTTTTGGAAGTATTTCGGGCCTGAAGCGATCTCATATAACCGAGGAATGCCTTGTTTCTTTTGCAGTTGTGGTGGGCACGGGTGCCGCATGAAAAAACCTAAAAATGGCCCTTTCCTTTAAAATAGGTAAAAATGCCTTTAAACATAAAAAACCATCAAAATTGGGCACAAGCGGATCATAAGATTAGATCCTGGCCGTTGGATCCGGCATGGGCCAATCCAACGGTTGGTGCGCAATCGATGATCGGCGATCGGTAGACCTCCAAACCACCATGCCTCTGACATGCGATATCCCTGCGGACCCGAAATGCTATTCAACTGTTCTTTATAACTTTTCGGCTCTGGCTAGTCGGAGCTATAAATGGGGTGATTTCCGACATAATGTGAGCCGTTGATCTGAGGGCCCGATCCAACAGCTCCCGATCAATCGGTGCTTTAGAGATCAGCGTGGATGGGGTGGTGTGGCCCTTAACATTCTTGCGATGCGATATATGCAACGATATATGCGATAAACACAAACATTGCGGCAATGTGGTTATAACCAAAACAGAGCTTTGCGGATATATATATATATATATGGATCGGGGGAAACAGTCGCGATAGCAGTATCGCTATCGGTGGCATGAGCAGGGAGCATACATATATGACTTGGAATAATGCGATACACCGTTAGGTGAAATCGCGATCGGCATTTATCAATCGGGCCCATATATATATATATATATATATATATATATATATATATATATATATATATATATATATATATATATATATATATATATATATATATATATATATATATATAGATATATATATATTGTTTTTAACAAATGACTTCCCCCTCCCGACTGTGATATCGCATCGGAGGGGGTCCAAAACGGGAGCTTTTGTATTCGGAGCAAGGTTTTAACACTAAAGGGAGGATTTTTGAAATCAGAGGGATTTTTTTAATGTTTTGAAGGGATTCTAAGGCATCAGAAGGGGTCCGATAAACTAGAAAGACGAGTTTTAATGCTTGGAAGGAGTCCAAAAGCATTTAAGAGGAATTTTATATGTTGTGAGAAGGGTTTTGAGCCTTAAAAAAGGTTAAAACATGGTTAATGATGGTTTTTATACACTTGGAAGGGATTTTATGCATAGGAATGAGTCCTGATGCTTTGGAAGATGGTTCGAGAGGCAAGATGAGGGTTCTTACTAAGTTTCAGCCAAACTTAATAATTCCCAAGCACACTTATGGTTATTTTTCAACCAGAGGGAGGGGATATGTACATAGGGGAGCTATTTAGAATATTTTTAGTAGGGGGAGGGGAAATAGATAGGGATTTACATAGTATAGTTAGTAGTTAACATGATATTGTGAAAAAAGCACTAAGTATGGAAATCTTAGGCTATAAAGGGGAAATAGAACTTGTTAGAGAACATGTGAACCATCCTTAAGTAAAGAAGATCTTTACCAAGGCAAATGATATGAAACATTATGAATTTAAGAGATATCAAGCAGATCTTGACCTCTTTGGGGAAGTTAGTGAGTGATTTGGGGAAGGGGAAGAAGGGGAAGTTAAACATGCCTCGCTTGAGCTCCTTCGAATGAAAAACTGCCTCATACATGTGATCTGAATAGATTTGACACTTGAAAATATGAAATGGATCACAAATGATCATTCAACCACCAAAAAAATACCTACCCGACCTACTCACCTAACATTTTGTCTTCTTTTGGTTTGGGTGCACTTGAATGAGCAAACCCAACTTTTCAACTTTTCTTTCAGCTATCCTCCTATCTAAATCTACCCTTATTTCTTCCAGGGCTCAGATTAAGCTGATGAGCGCCCAAGATTCTTTACCTATCTACAAATCTACCAAGATTAAACATTTTGGACAAATGTTTATTCTCTATATTCTAAAACATGAAATTTAAACCTATGGAAGCCAAGCTTAAACTGTTTGGCCTTCGCTTAATTGAAAATTCTTTAAAAATGGCATGACTCATCAAATATGGAACTTTTGCAACATGGAATAGATGAACATATTTGGCACTTCCACTGTCAATCATGAAAAATGACACCTATCGCAATAAGAGGCTAGCAGTGGCTCCACTTGGGGATGGCCTTTCCTTTCGAAAAGTCAAGAATAGCTGGTCAGATGGCCTTGTATTTAGTTGTTGATGTATTATGCAAAATTCCCTTTGGTGGCTGCCTTATTAATCCTACCTACTTACCCTAATCATCACTTAATTTGCTGTTAGGTGAAATGAAATAGCCAGTGCAACCATTTAAGCATTAAAAACATGAATGAGCTTTGCTTCTTGTGCTTGCTAATGTTTGAAATGGAGATCTTGCAATCTGATATAGCTTTGTTAATCCTTGCAAAGACAAGGACAACCTTGATCTCCTTTCCTGAAACAAGAAACTGTACAAAAGGGTCCTGCAACATATATACATTATCGCTGGGCTGAATTAAAGAACTGTACAAAGGTTTGGGACAACTATCATGCTTTGGAATTGGGAGATCAACAACAACTTGATATTGAGCCTCGCAGCCTCCTAATGGAGAAGAGCACTGATTTTTTTCATCACTCATCCTACCATTTAATGGATTGCACAAAACTTGGAACGAAACTTGCAATTCATTACAAACAGGCTCAGATGACACTTGACTATTTTGCGCTTGTTGTTCTTCTTCTTCAAATACATGAGAAGGATGAAAACAAAGAGGCAGGGGTTTCACTTGGATCATTTGATCACATGCTGTTGCTTCTAAGTCTTCCTCAATCTAATATTGGATGGCTCTTTGGGGCTGCAAAACTAGAGGCAATACATTTTGAACAATGGTTTGATTATCCTCCAGGCAGTCAATACCAACACTTGCTAACACTAGCTTATTAATTGCATGATAGTTCTCCTTAATAAATTGAAAAGATTCAAAACAGAAAGGTAAAGTTCCTTCGCTGAAATTAAAATTTTCTGCCTCTTCCTCCTTTTCTTCATAGCTGAAATGGGCACGCTGATCATTGATTTCAGGTTGCTGATCCTGAACTGTGTTTTCTGCCAAAATAGGCTCTGACCCCTCTGCAAGGCTGATTTGGTCATTAGGCTCATAATCATCATCATACTCATCGTATTTTGGGAAAAAGCTGAAAGAAGAAAAGCTATTATATTCATATAGTATATCAGGAGATTTCTCCTTCACATATGGCTGTACGAATATGTCATCTGTTTTGTGGCAAGTTTTTTCGTGAATGTCACTACTTTCCTTTTGCAAAAAAGATCTGTTCTGGTGCTCTAAACATTCCACTTTCATTGTGATCAGCTGCATGATTTCCTCTGAATTTTGCATTAAACTATGAAGTCTTTCTTCTTGCTATGCTTTGCACATCTCATCTCTCATCTTCAAATTTGCCTCCACGTCCACAGCTATGTCTTGCATCTGTTTCATGGTGGATGGGCCTCTTTCCCTCAAATGATGTTCAAGTTCTGCATCAAAAGCTCTTGGATAATGCAATAGAGCTAAATCAGGGGGAGGTCTTATATTCAATGGCATAGAAAGATAGACTTGATTGAATCAATCAGAAAATTGGTAAACATATTCATTAGGAAGCCTTTTTAACTGATTGTATTCTTCTATGAGCGAGAGGAAATTAATTTTGATCATCCATCTATCAAGGAAGAGCTTGGAAAACTGTTGAATATTAGAGATGTTAGCTTCAGGAAATGCTTTAAACCAAGTCCTAACTTCGATTTGCAAAGAAAGGGCAAATAGCCTAATACTAACATCCTCATCTTCTACATCAAATATATTAAGATAGTCTTCAAAAGCCTGGATATACTTTTGAGCAGTGACTCCGTTCTCTCCATCAAATCTTGGGAGATACTCGGGATGATCTTTAGGCAAAGGATTTAGCACGAGAGGCAAAAAGAGAGGCTTATATCTATCAGGAACCTTACGAGGCACGGGATTATGTACAACAATTAGCTGAATGGGCTCGAAATGATTAGGGATAGGATGATTGGCTTTTATTTTTGGTTCCTCCTTGGCTGTATGATGACCTTCAGTAGCGTTTGAAGACTGCTGCTCTAATGTGCAAGGAGGCTTTTCCATAACATTTTCAAAAGGAAAATCATAAAGATAAAATTTAAAACCATGTTTAAAATATAATATACATAGCAAAACTTTATGGAAGAGAAAGAACATGACCTCTTGGATGATAATCCAAGTCAAAAGCCTGATCTGCTCATATATTTCTTTTGGGTTCATTTCTCCAGCGGAGTCTTTATTATGAGGATGATGTGGAGTAGCCAAGTGGATAAATCAACTTTGAAGGGTCTGATCTCTATCCACCAACATAGACCAGATCTAAATATGAAAATAGTCCTGAAGAAAAAGGGAAATCTCCTTCAGGAATCAGAATATTTTGATATTTTTGTGATTATTTGATTTTTTGGGATTTTTCAAAACAACTTTTAAGACTTATTCGAGAGGCAAACTAATCAAAATTGGGGAATACAGTCATAAACAAATGATTCTTCCCTAGTGGGTCGCCAATATGTTATCACTCAGGTTATTCCCTTTGAATCCTAAGGGAATACGACCGAGGTAACCACAAACCAATCTTTGGACTGCAGGTCCTAGCATACCTACAGTCGGAGAGGGCTCTCTCTTTGGGATTTAGCTTTGTTTAAGGGATGATTTTAGGCTAGATATGATGCACATGGGTTTTGTTTGAGTTTGGTGGGATGTTTGATCTATTAAAACAGAGTTGGCATGCAAAGTGTAAGAAGTTCAAACCATTGGGCATGGAGTCCATGAATGTGAACTGATGGATGTGTTTTATTTGGCAGAAGAGACGAATATGGATCAAGATAGCTACACATGGCACAATGATTAATGCTGGAATCAAGGATGAAATGGAGGTTAGGGGATGAGAGGCAATTAGGGATCTCTCATCCAGCCAAAGACGGAAAGTGGATGAAGGCTAAATATGAGCAATGAAGAATTCCTAGACAACATTCATAGGTGAAGGAAATAGCTTAAACATGATCAATTAAGTATGCATATTCATCACTAATTAAGAGGAAAACATAGAAAAGTTACAAGAATTGAGCACAAAGGGCATGAAAGCCGGTTTTGAACTATTCCTTCTTCCTACAACTTAGATTATGATAAATAGATGATACAGATATATATAAGCTGATAAACAGAGGGAGGAAAGACTTATTGGACCATGAGCAAGGACGTGAATTCCATATCAAGCTCTTCAGCCATTAAAAGCACAACCAGTCATTTCAGATGCAAACATTCTAGCAATCTTTTATTACAGAAGTTCTCAACATTTACAGCGCAAGTCCAGAATGTGTAAATAAACCAGCCAACCCTTTCATAATACAGAGGGAGGTCTTTATAGAGAAAATAACTAAAAGATATCTACAATAGCATATCCAAAACAAATCTGGAGAAATGAATGACTCTAACCTAACATCTATTGAAAATAAATGTAAAAAATATCTATCAGCTGCGCAGGAGGAAACAACCATAAGAATGAATAAATATTGGTCCTTTGCTGCAATGCACTGGCCTTTTAGCTATAACTGCGCCTTGGGAATTGCAGCACAGCTCTCAAATGTGGCTTTATACACTATTTCTGCAAAATTGGGCCTTAAATCCACTTAACTGCACCTCTCAAGCAGTTATGCTGCCTTTTAAGTGGCTTTAAGGCCCAAAACTATGAGTTGGTGAGATTTTATGGCTTAGGACTGTTCCCTTGACTTCGATGTAGGCCTTTATTGCCCACTTGTGTTGATGTTTAAGCCTTCCATTGATATCTTCATCTGATACTCTTTGCTGCTTCTTGATACACTTTGTCGCATGAATCTGGGCCCTCCTTACTGCAAAACACTTTAAATGTCCAAATCACCCGTTTTCTGGCCGCTATTCAGCCCAAAGAATTGTTGTCACGGTGTTTGCTGCCTTAGGAGCTGCTACCGGCGCTTGGCCGAAAAAATGCCTTCAAACTGATAAATTTGCAATAACTGGTGGAATAGTGGAGCTCTGGAGGCATGCCAAGGCCAAATTATGCATTTTGGAAGTATTTCGGTCCTAGAGCGATCTCATATAATCGAGGAATGCCTTGTTTCTTTTGCAGCTATGGTGGGCGCGGGCGCCGCATGAAAAAACCTAAAAATGGCCCTTTCCTTTAAAACAGGCAAAAATGCCTTTAAATGTAAAAAGCCATCAAAACTGGGCGCGGGCGGAACACTGTTCATAAGATTAGATCCTGGCCGTTGGATCCGGCGCGGGCCGATCCAACGGTCAATGCGCAATCGGTGATCGGTGATCAGCGAACCTCCAAACCACCATGCGTCTGACATGCGATATCCCTGTGGACCTTAAATGCTATTCAACTGTTCTTTATAACTTTTCAGCTCCGGCTAGTCGGAGCTATAAATGGGGCGATTGCCGAAATAATGTGAGCCGTTGATCTAAGGGCTCGATCCAACGCCTCCCGATCAATCGGTGCTTTGGAGATCGATGTGGATGGGGGGGTGCGGCCCTTAACATTCTTGCGATGCGATATATGCAACGATATATGCGATAAACACGAACATTGCGGCAATGTGGTTATAACCAAAAAAAGCTTTGGGGATATATATATATATATATATATATATATATATATATATATATATATATATATATATATATATGAATCGGGGGAACAATCCCGATAACGATACGCTATCGACTACGATAATAATATCGCTATCGGTGGCATGAGCGGGGAGCATACATATATGACTTGGAACAATGCGATACGCCGATAGGCGAAATCGCGATCAGCATTTATCAATCGGGCCCGTATATATATTGTTTTTAACACATGACTGCCTCGTCCCGACTGCGATATCGCATCATAGGGGGTCCAAAAAAGGAGCTTTTGTATTCAGAGCAAGGTTTTAACACTAAAGGGAGGTTTTTTGAAATTGGAGGGGCCTTTTGAATGTTTTGAAGGGATTCTAAGGCATCAGAAGGGGTCTGATAACCTAAAAATATGGGTTTTAATGCTTGGAAGGAGTCCAAAAGCATTTAAGAGGAGTTTTATATGTTGTGAGAAGGGTTTTGAGCCTTAAAAAAGGTTAAAACATGGTTAATGATGGTTTTTATACACTTGGAAGGGATTTTATGCATAGGAATGAGTCCTAATGCTTCAGAAGATGGTTTGAGAGGCAAGATGAGGGTTCTTACTAAGTTTCAGGCAAACTTAGTAATTCCCAAGCACACTTATGGTTATTTTTCAACCAGAGGGAGGGGATATGTACATAGGGGAGCTATTTAGCATATTTTTAGTAGGGGGAGGGGAAATAGATAGGGATTTACATAGTATAGTTAGTAGTTAACATGAAATTGTGAAGAAAGCGCTAAGTATGGAAATCTTAGGCTATAAAGGGGAAATAGAACTTGTTAGAGAACATGTGAACACTCCTTAAGTAAAGCAGATCTTTACCAAGGCAAATGATATGAAACATGATGAATTTAAGAGATATCAAGCAGATCTTGACCTCTTTTGGGAAGTTAGTGAGTGATTTGGGGAAGGGGAAGAAGGGGAAGTTAAACATGCCTCGCTTGAGCTGCTCCGAATGAAAAACTGCCTCATACATGTGATCTGAATAGATTTGACACTTGAAAATATGAAATGGATCACAAATGATCATTCAGCCACCACAAAACTACCTACCCGGCCTACTCACCTAGCATTTTGTCTTCTTTTTGGTTTGGGTGCACTTGAACAAGCAAACCCAACATTTCAACTTTTCTTTCATCTATCCTCCTATCTAAATCTACCCTTATTTCTTCTGGGGCTTAGATTAAGCTGATGAGCGACCAAGATTCTCTACCTATCTACAAATCTGCCAAGATTAAACAGTTTGGACAAATGTTTATTCTATATATTCTAAAACATGAAATTTAAATCTAGGGAAGCCAAGATTAAACTGTTTGGCCTTCCCTTAACTGAAAATTCTTTAAAAATGGCATGACTCATCAAATATGGAACTTTTGCAGCATGGAAAAGATGAACATATTTAGCACTTCCACTGTCAATCATGAAAAATGACACCTATCGCAATAGGAGGCTAACAACAGACATATCCAGAAAAATGTTGGTGTCCTTAACTTAACAAATTCTTAAATGTTAATTATTATTATTAGTAGGGACTCAAAAAACAAGCAAAATACCTTCACATCATATCAGTGAAGGTTCAACCACATGAATCACATGATGGGGAGCATCAAGACACATAATGCCTTGGCTATTGGTTTTTGTTTCTTCCTTTTGAATTAAAAATGCGTTCAATGAGGCCAACAACTAGCTCTAAGGTACCATATAAATCTGACTAGTCAATAAAGTTGCATAAACTTCAATAAATTTTCTGAAAAATCTTGTCTCCTATTGTGAACTATAACATCTCTTGAAATTAAGGCCTGTATCCCAATAAAAATCAAAACAATGGAAGACAAGATTCAATAATGAAACTTAAGGAATTCATAAGGTAATTGAAGCTTTGCAATTTTCTAAATTACACTTATTTGAAACTTGCTTAGTATAGAACTAATTTATAGTAAAGGGAAAAATGCTTAAAACCTAAAGGTATGAGATAAATATTTGCAAATTTAACAATTGGGATTCAATAAGATGTGGACATAAGCATGTAATAAATCACTAAATTTGTTCAAAATTTCAAATTTATGGTTGCCTGCAGTGAGTTAAATCCATTTGAGTCCTAAGTTAATGGCAAGCAAAAAATGGGTCAGTTACTGTTAGAGTCTCCCAGCCTAGGTGTTAGATTTTTTCCTTGTTTTCTTGGTAGTTGGTTCTCCCTCATAGCACAAAAGTAACACCAAATCCATGCCTCAAGATGTGTTTGTAGAATTAATAGCAGTTGAAGCTAACTGTTCCCGTGACATTCTCCTTTATCTTTCATTTTCATCCTTTTACTTAAATTTTTAACATTACCATGAAATGATTCAAGATGTTTGAGAGTGGCTCTGACCTCATTGGATTTCATATCGAGAAAGTAGAATTTTAGATCTCGCTCAAAATCCAGCAGACTTAATGGTTTTTCAGGAATTCAGGAATCATCGGAGTGCAATGTTTCCATTGCATTTGGCCATGTACAAGGGTATGGAATTAGTATTTAATCAAGAGAACCAAGCCCTCTGTGTACTCTAGAGTCACTTTTAGAGTCATCACTCCATTGTTTTTGAGTTTTAGTTATATCAATTTACTATTCCAGTCTTTAGATCAGTTTTTCAGGAATTCAGGATTTGATGGAGTGCAACGTTTCCATTGCATTTTGTCATGTACAAGGGTATGGAATTAGTATTTAATCAAGAGCACAAAGCCCTCTATGTAATTTAAAGTGACTTTTAGACTCATCACTCCATTGTTTTCAAGTTTTAGTTATATCAATTTACTATTGCAGTCTTTAGATTTCAGTATCTATTATAGTCTATTTTGCTTAGTACTAATTAGATTCTAGAATGATAAATGATGAATTTTAATTTTAAATCAATTCAGGATCTAGAATGATGAATGATGAATTTAATTTTTAAATCAATGTAGATTCGAGAATGGCGAATAATGAATACTGAATATGGATCAAATTATTCAATTATTGAATATCGTGGTTTATGGATGAATCATGTATGCATTAGTAAGGATGATGAGTATGGATCAATGTATTTCATTATTCAATTCAATTATGTATGTATCATTCTATTTATGCTTTCATTATTGAATATGAATTTGAAATATATATATATATATATATATATATATATATATATATATATATATATATATATATATATATATATATATATATATATATATATATATATATATATATATATATATATATATATATATATATTAGAAAGGGAAAAAATTATATACCCCAACGTTCCCCCATCCCCCCTAATTTTCCCTAAAATTTTAAGGTATTCCCACACGTTCCCCTTTTGCATCTCCCTGCACCCGCGTCTCCCCGTCCTGGAGTCCTGGTGGAACATTGCAATACAATTTTTCTTTGGGAGGAGTGTTATTGTTATATAGCTAGGTTTGTAGGGGGCACAAGCATGCATACATGCACCATCATTAGTTAATTTCGTATTTTAGATTTATACTAGGCACACTTATCTATGAGAAAAGTACATGTTTGTAACATGCCCTAGCCACGTAGCTGAGGGACATTCCCATTTAACTCTGTCTTCCTTTCTATAAATTTAGTATTTCATTAGTCTCTTACGGGAAGGTTGTTCAATGTCTTCTCATAAGACATTTTTAAAAATATATTATTGGGAAATACTTTCTTAACATTGGTAAAAGATATCCAATCACCTACATTATGGAGAATTAACTCTCTTGAAGGACCCATATGGTGAAAGGATTGTTGGTTTTATTAAGTAATCCAACGCTTAAAATATATACAATGTTTGACCAAAAAGACAATTGTGAGCTAAGACATCAAATTTCATGAGAAGACTTGGTCCTATAAGTTTTAGGGGCCTCTTGGGAAGGTTGAGAAGTGAGAGATGATTCTTGTTCCAACTTCCAAATTCTTATCCATGTATTTGATAAAAGTTAGATTTATATCAGCAAAGTTCCAATGCAAACACAGAGCCTAGGTGGCACACCCATACATTTCATGATACAGAGGATAAAAATGTTATATCCTACAGAAATATTTTCCCTAGGGTGTCTTAAGTAGTGATGGTTCTTAAAAAATTCCTACGAAACAATGATTCAGTACAATAATGTAATCTTAGTTAAATTTACTGTCTTAAATACAATAGACCATTTAATATCATACCATAATCATTCAATAAACCAATAATGCTAGTACAATTCAATGGTCCAAGATAATTTCATGCAGTTCTAGATTCAATTGTACTTAGGAAATAATGCCCTAATCAAAAAACCTGAAATTCACTGTACAACAAATCCAAAGGTTAGAAGTAACCCTTTTTCAATTATGTTCAATGACCTCCATGCTAAGGATAAAGTTATGCTTCTGCCTTCAATCATCCCTAAATACTCTTCCCAACAGTATCTCATATTTAGGGAACTTCAGATTTGTTGAACTACTTCTTCAGATGATTACCTTGAAATATACTATAGAAGCATTACTCTCCACGAAGATTTTGAATCTATTAGAACATAACTGAGCTTAGCAAACCCTTCCACAATGACTTCTGAATGTCTTCTACGAATTTAGGTCTGTTACATATCATTCATATCCTTACAATGCCCTCAGGATGAACTAGAGAGTGGTGATAATGGATGACATCCAACATTAGAGGTACCTCCACCTACCTTAGATTATTTGAACAAGGAAAACTCATAGGATTTTGAGCTCAACAAAGTTCATTTTATTATGATTTTGGTCTCTCTCTTGTATCAAATAAGTCTTTCAGCTTTAGGAGTGTGGATGCTTTGCCCTAGTATTCTTACCAAAACAAAATTAATATTCTCTAGATAGAAAGTTTCTCTACTTGCCAAAACTAAAAGACAAAACTAATTTTCTAACTAGGGTGGAGTCTTTCACCACCAAAATTAGTAGGGGAAAAGGGGTCTTAAAACCCTCAGAGCCTCATGCTAATAAAAATAGAGACAATTAAATTCCAAGGATGATGATTGATTTGGTCTCAACTCATTTCTAGTTATAGACTTCCCCATGGGTTTACTCATTTGAAGGGTTGGGTAAGAAAACCCCAATTTTAGGAAAAATCGTTTTCATGCCTTTATCACAACTATAGCCTATGGTGTCAGATAGGCTATTAGATCCTCCATTAGCCCATCAATTTATAGGGAGCATTACAGAAAACCACAAGATCTAAAGGAGAGTGAGTGGAAAAAATGATTGAACCTTGGTGGTTGTAAAAGATGACGGATGTGGCTAAGAACAACAAATATAAGTACAATGCAAGATTCATTGCATGAAGATTCTCCTAGAGAAAGGAAGTTGACTATGATAAGATGTTTCCTACAGTTGTAAGATAGACTTCTATAAGGGTATTCACAAATTAATGGGTACTTGTTGAATTGGGGCTTCACCAAATCTATTGTAACCCTTTAACCTTTACTATATGTTTTGTAAAGCTGTTAGTTTTGGTTCTATATGTGGATGTCCTAATCATAAGTAGCAATGAGAACCTCATAGCATGGTGCAAGGAGTTGTCATACAAATTTAATATGAATGGAATCAACCCTGCACCATTTTTTGATTTTAAAATGCATCGAGGGATGGGTAAGGTATTCCTCAATCAAAGGAAGTATACAATGGCGATTCTGAAGAAATTTGAAATTGAATTGCAACCCCTAAAACTCGTTGTTCTGAATCTAAAGTTGATTGCAGATTTAAATTCAAATTTGGCAGCTCCCTTAATCTACAAGCTATCAGTTACCAGATTTGGTAGAGAGAGGGCCAAGATCCCCAGATCTAGATTTTCCCTAAATACATGGAAAATACGGCAGGTGGCAGATCTCTACTTTATAGAAATGGATCCTCATTATGTTTGTTGGAACCCGTGAAAAAAGTGAAAAGAAAATTCTGCGATTGACTTAAGGTTTTGGAGTTTTTGTTAATGGTTGAAGTGTGGCGTGAGGAAGGCATGACTACTTATTCATCGTCGTTTGTCATATTCCAGTATTTGCTTAGGGCGTGACTACTTATTCATTACATCGTTGTATTCTTGTATTTGTCATATAATGTATTGGTTCGTAAATGAATTAGCGATGCATTCCCTTTTCCTTGAACTAGTTGATTCATTTGAGGTAGCCCATTCGTTGTCATCCATCTTCTCGCCTTCCAACCTTAGTATATTCCAGTGGTTTACGTTCATACTTTTGGAACTTTCCCTTTCGACATGTATAGCAGTGCCTATTTCCATATATATTTTTGGAATCAGAGTTGATTTGTTTGAGAGCATTATTGGTCAGCTCAACTAGTTGATAACTTGATTGACCAGTTGGCCTAGTAAAATCCCCTATTGTTTGAAATTAGTGTTTCCTCTCTTTCTCAAAAGCTCTATGCATGCCCACTCATCTCTAGCCAACTGATCATATTTTCTCCCTATATCTATCTATTTAGGCAATTAAGTTAACTTGAAATCTAAATTCCTTTTGTTTCTCCTATATCTATTATTTATTAATGACCTATTTTTTTTTCCTGTATCTATCTATGATTAGAATTTAGTAGGTTAAGGAAATGAATGTTTCATAAGTGAATGATCTAGTTGCCTGAGTGTCCCTTGTGCCGAGTCAAAAATAGAAATTAAATTAATAAATTCCACAAATAAGTCGATCTTGACACCATCTTATTTATCACATGACATATATTCACTCTGACATATATTCACTCTAAGCATCAATATATTAGAAATACCACATCATTTCTCCATGCGCTCTTATATTATTATTAGAAATATTAATAATAATTGCACCGAGAGATCCTCTAGAATCGAGGAAGATATTGTAGTGGTGTGTTAGATGAAGTGTTTTATAATTCTTAATTGTGTATTGATAATATATTATAATTTGAATTTTATATGTAGTAAGGTAACCTGTACACCATTATCATTATAGTTGTATTTCATTTTTTAACTTTAAACTTTATTTTATTTTTTTTTTAAATATTATTATATTTTAATTTATTTTGTACTTATTGTATCGAGATCTTGGATTTTCGAAAAACTAGAGATCTGGATCTCGATCCATATCTGTATTTGTATCCATATTTGTATTTGAATCCTGGTATAACTTAAACACAAAGGAATGACTTTTAATACTCTTTCAAAGGAACATTTTAAAGCGACTTAGGACTTCCTTTATAGAGTTTTTATCAAAAATGCTCAAAGAATAACATTAAAATTTAAATTCATTTCTATCAAATCTTAGATGCCTTGAGTTCAAGATTAATAGTAAGGTACATTATTTTCTCTCAAATTTAATGGAATGAATCCTAAGGAAATTTTCAACTCAAGCAACTAGGGAGATCAAAGCAAAGAAGTGTAGTAGGGGAAGAGTTTGCAACAGAAATGCAGGAAATCTTCAGGCAAGTCAAACATAAACTATAGGAAAATAGCATGAGGTATAAAATCTAGGAAGATTTGAGGAAAAAGGAGCATATTTTAGATGTTGGGGACATTTTACTAGCTCACCTTAGGAAGGAAATATTTCTAAAAGGTGAATACAACAAACTAAAATGGAAAAGGATTGGACCCTGCATGAGCATTGTTCATTTCAAAGGACCATGTGGTCAAACTTTAATAGAGGGGTTGGACCCTCATGAGTTTTCTTATCAGATTAGGAATTTTAATGAATATGGCATGTAATAAGTCCCGATTGGATAGTTATATATTTATTAGTATTAATTAATGGCCTTTTTTCTTACCAGTCCATGTAATGAAAAAAATAAGGCTTAAATAAGGCTCAATGGGTTAGATGAATTCCTTATTCAGGCCCTCCTACACATAGAGGTGATTCATGTACAAAGAAAGGATTGGCATGAAAAATATATCAAAGACAAATTTTTTCAATAGAGTGATTGGACTCTGCTATATGACTCTTGGTTCAAGGATTTCAAAGGAAAATTGATGACCAAATGGTTGGGCCCAGATAGAAAAGAGCCATGACAATGGGGTTGTTTAGATAAGAATCATTCATGAAGAAGATATCCTCTTGCTTGTCAATTGGTATAGATTGAAAGCCTACAAAAGACCTCTGTTAAAGGAAGAGATTATCAGTAGTATCAATAAGGAAGTGAGGATGATTGGAGGTGTCTCGTCTTCCACCTCAACGAATTCTTGAAGACTGGAAAAATGGAAAAAAAAGAGAAAACAATAAGACACCTAGGTGAAAACCTCCATGAGGCACCTAAGGCCAACTTTTGGGCTAAAAACCTCCTTGAGGAAACCCAAGAGTGAAAAAAAGGAAGAATAAAATATCCCAGGGTGAAAACCTACCTTGAGGCATCGAGGGAAGGCAAACAGGTTGAAAACCTCCTTTGAGGTGACCTCTATGTCTTTCAAAAGAAAAACAAAAAAAAAACAAAAATGTTATGGCAGGGACCTCCATCCTGCCTACTAATAAAAGTCTGTGTTTTTTGCAAGTTTTCAAGGCAACAAAGGACACCATGTTCAGAGGGAAGCAGGCCAAGAAACACCTCATTCCTCTTTCATTCATTTCATACTTCCATGCCCACCATGTCTCCAGCATCCATTCTCATCTCCAAACATCAAAAACCAATTTGTAGACAATTTTCTAACTTCTACAGGATTTCCTGTAGTTACTATAAGAGTTTCCTGTACTACTACAATATGTCCTAAAACTCTACAGGAATTGAATACGGGTTGAGAAATAATGATGTAGGCCTATTCTAGGTTTAAATATGAGGCCATTAACCTCACCACATCTCACTCAACACTAATTCATGATCATGCCACCCTATGTTTCCATCAAAGAGACCACTCAAATAGGAAGAAAGAAAAAAGAGAAGGAAAAAAAACAAAACCAGAGAAAAGTCCAAGGGCCATACCATTAGCGGCATACGTCACATAACACTCCATATTCCCTTTTTCCACCCATTCCACTCCTACTTCAACACCTATTCCTCCTCAAAAAAAATAAAATAAATAAATAAAGAGGCAGCTACAAGATTTCTTGTAGTACTACAGGAGACCCTGTAGCATCATGTATTATGACAGTAGAAATCTACATGCTCCTCCTTCAACATCCATACAGAGAAAAATTATCATTACCCATGCAAGAACCATGGCACGTATCCAGAGCTCAGTAGCAGCAGAAGAGTCGAACATCTACACATCACAACAAATAAGATAAATATATAAGCTGGGTGAAATCAACAAAACAAGAGAAAAGGAGAACATGTACATGTACAAGAAGAAGTGCAACAAGGCCACCCTCTATCATGCATTAATCAAGCTAAGGAATCCACAGGTATGGAACCTCATTCACACTCTTTCCTATGTATGAATATGATAAAAATGTAAGAATACAAAAAAGTTGATTTTATAAGTTAAAGGTGGCCAGTTAACTTGGTCACCCTCAGCCAGAAAAAAAAAAAGTGAATTTCTAGTCAGCAGGCCATGTGGTAAGGTCACATCAAGCAAGGAAGTCGAAAAGGTGGCCGATTTAAGTTATACAAGAGTGAATGATGATTACGAGAAATGGTTGTAGGATAACTAATGTTGTGCCAATGGTCCAAAAAGAGAAATCATGTACACTGACAGCCAACACACCACTCCAAGGAATCGACCATAAATAGAAAAAATTACTAAATTTCATGGACACGTCATTCATTTTTAGATTTAGATAATTGGGACCACCTCGAGGAGCCATCAAAGAAGAAATATAGTCTCGGTCATCCTATAGTGAACACCCACTGGAAACGCATAAAAACTACAGAAAAGAGTAGGAATTGTCAAAAAACTATGTAAGGGAGTTCCTAGGGCCCAACTATTCAAGAATTCTCCTTAACCAGGTCATTACAATGAAAGGTAGATGGACCATATCCTCTATGTTTGGACTTGATAGCTAGGAAAGAGAAAAGGAAAATAACTCTTCATTTTTTCTAGTAATTATAGTGTCCATAAAGATAGACAAAATTGTGTGGAGAAATTGTGTGGGGATAAAGAAAGAATTGCAATCATTACCCTACTAAACTCTAGAACCTCAGCCACCTTGGAAATATCTAAATCTAAGCCACCAAAATACATATATTCAGCTTGATAGAGAGGCGAAAATGACACGAGGTTTCAATAGAAGGGAGCCGAGAGGGACATCTATAATACACCTCCATCCCCTTATGGTAGAGATATATAGAAGGCATCAACAATTGTGTTTCTTCGAGCTTATTAGATGATACAATGATGATGTATCTTGGGTATTATCCATGTCACTCACACCTCAGACTAGAGTTAGTGGCGCTTTTGTGGTGAGAGGATTGTCGGTAACAATTACCCCTGAAAGAATTAGCAGAATCACTACACTTCCTTTAAGCTTACAATGGAGAAAGGAGGATAAATATAGAAACACTTATTCAAAGAAGAACTTTTTCTTTATAGATGAAGAGAAAATTAAGGTAAAAAATGGGATTAGAAGGGCAAGCCTTCCCTATCCTAGGGATGAGGTAAGATATCACATTCTCAAGTATATGTCTTGTGTGGGAAGGCTCAGTATAGTCTATGATTATGAATTTAGACTCCTCCTTGAGCTGAGATTTGGAGAAGAGTTACCCCACAACGAAAGACTTAGTTTTCCCTACTTCTTGTTTCAATCAATAACAAACATGAGCATAAAGGTATAGGAAGGAAAACACCAGTAGCTGGCACATCATGGAATAATGAAGCTCATACTAGAAGATGCCTTAAGCCAATTAAGAGTCCCTATTCTATGGCCCACGTTTAGGGAAACGTAAAGGGACGCTTTGATTGATGCAATTTAGTATGCAATGGAACCAACCTATAGTGGTGAGGAGGAAGGAGAATAACCCGAGGAGGAAGGAGAAGATCTTGAGGAGGAAGAAAAAGAACATGAGGAGAAGGAAGTAGAGGAAGAACCAGAGGAATAAGAGAAGGTGGAGAAAAATAAAATAGAGGAAGAAGAGAATAGCAAAGAAGAAGCACAGAAGGATGAGGCAAGCTCTAAAAACCATACCAAGGAAGGGGAGCAATCTCCAAGAGTTTCTCTTGAAGCCATAGAGAAGGAGGTAGTTGCTACCTTGACTGTCCTAAGCACACCCATCAAGTCAATAGGAAAAAGGTAGAGACAAAATCCCCTATATTTCAAAAGAAGGAGGAGCATTAGGATAAAAAAGGGGAGACCTCAAATTCCTACCAAGACTCCTATTATCATTGAGGACTCACAAAGAGGACAAGAAAAACTAGTCTCCCCAGAAATTAAAGGTGAAGTGGGCACATCAAAACATTCTTTCCTAAAGTCACCAATCACCTATGTTAGGAGGCATGTCACGAGGTCAACCTCAACAAAGAAAATCATAGAACCTTTGACCCCATTTCAGAAAGGGAAAATCCTCGTACAGGAAACACAAATAGTCCTACCAAAAACTCTGTTAGCACTACATGAAACATAGAAAAAGTTGTAGGAAGGACAACAAGGACAAAGGAAAGGAAAGGAAGCAACAACACAAGTACAAGGGGAGGGAGATGCTCCAAAGACATTAAAATGAGAATCCCAAGAGTTGCGCGAACCTAGCCCACATCCCAACCTTAGCTCCTATTATAGATTCATTCATAGAGGCAGAGTAATATCACATAAATTTTTTATCCCTCTCTTCTTTGAGGTTTAGAATGGGAGAGCAAGGACACATCACTACATGAAAATTTCTAAATCAAAAAATGTAGAGGATGTGACCCATATGGAAGAGAAGATACTAGAGATGGGAAGAGAGTTGAGTAGGATAAGAGGCAGGGAAAGAGTGATGAAACCTCAACTACAGGTTGAAAAAACATGGTTGAGGTGGCAGGTTCATGAAAAAGAGAGCTAATTAGCCACTGTGGAAAGCCTCTCTATGGAGGCACTCCATTGCAAGATGTCATCAAATTCATATGCTTTGTACCTAAAAGATCAATGGCTTCAATTTCAGATAAACACCCTAGAACAACGAGGGAATATGCCTTTACAAGACTATAGGCAGTTCACTGAGCTATGTGACCAAAGCACCTTAGAGGATAAGGCTAATATATATGAATTCTACTTGCACAACATGACCTTAAAGATTCAAATATGTGGGATTCCAATCCAAAGTTGGGGGACTTACAACTAATGTCCTTTGCATGATGGAAAAGTGATGAGGAGATGAGGGATAAGGAAGTAAAGAGGTGTTGCAAAGAGAAGAAAAAGAGCCCCTTTACATCAGAGAATAATATATCAATTCCATGGATGTCATTAGCACCCACAACATCATTGCTAATGATGACTAGATTGCACCAAGTTACCTAGCTACACAAAAGAAGGCAGTCATTCATATTGGGGACACCTTGAGATTTATAGGGTATGAAAGCTAGCAAGCATGCCAAAGGAGATGGGGCACCCTACCATAAAACCTAAGGATCAGGGAGTATCATTCCCCTGATAAATGAAGGATTAAATAGAGAGGACTCAACAGTATAAGAAGGCACTATAGAGACTCAAATCAACTCGATTGGCTTGAAACACAGTCCACCATTGCTCTTGGGTATTTTACAAGGAACAAAGGAAGAAGAGGAAAGAAAGCACTAGGAGGAAATAGAGAAGCATGCAAGATTTTATGCACAAGAGGAGAATACATCAACATAAGCTTGGGATGTCAGAGAGGCCACAACAGTAATGAAAAACATGGACATAGATTATGTTTCTCAGAGGATGAGCAATGCTTTTAGTAGGAGGGTGATGATGAGGCTCATAAATAGGTAAATTATATGGACCTTAATACCACTCTACAACTTATTAAAATTAACTTTTCTCACATTTATTTACATATTTTATTATATTTTCCTTAGTGAGAAGGGTAAAGATGATATGTCATGTCATGTGGCCTAATGTGAATTAATTGTAGGATTTGGAGCAATTTTGGCTAATCTAAGTGCAACAGCTTGAAGTAGACAACCAAGAGGGATTTTAGGAGATTGGATATCCCTCCTTAACTCCTCAATCACTCGAAGAGTCATCCACCAGATCTCATCAGCTCGGAGTTACATGCAACCACACCCACCAAGGTCATTAGTAGCCAAACCAGTGATAGATGAATACAAATTGATCTCGAGTTGGGAGACAATCCTACCTAAATTTAAGGATGTTGTTGGTATCTTTAGTTGTAGCGTAAGGCCTCATTATATTCAAATTTTTTTGTTGCAGACAAGAGGAATTTTCAAGCTAAGACATTGTTGTTGATAACTCTTATGTATTTTTTGATATTTTGATAATAATGAGAAGTATTCCCTTGATCCAGCACTGAGTTGCATTAGTGGGATGAATCTCTTTGGTTAGGGCCCAACCCTAACAACAGAGGTTCATATTTCTTTATATGTATGCTTAGATTACATTCATAGTTAGCTATTGAAGTGATTATGGTTTTGTTTAATCTGCACGTTGTTGGCTTAGGGGGTCTTGACCCAGGTTCAGATTTAGTTTCGCCAACCAACAAAACCGTACACCAATGTCCCTTTTGGCAACAACTTCCATAGCACAGGTTGCAGTCTAACCCGAAGCAGTATTGGTGGATGCAAGAACCGAGTTTCTACATCTAGAGACTAGTGTGATGTCTTCTAGCGCCTTAGATCTGGCTTATCACAGATTGACAAACTTATATGGATCGTTACTGTAACTAAGTTAAAGCTAACTTTAGACCTTTGTGGAAGTCCACGATCAGTCTTTCCATACCTTAAACAATTGATTCACCTACTTTCGCGCATCAAAAAGCAACCCTAGATAGGAGTTCACCTAGATCTACTTAATTTGTGAGAAAACATAAGAGAAATATCTTTTAACTTTGTAGAAGTGGATAACCATTCATTTCATATACTATTAAAACATATTTAGTGAATTTGTGTAGTGTTCATTCAATATTTCAGAAAACATATCATTAATCAGCAACACATAAAATTAACATATGCAATGGAAATACTCAGTAATTCTTTAAAAAACTATCTTTATTGTTCTTTAATTCACTGATTACAAACACTTCTTATCCTGTGGACACAGCTGCAGGGGTCCACACACTTAACTGTGAACTCTACCTAGGCCTCTTGCATACTTAGCTATAGGAGCCTCCCTTTCTCTACCTAAGCACATGAAGCATAACCCTCCTGCCTTATCTCTTGTTCAAGAAAATAAAAAATATTCAACATACCCCACTCTCTATCCAAAGTTATCTCTAACACTTGCTAAGACTCAACTATTTATAGATTTCCTAATATAGTACCATGGCCCCAGGCTCGTGGGTGAGTCTTCAAAACTGATAAAAAGCAAGGGGCTAACACCCCTTTGACTCCTATCTCTCTATGCACTTCGTGTCACATTTCACATAGAATTTACATATTTTACAAAATTCTTTACAAAAATGACTTGTCCTGATGATGAACCATGTTGGTTGGTTCGAAACGCATCGACAAATGAGATATCATGTGATTTACACCGAAAAATCTCTCATAAAATTGACTAAGCTAAATCAATTATACCCTTAGGGATCCCATCCCAATAGGACCCCAACAAAAATATTGTGACTTACCCTCAAGTCACTCAATTGGTTGTTCCACTTTATGGTTGAGTTCACTGAATTCCTTGGTCAATGCCTAAATCTCCACGGTAATCTCTCGTGGTGCTTGTTGTACCTCCTGGACCACTTTTTTGGTGGTTGGCCCCTCTACTAGTAGTTGCATAGTCCTCTGGGTCAGTTGCATGGCCTTTAGCTTCTCATGAATGTTTTGTGAAAGCTTGTAGGCTTCCTCTATCCAAGACTAAATCCGGCATGTTAGCAAGGACTAATTTTTCTCCAACTCCTGGATTTATATCAACTTGGCTTTGCCTTCCTGTACATGCGTGAATCGCTGAGTTGGCACCAATTCTTGTGTCACCTTATCGATTTTCTCCTTTGATGCACGCACTACAGCAACCAAATTCATCACTTTGGGTAAGGCCTCTGCATCCTCTAGAATATTTAGCTCAGGCACTAAGTTGTAGACCTGCTCAATTTTTGTCACTGGGTTCTTGTGTTGTGTCTATAATTCCTTCTGTTCCTTTTGCATGTAATTTTTTTTTGCGAAAATATGCTCATTGTTGACTTCAAACTCACCGACGACAATGAGCGTGCACTATTCTATGATATTCACCTCATCTGAAACCCCCTGATGCAACACATGAAGGCTCTAGAGCAGTAGTGCAGAAAGGTTCAGTCCCATATCCTTCACTATATTGAGCACAATGTGATCCCCGTCCGATTGCACATGGACGGACCCCTCTATAAAGAAATGACTCGGAGATCAAGAGTCTGTTAAATTTGTATTACTATGCCACTTCCCTGTGCTAAGTTTTATTGTTCTCCACTCGCCTATCTGACACCCACTTGAACCCTGTTTTCCTAGATCTGCAGATCACGTAGATCCTTCTAGATGCTTCCTAATGACTTCATGTATTGTTGCTCAAATTTTTGCAACACCTTTGTTGTTGTGTCCTGTATCTTGTTGTCGATCTCATCAAGATCGTCTACTGTAAGTACCATGGGATCAATATGCGTCTTCTTATTAGTCTTGTGCTTCTTCCACTGTAGGCTCGTTTGTTCTTATCCATGCTTCTTCAACATGAAAGGAGTCATCTACTCATCACTGTCACATTCTTCTTGCTTTGACAACTCTTTCTCATCAGTATGATGCAAAGTAGACTTCTCACTCTCCTCAACATCCTTCCATTCTTTTTATGCCTACTCTTTAGCAGTGGTCTCTTGCTCCAGACGTGCCTTCTCTATAGCTTCCTTAGCAGCCTCCTTTTTCTTTTGGTTAGCCAAGTTGCACACAACTTTCTGAGCAATGTCCTTCCCCTTTTGCGCAATAGATATTTCTTTGCCTTTCCTAGTTCCCACCTCCAACATTGTAGGTGTGTGCCACTCCAGTGGGAAATACCCTACAATTTCTTGCACATCCATCTCGGACACTAAATAAGGCAACACATGCCAAGCTCCTTCTAAGTCCTTTTGCATGCGGATTGAAACATTGTGAAAGTTAGCCTTGAACTCCGCATAGGCTGATACTTTCCCGAAAAAGGTTCAGACAACCTTGGCCACTGATTGATCACCATCCGAAGTTCCATCTGGATTAGGACCTAAAAAATCTTTGTTTCCTTGATGCGTTCTGCATCCATCGTAGACCAGAGGGAGGCGAACCGCGCTGCCTCGGGAAAATAATACTTGTGTGGAGGAAATTGGCTATCCTCCTGCAACCTGCACGCAACTAATACAATGGAAAAGAGAAGCCAAGCATGATGAAATGATTTTATTTATTCTTGGGCTTCTCAGCAATTCTCGAGGAACTCTTGGAAGAGATACTTGGACCAATTATACTGCATGCCCTTCATGCAATGTGCAGTAGCTAACACTACCAGTGCCAGAACATCATCTGCGCAACACGTCCTCATAATCTTGCTTGTGAGGATCTAGGTAGAGAATTTGACTACCTGGTATGAATTGACATGATAGAGTATCCTCGCGACTTTTTCACAAGACCATACTCCTTCATCTTATCAGCAAGCTTCTTTTCCTCTTTTTCCCTCAAAACTCCTTGGTAGGGTCTAGTCCTTTATAGGGTAACTTCATTATCCTATAGATCAACATGTAAGTGATTGGAATAAGTTGTCCCAGCCATAGGATCCAATCATGCACTAGCGCAAGGAGCTATCACACAAAAATTGTATTGATAGGTGAGCGGTGATAATGTGGTTCTAAAAGCATGTTCAACAACCCTGACTGCTCAACACTGCGTACCCACTTCATGGGTTCTAACTATGTAACTATGGTTTGATCATAGTATATCTTTTCCATATACTTATGGGTCGCTAGATGCATAAATGTTTCATGATTTTCTGGTCCCAGTCCTCCATTTTCAACAACGGATGTGCGTGAGCTTAGGTCCTCCAAATTTAACCTGCTCTGATAGCAGGGGAGTGGATACCCCAAAGTTTCCTGAATCGAGATCCTTGGTCAATTTAGTTTTTCCATTTTGTCGAGGGATGTGCTCAAGAGGCATAGAAATAGGTTTGATTCCCTCGGAATCCACTTCTTTGACACCTTGGTATTCCTCTTCTTCTAAATTCACTACTTTTTCTAGTTGCTTATCCTTCTTCTCCTTCGGTTGTGCCTCTGTATGTGTCCTTGTTGACATGCACACTGGCACCAGCTTCTTATATTTTCTTTCACGGCTGATTTCTTTTCTTTCATGGTGAGATACTTTTATTTTGCCACAATTTGTTTCGGCATAGGCGACCTCGACATGATGGGAACAACAGTCATAGACTCCATACTAGATACTTCAGGATGTGGTGCATCGGATGCAGCTACTTCAGAAATAATGGCTTTGGCGACGTTAGTAGCAGTCATCTTCTTAATGAATAGCTCATGGGCTACTACATAATAGTTCGCAAACAAGGGGCGTGTCAAAAATTCTTCCCAGAATGCTTGGTTCATATGCGTTAGACAACAAAATGCACAAGCAACTCTTAGAATGAAAAGTATTCTTTGTTGGACCAGCATGCATAATTTATAGTGGGATTTGAATTCAAATACGACACTCCCTCGAAATTCTAATAATAAATGCTACTTTGGAGACATATCTTCAAAGATGTTTTCCTTAATTTCCACCTCCCCACTCCTCTTAACTCCTTTCTGGCCATCAAATCATGAATAATAACTCCAATGATCTTTTTCCTACTGGGCTACGTGACACCATCCTTCATGGTGCAGTGTCCTGAGTGCATCTTCAACTGGTGCACCCTCATCAATTTTTGTGCAACCTTCTCACTGCCTTGTCCTCCACATCGAGCAATGTAGTTTAGAGTCCCACACTCCCTTGCAACTGCTTGGAGCACTAAGACTATCCTTCCGCCATATAATCATTGTGCAGGATCCCCCGTATATAGCTTTAGCATGCTCCCATTCACCCTTGCTGAGAATGGATATCCATTCAACTTCATGAGCTAAAATGTACCACCATCTATAATTTTCTTGACAATATATGGTCGTAATAAATGAATTTGGAATTTACTCGTAAATTTAGTGAACTTAATATCATATAACAACACAAGATCATTTATCTTGAATGTGTGAAGCTTGATATGGAAATCATATGCTGATTTTTCGCGTTCCTTCTGTACTTGTTGGTGGAATCTTGCCAAAACTCACTCTTCCTCTAACTCCATTAGTTGCATGATCTATTCCTCGAAAGCCTCACAATCCACCATATCTATCAAATCCACTATGTGCATGCTAGCCACAATGTACTCCATGGGCATCACCACTTCGACCCCATAAACCAATCTGAATGGTGTTTGTCCTATCAGCTTCTTACACGTTGTCCTATAGGCCCATAACACTGTAGGTACGTGCACATCCCAGTCATTCCACTGTGCCTTACATACCTTTGTCAATGCATTCTCTAATATTTTCTAAGAGCTTTGACAATCCCATTTGCCTTCAAGTGATATGGTGTACTCTTCTGATGATAGACCTAGAATTCATCTGTCATCATGCTAATTGTTTCATTCAGAACGTGCATTCCCGTACCACTCATCAAAACGTTTGAGCATCCAAACCTTGTTAAGACGTGTTCAAACAAGAATTTTGTTGTCGTTGCCACTGTACACTCCTTAACCGACCGTGCTTCCACCCATCGAGTTAAACAATTTGTCGCAATGATAGTGTAGCGTTCACCCATTTTCTTTCCAAGTGGCTGAATTGGCCCAATAAAGTCGATCACCCATTTTTAAAATTCGTGTAAAGAGACCTGAGGATGTAGTAGTAGTTCGTCCCTCCATGATGGTCTGCCAGCCCTCTAACATGCAACACACAATTTACAGTATGCTTTGGAATCTTTGTGCAATGTTGGCCACCCGAATCCTATGCACAAAATCTTCTAGGTGGTTTTCTTCCTCCCATAATGGCCTCCCGCAACTCCCCTATGAACTTCAACAAGAATACTATCATGCTCAAATCTGGCACATATCTTCACAAGATTTCATCTGCCCCCATTTTGTACAAATGCCCCACAATGACTGAAAAATTTGTTGTGCAAACCACTAATTCTTTCTTTTTCTAATTTGTATCTCCTTTAGGCCCCATTCTTGTAGTTAATAAGTGAATAATTTCAGTAGAATCGTCATTAGCTACACCTACTGCAAATATATGCACATCTGACAAGCCTTCCTCCAAATTACTGGGTGTTGAAGCCCCGAAAATCGGGTCGACAGCAAGGGGGATACCCACCCGGTCTGGAACTTGGTTGGCAGCTCCTTGTCCGTTTGGTATAGCGGGTCCGATTGGGGATAATGGGACCAGTTTCCTAATCTAGGGGGGTGTGTGTGTGTGTAGAGTTGGATGATGCTGATCTAGAGGTATTTTAAGCTAATTTAATTTGAACTTCTAAACTGACTCTATGCTATTGTAATCTAATAAAAACAACACATCTAATCTACGCTAACCCGGGGTGTATTTCTTATATTATGCGATCTAAAGAGATTTCGAACAATAACTAGTAATAAAGATCATTCAGCTATCATAAGAATAGAAATCAATTAAGATAAACCATTCTGCATAAAAAGTTAGGCAAAACAGTTGTGAACAGCATATCGCATAATAAGTTATTCATATGTCAAGCACAAATAAGTGACTCCACCGTACAGAAGTGCCAAATGGTAACCCACACATTCATACATTAACATATAAACAACTAAAACTGCATATCACTCTAAGAATATAAGCAGAAATTGGTCAAGAGATAAAAGTACCATTTATGACTGATTTCACTCATAAACTTCAAGCAATAACGATTTATCTCTACTTGTTCTAATATCTACTAAGAGTACAGAAGTGCAACATCAGTAGCAGACATTAAATGCAAACGTTGATAAATCTTGATCCATCCATTCATCAAAAACCCCCTCCGAGGGTGCAAAAGTGCATGCTATGAGGACAAGTTTTTTGACATATTTCCGGACCCTTCTCCAAATGCCATGAGAAGGGTTAAATACTACTAACTAATTAATCTTAATTACACAAATTTAGGAAACAGCTTCAAATGACCGCCCTTCTACTAAAACATATTTATTTCTAAAAATTGAATCTAATTTCTAACCGTTTCTGTATCTTCTCCTTAGTGTTGTAAGCAATGCAATGTTCACCTGAGAAGAGTCGGCTGGTTGTCTTCTCCTTTCGTTCGAGCTATAAAAGTAGAAATAACAAGAGCTGGCACCGCTTTCTGACAAGCTAGAAGATATTTTCAAAAATCTTCCTCTGGCTTGGTGTATTTGCTGTGTGTATACTTGGTATAACCCAGATTTCTTTCAAACTCATTGTGTTGTTGCTATTTCGGTCTCCGGCCATGTGAATGACTCAATGAGTTAGGGATTTCATTGCCTGAACAATTTTCTGTATTGCAGATTGCTTCCGTTCTTTGTTCCAGGCTTTTCTGAAGCGTCTTCCTTTCTTAGCGTCTTTCTTTTTGCTTTACCCAGTCTAAGCTTCAGGATCTTTTGTAAACATGCCGCTTTTGTGCACCTTTGACTCTGAGTCTTGAATAGTCTATTTTCATCAGTGTCTGTTGAGTGATACTCTGGAATCCGTGGTCCTGCTGCATGCGGCATCTATTTGCGAAGGCATCTCCTCTCTGTTCTCTGAGTATTGGTGCTTTCCCCTTTTCCTTAGATGTTTCCTGGATATTGATTTATATTAGTTGCTGCCTTACATTTTACGCAAAGGAAAAGAGAAACGACGAAAAGATTGACATGAAAGCTTTAAGTTCTAATGAATGCATAGTCATGACACTCATAATGACTTGACTCTTCGAAAAACGCAACACAATCATTCTTGGATACTTTGGCGTACAATCATTAATTTCCCTTAAGGTGCACGCTCAATTTTGGGTTTATAGACTATGTCGAGGAAATTTTGCGATGAGTGGTTTCTGCGATTCGCATCGCAGTATCAAGGATTGCGATGTCAAGAAGTGTCATCGCAGGAATTGATAGTCTCATTCATCGCAGATCGCAAATCGCAAGATCACAGATCGCAAGATCGCAGATTGCAAGATCGCGTTTTATCATTCAATCACTGTGTGCTGCTTATGCGATGTTGCCATATGCGACATCGCATATCGGCCGGCGGTGATTCCTTAAGTTTCTCATTTAAGGGCGCTTTCAATATATGCGATGTGATGAATTTCGCGTCGCTTCTTCACAGCTTATTTACGCGCATAGGAAATGCTTCACTCTCTCTTCGTGATGCGATATAACTTTAGGGAGTAAAAATACGAAAATTTTGATAAAAATATTTTTTGGATTTTTTGTTAAGGGTCCCCCTTTGCTTGGTGTTATTGCTAATACCAAATAAAGAAGGGGGTTGTTGGTGACCACAACAATGGCGATTCACTGTGAAGAACCAGTTATCTCTGCTTTTCTATTGAATTTCCACTTCCAAAACAGAAAAATTTTTGTATGTCTAAATTTTGTTATGGACAGATAGAGTACATTACCCTTTATCTTGTCAATGATACTTTGTCTCAACCTTTTCATATTCCAATTGTTTGCTTCCTCGGGCTTAGTTCCTGTATTCACACCAGACATTACTTGGTCTTTTAAAGATAAAATAAAGTCTTCTCTGCGTACTGGCTTTTAAAATATGCTCATTTATCGTAGGTAGAGCCTCTGCTGCCTGCAAGAATCCATAGCCTCGACAGAGTTACCTGTTATCCAACAATGATCCTTTATCCCGCTTGAGATTATTTACAACATTTCAGAGAAAAAACTTTTTGACACTTTTTCCTTTTTTATTCTCTAAAGAACAATGTCTTGGTTTGGTGGCCAAATTATGACACAGTCATTCACTTGATTTACACTTTTGTTGAACAAGCTGGCTCGTGATGAGACCCCTTGTCTTTTGATTGCAATAATCTTGAGTCGTTGCCTGTTTTGGTAGACAGTATTTGGCAAAGTCAGCAAGTTATAATATCTGTGATCATGATAAGCCGGCTCGTGATGAGACTTTTTATTCTTTGAGATATAGTGTTTTCTCAGATTATTCCTCTGAATGCTGCGATTTCCCTTAGCAGGGAGGAAGTCATTGTTTTTCCTTAAGAAAGCTCTGGACGACAATAATAGAGTTTGAAAACAGCAGCTTTACAGAGAATATTTATTTTATTATTGATACCTTTCATTGTGCTGATATAAAACAATTTTTTACCAAAGGTTGCTTTCATCAAAGTTTTTTGAGGTTGAAACTAACATCATATTTAGGATAAAGTTAACTCTATTTGTCAATAATAAAAATCAGATTTTTCGAAAAGTTTTGCTACTTGTGCAAGCGAAATCAAAATCTGATAGAGGATTGGTGTGCTCTTTCATGAATCCTTTTAGTGACCATCTACAACTGGCTTTATTTATAAGAAAGAGAAAAACAAATAAAAACTAAAACTATCTTACAAAAATAGAAGAATGATCTTCTATGGAAAATATATTTTAAGAATATGTCCATTAACAGGCAAAGAATCTCTTATACCTGCCAAATCCTGCAACACAAACGTCGATGGGCCTATGACTTCTACAATCTGAAAAGGACCAAGCCACAACTTCTGAAATTTCGTATGTTTGCCCTTTTTCTTCATAAGCCTTATCCCATTTCAAAACTAAATCTCCCATCTGAAAGTTTTTTCTGGTCATTATGCTTGAGTCAAAAGAGGATTTTATTAGCGCCTGGTGATGAGCATGGGTTTTCTTAGCTTGTTCTTGTTGTTCTTCTAATTTGATTATTTCCATTTGTCTCAGTTGTAAGGAGGAAGTAGATACTTCATCGATGTATTGTACTAAAGACAAAGAGGGAATGACTAAGTGAGTTGGAAGAACCACTTCTTTCCCATAAACTAAATTAAAGGGAGAAGTGCCGATTGAAGATTTCTTCATAATTCTATCGGCCCATAAAGCATTTACCAGTGCTTTGTGCCAATTCTTTTGGTTTTGGTTGACTGTTCTTTTAATAATCTTGACTAGGTTCTTGTTTGTTGATTCAGCCAATCCATTACCTTGTGGATAGTAGTTGGCAGAATATTTCAGTTTGAACCCCCTTTTAAGTGCAAACTCAGTCATTGCATTTCCAGAAAAGTATGAGGCATTATCAAACATTAAGGCCGTTGGCAATCCAAACCTAGTGATTATAAATTGATCTATGAATTCAATAATTTTTTCAGAATTAGCTGTCTTGAGAGGAACTACTTCTACCCATTTAGTAAAATAATCAGTTGCCGTGAGGATATACCTATGCTGCTTAGAAGAGTGAGGAACGATCTCACCTATATGTCCAAGCCCCATTGATTGAATGGTTGCTCGATGTTAACTGACTGTAGTGGCATGGACGATTTCTTTTGTTTCCATGCAGCAATCTGGCAGACTTGGCATTTCCTTACGTAATTGTATGAGTCTTTGAATAGCATGGGCAAATAATATCCTCCACGTAATAGTTTATGTGCAGTAGCGTCTCCAGCATAGTGTCCCCCTACTGGTCCGTCGTGGAGTTCCTCATACGTATGTACCTCTTCAGATGAGTTCTCAGGAATTTGGGTTGCTCCAGCTAACATCTTGCAGAAGCCTTGACCTCTTATGATGTTCGCTGGCTTGATCTCAAGATCGTATTATTGTAAAGCAGTAATCCAATTTGCTCTCGTTTCGCCCACCTCCTTCTGTATGAGAAGGTTTCTTACCGCCGGAAACGGTACTACGACTTTGGTATGGGCTTTAAGTAAGAAAGGTCTGAAATACTTGATCGCTTTGAAAACAACATATGCTTGTTTCTCCACGTCTGAATAATTGAGTTCAGCACCTTGTAAGTTCGAGCTAAAAAATGCGATTGGAGCTTCCGCCTTCTCTTGATTTGCTTGAGTTAGAATCGCGACATAAGATTTCTCTGAGGAAAATGTGTATAAGATAAAAGATTCTGAAAAATTTGGGGTCACCAAAGATGGAGCATTAATGATGGCTTGTTTAATCAAGCTGAATGCTTCATGCTCGTCTTGACCCCATTTAAAATTTGAATTCTTTTTTTATCATATTTCGCGAAGGAGAAACAATACGTGAAAAATCTGGGGCAAATCTCTTTACAAAATTGATTTGACCAAGGAAAGATTGCATGGATTTTTTGTTATGAGGCATGGATATTTCGGAAATTTCTTTGATTCTGTCAGGTTCAACGTGAATACCAGATTTTGACACTATGAATCCTAGCAATTTCCCTTCACTTAATGCGAAAAACGATTTCTTTGGGTTAAGTGAAATCCCATACCTTAAACATCGTTGAATGATTTGTTTCAAGTCTTTGAGATGGTCACTTCACTTCTTGGAGTACACTGTTATATCGTCCAGGTAAATCACTACAGATTTATTGACTAAACCTTTAAATGCGATGTCCATGGCTCTTTGAAAGGTAGCGCTGGCATTGATCAGACCAAATGGCATCTTCTGATATGCGTATGTGGCCCACTTAGTTCGGAATGTGGTTTTTAACTGATCATCGGGGTGTACTAGCACTTGATTGTATCCTGAAAATCCATCCAGAAAAGACATTAATTCTGAGCCTGCTACTGCCTGTAATATTTGCTCCATAGGTGGGAGGGGAAAAATGTCTTTTTGACAGGCTTTGTTGAGATTGCGGAAATTGATACAGATTCTACTATCTCCGTTTTTCTTTCTAACGGGCACCATATTCGATACCCATTTGGAATGTTTGACGGGGAAAATTATTCTGGCTCTCAACAACTTATTTAGCTCAGTTTTTATCTGATTTTCTAAATTGGGGTGGATTTTTCTGAGTTTCTGCTGGACAGGTTTTTTGTTGTCAATCATAGGGATAGTGTGTTGAATGATAGAGGTGTCGTATGTCTTCAGCTCATCGTAATTCCAGGAAAAAACGTTTTTGTATAGTCTTAGAAGACGAATATATGCTAATTTTTCTTTAGGAGCTAGGCCGTGGCCTAGATTAACGTTTTGTGGCTTCTCATTGGTTCCTAGGTTCACTAATTCATAGTTCAAAGTCGAACTGTGAAGTTTAGAATTGGTAGACTTTTTAAACCGACTTTTCAAACCATATAAGTCTTCTAACTTAACCACAGATTTAGGTATAGCATTATCAGTGCTATTTTGTTGTATTTGGTGATCATGATGGTCTTCGTCAATTACTTGGTTTGAGTAGGATCCTTCAGAAGTGAGGAAATTTACAATGTCAGGATCGTCGTTGAATACTCTCCAGTTGGTGATGTTTTCAGGGATGGATGGTGTAAAGATTAATTCTATTGAGAATCTATCTAGACTAAAATCTTCGGAGGGAATAAGTCTAGAGGCTACGTTAGCTAACAGGTCTACGCTCGCATTTTGGAGTCTTGGGATTGACGAAATATTGAATGCTATGAAATGTGCAGTCAGATCTTGTACTAAAGATTGATAGTGCTTCAAATGACCTGATAGGCAATGTATGGTGTTACGTACCTGTTTGACGATGATCTTAGAGTCTCGAAAGACTTGAAGGTACTTAACGTTCAACCTGATTGCTTTGTATATGCCTTGTACTAAAGTCTCGTATTCCGCTATATTGTTTGTGCAATCGAATTCAAGTTTGCACGTAAGCATGGTCTTATTTCCATATGGGCTAATCAGAATGCATCCTGCTCCTGCTCCCTCGTTAGATTTGGAGCCATCAAAATATAATTTCCAAAACAAATATGTATTTACAGGGTTATCTAAAAAATTAACACATTTTGAATTATCAGTTTGGGAAAATTTTTCAACTTGGGACAAAACTGAATTTTCTAAGTAAGGTGAAATATGAGCATTGAAATTGCCGAGGAAAGAATCTACCAAGTAATTGCCTATGATACTGCTGTTGTATGTTATTGCTTCATTTTCTCCCTCCAATTCCGTCACTATGTACTTTTGGTGTAATTCTCGTTCAACCTTTATTTGATTTGGTTTACCATTGTAGGGTAACCACATATGCGACCAGTCGATTGAGAAGTATCCGTGGAGTTTTTCGGACCAATCCCTGCCAAGAATTAAACCATAGAATTTAGGGATATCAGCTACTAGAATGTCGATAACCTGACATACCTTCGGGTCAGACGACAATCTTATGGTCACTTGATTAAGTTCACCAATCACTTCGACTTGAGATCGATCAAGCTGAACTATGCGCACTGCGGATTTTTGTGGTTGAACATTCAATTTGGCACATATTGATCTGGGTAAAATATTCGTTGAAGCACCAGAATCAACCAAGCAATTGTTCACGTTTTTATTGAAAATTTCATAAGTGAGAAGAAAAGGGGGAGTATGAGATCTCGATCTTCCTCCAATCAAGGCGATTTCATTTGGGTCAATCTGATTTATCGTGTTGGTTGGAGGTCTTCCCATGTTGTGGGAAGCTACAGCTGTAGGTAAAGATGTAGTAGGCATGGCATGTAATTCTTTCATCATTATTTTCTTTTGATGTTTCAATTTGCTCAACTCATAAAGAGTGATATTAGCCCTAGTCTTTTTCATGTCATCGATAATGTTATACTCCATTTCATCCGACACTATCAGTGTTCTTGATGGAGGTGCTTGATCTGATTGGACTGGGCTAGATTGGGTCGCTCTAGCGGTTGTTTTCTTTTTTGCGACCTTATCTTTTGTTGCAGGGCTTGCGCCTTCTGTTTAGGGGTAGTTTGGGAAGGATCAAGTTGATTTTTTCTTCGTGTGCTAACCGGAAATGCTTCTTGATCTTCTTCTTGTGGGAGGATGAAATCCCACATTCCTTGTAGTTCCACAACTTCTTCATCATCGGTCTGCCCTTTAGTGATGTTCTCTTCTTCTTCTTGTTCTTCGGATTCAACGTTTGAGACAGCATTGGGTGGTTTCACATCCATGGGAGGATTTATTTTAAAATCTCTATAGGGCTTTTTTGAAGAAGTTTCTACTACTTGTTTTTTTATGTCAATCATCTCATTGGACATGGCCTTTTATACTTTTTGTAATCCTTCCAGATCGAAAGGATCTTTCGTTTGTTTCTTCTTGGTGTCTTCTTTGAAAGAGATTTTCTTAGATTTGCGTTCTTCTATCGCAGATTTCTTTTCTAGGGCTACTACGCGTTTTTCTACTGCTATCGCCTCTGTCAAGTTTTCAACTAAGGTCGTCTTGTTTGCTCTATCTACGAAGATAGCCAAGTTTGATGGTAAGGCTGTGATATACCATTCACATCTTACTTCCTCGCTGGGTTGGGAAGCAACGGGAATTTTGTTGAGGATCTTATTGAACCGTAAATTGAAATCTTTAATGGGTTCTCTAGCCTCAGCTTTGAGATTGGATAGGTCATTGATCAACGTCGCCGTTGATCTGTCATCACCAAACTTGGTAAGGAATTGAATTTGAAAAATGTCCCAACTTGTGATAGACCCGGAAGGTAACGAAAAGTACCATGACCCGGTTGTTCCTTGCATTGTATAGGGAAAAAGCTGGATGACAGCATCCTCGTTGGTAACTCCGTTGAGATTAACAGAAAGCATGAAATTAATAATATGCTCTTCAGCTAGCATGCCTGTTTCTGGATTGAATTTGGGTAGCCATTTCTCAGGATGGGTTGGTATTGGACTCAGGGGTTGAGGCATTAAAACCACCCCAGGATTGTTCCATGGAGATTGGGCCATCGTTGAGTTGCTAGTGAATGAAAGTGTAGAGGATGATCCCTGATGCTGAGAACATGAAGATATTATAATCTTTGATGATTAAAGAGGAGGGATTGTGGAAGATGGATGAGTGATTTGGAATGAAGATGTGGGTGGCTGACTTCGCGGTGAGGGAGTTGAAATGGACGAAGTAGATGAAAGAGTCTCACTGTCAGACTCTGGTGGTGTTCTCCTTGCTCTTTTCCTGGTGGGGAGAGGAAGTTCAGTTGGCTGGATGCCAAACTTTTCACTTTTCAGTATGGTCAAGGGATGAGTAGGATTGTACTGTGAAGTCACGCTGCTTTGAGATTTATCAGACCTCTGATTAAAAATAGAGAATCCCTGGAGTTTACGAATTAGAGTTTGAATTTTAGGGGGTTCAATGATAAGTTGGTCTGAAATATTAGGGTATGTAGCAGCGGTGGATACTCGAGCGACATCAAACTCCGAGTTAAATCATACTGGAGAAGTCGGGGGAGTTGATGGGGGTGATTTACTCTCAGAATGGTATTTAGATTTTGATTTAGGTGCCATTCATAGTTCGGGCCCTCCTTCTAGCACCAAATATGTTGAAGCCCCAAAAATCGGGTCGACAGCAAGGGGGATACCCACCCGGTCCAGAACTTGGTTGGCAGCTCCTTGTTCGTTTGGTATAGTGGGTCCGACTGGGGATAATGGGACCAGTTTCCCAATCTAGGGGGGTGTGTGTGTGTGTAGAGTTGGATGATGCGGATCTAGAAGTATTTTAAGCTAATTTAATTCGAACTTCTAAACTGACTCTATGCTATTGTAATCCAATAAAAACAACACATCTAATCTACGCTAACCGAGGGTGTATTTCTTCTATTATGCGATCTAAAGAGATTTCGAACAATAACTGGTAATAAAGATCATTCGGCTATCATAAGAATAGAAATCAATTAAGATAAACCATTCTGCATAAAAAGTTAGGCAAAAAAGTTGTGAACATCATATCGCATAATAAGTTATTCATATGTCAAGCACAAATAAATGACTCCACCGTACAGAAGTGCCAAATGGTAACCCACACATTCATACATTAACATATAAACAACTAAAACTGCATATCACTCTAAGAATATAAGCAGAAATTGGTCAAGAGATAAAAGTACCATTTATGACTGATTTCACTCATAAACTTCAAGCAATAACGATTTATCTCTACTTGTTCTAATATCTACTAAGAGTACAGAAGTGCAACATCAGTAGCAGACATTAAATGCAAACGTTGATAAATCTTGATCCATCCATTCATCAAAAACCCCCTCCGAGGGTGCAAAAGTGCGTGCTCTGAGGACAAGTTTTTTGACAGATTTCCGGACCCTTCTCCAAATGCCATGAGAAGGGTTAAATACTACTAACTAATTAATCTTAATTACACAAATTTAGGAAACGGCTTCAAATGACCGCCCTTCTACTAAAACAGATTTATTACTAAAAATTGAATCTAATTTCTAACCATTTCGGTATCTTCTCCTTAGTGCTGTAAGCAATGCAATGTTTGCCTGAGAAGAGTCGGCTGGTTGTATTCTCCTTTCGTTCGAGTGATAAAAGTAGAAGTAACAAGAGCTGGCACCGCTTTCTGACAAACTAGAAGATATTTTCGAAAATATTCCTCTGGCTTGGTGTATTCGCTATGTGTATACTTGGTATAACCCAGATCTCTTTCAAACTGATTGTGTTGTTGCTATTTCGGTCTCCGGCCGTGCGAATGACTCAATGAGTTAGGGATTTCGTTGCCTGAACAATTTTCTGTATTGCAGATTGCTTTCGTTCTTTGTTCCAGGATTTTCTGAAGCGTCTTCCTTTCTTAGCGTCTTTCTTTTTGCTTTACCCAGTCTGAGCTTCAGGATCTTTTGTAAACATGCCGCTTTTGTGCACCTTTGACTCTGAGTCTTGAATAGTCTATTTTCATCAGTGTCTGTTGAGTGATACTCTGGAATCCGCGGTCCTGCTGCATGCGGCATCTATTTGCGAAGGAATCTCCTCTCTGTTCTCCAAGTATTGGCGCTTTCCCCTTTTCCTTAGATGTTTCCTGCATATTGATTTATATTAGTTGTTGCCTTACAGTTTACGCAAAGGAAAATAGAAACGACGAAAAGATTGACATGAAAGCTTTAAGTTCTAATGAATGCATAGTCATGACACTCATAATGGCTTGACTCTTCGAAAAACGCAACACAATCATTCTTGGATACTTTGGCGTACAATTATTAATTTCCCTTAAGGTGCGCGCTCAATTTTGGGTTTACAAACTATGTCGAGGAAATTTTTTGATGAGTGGTTTCTGCGATTCGCATCGCAGTATCGAGGATTGCGATGTCAAGAAGTGTCATCGCAGGAATTGATAGCCTCATTCATCGCAGATCGCAATCGCAAGATCACGTTTTATCATTCAATCACTGTGTGCTGCTTATGCGATGTTGCGATATGCGACGTGGCATATCGGCCGTTGGTGATTCCTTAAGTTTCTCATTTAAGGGCGCTTTCAATATATGCGATGCGATGAATTTCGCGTCGCTTCTTCGCAGCTTATTTACGCGCATAGGAAATGCTTCACTCTCTCTTCGTGATGCGATATAGCCTTAGGGAGTAAAGATACAAAAATTTTGATAAAAATATTTTTTGGATTTTTTGTTAAGGGTCCCCCTTTGCTTGGTGTTATTGCTAATACCAAATAAAGAGGGGGGTTGTTGGTGACCACAACACTGGGTTATTTGCCTATTTGAATTCTCGATAGATGGTCGGGTCCAACATTCAACCTCCCAAGCTTAATAATCACTTCAAAATTGTACTCCTGAAATGATAACAACCACGTGCAAATATTTTCCCCAACAAAGGCTTGTTGACTAGGTAATTTAAGGAAGAATGATCTGCATACATCTTAAAATGTCCTCCTAAAAGATAATTCCTAAATTTTTGCAGTGCGTAGACCATTTGTAACCCCTCGAGCTCTGTTTTTGAATAATTTTTCTCAGCCTTTGATAATATCTTACTTGTGAAGGAAATAGGATGGTCTAGTTCTCCGTCGCCTGCCTATGTTAGTACTTCACCCAGCGCAATGCAAGAAGCACCTACATGTACATGAAACTCCTTTCTCCAATCAGGAAATATCAAGATTGGTGCAGTCACCATATTTTCCTTTAACACATCCAAGCTACACTCACATTCTTCATCCCAACATAATGTCGCATCCTTCTTTTCCAATTTTCCCATCGCGCGGTAATTTGAGCATAAGATTTAATGAATTTTTTATAGTATCCTGTGTGTCCCAGCGTTGCACGTAGTTGCTTGACGTTCCTATGGGCCTCCAAGTTCATAATCACTACAATATTTGTAGGGTCCACCATCAATCGTTGTTTACACATGAAATAACCCAGCAAGATCCCAAAAGGAACACAGAATATACATTTTTTCGAATCTAGTGTTATCTGTTATTATCGACATGTACCAAATATAAGGCATAGACTTGCAACATGGTGCTTCACTAAGCCAAACATAGTCTAGTCATCAAAGTATACTTCCAGAAACTTGTGAATGAATTCTTTGAATGCTGGTATGACTACACCAGAAAATATTGTAAGAGAGTTCTTCAACCCAAACAGAATAACAGGGTATTGAAATCAACCCCATTATGTCGTTAAGGTTGTTTTTCTTCTATCCTCTAGGGCATCTTAATTTGATGATACCTAGGAAGATCATCAGTAAAGGAATAGGCATCATGATCCCTGACATTGTCGAACACTTAATCTATAAACGACATCAGAAATGGATCATGAACACATGCATCATTAAGCTTGCACAAATCTATGTAGATCTGTATTTCGCCCTTTTGTTTCTTCTCTTGGACTACCATCAGGCTTACCCAATTAGACTCTTCAATAGGTTCTATAATTCCTACCTCCAGCATTTTATCCAGCTGTTGGCGAACCTTGTATTAAGGCGATAAGACCTTTGTTTGACAAGTTTTGCATCTGGCTTCAATGTGATCCTCATAATGCCAAAGTCACCAAGTATGCCCTTTAAATCTGAAAACTTCCTGGGGAAGAGATCCTGGTATTCACGAAGTAATTCAATAACTTTATGTACTGTAGCATCATCCCAATAGTCTCCAATATTTGAGAACTTCGGTTCTTCTTTAGTGCCAATGTTTACTTGTCTTGTTTTTAAAGGTGCAGAGATGTTTGGGTTCTCTACTTACGGTCCTTATACTTTGTGATGACCTTCTGTGTGTAGAATATTTATATTTCTTTGGTCTACATCCTCCTCTTCATTGATCACATTATAACATTCCAATGTGTGGTATATCTAGGTGCTCCAATCTAGTTGGGTCCATTCCATATGCTCCTTCAGTGTCTTGAAGATAACCACTTTAATTTCTTGAAGCACGTCATTGATTCTTACAAATCCATCCCCGAAGTTTAAGGTCCATAACAATCCTTCCTTCAATGCATCCCATTCAGTAGTGTCGTGGCAGAGCTCAGTTTCAAGGTACTAGTTCATGGGGATGGTATCCAAGGTATGACAAAATATATGTAGCAATTATGGTTGTGGTTCCATCCCCCATGCCTTAATCCACTTTTCTAGTTGATCGCGCCGATCATCATTCCCATTATACTTCTCAGTCATTCTTGTATGAACATTCCCAAATTGTAACTTCATCATTTTCCTATAATCTCACCATCTAGCAAAACTATCCTTATGTGTAGCCCACCATCATGTGGGCATAGTGTGCAGAGCCAAATCCAATTCTTGAAAATGGTGGTCTTCAGAGAGTTCATGCTCAAATTCATCTAGAAAAATTTATACGTTAGTCAAACCATCATAATAAGGTAACTTTCTTACCTTCGATGAAACACAGTATAGTGATTTCGTCATCATATTGGATCGCAATGTAGATACTTCATGTAAGTGATTTTTCCAATGCTCTAATTATTCAACTTAGTCAGAAGTGTAGGAACTCTCCCGGTCCCATGCAATCCATCCATCTATCATTGGATTGATCAAATCCTAATCTCACGATGTCATCTTATAGATTTGATCCATCTCATTGTCACTTTCTATGTAATTGCAGAGTGGTTCAGTATAGCGTGCCCCTTCCACGGGATCCAGTGGCACTATAACCCTTAGCGTATTTCTTTGAAATGAAATTTTCCTCTTCTTCAAATTAATGACCCCATTCATATCAATAGCCCAGTCGATTCCTAGGAGCATGGGGTAGTGATTAATGTCATCAACGGTTTTGATAAATTCAATGTCTGCTAATGCGTCAAATGGGGATGATTTTCTGTTGATTCGCCATTCTGAGCTGAATCATAGACTACTGTAGTGCACTTATCCCCATCCTTTCCCATTTTTGTTTAGGTATAACCTTAACATCAGATCCTAGATCCATAATGACCTGGTCCATTTCATATTCACCTATCTGTGATGTTAGCCACATCTCAAGTCCTATTTGCACCTTATTATTACCAATATTTCTAATGGTGTACTGCTCTAAAGAAGTCTTTTTTTTTTTTTTTTTTTTTTTTCTGCACTTGTCTATTAAGTATTGTAATGCTTCCACAACTTTTCTATCATTCACTAAATTCATACAGGTCTCCAAAAATGTAGTGAGTATGAAAGGATCAACCTCTTGTGTCGCACTAGTCTCTGGTGTCTTGTCCTAGCTTCCTGAGGTGGAGGCCTCAGCGATGCTCTTATTTTCTTCCATGAATGTTTCCTTAGTGAGATTAAGGTCAAAGGTGACTTCCTTCTCAGGGGCTTTGTGGACCCATCTATCTTCTTCAAGCTTCTTACCCTTATCTATGCTAGTCATCATACTTCTTCTTAGTATGATATGAATTCTTTGATCCTCCTCACGAGGCTTAGCCCTCATCATTTGTAAATTCTGCATACGCTACTGAGGTTGTGTCTTCTTTTTTGGATTTTAGCTATTAGCACCGAGAATTCTTCTATGGCATGGTCTAATTATCTACAGTATTTACATGAAGGGTATCTAGGATTTAGGAAAGTTCACGCAAATTGCCCCAGCTGTCCGTAGTTGTAGTAGATAATCTGACCACGACCTATACCAAGTCCTCCCCCTCCTCCTCGTCCTCAGCCTTGAAAACCACTGCGCACTCCTCCTACGCCTCGATCTAGAGGTTTAATTTGTGCTTGCATGTGGTAAGTAGGGATTCTTTCCATCATTACCTCATTACCTTCTATAGTGTCGCTCATCATGGCCTACAGATTTACAGAAATTACAGAATAGCTCCTAGGGTGTGTAAACGAACTTGTGAAGTAAGTGGCAGTTATTTGTCACATGTTTCCTAGTGACTTGACAAATGACACGCCATAGCACAACTCCCATGCTTGGACCGACTGGTGCTTATGACTTTAGGGGTGTTGGCCCTCTCCTTATAAGGTAGTTCATGTATACTGGACAATCATATTTATCATGCCCATGGCCTTTTCACTTCAAGCACCAAACCTCTACACGCACTTCTGGCTTAGTCTCCTTCTCTTTCTTCATACTCTGTAATTCTATGTGTAGGCTCACTAACTAGGAGTTGATTTGTTGGACCCCTAGGTTCATATCCTGAATAGGTGATGTGTGAAGCCTTATCACGATCTCCAAGGATTCTTCCTACGTTACTATCTTCTACTGTGATAGATAAATTATTAAATGTGGCAAAAGCAATGCGATAAACTAGTGGTGATGCTGGCTATCTGAGATTTGCATGTTAGCCTATCTAGTTTGGCACTACAAACTCTAATCAAAGTCCTAAGGTGTCTCCTGGACTCTCATTAGGATCTCCTTAAATCCAATAATTGACAAAGCCTCATATTTAGGCTTACTAAATTATTTGTTCAAACCCATCTAAGTCTCTACTAACAATGTATGAGGATTGTCAGCACAATACTTAATGTATCGGGTTAGTGCTTGATGCTGCAAGGTGGTAACCAACCGTGCCTTCTTTATGTTATCATCGGCAATTTTTTGTGCTATCCATACAACGTTCGCAACAAACCATAATTTCTCTAGGTCTTCACTTCCTATGCCCTTTAATATCAACATCTTCATTGCAATCGCCATGTTAAATGGTGGAAATAGAGGTGGAGGTTTGGGTGAAGGTGTATTTGGTGGAGGTGGAGGTGGAGGTGTTGTGGATGGATGATGTGTTCTAGGAATACCCTAAGTTATTATCTGAATAGTGCTTCACGGCGTAGTCTACACAGCCCGTTCGTCATCACTTGAAGGAGGTCCAATCAATGGGCTATATTCTAGTCTTGATTCTTCATGATTTATAAACAACCTTCCACTTTGAGTATCTCTAAACATCTAGGTAATGGCATTATCTGCTTTTCACACAACAACATCTTAATCCAAGTATTCAATGACCTAACATACTTACCTTGTGGTCCTTCGAATAATTTTCATTCCACTTCTCTATAGCTAACTGATGTGTCTACTACAAATTCAATAACAAATCCTTGCAAACTTCGATCAAGCTAGTGATCGATAGCCCATGTGATCTTGTTATCGAATGTCTCTAGTCTTCGCACCAATTCTAGCATCCACACTATCGGACTATCGAGCTTCCACCTTCCTTGTCTATCTACGAATTTAGCTAAACACTCATATAATTCAACTAGAAAACTACTAAAGAAAATTTCATGTACATATGTATATAGATACCTATTCAATGAATCGTCTTTCGACAAGAATTGATTCCTATTTTCTTAAGCTGCAAATTCATGAATCTTCTGATATAACCACTTTTCAATGTCTTTCTTAGTCAAATTCCAATGATGTGAAATCACACATCTCTTTAAGAAGATCTTGGTCCTAGAAACGTAACCATTTTGTTGGATTAGGGGGTCCTGACCCAGGTTCAGAGTTATTTGTGCCAACCAACAAAACCCTACACTACTAGCCCTTTTGGAAACAACCCGTGTAGCGTAGGCTGCAACCTCACTCGAAGCAGTATTGGGGGATGCAAGAACCAAAATCCTACATCTAAATACTAGTGTTATGTCTTCCATGAAGGTTTTAACCCCGTACAAAAATTACCTGCATACGAATCCTAAAACATAGAAAATAAACAATGCGAGAGCATAACACATAAAACACATATACACAGATATTTTCCCACTGGATCCCAAAACCGGGACTACCAGCTTGATTTTTCATTATGTTCCTTTTAATGTTACAATACATATGTATACATGCCGAAGCATCCAATAGCATGGACCGAAAAACCATCGCGTCCAAAACCATGGACCGAAAACCATAGGTAGGTTCGCCCAACCTAATATAGGGTCCAAAATTATTTTTCTCGGGGCGCTGCCCCAAACCCCGTAGAGGGGACCTACCTGCCCCCGTAAAACCCCCCAGACAAAGGGGGTTGCCCCCCCGTGACCCCCACGCTGCGCAATCGGTGCAATGAATGGGGGGCTCCACCCCCCCTCTAACCACCTAGTTCACTATGTGAGTTAGTCATGGAAAGAATATAACACAACCCAACATTCTCCCACTTGTTGTTTTCTTTCCACAGGGGGCCACAGGAGAGCTTACTCATTTTTCCAACCCTGAAACGCCCATTGTTTCTCTACACCAAGAGATCTTCTCAGAGCTCATAGATTTTTTCAATGCATCTACAGTATTCTTCAAAGTGTCCACCTTTACCAGCAACACCTTTTTGTCTTCTATCATATCCCTCACAAAGTGATATTGAACATCAATGTGCTTTGTCTTTGAATGATAAGTAGGGTTCCTTGCCAAGAAAATTGCACTCTCGCGTCACAGTCTATTCTTAGAGCTCCCTATACTAACCCCATACTTGAACACAATCTCTACAACCAAATTTGCTTCCTTGCTTGCATCAGTGGCTGCCATGTATTCTGCCTCTGTAGTTGATAGTGCCACTACAGATTGTTTCTTACTCATCCAACTGACTGCACCTCCAAATAGGTTAAACACATACCCACTTGTAGATCTTCTCTGATCCAGATCTCCAGCCCAGTCTGCATCAACAAAGCCATGAATATCCAACACTCTATCGAATCTTGGTCTTCCTTGGTAACGGAAACCATAATCACTAGTGCCACGCAAATACCTGAAAACCTACTTCACTGTTGTCTAGTACTCCTTCCCTGGTTTTGACATAAACTTGCTCAATACTCCCACTGCATGAGCAATGTATGGTATAGTACAGACTGTTGCATACATTAGGTTACTGACTGCAATTGCATATGGAACACGGGACATATCCTCTTCTTCTTCTTGTGTCTTGGGACACTGTTCAGCAGATAGATTTACACCTACAGGAATAGGAACCTTCACTGGTTTACAATCCTACATATTAAACCTCTGCAATATTGTCTTGACATACTTCCTCTGGTTTAACCAGAGCTTCCTCTTTTCCTGATCATTTTTAATTTCCATGCCCAAAATATAGTTTGCATCACCAAGATCTTTCATGTCGAATTTGGACGACAATTTGGTCTTCAAATCATGAATAATTTCTTTGTCATTTCCAACTAGCAACATATCATCCACATACAAGACTAGATAAGTAACATGGTCACCAATTAATTTAAAATACACATAATGATCTACTTTGCTTCTGGTGAAGCCAAGTCCCCGTATAAATGTATCAAATTTTTGATACCACATCCTTGGTCACTGTTTTAACCCATACAGAGACTTCTTTAACTTGCATACCAGTTCTTTCTTACCCTTCACCACAAAGCCTTTAGGTTTCTTCATGTAGATCTCCTCCTCCAGATCCCCATAAAGAATTGATGTCTTCACATCCATCTGTTCTACCTCAAAATCAAAGGCAGCTGCAATAGATAAAAGTAACCTAATAGAAGTTACCTTGGCAACAGGAGAAAAAATATCACCAAAATCAATTCCTGGCACCAGGGAATAACCTTTTGCTACCAACCGAGCTTTATATTTCTCCACTTTTCCTTCTGCATTTGTCTTCTTCTTGAACACCCATTTGCTGCCAATGGGTTTCCTTCCAACCGGAAACTACATCAGATCCCAAGCCTCATTTTTGTGCAAAGATGCCATTTCATCAACCATGGCCTCTTTCGAGAGTTTTCCATCCTCTGAATCTACTGCTTCCTTCAAAGTTTCGGGATCATCATCAGTAATAGATAAAGAAAAATTTGAATAGAAAGCAGATTGACTATACCTTTCTGGCTGCCCTCTTTCTCGAACTGATCTTCTCTCACCCAGAGTTTGTGGCTCTTCATCTTCTGATTCCTCCTCTACTGTAGAGTCTGATTCTTCCTCCTTAAGCTCAAACTCTATCTTCTCAGGTTCCTTTGGTTGGACTTCATGTTTAATATCATCTTTCACTTCCCTGAACACCACTTCTCAGTTGTACACAACCTTTCTTTTTGTTGAGTTCCAAAGCTTATACCCCTTTAAACCATCCTTATACCCAATAAAGATGCACTTTTCAGATTTACTATCCAACTTGGTTCATTTTTCCTTTGGAACATGTACATATGCATCACATCCAAATACCCTCGGATGTGAAAGAGAGGATTTCTTACCAGTCCATACCTCTTGTGAAGTCTTATCCTCCAACGCTGATGAAGGTTATTTGTTGACTAGATAACATGGTGTCTCGACCGCTTCTGCCCAGAATTCATGTTTTAACCTGGCACCACTGAGCATGCTTCTTGCCCTTTCCATCAATGTCTTGTTCATTCTTTCTACAACTCCATTTTTATGAGGTGTACATGGAGTAGTCTTCTGTTGTGCTATACCACACTTCTTACAGAATTCTTCAAATTCCTTACTGCAAAACTCTCCACCATTATCTGTCCTGAGCACCTTTATCTTCTTCTCTGTCTGGTTTTCCACCAGAGCCTTAAATTCTTTAAACCTGTCAAAGACTTCAGATTTCCTCTTAAGGAAATATATCCATGTATTCCTCGAGAAGTCATCTATAAATGATACATAGTACACATACTTACCTAGTGATGGAACCTTCACAAGTCCAAACACATCACTGTGCACAAGCTCTAATATCTATTTCGCCCTCTTACCACCAGAGGGGAAACTCCCCTGATTCTACTTCCCATACACACAATTTTCACAGAAATCAAAGTCCAAAGATTTATTCCTCATACCTTCTACCATACCTTTATCATGAAGTATTCTAAGGCCCTTCTCTCCAATACGTCCAAGCCTTTGATGACACAACATGGTCTTCTCTCCAGAGACCACTAGATTTTCAGCTCCACTTTCCGGAACCACAGAACGGTTGCACCCATCAACAACAGTACTACCTTGCAGCTTGTACAGAGTTCCAATTCAAACTCCCAGTATCAATACCAGTGCTCCCCAAACGATCTTGCAGGTATCCTTCTTGAACACTGTTTTTACACCAACATCATCCAACTTGCTTACAGAAATCAGATTTCTGGCCAATGCAAGAATATGCAGAACACCCGGAAGTGTTCTAACCCTTCCATCTTGCAGCTTCAACTTTACTTCTCCGCGACCAATGATTCTAGCCTTCCTATCATACCCTAAGGAGACATCACCACCATCGTATTTCTCATACTCGCAGAACCACTCTCTATGGGGAGTGAAGTGAAAGGATGCACTTGAGTCAATCAACCATGCCTCATGATCTACATGTGTACTTGAAGAAGCCAAGTACACATCCCCACCTTCATCTGAGGTGGTTTTCGCCTCTGCAGAAGGAGCATCATTAGATCCCTTTCCTCTATCAGGAGCTTTAAATTTACAGTCCCTTTTGAAGTGCCCTTCCTTTCTACATTTCCAGCACGCCACCTTTACACATTTTCTTGGAGATTTAGATGTCCCTCTAGATTTAGATCTCCCACACAATGACTTATTTTTGTTTCTATTCTGGGACTGTCCTCGTACAGACAATGCATCACCATTTTTTCTCTCCATATTTTTCCATCTCATCTCCTCCATCAACAAGGTTGAGACTATTCCATCAAACTGCAAGGCAGTTACATTGCTACCTATTGCAATAACCAGACTATCCCACGAATCTGGTAGAGAAGAAAATGAAAACCTCTAAAGCTCTAGCACGATTTATGAAGAAGAGGAAGAAATTCAACATGATATAGAAAAATTACGAGACTAAGTGCAACAAGTGTCACTTGCACAAAAAGGAACAGAATCTAAGATGGATGGTTTAAAAAAATATGTAGAAGATAAGATGGATGGTTTAAAGAAAGGCGTAAAAGCTAAGATGGATTGTTTAAAGAAAGGCGTAGAAGCTAAGATGGATGATTTTAAGATAGATTTGAAGACAAACATGGAAGAATTGAAAGGCTCACTAATGGTGAAAGGGTAGTAAAGGAAGCTCATGATGAGAACAAAGGAAATGTTAATCATGATTCCATAGACTCTAATGTTGGATTGAAGACCCACCATATTCCAAAAATCGATATGAGGAAGTTTGATGGCAAGGATCCTGCAACATGGATATTACAGATGGAGCAATTCTTCGATCTCAATAATGTGCAAAACACACAAAAGGTATGTATGACAACTTTATATTTGGAACCAAATCAGTTTGTATGGTATCAATGGCTTTGCTCTCATAAAAAATTTATCACTTGGGAAATTTTTACGGAAGAATTGATAGCACATTATGAGGATACAAAAAGCAACACTTTTTTTAGCCAATTGATAAGTCTCAAACAAAAGGGTTCAATAATGGAGCACATTGAGGAGTTCCAAAAATTTAACATAAGGGTAAAAGATATTCCAGAGGAGCATAGGATTGATGTGTTCATAGGGTCTTTAAAGGATAATATCCAACATGATGTTCGCCTTTGGGAACCTGATTCATTAGAGAAGGCATTCAAGTTAGCAAGAAAAATGGAAAAAAAAATTATGGCAACCAGGAAGCATACCACTCACAACTATAAATACGGAAGTGTTGTTGCCCCTAGTCTTCCACAACCTATAAGGTTGACACCACAACAATTGGAAGAAAAAAGAGCAAAAGGGATTTGTTACAGTTGTGATAGAAAATACACTAAAGGTCATAAGTTTGTTGAGAAGAAATTATTCTACATAGATTGTGAAGAGGAAGAAGAAAAGGAGCAAGAAAGGTCAAAAGAAGAGGATATACTCTAGGAACAAAGCCTAAATGAAGAACAAATAAATCTGACCATATATTGTAATGCATTGGTGCGAATTACCACTCTTCAAACCATCAAGATAGAAGGACAAATCAAAAAGAAAAAGGTAATAGTGTTGATTGATTCAGGAAGCACCCACAATTTTGTTCATTGTAAGGTAGCAAAAGAATTGAGTTGCTTCCTATACCCAGCGCCAGAGTGTCAAGTGATGATTGCAAATGGAGGAACAATAAATTGCTCTAGAAAGTGCCATAATATCAAGCTATCCATGGGAGAATATGTATTGACTAGCCCAATGCTTTCCATTCCAATGGGAGATGTTGATGTTGTACTAGGAGTCTAATGGCTACAATATTTGGGTACCATAGTTTTTAATTTTCAAGAAATTTTCATCAAATTTTCTACGGAAGGAAAGGAAGTTGAATTAAGAGGTATTATAGGGAGACCAAGAAAGATAATCAGCTCTAATCGTATGACAAAGCTTCTAAAAAAGGAGCAAAGAGGTGTAATTGCACAATTATGTTCGCTAGATGTTTCCACATCAGAATCATCTATTTCTCCAGATCTCCAAAAAGTCCTGGAAAATCACTCCAAGGTATTTGAGACTCCCAAAGTTCTCCCACCTATGCGTGATCATGATCATTCTATTCATCTAATTCCAGGAAGTGTTCCTCCAAACATTAGCCCGTACAAGTATCCCTATGTCCAAAAGAGTGAAATTGAATGTATGGTTGCAGAAATGCTAGAGGCTGGTACAATTCAGCCGAGTCAAAGTTCTTTCTCTGCTCCAATAGTATTGGTGCACAAAAATGATGGATCATGGCGCATGTGTCCATATTATAGGGAGCTCAACAAGCTCACTATTAAAGATAAGTTCCCCATTCTTGTCATTGATGAATTACTGGATGAATTGCATGGATCAATTTACTTCACCAAGTTGGATCTTCATTCAGGATATCATCAAATCATAATGAAGACTGAAGACATTCTGAAAACAAAATTTAGAACTTATGAGGGTCATTATGAATTTTTGGTCATGCCTTTTGGCCTTAGCAATGCACCTTCAACAGTTCAAGGTTTGATCAATTCAATTTTCAAACCATTCCTTAGAAAATTTGTGTTAGTATTTTTTGATGATATACTAATCCACAGCAACTCTTGGAAGGATCATGTTGAACATGTTGACAGGGTGCTACAACTATTGGAGGAGAAACAATTATATGCAAAAAGATCCAAATGTTTCTTTGAAGTCTAGGAGGTGGAATATCTGGGTCATATTGTATCTCATGAAGGAGTTAAGGTAGACCCTAGAAAAATTAAAGCCATTAAGGAATGGAAAATCCCCACATCCATAAAGCATCTGCAAGGATTTCTTGGGTTGACAGGGTATTATTGCAATTTTGTTAAGAATTATGGGAGAATAGCAACACCTCTAACAACATTATTGAAGAAAGATGCATTTTCATGGACTTCAAAAGCAATAAAGGCCTTTGAACATCTTAAAGAGGCAATGTGGCAAGCACCGGTCCTAGCTACACCGGACTTCAAAAAAACCTTTATTGTGAAATGTGATGCTTCAGGAAATGGAATTGGTGCTATTCTAATGCAAGATGAAAGACCCATTGCTTTTGAAAGTCGTCCAATCAAGGGAAAGTTTTTAAGCAAAGCTATTTATGAGAAGGAAATGTTGGCAATACTCCATGCACTTAAGAAATGGCGACCCTACCTAATGGGAAGACACTTCCAGGTAAAAACGGATCATGATAGCCTTGAATACTTTTTAGAACAAAGATTATCCTTTGAAGAGCAACAAAAGTGGGTCACAAAGATGTTGGGTTATGACTTTGAAATCGTCTACAAAAAAGGGAATCAAAATGTGGTGGCAGATGCACTCTCAAGAAAGGATGAGGATGTGGAAGCATTGTTGTGTGCCATTTCTATTATCTAACTAGATTGGATAAATGAAGCAAGGGAGGAATGGAAGAATGACGAAGAAGTGTGGGCACTTATTCGAAAGTTACAACAAGATTCCAATACGTCTGATACATTTAGCTGGCAAAATCATTTGTTATGGTACAAAGATTGCGTATACCTCTTTAAGAATTCCCAGCTAAAACAAAAGATTCTTATGTAATTGCAAACTTCTCCCTTAGGAGGGCACTCAAGATTTTTAAAAACCTACCACAGGGTTAAGAAGGAATTTTTTTGGGATGGCCTTAAATCAGATATTCAAAAGTTTGTGGCAGAATGTTTGGTTTGCTAGCAAAATAAAATTGAAACAATTAAGGCACCGGGTCTATTACAACCTTTATCCATTCCAAGCCAACGTTGGGAGGAGGTTTCAATGGATTTTATCACAGGTTTACCCAAGTCTGAGGGAAAGAGTGTCATCATGGTGGTAGTTGAAAGAATTACCAAGTATGCACACTTTTGTGCATTATCACATCCATTTAAAGCCAGTACATTTTCTACTACACTTATGGAAACAATTCAAAAGCTACATGGAAACCCAAAGATTATTGTAAGTGACAGAGATCCCATTTTCACTGGAAATTTTTGGACAGAATTATTTTCTTGTCTTGGTACTCAGTTAGCTCATAGCTCATCTTGTCATCCTCAATCTGATGGGAAAACTGAGATAGTAAACAAATGTTTGGAAGGATATCTTCGTTGCTTTGTATCTGATAAAAAAACACAATGGGTCAAATGGTTGCCTCTGGCTAAATGGTGGTATAACACTTCCTTCCATACAACAACAAAAATGACCCCATTTATGGCACTTTATGGGTATCAACCACCATCCATCAGATCATATGTAAGAGAAAATTCTAAGGTTCAGGCAGTGGAACATCACATTGAACATCAACAACAAGTCCTCAAACTCTTAAAGGATAACCTCGTGTTGGCACAAAATAGAATGAAACAACAAGCAGATCAACATCGCAGTGAAAGAAGTTTTGATGTAGGTGATTGGGTATTCCTACGGCTACAACCATATAAGCAAATGTCCCTCAAGCAAGCTAAGAAGGATAATAAATTATCACCAAAGTATTATGGTCCGTACAAGGTGTTGCAAAAGATTGGTACTTTTGCATACAAATTGGAGCTTCCTACAGCTTCTCAATTGCACCCAGTCTTCCATGTTTCATGTTTAAAGAAGGTTATAGGCAACAAGCTCCCAGTTCAAACAATATTGCCAGAACTTGACGAGGAAGGAAAAATTATATTAGAACCGGAAGCAGTCACAGAAACAAGAACTCGAGAGCTACGAAATCGATTAATTTCAGAGTATCTTATCAAGTGGAAGAACTTATCCGCTGAAGATTCCACATGGGAGGATGAGAATTTTATGCAAAAGTATCCAGAACTACTCAAGCATTGAGGACAACACTTTTTTGGAGGGGAGGGGCATGTTGGGTCCCCATAATACTAGTGATTATCGCATTACTATTATAGTTATAGCCCTTATTAATATTGTTGTGCCCCTATTGCCCCCATATGTTATTAGTGTGCCCCATAGAATCCCTCTATTTTTATTTTTGTGGCTTTATATTATTATTGTTAGGTCGACTAGATTATATTGTGACTCCTTAGACTCCTATATATAGAAAGGAGGTTTTTTCATTTGAATCATCCAAGAATTGTTCATTTATGTAATGTAAAGGAGGTTGCCCCCTCGAAGAGGCTGAATTCTAACACATTGATCTATCTTTTCTATCTTTTCTTGAGCAGGTTTCATAGCACACTCCCGTTGGTTTAGTACCCAGATCTACCGCAATCCACTGATCCTTATCCACCAACAGATCCTCCATCTTGAGTTTCCAAAACTCAAAGCTCTAACCATTAAATTTCTCGATCTCTATCTTTCCACTGCTCGCCATCTACTTTCACCACCAGAATCAATCTCCCAGATCTCCCACTGAGTAGGGTCTACCACAGGCCCGAGCAAAAGCCCTCAGCAATAAAGTCGTCCCCTTGAAGCCAAAAAAACTCTGATACCAAATGAAGGTTTTAACCCCGTATAGAAATTACCTGCATACAAATTCTAAAACATAGAAAATAAACAATGCGAGACCATAACACATAAAACACATATACACAGAGATTTTCCCACTGGATCCCAAAACCGGGACTACCAGCTTGATTTTTCATTATGTTCCTTTCAATGTTACAATACATATTTATACATGCCAAAGCATTCAATACCATGGACCGAAAAACCATCGCACCCAAAACCATGGACCGAAAACCATAGGTAGGTTCGCCCCCCTCAAACCCCCCGAACAAGGGGGGTTGCTGCCCCCCCTGTGACCCACCTTCTAACTCCCCGGTTCGCTACGTGGGTTATTCATGGAAAGAATATAACACAACCCAACATTCCAGTGCCTTAGATATGCATCAGGGTAGATCGATAGACTTTTAGGGCTCGGTACTGTAAATAAGTTAGAGTTGCCTTGAGACCTTCGCTAAGGTCCATGATCAATCTTTGTGGACCTTAAACAATTGGTTCACCTACTTTCACACATAAAAAGGAAACCCTATATCGAATTTCATGTATATATACTTAATTCATCAAAAAACATAAGAGAAATAGCTTTTAATTTTGTGGAAGTGGATAACCATTCATTTGATATACTATTAAAATTGATTCAATGAATTCACATAGCATTCAATCAATATTTCAGAAAACATATCGTTAATCATCAACATATAACATAAACAAATGCAATGGAAATAATCATTAATTCTTCAAAAAGTTGTCTTTATTGATCTTTAATTCTCTGATTACAGACTCTTCTTATTCTGCATACACAACTATAGGGGTCCACGCACTCAGACGCAGACTCTACCCAAGCCTCCTGTGCACTCAGCTGCAGGAGCCTCCCTTCCTCTACCTAAGTGTACGAAGTAGAGCCTTCCTGCCTTAGCTATTGCTCAAGACAACAGAAACTCTTCAAGATACCACACTCTCTATCCAAAGTTATCTATAAGACTCACTAAGACTCAACTATTTATACCTTTCCTAATAGAATACCATCGCCCTCGGCTCATGGGTGATTCTTTAAAACCAAAAAAAAACAGGGGCCTAAGACCCCTTTTACTCCTATCTATCTCCGCACTCTACGTCCACATTTCATGGAGACTTTACATCTTTTACAAAATTCTTTACAAAAATGACTAAGTTAGCTCAATTCTACCCATGGGGATGCCATCCGAAAAAATGTATTAGGATGATTACTTAGTTTACTTCCATTTGTGGATAGATATATCAGTGGTACAATAGTGATAGTAAATACTTTAAAAAAGATGGTGGTAGTGGCCTCTACCTCATCTCCCTTATGGGATCATGGTTGGAGGGTTCCATTCACACAACCCAAAAACAGATTTATTGTTTGACCACTGCATAACTTAATATTTCTTGTTGGATATATCACTATTTCTAAATTTCTTAGAAGTACCTATAGTTGTTAGTTTTTTTCCTTGAGTTTACTATGGTTTAGAAGCACTTCCATTCATAAAACTAGCCATTAGCTATTAATAACTATGTTTTACCTAAATTCAACTCATCTTTTCCATATATAAATGAAGTTGTGCATAGATGAAGAAAAGAATATATGTTGTTGTAGGACTGTGTGAGCTACAGAGCTACCTTGTCTAGCTAGTCTCATCTAAGTCTTCTCCACCTATTCTGCCAGAGTCCACCAAACCCTATTCAGATATATCTGAAAAGACATCGTTTAGGGCCACAAAATGGCTCTAGAAGATTATGACTTGAGAAATTGCCAAAAATCGTAAACAGTGCTACAATTAAAGAAAATAAAACAAATTGTATTGTGTTTCCATGTGGAATTGGAGGGTGGTCAACAATATCCTCTTGGATAAGACCCTCACCCCACCAGGTGTTACCCATTTGAAAATGTTCAATAACTCTTTTGGCTAGAGTTTGTTTCTTAGTTCAGCTTCCCCTCCATTACACAATAGGAGAAATTTTTCTAGCCCATATCTTCCTATTTAGGGAATTCCTACCCCCATGCAACCATTGGTAGTGCTAGGTCCTTCTTTGATTGATTCCTTTCTTGTTGGTGGTTAAGTCATTGGTGGTGGTCTTATACCCAATCTATCTTATGTGGGTGGTAGTATTTTGTTTTCGGAACCCGCTTCAAGTTCTTAGGGCCTCCCTACTCTGTAGGTTTTAACCCTATAAAAGAATTACTTGCATACAAAGTCTAAAAACAAGAAATAAAAAATGGAGAGAGCATAACACATAAAACAAATATACATAGAGATTCCCCCCTGGATCATCCCAAAATCGGGACTACCAGATTGATTTTTCATTACGTTCCTTTCAATGTTACAATACATATAGATACATGTCGAGGCATCCATAAACCCAATCCATTAACCCTAGATTAGAACATTACCACAGTTCCCTTGACCGGATATAAAAAATACCATGGACCGAAAACCATCGTGCCCAAAACATGTGAAAAATCCATGAACAAAACCATGGGTAGGTCCACTCACTTAATATAGGGTCGATTTTTTTTTTCTCATGGCGTTGCTACAGAATCTGTAGAGGGGGGCTACTACCCCCCCTCTAACCCCCCGGCTAGACTATTGGGGCTAGTTGTGTAAAGAGTATAACATAACACAACATTCTCCCACTTATTGTTTTCTTTCCATAAGGGGCCACATGAGAGCTTAGTCATTGATCCAACCCTACAATGCCCATTATTTCTCTACACCAATATAACTTCTTAGTGCTCACAGACTTTGTCAATGCATTTGTAGTATTCTTCAAAGTGTCCACTTTTACCAACAACACGTTTTTGTCTTCTACCATATCCCTCACAAAGTGGTACTCAACGCCAATGTGATTTGTCTTTCAATGATAAGAAGGTTTCTTTCCCATGAAAATTGCACTTTGGCTATCACAGTCTCCTTATAGCTCATTTTACTAACCCCATACTTGAACACAATCTCTACAACCAAACTGCTTCCTTTTGTGCATGAGTGGCTACCATGTATTCTGCCTCTCTAGTTGACAGTGCCACTACATATTGTCTCTTACACAACTGACTACACCTCCAAATAGGTTAAACACATACCCACTTGTAGATCTTCCCTGATCCAAATCTCTAGTCCAATCTGCATCGATGAAGCCACTGATTTCCAAAACTCTATCCAAACCTGGTCCTCCTTGGCAGCATAAACGATAATCACTAGTCCCAAGCAAATACCTAAAAGCCCACTTCACTATTGTCCAATGCTCCTTGCCTGGTTTTGACCTAAACCTGTTCAATACTCCCACTACATGTGCAATGTCTGCTCTAGTATAGACCATTACATATATCAGGCTACCGGCTGCACTTGCATATGGAACATGGGAAATGTCCTCTTCCTCTTCTTATGTCTTCAGACACTATTCAATAGATAACTTTACACCTACAGGAATAAGAACTTTCACCGGTTTACTATCCTGCATATTAAACCTCTGTCGTATTCCCTTAACATACTTCCTTTGGTTTAACCAGAGCTTCCTCTTTTCCCGATCTCGGTTAATTTTCATGCCCAAAATATAGTATGCATAACCAATATATTTCATGTCAAATTCGGAGGACAATTGGGTCATCAAATCCACGATAATTTCTATCATTTCCAACCAGCAACATATCATCCACATACAAGGCCAGATAAATAACACGATCACCAACTAATTTAAAATATATGTGGTGATCTACTTTTCTTCTGGTGAAGCCAAGTCCTCGTATAAATGTATCAAATTTTTGATACCACATCCTTGGTGACTGTTTTAACCCATATAGAAATGTTTTAAATTTTCATGCCAATTATTTCTTACCCTTCACCACAAGGAATTCAGGTTGCTTCGTGTAGATCTCTTCTTTCATATCCCCATGAAGAAATGTTCTCTTCACATCCATCTATTCCACCTCAAAATCAAAAGTAGCAACAATAGCTAAAACAAATCTAATAGAAGCTACCTTGGTAACAGGAGAAAAAATATCACCAAAATCAGTTCCCTATATTAGGCTGGGCAGACCTACCTATGGTTTTGTGCATGGTTTTCACACATGGTTTTGGATGTGATGGTTTTCGGTCCATGGTTTTGGATACAATGGTTTTTGGTCCATGGTATTGGATGCTTAAACATGTATAAATATGTATTGTAACATTCAAAGGAATATAATGAAAATTCAAGTTGGTAGTCCTGGTTTTGGGATCTAGGGGAAAATATCTATGCATATGTGTTTTATGTGTTATACTCTCACATTGTTTATTTTCTATGTTTTAGAATTCGTATGGAGGTAATTTATGTATGGGGTTAAAACCTACATTTGGTATCGGAGCTATTTTAGCTTCAAGGGGACACCTTTTTTGCTGAGGGGTTTCACTCGGGCCTGTGGTAGACCCTGTTAAGTGGGAGATCTGTGAGATTTATTCTGGTGGTGACAGAAGATGGCAAGTAGTGGAAAGATGGAGATTGATAAATTTAATGGTCAGAGTTTTGAGTTGTGGAAACTCAAGATGGAGGATCTTTTGGTGGATAAATATTAGCGGATCGTGGTAGATCAGGGTACTAAACGAATGGGAGTGTCTCATGAATAATGGAAGAAGTTGGATCAAAAGGAAAAGAGCATAATATGATTGTGTGTCTCAAATTCAGTATTGTTGAATGTATTAGCGGAAGCTACAACAAAAGATTTGTGGGAAAAGTTAGGGACTTTGTACCAATATAAGTCTCAGGTGAATAAATTGTTCCTATGGAAAAAGATGTATAACCCGAGGATGAAAGGTGGAGACTCAGTGACAAAGAATCTGAATGCATTTAATACTATGGTAAGTTAGTTATTGTCTGCTGATATTAAAATTTCAGATGAAGATAAGCGCACTAGTTTGTTGTGTTCTCTACCAGATTCGTGGGATAGTATGGTTATTGCAATAGGTAGAAATGCAAATGCCTTGTAGTTTGATGAATTAGTCTCATCCTTGCTGACGGAGGAGATGAGACGGAAAAATATGGAGAGCCAAAATGGTGATGCCTTGTCTATATGAGGATGGTCCCAGAATAGAGACAAAAGTAAGTCATTGAGTGGGAGATATAAATCTAGAGGGAGATCTAAATATCCAAGAAAAATTGTAAAGGTCGTGTGTTGGAAATGCTGAAAGGAAGGCCACTACAAAAGGGACTGTAAATCTAAAGCTCCTGAAAGAGGAAAGGGATCTGATGATGCTCCTTTTGCAGAGGCGAAAACCACCTCAGATGAAGGTGGGGATGTGTACTTGGATTCTTCAAGTACACATTTAGATCATGAGGCATGGTTGATTGGGTCAGGTGCATCCTCTCACTTCACTCCCCATAGAGTGTGGTTCTGCGAGTATGAGAAACGCGATCATTGTGATGTCTTCTTAGGGGATGATAAGAAGGCTAGAATCATTGGTCATGTTAGCTACCTATACCAATAGGTTTCATGTTTCATGATTGGCAGGGAAAGTGCCAATATGATCTGCATTGGTGATACCAGGATCTCATATTGTTGTGAAAGGCACATGGCTCCAGTTGGTTGATTTTGTCCTACTTCTAAATGGGTGATCCAACAGTCTAAGTTGGGCCATGCCATGTTTCAATTTTCTATTGTAGATTAGAGAAAGAAATCTGTCCAAACAGTTCAATCTTGGCAGATAAAGTAATTAGGTAGAGAATGAAGGTTCCCAACTATTTAATCTGGGGCCTTGGAAGTAATAATGTTAGTTGTAGATGGAAAATAAAAAGAAAAAGCCAAAGGAAAAGAAAAGGCACATGAGGGTTTGCAAGTCTAAGTGCACCCTCCTTGGAGTAACAAAAAATGCTAGGCAATAGAGTGGGTAGGTAGATGGGGTTGCAGAAGAATTATTTATGACTGATTCACTGGCCCAAGAAAAGGAAAAACATGGTGCCAGTGCAGGCCTCTCATTCAGCAGTTTTGCAACACTACAATGGAGCATGTCTAACCCCCTCATCACCCCCATTACACTCATTACTAACATCCCAATACTACCTATGCTCATGGAAAAAGTCAAAGTTTTGTTGGTTCTTACTTCTTTAAAAGCCACATTTCTTGTCTAAAAATTCTTTTCATTTTCATCTACTTCCTAAACTAAGTTGATTTCATATAAACTTAGTGTTTTCCCTTCATCCACCTTTTCCACTCATATTAACTCCTAATTTCCTATTATCTAACTCCCTATACTCCCTTTCCCCTATTATTAGGATAATCCTATAGAACAAATCCCAAATATGTACATATTCCCTCCCCCGGGCATTATAGCCATACGCTTGAATATTGGAAAATCATGCAGGTATAAAGTCTGCTTGCATGTGGTTGTATGAAGTCAGGGATTAGATTGACCTCTGGTCAGTTTGATAACCTAAGCTATACCCCCTTTCCCTTTTACAACCCTTTGAAATCATTTACCCACTCTACTTGCAACAAAGCCTTGTAAAAAACCCATTTTTCCGTTTTATCCAAAGTTTGTTTAGAAATGCGCACTTTTACAAAAAAGCATTGAAAAACCCATAAACTCCGCCAAAGTCTAAAGCTTCCGCCTGGGCGCTCATTTCCAGAAAAACAATAAAATATGCCCCGCCCGCTGCCATATTGTCCTGCCATCTTGTTGACCTGTCGACCGTCGGATCTGGGCTTTCCCATCCGACGGCCCTCATCCATATCGGGTCATCCCCGATGACCGAACGTTACCTCCCGAGAAATTGTCAGAGGATGACGTCAGGCCTTTGCCACACGTCGCTCCCAAATCTCATCGGGCCACCCTCTGACAATACTGCGACCGTATCCAGAGCGGTCTGAGCAAACCACTTACCGCTTGTTGTTTCCCACTTCTCCCGTCACGTCCTAGTCACCGCCACGGCGCGCCGACGTCATGCCACTCAGTGTCGCATCAGCACTCAGCCCGCCACTACTCTGACCTGTCCACCACCTCACCAGTCCCCGTGGACCACTCACAGGCCGCCACGTCACCCTTCCGTACCCGACCCCACCTGATGATGTCATCCAAAAAAAGCGCCAATAACCCAAAAAGTCCATATTTTCGCCAAAAATCGTGGTTTTTGTCACTTTTGGCAAAAGAACTATTGCTCCGCTCTGCATGAAAAATATGATCTTTTCATCGCCAACCTGCAGAATTCAACTTAAAGGTCGTGGACGCTTCCAATCTACCTGCATTGTAACCATTGCCGACAATTCACCAGGTGTTTATCCGACTTTCCCATCCGCGCCTGGTTTTGAGTAAGATTTGCCAAGCAAGCATAAAAAGAGTCAAAATCACTGTAATTACCAGCAATTCTCCAGTGACCAGCATCAATTTTCAGTGGTAGGGTCGAAATTCACCTGCAAGTCCACACAGCCAAGTTTTCATAAACTTACAGTCAGTCCGCACATTCGTGGACTTGAAACCTGAGCTGCACTGATTCACCGAGAAAACAGCGTTATTAATCCCAGCAGTTGCTCATTTATCTCTCTTTGGAGCATTTCGACTGTTCTCACCACAATTTACCCAGTTTTCCTTGCAAAATTGCCTCACTCTTGCAAAATAACCCTCTGTGTTGCTTTGTCCAGTAAAGCAAATCCTTATACAATTCAGAGTTCTAATTAGCCATGGAAACACCAGTAGCATTAAATGTCCCACCTATGAATGCCCCACACAGAGAGTTAGAGTGGAAGGCCCTGGGTGATAAAGATTATCAGATGACAGAGACATTCTCAATGAATTCCAAATTTAACATTCATATGCTAAATGAGTTAAAGGCTCAACACCTCAGTGGAGCTGATATCTTAGGGATTTGGGACTCTAATTTGCCCATTTTTAACCTTCCTCAAGTCAATGTCCTTCCAGACTTGATCCATAGATGCTGTGAAAACTATGATCCATGTCAAAGAGTTGTTCTCAGTCCCACTGGTTCAGTCTTGTTCCATGTCACCCCTGAGGCCATAAATGAGATGTTGCACTTTCACACTACAAAGCCACTTACTCCTCTTTCCATGATGGACTTATTAAAGAAGGGGGGCAAGTTGTCCAGTGCCCAGGTCATCAAGATTAATCAGTTATTTAGAAAGCCAATCTCTGAAGCTGTGAGAATACCCCCTATTGGAAATCCATATCTCAATGACTTGGGCAAAATGCTTGTGGACTTGATCAGTTATGTCCTCGGGTACAGGGGAGTTGAGGATGTTGATGACACCATTATGGCAATGCTGTCCATATTTTCCCGTAGAAAGCCTCCTACTGTGCACTATGATTATGCTACATATATTGCCAATAAGATTCATGAGCAACTGATGAATCTAGAGAGGGAGAAGGTGTTCAGATACACTTCATACATCTATCATTTGCTCTTATTTTATCAACCTGACAGTTTCCCTATTCCTCTCACGAAACTTGATGCCCAAGGAAACCCAAGGTCTGTAGTATTTTGGACTTCAGTTTTTCATCGCACCTCCTATTCACCATACACATACTGTGAATTCATAGACCTTGTTATCCATCCAGCTATGACCTTGTTATTTGGTGTCCCTCCTCCCAGGTTGACCGATGAGATGCAAAGAATACTCCAGCTCTCAAAGGTCTACAGCATTGGTGATTGGTACTTTTACCAACACCATACAGTAATCAGAATATATGGCTGTGAGTTGAACCCTTATAGGCTGCCAAGATATGTCCCTATGAGACTCTTTGCCTTGGAGTATTTCAGGCAATTTGGGAATGCAGACCAGGTCCATTTCCACAGTAAAAACAAGAAGGTGCAACTAAAGGTCAGGAACCAGCTAGGCCCATTTCTGTACAACAAAAGGGAGGAGGGATAGAAACAAGCAGATAGGATCCTAGAGACCCTCCAATTAGAAACCCGTTTCCGCTAGGTACCTTATGACCCTAATCATTTCATTTCTCTCAGGAGGGTAAAACATAAATTGGGTGGCTATGCTCACATCAGATTGCCTCATATTGAAAAATATGCCAATTTAATAAGTTGGAAAGAGGGCACTCTAGAAGAGCCAATCACTAGAGAGAAAATGCTACAAAGAGAGGCAAAGAACATTGAGAAAGAGGCTGACTTGGAAACTTGTGGGCAGGTTTCCTCTTCCTAACAAAGGCTACTTGGAGCAGCTGCTTCATCTTTTACAGCCCAGCAGCAAGCAGCTAGAACTGTTCAGCAGGTGTCAGGCAAGGGTAAAGAGAAGCAAATGGAGCAGGAACAACCACCTCCTAAAGAAGAACAGCAAGAAGAACAACAAAAAGAAGAGCAGCCAATGCAGCAAGAACAAACAACTGAGGCCCCAATATCCACTGGGCAACAAGGTCAAGAAGTTGTGCCTCCTAGGCAGGAAATGACAGTGGAGGCCTCGATACTGCAAACTCCGCAGAATGAAGACAAAAACCGAAAGAGGGATAGAGAGCAGGAGACTCCCCTCACCACATCCACAACTCAAGGGGAGAAAAGGCAAAGGATAAATCCCCTTTCTGAAGAAGAGATGCCCATTGGACAATCATTGGGCATGGACCCACCAAGCATGGAGGCATCTGCCAGTTCCTTTCAGCAGGAACAAGAAAGAATAATCAGAGGAGAGATCAGCTCCTCAAGTCAGCAAAGGAGAGCCGAAACAGGCATCAAGCAACAATTCATTGACATAAAAAAGAGAAATCAGACACTCAGGCTCCAGATGTATAATCAATTGCTCAAAATGGACCCTACAAATCACCAGAGGCTTATGTCAGCTTATGACATAGCAGAGGGGAAAATGACCATGAGTCATTTCATGCCAACCATGCTGCAGCCACAGTCAACTACAGACTATATAAGGACCAACCTAGAGGTTCTTGCAAAAGACATCCACCCTATGGATCAAATAGAACTTCACAAGCAAACGGGTGAGATGGTGTATTCGACACTTGCAGATCAGACCTTCTTGGCACATAGGTTGGAAAACATCCTGAACAATACAACCGCCCAACTTGAGTTGGAGAAGGCATCCTCTCAGGCCAAGGACAACAGGATAAGGTCTCTGGAGGATATAGTCATAGAGCTTGGGCATGACCCAAAGGAACCTAAAGCTATAAAGGAGCTGCTAAAGATAAGAGATTCATACATTGCAGCTCTAAGAAAGATGATAAAGATCCCAACAACCCTCCACCCTCAAACAGAGGAGGTTGCCCAGCAAAGAAAGGACCAGGATGTATCAACATTGCTGATAACACTGCATAAACAACTTATCCAGACAGAGGAAAAACTGGGAGAAACAGAGGCTGCATTGCAGGCAGCCCTACAACAGAAAGAAGGAGGCCAAACACTTCAGCCCCATCCACAAGTAGTCAACCTTGAGGAACCCCCTCAAACTGTCACCCCTCCTACAGTACAGACAGTGGAGACAGCTCCATCCACATCAGCACCAGCACCAACATCAGAGCAGGCTCCAAGCCTTGACATGCAGAAGCTGAAGAGTGAGATTCAAGCTCTGGAAGCCCAGATGACAAAGCTAAATGAAGCCAAGGAGAATTTAGCTAAGCTGAATGAAAAATATGACAAATCTAAGCAGAGTGTATCTGAAAAGGGAAGAGAAGTGAAGGCCCTCAAGGAAAAGATAAAGGAGCTAGAGAAAGAGCTCACCTTTGACAAAGTGGTAGCTGAGGTCAACACAGTTTTATGGGCCAACATTGGCCAATCAATAACAGATCAATGGCAGTTTATAGAGACTATTCATGAGCAAATGGAGCTCATAGGCAAAGCACACAAGGAAGTCCAAAGAGCAAGGGCATCTCTAGGCAATATCCCTGAGATAACCAATAGAATGATCAACGTTCTCAACAACCGCATAGGTCGTCAGCTGGCAGCAATGGGAATCCCCAATAGAACTAAAACCATCCTGCTGATAAATAGGGTCCTCACATTGAGAAGCCTGGTACAAACATTGGATAGAAGAAGCCAGGACATGCAGACAGAAGTAAACAAATTCATGGATAAGTTTGCAGCATTACAAAGCATAGGCCTTCCTGGCTTACTGAACAGCGCAGGGAGGCTACTATCACATGAGAACTATGAAAAAAGGGTCAATGCATTTTCCACCATTCAGATCACTGTAAGACCAAGTACCTCAGAGGAAACAGGTCCAGCATCTGGGCAAAGTCTCTATGACAGAGTAGAGAACTTATTTTTTATTATGAATGAGATCAAACATTTGTTTGAAGTGCCTCCAAACTTCTACAAATATACAGAGGCAGATGAAATCTTAGATGCAATTTTGAGACATCAATTTCCCACACAGGAATGGTGGACCAGAATGATACAGTTGTTACTATAAACAAAAGGCTTTCATCAAGCTTTTTCATCAAAAAATATAAGTCCTCATGTTCAGAAATTTTGATGCATTCAGTATGTCTGGAGAAGAATGGACTGAGCCAACTCAGCAAACCAATTCGGCCACTAAAGCAACACTGACAGCTACAGATGACGGGGCCGAAAAAGCTACAACATGACAGAGCCATAAAGACACATCATTCAGCATTAATGCAGAACGCTCAACCGACTCAGTGGCCTCCAAAGGTCAAAAGGACTTCTGACAAAATTAAAGTGTATTCATTTTGTATTTAGAGCAGCAATAACTTCCTTGTCTGCTATCTTGTAAAGTTGTTGAGCGTATTTATTTATCAACTAACTCAGCGGTTCAGATATTTTGTATAACCGATTGTATATATTCCCCCTCGCATAAGCTTGCAGGGGTTGTTGATTTTCTTTTGAAGACATCCTACGTTGTAAATATTCAGAGTTTAATACAAAGAGCTGATGGAATTTCAAAAGTTTCTGGATGTCTGATGCATTATGGTGTGTTGAATGCCACAGGATTCCTGTGTATTCTATGGAACAATAAGTTTCTTCAACTTCTTCGTTATTTTGTTACTTCCTTCATAATCCATTTCATGTGCTATGATTTCACTGTTTAATGGCAAAGAAAAAGAATAGTTTCAGGATTTATTCATGTAATACCCTGAACTCAATCTAAGTTTTTATGAATGTTTTCCTCAGTTATAGTTGTGATAGTGTAATTCTTAATTGCTGCACCTTTGGACTATAATTTTCACAGTGATCATTGTTTCAAGAATTCAAGCTTGCTCCTGTGCAATATATCTCATTCTCACACCATCAGTTTAGTGATAAAATCTTAGTTGCTTTATGCTGGCTAATCATATTCCATCACCACAACACTAAATTTGTTTCATAGAATTTTTAAATGGCCCTGCAGTTTAAACAATCTCACCCAACATTCCAAACAACTATAGCCATAGACTCCATTGCCTAATGGTTTAAAACTGTCTGAAGATCTCATCTTAGGTACTGAAAGACATCATTCAACCAAAATTTTAAACCAAACCCTCACTTCATATCTAGCCTAAGATTCTTAAGAACAAAGTTAAACAGTCAAAGAGAGAGCCCTCTTTGATTACAGGTTGGCTAGAACCTGTGATCCAAAGCCTGGTTAGTGGTTACCCCGGCCGTATTCCCTCAGGAGTCAAAGGGAACAACCTGGGTGTTAACATAAATGGTGACTCCACTGGGAACCTTGATGAACTTTTCAACCTCCTATCTGATTCTTAATGCCGTAGATAAAGCCTGAGTGACAACCCGACAGCCTTAGAAGCTACCTCTGCTTTGCATTTGCAGGAGTATATAAAAGCTACCTCAGTCAATCTTTATTCAGTATTAATTTCCATATAGTTGTGCTATAACTTATCAGTCCTTTTCAAAAGATCACTACCTCCTTAGAAATTCTCACAAATAAAGTTATAGAAGCTGGCTCCTAAGAAGAAAACTCGTTTTACAAGATCAAACCCAGATCCTGATCCAGCACCTGAGTTTCAAAATCCAAACTCGATTTCAAAAATCCTCAAGAGACACAAATCAGAAGGGACTTTATCAGATTCAAGTTCTGAAGTAGGTCTTCAAACTGACATTCCAACCCCTGCTAAGGCTTCTCTACATCCTTTTACAACCGGTCCACAAACTCCTAGCTATTCATCCACTTCACAAGGTATCCTTTCAAACACTCCATCAACTACACACACCCCTTTCATCCCATTTCCTCCACTTGTCCCATTCATCCCTATTATCCCTGTTGTTCCACCAAACATGGCTAATAGATATGCCCCACTACAGTTACCAGCTAATCTAGGGCCTATGCCTCAAGATTATCAAACCAAGATATCATATTTTGATGGTACTGGCTCTTATTCAGCCCTTCAACATACTAAAAAATTGCAGGACTACTTTGAAAATTACGAGATAGATGATGATGGGGTAAGGATGAAATTTTTTGTGAAAAGCCTAACAGGAGATGTAAGAACATGGTTTAGATCACTAGCAGCAAACTCTATAGCTGACCCTAAAGCCCTGTATCAAAGCTTTATCAACCGATGGGAGAAGAAAAAGGACCCACTTCATATATTATCTTAATACAATACTATCAAAAGAGGTCCCCAAGAAACTGTCTTGGATTATTGTGCTCGTTTTAACAATGTCTACAATGCTATTCCCAAAAATCTCAGACCCCCACCTGATTTATCTCTATAAACCTTTCTTGATGGGTTTGATTCGGATATGGCATACCAATTAAGGGAAAGAGCTCCTCGAACTTTAGCCGAAATGCAAGATATAGTAGTGAGTGTGGAAGCCAACCTGATAGCCAAGAGGAATAGGACTAGAACTGAGAGAAAAACTACCTTCAAAGAAGAGCCTTCAGGATGGGATCATAAATTAGATGCAATAATCACTGGGATGCATAGATTAGGTGACAGAGTAGAATCAGTTGAAAGGAAGTCATCATGGGAAGCACCCCAGAATAATCCTATTAGGAATCCCAATTTCAGAAGAAACCAAAATCCTAATGTTGGTAAAGCAAATTCTGAACCAGAGATTAGACCTCCGTTCCAAGAAAATTATACAGAAGCATCCACTTCTAATGAACAGATAGATGACACCCACATTAACCTAATGGGCCTGAATGATGATCAACAATTTTTTCTGAGTCAAGAAGATCATAAGGACGATGACATTAAGCAGTTTCAAACCAAGTCAGGTGAGTCATTTGACTTTAAACCAGGCTATGACACAGTTGTTTATGAAGTTCATAAGCAATATAAGCTAAGGAGCAGAACTATAAATGTGACAGAGCCTGAGAAAACAAAGGACACTCCACTGCCTAAGAAAACCATTGTCACAGAGCCAATTGACAAAACTGATTCAATTACAAATGAAATAACAGTTAAAGAAATAACTGAAGCATCTTCCCCAAATCAACAATCAATGGCTACATCACCCTTGTAGCCTAATCCAAGCATTACTTCCCAAAAGATGAGTAAAAAGGACAAGCCTCAAGATCAGAGTGAAAACCAAGAAGAAAATTCAAACAAAAAAGAAAGGGTTGTCAACCACAATACCAAGCTCCAATCTGAAAAACCCTTTGACTTAGAAGCTGAAATTGGCAAATTGAAGATAGCCATTCCTCTTTCAGAGCTAGCCAAGCATGACATTTACAAACAACAAATCAAAAAGTCCCTTCAACTTACCCATAATAAAGATCATGTCAATGTGTTGGATGATACCCCAGAACTACTTTTCGGTCCAGAGGTTGATGGAAAGACAGCAGTTACAGGGATCTTACCTTTTTATGTCAGCTTGCATGTTCATGATAAGATATTACACAATGCAATGTTTGATTCAGGCGCCTCTCATAACCTTATGCCTAAATCAGTAATGGAGAGACTCAACCTAGACATTACAAGACCATACAAGGACCTATTTTCATTTGACTCCAACCAAGTTAAGTGTTTAGGTTTGATAAAAGATCTATGTGTATCCCTTGTCCAGTATCCAAACAAAACAATCTTAATGGATGTTCTAGTTGTTGATATCCCACCCAAATATGGAATGTTGTTATCAAGATCGTGGGGGGCTAAACTCCAAGGTTCCCTGCAATTAGACATGTCATATGCCACCATCTCAATCTTTGGTCAACCCAAGAGGCTATATAGAGAGTCACTTATGAAATACATGGTGAGCAGGGAGGAAAAACCTCAAAATTTCCCCATTTATGTAGTCCATTCAGATATGGATTCCTTTATTCTGTTCAATGATGATACAGGTCTAGAGAGTGATAACAAATCTGTCACACTTGAACAAAATATGCATGAGAGTGAGCAACCAAGTCCCCAAGAGATCAAGATTGAGAAACCAATTGATGAGTCAGTCCTAAAAGATAAACTAGATGAAAAACAAGAACTCCAACTTATAATCCCAGGGTATAGAAAGGATGTTGAGAATCCCTTAAATCAGGAAATCTTATGGTTTCTTGAGTTTGATGGATCAGTCAAAAAATTAGGGGCAGGAGCTGGAGTGTGGATTCATAACAAACAAAGCAATTATGCACAAGTTCAGGCCTATAGGCTTAATTTCAGATGTACCAACAATATGGCAGAATATGAGGCTCTTTTTCTAGGCCTCAAACTGGTAAAATCATTAGAGGCTACAAATTTTCAATCATGGGAGATTCAGACCCTATTATCCAACAAGTGAAAGGAAATTTTGTCACCAATGACAAAAGACTAAGGTCATACAGGTCTGCTGCTATTGAAATACTTAAAACCTTCACCAAATTTCAAATAACCAAAATAGCTAGAACCCACAATCTTCATGCACACAGTTTGGCTACATTTGCTAGCACATGAAAATTGCCTTTTGAACCCAATCATTGTTTTACAGCTGAAATAAAACACAGACCTTCTGTCCCAAACAATGTCAAAGATTGGTAGGTGTTTGAGGATGACACACAAATAAACAGTTTCTTAAACTTGCAGCATGAATTTTCAGGTTTGAATATTGATGTTGACTCTGTAAAAGACACACAGCCACTAAATGAAAAGGATCAAATAGCAGTGTCGATCAAAACAGCAAATCAAATCCTTTTCCCAACAAAATTTGACAAGGAAAGTATACTGCAACTTGAACCATTGCATTTTGATGAAGTAGCCAGTACAGAGGCTGAAATTATAGAGCTAAAAGACAATTTTCTACCAACGGACCTAACCCGATTGGAGGACATTTTTGACTCAAATGATGTTCCTAGAAAACCAAAAATGCAGCCCCTTAATTCCGCCATTGAAGAATGCAACATTGGAACTATTGAAAAACCCAAGATAATAAAATTGTCTACATCTTTACCTCCTGACCAGAAGCCTAAATACATTGATCTCTTTAAAGAGTTCCAAGATGTCTTTGCATGGAGTTATGAGGATTTGAAATCCTATGACACCTCGGTTATTCAACATACTATCCCTCTCAAGCCTAATCAAAAGCCATTTAAGCAAAAATTGAGAAGAATCAACCCAATGCTTCTTCCCTCAATTGAGAAAGAGGTACAAAAAGTGTTTAAAGCTGGTATCATAGCACCAATCAGGTTCTCAGATTGGATTTCAAACCTGGTCCCCACAAGAAAGAAAACTGGGGAGATTAGGCTTTGTGTTGACCTAAGGAATTTGAATCAGGTGTCCCTTAAAGACAATTATCCCTTACCCAAAATGGATCACATTCTCCAAAGAGTGGTGGGGGCTTGAAGAATTTCATTGCTTGACGGATTTTCAGGCTTTAACCAGATCCTAGTGCACCCTAATGATCAGGACAAAAAAGCATTCACAACCCCATGGGGAACCTTCAAATATGTCAAAATGCCTTTTGGGTTGAAAAATGCAGGAGCTACCTTTCAAAGAGCAATGGATATTTCTTTTGCCAAAGAGATTCATGATTTCCTTGTGGTTTACCTAGATGACCTTACACCATTTTCAAAATCTGACTCTAAACATTTGAAACATCTAAGGAAAATATTCATAACTTGTAGAAAGTATGGAATTTCCTTAAATCCCAAGAAATCCCTGTTTGGTTTGGAAGAAGGCAAGTTATTGGGTCATATTATTTCAAAGCATGGTATTAGAATTGATCCAGACAGCATACATGCCATCCTGCAAATGCCTCATCCAAGAAATGTAAGAGAATTGCAAGCCTTCTTGGGTAAGATCAACTTCCTAAGGAGATTTATCCCAAACTTGGCAGAACTTATCAGATTACTTAATAACATGCTCAAAAAGGATTCTAAGGTAAAGTGGACTGTGGAAGCAAATCAGGCGTTTGAAGGAATCAAACTGGCCCTCACCCAAACCCCAGTCCTGACAAACCCTCATTTTGATAGAGACTTCATTATATTTTCCTTTGCCTCCCAACACACAATTGTTGCTGTCTTATTGCAAAAACAAGATCAGGGGAATGAGAAACCTATCGCTTTCTTTAGCAGAGCACTAAGAGATGCACCTCTCAAATACCAGATCATGGAAAAACAAGCTTATTCTTTAGTAAAATCCATCAAAGAGTTCAAAATTTACATCCTATACTCTCATGTCATTGCTTATGTACCAAATGCTATTGTCAAGGATATTTTGACTCAAGAAAATTTAGAGGGTAGAAGAGGAAAATAGATTGCAAACATCTTAGAATTTGACATCGAGATAAAACCTACAAAACTGATAAAGGGCCAAGGTCTGGCCAAACTAATGTCTGAAATAAATTTCCAAGCCCTAGACATAAATCAAATGGACAATGAACCGGAGTTGGCGACTCCAAAGATCAATGTAGCCTTTGAACAATCCTCTTGGTATTCTGATATATGTTATGTGTTGCAAAACCTATGTGCTCCCCCAGGATTGTCCAGAAATAAATGTAGGTTCCTAAAAATGAAAGCTGCAAGATTTTGTGTCATGGATGGCAATTTGCTTTGGAAAAACCATGAGGGTATATTGTTAAACTGCTTAATTGAGAGTGAAACTAACAATGTCATGAAAGAATTTCATGCAGGTGACTGTGGTGGACACTTGTATTGGAAGTCCACTGTGGATAAGATACTAAGGGCTGGTTACTATTGGCCCACTTTGTTCTCTGATGTTAAAAATTTCACTACTGCATGCCATAAGTGTCAAATGTTTGAGGGAAAGAGAAAGTTACTGCCACTTCCTTTGAGGTCTATTGCAACAGAGAAGCCCTTTCAGCAATGGGGCCTGGACTTCATTGGGGAAATTCATCCTTCTTCTTCAGGCCAACATAGATGGATCCTGACAGCCACATATTACTTCACTAAATGGATTGAGGTTGTTCCATGTAGACAAGCAAATGATTCTACTATCATTCAGTTTCTTGAGACTAATATTCTTTCTAGATTTGGTTGTCCTGACAAGATAATAACTGACAATGTTGTTGCTTTTAGATCCAAGAAGATGGTAAACTTCTGCCACAGATTTCATATTACTTTGGGCCATTCCACTGCATACTACCCTCAAGGAAATGGCCTAGTTGAATCATCAAATAAAAGCCTTGTAAACATCATAAAGAAGGTGTTGGAAGAAAATAATAAGAATTGGCATAAGAAGCTTGTGAATGCCTTATGGGCAGATAGACTAACAACAAAGAGATCCATTGGGGTCAGCCCATATGAGTTAGTCTATGGATTAGAAGCCAAATTTCCTTCATCACTAGGGGTTCCTATTATGAAACTACTTCAAGAAAGTCAAGCTGAACCAAATGACATGCAAAGAAGGATTAATCAAATAATATGTTTGCAGCAAACTAGAGACCAAGTTTATAGTAGAGTTCAAGTGTTACAAGAAAAGTTAAAGAAAGCTTTTGATAGAAGGACTAAAGCTGAAGATTTCAAAATGGGGGGCAAAGTCCTCAAGTGGGATTCAAGAAGGGAAGATAAAGGAAAACATGGAAAGTTTGATTCTCTTTGGAGAGGACCATTTGTTATCCAAGGAGTGCAAGGAAACAACACTTACTTCCTAAAAAATCTGGATGAAACTGAGTTGGATGAAGGTCCTGTGAATGGCAGGATGTTGAAGCACTATTTTGACTACTTTCCATGTATATAGCAGGGTTTCTCCTTCTGTACATAATCAGTTGTATATACTTCCTTTCAGCATACAAATAGTTCAGTTTAAGAAGTTGGTGTAAATAAGCAGGAAAAGGCTTTATATTCCAAAAGTTCCGCAGAGGTGATAGCCTCTAGTTTTGAAGTACAAAGAGAAAGTTTTCAAGTTTTGAAAAGAAGTCAAAAGCCAAGGCATTCTGACCTGCTGTTCTTGGTCTTTCAAGAAGAAAAACCATCCCCAAGTGGAGCCACTGTTAGCTACCTATACCAATAGGTTTCATGTTTCATGATTGGCAGGGAAAGTGCCAATATGATCTGCATTGGTGATACCAGGATCTCATATTGTTGTGAAAGGCACATGGCTCCAGTTGGTTGATTTTGTCCTACTTCTGAATGGGTGATCCAACAGTCTAAGCTAGGCCATGCCATGTTTCAATTTTTTGTTTTAGATTAGAGAAAGAAATCTGTCCAAACAGTTCAATCTTGGCAGATAAAGTAATTAGGTAGAGAATGAAGGTTCCCAACTATTTAATCTGGGGCCTTGGAAGTAATAAGGTTAGTTGTAGATATAAAATCAAAAGAAAAAGCCAAAGGAAAAGAAAAGGCACATGAGGGTTTGCAAGTCTAAGTGCACCCTCCTCTGAGTAACAAAAAATGCTAGGCAATAGAGTGGGTAGGTAGATGGGGTTGCAGAAGCATGATTTATGACTGATTCACTGGCCCAAGCAAAGGAAAAACATGGTGCCAGTGCAGGCCTCTCATTTAGCAGTTTTGAAACACTACAATGGAGCATGTCTAACCCCCTCATCACCCCCATTACACTCATTACTAACATCCCAATACTACCTATGTTCATGGAAAAAGTCAAAGTTTTGTTGGTTCTTACTTCTTTAAAAGCCACATTTCTTGTCTAAAAATTCTTTTCATTTTGATCTACTTCCTAAACTAAGTTGATTTCATATAAACTTAGTGTTTTCCCTTCATCCACCTTTTCCACTCATATTAACTCCTAATTTCCCATTATCTAACTCCCTATACTCCCTTTCCCCTATTATTAGGATAATCCTATAGAACAAATCCCAAATATGTACATATTCCCTCCCCCGGGCATTATAGCCATACGCTTGAATATTGGAAAATCATGCAGGGATAAAGTCTGCTTGCATGCGGTTATATGAAGTCAGGGATTAGATTGACCTCTGGTCAGTTTGATAACCTAAGCTATACCCCTTTTCCCTTTTACAACCCTTTGAAATCATTTACCCACTCTACTTGCAACAAAGCCTTGTAAAAAACCCATTTTTCTGTTTTATCCAAAGTTTGTTTACAAATGCGCACTTTTACAAAAAAGCATTGAAAAACCCATAAACTCTGCCAAAGTCTAAAGGTTCCGCCTGGGCGCTCATTTCCAGAAAAACAATAAAATATGCCCTGCCCGCTGCCATATTATCCTGCCATCTTGTTGACCCGTCGACCGTCGGATCTGGGCTTTCCCATCCGACGGCCCTCATCCATATCGGGTCATCCCCGATGACCGAACGTTACCTCCCGAGAAATTGTCAGAGGGTGACGTCAGGCCTTTGCCAAACGTCGCTCCCAAATCTCATCGGGCCACCCTCTGACAATACCGCGACCGTATCCAGAGCAGTCCGAGCAAACCACTTACCGCTTGTTGTTTCCCGCTTATCGCGTCATGTCCTCGTCACCGCCACGGCGTGCCCACGTCATGCCACTCAGTGCCGCATCAGCGCCCGGCCCGCCACTGCTCTGACCTATCCGCCACCTCACCAGTCCCTGTGGACCACTCACAGGCTGCCACGTCACCCTTCCGTACCCAACCCCACCTGATGACATCATGCTGACGTCATTTAAAAAAAGCGCCAATAACCCAAAAAGTCCATATTTTCGCCAAAAATCGTGGTTTTTGTCACTTTTGGAAAAAGAACTATTGCTCCGCTCTGCATGCAAAATACGATATTTTCATCGCCAACCTGTAGAATTCAACTTAAAGGCTTTGGGTGCTTCCAATCTACCTGCATTGTAACCATTTCCGGCAATTCACCAGGTATTTATCCGACTTTCCCATCCGCGCCTGGTTTTGAGTAAGATTTGCCAAACAAACATAAAAAGAGTCAAAATCACTGTAATTACCAGCAATTCTCCAGTGACCAGCATCCATTTTCAGTGGTAGGGTCAAAATTCACCTGCAAGTCCGCACTTAGCCAAGTTTTCATAAACTTACAGTCAGTCCGCGCATTCGTGGACTTGAAACCTGAGCTGCACTGATTCACCGGGAAAATAACGTTATTAATCCCGACAGTTGCTCATTTATCTCTCTTTGGAGCATTTCGACTGTTCTCGCCACAATTTACCCAGTTTTCCTTGCAAAATTGCCTCACTCTTGCAAAATACCCCTCTCTGTTGCTTTGTCCAGTAAAGCAAATCCTTATACAATTCAGAGTTCTAATTAGCCATGGAAACACCAGTAGCATTAAATGTCCCACCTCTGAATGCCCCACACAGAAAATTAGAGTGGAAGGCCCTGGGTGATAAAGATTATCAGATGACAGAGACATTCTCAATGAATTCCAAATTTAACATTCATATGCTAAATGAGTTAAAGGCTCGACACCTCAATGGAGCTGATATCTTAGGGATTTGGGACTCCAATTTGCCCATTTTTAACCTTCCTCAAGTCAATGTCCTTCCAGACTTGATCCATAGATGCTGTGAAAGCTATGATCCATGTCAAAGAGCTGTTCTCAGTCCCACTGGTTCAGTCTTGTTCCATGTCACCCCTGAGGCCATAAATGAGATGCTGCACTTTCACACTGCAAAGCCACTTACTCCTCTTTCCATGATGGACTTATTAAAGAAGGGGGGCAAGATGTCCAGTGCCCAGGTCATCAAGATTAATTAGTTATTTATAAAGCCAAGGTCTGAAGCTGTGAGAATACCCCCTATTGGAAATCCATATCTCAATGACTTGGGCAAAATGCTTGTGGACTTGATCAGTTATGTCCTGGGGTACATGGGAGTTGAGGATGTTGATGACACCATTATAGCCATGCTTTCCATATTTTCCCCTGGAAAGCCTCCTACTGTGCACTATGATTATCCTACATATATTTCCAATAATATTCATGAGCAACTGATGAATCTAGAGAGGGAGAAGGTGTTCAGATACACCTCATACATCTATCATTTGTTCTTATTTTATCAACCCGACAGTTTCCCTATTCCTCTCAAGAAACTTGATGCCCAGGGAAACCCAAGGTCTGTAGTATTTTGGACTTCAGTTTTTCATCGCACCTCCTATTCACCATACACATACTGTGAATTCATAGACCTTTTTATCCATCCAGCTATGACCTTGTTATTTGGTGTCCCTCCTCCCAGTTTGACCGATGAGATGCAAAGAATACTCTAGCTCTCAAAGGTCTACAACATTGGTGATTGGTACTTTTACCAACACCATAAATTAATCAGAATATATGGCTGTGAGTTGAACCCTTATAGGCTGCCAAGATATGTCCCTATGAGACTCTTTGCCTTGGAGTATTTCAGGCAATTTGGGAATGCAGACCAGGTCCATTTCCACAGTAAAAACAAGAAGGTGCAACTAAAGGTCAGGAACCAGCTAGGCCCATTTCTGTACAACAAAAGGGAGGAGGGATGGAAAGAAGCAGATAGGATCCTAGAGACTCTCCAATTAGAAACCAGTTTCCACTGGGTACCTTATGACCCTAATCATTTCATTTCTCTCAGGAGGGTAAAACATAAATTGGGTGGCTATGCTCACATCAGATTGCCTCATATTGAAAAATATGCCAATTTACTAAGTTGGAAAGAGGGCACTCTAGAAGAGCCAATCACTAGAGAGAAAATGCTACAAAGAGAGGCAAAGAACATTGAGAAAGAGGCTGACTTGGAAACTTGTGGGCATGATTCCTCTTCCTATCAAAGGCAACTTGGAGCAGCTGCCTCATCTTCTACAGCCCAACAGCAAGCAGCTAGAACTGTTCAACAGGTGTCAGGCAAGGGTAAAGAGAAGAAAATGGAGCAGGAACAGCCACCTCCTATAGAAGAACAACAAGAAGAACAACAAAAAGAAGAGCAGCCAATGCAGCAAGAACAAATAGCTGAGGCCCCAATATCCACTGGGCAACAAGGTCAAGAAGTTATGCCTCCTAGGCAGGAAATGACAGTGGAGGCCTCGGTACTCCAAACTCCGCAGAATGAAGGCAGAAACCGAAAGAGGGATAGAGAGCAGGAGACTCCCCTCACCACATCCACAACTCAAGGGGAGAAAAGGCAAAGGATAAATCCCCTTTCTGAAGAAGAGATGCCAATCGGACAATCATTGGGCATGGGCCCACCAAGCATGGAGGCATCTGCTAGTTCCTTTCAGCAGGAACAAGAAAGAATAATCGGAGGAGAGATCAGCTCCTCAAGTCAGCAAAGGAGAGCCGAAACAGGCATCAAGCAGCAATTCATTGACATAAAAAAGAGAAAGGAGTCACTCAGGCTCCAGATCTATAATCAATTGCTCAAAATGGCCCCTACAAATCAGCAGAGGCTTATGTCAGCTTATGACATAGCAGAGGGGAAAATGACCATGAGTCATTTCATGCCAACCATGTTGCAGCCACAGTCAGCTGCAGACTATATAAGGACCAACCTAGAGGTTCTTGCAAAAGACATCCACCCTATGGATCAAATAGAACTTCACAAGCAAACGGGTGAGATGGTGTATTCGACACTTGCAGATCAGACCTTCTTGGCACATAGGTTGGAAAAAAGCCTGAACAATACAACCACCCAACTTGAGTTGGAGAAGGCATCCTCTCAGGCCAAGGACAACAGGATAAGGTCTCTGGAGGATATAGTCATAGAGCTTGGGCATGACCCAAAGGACCCTAAAGCTATAAAGGAGCTGCTAAAGATAAGAGATTCAGACATTGCAGCTCTAAGAAAGATGATAAATATCCCAGCAACCCTCCACCCTCAAACAGAGGAGGTTGCCCAGCAAAGAAAGGACTAGGATGTATCAACATTGCTGGTAGCACTACATAAACAACTTATCCAGACAGAGGAAAAACTGGGAGAAACAGAGGCTGCATTGCAGGCAGCCCTACAGCAGAAAGAAGGAGGCCAAACACTTCAGCCCCCTCCACAAGTATTCAACCTTGAGGAACCCCCTCAAACTGTCATCCCTCCTATAGTGCAGACAGTGGAGACAGCTCCATCCACATCAGCACCAGCACCAACATCAGAGCAGGCTCCAAGCCTTGACATGCAGAAGCGGAAGAGTGAGATTCAAGCCTTGGAAGCCCAGATGAGAGAGCTAAATGAAGCCAAGGAGAATTTAGCTAAGCTGAATGAAAAATATGACAAATCTAAGTAAAGTGTAGCTGAAAAAGGAAGAGAAGTGAAGGCCCTCAAGGAAAAGATAAAGGAGCTAGAGAAAGAGCTCACCCTTGACAAAGTGGTGGCTGAGGTCAAGACAGTTTTATGGGCCAACATTGGCTAATCAATAACATATCAATGGTAGTTTATAGAGACTATTCATGAGAAAAAGGATCTCATAGGCAAAGCACACAAAGAAGTCCAAAGAGCAAGGGCATCTCTAGGCAATATGCCTAAGATAGCCAATAGAATGATCAACGTTCTCAACAACCGCACAGGTCCTCAGCTGGCAGCAATGGGAATCCCCAATAGAACTGAAACCATCCTGCTGATAAAGAGGGTCCTCACATTGAGAAGCCTGGTACAAACATTGGATAGAAGAAGCCAGGACATGTAGACAGAAGTAAACAAATTCATGGATAAGTTTGCAGCATTACAAAGCAGAGGCCTTCTTGGCTGACTGAACAGCGCAGGGAGGCTACTATCACATGAGAACTATGCAAAAAGGGTCAATACATTTGCCACCAATCAGATCACTATAAGACCAAGTACCTCAGAGGAAACAGGGCCAACATCTGGGCAAAGTCTCTATGACAGAGTAGAGAACTTATTTTTTGTTATGAATGAGATCAAACATTTGTTTGAAGTGCCTCCAAACTTCTACAAATATACAGAGGCAGATGAAACCTTAGATGCAATTTTGAGACATCAATTGCCCACACAGGAATGGTGGACCAGAATGATACAGTTGTTACTGTAAACAAAAGGCTTTCATCAAGTTTTTCATCAAAAAATATAAGTCATCATTTTCAGAAATTTTGATGCATTCAGTATGTCTGGAGAAGAATGGACTGAGCCAACTCAGCAAACCAATTCGGCCACTAAAGCAACACTGACAGCTACAGATGACAGGGCCGAAAAAGCCACAGCATGACAGAGCCATAAAGACACATCATTCAGCATTAATGCAGAACGCTCAACCGACTCAGTGGCCTCCAAAGGTCAAAAGACTTCTGACAGAATTAAAGTGTATTCATTTTGTATTTAGAGCAGCAATAACTTCCTTATCTGCTATCTTGTAAAGTTGTTGAGCGTATTTATTTATCAAGTGACTCAGCGGTTCAGATATTTTGTATAACCGATTGTATATATTCCCCCTCGCATAAGCTTGCAGGGGTTGTTGATTTTCTTTTGAAGACATCCTATGTTGTAAATATTCAGAGTTTAATACAAAGAGCTGATGGAATTTCAAAAGTTTTTGGTTGTCTGATGCGTTATGGTGTGTTGAATGCCATAGGATTCCTGCGTATTCTATGGAACAATAAGTTTCTTCAACTTCTTCATTATTTTGTTACTTCCTTCATAATCCATTTCATGTGCTATGCTTTCACTGTTTAATGGAAAAGAAAAAGAATAGTTTTAGGATTTATTCATGTAATACCCTGAACTCAATCTAAGCTGTTATGAATGTTTTCCTCAGTTATAGTTGTGATAGTGTAATTCTTAATTGCTCACCTTTGGACTATAATTTTCACAGTGATCATTGTTTCAGGAATTCAAGCTTGCTCCTGTGCAATATATCTCATTCTCACACCATCAGTTTAGTGGAAAACTCTTAGTTGCTTTCTGCTGGCTAATCATATTCCATCACCACAACACTAAATTTGTTTCATAGAATATTTAAATGGCCCTGCAGTTTAAACAATCTCACCCAACATTCCAAACAACCTATAGCCATAGACTCCATTGCGCAATGGTTTAAAACTGTCTGAATATCTCATCTTAGGTACTGAAAGACATCATTCAACCAAAATTTTAAACCAAACCCTCACTTCATATCTAGCCTAAGATTCTTAGGAACAAAGTTAAACAGTCAAAGAGAGAGCCCTCTCTGATTACAGGTTGGCTAGAACCTGTGATCCAAAGCCTGGTTAGTGGTTACCCCGGCCGTATTCCCTCAGGAGTCAAAGGGAACAACCTGGGTGTTAACAGGTCACAGAAAAGTAATGTTGAAGTTGCAAGGTGGAAGGGTTAGAACACTTCCGGGTGTTCTTCATATTCCTGCATTGGCCAGAAATCTAATTTCTATAGGTAAGCTAGATGATGCATGTGCAACAGTGTTTGAGAAGGATACCTACAAGATGGTTCAGGGAGCACTAGTATTGATGTGGGGAGTTCGAATTGGAACTCTATACAAGCTGCAAGGTAGCACTGTTGTTGATGGGTGCAACAGTTCTATGGTTCCTGAAAATGGAGCAAAAAATCTAGTGGTCTCTGGAGAGAAGACCATGTTGTGGCATCAAAGGCTTGGACACATTGGAGAGAATGGCCTTCGAATACTTCATGGTAAAGGTATGGTATAAGGTATGAGCAATAGCTCTCTGGATTTTGGTTCTAGTGAAAATTGTGTATATGGGAAGTAGAATTAGGTGAGTTTCCCCTCTGGTGGTAACAGGGAAAAACTTATATTATGGCTTGTGAAAAGTGATGTGTTTGGACCTGTGAAGGTTCCATCACTGGGTAAGTCTATGTACTATGTATAATTTATAGATGACTTCTCAAAGAATACATGGATATATTTCCTTAAGAATAAATCTGAAGTCTTTGACAAGTTTAAAGAATTTTAGGCTCTTGTGGAAAACTAGATAGAGAAGAAGATAAAGGTGTTGAGGACAAATAATGGTGGAGATTTTTACAATAAGGAATTTGAAGAATTCTGTAAGAAGTGTGGTATAGCATGGAAGAGGACTACTCCACACACACCTGAGAAAAATGTAGTTGTAGAAAGATTGAACAAGACGTTGTTGGAATGGGAAGCAACATGCTCAATGGTGTTGGGTTAGGACAGGAATTTTGGGCAGTTGCGGTGGAGACAACATGTTACTTGGCCAATAGATCACCTTCATCAGCATTGCAGGATAATACTCCACAAGAGGTATGGACTGGTAAGAAACCCTCTCTTTCACATTTGAGGGTATTTGGATGCGATGCATATGTACATGTTCCAAAGGAGAAAGGAACCAAGTTGGACAGTAAATCTAAAAAGTGCATCTTTATTGGGTATAAGGATGGTTTAAAGGGTTATAAGATTTGCAACCCAGTAACAAGGAAAGTTGTGTACAACAGATATGTGGTATTCAGAGAGGTGAAATATGTTATTAAACATGAAGTCCAACCAAAGGAATCTGAGAAGATAGAGTTTGAGCTTAAGGAGGAAGAATCAGAGTCTACAACAGAGGAGGAATCAAAAGATGAAGAGCCAAAAACTCCAGGTGCGAGAAGATCAGTTCGAGATTTAAGGCAGCCATAAAGGTATAGTCCATCTACTTTCTATTCAAATTTTGCTTTATCTAATACTGAGGATAATCCCAAAACTCTGAAGGAAGCAGTAGATTCAGAGAATGGAAAAATTTGGAAAGAGGCCATGGTTGATGAAACGACATCTTTGCACAAAAATTAGGCATGAGATCTAGTGGAGTTGCCAGCTAGAAGGAAACCCATTGGCAGCAAATGGGTTTTCAAGAAGAAGACAAATGCAGAAGGAAAGGTGGAGAAAAATACAAAGCTCGATTGGTAGAAAAAGGTTATTCCTAGGTGCTGGGAATTGATTTCGGTGATATTTTTTCTCCTGTTGCCAAGGTATCTTCTATTAGATTACTTTTATCTGTTGTTGTTGCTGATTTTGAGGCAGAACAGATGGATCTAAAGACAACATTTCTTCATGGGGATCTGGAAGAGCAACCTGAAGGCTTTGTGGTGAAGGGTAAGAAAGAATTGGTATGCAAGTTAAGGAAGTCTCTGTATGGGTTAAATCAGTCACCAAGGATGTGGTATTAGAAATTTTATACATTTATACGGGGACTTGGCTTCACCAAAAGCAAAGAAGATCACTGTGTATTTTAAATTAATTGGTTACCGTGTTATTTATCTGGTCTTGTATGTGGATGATATGTTGCTGGTTGGAAATGACAAAGAAATTATCCAAGATTTGAAGATCCAATTGTCCTCCAAATTCGTCATGAAATATCTTGGTGCTGAAAACTATATTTTGGGCATTGAAATTAAAATAGATTGGGCAAAGAGGAAGCTCTGGTTAAACTAGAGGAAGTATGTTGAGACAATATTGCAGCGGTTTAATATGCAGGATGGTAAATTGGTGAAGGTTTCTATGCCTGTAGGTGTAAATTTATCTACCAAACATTGTCCCAAGACAAAAGAAGAGGAAGAGAACATGTCCCGTGTTCCATATGCAAGTGTAGTCGGTAGTCAGATGTATGCAATGGTCTGTACTAGCCTAGACATTGCACATGTAGTGGGAGTATTGAGCATGCTTATGTCAAAACCAGGGAAGGAGCACTAGACAACAGTGAAGCTTTTTTTCAAGTATTTGCGTGGCACTAGTGATTATGGTTTGTGCTACCAAGGAAGACTAGGATTAGACAGAGAATTGGATATTCATTGCTTTGTTGATGCAGTCTGGGCTGGAGATTTGGATTAGAGAAGATCTACAAGTGGGTATGTGTTTAACCTATTTGGAGGTGTAGTCAGTTGGATGAGTAAGAAACAATCTATAGTGGCACGATCAACTACAGAGGCAGAATACATGGCAGCCACTCATGCGAGCAAGGAAGCATTTTGGTTGCAGAGATTATGTTGTAGTATGGGGTTAGTACAGGGAGCTCTAAGGAGAGAATGTGACAGCCAAAGTGCAATTTTCTTGGAAAAGAACCCTGCTTACCATTCAAAGAGAAAGAACATCGATGTTTAGTATCACTTTGTGAGGGATATGATAGAAGACAAAAAGGTGTTTTTGTTAAAGGCGGATGTTAGAAAATTATATCTTACAGAGCAATGGAACACATAAAATATTGTAGAAATATAAACACAGAAAATGCATGAGACAAGAGAGACACAGACATACGTGGTCCACCCAGTTTGGGCTACGTCCACGAAGAAACATCTAGTCCTTCCTTTTATATTATCTAGCAAACTGAAGAGATACAACCTACAACAGATCTGCTATAATTCCCTCTTCACTCTCAATTTCCTCTCTCTTCCTCAATCAGAGTACATATCTACATAGATGCAATATAATTCCCTCATATATAGAGAGGGGTTGCCTTCTAGGGAAAAAAACCCTAAATTAAACATGACTTATACCGTTAGATCTCCGCCTAATGAACGACCCAGATTGACTACGAAATTACAACATTTTACAACACAATCTTACATCTATTTTTAGCTTCAGGGGCATTGCCCTTGACCCCCCTTCCAGGGGGGGCTCTCAAAGGTCACAGCTGCCCCCCCGGACCCCCCTGTAGTGAATATTTTATGGGCAGAGTTGTCGTCCCATTACGAACTGGGGTGAAATGCACTGGTACCTTTGAATACAAAAGATAATTAGGCTCCACACGCAACAATCACCCACTTGGAGACTGATTATAGCAACTCCATCACTACTTCATTTGCTGGACAATGACTCTACTTTGGACCTTCCTGTTTCTCATCTTCTTCATCATACTTAAATACCAATTGAAACTGAGTATATTCTTAGTTTCTCCCTGGTTACAACTTTTGTTGACATATCTACAGGATTTTGGCTAGTGTGTATCTTTTCCAGCTTCAACTGTCCATCTTCCAATACTGACCATATGAAATGTTACCTGAGTTGTATATGTTTAGTCTTGGAATGAAATGCAAAGTTCTTTGCAAGATGTATGGCACTCTCATTGTCACTCTATAACCTGCCTAACTCCTACTTCTTACCCAATTCATCCAGAAACCTTTGTAAACAAATAATTTCTTTACTAGATTCTATAGTAGCAACATACTCTACTTCTGTTGTTGAGAGTGCAACAACACTTTGCAGTTTTGAGATCCAATTTACATCAGTTCCTCCTACAGTAAACACATACCTTGTTGTGCTCCTCCTATTATCTCTATCACCGACCATATCTACATCAACATACCCCTGTAGAGAAATTTTTGAACCACCAAATCATAATGCTTGATTTTTGCTACCTCTCAAATACCTAACAATCCACTTCACCACCATCCAATGTTCTTTTCCTGGATTGTTCATGTACCTGCTTACAAGTCCCACTGTATGTGTAATATCAGGCCTGCTGTAGACCATTTCATACATAAGTTTCCAACTGTTCATGCATATGGAACTTTAGAAATATGAGCCATTACTTCCTGAGCCTTGAGACACTCCTCCTTACTTAATTTGAAATGGCTAGCCAAAGGTATACTAACTAGTTTTGCATTATGCATATTAAACCTTTTCAACACCTTTTCTATGTACTCACTTTGAGACAATGTTAATTTGTGATTCGTCCTTTCTCTAGTTATTCTCATACCAAGGATTTGTTTTGCAACACCCAAATCCTTCATTACAAATGAGTTTACAAGTTAGCACATTTATTTCCTGCATGTTAGAACCTACAACAAGCATGTCATCTACATAAAATAACAATATAATATAGTTGCCATCATTTTTCCTTTCGAGATAAACATAATGATCAGAGTGACATCTAGTATAACCTTGTTCAGACATAAACCTGTCAAATTTTAGATACCACTGCCTTGGAGCCTATTTTAATCCATACAAGCTCTTCTTCAACCTGTACACTAGTTTCTCCTTCCCTTTTACCTCATATCCTTATGGTTGTTACATATATATCTCTTCCTCCAAATACCCATGGAAAAGGCTATCCTTACATCTAACTACTCAAGATGTAAATGTTCAGCTACTACTAGACTTAAAATAGTTCTGATTGAAGTCATTTTCATAATAGGAGAGAATATATCATGAAAGTCTATACCGTTTTTCTGTGAAAACCCTTTCACCATCTTCTTCCTTCAACTTGTAAACCCATTTATTTTGCAATGTTGTTTTACTTACAGGCAACCTGACTAAGTCCCAAGTCTGGTTATGTGCTAAGGAGTCCTCTTCTTTCATGGCTTGCTCCCACTTCTTCTTGGTTTCTACCTATACTACATCTTCATAACATTATGGTTCACCAAAATTAGTCAACAAGACATAATATAATGAAGGAGAGTATCGTTTAGGGGGTCTACTTATCCTGGTAGATCTTCTAACACCACTTTCGGGTGTTTGAGGTGCTTGTTGTTGTTGTGGTTGTTGTTTTGGATGTTGATCATTATGATTTTCAGGCACAATCACTTTTTATGTGATCTCATCAAGAACTATGTATTCTATGTTTTCTTTTTCCTATTTCTTTTCCTGCAGCTCATCCTTATACAAAACATTTCATTGAATATGACATCTTTTCTCCTAATGATTTAGTGTTTTTCATAATCATAAAAGAAATAACTAGAATCATCAACACCATATCAATAAAGGTACATTTCTTTGATTTTGCCTCAAGCTTTGTTCTATTTTCTTTATTAATGTGGAAAAAGGCTTCACAACCAGAAGTCTTTAAGAAGGAGTAGTTTACCGTTTTACCTATCTAGGCCTCCTCTGGAATACCGCCATCCAAGGAACTTGAAGGACCTTTGTTTATTAGATAAAGAAAAGTATATACAACATCTACCCAAAATTGTAAAAGCAATCCTGCATGCAATCTAATGCACCTTGCATGCTCCATGATTGTCTTGTTGATCCTTTCTGACACACCATTTTCTTGTGGTGTTCCTAGAACTATCTTCTCTCTGCAAATTAAATTATTTGAATAGTACCTATCAAACTCTTTGCTTCAATATTCACCTCCATTGTCTAATCTGAGACACTCCAACCTTTTTCCTGTCTCATTTTCAACCAAAGCTTTCCATTTCTTGAAAGTATCAACTACATCAGATTTATTTCGAATACAATAAATCTAGGTTTTTTTGGTTGCATCATCAATAAAAGTAACATAATAATAAGAGCCACGAAGAGATTATACTGAGAAGGTCCCCATACATCGGTATTCACAAGCATTAATTTTTCGCTATTCTTTTCTTTCCCAACTCTAAGGAATCTGACTCTATTATGTTTTCCATAAACACAATTCTCACAGAATTTTAAACCGGCATGCTTTAAACCTGGAAACAAATTTCTCGAGTGAAGAATATGCATCCCCTTCTCACTCATGCGCCCGAGCCTATGATGCCACAGTGTCATATTTTCTCATGTAGAGGTTAAATCATTAAAAAAATTATAAATACCATTGCATAAATAGAATGTACCAACCTTTTCTCCTTTTTCTATTACCAGGGATCCTTTAATGACCTTCCAAGTTTTATCTGTAAAAGTAGTCACACAACTTTCACCTCTCAACTGCCCTATTGAAATAAGATTTTTCTTCACATCTAGAACATGCCTTACCTACTTCAATAGCCATTTATTTCAATTATGTTGTTTTATGAAAATTGTACCCATTCTAATGATTTTGCTGGCTCTATCATCACACAATAGAACCTGTCCAAAATCTGCTTGAACATAATCATGAAAATGTTTCCTATTAGGTGTGGCATGGAATGAGGCCCCTAAATCTACCGCCCAGGCATCAACAATATTTTATAAAGAAAGAATCAAATGATCTTGCAACACATCACATGTTGCATTTGCTTCATGATTATTTTCTTGTTGCGTGTCTCCTTCTTTTCCCTTCTAAGACTTGCAGTCTTTCTTCAGGTGTCCTTTCTTCCCACATTTCTAGCACACTATCCCCAATATGGACTTGGATCTACCTTTTCTTGACTTACTACAATATCCAAACCTCTTTCCTCTTTCCATTTTTCTTCCCCTAGTCTCTACAGTGAAAGCATTACTTGATGTCTCACCGAATCTTTTTCATCGCATTTCCTCACTAAGGATTGTACTGACAACATTATGAAACTTTAAAGTACTAGATCTAGAGACAGAGTTACTAATGACCATGACTAAACCATTCCAACTTTTTGGAAATGAGCATAGAAATAACAGAGCCCTAATTTCATCATCAAAAGTTAGCCCTATAGAACTTAACTAACTGGTAGTTGTATTAAATTCATTTAAATGGTCAGCAAAAAATCCACCTTCTGACATTTTCATATTAAATAAATGCTTCATAATAAATACCTTATTTGAGGCCAAGGGTTTTTCATATAGTTTTGTCAATGTCGACATTAAACCCTCTGTTGTCATTTCCTTTGAAATATTAAATTCTACTGATGTTGCTAGTCACAGACATATTGTTCTAAGTGCCTTCCTGTTGAGAATATCCCATTATGCTTCCTTCATACTCATTGGCTTCTTTGCCTTTCTGCTCAATGGTTGGTACATATATCTCTGATATGGATAATCTTCCATCTACATCTTTCAAAACTGGTAGTTTTGGCCATTAAATTTTTCGACCCTAAACCTACCATCTTCCACCATTACTCTCACTCGAACCAGGAACCCTTCTCTCCTATGAGTTTATCAGCCAAGTAGATCTTTGGCTCTGATACCAGTTGTTAGAAAATTATATATTATAGAGAAATGGAACACATAAAATATTGCAGAAATATAAACACAGAAACACACATAAAACAAGAGACACACAAATATATGTTATTCACCCAGTTTGGGCTACATCCACAGAGAAACAACTAGTCCTTCCTTTTATATTATCCAGCAAACTAAAGAGATACAACCTACAACAGATCTGTTGTAATTCCCTCTTCGCTCTCAATCTCCTCTCTCTGAGTGGACCTCACTCAAAATACATATCTACATAGACGCAATACAATTCCCTCATATATAGAAAGGGGTTACTTTCTATGGAAAAAAAACCCTAAATTAAACACAACTTCCACCATCAGATCTCCACCTAATGAATGGCCCAGATTGACTACAAAATTACAACATTTTACAAGGCAATTTCACATCTATTCTTAGCTTCGGGGGTGTTGCCCCCGATTCCCCCACCAGGGGGGGGCTCCCAAAGGTCGCAATTGCCTCCCCATGGACCCCCCTGTAGTGAATATTTTATGGGTGGCATTGCCATCCCATTACGAACTGGGGTCCAATGCGGTGATACCTTTAAATACATAAGATAATTAGGCTCCACACACAACAGTGGACACTTTGAAGAATACTGCAGATGCATTGACAAAATCTGTGAGCTCTGATAAGATCTCTTGGTGTAGAGAAACAATGGGCATTGCAGGGCTTGATAAATGACTAAGCTCTCTTGTGGCTCCCTGTGGAAAGGAAACAACAAGTGGGAGAATGTTGCGTTGTGTTATATTCTTGGCAGGACTAGCCCATGTAGTTATCTAGGGGGTTAGAGGGGGGTGGGTAGCCCCCCTCTACGGGATACAGGGCTGCACCTTGGGAATTTTTTTTTTGGATGCTATATTAGGTTGGGCATTCCTACCTATGGTTTTTTGCATGTTTTTCACACATGGTTTTGGATGCGATGGTTTTCGGTCCATGTTTTTGGATGCAATGGTTTTTGGTCCATGGTATTTGATACTTCAACATGTATAAATATTTATTGTAACATTGAAAGGAATATAATGAAAAATAAAGCTAGTAGTCCCAGTTTTGGGATCCAGGGGAAGTCTATGTGTATATGTGTTTTATGTGTTATGCTCTCACATTGTTCATTTTTTGTGTTTTAGAATTCGTATGCAGGTAATTTCTGTACGGGGTTAAAACCTATATTGCTGACACCTGGGAATAACCTTTTTCTACAAACTGAGCTTTGTATTTTTTCACCTTTCCTTCTGCATTCATCTTCTTCTTGAATACCCATTTGATGCCAATGGGATTTCTTCTATATGACAACTCCACTAGATCCCAAGCCTCATTTTTGTGAAAAGATTCCATTTCATCAACCATGGCGTCTTTGTAGAGTTTTCCATCCTCTGAATCTATTGCTTCCTTCACAGTTCTAGGATCATCATCAGTAATAGTTAAAACAAAATTTGAACAGAAAGAAGATGGAATATACCTTTTTTGTTGCCTTCTTTCTCGAACTAATCTTCTCACATCTGGAGTTTGTGGCTCTTCATCTTTCGATTCCTCTTATGTTGTAGAGTCTGATTCTTCCTCCTTTAGCTCAAACTCTGTCTTCTTGGCTTCCTTTGCTAGGAATTCATGTTTAATAACATCTTTCACCTCTCTAAACAACACATCTTGGTTATACACAACCTTCCTTGTTACTGGGTTCCAAAGATTATAACCTTTTAAACCATCCTTATACCCAATAAATATGAACTTTTCATATTTAATATCCAACCTTGTTCTTTTATCCTTTGGAACATGTACATATGCATCACATTCAAATACCCTCAGATGTGAAAGAGAAGGTTTCTTACCAGTCCATGCTTCTTGTGGAGTCTTATACTCCAACGCTAATGAAGGTGATCTGTTGACCAGGTAATGTGCAGTCTCCACCACCTATGCCTATAATTTCTATCCTAACTTGACACCACTAAACATGCTTCTTTCCCTTTCCATCAACATCTTTTTCATTCTTTCTGGAACTCCAATTTTCTCAAGTGTGTATGGCGTAGTATTCTACCGTCCTATACCAAACTTCTTATATAACTCTTCAAATTCCTTCTTGCAAAACTCTCAAATGTTATCTTCCCTCAACACTGAAATATTCTTCTTTTTTTGGGTTTCCACGAGAGCCTTAAATTCTTTAAACCTGTTAAAGACTTCATATTTTTATTTGAGGAAATATATCCATGTATTCCTTAATAATTCATCTATAAATGATACATAGTACATAAAATTACCCAATGATGGAACTGACACAGCTCCAAACACATCACTGTACACAAGCTCTAATATTTTTTTCATCCTCTTACCACGATAGGGGAAACTCGCCCGATTTTGCTTCGCATATATACAATGTTCATAGAAATCAAAATCCAGAGAGCTATTAGACATACCTTCTACCATACCTTTACCATGAAGTACTCAAAGGCCCTTACCTCTAATATTTCCAAGCCTTTGATGCCATAGCACGGTATTTTTATCTAGACACCACTAGATTTTCACCTCAACTTTCAGAAACCACAAAACTATTGCACCCATCAATAAAAGTGCTACGTTGCAACTTGTACAGAGTTCCAATCCAAACTCCCCACATCAATACCAGGGCTCCTTGAACCATCTTGTATGTATCTTCCTTGAACACTATTTTTACACCTGCACCAGCCAACTTTCTTACATAAATCAAATTTTTGGCTAATGCAGGAATATGCAGAACACCCGGAAGTGTTCTAATCCTTCCACCTTGAAACTTCAACTTGACATTTCCACGACCAATGATTCTATCCTTCCTGACACCCCCTAAGAATACATCCCCACCATCCCATCTCTCACACTCGCAGAACCACTCTTTATGGTGAGTGAAGTGAAATGATGCACCTAAGTCAATCAACCATGCCTTATGATCTACATGTGTACTTTAAGAAGAATCCAAGTACACATACCCACCTTCATCTAAGATGGTTTTCTCTTCTACAGAAGGAGCATCATCAGATCCCTTTCCTTTCTTAGGATATTTAGATTTACAGTCCTTATTTTGGTACCCTTACTTTCCGCATTTCCAACACACCTTTACAGGTTTTCCTGGAGATTTAGATCTCCCTCTAGATTTAGATCTCCCACTTGAGGATTTATTTTTGTTTCTATTCTGGGACCTTCTTTGTATAGATAAGGCGTCACCATTCTGGTTCTCCATATTTTTTTGTCTCCTCTTATCCGTTAGCAAGGATAAGACTATTTCATCAAACTGCAAGGCAGTTGCATTACTACCTATTGCAACAACCAAACTATCCCATGAATCTGGTAGAGAACACAACAAACTAATGCACTTATCTTCATCTAAAATTTTAATATCAACACGTAATAACTGGCTTACCATAGTATTAAATGCATTCAGATGCTCTTTCATCGAGTCTCCATCTTTAATCCTCAGGTTATATATCTTATTCCGTAGGAACAATTTATTCACCAGAGACTTAGATTGGTAAAAAGTCCCTAACTTGTCCCACAAAGCCTCCGTCATATCTGTGCCTGATATATTTAGAAATACTGAATCTAAGACACACAATTATATTGTTCCTTTTTCTTTCTGATCCAACTTCTTCCAGTCTTCATCAGAAATTGTCGTTGGTCTAGTACTTAGATCTATTGGGATCAACTAATCTTTATCCACCAACAGGTCCTCCATCTTTAGTTTCCACAACTCAAAACTCTAACCATTAAATTTCTCAATCACTATCTTTCCATTGGTCACCATATTCTATCACCACAAGAATCAATCCCACATATCTTCCATCGAATAGGGTCTACCATAGGCCCGAGCAAAACCCCTCAGAACCAAAGGCGTCCCCTTGAAGCCAAAACAACTCTGATACCAAATGTAGGTTTTAACCCTGTACAAAAATTACCTGCATATGAATTCTAAAAACAAAACATAAATAATGGCAAGATCATAACACATAAAAAAATATACACGGAGATTTTCGCCTGGATCCCAAAATTGGGACTACTAGATTCATTTTTCATTATGTTCCTTTCAATGTTACAATACATATATATACATGTTGAAGCATCCATAAACCCCAATCCATTAACCTTGGATTAGAGCATAACCATGGTTACCTTGACTAGATCTACAAAACACCATGGATCAAAAACCATCGCGCCTAAAAGCATGTGCTAAATCCATGCAAAGAACCATAGGTAGGTCTACCCACCTAATATAGGTTCCAGAAAAAAAATTCCTAGGGTGCTGCCCAAGATCCCATAGAGGGGTCCTAACACTCCCCCTCTAGTCCCCCAGCTAAACTTCTAGGGCTAGTCGTGGAAAGAATATAATGTAACCCAACATAGTAAACCATAATTACCTATTGGGGCAAAATCCTATCTGTTGGGAAACCCATTTGTTGGTAGCTTTCATGAAGGTGGGGGCATGCCTTTTGTCTCATCACTTTATACGATCCCACCACCACCTTAAGGAAACTATTGTGCTTTACAACTTGTACACCTCGATAGAAACCAATTGATGGGAGGACCTCCTGGTCCCTCTAGTCACCATGCTCTTCCATGTTCTAATACGAAAACACCTACCCCATTACCATTCTTATCTACTCTTGATTTTGAAGATCATTACAAGTGGACCAATGGTCCTATCAAACATAACTTTCTTTTGCCTCCAATTCCACATAAGATTCTTGTAAACATTCTGTTGTAGCTGCTACAACCACCCTCAAAAAAATTTCCTTTGCTTCATTTCAAAGCCTCCCTCCTCAAAACCATTGCAACTATCCTACACTGATCATGTACTTGTGTTTATTTAGGTTCATCTGTGATTTCATAACTTGTGTTCAACTTACTTGTTTTTTCAGTCAACCAGAAGCACACACAACACTTGGTTCACATTCAGTCAATCAGTTGCTGGGAAAAACTATACAAACCTGGAGGACAAATTGTCTCCCCCCAAGAAATGCATAGAGCAGCCCAAAAACTACCCTACACTCAGAAATTGCACACAGAAGGCCAACTAGCATGGCTCTGGAAATTTCACAAGGCAGGCCAACCAACACTCATCTCCAGAAATGCGTAGTTTCAGCCAACTGCACTATTCTTTGGAAATGCGGAGAAATGGCTAGCTACATTGCTATCTAGAAATGTTTCGAGTAGCCTAGCATCACTACTCTGGAAATTTGTGTAGAGTCGTCCAATCATCTAGGGCTTGTCCATCCAAAAACAACGACAAGGTTTTTCCTTTATTTTTGTCTGTCGCATGTGTCGGTAGCCTATTTGGTTCCCTCCAGAACTACGCAATACTTCCTTGCATGTTGGGAAACTTTTCTTGAAAATGAAAAAAAGAAAAAAAAAAGAAAGTATCCCTATATTTTAGGGATCTACTTTTAGCAGTAGGAGTTACATGAATAACAATTTTTAGAAACTTCCCACCAAGTGTCATGGTTTCCTAGATTTGTGGCATGCACATCATAAACCCTAATTTCATGAAATCTATTTAAACAAATCCTTCGAACTCATTATTCACATTCGATATTAGAGCTCTAGCATTCCTGGAGAATCTAGGAACCTTCGGCATAGTCGGCATAACCTTTTGAGGTAAGTTTTTCTTTTCATGACTTTGCCCACTTTTTCTATCACATTTTAGTTTTTGGCTTGTATGAGTATTTTTCCCTTGCTTTTATTGAAGGATTATCATGTGTCAATGTATTTTAGCTTATAGAAGTGTTGTTTAAAGTTTTTCATTACCTTTCCTTAGTGTCGCATGTGTAACACTATAGTCTCCATTTCAACAACTCGCTTCATGAGCTAAATGGTTTTGTCATTTGACTAATTTATGCACTTTATTTAATGACATGGATGTTTATTTCACTTAGATTTGCACGAGCTTCACACACACATTCACTCCCTCATATTTTCGGGTTGTCATTGGGTAGATCCAAGCTATCTTGGTCGATATCATGTCTCTCCCAGCATGCTCTGTCCATTCTAGTTAAGGCTCTACCTTGCCTCTAGGAATTGTGCATAGGCTTCCCACACTATCTCCCAACTATGCTCTACACAATCCTAGGAAGAAGTCGCCAGTCCTCCCCATTGGAACTGTGCAATGGATAGTTCCATCGAGGAACCCAACCTGACTATTCTATGCATTGGGCAATTTTAGTTTATGAGTCAGCCTCCCTGGACTGTGCATTGCACATATCCAACCAACCGTCAGCCTATCTGATAGTTGCGACTTCACAATGCATAGTTCCAAATCACAGTATCCCAGCTTCCAAAGTCAGTGTTGTGCAATCTTACCCTATAGTTAGTAGTTTATTTCCTGAATGTTTCTCAAAGTTGTTTGATGTTTTTAGCTGACATTGTCTCTCCATGAGTGTATCCTCTATCTCTAGGTACCATAGGTTTTTGAGTAGCGTCTTAGCAGTACATGTATCATGGATGTTAGGATATTCCGACACATATGAAATAGTTAAGTATAACTTGCCCTAGTGTAGAGTTAGGTAAAGTGTATTTCTTTACTATGTACTTTTGTAACTTACAATTTGAGGGTCATGATATGTTCTAAACATGAAGTGATCAACCGATTCATTCTCTCCTCAGTATTACTGACATTTGATCTGTGGCTTAACACCCGATTGGTCCATGATCTCTATTTAAAGAGCATGGAGGGTCATTTGTAGGTAACTGTTCATGAGAGAAGCTTATGTAAATTTTCATTCTTTTATTAATAAATTTCTTGAAGTGGCCGCGTCAGCTCAGGCAATGGACTGTTTCCCTTTTTGAGGGTTTTAACCATGTCAAGAATACTGGTGTATTGATCTATGATCTATTTGCAAGCTGTGTCCTTTGGTGTTCATTCTGAGTAACTCACCCTTTAAATTCCTACATGGTATGAGAGTTATTTGATGGCCACACTCATTTGTGATCCAAATCTGAAGCTGGTACAATTGCATCCAACTGTCGTTTCCTAGATCTATTGTTTTTGATTGCTTTCGGGCTGAGAGGACTGATCTATTGTGTTAGGAGCACCTGTTCCAGTAAGGAACCCATTTTGTTTCATGCGAAAAGGTTTCTAATAGCCCTAACTATGTCATTTATATGATTTGGAGGTATACAGTATTTATTTGCAGTTCTAGCTATTCATCTCTTTGGTTATTTCAGTTTATTTAGCTCTCTGTTTTATATTACTGTATCTATAGCTTTTACTTATGCGTATGCTCTTTGCCTTGTGACTCTATGTGATCTGGGAAAATCAGTAACATAAATGAAGGATATTTCTCATGCATATGCTCTTTTCCACCATGCCTTACTGTGATCTTAGAAAACTAGAAACATTGAGGAAAATATTTAGTTTCTGGCTAAAGCTAACTTCAAGCCGTAAGGTTTGTTTCTTTTTGCATGTGCATGTTTGGTTTTGTGGTTTTTGTTTTGTAGAAAAAAATATAGTTTTTCAGGTAATCACGAACCCCAAATCTTCAATGACTTCAAAATAAAAAAACCCTTCCTCTTTTGCAAAAATTGCTGACCTTTTAAACTAGCTCACTTGGTCCAAGGTTACTTTATGAGAATAGAAGTCTTGAGTTCAAGTCTTTCTTTTGGTTGAGTTAATTTTTCAAAATGCACATGTAACTTATGTTTTAAGGTTACTTTATGTAAAAATGTTCTCACCAATTATAAAAGTGAGTCACTTATAACTCTAAAATCTCTTTATCTTTTATTTAAGTTACAATTTAGTGGGAAGCTCATAAAGTACCATTGTAAAAGTGACTTTCACTTGTAAAAGTGAGTCACATAATTTTTTTTTTAAGTGAGCTAATTAGATTACGTCTAGAAATGGGGGGGTGGGGGGCATTTTTTTAAAATATAAGATTATCATTCATTTCCACACATTATGCACTTTTTTGGCATCTTCAACAATTTGTTTTCAAGTAGCCGTAAATTCTTCATCTGTGTTGGATACCTATACCAATAGGTTTCATATTTCATGATTGGCAAGAGAAAGGCCAAATATGCTCTGCTTTGGTATCACAAACATCCCATATTTCCTAGAAAGCAAGAGGTGGGTAAAGTGTTTCAAGTATTGAGGACCTTATTTCAATTTTGTGGATGATTCAACAGTCTAATCTGGATCATGCCATGTGTTCAATTTTGAGTTATAGAATAGAGAAAGAAGTCTGTCCAAACTGTTTAATCTTGGCAGACAAGTAGTTTAGGTAGAGAAGCAAAGGTTCCCAACAGCTTAATCTGGGACCTTGGAAGAGATAAGGGTAGAAGTAGATAGAAAAGAAAAAAGAAAAAGCCAAAGAAAAGAAAAGGCAAGTAAGGGTTTGCAAGTCCAAATGCACCCTCTATGGAGAAACAAAAAATGCTAGGGAAATAACTGGGTAGGCAGTTGTGGTTGCAGAAAGGGTATTTTCACCATTACACATATGTCAACAGGTGTTTTGCCAAGGCAAAATCTATCAATAGAAAAAGTGGTTAATTCCATCATATCACAGCAAGGAGCATGACTAACTTCCCTCTTCCCCTTTATTCCATTACTAACACTCCCTTTCTTTCAGCTGAGATTTATGAAGAGAGATCATGGTTTTATGGTGGTTCTAGTCCATTCAGAATCCACATTTCTTGTCTAAAATCTTTTCATTTTGATCTACTCTCAAAACCAAGTCAATTTCAGATAAACTCAGTAAAATCCCTTTCATTTGCTCCCTTCATTCATATTAACCTCTAATTTTACTATATAGCTCCCCTATTTTACCCCTTCCCCTAATAATACTAACACTAAGGTGTATAAAGCCCCAAATCTTATATATACTCCCTCCCCTTGGCATTATAGCCATATGTTCTTCAAAAGGGACCAAAGTGACATCTAGTCACTTTGGTGAACCTGTCCCATCCTATTCCCCCTTGCTGCAAGTCAAACTGCTCCTCAAACCACCATTTGCATTGGAAAACCCTTATAAAGCCCTATTCCGCCTTCAAATCCTTTGCAAAAAATTACCAAAGTCAAAAACCCGCCTCTGGCGCATTTCCAAAGGGTTAGCGCATAATTGGTTAAATGAAAAATCATTCGAAAAACCAATAAAAAACCCACAAAACCTAAAGTTCCCCGCCCGCATATAACCCGAGCACCTCCATAATCCACCCACCGTCGGATCAAGGCACGAAAATCTGACGATCAACGTCAATATCGGAGCGGCTCCCACTGTTGTCCTTTACCGCCCGAGATGCTGACGTTGCGTCACGTCAGGGCCTCTCCACGTGTCAAGCACTGAGGTATCTCGGAGCCGGGCCTGACAACTTCGGCGCCGTACCCAAACCGCCCCGAGAAACCGTAGCGGTTAGCTTTAACCGTAACCGCTACGGTCCTAACTGCCACCTATTTTCCGCTAACTCATCGCCACGTCGCGTCCGCTCGTACTCACCTCTGCCATTCGTCCACCTGTCCGCTGACGTGGTTGCCACCTCATCGCCCCTTGGACCAATAATCTACTGCCACGTCACCCGACGACGTCAGCTGACGTCACCTCACCGTGACCCACCAATGACGTCATGCTGACGTCATCACGAAAAAGCGCCAAAATGGTAAAAAACCCATATTTACCCAAAAAAGCCGTGTTTTTCCCACTTTCACTCCTGTCGCTATTGTTCTCCCTGCATGACCGTTTACGTTCGAATTTCCGCCAACCTGTTGATTTAACCCGAGCGACCTCCTCAGCAGCAACCGTGCACACCTGCTCGACCTCTGCTCGCCAATTTACAGGTATTTACAGTTGTCCTGCCCTCCATACGACTGTTATTGAACTTTAATTTGCTCAGAAGGATAAAGGCACCTCAAAAACTATATTTACACCACCTATTTCCCTCTGCAAGTCCACATTTGCCACTGTGAAGTCGAAAAACACCAGCCGAGCCATAATTCCAGTAAATTCACCCAAAAAACAATACTCACTGCGTATTCTCGGAAAATTCCTTGTTGGTCTCAATTCACCCGCTGGAAGAGGACATAGTCAGACCTTAAGAGAAGCTCTGCTCCTAAAAAACAAACAGTATTTCAATTGCTGTTGAGTAAATTCCCCTCTGGTATCCAAAATACAAACTGTCTTCACAAAGAATCACCTCCATTCTGTGTTGCTGCCATTTTTAGCTATCCACCCACAATTCTTGCACTTTGAAGAACTATGGAGACTCCTATTGCTCTAAATATCAAGCCCCTCAATGCTCCTCACCAGGAATTAGCATGGAAAGCCCTGGGAGACATGGATTACCAAATGATGGACTGGTTCCCTATGGGAACCAAATATAATATCCAGATGATGAATGAGTTAAAAGCCCAGCACCTGAGTGGGGCAGACATCTTGGGAATATGGGATTCAAATTTGCCCATCTATAACCTTCCCCAAGTAAATCCTATGCCAGAACTGATCTACAGCTGCCAGGAATGCTATGACCCAAGCCAAAGAGCTGTCATCAGCCCCACAGGCTCAATCCTGTTCCAGATTACCCCACAGAGTATAAATGGAATGTTGCACTTCCAAACTGCCAAGCAATTGACTCCCCTCTTTATGCAGAATTTGATAAACAAAGGGACCAAGCTGTCAAATGACCAAATCATTAAAATCAATCAGTTGTTTGTAAGACCAGGCTCTGAATCAGTCAGAACCCCTCCTATTGGGTATCACTATTTGAATGAATTGGGCAGGATGTTAGTGGATTTAATCAGTTATGTCCTAGGATTCAGGGGGATAGAGGATGTGGATGACAGCCTAATGGCAATGCTGTCTATATTCTCTCCTGGTAAACCCCCAGTTGTACATTATGACTATGCAACCTACATTGCAGATAAAATCCATGAGCAGTTTATGAACTTGAAGAGGGAAAGACTATTCAGGTATACTTCATATATATACCATCTATTCTTGTTCTATCAGCCAGCCACCTTCTCTGTTCCTTTGAAGCCACTCAATGCCAAGGGAATTCCAAGGTCAGTTGTGTTCTGGACTTCTGTTTTTCATCATACCTCTGTATCACCTTACACATACACTGAGTTCATTGACTTATTCATCCATCCAGTCATGACAGTATTGCATGGTACTCCTCCCCTAGACTAACTGATGACATGAGGAGAATTCTCCATTTGAATAAGTCCTACAGCATTGGTAATTGGTACTTCTACCAGAACCACACAGTCATCAGAATATATGGCTGTGAGTTGAACCCATTTAGGTTGCCAAAGTATGTCCCCATGAGGCTTTTTGCCTTGGAATATTTCAGACAGTTTGGGAACTCAGATTATCTTCATTTTCAGAGCAACAACAAGAAGTCACAGTTGAAGGTAAGGAACCAGCTGGGTCCTTTCCTATATAACAGAAAATAAGAGGGATGGAAAGAGGCAAACACTATCCTGGAAGGCCTCAGACTGCAAACCAGCTTTGAATGGATACCTTATGATCCCAATCATGCTATCTCCCTCAGGAGGATTAGATACAAATTGGGTAGCTATGCACACAAGAGACAACCCGAGATTGAACAGTATGCCAATGCATCAAATTGGGAAGAGGGTACCCTAGAGGAGGAAATTACTAATGAAGAGTTACTTGAGAGAGAGGCTAGAAATATGCAAAAGGAAGCTGACTTGGAAACTTGTGGACAGGTGCCCCTCTCCTACAAAAAGCAACCTGGAGCAGCTGATACATCATCTACAGCACAGCAGCAAACTGCCGAGAAAACACCACAGACAGCAAGCAAGGATAAAGGGAAGCAGGTGGAACAGCCACCTCCATTGACAGAAGAACAAGTGGACACATTGCTACAGCAGCAAGAAGAGATGGAGCAGCAGGAATTCGGGCAGCAACAGGAAGAGGAACAGTTTAGTGAACAGCAGCCCTTGCAGCAAGAAAAAGTGACTGATCCTCCAAGCTCCACTGAGCAACAGGCTCAGACAGTGGTGCCTCCTAGAGCAGAAACTACTGTTGATACCTCGGTCCTCCAAACCCCACAAAAGGAGGACTTAACCAGGAAAAGGGATAGAGAGACTCCCCTGACTTCATCCATTAATCGGGGAGAGAAAAGACAAAGACTAAATGACTCCCAAGAGGATGACATAGCAGTGAGGCAAGCAATGGGTATGGGCCCACCCAGTGGAGAAGTTTCAGCCAGTTCATTTCAGCATGAACATGATAGAGTTATAGGAGGAGAGGTCAGCTCCTCCAGCCAGCACAGAGAAGGACAGTTAAGCATCAAACAACAATTTATTGACATTAAGAGGAGGAGTGATCCTATTAAAATACGGCTATACGATCATTTGCTGAACCTGGCTCCTACCAATCAGCAAAGACTCATGTCTGCCTTTGATGTAAGTGAAGGCAAGATGATCATGAGTCACTTAATGCCCACAACGCTGCATCCTCAATCTACCTCGGATTACCTAAGAACCAACATGAAGGTTCTGGCCAAAGACATACACCCTATGGATAAGATTGAATTACATAAACAAACTGGTGAAATGGTGTATGCCTCCTTGGCAGGTGAGACATTGGAGAACTACAAATTGAAGAGCAGCCTTGATAACACAGCATCTCAGCTGGAATTAGAGAGAGCATCATCACAAGCCAAGGACAACAGGATCAAGTCCTTGGAAGAGGTAATTATAGAAATAGGACATGATCCTAAAGATGTCAAAGGTATCCAAGAACTCCTGAAGATAAGGGATGCAGACATGGCGGCCTTAAGAAAGAAAATCAAGCTCCCAGCTACCATCCATCCACAAACAGATGAGGTTGCCCAGCAAAGGCAGGAAAAGGATACTACAGACCTGCTGGTATCCCTGTACAAGGAGCTGGTTAGGACTCAAGACCAGCTAGGACAATCTGAAGCTACAAAGGCAGCACTACAAACAGCACTGAAGCAAAGAGAAGAGGGCCAAACCTCCCAGCCCCCTCCGGAAGTAATCAACCTTGAAGAAGCTACTCCAATAACTACTATTCCTCCTCAACAGACTGGAACTACAGCACCATCTACAGCAACAACTACACCAGCAACAGAGCAAACTCCTAGTCTGGATATGCAGAAGCTGCAGGCTGAAATCCAAGTTCTTGAATCCCAAATGAAGGAGCTCGATGAAGTCAAGAAGACTTTGGCCAAGGTGAATGAAAAATTCGACAAAAGCAAGCAGAATGAAGCAACAAAGGAGCGAGAGATAAAAGCTCTAAAAAAGAGAATAGCTGAACTAGAAAAAGAGCTTGCACTAGAAAAGGTAACAGCAGAACTAAAAGCAGTCCTCTGGGGCAACATTGGTCGATCCATCACCAATCAGTGGCAGTACATTGAGACTATGGATGAGCAAATAGTACTCATCACCAAGGCAAACAAGGAAATACACAGAGCAAGAGCAAGCCTTGGCCACATGCCAGATGCTGCCAGCAGAATGGTCAATGTTTTAAATAACAAAACTAGCTCTCAACTAGCTGCCATGGGAATTACTAACAGGACTGAAACAATCTCAGTAGTTAAACGAGTCCTGACACTAAGAAGCCTAGTTGGAACACTGGAGAGGAGAACACAGGATATGCAGACCGAGATCAACAAGTTCCTGGACAGATTTGTAGCATTACAGAACAGAGGCCTCCCCAACATTTTAAGCAGTGTAGGAAGACTGCTCACCCTAGAAAATTACAACAAAAGGATTGATGCCCATGCAGTAGCACAAATTGCAAAACAGCCCAGTACCTCAACAGACACAGGGCCAGCATCAGGGCAGAATCTGTATGATAGGGTGGATAATCTATTTTTTATTATGAATGAAATTGATCACCTGTTTGATACACCACCAAATTTCTTTAAGTATACTGAGGCAGATGAGACTATGGGGGCAATCATAAATCATCAATTGCCCACACAGGAAGTATGGAGGAATTTGACACAGATAATTCTATCAGGCCAGAACCTGTAGCGCTACTTTTTTTTTCAGCCTATGAGCAGTCATGCGCGGGCAGAATTTTGATAGATAAGATCCACAAGGAAGAGACAGAGACTGAGCCAACTCAGCAAAGCTATTTTACTCACTACTGCAGCAGTCACAACCACAGGTGACAAACACACCATACAGCGCACAAGCCATAAAGTCGGGCTCTCCAGCATTTAATCAAAGTATCTCAACCGACTCAGCAGATCCCAAAGGCCAAAATATCTTCTGACAGAGCATTAAAACGCCTTTATTTTGTATTCAATGCTGTAATAAATTTCTGATCATAATATCTCAAAAGTTGGTGAGAATATTAAGTCTGAGATAACTCAGGACTCAGATATTTTTGTAAACAATCGCAAGTATATATTGGCCCCTCACAGAAGCTTAAGGGGTTGTTGTGATTTTCCTTTTGAAACTCTCACTTGCTGTAAAAATTCTCAGAGAACTAATACAAAGGGAGAATGGAATTTCCAAAGCGTGGTGTATTTGATGCGTTGTGATGGATGGTGAATGCTGCAGGATTCCAGAGTGTTTCATAAAACAATAAGTTTTCTTAAATCTCTGTATTACATGTTTTCGAGTCTTTTGTTCTCTTTTGTTGTCTAAATATTTTACACTTAATAGCAAAGTAGAAGAATAGTTCCAGGATTTAATCACCGATTACCCTGAACTCAAACTGAGCTATTATCCATGTTTTCTTCAGATACAGTAAAAGAAGTGTAATTCTTAGTTGCTGCACTTTAAAACTATATCTTTTACAGTGATAGATATTCCCAGGGATTCAATTTTGCCCCTGAGACATCCATCCTTTTTCTCATAACCAGTTTGGTGAAAATACTTAAACATTTAGTGAAAATCCTTAAATGCTCTCACTGCTTGTTTTTCCTGTTCGTGTTATAAATCAAAATCTGTTCTATGAAGTATCCAAACGGCCCTGTAAGTTTCACCAGTTCATCTCAAGATTTCTAGACACCTACTGCTACAGACTCCATTGCCCAATGATACTTGACTCTCTGAATATTACATCACAAGAGATCTGAAGGAAATTCTTCAACCAAAACATAAACAAAACCTGTGCATAATAGCTAGCCTAAAACCCTATCATAAACAGTTACAAATCATAAAGAGAGAGCCCTCTCTGATCACCGTTTGGCTAGAAACCGTGATCCAAAGATTGGTTAGTGGTTACCCCGGCCGTATTCCCTAGGGAGTCATAGGGAACAACCTGGGTGTTAACATAATTGGCGACTCCGCTGGGGAATCGAACTAAAAGTTTTTTTTTTGATACTATCTATCTTCCAAAGCTACCATCAAGCCTGAAACTAGCCAAGAGGCCTTAGGACTGTTTCTGTAAACACAGGGACAGCTTTAGGGAAGAGCTAACTAGGGAATCTTCATCCTAGCTTTGAAACATATATAGTCATTCCAGAATTCTTACCTAGTCCTTGTACATATAAAGTCTCCTGTATAAAGTTCTAAAAGAATACGTAGAAGCTGGCTCCCAAAAGAAACCCAAGGCACACTAGGGCAAACCCTGACCCTGATCAACCCATCATTGTTGATAACCCAAATATCATTCCAAAGAACATAAGGAGACAGCAAAAGCAGGAGAAGCCTGCTGATTCAGATATAAGTTCAGACCAACCTATCCTCATTCCTACTCCTTGCAAAGTCCTTTTTCGGTCCACCCCTAGTTCCCCTAGTTCATCATCAACACCTCAAAGCCCTCCTCTCCCATCTTCACCATCTGCACATACTCTTTCAACCAGTTTCCCGCTCGTTACCCATCCTATTAACCCTGTTACACCTGTAATCCCTGCTGTTCCACTTGTTCCTATTAACCCAATAAACTCCATAAACATGGCTAACAGATATGCACCTCTGCAGATACCAGCCAATGCTCCAGCTTTACCCCAAGACTACCAAACCAAAATTTCATTTTTTGACTCCCATGGCCCTTTGACAGCTGTCCAGCATGCTAAGAAGATGCAAGACCACTTTGAGACCTATGAAATAGATGATGACAGCGTTAGGATGAGAATTTTTGTTCAAAGCTTAACCGGGGATGTCAGAACTTGGTTTAGATCCCTGAATGCAAATTCCATTGCAACCCCTGAGGTCCTGTACCAAGAGTTTACCAACAGATGGGAGAAGAAGAAAGATCCTCTACATATACTCGGTGAATATAACACTATTAAAAGAGGTCCCCAAGAAACAGTTTTGGAATATTGTGCTAGGTTTAACAATGTATATAATGCTATTCCCCAGAACTTAAGGCCCCCTCCTGATTTGGCCCTGTATAACTTCCCTGACGGTTTTGACTCTGATATGGCCTATCAGCTGAAAGAAAGAGATCCTCCAACCCTTGCAGAAGCTCAAAGAGTTGCAGTCACTGTAGAGGCCAACCTAATTGCCAAGAGAAACAGGGCAAAGCTGGAAAAGAAGGCTGGTTTCAGAGAAGAGCCCTCAGGCTTTGATCAAAAGTTGGATGCTATACTAAACAGCATGAAGAGACTGGGTGAAAGAGTGGAATCAGTTGAAAGAAAATCATCATGGGAGGCCTCACAAAGCAACCCTCCTAGAAACCCAAATTTTAGGAGAACGCAGAACCCAAACATAGGAAAAACAAGTGCAGACCAAGATATCAGACCCCCTTTTCAAGAAAACTATGCAGAAACTTCCTCAGCCAATCAGCTCAATGAAGACCCCGAAATCAACTTAATGGGTCTGGATGGTAAAAGCCATGTATTCTTAACACAAGAAGACCATGAGGAGGACGAAAGCAAAACATTCCAAACGAAATCAGGAGAATCCTTTGACTTTAAACAAGGATATGATACTGCAGTCTATGAAGTCCATAAACAATACAAACTAAGGAGTAGGACTGTAAATGTAAATCAGCCCGAAAAGATAAAGGAGAAACAACAATCTAAAGAAACCTTAGTCACTGAACCTAATGACAAAACAAACTTGCCTACAAAAGAAGTAGTGGTTGAGGAAGTCACTGAATTACTATCCCCACTACAACAGCCCACGACAACCTCATCCTCCCACCCAAATCTGAACATTACCCCTCAAGACATGGGTATGAGGGGCAGATTCCAAAATCAAGATGAAATCCAACAAGAAGATTTAATCAACAGAGAAAGGACTGTTATCCATGACTCTAAAATCCAAGTTGACAAACCCTTTGACCTAGGAGGAGAGATTGGCAAGTTAAAGATAGCAATCCCCCTTTCAGAGCTAGCCAAGCATGACATATATAAGCAACAGATCAAAAAATCCCTTCAGCTCACCAACAGCAAAGATGATGTAAATGTGCTAGATGACACTCCAGAATTACTGTTTGGCCCAGAGGTAGATGGAAAAACAGTAGTCACAGGGGTTTTACCTTTTTATGTCAGCCTGCATGTTCATGATAAAATACTGCATAATGCAATGTTTGACTCAGGTGCCTCTCACAACCTTATGCCAAAAGCTGTCATGGAAAGATTAAACTTGGATATAACAAGACCATACAAAGACCTATTTTCTTTTGATTCTAGTCAAGTCAAATGTTTGGGCCTAATAAAAGATTTATGTGTGTCCCTGGTTCAATTTCCCAACAAAACCATACTAATGGATGTTGTAGTTGCTGATATCCCACCCAAATATGGGATGCTGTTATCAAGATCATGGGGAGCCAAGCTCCAAGGCTCCCTGCAATTGGACATGTCATATGCAACTATCTCTGTCTTTGGGCAACCAAAAAGACTATACAGGGAAACACTGATGAAGTATATGGTCAGCAGTGAAGAAAAGCCTCAAAATTTTCCAATATATGCTGTCCATTCGGACATAGACTCCTTCATCCTCTTCAATGACAGCGTAAGCCTCTCAAACAATGACATTAAGACCGAAACACTCATACAAGAACAAAACATTGATCAAACAAGTAGCACCTGCCAAACTTCAATCAGCCCAACAATACACATTAACCCTCCTCTAGTTGTCAAAGATTGTCAAACAAATGATGAAATTATCCTAGGAAACAAATGGGAAAAGAAACCTCAACTCATGCTCACATTGCCATCCCATGAACAGAATTTTAAATCTCCTGTTCAGCAAGACATTCTGTGGGCCCTAGAATTTGATGGCTCAGTTAACAAGTTAGGGGCAGGAGCTGGAGTATGGATACATAACAAAGAGAAAGGCTATGCAGAAGGCAGGGCTTACAGATTGAAGTTTAGATGCACTAACAACATGGCAGAATATGAAGCTCTGCTGTTGGGCCTAAAGCTAGCAAAATCACTACAGGCTCCTAAACTCTCCATCATGGGAGACTCTGATCTAGTAATTCAACAAGTGAAAGGAAATTTTGTTACCAATGACAAAAGATTGAGGTCCTATAGGTCTGCTGTAATTGAAATATTAGAGACTTTCTCCGAGTTTGTTATCACAAAGATTCCAAGGGGCCACAATCTCCATGCACACAGCTTGGCAACATTTGCCAGCACCTTCAAATTCCCATTAGAACCCAACAATTGTTTCACGGCAGAGGTCAAATATAGGCCTTCTATTCCAAACAATGTCAAAGAGTGGCAAGTATTTGAGAATGACATGCAAATAAACAACTTTTTAACCTTGCAACAAGAGTTCACAGGATTAAATATTGACCTTGAGACAGCAAGTCAATCACAAATGCTTGAGACAGCAAGTCAATCACAAATATTTGATGGAGCAAGTCCATCACAATTACAGTTTCAACAGTCTGCCCACCCAATGTCACCTAGAACAGCCAAACAATTACTCAGTCCAACCATTTTCAACAAAGAAAACATTCAGCAAATTCACCAAATTGACTGTGAAGAGGTGAGCAACGTTGAGGCTGAAATCATACAACTCAAAGACAATTTCCTTCCTGTGGGCCTTACCCCACTAGAGGATATTTTTGACTCAAATGATGTCCCCAGGAAACCAAAGATGCAGCCATTAGATGCAACAATTGAAGAATGTAACATTGGTACCACTGACAAGCCTAAAATAATAAAGCTATCTGCTGCTTTGCCCCCTGATCAAAAACCCAAATATATTGATCTCTTTAAAGAGTTCCAAGATGTCTTTGCTTGGGGTTATCAGGATCTAAAGTCATACGATACCTCTGTTATCCAGCATACCATTCCCCTCAAGCCTAATCAAAAACCATTCAAACAGAAATTGAGAAGAATCAATCTTGTGCTCCTTCCTTCCATTGAAAAAGAATTACAGAAAATGTTCAAAGCTGGTATCATAGCACCAATCAGGTTTTCTGAGTGGATTTCAAATTTGGTCCCTACAAGAAAGAAAACTGGTGAGATTATACTTTGTGTAGACTTAAGGAATTTGAACCAAGTGTCACTCAAAGACAACTACCCCTTACCCAAAATGGATCACATTCTTCAAAGAGTAGTAGGGGCTTCAAGGATATCATTGCTTGATGGATTCTCAGGCTTCAATCAAATCCTAGTACACCCTGATGATCAAGACAAAACTGCATTTACAACCCCATGGGGAACTTTCAAGTATGTGAAAATGCCATTTGGATTGAAAAATGCAGGGGCAACGTTTCAAAGAGCAATGGACATTGCTTTTGCAAAAGAGATTCATGACTTCTTGGTCATTTACTTAGATGATCTTACACCCTTTTCAAAATCTGACCAAGAACACTTGAAACATTTAAGACAGATCTTCATAACATGCAGGAAATATGGTATTTCCTTAAACCCCAAGAAGTCATTATTTGGCTTGGAAGAAGGGAAACTTCTAGGGCATATTATTTCAAAAAATGGCATAAGAATTGATCCAGATAGGATACAAGCTATCCTACAAATGCCTCACCCAAGGAATGTCAAGGAGCTGCAAGGATTCTTAGGAAAAATCAACTTTTTAAGAAGGTTTATCCCAAATTTAGCAGAATTAATCAGATTACTAAACAATATGCTAAAGAAAGATTCAAAGGTCAAATGGACTGTTGAAGCAAAACAAGCTTTCGAAAGTATAAAATTGGCCTTGACTCAAACCCCAGTGTTAACTAATCCTCAGTTTGACAGAGACTTTATTATTTTCTCATTTGCCTCCCAGCATACTATTGCTGCTGTATTATTGCAGAAAGATGACCAAGGGAATGAAAAGCCCATTGCTTTTTTTAGCAGAGCTCTTAGAGATGCCCCCCTAAAGTATCAAATAATGGAAAAACAAGCCTATGCTTTGATCAAGGCTATTAAAGACTTTAGGATTTACATCCTTTACTCCCATGTTGTGGCTTATGTACCAAGTCCTATTGTCAAAGACATTCTCACCCAAGAAAACTTAGAGGGCAGGAGAGGAAAATGGATTGCCAATATACTAGAATTTGACATTGAAATAAAGCCTACAAAGCTGATAAAAGGACAAGGTTTGGCCAAGTTAATGACAGAAGCAAATTTCCAAGCCTTAGACATTAACCAACTGGACAGTGAAACAGAGCTGGCGACTCCAAAGATCAATGTAGCCTTTGAACAATCTCCTTGGTACTCTGATATCTGTTATGTGTTACAAAACCTGTGTGCTCCCCCAGGACTGTCCAGAACTAAGTGTAGGTTCCTAAAAATGAAAACATCTAGATTTTGTGTGATGGATGAAAATCTACTGTGGAAAAACCATGAAGGTATTTTGCTGCACTGTCTAATAGAGAATGAAACTAACAATATCATGCAAGACTTCCATGCTGGAGACTGTGGTGGACATTTGTACTGGAAGTCCACTGTGGACAAGATATTGAGGGCTGGTTATTACTGGCCTACTATGTTCTCTGATGTTAAGAAATTTACAGCCTCATGCCACAAATTCCAACTGTTTGAAGGCAAAAGACAGTTGCTGCCACTTCCTTTGAAGCCCATTGCAACAGAGAGACCTTTCCAACAATGGGGCTTGGATTTCATTGGGGAAATTCATCCCTCATCTTCAGGGCAACACAGATGGATTCTAACAGCAACAGACTACTTCACCAAGTGGATTGAAGCTGCCCCATGCAGACAAGCAAATGACTCAGTAATCATTCAGTTTTTGGAAAACAATATACTGGCTAGATTTGGCTGCCCAGACAAGATAATAACAGACAATGCTGCTGCCTTCAGATCCAAGAAGATGGTGAACTTCTGCCATAAATTTCACATTACTTTGGGCCATTCTACAGCTTACTATCCTCAAGGAAATGGCCTTGCTGAATCATCAAACAAAAGTTTGATAAATATCATAAAGAAAGTGCTGGAAGAGAACAAAAAGAACTGGCATAAGAAACTAGTAAATGCTTTATGGGCAGACAGACTAACAACTAAAAGATCAATTGGGACCAGCCCATATGAGTTAGTCTATGGATTAGAGGCCAGATTTCCTTCATCACTAGGAGTGTCGGTTATGAAACTTCTGCAAGAAAGCCAAGCAGAGCCAAATGACATGCAAAGAAGGATTAACCAGATAATTTGTTTACAACAGACCAGAGAACAAGTTTTCAGCAGAGTGCAGAGACTACAAGAGAAACTGAAAAGGGCTTTTGATAGAAGAACCAAAGCAGAAGATTTCAATGTGGGGGACAAAGTTTTAAAGTGGGATGCAAGAAGAGAAGATAAAGGGAAACATGGAAAGTTTGACTCTTTATGGAAAGGACCATTTGCTGTCCAAGCAGTACAAGGTAACAACACTTATTTCCTCAAAAGTCTTACTGAAACTGACTTGGATGAAGGTCCTGTTAATGGCAGGATGCTGAAGCACTACTTTGACTATTCCCCATGAGTAGAACCTAAGGATTCTTTGTATATATGCAGATGTACATATTGTTTTCTGTTTTATATTGTAAAAAGCGGTTTTCCCAAGTGATTTACCAAGCAGTAAAAGGCAAAGAGAATCAGAGGTCTTCCAAAAGAGAAACACACTATTTTGACACATACATGCAGCAGATTTCAAAGACAAAGATGGGCAGTCAAGGAACAAGGCAATCTGACCTGCTGTTCTTGGTCTTTCAAAAGAAAAACCATCCCCATGTGGAGCCACTGTTGGATACCTATACCAATAGGTTTCATATTTCATGATTGGCAAGAGAAAGGCCAAATATGCTCTGCTTTGGTATCACAAAGATCCCATATTTCCTAGAAAGCAAGAGGTGGGTAAAGCGTTTCAAGTATTGAGGACCTTATTTCAATTTTGTGGATGATTCAACAGTCTAATCTGGATCATGCCATGTGTTCAATTTTGAGTTATAGAATAGAGAAAGAAGTCTGTCCAAACTGTTTAATCTTGGCAGACAAGTAGTTTAGGTAGAGAAGCAAAGGTTCCCAATAGCTTAATCTGGGACCTTGGAAGAGATAAGGGTAGAAGTAGATAGAAAAGAAAAAAGAAAAAGCCAAAGAAAAGAAAAGGCAAGTAAGGGTTTGCAAGTCCAAATGCACCCTCTATGGAGAAACAAAAAATGCTAGGGAAATAACTGGGTAGGCAGTTGTGGTTGCAGAAAGGGTATTTTCACCATTACACATATGTCAACAGGTGTTTTGCCAAGGCAAAATCTATCAATAGAAAAAGTGGTTAATTCCATCATATCACAGCAAGGAGCATGACTAACTTCCCTCTTCCCCTTTATTCCATTACTAACACTCCCTTTCTTTCAGCTGAGATTTATGAAGAGAGATCATGGTTTTATGGTGGTTCTAGTCCATTCAGAATCCACATTTCTTGTCTAAAATCTTTTCATTTTGATCTACTCTCAAAACCAAGTCAATTTCAGATAAACTCAGTAAAATCCCTTTCATTTGCTCCCTTCATTCATATTAACCTCTAATTTTACTATATAGCTCCCCTATTTTACCCCTTCCCCTAATAATACTAACACTAAGGTGTATAAAGCCCCAAATCTTATATATACTCCCTCCCCTTGGCATTATAGCCATATGTTCTTCAAAAGGGACCAAAGTGACATCTGGTCACTTTGGTGAACCTGTCCCATCCTATTCCCCCTTGCTGCAAGTCAAACTGCTCCTCAAACCACCATTTGCATTGGAAAACCCTTATAAAGCCCTATTCCGCCTTCAAATCCTTTGCAAAAAATTACCAAAGTCAAAAACCCGCCTCTGGCGCATTTCCAAAGGGTTAGCGCATAATTGGTTAAATGAAAAATCATTCGAAAAACCAATAAAAAACCCACAAAACCTAAAGTTCCCCGCCCGCATATAACCCGAGCACCTCCATACTCCACCCACCGTCGGATCAAGGCACGAAAATCTGACGATCCACGTCAATATCGGAGCGGCTCCCACTGCTGTCCTTTACCGCCCGAGATGCTGACGTTGCGTCACGTCAGGGCCTCTCCACGTGTCAAGCACTGAGGTATCTCGGAGCCGGGCCTGACAACTTCGGCGCCGTACCCAAACCGCCCCGAGAAACCGTAGCGGTTAGCTTTAACCGTAACCGCTACGGTCCTAACTGCCACCTATTTTCCGCTAACTCATCGCCACGTCGCGTCCGCTCGTACTCACCTCTGCCATTCGTCCACCTGTCCGCTGACGTGGTTGCCACCTCATCGCCCCTTGGACCAATAATCTACTGCCACGTCACCCGACGACGTTAGCTGACGTCACCTCACCGTGACCCACCAATGACGTCATGCTGACGTCATCACGAAAAAGCGCCAAAATGGTAAAAAACCCATATTTACCCAAAAAAGCCGTGTTTTTCCCACTTTCACTCCTGTCGCTATTGTTCTCCCTGCATGACCGTTTACGTTCGAATTTCCGCCAACCTGTTGATTTAACCCGGGCGACCTCCTCAGCAGCAACCGTGCACACCTGCTCGACCTCTGCTCGCCAATTTACAGGTATTTACAGTTGTCCTGCCCTCCATACGACTGTTATTGAACTTTAATTTGCTCAGAAGGATAAAGGCACCTCAAAAACTATATTTACACCACCTATTTCCCTCTGCAAGTCCACATTTGCCACTGTGAAGTCGAAAAACACCAGCCGAGCCATAATTCCAGTAAATTCACCCAAAAAACAATACTCACTGCGTATTCTCGGAAAATTCCTTGTTGGTCTCAATTCACCCGCTGGAAGAGGACATAGTCAGACCTTAAGAGAAGCTCTGCTCCTAAAAAACAAACAGTATTTCAATTGCTGTTGAGTAAATTCCCCTCTGGTATCCAAAATACAAACTGTCTTCACAAAGAATCACCTCCATTCTGTGTTGCTGCCATTTTTAGCTATCCACCCACAATTCTTGCACTTTGAAGAACTATGGAGACTCCTATTGCTCTAAATATCAAGCCCCTCAATGCTCCTCACCAGGAATTAGCATGGAAAGCCCTGGGAGACATGGATTACCAAATGATGGACTGGTTCCCTATGGGAACCAAATATAATATCCAGATGATGAATGAGTTAAAAGCCCAGCACCTGAGTGGGGCAGACATCTTGGGAATATGGGATTCAAATTTGCCCATCTATAACCTTCCCCAAGTAAATCCTATGCCAGAACTGATCTACAGCTGCCAGGAATGCTATGACCCAAGCCAAAGAGCTGTCATCAGCCCCACAGGCTCAATCCTATTCCAGATTACCCCACAGAGTATAAATGGAATGTTGCACTTCCAAACTGCCAAGCAATTGACTCCCCTCTTTATGCAGAATTTGATAAACAAAGGGACCAAGCTGTCAAATGACCAAATCATTAAAATCAATCAGTTGTTTGTAAGACCAGGCTCTGAATCAGTCAGAACCCCTCCTATTGGGTATCACTATTTGAATGAATTGGGCAGGATGTTAGTGGATTTAATCAGTTATGTCCTAGGATTCAGGGGGATAGAGGATGTGGATGACAGCCTAATGGCAATGCTGTCTATATTCTCTCCTGGTAAACCCCCAGCTGTACATTATGACTATGCAACCTACATTGCAGATAAAATCCATGAGCAGTTTATGAACTTTAAGAGGGAAAGACTATTCAGGTATACTTCATATATATACCATCTATTCTTGTTCTATCAGCCAGCCACCTTCTCTGTTCCTTTGAAGCCACTCAATGCCCAGGGAATTCCAAGGTCAGTTGTGTTCTGGACTTCTGTTTTTCATCATACCTCTGTATCACCTTACACATACACTGAGTTCATTGACTTATTCATCCATCCAGTCATGACAGTATTGCATGGTACTCCTCCCCCTAGACTAACTGATGACATGAGGAGAATTCTCCATTTGAATAAGTCCTACAGCATTGGTAATTGGTACTTCTACCAGAACCACACAGTCATCAGAATATATGGCTGTGAGTTGAACCCATTTAGGTTGCCAAAGTATGTCCCCATGAGGCTTTTTGCCTTGGAATATTTCAGACATTTTGGGAACTCAGACTATCTTCATTTTCAGAGCAACAACAAGAAGTCACAGTTGAAGGTAAGGAACCAGCTGGGTCCTTTCCTATATAACAGAAAAGAAGAGGGATGGAAAGAGGCAAACACTATCCTGGAAGGCCTCAGACTGCAAACCAGCTTTGAATGGATACCTTATGATCCCAATCATGCTATCTCCCTCAGGAGGATTAGATACAAATTGGGTAGCTATGCACACAAGAGACAACCCGAGATTGAACAGTATGCCAATGCATCAAATTGGGAAGAGGGTACCCTAGAGGAGGAAATTACTAATGAAGAGTTACTTGAGAGAGAGGCTAGAAATATGCAAAAGGAAGCTGACTTGGAAACTTGTGGATAGGTGCCCCTCTCCTACAAAAAGCAACCTGGAGCAGCTGATACATCATCTACAGCACAACAGCAAACTGCCGAGAAAACACCACAGACAGCAAGCAAGGATAAAGGGAAGCAGGTGGAACAACCACCTCCATTGACAGAAGAACAAGTGGACACATTGCTACAGCAGCAAGAAGAGATGGAGCAGCAGGAATTCGGGCAGCAACAGGAAGAGGAACAGTTTAGTGAACAGCAGCCCTTGCAGCAAGAAAAAGTGACTGATCCTCCAAGCTCCACTGAGCAACAGGCTCAGACAGTGGTGCCTCCTAGAGCAGAAACTACTGTTGATACCTCGGTCCTCCAAACCCCACAAAAGGAGGACTTAACCAGGAAAAGGGATAGAGAGACTCCCCTGACTTCATCCATTAATCGGGGAGAGAAAAGACAAAGACTAAATGACTCCCAAGAGGATGACATAGCAGTGAGGCAAGCAATGGGTATGGGCCCACCCAGTGGAGAAGTTTCAGCCAGTTCATTTCAGCATGAACATGATAGAGTTATAGGAGGAGAGGTCAGCTCCTCCAGCCAGCACAGAGAAGGACAGTCAAGCATCAAACAACAATTTATTGACATTAAGAGGAGGAGTGATCCTATTAAAATACGGCTGTACGATCATTTGCTGAACCTGGCTCCTACCAATCAGCAAAGACTCATGTCTGCCTTTGATGTAAGTGAAGGCAAGATGATCATGAGTCACTTCATGCCCACAATGCTGCATCCTCAATCTACCTCGGATTACCTAAGAACCAACATGGAGGTTCTGGCCAAAGACATACACCCTATGGATAAGATTGAATTACATAAACAAACTGGTGAAATGGTGTATGCCTCCTTGGCAGGTGAGACATTGGAGAACTAAAAATTGAAGAGCAGCCTTGATAACACAGCATCTCAGCTGGAATTAGAGAGAGCATCATCACAAGCCAAGGACAACAGGATCAAGTCCTTGGAAGAGGTAATTATAGAAATAGGACATGATCCTAAAGATGTCAAAGGTATCCAAGAACTCCTGAAGATAAGGGATGCAGACATGGCGGCCTTAAGAAAGAAAATCAAGCTCCCAGCTACCATCCATCCACAAACAGATGAGGTTGCCCAGCAAAGGCAGGAAAAGGATACTACAGACCTGCTGGTATCCCTGTACAAGGAGCTGGTTAGGACTCAAGACCAGCTAGGACAATCTGAAGCTGCAAAGGCAGCACTACAAACAGCACTGAAGCAAAGAGAAGAGGGCCAAACCTCCCAGCCCCCTCCGGAAGTAATCAACCTTGAAGAAGCTACTCCAATAACTACTATTCCTCCTCAGCAGACTGGAACTACAGCACCATCTACAGCAACAACTACACCAGCAACAGAGCAAACTCCTAGTCTGGATATGCAGAAGCTGCAGGCTGAAATCCAAGTTCTTGAATCCCAAATGAAGGAGCTCGATGAAGTCAAGAAGACTTTGGCCAAGGTGAATGAAAAATTCGACAAAAGCAAGCAGAATGAAGCAACAAAGGAGTGAGAGATAAAAGCTCTAAAAAAGAGAATAGCTGAACTAGAAAAAGAGCTTGCACTAGAAAAGGTAACAGCAGAACTAAAAGCAGTCCTCTGGGGCAACATTGGTCGATCCATCACCAATCAGTGGCAGTACATTGAGACTATGGATGAGCAAATAGTACTCATCACCAAGGCAAACAAGGAAATACACAGAGCAAGAGCAAGCCTTGGCCACATGCCAGATGCTGCCAGCAGAATGGTCAATGTTTTAAATAACAAAACTAGCTCTCAACTAGCTGCCATGGGAATTACTAACAGGACTGAAACAATCTCAGTAGTTAAACGAGTCCTGACACTAAGAAGCCTAGTTGGAACACTGGAGAGGAGAACACAGGATATGCAGACCGAGATCAACATGTTCCTGGACAGATTTGTAGCATTACAGAACAGAGGCCTCCCCAGCATTTTAAGCAGTGTAGGAAGACTGCTCACCCTAGAAAATTACAACAAAAGGATTGATGCCCATGCAGTAGCACAAATTGCAAAACAGCCCAGTACCTCAACAGACACAGGGCCAGCATCAGGGCAGAATCTGTATGATAGGGTGGATAATCTATTTTTTATTATGAATGAAATTGATCACCTGTTTGATACACCACCAAATTTCTTTAAGTATACTGAGGCAGATGAGACTATGGGGGCAATCATAAATCATCAATTGCCCACACAGGAAGTATGGAGGAATTTGACACAGATAATTCTATCAGGCTAGAACCTGTAGCGCTACTTTTTTTTTCAGCCTATGAGCAGTCATGCGCGGGCAGAATTTTGATAGATAAGATCCACAAGGAAGAGACAGAGGCTGAGCCAACTCAGCAAAGCTATTTTACTCACTACTGCAGCAGTCACAACCACAGGTGACAAACACACCATACAGCGCACAAGCCATAAAGTCGGGCTCTCCAGCATTTAATCAAAGTATCTCAACCGACTCAGCAGATCCCAAAGGCCAAAATATCTTCTGACAGAGCATTAAAACGCCTTTATTTTGTATTCAATGCTGTAATAAATTTCTGATCATAATATCTCAAAAGTTGGTGAGAATATTAAGTCTGAGATAACTCAGGACTCAGATATTTTTGTAAACAATCGCAAGTATATATTGGCCCCTCACAGAAGCTTAAGGGGTTGTTGTGATTTTCCTTTTGAAACTCTCACTTGCTGTAAAAATTCTCAGAGAACTAATACAAAGGGAGAATGGAATTTCCAAAGCGTGGTGTATTTGATGCGTTGTGATGAATGGTGAATGCTGCAGGATTCCAGAGTGTTTCATAAAACAATAAGTTTTCTTAAATCTCTGTATTACATGTTTTTCGAGTCTTTTGTTCTCTTTTGTTGTCTAAATATTTTACACTTAATAGCAAAGTAGAAGAATAGTTCCAGGATTTAATCACCGATTACCCTGAACTCAAACTGAGCTATTATCCATGTTTTCTTCAGATACAGTAAAAGAAGTGTAATTCTTGGTTGCTGCACTTTAAAACTATATCTTTTACAGTGATAGATATTCCCAGGGATTCAATTTTTCCCCTGAGACACCCATCCTTTTTCTCATAACCAGTTTGGTGACAATACTTAAACATTTAGTGAAAATCCTTAAATGCTCTCACTGCTTGTTTTTCCTGTTCGTGTTATAAATCAAAATCTGTTCTATGAAGTATCCAAACGGCCCTGTAAGTTTCACCAGTTTATCTCAAGATTTCTAGACACCTACTGCTACAGACTCCATTGCCCAATGATACTTGACTCTCTGAATATTACATCACAAGAGATCTGAAGGAAATTCTTCAACCAAAACATAAACAAAACCTGTGCATAATAGCTAGCCTAAAACCTTATCATAAACAGTTACAAATCATAAAGAGAGAGCCCTCTCTGATCACCGTTTGGCTAGAAACCGTGATCCAAAGATTGGTTAGTGGTTACCCCGGCCGTATTCCCTAGGGAGTCATAGGGAACAACCTGGGTGTTAACAATCTGGAAGCCATTTTCTGAGTTGTTTTTTTAATCAGCCTAACTTTTCGAGATATTTCCATTGGAACACTTAGCTTCAGCATATATAGCTTCAAATTTTGTTAAAATGGAAAGTGAATGCCAAGTTATTCTTGACAACACCAACTATTTCCAATGGTGGTCCTACATTGTGGATTTACTTAGAAGTAAATGTCTTTACAGAATAGCCTCAGGCCAAGTAAAAAACCTCAAGATAAAGATAAGGCAACCAAATGGGAAAATAGGCAAGATCAAGCATGTGGGTTGATAGGGATGTCTATTTCTCGAGACCTTAGATTCCATAATGCACAACTTGATACTCCTAATGAAGCAACGAAACAACTCACTAAATTTTTTGGAATTAAAAATGAAATTAGAGCCCATCAACTTGAAAATGAGTTGCTTACATTGGACCCCAATAATTTTTCTTCCATTGAAATTTTTTTGTCCAAGTTCAAGACCCTTATACTTCTCTTGGGAGGTGTTAAGGTTAAGAAAGAATATGCTAGCCTTATCTATTCCATTCTTACTAAGTTGGGACGAGCTTACTCTGTATTTGTTTCCACCTTCTATTCTACTAGAGAAGCCTTTATTTCTCAAGGAAAAGACTATAAGTCCCCCTCTTTTGATTCCTTTTGTGATTCTTTAATAAGAGAACAAGAAAAGCTCTTATATCTTGGTCTTATTAATCTTGGAAACTCTTCTAAGAAAGCCTTAGCCACCCAACAACAACCAAATTCAAAGAATCTTAAGAAGAAGCATCTTGAAAAGAATGGCCCTAAACCGAACAAGGGTCCTCAACAATTTCAGTCTCAAAATGAAAAATAATTTCAATAAAATGATGAGGCAAATAAAAACAAAGGGAAGAAGACTAATAGACATTTCCACTTTTGTAATCGAGATGGCCACTTAGGATCCAAATTCTTTAGCAAGACAAAAGCCTTGGAAGCAGCAACGAAGAAGCATAACATCCATTTGGAGCACTCTTCAACTTCAACTTCATCTTTAGGAATAGCACTTTTTGCATGTGGTTGTCAAGGATCTCGGTGTAGTTATGTGCTTCTTCTTCTCATTCTCATGACTGGCTCATTGATTCTAGAGCTTCTTATCACATGGCCAAAAACAAAGCCATGTTTTCTTCTTTAAATTATTGTAACACGAAAATTATATATGTTGGTGATGATAGATCTCTTGTTGTTGTAGGGACTGGAATTGTTCATCTAGATAATGGTCAATTTAATGATGTATTATGCGTTTGAACCTTATCCTGCAAACCTTCTATCTGTATATCGGATAACTCATTTAGGTGAAGGTAAAATCATTGAATTTTCACCTCACGATTTTGTAATTAAGGACATAAGAGATCCTAGATAGATTTTAGCTACTGGCATTGTTGACGATTCTACAAGGTTGTATAAGTTTAACAACTTTGTGTCATCAAGTCTTGCCTCGATATTTGTTGCTCATAATGATGAAGTGAGAAAACTTTGGCATGAGCGATTTGGTCACTTAAAGTATCGCTCCCTTCATAATCTATGTAAAGAAAATATGGTGATAGGTCTTCCAATGGTATCTTGCAGAGATGGTGTTTGTTCCGGATGTGTACTCAGAAAACATCAACAGGATAGTTTTGAAAAACATGCCTCTTGGCACGCCTTAGCCCCTTTACAACCTGTGTATAGTGATTTATATGGTCCACTTCTAGTTCTTTCATTCTCTAGCTACAAGTATTTCTTAACTTTCATTGATGGTTTCTCCAGACACACTTGGGTATACTTCTTAAAACTCAAGAGTGAAGTATTTAACATGTTCTTAGCCTTTAAGGCCTTTGTTGAAAAACAATATGGACATCAAATTGTTGTGTTAAGATATGATAATGGCGGAGAATATGTTAACAAAAAATTCATCAACTTTTCACTGAGAATGGAATTCAAATGCAACATATTGTTCCATATACTCCACAAAAAAATGGTGTAGTTGAAAGGAAGAATCACACCTTAAAGGAAATGGCTAATTGTATGCTTCAATCTAAAGGTCTTAGTCTTAATTGTTGGGCAGAAGCAATTAACTCTGCAAATTACATAGTAAATCACACTCTTGCTAAGGTTTTAAAGAATATCACTCCAGAAGAAGCATGGAGCTCAATTAAACTAGATGTAAGTCACTTTTGTATTTTTGAAAGTGAAGCATGGGCCCATATTCCAGATGAGAAACATAAAGATTTAAAACCTAAGAGTGAAAAGGATATTTTTTTTTGGATATTTTCAAGATGTCGAAGGATATATACTTATTCTACTTAAGTACAAAAATGTGATCGCTAGAAGAGATGTAAAGTTTGTCGAAAATGTATTGACCTATGAGCCTAGTTTGGGGGATGTGACACCTCTCTCTATCCCTTCTACTTCTGAAAATATTTCTTCTTCAGATGATGACAGTGAGGATGAAAATCCTCCCCCACCTTCTTAGGATCCTCCTTCAACTCCTTAGCTTCTAAATGGGTCCATGCTACTCAGGATGTAACAGGTGCTCTTGTCGATGATCCTACAGATCAACGATGTACACGTTCTTAGTTCGATAGAGCCTCTTCTTTACTAGCTCAAGCTTGAGCGAATTATGATCCTGACACCTTTGTAGAAGCTTCAGGCCATCCAAATTGGGATGCAACTATGAATAAAGAATATCATTCATTATTGGCAAATGGTACATGAGATATTGTTCCTCTTCCAAAGGGATGAAAGCTTGTTAGATGCAAATGGGTTTACAGAATCATGTATGGACCAGATGGAAAAGTTGATAAACATAAAGCTTCTCTTGTTGCTAAGGGTTTTTCACAAGTTGAAGGCATTGAGTATACTGAAACCTTCTCCCCTATTGCAAAAATGAACTCTATCCACCTTATTCTTTCCCTTGCTTCCTCTTTCAAATGGGAAGTCCATCAAATGGATGCTAAATCTGCCCTCTTGCATGGGGACTTGCATGAAGAAATTTATATGGAAGAACCTACTGGCCTTATACAAATAGACTCTAGCCTTGTATGTCAGCTTAAGAAATCCCTTTATTATCTCAAGCAAGCCCCCGGGCTTGGTATGCCAAAATGGATAGATTTCTTTTATAAACTAGCTTTTCTAGGTGTTATTCTGACAATACTATCTACACCAAGAAAGTGAGCAAGTCTCTTATCATTCTGGTTCTTTATGTTGATGATATTATCGTTACTGGTAGTGATCCAAACCTTATAAACCATGTGAAGTCCAACCTTAAAAAGAAGTTTGAAATGATAGACTTAGGACACTTGCATTATTTTCTTAGTCTTCAAATCCTACAATACAAGGAAGGTATTTCCCTTTCCCAATCGAAGTATTCCCATGATCTTCTATGAAATTTTTACATGGAAGACTGTAAGCCAACCCCTTCTCCCTTTCATTTTGGACCCAAACTTTTAGTCACTTGTACTGCCCCTAAAGTTGATGCTACCTTATACCGTCAACTTGTAGGAAAACTTTTGCATCTGACCGATAATCGTCTTGACCTTTCCTTTGTTGTTGGCCTTAATATTCGGTTTATGAAAACCCCACATGAAAGTCATTGGAGAGAAGCTAAAAGAATACTTTGTTATGTTTGAGGTACAGTTCAGTTTGGGATTAATTATAGTGCAGAAGCATCTCTTCTATTGGTTGGTTTTACTGATTCCAATTGGGCTAGTGATCCTGATGATTAGAAGTCTATTGCAGGTTATGTGTTCACTCTTGGTTTAGGACTTATTACATGGGCTTACAAAAACCAAAGTTCCATTTCTCTTTCTTCAGCAGAAGTAGAGTATCATGGTGCCATAGAAGTGAGTAAGGAAGCCATGTGGCTTTGTCATATCCTGTCAAAGTTTGGCTTTCAGCAGCATCCGACTACACTTTAATGTGATAATCAAAGTGCCATTCAACTATGAAATGATATAGTCCAACATCAGAGAAAAAAATACATTGAACTACACATGCACTTCATCAGAAATATCATTCATGACCATGTTCTTGAAGTGCAATATTGTTCAAAAAATGATCAAGTTGCAGACATCTTTACAAAGGCTCTCACAGAGGCGAGGTTTACTAAACTCCGATTTATGGTTCGAGTTCATGAAGTTGTCAGTAAGGGGGTATAGGATCTAATGCCTCCTTTCTTCTCCTATTGTCTCATATATGTACATCCTCCAATCCTATCCCAAGTTGTTCTTAGCGGGGGATGTTAGGATATTCCGAAACATAGGAAATAGTTATGTATAAGTTGGTCTAGTGTAGAGTTAGGTAAAGTTTGTTTCTTTACTATGTACTTTTGTAACTTAAAATCTCATGGTCATGATATGTTATAGACATGAAGTGATCCAACGATTCATTCTCTCCTCAGTATTACCGACACTTGATCCATGGATTAACACCTGATTGCTCCATGATCTCTATTTAAAGAGAATGGAGGGTCATTTGTAGCGTAACCATTCATGAAAGAATCTTATGTAAATTTTCATTCTTTTATGAATAAATTACCTGAAGTGGCCACGTTGGCTCAGGTCGTGGACTGTTTCCCTCTTTGAGGGTTTTAACCATGTCAAGAATACTGGTGTATTGATCTATGATATGTTTGTGAGTGGTGTCCTTTGGTGTTCTATCTAAGAAACTTACCCTGTAAATTCCTACAAAGGGCTCCAAGGGAGCTAGATCAAAAGACATAGTTTAAATAAGTATTGGAGACATGGTTGAACAAGGGTTAATGAGCTTCCCTATGTACACATAAAGACACATATTCATTGATAAGATCATGAAGATCACATGGAAGGACATCAACACCATTTTCTCACAAAGCTTTGAGGAGAACCTAGAGGATCAACATGTCTATATGAACATCCATAAGATAGGAGGATACAAAGTTTCCTGCAATTTTACCGTGTTCCCTTGCGCAGATGCGATCCACTAGATTGTCTCACACACTAACCCTGAGACAATGATATTGAGTAGTGTCAATGGAGCAAGGCTTCCTTCCTTTGGGATGAAGGATTATCAGGAGATGTATCATTTTTTGTTCCTAGTGAGAAGGATGGATGCACCATTCTACATTTCCAATGATAGCACGAACACAAGAGACATATTGAAGTATTGGTTGAAGGAGCAAACAAAGTTCAAGATGACACCCAACCAGATATATAGGACAAGGACATTTAGGAAGGCATATTAGTTCTTAGTCATCTTCTCATGCAAATTTTATGGCCAAAAGAGTATAGAAACCTTCCCGCAGAAGTTGGGTTGCTATGCTGGATCAACTGGAAAGTGAAGGAAAACCATTCAGCTAGTCTGACATGTTGTCTCACTAGTTTAAAGTGAAGCTATCTAATGATAGGAGTCCTCCCAAGGATCAAGAAGAAAATTTCTTCATGTTTCCATACCTTCTCAATGTAATATGTGTCTGTCAATAGTTTCCTGGCATGAGTTGGGCATGGAAACCTTTAGATAGTTTTGCAAACATATATTTCAAGTTCCTCTCAGAATGTAGCTATCGAGGAGTCATGGCTAAGATATGTGACCATTTCATCACCCCTCTATACATAATGATCTTTTAACAAGATCTAGTCTGCATGTCCTACGAAATAATGGAGGCATTGTTGAACATTATAGATTGGTACACCTCACCGGAGGGAACCTTCACTAGTATGTACAGTGCAGAGAAAAATCGGCATTTGTTGCTAAGGTTTTGCACGGACACGTTGGTCATTGAGGAGGTTGCATACCACATCTTGACAAGGTTGTCAATTGGATTGCATAGGAAGAAGAGGGCACCATGGCCAATGCTTCCTATGTAAATTGGGTTGATGTGATCGAGAATTTGAAAGAAGTAGATGTCAAAGTGGTAGATTTCAAGAAGTTTAAGTTGGGCGCCAAGAGTTTCAACCCATATGCCCCACATGGTTGATGAAGGGACCTCTATGCGAGAGTGTACTATCCTTGGATCCACGGGGCAAGTCATTGGCTAGAGGAAAACCCATGGAGATATTGTTATAACTTCTCTAGTTTCAATGAACTAGTCAACATTGCAGTGGAGTGGCTAGAAGCACTCAAGGTAGTGGAAACACAGGGAGTAGCAACAATAGCAGCAGCAAGTAGGAAACCTATGTAAGACAAAGACAAGAGGAAGATTTTTGAAAAAATAAAGACCGAGAAAAGGTACAAGTTTAAGGAAGACCCATTTGCGTAAAAGATAGCTTTGGGGATAGATGCGAAGAGGCAATAATGAAATAGGGGGATAGTGAAAAGAAAGAGATAGAAGCAAAGGTTGGAAGAAATGATGAGGATGTTGCAGGACTTCTTGGAGAAGCTCAAGGAAGAACAAGAGTTGTGCATAAAAGAGTAGGTAGCACAGTATGAGCATGAACAGGAACAAAAAATGAATAGGAAGAAATGCAAGGTGCACATATAGTGCAAACTACATCAATATAGGTTAAAGACTTTGAACTAGTAACATATGAGAAACAGGGTCAGAAACAACAAGAATGGGAACTTTCTTTGTAGGATGAACATATATTAGAATATATTAACATAGAGATGGAGCAAATGGAGCAGGATCAGAGTACTGACCTCATGCCAAAAGGAACCGATGTCATTCCACAAGCTTCACTAGATCAATCAACAGAGCAAGTCCTAAGTGAACAAGGGGATATCATTTTTCTTGAGGACCATCTAGGAACAGAAGTGTAAAACATAACCTTGGATGAGTCACAACCCAAATTTGTACAAGAACATAGAGAGTGCACCCTAGATGAGCATGCATCACCTGCACACATAGAAGAATGGGTGATTATGTCAGATGTATGGAGACATCCAACTACCTTGGATGATGCTACAAAGGCTTATTCCAAAGCCACCAGCTCAAGTGTTAAGTTCTTAATAGCAGAAGATGAGCACATGGCTAAGGAGTTGCAAGTAGCTAGGGAGAGAAAGGAACAATCAACAAGATCCACTAGAGAAGAGATAAAGATGGCCATACCTGTTGAGGTATCAGCTCATGATATAGTCACGCAGAGACTATATGACAGGTTCATCACCATGCACAAGGTAATTATCCACCTATATGGTCATCAACAATGTTGTACCAAGATATAAGAAACACTCATAGGCATGCATGCCACAAATGATCATGTACATACATGGACAATGAGGTACAAGGGAGCCCCACTTTACTTTTAAAAGATGATGAATCTGCATGTGGAGTTCGACAAAGCACTCATCCAGAGTCAAATCCAAAACTATGAGGAACTCCCGCCACTCATCACTAGTATTCAGGCTTCATATGCATGTGTGTAGAGGATTTTTGATGTCGTGGTGAGAAAGTATGGAACCCTAATGATTGGTACACTCACTGAGGCCAAAGAGAAGAACCAGGTCAGATTAGAGCTCGATGCATACTGTGATCAGTTGATGCTCAATACCACCAACGCATATTTGCAAGTTAGTGTTGATAACATGTAGATGTACATCGTCAGTTTATCCTTGTTTAGGACTAAGCTCTACATATTACACAACGTGGTACATCAAGGTTTCAAGTTAGTATACCCAGAAGCAATGGAGGACAGAGTTCATTTCTAGATGGACATCATCAAAGAGTACGTGGACACCATTGCCCACTATCAAGCATGGCATTAGTTCGTCACCGAGGATCACAGAGAGAATGTTGATGTGCTGGTATTTTGACAACCGTCCGAGCCTTAGTGTTGTCTTTTCTAGATGACTGAAGCCAATTTTGTCCCACATGGGTGTATGTGGAAATGTATAGTTTTTTGTAAACATGATGTAAAGTGAAATTCCAAGTGTCATTAGTGGAATACAAATAGTCATATGTAATGTAAAGAGTCATGAGGGTAGTAGTCCAAGAGTCACAAAGGGGATTGTCAAGGGTCACCCCACCCTTTTTTATAAATAGAACCTCATAACTCATAGAAGAGGCTTTTGGGAGCCAATATTTTTCTCAGAATTTCTTAGAGAGGGTTTGGAGAGTATTGCAATGAGCCTTGAATTCTACATAGTGCAGAGTGAGTAAATCTCGTTGGAGGAGCATGTTGTGTTGACTGTAACGTTCCACTATTATATAATATAACAGAGCCACCATGTTTCATGCATATGTTGTTATTATAGTTCAAATATTCTGGTTACTTTATCGATGTATGTAGTTTTACTTATGCATTGACGTACAAAAGCGTGTTGTTGGTTTATCTCATCACTTTTGAGTGTCAACTATTCTTCTTTCCAGTTTGTGATGTCATTCAGATCGTGTGTTCCTTTCAAGCTATGTACTATTATAGGCTTCTAAGGGACACACTTCTTTCCCCCTTATGTGTGTTAGAACATCCCATGCATCTCTCCTAACTTGTTTCAAGGTCACACACTTTCTTCTAACAAGGATATCATGCTTATCTCTGCCTGCTATCACAGCCAAGGCGTAAATTTACTACACACTGCTAGGACTCCTACTCCAAATGATTTGAGGTCTAGTTGCGACTTCTTACAAGGGAGATCCCATAACATGTTTGTGGGTCCAGCATTGTCAACACATTCCTAAGTTTGAGGGAAAGCAGGGAGACATGGTCTACACATGTCATTACTTACCACCTTTGATGTGTTTCTAGTTCAATGATTGATGTTAGTATTTGGCTTAAAAACCTTCCATCAACCCTAACTGAAAATATAGCCAAATGGTGCATTGAACTACCTTGTGCTTCTATTTAATAATTTCAATAAGCTCAATGTGGATTTTTTTTTAAACTTCCAGTTATTGATACATTGTGAAAATAGCACAAAAATATCGACTACTTTGTGCCCAAAGACTTCCACCTATGTCTTTGATCACATCCATCAATGTAGATGGAGTCAGAATTTAGTAAAAGGCCCCATTCCATATTACCTATTAGCTTATTGGTTATGTAAGTCGCTCCTTTCTCCTATTGTAAAGGGCATTTCCTTCTCTAAAACCCTTACTGAAGACAAGTTCATTCATTTTCTCCCAACACCTAAATATAATTTATTCTCATTGGGGTACATATTATGACCATATACCTCATGTTCCTCGTACATCAAATACTCTTGTTACTCAAAAACTTGGTATTCATGTTGATGGTCTTATTGGTTCTACCGTTGGGATCACTATCAAACAAATGAGCATAAAATTTTCCTAGTTATCTATTATTGCTACCATCACCTCAACTAAACCTACTCACATTATTGTTTAGTTAACTTAGTGTCCTAAATTGATTGAATAAATTATCAACCAAGGTTTGTAAGTTGATGAAGTGTGGTGCACTATATGTGCTTAGTTAACCTTCTTGTTACTTTGTTGTTTTGTATTTTATGTTTTTTTTGGGGGGTTTTTTGTTCTTTGATGTCCAAAAATGTACAATCTAAAACTATGAGAAAATTTAAGTGAATTTAATGAATTTTAAAGGAAAGTAAATGTTCCTAAGTTAATCTAATTTCCTAAAAATGGACCAAGAAATGTTGGCTAGTTAGAACCTAATAAAAAGAAAAGAAGAGCATCTATCTTATCTTATCATTAGTCCTAATCCATGGATACAATTCTTAAAACAAAGAATGAAATTGATGTAGAAGGTAAGTCAGTAATTGCCTTCATTAAACATTCAACCGTTCAATTTTGGAATATGATTAAATCAATATCCTTGAAATGATTATTGGAAATATCATTGATGCAACTAAGTGAGGATATGAAAGAAAAAAGGTAAAATCATGTAAAACTCACTTTAAACAACTAATGTATTTTTTACTTTCTCCAACATTCAAATGTGAAGCATTAACCTCTTGAAGTGTTGTGCAAGAAATAAATTATACCTTAGTTCCTAAGTTCCTAGGAAATTAACAATGTACTGAGTAAATTTAATCACTGTATGAATTAGGCATTTAACCATTTAGTTTAGGAACATCATCATCTTGAAATGGATTATGAAAAAATCCATTAACATAGTTAATTGACAATTATGTTCTAAGAAAATGAATGTCAAAATAGTAAGAAAACTAAGCAACTATGTATTATTATTACTTCAATCTTAATTTAGTTTGGAAACCCGAGTCATTTTTCTCCACGAAATATCTTAGAAGAAAAAGATTGCATAGTTGTGATTTATCATTATGCTATTGGTTAAAAAATGAAATGAAATATCATCCTAATTTACAAAGCAAAATCATTGAAAACAAAGTAATGGAAATTGAACTAAAAACCACAAATGAAAAGCCTCCTTCAGTGCAGGGGCCCTCTGCAACTGACGTGGTTGGAATGCTAGCTAGTTAAGGATGCATGTTAAACGATCGTTGACAACACAAAATTTGTATTATGAAAAGAATGAAGTTTGAATACAGAGTATTAGCAAAAATCTTGAACTTAACACGTAATTCCTACTAACTTCTCTTAGTTCTATGCAACTGATATTCAAAGGAAAATAACATAATTGTTTATGAGATAAATTTGCTACAGGTGGTTAATTTGAATTACAATAGGACTGTTTAAAATTTTTATTAGCTACAGGTGGCTGACTCGAATTAGATTTGCAACAGAACTATTAGACTCTTCATTAGATATGAAAGAGAAAATAAAGAGTCCTACTACTTTCAGATAACGTACTTTGACTCCATCTTTAACCATGACCTTAGGCTTACTTTTCCGTCAATCTGGATTGAGTGAATAGGATAGAATCCATGTGGAGATGATTCCAGAAATGCCCATGTGGCCCAATTCTTCATTTGACATCTGGAACCTGCCAAATCATGAGAGTAGCTACGAAATCCACAGTTAGCTGTAGAATAGGTTGTGTTCTCTAGCTAATTTGCAAAAATCTATTCAAATAGAAAGAACATGAAAACATAATACGGAAATCACTTTAATATTTTCCATAAGACAAAACCTAACATTTATCATTGATTGGGTCTATAATATTATGAGAAAGTGAGGGAAAAGGTGAGAAAAAATTTCAAGGAGAGGGTAATTTTGAGGTTCAACATACCCCCACTAAAAAATAATTGCATGTCCTCATGCAATTTGCCAAAAATGTGAGTTCTTCCTCCCTATTGCATTTTCTCAGATGCCTCTGCTACTACATCCAATTTCCTTCTTCTATTCTTCTTTGAAGTGGTTTTCGTTGTGGGCTTTCTCATAAGAAGCTTGTACTTAAGGTTAATGATTTCTTTGTTCAAAATCTTATTCTTTATTTTCAGTTTCGTATTTTTCTTATACCACTGTCATAGATGGACAACCGTATTATCGTGAATTACCTTGTCCAAATTATTTTGTTCCTTCAAGGTCTCATTCTCCTATTTGATATGTTCGTTCAATATCTCTAATTCATAAATTTCATGTTTGAGAGCATCAACTAGAGGTCCTTTTGGATTGACAGAAGGTTTTGGGTTCATTGAGACACTTCTCTTCTCTAGTGATTCTATATAGTCATATATTTGTTGCTTCACTGGGTCTATGCCTGGAGATATTCTACTTGGCATACCTTCGAAATGATGAACAAGAGAATTTTGAGGATTGCGTGTGGAAGAGGTGTTAACATGAGAATGGTTCTGGGGTTTCCTTATCTAAATTTATAAGCTCTGTCCCTTTTGATGATGTTTTATTTCCCAAACCTAAGAGTCTAGAGCTCCTTCTAAGTTGTGGAGGACTTACATTCTCCTCATTTTTGACCTTTTTCTCCTTTCTTATCTTCCGTCTTTCCTTGATTTTCTTCCTGATTTATGTTACTTCTTCAAAGATTAACATTCAACATCTTTCTATAATGAAGACTTAGGTCTGTTTTCAATACTTATACCATTCTTCTTTCTTCTACCTCTTCTGGCATTATCTTCTTTAAGTGACTTTGGTGCTTCTTGGAAATGGTTTCTAGTAAGGAAATTCTCCTAGGTATCTCCTATGCTTTTTAAATGAAACTCAATCTATATCTTTATTAGCTAATGATGATACATGGTTGAATCTATGAACTCTATTCTCTTTTGCACATTTGAGGCCATATTTCTTAAACTATTTAGAAGGAAAAAAGGAAGATTGATTTCTCCATTTTCTGAGAACTTCAATCAGTAAATGGATATGGTATACATACATGCAACCAAACCTCCCCTCGCAAGTGATAAATTTATGTAAAACCAAGAGCATGTTCCTCCACTTACTTTTAAGAGCTGAAATTAGAATACCTTTTCTAAGAATAGAGACATCCATACCTAGGTTTTTGAGTATTACTTTCCATGATTTGTTGTGGAACTCCTTGTTCTTGAACTATCTTTCACATGCCCTGGAATTTTTGTAGCCTCGGACATGAATGACTCAGTCACTGCAAACTTGATATCTCTGAATTCTACCTCTGTGTCATCAAAATATCGAGTAAAGGATTTTTTAATCTCCTTATGAAAACCATAAAATTTCTCTATGAATTTAATCCATCCAGCTTTCTGCAACATTTCCTTGAGCTGTGGGTATCCTTCTATTTACTTTTCTCCTACTGGTTTTGATTTGAAAATTAGCCCCATGCCTTCTACTCTGCAGAGTTCTCGACCTTCATAATTACGGTTCCCGGTTTTATGAAATGAATTGGCTATGAATACAGTGAAAGGGACTGCGGGTTTGTATGAAATAAATAGATGGTAGGGGTTATGGAGAAACGTAGACAATTATGTCATGTCGTAGTCATGACCATTAATAATCAATGAGGGAGTTAATTATGGACCATTATGTGGAAAAATATGGAGGATGTGGCAGATATGTAGTATGATGGAGATTACAATAAAATCAAATGATGATTCGTCAAGGAAACATATGAATATCAATAGTATATATGCTTTATGTTTTAACCTTTCTATTTAAAATAAATTTTTGCACTTTACCTTTTAGAACTTAACCTTTTTGTTTGTTGTTTTCTTTAGTGTTGATTCGTAGGTACCCTTTTAGCATATTGGTCTTCAGAAAAGATTCTTCAATTTCCTACAATCATCATTTGTTTGTAAGTTGTATAATTATTCTAGAGTTGCTGAATGAGATATGGCTGCTGAATCAAATTAGCTGCAAAATGGAATCAACTGCAGAACATGATAAAAAAAATGAAGTATGGCTATGGAACATGAATGTGAAATGAAATGGAAATGGAATATGATAGTGAAATGGAATGAAAGTGGAGTGAGATGGAATGAAACTATAAAATAAAATGAAAATGGGGTGAGATGGAATGAGATTGCAAAATGAAATGAATTTGCATATTATGAACTGAAAGTAAATGTAGCTTTATGTCACTACTTATTACAGAAATGAAATGTAAAATATAGGATGTCAGAAATCTTTGATTTTCACCCTATATTTTCTGAATAAGTATGCCAATGAATGATTGGTTTTCATACTTATACATTTTATTATTATTTTTTATGCTTCTTTTATAATTTTTTTTTTATATTATATCTATCTATATATATATATATATATATATATATATATATATATATATATATATATGAAAAATAAAATCTAACTTAGTGGAGAAGAATAATTCTTCTTCATCAACTTCATTTCAGTGTTATCTTGGAAAATGTTGATAAAATCCTCTTGAAATTGGCTTATGATATATCTTCAAATGATGACCATTCACAAGAAGAGGTACCTTTCTTTCATCTATTTTTCTTATTGTCACTACTCCATTATTAAAGACTTATTCAATCTCATATGGCCTAAGCCAATGAGTTTGAAATTTTCCTTGAAAATCTTTCAATTTTGAATCGAACAAAAGTGCCCAATCCCCTGCTTGAAACTTCTTATCCTTGATATACTTATCATGCCATTTAGCCCTTTTCTGTTGGACTATACTGGTTCTTTGAATTGCACCTTGCCTGGTTTCATCATGCTTATTGAGTTGCTCCAATCTATGTTTTTGTGCTTCTAATAAATCCAGTCCCAATTGGACTGCCATCTTGAAGGTTCTGATTTGAAATTCTATAGGGAATAGGACTTGCTTCCCATAAATAAGCTCATATGGAGTATGTCCTGTTGTGTTCCTCCATGTAGTTTTGTAGGCCCATAAGGCTTCAGGAAGCCTTTCTGCCCAATATCTTCTATGTAGATGTATAGTCTTAGTGAGAATTCCTTCAATCAACTTATTGGTAGATTCAACTTGACCATTTTCTTGTGGATGATAAGGAGTAGACTTTCTGTGTTTGATCTTGTAATCTTCCACAAGCCTTTCCGCCATTTTAGATGTAAATTGAAATCCCTGATTTGTCTCAATTTCTCTAGGAACACCAAAACAAGTGAAAATGTCCTCAAAAAGAAAATTAACTACAGATTTTTCATTAGTAAAAGGTAATGCTTTAGCCTCTACCCATTTTGTGACATAATCGGTGCATACCAAAATATACTTCTTTTGTTTAGATGGAGGATTAATTGTTCCAACAAAATCTAAGGCCAATTTTTCAAAAGGTTCAATGAGTACCTAAGTTTATAGTGGCATTTCATCTGAAGGAGCAGGTTATGCTACCCTTTGGCAACTATCACACCTTTTGACATATTCTTTGGCATCTCTGAAGATGGAGGGCCAATAATATCCTAAATGAGGCTGTCCTCTTGTCAGCAAAGTGTCCACCACAAGGTTCATCATGACATGCCTTAAGAATTTCAAGAATTTCATCTTCTTGAATACATCTTCTGATCATGAGATCTGGACTTGTTTTATACAATTCATTAGTAATCCATGAGTAACTTGCACTTGTTTGAATGATTTTTCTTTTCTCCCTAGGAGACAAATGTGAAGGTAATTTTCCTGTGACTAAGTAATTGGGAATATTTGCAAACCAAGGGGTTTGAGTAGTTACCGCAAAGAGATATTCATCAGGAAATTTATCTTCAACTGGAGTGTCATCTTTGATATTTTGAACTCTAGACAAGAAATCAACAACTATCTTTTGTTTTCCACGTCTATGTAGAATAGTGATGTTGAATTCTTACAGGAGTAATAACCATCTTGTAGCTCTTCAATTAGTAAAAGGTTTATTCATTAAGTACCTAATTGCATAGTGTTTTGTACGAAAAAAGGTTTCATAGTCTGTTATGTAAGGTCTGAACTTGTTGATAGCATGAACAACAGCTAAGAATTCCTTTTCAGTTACAGTGTACTTTAACTCAGTGGGAGTCAAATTCTTGCTTGTGTAATAGATGGCATAGGGGATAAAATCGTGTATCTAAAGCATTTGTTGAAATGTGAAAAGGTAGTTTCCAATTTGGACCTCTTAAGATGGGTGCTTAAATTTTTTTTGCTTTCAAAGTCTCAAATGCCAACTGGCAATCAGGATTCTAATTGAATTCACAATCTTTGGTGAGTAATTTGAAGAGTGGGAATGCTAGTTTAGTGAAATTTTCTATAAACCTTCTATAGTATCTTGTGAATCTTAGAAAACTTGTAATATCCTTTTGAGAACTTGGAATTGATAGTTTAGAGTTGACTTCAACTTTAGATTTATCAACTTTAATTCCATCTCCTGAAATGTGATGTCCTAAAACAATAGGTTCTGTAAACATCATAAAATATTTTTCATGGCTTAGTGAAAGGTTTTCTTCCTTACATCTTTTAATAAGTTTTTCCAAATTTTCTAAAGCTTCTTCAAATGTATTCCCATAAACTATAAAGTCATCCATATACACCTCTAGACAATCATGTATTAGATCAGAAAAAATTCCTAGTGCTACTGTTTGGAATGTTGTTGGTACATTGTAAATCCAAAAGGAAGTACTCGGTAGGAATAAGCTCCCCATGGATAGGTGAATGTGGTTTTATCTTGATCTTCAGGTGATACCTGAATTTGATTGTAACCACTAAAACCATCCAAAAATGAGAAATACTTCTTTCATGCTAATGTATCTAACACTTGATGTATAGAGGGCAAAGGAAAATGATATTTTAGGGTAGCTTTATTCAATTCTCGATAATAAATGCATACCCTCCATTTACCATTCTTTTTAGGCACAATTACTAGAGGAGAAACCCACTGGCTGTATGAAATTAGGTAAATGAAGTTTACAATCAATAATTTTTGCAACTCCTCTTTCCAAATTTCCCTAAGATTTGGATTCATCCTTCTTTGAGGTTGTCTGATAGGTTTAAAATTCTCCTCAACGTATATGTGATGTATAAAATTCTTAGGACCAATTCCTTTCATGTTAGTGTATTCCCATGCATATGCAGAAGAATATTGTTGTAATGTTTTGATTAGCTTTTCATGTTGTAATTTTTCCAAGTTATTGTTTATGTTTAATGTTTTCCCTGGAAAGATTTCAACTATAGAGCTACCAAATTCTTCCCTAGAATAAAGATACATCTATCTAGATGACAAAAATTTATTGGATTTTTCGTGAAATTGATCATGTTCATATTCTGGAGATGATTCAAAATTTTCCATTATATTTCAGATTTGACTATCTTCACTGATGGTTGAAATAGTAAAAGGAAGTTGAATATCATTTTCATCACCAATCCATTCTTTGTCATCTATCTCTGATATTGTTCATGCTGGAGGATATAGAGTGAATTTCTTAGTTGAGTTACCATCAAAGATATACATATCACTAGATCTACAATGAATGAAAGTATCAGCTATAGCCAGCCAAGGTCTTCCTAATATAAGTGGATGTCCTCCTAGATTGTTCTTAGGAGTGAAGATCGTAAAATCATTAGGGTACTCCCAAGAGTCTAAGGAAATTGAAATATCTTCTAACATACCATCTGGTTTGATTACAGATCTATCTACCAATTGTAGTAATGTAGGTGTATAAAGAAGATTAGGAGGCTTGAGTTGTTCCATGGTTTGTTTGCTCATGATGTTTATTGCTACTCCTAAATCAATCAATGTATTCAGAATTTCAACTCCATTGATATGTGTTTCTACAACTGGGCTTCCTGGATCTATATATTTTTGTATGGAAATTTTTACCATCATTATGTTTCCTATTTTTCCTATCAGCTGAATTCTTTTTATTTCTTTTGTTTTTATTCCTGGTTTATTCATGCCCAACTCCTTTATTGTTTTAGCTATAATTGGAATCTCCTTAATGACTTGTAACAAAGGGATTTTGATACAGACATTTTTCAATTCATCTAGAAAATCATAATTAGACAACATAATATGATTTTCTACTCGTCTATTAACCTGAAATCTTTCAGGAAAAGGAGGTGTAGAAGTAGATATTAGTGGTTGCTCTATGAAAGGATTTGAGTTTATTGGTTCTTTCTACTTTTCATTTTCAATATTCTAGTTTTGAAGAGGTGTTCCTTGAAAACTTTATTTGTTTGTAGAGAATCTTCCTCAGAATTTTCTTATTCTTGAATAACTACATAAGGATTTTTCTTTCCTAATATCCTACCAGATCTTAGTTGTACATCATTGAGATCTAGAAGAGTGATCATATAAGTTTGAAATTGTTGTCCTTCCACCATATAGATATTCTGAGGATTTTTATTGTTGGGGTTTGGTAATGGTTGGGCAGGTAACTGATTTGGTCTCGTGGGAATGGCAGTGAAAGTAAAAGATTTTGGTTTTGAAGTTGGGGTTGTTGATTTTGCTGAGGAATTTGTTGGGGAGGAAAATTTGTATATGATGAAGGATATTTATAGTATTGAGAGAATCTTTCATAGGGAATTTTCATTCCTTGAGCCCAAGGTTAAGATTGAGATTGAGATTGAGGCCTATTGGGTTGTGTTATATTCTTTCCACGACTGGCCCACGTAGTTAATTCGGGGGTTAGAAGGGGGGCAGACCCCCCCGTTCATTGCGCCAATTGCATAGTGGGGGGAGTCATAGGGGGTTTGAGGAGAGTAGGTAACTGCATTCTATGCGGTCCAGGGCAGTGCCTCGGAAAATTTTGGTTTTGGATCCTATATTAGGTTGGGTGGACCGACCTATGGTTTTGTGCATGTTTTTGGCACATGGTTTTGGATGCAATGGTTTTCGGTCCATGGTTTTGGACGTGATGGTTTTCGGTCCATGGCATTGGATGCTTCAACATGTATAAATATGTATTGTAGCATTGAAAGGAACATAACGAAAAATCAAGCTAGTAGTCCCAATTTTGGGATCTAGGGGAAAATCTTTGTGTATATGTGTTTTATGTGTTATGCTCTCGAATTGTTTATTTTCTATGTTTTAGAATTTGTATGTAGGTAATTTTTGTACGAGGTTAAAACCTACATTTCATATTAGATCTGTTTTGGCTTGAAGGGGACTCCTTTGCTGCTGAGGGGTTTCGCTCAGGCTTGTGGTAGACCCTGCTCAGTGGGAGATCTACGGGATCGATTCTGGTGGTGAAAGAAGATGGTGAGTAGTGGAAATATATAGATTGAGAAATTTAATGTTCAGAGTTTTGAGTTATGGAAAATCAAGATGGAGGATCTATTAGTGGAGAAATATCAGTGGATCGTGGTAGATCTAGGTACTAAACCAACGGGACTGTCCGATGAAGAATGGAAGAAGTTGGATCAGAAGGCAAAGAGAATAATACAATTTTGTGTATTAGATTCAGTATTGTTGAATGTATCAGGGGAAGCTACGATGAAGGCTTTGTGGGACAAGTTAGGGACTTTATACCAATCTCAGTCTCTGGTGAATAAATTGTTCCTATGGAAAAAGCTGTATAACTTGAGGATGAAAGATAGAGACTCGGTGACAGAGCATTTGAACGCATTTAATACTGTGGTAAGTCAGTTATCATCTGTTCCTATTAAAATTTCAGATGAAGATAAGTGCATCAGTTTGTTGTGTTCTCTACCAGATTCGTGGGATAGTCTGGTTATTGCAATAGGTAGCAATGCAACTACCTTACAGTTTGATGAAATCATCTCATCCTTGTTGACGAAGGAAATGAGACGGAAAAGTATGGAGAGTCAGAATGGTGATGCCTTATTTGTACGTGGACGGTACCAGAATAGAAACAAAAAATAATTCATTGAGTGAGAGGTGTAGATCTAGAGGGAGATCTAAATCTCTAGGAAAACCTATAAAGGTGGTGTGATGGAAATGCAGAAAGGAAGGGCACTACAAAAGGGACTATAAATCTAAATCTCCTGATAAAGGAAAGGGATCTGATGATGCCCCTTCTGTAGAGGCGAAAACCACCTTAGATGAAGGTGGGGATGTGTACTTGGCTTCTTCAAGTACACGTGTAGATCACGAGGCATGGTTGATTGACTCAGGTGCATCCTTTCACTTCACTCCCCATAGAGAGTGGTTCTACAAGTATGAGAAATATGATGGTGGTGATGTCTTCTTGGGGGATGACAAGAAGGCTAGAATCGTTGGTCATGGAAAAGTAAATTTGAAGTTGGAAGGTGGAAGGGTTATAAGACTTCCGGGTGTTCTGCATATTCCTACATTAGCCAGAAATCTAATTTATGTAAGCAAGCTTGATGATTCAGGTGTAAAAATAGTGTTCGAGAAGGATACATGCAAGATGGTTCGAAGGGCACTGATATTGATGCGGGGATTTAGAATTGGAACTCTGTATATGCTGCAAGGTAGCATTGTTGCTGATGGGTGCAACAATTCTTTGGTTCCTGAAAGTGGAGCAGAAAATCTAGTGGTCTCTGGAGAGAAAACCATGTTTTGGCATCAAAGGCTTGGACTTATTGGAGAGAAGGGCCTTCGAATAATTCATGGTAAAGATATGGTAGAAGGTATGAGTAATATCTCTGAATTTTTATTTCTGTGAAAATTGTGTATATGGGAAGCAAAATTGGTTGAGGTTCCCCTCTAGTGGTAATTGGGAGAAATAAATATTAGATCTTCTTCAAAGTGATATGTTTGCACCTGTGACGGTTCCATCACTAGGTAAGTCTGTGTACTATGTATCCATTATATATGACTTCTCAAGGAATACATGGATATATTTCCTTAAGAAGAAATTTGAAGTCTTTGATAGGTTTAAAGAATTTAAGCTCTGGTGGAAAGCCAGACAGAGAAGAAGATAAAGGCACTGAGGACAGATAACGGTGGAGAGTTTTGCAGTAAGGAATTTGAAGAATTCTATAATAAGTGTGGTATAGCACGGTAGAAGACTACTCCATAAACACTTGAGCAAAATGGAGTTGTAGAAAGAATTAACAAGACATTGATGGGAAGGGAAAGATGTATGCTGAGTGGTGCAGGGTTAGGAGAAGAATTCTGGGCAGAGGCAGTGGAGAAAACATTTTACCTGGTCAATAGATCACCTTCATTAGCGTTGGAGGACAAGACTCCACAAGAGGTATGGACTGGTAAGAAACCATCTCTTTCATATCTGAGGGTAATTGGATGTGATGCATATGTACATGTTCCAAAGGAGAAATGAACCAAATTGGATAGTAAATCTAAAAAGTGCATCTTTATTGGGTATAAGGATGGTTTAAAGGGTTATAAGCTTTGGAACCCAGTAACTGTTAGGATATTCCGACACATAGGATATAGTTAAGTTCAACTTGGTCTAGTATAGAGTTAGGTTAGAGTTAAGTAAAGTGTGTTTCTTTACCGTTGTACATTTTGTAACTTACAATCCGATGGTCACGATATGTAGTGATCCAACGGTTCACTCTCACCTCGGTATTACCGACACTTGATCCGTGGCTTGACACCCGATTGGTCCATGAGTTCTATTTAAAGCGCATGGAGGGTCATTGTTCGGGTAATCCGTGCATGAGAGAAGCTTATGTAAATTTTCATTCTTTGATTAATAAATTGCCTGTAGTACCCACGTTGGGACAGGCCGTGGACTGTTTCCCTCCTTGCACTCTGAGGGTTTTAACCACGTCAAAAATACTGGTGTATTGATTTGAGATCTGGTTGTGAGCGGTGTCCTTTTGGTATTCTTTCTATGGAACTTACCCTGTAAATTCCTACATGGTATCAGAGCTATTTGAGGGCCGCGTCCGTTGGTGATCCAAATCTGAAGCCGGTAGAACTGCATGCGGCTGTTGTTTCCTAGATCTGCTGTTTTTGACTGCTTTCGGGCCGAGAGGACTGCTCTGTTGCGTTCGGAGCATCTGTTCCAGTGAGGAACCCCTTTCGTTTCACGCGAAAAGGTTTCTGGTAGCCCTAACTGCGTCATTTTTCAGATCGGGAGGTATACAGTGTTTTTTTTGCAGTTTACTGTTAATTTCTCTCTGCTTATTTCGGTCTCAGTTTATTTAGCCTTTTTTGTTAACCGGATCTATACCTTTCATTTCTGCGTATGCTCTTTGCCCTGCGACTCTGTGCGATCTGGGCAAATCAGAAACAGAAAGGAAGGATTTTTCTCATGCGTATGCTCTTTTCCCTGCACCTTAGTGTGATCTCGGAAAATCAGAAACATTGAGAAAAATATTTAGTTTTTCGGCTAAAGCTAACCTTGAGATTTTTTTTTTAAATTTCTAGTTTTTTGGCTAAAGCTAACTTCGAGCCGCAAGGTTCGTTTTTCTTTGCATATTCGTGTTGGGTTTTGTGTTTTGTGCTTTGTAGGGAAAAAGAGCATTCTCAAGGCAAGCACGCAAACCGAGGCCCCCCCCCCCCTCTCTCTCTCTCTCTCTCTCAAATTTTTTGTATAGATCAATTGGTTCAAAGCTATTTTTAGAGAGTAGAGGTCTTGGGTTCAAGTCTCCATTTTGTGGGGGCGGATTTTTTCATTCCCGCACATTCGCGCACTTTGCCGGCAACGTCAACAAGTTTTTTTTCAAAAAGTCATAACTTCTTCATCCGGAAGCCTTTTTCAGAGCCGTTTTTTAAAACCACCTATTTTTTCGAGATCTATCCGTTGGTACACTTACTTTCAGCATCTTCAGCTTCAGTTTTTTTTAAAATGGAAAGTCCATGCCAAGTCATTCTTGACAGCACTAACTACTTCCAATGGGTAGAATACATGGAAGATTTACATAGAAGTAAAGGTCTCTTCAGAATAGCCACAAACCAAGAGAAGAAACCATCAGATGAAGACAAGGCGGCAAAATGGGAAAATAGACAAGATCAAGCACGTGGTTTGATAGGGATGTCTATTTCTCCTGATCTTAGATTCCACATTGCAGGACTTGAGACTCCTCATGAAGCCTTAGAAAAACTTGCTAAAGTTTTTGGGATTAAAAATGAAATTAGATCCCATCAACTTGAAAATGAGCTGCTTACTTTGGATCCTAATAATTTTTCTTGCATTGAAGATTTCTTGTCCAAATTCAAGACCCTTAGATATCTCTTGGAAGGTGTTAAAGTTAAGAAAGATGATGGTAACCTTATTTATTCCATCCTTACTAAGTTAGGACCAGCCTACTCTGTATTTGTTTCCACTTTCCATTCTACAAGGGAAGCTTTCATTTGTCAAGGACAAGAATACAAGGCCCCTTCCTTTGACTCCTTTTGTGATTCCTTAATAAGAGAACAGGAAAAACTCTTACACCTTGGTCTTCTTAATCTTGGAAACTCTTCCACGAAAGCGCTAGCCGCCCAGCAGCACCCAAATTCAAAGAATCCTAAGAAGTCATATCCTCAAAAGAATGGTCCTAAACCATCTCAGCCTCAAAATGAAAGATCATTTCAGCAAAATGATAAGACCAATAAAAACAAATGGAAGAAGACTGATAGACATTGTAACTTTTGTAATCGAGATGGCCACTTAGAATCTAAATGCTTTAAGAAGATGGAAGCCTTGGAAGCCGCAATGAAGAAACATAACATCCATCTGGAGCCTACTTCAACTTCAACTTCTGGAACGACACTTTCTGCATGTCATCGTCAATCATCTCAGTCTGGTTATGCATTAAATGTATCTTCTTCTTCTTCTCATTCTCATGAGTGGCTCATTGATTCTGGAGCCTCTTGTCACATGGCCAAAAACCAAGCCATGTTTTCTTCTTTAAATGATTGTAACACCAAAAATATATATATTGGTGATGATAGATCTCTTAATGTTGTAGGGACTGGAACTGTTCATCTAGACAATGGTCAGTTCAATGATGTATTATGTGTTCCAAACTTATCCTGCAACCTTATATCTGTCTATCAGATAACTCATTCAGGTGAAGGTAAAATTGTTGAATTTTCACCTCATGATGTTGTAATCAAGGATCTAAAAGATCCTAAACAGATTCTAGCTACTGGTCTTGCTGATGATTCCAAAAGGTTGTATAAGTTTCACAACTTTGGGTCATCCCATCTTCCCTCAGTATTTGTTGCTCATAATGATGAAGTGAGAAAACTTTGGCATGAGCGGTTTGGTCACTTAAACTATCGCTCCCTTCAGCATCTATGTAAAGAAAATATGGTGACAGGTCTTCCTATGGTATCTTGCAAAGATGGTGTTTGTTCCGGATGTGTACTCGGAAAACATCATCGGGACAGTTTTGACAAACGTGCCTCTTGGCACGCCTCAGCCCCTTTACAGCTTGTGCACAGTGATTTATGTGATCCTCTTCCTGTTGCTTCATTCTCTGGCTGCAAGTACTTCTTAACTTTCATTGATGATTTCTCTAGACGCACTTGGGTATACTTCTTAAAACTCAAGAGCGAAGTATTTACAACTTTTTTGGCCTTCAAAGCATTTGTTGAAAAACAATCTGGACATCAAATTCTTAAGCTAAAAACTGATAATGGTGGAGAATATGTTAAAAATGCATTCATCAACTTTTGCACCGAAAATGGAATTCAAATGCAACATACTGTTCCATACACTCCACAACAAAATGGTGTAGCTGAAAGAAAAAATCACACCTTAAAGGAAATGGCTAATTATATGCTGCAATCTAAAGGACTCAGTCTTAGTTTTTGGGCCGAAGCAATTAATTGTGCAAATTATATAATCAATCGCACTCCTGCTAAGGTTCTAGAGAATATCACTCCAGAAGAAGCTTGGAGTTCCATTAAACCAGATGTAAGTCACTTTCGTGTGTTTGGAAGTGAAGCATGGGCCCATATTCCAGATGAAAAGCATAAAGCTTTAGAACCTAAGAGTGAGAAATGTCCTTTTGTTGGATATTCTGAAGACGTAAAAGGTTATAGACTTATTCCATTTAAGTCCAAAAATGTTATCATTAGAAGAGATGTAAAATTTGATGAAAATAAATCGGCCTGCGAGCCTAGTCCGACGGATGTGCCACCTCTTCCTATCTCTTCTATCTTTGAAAACATTTCTTCTTCTGATGATGAAAGCGAGGATGATAATCCTCCCCCACCTTCTCAGGATCCTCAACTTCCAAGATGGGTCCGTGCTACTCGGGATGCAGCAGGTGATCTTGCCGGTGATCCTACAGATCAGCGACGTACACGTTCTCAGTTTGAAAGAGCCTCTTCTTTACTGGCTCAAGCTCCAGTAAATCATGATCCTGACACTTTTGCAGAAGCTTCAGGCCATCCACATTGGGAAGCAGCTATGAATGAAGAATATCATTTATTGATGACAAATGATACATGGGATCTTGTTCCTCTACCAAAGGGACGCAAACTTGTTAGATGCAAATGGGTTTACAGAACCAAGTATGGACCAGATGGGAAAGTTGATAAACATAAAGCTCGTCTAGTTGCTAAGGGCTTTTCACAGGTTGAAGGCATTGACTACACTGAAACCTTCTCTCCAGTTGCCAAAATGAACTCTATCCGCCTTGTTCTTTCCCTTGCTGCCTCTTTAAAATGGGAAGTCCATCAAATGGATGTTAAATCTGCCTTCTTGCATGGGGACTTGCAGGAAGAAATCTATATGGAACAACCCATTGGCTTCATACAAACATACTCCAGCCTCGTTTGTCGACTTAAGAAATCCCTTTATGGCCTCAAGCAAGCTCCTCGAGCTTGGTATGCCAAAATGGATAGCTTTCTTTTAGAATCTGGCTTTTCTAGGTGTCATTCTGACAATACTGTCTACACCAAGAAAGTGGGCAACTCTCTCATCATCCTTGTTCTTTATGTTGATGATCTTATTCTTACTGGTAGTGATCCCAACCTTATAAACCATGTGAAGTCCAGCCTTAAAAAGAAATTTGAAATGACAGACTTAGGACACTTACACTATTTTCTCGGTCTTCAAGTCTTGCAATCCCAAGAGGGTATTTTCCTTTCCCAGTCCAAGTATGCTTGTGATATTCTTCGTCATTTTCACATGGAAGACTGTAAGCCAGCCCCTTCTCCCTTTCAGTCTGGAGTCAAACTTTCAATCTCTTGTACTTCTCCTGAAGTTGATGCTACCTTATACCGTCAACTTGTCGGAAAACTCTTGTATTTAACCCATACTCGTCCTGATCTTTCCTTTGTTGTTGGCCTTGTTGCTCGTTTTATGCAAAACCCCCGTGAAAGTCATTGGAAAGTAGCTAAAAGAATACTTCGTTATGTTCGAGGTACAGTACAGTTTGGGATTCATTACAGTGCCAAAGCAGCTCCTCTGTTAGTTGGTTTCACTAATTCTGATTGGGCTGGTGACCTTGATGATCGGAAGTCTACTGCCGGTTATGTCTTCACTCTTGGTTCAGGACCTATTACATGGGCTTGTAAGAAACAGGCTGCCATTTCTCTTTCGTCAGCAGAAGCAGAGTATCGTGGTGCCGTGGAAGCTAGTAAGGAAGCCTTGTGGCTTCGTCAGATCCTATCAGAGTTTGGCTTTGAGCAGCAGCATCCAACCACACTTTGGTGTGATAATCAAAGTGCCATTCAGCTATGCAAAGATCCAGTCCAGCATCAGCGCAACAAACACATTGAACTACACATGCACTTCATCAGAAAGCTCATTCATGACCATGTTCTTGAAGTGCAATATTGTCCAACAGATGATCAGGTTGCAGACATCTTCACAAAGGCTCTCACAGAGGTGAAGTTCACTAAACTTCGATATATGCTTGGAGTTCAGGAAGTTGTCACTAAGGGGGGATAGGCTCTAGTGCCTCCTTCCTTCTCCCATTGTGTCATATTTGTAAATCCTTCAATCCTATCCCAAGTTGTTCTTAAGGGGGGATGTTAGGATATTCTGACACATAGGATATAGTTAAGTTCAACTTGGTCTAGTATAGAGTTAGGTTAGAGTTAAGTAAAGTGTGTTTCTTTACCGTTGTACATTTTGTAACTTACAATCCGACGGTCACGATATGTAGTGATCCGACGGTTCACTCTCACCTCGGTATTACCGACACTTGATCCGTGGCTTGACACCCGATTGGTCCATGAGTTCTATTTAAAGCGCATGGAGGGTCATTGTTCGGGTAATCTGTGCATGAGAGAAGCTTATGTAAATTTTCATTCTTTGATTAATAAATTGCCTGTAGTACCCACGTTGGGACAGGCCGTGGACTGTTTCCCTCCTTGCACTCTGAGGGTTTTAACCACGTCAAAAATATTGGTGTATTGATTTGAGATCTGGTTATGAGCGGTGTCCTTTTGGTATTCTTTCTGTGGAACTTACCCTGTAAATTCCTACAGTAACAAGGAAGGTTGTGTACAACCAAGATGTGGTGTTTAGAGAGGTAAAAGATGTTATTAAACATGATGTCCAACCAAAGGAACCTGAGAAGATAGAGTTTGAGCTAAAGGATGAAGAATCAAACTCTACAATATACGAGGAATCAAAAGATGAAGAGCCACAAACTCCGAGTGTGAGAAGATCAGTTTGAGAAAGAAGGAAGCCAGAAAGATATAGTCCGTCTGCTTTCTGTTCAAATTTTTCTTTATATATTACTAATGATGATCCCAAAAATATGAAGGAAGGAATACATTCACAGGATGGAAAACTCTGGAAAGAGGCCATGGTTGATGAAATGGCATCTTTGCACAAAAATGAGGCTTGGGATCTAGTGCAGTTGCCGGCTGGAAGGAAACCCATTGGTAGTAAATGGGTGTTCAAGAAGAAGACAAATGTATAAGGAAAGGTGCAGAAACACCAAGCTCGGTTGGTAGGAAAAGGTTACTCTCAGGTGCTGGGAATTGATTTTATTTTTTCTTCTGTTGCCAAGGTAACTTCTATTAGATTGCTTTTATCTATTATTGTTGCTTTTGATTTTGAGGTAGAACAGATGGATGTGAAGACACCATTTCTTCATGGGGATCTGGAAGAGGAGATCTAAATGAAGCAACCTGAAGGCTTTGTGGTGAAGGGTAAGAAAGAACTAGCATGCAAGTTAAAGAAGTCTACGTATGGGTTAAAACAATCACCAAGGATGTGGTATTAGAAATTTGATACATTTATACGGGGACATGGCTTCACGAGAAGGAATGTAGATCACTTTTTGTATTTAAAATTAATTTGTGACTCTGTTATTTATCTGGTCTTATATGTGGATGATATGTTGCTCGTTGGAAATGAAAAAGACATTATCGGCAATTTGAAGACCCATTTTTCCTTCAAATTCGACATGAATATCTTGGTGTTGCAAACTATATTTTTGGCATTGAAATTAAAAGAGATTGGACAAAAAGGGAACTCTGGTTAAACTCGAGGAAATATGTCGAGACAATATTATAGAGGCATAATATGAAGGATAGTAAACTGGTGAAGGTTCCTATTCATGTAGGTGTAAAGTTATCTACTCAACAGTGTCCCAAGACATAAGAAGAGGAAGAGGACATGTCCCGTGTTCCATGTGCAAGTGCAGTTGGTAGCCTGATGTATGTGAGGGTCTATACTAGACTAGACATTGCACATGGTATGGGAGTATTGAGCAGGCTTATGTCAAAACCAGGGAAGGAGAAATGGATAGCAGTGAAGCAGGTTTTTAGGTATTTTCATGGCAGAAGTGATTATGTTTTGTGCTACCGAGGAAGATAAGGATTGGACGGGGTGTTGGATATTCGTGGCCTTGTTGATGTAGACTAGGCTAGAGATCTGGATTAGAGAAGATCTACAGGTGGGTCTATGTTTAACCTATTTGGAGGTGCAGTCAATTGGATGAGTAAGAAACAATTTGTAGTGGCACTAACAACTATAGAGGCAGAATACGTGGCAAGCACTCATGCAAGCAAGGAAGAAATTTGGTTCTAGAGATTGTGTTCAAATATGGGGTTAGTACAGGGAGCTATAAGGATACACTGTGATAGCCAAAGTGAAATTTTCTTGGAAAATAATCCTGCATATCATTCAAAGCCAAAGCACATTGATGTTCAGTATCATTTTGTGAGTGATATGATAGAAGACAAAAAGGTTTTGTTGGTAAAGGTGGACACTTTGAAGAATACTGTAGATGCATTGAAAAAAATTTTGAGCTCTAAGACTTTGTCTTGGTGTAGAGAAACAATGGGCATTGCAGGGTTGGATAAATGACTAAGCTCTCTTGTGGCCCCCTATGGAAAGAAAACAACAAGTGGGAGAATTTCGGGTTCTGTTATATTCTTTCCATGACTAGCCCATGTAGTTAATTGGGGGGTTACAAGGGGGGCGGAGCCCCCCCTTCATTGCACCGATTTCATAGCAGGGGAAGTCACAAGGGGTTTGAGGACCAACCTATGGTTTTGTACATGTTTTTCACACATGGTTTTGGATACGATGGTTTTCGGTCCATGGTTTTGGACGCAATGGTTTTCAGTCTGTGGTATTGGATGCTTTGACATGTATAAATATGTATTGCAACATTGAAAGGAACATAATGAAAAATCAAGCTAGTAGTCCCAGTTTTGCGATCCAGGGGAAATCTATGTGTATATGTGTTTTATGTGTTATTCTCTCACACTGTTTATTTTCTACTTTTTAGAATTTGTATGTAGGTAATTTGTGTACGAGGTTAAAACCTACATGGCCAAGGTTGCTACCAAGAATTCCAATTTGGTGGGGGCTGATTATACATTTGGTTGTTAAAACCCTGATTTTGTGGCCCCTGCCAAGGTCTTCTAGAGATGAAGCAAAGAGATTCTATTGGATTTGAAATTGTTTCCTCTTGAAAAACAACCTTAAGACAGGGAATTGATGGACAACTCTTGGTCTCTTGGTTTTATGAACCAATCAAACAATTCTCTATGTTTTTTTCATCTAGAGGGTATTTTCTTAAAGCATGATTTTTCCTGCATTTGGGACAGAAAATAGCTAAATCATCAGTCTCATCTTTCTGCTTGTTTTGTAACTTAAGGGTGTATATCTGTTCACTACGGCTCCCTAGAATATCTATTTTGAATTCATCAAGCATGTTTGTAATTTCTGACCTACTCACTGATCCAGTTGCTGATTTATTCACCCTCGTAAGAAAAGGATCTCTTGGACCTTTCCTAGTTTTGGAATTTCCTGTTGAGAGATGAACAAATAATTCTCCAATGTCATTTAATGAGAGTTGAGAGATATATCCCTTCCCCATAATTTTAATTATGTCTATCCACTCATCTCTAATGGCTTTTAATAAAATATCTTTTAAAGTATCTTGATCTACGTTATCCATTTTTTCTCTTTTTAAGTTATTGTTGAATCTTTCAATTAAATCCTCCAAAATTTCATCCTCTCTTTGCATCATTTTAAACACTTCATATTTGTGATTGATAGGCATGCAATAATCAAAATACCTGTCCAAAAATGCTTTCTTCATCTCATTCCATGTTCTAATAGACTAAGTGACCAATCCCATGAACCATTTTAAAGCAGCTCCTTTCAATGTTGAAGGAAACAATTTATGTTTTTGATAGTCTTGTAAATAATCATAACTTCTACACAAGACTTCAAATTCAAATAAAAAGGTTTCAAGATATTCACTTTTTAATCCATGAAAATTTGGGAGGACAGAAGGTGAGATATTTTTCATTGTGGCATCTGTTTCTTCATCAATTATAGGGAATCCAAAATAATTATCAACTTTCCTATTTCCTCTACCTTCTCCATCATTTCCTCTGCCTTCTCCATCATTTCCTCTACCTTCTTCTTCATTCCCTCCACCTCTTCCTCCTCCAAATAGTGTAAATTCTTTGTTCAGAATTCCCTCTGCTTATTCTTCTCTTCCTGCCATTATAGATTCTTCAGTGTTAATATAAGATTCAACCTACAAGGTTAATTTCTCTTCTTTTGGTTCCTCTACCAATGGTATGTGGAAGAAAGGTTCTACTTCTCCCTCTCAACTAGGAATTTCTAATTCTTTAGCTAAAACATGTTCCCCTATAGAGGTGAAAAAGGCTACTCCTTCTATTGGAGATCCAAGATTTTCTTCCTCTAGGACTGCCTTGGTAGATGAAGTAGGAGATCCTCTTAATTGGATTTCTGACCTTAGAACTTTAGGAAGTCTATGGCTAGTGAAATGTGGAATATGAGTTTGAGATGGAGGTGTATCTCTTCTTACTCTTGGTAGAGTAAGTGGTGTTGTATGAATTAAACTCCTGCCTCTAGCTATGAATCTACCCCTAGAGTCTCTTTCTTTGTGCATATCATATTTTAGATGTAAGAGATGAGGTTACCTAATTACACTTCCCTGGCAATGGCACCAAAATGTTTAGTCACTTTAGTGTCCTAAATTGCTTGCATAAATTATCAACCGAGGTTTGTAAGCTGATGAAGTGTGGTGCACTATATGTGCTTAGTTAATCTTCTTCTTACTTCATTGTTTTGTATTTTATGTTGGTTTTTGGTGGGCTTATGTTCTTTGATGTCTAAAAATGTACAACCTGAAACAATGAGAAAATTTAAGTGAATCTTATGAATTTTAAAGGAAAGGAAATGTTCCTAACTTAATTTAATTTCCTAAAAATGGAACAAGAACTGTTGGGTAGTTAGAACCTAATAAAATAAAACAGAGCATCTATCTTATCTTATCATTAGTCCTAATCCATGGATCTAATTCTTAAAACCAAGAATGAAATTGATGCATAAGATAACGAAATAATCACATTCATTAAACATTCAACCATTCAATTTTGGAATATGATTAAATCAATATCATTGAAATGATTATTGGAAATATCAGTGATGCAACTAAGCGAGGATCTGAAAGCAAAAAGGTAAACTCATGTAAAACTAACTGTAAACAAGTAATTTATTTTTTACTTTCTCCAACATTCAAATGTGAAGCATTACCCTCTTGAAGTGTTGTGCAAGAAATCAATTATACCTTAGTTCCTAAGTTCCTAGGAAATTAACAATGTACTGAGTAAATTCAATCACTTTATGAATTAGACATTCAACCATTTAGTTTAGGATCATCATCATCTTGAAATGGCTTTTGAAAACGTCGATTAACATAGTTAATTGATAATTCTGTTATAAGAAAATGAATGACAAAGCAGTAATAAAACTAAGCAACTGTGTATTCTTATTACTTCAATCTAAATTTAGTTTGGAAACCAGAGTCATTTTTCTCCATGAAATAACTTAGAAGAACAAGACTTCACAGTTCTGATTTATCATTCTGCTATTGGTTAAAAACTAAAATGAAATATCATCCTAATTTAGAAAGCAAGATTGCTGAAAGTAGAGTAATGGAAATTGAACTAAAAACAACAAATGAAAAAACTTCTTCAGTGGAGGGGTCCTCTACAACTGACATGGCTGGAATGCTAGCTAGTTAAGGATGCACTTTAAACGATCATTGGAAACACAAAATTTGTATTATGAAAAGAACGAAGTCTAAATACAGAGTATCAGCAAAAAGCTTGAACTTAACATGTAATTCCTACTAACTTCTCTCAGTTCTATGCAACCAATATTTAAAGGAAAATAACATAATTGTTTATGAGATAAACTTGCTACAGGTGGCTAATTTGAATTACAATAGGATTGTTTAAAATTTTTATTAGCTATAGGTTGCTAATTCGAATTAGATTTGCAACATAACTGTTAGACACTTGATTAGCTAGGAAAGAGAAAATCAAGAGTACCACTGCTTTCGGATAACGTACTTTGACTCCATCTTTGACCATGACGTTAGGCTTGATTTTTTGTCGATCTGGACCGAGTGAGTAGGATAGAATCCATGTGGAGAAATGATTCTAGAAATGCCCATGTGGCCCAATTCTTCATTTGACATCTGGAACCTGCCAAACCATGAGAGTAGCTACAGAATCCACAATTAGCTGCAGAATAGGCTACGTTCTGTAGCTAATTTGAAAAAATCTATTCAAATAGCAAGAACATGAAAATATAATATGGCGATCATTTTAATGCTTTCCTTAAGACAAAGCCTAGAATTTATCATTGATTGGGTCTGTAATCTTATGAGAAAGTGAGGGAAAAAGGTGAGAAAAAATGTCAAGGAGAGGGTAATTTTGAGGTTCAACAATTATGACTCCTCTTATCACTAGTATTGACTCTGTGCAGTATAGAAAAAACTAGACAGTAGAAAAAAGAATAAAAATAAAAATACCTCTCTCTCTCTGAGGAACAACAACTTTCTTAGAGCATTCAATCTTAAAAATATTTATTCTATTGCTAAATATTAAAAAGGGAAAGAGAAAAACATGAACTTTCCTTGAAATTATTTTTTGAGGACCATCTAAATTATAAATATCCTCACCTATCAGAGCGCAATAAATTCCTTGTGCAAAAGGAAACTTCTTTGATTCCTACTCTTCTCAACAACCCTTTCCCTTCCCAACAATGACAACGACAACAACACTTTCACCTTTATGGTTAGGTCCTTATAACATTATCGACAAAGTTAGTTAAAATTATCATATTCTTTATATTTTAGAGGGAGTATTATCGTTTTCTAACCAATACCTCAGATATAAAGAGGTACTTCTACTAGTTCTCTTTGAAAATTGGATTATAGTGTGTAAAGTAGGTAATCTATTTTACTTGGTACAAAATTTTCTTAGTTGTTTTCACTTTATTCCACAGTCGGTAGTTTCATTGATTTGTTTTTGATATTGATAAGGTGTGAATATATATTTAACTCTTTACATCCATCCTTTAGGGTAAGTCCTAGTGTAGGAGAATGAAGGTGAAAGTTCCAATGGGTTTATATATAAAAAAATATGTTTCTACCTCATTGGAAATTTTGGTAAGAGAAATATATTACAAAAGGTGTTACTCTACCAAAAATGAAGGCTAGAACCTAGTAGGGTCAAAACATTTATATGAGTGCTTTATCCTTAGTACAAAAACTAGCACAACCACATTAATAAATGTTCTTGATAGACATTGATCGGTGTATATCAACCACATTAGCATTAGTAAAACTATAACATTAGTAAATTTGGTTTGATCATGTATAAAGTTGATTTTCAGGTTAAATTCGTACGATACATCTAATAATTATTAAAGTGGTTGATATATTCCCATATATTAACCACACTTTCTAATGTGGTTTTTCCATTATATGATATTATTTCCAAAAGCAAGAAGAATCATACATCTACATACATACATACATACATACATACATACATACATACATATATATATATATATATATATATATATATATCTATATATATATATATAGATATAGAGAGAGAGAGAGAGAGAGAGAGAGAACAACCACTAGAACCATGAACCAAACATTTATCGGCTATATGAAATAAACGAAAACAAAGAATGAATAAGAGGCATCCAAAAATATAAACCATAACTTTGTATTATAGAATCAAGTTCAAATGGTTTAGCCCCTTGGTTCATGTGTTGTAAACTATTTGGCTATCGTAGTAGTTGGCACTCTATGTTGCTGAAAGCCATATTTTTGGCTGAAAAATGGTCCAGGTTCTAATAAAAAATATCCATTCTAAAATTAAAGTAATCATTGCAAACCACTGAAAACCTTTTGAAGATATTTTGAAATATAGGGAACCTAGGTTAAATAAGATGTATCAAAAAAACTTGTAAATAAAGGGAATTATTATAGAGTCATTACACGATAGGTTCTAGGTGATTACCATCTTTCGACAACTCGCCCTCCTAACAATTGTGCATGTCCTCTTCTGGTTCTTTTACTCAACCTCCTAATGGATGATGGCTCAACATTTCTTCCTATGAAGCCATATTTGGTCTTTTTGAGAATTTCTTCACAATGATCCATCTCTGTTCTGCCATAGGTTAGGCTCAGTATCCAACCTAGGATGTTTTAGGTGGTATATTATATGGTTTTAGGTTCAATGCAATGTAAGAAAGTAAAAAGAGAATGAGAGTTCCATGATCTAAGTAGTCAAAGAAGATAATGGAAGAAATGAATCTTCCACTTTGAGTTTGTGATGGGATCTTATAGTTCCAATTAATAATTAAAAAATTATTAAATCAGAGCATAATGAAAAATATTGTGATGGGCATGGATCTCATCCCTCCATCTCATATACGACTAAGAATATTGCCAGGGCTTGAAATATTAACCATCCATTTGATTAAAGGTATAAAATATGTGATGAGCCTCGGTATTGCAACAAGAATATTACAACTCGCAAGGCTACCGACTTTAATTATCAACCAAGGGTATGTAAAAACTTAAGAGGTATCGACACTATATGTGCAGTACCAATGTGTCCTTCTTTTCTTTCATGATTTAATGGAGTGCATGTATTGAAACCAAATCTTAAACTAATTTCATAAAACAAAATGGTCGAAATGGAAATCTTAACCTATTGCAAGAAATAAAGTACAAGGAAATAAACATATTCTAATTGCATAAAGATCATGAACTAAATGTAGAAGAAAACTAACTTAACCCTATTTACAACATGTTATGATTTAAACTAACCGAGCATGGAGTTTGATCTAGGGAGTGTTAATTGTTATGTGCATCTCTGAATATAAAAGAACTCCTTTTTCAATCCTTTTGTTTTATAAATGCAAATGCTAATCTTTCCTTGATGTTTGGCAGGGAAGACAAGTGTGGAGGAAGAGGGGTACAATGGTTTTGATGGCTTGGAGGTTAATTAGGGGCCTAATCCCAGCTTCAATGATGATTTTTCTCAATTCGGGATCAAAAAGGGCTATTATAGGATTTCCTACAGGATGTACTAGTTCTCATACCAGATCGCCTGATTTACTATAGGATGTTACAGATTTACTATACAAAATTATAATTCATCGAATGACCAAGAAAATAAAATCCAAATTGGATGGTTCAAATTTTTTTATTGACTACGATTTCTTAGGTTCCCATTCCAAGTGGAATCACTCAAAAATACCTTTGTTAACCCATGCTAAAAAATAGAAGAAAATTACTAGTCGAAAATCTAGTAATTCGACAACTAGTGAGCTAGTAAATCTATAAAATGCCTAACCTAATCAAGTGAAAATGAAATAGGGTAATTCTTGTTATGAACTAGAATGTTTTTGTGATCTAATTCCAGTGTAACCAACTTGATTGAAGCTCGTTAGCATGCTCTAAAAAATAGAATAAATTTATTGTTCTTTGCCACAAAAGAATTCAAGAAATCTAGATTTGGGAATAAGAAAGTTAATCCAAGTAGCTCAATGATTACTATGACCTTATAAAAATTTTCCAAGGATGAAATGATTCTTTTGATCTTGCAAAAGATCTTACATAAACCATTTAACCCAATCCTACAACAAGAAATGATTAATACTAAATGCAGAAATAGAAAGAAATAAAAACAAGAGATGCATGTGAATAAGAAGTGAAAAGAAGAAAAGAGAATGATACAAAAGGGATCTGAGGCTCCTGGGATGGCCAAGCCCAAAGAAAACTCAGAGACCTATAGAAGAGAACAAGATTTAGAAGGTGAAAGTGACACCAATCTTCATTATTTTCATAAATGTAATTACATCCCTAAAAGAAAATACAATGGAGCTGCAGAAATACTAGTTCTCTCCACAAGAACACTAATGAAAATCTATCCCTAGAGGAAAATTCGACTTGGTGCTTATAAAAAATGATTAGGAATAATTACCCATGAAAGGAGGAAGCTTTCCCCAACAAAATCCCTTGATAAGTGGATACGGTTCCCAATACTAGGAATCTGCATTAAATGGCACGAAACACATTCCTATGTTTTCTCAATCATTGGAGTTCCACAATCTATGCCATAATTCCATAACATCTCGTTGATTTATTATGTAATATTGATCCTCTTGTACTAGGGAGCAAGTACCTAAATGATTTCCTCCAAATCTCATAATCTGCCCAATATTCTCATAATATTCCACAAAATAAATAATATTAGGCACTAATATTCAATTATTCATAAACCTTCCTAATGAATATATTAAAGTTAAAAATACATTATCTATTGCAAAAAGAGAGGTTTAACGTGCTGAAGGGTGGTTAGATGGGCCTTAATTTATGTTTAATTTAGAGGCATGGGCCTTAAATTATGTCTAATTTAGAGGCCCATCATACCCCCTACCGAAAGTGTTGCTTATCCTCTTAGCAACTTAGTGACCTCATTATGCCTCCTTCATGGTCTTGGTGGCCTCTCTTGTTCATTAAAAATATTGGCAATAAGTTCTGCAAGGACTAGCCCAAAAATCTATTTGTGCATAGAAAACTCATTGTTTCTTGATACCATTAGCTTGCTTTCTTGCCCTTATTCAAGATGGGTTCTTGAATATTTTTCAGTTTTGGCAAGGTCCTCCACATCCTTATCAACCTACAGGAAACCATGTTAAAACTACATGAAACTCGTTTTGAGAATAAATGGTAGTCTAAGGTTAGGGAATACCCTTAACTTGACTTCCATTCCTTTATCCCATTTCTATAACATATTTTAGGCCTTCGACAAAAGCTAGAAAGAGATTAGAGACCTCTTGGAAAGCCTCTTGTTATCACTACAGTTTGAGTTTTGTTTTGATGGTGAATGCCTCGTTTCCTTTTTTTGCCTTCTTATTCTCTGTTGTGGCCTAGAAGATTTCCTAATGGCCTTGGAGTTTTCTATTTTTTATTAGGTCTCTCTAGGCATTGTCTTTTTTGGTTTTAGCACCATCTGTTCCTTTCTTCCTTCTTGTAGTAGCATTCTGCCTTCCTGTAATAGTCATTCCTTCTTTCTTTAGAGTCATCTAGCTGTATGGGAGTGATGAGAAATGATGTAGGTTTGTGAAAATGGAGAGGATGCACTGTTTTTTTTTTCAAGAAATTTTCAGTATGAGATAGGGTTTGTTCTTGAAATTATGAAATGGGATGGATGGATGATGGATAGATAGTGAATATGAAGTGGATGGAGGGCTTGGAGTGCTGTGGTGACTTGGCCTTTGCAAACATTTCTTCTTTTAACTGCTGTCCTCATTCCTCGAAATCATCACCCTTCATAATTTGACTTTTCAACATTGCATGAGTGAGTTTCAATTAATTAGTTGAAGGTGGTTGAGATTGCTGACCCATTCTTAGCTTATAAAAAATCATCTCTCATGCATTGATAACAAATTTATAACTATAATATGCTCAAGAGAAGAGGTCAAGAATATTGCATACTTGTACCTACCTGATGGTTGTTGGCGAGATATGCATGTTGCCACTGCATTGATGTTGTTGTGCTTCCCATGACTCAAGTATATCCTCTTGACTTCCTTTTTATTTTTTGTTGATATTATTTTGCTGATGGGTTATCTTTTTCTTGATGTGCAGGTGATGAAGTCCTCTGTTGCTACTGATCTCTGGAGGATTTTCTTCATCCTTGGAGTCGTTGTTTTGAAGATGGCTACAAACTGTGGTTTCCTTTGTGGGATAGGTTGCTATAGGATTTCCTACAGGATACCTACAGGATGTCCTATAGCTACCTCTCCCCTAAAATTTCATACTTTTTCTCAACTCTGAAGTATAAGGGAGGTTGTAATGAGTGGAGAAGGGTGATAGGGAATGGTAGGTGAGAGATGTTGTCCCTGGGTATTGTTCCTCTTTCCCTCTTCTCTCTCTCTTTAGTTTGTTTTCCGTTTTTGTTTCTTTTTGTAATTTGTATTTTTTGAATTGATTTCTTTGATGGATGTAGGGGTGACATGATGATGAAAGGAATGGATATGATGTGGTAGAGTAAATGGTTTTTCATCCAGACATAGGCTTCTGTCATCCGCTTTCTCTCAGACTACCTTTCTTTGGATTTTCAAGGTCATTGTAATTCCTACAGGAAACTCCTGTAGGTTTACAGGGAATTCTATAGAAAACACAGCGTTTGTGTAAGATGAGCTGGACGGGTTTATAAGTGGAAGAATAGGTGAATAGTGGAAGATATGAGATTGGTGGATTGAAACAAAACAAAATTTTCATCTTTTGGTATCCTTTGTTTAATTTTAATTTTATTTTTTTAAAACAACTACTCTGACTCCAAGGAGGGTTTCATCCTAGTTGCCTGCACTGGGTGCCTCTAAAGAGGTTTTCACCCAGAGGTATTTTTTTTTCATGTAAGGCAGAGTGGAATTTGAAGATGGATTTTCGTTAGATGGAATGGATGAGTAATTAAGGTTGTGTTCGGGGACCTATATCAACCTTACCTAAATAATACCTGACCTTTCGAACCACTTCTCCAATCATATTGACTCTTGTAGCTTATTCTCGGCCTTCCCGTAGATTTTCAAAACTTCCTGTAGTACTATAGGAAACTCCTGTAGTAATTCAGGACAACCTCTTGTAGCATACTTGTTTTGTACATATCTCCCAAACAGTAGAATGGATTGACCTGAAACTTTTTGAGCATGTTTAAATCATCATTATGAACCTCCCCATAAAAAAAATGGTCAATGGATGTGTGGATCGTGAGAAAAATTAAAAATGGATGAAGGTGATAGAGGTTGATTTCTTGGAAACCGTGAATTGGAATTTTCTGGAATTTCTTAGGCATGCTACCATCATCCATATGCATAACCTCATGAAACATATTTTTAAATGGATACATGGATATTGATAAAATACAAAAATGGTTGTAGGTGATGGAGGTTGATTTCGTAAAAATTGTGCACTAGAATTTTGTGAAATTGCCTCAGCATGTTACCATCATCCATATGCATCTCCCCGTGAAACAGATTGGAAAATGGATGCATGGTTTTCAACTTATGGAAAAAACAAATTTTTTCTCTATGTATTTTTATTTCCTGTAGTAAAACAGAGCCTTCCTGTAGTATTTTGGGACATCAATGAAAATGAGTGGTAGAAGCTTGGGAATGATGTGTCAATGGTGGAAATAGATGAGGGTGATGGATTGGCATGACCTTGGCCTTGTTTGAGCATTTGTGCAAAGCAGGAGAAAGTCAAAATTTGACTTCTTTTGACTAGGTTTGATCTATTTTTTCTTTCTTTGGTGTAAAATTGTTTTTGTTCCTTGTAGATGTTGGAGAGAACCTACAATCATCAAAGAGATACATGGAGAAAGGAAATTGTTTTTTCCTTCTTTTTTTTTCTAGGCCTGCTAGGCGCCGGAATGTGGTTTTGAACTAGTAGGTCTGCCTAGGCACCTCAAAGGAGGTTTTCACCTAAGATCTTTTCTTTTTTTCTCTTTTTTTTTTCCCAACCCATTGACCGTGTCATGGAGGTTTTCAATCAATGAGCCAATTTGAGGCGCCTCGAAGGAGGTTTTCACCTGAGATTTGTATTTTTTCTCTTATTTTTCATTTTTTTCTAGCCTACCCTACTTGAAAAACAAAATCAGTTTCAAGTATAAGAATACTTCCAATGGAGCCATGTGCACATCAACATGACAGAAAAATGATGTGGAAGCTTGAAATGTATGCTTTGACATGTACCTAGATTTGAGTAATCAAATGTTTTGACTTTGATGATATCAAGTGCAATTGAAGAAGAGAGTGTTGTTGCAACTTAGTTACCATATGGAACCAAACCTCAGTATAACTTTCATGCCCTTGGTTTGATTGCTTATCTAGATCACTCTTCATGTCTTATTCTACCATGACCTTCAAATCTTCCTCTTTTTGTTGATTGTTCTCTTGAATACATGGAGTAGCTAATGGTAACCATGAGGGATCTTTCTCAATCTCTGATTTTGATGTCTAATCTTCATCATTTGTAGCCCATGGTTCTTTCATCTTCCCTCTAGAATCTTCTTTTTCTGCATGTCGTCCTTCAATGGAATCAAGAGAATCATTTTTTTGTAATGTTGTTCTGAGATGAGATGAATACAATTGAGATTGAGAGGAGATGTTTGGAAGTGTTGTACCTCAGCATTGTAAGTGGGATGAGCTACTTAAATGTGTGGGTTTGGAAATGGTGGTACAGGTAGATGAGTAGGAGTTGATATTTGAGATGGATGGGGTTGCGGTTGTGGTTATGGTGGAGATGAACGGTAACAATAACATCTAGTTTGGTATGGAGGATATTGACGAAAATATTGAGGATATTGTGGATGGCTCTGATAAGTTGCTTGCCAATATTGTTGCCAACATTGGTTTTGGGGATGAGATGGGAAATGTTGCCAAGGAAAGGGTGTGTTCCAATTACTTTTAGATGGATGCACATAAGATTGAAATTGTGTATTAGGATTTTGCATTATATCAGGTTGAATAGGCTACCATGGTCCTATTGGAGCTACATAACATAATTGCATTGGAAATTGACTTGCTCCATTGTCCTCTTGGTAAACTTCATTCAACCTTGGTAATGAGGAGAAACATTTAATATCATGTGATTCTGCATGGAAAACACGAATATCAACATCTTTTTTTTTTATCATTTTGTTTTCTTAACATTTCTACTTGTTCACTTAGATTGCTAAGAATTTATGCTTTAAAGTTATCAAGCAAATTTCCAAGTTTAGCTTGACTTACGGATCTTGATGCTGATTGACTTGCTCTTGCCCTTCCCCTTGATATGTGTTTGCATGTTTCAAAAATTTCTTCAAAGGATAATTGGGATATATCACCTCTACTCATGAGATCAAGGAGATCAATCCACTCATCCCTAATTTTTCTAAGTAAGATGGTTTTTAGTGTGTTGGATCATAAATGATGTACTTTTTCCCTCTTAAAATTATACATGAACCTCTCTATTAGATCCTCAAGACTCTCATCTTCTCTTTGATTCATTTTAAAGATTTATTCCTTAAGATCACGATCTTTATATTTTTCTAGAAATGTCTTTTGCATATCATTCCATGATCTTATTGAATTAGTCCCTAAACTCATTAACCATTTAAGAGCTCTATCCTTCAATGTTGCTGGAAACAATATCAGGTTTTGAGTTTTTAATAACTAACCATAAGATCTACAAACAATTTCAAATTCAAAGAAAAAGGTTTCTGGATCCTCTGACCTTAGACCATGAAATTTTGGAAGAAAATATGGAGGGATGTTCTTCATGTGCACACTGCCATCAATATCTTGAATGGGAAATCTAAGAGGATATTCCTCATTGTCATCATCTCCATAAATTTCTTCTACATTCTTTGCCATCTTCTTCTTCTCCCTGCAAAAGTGAATGGTGATGTGGCTCTTACTGCACCACATGATCAAATGGGGTGGTGGGTTGGTGTTGGAGATTTTTTTTGTTTTTATGATTGAATGAAAACACTAATGCAATGCAATTTTCTATTTTTGAAATGAAATATGCCTAATGCAAATATTTTTTTGTTTTTGTAAATAGTAAAAAGAAATTAATCAACTAGGGAAGAAAATGATGCATACTTTGACACCTCCCTTGCAATGGCTCCAAAAATTTATGAGCCTTGGTATTGCAACAAGAATGCTGCAACTCTCAAGGCTATTTACTTTAACTATCAACCCGGATTTACTATAGGATGTTCCAAATTTACTATACGAAATTATAATTAATCAAATGACCAAGAAAATAAAATCCAAATTGGATGGGAATTTTTTATTTATTGACTAGGATGTCTTAGGTCCCAATTCCAAGTGGAATCACTCAAAAATACATCTGTTAACCCATGCTAAAAAATATATGAAAATTACTAGTCAAAAATCTAGAAATTCAAGAACTAGTGAGATAGTAAATCTATAAAATGCATAACCTAATCAAGTGCAAATGAAGTGGGGTAATTTTTTTTATGAACTATAATTTTGTGTGATCCAATGCTAGTGGAACCAAATCGATTGAATCTCGTTAGAATGCTCTAAAAAATAGCATAAGTTTAATGTTGTTTACCACAAAGGAGTTCCAAAAATATAGTTTTGAAACAAGAAAGCTAATCCAAGTAGCTAAATGATTACTATGACATTACAAAGTTTTTCCAAGGATGAAATGATTCTTGTGATGTTAAAAAAGAACTTACATCAACCATTTAACCCAATCCTACAACAAGAAATCATTAACACTAAATGCAAAAATAGAAAGAAATACAAACAAGAGATGCATGTGAATAAGAAGTGAAAAGAAGGAAAGAAAATGATACAAAAGAGATTTGAGGCTCCTAGGATGGCCAGGTGCAAGGAAATTCAGATACCTATGGAGGAGAAAAAGATTTATAAGGTGAACATGACATAAATCTTCATTATTTTCTTCAATACAATTACATCCCTACAAGAAAATACAATGGAGCTACAAAAATACTAGTTCTCTCTAGAAGAACACTAATGAAAAATTATCCCTAGAGGAAAGTTCGACTTGGTACTTATACAAAATTATTACGAATCATTCCCCATGAAAGGAGGAAGCTTTCCCCACCAAAATCCCTTGATTAGTGGATCTGGTTCCCAATACTAGGAATCTGCATTAAATGGTAGGGAACACATTCCTAGATTTTCTCAATCATTGGAGTTCCACAAACTGTGCCGTAATTCCATAATATCTTGTTGATTTATTATTTAATATTGATCCTCCTGTTGTAGGTAGAAAGTCTCTAAATTATATCCTCCTCCAAATCTTCATAATCTGCCCAATATTCTCACCATATTCCACAAAGATAAGTAATATTAGGAAAATATATGCAATTATTCATAAAGCTTCCTAATGAATACATTAAATTTAAAAATACATTATCTAATGAAAAAAGAGAAGTTTAATGTGCTGAAGGATGGTTAGATGGGCCTTAATTTATGATTAATTTAGAGGCATGGGCCTTAATTTATGTCTAATTTAGAGGCCCATCAATATGCAAGTCTACTTCCACATTCCAAAATAGATACGCCTATCAACATAAATGTTTACATCCAATATAAGGTGACAACCATTATTAGTGTGGGTTTTCAGAGCATTTCTTCCTTCCATGTTTACCCATCCTTATATAACATTTCAAAGGCATTTTGAGACCTTAAACAATGTTATTTTGGGAAATAGATTGATGGAATCTATTGATTATGTCAAGTGATAGAAAATGTACTTCTCCAATAAAAGTTTCCAAAGTGACATCATGCATGTCAAATGAATTTTTTATGTCAAAGTTACCTCCTTGGGAAGTTAATTTTCCAACTTATTCCTTTAGGCCCAAGAGCCTTTGGCATTTCATCTCCTAGGGTTAGGTTTTTGGATGTTTATGGTTTCTCCTTGCCGCCATATGATAAAATGGCCCCCAAGCTTCATTGTGATATAGTTCAACAAAGGTGTGCAACCATCACATCTCTTCTCAAAGATAAGCCACTACCATTCAAGCTAGTTTGTTTCCATTCCGCATGTATACAATCTCAGGATTTTCAATTTATTAATAGAACTCAAGTTTCACTATAGCTCTGTGTTTTGGATAAAAATATGCATATTATTTTTTTCGCTTCATAAATTCATATTATCTTAAGAAAATTATTGTAACCACATGATATATATGTATATCTAAATTTTTTGTTGGTTATCTTAGTTTTTGGTATAAGTATGTGTTCCCTCTCCATTTCAAATAGAGGACTCTTGGATCATACATTCAAACATTCTCCTATCCATCCATGCTTGATTTGAGCATTATATGGTGTTCCCCCTCTTCGGCTAGGTTTACATATTTTTATGAATAATATGGTACCATGATGAAATTAAAATGTGTCAACATAAGGACACTAATTACCTCTCATATCTTGCTAGACGTGCATCATTTTCTTTTATAAAGTAGTCATGGATGATAATCATGAAATGGATAAAGTTAAATCACCAACCTATATCGATATTAACTCTGAATCTACCAAATGCAAAGAGGGATCAAATGCATTTTAACTCTAAAAGAAGTTTGCATCCTAGGATATTTGATCCCGCTTGGTGCTTGGTACATCCTTAGTTAATATGGATCTAAAATAAGTTTAATTTCTCCCTCTAAATAGTCTATATTCCACATCAATACCATGGGTAAGTTTTATTTTTATAAGGCTATTTTATTTGTAATTTGACCAATTTAAAATGTTTAGATTATATTACATTACATTACAACATGTCTACCATACTGGTGTAGAGAGTGTCTCTTGGAACAATTAGAAAAACAAGCCACCAAAATGGCCTTGGACTTATTGAAACTTATGAAGCTATGCATTAATCAAGATATTAGAGGTGATAAAATGAGAAGAAAAATCATGAAACCAATACTTAATAACACCTCAATATCATTTCTATCACATCATTTAACCTCAATGTTTTTCACATTGACTACATCAAGTAACACTTTATTTCAAATAATTTAATCAATTATTTTACTTCACTTCACTACAAAATTCCAAACAAAAGTTTTCCTTCAATAATGACATGGAATCAATAAAACATAAATTTGAAAATGAAATCAAAATAAGTTACATCTTCATCCTCCCATTTTTAATTTTTTGTTAATTTTTTTCTTCCAACAATAGAAATGTGGAGAAGAGAACTATGAAAGCATTTCACAATGTACATGATAATATTTTGTGTTTATCATCTTGAATTCCACACAAATATGGTAAAAATAACACACATTATCTTTTAAATCACTTGAGACATACCATGGATCACAACCTTGGAGCTATGATACCAAACGTTGTGTATTTTAGTGAATTTTTAAGAAACGTTCATATATAAACTTAAATTAATAGTGATAAAAACCAAGTTAGAATATTATTTTATATTGAAGTCACATATCTCAATCTCAGAATGCAATTGGTTCACAATGTATACAAGATTAGGTTAGCATAACAATAAATTGTGTTTAAATTCCTTTCATCATAACAATGTTGATCAATATTTCAATTTTTTCCATCAAATTCTCCTCCTAGTTTATCTTCATGTCCTCCTTCTTAGTTTTCTACCTAATCATTTAGACAAAATTTAATACATTAAATTTATGCAACCAAACTATTTATACATTAATACTCACATGGAAGAGGCATTCCTTCAAATATTCTTAAGTCTTAGCTAGAGGAAAACTTGAATATTTTCCTTCTATGTGAATTCATTAAACATAAATAAGTATTGTGGGACAAAATATTTGGTTAAGGGACATATTTTGTAACCTATGAAGTGATAATTAATGAAAGCATTATCCTTTAGAATATTTTGTTGACGTTCACTGCAAACTCCTTATTATATTTTTTTATGAAAATCAAGGACTATGTTTATCTTTGAAAGAAACTAATTTTTTACAAAATATGTTTGGAAAAGGAAGAAAGAAAAGAAAGAAACTTCATTCAATCAAATAAACAATTTTTCCTTATAATATTATTTATAATAAAAAGTATTACTCCTCTGAAAAATTAGGTTAACTATTAGTTCAAATTAATTGAAGTCTCCCACCAGTTAATCTTGAAAGCATCCTCCATGTAAGTAGCTGAAGATCAACTCCAAGACTTCGTTGAACCATGATTTAGTATTATCATGGATGGGGGTGTCTTGAGATATATTTTATAACCATAATAAAAAAAACTTGGGAAATGTTCCAATTTAAATGCAAAAGTAGTGGAAATGTTGGAAGCTACCATAATGAAAAAATAGGAGGGCAAGAAGGACATTGAAATTGATGGATACTCACATATCCTTATCAATATCAACATTAGAAGCAAGAAGTAAGGTTATTAGGAGGTGGGAAGTATTTTGAAATGGATCAAAGTTGAAATCATTTTGTTCTCTAACATCAAGTTTACTCACATTTATAGAATAATTGAACAAATCGCAAAGCAACCAAACATTTATGGAGAAAAATAGTTTCAAAGTTTTTTTTCTTCTAGTAGAATTCAAATATTAAGGATTGAGATAAAATGTAGACTCAAAATTTGGATTAGTATTTGTAAGAATTTTCCTAAAAGGAATTGGAAACTCAATGGTTCTATCTAATAGTGACAGGTCCATACAAAATCAATAGAAAGATGAAGATATATAAAATACGTAAATGAAGATATATAGACCTTCGTCGGAGTACTCCTATGTAAATGATATATGCATATGAACATTGTACTCCCCATTTAGGAAGCTATGTCCTCATAATGGTAGAGGAATTGGGCATGACTCATTAGATACCTAAAACATGGAATTAAGGAACTCATTTATTAACAAATAAAATATCAATGAGAGATGTCATTTAATCACACTAATCCATAAAACTGTAAATCAAAACTATAAATTCATGCATGGTTGAAAAATAATTATAATTTATTTTATTATTAAATATTTTGATAAAAAAATAATATAAAATCTATATATTATTATGTATAATTAAATACTTATGGAACTTAGATCCGTTTTAGCTCCAGCTCTACCAAGCTCCAAGAGGGATCAAATATCTTTTCATTTCAGGTTTGCATCTCAAGAAATTTGATCTCTTTATAATTGGTAAATACAAAGTTAAGATGTATCTAGGCATGTTTAATTATTAATTATAATTAATAATAATTATCGATGTAAATATATTTATTAATTTAACATTTTTTATTTTATTTTATTAATTTGTCTTTTATTTTGATTCAGTCAAAATGTTAAACATTACAATGTCTATACCATACTAGAATCAAATGTTTAAATAAGAGTTAAGTTTACTTATGAACCTCAAATACAAAGACATTTTTTAATAAAAAGTGGAACCAGTGAGGGGAAATCTTGGATAAAATATAATATTAAAGTATTATATTTTACCCAATATTTGTTACCACTCCCACCTAGTAAAAATGGCTAGGGCTGGTGGCAATTACTAATTAAAATATAATATTATTACATTTTATGTCACATATAACCACAATTAAACATAGAAATAATTTTTTTTATTAATGTTCCAAATGACATTACCAAGGTAGGCTGACAATTGTAGTAATTGACTGGGTATAGTCATCCCTGCAAGAATTAAAGTGCCTCCCTGTTGGTTCACTCATGGTGACATCACCATGCTGATGGAGGGAGTTCTGATGTCCTCCTTCCGGCACCACAACTATACCATTAATGCTGAGGGGATGGGTTACGCGGGACTTGCTCTATGCTATTCGATGGTGTGAGATCCACGACCCTCACAATTTGGAATCAATTAAAAGTTTAATTCATTTGAATAGACAAGGATTGGGGTCATCTGGTTGTTTTATGGTTTGGCTCTTTGGCTCTGCCACAGGGAGTGTGACAGAGGTGAAAGAGTGGCGACTTGGTTCATTGCTCTGTCGCACTTGTGTCCTTAACCCTACAGGTATATTGAAACCCTCCTAACTAATAACTCTAGAGTCTTCTGTTTAAGGATTCTTTGCTATTATCCTTTGTGAATCCCATTATGAGATTTGATGGATGACTGTTGAGGGTTTAATGTTGCCCTTGTGTATAGGTGAAACTACTAAAGAATGGACTCAGAGATTCCAGCAGAGTGGGTTGATTACATGCAGAAGCATGAGGTAAACTATAGTTTTCATAGGGTTTGATGTTTAAGATTATTCTCCATCTTTTCGTTAATGCTCACTGTGCATCTACAGGTTTCATCTGCAGCTTGAGGGATGGTAATCTTCAACCCAGGTAAATTCTTTTGTTTTATTGAAAGGTTTCATATTGATATCCAAGATGTTATTTGATTTTGATCGTCATTCTAGGAATTCTCTATGTAGGTACGTGTATCGATGTCGAAACTGTGCATCCGACATGGGGTTTTTGTTGACAACAACTCTCTTATTGAAGCTTACTGTCTTCGTTTTCCAAGTGGGTTTTTGATTCAGACCTTTCCTAGTATTTCAAGTTCTAGAACATGCCTTCAATTGATAGAGGCTTTTTAGGAAGTGTAATTAATTAATCTCCTAAGCCTTGCTGCCGAAATGTTGTTGTTGCTAACAAATGTAATTAGTTATTTTGAACATGTTGTCCTTTGCATTATGAGCAGGATAGATTTGGATTTGGCTGTTTGGTTCCATGGAGGTTTCTACGATAAGCCTAACTGTATATTTCATGGTATAAGTATTTATATATTTTAAATGTTTATATCTAATCTGTCATGATAGCTCGGCTTCACATATTTATTGAGATTTGATTTATTTCTGTGTTGGATTAATTTCACAGACTGAATTTCATTGTTTATTATGTAAATGGGTCAACTGTGATAATATATCTATGGTTGTCAGTACTTTTTATCTGAATATAATCATCTCAGTCCCACTCGATTATAGTTATGAATTAACAACTCATAGGGTTAGCGTTTTTAACATAGGCTGGGTACTTGGCTCATGGTGAGTTCTCTCCAGAACTCGACTGAGAACCGATAAACCCTAGCTCATCAACTACTTGCAATCCAAAGTCATAGGATGGTTTGGTCGATTAATTTATATAGGTTTCTTCTATCATAAATAGGTAGGAAGGTACCAATGTAAATTCTGGAAATTGATATTTTATATATTTGTGTATGTTTTCCAAAGGACTATGTAAAATCCATTGATATAGTTAAATATAGAAGGACAAGAAAAGAGTATTGATTCTCTGAACTAAGCCCTTTGTTTCTAATGCTTAGAATGTTTATTGTAAATAATCACTGCTATGTAAATAAATACAGTCATTATTTCTTTTATGCCCTGATTACATGTAGAAATATGATAGCAATGAAATGTATCTAGAGACAATATTTTCTGATCTTATCAGTGACGAAATAACGTTAATAATATAATCTAGCATGTTAACTTACACTCTGTTGTAAAAGTAAACAATCTAATTTTCCTAGTAATGATTATTGACATAGTAATATTACTTATATGTTCTCCTGTGTTGAGTGTGATTTATGCACGTAACTCCTTTAATTTGGAAGGTCTCTCCACCTAGCCTCGGATCTAGAAATTACGTCCAGAATCCCCCTCCGAGCTCTTCCAACTTCTTAAAATGATATACAGTCTGGTAACTTGGGCACAAGGACTATGTCCGGCCTCAAGTCTCGTACCCCATAGTTGTTATCACAGTTTCTTTCCCACTAGCTAAATTTCCCACCTCTAGGAAAAAATAATCACAGTAAAGTTTTCCTCCTCCCAACCCCCTTCAGGGTTCTATCATTTTCCTTTTGAAGGAAGAAGATGAGATAACTTTTTGTAACTTTTTTCAGAAGTTAATTCAACTTATTCTCCAGTTCTTTTACAAACTGATCAAAATATTTTAATTAATACTTAACAACATCTGTTCTAGATTTTTGGCCTAATTTTTAAATTAACAATTCAGATTAAACAAAATAAAAATAAGAGTGCTAAATAAAACTTGGTAAAAACAATTTTTGGTGTATCACTAAGTGTTACAGCTCCCTTCCCTTGAGAGGAACACCATCCCTGGTGTTCTTTCCTTTAAGTAAACAGTGTAGGATAGGCTCTCTCCATGGCTTCCTCTTCTTCCCAAGTAGCCTCATTCAGGCGAAAGTGCTTTGACTACACTTTAATTTGGGTGATGGCTCACCTTCGCAAGGTGGTTTCTATTTGATCGAGGATACGAAGAGGCTCTGCTAGAAATTATCCCTTAGTTTCTACCTGGACATTCATAATCTACTTTCAGAAATTCCTACAAAACAACAAATCTTAATTTATTGACCTTATTCTTTCATTACCTAAATACTTTCCCAGTTAATAATATGTTGAGGGTCGTACACATATTTTTTAATAAAGATACTTTAAAAACATTGTGGAATCAAGTGTGGCCCGAAAGTGTTATCTTGTATGCTACAAGCCCAATCTTCTCCAAAATCTAAAACGGTCCACTTTACCAGGGTGCCAACTTAGCACAACCTTTCCATAGTAAGGTTCTTTTCCGCGGTTTAACTTTCAAGTATATGTGATCTCTCAAATGGAATTATTTATGAGTTCTTTTCTTATCTGCATAAACCTTTTGCCTATCCTGAGTAGCTTTTAAGTTGTGGTGAACCTTCTTAACGGTGGCCTCTATTTCAGCTGACATATCAAGACCCAATGCTAACTTATTATCTGGACTATTCCAATCTATGGGTACCCAACACTTTCTTCCATATAGTACTTCGAAAGGGCTCATGCCCAATGATTCATGATGTCCATTATTGTAGGCGAATTCCACCAAGTTGAGGTAATCCTCCCACTTATGTGGTTGTTGCATTACAAACATTCTTAACATGTCTTCTAAGACTTCATTCACTCACTCTGTCTGACCGTCTATCTGTGGATGGTAGGTAGTACTGAATTGAATCTGAGTACCCATCCTCACAAAGATGGTTTTCCGAAATGTGGATGAAAATTTTACATCCCTGTCAGAGATCACCACTTGGGGTATCCCGTGTAGTCGGAAGATTTCCTGATAAATATGTCTGCAATATCCACCATTTTGTAGGTGGATTTTATGGAAATGAAATGAGTGGTCTTACTCAGATTGTCCACCAGAACCATGATTGAGTCATGTTGCTTCTAAGTACGAGGTAAGCCAGTGATAAATTCTAAGGTGATCGTCTCCCATTTCCATTCTGGAATGGGTAATGGTTGCAACAGATCGGCAAGATGTTGATGTTCCTCCTTCACCAATTGGCACTCTAAGAATTTGGATAGATATTCAGCCACATACTTTCTTAAGTCTGGCCAGAAATAACATTTCTTGATGGCAGAAAATAGTTTCTGGTATCCCAAGTGAGCGACGTAAGGCTTCCTATGAAACTCATCTAATAATAGCTTCTTGGCAGAGTTCTGGTTAGGAATATAAATTCTATTTCTGAATGTTAACATTTTGTCGGGGGTAATTCCATACTCATATTTTTCCCCTTTTGCCTAAGCTTCTGAAGCTTGTTGCCAAAGGAATACATATTTTGGGTCTTTGACAGATGCTTCTCAGATGACGTTCGGTAGGTTAGATTGTGCTTGACTATATTGCACTTCATAAATGAAATGTACTTTTCTGCTTAAAGTGTCTACTACCCGGTTTTCTTTTCCTTTGAGGTGTTTCATATCAAAGTCGAATTTGCTCAAGAATGCGGTCCATCTAGCCTACCAAGCATTTAAACTAGACTAGTTAAAGAAATTTGTAAGACTGCTATGGTCGGTTAATAACAAAAATTTCTTTCCTAGAAGGTAGTGTCACGACATTTTTAATGTATGCACTACTGCAGTCAACTCTAGATCGTAAGTAGAATAGCGCTACTCATAATCCTTTTGTTTGCATAACTCATAGGCTTATGACCTTTCCTTCTGTGGAGCTGTAACAAGGGTCTTTTTCACCTCTAGTTATCTCACATTACAAGTCAATCCGGGAGCGTTTTTTTATTGTAAGGGACATCTTAATTTGAGGCTATTTGTCAGGATAATGTTTTGTAGTATAGATCTAAAGAATACAAGAGTAAACGGATGCTAATGCTAAATTACTTTTGCATAAAGAAATCACTCATGCAGCAACTTCGTTGGTCGAGGGTATGGAATCAATAACCTATCCCCCTAGAAACTGATGAAGGAGTATGGATCATGATCTGGGAGCATTATAGCGTCTGCTGTATCTCACAACAGCCTTTAACCTCCTCTCATGCCACTTCAATAAACGCAAGCAAGAAAACAGAATGAAACAGCAATCTTCAGAAATGGAACAGCAATAAAAGGAACAGCAATAAATGGAACGGCAGTAAATGGAACGGCAGTAAAGAAACTAAGTCTCGCGAGGTCTACACTTCCAATCCTTGGCACACACTTGCATACAAAAAGGAAAGCAATCGTTTATACAGGTTTGCAGCTTAATCAAATGGAACAGCAAATCATCAAAGACAGGAAACGTCAATCATATGTATATCAAATGGAACAGCAAATCATTAAAGACAGGAAACGTCAATCATATGTACACGATCTGCAATAGTCACCAATAATCCATTAACCCCAATCACCTGTAGCTGAAATATTCTACTTATGAATCCTGCAATTAATGCAAACAACTCAGATCAACAGTATGCGAAGAATCCTGAAAGTATGATACGAGCTTGTCACAGAGATTTATAACAGGAAAGCTACAGATGAATAAATATGAAACAACATGCAACCATAACAGATTATAAGAAACAAACCACACAAAGCAGAATTGTAATGGTACAATCAGCCAGTGTCCGTTGGAGCCGGGCCCAAAGCTTCCAATGGCGCACTGCCGTAAGCTACTTCAGACGCACGGAGAAATTAATGCCAAAATATTATATTAACGCATCGATGAGAGTACAAAACTAAGTCTCAAAGAGACTCAATAGTCTGAGTTCAACTGATAATAGAATTCATGAACAGAAAGTTAAAGATACAAAAGTCATCCTAGTTTTCAATGCTACCCTCCTTTTATACAATTAACGGCGGAGTTCATTGGTCGACAAAACGATTGATCGTAGCGATCCCTCAGGATCGAAGATCCTGAGGGATCCGCTAAACTGTTAACGCTTTCCTTTACTCGGCCTGTATTTCCGAACTGGCAGTCCTTCATCTCGTTCCGGACTGATCTTCCTTGATTTACTCGACCTGGTCTGAACCTTATTTAGAAATGGAGGGACAGCCGTTATCTTCTCGTCAAATCCTCGTTCTGTATTGCGCCTTCCTGCTTTTACCTTTTCCTGCGCAGAGAAGACAACTGTTAGTGATTGGATTATTTTAGACTCGTTCTCGTTACATTTTCCCTACTTTATAATAAAGAAAAGATTACAACTATTGCTTAAAACATCACTAAATCATTTATTAAAACATACCTTCCCAGTGCTCTACACACCCCCCGACTTACTCTGTTTCATGGCCTCATGAAACCATTATAATTAACATGGAGAGCAGTAAGAGAATAGGCTGGAGAGGGTACTTCATGAGGGGGTCTGCAACCATGATAGGCAACCAGATTATCAAAGAAATAATGCAACTGTTCTGCAGGCATATCATACAAGGCCTGGTACCCCGGTGCAGGGTGCCAGATAATTGGGCTTCGGAACCGATATCCTAACCATGATGGTCCAGCTTGCAGAATGCACTGGCCATAAAAAGGCAATCGTTCAGCAGCCAGCTCAAAGTTCTCATATCTGAAGGGCTCCCTGAGCTGGATGCTTGGGGTGGAAATCCGATAACGGAATTTGGCAGCCTCCAAGGTGGAATCTTTAATAACCAGGAAGTATTCTAAGCTATTTCGAATCAACTCCTCATGCATGGGTACTAGTAGTTTCATAACGCCAGGGTTTCTCATAAGGCTTTTGTGTGATTGCCATAGGCGAACTGGATCTTGAGGCTCAGCCCTGACCCATAGATCTAGGTTGTGCTCCTGCCTCTGAAAGGCATTGTAAGCCCTGAGCCATTTTAACTGGTTGACCCCAAATGAAACAAAGGCTTGCAGCTGTATATCCCCCACAAAGGGGCCAGGGTTTAGATCAGTTTCCTGCTCAAGCACCATATTGTGCAAATAAAATTCACATAATAATCGTTGGACCTTAACCCCATAATGTTTGCAACAATCAATAAAATCATTAACAGTGTTAATCTGAATGGGGGCACCTGCCCTGACAGCTTTTATTTTCAATCTTAAGTATCTTTCAAGGAGGAATAAAGCATAATTCTTCGCGGGGCCCTGCAAGTCAAAACATCATCATACAACGAACATACAGTGTCCAATTGTTTAATAACAGCATCTAGTCGACATGTTACCTTAGCAACCTTTTCCTGCTCCTTCTGCCATCCTTCAAAAGCCCGACTCTCCGATTCACTCATGTTTCTCAGCTGCTGTTGCAGTTTTTCGTGTTTTTCCAGAGGGATCCTTTGTTCCTCTAACTGCTCAGCCTTCTGCTGCAATTCTTCGTATTTTTCTCGAGGAATCCTTTGCTCAGCTTCCTGCTGCAGCTCCTCATATTTCTCTCGAGGGATCCTCTGCTCAACTTCCTGCTACAAATCCTCATATTTCTCTCGAGGGATCATTTGTTCAACTTCCTGCTGCAGCTCCTCATATTTCTCTCGAGGGATCATTTGTTCAACTTCCTGCTGCAGCTCCTCATATTTCTCTCGAGGGATCATTTGTTCCCGTAGCTGTTCAGCCTCTTGTTGGGCCTGTCTCATCTCACGGCGCAAGGCCTTGGTTTTTGGATCCCTTTCCCATAATTCCCTGGAGGCCGGAAGTTTCGCCTGGACCTTTACATTTCGTCGCTTAATTCTCCCTGAAGGTGGTGTCTCAGTGTGAACTGCTCTATTTTCCCCTTCCTTCTTGACATGTACAAAGGGGTACGGTGGTCCCTCTGTAACTGGGATGTCGTCTTGTGGCTCAAATTTAATTGGAACGACAGTTGGTTCTAATGGGTTGTTTGGAATATCAGCCTGCTCCTCTATGTCAATAGGACGGCATTCTGGTGCTCTGTTCCAGATGGAACATCATTTTGTTCCTCAGTATTAATTGGAACAGCTACAGGTTTGCTAGCAGAATATCGACCTACTAGATGCCTATAGGTGCTCTGTCTTCCTCTCTGAGAGGACCCAGCTGTATTTGTCCTCCTTTTTCTTCTCACAGTCCTCTTTATTCTCAAACTGGCTTTCAGACTTCGAATTTTCCGCCGAAGCTGGGCTATAATGGTCAGCAATTTCTGCTGTTTTCTTCTCAACTTCTTAATTTCTTTTGCCTCGGCTGTGGGCACATGGGTGGCCCTCAGTTCTGCTCCTCTTTCATCGAGGGTTTCTTCCATCATTCGGGGAACGTCCTGTTCCCGACAAACATTTTCATCCTCCCCGCCATCAGCGGGTGGATTTCCTTCTGGTGTTTTAGGAACGGCTTGTTCCTGATTGGTATTCACATTTTCTTTGTCAATGACAGGGGGGTTTTCTTCCCCTGCCATTCCATCATCTAATTCGTCACGCGTTTCTTCCTCAAATGGTCCTTCGGGAGGCTCTGCCGGATTGGAGGGTGAAGGATAACCTCTAAGGCTGGCCAAGATGGTGGCCATCTCTTCTTCCTCCACAGGATTTTGTGGATGGCTACCCCCCAATTGTTCCATCTCCTCCTCCCGAATTGGCTGCTCAGCAGCTGCCTCTGGATAGCTGGTCTCGGCCGCAGAGTCGTCATCCCTATCTCCTTCTTCAGCTTCTACTTCATTCTCTGTTTGTTCCAGGTTTTCCCCAAATACTTGTTCTGGCGCTGGAGGATCCTCTATTATTTCAATCGGCTGGCCTATGTTTGGCTGGATTTTCTCCAGCCTACCTCTTATCTTTGCCAACCGAACTAACTTTCTAGGCCTCCCAGGCTGTTCGGGTGTGCTGACCACCTGTTCCTCCTCCTCCACCTTTCTGCGTTTTTCAACCTGTTCTTCTGTGCCAGAGGAATGCCTTCGCTTTAAGGTAGCAGGTCTTTCTGTGGCCAATTCCTTACGCTTTTCTGCATGTCTAGTTACTTCAGGGGTGCATTTCTGTTTCCCTAGCTTTATGCATTTCTTCGCTTGCTCGGTTGTGTCCGAGGGTTGCTTAGGTTTTGGTGATTCTCTGGGTTTTTTAGGTGTTTCGGAGGTGCTAGCGGGGTGCTTCGTCTTTGGGGATGGTGATTCTACTTCCCCTTCAATTGCTGTAAGAAGTTCCCGCCAGCTAGTCTGCTGCCGAGCGAGACTGTATGTCACTATCAGGCGGATCAGCCCGTGGTGGCTAACCACTGCATCTTCATGATGTGCCTTTTTCAGGCTCCAAGAGGTATCATGCAACAATGAATTTAACAATGCAGGGAGATTCACAGCACATTTTCCTTTTAACACAGCTAAGAGCTTAAGGTGACGCGGCCTTACCACATCTTTTCATCCTTCGCAGGTGATGTAGCTCTGTACTACCTTTGCCAGTTCGCTCCAAGGTTCTCCCAGTGTTGCCGGCAGCACTCCTTTTCCCTTCACTGTCAGCTCCTGCCCTTCATCTTGGAAGAGTTCTACGATCTTTTGCAGTCTTTCTTTCTTTGTCGTCCATATTGGACCTAAGTCTGGTAATCCGGTTACTTCCGCGATTATTTCCTTCGTGACTGCTATCTGCTTCCCACCTACCACTGAGTGTTCTTCCTGCAAATTCTGCAGGAATTCCATGGCCACTATTTCGTTTGATTTGCGCAGGCGGCCAAAATAAGTTAACCACCCTGCTTTTTCTAAGATCTTCCGAGCGGCTTCGGAGACTATGAGCTCGCTCGGCTCACTTCTGATAGACTTTCCTCCCATGGTTCTGTTTCAGGGTCTAGATGGAACAGCAATGCAAAGAACGTAATTGCGGCAAAAGGAAAAGATACAGAGCATGCATGAACAATTGATCATAAATAACAACTTTTTCAAAAAATAGCATTGTCATGCCGTTAACGCATATCGTACCTCCGTATCATATCATTTCCGAATGATGTGTTAACACGTGGCCGGCGGAGTAATGAAGTCACCTCCCCCCCACGCGAAATGATAGGCTGCCCCAGCCGTCAAATAGAAGAAGGCGGTCATTCCATCACCGAGTCATAATGGAGCAGCTTTTAAAATTTTGCCATGTTTCAGATTAGACAAAGAAATACCGAGATCGATGCGACAGATAGATCGCGTTTAACATAAGCCTTCGTGATGTGATGCAGAACATAAGGATAGGACATCTAACACTCATGGAAAGTCTGAGATTGTCATAGTCAATGCCTTTGCCATAATTGGTAATGATAAATGTTCATGTGACGTATCCATCAAGGTGTAAGATATAATTATTACGAGGATAGAAAGAAATATTTAATAAGATGCAAATTGGTGTATATGTTTTGACTCTGATACCATTAACAGAGCTCTGCTGCCGATCGGTGTTTATAACCGTGGCAGAGTTGTTTATTTCACCCCAGAACCATAATCCTTTGTGTAGTTTTGAAGAGCAATTCTTGTCAACATGCAGGCCATCATGCTGGCTTGGTAACCAGATAACCATGACGCCATTCACCAGAGAGGCGCGAAATGTGGGCAGGCTGGCTCGTGATGAGACCCCCTGTTCCAAGGTTTGTTTATATAATGAACCTGTTGGACCATATCCCTGGTGTGGTGGCCATGATGGGAATGCCACTTCGCTTCCAATCTTATGATCATAGTAGGCTGGTTCTTAATGAAACCCCCTATCCTGCATTTGACAAACAATTTCTTTTGGTTCCGCTGTTTCTTTTTTCTTTTGAGATGGACTTTTGCTCTTGTATAGTTACACATAAGGGTGGTTCAACCCCCCTTAAGAGTGGGAATGGCGGAAGAAGTCTTGTTATCCCAATAGGAAGATATAAATTTTCTATTCTTATTTCCAAGTAATAATAAAGAAAATTGTAGGAACGTAACATGATGAAATTTTCCAACAGGGCAGAGGAGGTGAGACTTATGGCTGAAAGAATGATGAGTGTATGGTTCCCTCCTTTGTTGCATCAATACTAGGGCTGTTATAGATAGCGATTTATGATGTGCTGATCTTGATATATCATGCCTTTTATATTTGTTGCATAAATATATAGCTGCTACTTATGGCCTCAGGACAATGTTTTCTTCTTATAGAAAGGACGAGGACATACTATTTCTTTCTTACAAGGGAGGGTAGGAGGGTTCTTTTTGATGCAATGTCCTAAGATAACAAAATCACTCAAATGCTGCTTGCTAAAAAAAGATTGAAAAAAACACACAAATGTTGCTCCTTAAAACGGAATAAGAAAATTCACAAGTGCTGTTCCTTTTGAAAAGGAACAACAAAAATTCAAAAGTGCTGTTCCTTTTGGAAAGGAACAACAAAAATTCAAAAAGTGCTGTTCCTTTTGAAAAGGAACAGCAAAACTCAAGGGTGTCGTTCCTTTTGAAAAGGAACAGCAAAACACACAAGTGCTGTTCCTTTTGAAAAGGAACAGCAAAACACACAAGTGTTGTTCCTTTTGAAAAGGAACAGCAAAACACGCAAGTGCTGTTCCTTTTGAAAAGGAACAGCAAAACACGCAAGTGCCGTTCCTTTTGAAAAGGAACAGCAAAACACACCAGTGCTGTTCCTTTTGAAAAGAAACAGCAAAACACACAAGTGATGTTCCTTTTGAAAAGGAACAGCAAAACACACCAATGCTGTTCCTTTTGAAAAGGAACAGCAAAACACACACTTGAAACATATATACAAAATGTACAATCTTATATACAGAATGTGGCAATAAAGAATGAACTTCTTACTCATCTATAGGGGAGGAAGTTTTTGCTTCCTCTCCCATAATCTTGATGTTAGTATCTTGGCGTAACTGCTGGCAAAATGATTCCCGAGTGAGCGGTTTGCGATACAGACGAACTCGGTGGCCATTTACCTTAAATGTATATCCAGATCCATCGATTGTAATCAAAGTAAGGGTCCCATTGTCATGGACTTTTTGAATCTCGTATGGTCCCAACCATCGAGTCTGAAGCTTCCCCGGGAAATCCTGAAATCTAGAATCATATAACAGAGCCCAGTCTCCTTCGTGAAATATCTTGTTTTTAATGAGCGCATCATGCCATTTGGCTCGCTGCTGCTGGATGAGTGTTGTATTCTGTAATGCAGCGAGCCTTGTTTCGTCCAACTCATTAATTTGCTGTAATCGATTTTTCTGTGCTCCACTTAAATCTAATCCGACTTCCTGGGCAGTTCGCAGGGTTTGGATCTCAAATTCTATAGGAAAAATGGGTTGCTTTCCAAACACTAAGTGATATGGTGAATAGCCAGTGGTACTTCTCCATGTGGTTCGATAAGCCCACAGTGCCTCCGGTAGTCGAGCGGCCCAATCACGGCGGTGTGAAGCAACAGTTTTTGTCAAAATGGACTCTATTATCTTATTACTGTTTTCGACTTGCCCATTTGCCTGCGGATGGTATGGGGTAGTAATTTTGTGATGGATGTGATGGTTATTGAGTGTTGCAGCTAATTTATGTCCCACAAATTGTGGTCCTCCATCTGTAACCACTTCCCTTGGGAGACCATAACGGACAAACAAATGGAACAAGAACTGAATTACCGACTCCTCTGTAGCTCTGGGTAATGCCTCCGCCTCAACCCATTTGGTAACATATTCAGTTGCCACCAAAATGTAAGTTTTTTGGTTTGATGGGGGGTTGATGGGTCCGACAAAGTCCAGAGCCCAGCGTTCGAAAGGTTCGATCACCAATTGAGGCCGCAAAGGCATTTCGCCTGCTGGGCCAGGTCGTCCTACACGCTGACAACTATCACAGGCCTGGACAAATTTTTTGGCATCTTTGAAGATTGTAGGCCAGTAATATCCCGTTTGTAATACTTTGTGTGTTGTCCTTCATTCAGCGAAATGTCCTCCACATGGCCCGTCATGGTAGGCTTTCAATATATCAAAGATTTCGTCTTCTCGAATACATCTTCTGATTTCCATATCTGCGCCTGTGTGAAATAGATAGCCCCCAACCCACGAAAATCGATTTCTTTTCGCAACGATCTGTTTCCATTCATTGGGAGTTAAATTTTTTGGAAGCTTACCTACTGCAAGATAATTAGCCACATCAGCGTACCAGGGAGTCTGAACAGCGATTGCAAATAAGTGTTCATCTGGGAATTGGTCCTCAACTGCTGCTGTTTCAACTGATTTTGGTATTCGTGAAAGAAAATCAGCTACAGGGTTCTCCTTCCCTGGTCGGTCTCTGATTGTAATGTCGAATTCCTGCAACAAGATCAACCACCTGGTTATTCTTCCATTTGTAATAGGCTTATTTGCTAAATACCTAATAGCAGAATGGTCTGTATACAAAATGACGGGATAGCCTGTAATATAGTGTCTAAATTTATTAATAGCATGTATCACAGCTAAAAATTCTTTTTCGGTGACAGTGTAATTTAATTCAGCCGGAGCCAAATTTTTGCTGATGTAATAGATAGCGTATGGTCTTTTCTCTTCTTCTTGGCCCAACACTGCACCGATTGCTGTGTCTGAGGTGTCGGTTGAAATCTGGAATGGTAAGTTCCAATTAGGTCCTCTGAGAACTGGAGCTGTAGATAGCAATTTCTTTAATTCAGTGAAGGCTCGATCACATTTTTCTGTCCACAAAAAATCAACATTTCCAGTTAATGCATGTAGAGGTGCGGCAATACGTGAATAATGTTGTATAAATCGTCTATAATACCCAGAAAATCCAAGAAAACTGCGTACCTCTGTTTGATTAGTGGGAGTTGGGATAAGCATGAGTATTTGGATTTTAGCCGGGTCTACCTGAATGCCAGCTGCTGAGATGTGATGTCCCAGAATGAGTCCTTCTGTCATCATCATGTAACATTTTTCGTGACTCAAGCAAAGCCTAGTAGCAATGCAACGCTCTAGAACTTTTTCGAGAGTGTCTAGGGCTGGATCAAAGTCATCTCCATATGGTGTGAAATCATCCATATAGACTTCCAATCCATCATTAATTAAATCTGCGAAGATGCTAAGAACAGCCCGTTGGAATGTGTCCGGAGCATTACATAATCCAAAGGGTAAGACTCGGTAAGCGAACGTTCCCCAGGGGCAAGTAAAGGTAGTCTTGTCCTGGTCTTCCGGGGCAATCTGAATCTGGTTATATCCGCTGAAGCCATCCAGAAAAGAAAAAAATTTCTTGCCTGCTAAGGTGTCCAATACCTGGTCTATGAAAGGAAGAGGGAAGTGATATTTTTGTGTAGCTTTGTTTAATTCTCTGTAATCAACACAGATCCTCCATTTCCCGTTCTTTTTAGGTACGACCACAAGTGGGGAGACCCATTTGCTGTCAGAAATAGGATAAATAAAATTAACGTCTAATAATTTCTGCAGCTCATCTTTTACAACATCTTTTAAATGGGGATTGAGTCTTCTCTGTGGTTGGCGAACTGGTCTTGCATCTTTCTCGATATAGATACGATGTGTACATAGCTGGGGATCAATCCCCTTCATATCGGGATAGTCCCAAGCAAACGCCCCCTGATACTTTCGTAGGAGCTGGATGAGTTTGGTCTCTTGCTCAGATGTCAGATTAGCGTTAATGTTCAAAGTTTTGCCCGGTTCAATTTGTATTACTTTGCTGTTGGCAACAGAGGTTACAGGTATATTTGGGTCATTGTCATCTTTTAGAGGATCTTCCTCTAATTCATTATCAAATGCCGCTTTTATCATAAAGCATTGTGTATACGATGTGGACTCTGTTTGATTAATGAATTTATTGATGGCATCATCTTCCGTTTGATCTTTAAAATCTAGCGCTTCCTGAACTGTTAATGGTGGTCTAATATTATCAGTAATATATGAGGCGGGGCGCAGATTGGTCATCGATATATGAGGTGTGATGCTTGGCTGGGCTGGCGGGTACAGGATTAAATTTTTGATATCCGGTCCTCTGGTTATGGTCATGTTTCCCTGCCGGCATCCAATGTAGGCGTCAGCAGTAGCGAGCCATGGTCTACCTAGAATTAGTGGATGTCCATCTAGTCGGGTTTTTGGATTAATCACCAGAAAATCAGTCGGGTATTCCCAAGAGTCCACTGAAACCATGACATCATACAAGGTGCCTTCTGGTCTTATTACTGATCGGTCAGCTAGCTCTAGTAAAGTGGAGGTAGGTTCTACCGATGTGATTCCAAGCTTCTGGCAGGTTGATATTGTCAGGATGTTACTCGCAGCCCCTAGATCTACTGAAACGTTGGTCAGGGTCTGCCCACAGACTTGAACAGTGACAATTGGGTTTCCAGGATCCTCATATTTAATTGGTGTTTCTTTCCCTGATAAGAGGTCGGATAAGGTGCCGACTACCTGGACTCTAGGGTTAGGAGTTATATTTCTTTTTGTTTTTCTGCTACACAGGTCTTTTATGGTTCTTGCATATATGGGGATATCCTGTATAGCCTGAAGGAATGGAATTCGTATATACAAGTTTTGGAGTTCTCCCAGAATATCAAAATCCGGATATTGCATTTGTCTCGGAATGGCCAGTCGTTCTGGGAAAGGTGGAGAAGATGTAAGTACTTGCTGATGAACTTGGTCTTTACTTACTTCTTCTTGTTGTGAGGTTTGTTCTATTGGTAACTGGTTTTCAATATGAGCGGTTCTATGTCCCTTGGTTTCTATTATTCGCCCAGATCTCAACTGAAGATCATTGCACTCCTGTAGAGCAGATTCAATCTCGGAGGATTCTAAAATTTGAAGAGATTGAACTGGTCGATTATTTGGGTTCGGGTTGGGTTGGGCTGGGAGCTGCGGTCTTAGGTTGGGCTGGGGATTTTGTTGCAAGGCTGGCAGAGTTGGTTGAGGGAGCGGAATTGATCCTGGCGTTTGATATGTCGATCTTGGCCAGTTGCTCTACCAGGGTGAACTTTGCAAAGTGGAAGGGGTCCACTGCGGAGGATATGAATTATTTGGCCAATATGGCGGAGGATAAGGAAAGTTTGGCCAACCAGCTTGGTTCATCCAAGGGTTCGGAGTAGGAAACATTTGAGGCGGCCAATTTGAAAATGGGTGCTGAGACTGATTCTGCCACATATTCTGTTGCTGAGCATTAAATTGCGGTGATTGAAAAGAAGAGGAGGGATCTTGAAACATACCAGGTTGCCTAGGTTGCCATTGACGACGCTGGTTGATAAAATATGCTGATTCTGGTTCCTCTTCTGCTTCTTTGTACATCGCCTTTAAACCAGGGAGCGAGGGACAGCTTTCAGTCGGATGGTCCTTGGTACAAATAGCACATATTTGAACTGTATCAAGCGGGCATTCTTTCTGGCTATGTTTCTTCCTGCACCGCGGGCAGAAAATTGCCAGATTCTGTTCTGCCTCTGCTTGCTTCTGTTTAGCCTGCACAATATCAAGTTGTGTAGTTAATGTCCCCATGATATCAGTTTTAAAATTCTCTAACAGATTTCCAAGTTCCACTCGTGATACTCCTTCTGTTGATATTCGATTGTCTCTAGTGAAGCGATCGTATTCTGCTGGTTTTATCCGTGTGCTGCCTCTTGAGCTCCTGATACACAGATCAATGATGTCAGCAAAATTTTCCTGATAAATATCTCCTTTTCCCATAATATTCAACGTTTCAATCCATTGCTCCTTCATACCTCTAATCAATGCAGTTTTCAACACGTTATCAGGCAGAGGTAACGATGCATATGGAGATCTCTGCAAGTTATATTGGAAACGTTCTACATATTCTTCTAAAGTTTCATTTGGTCTGGCAGAAATTTGAAAGATTTCATCTTTTAGTTCTCTTGATCTACAGTAATCCTGATATTTTTTTAAAAAGGCCGCTTTCATTTCGTCCCAATTGTTTATGACTCCACCCCCTAGACCCATGAACCATCTCAGAGCCGCTCCCTTCAAGGTAGAGGGAAACAGCTTTAGCTTCTGGGGATCAGTGGTGTAATCGTATCCCCTACATAACACATCAAATTCGAATAGAAACGCATCAGGGTCTTCTGATGTGAGTCCATGAAACGTTGGGATATGTTGAAGCGGAATTGCCTTCATTGGCGCATTTGCAGCAGAATCTACTATGGGATATTGTAAAGTAGAGGTTTGGGTATTTGGCTGATTCTGCGCCATGGAATCAAATATATGCCAGTAATCTCCAGGAATTTCCAATAGTGTATTCCTTGGTTGCGGAGGGGTAGTCTTAACAGGAACTGTTTTTACAGCACTCCCTTTATCAGGGATGATGATGGCCCCTACGGTCTGAGGTGAATGGATTCCCTCAACAAGGATTTTTGCAGCGCTTCCTTTATCCGGACTATTTAAAGGCTGGTTTGGTTCAATAGGAGATCTAGGTTCCTCGATTTCCCCTGTTTCTCCTTCTCCTTCGCAAAGGTTGCTAAAATTTCCTTCGTGCACTGGTCCAGGAGTCGAATTGTCAAATTCTTGAAAGTCCTGCTCCTCGGTCTGGCTGTGCACCTCCGCAAAGGCTTCAGATGGTGATTCTGAGGCCTGAAGGGAACTAGCAGGTTGTTTAGAGTTTACTTTCTTATAACCTACTGATGGTAGAGATCCAGCTTTCTTGTAAATTTCGTCTATAAAGGTCTTTCGTCCAAGGGTCGCCGACCCCTTGGCTTTTTCGATTTTGGATGGAGGCTTTTGATTCTTTTCTGGCTTTTTCTGCTTAGTCATGCACTCCAATTAAATTACTAAATCAATTCTGCTAGGAAAGCAGACAGTGGAGCAGGGCTTTTACATGCTCCGCACGCAGGTTCTTACCTCCCGTTTTTAAAATCCAGTTCTCCCCTAACAGATTCACACACTACCCTGTTAAAAAAAAACAAATGGCTATGCCCCTTCCCCGGCAACGGCGCCAAAATGTGGAGCTGTAACAAGGGTCTTTTTCACCTCTAGTTATCTCACATTACAAGTCAATCCGGGAGCGTTTTGTTATTGTAAGGGACATCTTAATTTGAGGCTATTTGTCAGGATAATGCTTTGTAGTATAGATCTAAAGAATACAAGAGTAAACGGATGCTAATGCTAAATTACTTTTGCATAAAGAAATCACTCATGCAGCAACTTCGTCGGTCGAGGGTATGGAATCAATAACCTATCCCCCTAGAAACTGATGAAGGAGTATGGATCATGATCTGGGAGCATTATAGCGTCTGCTGTATCTCACAACAGTCTTGAACCTCCTCTCATGCCACTTCAATAAACACAAGCAAGAAAACAGAATGAAACAGCAATCTTCAGAAATGGAACAGCAATAAAAGGAACAGCAATAAATGGAGCGGCAGTAAATGGAACGGCAGTCAAGAAACTAAGTCTCGCGAGGTCTACACTTCCAATCCTTGCCACACACTTGCATACAAAAAGGAAAGCAATCGTTTATACAGGTTTGCAGCTTAATCAAATGGAACAGCAAATCATCAAAGACAGGAAACGTCAATCATATGTATATCAAATGGAACAACAAATCATTAAAGACAGGAAACGTCAATCATATGTACACGATCTGCAATAGTCACCAATAATCCATTAACCCCAATCACCTGTAGCTGAAATATTCTACTTATGAATCCTGCAATTAATGCAAACAACTCAGATCAACAGTATGCGAAGAATCCTGAAAGTATGATACGAGCTTGTCACAGAGATTTATAACAGGAAAGCTAAAGATGAATAAATATGAAACAACATGCAACCATAACAGATTATAAGAAACAAACCACACAAAGCAGAATTGTAATGGTACAATCAGCCAGTGTCCGTTGGAGCCGGGCCCAAAGCTTCCAATGGCGCACTGCCGTAAGCTACTTCAGACGCACGGAGAAATTAATGCCAAAATATTATATTAACGCATCGATGAGAGTACAAAACTAAGTCTCAAAGAGACTCAATAGTCTGAGTTCAACTGATAATAGAATTCATGAACAGAAAGTTAAAGATACAAAAGTCATCCTAGTTTTCAATGCTACCCTCCTTTTATACAATTAACGGCGGAGTTCATCGGTCGAAAAAACGATTGATCGTAGCGATCCCTCAGGATCGAAGATCCTGAGGGATCCGCTAAACTGTTAACGCTTTCCTTTACTCGGCCTGTATTTCCGAACTGGCAGTCCTTCATCTCGTTCCGGACTGATCTTCCTTGATTTACTCGACCTGGTCTGAACCTTATTTAGAACTGGAGGGACAGCCGTTATCTTCTCGTCAAATCCTCGTTTTGTATTGCGCCTTCCTGCTTTTACCTTTTCCTGCGCAGAGAAGACAACTGTTAGTGATTGGATTATTTTAGACTCGTTCTCGTTACATTTTCCCTACTTTATAATAAAGAAAAGATTACAACTATTGCTTAAAACATCACTAAATCATTTATTAAAACATACCTTCCCAATGCTCTACACCTTCCTACATTAATACTCGATGGACACCCTCCTTACTCACATCTGTACATACCATAAAGGATTTTTCCTGATCTGCTACTTTTAGTACCGGTGTGGTAGTAAGTAGTTGCTTTAGCTATTCAAAACTTTGTTGACATTCTACAGTCTAGTGGAAGGCACGTCCCTTTTTCTGTAGCATGGTCATAGGAAATGCTAATTTTGGAAATCCTTTAATAAATCAGCAGTAATAACCTGCCAGGCCCAAAACAGATCTAATGTTCGCAACACTTTTTGGAGTGGCCCATTCCATAACATTTTTGATCTTTTCTGGATCCACCACTATTCCTTCTGTTGATATGACATGGTCTAGGTACTGGATTTGACTTTTGTAAAAATCGCACTTCGTATACTTTGCAATTGTCTCAGAAAATCTGCAATATTGTTCTTAAGTGTTGCTCATGCTCCTCCTGATTTTTTGAATAGATTAGTATATCGTCAATAAAAATTAGTACAAATTTATCTAGAAATGGCTGAAAAATGTCATGCATCATGCTCATGAAAGTGGTCGGAGCATTGGCAAGGCCAAAAGGCAGGACCACGAAATCATAATGACCGTAACGAGTTCGGAATGTTGTTTTACAGATGTCTTCATCCTTTATTCTGATCTGGTGGTAGCCGGATCTTAAGTGAATTTTTTAAAATAGGCTGCGCCCGTGCACTTGATCAAATAAATCGTTAATTCAGGGTAAAGGGTACTTATTCTTGATGTTCAGCTTATTTAGCTGACAATAATCAATGCATAATCTTAAGGTTTTGTCCTTATTTCTCACAAACATCACAGGGGCTCCCCAACGAGACACACTAGGGTGAATGTACCATTTATCCAAAAGTTCCTAAAGCTGCATTTTGAGTTTTGTTAACTTAGGAAGGCTCATGCAATAAGGAGCTTTTGAAATAGGAGTTTCTATAGGCACTAATTCAATGTAAAATCAATATCACACCTAGGTGGCAATCCAGGGATGGATTCAGGAAACATGTCCATGAAATCTTGAATTACAGGAATATTCTCTAAAGAGGTCATCTTGTTTCTGTCATTGGTTTAGCCTAGTTGGACAACATAAATCTGGAAGCCCTTCCTAATGCATCTTCTAAGTTAGCTAGTTGTAATATGACATAATTTGATGTTTTTCTTGATTCCTTGAATTTCTTTTCTCTGCCCTAACTCGGTGAGATAGCTTAAAAAATTTTCTTTACAATCCACCAGGGACCAGCGACCTTCCAACTAGTCCATCCTTATTAATACATCATACAAACCCAGGGGAAGGATGTTCATATCAACATGGATGGTCTGTGAGATCTTCCTTTTTGTTCTGGTGGCTAGTTGAACTAGCCAAGACTTCTTAAATTTACTTCTTTGTAGCTAACATTTCTCTACCACTTTAGGACTAATGTAGCTTATACTAGCACCTGGATCAAATAATACAGAAACAGGTTGATCAACAATCATACCTTCGCATTCGATCATGGTCGGTTGATACTCCACTTGATGATTGTCCAAGGAAACATTAATTCTGGGCATGCTCCTTGCTATATCTCCCATTGTGGAGGCTTCTTTCATATTTGAAAGCTATTTAGTTCGAGCTTTGTGCAGGCAATTCTTGTAGGAATGTGATTCCCCACATCCCCAACATTGTAGTGGTGGTTTTGGTGGTTGGTTAGTAACAAATTTACTAATCCCTCTGGCTATCTATTCTCGCTGTTTGTCGGAGCTCTGGCTGGGTTTCTTGCAAATTTTCTGAAAGTCCTTTGCTGATTATTTCTTCCAATTATGAATTTCTATTTCCTATTTGGTGGTAAGTTCCTCATTTTCCTACCAATGGCTCCATTGGTCCCCTCATTCCTCTATTTCATTTGTTGATAACAGATCTGAGCTTTTCGCACTACATCGTCCATCATTCTAGGATAAGCAAATTCTATTTTCTCCTTCATGAAGTTGGGTAAACTGGTAATAACCTCTAAATTTTATCTTTCTCCTCCTACATATACAGAACATATCACAACAGGGAAGGAAACCATTTCACATACTCATCCATGGTCATGGCTCCTAGCCTTAACTCCTGGAACTCCTTTGCCTTTTCATCATAGTAATGTTCAACTAGATATTTGTCCTTAAAATGTTTATGGAATTATTGCCACGTTACGTGTACCTCATTAATCTTCCTCATAGTTTTAATCTCTTCCCACCAGAGGGTGGCCTTTCTCCGTAATTGGTAAACTTCCAGTCGTGCTTTAAGTTTGTCAGTATATTCATAAATTTGAAAATATTTACCCATGTCGATGATGAGCACTAGTATTTCAGCAAGAATGCTTCAACTCCTAGGCTACCAAGTTTACTTTATCAACCCAGCGTTCATACAAACTTCAAGGTGACAATGTTGTATACACAAGTAAAAGTGATGATTCTTCCTTTTGTCACTGTTCATCTGGCGAGATACCACTAGGGTTTTCAAGCCATACTTCTATGGATTCATAAGAAGCTTGGTTCCCTAATGAAAGAAATAGAAATCTACTCTAAGAGAGTTGATCTACTGCAAAAATGAAAAAGGTTGAAATTCAATGCTAAGGCACACCATTTCCTAATTAACTACTAAGAGCTATGATTTGTAATAATGTTAAATTAACATGAAAAAAATTCTAGTGTCGTAAGCATGGAAGTAAAATAATCAAACATCATTGTTATGCATGTAAAGGATTGTAATAACTTTGTTTTATCTTTTTATGCTTTTCATGAAAAATCAACTATGCAAGCTAATCTCTTTTGGTGATGTGGCAGGTGGTTTAGGGATACTAGTGGATGCATGGAAGGTTCAGGAGATGGTTGGAAGCTTTGGGAGACCCTCGGGTGACCTTGGGAGGCTTCCTAGAGGTTTTCCCTCAATTCGGCCTCAAAACAGGCCACTACAGGAAAACCTACAAGATGTACTAGAAACCTACACGATTCGTTGAATTTCTACAGGATACAACTGTGAGAAAAATGATGGGTGTTGGAGGTGATGGAAGGCTTAGGGAAGATGGTTGATGGGTGGAATGGAGTGAGGAAAGGCCTAGGATCACTTAGAATCCAAAACCAAGTTTAGGAGATTGTTGGATTCGCTCAAAATGCTTGAGGAAATTTCTATGTAAAATGATGAAATCGGTTAAGGTTTTGATGCAAACAAGGAATGCCTATGGGTGGATGAAACTAGAAGGTAGTTTCATGCTATGAGATCTCTGTCTACTTCTGAATCACCTGCTTTGCATCAAACATGTGTCATTTCCAAAAAGTCATGTAAACAAGAAGGATTCTCTAACTTAGTAACCAGAGAACCCATAGTAAAAACCATTTTTCGTCCATGTTTCAAATCCCAACAGGGATCCATCATGAGGACTTCTTTGAATGATGAAAGAAGAAGAGCTTGAATGAGGGTTCTAAATAGTTTTTAATAGTTTTGGGGTGAGAAGATTTAAATGGATGTCGGCCTATTTTAATTATTTTTATTTATTATTATCCTTATTTTCAACTAATTTTAAAGAATTTTCAAAAAACTATTTATTAATGTAATAATAAATAAATAATTTGATTATTTCAATCTTTATCATCAATATTTACTACTAAATTTATTATTAAGGGTTTAATTTAGTTAATTAATAATTAATCAAAATTATTATAATAAATATTAAATATTAGTATTAATACTCAATATATATTAATAATTATTAAATATGAGTATTAATATTTAATAAATATTAATAATTATTAAATATTAGTATTAATATTTAATAAATATTAATAATTATTAAATATAAGTATTAATATTCAATATATATTAATAATAATATGTGAATATATAAATATTTAAATTATTATTATTAGTATATTAATATTAAATAAATAAATAAATAATAAAATTATATTAACATTAATAATAATATTATTATTAATAATAATATTAATGTATTAATGATAATTAATAATTAAAAATTAATATTAATTGTTAATAATTAATAATAATAGTTAATAATATTAATGTTAATATATTAATAATAATTAAAAATAAAAAATTAATATTAATAATTAATAATAATATTAATGTTAATATATTAATAATAATTAATAATTAAGAACTAATAATTACTATTAATAGTTAATAATTAATATTTAATATCAAATCCTAATAATTACTACTAAAGGGTTAATTTTTATTAATATTTATTAATAGTTTATTTAATTTATAGATTTATTAATAGGAAATAATAAATAATAACATTTCATAATAATAATTAATGATAATAGTAGTAGCTATTATCAAAATTATTTTTTAAAATTGTATAATTCATACGTAATAGAATTGAAAATTAATATTATGGAGAGTAATAGTGAAAGTAAAGCTACTAACTACTAATTGCTAGAATAGGAAAGAGAAATCTACCCCCTGAGTGCTATACCTGAGATGTACCAGTGATCCTAATTTCTCTGATCAAGAGCTTCTATGATCTTTCGCCTATGATGTTTTTCTTCATGTGCGATAATTGAAGCATTTTCCAAGCAGACATGGTGCTTGGTTTTTGATGAATGCTCTACAAGGGCCGAAGTTTGAGACCTTTCATTCCTAATATTAGCTCCATTCCTAAGAAGAATTCTCATGAGCTAGAAAAGAAAATTTTAATGAATTTAATGTCTACATTATGCATGAAGAAATTTCTAAATAAAATGGAATCATGGATGATATCTACTGCAGGAATGAAGATAGAAGAGATGGCAATGAAATCCTACTTTGAAAAACTGATCAAATGCTAGTTTAAGTACAACAAAATCTAAATATCATGAAAGAAATGATGAAGTGAGGCCAAGACACCTACTGATAGGTTTGTGGTGCATCTTTTATCCCTTCTAACCTGCTACTGAAGTAAGGCACAAGTGGAAGCAAACTAATAAACAATTGATCAAATCTACACTACTTGTAATGAAATACTTCTAAAAACAGTTTAACCATGAATCTATGAAACTAAGCTAAGCATAAAGATATAAGAAGAGGAGCCTTGGCTGCTATGGTTGGGCCCTAACCCAGGAGCTTCATCCCTTTGAGTTAACTCAGTACTGGATCAAGAAAAATCTCATTCTTATTACCAAAATAGAAAATTACATCAAAATCTTCCACAAGTCTCGAGATCGAAAGTAAGTAGAGCTTTTGCAATAAAAATTTGAATCCTAATGAAGCTCTAGCCCTCTCTACTTATACAACTGATGTCCCCAATGACTTCCTTAAATTTAGGGAGGTTCGGCTCCCAAACACGAGATGAACTAACTCTTTGTCTATCACTTGTTCGACTGCCTTCTAATCTTCATTACTTGGCTGCTTTCACTTCGATCGGGTCTGATTAATGGAGGAATATTTGAATAGGGGAGGAGTAAATGAGGAGGATTTACGTCCTACAATCTCTCTCCCTTGTCCCATTCTAGCTTCAAACCTTATTCTTGCCAAAATTCCTTAATTTTCTCTACCAAACCTGCATTCGATGCATATTAGTCCACTAGGCATAATATCTCACTTTAACTCATCTCATTAAACAAAATATAATTAAAACATGTAACAAGTTATGAGAAGAGTTGATCTAACTAAGCTAGGAGGTGAATTAAGTCCCATATAATTACCCAATGATGAGGCTCATCATCACCCCCCTACTGAAAGTTTTTCTTATCCTCTAAGCAACTCAATCATTATCCATGTCTTTCATAGCTCTAGTGGCATCGTTGACATCCCATGCCTCTGCTGTGGTTTCCTCTTCTTATGCATAGAAACCTGCCTTATTTTCTACCTCCTCCCACTGCCTCCTTTCTTCTTCTTCCTTCCTTCCTTCTAGCATCCCTAACAGCAGTGGTGGACTGAGTCTCAAGCCAATCTAATTGACTTTGAGCCTTTGCATAGATTTGTTGTACATGGGTGTCATGTTCAGTGCTTCTCTCATTCTTTGAGGAGAGTGGTACTCTCTTATCTTTAAATTGTATGGCAATGTGTTCCATCTCCTCAGGAAAGCCTGCATGTTGTCATCCCCTAAAAACTTGAACATGTCCTCAAAATGTGAAATTTCTTTCTCTTAGGCAGCAAGATACCCGGGTGGAAGATGAGGATCATTTGCAATTAAATTATGTGTACTGATGAGGGCCTTTGGATTGGACTTCTTAGCTCTGATCATAAGAGGCTCTATTTTTTATCTTGCCAATATCTTCTTCATTTCTGCAGCCCTTGCTTCCTCATGGTTCATCCATGATGCCAAAGCCATCAACTGTAAATCTCCTAGCTTGGGATTAAGGTCCCATACATTCATTTCTATTAAGGCCATGTTATGCAAATAAAACTCATACATCCTAGCCCTATCTTCCAATGTACTTTGATCACAAAGATCAATGAACTGTCTATAATCCTGAAATGGCATAGTGCCTCTTTGTGCTAGGGTCTAGATTTGGAACTGCAACCACTATTCCTTAAGGTATAGGGCATAGGATTTAGCTGGAATCCTTCATTAGATTGCTTCCAAAGAGAGACTAGCCATGCATGCCAATTGATTCTCTCTTTCTTGCAGCTGGCCTTTCAACCATGCATTTTCTGTCTCTAACTGATTTTTCATTATGGGCTCTCTGTCCCTCAAGCTACTTAGCTCTCTGCCCATCTCTTTGAGCTTCTCCTCCATGTGACCAATGTCCTCCAACCCCTTGGACTTGGAAAATTGCATCCATCTATGAGTTATGGCTCTCTCCTTCTCAAGCTCAAAGAATAATGGAATAGAATTTTTTTGTGGAATGACCCTGTCCCCTTCAATAAATTCGTAGTAGGAGTCAAGGCTAGGTTGGGGGCTAGGTTCCCTTAGCTTTGGGTCCTCTTCATTAATTTTTTGTTGTAGGCTTCCCTCGTTCTCCAATTTTTGAGTCTACTGTAGGTTTTGCAGAGTCTCTTGTAGGACTAATTCTGCTTCTTGTAGGTCTTGTTGTGTATCCTGTAGGATTTCTTTTCCTTTGGATGAGGCAGATCTAGTTATAGGCCTTCTCACATAGGTGATAGGAGACTTATGAGGAGGCATTTTCTCCTGCTATTTCAGTGAGTCCTCTATTACAATGGGAATTTTGGTTGGAGTTTCGGGCTTCCCCTATCTTATCCTTGTGATTTTCCTTGTTCTGAAATATAAGGGGGTTTGCCTCTGTCTTTTTACTTTCTGTTTGATAGGGGTGCTAACGGTAGTGAGGGCAGCTGTTGGTTATCTCTCTGTGGGTTCTAGAGACACCCTAGGTGACTCCTCCTTGTCTTTTGTCTCCTCTTTAACATTTCCCTTTTCCTCTATGTTTTTTTTCTCTTCTACTCTTTCTAGATCCTCATCTTGTTTATCAGTCTCCTCCTTGACATCTTCCTCTGTTTCCTCATCACCTTCCTTCTCTTTCTCCTCTTCTTCCTCTTCATGTATCATCATCCCTCTCTATTTATTCTCCTTTTGTTTCAGTTTCTTCCTCTTCATTTTCACTGATAGTTGGACTAATGTCATATGTGAGGGCTTTGATATCCTCCTCTGCCTGAATGTCTCTGAAAATTTCCCATTGGATAGGAATTTTGAGGTTGTGGAGGGCATATTATATCATGATTCTAATTAACCCATGGTGGGCTAACTGTTAGTGGTTTACGTCCTACATCTTTATGCTTGTGTCTATTAGTGATTATAGAAGGAAGTATGGTATGATGAGCTTGTGGTGAGGAGGTGTTTCTGCTCCAAACCTCAATTCTTCAAGAAGCCTAAAGTGATAGCCATAAACCACACTATATCTACCCTCACATGATATGTACTTGATAAATCTCACCCCATTCCACGGGTATGGTAGGCTTTATCTGCTTACTCCATTTTTATCGTCAATGGGCTCTTCTCCCTCTAAAAAAAACTTCTTCTTGGAAATATGGCTATCTCCCTTGTCTTCCTTTCTCCAAGGCACTCCTAGGGGAAGTGTGGTAATTTTGCTTATGAGTTCATGGATGATCTCTATGGAGAGAAAAATCTCGGGCCACTTCATCATCATACCCTCTTAATTTTTCAAAATACCCCATCTAATTATGCCTTGTGAAGATTTATAACACCTGAGGGTGTTGGTGGATTCTCACAGTGTTAATGTGCTCCCTTCTATTAAACCCCCTTGTCATTTTGTTGGTGAATTTTGAGGAGCTGAGATGGTTGACACAATTTTTGAATGCAAAAGTAAATAACTGGAATAACTGTGGAGACAATTCCCTTACACAACTGCCAAATTCACTCAATACCAGTAGTTTTTCTATTCAATTCACTTGGAAAAATGGATTTAATAATAGAGCCTACCTCCTCATAGTGCCTGTTGTAGCCAACCCCCGTGTTTTCCCTTCTAAAACTCCTCTCGGTTGATCATGTAGAATGTCTGTTTGTATCCTGTAGGATTCCTGTGTGATCCTATAGGATTTCCTGTGTAATCCTGTAGGAAGTCCCGTGCAGAGGAAAGGTAGAATTTTCTCTTATGTAGGTTGTCTGGTTATGAGAGAAACTTTTCTAGAGTGAGCCTTGGGGAGATGAATGCATGAGTGCATGGGGATCAACGAATATTTCCTCTTGTGGCCGAGTTATGTGAGGTGGTGTGCTGGCAGCGGAGGTATGTTTTCTATTTTTGGACCTTTGGTCCCCACTACCACCTCATCATTCCCCTCTCCTCGTAATCAACTCCCAGTTCATGCCTCTGTAGACTTAACTACTTTTTTCCTTCTCCTCTCTTTCTTTGACTTCACTATTGCCACATGTGGGAGGACCAATTATTTTGTCTTCATTGACTGAACGAAGGTGGCCAAGTTAACTGGCCACCTTTTGCTTATAAACAAACTTACTCATAACCTTTACATCTTTTGACTACATTATGAAAATGAGAGAGTGAAGTGAGATACTTACCTATGGTGCTAATACCTTGCTGCAATTGTTGAAGACTAGAGGTGCTTGTTGTGTGTTGGATGCATGCTATTTTTTCGTCCTTTTTTTATTGCTCTCTGATGATTCCTTTGATGTGAAGGTACCTAGTGTTGAAGATGATGGTGTTGTTGCTACTCTGGAGCTCCTTCTGCCCTTGGATATTCATGTTGGAAGCTTGTTGCTACTCATGATTTTTATTATGTGGGATAGGCTACTACATGATTTCCTACAAGATGTCCTGTAGCTGCTTCTCCCTCAGAGCTTTTAATCATACAGTCTTCTGTGATTCTGAGGATGATGACATGGATTGAGAGGAAGAATAGGAGTGTCGAGAATGATAGATACTCAGGTGTTGCTCCCTTCTTCTCTCTTGTTTCAATTTTTTTTTCTCTTCAGGACTGTGATTTTCTTTTTTTTAGAAATTGATTTTTTTTATTTTTTTTTTATGATGAATGGAGGGGCGATCTAGGTGGAGAAAGGTATGGTAATGAAGTGGCCATGTAGTGATGTAGTTTTTTTGACATGGCATGTCATTTTCTTGCCCTAGGGTCAATTCTTGTAGGATTCCTGAGCCACTTTAATTCCTACATGATCATCCTGTAGGTTTTCAGGGGATCCTATAGGTTTATAGGGGATCCTATAGAAAGCAAAGTTTCCTTGTAAACTGACACAAGGAGTGAAAAAATGAAATAAACGGTGGAGTGATGAATGATGATGAGTGGAAAGATAAAAATTTGAGTGAAATATGTCCCTTTTCGATCCTCCTTTTCTCTATTATCGTCCTCCTGTTGACCCGCAAATAGAAATTTTCATGATTTTTTTTTCAAAACAACTAGTTTGCCTCTAAGAGGTTTTCATCCTAGTTGTTTGCCTTGGGTGCCCCAAGAGAGGTTTTCACCTAGAGATATTTTCATTTTCTCTTTTTTTTTTCGACACCATTGGGCCACCCAAATATGTTTTCAACCCAATAGTGGGACTAAGGTGCCTCATGGAGGTTTTCACCTCAGTCCCTTTTTTTTCTTTTCTTTCTTAGTGATTTGATGAGGCAGGAGCTGAAACATGCTTCACCACCATCACTTTTTTATCGATACCATCAATGAACTCTTGCTTTGACGATGGCCTCTTGTAAACTTTCAGTCTATGCCCATTAACATGTAAAGGAATGGCCTCTGCATCTATGGTTCTGATCTACACTGAACCATTATCATGACATCTTTCTATAACATAAGGTCGTAGCAATATCATCCTTAACTTGCCCTTAAAGTATTTATATCTGGAATCATATAACAAGGCCCAGTCACCTTCTTGAAATTGGTTATCCTTGATATTCTTATTGTGCTATATCTTCCTTTGAATTTGAGTTACCTCTGTGTGTAGAAATGCCTGCATTCTGAACTCATCTAAACCATTTAACTAAAGAAATCTCTCTTTTTGTGCATTGCTGAGATCTAGATCTAGTTGGGTTGCCATCCTTAATGTGTTGTACTCGAACTCAATGGACAACATGGCCTTTTTCCCATAGACCAGCTCAAAGGGTGTGAATCCAGTGGTGGTCTTCTAAGTGGTATTATAGGTCTAGGTGGACTCAACTAGTCTATCTACCCAATCTTTCTTGTTGTTGCTAACTACTTTGGTCAAGATGCCCTCCAGCGCTCTGTTGGTCACCTCCACTTGCCCATTGGCTTGTGGGTGATATGGAGTGGAGGTTCTATGTTTGATCTTGTGCTAGTTGATCAAGTTTTTAATCATGTTGGAGGTAAACTGGCTGCCTTGATCAGTGACTAGCTCTCTAGGGTACCCAAATTTGAAAAATACATCCTCCCTCAAGAACTCAGCCACCTTCTCCTCTATTGTTGCCTTAATTGCCTTGGTTTTAACCCACTTAGTCAGATAGTCAGTGCACACAATGATGTACTCTTTTTTCTTGGAAGGTGGGTCAATAGGTCCAATGAAGTCCATGCCCCACTTGTCAAATGGCTCGAAAGTCACTTGAGGCTGCAGAGGCATTTCATCCCTTGGAGTAGGCTTTCCCATCCTTTGGCACCGATCAGACTCACTAGTATATATTTTCACATCCTGATGAAGAGTGGGCCAATAATAGCTTGATTGTAACACTTTGAATGTTGTCCTCTTTGCTGCAAAGTGGCCTCCATAAGGCCCATCATGACATGTCAAAAGGATGTCAAGGAATTCCTCCTCACTAACACACCTTCTCAAGATTTGATCTAGGCCAAGTTTGAAGATATTTCCTCCAATCTAGGTGAAGGGGGAGCTCTTCCTCAAAATCTTTCTTTTCTCTTTCGACGACAGATTTGGTGGGAACTGTACAGATACCAAATAGTTTTCTATATTAGCAAACCATGGAGAGAGAACTGAAATGGCGAATAATTGCTCATCCGATTACTGATCATCAACCATTCCTTCTTCACCCACAGGCAAAGTTAATCTGGACAAAAAGTCTGCAACAACATTTTCGATCATAGTGTAGTTCAGTTATGCCTTTGACGGATACTTACAGATAAAGTAAATGTCATAAGACAATTTTTCATCTATCTAACCTAGGGTTTCTCCTATGCATTTGTGTGAGGCATCAACATGAATGTCAAAAGGAAGGGCTCAATTTGGGCCTCGGAGAATTGATGCAGTGGTTAACTTGTTCTTTAGGATGTCCAAGGCCTCTTGATAGCTTTTTGACCATATAAACTCAGAGTCTTTGGCCAACAACCCAAATAAAGGAGAGGCCAACTTGCTGAAGTCCTTTATGAAACTTCGTTAATATTTACCTAACCCTAGGAAACCTCTAACATCTCTCTACTTTTGAGGAGGTGGGACCCTTTGGATGATAGCTATTTTGTTTGGGTTCACCTCCAGTCCTTGCTAAGATATTGAATGGCCTAGCACTGTCCCTACACTCATCAAGAATTCACATTTCTCGGGACTGGGAGATAGGTTCATCTCAATGCATTTGTGCAGTACCTTACCTAAGTTGGAAAAAGCCTCCTCGAAATCACCCCCATAAGTTGTGAAATCATCCGTATAGATTTCTACCACATCATGGACCAACTCACCAAATATACTCACGACTGCTCTCTAAAAAGTGGCAGGAGCATTGCATAGGCAAAAAAGAAGGACCCTATAGGAAAAAGTACTTGAATAAGAAGTCAAAGTGGTTTTATCCTGGTCTTCCGGGCTAATCTGGATTTGATTATACCCACTGAATCCATCTAGGAAAGAGAAAAAAAAATCCCTGCCAGACCATCTAGCACTTGGTCAATGAAAGATAGAGAGAAGTGGTCCTTCTTTGTGGCTTTGTTCAACTCCTTGTAATCGACACAAATCCTCCACTTACCATTTTTCTTGGCAACTAACACCAAAGGAGAGACCCACTCATTATCAGAGAGAGGATAAATGAATCCTGCATCTAGCAATTTTTGCAGTTATTCTTTGAATATATCTTTAACAGCTGGATTCATCCTCCTTTGGGGTTGCGAGACTGGCTTGCAACCTTCCTTGATATAAATGTGGTGAGTACACACTACGGGGTGTACTCCCTTCATTTCTTTGTAACTCCAAGTGAAGGCATCCAAATGTTCCTTTAGCATGTTGCACAACTCCTCTTAGAGAACAAAAAGAGATGGGTTGATTTTCAAAGTTCTCTCAGGGCCAAATTCTATGGTTTTAACACAGAGAAGGTTGGAATCAGCAAAGTATAGATCAATTGGATGGTTTTTCTGGGTTTCCTTTACTACTTCTTCTAGGTACAATGTACTGGGAGTTGGACTTTGGAGTAGGTGTTCAATCAAATCATCTTCATCCTGTTGTCCTCCTCCCATGGTTGTTTCTTAGGTATACAATTGGGAAGAATAAACTTCATCTTCTTTCTCCTCTTCAAGGCATAAAGGTAAATCATGTTCTAGAGATGGTTGAGCATGAGGGTATAGGACTAACTGCTTCAACATATGCCCATTCTTAATGGTCATATTCCCATCTCTACAGCTGATGTAAGCATTGGCAATGGCCAACCAGGGCCTCCCAAGGATGAGAGGGTAACCAATAAGCTTAGCCTTAGGTTGGAGAACTAGGAAATATGCAGGGTACTCCCAAGAGTCAATGGAGACCATCACATCCTCCACAATCCCCTCAGGGATCACTATGGAGTGGTCTACAAGTTGTAGGATTGTTGTAGTCTTTCTCAATGAACCTTGGAGGTTGAGCTTGAGCATGGTGTCCTTGGTCATCACATCAATGGCAGCCCCAAGATCAATCAAAGGTTGTCCGGCAATGGTGCCATTGATGTGCACATCTACTACAGGGTTTCCTGGGTCCAAATACTTTGGATAGGTTACCTGCCCCATCATTAAGTTAGATAGTTATCCAATGAAATTAATGGTAGGGGCATCTCTTTTTCAACTCCCTGGATGGCTTGCAGAAGTGGAATCTTGACACAAAGGTTTTTCAATTCTCCCAGATGTTCAATCTGTTTTGGGGTAGGTTGGAGTGGTTCAGTTAATCTCTCAGGAAAGGGTGGATTTAATTTAAGACTATTTTCCTCTCTTTCTTCTTCAGCCTCCCTAGGTGGATGTGGAGGTTGGTTATCTGGGAGAACTCTCCTAGATCTTAGGTTAATTTCTTGGATCTCCACATCATAAGCTAGATATGATGTCTCTCCATTGTATACTTGTTGTGCCTGTCTGTTGTTCAGGTTCAGATTTGGCTAGGTAGACATATTGGGTTGTTTAGGTAGAGCAGAGTTTAACAGCTGTGGTTGGGTAGGTGGTTAAGGCAATAAAGAAGGAACATTATTGTATTGGGGTCTCCACCCTTGGGGTAGTGCATTCCACTGAGGTTGTGGCAGAGCAAATGGTTGAAATGACTGGCTGGCTGGCTGGGAATGTAACTAAGATGTAAAGGACCAAGGAGGAGGTGTAGACCAGGAAGGATGAGAAGGGTGTCCCCAAGAAGGTATGGATCTAGTCTGGTTGTGGTTGTAATATGCATGGGATGACCCTTGCATTCCCTGCTAGTATGGCCTAGGCCCATGACGTTTCCTTTGGTTTGCAACAAAGTTGTTTAGTGACCCCTTCAGCTCCTTCATATATAGTTTTGAGTCCAGGAAAAGAAGGGCACTTGTCTGTGGAATGGTTTTCTTCACAGACTGAGCAAATTTCGATTGAATTCAATGGACATTCATTCCTAGGGTGCCTCCTGGAGCATCTAGGAAAGAAAATGGCCAAGGCTCTCTCTGGTTCCTCTTGCTTTCTCCTAATGTGCATAGTGTCCATCTGTAAGGCAAGGGTTTGCAACATCTGACTCTCAAAATATTCCAGCATGTTTCCAATTTCACCCTTGATGGATGAATTAGAAGAGGATGTACTGACCATACGTTGACTACCCCTAACCTTTTTCTTAGCTACCCTAGAATGGTTTCTAAAGAAAGTCTTGATATCCTCATAGGGTAAGTAGTATATATCTCTTCTTGCTAACAAGTGTAGGGTATGAAAAAGGTCTTTCCTTACTCCTCTCAGCAGGACCAACTTCAGTGACTCCGGGTCAAGTGTGCACCTGACCCTTTTGTAACTAAGCTAGAATCTTTCTTCACAATCATCTAGGGATTCATCACTACCTAAGGTCATCCTAAAAATTTCTTCTTTAGTATATTTAGACCTATAATACTATCGATACTTGTTGTTGAAGGCTTGCTGCATCTGAACCAAATTTGTGATGCTAGCCCGAGGTAAACCCATGAACCAGCACAAAGCTGCATCCTTGAGCATAGATGGAAATAGTTTCAACTTCTCCTCATCATGTATAGTCATAGGTTCATCATATAACAAAAAACTCAAATAGGAAAGTGTCGGGATCTTCTATGGTCAGGCCATGGAAATGAGGAAGGGTAGAGGGGCTCATATTTTTCATCTTAGTGTCCCCATTGGTTTCCCTGATGGGGAAGGCACCCTCAACTCTCTCTCTATTCCCTCTATAATTTTTGTTCTCAACCATTGGTTCGGTAGGAATGGGTTCTTCTTCTTCTTCTTCCCCTGTAGGTTCTTCAAATATGTCTGGTTTCTCACCTAATGGTTCCTCTAGTTCAAAGCCACCGAAGAAGAGAGAAGGTTGGTTGTTTGATGCAGTGGGATTATTTGGCAAAAATTTCCCTAAGTTATCCCTATTCCTACGAGGGCATGAAAGGAAATGTTTTTGTTTTGGTTTTGTGTTTTTTTCAAACTTTGAAAGTGATTGCAAAATTGAAATTTCAAATTGAATGAAAACTACTGACTGAATGAAAAGATTAACTACTTGATTGAAATCTAACTTGTAGAATTGGAATTGCAGACTGAATGAAAAGATTAACTACTTGATTGAAATCTAACTTTCAGAATGGAAAGGAAAGAAAAGAGTGCAGAATGAAAAGGAAGCAAACTAAATTAATTTTGTAGAAATGAAACTAATGGAAGAATATTAGAAACAAGAAATAGAAGAAAGAAAGCAATAATCACATATTACTCAGACACCTCCTTGCAAATCATGCCAAAAAGTGATGAGCACCAGTATTGTAGCAAGAATGTTGTTGGGTCCCTATAATACTAGTGATTACCCCATTACTATTGTAGTTATACCCCTTATTTATATTGATGTACCCATGTAGTGCCCATATTGTTACTATTGTGCCACATAGAAGCCCACTATTGTTATTGTTGTGCCCTACAATATTATTGTTATGTAGGCTTTGATTGTATTGGGACCACTTAGACTCCTATATATAGAAAGGAGGTATTTTCATTTGTAGCATCCAAGAATTGTTCATTTATGTAATGTAAAGGAGGTTTCCCCCTCGAAGAGGCTAAATTCTAAGGCCTGGATCTCTCTTTTCTATCTTTTTTTGAGCTGGTTTCATAACATTTGGTATCAGAGCTTTGGATTCTAGGGTTTCGCTGCTCCAAACAGGTCATCGTGGAATTTTCGCTATAACTTTTGTTCTGTGACGTTTCAGACGTCGCAAAAAAAACCCATTTGAGAAGAAATCACGCTGATCCTTGGGTCCAAATTTCAGAGTTTTGCGCGCGATATTTGCGGAGATATGATCTGAGGAAGTTGGTCTTTTTGCAGACTCTTGAATTACACTCAAAACAGGTGACCTAGGGAAAATCGTCATAACTTTCTTTCTGAGCATCGGATTGAAACTTCGTAAGAAGGTACAGAAAGAGGACGGACTGTAGTTTTTTTTTATATATTTTTCAGAGTCAAAGGTTGAAACCGTGACACGTGGCACGCCGTCCAAGTTCGCTCTACTGAACTAGTCTATAATCAAGTAACTGTGGGAGAGTTCGCATAACTCTTCCTTGGAGAATCCAATTTGGGTCAGACTTGTGGCATTGGAAATAAGACACAGAGGGCTACTACAGGTCACAAATTCAGAACTAGATAATCAGAAAGTACAGAGATACATCGGAGGCAATATCGAGCTCCTACAAAGTGAAAAAAGGTGTGTAGATTTTCTTTAATTTTTGCTTAAGCCTGGTTTGAACATTTATTTTGAAGGTATTCAAAGGGAATATTAGAGAATTATTATCGGTAATTGATGCCACGAGGAAAGAAAATGCAAACACCTAGTAAGGAGCCTGAAATCTCTAGCATGACTCATGAAGAAGAAGAAGAAATGCTATATGATATATCAAAATTACAAGAACAAGTGCAACGAGTGTCACTTGCACAAAAAGCAACAGAATCTAAAATGGATGGTTTAAGGAAAGATGTAGAAGCTAAGATGGATGGTTTAAAGAAAGGTGTAGAAGCTAAGATGGATGGCATGGAAGCTAAAATTGATGGCATGGATGATAAGATGGATAAGTTGCTACAAGAAATAGTCACTAAGGGTGAAAGAGTACCAAAGGAAACTCATGATGAGAACAAAAGAAATATTAATCATGATTCCATAGAATCTAATGTTGGATCAAAGACTCACCATGTTCCAAAAATCGATATGAGGAAGTTTGATGGCAAGGATCCCGCCACATGGATATTACAGATGGAGAAATTCTTCGATCTCAATAATGTGCAAAACACACAAAAGGTACGTATGGCAACTTTATATTTGGAACCAAATCAGTTTGTATGGTATCAATGGCTTTGTTCTCGTAAACAATTTATCACTTGGGCAATTTTTACGGAAGAATTGATAGCACATTATGAGGATACAAAAAGCAACACTTTTTTTAGCCAATTGATGAATCTCAAACAAAAGGGTTCAATAATGGAGCACATTGAGGAGTTCCAAAAATTGAACATAAGGATAAAAGATATTCCAGAGGAGCATAGGATTGATGTGTTCATAGGGTCTTTAAAGGATAATATCCAACATGATGTGCGCCTTTGGGAACCTGATTCATTAGAGAAGGCATTCAGGTTAGCAAGAAAAATGGAAAGAAAAATTATGGCAACTAGGAAGCATACCATTCACAACTATAAAGATGGAAGTGTTGTTGCCCATAGTCTTCCACAACCTACAAGGTTGACACCGCAACAATTGGAAGAAAAAAGAGCAAAAGGGCTTTGTTACAATTGTGATAGCAAATACACAAAAGGTCATAAGTGTGCTGAGAAGAAATTATTCTACATAGATTGTGAAGAGGAAGAAGAAAAGGAGCAAGAAAGGTCAAAAGAAGAGGATATATTCCAGGAACAAAGCCTATATGAAGAACAAATAAATCCGACCATATCTTGTAATGCATTGGCGGGAATTACCACTCCTCAAACCATCAAGATAGAAGGACAAATCAAGAAGAAAAAGGTGATAGTGTTGATTGATTCAGAAAGCACCCACAATTTTATTCATTGTAGGGTAGCAAAAGAATTGAATTGCTTCCTATATCCAGCACCAGAGTGTCAAGTGATGATTGCAAATGGAGGAACAATAAATTGCTCTGGAAAGTGCCATAATATCAAGCTATCCATGGGAGAATATGTATTGACTAGCCCAATGCTTTCCATTCCAATGGGAGGTGCTGATGTTGTACTAGGAGTCCAATGGCTACAATCCTTGGGTACAATAGCTTTTAATTTTCAAGAACTTTTCATGAAATTTTCTGTGGAAGGAAAGGAAGTTGAATTAAGGGGTATTGCAGGGAAACCAGGAAAGATAATCAGCTCTAATGGTATGACAAAGCTTCTAAAAAAGGAGCAAAGGGGTGTAATTGCACAATTATGTTCGCTAGATGTTTCCACATTAGAATCATCTATTTCTCCAGATCTCCAAAAAGTCTTGGACAATCATTCCAAGGTATTTGAGACTCCCAAAGGTCTCCCACCTATGCGTGATCATGCTCATGCTATTCATCTGATTCCAGGAAGTGTTCCTCCAAACATCAGGCCGTACAGATATCCCTATGTCCAAAAAAGTGAAATTGAACGTATGGTTGCAGAAATGCTAGAGGCTGGTATAATTCAACCGAGTCAAAGTTCTTTCTCTGCTCCAGTAGTATTGGTGCACAAGAAGGATGGATCATGGCGCATGTGTCCGGATTATAGGGAGCTCAACAAGCTCACTATTAAAGATAAGTTCCCCATTCCTGTCATTGATGAATTACTGGATGAATTGCATGGATCAATTTACTTCACCAAGTTGGATCTTCGTTCAGGATATCATCAAATCAGAATGAATATTGAAGACATTCCGAAAACGGCATTTAGAACTCATGAGGGTCATTATGAATTTTTGGTCATGCCTTTTGGCCTTACCAATGCACCTTCAACATTTCAAGGTTTGATGAATTCAATTTTCAAACCATTCCTTAGAAAATTTGTGTTAGTATTTTTTGATGATATACTTATCTACAGCAAGTCTTGGAAGGATCATGTTGAACATGTCGACAGGGTGCTACAACTATTGGAGGAGAAACAATTATATGCCAAAAGATCCAAATGTTTCTTTGGAGTCCAGGAGGTGGAATATTTGGGTCATATTGTATCTCATGAAGGAGTTAAGGTAGACCCTACCAAAATTAAAGCCATTAAGGAATGGAAAATCCCCACATCCATAAAGCATTTGCGCGGATTTCTTGGGTTGACAGGGTATTATCGCAAGTTTGTTAAGAATTATGGGAGAATAGCAGCACCTCTAACGACATTATTGAAGAAAGATGCATTTTCATGGACTCCGGAAGCAACAAAGGCCTTTGAACATCTTAAAGAGGCAATGTGCCAAGCACCGGTCTTAGCTACACCGGACTTCACAAAAACCTTTACTGTGGAATGTGATGCTTCAGGAAATGGAATTGGTGCTGTTCTAATGCAAGATGAAAGACCCATTGCCTTTGAAAGTCGTCCAATCAAGGGAAAGTTTCTAAGAAAAGCTATTTATGAGAAGGAAATGTTGGCAATACTCCATGCACTTAAGAAATGGCGACCCTACCTAATGGGAAGACACTTCAAGGTAAAAACAGATCATGATAGCCTTAAATACTTTTTAGAACAAAGATTATCCTCTGAAGAGCAACAAAAGTGGGTCACAAAGATGTTGGGTTATGACTTTGAAATCATCTACAAAAAGGGGAAGCAAAATGTGGTGGCAGATGCACTCTCAAGGAAGGATGAGGATGTGGAAGCATTGTTGTGCGCTATTTCTATCATCCAACCAGATTGGATAAATGAAGCAAGGGAGGAATGGAAGAATGATGAAGAAGTATGGGCACTTATTCGAAAGCTACAACAAGATTCCAGTACGTCTGATACATTTAGCTAGAAAAATGATTCGTTATGGTACAAAGATCGCTTATACCTCTGTAAGAATTCCCAGCTAAAACAAAAGATTCTTATGGAATTGCACACTTCTCCCTTAGGAGGGCACTCAGGATTTTTAAAAACTTACCACAGGGTGAAGAAGGAATTTTTTTGGGATGGCCTTAAATCAGATATTCATAAGTTTGTGGCAGAATGTTTGGTTTGCCAGCAAAATAAAGTTGAAACAATTAAGACACCGGGTCTATTACAACCTTTACCCATTCCAAGCCAACGTTGGGAGGAGGTATCAATGGATTTTATCATAGGTTTACCCAAGTCTGACGGAAAGAGTGTCATCATGGTGGTAGTTGACAGACTTACCAAGTATGCACACTTTTGTGCATTATCACATCCATTTAAAGCCAGTACAGTTTCTACTGCATTTATGGAAACAATTCAAAAGCTACATGGAAACCCAAAGATTATTGTAAGTGACAGAGATCCCATTTTCACTGGAAATTTTTGGACATAATTATTTTCTTGTCTTGGTACTCAGTTAGCTCATAGCTCATCTTATCATCCTCAATTTGATGGGCAAACTGAGATAGTAAACAAATGTTTGGAAGGATACCTTCGTTGCTTTGTATCTGATAAACAGACACAATGGGTCAAATGGTTGCCTCTGGCTGAATGGTGGTATAACACTTTCTTTCATACAGCAACAAAAATGACCCCATTTATGGCACTTTATGGGTATCAACCACCATCCATCACATCATATTTAAGAGAAAATTCTAAGGTTCAGGCAGTGGAACATCACATCGAACATCAACAACAAGTCCTCCAACTCTTAAAGGATAACCTTGTGTTGGCACAGAATAGAATGAAACAACAGGCAGATCAGCATCGCAGTGAAAGAAGTTTTGATGTAGGTGATTGGGTATTCCTACGGCTACAACCATATAAGCAAATGTCCCTCAAGCAAGCTAAGAAGGATAATAAATTATCACCAAAGTATTATGGTCCGTACAAGGTGTTGCAAAAGATTGGTACTATGGCATACAAATTGGAGCTTCCTGCAGCTTCTCGATTGCACCCAGTTTTCCATGTTTCATGCTTAAAGAAGGTTATAGGCGACAAGCTCCCAGTTCAAACAATATTGCCAGAACTTGACGAAGAAGGAAAAATTATATTGGAACCGGAAGCAGTTATAGAAACAAGAACTCGACAGCTACGAAATCGATCAATTTCAGAGTACCTTATCAAGTGGAAGAACTTATCCGCTGAAGATTCCACATGGGAGGACGAGAATTTTATGCAGAAGTATCCTGAACTACTCAAGCGTTGAGGACAACACTTTTTTGAAGGAGAGGGGCATGTTGGGTCCCTATAATACTAGTGATTACCCCATTACTATTGTAGTTATACCCCTTATTGATATTGATGTACCCATGTAGTGCCCATATTGTTACTATTGTGCCACATAGAAGCCCACTATTGTTATTGTTGTGCCCTACAATATTATTGTTATGTAGGCTTTGATTGTATTGGGACCACTTAGACTCCTATATATAGAAAGGAGGTATTTTCATTTGTAGCATCCAAGAATTTTTCATTTATGTAATGTAAAGGAGGTTGCCCCCTCGAAGAGGCTGAATTCTAAGGCGTGGATCTCTCTTTTCTATCTTTTTTTGAGCTGGTTTCATAACAAATGTTGCAACTCCTAGGCTACCATCTTTACTTTATCAACCCGGGGTTCATACAAACTTGGAGGTGACAGTGTTGTATACTCAAGTAAAAGTGATGGTTTTGCCTTTTGTCACTATTCAACTGGCAAGAGACCACTAGGGTTTTCAAGAAAGACTTCTATGGATTCAGAAGAAGCTTGGTTCCTTGATGAAAGAAATAGAAATCTACTCTAAGAGAGAGTTTATCTACTGCAAAAATGAGAAAGACTGAAATTCAATGCTAAGGCACACCATTTCCTAATTAACTGCTAAGAGATATGCTTTGCAATAATGTTAAATTAACATGACCAAAATGCCATTGTCCTAAGCATGGAAGTAAAAACATCAAACATCACTGTTATGCATGTAAAGGACTATAATAAATATGTTTTGTCTTTTTATGCTTTTCATGAAAAATCAAGTGTCCAAGCTAATCTCTTTTGGTGATGTGGCAGGTAGTTTAGGGATGCTCGTGGATGACTAGAAGGTTCAGGAGATGTTTGTAAGTTTTGGGAGATCCTTGGGTGACCTTGGGAGGCTTCCTAGAGGTTTTCCCTCAATTCGGCCTCAAAACAGGCCACTACAGGAAAACCTACAGGATGTACTAGAAACCTACATGATTCCCTGTATTTCTATAGGATACAACTATGGAAAAAATGATGGGTGTTGGAGGTGATGGAAGGCTTAGGGAAGATGGTTGATGGGTGGAATGGAGGGAGGAAAGGCCTAGGATCACTAAGAATCCAAAACCAAGTTTAGGAGATGGTTGGATTTGCTCAAAATGCTTGAGGAAATTTCAGTGTAAAATGATGAAATTGGTGAATGTTTTGATGAAAACAAGGAATGCCTATGGGTGGATGAAGTTGGAAGGTGCTTGCATGCTATGAGATCTCTGTCTAGTTTTGAAGCACCTGCTCTACATCAAACATGTGTAATTTCCAAAAAATCATGTAAACAAGAAGAATTCTCATGAGATAGAAAAGAAGAATTTAATGAACTAATTGTCTACCTTATGCATGAAGAAATTGATGAATAAAATGGAATCATGGATGAGATCTACTACAAGAATGAAGATAGAAGAGATGGAAATGAAATCCTACTTTGCAAAACTGATCAAATTCTAGTTTAAGTACAACAAACTCTAAATATCATGAAAGAAATGGAAATCTGTCATTTTGGGCTACATAAGGGTCTTTTCCTCAAATCATCATCCCAAAAGGAAGAAGTGAGGCCAAGAAACTTACTGATAGGTTTGTGGTGCCTCTTTTATCCCTTCTAACCTTCTATTAAAGTAGGGCACAAATGGAAGCAAACTAATAAACAATTGATCAATTATACACTACTTGCAATGAAATACTTCTAAAAACAATTTAACCATGAATTTATGAAACCAATCTAAGCATAAAGATACAAGAAGAGGAGCTTTGGTTGCTAGGGTTGGGCCCTAACCCAAGAGCTTCAGCCCTCTGAGTTAACTCAGTAATGGCTCAAGAAAAATCTCATTCTTATTCCCAAAACATAAAATTACATCAAAAACTTCCACAGGTTTGGAGCTCGAAAATAACTAGATTTTTTGAATAAGGACTTGAATCCTAATGAGGCTCTAGGCCTCTCTACTTATGCAACTAGATTCCCCAACGAATTCCTTAAATTTATGGAGCCTCGACTCCCAAACTCAGGATGAACTAACTCTTTGTCTATCACTTGTTCAACTGCCTTCTAATCTTCATGACTTGGTTGCTTGCACTCCGAGATGGTGTGGTTAATGGAGGAATATTTGAATGGGGGAGGAGTAAATGAGGAGGATTTACTGTAGAATTTTGTGGAAATTTTCTACAAATCAGCTAGCTTTAATACCATGTAGAAATTTTTCTACAAATCAGCTAGCTTTGATACCGTGTAGAAATTCTCACTGTAGAATACCGGGTAATGTAATGTACTAAAGCAAAACGCTTGATCTACTTCTACAAACAATTTAGCGAAAGTTTAGTCGAACATGAGAAACATCAATAAGAACACATATAATTGATATGGAGAAATCAATCACACATAACACAGAAGAATTTACCCGGGGGAAGCCTCAGCCTAAAACCCGACTCTCTATATTATCATACATAGGATTTATACAAAGCCTTATCTCTCACACAGCTAGCCAGATCTCAGTACAATCCTCACAGATGAAAGTGTAAATACAACAGGATTACACAAAATCTTAGCTCTCACAGGTAGCCAGCTCTCAGTGCAATTCTCCTAGATGCTCACAGGTAATCAAGACTTCTCCTAAACCTTCTCCTCTGCCCTCCAAGCCTCCTATTTCCTTTCATAGTTTTTCCTGGGTGATCCTTCTGTTACCAAGTGTAACACTAATCTCTCACACTGATCTCACACCCCGTAAAACTGCACAATCCTCAAGGAACCTTGAGTCTTCGGCTTGGATGATTTTCCTTTATAGGAAAAATCGATCCAACTAATAGTACACTATCCCTTCTTTGATCTAAACTGGGTCTCTATCTAAACTGACATGCATGAGTTATCCATGAGTGAATACTTAGTTATCTAAAATATAATAGTTACATGCATGCAAGCATTAACTAATTGAACTCTCATTAATTTAACAAATTGTTAAATTAATCTAACTGGACTTGACTTAGTTAACTGAGCCAAATAATTACAATTCAATATTACAACTCATCCTTATCTCTTTAACTGATGGATAAATTCCTCAATTAATAGATAAACTGTTGCATGTCCTCACATAGACTTCAAGTTTGTTTTTCCTTAACTAATTAACTCAAGATGAATTAATTAATTAATTTAAAACCTGTTGTTAATATCAAATTCGAATTTTACTTCCTATTTTTAGTCCAGGGACTGACTAAAAATAGGAATCCATCCTGAACTGCTAAAAATAGAACTTCTATTTTTAGCACTTCCATTTTTTATTCCTGTTGCCCAATCTAGCACTGGTACCGAAACTGCTATTTTTAGCACTTCTATTTTTAGCAATTTCTTGTTGCCATTTTTCAACATTTACCTCCTAAAATCTCTCTCCCTTGTCCCATTGGAGTTTCAAACCTTAGTCTTGTAGAAATCCCTTGGTTTTCTCTTCCTAACCAACATTCAATGCATATTAGTCTACTAGGCATACTATTTCACTTTAACTCATCTCATTAAACAAAATATATTCAAAACATGTGACAAGTTATGAGAAGAGTTGGCTTGACTAAGCTAGGAGGTGAATTATGGTGCATATAATTACCCAATGATGGGGCTCATCAGTTGATCAACTAGGCTTTTGTTGCTTCTTCAAATTCTCCTTCAAACAACGATGGCTTTATTTTCTTGAACTCGCCTTGTAATTCTATCTTCTATATTTTTGTCTTTCATTGATCGGAAACGTTATCTGAGTGCCCCTCTTCCTCCTCCTTATGGCCTTCTTCTGATTCTTCATTATCTTCCCCATGATGGGCAGTTGAGGTCTTCTCCCTATTCTCTTTACTCGGGTCTAGTCCTCAATGATTCTGTCAGTCGGATAGGCCTTTAAGGATATTTTCCTACTCCTACCTTAGCAGTTCATTGTTTTTCCTCAAGTTCATAATCTCTAACATTAATTTTTGCATTGTTTCGAGTAGGGCAACGTTGGTCTACACCAATTATTATGCCAGTTGTATGCATATTTCTGGGTTGGCTTCCACATAAGGCACTTCCGATTGGTTTGATGATCTGGGGATCCTCTCCATTCTTATTCCTTAGCACTAACCTTTGTCTATGTGTTCATATTCACCCATACTCAATTTATTTTTCTTTTTGCATCAATTTTATACATTGTAACTTAATTGATTGTGTTAAACTAACCGAGAAGTCTTAGTGCTTGAGTGTGGGCTCTGATACCATTTAATCGTAATTAAAGATAGAAATAATTAATATTATTATTAATGTTCTAGACGTTATTACTAAGGTAGGCTGACAACTATAGTAAACGATCAGGTACAATCATCCATGCAAGAATTAAAGTCCCTCCCTAATGGCTCACTAGTGGTGACATCTCACCATGGCGATGGAGGGACTTCTGATGTCCTTCTACCAGTGTCACTGCTATACCATTAATGCAGAGGGGATCGGTTAGGCGAGACTTTCTCTACACCATTCGATGGTGTGAGATCAATGGCCTCACAAGTCGGAATTAATTAACAGTTTAATTTATTGGAACAGACATGGATTGGGATCATTTGGCTGTGTTATGGTTCAACTCTTTCCCTCTGCCATAGGGAGTGTGACAGAGGTGAAAGAGTGACAACCTGGTTCATTGCTTGGCCACACTTATGTTCTCAACCCTATAGGTATATTCAAGCCCTCCTAACTGATATCTTTGGAGTCTTTTGTTTAAGGATTCTCTGCTATTATCCTTTGTGCATCCTGTCATGAGGTTTGATGGATGATTGTTGAGGTTTTAATGATGCCCTTGTGCATAGGTGAAACAACTAAATAATGGACTCAGAGATTCTGGTGGAGTGGGTTGATTCCGCGTGGCAGCATGAGGTAGACTACAATTTTCATAGGGTTTGATGTTTAAGATTATTCTCCGCTTTTCATTAATGCTCAATGTGCATCTACATGTTTCATTCGCAGCTCAAAGGATGGTAATATTCAATCCAAGTAAATTTCTTCATTTTATTGCAATTGATAGCCAAGATGTTATTCGATTCTGGTCCTTATTCCAAGAATTCTCAAGTGTAGGTACGTGTATCGATCATTCGAAACTCTGTATCTGACATGGGGTTTTTGGTGAAAACAATGATCCTTTTGAATCTTATTGTCTTTGTTGTCTAGGTGGGTTTTTGATTCAGATCTTTCCTGGTATTTCGAGTTCTAGAAGAGGCCTTCAATTGGCAGAGGGTTTTCAAGAATTGTAATTAACTAATCCCCTAAGCCTTACGGCCATAATGCTACTATTGCTAGCAAATGTGATTAGTTATTTTGAACATGTTGTCCTTTGCATTATCAACATGATACTTTTGGATTTAGCTCTTTCGTCCCATGGAAGTTTCTACGAGAAGACTCACTGTATATTTCTTTGTATAAGGATTTATATATATTAAATGTTTATATCTAATCTGCGGTGATAGATCGGCTTTAGATATTTATTGAGATTTTCATTTATTTATGTGTCGTTTTAGTTTCCCGAATTGAATTTCAATGTTTATTATGTAAATGGGTCGACTGTGATAATATATCTATGGATGTTAGTAGTTTGTCTCTGAATATAATCATCTCAGTCCTACTCGATTATAGTTACAAATTAAAAGCTTAGAAGGTTAGGTTACGGTTTTTAACATAGCCTAGGTACTTGGCTCATGGTGAGTTCTCTCCAGAAACTCGACCAAGAGCCAATAAACCCTATCTCGTCAACTACTTGAAATCCTACTTTGCAAAACTGGTCAAATTCTAGTTTAAGTATAACAAACTTTAAATATCATGAGAGAAATTGAAATCTGTCATTTTGGGCTACATAAGGGTCTTTTCCTCAAATCATCATCCCAAAAGGAAGAAGTGAGGCCAAGACACCTACTAACAGGTTTGTGGTGCGTCTTTTATCCCTTCTAACCTGCTACTAAAGTAAGGCACTAATGGAAGCAAACTAATAAACAATTGATCAATTATACACTACTTGCAATGAAATACTTCTAAAAACAGTTTAACCATGAATTTATGAAACTAAGCTAAGCATAAAGATACAAGAAGAGGAGCTTTGGCTTCTAGGGTTAGGCCCTAACCCAAGAGCTTCATCCCTCTGAGTTAACTCAGTATTGGCTCAAGAAAAATCTGATTCTTATTCCAAAAACATAAAATTACATCAAAATCCTCCACAAGTTTGGAGCTCGAAAATAACTAGAGTTTTTTCAATAAGGACTTGAATCCTAATGAGGCTTTAGGCCTCTCTACTTATACAACTAGAGTCCCCAACGAATTCCTTAAATTTAGGGAGGCTTGACTCCCAAACTCGAGATGAACTAACTCTTTGTCTATCACTTCCTCAACTGCCTTCTAATCTTCATGACTTGGTTGCTTGCACTACGAGATGGTGTGATTAATGGAGGAATATTTGAATCAGGGAGGAGTAAATGAGGAGGATTTACTGTAGAATTTTGTAGAATTTTTCTACAAATCACCTAGCTTTGATACCATGTAGAAATTTTCCTACAAATCAGCTAGCTTTGATACCATGTAGAAATTCTCACTGTAGATCACCTGGTAATGCAATGTACTAAAGAAAAACACTTGATCTACTTCTACAAACAATTTAGCGAAAGTTTAATCAAACATGAGCAACATCAATAAGAACACATATAACTGATATGGAGAAATCAATCACACATAACACAGAAGAATTTACCCGGGGAAAGCCTCAGCCTAAAACCCCACTCTCTGTATTATCATACATAGGATTTATACAGAGCCTTAGCTGTCACATAGCTAGCTAGATCTCAGTACAATCCTCACAGATGAAGTTGGAAATACATCAGGACTACAGAAAACCTTAGCTCTCACAGGTAGCCAGTTCTCAGTGCAATTCTCCTGGATGCTCACAGGTAATCAAGACTTCTCCTAAGCTTTCTCCTCTGCCCTCCAAGCCTCCTATTTCCTTTCACGGTTTTTCCTGGGTGATCCTCCTGTTACCAAGTGTAACACTGATCTCTCACACTGATCTCACACCCTGTAAAACTGCACAATCCTCAAGGAACCTTGAGCCTTCTGCTTGGATGATTTTCCTTTATAGGAAAAATCGATCAAACTGATAGTACATTGTCCCTTCTCTGATCTCAACTGGATCTCTATCTGAACTGACATGCACGAGTTATCCATGACTGAATACTCAGTTATCTGAAATATAATAGTTACATGCATGCCAGCATTAACTAACTGAACTCTCATTAATTTAACAAACTATTAAATTAATCTAATTGGACTTGACTCAATTAACAAAGCCAAATAATTACAACTCAATATTACAACTCATCCTTATCTCTTTAACTAATGGATAAATTCCTCAATTAATAGATAAACTGTCGCCTGTCCTCACATAGACTTCAATTTTGTTTTTCCTTAACTAATTAACTCAAGATGAATTAATTAATTAATTTACAAACTACTGTTAATATCAAATTCGAATTTTACTTCCTATTTTTAGTCCAAGGACTAACTAAAAATAGGAATCCAGCCTGAACTGCTAAAAATAGAAATTTGATTTTTAGCACTTCCATTTTTCATTCCCTATTGCCCAATCCAGCATTGGTACCCAAACTACTATTTTTAGCACTTCTATTTTTAGCAATTTCTTGTTGCCATTTTTCAACACTCCCTCTCAACAAGAAGGGCTTCCTCTCGAACATGATCCTGTACCTCTGGAATGTTCTACATGCAACACATCTACCAAGTGTGGTTACTCTAGCAAATCTCGAAACAAAAAAAACTCCCAACTGACCTATCTGTTGGGCTAGAAACATACTCTGATGCTGAAGCTCTACCGGATGCTCACAAGTTCTCCCTCTCTAACCTCTGCACTACTGCAACATCTCCATGCATATCGCACCGTTGCACCCTTCTTTGTGCTACCCTAGACTATGCAACACACTTGTGCCTCTCACATTGTTGTAGCCTTCATGCTCTACACTATCCTGGGATTCCCTGCACTATATCTCTCTATGTCGCTCCATTTGCATATGTCTCTATCGAATAAGTAAATTCTGCTACTCCTCATCGGGGCTCTCGTAGCAAATTCGAATCAAAGAGGTTGGGTACCTCAAGGATCCTGCCCCTCCTCCTTGGGATGATCACTCCACATCACCCCACCTCCTACTTGGAGGTATGGTTGCATGTAATCCCTCAACCCACCTCGCTCAAAGTTTCCCCCTACTGGAGGTCTCTGCATGAGTATATGTCTCTACTCGATCTCCTCTCAGCTTCTCTAGTTGTGGCTGCTCCACAACCCCCTGAAGCTGCTTCACCAATCGTGGCTCCTCCATAATTGTTTAAGACTTCTTTTGGCGCTGCATGTTGAGAGGTAATTTACTCTCCCTTTCAACCACCAAGTATCTAACCTTTTCGTTTCACCTCAAGGCTTTGCATGCATCTTGTACCTCAAGTGCATATAGGTTCTTGGCTAGCACACCAATCTGTTTCATATTTCTCGCCGTCATGAAATTTTCTAGAAAAAGAGCTGATTTTAAATCAGCAATATCTCCCTCATCCGAACTCTGATCGAACCGATTTTTTGTTTTGATTTTGGGTACTTTTCCACAAGGAATTCAAATCTTCTATTTGTTTATGAAAATTTTGTACATAAATTTTCATATCTGCTCTGTAAACTCTCGGCCCAAAACTCAAAACTTTGAAATATCCTCTCAGTATATTGTACTCCACTTTGATCACCTTTTCTCCGATACCATGTATAATTTTGTAGAATCTTTCTACAAATCAGCTAGCTCTGATACCATGTATAACTTTTTCTACAAATCAACTAGCTCTAATACCATGTAGAAATTTTCAGTGTAGATCACTTGGTAATGCAATGTACTAAAGAAAAACACTTGATCTCCTTCTACAAACAATTTAGTGGAAGTTTAATCGAACATGAGCAACATCAATAAGAACACATATAACTGATATGGAGAAATCAATCACACATAACACAAAATAATTTACCCGGGGAAAACCTCAGCCTAAAACCACACTCTCTGTATTATCATACATAGGATTTATACAAAGCCTTAGCTCTCACACAGCTAGCCAGCTCTCAGTACAACCCTCATAGATGAAGGTGGAAATACATCAGGATTACACAAAGCCTTAGCTCTCACTGCAATCCTCCTAGCTGCTCACAGGCAATCAAAACTTCTCCTAAACCTTCTCCTCTGCACTCCAAGCCTCCTATTTCCTTGTGTAGTTTTTCCTGGGCGATCCTCCTATTACCAAGTGTAACACTGATCTCACACCCTGTAAAACTGCACAATCCTCAAGGAACCTTGATCCTTTTGCTTCGATGATTTTCATTTATAGGAAAGATCCATCCAACTGATAGTACACTGTCCCTTCTCTGATCTCAACTGGGTCTCTGTCTGAACTCACATGCATGAGTTATCCATGAGTGAATACTCAGTTATCTGAAATATAATAGTTACATGCATCCAAACATTAACTAACTGAACTCTCATTAATTTAACAAACTATTAAATTAATCTAACTAGACTTGACTCAGTTAACTGAGCCAACTAATTACAAATCAATTTTACAACTCATCCTTATCTCTTTAACTGATGGATAAATTCCTCAATTAATAGATAAGCTGTTGCATGTCCTCACATAGACTTCAAGTTTGTTTTTCCTTAACTAATTAACTCAAGATGAATTAAGTAATTAATTTACAAACTTCTGTTAATATCAAATTGGAATTTTAATTTCTATTTTTAGTCCAAAGACTGACTAAAAATAGGAATCCATCCTGAACTGCTAAAAATAGAACTTCTATTTTTAGCACTTCCATTTTTCATTCCTGTTGCCCAATCTAGCACTGGTACCCAAACTGCTATTTTTAGCACTTCTATTTTTAGCAATTTCTTGTTGCCATTTTTCAACATTTACCTCCTAAAATCTCTCTCCCTTGTCCCATTCGAGTTTCAAACCTTAGTCTTGTAGAAATCCCTTGATTTTCTCTTCCTAACCAACATTCAATGCATATTAGTCTACTAGGCATACTATTTCACTTTAACTCATCTCATTAAACAAAATATATTCAAAACATGTAACAAGTTATGAGAAGAGTTGGCTTGACTAAGCTAGGAGGTGAATTATGGTGCATATAATTACCCAATGATGGGGCTCATCAGTTGATCAACTAGGCTTCTGTTGCTTCTTCAAATTCTCCTTCAAACAACGATGGCTTTATTTTCTTGAACTCGCCTTGTAATTCTGTCTTCTATATTTTTGTCTTTCATTGATCGGAAACGTTATCTGAGTGCCCCTCTTCCTCCTCCTTATGGCCTTCTTCTGATTCTTCATTATCTTCCCCATGATGGGCAGTTGAGGTCTTCTCCCTATTCTCTTTACTCGGGTCTAGTCCTCAATGATTCTGTCAGTCGGATAGGCCTTTAAGGATATTTTCCTACTCCTACCTTAGCAGTTCATTGTTTTTCCTCAAGTTCATAATCTCTAACATTAATTGTTGCATTGTTTCGAGTAGGGCAACGTTGGTCTACACCAATTATTATGCCAGTTGTATGCATATTTCTGGGTTGGCTTCCACATAAGGCACTTCCGATTGGTTTGATGATCTGGGGATCCTCTCCATTCTTATTCCTTAGCACTAACCTTTGTCTATGTGTTCATATTCACCCATACTCAATTTATTTTTCTTTTTGCATCAATTTTATACATCGTAACTTAATTGATTGTGTTAAACTAACCGAGAAGTCTTAGTGCTTGAGTGTGGGCTCTGATACCATTTAATCGTAATTAAAGATAGAAATAATTAATATTATTATTAATGTTCTAGACGTTATTACTAAGGTAGGCTGACAACTATAGTAAACGATCAGGTACAATCATCCATGCAAGAATTAAAGTCCCTCCCTAATGGCTCACTAGTGGTGACATCTCACCATGGCGATGGGGGGACTTCTGATGTCCTCCTACCAGTGTCACTGCTATACCATTAATGCAGAGGGGATCGGTTAGGCGAGACTTTCTCTACACCATTCGATGGTGTGAGATCAATGGCCTCACAAGTCGGAATTAATTAACAGTTTAATTTATTGGAACAGACATGGATTGGGGTCATTTGGCTGTGTTATGGTTCGACTCTTTCCCTCTGCCATAGGGAGTGTGACAGAGGTGAAAGAGTGACAACCTGGTTCATTGCTTGGCCACACTTATGTTCTCAACCCTATAGGTATATTCAAACCCTCCTAACTGATATCTTTGGAGTCTTTTGTTTAAGGATTCTCTGCTATTATCCTTTGTGCATCCTGTCATGAGGTTTGATGGATGATTGTTGAGGTTTTAATGATGCCCTTGTGCATAGGTGAAACAACTAAATAATGGACTCAGAGATTCTGGTGGAGTGGGTTGATTCCGCGTGGCAGCATGAGGTAGACTACAATTTTCATAGGGTTTGATGTTTAAGATTATTCTCCGCTTTTCATTAATGCTCACTGTGCATCTACATGTTTCATTCGCAGCTCAAGGGATGGTAATATTCAATCCAAGTAAATTTCTTCATTTTATTGCAATTGATAGCCAAGATGTTATTCGATTCTGGTCCTTATTCCAAGAATTCTCAAGTGTAGGTACGTGTATCGATCATTCGAAACTCTGTATCTGACATGGGGTTTTTGGTGAAAACAATGATCCTTTTGAATCTTATTGTCTTCGTTGTCTAGGTGGGTTTTTGATTCAGATCTTTCCTGGTATTTCGAGTTCTAGAAGAGGCCTTCAATTGGCAGAGGGTTTTCAAGAATTGTAATTAACTAATCCCCTAAGCCTTACGGCCAGAATGCTAGTATTGCTAGCAAATGTGATTAGTTATTTTGAACATGTTGTCCTTTGCATTATCAACATGATAGTTTTGGATTTATCTCTTTTGTCCCATGGAAGTTTCTACGAGAAGACTCACTGTATATTTCTTTGTATAAGGACTTATATATATTAAATGTTTATATCTAATCTGCGGTGATAGATCGGCTTTAGATATTTATTGAGATTTTCATTTATTTCTGTGTCGTTTTAGTTTCCCGAATTGAATTTCAATGTTTATTATGTAAATGGGTCGACTGTGATAATATATCTATGGATGTTAGTACTTTGTCTCTGAATATAATCATCTCAGTCCTACTCGATTATAGTTACAAATTAAAAACTTAGAAGGTTAGGTTACGGTTTTTAACATAGGCTTTTAACATAGCCTAGGTACTTGGCTCATGGTGAGTTCTCTCCAGAAACTCGACCAAGAGCCAATAAACCCTATCTCGTCAACTACTTGAAATCCAAATTCGTAGGATGGTTTGGTCCATTAATTTATATAGGTTTCTTCTATCATAAATAAGTAGGAAGGTACCAATGTTTTATATATATTGTGTATGTTTTCCAAAGGAATGTGTAAAATCTAGAGATACAGTTAAATAATGAAGGACAAGAAAATAATATTGATTCTCTGAACTAAACCCTTCGTTGCTAATGATTAGAATGTTTATGTAAGTAATCACTTCTATGTAAAGATATACAGTCATTATTTCTTGTATGCCCTGATTACATGTAGAAATATGATAGCAATGAAATGTATCTAGAGACAATATTTCCTGATCATATAATAACGTTAATAACATAATCTAGCATGTTAACTTACTCTTGGTTGTAAAAGTAAAGAATCTACTTTTCCTAGTAATGATTATTGATAGAGTCTAGGAAAAAAATAATCACAGCAAAGTTTTCCTCCTTCTAACCCCCTTCAGGGTTCTATCCTTTTTCTTTCTGAAGGAAGAAGATGAGAGAACTCTTTGTAACTGTTTTCAGAAGTTAATTCAAGTGATTTTCTAGTTCCGTTACAAACTCATCAAAATATTTTAATTAATACTTATTATGGCACCCTAATTTTTTTAAGTGTTAAGATTAAACAAAATAAAACTAATAGTGGTAAATAAAACTTGGTAAAAACAATTGTTGGTGTATCACTCAGTGTTAATTTTACCTAATATTTTTGCTTGCCCCGATCCTAAATATTACTTTTTACTAAATATTTCACCTCACCCTTATAATTTTATAGTTGAGTTTGTTTACTTTTAAATTTCAAATATAAAAAATGGACCAACTGAGGGGAAATATTTTGTAAAATGTAATCTTATAGAATTATCCACAAATAAAATATTAATTTAGAGGGGAGTCATTTAATCACACTAATCCATAAAACTATAAATTCATGCATTGTTGAAAAATAATAGTAACTTATTTTATTTTTAATACAATTATATCTGAATATTAAATATTTTTAATAAAATTAAAAAAAATATAAAATCTATAATTAAATAATTATACAACTTAGATTCATATTAACTTTGGCTCTACCAAGCTCCAAGAGGGATCAAATCTCTTTTCATTTTAAAAGAAGTTTCAGGATGAATTATTAATTATAATTAACAATAATTATCGATATAAATGTAATTATTAATTTAACATCTTTTATTTTGAGTTGAAAATAATTTTGGAAGAACTCATCTCACCCTTAAAATAAAATAATTGTTATTTATTTACTCATAACTAACTAGATAATATTAATATCTAGCTAATGTGATATAATAATATCTAACTAACCGAACCCTAAAAATTAAATTATTTATTATTTATTCATTATTATTAATTTATTTTAATTTCTATCTAACTAACATGACCTTTAGAAAAAAAAAAAAATAAACTAATTTTTTTAATAAAATAAAAATTAAAATGGTTAAATATTTAATTAAACTAAATTTTTAATGAAATAAAAATTAAAATGGTAATTATTAAGATTAACTAAAATGTGAAAGAAATAACAAGTTATAAAAGAAGATTTTCTTTTAATTTGGTTATAGTTACTATGAATAATCAAATTTAATTTTAATTAGTTTATTTTTTAGTAGAAAAGAAAAAAAAATGGTTCAATATTAAACTTAAATGAAATGAGAAGAAAATATTTAGTTATAAAAAAGAATAAATAATAGAAATGCTTTCATGTATTCATGTACTAAGAATAATTGAATTTAATATTAATTAAGGTATTTTTTAGTTAAGAAGGAAAGAAAAAAAAGAGGGAAGGGATCAAGGAACCAATCTCAAAGGGGCAAATTAAAAAATATAAAAATCTAAGGGAGGAGAAGGAGAAAAAGGGAGGAAGCTAAGAGGAAAGGGCCGGAATCCAACAACTATTGATTTGTCTTTCAATCTCTATGGATTCCCTAATTTTCTAATTCATTTTCTTTATTTTATTAATTTGTTTTTTATTTTATTTTGATTGGGTCAAAATGTTAAACATTACAACATCTATACCATACTGGAATCAAATGTTTAAATAGGAGTTAAGTTTACTTATGAACCTCAAATATAAAGACATTTTTTAATAAAAAGTGAAACGGGTGAGAGGAAATCTTGGATAAAATATAATATTAAATTACTATATTTTACGTAATATTTATTACCACTCCCACTTAGTAAAAATGGCGAGCCTAAATATTAAATATTGTTAAATATTTACCCTCACCCTTATAATTTTATAGTTGAGTTTGATTATTTTTAAATTTCAAATATAAAAAGTGGACCAAATGAGGGGAAATATTGAGTAAAATGTAATATTATAGCATTATATTTTACCCAATATTTCTTCCAACCTTGTAAAAAGTGGATGGTGGTAGGCAAATATTGTAGATAAAATGTAATAATGACATGTTACCTAATATTTTCCCCACAATCCACTACCACCCTAGCTCACTTTCACAGTTAAGTTTTTTCATTTCTAAACTTACATTACTACACAAATTATAAGAATATATTACATATGTTATTCTAAAGTGATCATCAAAGAAGCCATTAGAATGAACAAGCTTCTACACATACACATTTTGTATTCATCCATTCAATGCTAGAAACAAAACATACAAAAAAAAACCTAGGGTCATTGAAAATACCACCTTTACATGCCACATGGATTCAACACCATCGGTTTCTATAGCTAATTATTTATCTAAATATAACATCAAACTAAGATGGATCTAGGATACTTTAATTCCCCCCTTAAATAGGTTATATTCCACTTGAATACCATTGGTTCTTCATACCATGAAGCTTTTTCTATTTTATTATTATTTAAATTTTATAGGGTTATTTTTAGTTTATTTACACCAAATTAAAATGTTTACATTATATTAAGCCACACATCTCTACCATATTTTTATTTGTTTTTACCAAATCAAAATGTTTACCTTACATTAAATTACTTTATATTTCTCTAGCATATTGACTAGAGAACCCAACATAAGATGAATATATTATATTTTAAAATATTATATTCAAAATTTGGAATCCAAAAACTACCAACAATAAATTAATTGTTTTATTTTAATTTTGTTTTTATCTTTTTTAGTATAATTTGAATAAATAAAATAAAATAAAATTATAACACATTGCAACCTATCGACCATACTAAATCTCGAAATACAATTATAAAACTGCTTATCAAATTATAAAACTTTTATATTGTTTATTTATTTTTAATATTTTATTAAAACAAATTTATTTTTTCTTCATTAGAGTTATTTTTCAAAATTTCTAAAACGCATCTTTTTCCAACCTGAATTTAATTAAATGGGAAGCAAACTCATTTTTGAATCGTGAATTGAATTAAATAGGAACCAAATACAAAGATCCAAAGAGACTGGATAACAGCGAGGCTGGAAACCACAAAGATACAAAAAGACGCGATAAAATTAGCAGAGAGGGTGGAAAGCAAACTCATTTTTGAATCGTGAATTGAATTAAATAGGAACCAAATACAAAGATCCAAAGAGACTGGATAACAGCGAGGCTGGAAACCACAAAGATACAAAAAGACGCGATAAAATTAGCAGAGAGGGTGGAAACCTTTTCAACTGGAGACGATATTCAGATTTCCACTGTTGCAGCATGCATAGCTTCAGCAACAAAGTTTTCGGGTACTTCGAATTCAATAGACTCGTTAGTCAACGGGTTCAACAGATAACAAAACTGACGAGGACAGAGAAAATCGAATTCAATAGACTCCTTAGTCAACGGGTTCAACGGATGACAAAACTGAGTGGGTTTACTCACAAAAATATGGCCCCGCCACTCTGCAGTACTGGAAATTTCAGGAAATTGTGCAGGAAGAACGCCTTGAATAACCCAATCGTTTTCTTCAGCATTATATTTCATCAACTGATTTTCTGTGGATGTATACAAGTGCCCAGAAGCAACTATGCACGACAACTTGAACGATCGTTCGAATCTCCACATATTATCCACCCTTGTCCAGACGCCCGTCTTTGGATCAAAAAATTCTGCATTATTTCCATCGTCACCGCGGAATACAAAGAATTTTTCTCTCAGAAAAAATCCTTGACACCCGAATCGTTGTTGGGTCATTGGAGGAAGAATTTCCCATCTGTCTTCTTCCACATTATAAACCTCTGCTTTGGACAAAACAGTTTCGCCGTATTTCCCTCCCGCAACGTAGATGAGCCCCGTAGAGGAAGATACGGCGCAGGCGAAGCCATGCCTTCTGATGGGCATGTCGGTTCCTCGGTGCCATTTGGCAGAAGCGAAGTCAAAAATATAAACAGCCTTCTCAATAAAAATTCCGCCGAAGATAACTAGCTTCCCCTTAACGCAAACGCACTCATCGAACATTGGTACACTTCGAATAAAAATAGGGAAATCAGGATTCAGACGTAGGATATCCCAGGTGAGCGTGACAGGGTCTAACACTACTATGCCTCGCAAACCCCACTGGGTCATACATATCAACTGTTCGGTTGTTCCGGTGGTCATTCGGTCCTTGTAGAACTTGGGGTCGCTCACTATCTCATTCCATTTTCTGCACACCAGTTTGAGTGTAGAGTGCCATTTGTAAGGCACTCTAAGCAAACAGTTTCGAGCTATATCATCTGGGAGATTAGGGATGATCTCCACCTCTCGTGGGAGCGCTAGCTTCTTTGACCTACACAGTGCTGACCTCTTTGACCTACACAGCATGGTGCTAGATTTGTCCTGAAATAAAAGAAATTAAACATAAGGTTAAAAAACTGATATTAACATCATAGATAATTGAATTAATCTTTTACTAAAAATAGATTGTGAGAAATCAAATAGGGTACAAAACAAAAGTAGCTTATAAGGAATATATGGCTTGATCCACAGGTTTTGAATTACAACCTGTTATTGGTGTGGATGGAAATGTATAGTAAAAATGTAAATTCATCATAATAGAAACCCTAAGTAAAAACATAAATCCGTCATCATACAAATAGTTAAAACATTATTCTGAGTATAAATTAGTCAACACTAATAAAAAAACATGATTCTCCGCAAATACCCATATGAATATCAAAATTAGTTACAGAAAAGAAAAGATAGTGATTGTTCTCAACCAAAATCATGAACCCGTTACTTACAGAAAAGATAGTGATAGATCGATCCTAACACAGTGAGATCAATCAGAACTCGATCCTAACACAGTGAGATCAATTAGAACATTGATCCATACTATTAGTTACAGAAAAGATAGTGATTGTCCTCAACCAAAATCATGAACCTGTTACTTACAAAAAAGATAGTGATAGATCGATCCTAACACAGTGAGATCAATCAGAACATTGATCGATACTTGCCTAGTAGAAATCGTGAATCATATGTACAATAATGAGGGTTAATATATAGTCAAATTTGGGTGACAGATTTTGATCTACTTAAATATTTAACCGTTAAGGCGAGGCAGGTGAGCCACGTGTTAGATGGACAGAGGTCACGTGTTAGATGGGGAGAGGTATGTGTTGGATGGGTAAGGGTTTGACCCCGTCTACAAATTAATAGTCCGAAAGTTTGAACCTTATTAAAAGGTGTCTTGACCTCGTCTACAAATTACTCACACAAAAATTTGAACCTTGTTGTCTTGGTAAGTCATGACCTCGTCCACAAATTGTTTTGGGGAAATTGGTAAACAATTTAATTTTTTAAGGTCATTAAAAATTGTTAAATGATTTTAAATATATATATTTTTCTAATTTGGAATGAAAGCATGAAACATGGGGTAATTCTAGCATTTTAGGGATGGTAAATCATAAATTTTAATTATATAGCCTTTTTTCCAAGAGAATCATTTGTGGGATGTGGAAATGGTTTTTTTTTTCACATTTTAGGGATGGTAAACTAGGTAAATCATAAACCTTAATTACATAGCCTTTTTTCCAAGAGAATCATTTGCGGGATGTTGGAAATGGTTTTTTTTTTTTTTTTATGTTGGAAATGAAAACATGATAATTTGGACTATTTCCCCACATTTCGTGCATTGTAAACCGTCTACCTTGATTAAGAAACATTTTGTGGATGGTAAAATGGTAAACCATCTTTAATGGACTTAAAACCCACGCATCAAAATGCATCTCACATTGTCCACATTAAGAACAACCATAAAGGTTAACGAAGTTATATTATTATTATTATTATTATTATTATTATTATATGAAATAAATAATATTTTTAACAATGGAAAATCACCCCAATTTATCATGGAAATTATTAATTAGTAAATAACTTTTGTTGCAATACCATGGGCCAATACCATGACTTATCAATGCCACATACACACTATGACACTTGTTTATATGACATTATTTTTAATTAATTAATTTGAAATAAATTAAATTAAAAAAAACATAACTAACTTGAAGAGAAATCTAAAGCCTTGATCTGTGTATACTACTACTAATATTATAGCATATTCCATTGAGGATAAATCTCCAAGATCCACCTAAGAACAAGCAATTGCACCAAATGTTGCAAAGGAAATGTTGTAAGGCAATAGCAGGAATAACATTGGAAAGAGTAGGATTGATAGTTAAAGTGTTGCTTGCAACATCTAGACCAAAGTCAACGATGCACTTAATAGAGAAAACCAATTCAACAATTTGAAACTGGTGAAAGCATACAAAATATTAAGAACTTTGTTTTGCTATTATATAAGTCAAATACAAAACAAAAGGGAAAAATACAAAAAATGGTAAATTGAAACCATAATGCATATGGGCCAACAATATTGCAGTTTGCTTCCACTCCCTCATCATAATCATCATATAGTCTTCCATTCCACTCCATCATCATAATCATCATCATCACAATCAGCGTCCTCATCATGGTCATCCTAGCTCCCTCGAGGAGATTGATAATCCCCATGAGAAGAGTTCTTTGACACCTTTGAATTCACATGGTTATTTTTCTTTTTGTTTGAATCTTTCTTGCTTTTATTTTATTCTTCATCTAAAGCTTCCCCTTGTTTTGAATGTCATTCATTTTCATCCCTCCTCAATGAATTCTTATCTTTTCCTCCCTTCTTTTGTTCCGGAGGATTTTTCAAAATAAAAGTAGCGAACTTGTCCCTCATATCTACATCAGTAATGTAACCACATGCAACACATCATAGGGATATCATTTGTGTCTTTGATATTAGAATCTGTGTTTCTATATTTCCACATCCATAGAAATATGCATATATTTTTATAAAAAATTCGAGCAAAGAAAAATGTTTGCATTGTCATGGGAGCCATTAACACTAGAAGTTCTAGTATTATTGTTAAACTTTGACTAGGAACCCAATTCACATCCAAATAATTTCATCATGTAAGAAGGTTTCTTTCCAAGAGCTTTTGCCACATCTACCAAAGAAATTCATCTTGTAAGAATGTTTCCTTCTAAGAGATTTTGCCACATCTACTATATTTAAAATATTGGTCTTGAAGCCATTGCCCCAGTTTTCTATTTTGGTAAGCATTTTCATAATCTTGTATCTATAGAAAGCATCATCACAGTTTCTCACACTAGTATTTTGGAGAGCCATTATTGTTTCCATCATTCTTGGGAACATGGTATCTTTTCCCATATAATGTGAATCGTGAAATTTTTGTTCTGTTAGATACACGACCGAGGAAGGAACCAATGTAGGACCTAGTGGAGCTCACATTCTACATTAGTAATCGATCTCATATCAATATAAAGACATTCTATCATACCCACATTATATTCTATCCAACGAAATGTATCTAAAACTAGAGCTTTGTTCCCATGCCATAGGCATAACTATGAGATATATTAAAAAAGTTCACATTATCAAATAGAAGTAACAAATAGAGATACTTGATTTCATTCAATACACCCTCTAAATTTCAGACATTGACACAAGTTTATGGATCATCTCCTCCACTCACTAGCTTAATATATAAGGTCATATGTCTCTAGAGTTTAGAGACAAGTTAAAATATTTTATATGAGGAAAAATGGAAAATATTAAGGAAACTTCAAGTTATAAAAGCATCAATAATTTGGAGACTATACACTAATGTCTTTGGTGGAGGAGCTTTCATTCACTGCTACATGAGATATAGGATTGAGCTATGCAAAAGACTTCCATTCCTTTTCTGGTATGACCCAGAAAAATAGCATTACTACAAAAGCCATGGACTTAGGTTCACTCGTAAGGTATCTAGTGGATTAAATTATCCACAAGGGTTACACTCAATTTGTGGCTTGACCCAGCCAAACAACTTGACTGAAAAACGGATGAAGTTGGTGCAAATCGACAGGGTGATTTTGGCGGAACATTTACTCGTCAGACTTGGCATCGAAGCCAAAGGTAATTTGTGTTATGTGGTATGATCCCCGACCTTGCACATGTTTTGATAGTTTTTGCTCCAAGTATTTCTTCAAATTGTTCATCAGATTTAGACGTCAAGGTAAAATTCCACATTTCCCTAATAGACACACACATCGATAACATTTTATATTCTGATGTTTAAGGTTTAGATCTTTCTCCCCAAAATTATTAATGAATAATGAGTTTGTTGATGGATGGCAGTCAACCAAGTCCTTCTTCTATGATAAGAACCCAACCCTTGGAAACCTAATTGGAATTGAGTCTAATTTGGCAGTTTCTATCAGAGTTCTTGATGGTTGAGAACATCCATCCTCACAGACACCTAGAAGACATATATGAAATTTGAGGTCCAAGTCATGGTGGGAATTGTGTTGAAGCTCTTCTGGCTGTGATCAAAACAATATGTCTCCTTCACTCAGGCAATTCTTGAAGTTGAGATAAGGATAGCTACTTAAAATAGACAAGAGATAATGTACCTCAATATGATGTATGTTGAATTTCTTGTAGGAAAGACAACCTTGATTCCAATCCTCTCTTTGCAGATGGTCAAATCCTTCCTCCCCCTCTTACGAAACAAATACCCTCTATCAGTAGAGATCAGATTGATATTCATCCATCATGGGCACAGGGTGAATGCTTCACCAGTGATACTAATTCAAGAGGAAGTTTTTTCAAAGCTCACCATCGTAGAAACCATTCTTTCATATTACAGGTGCCCACATCCTTTTCTAGCATTTGTGGTTGGACTAGTATAGAGGACAGGAAAGTATGCCTCCAAATATTCTTTTCAACAAGGATAATGTAGGTGTCTGAACTTTCTGATTTTTTTATGTGTGCAAATCATAGTATGACGACCAAGATAAGTTGGAAAAATTATTTGTTTCTCAAAATATGCAGAGTGAGTATCATTGGGTGATCTAAATTTCCATCAAATTTAGCATTAGAAGAGTGTAGATTGGTGAGTATACTCATTTATAATAGATAAGCTCCAAAGTATCAATAAGATAGTTGTTTATCAATATAGTGTAATAAATAATTCCAGATACTTTCAGAATTGCTTTAACAGATATATTCACACTTATAGCATTTTAAAGAGGAATGAAATGAGTGCTAGCTCTGTAGTTGTCTATAAGAATCTAGTTTCAATTAACAAGTTTTAGTGTTACCTTGCTTTTATTTAGAGAATAATTGCCAATACTAGCCTTATTGGTGTATTTTGTATTGATAATTTTCTTGATATAAACATTAAAGAGTGGAGATGGTAACATCAATGAACAATAGTGAGACTAACCGAATTCGTGGAATTTTACATTGGGAGAAGAGTCAAATTAAGATTTTTTTGGATTTTATCATATATGTCCTTGTTGCTCCATTCGTGTTGGACTTAGACCCGATTTACTAGAAATTTTCATAAACAACAACACAGACATAGGCCAACATAGGAAACAAATGAAACACCTAAATCGCAATGAAATAATATCATCGAGAAGTTGGAAATCCTCAAAACAATCCATGGAAAGAAATATAGAACAACATGAATCAAAATATTACTTGGATCAACATAAATGACTACTATAGATGTGTTGCAATCTTTACACGTTCATTAATATATAACATCATCCCAAGCTAATCTTAATGTAACTCATCAAATTTTGGAAAGATAAAATCACTATTGGGTTCGTCGATTAACTTATGACCTGATATGTAGGTTACTTTCTATCCCAAAAAGCTCTTAAAATAAAAGGTAGATTCACGCTTTTTTGGATTGTTAAAATATTTGACCTATACAATAAAGCATTCATGGTGTATCTCCTCCCTGAAAAAATTAGATTTTAGGACAAATAGTTTCATCACCGTAGAAGCATTTCTTAATCATTATCATTTGTTGAATCAAATTAGGTTTCAATTGATTTTTAGACTCTTTTGTGCTCTTTGATTAGATTAGTTTCAAATATATCCTTTGTTTGTATAATTATAGGTAACCTATGTACTAAAAGAGGGGCACCAAGTAAATATCTTTTAGATCTAAAAACCGTAACCATAAATATTTGTTATCTTATTCATATTGCAAAAGAAGGCTCTGAATGATTTTGCAGTATGACACTAAAAATTCTAACCAGGCACGAAAGCTAGTGGTATGTTGTGTTCCTAGGAGGGCCATAGCTCAACCTTAGATCAAAATTCAAATATATAAGATGATTAGAACATATGATCCTATAATTTGGCCAGAAAAATAATGATATCTCAAATATGAGATGCAGAAAGTGTTTCTAATTGCTCACTTTTTCAAAGCCCCCTACTTAGGATTTGTCGGCTTGTTGTTTGTTGATGATACTGTGGACCCCCACGCAAGAAAACCTTTGGGCCTTAGGGAAGTTTTAATAGCCTCTACAACTGCTTCTTCCATCTTAACCTACACAAAAACTTGTAGTATTGTTAAATGACACTCAACGGACTAATAAGAATCAACAAGAGGAACCAACAAATTCATATTAGGTTTTGGATATTTCAAAAAAATAGGATTGAATGTCCATCCTACATTTTCTAAAGGTTGCACCAAACCACACAGAGAATACAAGAAGAGAAAACTTACATGATAAGGTTCAAAAGAAGAAAACAACAGATAAAGATCATGTTTTAAATTATCAACATGTAATCCATATTTTCAGAGGCTCTAGCGTGATATGAAACCTAAAAATCATGTAGCACTTGTGGGAATAGAAAATACCCATGATAAAAATTAAGAAAAGAAACAAGCAAATTCAGATCATTCTAGCTTTCCAAAGGCACAAGTTATTTTCTTGTTTCAATAGTCTGTCAATTGGTTGAGGAACACAAGCTGCTAGTGAAAGTAAGAACAACAAAGGTTCAAAGTTTCCTAACATGAAATACAGTTGTCCCCCACCTAAAATATTAGTTTGTAACATCATTGACATATCCATAAAAGAAACAAGAATCCCTTGTAAAATTGTTAGCCATGGTATGAATATAGAGAAAACAATACCTTCTGAGTCCAGGATTTCTCTTCACCATTATGAATGACCTTTACTATACCGATGTAGTTCCAACTCTTTATGACATTGTATGGTCCATCATTAATATCGACCTCTATAGTGTATTGTATATTATTAATCTAAAAAGTGATAGTATTATGCCCATTTCGAATCATAGTAGACACATCCTAGATTGTGGTCTGTTTAAATAAGGAAGAATAAATTTAGATAAAAATGACTAATTTTTTGATAAAATAGAGAGTTCAAAGGAATTCAGTATTTCAAATATTAGGCATTGGTACTTGGTGAGTGTTACTAATTAAAAGAATATTTCATAATTTGAATAAAAATCTTTGCATCTACACTTCAAATCTTCCATCACCAATGCATGCAATTACATGTTTGTCTGGTGTTGCTTGAGCATATCCGAGTGTTGCTCCTACAAACCATCCAATTGATCCATATTTCACATGGAAATCATGCCTACCAAAAACATGTTTAGTGCGGGGAAATAAAAATATGGAAATATACACAAACAGAGCACCATCGGAGTAAGTCTCTCATCCAGGAACACTTATCTCTCTTTCATATTGGATTTATAGTTAGTATTATTTTTTCATTCGTTAACAATAATGTATATCTATATACCGAAATTTCATAAGTATAGCCAAGAAACTAACGTACATGAGAAGAGAAAATTATTTTCTTGACCATATTACTTTAAACAGACTCTGAACCTTAACATTTCCTTATGTGATTCAATTTTTTCTCAAAAGAATAAATTGTATTTTTTCCTTATGGAAAAAACCTTGCAACCATAAATGAAAAAAACCATTCAAAAAAAATAATACTTGACAACCAATAAGTTTCCATCTCTTGGCAACAAGGAAATTACTAAATTACGAAGCGTCCTTTATAGATAAATTACATATGACTTACCCACACTTTCCTAGAAATTTAAGATTCTAGAAATTGAACCAAGTGTCACAAGTCTCAACAACTCCAATAGTTTAATTTGTGATCATGCCCTGCAACTAACCATTTTATACCAGTGAATGTTGGGATAGGGTCCCTAGGGTTAGTTTTGCGGTTAATTTAACACAATTTTGTAAAATGTTTTGTAAAAAGAATATAAAGTCTCCGCAATATGTGGATGCGGATCCCACAATAGATAGGAGTCAAAAGGGCCTTAGACCTTGTATTTGGTTAGTTTTGAAGACTCTCCCATGAGTCGGGGGCCATGGTATTGTAGTAGAAAATCTATAAGTAGTTGAGTCTTAGTGAGTCTTAGAGATAACTTTTGATCGAGAATTGGGTACATTGAAGAGTTTTTGTTGTCTTGGGCAAGTGCTAAGGAAGGAAGGCTCTGCTTCCTGCCCTTAGGTAAAGAAGGGAAGGCTCCTGCAGATGCGTGCGCAAGAGGCCTGGGTAAAGTCCACAACTGAGTGTGTGGACCCATGCAACTATGTGCGCAGGGTAGAAGAATCTGTAATTGGTGAATTGAAGATCAATAAATACAACCTTTTGAAGAATTATTGATTATTTCGATTGAATCTATTTATGTTATATGTTGTCGATTAATGATATGTTTTATGAAATGTTGAATGAATACTACGCGAATTCACTAAATTTGTCTTGATAATATATGAAATGAATGGTTATCCACTTCCACGAAGTTGGAATCTATTTCTCTTATGTTTTCTGACGAATTAAGTAGATCTACATGAACTTCGATCTAGGGTTGCTTGTTGATGCGTGAAAGTAGGTAAATCGACTATTTAAGGTCTGCAAAGACTGATCATAGACCTTCGTGAAGGTATGGAGGGAGTTTTAACTTAGTTACAGTAAAGAGCCCTAGAAGTCTATTGATTTGCAAGGAAGAGGATCTAAGATGCTAAAATACATGACACTAGTATTTGGATGCAAAAACTTGGTTCCTGTATCCCCCAATACTGCTTCGGGTGAGACTGCAGCTTGCACTCTGTGGGTTGTTGCTGAAAGGTCTAACAGTGTAGGGTTTTTTTGGTTGGCGCAACTAACTCCGAACCTAGGTCAAGACCCCCTAATCCAACAAATGGTTTCATTGCCGGGACATGGATCTACTTAAAGAGATGTGTGATGTCAAATTATTGGAATCTGACTAAGAAAAAGATTGAAAACTGGTTAGATTGGAAGAGTCATGAGTTTGCAGCTCAAGAAAACAAGAATCCACACCTCTCAAAGGAGGATTGGTTGAATATGTATCCGTATATAGAGGTACACAAAATATTCTTTTCAAATTTCCCAATTGAGTTATATGAGTGGTTTGCTAAATTGACACACAATCAAGGAAGGTGGAAGCTCAATAGTCCTATAATGTGGACTCCAGAACTATTTCCGCAACTAGAAGCATCTGAAAAGAAGATCGTGTAGGCTATCGATCATTGGCTTGATTGAATTCTGGGAGGATTTGTTACTGAATTTGCAGTGGACACATTAGTTAGATATAGCAAAGCAAAGCGAATATTCTTCAAGGGACCGCGAGGTAAGTACTTAAGGTCATTGAATACTTGGATTAAAATGATATTATGTGAAGAACAGTTAATGTCATTACCTTAATGTTTGGAGCTACGTGAAGTGGTAGACTCTTTTGATGTCATGGATCAGGTCCAGAGTATAGCCCATTGATTGAACCTCCTTCATAGGATGACGAAGGGGCAGTGCTGACTACATCGTGAAGCACTATTCAGTTAATAACTTAGGGCATTCCAAGGATATCTCATCCATCTACTCCACCTCCACCTCCATCTCCACCTCCACCACATACACCCTCACCTACACCTCCACCTCTGCCTCCACAATTCATCATGGAAAACACAATGAAGATGCAATATCCAAGGGAATAGGAAGTGAAGATCTAGAGCAATTCTAGTTTGTTGCGAACATTGTATGGAAAGTTCAACAAATAATCGATGATAATATAAAGAATGCATAGTTGGTTACTACCTTGAAAGATCACGTGCTAACCTGGTACATTAAGCAGTGCACTGATAATCCTCATGCATCGCTACTAGAGACTCAAACAACTCTGAATAAAGAATTAAGTAAGCCTAAATCAGAGGCATAGTCGGTAATTAAATCTAAGGATATTCGAACGAGAGTCGATGAGACACCTTGGGACATTGATCATAGGTTGAAGTATCAAATCAGGTAGGCTAAAACGCAAATTTCAGATACCCAACATTGCAACTGGTTTATAGCGTCTCTTTTGCCACACTTAAGAATACATCTATCACAACAAAAGATTGGAACGCAAGCAGAATCCTTAGAGATTGCGATGAGGTTGCATGCATCGCTTATTCAGGATACAAACCTGGGGGTACAATAGATCCAATCACAGTTAGAGAGCCTACACCTAGAATTACAGAGTCTGAAGAAAGAAAGGGAGACTAAGCCAGAAGTAGGCGTAGAGGTTTGGTACCTAAAGTGCAAGGGCCACGACCATGATAAAGATCATTGTCCAGTATACACGAATTATCATATAGGGGGGGGCTAGCCACCCTGAAGCCAGAAGCCTCAGTGAGGTTGAGCATGACAGTTGCACCATTATACACAATTTTTCAAGTTTACTCGGCAACATGCGACAAATAACTACCACTTACTTTAGAAGTTCATTTAGACACTCCAAAAGCTTTGTTTCAATTTCTGTAAATCTGTGGGCCATGATGAGCACCATTGTCAAAGTTATGATCTGATGATGGAAATAACCCCTACTTATGGTATGCAAGAAGAAACTCGGCCTCCAGATTAGGGCACAGGACTAGCGCGTAGGATTTTCCAAGGCCGAGGAGGAGGACGAGGAGAAGGACCTGATAGAGGTCGTGGTCAGATTATCTGCTACAATTGGGGACAGTCCAGGAAATTTGCGTGAGATTTCCTGAATCCTACACACCCTTCGCGTCAATAATATAGACAATCCAACCATACCATAGAATATTGTCTAGTGCTAATAGCTAAAATGCAAGAAAATAAAACACAGCCTCAGCAGCCTATGCATAATTTACAAATGATGAGGATTGAACCCTACAACGAGGGTTAGAGAATTATTATTTTACTAAGAAGTGGTATGATGACTGGCAGAGATAGAGGTAAGAAACCTGAAGAAGACGGATCTGTCTGAAAACCTCCTGAGAAAGAAGTCCCCTTTGACCTTGATCACGCTAAGGAAATGTTCATGGAAGCAAAGAAGAGCTTCACTAAGGCCTCCACCCTAGGAAGCCAGGAGAAGACACTAGAGACGAATGCGACACAAGAATTTGATCATTCCATACACACTACTTTTTTGGAGACTTGTTGAAGTTACTGCCTGACAGAAAGGCTACAGAAGGATTGCAAGACATAATAGACAAGTGTGCCAATAAGGAAAATACTCCTACGAGGCAATGCACATTTAGAAATATTGGTAAGTGTAAGGAATCAATAGGACACAAGATGTGGCTAACAACGTAGATAATCGATTGTGAAATGGATGAGGTAATCTTGGATCTTGGGTTAGATGCAAATGTTACCGAAATAAACATGGGAAAGGATGGGGAGACTTGCGCTGCAGTGGTCTTCGATTTAGCTCTGAATGGAAAATCAGTAGAAATCATCCCCATGGGATGATTGTATGGAGTGACAGTCGATATTGAAGGTGCGAGTGCATTAGCAGACTTCAAGGTTATAGAAATTGTCGATGACACTAATCCCTACCCTGCGCTCTAGGGAATCGACTGGGCTATTGATATGAATGGGGTCATTAATTTGAAGAAGAGGACAATGTCATTTGAAAGGAAGCTGCTAAGGGTTATAATGCCACTAGATCCTATGGAACGGGCACGCTATACTAAACCAATCCTCGATTATGTAGAAACTGACGACAAGCTGGATCAAATATACAAGATAAAAGTACAGGATCAAGATTGGATCAATCCAACGACAGATGGATGGATCACATGGGACCGGGAGATTTCCTACACTTCTAACTCAGACAAGGAATTAGAGCATTGGAAAACTGCTTAGATGAAGTGTCTACATTACGGTGTAATATGATGACAAAATCATTGTGTTACGTTTCGTTAGAGGTAGGAAAGCTACCTTATTATGATGGTTTGACTAACGTAGATATATTTTTAGATGAATTTGAGCGTGAAGTCCCTGAAGACCACCATTTTCAAGCATTGAGGTTGGAATTGTGCACTGCGTCCACACGATGGTGGCGTACGCATAAAGAAAGCTTTGCTGGATGGAGGGATTACATGCAAATGATGAAGTTACACTTTGGGCATGCTAGTACCAGAATGACTAAAAAGTATAGTGGGAAGGATGATCCACATGATCACCTGGAAAAGTGGACTAAGGCACGAGGGACGGAACTGAAACCCAAATGGGTAAATATATGTTTTCATACCTTGGATACAATCCCCATGAATTGCTATCTCGAAACAGAGCTTTGCCACGACACTATGTAATGGGATATATTGAAGGAAGGTTTCTTATTTAATTTTAGCTTCGAGGATGTATTTGAGAGTATTAACAAAGTGATGCAAGAAATAAAAGTAGATATTTAGGACACCAAAGGATTCAGGAGAATGGAGCCAGCCGGATTGGAGTACGCAGCTATGCCATGCACTCAAATGCTATAATGTGATTGCTGAAGAAGAAGATGACCAATGGAATATTACCATCCCGGAGACTAAAGGTCATCGTGATGTCGAAGGACCAAAGGTAGTGAACCCAGATATATGATAGCCTCTGGAAACTCAACAGGTAAACATTATGTCTGAAGAAGAACCCAAGTTCACAAAGATCGATGATTATTGGGATGAAGATACAGTTGATAAAGTAGTTGAGCTACTGCGTGAGTATGAACACTTATTTCCCACAAAGTTTTTCAGATTTGAAAGGTATTTTCAGTGATTTAGGCATTATCAATATTACATTGAAACTGGATGTGAAGCCTATTAAGCAGCGACCTTATGAATTGAATGCAAAGAATAAGGAAAATTTGCGCCTCAAACTAGATAAGATGTTGGAAGCAGGCATTATTGAGCGTATAGGAGAATTTGATTGGGTAAACCCAATGGTAGTCCAAGAGACGAAACAAAAGGGAGAAATCATCATATGCATAGATCGGCGGAAGTTGAATGATGCCTGTGTGCATGACCCATTTCCAACATCATTTACTGACCAAGTATTAGAGAATGTTGGCGGCCAGGTAGCATGTTCATTCACTGATGGATTTTCGGGTTATCATCAAATACGGATCGCATCAGAGGATCAAAGAAAAGCAACCTTCGCGATGGAGTGGGGTTTTTTTTAGTACAATGTTATGCCTTTTCGATTAAAAACGCACCTGCAATATTTTCTAGTGTAGTCATAGCAACGTTCAAAGAATTCATTCATAAGTTTTTGGAAGTATACTTCGATGACTGGATTGTGTTTGGCTTGGTAAAATGCCATGTAGCAAGTCTATGCCTTATGTTGGATACATGTCAAAGATTTCGGATCATGCTGCACTTGAAAAAGTGTATATTCTGTGTGCATTTTGAGATTTTTCTTGGCCATGTTGTCTGTAAGCAGGGGTTGATGGTGGACCCTACGAAGATCATCTTCATTGTAAATTTGGAACCCCATAGGAATGTGAAACAACTATGCATGAAGTTGGGACACACTGGGTACTACATAACGTTTATCATGGCGTATGTCTAGATAATTGTGCCAATGGAGAAATTGTTAAAGAAGGATGTAATGTTTTGCTAGGATGAAGACTGTGAGTGCAACTTCGATGTCTTGAAGGAGAAGATGGTGATGATGCCTATTTTGGTGTTTCTTGACTGGGAAAAGGAGTTTCATGTGCATGTTGATGCCTCCTATATTGCGCTAGGAGCATTTTTAACAAAAGAAGGAGAGGGTGAGATTGATCACCCTATAGCTTTCGCAAGTAGGAAGCTATCCAAAGTAGAGTAGAATTACTCCACTATAGAGAACGAAGGGATGGCGATGGTCTATGCGTTGCATAAATTCAGGCATTATTTGTTAGGCGGACACTTTAAGATGTACAAAAATCACTCTGTGCTAAAGTACCTAGTCAACAAGCCTATGATGGGGGGGAATATATGCCGATGGTTGCTCTTATTCCAGGAGTATGACTTCGAGGTATTTGTGAAGCCTGGAAGGTTGAATGTGGGTCTAGATCATCTTTTAAGGATTGAAATAGATGAAGAACATAGTAGCTTAGAGAAGGATTTCCAGATGTGCAAATATTTGTGGTTTGTGTCATGGATTATCAGTTTGCTACAATTATTCAATTTTTTACTACGGGAACTGCTCTAGAAGGAGACTCCACTCAAGAAAAAAAGGAGCTAGTAGTCCATGCAGCAAATTTTTTGGTAATTGTGGGTCACTTATATAAGATGGGGATGGATGAGGTATTGCAAAGGTATGTTATAGAGTTTGAACGTTTGAGTATCCTTGTTGAAGCTCATGGAGGAGTGGCAAGAGGCTACTATGCAGGGAAAGTGACTCTGCAAAAGATTTTTCGCATTGGGTTATGGTGGCCGATGTTACAAAAGGATTCTAAGGTATATTGTAAGGCTTGTGATGCTTGCCATAGGATGGGGAAACCTTCGCAATGGGATGAACTTCCTTTAAATCCCCAAGTCTCGCTGTAGGTATTTGAGAAATGTGTCATTTACTTTATAATCCTGGTACAACCACCAAGAAAGAATACAGGTGCACAGTACACTATTACTACAACAAAATACTTAACTAGATGGGTAGAAGCGAAACCAGTAAGGGATTGTAATGCAGCAACTACTGTGAAGATTATTTTTGATTATGTATTAACAATGATTGGATGCCCGAAAGCTTTTATGAGTGATAGGGGTTTTCATTTTTTGAATGAAACGATCAACATGATGTTGGAAGAGTTTCAAGTATATCATCAAAAGAGCATGCCCTATCACCCACAAGCAAATGGAATGGTGGAAGCTTTTAATAAGATCTTAAAGCATGCATTGAAAAAGATATGCAACGCGTAGAGGAATGACTGGCACATGCGCGTACCTACTATGTTATGGGCTTATAGGATGACTGCAAGAAATTGATAGGACAAACTCCATTCTAGTTGGTCTATGGAATCAAAGCAGTCATGCCGAAGGAGTACATTGTGCTTAGCTTAAGAATTGCAGCCTTAACTAAGATGGTGTACCATGATACCTTGGAGGAACGACTCACAAAGATCATAGAGTTAGAGGAAGACCATTTCCTAGCAGGATTCCATCAGCAAGTGAAAAAGGAACGTGAAAAAGCATGGCATGATAGGCACATTAAGCTGCGTACATTTAAGGTAAATAATTTGGTGTTTTTATATGATAGAAAGTTCACGAAGTTTCCAGGAAAGTTTCGAATGCACTAGTTGGGGTCATATGCCATCAAGGAGATTACGGATGATGGTGTAGTTCAGCTCACAAAAGTGAATGGGAAACCTTTCCATAGAAAAGTAAATGGAAGTAGGTGGAAGCTATATACAGGGAATCCTGCCCCTGCATGGTGACTATATGGCAGCAGGACAATCTCAGTAATCCAAGAAGTTGCAAGGGATTGCGGGACTATAAACTACGATGCTCAACTAGGAGAAAAGCTTAATTTAGAGGCTCTGCGTCGGATGACAGGAGTGCAATAGGTAAAATTGCGTTGCATGAGCTGTGGCATGGCAGATGGTACCACACAGGTGGGTCCAAAGGTAATTTTTGAGGTTACTATTCATGATTTTATGGCCAAACAATAGTTAAGGGGAGTGGGTAGGTATTATTTATGGCGAAAATATTTGAAGATATGCCACCAAAGAAGAATTTATTATCATAATTTGGGGGGAAAGGTCATATTTGAATTCAAATCCCCCTATAAATTATGCGTGCTTTACATTCTGAGAGTTGCTCGTGCATTTTCCTGTCTGAAGCGTATGAATCGTGCGTTCTGGGAAGAATTTATCATGCACCCCTCATTTGTGAATTATTCTACAGTGGCCCGAGAGCGATTCATTGAGAATATGACTGGTACTAACCCCACCAAAGCCCTAGGTTCAAAAGCAACTGTGTCTAACTCACTAGGCCCTGAAGTGACCAGTATGGAAGCTACGTCTGATGTGCCGACAGCGTCGAGGTCACCTAGGCTGAAACAAACTATCACAATAGAGAAGCAACCCACAATGAAAGAAAAATACTCATCTGCAAAAGAAAAATAGAAGAAGTCGGTGCTAGTGTGAATGTCACAGAGGAAGAATCTAGAGGTGTGACCAAAGGAGAAGAAAGACCAACAACTAGAAAGAGTGGTGGATTTAGAAGAAGAGGAGTACCAAGGTGTCGAAGAAGTAGATTCTGAGGAAATCGAGGATATTTCTAGGCTCCCGAGGCACATCCCTCTGTGGAAGGTAAAAGCCAAAGTGACCCAGGATCCAAATTCTAGAAAATTGAGGGTATCTTCTCCCCTATAGCTTGAGTAGGTCACATTTGAAGGACGTAGGCTCGCGTGCATCCTAGTATTGAAAATGGAGGACTGGGACCTTGTGGATCATGAAAATGTTTTGCATCTAGTGACCCATAAGTACATGATGAAGATATATTATGATGCTATATGAGTTACACAGTTAGAGCCGATGAAGTGGGTCCATGACATTGAGCAGTCGGAGTTGCTGAACATGATCTTAGTGCCGCACTATCGTCGTTGACCTATCAATACTGTCTGTGTGAGCCAGCTCCTCGGACTGGTGCATGATGGGATTCTGTGGCTTAGGAAGCCCATTCGAATAACCGATATGTTGATCCACATCATAATAAAATTGCCTCACAAAGGAGAGGATCCTGCCAAGGAGTTTGATGGGAAAACCAGGGAAAATGAACTAGCTGATAAGATGAAGAAAGAATATGGTCTTGTGAGAAAATCACGCAGATACTCAATCATGTCAATTCAAGACTAGGAAGTCCAATTTGCTGCCTAGATCCTTGTAGGCAAGATCATGAGGAAGTGCCACACATACAAAGTTCTGACACTAGTACTGTCACTTGCTACACAGTGCGTGAAGGGTGTGCAGTATAATTGGTCCAAGTATCTCTGCCAGGAGTTCCTCACAAATTATCGATAAGCCCAAGATGAAAGCAAGCCATTTCATTATGCTTGGTTTTTATTTTCTATCATAACAGTTGCATGGAGGTTGCTGAAGGATAGCCAATTTAGTCTGCATAAGGAACATTTTCGTGAGGTAGTGAGGTTTGCCTCACTCTCATCTACAAAGGATGCGACACGAATCAAGGAAACAAAGATTTTCTTGGTCTTGATGGAGATGGACCTTCATATGGTGGTTAATCAGAGGCCAAGGTTGTCCCCAACCTTGTTTGAACAGTTGACAGCCTACGCAGAGTTCAAGGTTGGCCTTCACAATGTATCAATCTGCACGTGGAAAGACCCAGAGGAAACTTGGCATATATTCCCTTATTTAGTAACCGAGATGGATGTGTAGGAAGTTATTGGGTATTGGCCACCAAAGTGGTGTGAACCTATAATGCTAGATGTGGGAATTAACAAAGGTGATGAGATCTTTGCTACATAGAAGTAGAAAGAAGTCTCTCAGAAAGCTATGCGTACCTTGACCGAACAAAAGAACAAGGAGGTTGCTAAAGAAACTGCAGAGAAGGCCTGTATGGAGAAAGAGCGTGCTACTAAAGAGTAGGTAGAGAGAGAATAATAAGATGCAGAGGAGGGTGGGAAGTCTGCTTTGCATAAAACTAATGAGCAAGAGTTGTCAGAGAAGGGAGGTGGCAACAGTGAGGAGCAGAGCACTTCTTTCATCTTAAAGAGGGGCGAAAAGGAATAGATGGGTGGATAACAGAAGAAGAATAAGTATGATAAGCAGACACATATTGATCCCATGGTGCTAACAGAAGGTGATCTCGATGAGACCGGGGACAAGCTACGGGTCACCACCATGGAGGTGCTACAAAAATTTGAGCAGCAATACATGCAAACGTTGGGGAGAGTCCAGTAGGATCTATGCGAGCTATAGAGCGAGGAACATAGGATTCAGGTGGGTGTCGGACAGGTGAGTGGAGCGTAAGCGAGCCTGACATAGGGAAGTGGTGCCATAACATAGATTGAATGGACTCTAGATCTCAAAGTCATTGCTTTGCCAAAGGGGTCAGTCCACATTGAATTTGATGAAGATCGCGTAGTGATCAAAACAATGAAGGATATGAGAATGAACCTTGCCACGATTCCGCTCTAGACCTTTCATGCACTGTATGAGGGGGTATCAAATGAGTTGAAGATCAGATAACAACATGCGCTCACTATCGTCAGTGAGTTTAAAGTCAACAACGAGCGGCGTTTCGCAGAAAAACTCAGGCGCTGAAGGAACAAGAGGAATTGTGGACACAACGTCAGAACCTAGTAACAACAATTGAACAAGCCTACAAGTCAGTGCCTAAGATGAATATACTAGACGATGTAGAGGCCTCAGCCAAAGTGAGGAAATTGGTTTCTGCAGTACGTGCCTCAAAGGAGGAAGTCGGTAGGTTGACTTTCAATTTTTAGATGCAAATAGCAAAGTTGTAGTTGAAGTTGCAGTTGACGACTCCGCGAGAGGTCTGGGAGCACTATGGAGCAGTAATAAATGAGGGCATGACTATGTTGGACACCGCAGTTAATGACTACTATTCGATGTTTGATGTTGCGATGGAGTTATGGAAAAATCTGGAGGAGGACCCAAACCTGCAACAACTAAACACAAATGTTTGAGAAAAGCATTGGCAATATGATGAGGTCCGAGTGACTATGTGCACTTTGGTTCCTACCAAATGTGTCGCGAAGTTACAGGATGGAAAACAATTTCTTACACAGGTGGATGACTTATAGAGGAAGGAGGCCTTGCTGAAGGCCAGATTGCAGTTGTGGCTAGAGGAAGCATGTCAGCTTACTTTGTGACTATAGGAGAAGCTCAAAGGATTGCAGTAGACACAGTGAACCATGTGCCTCACCATGGAGGAGCCAACAACTGAAAAATTGGTCGAAGAAGTACAACAAGAAGCGGCGTAGAGCGTTGCAAAAGTTGGAGTAATACACGTTGGGCTAGGAGATCTTCACATCAAGATCATGGCGCCAACTAAGTGAATTGAGCACAAGTCACGATCTTTGTGTTGGGGGCCTATTGGGATAGGGTCCCTAAGGATAGTTTTTGGGTTAATTTAACCGAATTTTGTAAAAAAAATTGTAAAAGGAATATAAAGTCTCCGCGATATGTGGATGCAGAGTGCGCAGATAGATAAGAGTCAAAAGGTCATTAGCCCTTGTTTTTGGTCAGTTTTTTAGACACAACAATGAGCTAGGACCATGGTATTGTATTAGAAAAGCTATAAATAGTTGAGTCTTAGTGAGTCTTAGAGATAACTTTTGGTAGATAATTCAGTACATTGAAGAGTTTGTGTTGCCTTGGGTAAGTACTAAGGCAGGAAGGCTCTACTTCCTACACTTAGGTAAAGAAGGGAAGGTTCCTGTAGCACAGTGCATAGGAGGCCTGGGTCGAGTCCGCAGCTAAGCATGCAGGCCCTTGCAGCTGTGTGCGTAGGGTAGAAGAGTCTATAATTGGTGAATTGAAGATCAATAAAGACAACTTTTTGAATAATTACTAAGTATTTCCATTGAATCTATTTATGTTATATGTTGTTAATTAACCATATGTTTTATGAAATGTTGAATGAATATTATGCGGATTCATTGAATCTGTCGTGATAATATATGAAATGAATGGCTATCCACTTTTGCGAAGTTAGAAGCTATTTCTCTTATGTTTTTTGATGAATTAAGTATATCTACATGAACTCTGATCTATGGTTGCTCGTTGATGCGTGAAAGTAGGTAAATCGACTATTTAAGGTCTGCAATGACTGATCGTAGACCTTCACAAAGGTGTGGAGGAAAATTTAACTTAGTTATAGTAAATATCCCTACAATTCTATCGATCTATGTGGAAGAAGATCTAAGGCGCTGAAAGAAATCACACTAGTATTTGGATGCAGAAACTTGGTTCTTGCATCCCCCAATATTACTTCAAGTGAGACTGCAGCATACACTACGTGGGTTGTTGCTGAAACGGCCGACAATGTAGGGTTTTTTTGGTTGGCACAACTAACTTCGAACCTCGGTTAAGACCCCCTAAGCCAACACTAAATATCATCAATAATTTCACTGCAAATGTGCCTTCTAAGAATAATTCCAACTAAAAGACCAATGTTTGATTGAGTTTACTTTAGAATTGGGTTATATTCTTTGAGACCTTACCCGATTTGTTTGAATAACACATTGACCTTAAGGGCTCATTTTGTTCAATTTCCCTTAGTTACAAAAATGTGTTGATAATTTTCCAAATGTGTGGGTTGTGCTTCACCTTCTTTGCAAAGGCTTCTAAAAATACTTCATAAGAAGTCACCCAAAAGTAGGCCCATTACCAATAGTCACCCTGTTAAGTTGCACCATTATAGCTTTCTCCCTTTTCAATAACAATGAATAACTGACTAAGCTATAGTCATTGAGAATTCATCCTACATATAAATATACATCTATTGATTCAAATATTTCATCACATAATGAAGTACTTATTGCACCACAGTAAGTGCCTATGAAATTACGATGATTCTTTGGAATATGCCCCTTAGTAGGGGCAATTATAGGCACTAGATAACCTGATGACTCTACTAATTCCACAAATACATGATTTTCCTTAACAACTCTCATCTTTGGCCCACCTACTAAAAATGGATTCATTGCTGCATTAGGAATTTTGTCATCATCTCAAGTGAACCTTCCAAACTTTTGGGACTATTTAGCCTATAGTTGATGTATTCCATAGGAAACCATGTCAAACAAGATTATCCCATAAATGATGTAGTCCAAAGGAATCCATGTGAAACAAGATTAGGATTAATTAAAGATTTGGAAATCTTGTGTCAAATTGGGGAAAAAAATTAGCAAAATAAGATTAGCATCAAAGAACATCATGAATTGATGAAATTCCAATAATTTGTTACCTAGGAATTAGTGAATATGTTACATTGGGATAAGAGTCAAATTAAAATTGTTTTTAATTTTATCATATTTGTCCTTGTTGCTCCATTCGTCTTGCGCTTGGATCCTATTTAGTGGGAATTTACCTAAACAACAACATAGGCATATGCCAACACAAGAAACAAATGAAACGCCTAAATCACAATGAAAGAATAGTATCAAGAAGTTGGAAAGCCTCAAAACAATTCATGGCAACAAATATAGAACAACAATAATCAATCCATTACTTGGATCAATATAAATGACTCCTATTGAGTTTTTGGAATCTTTAAACATTCATTACTATATAATAGTATCCCAAACTAATGTTAATGTACCTCATATGTAGGTTACTTTATATCCCAGAAAGTTCCTAAAATAGAAGGTAGATTCAAGCCTTTATGGATTGTTAAACTCTTTTACCTATAGAATCAAGTATTCATGGTATCTCTCCTTCCTGAACAAATTTGATTTTAGTACAAATAATCTCATCATTGTAGAAGCATTTCTTAATCATTAGAATTTTTTGAATCAAATCATTTTTTGAATTTTTAGACTCTTATTTGTTGGATGTGCCTTGGATATGCGTTAGCCAACACTTACATAAATTCTCATATTCTTCTCTATTCAAAGGACCTCTAATATGTGTTAAGCCCTTGAACATGGTAAATGATATTGTCCTCATTATATTGGGAGTACCCATTAGGAAGACATCCCATGAGAGTGCTTATGCTTCTCTAGTGCTTCAAACTGCACCATTGTTGACATATTCAATTATGTTATACGTTCTACTTCAAAGAAATCATATCTTTGTTTATCATTCTTCCATTCCACTCCATCATCCTCTTCTTCATCCTGGCTGCCTCGAGGAGATTGATCATCTTCATCAAAATATTTCCTTTTTGGAACCTTTGAATTCACATCATTTTTTTCTTATTCTTTGAATCAATACACAATGTTCCAACAAGAACGACTGAAATTTGTTATGGTGTTTGTATAAAACATATAGATTTACCCTTTTAAAATCACATGGATTTGTGTTAAAATATTTATCTTCATTAGTGGTTAGAAAACTTAAAATTCTTTCCCCTTTAAAATCCACATGGATTTGTGTTAAAATATTTATCTTCATTGGTGGTTATACAACTTAAATTTCTTTATTGTATATGTCTTATATCTAAGCCAGAAGCCCCTACTTTTTTGTAGTAGCGACATGACGAGAAATAACCAGATTACTAAATTACGAAGTGTCCTTTATAGAGAAATTATGTCTGACTTACCCACACTTTTATGGAAATTTAAGCTTTTGGCAATAGAACTAAGAGTCACCATTTCAAGAAATTACAACAATTTCATTTGTGAGCATTCCCTGCAACCAACCACTTTATACCAGTTAATATCATCAATAATATCACTGCAAATGTGCCTTCTAAAAAGAATTCCAACTAAAAAACAAATTTCTGACTGATTTTACTTCATAATTAGGTTATATTCTTTGAGGCCTTACCTAGATTCATTTAAATAGCACAGTGACCCTTAAGGGTTCATTTGGTGCACTTTACATTCATGTACAAAACTGTGCCAATAATTTTCCAAATGTGTTGGGTTGTGCGATCTTCTTTTCAAATGCTTATATGAAATATTTCATATGAAGGCACCCAAAAGTAGGCCCATTTCCCACAGTCACATGTTTAGGTTGCACCATTATAAATTTCTTCTTTTCCAATAGAGGTGAATAATCCACTGATCTATAGTCATTGAGAATCCATCCTACAAATAAATATGCATCTGTTGATTCAACTATTTCAGTAGAGAATGAAGTAGTTATTGCACCCTAGTAAGTCCCTTTGAAATTAGGATGAGGCTTTGGAACCTACCCCTTAGGAGAGGGAATTATAGCCATGAGATAACACGATGCATTTGATAATTCCGCAAATGCATTTTTTGCCTTAGAAACCCTCATTTTTGGCCCACCTACTAACACTGTATTAACTATTGCGTTTAGGAATTCTTTCAACATCCCACTACAACTTCCGAACTTTTGGGATTACATAGCCTACAATTGATGTAGTCCAAAGGAAACCATGTCAAAAAAATTAGCCCATAACTAATGTAGTCTAAAGGAATCCATGTCAAACAAGATTAGGATTAATTAAACACTTGGAAATCTCGTGTCAACTTGGATAAACAAATTAGTAAAATAAGATTATCTTCAAAGAATACCACACATTGATGAAATTCCAAGAATTTGTTATGTGGGCATTAAAGAATGTGGAGTAGGATGGCGAATGAATGTGGGGTGTTGAACAACAACAAGATTACAGCTAATGTTGATATACACATACTTACTCTCCATAATAATTATGGAAATCGCATAGTCAATGAGTTCTTGGGCATCATCCAAATTATTCACAATAACTTGCACAAATTCTAAAACAATAAAACAACTGATATGGCACTCGTTCTTAATGAAAAACATATGCAAAATTGGTAGGAGTACCCTATCTCCTGCACACAAAATTAACTCATTCCCAAGACCGAGCGCCAATTTGAGGGGTCATCGACCCACGAACATCCAATTCTCCACACATTCGGTGCCAGACTGGTCAACCCAAACACACTTGATCCATGTCACTGCACCCAGTGAAAAATGATTTTCCTTCCATGTAAACAACCAAAACTTCTCCACAGGGATAAGCCCATACCCTATTTTTCAGCATTGTTCTACCACTAGTTGGGAGCATAGATGTGTACCATTAGCAGGCTAGGAAGGTGTTGAAAGAGAGGCCATGATATTGTACTTCGATGATTGTAGGATAGTTCATCCTGAAAGGGCATGGTTTTTGGTCTACAAAGATTCCTTTGCCATGGCAGGAGAGGAGACCACCACTGTAGTTTTCATTTCGAGAGATAGAGACACATGAAAGGACCATATTTCATAGTGAGGTGGAAGAGATATTCGTCGGGGCTAGTGAGTTAGTTATTCAGTTCACATCCTTTCCCCACACTTCTCCCCCTTACATGTCCTAACTAATTTTTTTTCCTTAACTATTAAGTATTAATCCGATGACATAAGAAAATCCAATCATCTAACATTCGATCTGATGGTGCAATCTAGTATATAGTGGAAGCTAGGGGAGTTGTTTTCAAAGAGGAATGCCTTATGAATTAATTAATAATACTTAAAATAAAATCGTAGAAGACCTATTTTGAAATAGACATACTAGATGGATAACCCGTTGAGTTGGCCCAAAAATTGCTTTAGAAGAGAATTTGAATGTAATAACAAATGAAACAATTTAGCTAGTTATTTACATTATTATAAATTAATTGTGCCAAGAGGCCCTCTAGAGTCCAATATAGGGGGTGATGTGTAGGTGTAATGGAAGAAATTTTGTAAAATTTTTTACATGTGGGGTTAATCTATTGAATCTATATTAATATTCTCAGTTTAAAGAATTGGTAAATATTCCCATGTCAATTAAAAGTAATATAAATCTTAGTAGGTGGAGATGTTGTAGTGCATAATGTTAAAAGTAATAAAATAATAAAATTCAATTTGTTACATTGTAATTTTTGTTTTTATTAATAAAATTGTGAATAACTTCTTAGATAAAATATCATAATATACAAATTACATTAAAATATATAGCATATAAGTAGCAACAATAAGTTAAGATCCATTTTAGCTTACAAAATAGAATAACGATTTTGTAGCCATATCTAAATTTAATTGATAAGCACATAAAAACTTTAATACTTACAATAAACTTGCAATATAACAATTTTAACCATGGATATTCAAGTCCACTTTGCCATATATATTATTAACTCACAAATAGAATTTGTTACAAAACCATGGGTCAATACCATGACTCATTATTACAACATGTCCATAAACCATATCTTATTTCACAACCAAAATATTTTATTTGAATTTAATTTTATAACATATTTTTTATTAAATCTAAAAGAAAAAAATTATAATTACATTTGAGATGTATCTACACCTCTATCACATTAAATATATAAGATATGAATATTAAATACTTACAATATAACAAGTTTTTAACTATAAATATTCACCCCAACTTTACCATGGATATTATTAACCATACCATACCATGGGCTAATATGATGGTTCATCAATATCACATGCCCAAAAACTTTATCTCATTTCACAATCAAAATAATACCTATAATAAAACTAGATTTTTAACCATGAATTATCACCCCACTTAACCATCGGTATTATTAACCATACCATACCATGGCCCAATACCATAGCTCATCAATACCACACACCCAAAAATCATCTCTCATTTCACGATCAAAATATTTTATAATATATTTTTTTCTTCACATTTTTGGGCCAAGACACAATCCCCATCCGAGAATGGAAGAGTTGTTTTAATGTCTTGTTATATGATTATAAACATTTTGACCGAGTCAAATTACATAAAAATAAAAAATGAAAATAAAATACAAAATTGTTAATTAAAACTTTTTGACTTGATGAAATTACATAAAAATAAAATTTAGCTAAAAAATTAAAATTAATAATTAAACCAACCCATATCCATCTTAACTTCACATCTGTCAAGATCTAAGAGGTTTGGAAGATATATCTATGCTGGTAATAATAATTGTAGTTATGATATATTAATAGATGCAAAAGGAAAAAAATAAATGACTATCAAAATATTAACTTTTGAATCTTCCAAAATAAAGAATGACTTATTTAGTGTTTTTTATTTAATTTAACTTCCTTTCAAGAAATTATCGTCAAACTATTAACTTTGGAATCTTCAGAAGTAAAGAGTGACTTATTTAGTGTTTTTTATTTAATTTATCTTTTTTTCAAGTAATTATCAAAACATTTTTCGATTTATATTGTGATCTCATTTGTCTAGAATCTAGTAGGGATTTATTGAAATCACAGGTTTTGACACGTGAGCTCTTCACAATCAAAGTGCCCCAAAGGTTTTTAATTATGTTGAATCCATATATGGAGTCAAAAAAATAGTCTAAACAACACATCAAGATTTGATCACAACTTTTTGGCCACATTCCAACTTGATCACAGTTAACTAGAGTGACATAGCCAAATCACTTAATCAAGTTAGTCAATTCGAATTTATAAACAAAGATATAATAAAAAATAAAGTTTAAACATATATAATATTATGTATATTTAAATAATTATCATAAAAAAAATTTACAAATTAAATTTGATTTTATATTATTTATTTATTTTAATATTTTATTAAAACTTATTTAATTTTTCTTCATTAATTATTATTATTAGCAGGGTCTCAACCAACCTGCAAAATACCTTCATATCATATCAGTGAAGGTTCAACCACATGAATCACATTATGGGGAGCATCAAGACACATAATGCCTTGGTTGTTGATTTTTATTTTTTTCTTTTGACTTAAAAACATGTTCAATGAGGCCAACAACTAGCTCGAAGGTACCATATAAATCTAACTAGTCAATAAAGTTGCATAACCTTCAATAAATTTTCTGAAAAAGCTTGTCAAATATTGTGGACTATAACAACTCTCGAACTTAAGGCCTGTATCCAAATAAAAATCAAAACAACCGAAGACAAGATTGAACAATGAAACTTAAGGGATTCGTAAGGTAATTGAAACTTTGCAATTTTCTAAATTACACTTATTTGAAACTTGGTTTGTATAGAACTGATTTATAGTAAAGGGAAAAATGGTAAAAAACCTAAAGGTATGAGATAAATAGTTGCAAATTTGACAATTAGGATTCAATAAGGTGTGGACATAAGCATGTAATAAATCACTAAAGTTGTTCAAAATTTCAAATTTATGGTTGCCTGCAGTGAGTTAAATTTGTCTGAGTCCTAAGTTAATGGCAAGCAAAAAATGGGTCGGTTATTGTTAGTGTCTCCCAGCCTGGGTGTTAGATTTTTTCCTTGTTTTCTTGGTAGTTGGTTCTGCCTCGTAGCATAAAAATAACACCAGATCCATGCCTCGAGATGTGTTTGAATTAATAGCAGTTGAAGCTAAGCACAATAATATTTTTTTGGGAGGAGTGTTATTTTTATGTTGATAGATTTGTAGGGGGTACAAGCGTGCATGCATGCACCATCATTATTTAATTTCCTATTTTCGATTTATACAAGGCACACTTATCTATGAGAAAAGTGCATGTGTGTAACATGCCCAAGCCATGTAGATGACAAACATTCCAACTGAACTGTGTTTCCATTTCCAGAAATTTAGTATCTCGTTATTCTCTTATGGGATGGTTGTTCAGTGTCTTCTCAGAAGACATTTTAAAAAATATATTCTTGGGAAATACTTTCCTAGCATTGGTACAAGATAGCCAATCACTTGCATTATGGAGAATTAACTCTCTTGAAGAATCCATATGTTGAAAGGATTGTTGGTTTTAATAAGTCATCCAAAGCTTAAAATATCTACGATGTCTGACCAAAAAGACAATTATGAGCTAAGACATCAAATTTGATGAGAAAGCTTGGTCCTATAAGTTTTAGGTACCTCTTGGCGAGAGATGATTCTTGTTCCAACTTCCAAATGATTATCCACGTATTTGAGGAAAAATATATTTAGATCAACAAAGTTCCAATGCAAACATAGAGCCTGGGTCACACACCCATACATTTCACGATACACAGGATAAAAATGTTATATCCTAGGGCAATATTTTCCCTGCGGTGTCTTAAGTAGCAAGGGTTTTTTAAAAATTCCTACGAAACAAAGATTCAGTAAAATAATGTAATCTTAGTTAACTTTACTATCTTAAATATAATAGACCATTCAATATCATAGTATAATCATTCAATAAACCAATAGTGCCAGTACAATTCAATAGTTTAACATAATTTCATGCAGTTCTAGATTCAGTTGTACATAAGCAACAATTCTCTACTCAGAAAACCTGAAATAACCCTTTTTCAATTATCTTCAGTGACCTCCATGCTGAGGATACAGTTATGCTTCTCCCTTCAATCCTCCCCAAAGACTCTTCCCAAAATTATCTCATATTTAGGGAACTTCAGATTTTTTGAACTACTTCTTCATATGATTACCTCGAAATCTACTATAGAAGCATGAATCTCCACCCAAATTTTGAATATGTCATAACATAACTGACCTTAGGAAACCCTCCCACAACCACTTTCGAATGTGTTATGTGACTTCAGGTCTATTACAGATCATTCCTAGCCTTACAATGCCCTCAGGATGAACTAGAAAGTGGTGATAATGGATGACATCCAACCTTAGAGGTACCTCCACCTACCTTAGATTATCTGAGCAAGGAAAACTCACAGGATTTTGACCTCAAAAAAGTTCATTTTGTTCTGAATTTGGTCTCTGTCTTGAATCAGATAACTCATTCATCTTTAGGAGTGTGGATGCATTCCCCAACTATTCTTACCAAAAAAAAGTGAATATTCTCCAAATAGAAAGCTTCTCTACTTGCTAGAACTAAAAGACAAAACTAATTTGCTAACTAGGGTGGATTCTTTCACCACCAAAATTAGTAGGGGAAAAGGGGTCTTAAAACTCTTAGAGCATCGGGTTCAAGAAAATAGAGACAATTAAATTCCAAGGATGATGATTGATTTCGTCTGAACTCATTTTTATTTATAGACTTATCCATGGGTTTCCTCATTTGAAGGGTTGTGTAAGAAATCCCCAATTTTGGAAAAATTCATTTTTACGCCTTTATCACGACTATAGCCTATGGCGTTGTATAGGCTATCTAATCCTCCATTAGCCCATCCATTTATAGGGAACATTACAAAAAAAACAAGATCTAAAGGAGAGTGACTAGAAAAAATGATTGAACCAAGGTGGTTGTAGAAGATGACGGATGTGGCTAACAACAAAAAATATAAGTACAATGCCATATTCATTCCATGAAGATTCTCCTAGAGAAAGAAAGTTGACTGTGATAAGATGTTTCCTACAGTTGTAAGATAGACTTCTATAAGGGTATTCACAAATTGATGAGTACTTGTTGAATTGGGGCTTCACCAAATCTATTGCAACCCTTTAACCTTTACTATATGTTTTGTAAATATGTTAGTTTTGGTTCTATATGTGGATGTCCTAATCATAAGTAGCAACAAGAACCTCATAGCATGGTGCAAGGAGTTATCATACAAATTTAATATGAATGGAATCAACCTTGCACCATTTTTTTATTTTAAGATGCATCGAGGGATAGGTAAGGTATTCCTCAATCAAAGGAAGTACATAGTGGCAATTCTGAAGAAATTTGAAATTGAATTGCAAGCCCCTAAAACTATCGTTGTTCTGAATCTAAAGTTGATTGCAGATTGAAATTCAAATTTGGCAGCTCCCTTAATCTATAAGCTATAAGTTACCAGATTTGGCAGAGAGAGGGCCAAGATCCCCAGATCTGGATTTTCCCTAAATACATGGAAAATATGGCAGGTGGCAGATCTCTACTTTATAGAAACAGATCCTGATTATGTTTGTTAGAACCCGTGAAAAAAGTGAAAAGAAAATTCTGCGAGTGACTTAAGGTTTCGGAGTTTTTGTTAATGGTTGAAGTGTGGCATGAGGAAGGCATGACTACTTACTCATCATTGTTTGTCGTATTCCAGTATTTGTTTACGGCGTGACTACTTATTCATTACATTTTTGTATTCCTGTATTTGTCATATAATGTATTGGTTCATAAATGAATTAGCGGTGCATTCCCTCTTCCTTGAACTAGTTGCTTCATTTGAGGTAGCCCATTCGTTGTCATCCATCTTCTCACCTTGCAACCTTAGTATATTCCAGTGGTTTACGTTCATACTTTTCGAACATTCCCTTTCGACATGTATAGCGGTGCCTATTTCCATATATATTTTGGAATCAGAGTTGACTTGGTTGAGAGCATTATTGGTTAGCTCGACTAGTTGATAACTTGATTGACCAGTTGGCCTAGTAAAATCCCCTATTGTTAGAAATTAATGTTTCCTCTCTTTCTCAAAATCTCTATGCATGCCCACTCATCTCTAGCCAACTGATCCTGTTTTCTCCCTATATCTATCTATTTAAGCAATTAAGTTAACTTGAAATCTAAATTCCTGTTGTTTCTCCTATATCTATTATTTATTAATGACTTATTTTTTTCCTTGTATCTATCTATGATAAGAAATTTAGAATTTAGAATTTAGTAGGTTAAGGAAATGAATGTTTCATAAGTGAATGATCTAGTTGCTTGAGTGTCCCTTGTGCCGAGTCAAAAATAGAAATTAAATTAATAAATTCTACGAATAAGTCGATCTTGACACCATCTTATCTATCACATGACATATATTCACTCTAAGCATCAATATGTTAGAAATACCACATCATTTCTCCATGCGCTCTTATATTATTATTAGAAATATTAATAATCATTGCATCGAGAGATCCTCTAGAATTGAGGAAGATATTGTAGTGGTGTGTTAGATGAAGTGTTTTATAATTCTTAATTGTGTATTGATAATATATTATAATTTGAATTTTATATGTAGTAAGGTAACCTGTACACCATTATCATTATATTCCATTTTTTAACTTTAAAAGTTATTTTAATTTTTTTTTTAATATTATTATATTTTAATTTATTTTGTACTTATTGTATCGAGATCTTGGAGTTTCGAAAAACTAGAGATCTGGATCTAAATCCGTATTTGTATTTGTATCCATATTGGTATCTGAATCCTGGTATAACTTAGACACAAAGGAATGACTTTTAATACTCTTTCAAAGGAACATATTAAAGCGACTTAGGACTTCCTTTATAGAGTTTTTATCGAAAATGCTCAAAGAATCACATTAAAATTTAAATTCATTTCTGTCGAATCTTAGATGCCTTGAGTTCAAGATTAATAGTAAAGTACATTATTTTCTCTCAAATTTAATGGAATGAATCCTAAGGAATTTTTCAACTCAAGCAACTAGGGAGATCAGAGAAAAGAAGTGCAGCAGGGGAAGAGTTTGCAACAGAAATGCAGGAAATCTACAGGCAAGTCAAGCATAAACTGTAGGAAAATAACATGAGGTATAAAATCTAGGAAGATTTGAGGAAAAAGGAGCATATTTTAGATGTTGGGGACATGGTACTAGCTCACCTTAGGAAGGAAATATTTCCAAAAGGTGAATACAACAAACTAAAATGGAAAAGGATTGGACCCTGCATGAGCATTGTTCATTTCAAAGGACCATGTGGTCAAACTTTAATAGAGGGGTTGGACCCTCATGAGTTTTCTTATCAGATTAGGAATTTTAATGAATATGGCATGTAATAAGTCCTGATTGGATAGTTAGATATTTATTGGTATTAATTAATGGCCCTTTTTCTTATCAGTCCATGTAATGAAAAAAATAAGGCTTAAATAACGCTCAATGGGTTAGATTAATTCATGATTCAGGACCTCCTACACATAGAGGTGACTCATGTAGAAAGAAAGGATTGGCATGAAAAAAATTTCAAAGACGAATTTTTTCAAGAGGGTGATTGGACTCTGCTATATGACTCCCGGTTCAAGGATTTCAAAGGAAAATTGATGACAAAATGGTTGGGCCCATATGTGATAGAAAAGAGCCATGACAATGGGTCTGTTTAGATAAGAATCATTCATGAAGAAGATATCCCCTTGCTTGTAAATTGGTATAGATTGAAAGCCTACAAAAGGCCTCTGTTAAAGGAACAGATCATCAGTAGTATCAGTAAGGAAGTGAGGGTGATTGGAGGTGTCTCATCTTCCACCTCACCGAATTCTTGAAGACTGGAAAAATGAAAAAAAGAAAAAACAATAAGACACCTAGGTGAAAACCTCCATGAGGCACCTAAGGCCAACTTTTGGGCTGAAAAACTCCTTGAGGAAACCAAAGAGTGAAAAAAAGGAAAAATAAAATATCTGAGGGTGAAAACCTACCTTGAGGCATCGAGGGAAGGAAAGCAGGTTGGAAACCTCCTTTGAGGTGACCTCTATGTCTTTCAAGAAAAACAAAAAAAAATAAAAAAAAAAAACAAAAAATGTTATGGTAGGGACCTCCATCCTGCCTACTAATAAAAGTCTGTGTTTTTTGCAAGTTTTCAAGGCAACAAAGGACACCATGTTCAGAGGGAAGCATGCCAAGAAACACCCCATTCCTCCTTCATTCATTTCATACTTCCATGCCCACCATGTCTTCAACATCCATTCTCATCTCCAAACATCAAAAACCAATTTGTAGACAATTTTCTAACTTCTACAGGATTTCCTATAGTTACTATAAGAGTTTCCTATAGTACTACAATATGTCCTAAAACTCTACAGGAATTGAATACGGGTTGAGAAATAATGGTGCAGGCCTATTCTTGGTTGAAAGATGAGTCCATTAACCTCACCTCATCTCACCCAAAACCGATTCATGTTCATGCCACCCTCTGTGTTCATCAAGGAGACCACTCAAAAAGGAAAAAATAAAAAAGAGAAGGAAAAAAAACAAAACCAGAGAAAAGTCCAAGGACCATACCATTAGCGGCATACCTCACATACCACTCCATATTCTCCATTTCCACCGATTCCACTCCTACTTCAACACCTATTTCTCCTCCAAAAATAAATAAATAAATAAAGAGGCAGCTACAAGATTTCTTGTAGTACTACAGGAAACCCTGTAGCATCATGTATTATGACAGTAGAAATCTACATGCTCCTCCTTCAACATCCATACAGAGAAAAAGTATCATCACCCATGCAAGAACCATGGCACTTATCCAGAGCTCAGTAGCAGTAGAAGAGTCGAACATCTACACATCACAAAAAATAAGACAAATATATAAGCTGGGTGAAATCAACAAAACAAGAGCAAAGGAGAACATGTACCTGTACAAGAAGTGCAACAAGGCCACCCTCTATCATGCATTGACCAAGCGAAGGAATCCACAGGTATGGAACCTCATTCGCACTATTTCCTATGTACGAATATGATAAAAATGTAATAATACAAAAAAGTTGATTTTATAAGTTAAAGGTGGCCAGTTAACTTGGTCACCCTCAGCCCGAAAACAAAAAGTGATTTTCTAGTCAGCAGGCCACGTGGTAAGGTCACATCAAGCAAAGAAGTCGAAAAGGTGGCTGATTTAAGTTATACAGGAGTGGGTGATGATTACGGGAAAGGGTTGTAGGATAACTAATGTTGTGCCAATGGTCAAAAAAGAGAAATCATGTACACTGACAGCCAATTCACCACTCCAAGGAATCGACCATAAATAGAAAAAATTACTAAATTTCATGGACACATCATTCATTTTGAGATTTAGATAATTAGGACCACCTGGAGGAGCCATCAAAGAAGAAATCTAGTCTCCGTCATCCTATAGTGAACACCCACTCGAAATGCATAAAAACTATAGGAAAGAGTAGGAATTGTCAAAAAACTATGTAAGGGAGTGCCTAGGGCCCAGATATTCAGGAATTCTCCTTAACCAGGTCATTAATGTGAAAGGTAGATGGCCCATATCCTCTATGTTTGGACTTGATAGCTAGGAAAGAGAAAAAGAAAATAACTCTTCATTTTTTTCTAGTAATTATAGTGTGCATAAAGATAGACAAAATTGTGTGGACAAATTGTCTGGGGATAAAGAAAGAATTGCAGTCATTACCCTCCTAAACTCTAGAACCTCAATAACCTTGGAAATATCTAAATCTAAGCCACCAAAATACATATAGTCAGCTTGATAGAGAGGGGAAAATGACATGAGGTTTCAATAGAAGAGAGCCGAGAGGGACATCTAGAATACATGTCCATCCCCTTACGGTAGAGATATATAGAAGGCATCAACAGTTGTGTTTCTTCGAGCTTCTTAGATGATACGATGATGATGTATCTTGGGTATTATCCATGTCACTCACACCTCAGAATAGAGTCAGTGGCACTTTTGTGGTGAAAGTATTGTTGGTAACAATTACCCCTGAAAGAATTAGCAGAATCACTACACTTCCTTTAGGCTTATAATGGAGAAAGGAGGATAAAGATAGAAACAGTTATTCATAGAAGAACTTTTTCTTTAGAGATGAAGAGAAAATTAAGGTAAAAAATGGGATTAGAAGGGAGAGCCTTCCCTATCGTGGGGATGAGGTAAGATATCACATTCTCAAGTATATGTCTTGTGAGGGAAGGCTTAGTATAGTCTATGATTACGAATTTAGACTCCTCCATGAGCTGAGATTTGGAGAAGAGTTACCCCTTAACGGAAGACTTAGTTTTCCCTACTTCTTGTTGCAATCAATAACAAACATGAGCATAAAGGTATAGGAAGGAAAACACCAGCAGCTAGCACATCATGGACTAATCAAGCTCATACTAGAAGATGCCCTAAGCCAACTAGGAGTCCCTATTCTATGGCCCACATTTAGGGAAATGTAAAGGGATGCTCTAATTGATGCAATTGAGTATGAAATGGACCCAACCTATAGTGGTGAGGAGGAAGGAGAAGATCTTGAGGAGGAAGAAGAAGAACATGAGGAGGAGGAAGTAGAGGAAGAACCAGAGGAAGAAGAGAAGGTGGAGAAAAATAAAATAGAGGAAGAAGAGAACAACAGAGAAGAAGAACAGAAGGATGAGGCAAGCCCTGAAAACCATACCAAAGAAGGGGATCAATCTCTAAGAGTGTCTCTTGAAGCCATAGAGAAAGAGGCAGTTGCTACCTTGACTGTCCTAAGCACACCCATCAAGTCAATAGGAAAAAGGCAGAGGCAGAATCCCCTATATTTCAAAACAAGGAGGAGCATTAGGATAAACCAGGGGAGACCAAAAATTCCTACCAAGACTCCTATTATCATTGAATACTCACAAAGAGGACAAGAAAAACTATTCTCTCCAGAAATTAAAGGTGAAGAGGGCACATCAAAACATTCTTTCCTAAAGTCACTAATCACCTATGTTAGGAGGCATGTCACGAGGTCAACCTCAACAAAGAAAATCATAGAACCTTTGACCCCATTTCAGAAAGGGAAAATCCTTGTACAGGAAACACAGAGAGTCCTACCAAAAACTTTGTCAACACTACATGAAACATAGAAAAATTTGTAGGAAGGACAACAATGACAAAGGAAAGGAAAGGAAGCAACAACACAAGTACAAGGGGAGGGAGATGCTCCAAAGACATTAAAATGAGAATCCCAAGAGTTGTGTGAACCTAGCCCACATCCCAACCTCAACTCCTATTATAGATTCATTGACAGAGGCAGAGTAATATCACATAAATTTTTTATCTCTCTATTCTTTGAGGTTGAGAAGGAGAGAGTAAGGACACATAACTGCATGAAAATTTCTAAATCAAAAAATATAGAGGATGTGATCCATATGGAAGAGAAGATACTAGAGATGGGTGGAGAGTTGAGTAGGATAAGAGACAAGGAAAGAGTTATGAAACCTTAACTACAGGTTGAAAACACATGGTTGAGGAGGCAGGTTCATGAAAAAGAGAGCTAATTGGCCACTATGGCAAGCTTCTCTATGGACTCGGCACTCCATTGCAAGATGTCATCAAATTCATATGCCTTGTACCTAAAAGATCAATGGCTTGAATTTCAGATAAACACCCTAGAACAACGAGGGACTATGCCTTTACAAGACTATAGGCAGTTCACTGAGCTATGTGACCAAAGCACCCTAGAGGATAAGGCTAATATATATGAATTCTACTTGCACAACATGAACTTAAAGATTCGAATATGTGGGATCCAAATCCAAAGTTGGGGACTTACAACTAATGTCCTTTGCATGATGGAAAAGTGATGAGGAGACAAGGGATAAGGAAGTAAAGAGGGTGTTGCAAAGAGAAGAAAAAGAGCCCCTTTACATCAGAGAATAAGATATCAATTCCATGGATGTCATTAGCACCCACAACATCATCGCTAGTGATCCCTAGCTTGCACCAAGTTACCTAGCTACACAAGAGAAAGCAGTCACTCATATTGAGGACACGTTGAGATTTATAGGGGTTGAAAGCTAGCAAGCATGCCAAAGGGGATGGGGCACCCTACCATACAACCTAAGGATCAAGGAGTATCATTCCCCTGATATAATGAAGGATTAAATAGAGAGGACTCAACAGTATAAGAAGGCACTATAGAGACTCAAATCAACTCGATTGGATTGAAAACAGTCCACCATTGCTCTTGGGTATTTTACAAGGAACAAAGGAAGAAGAGGAAAGAAATCACTAGGAGGAAATAGAAAAGCATGCAAGAGTTTATCCACAAGAGGAGAATACATTAACATAAGCTTGAGATGTCAGAGAGGCCACAACAACAATGAAAGACATGGACATAGATTAAGTTTCTTAGAGGATGAGCAATGCTTTTAGTAGGAGGGTGATGATGAGGCTCATAAATTGGTAAATTATATGGACCTTAATACCACTATCCAACTTATTAAAATTAACTTTTCTCGCATTTCTTTACATATTTTATTATATTTTCCTTAGTGAGAAGGGTAAAGATGATAAGTTATGTCATGTGGCCTAATGTGAATTAATTGCAGGATTTGGAGCAATTTTGGCTAATCTAAGTGCAAGAACTTGAAGTAGACAAGCAAGAGGGATTTTAGGAGATTGGATATCCCTCCTTAACTCCTCAATCACTCGAAGAGTGTTGTAGATCTGATCTAAAAATATATGAGAATACAAATAAACCCAGAAATAATATGATAGAAATAGATAGAAATGATTCACTTTATTAATATCAAACCCTTATGGTAGGGAAACACCATACATTCACTCCTTAATGAAGGAGAACATTCCACAATCCATATGCTTGTTAATACAATAATCCTTGACATTATTCCTCGACTATCTCCCATGTGGATTCTCTAGCCTCTATATAGGCCTCATACATAAAATACCATGGATCATTACCATGGTTCTCTCATACCATCAAACTAATACCATGGGCCCATTACATTATTATTAACTACTTGTGGTCCCTTACATGACATGGGTTAAGCACCTTATTTATTACTATGGCCCATCCCATTATTACGTTATTACCTTGGGTACCTCCCTTGGTACCCCATATTATCCCCCCAAGGTATATAACATTCCACCCCCCTTTGCATGTTTCGTCCCCGAAACATGGGAAGAACACAAGTAATAAGATCTACTCAAAAGAGTAGTCCACAGGTACCATGCACGTGCATCTAGCCATCCAAGAGAAAGGTGAACCCTTGGTCTCGCTGGTGCCTTGCTCGCTTGAGATGGAATTTGACTGTGGTAGCTCTGTAGTGTTGATGTGTAGTAGGTGGATCTTCGCTCCTCTCTATCTGTCCTGCAGGGGTTGTTTTCCATGTGGCTAATTGGTTGCCATGTTGATGGTTGTCTTGCGGGGTGATGTGGGTGATGATATGTTGAAGTTTTAACCCACGATGGTTTTTTCTTTAATTCACCCTGCTATGGTGCCTGTTGTGGTGTCTTCTTTTCCAATATGACTTCAACCACTGAGCTCTCATCTGATGTACCTGTAACCTTTTCTGCTTTAGCCTCTGTTTGTGTTTGATTGTCGATCATCAAAGGCTCATCATCTAATATGTCAGTCCCTGGGACATCTTCTGCTTCCACCTCCATGTACTCTACCTGTTTATTGATGGAAATATCATGTAATGTAATTTTCTTCTTTTTATACCAGAGCTTCAGGAATTTCTTCTGCACATTAATATTGATAGTACCCGCAGATTCCATCAAAGGATATCCCAAAACTACATCCATATTATCCATCTGAAGTATAAAAATCACCATGCAACACATACTTATCCATAGAAATCTTCAAATCCTTATACACTTGAACATCCTCATCATCCACCTGTGTGTTTTGCAGGAAGTTGCAATGTTTTTTCCAAATTGGCATTGATGAAATTATGCTTGCAACTAGGATTGATAGAAACAATGATCTTCTCTTTCTCAATCAATCCATGAACCTGCAATAAGAAAACATCAGTAAAAAATAACCCTTTAGGTTCCATGGTTTCCTTCTTTTCTGTAAAAATAAAATCTTTGCTAGGCAATGCGTCTATCTGTGTGAGCTTATCAACAAGAATAGTTTTTCGGCCAAAGTGGTCCATAATAGCTTTTGTGAATATGTCCCAAGTCCAAAACCTTCTATTGGAACATTGATGCTCTTGCCACCATTTTCGTCTTTCATTGTCCAAGTACGTGTTTGCCACCATAAGCTGAGTCTCATTATCTAAGATGTTATTCAGATTGAAACACTACTCCATTTGTGCTAGCCATCTAGCTGGATGAGAGCCATCAAATTTATACAAGTTCCTCAAATTCCGATTTGGGCCCGCCATCATAAAAAAATTTAGCGAAAATTTGAAATGGTCACAATTCCGTAAATATTGCTCAGAATCCCTATTACAACCTATTTTTGGAAATGGAACAACCATTCTGCATCTGCCCATGTGATAGAAATCCTGATTCAGACACTGGAATTTCAGATCTGCGCTGCTACTCTCCCGCCGTCACCCAAAATTTCAGAAAAAAGAGCCGATTTTAAATCAGCGATATCTCCCTCATCTGGACTCCGATTCGACTAATTGTTTTTTTGAAAATTGGGTATATTTTCACAAAGAATCCATATCTGCAATTAGATTTTGTAGATATTGCACCAGGATTTCCAAATCGGCACCGCAACTCACTGCCCTAAAAAATTGTCTACAACCCCGCTGATTTTTAGATCAGTGATATCTCTTTCATTCGGACTCCGATTCAACCGATTTTTTTTTTGGAATCAGATATTTTTTCACAAAGAATACAGATATGCAATTATATTTTGTAGATATTGCACCAAAACATACAGATCTGATCTACAAACTCACCGCCCCCGAAATCCTACAAAAAAAAAAATTCTCCACTGTTTGCCCAAGAAAGTGCTCTGATACCACTTGTTGTAGATCTAACCCGGAAACATTATGAATCAGATACGAAAATATAAGACAATGCAAATAAACCCAAGAAATAACAAGATCTGAATATAGATAGAAATGATTCTTTATTATCAAACCCTTAAGGTAGGGCAACACCATACATTCACTCCTTAAGGAAGGAGAGCACTCCACAAGCCATATGCCTGTTCATACAATATTCCTTGACTATCTCCATGTGGAGTCTCTAGCCTCTATATAGGCCTCATACATACAATACCATGGGTCATTACCATGGTTCCCTCATACCATCAACTAATACCATGGGCCCATTACATTATTATTAACTACTTGTGGTCCCTTACATGATATGGGTTAACCACCTTATTTATTACTATGGCCCATCCCATTATTACATTATTACCTTGGGTACCTCCCTTGGTACCCCATATTATGCCCCCTAGGTATCAGAGCACTTTCTAGGGACGGTGGGATCTCCATTTCTTAGCAAATTTTTTTTTCAGCTAGAGACATGTTCCGACGTCTTTAAACCACGGGATCTATCGTTGAGCGCATAAACCTGCGGATTTGGGGAGGCATGCAGGCAGGAAATACAAGAGGTGGTCATGTCTGTTGGACTCCCTTGTAACCCCTGTGGGTACCCCTTCAAGTAGTAGCGCATTTGACATAACTGCGCACGGACTGTCTTCCACGTACCCTCTGGGAATATCGGAAGCCCCCTAGGCTCCCTTGAAACCTCGCCATAGATAAACCGTCGGCCATCTTGCGGCTACAGTGCACCGAAAACAACACTCGGAGAGATTACTCACCCATACGATAGGGTAGTCGGGTTGTACGGCTAAGGGTACGGTCGATCCTCCTTAAGTAGAGCCCTAAAACATTAGGCCAAGTACTACTGCTAGACCCTTATGTATATTGCGATCTGTAGCACCTAACACTCCTCAAGACCACAGTTCCCTTTTCTATCGGGGGATCACACATCATCTCTTCCAGATCCGCTTGTGAAAATGGGTGCAGCAGTAGCAGACATCAGTCCCGCAGTCTCGAGTTCGCAGATCAGCCATTCCGATCTATTAGATCCATCAGATCCACAAAAGCAGTCTGTTCCACCGCCTAGAGCTATCAGATCCGCCATTCAGATCTCTCAGATCCACCAGATCGAAGTCGTTGTGAAGGGTTCCTATACCAGGGTATAATTTTCGCAGGACTTTTGGCCGCATTGACATTTTGAGGACTTGGCCACTGCAGTATTGATAATCAGGGTGCTTATTGGTGATCTAGCCCAATAGAATCAGGACAACGAGCTGAGCACGGTGGTACCATTCACTTCTTAGTGAAATTTTTTTTAGGCAGTCCCAATTTAAAAAAAAAAAATCAGTGCAAAACCTCCAAATTCAGCTTAGCGGACTATGTACCATGGTCGAGAAAATAGTCCTGAAGGGCAAGGAGCAAGCCCACGAGGAGGCGTATAATGGCAATGAACACAATGAGGGTGAGTCTAGCCACTCTCCTCACATCTGGCACACCCACCAACAACCCAGTCAACGACCTCCCAAGTTGGATATGCATAAATTTGACGGTTCTCACCCGTCGGCATGGATAGCACAAATGGAGCAGTATTTCAAATTGAATCACATCTTTGATGATGAGAATCAGCTTATATTGGGGATCATGTACTTGGAAAATGAAAGGTGGCAATGGTGGGAATGGCATCAACGTTGCATTGGACCTTTTAGGACTTGGCCCAAATTCACCAAAGTTCTTCAAGACCGTTTTGACCAAGAATCATCTTTTTTGGGACGTCTTACTAAACTCCGGCAGACTGGTACAGTGGATGAATATATTACAGCTTTTGAAGCCTTATCCTTCCGCACTTGGGGTCTCTCAGATGTGTTCTACATGGAATGTTTTATCAGTGGTATTAAACAAGCTATCAAAGCCCAAGTCCTTATGCACCACCCTCCCACATGGACGGAGGCTTGCAAGGTAGCTTGTAACATGGAACGTGCATTAGCAGCCCAATACAGTCGCCCAAATTTCTCCGCTAAAGGTCGCCCCCCATAGGCTCACAACACGACTCAAACACTTAAGGTCCAAAAGGTGTCACCTGCGGAAATGGACGAAAGAAGAAAGCAAGGCCTATGTTACTACTGTGATGAAAAATACTCCCCAGGTCATAAATGCAAGGAGCCCAAATTTTTTCAAATTGATGACACTGACTACAGCTCAATAGAGGAAGATCCACCACTGGAGGAACATGAGCCACTAGAAGAAGACAACCAAAAGGACAATGTATCTGATGAACCAGTTATTTCGTTGCATGCTTTGGCAGGGGTTTCTTCCCCTCAAACTCTCAAAATCAGAGGTTTTATTAAACATTGCCCAGTAGTAGTCTTGATTGATAGTGGAAGTATACATAATTTCATCCATCAAAAAGTCGCAAAAGCAATGCATTGTTTTGTACGAGCAGTTTCTAACTTCCAAGTTCAAATTGCGGATGGAGGCACAATGAAATGTGAAGGGCGCTGTGAAAATGTCAAACTTCAAATGGGGGATTATCAGTTGAAAACCCACATGTTTGCCATACACATGGGGGTTGCGACATTGTCCTCGGCGCTGAATGGCTCTGCACTCATGGGCCAATCACAATGGATTTCCAAGAGTTATATATGAGTTTTAAGCAGAACAACTATGCACATACACTCCGTGGACTCCAGGCAGGAGCCCCCTCTATCATCAGCTCGCATAGGATGGAAAAATTGTTAAAAAAGGGAAATCATGGACTTTTAACTCAATTTAATGCCATCTAGGCAGTCGAAACCAAGCCTCTGCCAATTCATCCTGAGATGCAACAAATTTTAAATAACCATCTGTTGGTCTTTGGCAAGCCTCATAAGCTTCCACCCTCGCGAGGGGAGCATGATCGTAGCATCACCTTGGTTCCAGGGGCCCAACCCCCAAATGTGCGCCCATACAGATATCCATTCACCCAAAAGAATGAAATAGAAAATATCATCAAGGAATATTGTATGAACAGGCATATGGCTTGTGGAGTGCTCTCCTTCCTTAAGGAGTGAATGTATGGTGTTGCCCTACCTTAAGGGTTTGATAATAAAGAATAGTTTCTATGTATATCCTGATCTTGTTATTCCTTGGGTTTATTTGCATTGTCTTATATTTTCGTATCTGATCTATAATATTCTTGGGTTAGATGTACAACAAGTTGACTCCACATGGAAGGAATTGTCAAGGATTATTGTATGAACAGGCATATGGCTAGTGGAGTGTTCTCCTTCATCCGGACTCCGATTCAACCGATTTTGTTTTTGAAATCGGCTAGTTTTTCACAAAGAATACAGATTTGCAATTAGATTTTGTAGATTCTTCACCAAAACATACAAATCTGGTCTGCAAACTTGCCGCCCCTGAAATCCTGCAAAAAATTAAAAAAAAATCTCCCCTTGTGCCCAAGAAAGTGCTCTGATACCACTTGTTGTAGATCTGATATGAAAATATATGAGAAATAAAAATAAACCCAAGCAATAACAAGATCTGAATATGGATAGAGATGATTCACTTTATTGATCAAACCCTTACGGTAGGGAAACACCATATATTCACTCCTTAAAAAGATTCTCCACTTTTGTGCCCAAGAAAGTGCTCTGATACCACTTGTTGTAGCTCTGATACCACTTGTTATAGATCTAATCCAAAATATATATGAGAATAGAAATAACCCAAGAATAATAAGATCCAAATATAGAAATGATTCACTTTATTGATCAAACCCTTAAGGTAGGGCAACACCATACAATCACTCCTTAAGGAAGGAGAACACTCCACTAGCCATATGCCTTTTCATACAATAATCCTTGAAAATTTCTTCCATGTGGAGTCTCTAGCCTCTATATAGGCCTCATACATACAATACCATGGATCATTACCATGGTTCCCTCATACCATCAAACTAATACCATGGGCCCATTACATTATTATTAACTACTTGTGGTCCCTTACATGATATGGGTTAACCACCTTATTTATTACTATGGCCCATCCCATTATTACATTATTACCTTGGGTACCTTCCTTGGTACTCCATATTATCCCCCCTAGGTATATAACATTCCACCCACCTAAGCATGTTTCGTCCCCGAAACATGGGAAGAACACAAATAATAAGATCTACTCAAAAGAGTAGTCCACTGGTACCATGCATGTGCATCTAGCTATCCAAGAGAAAGGTGAACCCTTGATCTCGTTGGTGCTTCGCTCGCTTGAGATGGAAGTTGACCATGGCAACTTTTCTGTGTTGATGTGTAGAAGGTGGATCTTCGCTCCTCGATATCCGTCATACGGGGGTTGTTGTCCTTATGGCTAATTGGTTTCCATCTTGTTGGTTGTTTTCTTGCGGGGCGATGTGGCTGATGATATGTTGAAGGTTTAACCCACAGTGTCTTTTTCTTTAATTCACCCTGTTGTGGTGCCTGTTGTGGTGTCTTCTTTTCCAATATGACTTCAACCACTAAGCCCCCATCTGTTGTACCTATAACCTTTAATGCTTGAGCCTCATTTTGTGTTTGATTGTCGATCATTAAAGGCTCATCATCTGATATGTCAGTCCCTGGGACATCTTCTGCTTCAGCCTCTACCTGTCTATTGACGGAAATATCCTGTAATGTAATTTTCTTCTTTTTATACCAGAGCTTCAGGAATTTCTTCTGTACATTAATATTGATAGTACCCACTAATTCCATCGAAGGGTATCCCAAAACAACATCCATGTTATCCATAGCTGAAGCATAATAATAACCATGCAACACATACTTATCCATAGAAATATTCAAATCCTTATACAGTAGAACATCCTCATCATCCACCTGTGTGTTTTCAATGTGTTTTTCTCAAACTTGCAATTTTTTTAGCAAATTAACATTGATAAAATTATGCTTGCAATTAGGATTTATAGAAACAATGATCTTCTCTTTCTAAATCAATCCATGAACCTGCAATAAGGATATACCAATAGGAAATAGCCCCACATGTTTCTCTTTATCTTGTTTCTGGCATGAGACCATCTGTCTAAAAGTAATTTTTCAAATTCTTCATCGGGCAGGTTGGAACACTTCTTTTGGTTAAGTACGTAGGGGGGATAATATGGGGTACCAAGGGAGGTACCCAAGGTAATAATGTAATAATGGGATTGGCCATAGTAATAAATAAGGTGGTTAACCCATATCATGTAAGGGACCACAAGTAGTTAATAATAATATAATGGGACCATGGTATTAATTTGATGGTATGAGGGAACCATGGTAATGATCCATGGTATTGTATGTATGAGGCCTATATAGAGGCTAGAAACTCCACATGGAAGGAATTTTCAAGGATTATTGTATGAACAGGCACATGGCTAGTGGAGTGTTCTCCTCTTTTAAGGAGTGAATATATGGTGTTGCCCTACCGTAAGGGTTTGATCAATAAAGTGAATCATTTCTATCCATATTCAGATCTTGTTATTTCTTGGGTTTATTTCTATTTATCATGTATTTTCATATCAGATCTACAACAAGTGGTATCAGAGCTACAACAAGTGGTATCAGAGCACTTTCTTGGGCACAAGGGGAGAATTTTTTTTTGAAATCAGATATTTTTTCACAAAGAATACAGATCTGCAATTAGATTTTACATATCTTTCACCAAAACATACAGATCTGATCTGCAAACTCGCAGCCCCCGAAATCCTGCAAAAAATTAAAAAACAATTCTCCCCTTGTGCCCAAGAAAGTGCTCTGATACCACTTGTTGTAGATCTGATCTAAAAATATATGAGAATACAAATAAACCCAGAAATAATATGATAGAAATAGATAGAAATGATTCACTTTATTAATATCAAACCCTTATGGTAGGGAAACACCATACATTCACTCCTTAAGGAATGAGAACACTCCACAAGCCATATGCCTGTTCATACAATAATCCTTGACATTATTCCTTGACTATCTCCCATGTGGAGTCTCTCGCCTCTATATAGGCCTCATACATACAATACCATGGATCATTACCATGGTTCCCTCATACCATCAAACTAATACCGTGGGCCCATTACATTATTATTAACTACTTGTGGTCCCTTACATGACATGGGTTAACCACCTTATTTATTACTATGGCCCGTCCCATTATTACATTATTACCTTGGGTACCTCCCTTGGTACCCCATATTATCCCCCCTAGGTATATAACAAAGAGTCATCCACCAGATCTCATCAGCTTGGAGTTACATGCAGCCATGCCCACCAAGGTCATTAGTAGCCAAACCAGTGATAGATGAATACAAATTGATCTCGAGTTGGGAGACAATCCTACCTAAATTTAAGGATGTTGTTGGTATCTTTAGTTGTAGCCTAGGGCCTCATTATATTCAAATTTTTTTGTTGCAGACAAGAGGAATTTTCAAGCTAAGACATTGTGGCTGATAACTCTTATGTATTTTTTGATATTTTGATAATAATGAGAATTATTCCCTTGATCCAGAACTGAGTTGCGTTAGCGCGATGAATCTCTTGGGTTAGGGCCCAACCCTAACAACATAGGTTCATCTTTATCTATATGTATGCTTAGATTACATTCATAGTTAGCTGTTGAAGTGATTATGGTTTTGTTTAATCTCCAAGTTGTTGGCTTAGGGGGTCCTAACCCAGGTTTAGATTTAGTCGCGATAACCAACAAAACCATACACCATTGTCCCTTTTAGCAACAACTCGCGTAGCATAGGCTACATTCTAACCCGAAGCAGTATTGGTGGATGCAAGAACCAAGTTTCTACATCTAAAGACTAGTGTGATGTCTTCTAGTGCCTTAGATCTGCCTTAGCACAGATTCATAGACTTATAGGGATCGTTACTGTAACTAAGTTAAAGCTACCTTTAAACCTTTGTGAAAGTCCACGATCGGTCTTTCCATACCTTAAACAATTGATTCACCTACTTTCGTGCATCAAAAAGAAACCTTAGATATGAGTTCACCTATATCTACTTAATTTGGTAGAAAACATAAGAGAAATATCTTTAAGCTTCGTAGAAGGGGATAACCATTCATTTCATATACTATTGAAACATATTCAGTGAATTTGTGTAGTGTTCATTCAATATTTCAGAAAACATATCATTAATCAGCAACATATAAAATTAACAGATGCAATGGAAATACTCAGTAATTCTTCAAAAACTGTCTTTATTGATCTTTAGTTCATTGATTACAAACTCTTATTATCCTGTGGACACAGCTGCACAGGTCCACGCACTTAGTTGTGAACTCTACCCAGGCCTGTTGCGTAGTTAGCTACAGGAGCCTCCCTTTCTCTACCTAAGCACACGAACCATAACCCTCCTGACTTATCTCTTTTCCAAGACAATAAAAAATATTCAACGTACCCCACTCTCTATCCAAAGTTATCTCTAACACTCACTAAGACTCAACTATTTATAGATTTCCTAATATAGTACCATGGCCCCAGGATCATGGGTGAGTCTTCAAAACTGATAAAAAGCAAGGGGCTAAGACCCCTTTGACTCATATCTCTCTACACACTTCGTGTCCACATTTCACATAGACTTTTAATATTTTACAAAATTCTTTACGAAAATGACTTGTCCTGACGATGAACCACGTTGGTTGGTTGGAAACGCATCGACCAATGAAATATCATGTGATTTACGCCAAAAAATCTCTCATAAAAATGACTAAGTTAAATCAATTCTACCATTAGGGATCCCATCCCAATAGGCCCCAACACAAATATTGTGACTCACCCTCAAGTCACTCAATTGGTTGTTCCACTTTATGGTCGAGTTCATTGAATTCCTTGGTCAATTCCTGAAACTCCACGGTAATCTTTCGTGGTTCTTGTTGTACCTCTTGGACCACTTTTTTGGTGGTTGGCCCCTCTACTAGTAGTTGCATAGTCCTCTGTGTCTGTTGCATGGCCTTCAACTTATCATGAATGTTTTGTGAAAGCTTGTAGGCTTCCTCTATCCAAGGCTGAATCTGGCGTGTTAGCAAGGACTACTTTTTCTCCAACTCGTGGATTTGTATCAACTTGGCCTTGCCTTCCTGTACATGCGTGAAGCGCTGAGCTGGCGCCAATTTTTGTGTCATGGTACTTATCTCAACATATTGTTGTTGAGCTTCCCTTATCTCTGTGTTCAACTATTTCAATGTAGGGTCCTCCTACAGTGTATCCCATAGGCCCATCGCCCGAGTGAATAACTATTCATAACCCTGAACTATGACATCTAGTTGACCGATGGACTCTTTGATAGTTGTGTCTCTTTGTTCCCGAACTTTTGGCGGTGTGGTCGGTTGCAACTTCAACTGCAGCTCAACTATTTGCATTCAAAAATCAAAAGTCACCTTATCGATTTTCTCCTTTGATACACGCACTGCAGCAACCAATTTCCTCACTTTGGGTAAGGCCTCTACATCCTCTGGAATATTTAGCTCAGGCACTGAGTTGCAAACCTGCTCAATTTTTGTCACTGGGTTCTTGTGTTGTGTTTATAATTCCTCCTGTTACTTCAACACGTAAGTTTTTTTGCGAAAAGATGCTCATTGCTGACTTCAAACTCACCAACGACAATGAGCGTGCACTGTTCTATGATCTTCAACTCATCTAAGACCCCCTGATGCAACGCATGAAGGGTCTGGAGTAGTAGCGCAGAAAGGTTCAGTCCCATATCCTTCACTATACTGAGCACAATGCGATCCTCGTCAAATTGCACATGGACGGACCCCTCTATAGAGAAATGACTCAGATATCAAGAGTCTATTCAATCTGTATTGCTATGCCACTTCCCTGTGCCAGGCATTATTGTTCTCCACTCGCCTGTCTGACACCCACTTGAACCCTATTCGCCTAGATCTGCAAATCACATAGATCCTTCTAGATGCTGCCTAGTGACTTCATGTATTGTTGCTCAAATTTTTGCAACACCTTTGTTGTTGTGTCCTGTATCTTGTCGCCGATCTCATCAAGATCCTCTACTGTCAGTACCATGGGATCAATATGCGTCTTCTTATTAGTCTTATGCTTCTTCCACTATACGCTCATTTTTTCTTATCCATGCTTCCTCAGCATGGAAGGAGTGCTCTGCTCATCACTGTGACATTCTTCTTGCTTTGACAACTCTTTCTCATCAGTATGATGAAAAGTAGACTTCTCACTCTCCTCAGCATCCTTGCATTCTTTGTTTGCCTACTCTTTAGCAGTGGTCTCTTCCTCCAGACATGCCTTCTCTACAACTTCCTTAGCAGCCTCCTTTTTCTTTTGGTCAGCCAAGTTGCGCATAGCTTTTTGAGCAATGTCATTCCCCTTTTGCACAATAGATATTTCTTTGCCTTTCCTAGTTCCCACCTCCAACATTGTAGGTGCGCGCCACTCCAGCAGGAAATACCCTACAATTTCTTGCACATCTGTCTCGGACACTAAATAAGGCAACACATGCCAAGCTCCTTCTAGGTCCTTTTGCATGCGGATTGAGACATTGTGAAAGTTAGCCTTGAACTCTGCATAGGATGTTACTTTCCTCAAAAAGGTTCAGGACAACCTTGGCCACTGATTGATCACCATCCGAAGGTCCATCTTGATTAGGACCTAAAAAATCTTTGTTTCCTTGATGCGTTCCGCGTCCTTCGTAGACCAGAGCGAGGTGAACCGCGCTGCCTCAGGAAAATAATACTTGTGTGGAGGAAATTGGCTGTCCTCCGGAAACCTGCATGCAACTAATATAATGGGCAAGAGAGGCCAAGCATGATGAAATGGTTTGATTTATTCTTGGGCTTCTTGACAGTTCTCGACGAACTCTTGGCAGAGATACTTAGACTAATTATACTACACACCCTTCACGCAATGTGCAGTAAGTGACACTACTAGCGCCAAAACATCATCTACACAACACGTCCTCATAATCTTTCCTACGAGGATCTAGGTAGTGAATTGGACTACCTGGTATTGAATTGACATGATAGAGTATCCTCGTGACTTTTTCACAAGACCATACTCCTTCATCTTATCAGCAAGATCCTTTTCCTCTTTTTCCCTCAAAACTCCTTGGTATGGTCCAGTCCTTTATAGGGTAACTTCATTATCCTATAGATCAACATGTAAGTGATTGGAATAAGTTTCCCCAGCCACAGGATCCAATCATGTACTAGTGCAAGGAGTTGTCACACAAAAATTGTATTGATAGGTGAGAGGTGATAATGCGGTTCTAAAAGCATGTTCAACGACGCCGACTGCTCAACGTTGCATACCCACTTCACGGGTTCTAACTATGTAACTACAGTTTGATCATAGTATATCTTCGCTATATACTTATGGGTTGCCAGATGCATAAATGTTTCATGATTTGCTGGACCTCCCAGTCCTCCATTTTCAACAACGGATGTGCGTGAGCTTAGGTCCTTCAAATTTGACCTACTCCGATAACAGGGGAGTGGATACCCCAAAGTTTCACAAATTGAGATCCTTGGTCAATTTAGTTTTTCCATTTTGTGGAGGGATGTACTCAGGAAGCATAGAAATAGGCTCGATTCCCTCAGCATCCACTTCTTTGACACCTTGGTATTCCTCTTCTTCTAAATTCACCACTTTTTCTGGTTGCTTATCCTTCTTCTCCTTTGGTTGTGCCTTTGTATGTGTCCTTGGTGACATGCACACTGGAACCAACTTCTTCTATTTTTCTTCATGGCTGATTGCTTTTCTTTCATGGTGAGCTACTTTTATTTTGCCACAATTTGTTTAAGCATAGGTGACCTCAGCATGATGGGAACAATAGTCATAGACTCCATACTAGATACTTCACGACGTGGTGCATCAGACACAGCTGCTTCAGAAATGATGGCTTTGGCGAGGTTAGTAGCAGTCATCTTCTTAATGAATAGCTCATGGGCTACTATATAATAGTTCGCAAACGAGGGGCGCGTCAAAAATTCTTCGCAGAACGCCCGATTCGTATGTGTTAGACAACAAAATGCACAAGGAACTCTTAGAATGAAAATTGTTCTTTGTTGGACCAGCATGCATAATTTATAGTGGGATTTGAATTCAAATCCGACACTCCCTAGAAATTCTAATAATAAATGCAATTTTGGAGACAGATCTTAATAATAACTCCAACGGTCTTTTTCCTACTGGGCTATGTGACACCATCCTTCATGGTGCAGTGTCCAGAGTGTAGCTTCAACTGGTGCACCCTCATCAATTTTTGTGTAGCCTTCTCATTGCCTTGTCCTCCACATCGGGTAGTGTAGTTAAGAGTCCCAAACTCCCTTGCAACTGCCTGGAGCACTAATACTATCCTTCCGCCATATAATCATTGCGTAGGATCCCCTGTATAGAGCTTTAGCATGCTCCCATTCACCCTTGCTGGGAATGGATATCCATTCAACTTCATGAGCTAAAATGTGCCACCATCTATAATTTTCTTGACAATATATGGTCCTAATAAATGAATTTGAAATTTACTCGTAAATTTAGTGAACTTACTATCATATAACAACACAAGATCATTTATCTTTAATGTGTGAAGCTTGATATGGAAATCATGCCATGATTTTTTGCATTCCTTTGTACTAGTTGGTGGAATCCTGCCAAAACTCACTCTTCCTCTAACTCCATTAGCTGCGCGATCTATTCCTCCAAAGCCTCGCAATCCACTGTATCTATCAAAGCCGCTATGTGCATGCTAGCCACAATGTACTCCATGGGCATCACCACTTCGACCCCATAGACCGATATGAATGGTGTTTGTCCTGTCAGCTTCTTACATGTTGTCCTATAGGCCCATAACACTGTAGGTACATGCACATCCCAGTCATTCCACTGCGCCTTACATACCTTTTTCAACGCATTCTCTAATATTTCTCTAAGAGCTTTGATAGTCCCATTTGCCTTCAGGTGATATGGTGTACTCTTTTGATGATAGACCTAGAATTCATCTGTCATCATGCTAATTGTTTCATTCAGAAAGTGCGTTCCCCTACCACTCATCAAAACTTTTGAGCATCCAAACCTTGTTAAGACGTGTTCAAACAAGAATTTTGTTGTCGTTGCCACTGTACACTCCTTAACCGATTGTGCTTCCACCCATCAGGTCAAATACTTTGTCGCAGTGATAGTGTAGCGTGCACCCATTTTCTTTCCAGGTGGCTGAATTGGCCCAATAAAGTCAATCACCCATTTTTAAAATTCCTGTAAAGAGACCTGATGATGTATTAGTAATTCGTCCCTCCATGATGGTTTGCCAGCCCTTTGACATGCAACACACACTTTACAGTATGCTTTGGAATCCTTGTGCAATGTTGGCCACCCTAATCCTATGCACAAAATCTCCTGGGTGGTTTGTTCCCTCGCATAATGGCCTCCCGCAGCTCCCCTATGAGCTTCAACGAGAATACCATCACACTCAAAATATGGCACATATCATCACAAGATTTCATCTTCCCCCATTTTGTACAAATTCCCCACAATGACTGAAAAATTTGTTGTGCAAACCACTAATTCTTCCTTTTGTTGATTTGTATATCCTTTAGGCCCCATTCCCATAGTTAAGAAGTGAATAATGTCAGCATAATCATCATCAGCTACACCTACTGCAAAGATATGTGCATCTAGCAAGCCTTCCTCCAAATTACTGGGTTCTTTGCCTATTTGAATTCTTGATAGATGGTCGGGTCTAGCATTCAACCTCCCTGGCTTAATAATCACTTCAAAATTGTACTCCTAAAATAATAACAACCACGTGCAAATATTTTCCCCAACAGAGGCTTGTTGACTAGGTAATTTAAGGAAGAATGATCTACATACATCTTAAAATGTCCTCCTAACAGATGATTCCTAAATTTTTGCAGTGCGTAGACCATGTGTAACCCCTCAAGCTCTGTTTTTAAATAATTTTTCTCGGCCTTTGATAGTATCCTACTTGTGAAGGCAATAGGATGGTCTAGTTCTCCTTCGCCTACCTATGTTAGTACTGCACCCAGCGTAATGCAAGAAGCATCTACATGTACATGAAACTCCTTTCTCCAATCAGGAAATACCAAGATTGGTGCAGTCACCATCTTTTCCTTTAACACATCCAAGCTAAACTCACATTCTTCATCCCAACATAATGTTGCATCCTTCTTATGCAATTTTTCCATTGTGCGGTAATTTGAGCATAAGATTTAATGAATTTTTTATAGTATCTTGTGTGTCCCAGCATTGCACGCAGCTGCTTGACATTCCCACAGGCCTCCAAGTTCATAATCAGTACAATATTTGTAGGGTCCACCATCAATCCTTGCTTACACATGAAATAACCCAGCAAGATCCTAAAAGGAGCACAGAATATACATTTTTTCAAATTTAGTGCTATCTGTTATTGTCGACATGTAACAAACATAAGGCACAAACTTGCAACATGGTGCTTCACCAAGACAAACATAGTCCAATCATCAAAGTATACTTCCAGAAAATTGTGAATGAATTCTTTGAACGCTGGTATGACTACAGCAGAAAATATTGTAAGAGAGTTCTTCAACCAAAACGAAATAACAGTGTAGAAATCAACCCCATTATGTCGCGAAGGTTGTTTTTTTTCTATCCTCTGGGGCATCTTAATTTGATGATACCTATAAAACTCGTCAGTAAAGGAATAGGCATCCTGATCTCTGACATTGTCGAACACTTCATCTGTAAATGACGTCAGAAATGGATCATGAACACATGCATCATTAAGCATGCACAGATCTATGCAGATCTGTATTTCACCCTTTTGTTTCTTCTCTTGGACTACCATCATTCTTACCCAATTATACTCTTCAATAGGTTCTATAATTCCCACCTCCAGCATTTTATCCAGCTGTTGGCGAACCTTTCATTAAGGCGATAAGACCTTTGTTTGACAATATTTGCATTCAGCTTCAATGTGATCCTCATAATGCCAAAGTCACCAAGTATGCCCTTTAAATCTGAAAACTCCTGGGGAAGAGATCCTGGTATTCACGAAGTAATTCAATAACTTTATGTACTGTAGCATCATCCCAATAGTCTCCAATATTCGAGAACTTCAGTTCTTCTTTAGTGCCAATGTTTACTTGTCTTGTTTTTAAAGGTGTGGAGATGTTTATGTTATCTACTTACGATCTTTATACTTTGTGACGACCTTCTGTGTGTAGAATATTTATATTTTTTCGGTCTACCTCCTCCTCTTCATCGATCACATTATAACATTCCAATGTGTGGCATATCTAGGTGCTCCAATCCAGTTGGGTCCATTCCATATGTTCGTTCAGTGTCGTGAAGATAATTGCTTTAATTTCTTGAAGCACTTCATAGATTCTTACAAATCCGTCCTTGAAGTTTAAGGTCCATACGAATCCTTCCTTCAATGCAACCCATTCAGCAGTGTCGTGGCAGAGCTCAGTTTCAAGGTACTAGTTCATGGGAATTGTATCCAAGGTATGACAAAATATATGTAGAAATTCTGGTTGTGGTTCCGTCCCCCATGCCTTAATCCACTTTTCTAGCTGATCGCGCCTATCATCATTCCCATTATACTTATCAATCACTCTTGTATGAACATTCCCAAATCATAACTTCATCATTTTCCTATAATCTCACCATCTAGCAAAACTATCCTTATGTGTACCCCACCATAATGCGGGCATAGTGCGCAGAGCCAAATCCAATTCCTGAAAATGATGGTCTTCAGGGACTTCATGCTCAAATTCATCTAGAAACATATATATGTTAGTCAAACCATCATAATAAGGTAACTTTCTTACCTTCGACGAAACACAGTATAGTGACTTCGTCATCATATTGGATCACAATGTAGATAATTCATGTAAGTGATTTTTCCAATGCTCTAGTTATTAAACTCAGTCAGAAGTGCAGGAACTCTCCTGGTCCCATGTGATCCATCCATCTATCATTGGATTGAGCCAATCCTAATCTCACGATGTTATCTTATAGATTTGATCAATCTCATTGTCACTTTCTATGTAATCGCAGACTGGTTCAGTATAGTGTGCCCCTTCCACAGGATCCAGTGGCACTATAACCCTTAGCGAATTTCTTTCAAATGAAATTCTCCGCTTCTTCAAATTAATGAACCCATTCATATCAATAGCCCAGTCGATTCCTAGGAGCATGGGGTAGGGATTACTATCATCAACAATTTTTATAAATTCAAAGTCTGCTAATGCGTCCCATGGGGATGATTTTCTGTTGATTCGCCATTTTGAGCTGAATCAGAGACTACTGTAGTGCACTTATCCCCATCCATTCCCATTTTTGTTTAGGTATAACCTTCACATCAGACCCTAGATCTAGAATGACCTGGTCCATTTCATAATCGCCTATCTGTGATGTTAGCCACATCTCAAGTCCTGTTTGCGCCTTATTATTACCAATATTTCTAATGGTGTACTACTCTGTAGAAGTCTTTTCTTTTTTCTGCACTTGTCTATTAAGTATTTCAATCATTCCACAACTTTTATATCATTCATTAAATTCACACAGGTCTCCAAAAATGTAGTGAGTATGAAAGGATCAACCTCTTGTGTCGCACTAGTCTCTGGTGTCTTGTCCTGGCTTCTTGAGGTGGAGGCCTCAGCGATGCTCTTCTTTTCTTCCATGAATGTTTCCTTAGTGAGATTAAGGTCAAAGGTGACTTCCTTCTCAGGGGCTTTGTTGATCCGGATTTAAACAGGAACGCAATAAATTACAGAGATAACCATAAACATAGAGATGCGATAACCATAAAGACAGATATGCAGCGGAAATAATACTTCATTTCATTACTGTAAAATACTGAAATATGCTTACAAATAGAAATAGAAATAACCCAGCTAGGGCAATGGTAGCTTATCTTTGAGAAGAGATGTGTCGCTACATGCCTCTGAACTGTTCCGAACACTGTTTACAATGAGGCTCGAAGGCCTATTTATTATTGAGAAACACTGGAAAACCCTTCACATTCCAAAACCTAACCCTAGAAGATGAAACGACAAATTGTGGGCCCCGTTTTTGGGTAAGTTGGTACATCAACTTCCCGGGGTCGCGAATTGGTTGTACTATCTCCGTTTGACGCGCATGATAGACCGTTGGAAAGATCTCTCCGAGGACTACGACGGAAAAGATGATTTTTAAACAGAGAAATCAGTAGCGGTGGATTTCCCAAAAAATGTCGTTTAGGGCCTCAAAACGGCTCCGGAAGGTTAGGACCCAAAAAACTGCTAAAAATAGTAAATTGTGCTATAATTAAGGAAACAGAAAGACTGAAAGAGACGGTTGTGGGGGTCCAAATGGGATAGGTGGGTGGCGACCAACATCCACCTGGATCATTCCTCCCCCCTTAGGAATCAATGGTCCCCATTGCGTTGAGTTCCTCCCTGAGATGAGGAAGCTTCTGCTGAGCTCGATCTTTGGTGAGTTGTTCTGCAAGCTCTGATGTGTCCAGAAACACTCGGTGCAAGCGAAGGAATGGAGGAATGTTGTGCTTCAAAGCATTGTTTCCCGTAGCCTTGTTACTGGTGTAAGGACCATGTCGAAGTGGTATGAGTTTTTGATGGGTTCTGTTAAGGCGCTCCCTCTGCAAATGTAACCAAACTTTGTCACCCACCTAAAACTTGTGTGGTACCCCTCCGGGTAAGGAGAAGTTTTTCCCGTGTTCTGTCACGACAGTATCCCTCTGTTGCTGCTGCTGTGTGGAGGAAACCTTCGCGGGGGTCATGGATGTAGCAATGATCTTCCCCTTACTTTGGGAGCGAACCAGACAGAAAATAAATTTCCTAGTCTGTGAGATGAGCTTGATTCCTTTCTTAGCAGTGATCAAAGAGGTGGCGGTAGGTGGGGCTACCTCCTGTATCCTGTATAATGAATTATCCAAAGAAATGATGACAGCGTGAGGCCTTGACTCATACACAACATGTCGCCTCCACAAGTATGGCTGGCCTAATAGTACATCACAAACATCCAGAGGTGTAACATCACACAATACCTCGTCTGTGAAGGGCTTGATGCTGTAGGGAAGGCGGCATTGCTGGCGAACTTTGAGATCTCGTCCTTCGTGAAGCCAACCAATATTGTACGGTTGTGGGTGTGGTGTAGTTGGTAGGCCCAACCGCTTCACGACCTCTAGTGAAATGAGGTTCTTTTGGCTGCCACTTTCGACAATGAATTGCAGTGGCGAACCCTTCACCCACATCTGTGAGTGGAAAAGACGTTCCCCCTCCTCTAGATTTTCGAGCTCATTTTTCTGGATCTTGGCAGTAGCAACAGTGGCGCTAGGATCCACATCAATGATCTGCTTCCCTTTTTCATTCCCCTTGTCAGGTTCTGACTCATAGTCGGAACATGCATCTGATTCGAAAGACTTCAACTCGGCCACCAGCGATTGCTTGGTCCGACACTCACTTGTGTTATGAGTGGGACTCTTGTGGAACTCACACCACTTTCCTGTGTCCTTCTTCGGCTTCGTGGTGTTGTTCTTTTCTTGCGGCTTCGACGGGTGGTCTTGGGTCAGCCCGCCTTGGCTTTGTCCTTTGGACTTTGGATTTGCAGATCCAAAGTCTCGCTTCATCTGTTTGAACTTTTGCTCGATTTTGACACCGTATCGGTATGCTGTGACGAGTGAGGAGATGTTCAAGAACTCCATCTCTTCCTGGATGTATCTGTGTAGGTAGCCAGAGTATTTGAGTACCAGATGCAGCTTAGAATCTTTGATACCCAATTGTGTGCGAAGGGTATGAAAAATGTTTGTGAACTCCGGCACATATTGGTCTCGTCCCTGCCGCAGTGTGGTCCATTTGATGTATTTGTCCTCATAGCTTTTGACAGGGTAGTGCTGCTCCTTGATGGCATCCTAGAAGTCATTCCAAGTGGGTGCGGCTGAAAATAGTGAGCCTGTAATTTCATCCTTCTGTTCGCAGTAGGTTTCCCACTAGTCCTTGACGTGGGGGGCTGCTTTGAGAAGAGCGAAAACAATCTTTTCCCGACTTGAAAATTCATGAACAGAAAAATACCCATCTAGCAAATTTAACCATTTATCTACGGCATCTACATCTATTTTACCCTCGAAGATGGGGATTTCAAAATTAACTTGTACCTTAAACGGTGTGGCGTTTCCAGAGTAGCTGTTGGAAGCCGATGCGTCACCTCTGGGTAGCCGCTGAAGGATCTGCGCAAAGCTATCCATCATCACGTTCCTTTGCCGCTCGAGGGCTTCTTTGAGCAAGATTCTGATAGGATCTCCTACCCCCTCATCTTTCTTCTCATCCACCATAGGAGGTCGTCGAGATTTGCAAGGCTGGTCTTGCAAAGGTTCGACCAATTCAAGCCCTAACTCCTTATATCCCGACCTCGTTGGGGACATGCAAAGAAAAAAAAAGAAAAAGCAGACTGCTCTTATACCACTGATCCAGATTTAAATAGGAACGCAATAAATTACAGAGATAACCATAAACACAGAGATGCGATAACCATAAAGACAGATATGCAGCGGAAATAATACTTCATTTCATTACTTTAAAATACTGAAATATGCTTACAAATAGAAATAGAAATAACCCAGCTAGGGCGATGGTAGCTTATCTCCGAGAAGAGATGTGTCGCTACATGCCTCTGAACTGTTCCGAACTCTGTTTACAATGAGGCTCGAAGTCCTATTTATTATTGAGAAACAATGGAAAACCCTTCACATTCCAAAACCTAACCCTAGAAGATGAAACGGCAAATTGTGGGCAGTGTTTTTGGGTAAGTTGGTACATCAACTTCTCGGGGTCGCGAATTGGTCGTACTATCTCTGTTTGACACACATGATAGCCCGTTGGAAAGATCTCTCCGAGGACTATGGCGGAAAAGACGATTTTTAGGCAAAAAAATCGCTAGTGGTGGATTTCCCAAAAGACGTCGTTTAGGGCCTCAAAACGGCTCTGGAAGTTTAGGACCCGAAAAAATGCTAAAAATAGTAAACTGTGCTATAATTAAGGAAATAGAAAAACTAAAAGAGACAGTTGTGGGGGTCCAAATGGGATAGGTGGGTGGCCACCAACATCCACTGGATCATTTGTGGACCCATCTGTCTTCTTCAAGCTTATTACCCTTATCTATGCTAGTCATCATACTGTTCTTAGTACGATATGAATTCTTTGATCCTCCTCGCGAGGCTTAGCCCTCATCATTTGTAAATTTTGTGTAGGCTGCTAAGGCTGCATCTTCTTTTTTTGTATTTTAGCTATTAGCATCGGGAATTCTTCTATGGCATGGTCTAATTATCTACAATATTGACATGAAGGGTGTGTAGGATTTAGGCAAGTTCACGCAAAGTGCCCCAGTTGTCCGTAGTTGTAGCAGATAATCTGACCACGACCTATACCATGTCCCCCCTCCTCCTCATCCTCGACCTTGAAAACCCTTGCGCGCTCCTCCTACACCTTGATCTAGAGGTTTAATTTCTGCTTGCATGTGGTAAGTAGGGTTTCTTTCCATCATTACCTCATTACCTTCGATAGTGTCACTCATCATGGCCCACAGATTTACAGAAATTACAGACTAGCTCCTGGGGTGTCTAAACGAACTTCTGAAGTAAGTGGAAGTTATTTGTCACATGTTTCCTAGTGACTTGACAAATGACACTCCATAGCACCGGTCCCATGCTTGGACTGATTGGTTCTTATGGCTTCAGGGGCATTGGCCCTCTCCTTATAAGGTAGTTCACGTATATTGGACAATCATCTTTATCATGCCCATGGCCTTTTCACTTCAAGCACCAAACCTCTGCACGCACTTCTAGCCTAGTCTCCTTCTCTTTCTTCATACTCTGTAATTCTATGTGTAGGCTCACTAACTGGGAGTTGATTTGTTGGACCCCTAGGTTCATATCCTGAATACGTGATGTGTGAAGACTCATCGCAATCTCCAAGGATTCTTCCTACGTTACTATCTTCTACTGTGACAGAGCAATTCTTAAATGTGGCAAAAGCAATGCGATAAACTAGTGGTGATGCTGGCTATCTGAGATTTGCATGTGAGCCTGTCTAGTTTGGCACTACAACCTCTAATCAAAGTCCTAAGTTGTCTCCTGGACTCTCATTAGGATCTCCTTAAATTCAATAATCGACAAAGCCTCATATTTAGGCTTACTAAATTATTTGTTCAAACCTATCTGAGTCTCTACTAACAATGCATGAGGATTATCAGCACAATACTTAATGTACCGGGTTAGTGCTTGATGCTGCAAGGTGGTAACCAACCGTGCCTTCTTTATGTTATCATCGACGATTTATTGTGCTATCCATATAAAATTCGTAACAAACCATAACTTCTCTGGATCTTCACTTCCTATGCCCTTTAATATCAGCATCTTCATTGCAATCGCCATGTTAAATGGTGGCAATAGAGGTGGAGGTTTGGGTGAAGGTGTATGTGGTGGAGGTGGAGCTGGAGGTGTTGTGGATGGATGATGTGTTCTAGGAATACCCTAAGTTATTATCTAAATAGTGCTTCACAGCGTAGTCTGCACTACCCGTTCGTCGTCACTTGAAGGAAGTCCAATCAATGGGCTATATTCTGGTCCTGATTCTTCACGATTTATAAAAAAACTTCCACTTTGAGTATCTCTCAACATCCAGGTAATAGAATTATCTGCTTTTCACACAACAACATCTTAATCCAAGTATTCAATGACCTAACGTACTTACCTTGTGGTCCTTCGAATAATTTTCATTCCACTTCTCTATAGCTAACTGATGTGTCTACTACAAATTCAATAACAAATCCTCACAAACTTTGATCAATCCAATGATCGATAGCCCATGTGATCTTGTTATCGAATGTCTCTAGTCTTCGCACCAATTCTAGCATCCACATTATCGGACTATCGAGCTTCCACCTTCCTTGTCTGTCTACCAATTTAGCTAAACACTCATATAATTCAACTAGAAAACTACTAAAGAAAATTTCATGTACATCTGTATATAGATACCTACTCAACGAATCGTCTTTCAACAGGAATTGATTCCTATTTTCTTAAGCTGCAAATTCATGAATCTTCTGATATAACCACTTTTCAATGTCTTTCTTAGTCAAATTCCAATGATGTTACATCACACATCTCTTTAAGCAGATCTTGGTCCTAGAAACATAACCATTTTGTTGGCTTAGGGGGCCCTGACCCAGGTTCAGATTTATTTGTGCCAACCAAAAAAACCCTACGCTACTAGCCCTTTTGGAAACAACCCGCGTAGCATAGGCTGCAACCTCATCCACATACAAGACTAGATAAATAACACAGTCACCAATTAATTTAAAATACACACAATGATCTGCTTTGCTTGTGGTGAAGCCAAGTCCCCATATAAATGTATCAAATTTCTGATACCACATCCTTGGTGACTATTTTAACCCATACAGAGACTTCATTAACTTGCATACCAGTTCTTTCTTACCCTTCACCGCAAAGCCTTCAGGTTGCTTCATGTAGATCCCCTCTTCTAGATCCCCATGAAGAAATGATTTCTACACATTCATCTATTCTACCTCAAAATCAAAAGCAGTTGTAATAGATAAAAGTAATCTAACAGAAGTTACCTTGGCAACAAGAGAAAAAATATCACCAAAATCAATTCCTGGCACCTAGGAATAACCTTTTGCTACCAACCGAGCTTTGTATTTCTCCACCTTTCCTTTTGCATTTGTCTTGTTCTTGAACACCCATTTTCTGCCAATGGGTTTCCTTCCAACCGGCAACTCCATCAGATCCCAAGCCTCATTTTTGTGCAAAGATGCCATTTCATCAACCATGGCCTCTTTCCAGAGTTTTCCATCCTCTGAATCTACTACTTGCTTCACAGTTCTGGGATCATCGTCAGTAATAGATAAAGAAAAATTTGAACAGAAAGCAGATGGGCTATACCTTTCTGGCTACCTTATTTCTCGAACTGATCTTCTCACACCTGGAGTTTGTGGCTCTTCATCTTCTGATTCCTCCTCTGCTGTAGAGTCTGATTCTTCCTCAAGCTCAAACTCTATCTTCTCAGGTTCCTTTGGTTCGACTTAATATTTAATAACATCTTTCACCTCTCTGAACACCACATCTCGGCGGTACACAACCTTCCTTGTTTCTAGTTTCCAAAGCTTATATCCCTTTAAACCATCCTTATACCCAATAAATATGCACTTTTGAGATTTACTATCCAACTTGGTTCATTTCTCCTTTGGAACATGTACATATGCATCACATCTAAATACCCTCAGATGTGAAAGAGAGGGTTTCTTACCAGTCCATACCTCTTATGGAGTCTTATCCTCCAACGCTGATGAAGGTGATTTGTTGACCAAATAACATGCTGTCTCCACTGCCTCTGCCCAGAATTCTTGTCCTAACCCAGCACCACTGAGCATGCTTCTTTCCCTTTCCATAAATGTCTTGTTCATTCTTTCTACAACTCCATTTTGCTGAGGTGTATATGGAGTAGTCTTCTGTCGTGCTATACCACACTTCTTACAGAATTCTTCAAATTCCTTACAACAAAACTCTCCACCGTTATCTGTCCTTAGCACCTTTATCTTCTTCTCTGTCTGGTTTTCCACCAGAGCCTTAAATTCTTCAAACCTGTCAAAGACTTCAGATTTCTTCTTAAGGAAATATATCCATGTATTCCTTGAGAAGTCATCTATAAATGATACATAGTACACAGACTTACCCAGTGATGGAAGCTTCACAGGTCCAAACACATCATTGTGCACAAGCTCTAATATCTGTTTTTCCCTCTTACCACCAGAGGCGAAACTCACCTAGTTCTACTTCCCATACACACAATTTTCACAGAAATCAAAGTCCAGAGAGTTATTACTCATACCTTATACCATACCATTGTCATGAAGTATTCAAAGGCCCTTCTCTCCAATATGTCCAAGCCTTTGATGCCACAACATGGTCTTCTCTCCAGAGACCACTAGGTTTTCAGCTCCACTTTTAGGAACCACAGAACTGTTGCACCCATCAACAACAGTGCTACCTTGTAGCTTGTACAGAGTTCCAATTCAAACTCCCCGCATCAATACCAGTGCTCCCTAAACCATCTTGCATGCATCCTTCTCGAACACTATTTTACACCAACATCATCCAACTTGCTTACAAAAATCTTATTTCTGGCCAATGCAAGAATATGCAGAACACTCGGAAGTGTTCTAACCCTTCCACCTTGCAACTTCAACTTTACTTCTCCACTGATCTTTATCCACCAATAGATACTCCATCTTGAGTTTCCACAACTCAAAACTCTGACTATTAAATTTCTCAATCTCTATCTTTCCACTGCTTGCCATCTTCTTCCACCACTAGGATCGATCTCGCAGATATCCCACTCAGCAGGGTCTACCACAGGCCCGAGCAAAACCCCTCAGCAATAAATTCGTCCCCTTGAAGCCAAAACAGCTCCGATACCAAATGAAGGTTTTAACCCTGTACATAAACTACCTGCATACCAATTCTAAAACATAGAAAATAAAAAATGCGAGACCATAACACATAAAACACATATACACAGAGATTTTCCCACTAGATCCCAAGACTGGGACAGCAGCTTGATTTTTCATTATGTTCCTTTCAATGTTACAATACATATTTATACATGCCAAAGCATCCAATACCATGGACCGAAAACCATAGGTAGGTTCGCCCCCCTCAAACCCCCTGAACAGGGGGGGCTGCCGCCCCCCCTGTGACCCCGCCTCTAACTCCCCGGTTCACTACGTGGGTTAGTCATGGAAAGAATATAACACAACCCAACATTCCAGTGCCTTAGATATGCATCAGGGTAGATCGATACACTATTAGGGCTCATTACCATAACTAAGTTAAAGTTGCCTTCAGACCTTCGCTAAGGTCCACAATCAGTCTTTGTGGACCTTAAACAATTGATTCAACTACTTTTGCACATCAAGAGGAAACCCTATATCGAATTTCATGTAGATCTACTTAATTCGTCAAAAAACATAAGAGAAATAGCTTTTAATTTTGCGGAAGTGGATAACCATTCATTTGATATACTATTAAAATTGATTCAATCAATTCACATAGCATTCATTCAATATTTCAGGAAACATATAATTAATCATCAACATATAACATAAAAAAATGCAATGGAAATACTCAATAATTCTTCAAAACGTTGTCTTCATTGATCTTTAATTCACTGATTACAGACTCTTCTTATCCTGCATACACAACTGCAGGGGTCCACACACTCAGATGCAGACTCTACCCAAGCCTCCTGTGCACTCAGGTGCAGGAGCCTCCCTTCCTCTACCTAAGTGTAGGAAGCAGAGTCTTCCTACCTTAGCTATTGCTCAAGACAACAAAAACACTTCAACGTACCACACTCTCTACCCAAAGTTATCTCTAAGACTCGCTAAGACTCAACTATTTATACCTTTCCTAATAGAATACCATCGCCCTCGGCTCATGGTTGAGCCTTGAAAACCAAACAAAAATAGGGGCCTAAGACCCCTTTCACTCCTATCTATCTGCGCACTCTGCGTCCACATTTCACGGAGACTTTACATCTTTTACAAAATTCTTTACAAAAATGACTAAGTTAACTCAATTCTACCCATGGGGATGCAATCCGAAAAAAAGTATTAGGATGATTACTTAGTTCACTTCCATTTGTGGATAGATATATCAGTGGTACAATAGTGATAGTAAATACTTTAGAAAGATGGTGGTAGTGGCCTCTGCCTCATCTCCCTTATGGGATCATGGTTGGAGGGTTCCATTCACACAACCCAAAAACAGATTTATTGTTCGACCACTGCATAACTTAATATTTCTTGTTGGATATATCACTATTTCTAAATTTATTAGTACCTATAGTTGTCATTTTTGTTCCTTGAGTTTACTATGGTTTAGAAGCACTTCCATTCATAAACTTAGCCATTAGCTATTAATAACTATGTTTTACCTAAATTCAACTCATCTTTTCCATATATAAATGAAAAAAACACTATATGTTGTTGTAGGAGTGTATGAGCTACAGAGAGAACTCATCTTGCTAGCCTCATCTAAGTCTTCTCCACCTATGATGCCAGAGTCCACCAAATCCTATTCAGATATATCCAAAGATACATTTTTTAGGGCCACAAAATGTCTCTAGAAGATTATGACTTGAGAAACCGCTGAAAATTGTAAATAGTGCTACAATTAAGGAAAATAAAAAATATCGTACTGTGTTTCCATGTGGAATAGGAGGGTGGTCAACAATATCCACTTGGATAAGACCCTCACCCAACCAGGTGTTACCCATTTGAAAATGTTCAATAACCCTTTCAGTTGGAATTTGTTTCTTAGTTCAGCTTCCCCTCCATTACAAAATAGGAGAAATTTTTCTAGCCCATATCTTCCTATTAAGGGAATTCCTAATCCCATGCAACCATTGGTAGTGCTAGGTCCTTCTTTGATTGATGCCTTTCCTGTTGGTGGTTATGTCATTGGTGGTGGTCTTCTACCCAATCTATCTTATGTGGGCAGTGGTATTTTTTTTTTCTGGAACCCGCTTCAAGTTCTTGGGGCCTCCCTACTCTGTAGGTTTTAACCATGTAAAAAAATTACTTGCATACAAAGTCTAAAAACAAGAAATAAACAATGGCAAGAGCGTAACACATAAAAAAAATATACACAGAGATTCCCCCCTAGATCATCCCAAAATCGGGACTAATAGATTGATTTTTCATTATGTTCCTTTCAATGTTACAATACATATAGATACATGTCAAGGCATCCATAAACCCAATCCATTAACCCTATATTAGAACATTACCACAGTTCCCTTGACCGGATATACAAAATACCATGGACCGAAAACCATCTTTCCCAAAACATGTGAAAAATCCATGAACAAAACCATGGGTAGGTCCACTCACCTAATATAGGGTCGATTTTTTTTTCTCATGGCGTTGCTGCAGAACCTACAAAGGGGGGCTACCGCCCCCCCTCTAACCCCCTTGCTAGACTATTGGGGCTAGTTGTGTAAAGAGTATAACATAACACAACATTCTCCCACTTATTGTTTTCTTTCCACAAGGGGCCACATGAGAGCTTAGTTATTGATCCAACTCTACAATTCCCATTATTTCTCTACACCAATATAACTTCTTATTGCTCACAAACTTTGTCAATGCATCTGGAGTATTCTTCAAAGTGTCCACTTTTACCAACACCACCTTTTTGTCTTCTACCATATCCCTCATAAAGTGGTAGTCAACGTCAATGTGCTTTGTCTTTGAATGATAAGAAGGGTTCTTTCCCAAGAAAATTTCACTTTGGCTATCACAGTCTCCTTATAGCTCATTCTACTAACCCCATACTTGAACACAATCTCTACAACCAAACTGCTCCCTTCTGTGCATGAGTGGCTACCATGTATTCTGCCTCTCTAGTTGAGAGTGCCGCTACATATTGTCTCTTACTCAACTGACTGCACGTCCAAATAGGTTAAACACATAACCACTTGTAGATCTTCCCTGATCCAAATCTCCAGCCCAATCTGCATCTGTGAAGCCACTGATTTCCAAAACTCTATCCAATCCTAGTCCTCCTTGGCAGCATAAACGATAATCACTAGTCCCAACCAAATTCCTGAAAGCCCACTTCACTATTGTCCAATGCTCCTTCCCTGGTTTTGACATAAACTTGTTCAATACTCCCACTACATGTGCAATGTCTACTCTAGTATAGACCATTACATATATCAGGCTATTGACTGCACTTGCATATGGAACACGAGACATGTCCTCTTCATCTTCTTATGTCTACAGACATTGTTCAATAGATAACTTTACACCTACAGGAATAGTAACTTTCACCAGTTTACTATCCTACATATTAAACCTCTGTACTATTCTCTTAACATACTTCCTTTGGTTTAACCAGAGCTTCCTCTTTCCCTGATCTCAGTTAATTTTCATGCCAAAAATACAGTTTGCAATGCCAGTATATTTCATGTCAAATTTGGAGGACAATTGGGCCGTCAAATCCTAGATAATTTCTTTGTCATTTCCAACTAGCAACATATCATCCACATACAAGGCCAGATAAATAACATGATCACCAACTAATTTAAAATATATGCGGTGATCTACCTTTCTTCTTGTGAAGCCAAGTCCTCATATAAATGTATCAAATATTTGATACCACATCCTTGGTGACTGTTTTAACCCATATAGAGATGTTTTAAATTTGCATACTAGTTCTTTCTTACCCTTCACCACAAGGCCTTCAGGTTGCTTCATGTCGATATCTTCTTTCATATCTTTGTGAAGAAATGTTGTCTTCACATCCATTTGTTCCATGTCAAAATCAAAAGTAGCAACAATAGCTAAAAGTAATCTAATAGAAGCTACCTTGGTAACAGGAGAAAAAATATCACCAAAATCAATTCCCTATATTAGGTTGCGCAGACCTACCTATGGTTTTGTGCATGGTTTTCACACATGGTTTTGGATGTGATGGTTTTCGGTTATGGTTTTGAACATAATGGTTTTCGGTCCATGGTATTGGATGCTTCAACATGTATAAATATGTATTGTAACATTGAAAGGAATATAATGAAAAATCAAGCTGGGAGTCCCAGTTTTGGGATCCAGGGGAAAATCTCTATGCATATGTGTTTTATGTTTTATTCTCTCACATTGTTTATTTTCTGTGTTTTAGAATTCGTATGTAGGTAATTTTTGTATGGGGTTAAAACCTACATTTGGTATTGGAGCTTTTTTGGCTTCAAGGGGACACCTTTGTTGCTGAGGGGTTTCACTCGGGCCTGTGGTAGACCCTGTTAAGTGGGAGATCTGCGGGATCGATTCTGGTGGTGAGAGAAGATGGCAAGCAGTGGAAAGATGGAGATTGAGAAATTTAATGGTTAGAGTTTTGAGTTGTGGAAACTCAAGATGGAGGATCTGTTGGTGGATAAAGATTAGTGGATCGTAGTAGATTGGGGTACTAAATGAATGGGAGTGTCTCATGAAGAATGGAAGAAGTTTGATCAAAAGGCAAAGAGCATAATACGATTGTGTGTCTCAGATTCAGTATTTTTGAATGTATCAGTGGAAGCTACAACGAAGGATTTGTGGGACAAGTTAGGGACTTTGTACCAATATAAGTCTCAAGTGAATAAATTGTTCTTATGGAAAAAGATGTACAACCTGAGATGAAAGATGGAGACTTAGTGACAGAGAATCTGAATGCATTTAATACTATGGTAAGTTAGTTATTTTCTGTTGATATTAAAATTTAAGATGAAGATAAGTGCATTAGTTTGTTGTGTTCTCTACCAGATTCGTGGGATAGTATGGTTATTGCAATAGGTATCAATGCAAATGCCTTGTAGTTTGATGAAATAGTCTCATCCTTGCTGACGGAGGAGATGAAACAGAAAAATATGGAGAGCCAGAATGGTGATGCCTTGTCTATACGAGGACGGTCCTAGAATAGAAACAAAAATAAGTAATTGAGTGGGAGATCTAAATCTATAGGGAGATCTAAATATCCAAGAAAAGTTGTAAAGGTAGTGTGCTGGAAATGCACAAAGGAAGGGCACTACAAAAGGGATTGTAAATCTAAAGCTCTTGAAAGAGGAAAGGGATCTGATTATTCTCCTTTTGCAGAGGCGAAAACCACCTCAGATGAAGGTAGGGATGTGTACTTGGCTTCTTCAAGTACACATGTAGATCATGAGGCATGGTTGATTGGGTCAGGTGCATCCTCTCACTTCACTCCCAATAGAGAGTGGTTCTGCGAGTATGAGAAACATGATCATTGTGATGTCTTCTTAGGGGATGATAAGAAGGCTAGAATCATTGGTCACATAAAAGTAAAGTTGAAGTTGCAAGGTGGAAGGGTTAGAACACTTTCGGGTGTTCTTCATATTCCTGCATTGGCTAGAAATCTAATTTCTGTAGGTAAGCTAGATGATGCAGGTGTAAAAACAGTGTTTGAGAAGGATACCTGCAAGATGGTTTGGGGAGCATTGGTATTGATGCGGGGAGTTTGAATTGGAACTGTATACGAGCTACAAGGTAGCACTGTTGTTGATGGGTGCAACAGTTTTGTGGTTCCTAAAAGTGGAGCAAAAAATATAGTGGTCTCTGGAGAGAAGACCATGTTGTGGCATCCAAGGCTTGGACATATTAGAGAGAATGGCCTTCGAATACTTCATGGTAAAGGTATTGTAGAAGGTATGAGCAATAGCTCTCTGGATTTTGATTTTAGTGAAAATTGTGTATATGGGAAGCAGAATCAGGTGAGTTTCCCCTCTGGTGGTAAGAGGGCGAAACTTATATTATGGCTTGTGAAAAGTGATGTGTTTGGACCTGTGAAGGTTCCATCACTAGGTAATTCTATGTACTATGTATAATTTATAGATGACTTCTCAAAGAATACATGGATATATTTCCTTAAGAATAAATCTGAATTCTTTGACAAGTTTAAATAATTTAAGGCTCTTGTGGAAAACTAGACAGAGAAGAAGATAAAGGTGTTGAGGACAAATAATGGTGGAGATTTTTGCAATAAGGAATTTGAAGAATTCTATAAGAAGTGTGGTATAGCATGGAAGAGGACTACTCCATACACACCTAAGAAAAATGGAGTTGTAGAAAGAATGAACACGATGTTACTGGAATGGGCAAGCAGCATGCTCAATGGTGCTTGGTTAGGACAGGAATTTTGGGCAGTTGCGGTTGAGACAACATGTTACCTGGCCAACAGATCACCTTCATCAACGTTGTAGGATAAGACTCCACAAGAGGTATGGACTGTGTTAGAGTCGATCTGGTCAGTCCTCCGTCAGAGATCAAAACTCTTTATGCATTTCATTTTTAGGTGTCCCGCTACATTCACTCAGCTGCATTCCACTAGGGGCATGCCATGATATGACGAAGAAGGTCATGCTAGTCATCTCCCCTCATGTCTGGCTCCTGCTGGCTTAAGTCTTGTGTCAATAATCACCAAAGTCCATGATAGTCAAGGTCTGGTCCTTTAACGGAAAAAGGTCATTTTTGGTCATTTGGTCTAGGAATTAAACAATTTGGTCTTTAATATGTCGAGTAAAGCCATGTAGTCCATAGTGATGACCTTGAAAAGTAATGATCCCCAGAGTTTCATCGTCATATTGATAAACTTCGACTGTTCTTCAAAACTCTGTTTTGAAGAAAAGTCAAATAGTGCTATCGATGATAAAATTTTCAAAAAGAGTCTTCAGTTGATTTCTATAGGTGCAGTCATAGTTTCCATGGAAAAATGCTCTGTCATCCAATCCCCGTAAAAAGTGTCGAAAATTTCATCATTTGAGCCAAAATTCATAGAAAAAGTGAAAATCAGGGTTGTATTAAAGTCAGTGAAAAAGTGTTAAACAGGACATCAGAAAGGTGGGTTTTTTCAAAAATCAAATTTAAAACATGATCTCCAAGCCTATATAAACAAGTTTCCATCATAAATCTAAGTCATTGTGCAATAAAAGAGCTTACAGAAACATTGCAAGGTCTTGGAGTGTGAAATCGCGCAATTTGGAGAAGTTGGAGGAAATTTCAGGGTGCGCGGCGCACACAGGTAGGGGCGTGGCACATGCACAGGGCGCGATGCACACAGAGCTTGCCCACAGTGTTAATTTCTAACCAGCACGTGCACACATAGTGCGTGAGGCACTGGGCTTTGTGCGCGGCGAAAAGAGACAAAGCGCCTAGAACGTGCCAGAACTCCCTCAAATCTTTGGTGAAGCACCTCTAATTGCAAGGTAGGCTCTCAAACTCACTTGTTCATCAAACTGGATAAAGATATGGTGGTTTTAATGTCCATGGTTGAAATGAAATAAAACTCTTAAAGCAATCATAAAAAGACACCAAGAAAGCATCTTGCTAGGGTTGTGTAACAGTGTTATTGTTGCTAAGGCTTATTTTTCCTACCCTACCCTTGTTCCTTATTTCCCTATTGCATTCTTCCTACTATCACTACCCTAACACTACCAAAATCATATTCCCTTACCCCTACTCCCATTACTCAATACAAACTCTAAAACCCTACCTCGCCAAAAACCCAAACCCTGCCCTATCAAAAATACCCAAACCCCCTACATGTCCCTAAACAAAATTCTCCCTATAACCCTTGTTCCCATTATATTATTCCCCTCCTAATATTCCCTTGTTTCAATGTCCCCTTGCTAGCAGATTATAAAAACAACCTAGCTTTCACCATCATCAAAAGGGCAGCCTAAATTCAGTTTATAAACAACAGTCATGGTATCCGAGGTTTCATCAGAGTATGAGGTGGAGACCCACAGTGATACAGCTTCAGGAGAACAGGCCCCCAGGAGACATCACCGGAATGGAAAACATGTTAGATATGAGCCAAACACCCTCACTGAGTTGCAGGCATGCCCTTTTGCTATGTCATGTTTCCAGCACCTAACATGTTTTGAATTTTGTCAAAGGGTGGCAAATGCTAGAGTTCATCATGAGTTCGCCCGTCTTTTTACACTTCACCTACATGGAGGTCGGTCTATCTTGGCTGGGGTCACTTTCACATTGACACCTGGAGCCATATCAATGGCAACATGCATACCAAATGTTGGAGAACAGTGGCATAAGAAGAAGAAGGTGGAGAGGCATCATTATGAGCCTTACATTAAGGCCAGTTGTTTGAGTCAGCTCACGAGAGTTTTCCCATTCAGATTTTTGAGAGACGAGTATGCTCCGCTCATGAAATTGATCTTGAAGTACTTCAGTTGTGAGGGAGGTTTTCTCGCCTTTATGCCTATCAAATTAGGTTTTTCATGCACTTTACCAGTTTACGGATGATGAACCTCCCATTTTTCATTTGCGGGAACATAGATAGGATGAAAAAATTCATGCAGCATAAGACCCCTCAACATCAGCTCAACAGTGTTTATCACTTTCCTCTTATCCGGATTTTGGTGGATCATCAGTTGGGATTGCAGGGTATTGCATGGGAGGACTTCATCCCCCGTGACTTCTTCAGCACTCCACAGGTAGTACCAGAGGTAGAGCATGAGATAGGTGGTACCTCACATCAGTATGAGTGCCACGAGACCGCTACTATGCTAGTATTCATCACCTATCAGAGAGGTAGTAGACATTTGTTTATAGTTGCAAAGAAAGTGTTATCTCCACCCGGGGTGGAAGGGGCCTCACTTTTGACATCAGCACCACAGGAGCATGGCAAGGGTAAGGAGCCAGTGCAGGAGGAAGGGCCATCAGGTGAACGAGAGACCGAATTCGTTCTCCTCCACGATGATGAGACAGATACAGAACCAACAAATGAAGAGCTTACAAAGATCATCCAGGAGCAGAAATCAGTGATTGAGGCCTTATCCCTTGACTTGGAGAGGTCCAAGTGGAACATGAAGTACCTGGGGCAGAGAAACAAACAGTTAGAGGATCAGCGGGCGATTATGGAGCTGCAAATCATTCGTGAGCATTGCCAAGTTGCTCAAAGGAGAAGAGTTAAGCTCACATCATTGGAGCAAGAGATCAATGAAGATCGGGAGGCCCATCTCGAGAGTGTGAACAAGCACTTGGAGAGGCTACTAGACAAGGCTGATCAGGACCTTGCCTTGCTGAGACACATGTCTTATCGTTACAGGACACGAAATATGAGTGCAAGGGCCCGGATAAGGAGCTTAAAGGCGAAATTGAGGAAAGAAACAAGAAAGGCAAAAGAGGAAAAAGAGAAATATCAACTTCGAATCTTGGTTGAGGCTTCCCTGGCCCATCATAAGACCCCATAGAGAATGTCCAGCCCAAATTTCAAGAAATTTGGGGAATTTTTGGTCACATGAAAAATTTTTGGGCAAAGTACAGGGTTTTCCTCCCTGTGGTGCGGCGCTAAAAATCTAGAGCTCCAAATGAGGAATGGTTTGCATTTTTGGATTCAACATGGAAAATCATGACTATTAGTGCTATAACAAGAAATTTGGGCAAGATCTGAGTCTCCAGGAGGTCAAAAACACCCAAAAAAAATGGCCTCTCTGCCCCTTTTTTGACACACAGGAAGTAGTCTTGGGAGAAAGAAGATTTGGAGGGGAAAATGAGCACCAAATTCAGAAATTATAGTTGGGTTAGAAAGTAGACAGGATAGGATTTCCAGCAAGCCCTCTTGGGCACATTTTGGACACTTTCAAGTGCCCCAAAATAGGCCCCAAAGTAGTGCGGCACAGAGAGGAAAAATTGCCAAATTTGCTTCCGTTTCGCGAAATTTCGATTCGCGACTTCTCCAAGTGGGCCCGCTCATCTACACTTCCATTTTTTGGCTCCAGAGGAGGAATTTAAAGCATTTTCTTTCCAGATGGACTTCTATCCAACTGAAGAAGGAAGGCAAACGGTTACCCAAGCCAAATGTCATGTTTGTAGCGCTGCACTTGTAGCTGATGGTTTGCTCTTCATCTCCATTTTGTAATGATTCGAGTAACTCCCCAACCCTTGTGCATTCTATCTCTTCACAACAAATTTTATATATTGTATGTAAACCATTTGCAAAGGGTTGGTTAGTTTGTAACTTCTGGGAGACTGTGGGAAATAAACTCTGTTTCTTCGTTGTGTATTTTTGAAAGAGAATTAATGAAAGGCAGCGGCTCTGTTTCATGAAATTCTTGTGGTTGTGAGTGTAGCAAATGTGTCTCTTATGTTTTCATATGTATTTCTCTATGTTTCATAATTTAATTCATGTTCATTTCTAGTGAAATTTTCTGAGTGAGATTAGGTAGAATTCAATTTTATTGCTCTGCCTGTGGGAAAATTTCATGTCCAGTGTTCTTCTTCTGTTGAAAAGGATTCATGTTCCTATGCCCTTTTCACACTCCTCAGCAATCTCTCCATTCCGCGTTATTCCAAACTAAATTGCTACACTTTTCACCTACCTTGTGTCACAAAGTAATCTGTGCCTCTGTATTAAATTCTCTATTCTTTGCTTGACCATTGGTCCCATACCATCCCAGAAGCTCGGTCATTCATAAAATTTTTTTCTTGTATCCATATTCACTTATTAGCCTAAAATCAATATTTCATTGTAAGTCATCTCAGACCATTTTTTGCTTACCTATTTCACTGAGCATGACTCGGAGAGAGCCCTCTCCTGTTCTGGCAGGGCTAGCTACCAGACTGAGCGTGGTTTGTGGTTACCTAGATTTTTGCCTTCCTTCAGCCTAGGGCAGATTTAGGTGCTAACATAGTGGTGACTCCATTGGGGAACCAAAACTGAAATCAAATCCCCTTGTTTCTTAATAATTCTAAGCTTCCAGATGATGAGCTTAGGATTGGATAGGCTGAGTAAGTTGGTTGTGTCCTGTGATTTTTCTCAATATCACGTTGGCTTCGAGACGATATACCAGAGCCAATCTAGACCCGGATCCTCTTCATATCTATGAAAATCCCAATTTTATTCCTAGACTCCGTCAAGAAAGCACCATAACTCCCGTGTTCAAGTCTCATTCATGTCCTAATATTTTTGAGTATCTTGAAGAGCTCGAGTTTGACGAGCAGTTTAAAATATCATTGTTTGAGTCTAAATCTGAAAGGGTTGTTGACTATGTTGTCCCCAATCCTAAATTTCTTGTAGACCTCGAAACAGAAAGAGTTAATCGGTTAATTGATAATTATATTGAAACACAGCCCCAAACTCCAATTGCCATCCCCTTACAAACTATACACACTCCTCCAACACCTCCAAGGCCAAATCCACCGAGAGTGATGGTTGCCCGTTTCACACCCCTTGTTCTGCCCCAAGTTCTAGATGATATGCCAGCAGATTATCAAAGTAAAATCCCATTTTTTGATGGCACTCCTAATAGCATTATTTCTCAGCAACATGTGGACAAAATGGCAGAGTTCTATGAACTTCATGAGATCGATGCGGAGAATGTGGCAATGAGACTCTTTGTACAGACATTTGAAGGTGATGTGAGGAAATGGTTCAGAGGTTTTCCGGTTGCAAGTATCACTACCTTGGCTGAACTACAAAGACAATTTTTAAATCGATGGGAACTGAAAAATAATCCCCTTCAAATTCTGGCTGAATATGAACAAATCAAACGAAACGTTGGTGAGTCGGTCCAAGATTATTGTGTTAGATTCAATACAGTTTACAACGAAATTCCAGATCATCTAAAGCCACCCATGGGACTAGCTATGATGAAATTTCCGGATGGTTTTGATGCTGATATGGCCTACCAATTAAGAGAGAGAGAACCGGCAACAATGGAAGACATGCAGAAAATCGCGGTTAACGTTGAAGAAAATCTGCTGTCAAAGAGAGCTAGAGCGAAAGCAGAAAAGAAAGTCATGGTTAAGGAAGAGTCTTCTTCAATGGATCAATTACTAAAAAAGGTAGAGCAGATGATTGAAAGGGTGAAGCTTGACAAGCCTAACCCACAAGTCAGGAATCCTAACTTCCGTGGCCAGCAGCAGCCACAATATAGAATAAGACAGAGAGATCACCAAACCTAAGAGAAGGCAGCACAACAACCAGTACAAACACCTTTGCAGCAGAATTTTGTGCATGGACTAGAGTCAGATGAGGACGGGAATGTAATAGGTGAAGAAAACCACCTCTTTACTCTAGATGAGCTACCTACTTACATTACCGAAGAAGAAGAGTGTGCGGTGAGTTCAACTGCGCACAAAGATGCATATTTCATCCTAGCTAGTGACACTGTTTTAGAAGAAGAATCAGAGGAATATCAAAGGGGGTATATGAATGCTTTGTCCTCACAGCAGCAGCGATATTCACTTAGAAACAGAGATGTGTCGACCAAACCAATTGAGAAAAAGAAGGAGGTTGAAACAACAATGAATGATTCATCAGCTAAACAAAGAAAAGGAAAGGAGGCGGTTGGTCCACAGAGTAGCAAATCAAAATCAGCAGAACAATCACTGCAACAACCTGCATCAAAAGAAAAATAAAAGAAAGAGATCCCAGTCAAAGAGGTAGAAAAGACTCTCGCTTTTAGCTTAGAGAATGAGATTTCTAAGTTAAAAGTATCCATCCCCTTGACTGAAATAATGAAGAACAACAGCTATGGAGGACAAGTATCTAAGATGTTGAATTTGGACCCAATGTCCAACATGGTAAATGTTGAAGACGATCAACTTGAAATGATTTTTGGGCCAACATCGAATGGTGAGTCTCCTGATAGCGATGTGCCACCCTTTTACATTAGTTTAAGATTGCATGATTTTGTGTTACATAATGCCATGTTCGATTCCGGAGCCTCTCACAATCTCATGCCCAAGGGTATCATGGATAAGCTTGGTCTGGACATCACCTGGCAATACCATGATCTCTATTCATTTGATTCCAGCAGAGTGAGATGCATAGGACTCATCAAAGACTTGGTTGTGAGTTTGGATCAACTTCCAATGAAAAATGATTTAATGGATGTGGTGGTAGCAGATATTCCTCCAAGGTCTAGCATGCTTATTTCTAGGTCTTGGGTAGCGAAATTGAAAGGGACACTATAGCTAGATTTCTCCTATGCAACGATTCTGGTGTTTGGACAAATGAAGAAATTGTATCGGGAACAAAAAACGAAATATATGATCACAAGCAAGGAGAAACCAATAAATCATCCAATTAAATATGTACATACAGATTTAGAGTCTTTTGTTTTGTATTCAGATAGTTTAAATGATATAGATAGTCAGGTAGTAGATGCAGATGATATTCTGGAAATAACAGAAAATTTCAGAGAAATTTTAAAGAAAGAAGGACAAGAACAGCAGAATAATGTTGGGAAATCAACTAAAAGTAATGGACAACAGGCAGATAAGGCACAACAAACAGATTTCTAGCACTTGCAAGAGGATGAAGAAGGTTTGTGGACCATGGATTTTGATGGAGCAGTGGGAAATGATGGAACTGGAATTGGAATTTGGGTACGCAGTCCTTTCTTTGCCCCGAACAAAGTGCCTAGCAATGTGAGGGTTTGCTCTTACAAGTTGGCTTTTGTGTGTTCAAACAATGAAGCTAAGTATGAAGCTCTGATTGTTGGCCTTAAGATTCTTAGAAAGTTGAATGCTAAAAGGATTTCGGTATATGGCGACTCCGAATTGGTAATAAAGCAAGTCAGAGGCGAGTATCAAACAAAGCATCCTAGGATGCGGGCCTATCGTAATGCAGTTTTAGACATCTTAAAGTAATTTTCAGAATACACCTTGACATGTGTTCCTCATATACAAAATAGTATTGCTGACGCTCTTGCCTATTAGGATATTCTGACACATAGGAAATAGTTAAGTATAACTTGGTCTAGTATAGAGTTAGGTAAAGTGTGTTTCTTTACTATGTACATTTTGTAACTTACAATCCGACGGTTCATTCTCTCCTCGATATTATCGACACTTGATCCGTGGCTTAACACCCGCTCGGTCCATGATCTCTATTTAAAAAGCATGGAGGGTCATTTGTAGGTTAACCGCCCATGAGAGAAGCTTTTGTAAATTTTAATTCTTTTATTAATAAATTGCCTGAAGTGGCCGCGTTGGCTCAAGTCGTGGACTGTTTCCCTCTTTGATGGTTTTAACCACGTAAAAAGTACTGGTGTATTGATCTGTGATCTGTTTGTGAGAAGTGTCCTTTGGTGTTCTGTCTGAGGAACTTACCCTGTAAATTCCTACATGGTATTAGAGCTATTTGAGGGCCGCGTCCGTTAGTGATCCAAATTTGAAGCCGGTAGAACTGCAATCCGACTACCCTTTCCTAGATCTACTATTTCTTACTGCTTTCGGGCGGAGAGGACTGCTCTGTTGTGTTGGGAGTATCTGTTCCAGTGGGGAACCCCTTTTGTTTCACGTGAAAAGGTTTCCGGTAGCCCTAGCTGCGTCATTTTTAAGATCTGGAGGTATACAATGTTTATTTGCAATTTACAGTTATTTTCTCTCTGTTTATTTCGGTTTCAGTTTATTTAGCCTTTTTTATTACCGGATCAATGCCTTTCATTTCTGCGTATGCTCTTTACCCCACGACTCTATGCGATATGGGCAAATCAGGAATAGAAAGGAAGGATTTTTCTCATGTGTATGCTCTTTTCCGCTGTGCCTTAGTGTGATCTCAGAAAATCAGAAACATTGAGGAAAATATTTAGTTTCCAGTTGAAGCTAACTTCGAGCCGCAAGGTTTGTTTTTTTTTGTATGTCTGTGTTGGGTTTTGTGTTTTTTGTTTTGTAGGGAAAAAGAGCTTTCTCAAAGCAAGCACGCAACCCAAAGCTTCAACCCATCTGCCCCCCTCTCCTCTCTCTCTCTCTCTCTCTCTCTCTCTCTCTCTCTCTCTTTTTGTATAGCTCACTTTGTTCAAAGCTAATTTATGAGAGTAGAGGTCTTGAGTTCAAGTCTCCTTTTTGTGGGGGCAGATTTTTCATTTCCGCACATTCTCGCACTTTTTCGGCAACTTCATCAACTTTTCTTCAAAAAGCCATAACTTCTTCATCCGGAAGCCGTTTTCAGAACCATTTTTTTGAAACAGCGTAATTTTTCAAGATATTTCCATTGGAACACTTAGTTTCATCATCTATATCTTCAGTTTCTGTTGAAATAGAAATTCCATGCCAAGTTATTGTTGACAGCACCAACTACTTCCAATGGTGGTCCTACATTGTGGATTTACTTAGAAGTAAAGGTCTCTACAGAATGGCCACAAGCCAAGAAACCAAACCGAAAGATGAAGATAAGGCAACTAAATGGGAAAATAGGCAATATCAAGCACGTGGGTTGATAGGGATGTCTATTTCCCCAGATCTTAGATTTTATATTGTAGAACTTAATACTCCTGATGAAGCATTGAAACAGATTACTAAAGTTTTTGGAATCAAAAATGAACTTAGAGCCCATCAACGTTAAAATGAGTTGCTTACATTGGACCCCAATAATTTTTCTTGCATTGAAGATTTTTTTTCCAAGTTCAAGACCCTTAGACTTCTCTTGGAAGGTGTTAAGGTTAAGAAAGAAGATAGTAACCTTATCTATTCCGTTCTTACAAATTTGGGACCAGCCTACTCTGTTTTTGTTTCCACCTTCCATTCTACAATAGAAGCCTTCATCTCTCAAGGACAAGACTACAAGTCCCCTTCCTTTGATTCTTTTTGTGATTCTTTAATAAGAGAACAAGAAAAACTCTTACACCTTGGTCTTCTTAATCTTGTAAACTCTTCTAAGAAAGCGTTAGCCTCCCAACAACAACCAAATCCAAAGAATCCTAAGAAGTTGTATCCTAAAAGGAATGGTACTAAACCAAACAAGGGTCCTATTCAATTTCAACCTCAAAATGAAAAATCATTTCAACAAAATGATAAGACAAATAAAAACAAAGGGAAGAAGACTGATAGACATTGCAACTTTTGTAATCAAGATGGCCACTTAGAATCCAAATGCTTTAAGAAGATGGAAGCCTTGGAAGCAACAATGAAGAAGCATAACATCCATTTGGAGCACTATTCAACTTCAACTTCATCTTTAGGAATGGCACTTTCTGCATGTGGTTGTCAAGCATCTCGGTCTGGCTATGCACTAAATGTATCTTCTTCTTCTCATTCTCATGAGTGGCTCATTGATTCTGGAGCTTCTTATCACATGGCCAAAAACAAAGCCATGTTTTCTTCTTTAAATGATTGTAACACCAAAAATATATATGTTGGTGATGATAGATCTCTTATTTTTGTAGGGATTGGAATTGTTCATATAGACAATCGTCAGTTTAATGATGTATTATGTGTTCCAACCTTATCCTGCAACCTTCTATCTGTATATCAGATAACTCATTCAGGTGAAGGTAAAATCGTTGAATTTTCACCTCACGATGTTGTAATTAAGGACCTTAGAGATCCTAGAGAGATTTTAGCTACTGGCCTTGCTGATGATTCTACAAGGTTGTATAAGTTTCACAACTTTGGGTCATCAAATCTTCCCTCAATATTTGTTGCTCATAATGATGAAGTGAGCAAAATTTGGCATGATCAATTTGGTCACTTAAACTATCGCTCTCTTTAGAACCTATGTAAAGAAAATATGGTGACAGGTCTTCCAATGGTATCTTGCAGAGATGGTGTTTTTTCCGGATGTGTACTCGGAAAACATCATCGGGACAGTTTTGAAAAACATGCCTCTTGGCATGCCTTAGCCCCTTTACAGCTCGTGCATAGTGATTTATGTGGTCCACTTCAGTTGTTTCATTCTATGGCTACAAGTATTTCTTAAATTTCATTGATAATTTCTCCAGACACACTTGGTTATACTTCTTAAAACTCAAGAATGAAGTATTTAACATGTTCTTGGCCTTTAAGGCCTTTGTTGAAAAACAATCTGGACATCAAATTCTTAAGCTAAGATCTGATAATGGTGGAGAATATGTTAAAAACAACTCATCAACTTTTGCACTAAGCATGGCATTCAAATGCAACATACTATTCCATATACTCCACAACAAAATGGTGTAGCTGAAAGGAAGAATCTCACCTTAAAGGAAATGGCTAATTGTATGCTTCAATCTAAAGGACTTAGTCTTTATTATTGGGTAGAAGCAATTAACTGGGAAAATTACATAATAAGTCGCACTCCTACTAATGTTTTAAAGAATATCACTCCAGAAGAAGCATAGAGCTCAATTAAGCTAGATGTGAGTCACTTTCGTGTTTTTGGAAGTGAAGCATGGGCCCATATTCCAGTGAGAAACATAAAGCTTTAGAACCTAAGAGTGAAAAAATGTATTTTTGTTGGATATTCTGAAGATTTCAAAGAATATAGTCTTATTCCACTTATGTCCAAAAATTTTATCATTAGAAGAGATGTAAAGTTTGTTGAAAATATATCGGCATGCGAGCCTAGTTCGGTGGATGTGCCACCTCTCCCTATATCTTCTACTTTTGAAAATATTTCTTCTTTAGAAGATGAAAGCGAGGATGAAAATCCTCCTCCAACTTCTCAGGATCCTCCTTCAGCTCCTCAGCTTCCAAAATGGGTCTGTGCTACTCTGGATGCAGCAGGTGATCTTTTCAGTGATCCTACATATCAGTGACGTACACGTTCTCAGTTTGATAAAGCCTCTTCTTTACTGGCTCAAGCTTCAGTGAATTATGATCCTGACACCTTTGCAGAAGCTACAGGCCATCCAGATTGGGAAGCAGCTATGAATGAAGAATATCATTCATTATTGGCAAATGATATATGGGATCTTGTTCCTCTACCAAAGGGACGAAAAATTGTTAGATTCAAATGGGTTTACAGAACCAAGTGTGGAACAGATGGGAAAGTTGATAAACATAAAGCGCGTCTTGTTGCTAAGGGTTTTTCACAAGTTGAAGGCATTGACTACATTGAAAGCTTCTCTCCTGTTGCCAAAATGAACTCTATCCACCTTGTTCTTTCCCTTGCTTCCTCTTTCAAATGGGAAGTCCATCAGATGGATGTTAAATATGCCTTCTTGCATGGGGACTTGCATGAAGAAATCTATATGGAACAACCTATTGGCTTTATACAAGCATACTCTAGCCTTGTATGTCAGCTTAAGAAATCCCCTTTTGGTCTCAAGCAAGCTCCTCGAGCTTGGTATGCCAAAATGGATAACTTTCTTTTATAAAATGGCTTTTCTAGGTGTCATTCTGACAATACTCTCTACACCAAGAAAGTGGGCAAGTATCTTATCATTCTTTTTCTTTATGTTGATGATCTTATCCTGACTGGTAGTGATCCCAACCTTATAAACCATCTGAAGTCTAGCCTTAAAAGGAATTTTGAAATGACAGACTTAGGACACTTACATTGTTTTCTTGGTCTTCAAGTCCTGCAATCCAAGGAAGGTATTTCCCTTTCCCAGTCCAAGTATGCTTGTGATATTCTACGCCATTTTCACATGGAAGACTGTAAGCCAGCCCCTTCTCACTTCAATCTGGAGTCAAACGTTCAGCCACTTGTACTTCTCCTGAAGTTGATGCTACCTTATACCGTCAACTTGTAGGAAACTTTTTGTATCTAACCCATACTCGTCCTGACCTTTCCTTTGTTGTTGGCCTTGTTTCTCAGTTTATGCAAAACCCACATGAAAGTCATTAGAAAGCAGCGAAAAGAATACTTCGTTATGTTCGAGGTACAGTTCAGTTTGGGATTCATTACAGTGCCGAAGCATCTCCTCTATTGGTTGGTTTCACTAATTCCGATTGGGCTAGTGACCCTGATGATCGGAAGTCTACTACAGGTTATGTGTTCACTCTCAGTTCAGGACCTATTACATGGGCTTGCAAGAAACAAGGTGCCATTTCTCTTTCTTCAGTAGAAGCAGAGTATCGTGGTGCCATAGAATCTAGTAAGGAAGCCTTGTGGCTTCGTCAAATCCTGTTATAGTTTGGCTTTCAGCAGCAGCATCCGACTACACTTTGGTGTGATAATCAAAGTGCCATTCAACTATGCAAAGGTCCAGTCCAACATCAGCGCAGCAAACACATTGAACTGCACATGCACTTCATCAGAAAGCTCATCCACGACCATGTTCTTGAAGTGCAATATTGTTCAACAGATGATCAAGTTGCAGACATCTTTACAAAGGCTCTCACAAAGGCAAAGTTCACTAAACTTCGATTTATGGTTGGAGTTCAGGAAGTTTTCACTAAGGGGGGATAGGCTCTAGTGCCTCCTTCATTCTCCTATTGTGTCATATTTATAAATCCTTCAATCCTATCCCAAGTTGTTCTTAAGGGGGGATGTTAGGATATTCTGACACATAGGAAATAGTTAAGTATAACTTGGTATAGTATAGAGTTAGGTAAAGTGTGTTTCTTTACTATGTACATTTTGTAACTTACAATCCGACGGTCACGATATGTAGTGATCCAACAGCTCATTCTCTCCTCACTATTATCGACACTTGATCCTTAACACACGATTGGTCCATGATCTCTATTTGAAGAGCATGGAGGGTCATTTGTAGGTTAACCGTCCATGAGAGAAGCTTATGTAAATTTTCATTCTTTTATTAATAAATTGCCTGAAGTGGCCGCGTTGGCTCAGGCCGTGGACTGTTTCCCTCTTTGAGGGTTTTAACCACGTCAAAGGTACTGGTGTATTGATCCGTGATTTGTTTGTGAGTGGTGTCCTTTGGTGTTCTGTCTGACGAACTTACCCTGTAAATTCCTACATTGCCAAGGCAGCATGTAGTTTAAAAATCCCAATGAACTCCAACAATAAATTTGAAATCCATTTCAAGCATAGTCCAACCATTCCAGAAAATCAGAGATATTGGCAAGTGTTTCAAGATGATGAGGAGATTAATGATTTTCTGCAAAACAAAGGCAAGTTCAAAGAAACCTCAATTGATGTAGAAAATGATGATAGTAAAGGGAATGCTATAGATGAAGTGTAGATCAATGAAATGGACATGTTGCAGTTGAAGAATAACATTATTCCTAAAGGTCTGATACCTCTAGAAGAACTGTTTTATCAAGATGATGTAGCCCGCAAGCCAAAATTTCAGCCAACAGAGAAGGGTGTAGAAGATGTCAACATAGGAACAACTGCCAATCCTAAGTTGCTAAAATTTTCCAAAGCATTTCCGCCAAAGATCAAGGACAAATATATTAATTTGATGGCTTCATTTGCAGATGTGTTTGCTTGGGATTATTCTGACTTAAATACCTATGATACCAATATAATTCAGCACACTATACCTATCAAGCCCAATCAAGAACCATTTAGAAAGAAGCCGAGAAGGATAAATCCAAAGTTGTTGCCATCTATTGAAAAGGAGGTAAACCGGTTGTACAAGTCAGGTATCATTGTGCCCATCAGATTTTCAGATTGGATCTCTAACTTGGTGCCCGTACGAAAGAAGACAGGTCAGGTCCGCTTGTGCATTGATTTCAGAAATCTCAATAATGTCTCATTGAAGGACAACTATCCACTGCCCGAAATGGACCATATACTTCAGTGAGTAGTGGGGGAATCTCGTATGTCACTACTTGATGGTTATTCCAGATATAACCAAATTTCTATCCATGAAGATGATCGAGATAAGACAGCATTCACCACTCCATGGGGAACCTTTCATTATGCCAAAATTCCTTTTGGTTTAAAAAATGCAGGTGCCCCATTTCAACGTGCAATGGACTTGGCTTTTGTGAATGAGAAGGATGTGTTTTTGGTGGTGTACCTGGATGATTTGACATTGTTTTCTAGATCTGATGAAGAACACATGCACCATCTAAAAACTGTCTTTCAAAAGTGCAGAAAATATGGTTTATCGCTGAATCCCAAGAAGAGCTTGTTCTCCATAGAGGAAGGAAAATTTCTCGGGCACATTATTTCAAAGGATGGCATTCGTATTGACCCAGCACGTGTGCAAGAAATTCAGAAAATTGATCTACCCCGGAATAAAAAAGAGATACAACCGTTCAATGGTAAGATGAATTTTCTGCATTGCTTTGTGCCTAATCTTGCTGAACACTTAAGAGAGATGACCAACCCACTCAAGAAGGAAAGCCAAGTGAAATGGACAGAGGAGGCTGTCAAATCTTTCAATTTGGTCAAATTGGCCCTTTCTTCAGCTCTAGTTCTAGTAAGCCCGGACTACACTTAGGATTTCATATTGTTTTCATTTGCTTCGGAGCACACTATGGCGGAAGTATTATTGCAGAAAAGAGATGATCATGAAAGACTCATTGCATTCTTTAGCAGAGCCATAAGAGATGCAGCTTTAAAGTACAACATCATTGAGAAGCAAGCCCTGGCACTGGTGAAGGCATTGAAGGATTTCCGAGTATATATTCTACATTCTCATATTTTGGCCTATGTTCCTAACGCTGCTATAAAATATGTTTTAGTGCAGACCGATCCGGAAGGAAGATGAGGCAAATGGATTGTAGCCTTGCTGGAATATGATGTGTAAATAAATCCCACAAAGCTGGTCAAAGGACAGGGGTTGGCGGAGTTAATGGTCGAATCAAACTTGCATGCCCTGGATATAAATCTGATCGTTGCCATGTCCGATGAGAATGAGGAAGGACCGTCAATTCAGGTATCTGAAATGTTTTCTCTGTCCTCATGGTATTCAGATATAATATATGTGCTAAAAGATCTATCACCACTGCCCGACATGATTAGAAATAAAGTGAGAACACTCAAGTTGAAGGCTGCCAAGTTTTGCATTCTAAATTTTGCGCTGTATTGGAAAGATCCTGGTGGCGTTTTGTTGAATTGTTTGGGGGAAGAGGAGGCAAAGAAAGTCATGGAGGATTTCCACGGAGGAGAGTACGTTGGTCACCTTTTTTGGAAGTCAATAGCAAATAAAATTTTCAGAGCAGGGTACTATTGGCCTACATTGTTTGCTGATGTGTACAAGATGGTCAAGCGCTATCATAAATGTCAGATTTTTGAAGGAAAACATAAATTACATCCTTTGCCACTTAAGCCCATTGAGGTGAGCACTCGTTTCCAGCAGTGGGGGTTGGATTTCATTGGTGAAATTCATCGTGCTTCTTCCGGTTAGCATAGATGGATCCTCACAGCGACAAAGTAGTTCACAAAATGGATTGAGGCAACTCCCACCAGATAAGCTATAAATACGGTAATCATTTCATTTCTTGAAAATAACATCTTGTCTCGCTTTGGTTGTCGGAATAAGTTAATCACCGATAATGCAACAGCTTTCAAATCAAAGAGGATGGTAGAATTTTGTCATAAATATCACATCATTTTGGGTCACTCAACTGCCTATGATCCACAAGGTAATTGATTTGTGGAATCTTTGAATAAATCATTGGTCAACATCATCAAGAAGCTGCTGGAAATAAATAAAAATAGCTGGAATAAGAGGTTGGTCCATGCGCTTTGGGAAGATCGGATCAGTCAGAAAAAATCCATTGGTATGTCACCGTTTGAGCTTTTTTATGGAGTTGACACAGTATTTTCCACCTATCTTGCTACCCTGGTAGTCAAACTTCTTCAGGAGGCAGGAAGTGAAGAAGATCCCATGTAGAGAAGGTTGAATCAAATGGTCCACTTGCAGCAGACAAGAGAAGAAGTTTTCAAGAACACATCCAAATTGCAAGAGAAAATAAAGAGAAAGGTAAGCACAGAATGATGTGGTGCTGAAGTGGGATGCAAGGAATGAAGAGAAAGGTAAGCATGGAAAGTTCGAGAATCTTTGGAAAGGTCCTTTCAAGATTGCAGCATATAGGGGTCAGAATGCCTTTCTTTTGAAGGAAATGAACGTTGAAGATTGTCCAGGAGGGCCGATCAATGGTCGGCTGCTGAAGCGGTACCACTACTGATTTATTAACACTGCTTCCATTATCATTGTAAATACCATTTTTATTTCAGTTTGGTTTCAGTCTGTCAAGTTAGTTTTTGAGTCATTTCAATGTCAAGTTTGAGTCAATTTCTTGGTCATTTCAGTTTCATACATAAGTCAGAGTCTTGTTTTGTAGTTGAAATGATGACTCCATAGCCTAATGGAAAAAAGGCACTGTCTAGCTCCTCCAGAGATCTGCTATTATTGGCACCTAAAAGGAGCTACCATCCCCCATTGGAGCCAATCTTAGAGTCGGTCTGGTCAGTCCTCCATCAGAGATCAAAACTCTTTATGCATTTCATTTTTAGGTGTCCCGCTCCATTCACTCAGCTTCATTCTGCTATGGGCATGCCATGATCTGGCAGAGAAGGTCATGCTAGTCATCTCCCCTCATGTTTGGCTCCTGCTAGCTTAAGTCTTGTGTCAATAATCACCAAAGTCCAGGATAGTCAAGGTCTGGTTCTTCAACGGACAAAGGTCATTTTTGGTCATTTGGTCTAGGAATTAAACAATTTGGTCTTTAATATGTCCAGTAAAGCCATGCAGGCCAGAGTGACGACCTTGCAAATTAATGACCCGCAGAGTTTCATCGTCATATTGATAACCTTCGACTGTTCTTCAAAACTCTGTTTTGAAGAAAAGTCAAATAGTGCCATTGATGACAAAATTTTCAAAAAGAGTCTTCAGTTGATTTCTACAGGTGCTGTCATGGTTTCCGTGGCCAAATGCTCTGTCATGCAATCCCCACAAAAAGTGTCGAAAATTTCATCATTTGAGCCAAAATTTAGAGAAAAGGTGAAAATCAGGGTTGTATTAAAGTCAGTGAAAAAGTGTCAAACAGGACATCAAAAAGGTGGGTTTTTTGAAAAAGAAAATTTAAAACATGACCTTAAAGCCTATATAAACAAGTTTCCATCATAAAATCTAAGTCATTGTGCAATCAAAGAGCTTACAGAAACATTGCAAGGTCGTGGAGTTTGAAATCTCGCAATTTGGAGCAGTTGGAGGAAATTTCAGGGTGTACGGCGCACACAGGCAGGGGCGCAGCGCACAAAGATCTCTCCCGCAGTGTTAATTTCTAACCAGCGTGGCACACACACAGTGCCCGGTGCACTGGGCTTTGCGTGCAGTGCATGGGCTTTGCACACAATGCACTGGCCTTTGCTTGCGGCGCACAGAGACAAAGCGCCCAGAACGTGCCAAAACTCCCTCAAATCTCTGGTGAAGCCCCTCTAATTGCAAGGTAGGCTCTCAAACTCACTTGTTCATGAGATTGGATAAATATATGGTGGTTTTTATGCCCATGGTTGAAATGAAACAAAACTCTTAAAGCAACCATAAAAAGACACCAAGAAAACATCTTGCTAGGGTTGTGTAACAATCTTATTGTTGCCAAGGCTTATTTTTCCTACCCTACCCCTGTTCCTTATTCCCCTATTTCATTCTTCCTACTATCACTACCAAACTCATATTCCCTTACCCCTCCTCCCATTACTCAATACAAACCCGAAAACCCTATCTTGCCAAAAACCCAAACCCCACCCTATAAAAAATACCCAAACCCCCTACATGTCCCTAAACAAAATTCTCCCTATAACCCCTGTTCCCATTATATTATTCCCCTCCTAATATTCCCTTGTTTCATTGTCCCCTTGGTGGCAGATTATCAAAACAACCTAGCTTTCACCATCATCAAAAGGGCAGCCTAAATTCAATTTATAAACAGTAGTCATGGCATCCGAGGTTTCATCAGAGTATGAGGTGGAGACCCACAGTGATACAGCTTCAGGAGAACAGGCCCCCAGGAGACATCACCCGAGTGGCAAACATGTTATAGATGATCCAAACACCCTCACTGAGTTGCAAGCATGCCCTCTTGCTATGTCATGTTTCCGACACCTAGCATGTTTTGAATTTTGTCAAAGGGTGGCAAGTGTTAGAGTTCATCATGAGTTGGCCCGTATTTTTGCACTTCACCAACATGGAAGTCAGTCTATCTTGGCTGGGGTCACTTTCAAATTGACACCCGAAGCCATATCAGTGGCAACAGGCATACCAAATGTTGGAGAATAGTGGCATAATAAGAAGAAGGTGGAGATGCATCATTATGAGCCTTACATTAAGGCCAGTTGTTTGAGTCAGCTCACGGGAGTTTTCCCATTGATATTTCTGAGAGATGAGTATGCTCTGCTAATGAAATTGATCATGAAGTACTTCAGTTGTGAGGGGAGGTTTTCTCTCCTCTATGCCTATCACATGCACTTTACCAGGATGCGGATGATGAACCTCCCATTTTTCATTTGCAGGAACATAGAGAGGATGAAAAACTTCATGCAACATAAGACCCCTAAGCAACAGCGCAACAGTGTTTATCACTTTGCTCTTATCCAGATTTTGGTGGATCATCAGTTGGGATTGCAGGGTATTGCTTGGGAGGACTTCATCTCCCATGACTTCTTCAACACTCCATAGGTAGTATCATAGGTAGAGCATGAGATAGGTGGTCCCTCACATTAGTATGAGCACCACGAGACCGCTACTATGCCAGTATTCATCACCTATCAGAGAGGCAGTAGACATCCGTTTGCAGCGACAAAGCGAGTGTTATCTCCACTTGGGGTAGAAGGGGCCTCTCTTCCGACATCAGCATCACAGGAGCAGGGCAAGGGTTTTCCATTATTTCTCAAACAGGATGCGCTCAATGAAGCTGGTGGCCTTATCTGTTTCAGACTGGACATGAGCTGAATTCATGTGAGTAGCTGCAAGTGGCATGGCCACATCAATGGGGCATAGTGGCTGGAATCCAAAACCCACCTGAATAGGGCTATGGCCAGTGGAGCTGTGAAGAGCTCGGTTGTAGCTGTGTTGAACATAGGGGAGGCTCTCGTCCCATGTGCGTGGATGCTTTGAGTTATACATGCGCAGAATGTGCACAATCATCCTGTTGTCACCCTCTGTTTGGCCATCAGTTTGAGGATGGAAGGCTGTGGACTTCATGAGTTTGATGTCCAGCATTGACCAGAGACTGGACCAAAATGTGCTGAGAAACCGACTGTCCCGATCTGAGATGATAGACTGTGGGATCCCAAAGTGCACCCACACTCGTTCAAAGAAGAGTTTAGCAGTGGCTTCTGCTGTGATATTCTTCTTGCAGGCCACCATAATGGCCATCTTCGAGAACCTGTCGACGACCACAAAAACACAGTCATTTCCATGCTTAGTGGAAGGAAGGCCTGACATGTAATCCATGGAGATGGATTCCCAAGGTCGACTAGGGGTAGGCAACGGGGTATAGAGGTCGTGCTTCTTAATGGTCGGTTTGGCAATGGCACAGGTAGTACATGATTGGATGTACTTCCCAACATCCTGTCGAAGATTCGGCCAATAGAAATAATTTTGCAGTACTGCCACTGTTTTCTCGACCCCGAAATGCCCAGCAGCCCGACTGTAGTGTGCTTCCCAAATCATCTTGGCATGCTCGCTTGAAGGAACACAAAGGTGACCGAGGTGGCATAATAGGGCATCCTGGAGGTGAAAATCTGCAACATGCCGACCCTCCAAGAGTGTCTGGTATGTGTGGCCGAATTCTGGGTCGCTTTTGTAGAGAAGTGGCCAATCAGAAGTCTCGTGCCCACAAGAGTTGAGCACGGTGGTTAGCGCCATGATCGGTGGCCGACTGAGGCAATCTGCAACATTATTGGTGCTGCCCTTTTTATACTTGATATTCAAGTGAAACTGTTGCAGGTATGTAGACCACTTCTGATGGTGATCATTCTGCAATTTCCCTTGGGTCTGTATGAACTACAGAGGTCGGTGGTCTGTGTGGATGACTGTTTCCTTCCACAAAATGTAATGCTTCCATTGTCGGCAGGCCTGTACAATGGAATACATCTCTTTATCATAAGTGGGGTACTTCCGGACTGTGTCTGAAAGTGTTTCACTGTGATATGCCACTGGATGTCCATGTTGAGTAAGGACTGCCCCAATAGCATAGTCAGAGGCATCTGTCTCGACCTCAAATGGTTGTTGTAAATCTGGTAACGCGAGCACTGGTGCCGTGTAGAGGTGATCCTTCAACTCCTTGAATGTCTTCTGTTGAGATTCAGACTAAAAGAATTTTTCTTTCGCCCCGACCTTGGTGACTTGACTCAAGGGCCAAGAAATATGAGAGAACCCCAACACAAACCTGCGGTAGAAGTTGGCAAGGCCTAGAAAGCTGCAGAGCTCTGTTAGAGTGGTTGGAGAGGGCCAATCCCGAATGACTTAGATCTTGGCTGGATCGACATGCACCCCCTATTCATCAATGATGTATCCCAGATACTGAACCTGGGTCATGCCAAAAGTGCATTTCTCCAAATTGGCACATAGCTTGTGTTGCCGCAGTGTTTGGAGAACCTGTCGGATGTGGTGGAGGTGCTCTTCCCAACTCTGGCTAAAGATCATAATGTCATCCAAGTATACTACTACAAAGGAGTTGGTGAATGGCCGCAAGATGTCATCCATTAGCCTCATAAAGTTTGCAGGAGCATTTGTCAATCCGAAAGGCATGACAAACCATTCGAAGAGGCCCTCCTTGGATTTGAAGGCAGTCTTCCACACATCGGAGGGTTCGATTGGTACCTGGTGATATCCTGACTTCAGATCGATCTTGCTGAAATATTTCACCCCCTTTAGTTGGTCTAGGAGGTCATCAATCCGTGGGATCGGGTACCTATTACGGACAGTGATCTTGTTCAGCGCCCGATAGTCAATACGGAGTCTCCACGTCCCATCCTTCTTCTGTACCAACACGATCGGGCTCCCATAGGGCGATGAAATCGGACGGATGTGACCTTTCTGCAGGAGCTCCTGAATCTGCCTCTTGATTTCATCATTCTCCAGAACGGAGCGTCGATAAATTGGTCCATTGGGTAGCGGCGCACCTGGGGTCAGATCGATGGAGTGCTTGACTTGACAGTGCAGAGGAACCCCTGCCGTGGAGGTGAAGATGTCCTCGTACTCCTCCACAACCTTGTCCATATGTAGTTTTCGTGCAGAGGGACCCCGTTTGGAGGCCGCAGCAACTGTCTTCTTCTTTCCTTGAGGGCGTATCATCAGGAAAACAAATTTCCTGGTTTTGGAAATGATCTTACTGCATTGTTTCGCAGTAATCAAACAGATGGCGGTAGGTGGTGCTACCTGTGGTATCCTGAACAACTTATTTCCCAATGTAATAATAACAACACGGGGCCTTGATTCATACACAACATGTCGCTTCCACAAGTATGGTTGTCCTAGTAACACATCACAAACTTTAAGGGGAGCAATGTCACACAATACCTCATCCGTGAAGGGCTTGATGTTGTATGGAAGGCCACACTGCTGGCTCACGCGAAGATCTCGTCCTTGGTGGAGCCACCCGATGGTGTATGGTTGTGGATGTGCTCTGGTCGGTAAGCCCAACCGCTTCACGACCTCTGCCGAAATGAGGTTCTTTTGACTCCCACTATCAACAATGAACTGTATCGGGAAGCCCTTTACCCACATCTGGGAGTGGAAGAGACGCTCCTCCTCCTTTGGATCTTCGGGTTCATTTTTTTGGATCTTCGCTGTAGCAACAGTGGCGCTGGGATCCGCATCAATGATCTGCTTCCCTTTTTCATACCCCTTATCGGGTTCTGACTCAGAATCGGAACATGCATCTGATTCTGAAACCTTTAGCTCAGCCACCAGTGACTGCTTGGCCCGACACTCACTCGTGTTGTGAGTGGAGCTCTTATGGAACTCGCACCATTTTCCAGTGTCCTTTCTCGGCTTCGCAGCGCTGTTCTTTGCTTGTAGCTTCGGCTGGTTGTGTTCGGCTGTCCCGCCTTGGCTTTGTCCTTTGTTCTGTGTTTTAGGGGCACCTTTCCCCTGCTTTGGATTCGCAGATCCAAAGTCTCGCTTCTTTTGTTTAAACTTCTGCTCGACCTTGACGACATATCGGTATGCTGCGCCGAGCGAGGGGATGTTTAGGAATTGTATTTCTTCCTGGATGTACTTGTGCAGGCAGCCACAATATTTGAGTATCAAATGTTGCTCCGAATCCTTGATACCCAACTTTGTGCGAAGGTTATGGAAGAGATTGGTGAACTCCGACACGTCTTGGTCCCTTCCCTGCCGCAGCGTGGTCCACTTTATGTATTCATCCTCATAGCTTCCGACAGGGTAGAACTACTCCTTGATGGCATCTCGAAACGAATCCCAGGTGGGTGTAGCTAAAAATAGTGAGCCAGTACTTTCATCCTTCTGCTCGTAGTAGACAGTCCTTGATGTGGGGGGCTGCTTTGAGAAGAGAAAAAACAACCTTTTCCCGACTCGAAAATTGATGAACAGAACAATAACCCTCTAGCAGATTTAACCATTTATCTACGGCATCTACGTCTATCTGACCCTCGAATATGGGGATTTCAAAATTAACTTGTACCTTAAAGGGTGTGGCGTTTCCAGAGTAGCTGCTGGAAGCCGATGCGTTGGTTCTGGGTAGCCGCTGAAGGATCTGGGCAAAGCTGTCCATCATCGCGTTCCGTTGTCGCTCGAGGGCTTCTTCGAGCAAGATTTTGATGGGATCTCCTGCCCCCTCGTCTTTCTTCTCGTCTGCCATGGGAGGCCGTCGGGATTTGCGAGGCTGGTCTTGCAAAGGTTCAACTAGTTCAAGCCCTAACTCCTTATATCCCGACCTTGTTGGGGACATGCAAAGAAAAACAGAGAAAAAGCAGACCGCTCTGATACCACTGATCCGGATTTAAACAGGAACGCAACAAATTACAGAGATAACCATATACACAAAGATGCAGCGGAAATAATACTTCATTTCATTAATGGAAAATACTGAAATATGCTTACAACCAAAAATGGAAATAAACCAGCTAGGGCGATGGTAGCTTATCTCTAAGAAGAGATGTGATGGCTACATGCCTCTGAACTGTATTATAATGAGGCTCGAAGCGCTATTTATTGTTGAGAAACAATGGAAAACCCTTAACATTCCAAAACCTAACCCTAGGAGATGAAACGCCAAACTGTGGGCCCCGTTTGGGGTAAATTGGTACATCAACTTCCTGGGGTCGTAACTTTGGCATATGATCTCTGTTTGACGCATACAATATCTCATTAAAAGATATATCCGAGCACTATCATTGTTGGAACGGGCAACATCGGTAATGGACCCATGTTGCCCCCAGATTCCCCAAAAAATGTCGTTTAGGGCCTCAAAACAGCTCCGGAAGTTCAGGACCCGAAAAACTGCTAAAAATAATAAGTTGTGCTACAATTAAGGAAACTGAAAATGCTGAGAAAGACAATGGTGGGGTTCCAGGTGGACTTCGCAGGTGGCCACCAATATCCACCTGGATCAAGAGCTTACAGAGATCATCCAGAAGCAGCAATCAGTGATTGAGGCCTTATCCCTTGACTTGGAGAGGGCCAAGTGGAAAATGAAGTACCTGGAGCAGAGAAACAAATAGCTAGAGGATGAATGGGCGATTATGGAGCTGCAAAACATTCGTGAGCATCGCCAAGTTGCTCAAAGGAGAAGAGTTGAGCTCACATCATTGGAGCAAGAGATTAATGGGGATCGGGAGGCACATCTTGAGAGTGTGAACATGCACTTGGAGAGGCTACTGGACAAGGCTGATCAGGACCTTGCCTTGTTGAGACACATGGCTTATCATTACAGGACACGAAATATGAGTGCAAGGGCCTGTATAAGGAGCTTAAAGGCGAAATTGAGGAAAGCAACAAGAAAGGAAAAAGAGGAAAAAGAGAAATATTGGCTTCGAATCTTGGTTGAGGCTTCCTTGGCCCATCATAACACCACATAGAGAACCTCTAGCCCAAATTTCAAGAAAGTTGGGGAATTTTTGGTCACATGACAAATTTTTGGGCAAAATACAGGGTTTTTCTCCCTATGCACCGTGCCACTAGCGTGGTGCTAAAAATATAGAGCTCCAAATGAGGAATGGTTTGCATTTTTGGATGCATCATGGAAAATCATGACTACTGGTGCCCGGATAAGAAATTTGGGCAAGATCTAAGTCTCCAGGAGGTCAAAAACACCCAAAAAATGGCCTCTCTGCCCCTTTTTTGACACATAGGAAGCAGTCTTGGGAGAATGAAGATTTGGAGGTGCAAATGAGAACCAAATTCAAAAATTCTAGTTGGGATAGAAAGTAGACAGGACAAGATTTTCAACCAGCCCTCTTGGGCACGTTTTGGACACCTGAAAGTGCCCCAAAACAGGCCCCAAAGTAGCACGGCGCACAGAGAAAATGGCACGGCGCACAGAGGAAAAATTGCCAAATTTGCTTCCGTTTCGCAAAATTTCGATTCGCGACTTCTCCAAGTGGGCCTGCTCATCTACACTTTAGTTTTTTGGCACCAAAGGTGGCATTTAAAGCATTTTCTTTCCATATGGACTTCTATCCAAGTGGCGAAGGAAGGCAAACGATCACCCAAGCCAAAAGTCATGTTTGTAGCGCTGCACCTGTAGCTGATGGTTGGCTCTTCATCTCCATTTTGTAATGATTCAAATAGCTCCCCAACCCTTGGGTGTTTTATCTCTTCATGGCACATTCTATATATTGTATGTAAACCATTTGCAAAGGGTTGGTTAGTTTGTAACTTCTGGGAGACTGCGGAAAAGAAACTCTATTTCTTCACTGTGTATTTTTTATAGAGGATTAATGAAAGGCAGTGACTCTGTTTCATGAAATTCTTGTGGCTGTGAGTGTATAAAATGTGTCTCTTATGTTTTGATATGTATTTCGTTATGTTTCATAATTCAATTCATGTTCATTTCCAGTGAAATTTTATGAGTGAGATTAGGTAGAATTCAATTTTATTGCTCTGCCTGTGGGAAAATTTCATGTTCAGTGTTCTTCTTCTATTGAAAAGGATTCATGTTCCTATGCCTTTTTCACACTCCTCAGCAATCTCTCCATTCCGCGTTATTCCAAACTAAATTGTTACACTTTCTGCCTGCCTTGCCTCTCGAAGTAATCTATGCCTTTGTATTAAATTCTCTGTTCTTTTCTTGACCGTTGGTCCCATATCAGACCGTGTTTTGCTTACCTATTTCACTGAGCGTGACTTGGAGAGAGCCCTCTCCTGTTCTAGTAGGGCTAGCTACCAGACTGAGCTTGGTTTGTGGTTACCCTGATTTTTTCCTTCCTTCAGCCTAGGGTAGATTTAGGTGCTAACAGATTGGAAAGAAACCCTCTCTTTCACATTTGAGGGTATTTGGATGTGATGCATATGTACATGTTCCAAAGGAGAAAGGAACCAAGTTGGATAGTAAATCTGAAAAGTGCATCTTTATTGGGTATCAGGATGGTTTAAAGGGTTATAAGATTTGCAACCCAGTAACAAGGAAAGTTGTGTACAGCAGAGATGTGGTGTTCAGACAGGTGAAAGATGTTATTAAACATGAAGTCCAACCAAAGGAATCTGAGAAGATAGAGTTTGAGCTTAAGGAGGAAGAATCAGACTCTACAACATAGGAGGAATCAAAAGATGAAGAGCCACAAACTCTAGGTATGAGAAGATCAGTTCGAGAAAGAAGGCAGCAAGAAAGGTATAATCCATCTACTTTCTATTCAAATTTTGCTTTATCTATTACTGAGGATGATCCCAAAACTCTGGAGGAAGCAGTAGATTCAGAGAATGGAAAAATCTAGAAAGAGGCCATGGTTGATGAAACGACATCTTTGCACAAAAATGAGGCATGAGATCTGGTGGAGTTGCCAGCTAGAAGGAAACCCATTGGTAGAAAATGGGTGTTCAAGAAGAAGACAAATGTGAGAGGAAAGGTGGAGAAAAATACAAAGCTCGGTTGGTAGCAAAAGGTTATTCATAGGTGCTAGGAATTGATTTCGGTGATATTTTTTCTTCTGTTGCCAAGGTAGCTTCTATTAGATTACTTTTATCTACTACTGCTATTGATTTGAGGCAGAACAAATGGATGTGAAGACAACATTTTTTCATGGGGATCTGGAAGAGAAGCCTGAAGGATTTGCGGTGAAGGGTAAGAAAGAACTGGTATGCAAGTTAAGGAAGTCTCTGTATGGGTTAAATCAATCACCAAGGATGTGGTATCAGAAATTTTATACATTTATACGGGGACTTGGCTTCACCAGAAGCAAAGAAGATCACTGTGTGTATTTTAAATTAATTGGTTACCGTGTTATTTATCTGGTCTTGTATGTGGATGATATGTTGCTGGTTGGAAATGACAAAGAAATTAGCCAAGATTTGAATACCCAATTGTCCTCCAAATTTGACATGAAAGATCTTGGTGCTGCAAACTATATTTTGGGAATTGAAATTAAAATAGATCGAGCAAAGAGGAAGCTCTGGTTAAACCAGAGGAAGTATGTCAAGGCAATATTGCAGAGGTTTAATATGTAGGATGGTAAACTGGTGAAGGTTCCTATCCCTGTAGGTATAAAGTTATCTGCCGAACAGTGTCCCAAGACATAAGAAGAGGAAGAGGACATGTCCCATGTTCCATATGCAAGTGTACTCGGTAGTCAGATGTATGCAATGGTCTGTACTAGACTAGACATTACACATGTAGTGGGAGTATTGAGCATGTTTATGTCAAAACCAGGGAAGGAGCACTAGACAACAGTGAAGCGTTTTTTCAAGTATTTGCGTGGCACTAGTGATTATGGTTTTTGCTACCAAGGAAGACCAAGATTAGACAGAGCATTGGATATTCATTGCTTTGTTGATGCAGTCTAGGTTGGAGATTTGGATTAGAGAAGATCTACAAGTGGGTATGTGTTTAAGCTATTTGGAGGTGCAGTCAGCTGGATGAGTAAGAAATAATCTATAGTGGCACTATCAAGTACAGAGGCAGAATACATGGCAGCCACTCATGCAAGCAAGGAAGCATTTTGGTTGCAGAGATTATGTTGTAGTATGGGGTTAGTACAGGGAGCTCTAAGGATAGAATGTGACAGCCAAAGTGCAATTTTCTTGGCAAAGAACCCTACTTACCATTCAAAGACAAAGCACATCGATGTTCAGTATCACTTTGTGAGGGATATGATAGAAGACAAAAAGGTGTTTTTGTTAAAGGTGGATGTTAGAAAAATATATCTTATAGAGCAATGGAACACATAAAATATTGCAGAAATATAAACACAGAAAATGCATAAGACAAGAGAGACACAGATATACGTGGTTCACCCAGTTTGGGCTACGTCCACGGAGAAACAACCAGTCCTTCCTTTTATATTATCCAACAAACTAAAGAGATACAACCTACAACAGATCTGCTATAATTCCCTCTTCGCTCTCAATCTCCTCTCTCTTCCTCACTCAGAGTAAAGATCTACATAGATGCAATATAATTCCCTCATATATAGAGAGGGGTTTCCTTCTAAGGAAAAAAACCCTAAATTAAACGTGACTTCTACCATTAGATCTTTGCCTAATGAATGACCCAGATTGACTATGAAATTACAACATTTTACAACGCAATATTACATCTATTTTTAGCTTCGGGGGCACTGCCCCTGACTCCCCTGCCAGGGGGGCTCTCAAAGGTCACAGCTGGCCCCCCTTGGACCCCCCTCGGTCCCCCCTCCAGTGAATATTTTATGGGCAACATTGCCGCCCCATTATGAACTGGGGTCCAATGCACCGATACCTTTGAATACAGAAGATAATCAAGCTCCACACCCACCAATCTACCACTTGGAGACTGATTATAGCAACTCCATCGCCGCTTCATTTGTTGGAAAATGACTCTACTTTGGACCTGCCTATTTCTCATCTTCTTCATCATACTTAAATACCAATTGAAACTAAGTATATTCTTAGTTTCTCCCTGGTTACAACTTTTGTTGACATATCTACATGATTTTGGCTAGTGTGTATCTTTTCCAGCTTCAACTGTCCATCTTCCAATACTGACCATATGAAATGTTACCTGAGTTGTATATGTTTAGTCTTGGAATGAAATTCATAGTTCTTTGCAAGATGTACAGCACTCTCGTTGTCACTGTATAGCCTGCCTAACTCCTGCTTCTTACCCAATTCATCCAGAAACCTTTGTAAACAAATCATTTCTTTACTAGCCTATATAGCAGCAACATACTCTACTTCTGTTGTTGAGAGTGCAACAAAACTTTGCAGTTTTGAGACCCAATTGACATCAGTTCATCCTACAGTAAACACATACCTTGTTGTGCTCCTCCTGTTATCTCTATCACCGACCATATCTACATCAACATACCCCTGTAGAGCAATGTTTGAACCACCAAAGCATAATGCTTGATTTGTGGCACCTCTCAAATACCTAATAATCCACTTCACCACCATCCAATGTTCTTTTCCTGGATTGTTCATGTACCTGCTTACAACTCCCACTGTATATGCAATATCAGGCCTTGTGCAGACCATTTCATACAAAAGTTTCCAACTACTCATGCATATGGAACTTTAGAAATATGAGCCATTACTTCCTGAGCCTTGAGACACTCCTCCTTACTTAATTTGAAATGGCTAGCCAAAGGTATACTAACTAGTTTTTCATTATGCATATTAAACCTTTTCAACACCTTTTCTATGTACTCAGTTTGAGACAATGTTAATTTGTGATTCTTCCTTTCTCTAGTTATTCTCATACCAAGGATTTGTTTTGCAGCACCCAAATCCTTCATTACAAATGAGTTTTCCAATTAGCACATTTATTTCCTGCATGTTAGAACCTGAAACAAGCGTGTCATCTACATACAACAACAATATAATATTCCTGCCATCATTTTTCCTTTTGAGATAAACACAATGATCAGAGTGACATCTAGTATAACCTTGTTCAGACATAAACCTGTCAAATTTTAGATGCCTTGGAGCCTGTTTTAATCCATACAAGCTCCTCTTCAATCTGCACACTAGTTTCTCCTTCCCTTTTACCTCATATGCTTATGGTTGTTACATATATATCTCTTCCTCCAAATACCCATAGAGAAAGTTTGTCTTTACATCTAACTTCTCAAGATGTAAATCTTCAGCTGCTACTAGACTTAAAATAGTTCTGATTGAAGTCATTTTCACAATAGGAGAAAATATCTCATGAAAGTCTATACCATTTTTCTATGCAAACCCTTTCACCACAAGTCTAGCTTTATACCTTTTTCTACCTCCATCTTCTTCCTTCAACTTGTAAACCCATTTATTTTGCAATGTTGTTTTACTTGCAGGTAACCTGACTAAGTCCCAAGTATGGTTATGTGCTAAGGAGTCCATCTCTTCCTTCATGGCTTGCTCCCACTTCTTCTTGGTTTCTACCTATACTACTTCTTCATAACATTATGGTTCACCAAAATCAGTGAACAATACATAATATAATTAAGGAGAGTATCGTTCAGGGGGTCTACTTATCCTGGTAGATCTTCTAACACCACTTTTGGGTGTTTGAGGTGCTTTTTGTTGTCGTGGTTGGTGTTTTGGATGTTGATCATTATGATTTTCAGGAACCATCACTTTTTATGTGATCTCATCAAGCACTATGTATTCTATATTTTCTTTTTCCTGTTTCTTTTCCTGCAGCTGATCCTTATAAAAAATGTTTCATTGAATATGACATATTTTCTCCTAATGATTTAGTATTTTTCATAATCATAAAAGCAATAACCAAAATCACCAACACCATATCCAATAAAGGTACATTTCTTTGATTTTGCCTCAAGATTTGTTCTATTTTCTTTATTAATGTGGAAAAGGGCTTCACAACCAGAAGTCTTTAAAAAAGAGTAGTTTACCTTTTTACCTATCCATGCCTCCTCCGGAATACCACCATCCAAGGAACTTGAAGGCCATTTGTTTATTAGATGAACAAAAGTATATACAACATCTCCCCAAAATTGTAAAAGCAATCCTGCATGCAATCTCATGCACCTTGCATGCTCCATGATTGTCTTGTTCATCCTTTCTGACACACCATTTTCTTGTGGTGTTCCTAGAACTGTCTTCTCTCTGCAAATTACATTCTTTGAATAATACCTATCAAGCTCTTTGCTGCAATATTCACCTCCATTGTCTAATCTAAGACACTTCAACCTTTTTCCTGTCTCATTTTCAACCAAAGCTTTCCATTTCTTGAAAGTATCAACTACATCATATTTATTTCGAATACAATAAATCTAGGTTTTTTTGGTTGCATCATCAATAAAAGTAACACAATAATGAGAGCCACCAAGAGATGATGCTGAGAAGGTCCCCATATATCGCTATTCACAAGCATTAATTTTTCACTATTCTTTTATTTCCCAACTCTAAGGAATCTAAGTCTATTATGTTTTCCATAAACACAATTCTCACAGAATTTTAAACTGGCATGCTTCAAACCTGGAAACAAATTTCTTGAGTGAAGAATATGCATCCCCTTCTCACTCATGTGCCCGAGCCTATGATGCCACAGTTTCATATCTTCTCATGTAGAGGTTAAAGCATTAACAAAATTATAAATACCATTGCATAAATAGAATGTACCAACCTTTTCTCCTTTTTCTATTACCAAGGATCCTTTGATGACCTTCCAAGTTTTATCAGTAAAAGTAGTCACACAGCTTTCACCTCTCAACTGCCCTATTGGAATAAGATTTTTCTTCAGATTTTGAACATGCCTTACCTCCTTCAATAGCCATTTATTTCAATTCTGTTGTTTTATGAAAATTGTACCCATTCTAATGATTTTGTAGGCTCTATCATCACGCAATAGAACCTGTCCAAAATCTCCTTGAAGATAATCATGAAAATGTTTCCTATTAGGTGTGGCATGGAATGAGGCCCCTAAATCTACCGCCCTGATACCAGTTGTTAGAACATTATATATTACAGAGAAATGGAACACATAAAATATTGCAGAAATATAAACACATAAAACAAGAGACACATAGATATATGTGATTCATCCAGTTTGGGCTACATCCACGGAGAAACAACCAGTCCTTCCTTTTATATTATCCAGCAAATTGAAGAGATACAACCTACAGCAGATCCGCTGTAATTCCCTCTTCGCTCTCAATCTCCTCTTTCTGAGTGATCCACACTCAGAATACATATCTACATAGACCGAATACAATTCCCTCATATATAGCGAGGGGTTACCTTCTATGGAAAGAAACCCTAAATTAAACACGACTTCCACCGTCAGATCTTCGCCTAATGAACGACCCAGATTGAATACGAAATTAAAACATTTTACAAGGCAATTTTACATCTATTTTTAGCTTTAGGGGTGCTGCCCCTGATTCCCCCACCAGGGGGTCTCCCAAAGGTCGCAACTGCCTCCCCATGGACCCCCTGTAATGAATATTTTATGGGTGGCATTGCCATCCCATTACGAAATGGGGTCCAATGCGGCGATACCTTTAAATACATAAGATAGTCAAGCTGCACACCCAACAGTGGACACTTTGAAGAATACTGTAGATGCATTGACAAAATCTGTGAGCTCTGGTAAGTTCTCTTGGTGTAAAGAAACAATGGGCATTGCAGGGCTTGATAAATGACTAAGCTCTCTTGTGGCTCCCTGTGCAAAGGAAACAACAAGTGGGAGAATGTTGGGTTGTGTTATATTCCTGGCATGACTAGCCCATGTAGTTATCTATGGGGTTAGAGGGGGGTGGGTAGCTCCCCTCTACGGGGTATAGGGTAGCGCCTTGGGAATTTTTTTTTTGGATGCTATATTAGGTTGGGCATTCCTACCTATGGTTTTGTGCATGGTTTTCGCTCATGGTTTTGGATGCGATGGTTTTCGGTCCATGTTTTTGGACGCAATGGTTTTTGGTCCATGGTATTTGATGCTTCGACATGTATAAATATGTATTGTAACATTGAAAAGAATATAATGAAAAATCAAGCTAGTAGTCCCAGTTTTGGGATCCAGGGGAAAGTCTATGTGTATATGTGTTTTATGCGTTATGCTCTCACATTGTTCATTTTTTTTGTTTTAGAATTTGTATGCAGGTAATTTCTGTACTGGGTTAAAACCTATATTCCTGACACCTAGGAATAACCTTTTTCTACAAACTGAGCTTTGTATTTTTCCACCTTTCCTTCTGCATTCATCTTCTTCTTGAATACCCATTTGATGCCAATGGGTTTCCTTCTAGATGACAACTCCACTATATCCCAAGACTCATTTTTGTGCAAACATGCCATTTCATCAACCATGGCATCTTTGTAGAGTTTTCCATCCTCTGAATCTATTGCTTCCTTCACAGTTCTAGGATCATCATTAGTAATAGTTAAAACAAAATTTGAACAGAAAGAAGACGGAATATACCTTTTTGGATTCCTTCTTTCTCGAACTAATATTCTCACAACTGGAGCTTTTGGCTCTTCATCTTCCAATTCCTCTTATGCTGTAGAGTCTGATTCTTCCTCCTTTAGCTCAAACTCTATCTTCTCAAGTTCCTTTGCTAGGAATTCATGTTTAATAACATCTTTCACCTCTCTAAACACCACATCTTGGTTATACACAACCTTCCTTGTTACTAGGTTCCAAAGATTATAACCTTTTAAACCATCCTTATACCCAATAAAGATGCACTTTTCAGATTTACTATCCAACCTTGTTCTTTTATCCTTTGGAACATGTACATATGCATCACATTCAAATACCGTCAGATGTGAAAGAGAAGGTTTCTTACGAGTCCATACTTCTTGTGGAGTCTTATACTCCAACGCTAGTGAAGGTCATCTATTGACCAAGTAATGTGCAGTCTCCACCACCTCTGCCATAATTCCTATCCTAACCCGACACCACTAAGCATGATTCTTTCCCTTTCCATCAACATATTTTGCATTCTTTCTGTAACTCCATTTTTCTTAGGTGTGTATGGCGTAGTATTCTACCATGCTATACCACACTTCTTATATAACTCTTCAAATTCCTTCTTGCAAAACTCTCCAACGTTATCTGCCCTCAACACCGTAATATTCTTCTCTGTTTGGATTTCCACCAGAGCCTTAAATTCTTTAAACCTGTTAAACACTTCAGATTTTTATTTGAGGAAATATATCCATGTATTCCTTGAGGATTCATCTATAAATGATACATAGTACATAAACTTACCCAATGATGGAACTGACACATCTCCAAACACATCACTGTGCACAAGCTCTAATATGTTTTTCATCCTCTTACCACGATAGGGGAAACTCGCCTGATTTTGCTTCACATATATACAATTTTCAAAGAAATCAAAATCCAGAGAGATATTAGACATACCTTCTACCATACCTTTACCATGAAGTACTCGAAGGCCCTTATCTCTAATGTGTCCAAGCCTTTGATGCCATAGCATGGTATTTTTATCTAGACACCACTAGATTTTCACCTCCACTTTCAGGAACCACAGAAATATTGCACCCATCAATAACAATGTTATGTTGCAACCTGTACAGAGTTCCAATCCAAACTCCCCACATCAATACCAGGGCTCCTTGAACCATCTTGCAGGTATCTTTCTTGAACATTGTTTTTACACCTGCACCAGCCAACTTACTTACATAAGTCAGATTTTTGGCTAATGCAGGAATATGCAAAACACCCGGAAGTGTTCTAATCCTTCAACCTTGAAACTTCAACTTGACGTTTCCACAACCAATGATTCTATCCTTCCTGACACCCCCTAAGAATAAATCCCCGCCATCCCATCTCTCATACTCGCAGAACCACTCTTTATGGGGAGTGAAGTGAAAGGATGCACCTAAGTCAATCAACCATGCGTTATGATATACATGTGTACTTTAAGAAGAATCCAAGTACACATACCCACCTTCATCTAAGATGGTTTTCGCTTCTATAGAAGGAGTATCATCAGATCCCTTTCCTTTCTCAGGATATTTAGATTTACAATCCTTATTGTGGTACCCTTACTTTCCGCATTTCCAACACACCTTTACAGGTTTTCCTGAAGATTTAGATCTCCCACTTGAGGACTTATTTTTGTTTCTGTTCTAGGACCGTCTTCGTATAGATAAGGCATCACCATTCTGGTTCTCCATATTTTTCTGTCTCATCTTCTCCGTCGGTAAGGATGAGACTATTCCATCAAACTGCAAGCCAGTTGCATTAATACCTATTGCAACAACCAAACTATCCCATGAATCTGGTAGAGAACACAACAAACTGATGCACTTATCTTCATCTGAAATTTTAATATCAACATGTAATAACTAGCTTACCATAGTATTAAATGCATTCATATGCTCTTTCACCGAGTCTCCATATTTCATCCTCAGGTTATATATCTTCTTTCGTAGGAACAATTTATTCACTAGAGACTTAGATTGGTACAAAATCCCTAACTTGTCCCACAAAGCCTCCATCGTATCTTTCCTTGATATATTTAGAAATACTGAAACTGAGACACACAATCGTATTGTTCTTTTTGCCTTCCGATCCAACTTCTTCTAGTCTTCATCAGAAATTGTCGTTGGTCTAGTACCCAGATCTATTGCGATCAACTGATCTTTATCCACCAACAGGTCCTCCATATTAATTTTCCACAACTCAAAACTCTAACCATTAAATTTCTCAATCTCTATCTTTCCATTGGTCACCATATTCTTTCACCACAAGAATCAATCCCACATATCTTTCACTGAACAGGGTCTACCATAGGCCCGAGAAAAACCCCTCAGCAGCAAAGGCTTCCCCTTGAAGCCAAAACAACTCTGATACCAAATGTAGGTTTTAACCCCGTACAAAAATTACCTACATATGAATTCTAAAAACAAAAAATAAACAATGGCAAGATCATAACACATAAAAAAATATACACAGAGATTTTCACCTGGATCCCAAAATTGGGACTACCAGATTCATTTTTCATTATGTTCCTTTCAATGTTACAATGCATATATATACATGCTGAAGCATCCATAAACCCCAATCCATTAACCGTAGATTAGAGCATAACCATAGTTACCTTGACTAGATCTAGAAAACACCATGGATCAAAAACCATCGCACCTAAAAGCACGTGCGAAATCCATGCACAAAACCATAGGTAGGTTTGCCCACCTAATATAGGGTCCAGAAAACAAAATTCCCAGGGTGTTGCCCAAGATCCCATAGAGGGGGCCTACCACTCCCCGTCTACTCCCCCAACTAAACTTCTAGGGCTAGTCGTGGAAATAATATAACATAACCCAACATAGTAAACCTTAATTACCTATTGGGGCAAACTCCTATCTATTGGGAAACCCATTTTTTGGTAGCTTTCATGAAGGTGGGGGCATGCCTTTTGTCTCATCACTTTATACGATCCCACCACCACCTTAAGGAAACTATTGTGCTTTACAACTTGTACACCTCGATAGAAACCAATTGATGGGAGGACCTCCTGGTCCCTCTTGTCACCATGCTCTTCCATGTTCTGATACGAAAACACCTACCCCATTACCATTCTTAGCTACTCTTGATTTTCAAGATCATTACAATTGGACCAATGGTCCCCTCAATGATAACTTTCTTTTGCCTCCAATTCCACATAAGATTCCTGTAAACATTCTTTTGTAGCTGCTACAACCACCCTCCAAAAAATTTCCTTCGCTTCATTTCAGAGCCTCCCTCCTGAAAATCATTGCAACTATCCTACACTGATCATGTACTTGTGCTTATTTAGGTTCATCTGTGATTTCAAAACTTTTGTTCAACTCGCTTGTTTTGTCAGTCAACCACAAGCACATGCAACACTTGGTCCACATTCAGTTAATCAGTTGCTGGGAAAAATTGCACAAACCTGGAGGACAAATTGTCTTCCCCCTAGAAATGCATAGAGCAGCCCACCAACTACCCTACACTCAGAAATTGCACATAGAAGGCCAACTAGCATGGTTCTGGAAATTGCACAAAGCAGGCCAACCAACACTCATCTCCAGAAATGCGCAGTTTCAGCCAACTGCACTGTTCTTTGGAAATGCGCAGAAATCGCCAGTTGCACTGCTCTCTAGAAATGTGTAGAGTAGCCTAGCATCACTACTCTGGAAATTTTTGTAGAGTTGTCCAATCGTCTAGGGCTTGTCCATCCAAAAACAATGCCAAGGTTTTTCCTCTATTTTTGTCTGTCGCATGTGTTGGTAGGCTATTTGGTTCCCTCCAGAACTGCACAATCCTTCCTTGCATGTTGGGAAATTTTTCTCAAAAATGAAAAAAACAAAAAAGAGAGAAAGTATCCCTATATTTTAGGGATCTATTTTTAGCAGTAGGAGTTACATGAAAAACAATTTTAGAAACTTCCCACCAAGTGTCAGCGTTTCCTATATTTCTGGCATGCATGTCATAAACCCTAATTTCATCAAATCTATTTAAACAAATCCTTCGAACTCATTATTCACATTCGATATTAGAGCTCTAGAATTCCTGGAGAATCTAGGAACCTTCAACACAGTCGGCATAACCTTTTCAGGTAAGTTTTTCTTTTCATGACTTTGGCCACTTTTTCTATCACATTTTAGTTTTCGGCTTGTATAAGTATTTTTCCCTTGGTTTTATTGAATGATGCTCGCGTGTCAATGTATTTTAGCTTATAGAAGTGTTGTTTAAAGTTTTTCATTACCTTTCCTTAGTGTCGCACGTGTAACACTATTTTCGTACTCATAGTCTCCATTTCAACGACTCGCTTAATGAGCTAAATGGTTTTGTCATTTGACTAATTTATGCACTTTCTTTAATGACATGGATGTTTATTTCGCTTAGATTTGCACCAGCTTAACACAAACATTCACTCCTTCATATTTTCAGGTTGTCATTGGGTAGATCCAAGCTATCTCGGTCGATATCCTGTCTCTCCCAGCATGCTCTACCCATTCTAGTCAAGGCTCTGCCTTGCCTCCAGGAATTGTGCATAGGCTTCCCACACTATCTCCCAACTATGCTATACACAATCATAGGAATAAGTGGCCATTCCTCCCCATTGGAACTGCGCAATGGGTAGTTCCATCCAGGAACCCAACCTGACTATTCTGTGCATTGCGCTATTTTAGTCAGTAGTCAGCCTCCCTGGACTGCGCATTGGGTAGATCCAACCAATCGTCAGCCTATCTGATAGCTGCGACTGCACAATGCATAGTTCCAAATCACACTCTCCCAACTTCCAAAGTCAGTGTTGTGCAATCTTAACCTGTAGTTATCAGTTTATTACCTGAATGTTTCTCGAAGTTGTTTGATGTTTTTCGCTGACATTGTCTCTCCATGAGTGTCTTCTCTATCTCTAGGTACCACAATTTTTTGAGTAGTGTCTTAGTAGTACACGTATCATGGATGTTAGGATATTCTGACACATATGAAATAGTTAAGTAACTTGCCCTAGTGTAGAGTTAGGTAAAGTTTATTTCTTTACTATGTACTTTTGTAACTTACAATCTGAGGGTCATGATATGTTCTAGACATGAAGTGATCGACCGATTCATTCTCTCCTCAGTATTACCGTCATTTGATTTGTGTCTTAACACCCAATTGGTCCATGATCTCTATTTAAAGAACATGGAGGGTCATTTGTAGGGTAACTGTTCATGATAGAAGCTTATGTAAATTTTTATTCTTTTATTAATAAATTGCCTGAAGTGGCCGCGTCAGCTCAGGCCATGGACTGTTTCCCTCTTTGAGGGTTTTAACCATGTCAAGAATACCGGTGTATTGATCTATGATCTGTTTGTGAGATGTGTCCTTTGGTGTTCAGTCTGAGGAACTTACCCTTTAAATTCCTACATGGTATGAGAGCTATTTGACAGCTACATTCATTTGTGATCCAAATCTGAAGCTGGTTTAACTGCATCCGACTGTCGTTTCCTAGATCTATTGTTTTTTACTGCTTTCGGGCTGAGAGGACTGCTCTATTGTGTTAGGAGTATCTTTTCCAGCAAGGAACCCATTTTGTTTCATGCAAAAAGGTTTTTGATAGCCCTAACTATGTCATTTATAAGATCTAGAGGTATACAATATTTATTTGCAGTTCTAGCTATTCATCTCTTTGTTTATTTCAGTTTATTTAGCTCTCTGTTTTTTATTACTGTATCTATAGCTTTCATTTATGCGTATGCTCTTTGCCTTGTGACTCTATGTGGTCTGGGAAAATTAGTAACATAAATGAAGGATTTTTCTCATGCATATGCTCTTTTCCACCGCGCCTTAGTGTGATCTTGGAAAACTAGAAACATTGAGGAAACTATTTAGTTTCTCGCTAAAGCTAACTTCAAGCCGTAAGGTTTGTTTTTTTTGCATGTCCATGTTGGGTTTTGTGGTTTTTTTTTTGTAGGAAAAAAAATAGTTTTTTCAGGTAAGCACAAACCCCAAAGCTTCAATGACTTAAAAAAAAAAAAAACCCTTCCTCTTTTGCAAAAATTACTGACCTTTTAAACTAGCTCACTTGGTCCAAAGTTACTTTACGAGAATAGAAGTCTTTCATTCAAGTCTTTCTTTTTGTTGAGTTACTTTTTCAAAAAGCACATGTAACTTATGTTTTAAAGTTACTTTATGTAAAAATGTTCTCACCCATTATAAAAGTGAGTCACTTATAATCCTAAAGTCTCTTTATATTTTATTTAAGTTACAATTTAGTGGGCAACTCATAAAGTACCATTGTAAAAGTGACTTTCACTTATTTGTAAAAGTGAGTCACATAATGTTTTTTTTTTAAGTGAGCTAATTAGATTACGTCTAGAAAGGCGGGGGGGGGGGGGGGGGGGGGATTTTTTTTAAATATAATATTATCATTCATTTCCACACATTCATGCACTTTTTTGGCATCTTCAACAATTTGTTTTCAAATAGCCATAAATTCTTCATCCGGACTCGGTTTCCTGAGTTGCGTTTTTTTAAACAGCCTAACTTTTCGAGATATTTCCATTGGAACACTTAGTTTCAGCATATATAGCTTCAGTTTTTCTTAAAATGGAAATTCAATGCCAAGTTATTCTTGACAACGCCAACTATTTCCAATGGTGGTCCTACATTGTGGATTTACTTAGAAGTAAATGTCTTTACAGAATAGCCTCAGGCCAAGAAAAAAATCTCAAGATAAAGATAAGGCAACCAAATGGGAAAATAGGAAAGATAAAGCATGTGGGTTGATAGGGATGTCTATTTCTCCAGACCTTAGATTCCATAATGCACAACTTGATACTACTAATGAAGCAACGAAACAACTCACTAAATTTTTTGGAATTGAAAATGAAATTAGAGCTCATCAACTTGAAAATGAGTTGCTTACATTGGACCCTAACAATTTTTCTTCCATTGAAGATTTTTTGTCCAAGTTCAAGACCCTTATACTTCTCTTGGAAGGTGTTAAGGTTAAGAAAGAATATGGTAGCCTTATCCATTCCATTCTTACTAAGTTGGGACGAGCTTACTCTGTATTTGTTTCCACCTTCCATTCTACTAGAGAAGCCTCTATTTCTCAAGGACAAGACTATAAGTCCCACTCTTTTGATTCCTTTTGTGATTATTTAATAAGAGAACAAGAAAAGCTCTTATATCTTGGTCTTCTTAAACTTGGAAACTATTCTAAGAAAGCCTTAGCCACCTAGTAGCAACCAAATTCAAAGAATCTTAAGAAGAAGTATCCTGAAAAGAATGGCCCTAAACCAAATAAGGGTCCTCAACAATTTCAGTCTCAAAATGAAAAATAATTTCAATAAAATGATGAGGCAAATAAAAACAAAGGGAAGAAGACTAATAGACATTGCCACTTTTGTAATCAAGATGGCCACTTAGGATCCAAATTCTTTAAGAAGATGGAAGCCTTGGAAGCAACAACGAAGAAGCATAACATCCATTTGGAGCACTCTTCAACTTCAACTTCATCTTTAGGAATAACACTTTCTGCATGTGGTTGTCAAGCATCTTGGTCTAGTTATGCACTAAATGTATCTTCTTCTTCTCATTCTCATGAGTGGCTCATTGATTCTGGAGCTTCTTATCGCATGGCCAAAAACAAAGCTATGTTTTCTTCTTTAAATTATTGTAACACCCAAAATATATATGTTGGTGATGATAGATCTCTTAGTGTTGTAGGGAATGGAATTGTTCATCTAGATAATGGTAAATTTAATGATGTATTATGTGTTTGAACCTTATCCTACAACCTTCTATCTGTATATCAGATAACTCATTTAGGTGAAGGTAAAATCATTGAATTTTCACCTCACGATGTTGTAATTAAGGACATAAGAGATCCTAGATAGATTTTAGCTACTGGCATTGTTGATGATTCTACAAGGTTGTATAAGTTTAACAACTTTGTGTCATAAAATATTCCCTCGATATTTGCTGCTCATAATGATGAAGTGAGCAAACTTTGGCATGAGCGATTTTTTCACTTAAACTACCGCTCCCTTCATAATCTATTTAAAGAAAATATGGTGATAGGTCTTCCAATGGTATCTTGCAGAGATGGTGTTTGTTCTGGATGTGTACTCGGAAAACATCATCGAGATAGTTTTGAAAAACATAGCTCTTGGCACGCCTCAGCCCCTTTACAACTTGTGCATAGTGATTTATATGGTCCACTTCTAGTTCTTTCATTCTCTAGCTACAAGTACTTCTTAACTTTCATTGATGATTTCTCCAGACACACTTGGGTATACTTCTTAAAACTCAAGAGTGAAGTATTTAACATGTTCTTAGCCTTTAAGGCCTTTGTTGAAAAACAATTTTGACATCAAATTCTTGTGCTAAGATATGATAATGGAAGAGAATATGTTAACAACAAATTCATTATCTTTTCACTGAGAATGGAATTCAAATGCAACATATTGTTCCACATACTCCACAAAAAAATGGTGTAGCTGAAAGGAAGAATCACACCTTAAATGAAATGGCTAATTGTATGCTTCAATCTAAAGGTCTTAGTCTTAATTTTTGGGCAGAAGCAAATAACTCTACAAATTACATAGTAAATCACACTCCTGCTAAGGTTTTAAAGAATATCACTCTAGAAGAAGCATGGAGCTCAATTAAACCAGTTGTAAGTCACTTTTGTGTTTTTGAAAGTGAAGCATGGGCCCATATTCCATATGAGAAACATAAAGCTTTAGAACCTAAGAGTGAAAAGGATACTTTTTTTGGATATTTTCAAGACGTCAAAGGATATATACTTATTCCACTTAAGTACAAAAATGTGATCGCTAGAAGAGATGTAAAGTTTGTTGAAAATGTATCGACCTATGAGCCTAGTTTGGCGGATGTGACACCTCTCTCTATCCCTTCTACTTCTAAAAATATTTCTTCTTCAGATGATGACATTGAGGATGACAATCCTCCCCCACCTTCTCAGGATCCTCCTTCAACTCTTTAGCTTCTAAATCGGTCCATGATACTCAAGATGTAGCAGGAGCTCTTGCTGATGATCCTACAGATCAGTGATGTACACGTTCTTAGTTTGATAGAGCCTCTTCTTTATTGGCTCAAGCTTGAGTGAATTATGATCTTGACACCTTTGCAGATGCTTCAGGCCATCCAGATTGGGATGCAACTATGAATGAAGAATATCATTCATTATTGGCAAATGGTACATGAGATATTGTTCCTCTTCCAAAGGGACGAAAACTTGTTAGATGAAAATGGGTTTACAGAACCATGTATGGACCAGATGCAAAAGTTGATAAACATAAAGCTCGTCTTGTTGCTAAGGGTTTTTCACAAGTTGAAGGCATTGAGTATACTCAAACCTTCTAACCTGTTGCAAAAATTAACTCTATCCACCTTATTCTTTCCCTTGCTACCTCTTTCAAATGGGAAGTCCATCAAAGGGATGTTAAATTTTCCCTCTTGCATGGGGACTTGCGTGAAGAAATTTATATGGAACAACCTAATGACCTTATACAAATAGACTCCAGCCTTGTATGTTAGCTTAAGAAATCCCTTTATGGTCTCAAGCAAGCCCCCCGGGCTTGGTATGCCAAAATGGATAGATTTCTTTTAGAAACTGGCTTTTCTAGGTGTCATTCTGACAATACTATCTACACTAAGAAAGTGGGAAAGTATCTTATCATTCTTGTTCTTTATGTTGATGATATTATCCTTACTGGTATTGATCCCAACCTTACAAACCATGTGAAGTCCAACCTTATAAATATGTTTGAAATGATAGAATTAGGACACTTGCATTATTTTCTTGGTCTTCAAGTCCTGCAATCCAAGGAAGGTATTTCCCTTTCCCAATCCAAGTATTCCCATGATATTCTATGACATTTTCACATGGAAGACTGTAAGACATCTCCTTCTCCCTTTCATTCTGGACCCAAACTTTCAGTCACTTGTACTGCCCCTGAAGTTGATGCTACCTTATATTGTCAAATTGTAGGAAAACTTTTGCATCTGACCCAAAATCGTCTTGACCTTTCCTTTGTTGTTGTCCTTAATATTAGGTTTATAAAAAACCCACATGAAAGCCATTGGAGAGAGGCTAAAAGAATACTTTGTTATGTTCGAGGTACAGTTCAGTTTGGGATTAATCTCTTCTATTGGTTGGTTTTACTAATTCCAATTGGGCTGGTGACCCCGATGATCAGAAGTCTATTGCAGGTTATGTGTTCACTCTTGGTTTAGGACTTATTACATGTGCTTGCAAGAGCCAAAGTTCCAATTCTCTTTCTTTAGCAGAATTAGAGTATGATGGTGCCGTAGAAGCGAGTAAGGAAGCCATGTGGCTTCGTCAGATCCTGTCAAAGTTTGGCTTTCAGCAGCATCCGACTACACTTTGGTGTGATAATCAAAGTGCCATTCAACTATGAAAAGATCTAGTCCAACATCAACATAACAAATACATTGAACTACACATGCACTTCATCAGAAATCTCATTCATGACCATGTTCTTGAAGTGCAATATTGCTCAAAAAATGATCAAGTTGTAGACATCTTTACAAAGGCTGTCACAGAGGCGAGGTTTACTAAACTTCAATTTATGGTTCGAGTTCATGAAGTTGTCAGTAAGGGGGGATAGGCTCTAATGCCTTCTTTATTCTCCTATTGTGTCATATATGTAAATCCTCCAATCCTATCCCAATTTGTTCTTAACGGGGGATGTTAGGATATTCCGGAACATAGGAAATAGTTACGTATAAGTTGGTCTAGTGTAGATTTAGGTAAAGTTTGTTTCTTTACTATGTACTTTTGTAACTTACAATCTCATGGTCATGATACGTTATAGACATGAAGTGATCTGATGATTCATTCTCTCCTCAATATTATCGACACTTGATCCATGGCTTAACACCTGATTGGTCCATGATCTCTATTTAAAGAGAATGGAGGGTCATTTGTAGGGTAACCGTTCATGAAATAATCTTATGTAAATTTTCATTCTTTTATTAATAAATTGCTTGAAGTGGCCACGTTGGCTCAGGTCGTGGACTATTTCCCTCTTTGAGGGTTTTAACCATGTCAATAATACTGGTGTATTGATCTATGATATGTTTGTGAGTGGTGTCCTTTGGTGTTCTATCTAAGGAACTTACCATGTAAATTCCTATAGAGGCCTATAAGAGAGGATCAAAAGACATAGTATAAAAAAGTATTGGGGACGTGGTTGAACAAGGGTTAATGAGCTTTCCTATGTAGACATAAACACACATGTTCATTGATAAGATCATGAAGATCACATGGAAGGACATCAGCACCATCTTCTCACAAAGATTTGAGGAGAACCTAGGGGATCAACATGTCTATATGAACATCCATAATACAAGAGGGTACAAAGTTTCCTGTAATTTTACCGTGTTTCCTTGTGCAGATGCGATCCACTAGATTGTCTCACACACTGATGTTGAGAAAATGATATTGAGCAGTGTTAGTGGAGCAAGGCTTCCTTCCTTTGTGATGAAGGATTATCAGGAGATATATCATTTTTCGTTCCCAGTGAGAAGGATGGATGCACCATTCTACATTCCCAATGATAGCACGAACACAAGGGACATATTGAAGTATTGGTTAAAGAAGCAAACAAATTTCAGGATGACACCCAGCTAGATATATAGGACAAGGACACTTAGGAAGGAATATTAGTTCTTAGTCATCTTCGCATGCAACTTTTATCGGCAAAGGAGTATACAAACCTTCCCGCAAAGTTGGGTTGCTATGCTGGATCAACTGGAAAGTGAAGGAAAACCGTTCAACTAGTCTAACATGTTGTCTCGCTAGTTTAAAGTGAAGCTATCTAATGATAGGAGTCCTCCCAAGGATCAAGAAGAAAATTCCTTCAAGTCTGCATACCTTCTCAATGTAATATGTGCCTGTCAATAGTTTCCTGGCATGAGTTGGGCATGGACACCTTCAGATAGTTCTGCGAACATATATTTCAATTTCCTCTCAGAATGTAGCTATCGAGGAGTCATGGCTAGGATATGTGACCATTTCATCACCCCTCTATACACAATGATCTTTTAACAATATCTAGTCTGCATGTCCTGCGAAATAATCGAGGCATTGTTGAACATTATAGATTGGTACACCTCACCCGAGGGAACCTTCATCAGTATGTACAGTGCAGAGAAAACTCTGCATGTGTTGCTGAGGTTTTTCACGGACAATTTGGTCATTGAGGAGGTTGCATACCACATCTTGACAAGGTTGTCAATTGGATTGCACAGGAAGAAGAGGGCACCATGGCCAATGCTTCCTATTCAAATTGGGTTGATGTGATCGAGAATTTGAAAGAAGAATATGTTGAAGTGGTAGAGTTCAAGAAGTTTAAGTTGGGCACGAAGAGTTTCAACCCATATGCCCCACATGGTTGATGCATGGACCACTATACGAGAGTGTACTATCCTTGGATCCACGGGGCAGGTCATTGTCTAGAGGAAAACCCATGGAGATATTGTTATAACTACTCTAGTCTCAATGAACTAGTCAACATTGCAGTGGAGTGGCTAGAATCACTCAAGGTAGTAGAACCACAAGCAGCAGCAACAATAGTAGCAGCAAGTAGAAAACCTATGTAAGACAAAGGCAAGAGGAAGATTTTTGAAAACAGAAAGACTGAGAAAAGGTACAAGTTTAAGGAAGACCCATTTGAGTAAAAGATAGCTTTGGGAATAGATGTGAAGAGGCAAAAATGAAATAGGAGGATAGTGAAAGGAAAGAGATAGAAGCAAAGGCTGGAAGAAATGGCGAGGATGTTGCAGGAATACTTGGAGAAGCTCAAGGAAGAACAAGAGTTGTGCATAAAATAGTAGGTAGTGTACTATGAGCATGAAGAGGAACAAGAAATGAATAGGAAGAAGTGCAAGGTGCATAGATAGTGCAAACTATATCAATACAAGTTAAAGACTTTGAACTAGTAACAGATGAGGAACAGGGTGAGCAATAACAAGAACAAGAACTTTCTCTATAGGATGAACATATAGTAGAATATATGGACATAGAGATGGAGCAAATGGAGCAGGATCAAAGTACCGACCTCATGCCAAAAGGAACCGAGGTCATTCGACAAGCTTCACTAGCTCGAACAACAGAGCAAGTCTTGAGTGAACAAGGGGATATCATTGTGCTTGAGGACCATCCAGGAACAGAGGTGTAAAACACAACCTTGGATGAGTCACAACCCAAAGTTGTACAAGAATGTAGAGCGTGAACCCTAGATGAGCATGCATCACCTGCACACATAGAAGAATGGGTGATTATGTCAAATGTATGGAGACATCCAACTACCTTGGATGATGCTACAAACGCTTATTCCAAAGCCACCAGCTCAAGTGTTAAGTTATTAATAGCAAAAAATGAGCACATGTCTAAGGAGTTGCAAGCAGCTAGGGAGAGAGAGGAACAATCAGCAAGATCCACCAGAGAAGAGATAAACATGGGCATACTTGTTGAGGTATTGGCTCATGAGACAGTCACGCAGAGACTATATGACAGGTTCATCACCATGGACAAGGTAATTATCCACCTATATGGTCATCAACAATGTTGTACCAAGATAGAGAAAGAACTCGTAGGCATACATATCACAGATGATCATGTACAGACATGGAAAATGAGGTACAAGGAAGCCTGCCTTCATTCAAAAGATGATGAATCTGCATGTGGAGTTCGACAAAGCACTCATCCAGAGTCAAATGCAGAACTATGAGGAACTCCCACAACTCATCACTAGTATTGAGGCTTCATATGCATGTTTGTAGAGGATTTTTGATGTCATGGTGGGAAAGTATGGCACCCTAATGATTGGTACTCTCACCAAGGCCAAAGAGAAGAACTAGGTCAGATTAGAGCTTGATGCGTACTTTGATCAGTTGATGCTCAAGACCACCAACACAGATTTGCAAGTCAGTGTTGATAACATGTAGATGTACATCGTCAGTCTATCCTTGTTTAGGACTAAGCTCCGCATATTACACAACGTGGTACATCAAGGTTTCAAGTCAGTATACCCGAAAGCAATGGAGGACAGAGTTCATTTCTAGAAGGACATCACCAAAGAGTACGTGGACACCATTCTGCACTATCAAGCATGGAATCAGTTCGTCACCAAGGATCACAAAGAGAATGTTGATGCGTTGGTCTTTCGACAACCGTCCGAGTCTTAGTGTTGTCTTTTCTAGATGACTGAAGCCAATTTTGTCCCACATGGGTGTATGTGGAAATGTATAGTTTTTTGTAAACATGATGTAAAGTGAAATTCCAAGTGTCATTAGTGGAATACAAATAGTCATATGTAATGTGAAGAGTCATGAGGGTAGTAGTCCAAGAGTCACAAAGGGGATTGTCAAGGGTCACCCCACCCTGTTTTATAAATAGAACCTCATAACTCATAGAAGAGACTTTTGGGAGCCAATATTTTTCTCGGAATTTCTTAGAGAGGGTTTGGAGAGTATTGTAATGAGCCTTGAGTTCTACATAGTGCAGAATGAGTGAATCTCATTGGAGGAGAATGTTGTGTTGACTGTAACATTCCACTATTATATAATATAACAAAGCCACCATGTTTCATGCATATGTTGTTATTATAGTTCAAATATTCTAGTTACTTTAGCAATGTATGTAGTTTTACTTATGCATTGACGTATAGAAGTGTGTTGTTGGTTTATCTCATCACTTTTGAGTGTCGAGTATTCTTCTTTCCAGTTTGTGATGTCATTCATATCGTGTGTTCCTTTCAGGCTATGCAATATTACAGGCTTCTAAGGGACACACTCCTTTCCCCCTTATGTGTGTTAGAACCTCCCCATGCGTCTCTCCTAACTTGCTGCAAGGTCACACACTTTCTTCTAACAAGGATATCATGTTTACCTCTGCCCGCTATCACAGCCAAGGCATAAATTTACTACACACTGCTAGGACTCCTACTCCAAATGATTTGAGGTCTAGTTGGGACTTCTTACAAGGGAGATCCCATAACATGTTTGTGGGTCCAGCATTGTCAACACATTCGTAAGTTTGAGGGAAAGCAGGGAGACATGGTCTACAAACTTCATTACTTACCACCTTTGATGTGTTTCTAGTTTAATGACTGATGTCAGTATTTGGCTTAAAACCCTTCCATCAACCGTAGCTGAAAATATAGCCAAATGGTGCATTAAACTACCTTTTTCTTCTATTTAATAATTTCAATAACCTCAGTGTGTATTTTTTTTAAAACTTCCAGTTATTGATCCATTATGAAACTAGCACAAAAATATTCATTACTTTGTGCCAAAACACTTCCACCTATGTCTTTGATCACATCCATCAATGTAGATGGAGTCAGAATTTAGTAAAAGGCCCCATTCCATATTACCTATTAGCTTATGTAAGTCTCTCCTTCCTCCTATTGTAAAGGGCATTTCCTTCTCTAGAACCCTTACTGAAGGCAAGGTCATTCATTTCTTCCCAACACCTAAATATAATGTATTCTTAGTGGGGTACATCTTATGACCATATAGATCATGTTCCTCGTACGTCAAATACTCTTGTTACTCAAAAACATGGTATTCATGTTGATGGTCTTATTGGTTCCACCATTGGGATCACTATCAAACAAATGAGCATAAAATTTTCCTAGTTATCTATTATTGCTACCATCACCTCAACTAAACCTATTCACATTATTGTTTAGTTAACTTAGTGTCCTAAATTGCTTGAATAAATTATCAACCGAGGTTTGTAAGCTGATGAAGTGTGGTGCATTATATGTGCTTAGTTAACCTTCTTGTTACTTTGTTGTTTTTCATTTTATGTTGATTTTGGGGGGTTTTTGTTCTTTGATGTCTAAAATTGTACAACCTGAAACTATGAGAAAATTTAAGTGAATTTAATGAACTTTAAAGGAAAGGAAATGTTCCTAAGTTAATCTAATTTCCTAAAAATGGACCAAGAAATGTTGGCTAGTTAGAACCTAATAAAAAAAAAGCAGAGCATCTATCTTATCTTATCATTAGTCCTAATCCACTAATATAATTCTTAAAACAAAGAATGAAATTGATGTAGAAGGTAAGTCAGTAATTGCATTCATTAAACATTCAACCATTCAATTTTGGAATATGATTAAATCAATATCCTTGAAATGATTATTGGAAATATCATTGATGAAACTAAGTGAGGATATGAAAGAAAAAAGGTAAAAGCATGTAAAACTAACTGTAAACAACTAATGTATTTTTTACTTTCTCCAACATTCAAATGTGAAGCATTAACCTCTTGAAGTGTTGTGCAAGAAATAAATTATACCTTAGTTCCTAAGTTCCTAGGAAATTAACAATGTACTGAGTAAATTTAATCACTGTATGAATTAGACAATTAACCAGTTAGTTTAGGATCATTATCATCTTGAAATGGATTTTGAAAAAATCCATTAACATAGTTAATTGACAATTATGTTCTAAGAAAATGAATGACAAAATAGTAAGAAGACTAAGCAATTATGTATTATTATTACTTCAATCATAATTCAGTTTGGAAACCCAAGTCATTTTTCTCCATGAAATATCTTAGAAGACCAAGACTGCATAGTTGTGATTTATCATTATGCTATTGGTTAAAAAATGAAATGAAATATCATCCTAATTTACAAAGCAAAATCGTTGAAAACAAAGTAATGGAAATTGAACTAAAAACCACAAATGAAAAGCCTCCTTCAGCGCAGGGGCCCTCTGCAACTGACGTGGTTGGAATGCTAGCTAGTTAAGGATGCACGTTAAATGATCATTGACAACACAAAATTTGTATTATGAAAAGAAAAAAGTTTCAATACAGAGTATTAGCAAAAATCTTGAACTTAACACGTAATTCCTACTAACTTCTCTTAGTTCTATGCAACTGATATTCAAAGGAAAATAACATAATTGTTTATGAGATAAACTTGCTACAGGTGGTTAATTCGAATTACAATAGGACCATTTAAAATTTTGATAAGCTACAGGTGGCTGACTCGAATGAGATTTGCAACAGAACTATTAGACTCTTCATTAGCTATGAAAGAGAAAATCAAGAGTCCTACTGCTTTCGGATAACGTACTTTGACTCCATCTTTAACCATGACCTTAGGCTTGCTTTTCCGTCAATCTGGACCAAGTGAATAGGATAGAGTCCGTGTGGAGATGATTCTAGAAATGACCATGTGGCCCAATTCTTCATTTGACATCTGGAACCTGCCAAACCATGAGAGTAGCTACGAAATCCATAGTTAGCTACAGAATAGGTTGCATTCTCTAGCTAATTTGCAAAAATCTATTCAAATAGCAAGAACATGAAAACATAATAAGGCAATCACTTTAATTCTTTCCTTAAGACAAAACCTAACATTTATCATTGATTGGGTCTGTAATCTTATGAGAAAGTGAGGGAAAAGTTTAGGAAAAATGTCAAGGAGAGGGTAATTTGGAGGTTCAACATACCCCCACTAAAAAATAACTGTATGTCCTCATGAAATTTGCCAAAAATGTGAGTTCTTCCTCCCTACTGCATTTTCTCAGATGCCTCTGCTAGTACATCCAATTTCCTTCTTCTGTTCTTCTTTGAAGTGGTTGTCATTCTGGGTTTTCTCATAAGAAGCTTGTACTTAAGGTTAATGACTGCTTTGTTCAAAATCTTATTCTTTATTTTCAATTTCCTATTTTTCTTATACCACTGTCATAGATGTAGAATGGTATTATCGTGAATTGCCTTGTCCAAATTATTTTGTTCCTTCAAGGTCTCATTCTCCTATTTGATATGTTTGTTCGATATCTCTAATTCATAAATTTCATGTTTGAGAGCATCAATTAGAGGTCCTTGTGGATTGACAAAAGGTTTTGGGTTCATTGAGACACTTCTCTTCTTTAGTGATTCTATATAGTCATATATTTATTGTTGCACTGGGTCTATGCGTGGAGATATTCTACTTGGGATACCTTCGAAACGATGAACAAGAGAATTTTGAGGATTGCGTGTGGAAGAGGTGTTAACATGAGAATGGTTCTGGGGTTTCCTTGTCTAAATTTATAAACCCTGTCCCTTTTAAGGATGTTTTATTTCCCAAACCTAAGAGTCTAGAGCTTCTAGAGCTCCTTCTAAGTTGTGGAGGACTTACATTCTCCTCATTTATGACCTTTTTCTCCTTTCTTATCTTCCCTCTTTCCTTGATTTTTTTCCTGATTTATGTTAGTTCTTCAGAGATTAACTTTCAACATCTTTCCGTAATGAAGACTTAGGTCTGTTTTCAATACTTATACCATTCTTCTTTCTTCTACTTCTTCTGGCATTATCTTCTTTAGGTGACTTTGGTGCTTCCTGGAAATGGTTTCTAGTAAGGAAATTCTCCTAGGTATCTCCTATGTTTTTTAAATGAAACTAAATCTATATCTTTATCAAATGATGATGATACATGGTTGAATCTATGAACTCTATTCTCTTTTGCACATTTGAGGCCATCCTTCTTAAACTATTTAGCAGGAAAAAAGGAAGATTGTTTTCTCCATTTTCTGAGAACTTCAATCAGTAAATGGATATGGTATACATACATGCAACCAAACCTGCCCTCACAAGTGATAAATTTATGTAAAACCAAGAGCATTTTCCTCCACTTGATTTTAAGAGCCGAAATGAGAATACCTTTTCTAAAATAGAGACATACATACCTGGGTTTTTGAGTATTACTTTCCATGATTCGTTATGGAACTCCTTGTTCTTGAACTATCTTTTAGCATGCCTTGTAAGTTTTGTAGGGTCGGTCATGAATGACTCAATCACTGCAAACTTGATACCTCTGAATCCTACCTCTGTGTCATCAAAAGATCAAGTAAGGGATTTTTTAATCTCCTTATGAAAACCATCAAATTTCTCTATGAATTTAAGCCGTCCAGCTTTTTGTAACATTTCCTTGAGCTGTGGGTATCCTTCTATTTACTTTTCTCCTACGGTTCTGATTTGACAATAAGCCCCATGCTTTCTACTACGCAGAGTTCTCGACCTTCATAATTATGATTCCCAGTTATATGAAATGAATTGGTTGTGAATAAAGTGAAAGGGACTGCGGGTTTGTATGAAATAAATAGATGGTAGGGGTTATGGAGAAACTTAGACAAGTATGTGATGTTGTAGTCATGACCATTAATAATCAATGAGGGAGTTAATTATGGACCGTTATGTGGAAAAATATGGAGGATGTGGCGGATATGTAGTATGATGGAGATTGCAATAAAATCAAATGATGATTCGTCAAGGAAACATATGAATATCGATATTATATATGCTTTATGTTTTAACCTTGCTATTTAAAATAAATTTTTGCACTTTACCTTTTAGAACTTAACCTTTCTGTTTGTTGTTTTCTTTGGTGTTGATTCGTAGGTACCCTTTTAGCATATTGGTCTTCAGAAAATATTCTTCAATTTCCTACAATCATCATTTGTTTGTAAGTTGTATAATTATTCCAGAGTTGCTGAATGAGATATGGCTACAGAATCAAATTAAATGCAGAATGGAATCAGCTGCAAAACATGATAAAAAAAAATGAAGTATGGCTATGGAACATGAATGTGAAATGAAATGGAAATGGAATATGATAGTGAAATGGAATGAAAGTGGAGTGAGATGGAATGAAACTGTAAGATAAAATGAAAATGGGGTGAGATGGAATGAGACTGCAAAATCAAATGAATTTGCAGATTATGAACTGCAAGTAAATGTAGCTTTATGTCACTACTTATTACAGAAATGAAATGTAAAATATAGGATGTCAGAAATCTTTGATTTTCACACTATATTTTCTGTATAAGTATGCCAATGAATTATTGGTTTTCATACTTATACATTTTATTATTATTTTTTATGCTTCTTTTATGATTTATATATATATATATATATATATATATATAGGAAAAATAAAATCTAAGTTAGTGGAGAAGAATAATTCTTCTTCATCAACTTCATTTCAGTGTTATCTTGGAAAATTTTGATAAAATCCTCTCGAAATTGGCTTATGATATATCTTCAACTGATGACCATTCACAAGAAGAGGTACCTTTCTTTCATCTATTGTTCTTATTGTCACTGCTCCATTATTAAAGACTTCTTCAATCTCATATGGCCCAAGCCAATGAGTTTGAAATTTTCCTTGAAAATCTTTGAATTTTGAATCGAAATAAAGTACCCAATCCCCTACTTGAAACTTCTTATCCTTGATATAATTATCATTCCATTTAGTCCTTTGCTACATGATTATACTGGTCCTTTGAATTGCACCTTGCCTGATTTCATCATGCTTATTGAGTTGCTCCAATCTATGTTTTTGTGCTTCTAATAAATCCAGTCCCAATTGGACTACCATCTTGAAGGTTCTGATTTGAAATTCTATAGGGAACAGGACTTGCTTCCCATAAATAAGCTCATAGGAAGTATGTCCTGTTGTGTTCCTCCATGTAGTTATGTAGGCCCATAAGGCTTCAGGAAGCCTTTCTGCCCAATATCTTCTATGTAGATGTACAGTCTTAGTGAGAATTCCTTCAATCACCTTATTGGTATATTCAACTTGACCATTTTCTTGTGGATGATAAGTAGTAGATTTTCTGTGTTTGATCTTGTAATCTTCCACAAGCCTTTCCACCATTTTAGATGTAAATTGAAATCCCTGATCTGTCTCAATTTCTCTTGGAACACCAAAACGAGTGAAAATGTCCTCAAAAAGAAAATTAACTACAGATTTTTCATTAGTAAAAGGTAATGCTTTAGCCTCTACTCATTTAGTGACATAATCAGTGCATACCAAAATATACTTCTTTTGTTTAGATGGAGGATTAATTGGTCCAACAAAATCCAAGGTCCATTTTTCAAAAGGTTCAATGAGTACCTGAGTTTGTAGTGGCATTTCATCTGAAGGAGTAAGTTATGCTACCCTCTGGAAACTATCACACCTTTTAACATATTCTTTGGCATCTCTGAAGATGGAGGGCCAATAATATGCTAAATGAGGTTGTCCTCTTGTCATCAAAGCGTCCACCACAGGGTTCATCATGACATGCCTTAAGAATTTCAGGCATTTCATCTTCTTGAATACATCTTCTACTCAATAGATTTGGACTTGTTTTATACAATTCATTAGTAATCCATGAGTAACTTGCAATTGTTTGAATGATTTTTGTTTTCTCCTTAGGAGAGAAATGTAAAGGTAATTTTCCTGTGACTAAGTAATTAGGAATATCTAAAAACCAAGGGGTCTAAGTAGTTACTGCAAAGAGACATTCATCAGGAAATTTATCTTCAACTCGAGTGTCATCTTTGATCTTTTGAATTCTAGACAAGAAATCAATGACTATATTTTGTTTTCCATGTCTATCTAGAATAGTGATGTTGAATTCTTGTAGGAGTAATAACCATATTGTAGCTATTCAATTAGTAAAAGGTTTATTCATTAAGTACCTAATTGCATAGTGTTCTGTATGAACAAAGGTTTCATAGTCTATTATGTAATGTCTGAACTTGTTGATAGCATGAACAACAACTAAGAATTCCTTTTCAGTTACAATGTAATTTAACTCAGTGGGAGTCAAATTCTTGCTTGTGTAATAGATGGCATCGGGGATCAAATCGTGTATCTGAAGCATCTGTTGAAATGTGAAAAGGTAGTTTCGAATTTGGACCTCTTAAGATGGGTGCTTAAATTTTTTTTTCTTTCAAAGTCTCAAATGCCAACTGGCAATCAAGATTCCAATTGAATTCACAATCTTTGGTGAGTAATTTGAAGAGTGGGAATGATAGTTTAGTGAAATTTTCTATAAACCTTCTATAGTATCTTGTGAATCCTAGAAAACTTGTAACATCCTTTTGAGAACTTGGAATTGATAGTTTAGAGATGACTTCAACTTTAGATTTATCAAGTTTAATTCCATCTCCTGAAATGTGATGTCCTAAAACAATCCGTTCTGTAAACATCATAAAACATTTTTCATGGCTTAGTCAAAGGTTTGCTTCCTTACATATTTTAATAAGTTTTTCCAAATTTTCTAAAGCTTCTTCAAATGTATTCCCATAAACTGTAAAGTCATCCATATACACTTCTAGACAATCATGTATTAGATCAGAAAAAATTCCTAGTACTACTCTTTGGAATATTGTTGGTGCATTGTACAATCCAAAAGGAAGTACTCGGTAGGCATAAGCTCCCCATGGACAGGTGAATGTGGTTTATCTTGATCTTCAGGTGCTACCTGAATTTGATTGTAACCATTAAAACCATCCAAAAATGAGAAATACTTCTTTCTTGCTAATGTATCTAACACTTGATCTATAGAGGGCAAAGGAAAATGATATTTTAGGGTAGCTTTATTCAATTCTCAATAATAAATGCATACCCTCCATTTACCATTCTTTTTAGGCACAATCACTAGACGAGAAACCCACTGGCTGTATGAAATTAGGTAAATGAAGTTTACATTTAGTAATTTTTGCAACTCCTCTTTCAAAATTTCCCTAAGATTTGGATTCATCCTTATTTGAGGTTGTCTAATAAGTTTACAAATTTCCTCAACGTAGATGTGATGTATAAAAGTCTTAGGACTAATTCCTTTCATGTCAGTGTATTCCCATGCATATGCTGAAGAATATTGTTGTAATGTTTTGATTAGCTTTTCGTGCTGTAATTTTTCCAAGTTATTGTTTATGTTCAATGTTTTCCCTAGAAAGATTTCAACTATAGAGCACCAAATTCTTCCATAGAATAAAGAGACATCTACCTAGATGACAAAAATTCATTGGATTTTTCTTGAAATTGATCATGTTCATATTCTGGAGATGATTCAAAATTTTCCATTATATTTCAGATTTGACTATCTTCACTAATGGTTGAAATAGTAAAGAGAAATTGAATATCATTTTCATCATCAATCCATTCTTTGTCATCTATCTCTGAGATTGTTCATGCTGGAGGATATAGAGTGAATTTCTTAGTTGAGTTACCATCAGAGATATACATATCACCAGATCTACAATGAATGAAAGCATCAGCTATAGCCAACCAAGGTCTTCCTAATATAAGTGGATGTCCTCCTAGATTATTCTTAGGAGTGAAGATCATAAAATCAATAGGGTACTCCCAAGAGTCTAAGGAAATTTAAATATCTTCTAACACACCATCTAGTTTGATTATAGATCTATCTACCAATTGCAGTAATGTAGGTGTATAAAGAAGATTAGGAAGCTTGAGTTGTTCCATGGTTTGTTTTCTCATGATGTTTATTGCTACTCCTAAATCAATCAATGTATTCAGAATTTCAACTCCATTGATATGTGTTTCTACAACTGGGCTTCCTGGATCTATATATATTTTTATATGGCAATTTTTACCATCATTATGTCTCCTATTTTTCCTGCCAGCTGAATTCTTTTTATTTCTTTTATTTTTCCTCACGGTTTATTCATGCCCAACACCTTTATTATTTTAGCTAGAATTGGAATCTCCTTAATGGCTTGTAAGAAATTGATTTTGATATAAAAAAATTTCAATTCATTTAGAAAATCATAATTAGGCAACATAATATGCTTTTCTACTCGTCTATCAACTTGAAATCTTTCACAAAAAGGAGGTGTAGAAGTGTATATTGGTGGTTTCTCTATGACAGGAGTTGAGTTTATTGGTTCTTTCTACTTTTCATTTTCAATATTCTAGTTTTGAAGAGATGTTCCTTAAAGACTTTTATTTGGTTGTAGAGAATCTTCCTCAGAATTGTCTTATTCTTGAATAACTACATAAGGATTTTTCTTTTCTAATATCCTACTAGATCTTAGTTGGACATCATTGAGATCTAGAGGAGTGATCATATAAGTTGGAAATTATTGTCCTTCCACCATATAGATATTCTGAGGATTTTTATTGTTGTGGTTTGGTAATGGTTGGGCAGGTAACTGATTTGGTCTCTGTGGGAATGGCAGTGAAAGTTGAAGATTTTGGTTTTGAAGTTGGGGCTTCTGATTTTGTTGAGGAATTTGTTGGGGAGGACAGTTTGTATATGATGAAGGATATTTATAGTATTGAGAGAATCTCTCATAGGGACTTTTCATTCCTTGAGCCCAAGGTTGAGATTGAGATTGAGATTGAGGCCTGTTGGGTTGTGTTATATTCTTTCCATGACTAGCCCACGTAGTTAATATGGGGGTTAGAAGGGGGAAGACGCCCCCATTCGTTGTGCCGATTGCGTAGTGGGGGGAGTAATAGGGGGTTTGAGGAGAGCAAGTAACTGCACTCTATGCGGTCCAGGGCAGTGCCCTAGAAAATTTTGGTTTTGGATCCTATATTAGGTTGGGTGGACCAACCTATGGTTTGTGCATGTTTTTCGCACATGGTTTTGGATGCGATGGTTTTCGTTGCATGGTTTTAGACGTGATGGTTTTCGGTCCATGGTATTGGATGCTTCGACATGTATAAATATGTATTGTAACATTGAAAGGAACATAATGAAAAATCAAGCTAGTAGTCCTAGTTTTGGGATCTAGGGGAAAATATTTGTGTATATGTGTTTTATGTGTTGTGCTCTCGCATTGTTTATTTTCTATGTTTTATAATTCGTATGTAGGTAATTTTTGTATGAGGTTAAAACCTACATTTCATATCAGAGCTGTTTTGGCTTCAAGGGGACTCCTTTGCTGCTAAGGGGTTTCGGTTGGGCCTGTGGTAGACCCTGTTCAGTGGGAGATCTGCAGGATCGATTCTGGTGGTGAAAGAAGATGGCGAGTAGTGGAAATATAGAGATCGAGAAATTTAATGGTTGAAGTTTTGAGTTATGGAAAGCAAGATGGAGGATCTATTGGTGGATAAAGATCAGTGGATCGTGGTAGATCCAGGTACTAAACCAATGGGACTGTCCGATGAAGAATGGAAGAAGTTGGATCAGAAGGCAAAGAGAATAATACAATTGTGTGTATTAGATTCAGTATTGCTGAATGTATCAGGGGAAGCTATGGTGAAGGCTTTGTGGGACAAGTTAGGGACTTTGTACCAATCTAAGTCTCTGGTGAATAAATTGTTCCTACGGAAAAAGTTGTATAACCAGAGGATGAAAGATGGAGACTCGGTGACAGAGCATTTGAACGCATTTAATATTGTGGTAAGTCAGTTATCATCTGTTGATATTAAAATTTCAGATGAAGATAAGTGCATCATTTTGTTGTGTTCTCTACCAGATTCATGGGATAGTCTGGTTATTGCAATAGGTAGCAATGCAACTACCTTACTGTTTGATCAAATCATCTCATCCTTATTGATGGAGGAAATGAGATTGAAAAGTATGGAGAGCCAGAATGGTGATTCCTTGTTTGTACGAGGACGGTACCAGAACAGAAACAAAAATAAGTCATTGAGTGAGAGGTGTAAATCTGTAGGGATATCTAAATCTCCAGGAAAACCTGTAAAGGTGGTGTGCTTGAAATGCGAAAAGGAAGGGCACTACAAAAGGGACTATAAATTTAAATCTCCTAATAAAGGAAAGGGATCTGATGATGCCCCTTCTGCAGAGGCGAAAAACACCTTAGATGAAGGTGGGGATGTGTACTTGGCTTCTTTAAGTACACATGTAGATCATGAGGCATGGTTGATTGACTCAGGTGCATCCTTTCACTTCACTCCCCATACAGAGTGGTTCTGCAAGTATGAGAAATATGATGGTGGTGATGTCTTCTTGGGGGATGACAGGAAGGCTAGAATCGTTGGTCGTGGAAAAGTAAATTTGAAGTTGCAAGGTGGAAGGGTTAGAACACTTCCGGGTGTTCTGCATATTCCTGCATTAAGTAGAAATCTGATTTCTATAAGCAAGCTTGATGATGCAGGTGTAAAAACAGTGTTCGAGAAGGATACCTACAAGATGGTTCGAGGGGCACTGATATTGATGCGGGGAGTTCGAATTGCAACTCTGTACAAGCTGCAAGGTAGCATTGTTGCTGATGGGTGCAACAATTGTTTGGTTCCTAAAAGTGGAGCAGAAAATCTAGTGGTCTCTGGAGAGAAGTCCATATTGTGGCATCAAAGGCTTGGACATATTAGAGAGAAGGGCCTTCGAATACTTCATGGTAAAGGTATGAGTAATATCTATGAATTTTTATTTTCGTGAAAATTGTGTATATGGGAAGAAAAATTGGGTGAGGTTCCCCTCTGGGGTAAGAGGGAGAAATAAATATTAGATCTTGTTCAAAGTGATCTATTTGGACCTATGAAGGTTCCATCACTGGGTAAGTCTGTGTACTATGTATCCCTTATAGATGACTTCATAATAAATACATGGATATATTTCCTTAAGAAGAAATTTGAGGTCTTCAATAGGTTTAAAGAATTTAAGGCTCTAGTGGAAAACCAGAAAGAGAAGAAGATAAAGGCACTGAGGACAGATAATAGTGGAGAGTTTTGCAGTAAGGAATTTGAAGAATTCTATAATAAGTGTGGTATAGCACGGCAGAAGACTACTCCATACACACCTGAGAAAAATGGAGTTGTAGAAAGAATTAACAAGACGTTGATGGGAAGGGAAAGAGGCATGCTGAGTGGTGCAGGGTTAGGACAAGAATTCTTGGCAGAGGCAGTGGAGACAACATGTTACCTGGTCAATAGATCACCTTCATTAGCGTTGGAGGATAAGACTCCACAAGAGGTATGGACTGGTAAGAAACCCTCTCTTTCATACCTGAGGGTATTTGGATGTGATGCATATGTACATGTTTCAAAGGAGAAATGAAACAAGTTGGATAGTAAATCTAAAAAGTGCATCTTTATTGGGTATGAGGATGGTTTAAAGGGTTATAAGCTTTGGAACCCAGTAACAAGGAAGGTTGCCTACAACCGAGATGTGGTGTTCAGAGAGGTAAAAGATGTTATTAAACATGATGTCCAACCAAAGGAACCTGAGAAGATAGAGTTTGAGCTAAAGGATGAAGAATCAAACTCTACAACAGAGGAGGAATCAGAAGATGAAGAGCCACAAACTCCGAGTGTGAGAAGATCAGTTTGAGAAAGAAGGCAGCCAGAAAGATATAGTCCATCTGCTTTCTGTTCAAATTTTTCTTTATCTATTACTGATGATGATCCCAAAACTACGAAGGAAGGAGTAGATTCAGAGGATGGGAAACTCTGGAAAGAGGCCATGGTTGATGAAATGGAATATTTGCACAAAAATGAGGCTTGGGATCTAGTGGAGTTGCCGGCTGGAAGGAAACCCATTGGTAGTAAATGGGTGTTCAAGAAGAAGACAAATGTAGAAGGAAAGGTGGAGAAAAAAAAAGCTTGGTTGGTAGAAAAAGGTTACTCCCAGGTGCTGGGAATCAATTTTGGTGATATTTTTTCTCCTGTTGCCAAGGTAACTTCTATTAGATTACTTTTATCTGTCGTTGCTACTTTTGATTTTGAGGTAGAACAGATGGATGTGAAGACACCATTTCTTCATGGGGATTTGGAAGAGGAGATTTACATGAAGCAACCCGAAGGCTTTGTGGTGAAGGGTAAGAAAGAACTGGTATGCAAGTTAAAGAAGTCTCCGTATGGGTTAATGCAATCACCAAGGATGTGGTATTAGAAATTTGATACATTTATACGGGGACTTGGCTTCACCAGAAGAAAAGCAGATCACTTTTTGTATTTTAAATTAATTTGTGACTGTGTTATTTATCTAGTCTTGTATGTGGATGATATGTTGCTCGTTTGAAATGACAAAGAAATTATCGACGATTTGAAGACCCATTTGTCCTTCAAATTCGATATAAAAGATCTTGGTGTTGCAAACTATATTTTGGGCATGGAAATTAAAAGTGATCAGACAAAGAGGAAACTCTGGTTAAACCCGAGGATGTATGTCGAGACAATATTATAGGGGTATAATATGAAGGATAGTAAACTGGTGAAGGTTCCTATTCTTGTAGGTGTAAAGTTATCTACTCAACAGTGTCCCAAGACATAAGAAGAGGAAGAGGACATGTCACGTGTTCCATGTGCAAGTGCAGTCGGTAGCCTAATGTATGCGATGGTATATACTAGACTAGACATTGCAGATGCAGTGGGAGTATTGAGCAGGTTTATGTCAAAACCAGGGAAGGAGAAATGGATATTAGTGAAGCGGGTTTTCAGGTATTTGCGTTGCAGAAGTGATTATGGTTTGTGCTACCAAGGAAGATAAGGATTGGACATGGTGTTGGATATTCATGGCTTTGTTGATGCATACTAAGCTGGATATCTAGATCAGAGAAGATCTACTAGTGGGTATGTGTTTAACCTATTTGGAGGTGCAGTCAATGGGATGAGTAAGAAACAATCTATAGTGGCACTAACAACTATAGAGGCAGAATACATGGCAAGAACTCATGCAAGAAAGGAAGTAGTTTGGTTCTAGAGATTGTGTTCAAGTATGGGGTTAGTACAGGGAGCTATAAGGATAGACTGTGATAGCCAAAGTGCAATTTTCTTGGAAAAGAATCCTGCATATCATTCAAAGACAAAGCACATTGATGTTCAGTATCATTTTGTGAGCGATATGATAGAAGAAAAAAAGGTGTCACTGGTAAAGGTGGACACTTTGAAGAATACTGCAGATGCATTGAAAAAATTTGTGAGCTCTAAGAGTTTCTCTTGGTGTAGAGAAGCAATGGGCATTGCAGGGCTGGATAAATGACTAAGCTCTCTTATTGTCTCGTGTGGAAAGAAAACAACAAGTGGGTGAATGTTGGGTTTTGTTATATTCTTTCCATGACCCCATGTAGTTAACCGATGGGTTATAAGGGGGCAGAGCCCTCCCTTCGTTGCACCGATTGCATAGCAGGTGAAGTCACATGGGGTTTGAGGACCAACCTATGGTTTTCTACATGTTTTTCACACATGGTTTTGGACGCGATGGTTTTCGGTCCATGGTTTTGGATGCAATGGTTTTCGGTCTATGGTATTGGATGCTTTGACATGTATAAATATGTATTGTAACATTGAACGGAACATAATGAAAAATCAAGCTAGTAGTCCCATTTTTGGGATCCAGGGGAAACCTATGTGTATATGTGTTTTACGTGTTATGCTCTCGCACTGTTTATTTTCTATGTTTTAGAATTCGTATGTAGGTAATTTTTGTACGAGGTTAAAACCTACATGGCCAAGGTTGCTACCAAGAATTCCAATTTGGTGGGGGCTGATTATACATTTGGTTGTTAAAACCCTGATTTTGTGGCCCCTGCCAAGGTCTTCTAGAGACGAAGCAAAGAGATTCTGTTGGATTTGAAATTGTTTCCTCTTGAAAAACAACCTTAAGACCAAGAATTGATGGACAACTCTTGGTCTCCTAGTTTTCTGAACAAATCAAACAATTCTCTATGATTTTTTCATCTAGAGGGTATTTTCTTAAATCATGATTTTTCCTGCATTTGGGACATAAAATAGCTAAATCATCAGTCTTTACTTTCTGCTTGTTTTGTAACTTAAGGGTGTATATCCATTCAGTAAGGCTCCCTAGAATATCTGTTTTAAATTCATCAAGCATGCTTGTAATTTCTGACCTACTCACTGATCCAGTTGCTAATTTATTCACTCTAGCAAGAGAAGGATCTCTTGGACCTTTCCCAGTTTTGGATTTTCTTGTTGAGAGATGAACACATAATTCTCCAATGTCATTTAATGGGACTTGAGAGATATCTCCCTTCCCCATCATTTTAAGTATGTATATCCACTCATCTCTAATGGCTTTTAAAA